>LR990365.1:0-4800000 GCA_905147345.3 Mythimna impura | reverse complement strand
CTGGTACGAAAGGCAACGAAGGAACAGGAGTGGGTTTTTAGTCAGTAAAAAGCTGACATGTCCTCTCGCTAGGCCCAAGAGTGGGGGATGTCATTGGATGATTTTACCACCTACAAAAAAAAAAACCGGATAATATATCAATTTACGACCGAGGATATGCCGAAACAGTATTCGAGACGGGTTGGTCATTAAACATTTTTTTGATAATTGTATGTTTTAAATTGAAATTAGAAAAGTATGCGCAAATATTTAAACTTTAGGCTATTGTTTACAATGTTTTTGTCAATGATTGATGTTGAATGGTACGGATGTGCGTTTCATTTATTTTTTATATATTTTATTTTATTTGGGTGACAGTTACCCTGTCATTGCATATGTATTTTGTATTTGATTACATTATGTAGACCACCTTAACATTAGCGATAGGTTTATTTTTATTTTTATATTGTCTCTTTTTTATAATGTTATTGTGGTAACACTGTAGACTTCACGGATTCATAGATTACTCTCTATTTCGATCCATTTTTTTTATAATGATAAAAAAAAATGGATCGAAATAGTACTTATTTTTATTGTACTTTTGGGTACAATATTGACTGGTCTACACTGTCCAGACATATCTATTCATATTATAATTTGGAAATATTTTAAAACAAATCTTTAAAATTAGTTTTGTGTAAAAGACTATTCCATTAAAAAGATAAATGTGAAAATAGGAGCCAAGTTCAATACTATGAAGTGATGGGGTTGTCGTCTTCACTGACAAAAGAATTAAGATCGAAATCCCGAATGATATACACAACGAAAAAAAAGAAAGTCAAAAGAAGAGATTCTTATAATAAAATACAGAGTTAAGTGGACAAAAAATTTCATTTTACAGAGTTATTTATAAAACTCAATCTCTTCTACTAATGCTCCAACCAAAAAAATATTTTTGATCCTTATTAATATGGACACTAAATGATTTCTTTTAAAAGAACACAACGTTAAATACTTACCTGCCAGAAACCTTAACTACAAAGTAAAATAGTAGATTATGTGACCAGGCTCTAGTCACATAACTTTAAAACACAGCTTTATACCCTAGTCACTAGAGGATAAAGCAGTGTCTTAAATTCGCGGGTGGCATCTTGAATCCCGAATGCAGTGAGAGATTTATAATATAAACCTCTCACTGCGTTCAGGATTATTATGATGCTAATTATATTATAATTAGCTCTAGGGCGCTGCGAGAAAGTTAATATAGAAACCTGAGTGAAGTGAGGAATTCAAGACAAAGACAGCTTTATTCCCGTGTTGGGAAACACTTATTTTTACACCTTCTGTGAGATAATTAGAAGACATTATACTGAAACAAATTGCTTTAGGTATGGGTTATATGACATAAATAAAAGGGCATTATCGAGCAGGTGGTATAAAAAATATTTTGTTTTATTTAAAAATCAGCATAATTTCCCTGGGAAATATCGTAAAACATTCTGTCATAACCTTTAACGTTAATGTCGAAATTTTTAGCTAACTCTTCAAGATGCTCCGGCGTTGTATCGTCCGGAATACACGGGATTGTGTTTTCGCAAAGACCAAATCTTGTTTTAAAACGATTATAATATTCATCATATGGAAAGTCAATGCCAGCATCCAATGACTCCATTTTCAAAAATTCCAAAAATATCATGTAGACCCTCAAGTATTTACTTTTGCTCCTTGTTCTGTGCATGTAATCTACGAAATCTTCAATGTCCTGGATATCTTTGGTAAAAAGGTTCTTAAATTGTATTTTGATCTTCCATAATTTGGTCAAGTATTTCTTCTGTTCGAGGAGGGAAAAGTTTTGTATTTTGTACGCTGGTCCGAACCACTGTTCTAAATTGGACGATGGTGATGATGTGATCCAGATTTTATGCTTTCGAGAATTACTCTTGACGACTTTCAGCCATGTGCTAAATATTATTTTATACTCCGGATTCATTTCATCAAAACCATCGAAAACAAATATCAGTTTACCACTGTTGTAATAATGTAGAAATATCTTAAACTGAAACACTTTTGAATTATTTCCTGAACATTTTTTTAGAGAAAACAATTTATTTGGTGATTCTTTCATCTGATCATCCCCTACAAGTTCAATGGATTTATCGCCCAGAGCAGCTTGACATATGAATTCTAAACTTTTCAAAGTATTGACAGCGATCTTGTATGTCTCGAATACTTTTTCGTACTCTGGTAAGATTATTCTAACAATCCAAGCTTTAGGATCGAGTTCCTTTGTTTTTAATGACAAGTGGGTGAGAAGGGTTGACTTACCCATTCTTCGTTCAGCTGTTACAAGTACAACGTCGTCTTCCAGATCGTACAAAGTTTTTATAACCTTATCTTTGACATCATCAAACTTATCGTGTTCTTGTGTCTTGATGCGACTAACTTGTCTGTCAATATATAACTGCTCCTCGTAATTGCTATAGATAGCCGTTTTACCAATTTCGACAGCTTCATTATTCATGATTTTATAAAAAACATCTTCATCTATTAGTCCAACAGACTTTTCGTCTACGATCATATCTAAGCTGACGTCTACACCTTGCAGTTTTATTTTAAAAGTCGCTAAGAACTTTTTCTGCGAATCAATGCTTAAGTCGGCGAAAACGCTTCTTTCATCGTTCCATACATTACTTGCTTGGGGGAAATATTTAGTCATAATTTCAACCGAAATCTTATTCGTAATTACTATTATTTGTTTGCCATCAATTATTATTGCTTTTGCGATAGTTTCAAGTCTATCCCAAGAAGTACTAGAATCATGAACAGTATTGCAAACAATGATAAATATCTTATCTTTAGTTATGTTTGTCAATTCCTTACACAATGTGTTTTGGGTTTTCAAGGGTAGTTTGAAAATATACTCTAAGTCTATGACAACATAGTCCTTATTTCTAAGATATTGTTCCACCTTAGCAATTGTTAAAACACAGCTCTCTGAAACAATAATAGTACCTAGAATTTGTCCATGCAACTCAAACCGTTTGATAGCATCTTCATTAAATGTAAAGTCTTGATTCTTAATGTTATGCATATTTTTAATAACACCTATTAGTGACTGACTCATGGCATAAGTTACTGCATTCTCATATATTTTGCTTTTCTTTGTAAGATATGATCCTACTTTAGGAGTCATCCACAGTTTTTGTATTTTATCGTGATATTCTAGAAATATCAACCCAGATCGGTCTTTAAAACTGTTGACATCATTGCAAGGGTGATCCTCTATTTCTTTTCTCAAAATTTCCTCTACGCGATTCTGATCAGCTTGATTCGTGTAAAACACTAATTTGTTATAGAAATCTCTTACCAAATCCTCGTCAGATTCTCCTCGTTCAAAGGTCAGTTTTGGAAACTTTTTAACTTTTACATCTAATCTATATTCGTGCAAATTTGGAATGTTTCTCTTCAATGTTTCATACCATGTTTTGGCAAGCTTGCCTAGAGATGCACAGGTATCTGTGAACTTTAAAAATTTTGAAGTTTCATCGAATACTAGTATGTTACCGACAGCAGAAGCTATGCCTCCATTTAACTGAAGAAATCCTTCTTCCAAAGACTCGTCTATAGTGACGATGTGATTGGAATTTGACTGTTTTAATATTTCTGTGATTTTTGTTGTTAGATGGTTTAATCTCTTTTGAACTTTTTTATCATTGCCTCTTATTGCTAAGTCTTTGTTGCCAAAGAATGCCGGGACTTTAAGCTTCAGAGACAGTAAATACTCTGTAGCAGACAGTTCTGCAGCTTCATAAACAGTCGAGTGAGGAACATTTGCTTTGTCGAGTTGTCGTTTTTGATCGTCTGTTATCGATTTGCTAACAAACTCTAGCCTGTCGTTCTTATACTTAAGAACATTTCCTATCAGCAATTTACTTAGTGTCTTCACATCTGATGGTTCTCTAAGGAACATCAACAATAGACTTTGTATGTCAGTGTCTTCTGATTTTTGCTTTTTGAGAACTTCTAAGCACAATCTGTTTTTGAACAGCACAAGATATTCATCGTTGGTTGTAAAGAACTCTTGTTTGAAGCTGGCAATCCGATGTCCCTCAGGTTGGATTTCAGAAACATCTAAAACGTTGAGCGCTAGAATTACATGATAGCACGTCATAAGATCATTATTCATCGACATTTCTCTATCAGATTCATCGCATATAAACTTCGCCACCTGTTCAGCTAGTGTTTTCATGTGTTCCTTAATGACTATTTTACATAAAAAGTCTAAGTCTTCATCTGTGTATGATGGCTGTGTGCAACTACCTCCCGTTCCTATAAGTTTATTCAAATACTCAGCAAAAGAACCTTTATATACTTTGTTGTTGGGATCGTCTTTTGCTGTAGTATACATAACGAAAATGCATTCAGTTTCATCAAACTTTCCACCGAGAATCATATCTTTACTGCTTGATTCAAAACCGCGTCTAATTACTAAATAACTGTCGAAATATTTTATTAGATCAGTTTTACTAGTGAATGTGAGTAGTTTATCGTTCTCCCTGTGCTTGGCTTGAATGAACGCAGCAAGGGGTTTAGTGAAACCCTTTACATTTGCTTTAAAGCAAATATCATCGAAGGCACCTATGTCATCTCTATTGGTGGCCAAACTAAACTGCTTGAAATTATCATCATGTATCATTCTAAAATATACTAGACTAATTAATTTCGTCTCGTAAAGCTGCCCCTGGATGCCTGATGTGCCGGTACGCTTTTTATACGACGCAGTGTTCATGGTTTGATGGCTATTATTTGACAAGTAAGTTCGATGGTTGAAAATCGTCTTCGTGCCTCCTTGTGACAGTGAACTGGTTCAAGTTTTGTGCCTTCTGCTGATGATTAGTGATCTGCAAATAAGAAGTTTTCAATTTTAATATTAACTGTCAATATTTCATCATCGTACATTTGAACATCAACCATAGAGGCGTGCTCAAACGCTACCTACCATTTAGAAAATTGTTAAGGATATATTTAATATTTATTAGTATATTATTTGGTAGTTATTGTATATAAGTATTATTATTATTATAGGCCCCTAGGGTGTACCTATCAGGAAGCACAGACTCCGGCAAAGAATTCCACTCCGTAGCTGTACGCACAATAAATGTGTTCCCAAAACGTTTCATCTTATGTCTTTAAGAAAGCATCTAACTTTTCATTAGCGACCAGGAATTCTTGTAGCTCAGTCATTATCTTCCTGCCCTTGTTTCGTGTTATTTGGGGTCATTGCAGCGTGATATTTTCATCCATTCCGTCCTGTCATGCGTCATGCCATCACTAACACCTTTTTCTTTCATATCACTCTTCACAAAATCTATCCATCTTTTCTTTGGCCTCCCTCTACCTCTCCATCCATCCACATGTATACTCCATAACTCTTTTAGTAGCTTACGTTTCATCTCTTCTCTTCACATGACCATATTAGGATAAACGATTCCCCTTCAACTTTTCAGTCACTGGCGCCACTTTCAAACTTCCTCCAATATACTCATTTATCTTACTTTATACATTCTCGTCACACCACACATCCAGTGTGGTGTGACGCGTATGTATGTGTAATATTATTGTGAATTACATATTACAAAAATGTATTAATAGCTCTCTGACGTAATTAAGTATTAATAACAAAGGAGGACAAGAATGACGGCCGTTGTGAACACGGCGTCATACCAATCTTTTATCACTGAATTACTCACAGACGGAAAACGTTATAAATGACAACTTAATATGATAAAATGAATAAAGACCGTATAAATAAATATAAGAAGCCAGTAAAGACAAATAGAACATTGCCTTCTTATCTAGAAAATATTTCCAAGTGCCAGTAAATCAAATTTCTAATGAATTACACTTGCACGTCGAAAATAACAACACACGCACTTGTTCAAATTACTAACAGTTGAATGCTTATATTCTTTCCCTCTTGTATTATGTGCTAGATTTTTCCCTTTCATCCCTCATTATCTTAAGAAACAGTTTGAATTTCTTTTTGTCTCGCATACGAAATCTCTTTAGTCATCAGTTAACTGGAGACTCAAAATTCCACAACTGTCACACAACACCCAAGTCTAGTCCCAACCTAAGCAGAGCTTGTGTTATGAGTACCTACTAGACAACTGATAAACATACATAAATATTTATAAATACATACATATTATAGATATATTACACCCAGATACAGAACAAATGACCGTGCTCATCACACAAACATTTATTGTCCTGGGTGGGAATCTAACCCACGACTTCCGGCATAGCCTGCAGTCGGGGCCACTAACCACTAAACCAACGGGCCAGTCAATGCAAAGGCAAAATGCCGATGCATTCCACCACATTCCTTTATATAAGTTCTTCCGCGCGTTTTATTAACACTGGAATACATTGCCATTGTTAATAAAACGCGCGCAATCACTACCTATATTTAAAAGACTTGTGAAGGAATATTTCTTGTCCCTGTAATTATTTTATGTTATGCTAAGTTGTGTTATTTTTTGTTCTTAGCTAAGTATGTTTGTTGTAGTCGTCATTTGTTTTCTTATCTATTTATTTATTTTATAATTTTTGTACACACTTATAAATAGGAAGGTGATACAGTATCATAAAAAAATTGTACAAAGTTACTGCTTATTTCTAAAAGAAATTTCTTCCAGCAGACCTGCGAAAAGAGAGATAAGAAGAAATGTACTATTTTAGTGTTAAATATGTACTTTTGTTTTTTTTTAATGTTTAATAGTTTTGAAATGCACCAAGTTTAACCCATTTTATATCCAGGCAATCTCTGACCATTCCAGGTTACCTGGAAAGATAACAGAATGCAATAAGGCCGCCAATTTTATGTAAGGCTCAATTTGTACTATTTATTATATTGGTGTACAATAAATATAAATAAGTAAATAAATAAAAATAAACTTCGATTTGCGACAGGTAACTCCATCTGGTTCGAATTTTTGGCACTAATTCATTACTTAAGTTTGTAAACCAAATGCCACAGTGCCTCCATTTGCAATAAGATTAAACATATTATGACATTTAAACAGACCCTTTTCACTGTCCGTTAAACCGATTTTAACTTCTATTTTGTAGGTATAACCCTTTAACGCACACCTTACCTTTTTATTAAATTTATGATGATTTTAAATGAAATTATATTCAGTACTGTTATTTATAATAATATGTAGTGATATATTTTTCAGAAAGTTGTTATTTTCCGAGAAAACCCAAAAAAGCTAGTGGCCAGTATACTGACCACCAACCGTTCTGCATCAGTAACTCTCCCTGTATAATCACTGGCCTGTAAACTGGACACATAAAAACCGGTTACTTTTTACGTAATAAAATGAAATTTCTGTGTATTTCATAATTAGGTTTTAATCAGTCTCAAAAAAATAACATAATTAGCGTATCATTTCAAACAAAATTTTAGTATTTCTTCTTCTTAGTCTAAAAACATAAAAAATCAATATCAAAGTGTTTTCTCCTCTAAATTATTATTAAATTAAACGAAAAATTAAAAATTACTAATGTGGTGTTCAAAATTCAAAAGAAAAGGATAATTTGGATAGGCGGTGATAGCAGAGGCAGTGAGGGATGTGGTGGTGCTGTTGGGGGTTGTGGTGAAGGCCGTGGTAGAGAAACTGGTGGAGGAATTTGCGGAGATACAGATCCGTGTGGGAGTTCTGAAGAAGACTATGATTGATGACTATAACTACGGGTACTAAAGCTGCTAGTATTCGAGACAATATCGTCAAAACAATCATCAGCGTTGGAATCACCACCGATATCAGAATGGATGGCCTGGTCATCAGTAATGGCCACAATTTCTGCCCATTGATCTTCACTCAGCATCTCCAGATCCTGTGTGCTAAAATTCTTTCTAAAACAGCAGAAAAACGAGAATGAAAACACAATAACTATACGTACCTACAAATCGACATTTTTCGATATGAAAAAATACCTAAAAAATTACGATAATAAGCTATAACTACCGAACCCGTATATTTGTGCTTATTGCACTATTTTATCCTAAAAATAGACTATATACTTGGTATAAAATGATGTAATTGATAAGCATTAATCGAAATATATACTTATGAGACTACCTCCAACACACATGTGTAATTTCTAAGTTAGATTTTTTCAACACACCTGTCTGGTTTTAATGGCAAAATAACATTGTTTATTTTATGATACTCGATTATATTTGTACACAATAAGAAAGTTTATACTATAACCAAATCGTTTTACTCACCTTTTTTACGAAGACATGTTTTTTCCTTGCACTACACACCGAAATACTTGATGTCTACTTGTGTTGACAACAAATACTAGTGCAGGTATGCGCAGTGGCCAGTTGACAGGCCACCGTAAAAAAAGGCGCGAATTTTGCATTGCATGTGACGTCCTTGAACACTGGCTAGTTAAAAGGCCAGCGTGCTTTATTGGTTATCGTTTATGATCATAAGGTTCAACATTATTAAAAAAGTCTTTGAATTATCGACCTTAGAGTGATCGTCCAGTTTACTGGCCACTTTGTATAGGCCGTCCTATAAAGGGATAAGGATGGCATATAAAGAAAAAAGTGGTTACAATGTCAACTTTTTACTGCACCTGCCATTGGTAATGTAACTAAAGCAATAGAAGTCAAATTGGGATGAACGGACAGTGAAAAAGTTTATTAAATGTATAATTTTATTTAAAAGCGATCAAAAATGAATCATATGATTTTGGCGACAGATCGAACACATGACGTTATGTTGTTACATAGTCTACAATGGTCTACATCGTGAGAAGATTAATTATAATAATAACAATCTACAACTATCACACAATACCATTTAGTCCCAAACTAAGCAGAGCTTGTGCTGTGAGTACTAGACAACTGATAAACATACTTATATATTTCTAAATTCAATAATATTATAGGTAGATAGATTTGAGCAGTGGTGGCCGAGCGGTAACGGCCCCGACTTACGAGTTGTAGGTTGCGGGTTCAAACCCAGCCAGGCGCATTACTTTGTGTAATTTATTTCATCACCACTGCTCTCAAAACGGTGAAGGAAAACATCGTGAGGAAACCGGCATGTCCTAGAACCAAAAATTCGAAGACCTGTGACATCCACCAACCCGCACTGGGCCCGCGTGGTGGATTACGGCCCATTCCCTCTCCTAGAGAGAGGAGGCCTGAGTCCCAGCAGTGGGAACATTATGCGGCCGACTATGCTAGATAAATTACACCCAGTAGAACAATAAATGATCGTGCTCATCACATAAAAAATTGTCCTGGGTGGGAATCGAATCCACGACCTCCGGCATAGCAGTCAGGGCTACTAACCACTAGGCCAACAGGCCAGTCGATTAAAATCTAGCATTATTTGACAAAATACATAAAAACTAGATAAAAATAAAGCCTTGTTTGACTATCTATCGAGACTTCATTCTTTTTATCACAAATATCACTGTTTGTTTATATTAAAACAAGTGAAAAATATCTTACAAATACGTGGGATACTCTCAAAAGGTAATTCGACTAGTTCACTAGCTTCTACTAGCGGTTTCACCCGTTTTATAGTCGGAAATCATCGTAGGGGAACATATTACGGAGGTAAATATTAGCCTAAGTCCTAATTCATTATATGGTCTATCCGTGAGCCAAGTTTCGTCTAATTTGAGGTGTTATTGACGTATTATAGGACACTAGTACTCACCGAGAAGTAATATTTGATTATTAATAATAAAATCACAATATTATTGTCCTTGAATTCGAGTTGGCCTACGTGCGCGTGCGGTATATGATAATAATAACAGTAGTGATGCGACTACTGTCATTTGGCAAACTAGTCGATAAATCGAGATCACAGAGTACTTTGTATACATCGAGATCTCAATATAGAATCGATCGATTGAAAATTGTTAAGTGGTGGTATGTACGTATTAAATGTCTCATTTAATACTTACAACTGGTCGCAACAGGCCTTGCACGCATGCACGATCTGCGCGTGGAGATGCAACGTCGGGGCGAAACTCCGCTGCCACGACAAGTTGCGGCATGGCGGACAGAGCTCCGGCGGGATCTCATGGTGGAATGGCGACAGCGACTATCGCAACCCAGTGCTGGGCACGCCATAATTATGGCGGTAATTCCCCTCTTTGAGGAGTGGCTGGAAAGGCAACACGGCGTCCTTACCTACCGCATGACGCAGGTCCTCACCGGATATGGTAAGTTCGGGAGGTTCCTGCACCGGATTCGTGCGGAAGAAACGCCCGGGTGTCACCATTGTGCGGACCACCCGGAGGACACGGTGGAGCACACGGTGGAGGTGTGTCCCGCTTGGGCAGAGCAACGCCGTGTCCTCGTGGGGGCGATCGGCGGCGGCGATCTCTCGCGCCGGGCTTTGGTACAGGCCATGGTCCGAAGCGAGGAGGAGTGGCAGGCGGTCGCCTCCTTCTGCGAAGCAGTAATGCTAGCAAAGGAGGCGGCCGATCGCGTGAGGCAACGGTCCTCACGCCCCAATCGCCGCCGGGATTCCGATCCCGATTTCCGGCCATCGTAGGCGCAGGCTTGCGGACGGCGACCAATGGGTGGCTCGCCGTCCGACCGTCCGGTAACCGTCCGGACCGAGCCCAAGTCGTCGACGGCGCGTGCTGTTCCACGCGCGCCTCAAGGAGATGTCAGCAACTGTAGGGGCCTAGCAGGGTCGAAGCCTACTGGGGCCAAGGGTCTGATTCTGAAAGGAAGACTCGGCCCTGGTACGAAAGGCAACGAGGGAACGGGAGTGGGTTTTTAGTCAGTAAAAGTCTGACACTATCTCCCGCCCCGCCCAAGGGCGGGGGATGTCATAAGATGATTTTCCCACCGAAAAAAAAAAAAAAATCGTTTTTGAACCAATTTGCATTTTTTTCCCTTATAGGATATGCTTCCAGATTGTTCCCTTTTTTCCAATATCCAGAGGGAACTCTTCAAATATTATAGGCAATCATATAGTGATTTTGGTATTTTCAACGAGAACTTAAGCATTTACAGTCAACAAGTAACATAGAATGAAGTGGAACTGATGAAGAAGACCAGAAATGGCCAACGGAACTTCATACTCTCATAGATATCACATTGAAGATTGTTTAGCGACTATGACAATACAAATAAATAAATGGTTCTGAATAGTTATGTTGAAAATGGTATCATCAAAATAACCTGATGTTGATGATGGAGCCGGAAGATAGGCACAGGAACTCTGTTATTGTATCCTAGCTGTGTTTGGGCTTATTAGAATTGTCATGAGATGCACTTTGGCTATAAAGTACTATCGAACTGATCTGACGATGGAGCCGGAAGGTGGAAAGTAGACACGGAAACTTCATAATAAAAAAAAATATCCTAGCAGTGTTTGGGTTAATTGGAATTGTCATATGAAATAGACACTCTGGTTGTACTCTGGTTAGCACTAAATAGAGTGAATTAAAAACGTTAATACAAAAAAAAAAATTGACTTCACTAAAAAAAAAATAATTAAAAGGATCAAAATACCTAAAAACACCGACTTACGAAATTAAATTTATTTTGATTGTTTTAGGGTTCCGTACCTCAAAAGGAAAAACGGAACCCTTATAGGATCACTTTGTTGTCCGTCCGTCTGTTTTCTGTCTATCTGTCTGTTGTCCTTTATCTCGGGAACGCGTGGACGTATCGGGTTGAAATTAAAACTATATATTACTTAAGTCTGCGGTCCCTTGAAGCTGTGAAAAAATCAAACTTCTAAAAAAACGTATATCGCAACACTCAAGGGAACCAAAACTCTAGAGTACTTCCTGTTGACCCAGAATCCTGAAATTTTGCACAAAGCAAGGTCTTATAACACAAGTATAGGAATAAATCTGAAAACAGAAAATTTGTTGTTACGTCACACAAAAAATATTTTTTTGCGATTTAGAAAATACTTCGAGACTCCAATCAGGAATTGAACTCTTTACATACGTAAGTTTGTACGGAATCCTCAGGGCGCGAGTCCGACTCGCACTTTTACCCAGTTTTTTTTTAGTGATGTCTGTTATTTTTTTTTTGTAGTTTTTTATTAGAAACACAATATTTTCCAAACAATGTTTTTTGACGTTCCAAATTCTATTTTATTTTATTTTATTAATTCTATAAACACACAAAAGTACAGAGGCGGACTTAATGCCTTAGGGCATTTTCTACCAGTCAACCTTTGGGTGATGCAGAGACAAATTGTGGTAGGTGCAATATTAAGCATTACATATTGTTTTTAACACATTATATTTTATACAAATATGTACTCAAACTAGAAAGAAGGAAAATAAAAGGAATACACGAATCTAGTGAAACAATTGGTGCAGACAATAAGACAAATTAGCGCTGTAACGATACTGCTGCCAACTTCTTACGGATGTACATGCGAACCTTCTCTTTGAAGGTCAATCGGTTGGTTGCCATCCTCATTTCCTGGGGGAGTGCATTCCAAAGAGAAATAGCTTGGTCATAGAAAGAATTGTGAATGAAGTCAGTACGGTGAGTGGGACAATGAAGTAGACGGTTATGTGATGGCCGTTGATTTTAAGGTTAAAAAAGTGGTTACTGTTTTTAATTTGAGCGAATATAGGGAATGCCACTCGGAATTAGTGAATTCAGGAATCCTTGAAGTTATGAACCGCATCCTTTTGATCCATTATTATTAGGAGGTGTACCCAGAATTATTTATTATTGATTTTGTCAACGCTACTATTCCTAACCGCCAATATTGCCCTTAGACTCATCCACTGGTATTGGATATATGGTTTTAATTGTCTATTTAAACTACATCTTTGTAGACTTTGGAGATTGGGTCAATTCACACCAACCACGATCAATTTCGATTTAGTTTTCACAATAACATACTTTCCCCGTCTCCTATTAAAAGTGACTTTGAAGGACAATCTGTACTACCTCCACTCAAATGTGTATTCATATTAGTAGATAGTTTATGGGGGTGGACGAATTTCCATAGCGAGAAATTTTTTAAGCAAGACATCACAATGTCAGGTCTAGAGCTGCCAATATTTAGCGAAAATCACCAGCTTTGAAAGTGATTCCACCTATAATTTTAATACGGCTATTTATGTCGCTAAGGGTCCTGCCTCTGCATAAGCTCGATTAATCATAGTAATAATAATATTTTTCACAATAATAATATTCATACAACTATCACACAACGCCGTCTAGTCCCAAGCTAAGCAGAACTTGTGTTATGAGTACTAGACAACTGATTAACATACTTATATATTTCTAAATACATACTTAGTATAGATAAATTACACCCAGACACGGAACAAATTAATGATTGTGCTCATCACACAAACATTTGTCCTGGGTGGGAATCGAATCCACGACCTCCGGCATAGCTGTCAGGGCCACTAACCACTATACCAACAGGCCAGTCAATGTATAATTAGTATAATAGTGAATGTAAGATGTCAGTATAATCATAGGAGTTGAATGCACCGCATATGATTATGCTTACATCTTGCAAAACCTTTCCCAAAGGGACATTGTTACACGATTCAAACACACGCCACCTTTCTGCAGTCTGTGGTGCGTCCACCTGTACATAGAGTCACAGCATTCGCTCATTATTATTTTGTTGCAGCGTTATTTTAAAACTATGATATCTCCTAAGATATATTATATCGAAATGAAATAATGTAAGGGGTAATTGTGTTCACAATGAAATACTTAGAATAAAAAAAAAGAATATTATATTTATTTAAGCTTTAGCATAATCAGCCTTTTAATGTTCCCACTGTTGGGACTCAGGCCTCCTCTATAGGAGAGGTAATGGGCCGTAATCCACCACGCGGGCCCAGTGTGGGTTAGTGGATGTCACATGTCTTCGAACTTTTGGTTCTAGGACATGCCGGTTTCCTCACGATATTTTCCTAAAAACAAAAATAAATTGTTATACCTAGATATTTTAATATCTATTTTATTATAAATAGAATTTAGAAATTTTAGTAGTTTCTGCCTATTTCAAGAATTTATTGGGCGCTCCCTTTATTTGCCCACTTTTTTTATGTTGGGGAATGATTTTTTTTCTAATTAGAAAAAATATAATTTAAGCATCACCTATTCATACTCAATTTTCCAGCAGAATATTTAAAATAAAGCTGAGATTTTTTTTTACTTTTTTTTCGTAATGATAAATTAAGCAGGTGAGTAAAATCCAATGAGATTTTTTGCATGGCAATACCTCAGTTTTAATGCACTAATAACTGGCATCACTCTGTCGGTCAATGAATTTACTTGTATTATTAAAACATACGTCTAATAAATGGTTTAAAAAAAAATAGAATTTGTGCCATACACTGTGGATTTTGCGTTAAAAGTTACAATATCGTGAACGATAGAGTGGTCTTATGATATCGGAGGACGATATATAAAAAAACTGGGTAAGTACGAGTCGGACTCGCGCACTGAGGATTCCGTACAAACTTACCTATGACAACAGTTCTATTTCCGTATTGAGTTACGAAGATTTTTCCGAATCGCAAAAAAGTTTTTTTTTGTGACGTAACTACAAATTTACAGTTTTCAGATTTTTTCCTATACTTGAGCTATGCGACCTTGCTTCGTGCCAAATTTCAAGTTTCTAAGTAAACGGGAAGTACCCTATAAATTTTGATTCCCTTGAGAGTGTTGAAATATACGTTTTTTGCGACATAAACGGACGTATCTTTTTTGTTCGTTAACTCAGAAGTTTGATTTTTTAACAGCTTCAAGGGACCACAAGCTTGAGTCTATGTTTAAATTTTAACTCGATACCTTCACGCATTCCCGAGATAAGGGGTCTAAAAATAAATAGGTAAGTAGGTACATGTTTAATCATCGAATAATTTAAGCCGGTACATTTCCTCATTCATGACTCCATGTTATATAATTACAAAGGAAAAATCATGCCTATAATTAAACAAAGGTGGACCATATTTTGAAAATTATTTTTATGAGAAGTGGTAACAGACTCGACTTACGAGTTGAAAGAGTTGTTGAGTCACTCACAAACAGGCAGCCAATTTTTTTTCTATTTTTCATTTAGACTATAAATTCGCACTGCTGGGTAAACGCCTCCCCCAAATTCTTCCAGGTATTTTTCCTAGAGCCATCTCTTCGCAGGTCGACCTTTGCGGCGTCGTCCATTCTCAGGCACCCACTTTGTGGATACTCTCGCCCAGCGATCAGTGTGCATGCGGCTGATGTGACCTGCCAAATCCCATTTTAGCCTGGCAGCCTTTTTCCTTACGTCTATGATCCACGTCTTTTGACGCAGCGTGGTGTGCCTCATTGTGTCGGCTCTTTTGACACCCAGAATGTTGCTCTCCATTGTTCTTTGATAAACCCCAAGGTGAAACTTTTGCGACTCTCTGATCGATCATGTCTGAGCACCGTAGGTTTTGGATGGGCAGGATACACATATCGATGAGTTTCGCTTCAAATCATTTGGCAATACTTCCTTATTTATTTATTTTGGTTAACCAACAATTGTTTACACATATACATTTCAAACTTAATGATTAGGGTAACATTAACAAGTGTAACAATTAATTAAAGGTTAACACAACATGCACAAAAATAAAAGCGGCTTCACATATCGTATTTATAATATCCTATTTGAAATTAGAAGTTATTATAGGTATAATAACTTCCAATTTCAAACAAGTTACTTACTATACTTACAAAAAAGGAATTAAAAAAAAATAGAAAAAAAAACATTGGCATAAAAATGACTGATTAAATTATATAATTATGATTGATTAATTAAACTATGAATAAAATTAAAATGATTAGAAATAGGTAAGAAGATTAAATTAAAAGAATAAACTGAATACATTGAGAATAAATTGAAAACATAATAAAATTAAATTATTGGATTATTTACAAAAGCTCGTATGAATTTATTTATATTATCGTGGTGTATATCGACTATGTCACTGCGGCCATTAATGATTTTGCACAATCTAGGCATCGGAGAATTCGCACCAAGCACAGACTTTCGAAGTGGCGGACACAGGGCTGTTATCCTATTCCTAGGATATCTTGAGAGCGCATGGAATCTGATAAGCTTTAATAAACTGGGGCAGTCGATCTTGTTGCGCAACAGTTTATATGCCTTTATTAGCGTCTTCATGAACCAGTAGATTTTCCAGGCGTTTCGATGCGGTGAGCGAAAGAAACTAACAGGCCCAAGTAGATATACTCATCGATATAATTTATATCTTCCTAATCTACCTCGACCTTACGTTTACTGGTGTTTGTCATACTTTTAGTTTTTGACAGATTTATCGCGAGCCCCACCATGAAGCTTGCCGGTCTTGAATCATGGTTTCAGTGTAGTATGGGCAAAAACGGTTATGTCTCCGACAAATCGAAGGCTTGTTAGCCTCTTGCTACCAATTACGATGTCCTTGGTAGCTCTCAACGCTGCCAGTGTTCTAAAGATCTTCTCGAGAACTGTAGTATAGCTGACATTGTTTTTAATGTTCTTGTGGTAATTTCAGTTTTTTTGCTGACATTGTATTAATTTTTGACATAGTATATTTTGACATTTTGTAATATTTTTAATTGATTTAATTTTGACAACTGTAGTATTGACATTGTTCTTTTTTTATTTTTTTGCATGATTTTTATACTGTTCTATTTATTTATTTTTGACAATTATCATTTGAGGACATTGTTTTTAGGAGATTTTGTATTTACAATTTATTTAATTTTGATAGTAGGTATACATAATTATATTGAGATTACCATCGCTATTTTGTATGCCTTTCGGCGGAACATTGGATGGACCAAACATATATACAAGATCATTGTACCCTTTGTTCACAAAATTAATAAATGAATTGAAATGAATTGAATTGAATTGAATTGAGGATGCTTGTAAATAATTTAGGAGGTGGCGGGTCACCCGGCTTAACACCTTTTGTATCCTGAACGAAGGTCCTGTAAAATTTAATTTGATGTCTGCGGTGCAGTTATGGTAGATATTTTTAAAAGAGCTATATTATATACTAGCTTTTGCCCGCGGCTTCGCTCGCGTTAATTTCGGGGTAACACGGTTCCCCTTTCCTGATTTAGAACACAGAAGAGAACTCGGAACAGAATATTATTTTAATACGCTACTGTAAACGATATTATATGTCTTTCCATTTGGGGATAGAATGTAAAGATTCAGGGCATTGGACACACGCGAACATGCTACATACAATTGTCCATGGGAAAAGCACGGCTTTTCTAAGTTCACCCCAGCCACCTTTAACGTTTGTCCTTACGCTTTGTTAATGGTCATAGCGAAACTAAGTTTAAGAGGAAATTATAGCCTTTTAAACTGGAACGGGCGATCTGTGGGAATTATTGGGATTCGTGGGATCATTACATTTTCACCCTTTCCTACGCCGGTTAAGATAGTGGCGCTAATGATATTCTGGCCAAGTTGTGTGACACGAAGTCTCGTCCCATTACATAATCTCGGGGCATCCAAATTTCGCACATGACTGGGACGCCTAGTTTTTAAATATATTTACTTACTTTAAACTAAAAAAAAAACAAAAAATACCGCCTTTGTACCCATAGATTTAAGTTAGTGTAAAAGTTTTGTTACTAATTTGGTGTACAATAAAGTTTATTCTATTCTATTCTAAAACCAATTCACGAAGCAAAACCAAAGCGATTGTCTTATTCCTTTAAATTCCAGGAATATTATAAATCTAAACTAAACGAATTAATCCAATCCGAAAAACAATAACGGTAAAACTGAATCCGAAACCGATTTTGTTTTCGGAAATCGGATAACCAAACCAAGACCACAATACCAAACCGCAAAGGTAAACACAAATAGCCAAAACTCAAAAGCAAATCAATTGTCAAATAACAGAGTATTATAGGTAACTTATGCTCTATAGTGGTACAGATAGAGAACACACGAACGTTAGCGCGATTTAGAAACGTAGCAGCGCCATCTATCGGAATCCATGAGTAACACTTATTTATGTTCCGAAAGTTGTTTTTTTTCTCAAAAGCTGATTGATTTATGGTTAGAATTAATGTTTAAATATTGTTTTATTTAATTTGTTTTAATTAAATTATTTTATTATTTGTTTGTATCATAGAACCTGTACTAATTTTGCGGAGAGTCTCACACAAATTTCCATCTCCTATTTTAGGGGCTGGGGGTAGATTTCAAAAAAGAAAACAATCAGGTATTTTTCGTTGGTTACAAAGAGTCTGTGTACCGATTTTTAGCTTCGTACCGTGAAAATTGCGAAAAGTCCCATATAAACACGCCGTCTTTTGAGGGGTTGGGGGCAGATACCCAAAAAAAAAATGATGTACAATTTTTTTGTTAGTCACAAATAGTCCGTATACCAATTTTTAGCTTTGTACTTTGAAAATTGCGGAATGCTCCATACAAAATTCCACCCCCTATTTTAAGGGAGTGGGGGGTTAGAAAGAGATAAAAAGTAGCCTATGTCACTCTCCATCCCTTCAACTATCTCCACTTAAAAAAATAACGTCAATTCGTCGCTCCGTTTTGCCGTGAAAGACGGACAAACAAACAGGCACACACACTTTCACATTTATAATATTAATATAAAATATAAATAAGTATGGATTGTTGTTCTAGTTCCTGTTTTTATAAATATATCTGAGTGTTTGATACTATCGAAGGCCTTCGTATATTCTACGATGGCTATATAAACAAGTTTATTAAATTCTGAGTATTTTTCTAAAACTTGGTTCAAGGTCTGTTAGTGGTCGGTATTTGAAGAGTTAAGTTGAAGATCGACTGGTTTTGGTGTCTGACATTTTTCTAGTTTCCCGTCTATGCGATTGTGTATCACTTTAATAAAGGTCTTGTATATGTGAGGTGTTAAACTGATTGTACGGTAATTGCCGACTTTTGTCGCCTTTTTTGCAAAAGAACTATACAGGAATGGCATGTCATTTTTGGTACTTTTCCTGATTGTAATATGGTGGTAATAGGTTAGTGAGGTGAAGCAAGAAAGTATTTTAGCCAATGTTGAGCGCTTCAGTAGTAATTCCGTCTTCTCCCGGACTTCTATTGTAGCGCATAGTGGTGAGTACTTATGCACTTCATAAATGAAATGTAATTTAGGTAATTTAATCTTATTTAACTATGGGTATTCCAAGCATGAAAGAAATGACTTTATTATTTGTTATTATAGAATCTGAAAGATTGCATTCAGTGTTGATATCGGACGTTGGATGGTACATAATTCTGTGATTCATTATACGGGGTATAATGATTCACAAATCAGAATTTCAGAATTTTGTTGCTATGTCCACAACTATTTCTCAGTTGTAATATTATTTGCTGGCGAATTACTTTGTGTAGTTCATTTCATCATCATTGCTCTCAAAACGCTAAAGGAATATTTCGAAAGGAAATTACAAACTGGGGAGTAGGCTTTTATGACGGATTACGTCACATTCTTATAAAGCCTGAGTCACTGCAGGTAGAATATTATAAAGTTAATTATTTATTTTATAATGCTGCTATGCTGTATTATTTTATAATGTTGTGTTATGTCGGGTTCAAACAGCATAAAGGCAAAGTATCTAATAATTATAATATACAAACTTAAATACTTAAAATTATAAAAACATTTTACAAAAAAAAAATAACCGACTTCACTAAAAAAAACACTAAAAGGATCAAATAAACAGAGTGCCTTTTTCTCATGACAATTCCAATTAACCCAAACACTAATTCGGCTGACATTTTAGATCTAAATTTACCCCCTTTCAACAACGTTTCCCGGAAAGGTTTGAATTCACATGTAGAATCCAAATTAAGTAAGGGTGACATTAGCGGAGCGGCCAGGTTACTTTTTAGTAGTGATGTGTCGGCGCCTTACTCTCCAGATACAACTTCAGCCCTGGAGAGTAAACACCCAGCACCTGCGGATGACCTCGCTTTCCTTGACCCTCCTGATAGCCCCAATCCGGATTCATCATTTTTTTTATTTTCAGCCCCTCAGTTACTTGCAGCCGTGAGTTCCTTCAGATGCGGTTCCGCCGGCGGCTTCGACGGTCTGACTCCTCAGCATTTAAAGGACCTTTTAAGTTCAGGCGCCTGGGACGCTGGTGAGTCACTTTTGAAGGAGCTTCTGACTCTAGTCACCCTTATGCTCTCCGGCGGCGTGAACGATGCCGTTGACGATGTCTTTTATGAGGCCAATATAATTATGTGCCTTGCGCAAGAGGGACGACGGCTTTCGTCCCATCGCCGTCGGGTGCACGTACAGGCGTATGGCAGCCAAAATTTGTTGTAGACTATACGGCGAATCTTTGACCAACAAATTTCAGCCCCTACAGCTTGGCTTTGGTTCCAGAGGGGGCTGTGAGGCTGCCGTACATCTCCACCATTCTAAATTCCACACCGATATACAGCTTCTATACAGTTTAGAATGTACACATGGACCTTTATTTATTTATTTATTAAACACTATGCACAAAAGTACAGCGGCGGACTTAGCCTTAGGCATTTTCTACCGTCAACCTTACCTTTATGCAGCTGTTATGCAGTTGTTATGCAGCTACCATACAACAACTATTCTCCACTAACATTTATTGCTGTATAATTTGGGGCCATTTTTGCAGTTATAAGAGCTCTATCAGCGCTTATACGAAATACTATTATTTTGAATTGTTAAAATTACCGGTATTAAAAAATCGAACTCGGAGACGTCACTTTAATCAAAAAGGCAACATATTTCTGGAGATAAATGTCAAACTCCAGAAATATGCCAGCTTTAAAATTGAATATTTATAAATTTATTGCTATACCGAATTTAAAAAAAATTACTTTAGCAGAATTATTACAAAAGTCGACAGATGTTCACATTTCAAATTTATATTTGCAGGCTACTCATCATCAGCTGAAGACACAAATCCTGAACGAGTTCATCGCGTGATGAGGTGCACTTCCTGACCGACCATTAGAAGAATCAAAACGTCATTTTCACGACTTTTATATAGTAGTAACGCAAGATAATCAATAACCATCAGACCATGAATGTTCAATTGTATAAGAAGCGTGCAGGCACGTCGGGCATCCAGGGACACCTGTACGAGTCTAAACTAATTAGTCTAATAAATTTTAGAATAATACACGACAACAGAATTGAGAAGTTTAATTTGGCCACTAATAGAGACGGCGTAGGTGCTTTCGATGACATTTGCTTTAATGCAAATGTAAAAGGTTTCGATAAACCCCTCGCTGTGTTCATTCAAGCCAAGCACAGGGAGAGCGATAAACTTCTCACATTCACTAGTAAAACTGATTTGGTGAAATACTTCGGTAGTTATTTAGAAATTAGGCGCGCCTTTAAACAGGACAATAAAGATATGATCTTTGGAGGAAACTTTGGTGAAACTGAGTGCTTTTTTATTATATATACTACAGCCAAGGACGATCCTAATAATAAAATATATGAAGGTACTTTTGCTGAGTATTTGAATGAACTTATAGGAACCGCAGATTATTGCACACAGCCATCATATACAGATGATGACTTGGAGATGTTATGTAAATTAGTTATGAAAGAACAAATCACAACACTATCTAAACAGTTGGCGAAGTTCATTTGTGATGAATCTGAAAGCGTAATGTCGATGAATAATGATATCATGTTGCGCTATCATGTCCTTCTAGCGCTCAATGTTTTTGAAGTTTCAGAAATCCAAGCTGAAGGACATCGGATTGCTAGCTTTAGACCAGACTTCTTTGCAACAGGCGAAGAATTTCTTACGCTGATCAAAAACATTTTATGCTTAGAGGTAATCAAAAAGCAAAATTTGGAAGAGACTGATGTACAAAGCTTACTATTGAAGTTCCTCAGTGAAACGTCGGATGTGACGACATTAAGTAAATTGCTGACAGGAAGTGTTCTTAAGTATAAGAACGATAAGCTAGAGTTTGTCAGCGAATCAATAACTGACGATCTAAAGCGACAATTCTACGAAGCAAGTGTCCCACAGTCGACTGTTTATGAAGCAGCAGAACTGGTTTCTAAAGAGTATTTACTATCTCTGAAGCTTAAAGTCCCGGCTTCCTTTGGCAACAAAGACTTAGCAATAAGAGGCAATGATAAAAAAATTAAAAAGAGACTAAACCACCTAACTACAAAAATTCAAGAAATATTAAAACATTCGAATTCCAGTCACATCGTCACCATAGACGAGTCTCTGGGAGATGGATTTCTTCAGTTAAATGGAGGCATAGCTTCTGCTGTCGGCAATATACTAGTTTTCGATAAAACTTCAAAACTTTTGAAGTTTACAGATACCGATGAATTACTAGGCAACTTTGCCAAAATATGGTATGAAACATTGAAGACTGAAATCCCAAATTTGCACGAATATAAATTGGATGTAAAAGTTAAAAACTTTCCAAAACTGTTCTTCGAACGAGGAGAATACGATAAGAGTTTGGTAAGAGATTTCTACAAAAAATTACTGTTTTTCACCAATCAAGCTGATCAAAATGACGTAGAGGATATATTGAGAAGAGAAATAGAAGATAACCCTAGTAATGACGTCAAAAACTTTAGAGAAAGATCTGAATTGATATTTCTAAAATATCACCATGAAGTACAAGATCTGTGGATGTCTAAAGTGGGATCATATCTTACTAAGAAAAGTAAAATTTATGAGAATGCAGTTGCTTATGCTATGAATGAGTCATATATGGGTGTTTTAAATAAAATGCATAGTATTAAGAATCTAGAGTATTCATGTAATGAAAACGTTGTAAAACGATTTGGGTTACATGGCCAGATTCTAGAAACTGTTATTGCTACCCAAAGTTGTATTTTA
Organism: Mythimna impura; assembly: GCA_905147345.3. Taxonomy (NCBI): domain Eukaryota; kingdom Metazoa; phylum Arthropoda; class Insecta; order Lepidoptera; family Noctuidae; genus Mythimna; species Mythimna impura. Next base: position 4,777,094 of record LR990365.1, on the reverse strand, counting down.
ACAGTTGCTAAGGTAGAACAATATCTAGAAAATAAAGACCATGTTGTGTTAGATTTTGAGTATATTTTCAAACTGCCCTTAAAACATCACAACGCTTTACGTAAGGAAGTGATGAATACAACTAAAGAAAAGATAATTATTTTTGTTTGCAATACTTTTCAAGATTCGAGTGATTCTTATAAAAGGATTGAAACTATAGCAAAAGCTGTTGAAGGCAAGCAAATAATAATTATAACAAATCAGATTTCAGTTGACATTCTGACTCAATGTTTTCCACAAGCAAGTAAAGTATTGAACGATGATCGAATTGTTTTCACCGATTTGAGTGTTGAATCACAGAAAAAACTATTAGCTACTTCTAAAATAAAATTTCAAGGAGAAGACTTAAGTTTAGAGATAATCTTTAGAGACGATGAGTCTATTAAACTGATCGAGGATGATATATTTAATAACATTATTAAAAAGGAAACTTTAATGGTTGGTAAAACAGTTATCGACGGTTATTACGAAAAAGTAAAGCCCTTTTACATTGAGAGACGGGTCAGTCGCACCAAACAACAGAAAAATAATAACTTTGATGAAATCAAAGATAAAGTTTTAAGAACTTTGTACGATTTAGAAGAAGATGTTGTGCTTATAACAGCAATGCCGGGAATGGGTAAGTCAACTCTACTTACTCATTTATCACTAAAAACAAAGGAACTTGATCCTACAGTTTGGATTGTAAGAATAAACTTATTGAAGCACGCGAAAACGCTTAGTAAGTGGCAGGAAAACAAGATAGTCGTCGATAATATAGAAAGTTTGAAGTTCATTTGCAAAGTTGCACTCGACGAGACATTTGATGAGCTAAACAAAGACGAAGACATATATATTGAGCTAGAAGAATCGCCAAATGGAATCGTTTCCTTAAACAAGTGTTCCGGTAGTAATTCTACAGTATTTCAGTTGAAAATGTTTCTACATTTTTACAACCGAAGGAAACTGATATTTGTTTTTGATGGATTTGATGAAATCTTTCCACTCTACGAAAGAGAAGCGCTATCTTTACTAAAGTCTGTCAGGGACTATCCCCGACAGCATAAAATCTGGATCACAAGCAGATCATTCAATCATATAAAATCGGTTTTGGAACAAGAGTTCGGTCGGTCGTACGAAATAGAACACTTTTCTCGATCTGAACAGCACACTTATTTCACCAGATTTTGGAAGTCCAAGATCCAACTTCAGAATCTTACTAGAGAACAACTTCAGAATGTACATGGTTTTGTTAATTTTATAGCAGAGCACCTACCTACTGACGAATTTTTTATTGCAACTTTACTGCAACGAAACCCATTCCACGCAGTTTATTTGAACTTTTTGGCATTTTTGCAAACGGAGTCTATAGCTAATGGTATAAAGTTTTCTTATCATAAATTTACTTCATATATGTCAGCGATGGACCAAAAACAGCGTATAATCATAGGTTACCCAAACGATTTAATTGCTCCACCGCTGCATCTGTACTTACTAGCTGAATGCGTCCACAAAAAGATTAAAGAAGTTGATGGAAACGTTAAGAAATGGGACATAAACGTCACGGGATACATATTTTATGAATATTATTATGAAACTAAATTAAAAAAGATCTGTTTTCAAGAGAAAAACGAGATAAATACCTTTAAACCATTTAATAAAGAGGCTTATGATAAAGAACATGCGGACAGTGTGACCAAACATAAAAAGCTAGGTGCTTACGCTATATTTTATCCATACGTAGAGGTTTTTGAAGAAGCTGTGTTGAAAGAAATTACAAAAATTATTGATGAACTGAGAGATGGACGAGAGAAGACTGGTCTCATTCGCACTGTAGCAGACAATATACCTCTGTTCGTGCACATGTCTTTCGCAGAGTATTTTGCCGTCGAATACATTTGCGACCAGCTAAAAAACGAAAACGGTGAAAAGAAACAAGAAAAACTGTGGAATTTTATAGTTAACGTTATGTTTCGGGAGTGCGGCAAGAGTATTTTTTTGTTATTTATTACCAAAATAAAAATAGATGAAGAACTGACAACCGTGGTTGAAAATAATAAAAGAATAATATTTAGATTGCTATACGAACAGCATAAGTGTTACAATACACTTGTGTGTACAAATTATGAAGTAACCGATAATAAAACCCGTGGGATGGATTACGAAGAAATGTACGAAAACGGGATTCTTGTGACGTCAATGTGTAAAGATTTGTACCACAGAAATGAGCTGGACGAGAATAGTTCAGTGAATTTTAATGATTTGATTCATTTTTATTACGTAAAATTTAATGTGCCACACCACAGGATGAATAATAAGTATATTAGAATAAACCTTGTACCAGATGAAGACACATCATTTTTGCCCGTAAAAGACGTTCTAGTAGAAATAAGTCCTCGATATTTTGTAAGAGAAAAAATATAGTTAAGTAATTTTCTTGTAATTATATTTATTTTGTTAGTAAAAATGCTGTGTAAAAAATTCATTAAAATATCATGTGTTAAAATAATATTCGGTTTCATTTATGTACTCGTATGTACATAAGAAACTTAAATAATAACTAACTATTAATACTAAAACTCTATACGTACACAAATAAAACAATTACTTTTTTTAAATACAACCGACTTCCAAATAAAATACTACGGAATACCAGGATAACAATGACTTAGCTATACTCGCAGACTAAACTGAAGCATACACATAACAAGAATAATAGAAAAGTACCCACAATATGTATGAATATAATATTAATTAGCATAAGCATAACAATTACTGTAAGTTAAGTGTGTAATAATAATTACTGTAAGTTTATAGAAAGTGTTGAGCAAAACATTTAAAAAAATGTTAAGAATTTGTGGAGCTATTTTTCTAACCGTCAACCAAATAATTGTATACCTGTTTCAGTGTTCTATAAAAGTCAAATTTCAACTGACCCAACTGTAACTTGTGACTTATTCTCAGATTATTTTCAGTCAGTCTTTGAAATATCAACATTAAACGATAGTCAATGGATACCTCCTGTAAGTTGTGCAAATTGTGTTGTCATTGATCGCATTTCCTTAAGTCATGAACAACTTTCTTACTTTTTAACTTTATATATTATAGGGCTGCACTCCAATATCGATGCGGTCCACCACCATCTTGAGACTGACAAGCCACACTTGCTTTTCTTGACGGAGACCCAAATTAGATGTCCGTTAGATACGGCGTACCTCAACTACCCGGGATACTTACTGGAGCATCATTTCCTGCAGCGTGCCTGGGTCTGTGTGTACGTCCGTAATGACATCTGCTGCCAGCGTCTCCGTCACCTTGAAGACCCAAGTTTCTCTACGTTATGGCTGTTGGTGGACACTGGTATGGACAAAATTGTTTATGCCTGTGTCTACCGATCGCACAGCGGTGATCAGGAGACGACTCGGCTGTTCGACCACCTCAGTGAGGCCGCCGATAAGGCTCTGCATCGACACCCTGATGCGCAGCTCGTCGCTCTGGGGGACTTTAACGCCTGCCACCAAGACTGGCTTTTCCCATACCAGAAGACCGACCACGCTGGGAGAGAAGCGCGAAACTTTGCAGTATCGATGGGCCTTTCCCAGCTGGTTAAGCAAGCGACTAGGGTGCCTGATGTAGTTGGTCATACTGCCAATTGTTTAGACCTTCTGATGACCACCGATCCGGACAGATGTATTGTAACAGTTTCCTCACCACTTGGAACTTCAGATCACTGTCTGGTGAAGTCTGTTTCGTGCTTCTCCCCACCTGACTGCGACTCACGCGGTGAACGGAGAATATGGCGTTACAGGTCAGCAGAATGGGATGAGATGCGGCACTTCTTTGCGTCTTATCCTTGGCAGCAGGTCTGCTTCTCTTCTAAAAGTCTGTCGAGCTGTGCGGATGCTATATCCGATGTGATACGCGCAAGCTATGGAGTTTTTCATCCCTTATAGAGACGTACCCATCGGAGGCTCAGCTCGCCCATGGTTCAACGCCGATTGCGTTCAAGCTGAAGAGCTTAAGCATTCAGCGTTTCTCGCCTGGGTTGACGCTCGTGACCGCAAAGCTCCGGATCTGAGCTCAAAGAAGAGAGCTTTCAACCATGCTGCCAAGTCCTACAAAAAGGCACTAAAGAAGGCTCGGTTCGACCGCATTACCCATATTGGCACAAAGCTCTCTGCACAGCCGTCCGGTAGCAGAGCGTTCTGGTCCCTTGCCAAATCGATCGAAGCGAACTTCTGTAGGCCCATATTGCCTCCGCTGGTTAAGCCTGATGGAACACTGGCTCACACGGCGAGAGAGAAAGCAGGTCTCTTTGCATCTCTTTTCGCCCATAACTCTCGTCTTGACACTAGCAGTGCTACTCCACCAACTCTACCTCACTGCAACACCTCAATGCCCGAGGTTCGCATAAGAAACAAAGAAGTTTTGAGAGCACTGTGTCGTCTAGACGTGAATAAAGCTAGTGGACCAGATGGTATACCAGCAATAGTTCTCAAGGCATGTCCGCCCGAGTTGTCTCCTGTATTGACGCACTTGTATCGCCTCTCATTTAGGACTGGTATAGTGCCCAAGTCCTGGAAGCTTGCCAACGTGCAACCCGTGCCCAAAAAGGGCAGTCGTGCCGATCCTGCCAACTATCGGCCGATTTCAATAACCTCCATACTCTGCAAGATTATGGAGCGTGTATTGAACTCGCGCCTCATGGCATACCTGGAAGGTAACGATCTCCTCAGTGACCGACAGTACGGGTTTCGCCACAATCGGTCTACTGGGGACCTACTAGTGTATACCACTCACATGTGGGGCGAGGCCCTTGAGAAGAATGGAGAAGCAATTGCTGTTTCCTTAGACGTCTCGAAGGCCTTCGACAGGGTATGGCATGCCAGCCTTTTGAGTAAGCTTCCAGCGTACGGCATTTCCCCTGGTCTGATTAACTGGGTAAAAGACTTCCTGAGTGAACGGTCTCTCCGAGTTGTTGTCGATGGATGCTCATCAGAGCCCATGACGACCAATGCCGGAGTTCCTCAGGGGTCAGTTCTCTCTGCAACTCTTTTCCTGCTGCATATCAACGATCTGCTGATGCCCGGTATCTATGGGTATGCAGATGATAGCACAGTTGTAGAGAGATACCTGCCAGGTGCTCGGGCTAGTAAGGAGCTTATCCGGTCCGAACGAGAGGCTATGGTAGAGCGTACGAATGTCTCACTTCAGGCAGTCTCCATGTGGGGCGAAACCAATCTGGTAGGATTCAACGCCACCAAAACACAAGCGTGTCTGTTCACCGCCAAAAGGAGTCCATTCGCCTTGGCTCCTGCTTTTCAGAATGTATCTCTGGAGTGCACCGACCGCCTTCAGCTCTTGGGAGTTGAAATTTCTTCAGACCTCAATTTTGGGCGGTTCATTGAGTCCAAAGCCAAGGTAGCTGCTAGAAAACTAGGCGTTCTTGCAAAGGTCCGACGGTACTTCACACCGGGACAGCTTCTAATGTTATACAAAGCACAGGTCCGATCGTGTGTGGAGTACTGCAGTCACATATGGGCTGGTGCTGCAAAATGCCATCTAGCAGCTTTGGACTCAGTGGAAAGGCGTGCGAAGAGGCTAATTGGGGATCCAGATTTGGTTAAGTCCAATATACAAAGCCTCGAGCACAGGCGCAGGGTAGCCAGCCTATCGGTATTTTACAGGTTGCATTTTGGAGAGTGTGCGCGGGAATTGCATGACTTGATTCCGCCATCTCCTTTCTACCATCGGACAATCCGACGTACGGCGAGTATCTACCCTTACGTTGTTGAAACTTCAACGGTCCGGACTAAGCGTTTCGCTTCGTCGTTTATACCGCGTACATCGAAGGACTGGAACAATTTGCCTGCTGCGGTCTTCCCGTCCAACTATAATTTAGGTGTCTTCAAGGCTAGAGTGAATAGGCTCTTAATAAACTAGTGCGCCTCACCATCAATGATTGCATCGCTGCTTACCATCAGGTGGGATCGCAGTCAAGCACTGGTTTAAATGAATTAAAAAAAAAAAAAAAAAAAACTTTTAAAAGAGCATAACAGTAATGTTTTAGATACATAAGATAATCACCACAGATGGGGGTTCTCGGACGGTTCCGATCTTCAGTGTTTGTGCGGCGTCTCTCCGCAGACCATGTCCCACCTTCCATCCTGCATCATGTGCCTTGTTAGTTGTTACCTGTTCAGCTATGGACCTAATGACAGCATCAGCGGACGGCACTGCTGTGGCCGAATACAACGCCAGACAACGCCGTGTCCTCGTGGGGGCGATCGGCGGCAGTGACCTCTCGCGCCGGGCATTGGTACAGGCCATGGTCCGGAGTGAGGAGGAGTGGCAGGCGGTCGCCTCCTTCTGCAAAGCAGTAATGCTAGCAAAGGAGGCGGCCGATCGCGTAAGGCAACGGTCCTCACGCCCTAACCGCCGCCGGGATTCCGATCCCGATTTCCGGCCACCGTAGGCGCGGGCTTGCGGACGGCGAGTAATGGGTGGCTCGCCGTCCGACCGTCCGGTAACTGCCCGGACCGAGCCCAAGTCGTCGACGGCGCGTATTGTTCCACGCGCGCCTCAGGGAGATGTCAGCAAATCGTAGGGGCCCAGCAGGGCCGAAGCCTACTGGGGCCACGGGTAGTGTGAAAGCGAAGCCTGGGGCTTCGGGATGAAGGCAAAGAAGGAACAGGAGTGGGTTTTTAGTCAGTAAAAGTCTGACACAGAGATAGTGTCGTTATGATTTGATTATGATTTTCCCACCTAAAATAAAAAAAAGGCAAGGAATTTAACTAGTTTTGCCATCGAAACGCTAAGAAGAAGAAGAATGCATCAATTGGAACACTGAAACACTCTTTACTTTAAGTGACCTGCAGTCTTTTTTATTATATTCAAATTAAAACGTAAATAGTGTAAATAAATTTACTTAAAATTATTCTTTAATCAAAATTCAACTAAATAAAACTGTTTGTGTATATGACGCGACGTAACAGATCACGATTCATAACAGTCAGTGTCTGTGTGTCTGTGTTTGTGTCTTTTGAGCCGTTGTTCTAAATGTTCCAAATGATACATATCATCTAACATTTCTCTGTCTCAGTGTGATTATGACGCGAAGTAACAGATCACTATTATTATTTATTTATTCATAACAATAAACATTGTGTTGAATATTACATCATTTTAAAATAATATTAAAATAGAACTGTCACATTTAAGCAAAACAATTTATATAATTTAAACTAAATAATGTAAAATATTGAGTCAAATCATTAAACATATGTCTACAAATAAATCTAATGCCAAATTTCGGATATAATGTCAAAAGTAATGTCAAGTGATTATGTTGTGTATTCATTTGATCGTATGTTCCAAATGATACATATCACTGTTCCGGAACATTTCAGTGATGCAGATGCAAATGTTCCTATCGCAAAGATGACATACTTTGCCCACGCCTAATATGCAAGACGTTGTGAAGCTTGCCACCAACACCTGAAGTGATGACCACGACCACTCTGTCAAGAGTGATATCGACAAGGAAGAAGGAGAATATGCAAGACACCCAGACCCGGAACACATATCTTTAAGTCATATCAATATTTGTTCCGAACGGGAATCGAAAGCGTCAATCGCTTAACCACTACGCCAATCGTTTAAGCTATGTATGATAAATCGTTTCATAGGTAATTTTGAGCTGAATAAAAGTTACATGACGCCAAGTTCCAAATATAATAATATAATAAAAGCGTTTATTTTCCTCCACCACATAATGCAAAATTAACAATTCATAAGTACAGTACATTGTTACAGTAAGTACATTTACATTTATGTTGTGGAGACTGAAGCCTGTACTAGGAAAATTCTGTGTTACAGGACTCCAAGCCTCCAGACTTGTTACAAGCTATATAAATATTTACAAAGAGTGATAATTTTGACTTGATGGAAAATAAATAAAACAGTTCAAAGACTTAACTAATTAAAAACAAACAAGGGTGTGAAAATGTGTGTAATTGTTAAAGGTATACACTTATATAGTGTGGGTTTGGGACGTAATGTGCTGTTTTCTATAATCTTAATCGGTTCAGAGTTATTCAGATGCTTGTTTTTACAAATAAACAATGATAACGTATTTTCGACCGACTTCAAAAAAAGGAGGAGGTTCTCAATTCGGTTGTATGTTTTTTTTTTATGTTCGTCGCAAAGGGTATGTTTCCAGATTGGTCCTATTTTTTTCAAAATCCAGTTCAGATTCATGAGGAATCGAGAGAACTCCTCAAATGTAATAATAATAATATTCCACAACTATCACACAACACCGTCTATAGTCCCTAGCTAAGCAGAGCTTGTGTTATGAGTACTAGACAACTGATAAACATACTTATATATTTCTAAATACATACATATTATAGATAAATTACACCCAGTAACAGAACAAATGATCGTGCTCATCACACAAACATTTGTCCTAGGCGGGAATCGAACCCACGACCTCCAGCATAGCAGTCAGGACCACTAACCACTACACCAACAGGCCAGTCAAATTATAGGCATCTATGTAATAATTTTGGTATTTTCATCGAGAATTCAAGCATTTAGAGTCAAAAAGTAACATTTGATGAAGTGAAACTGAAGAAGATCAGAAATGACCAATGGAACTTCGCACTCACATAGATATCACAATAAAAATAGTAAGTAGATAAGCAACTATGACAAATTGTCAATCAACCATTTATTTACTTATATTGTTAAACAATACAAGTAAATAAATGGTTCTGAATAGTTGTGTTGAAAATGGTATCATCGAACTGATCTGATGTTGATGATTCCGGAAAGTATATAGTATTCTAGCCGTATTTGGGCTTATGAGAATGAGGTGCACTTTGGCTATAAGATACAATTGAACTAATCTGATGATGGAGCCGGAAGGTGGAAGATAGGCGCAGGAATTTCATAACAAAAAATGATATAATTGGAATTGTCATGAGATGTAAGTACTCTGGTTTTAAGTGTATCACAACTAAAGTGTGTGATTTTTTTTTCCAAAAGTCAGTTTTAAAAAAAAAAGTTTTTTTACCTTACAAATATTTAACTAATTATATTATACAAATAACTAAACTACTAAACAACTTAAAAAAAGTTTTTTTAACATTCGGTGAAGCAAATTATTATTACAGTTTAATACAAAATTGTTAATAGGGAACTAGTTTTGGACCTGCTATAAGGTCAACACCTTACAGCAAGTCCACGTTTACGACTTCAAGATTTGACGAACGTCTATTAATCTTAAAGATTAAGGACGTATCGTTAGCAAAAAAGACTATACGTGGTTATTTTCTTTATATGCGGGGTAAATCATTAATATATACTGAAATGAGGATAGGACCCAATATTAAGCCTTGTGGTACCCTCATTTTCTTTAAAGTACATGAATTGAAACCATTTATTTGAACTAGCTGCTGTCTGTCATTAAATAAGACGTCACTAAGTCAAGTGCAAGTTTACCTAGTCCTTATAATAGTGTTCTTATTACAAAAGTAAGGTTTCGTGATTGACATAATCAAATGCATTTGAGAGGTCAGAAAAGATTGCTATCGTATCTTTGGCCTCTTGCCTCGCTGCAAATATGTGCTTTAATAAGGTAACACCGCCGTCAGTCGTACAGGATAATCCTCAATATCGATATCGATTAAGTTGCAAAAAAACATCGTCTTATCAATTACGTATGACGCTTTAATTTGTTATCATGATTTCAACATATCGCCCTAGTCTTCAGCGCGATAATGAACCGACATCAACACTAACAAATGTTTAACTCAACTTTAGTGTCTCTGTGAATATATGACGTACCATAAGTTTTATAATAACATGTGTTTTTGTAAACTAAATAACCAAATTGTGTGAACAGTTTGATGAAGAGTCGCGGATGTCGTCTGGGCGAGGATTGCGTCATACAGTGTTGCGAGCAATTGTCACAGACTGCTCAGAGATGATGTGAGCGATTCTAAAATGCAGGGCAATGAAGACAAGCCGTAAGTTTCTACTTAAGACTCCTTTTGTGCAAGTTTTAATGATACCTAATCTTTTTAATATGATTTGTAAAGATGGTGAGATATATATTTATTGACTGCCTTGTGGAATACGTCATGCTGCCAGCGAAGTTCAGATATTGAATTCGATTGGTATAATTGGTTTTATATAAAATTTAGAAACATTGTTTGTTTATTTATTTTTTACTAGTTTTGTAGGAGTTGCAATCTTGATTTATTTTTGATTCTCAAAGGAGATGTGAAGGGCCCTCACATACAGGCTTATGAATATATATATCTTATGAAACTTTACCTCGTGGTTAACATATATGGTACGGCCTGCAGGATTGTTCGAAAGAGTTACCATAGCCCTGGAATGTGAAGGGCAACTGAAAGAACACAGGTGGGTTTTAGTCGGTAAAGCTTTGATACTCTCTCTCGCTCCACCCAGAGCGAGAAATGTTATTTGATAATATCCTACTTCAAAAAAAATATATAAGTAAGCTTCACTTTGACAAAGATAAGGATGAAGGTTAGAACTAATATACTGTTTTGGAGGATCCTGTAGCAGATGGGAAACTCTTCACTACTATAGTTATCAATCTTGACAGGTTTAGAATTACAAGAGTTAATAGAGCAAGCATCGCCACGCAGTGGGTTCCTGCAGAAGGAAAGCGCCGTCGAGGTCAGCCTAGAAAAAGGTGGCGGGATGATTGACCTGTACTGCGACGACTGGTTTGAGACGGAGACGCGAGAGAAGAAAGTCTGGAAGGACTTGGGGGGAAGCCTTTGCCCTGCAGTGGGACCGTAAGGGCTAGATAAAGAAAAGAAAAAAAGAACAGATCATTTCGTGTATCAAAAAGCCAACAAAATTAAGCACTTTGCAATCCATATAGAGTTAACAATTTTACGAAAACGTCCTGAAAACGAGAAACATAAAGAGGAACCTAATCAGTTATTTTGAGAGTAACTGCGATCTGGGGAACATTCTATATCCATACAAACCGCAGCTTAGTAGATAACGCTACAGTAGATCTAAGAGACGATCACGAAGATGCAACACTTCCACAAATAGCAACCCATCCTTCATCATTAAGACCTTCTTAGAGTTCTCAGACCTACATTTTTCATTAACAGATAACCACAATCCTTGCAGTCAATAGGAGAGAAATCTCCAAGGAGTTTGACGCGCGACAGACACAGTAGCAGCTGCGGCTGCTAACAGAGAGCTCCTGCTACTGCAAGCGTTGCGTATCGGAAGATCCTCTGCTCCAACAAGATGGCAAACCGATATCCAAAACGTCCAGGAACAACTGGGATACGAGGACCACTATACGAAACCAAGCTTCTTAGCCTCATTTATTTCAGAGCCATACATGATGACAATATTGAAGATTTTCATTTAGCCTCAAATGTAGACAAATTAGGCTCGTTCGATGACATCTGTTTTAAGGTGAAATTCAAAGGCAACGATAAACCACTTGTAGTCTTCTTACAAGCAAAACACAGAGAAAAGAATGATTCAGTTCTAAAGCTTAAAGAAAGTGATTTGGCGGAATACTTCAATAGCTACTTAGAAGTTAGACGCAAGTTCAATCCCAATAATAAAGATGTTCTGTTTAATAGTTCACTTGGTGAAACAGAATGTCTTTTCGTTATTTATACAAACGCAAAAGGTGACAAAAAGTTCAGCACATACGAAGGTAGTTTCTCTGAACATTTGAATGATCTGATAAGTACAGGAGTCCCTGGCTCTCAGTCATCGCACAACGACAAGAATGTGGAGCTATTGTGTGAAATACTTTTAAAAGAACAAATGGAAGCGCTAGCTCAACAGATGGCGAAGTGTATATGCGATAAATCTGGTAGCGAAATGTCGATGAATAATGATCTCATGACGTGCTATCATGTGATTCTAGCGCTCAACGTTTTAGATGTTTCTGAAATTCAATCTGAAGGACATCGGATTGCCAGCTTCAAACAAGACTTCTTTACAACCAACGATAAATATCTTGTGCTGTTCAAAAACAAATTGTGCTTAAAAGTTCTCAAAAAGATAAATTCAAAAGACACTGACATACAGAGTTTGTTGTTGAAGTTCCTTAGAGAACCCTCGGATGTAACGACGTTACGTAAATTGCTGACAGGAAGTATTCTTTACTATAAAAATGACAAGCTAGAGTTTGTTAGTAAGTCAATAACAGACGATCTAAAGCGACAACTCGACATGGCAAATGTTCCACAGTCGACTGTTTATGAAGCAGCAGAACTGGCTGCTAAAGAGTATTTGCTGTCTCTGAAGATTAAAGTTCCAGCTTTCTTTGGCAACAAAGATTTAGCAATAAGAGGCAATGATATAAAAATTCAAAAGAGACTAAATCACCTTACAACAAAACTCGAAGAAATATTAAAACAATCAAATCCTTATCACATCGTCACTATAGATGAGTCTTTGGAAGAAGGATTTCTTCAGTTAAATGGAGGCATAGCTTCTGCTGTCGGTAACATACTAGTATACGATGAAACTTCAAAACTTTTAAAGTTCACAGATACCTGTGAATCTCTAGGCAAGCTTGCCAAAACATGGTATAATACATTGAAGAGTAAAATTCCGAATTTGCACAAATATAAATTGGATGTAAAAGCAAAATTATTTCCAAAATTATCTTTTGCCACAGATGAATATAACAAAATCATTGCGAGTGACTTTTTAAATACACTTCTATTTTTTACATCTCAATGTAATGAGAAAGAAGTAGAGAAAATATTAATAAAAGAAATAATGAATAGTCAAGAGGATGACGTACAACATGAAAAAGTTGCTTCCGACGCCATATACTTGAAGTATCATGATGAGATACAAAGATGGAGCATGGAGTCTGATGCGGGAATGGGAACGTATCTTGAAAAAGAAGGCTTTATTTATAAAGATGCTGTGAAACATGCTAAAACACAGCCATTAATGAGTGTCATAAATATGATACAAAGAAATACGAACAAAATAAAGGATGACATAAAATTGATTGATATGAGCGCAGCATCGCAGAAGCAAATCTTGGAGAACAATAAAGTGATATTTCAAGGTAACGAAGTAAATTTACGACATTTTTTAAATAACAGTACAATTGGATACGTCGAAGGAGATGTGTTGTATAAAATTATGCATGGTAACAAAAATACTGTAGGTAAACCGGTCAGCAATTTCAATTATAAACCTGAATTATATATTCAAAGACGTGTAAGACCATTCTGCAGAGACACCGGAATACAAGAATGCGTCGACCGCAATCAGTTTCAAACACTAGATAATCTTGAAGAGGACGTTGTCGTTATCTTTGGGGACCCCGGAATGGGAAAGTCATCTTTGCTCACTCATTTTTCTCTTAAAATGAAAGAAGGAGAATGGGGAAACACAAGATGGATAGTGAGAGTCAATTTACTGGAGCACACGACACAATTCAGGAAGTGGAAAGATAAGAAAACGAACATCGGCACTACGGAGTCCTTGGAGTTCTTGTGTCAAGTTGCACTCAGCGAGGAAAGTAGCAAAGCGATGGACATGAATATATCACTAGTCCAATGTGATGACGGAACTGTGCTTGTGACAGACTTTACAGGTGATACATGGACTTTATTCGAGTTGAAAATGTTCCTGAACTTTTATAATAGCGCTCAATTAATTATATTACTCGATGGCTTCGACGAAATCTGCCCAACGTACGAGAATGAAGTATTGGCGTTAATAGAAGCTGTGAGGAAATTTTCAAGGACACACAAGATATGGATCACTAGCCGATCGTATGATAAAATGATTAAAATTTTTGAAAATTTAAAATTTTGTAAATTATTCGAAATAGAGCCCTTGACTGTGGCTGAGCAGAATTTTTATTTGTCTAAATTTTGGGACGAAAAGAATATACTGAGAGACCTCGATGACAATCAGATTAAAAATATTTGCGACTGCATTTGGTATGTGTCTAGAAGTACTCGTATACATTATGTGTTAACAAATTTGTTATTTGGCCTGTTTTATAAAGCCGTTTTTAAATCATTTGATCCAAATATGCCATATGTTTTGGTTGGCTTGAGCTTAATAAAGTACATTAATAAAAATCGCTTAACCGCGCCAGCTGCTATGATGCAAGTTATCGATAAAACCTTCGAGTACTGTTACATTGAGCCTATCGAAAATGAATGCCTCGTAACTCCATTAGAACTGAACATAATGGCAGATTATCTGTATAGTCAAATAAAAGAAATTAACATAGAACAAAAAGATGAATGGGACTGGGACTACACTATAATTGACATTTATAAATATTACTTGGAAAGAAAATTAAGAATACGTTTTCAAGAAAAAACCCAAAATGATATGTCTAAACCGGATAATATATTAGCTTATGAGCGAGAATATTCATTATCAGTATTCGGGACGGGTTGGTTTTTACAAATGTTTTTTATATTTGTATGTTTTAGATTAAAATTAGAAAAGCATACGCATATATTTATACTTTATAATTACTTTACTTTATTCACATATCTGTATGCTATTGCTTACAATGTTTTTGTCAATGATTGGACGGTTGAATACGCGTATCTTTTTATTTTTATTTTTGTTTTATATATTTTAATTTATTTGGTTAGCTTACATTTAATAAATACAAAATATAACAACAGAGTAGATAACGACAAACTATTTACAAGCCTTCACATATAGGAAAAGTTTTAAACCAGTGCGTAAAAGTTTTTTTGTGGTCCACTCTAAGTAATAGAACACATTTCCATTTTTAGTTCATGACTTTTTTTTCTCATTTTTCTACTTTGTCCGAGTTTGAAATAAGCAAAACATGCACATAATTTAATCGTAGTAGGTATTATGAATGAATACGCGGCCGCCGCCGCCGGCGCACGGGACGTGGGGTGAAGGGAGGGCGCAGGCGGGGGAGGTTGATAATGGTCCGGAGCGAGGAGGAATGGCAAGCTGTCGCTTTCTCTTGCGAAGTTAGCGAAGGAGGTGTCTGCACGCGAGAGGTAACGGCCCTGAAGCCCGAGCCGCCGGGTTCCAGACTCCGATTTCCAGCCACCGTACACGCTTGCGGACGGCGAGTGATGGGGAGCTCACCATTCGCCCGTCCGGTAACCGTCCAGACCGAGCCCAAGTCGTCGATGGCGTGTAGTGTTCCACCCGCGCCTCAAGGAGATGTCGGCAAAAGTGTAGGGGCCTAGCAGGGTCAAAGCCTACTGGGGCCTTGGGTTTGCTTCTGAAAGGAAAACCCAGGGCCCTGGAACGCAAGGTAAAGAAGGAACACAGGAGTGGGTTTTAGTTAGAAACAATCTGACTCCCGCCCGTCCTAAGAGCGGGAGAAGTAATTGGATGATTTCCACCATAAAAAAAACTTGATTGCTGTGTACAAGATTATCGAGTAATGTAAATTCTGACCGGTCAGAATTTAGGGAAATGAAACCATGTGCATTGGCACATGGTCAGACTTCAATAAGTCGCCCTTGAAGACACACCTGGATGGATCAACTAAATCCCTTTCTTGTAATATCGGCTTCAACATTTTTTTTTTTTTTTGTTAATGGTCTTGTTACCTGCTCCATCTTTGTTTTAATTATAATTAGAATTGTATCGTTGAAGTCGGAAGTACGGATGCTTGAGAACAAATGAACGAGCGAAGTGTCAATGTTACTTTTACAGAATCCGGGCTGCCGTTTGCGCGAGCCGAAAAGATAAAAATCCGACTGCCCGCAGAGACGCGGGGTCTTTTCTCTGTCGGCAGCCGTGTGAACAACATCTAGTCTGGGGACTGTCTCACGGCTCATTGTGAAGTGAATATGTAAAGCCAACATCATAATACATCAGTTGTGTGATCTGGAATACTTAGTTTATTGCTCGTTACCAAGTCATCGCCCACAAAATAGTGTGTCTAGAAAGGATATGTTTTTACATTATGTAGACTTTGAATCAACCACCAGACCAACCACCGTTACCACCATCATTAGTGATAGATTTATTTTTATGTAGCCTCTTTTTTGTAATGTGAATGTGAGATCACTGTAGACTCCGCGGATTCATAGATTACTTTCTATTACGACCCACTTTTTATTATTATTATTTTTACAGTGCTTTCGGATACAATATTGACTGGTCTACACTGTCCTCACATACCTATTAATATTGTAATACTTATGTAAATATTGTAAAACCAATCATTTTTTTAGAAAGAGCAACCATGGAGTTTCTTTCCGGTTCTTTTCCAATTGAAAACGTGCATTAGCTTCTAACGTTTTATAAGTGCCCATGTAGGACTATGTAAAATAAATACTTTTCAACACACTTGCTCAGAAAGTGACTCTTATTGCACTGCACTTAGGTATATAATGGCACTCATTACCAAACTGTGACATTTTGTTTACCATTACGCACTAGTGCTATAATGTAGTTAAAACCTTTTTGTTCAACCTCTTTGTTCGCAAAACAAATTTTGAATTCGAATAAAATTCACATTTTGTTATTGCGTTCAATACTAGATAAATTAGTGTCTTACTTAGGACTTATTTCATCCAATTTACAAGTTTAAATGGACAAATTCAACTTGTACAAACGATTTATTTAGTAAATAAATCGTAAGTACATTTAAATAAAATTTGTTTTTTTTTGTGGTCTATGGCCGCCATTTTAAGATGCGCGCGGATTTTGGTGTGATTTTTTTTTATTCCAGTGAAGTTGCTGTATTAATTAAATAAAATTAAATACTACAAAATCATTAGAAAATGTTACATCCGTATTCTATTGTCACTACGAAAGACATTATCGTAAAAACTTTTCACGCAAGAAAACATAAACGTAAGACTAGGCTATATGATCAAAATACCTTAGCCTTCCTCTAGGGGTAAATAAAAAAAAATGATGCGCGCGCCTGTGAAAACAGATTTTTACCGCCATGTCACAGAAAATTTTACTAGTTTTACTGTTATTTTCTTCACAAGTGTATTGAAAAACGTCGTATGACACACGTGAGTAATTAATGATTACCGTTCTTGGCTCTCTTAAGACCCTCGCCACGGCTCGGGTCTAAATACCGCCTCGACGGTAATCACTAACATTACACACTTATATCATAATGTATTATTTTGAACTTTATAAATTTTGAATCGTCATTTTAAAAGTACGTAACAACATTACGTATCTGCATCAGAAACTTAATTATGTATTAACTAACTTTTACACTAAAACTAACTAAGTATGTACAGGTAGGGGTCAAAAATGTAGTTACACGCTACCAATGCTAAAGAGTCAAAAATTTCTTTGTAGGAGACTTTCAATGGTCTACCACTAGTTTTTTTAATACTTTAGATTCTATGCTACAAATTAAATTAGTCATGAACTATTGAACCTCTTCTACAATTAAATTTTAGACACTTTAGCATTGACAAAGTGCAATTGCACTTTTGATCCCTGACTGTACATAACACAAAAACAAAATACACCTAGGCGTCGAAGTACTCCTTTACATCGCTGATGAAGAATACATATTGTTAGATGAAAATTGAAGTAGTGGCTTTGTGCACAGCAACTCTTGACCCAGTCTCATAGAACAGCGTCTTTCAGAGGCAGCTTCCGATGCGCTGCTTCCATGCAAGGTCAAATTCAGCTTTGGCACCGAGGGGGGGGTCACGTCAGTGGCGGTACCTTCATACAAGCAGAAAAGCCAGGCATGCCTTACTAAAATGCTCGATAGAGAATCAATATCAAACCCGAACTATTTAAAAGTTCGCGCGCTTCTTATCAAAATAACACAAAGTATCTACCTATGCCACACTACACACAGCGCGCGCAGAGTTTCGCATTGGCAGCATCTACGCGAGAGCTATATCTATCTCGCTTACACGTACCGGCTTTTACCGGGCTTTCAAATACTATCTCTGTCACTTTCGCACTTATAGCGATGTGCCGTATAACGAGTTAGAACTTTATGCGACTACAAATCGATCAGTATGGAAGATTTAAGCCGGGCATTCGTATGAAGTTGCATTCGTATGAAGTTGCTCGCGTATGCGTGACTTTGTCATCTTGCCAACTCTGCAGTGTTGCCGTTTTAGCGACGTTGTGAGATCTTAAAGATTTTTAACGAGTTTGGAAACTTTTTTTAAGATTTAGCAACAATAAAAACTAGCGACTTTTTAAAATAACGAAATTAAATATTCAAAAATAAAGGCAATTTTTTAGAACTGGTCTCGTTAATTTCAAAATACGATGTCGTTTTAGAAAAGCATATGCAGCATTAGAAAAGTGACAAACCGGGGCCGAGTTATATAACTAACAAAATTCAAAACGATATTATTCATTCCGTAGCCGATGTGATGCAAACTTGCATCGATTACGAAGTTAGGCAAACAAAATTTGTTTCAATTATTATTGACGAAACCCCCGATGTTAGTCATAGAAAACAACTGTGCTTTGATTCTCAGATATAATTATAAATGAAATTCATGACTGTTTTTTGGGCTTTTAATTTATTGTACCTAATCAGTAGTTTGTGAGAAAATTGCGATGATACATACGTAGGTACCTACAGTCGAAAACTGAACTTTCTTTTTTTGAAATCGGTTAAAATTTTATTGGGCTTGCCTTATTTTGAAACCCTAGGCACGCCACTGGGTCACGTAGTCGTGGTCAAGTCACAAGAAGTTATCATTTAATGTTGATAATAATAGATACTGGTAAAAATACATATAAACACCTACTATTTTATTGATGTATGTACTGTACTTAAAAATACCTATACTTAAATAACAAAATCAACTTTTTTAAACGCGTTATCACTTCATCTACTTCAATAGTAACAAGAAAAGCAAGTGGCGAACTCAAAAAAATGGACTGCCACAAGGTAGTGTTGTAGCACTCTTGCTGTTTACCGTTTACATCAATGACCAACCGGTGAGCCCTAACACAACCTGCTTTCTGTTTGCAGACGACCTGGCATAATTGGCCAAGCCACTGATTTGGAGGAGATTGAGGCCAACTTTACCACCGCTCTCTCAGATCTTGCCAGTATTATACTGCTAATGCGTTGAAACCAAATCCCTCAAAAACGCAGACGTGCGTCTTTCACCTTTGTAACAGATAAGCGGGTCGAATGCTCAATATCTCGTGGCAGGGGGTGCCAATTATTCATAGACCCCATCCAAGATATTTCGGCATCACTCTAGATAGGTCTCTTAATTACGGAAATTATGATAATGGTTGCTTCTTTCTAGGTCCGATTTACTTTACTGAATCGATTTATTGTATTTATTTTTATTTCGTGTTGACATTGTGATTTGACTATATAAATTTTGTATTTGTTCTGTGTTGACATTAGCATTTAGTATCAATCTCTGACATATATTATGTACTTACATTAC
This sequence comes from Mythimna impura, assembly GCA_905147345.3. Classification (NCBI taxonomy): domain Eukaryota; kingdom Metazoa; phylum Arthropoda; class Insecta; order Lepidoptera; family Noctuidae; genus Mythimna; species Mythimna impura. The sequence continues at coordinate 4,757,634 of LR990365.1, read as the reverse complement.
TCACAAAATGTTTTTTTGAATTTACTATAATTTTGCATGCCTAATTTGGTAAAACACAATTAACTAGAGCATTCAAATGACATCCAGAAATGTATAATTTATTGTATTGTGTTCTGCAATAAAGATTTGACTTTGACTTTGACTTTGAAAGAATTGTGAGAACGTTAAGCGGAAGGTGCATACGAGAAACAACCTTTTATTTTTATTGTTGCTGTTATGTTTGCGCTTGATTTTTGACCTGCTACGTCGCCTAACATCCACTAGATGGTGGGCGTCTCCCCAAGTTCTGCGAGCAACTGGAATGGTGCTCTGCTTCTCTGCTGGTGAATATGCCTGTCCAGTATGGAGCCGCTCCGCTCACTCGTAATTTAGTGGATACAGCGTTTAATGAGACGTGCCGAATTTCCACTGGTTGCCTTAAACCGACTCCGGTACGAATGATGTATCCACTAATCGGCATTGCAACCCCAGAAATTCGCAGGACTGTGGCTAGCTGCATAGAAAGGACGAAACAACAAAATGACCCTCGCCATCCAATGCACAATTACAGCTCGGTGACCTTGAGACTTAAAAGTCGTAAAAGTTTTGTTGCAAGCGTGAGCCCATCTCAAAGTAACACCACATCGGAGATATGCGACCTCTGGCGGGAGAAGTTTAAACCTCCTGAAGATTTTATCGAGCCGTCGGAGAACCTCTCTCCTGGACACGAGTTGCCATGGCCCACCTGGAAAACTGTAAACAGACTCCGCACCCAGGTTGGGCGCAGCAAAGACAATCTCAACAGATAGGGATTCCTGGACGAATCCAACCTTCAGTGTTTGTGCGGCGTCTCTCCGCAGTCCATGTCCCACCTTCTATCCTGCATGACGTGCCCTGTTACCTGTTCACGTAGGGATCTAATGTCTGCATCAGTGGACGGCATTGCCGTGGCCGAATACTGGACCAGGCAAGGAATTTAATGAGTTTAGCCATCGACACGCTAAGCAGAAGGTAAGTTTTTATGGACATGGAGAAGTGCCAGTCCAGTTAGACATTCGACCATTGAAGCTCTTAGCCACAATTTGATTTTTCGTAACGAGAAAGATCTTTCCGCTGTAGAGCTTTACCGATGTTAATATCGATTATGTTGCGAATGAACATCGTCTTATCGATTACGTAAGACACTTAACAAATGTTCCCGAAACTTCAGTGTTATTGTAAATAAACGACGTACATTTAAATACTTACCATAAGTTTTATAATAACATGTGTTTTTGTAAACTAAATAACCAAATTGTGTGAACTGTTCGATGAAGAGAGTCGTGGATGTCGTCTGGGCGAGAATTGCGTCATACAGTGTTGCGAGCAATCATCACAGAATGCTCAGAGATAATGTGAGCGATTCTTAAATACAGGGCAGTGAAGACAAGCCGTAAGTTTCTACTTAAGACTAAGACTCCTTTTGTGCAAGTGTTAATGATGTCTAATCTTTGTGTAAAGATGGCGAGATATATATTTATTGATTGCCTAGTGAAATACGTCATGCTGCCCGCGAAATTCAAATATTGAATTCGATTGGTAAAATTTGTTTTATATATGAGACAATGTTTGTTTATTTATTGTTAATAAGAACAGCTAGACTTAAGTGGGCAGGATACATTGCTCGCAGAATAAATGATCGATAAGGCTGAAAGGTTCTGGTGTGGCGACCACGTACCGGAAGAGGCAGCATTGAAAAGCCTCCCACAAGGTGAACCGATGAACTGGTGACGATTGCAGGTATCCGATGGATGTGAGACGCACAGGACCGGTCATTATGGTGACACTTGGGGGTGGCCTATGTCCAGCAGTGGACGTCTTTCGGCTGAAATGATGATGATGAAGTTTTGTAGGGGTTGCAATAAAAGCAACGTTTCTTGAGTAATCTTGATTTATTTTTCATTCACAAAGGAAACGTGTAAGAATCGAATATGACGTAGTCCCTCGTAAATCAAGATCCATTTCATGTAACAAAAAGCCAATGAAATTTGAAACATACAATTTCATAACGGAGGTTTCTAATGCTTACGGATGTTACTCAAGATTATAGCGGCATGCCATCGTCATGTGATCGTCCTGAAAACGAGAAACATCAAGAAGACTAATCAGTTATTTTGAGAGTAGCTGCAATCCCGGGAACATCCTATATCCATAACAACCACAGCTTAGTAGATAACACCACAGTAGATCTAAGAGACGATCATGAAGACGCAACACATCTACAAATAGCGACCCATCCTTCATCATTAAGACCTTCTTAGAGTTCTCAGACCTACGTTTTTCATTTACAGATAACCACAATCCTTGCAGTCAGACACAGTGGCGGCTGCGGCTGCTAACAGAGAGCTCCTGCGACTGCAAGTGTTGCGTATCGGATGATCCTCTGCTGCGACAAGATGGCAAACCGATATCCAAAACGTCCAGGAACATCTGGGATACTAGGACCACTATACGAAACCAAGCTTCTTAGCCTCATTTATTTCAGAGCCATACATGATGACAATATTGAAGATTTTCATTTAGCCTCAAATGTAGACAAATTAGGCTCGTTCGATGACATCTGTTTTAAGGTGAAATTCAAAGGCAACGATAAACCGCTTGTAGTCTTCTTACAAGCAAAACACAGAGAAAAGAATGATTCAGTTCTAAAGCTTAAAGAAAGTGATTTAGCGGAATACTTCAATAGCTACTTAGAAGTTAGACGCAAGTTTAATCCCAATAATACAGATGTTCTGTTTAATAGCACACTTGGTGAAACAGAATGTCTTTTCGTTATTTACACAAACGCAAAAGGTGACAAAAAGTTCAGCACATACGAAGGTAGTTCTCATGCCCTTTTTAAAGAATTATCCAAACGGCTAGTTGACACTTCGCGTGACCAAAGGGCTGGCTTTTACCTCGGTCAGAGATTAAGCATTGCCATACAACGTGGCACACTTCCAGTCGACAGCGATGCGGAGGAATTTTTTGACGCCATATTTTAGATAGGAGTTATTGTGTATATATTATCTCTTCTACTAATTCTCCAACCAAACAAATATTTTTTTAACCTTATTAATATGGAGACTATATGATTTCTTAAAAGAACACAACGTTAAATACTTACCTGCCAGAAACCTTAACTACAAAGTAAAATAGTAGATTATGTGACCAGGCTCTAGTCACATAACTTTAAGACACAGCTTTATACCCTAGTCACTAGAGGATAAAGCAGTGTCTTAAAGTCGCGGGTGGCATCTTGAATCCCGAATGCAGTGAGAGATTTATAATATAAACCTCTCACTGCGTTCAGGATTATTATGATGCTAATTATATTATAATTAGCTCTAGGGCGCTGCGAGAAAGTTAATATAGAAACCTGAGTGAAGTGAGGAATTCAAGACAAAGACAGCTTTATTCCCGTGTTGGAAAACACTTATTTTTACACCTTCTGTGAGATAATTAGAAGACATTATACTGAAACAAATTGCTTTAGGTATGGGTTATATGACATAAATAAAAGGGCATTATCGAGCAGGTGGTATAAAAAATATTTTTGTTTTATTTAAAAATCAGCATAATTTCCCTGGGAAATATCGTAAAACATTCTGTCATAACCTTTAATGTTAATGTCGAAATTTTTAGCTAACTCTTCAAGATGCTCCGGCGTTGTATCGTCCGGAATACACGGGATTGTGTTTTCGCAAAGACCAAATCTTGTCTTAAAACGATTATAATATTCATCATATGGAAAGTCAATGCCAGCATCCAATGACTCCATTTTCAAAAATTCCAAAAATATCATGTAGACCCTCAAGTATTTACTTTTGCTCCTTGTTCTGTGCATGTAATCTACGAAATCTTCAATATCCTGGATATCTTTGGTAAAAAGGTTCTTAAATTGTATTTTGATCTTCCATAATTTGGTCAAGTATTTCTTCTGTTCGAGGAGGGAAAAGTTTTGTATTTTGTACGCTGGTCCGAACCACTGTTCTAAATTGGACGATGGTGATGATGTGATCCAGATTTTATGCTTTCGAGAATTACTCTTGACGACTTTCAGCCATGTGCTAAATATTATTTTATACTCCGGATTCATTTCATCAAAACCATCGAAAACAAATATCAGTTTACCACTGTTGTAATAATGTAGAAATATCTTAAACTGAAACACTTTTGAATTATTTCCTGAACATTTTTTTAGAGAAAACCATTTATTTGGTGATTCTTCCATCTGATCATCCCCTACAAGTTCAATGGATTCATCGCCCAGAGCAGCTTGACATATGAATTCTAAACTTTTCAAAGTATTGACAGCGATCTTGAATGTCTCGAATACTTTTTCGTACTCTGGTAAGATTATCCTAACAATCCAAGCTTTAGGATCGAGTTCCTTTGTTTTTAATGACAAGTGGGTGAGAAGGGTTGACTTACCCATTTTTCGTTCAGCTGTTATAAGTACAACGTCGTCTTCCAGATCGTACAAAGTTTTTATAACCTTATCTTTGACATCATCAAACTTATCGTGTTCTTGTGTCTTGATGCGACTAACTTGTCTGTCAATATATAACTGCTCCTCATAATTGCTATAGATAGCCGTTTTACCAATTTCGACAGCTTCATTATTCATGATTTTATAAAAAACATCTTCATCTATTAGTCCAACAGACTTTTCGTCTACGATCATATCTAAGCTGACGTCTACACCTTGCAGTTTTATTTTAAAAGTCGCTAAGAACTTTTTCTGCGAATCAATGCTCAAATCGGCAAAAACGCTTCTTTCATCGTTCCATACATTACTTGCTTGGGGGAAATATTTAGTCATAATTTCAACCGAAATCTTATTCGTAATTACTATTATTTGTTTGCCATCAATTATTATTGCTTTTGCGATAGTTTCAAGTCTATCACAAGAAGTACTCGAATCATGAACAGTATTGCAAACAATGATAAATATCTTATCTTTAGTTATGTTTGTCAATTCCTTACACAAAGTGTTTTGGGTTTTCAAGGGTAGTTTGAAAATATACTCTAAGTCTATGACAACATAGTCCTTATTTCTAAGATATTGTTCCACCTTAGCAATTGTTAAAACACAGCTCTCTGAAACAATAATAGTACCTAGAATTTGTCCATGCAACTCAAACCGTTTGATAGCATCATCATTAAATGTAAAGTCTTGATTCTTAATGTTATGCATATTTTTAATAACACCTATTAATGACTGACTCATGGCATAAGTTACTGCATTCTCATATATTTTGCTTTTCTTTGTAAGATATGATCCTACTTTAGGAGTCATCCACAGTTTTTGTATTTTATCATGATATTCTAGAAATATCAATCCAGATCGGTCTTTAAAACTGTTGACATCATTGCAAGGATGATCCTCTATTTCTTTTCTCAAAATTTCCTCTACGCGATTCTGATCAGCTTGATTCGTGTAAAACACTAATTTGTTATAGAAATCTCTTACCAAATCCTCGTCAGATTCTCCTCGTTCAAAGGTCAGTTTTGGAAACTTTTTAACTTTTACATCTAATCTATATTCGTGCAAATTTGGAATGTTTCTCTTCAATGTTTCATACCATGTTTTGGAAAGCTTGCCTAGAGATGCACAGGTATCTGTAAACTTTAAAAATTTTGAAGTTTCATCGAATACTAGTATGTTACCGACAGCAGAAGCTATGCCTCCATTTAACTGAAGAAATCCTTCTTCCAAAGATTCGTCTATAGTGACGATGTGATTGGAATTCGACTGTTTTAATATTTCTGTGATTTTTGTTGTTAGATGGTTTAATCTCTTTTGAACTTTTTTATCATTGCCTCTTATTGCTAAGTCTTTGTTGCCAAAGAATGCCGGGACTTTAAGCTTCAGAGACAGTAAATACTCTTTAGCAGACAATTCTGCAGCTTCATAAACAGTCGACTGAGGAACATTTGCTTTGTCGAGTTGTCGTTTTTGATCGTCTGTTATCGATTTGCTAACAAACTCTAGCCTGTCGTTCTTATACTTAAGAACATTTCCTATCAGCAATTTACTTAGTGTCTTCACATCTGATGGTTCTCTAAGGAACATCAACAATAGACTTTGTATGTCAGTGTCTTCTGATTTTTGCTTTTTGAGAACTTCTAAGCACAATCTGTTTTTGAACAGCACAAGATATTCATCGTTGGTTGTAAAGAACTCTTGTTTGAAGCTGGCAATCCGATGTCCCTCAGGTTGGATTTCAGAAACATCTAAAACGTTGAGCGCTAGAATTACATGATAGCACGTCATAAGATCATTATTCATCGACATTTCTCTATCAGATTCATCGCATATAAACTTCGCCACCTGTTCAGCTAGTGTTTTCATGTGTTCCTTAATGACTATTTTACATAAAAAGTCTAAGTCTTCATCTGTGTATGATGGCTGTGTGCAACTACCTCCCGTTCCTATAAGTTTATTCAAATACTCAGCAAAAGAACCTTTATATACTTTGTTGTTGGGATCGTCTTTTGCTGTAGTATACATAACGAAAATGCATTCAGTTTCATCAAACTTTCCACCGAGAATCATATCTTTACTGCTTGATTCAAAACCGCGTCTAATTACTAAATAACTGTCGAAATATTTTATTAGATCAGTTTTACTAGTGAATGTGAGTAGTTTATCGTTCTCCCTGTGCTTGGCTTGAATGAACGCAGCAAGGGGTTTAGTGAAACCCTTTACATTTGCTTTAAAGCAAATATCATCGAAGGCACCTATGTCATCTCTATTGGTGGCCAAACTAAACTGCTTGAAATTATCATCATGTATCATTCTAAAATATACTAGACTAATTAATTTCGTCTCGTAAAGCTGCCCCTGGATGCCTGATGTGCCGGTACGCTTTTTATACGACGCAGTGTTCATGGTTTGATGGCTATTATTTGACAAGTAAGTTCGATGGTTGAAAATCGTCTTCGTGCCTCCTTGTGACAGTGAACTGGTTCAAGTTTTGTGCCTTCTGCTGATGATTAGTGATCTGCAAATAAGAAGTTTTCAATTTTAATATTAACTGTCAATATTTCATCATCGTACATTTGAACATCAACCATAGAGGCGTGCTCAAACGCTACCTACCATTTAGAAAATTGTTAAGGATATATTTAATATTTATTAGTATATTATTTGGTAGTTATTGTATATAAGTATTATTATTATTATAGGCCCCTAGGGTGTACCTATCAGGAAGCACAGACTCCGGCAAAGAATTCCACTCCGTAGCTGTACGCACAATAAATGTGTTCCCAAAACGTTTCATCTTATGTCTTTAAGAAAGCATCTAACTTTTCATTAGCGACCAGGAATTCTTGTAGCTCAGTCATTATCTTCCTGCCCTTGTTTCGTGTTATTTGGGGTCATTGCAGCGTGATATTTTCATCCATTCCGTCCTGTCATGCGTCATGCCATCACTAACACCTTTTTCTTTCATATCACTCTTCACAAAATCTATCCATCTTTTCTTTGGCCTCCCTCTACCTCTCCATCCATCCACATGTATACTCCATAACTCTTTTAGTAGCTTACGTTTCATCTCTTCTCTTCACATGACCATATTAGGATAAACGATTCCCCTTCAACTTTTCAGTCACTGGCGCCACTTTCAAACTTCCTCCAATATACTCATTTATCTTACTTTATACATTCTCGTCACACCACACATCCAGTGTGGTGTGACGCGTATGTATGTGTAATATTATTGTGAATTACATATTACAAAAATGTATTAATAGCTCTCTGACGTAATTAAGTATTAATAACAAAGGAGGACAAGAATGACGGCCGTTGTGAACACGGCGTCATACCAATCTTTTATCACTGAATTACTCACAGACGGAAAACGTTATAAATGACAACTTAATATGATAAAATGAATAAAGACCGTATAAATAAATATAAGAAGCCAGTAAAGACAAATAGAACATTGCCTTCTTATCTAGAAAATATTTCCAAGTGCCAGTAAATCAAATTTCTAATGAATTACACTTGCACGTCGAAAATAACAACACACGCACTTGTTCAAATTACTAACAGTTGAATGCTTATATTCTTTCCCTCTTGTATTATGTGCTAGATTTTTCCCTTTCATCCCTCATTATCTTAAGAAACAGTTTGAATTTCTTTTTGTCTCGCATACGAAATCTCTTTAGTCATCAGTTAACTGGAGACTCAAAATTCCACAACTGTCACACAACACCCAAGTCTAGTCCCAACCTAAGCAGAGCTTGTGTTATGAGTACCTACTAGACAACTGATAAACATACATAAATATTTATAAATACATACATATTATAGATATATTACACCCAGATACAGAACAAATGACCGTGCTCATCACACAAACATTTATTGTCCTGGGTGGGAATCTAACCCACGACTTCCGGCATAGCCTGCAGTCGGGGCCACTAACCACTAAACCAACGGGCCAGTCAATGCAAAGGCAAAATGCCGATGCATTCCACCACATTCCTTTATATAAGTTCTTCCGCGCGTTTTATTAACACTGGAATACATTGCCATTGTTAATAAAACGCGCGCAATCACTACCTATATTTAAAAGACTTGTGAAGGAATATTTCTTGTCCCTGTAATTATTTTATGTTATGCTAAGTTGTGTTATTTTTTGTTCTTAGCTAAGTATGTTTGTTGTAGTCGTCATTTGTTTTCTTATCTATTTATTTATTTTATAATTTTTGTACACACTTATAAATAGGAAGGTGATACAGTATCATAAAAAAATTGTACAAAGTTACTGCTTATTTCTAAAAGAAATTTCTTCCAGCAGACCTGCGAAAAGAGAGATAAGAAGAAATGTACTATTTTAGTGTTAAATATGTACTTTTGTTTTTTTTTAATGTTTAATAGTTTTGAAATGCACCAAGTTTAACCCATTTTATATCCAGGCAATCTCTGACCATTCCAGGTTACCTGGAAAGATAACAGAATGCAATAAGGCCGCCAATTTTATGTAAGGCTCAATTTGTACTATTTATTATATTGGTGTACAATAAATATAAATAAGTAAATAAATAAAAATAAACTTCGATTTGCGACAGGTAACTCCATCTGGTTCGAATTTTTGGCACTAATTCATTACTTAAGTTTGTAAACCAAATGCCACAGTGCCTCCATTTGCAATAAGATTAAACATATTATGACATTTAAACAGACCCTTTTCACTGTCCGTTAAACCGATTTTAACTTCTATTTTGTAGGTATAACCCTTTAACGCACACCTTACCTTTTTATTAAATTTATGATGATTTTAAATGAAATTATATTCAGTACTGTTATTTATAATAATATGTAGTGATATATTTTTCAGAAAGTTGTTATTTTCCGAGAAAACCCAAAAAAGCTAGTGGCCAGTATACTGACCACCAACCGTTCTGCATCAGTAACTCTCCCTGTATAATCACTGGCCTGTAAACTGGACACATAAAAACCGGTTACTTTTTACGTAATAAAATGAAATTTCTGTGTATTTCATAATTAGGTTTTAATCAGTCTCAAAAAAATAACATAATTAGCGTATCATTTCAAACAAAATTTTAGTATTTCTTCTTCTTAGTCTAAAAACATAAAAAATCAATATCAAAGTGTTTTCTCCTCTAAATTATTATTAAATTAAACGAAAAATTAAAAATTACTAATGTGGTGTTCAAAATTCAAAAGAAAAGGATAATTTGGATAGGCGGTGATAGCAGAGGCAGTGAGGGATGTGGTGGTGCTGTTGGGGGTTGTGGTGAAGGCCGTGGTAGAGAAACTGGTGGAGGAATTTGCGGAGATACAGATCCGTGTGGGAGTTCTGAAGAAGACTATGATTGATGACTATAACTACGGGTACTAAAGCTGCTAGTATTCGAGACAATATCGTCAAAACAATCATCAGCGTCGGAATCACCACCGATATCAGAATGGATGGCCTGGTCATCAGTAATGGCCACAATTTCTGCCCATTGATCTTCACTCAGCATCTCCAGATCCTGTGTGCTAAAATTCTTTCTAAAACAGCAGAAAAACGAGAATGAAAACACAATAACTATACGTACCTACAAATCGACATTTTTCGATATGAAAAAATACCTAAAAAATTACGATAATAAGCTATAACTACCGAACCCGTATATTTGTGCTTATTGCACTATTTTATCCTAAAAATAGACTATATACTTGGTATAAAATGATGTAATTGATAAGCATTAATCGAAATATATACTTATGAGACTACCTCCAACACACATGTGTAATTTCTAAGTTAGATTTTTTCAACACACCTGTCTGGTTTTAATGGCAAAATAACATTGTTTATTTTATGATACTCGATTATATTTGTACACAATAAGAAAGTTTATACTATAACCAAATCGTTTTACTCACCTTTTTTACGAAGACATGTTTTTTCCTTGCACTACACACCGAAATACTTGATGTCTACTTGTGTTGACAACAAATACTAGTGCAGGTATGCGCAGTGGCCAGTTGACAGGCCACCGTAAAAAAAGGCGCGAATTTTGCATTGCATGTGACGTCCTTGAACACTGGCTAGTTAAAAGGCCAGCGTGCTTTATTGGTTATCGTTTATGATCATAAGGTTCAACATTATTAAAAAAGTCTTTGAATTATCGACCTTAGAGTGATCGTCCAGTTTACTGGCCACTTTGTATAGGCCGTCCTATAAAGGGATAAGGATGGCATATAAAGAAAAAAGTGGTTACAATGTCAACTTTTTACTGCACCTGCCATTGGTAATGTAACTAAAGCAATAGAAGTCAAATTGGGATGAACGGACAGTGAAAAAGTTTATTAAATGTATAATTTTATTTAAAAGCGATCAAAAATGAATCATATGATTTTGGCGACAGATCGAACACATGACGTTATGTTGTTACATAGTCTACAATGGTCTACATCGTGAGAAGATTAATTATAATAATAACAATCTACAACTATCACACAATACCATTTAGTCCCAAACTAAGCAGAGCTTGTGCTGTGAGTACTAGACAACTGATAAACATACTTATATATTTCTAAATTCAATAATATTATAGGTAGATAGATTTGAGCAGTGGTGGCCGAGCGGTAACGGCCCCGACTTACGAGTTGTAGGTTGCGGGTTCAAACCCAGCCAGGCGCATTACTTTGTGTAATTTATTTCATCACCACTGCTCTCAAAACGGTGAAGGAAAACATCGTGAGGAAACCGGCATGTCCTAGAACCAAAAATTCGAAGACCTGTGACATCCACCAACCCGCACTGGGCCCGCGTGGTGGATTACGGCCCATTCCCTCTCCTAGAGAGAGGAGGCCTGAGTCCCAGCAGTGGGAACATTATGCGGCCGACTATGCTAGATAAATTACACCCAGTAGAACAATAAATGATCGTGCTCATCACATAAAAAATTGTCCTGGGTGGGAATCGAATCCACGACCTCCGGCATAGCAGTCAGGGCTACTAACCACTAGGCCAACAGGCCAGTCGATTAAAATCTAGCATTATTTGACAAAATACATAAAAACTAGATAAAAATAAAGCCTTGTTTGACTATCTATCGAGACTTCATTCTTTTTATCACAAATATCACTGTTTGTTTATATTAAAACAAGTGAAAAATATCTAACAAATACGTGGGATACTCTCAAAAGGTAATTCGACTAGTTCACTAGCTCCTACTAGCGGTTTCACCCGTTTTATTGTCGAAAATCATCATAAGGGAACATATTACGGAGGTAAATATCAGCCTAGGTCCTAATTCATTATATGGTCTATCCGTGAGCCAAGTTTCGTCTAATTTGAGGTGTTATTGACGTATTATAGGACACTAGTACTCACCGAGAAGTAATATTTGATTATTAATAATAAAATCACAATATTATTGTCCTTGAATTCGAGTTGGCCTACGTGCGCGTGCGGTATATGATAATAATAACAGTAGTGATGCGACTACTGTCATTTGGCAAACTAGTCGATAAATCGAGATCACAGAGTACTTTGTATAGGTACATCGAGATCTCAATATAGAATCGATCGATTGAAAATTGTTAACTGGTGGTTTGTATGTATTAAATGTCTCATTTAATACTTACAACCGGTAAAAGTTATTCATTAAAATTTATAGTAGATTATGTGACTAGGGGATAAAGCAAAGCAGTGTCTTTGAAGTTTGCCAAGTTTTGAACTTGAACGCCAGTGAGACATTTATATAATTAAATCCCGAGCATTGCGAGGGATTACTATAGAAAGAGTGAAATCAGGAATTCAAGCCGCCCAAGACAATGACAGCGTTATTCCCGTGTTGCATACACAATTTTTTACACCTTCTGCAAGATAATTAAAAGACAATTATAATGAAACAAATAATGTATTAGAGAAATCTAAGTATTATTTACAAGTTAATGCTAACTATCACTCGACATGCTTTGAGATTTGAAAAAAACTAAATTCTCTTCTAAATTGAACTGTAGTTTTTAACCGAGTTCAAAAAAAGGAGGAGGTGATCAATTCAGTTGTATTTTTTTTTTCAGTTTGTTACCTCAGAACTCCATCGTTTTTGGACCGATTTGCAATTTTTTTTTCCCTTAAAGGATATGCTTCCAGATTGTTCCCATTTTTTTCAAAATCCAGTTTTAATGATGGGATCCATGAGAAATCGAGGGTACTCTTCAAATATTATAGGCAATCATATTGTTACGGACACGAGCATGTAATTTAGAATCACTAAATATAAGCAACATTACGTCATTCACAGACGCATAATGTATGTACATAAGCGCTGTACATAATAGAGAGCAAGCCTATCAGAGGCCAGACTATTGTCCAATCAGCTACTGGGATAGTATATAAGGCTATGTACTGAGTTCTTAGAAGTACATAATGCGGTTCTTAGAAGTAAATAGTACAGAAAAACCGTTAAGAATAATCTGGGTTTCTATTGGTAGATTACAACGGGGAAAATCACGCCACTATTGATGACCAATGGTGTGCTTGCCGTATGCGGGGGGTCGGGAGGTGAACGTCAGCCGGCCTCAACAGGATTAGGAAATAGACTAGAGGAAAAGGGACTCTCTCCCACGACTTGCGACCGGCTGAAAAAGTACTTAAGCTGCACTTTCGTTGAAGACGACGTTCTCTCTCTGCAGTTCGACTCGAAGCGTCACTGCGACAGTTTGTCTTGGCACCCTACGCTCCTGGAGCGGCCCTAGATTTCCAGATTTCCTAAGTTATCTAACGTATTAGAGTCAGTGAAGTATTGTAAAGTAACTGTGAACTATTTGTGAGTTAGCGTCACGCGTATGTACGTAAAGGACTCGATATTTACACGTGTTATGTGAAGTCTGTATTTTTATACGTGTTAAATAAATTGGCTGAGGCCTTTCAAGCGTGACCATTGTGTTGTGTAATTATTTACATCCTCTGCCCCCAACACATATTGTGATTTTGGTATTTTCAACAAGAACTTAAGCATTTACAGTCAACAAGTAACATTGAATGAAGTGGAACTGATGAAGAAGACCAAAAATGGCCAACGGAACTTCATACTCTCATAGATCACATTGAAGATTGTTTAGCGACTATGACAATACAAATAAATAAATGGTTCTGAATAGTTATGTTGAAAATGGTATCATCAAAATAACCTGATGTTGATGATGGAGCTGGAAGATAGGCACAGGAACTCCATAAATGTATCCTAGCTGTGTTTGGGCTTATTAGAATTGTCATGAGATGCACTTTGGCTATAAAGTACTATCGAACTGATCTGACGATGGAGCCGAAAGGTGGAAAGTAGACACGGAAACTTCATAATAAAAAAAATATCCTAGCAGTGTTTGGGTTAATTGGAATTGTCATATGAAATAGACACTCTGGTTGTACTCTGGTTAGCACTAAATAGAGTGAATTAAAATCGTTAATACAAAAAAAAAATTGACTTCACTAAAAAAAAATAATTAAAAGGATCAAAATAACTTTAATTTCGAAAGTCGGTGTTTAATAAAAAAACAAACAATACCTAAAAACACCGACTTACGAAATTAAAGTTATTTTGATTGTTTTAGGGTTCCGTACCTTAAAAGGAACGGAACCCTTATAGGATCACTTTGTTGTCCGTCCGTCTGTCTGTCTGTCTATCTGTCTGTTGTCCTTTATCTCGGGAACGCGTGGACGTATCGGGTTGAAATTAAAACTATATATTACTTAAGTCTGCGGTCCCTTGAAGCTGTGAAAAAATCAAACTTCTAAAAAAACATATATCTCAACACTCAAGGGAACCAAAACTCTAAAGTACTTCCTGTTGACCCAGAATCCTGAAATTTTGCACAAAGCAAGGCCTTATAACACAAGTATAGGAATAAATCTGAAAACAGAAAATTTGTTGTTACGTCACACAAAAAATATTTTTTTGCGATTTAGAAAATACTTCGAGACTCCAATCAGGAATTGAACTCTTTACATACGTAAGTTTGTACGGAATCCTCAGGGCGCGAGTCCGACTCGCACTTTTACCCAGTTTTTTTTTTAGTGATGTCTGTTATTTTTTTTTTGTAGTTTTTTATTAGAAACACAATATTTTCCAAACAATGTTTTTTGACGTTCCAAATTCTATTTTATTTTATTTTATTTTATTAATTCTATAAACACACAAAAGTACAGAGGCGGACTTAATGCCTTAGGGCATTTTCTACCAGTCAACCTTTGGGTGATGCAGAGACAAATTGTGGTAGGTGCAATATTAAGCATTACATATTGTTTTTAACACATTATATTTTATACAAATATGTACTCAAACTAGAAAGAAGGAAAATAAAAGGAATACACGAATCTAGTGAAACAATTGGTGCAGACAATAAGACAAATTAGCGCTGTAACGATAATGCTGCCAACTTCTTACGGATGTACATGCGAACCTTCTCTTTGAAGGTCAATCGGTTGGTTGCCATCCTCATTTCGTGGGGGAGTGCATTCCAAAGAGAAATAGCTTGGACATAGAAAGAATTGTGAATGAAGTCAGTACGGTGAGTGGGACAATGAAGTAGACGGTTATGTGATGACCGTTGATTTTAAGGTTAAAAAAGTGGTTACTGTTTTTAATTTGAGCGAATATAGGGAATGCCACTCGGAATTAGTGAATTCAGTAATCCTTGAAGTTATGAACCGCATCCTTTTGATCCATTATTATTAATGGAAATGTAGTTGATGCTACCTGGAGGTTTACCCAGAATTATTTATTATTGATTTTGTCAACGCTACTATTCCTAACCGCCAATATTGCCCTTTGACTCATCCACTGGTTTAGGGAATTGATGTGAGAGTTTGAGTGGAGGTCACCTACTGTATCAGAGATACAAATAATAGAAGTAATACGTGTTCTCGTAGACTGCGTTTAATTGCGACTGAGCTTACGTGGCGGGCGCAGCCGCCTCTACACACCTATACTATGCGCGCACACTTACACCCGTATATCTCGTCACACATATAAACATTGTCCCTACACTGGTATTGAATATATGGTTTTAATTGTCTATTTACACTACATCTTTGTAGACTTTGGAGATTGGGTCAATTCACACCAACCACGATCAATTTCGATTTAGTTTTCACAATAACATACTTTCCCCGTCTCCTATTAAAAGTACTTTGAAGGACAATCTGTACCTGCTACCTCCGCTCAATTGTGTATTCATATTAGTAGATAGTTTATGGGGGTGGACGAATTTCCATAGCGGGAAATTTTTTAAGCAAGACTTCAAGATGTCAGGTCTAGAGCTGCCAATGTTTAGCGAAAATCACCAGCTTTGAAAGTGATTCCACCCATAATTTTAATACGGCTATTTATGTCGCTAAGGGTCCTGCCTCTGCATAAGCTCGATTAATCATAGTAATAATAATATTTTTCACAATAATAATATTCATACAACTATCACACAACGCCGTCTAGTCCCAAGCTAAGCAGAATTTGTGTTATGAGTACTAGACAACTGATTAACATACTTATATATTTCTAAATACATCTTAGTATAGATAAATTACACCCAGACACGGAACAAATTAATGATTGTGCTCATCACACAAACATTTGTCCTGGGTGGGAATCGAAACCACGACCTCCGGCATAGCTGTCAGGGCCACTAACCACTAGACCAAGAGGCCAGTCAAAGTATAATTAGTATAATAGTGAATGTAAGATGTCAGTATAATCATAGGAGATGAATGCACCGCCTATGATTATGCTGACATCTTGCAAAACCTTTCCCAAAGGGACATTGTTACACGATTCAAACACACGCTGCCTTTCTGCAGTCTGTGGTGCGTCCACCTGGAGCCCAAGTCTGCTATTTTTATAAATTCGTCATTCCAACACAATCCCATTGTCATTTTGCTAAAAGTTCGTAATCTGCTAATTCATAATGATCGATCATTGATCGGTCAATGGTCTCGTAATAGAGTTGTGGTAGAACGACAATATGGAGCATAATAAAAGCAATGAATGCACAATGATGTACTAATGATAGGTCACTGATCAAAGGAACTGTCAAAATTTTAGCAGATTACCGCATACCTACGTCAGACATTCATATGTCAATATTTACGAGATTACCATTCTATGCCACTTCTTTCAATGGATCGTCAGTGGTTGACCATTGGAAAGTCATAATGACGCCATTATATTAGTAGATTACCAAACTTGTCAAAATCAACAATTATGAAATCAATGATGGACCATTCTGACACTATTATAATAGCAGACTTGAGGCCCTGTTCATAGAGTCGCAGCATTCGCTCATTATTATTTTGTTGCAGCGTTATTTTAAAACTAATATGATATCTCCTAAGATATATATCGAAATGAAATAATGTAAGGGGTAATTGTGTTCACAATGAAATACTTAGAATAAAAAAAAAGAATATTATATTTATTTAAGCTTTAGCATAATCAGCCTTTTGATGTTCCCACTGTTGGGACCTCCTCTATAGGAGAGGTAATGGGCCATAATCCACCACGCGGGCCCAGTGTGGGTTGGTGGATGTCACATGTCTTCGAACTTTTGGTTCTAGGACATGCCGGTTTCCTCACGATATTTTCCTAAAAACAAAAATAAATTGTAATACCTAGATATTTTAATATCTATTTTATTATAAATAGAATTTAGAAATTTTAGTAGTTTCTGCCTATTTCAAGAATTTATTGGGCGCTCCCCTTATTTGCCCACTTTTTTATGTTGGGGAATGATTTTTTTTCTAATTAGAAAAAATATAATTAAAGCATCACCTATTCATGGTCAATTTTCCAGCAGAATATTTAAAATAAAGCTGAGATTTTTTTTTACTTTTTTTTTCCTAATGATAAATTAAGAAGGTGAGTAAAATCCAATGAGAATTTTTGCATGGCAATACCTCAGTTTTAATGCACTACTAACTGGCAATACTCTGTTGGTCAATGAATCATTTTCAATGAAAAATTCAGACCTGAATTTACTTGTATTATTAATACATACGTTTAATAAATGGTGTAAAAAAAATAAATAGAATTTGTGCCATACACTGTGGATTTTTCGTTAAAAGTTACAATATCGTGAACGATAGAGTGGTCTTATGATATCGGAGGACGATATATAAAAAAACTGGGTAAGTACGAGTCGGACTCGCGCACTGAGGATTCCGTACAAACTTACCTGTGAAAACAGTTCAATTCCCGAATTGAGTTACGAAGATTTTTCCGAAACGCAAAAAAGTTTTTTTTTGTGACGTAACTACAAATTTACAGTTTTCAGATTTTTTCCTATACTTGAGCTATGCGACCTTGCTTCGTGCCAAATTTCAAGATTCTAAGTAAACGGGAAGTACCCTATAAATATTGATTCCCTTGAGAGTGTTGCGTTTTTTGCGACATAAACGGACGTATCTTTTTTGTTCGTTAACTCAGAAGTTTGATATTTTAACAGCTTCAAGGGACCACAAGCTTGAGTCTACAGTTTAAATTTCAACTCGATACCTTCACGCATTCCCGAGATAAGGGGTCTAAAAATAAATAGGTAAGTAGGTACATGTTTAATCATCGAATAATTTAAGCCGGTACATTTCCTCATTCATGACTCCATGTTAAATAATTACAAAGGAAAAATCATGCCTATAATTAAACAAAGCTGGACCATATTTTGAAAATTATTTTTATGAGAAGTGGTAACAGACTCGACTTACGAGTTGAAAGAGTTGTTGAGTCACTCACAAACAGGCAGCCAATTTTTTTTCTATTTTTCATTTAGCCTATAAATTCGCACTGCTGGGTAAACGCCTCCCCCAAATTCTTCCAGGTATTTTTCCTAGAGCCATCTCTTCGCAGGTCGACCTTTGCGGCGTCGTTCATTCTCAGGCACCCACTTTGTGGAGACTCTCGCCCAGCAATCAGTGTGCATGCGGCTGATGTGACCTGCCAATCCCATTTTAGCCTGGCAGCCTTTTTCTTTACGTCTATGATCCACGTCTTTTGACGCAGCGTGGTGTGCCTCATTCTGTCGGCTCTTTTGACACCCAGAATGTTGCTCTCCATTGTTCTTTGAT
This sequence comes from Mythimna impura, assembly GCA_905147345.3. Taxonomy (NCBI): domain Eukaryota; kingdom Metazoa; phylum Arthropoda; class Insecta; order Lepidoptera; family Noctuidae; genus Mythimna; species Mythimna impura. The sequence continues at coordinate 4,739,047 of LR990365.1, read as the reverse complement.
AAACCCCAAGGTGAAACTTTTGCGACTCTCTGATCGATCATGTCTGAGCACCGTAGATTAGGATGGGCAGGATACACGTCATATCGATTAGTTTTCGCTTCAAATAATTTGGCAATAGTCCCTTCATTAGCATCTTCATGAACCAGTACATTTTCCAAACGTTTTCGATGCGTTGATCGATTTTCTTCTCCTGCCTGTTTCTAAAAGAAACTAACTGGCCCAAGTAGACATACTCATCGACATAATTTATATCTTCCTCATCTACCTCGAACTTAGGTTTAGTGGTATTGGTCATACTTTAAGTTTTTGACAGATTTATCGCAAGCCCGGTCTTGAAGCTTGCCGGTCCTGAATCATGGACTATAGTTTCAGTGTAGTATGGGCAAAAACGGTTATGTCTCCGACAAATCGAAGGCTTGTTAGCCTCTTGCTACCAATTACGATGTCCTTGGTCGCTCTCAACGCTGCCGGTGTTCTAAAGATCTACTCAAGAATGCTTGTAAATAATTTAGGAGGCGGCAGGTCACCCGGCTTAACACCTTTTGTATCCTGAACGAAGGTCCTGTAAAATTTAATTTGATGTCTGCGGTGCAGTTATGGTAGATATTCTTAAAAGAGCTATATTATATACTAGCTTTTGCCCGCGGCTTCGCTCGCGTTAATTTCGGGGTAACACGGTTCCCCTTTCCTGATTTAGAACACAGAAGAGAACTCGGAACAGAATATTATTTTAATACGCAACTGTAAACGATATTATATGTCTTTCCATTTGGTGATAGAATGTAAAGATTCTGGGCATTGGGCACACGCGAACATGTCTACATACAATTGTCCATGGGAAAAGCACGGCTTTTCTAAGTTCACCCCAGCCACCTTTAACGTTTGTCCTTACGCTTTGTTAATGGTCATAGCGAAACTAAGTTTAAGAGGAAATTATAGCCTTTTAAACTGGAACGGGCGATCTGTGGGAATTATTGGGATTCGTGGGATCATTTCATTTTCACCCTTTCCTACGCCGGTTAAGATAGTGGCGCTAATGATATTCTGGCCAAGTTGTGTGACACGAAGTCTCGTCCCATTACATAATCTCGGGGCATCCAAATTTCGCACATGACTGGGACGCCTAGTTTTTAAATATATTTACTTACTTTAAACTAAAAAAAAAAACAAAAAATACCGCCTTTGTACCCATAGATTTAAGTTAGTGTAAAAGTTTTGTTACTAATTTGGTGTACAATAAAGTTTATTCTATTCTATTCTAAAACCAATTCACGAAGCAAAACCAAAGCGATTGTCTTATTCCTTTAAATTCCAGGAATATTATAAATCTAAACTAAACGAATAATCCAATCCGAAAAACAATAACGGTATAACCGAATCCGAAATCGAGTTTGTTTTCGGAAATCGGATAACCAAACCAAGACAACAATACCAAACCGCAAAGGTAAACACGAATAGCCAAAACTCAAAAGCAAATCAATTGTCAAATAACAGAGTATTATAGGTAACTTATGCTCTATAGTGGTACAGATAGAACGTTAGCGCGATTTAGAAACGTATCAGCGCCATCTATCGGAATCCATGAGTAACACTTATTTATGTTTCGAAAGTTGATATTTTTCTCAAAAGCTGATTGATTTATGGTTAGAATTAATGTTTAAATATTGTTTTATTTAATTTGTTTTAATTAAATTATTTTATTATTTGTTTGTATCATAGAACCTGTACTAATTTTGCGGAGAGTCTCACACAAATTTCCATCTCCTATTTTAGGGGCTGGGGGTATATTTCAAAAAAGAAAACAATCAGGTATTTTTCGTTGGTTACAAAGAGTCTGTGTACCGATTTTTAGCTTCGTACCGTGAAAATTGCGAAAAGTCCCATATAAACACGCCGTCTTTTGAGGGGTTGGGGGCAGATACCAAAAAAAAAAATGATGTACAATTTTTTTGTTAGTCACAAATAGTCCGTATACCAATTTTTAGCTTTGTACTTTGAAAATTGCGGAATGCTCCATACAAAATTCCACCCCCTATTTTAAGGGAGTGGGGGGTTAGAAAGAGATAAAAAGTAGCCTATGTCACTCTCCATCCCTTCAACTATCTCCACTTAAAAAAATAACGTCAATTCGTCGCTCCGTTTTGCCGTGAAAGACGGACAAACAAACAGGCACACACACTTTCACATTTATAATATTAATATAAAATATAAATAAGTATGGATTGTTGTTCTAGTTCCTGTTTTTATAAATATATCTGAGTGTTTGATACTATCGAAGGCCTTCGTATATTCTACGATGGCTATATAAACAAGTTTATTAAATTCTGAGTATTTTTCTAAACCTTGGTTCAAGGTCTGTTGGTGGTCGGTATTTGAAGAGTTAAGTTGAAGATCAACTGGTTTTGGTGTCTGACATTTTTCTAGTTTCCCGTCTATGCGATTGTGTATCACTTTAATAAAGGTCTTGTATATGTGAGGTGTTAAACTGATTGTACGGTAATTGCCGACTTTTGTCGCCTTTTTTGCAAAAGAACTATACAGGAATGGCATGTCATTTTTGGTACTTTTCCTGATTGTCATATGGTGGTAATAGGTTAGTGAGGTGAAGCAAGAAAGTATTTCAGCCAATGTTGAGCGCTTCAGTAATAATTCCATCTCCTCCCGGACTTCTATTGTAGCGAATAGTGGTGAGTACTTTATGCACTTCATAAATGAAATGTAATTTAGGTAATTTAATCTTATTTAACTATGGGTATTCCAAGCATGAAAGAAATGACTTTATTATTTGTTATTATAGAATCTGAAAGATTGCATTCAGTGTTGATATCGGACGTTGGATGGTACATAATTCTGTGATTCATTATACAGGGTATAATGATTCACAAATCAGAATTTCAGAATTTTGTTGCTATGTCCACAACTATTTCTCAGTTGTAATATTATTTGCTGGCAAATTACTTTGTGTAGTTCATTTCATCATCATTGCTCTCAAAACGGTAAAGGAATATTTGGAAAGGAAATTACAAACTGGGGAAAGGCCTACGCCTTTATGACGGATTACGTCACATTCTTATAAAGCCTGAGTCACTGCAGGTAGAATATTATAAGGCTAATTATTTATTTTATAATGCTGCTATGCTGTATTATTTTATAATGTTGTGTTATGTCGGGTTCAAACAGCGTAAAGGCAAAGTATCTAATAATTATAATATACAAACTTAAATACTTAAAATTATAAAAACATTTTACAAAAAAAAAAAAATAACCGACTTCACTAAAAAAAACACTAAAAGGATCAAATAAACAGAGTGCCTTTTTCTCATGACAATTCCAATTAACCCAAACACTAATTCGGCTGACATTTTAGATCTAAATTTACCCCCTTTCAACAACGTTTCCCAGAAAGGTTTGAATTCACATGTAGAATCCAAATTAAGTAAGGGTGACATTAGCGGAGCGGCCAGGTTACTTTTTAGTAGTGATGTGTCGGCGCCTTACTCTCCAGATACAATTTCAGCCCTGGAGAGTAAACACCCAGCGCCTGCGGATGACCTCGCTTTCCTTGACCCTCCTGATAGCCCCAATCCGGATTCATCATTTTTTTTATTTTCAGCCCCTCAGTTACTTGCAGCCGTGAGTTCCTTCAGATGCGGTTCCACCGGCGGCTTCGACGGTCTGACTCCTCAGCATTTAATAGACCTTTTAAGTTCAGGCGCCTGGGACGCTGGTGAGTCACTTTTGAAGGAGCTTCTGACTCTAGTCACCCTTATGCTCTCCGGCGGCGTGAACGATGCCGTTGACGATGTCTTGTACGAGGCCAATATATGTGCCTTGCGCAAGAGGGACGGCGGCTTTCGTCCCATCGCCGTCGGGTGCACGTACAGGCGTATGGCAGCCAAAATTTGTTGCAGACTATACGGCGAATCTTTGAACAACAAATTTCAGCCCCTACAGCTTGGCTTTGGTTCCAGAGGGGGCTGTGAGGCTGCCATACATGCCCTCTCCACCATTCTAAATTCCACACCGATATACAGCTTCTATACAGTTTAGAATGTACACATGGACCTTTATTTATTTATTTATTAAACACTATGCACAAAAGTACAGCGGCGGACTTAGCCTTAGGCATTTTCTACCGTCAACCTTACCTTTATGCAGCTGTTATGCAGATGTTATGCAGCTACCATACAACAACTATTCTCCACTAACATTTATTGCTGTATAATTTGGGGCCATTTTTGCAGTTATAAGAGCTCTATCAGCGCTTATACGAAATACTATTATTTTGAATTGTTAAAATTACCGGTATTAAAAACTCGAACCCGGAGACGTCACTTTAATCAAAAAGGCAACATATTTCTGGAGATAAATGTCAAACTCCAGAAATATGCCAGCTTTAAAATTGAATATTTATAAATTTATTGCTATCCCGAATTTTAAAAAAATATCTTTAGCAGAATTATTACAAAAGTCGACAGATGTTCACATTTCAAATTTATATTTGCAGGCTACTCATCATCAGCTGAAGACACAAATCCTGAACGAGTTCATCGCGTGATGAGGTGCACTTCCTGACCGACCATTAGAAGAATCAAAACGTCACTTTCACGACTTTTATATAGTAGTAACGCAAGATAATCAATAACCATCAGACCATGAATGTTCAATTGTATAAGAAGCGTGCAGGCACGTCGGGCATCCAGGGACACCTGTACGAATCTAAACTAATTAGTCTAATAAATTTTAGAATGATACACGACAACAGAATTGAGAAGTTCAACTTGGCCACTAATAGAGACGGCGTAGGTGCCTTCGATGACATTTGCTTTAATGCAAATGTAAAGGGTTTCGATAAACCCCTCGCTGTGTTCATTCAAGCCAAGCACAGGGAGAGCGATAAACTTCTCACATTCACGAGTAAAACTGATTTGGTGAAATACTTCGGTAGTTATTTAGAAATTAGGCGCGCCTTTAAACAGGACAATAAAGATATGATCTTTGGAGGAAACTTTAATGAAACTGAGTGCTTTTTTATTATATATACTACAGCCAGGGACGATCCTAATAATAAAATATATGAAGGTACTTTTGCTGAGTATTTGAATGAACTTATAGGAACCGCAGATTATTGCACACAGCCATCATATACAGATGATGACTTGGAGATGTTATGTAAATTAGTTATGAAAGAACAAATCACAACACTATCTAAACAGTTGGCGAAGTTCATTTGTGATGAATCTGAAAGCGTAATGTCGATGAATAATGATATCATGTTGCGCTATCATGTCCTTCTAGCGCTCAATGTTTTTGAAGTTTCGGAAATCCAAGCTGAAGGATATCGGATTGCTAGCTTTAGACCAGACTTCTTTGCAACAGACGAAGAATTCCTTACGCTGATCAAAAACATATTATGCTTAGAGGTAATCAAAACGCAAAATTTGGAAGAGACTGATGTACAAAGCTTACTATTGAAGTTCCTCAGTGAACCGTCGGATGTGACGACATTAAGTAAATTGCTGACAGGAAGTGTTCTTAAGTATAAGAACGATAAGCTAGAGTTTGTTAGCGAATCAATAACTGACGATCTAAAGCGACAATTCTACGAAGCAAATGTCCCACAGTCGACTGTTTATGAAGCAGCAGAACTGGTTTCTAAAGAGTATTTACTTTCTCTGAAGCTTAAAGTCCCGGTTTTCTTTGGCAACAAAGACTTAGCACTAAGAGGCAATGATAAAAAAATTAAAAAGAGACTAAACCACCTAACTACAAAAATTCAAGAAATATTAAAACATTCGAATTCCAGTCACATCGTCACCATAGACGAGTCTCTGGGAGATGGTTTTCTTCAGTTAAATGGAGGCATAGCTTCTGCTGTCGGCAATATACTAGTTTTCGATAAAACTTCAAAACTTTTGAAGTTTACAGATACCGATGAATTACTAGGCAACTTTGCCAAAATATGGTATGACACATTGAAGACTGAAATCCCAAATTTGCATGAATATAAATTGGATGTAAAAGTTAAAAACTTTCCAAAACTGTTCTTCGAACGAGGAGAATACGATAAGAGTTTGGTAAGAGATTTCTACAAAAAATTACTGTTTTTCACCAATCAAGCTGATCAAAATGACGTAGAGGATATATTGAGAAGAGAAATAGAAGATAACCCTAGTAATGACGTCAAAAACTTTAGAGAAAGATCTGAATTGATATTTCTAAAATATCACCATGAAGTACAAGATCTGTGGATGTCTAAAGTGGGATCATATCTTACTAAGAAAAGTAAAATTTATGAGAATGCAGTTGCTTATGCTATGAATGAGTCATATATGGGTGTTTTAAATAAAATGCATAGTATTAAGAATCTAGAGTATTCATGTAATGAAAACGTTGTAAAACGATTTGGGTTACATGGCCAGATTCTAGGAACTGTTATTGCTACCCAAAGTTGTATTTTAACAGTTGCTAAGGTAGAACAATATCTAGAAAATAAAGACCATGTTGTGTTAGATTTTGAGTATATTTTCAAACTGCCCTTAAAACATCACAACGCTTTACGTAAGGAAGTGATGAATACAACTAAAGAAAAGATAATTATTTTTGTTTGCAATACTTTTCAAGATTCGAGTGATTCTTATAAAAGGATTGAAACTATAGCAAAAGCTGTTGAAGACAAGCAAATAATAATTATAACAAATCAGATTTCAGTTGACATTCTGACTCAATGTTTTCCACAAGCAAGTAAAGTATTGAACGATGATCGAATTGTTTTCACCGATTTGAGTGTTGAATCACAGAAAAAACTATTAGCTACTTCTAAAATAAAATTTCAAGGAGAAGACTTAAGTTTAGAGATAATCTTTAGAGACGATGAGTCTATTAAACTGATCGAGGATGATATATTTAATAACATTATTAAAAAGGAAACTTTAATGGTTGGTAAAACAGTTATCGACGGTTATTACGAAAAAGTAAAGCCCTTTTACATTGAGAGACGGGTCAGTCGCACCAAACAACAGAAAAATAATAACTTTGATGAAATCAAAGATAAAGTTTTAAGAACTTTGTACGATTTAGAAGAAGATGTTGTGCTTATAACAGCAATGCCGGGAATGGGTAAGTCAACTCTACTTACTCATTTATCACTAAAAACAAAGGAACTTGATCCTACAGTTTGGATTGTAAGAATAAACTTATTGAAGCACGCGAAAACGCTTAGTAAGTGGCAGGAAAACAAGATAGTCGTCGATAATATAGAAAGTTTGAAGTTCATTTGCAAAGTTGCACTCGACGAGACATTTGATGAGCTAAACAAAGACGAAGACATATATATTGAGCTAGAAGAATCGCCAAATGGAATCGTTTCCTTAAACAAGTGTTCCGGTAGTAATTCTACAGTATTTCAGTTGAAAATGTTTCTACATTTTTACAACCGAAGAAAACTGATATTTGTTTTCGATGGATTTGATGAAATCTTTCCACTCTACGAAAGAGAAGCGCTATCTTTACTAAAGTCTGTCAGGGACTATCCCCGACAGCATAAAATCTGGATCACAAGCAGATCATTCAATCATATAAAATCAGTTTTGGAACAAGAGTTTGGTCCATCGTATGAAATAGAACACTTTTCTCGATCTGAACAGCACACTTATTTCACCAGATTTTGGAAGTCCAAGATCCAACTTCAGAATCTTACTAGAGAACAACTTCAGAATGTACATGATTTTGTTAATTTTATAGCAGAGCACCTACCTACTGACGAATTTTTTATTGCAACTTTACTGCAACGAAACCCATTCCACGCAGTTTATTTGAACTTTTTGGCATTTTTGCAAACGGAATCTATAGCTAATGGTATAAAGTTTTCTTTTCATAAATTTACTTCATATATGTCAGGGATGGACCAACACCAGCGTATAATCATAGGGTACCCAAACGATTTAATTGCTCCACCGCTGCATCTGTACTTACTAGCTGAATGTGTCCACAAAAAGATTAAAGAAGTTGATGGAAACGTTAAGAAATGGGACATAAACGTCACGGGATACATATTTTATGATTATTATTATGAAACTAAATTAAAAAAGATCTGTTTTCAAGAGAAAAACGAGATAAACACCTTTAAACCATTTAATAAAGAGGCTTATGATAAAGAACATGCGGACAGTGTGACCAAACATAAAAAGCTAGGTGCTTACGCTATATTTTATCCATACGTAGAGGTATTTGAAGAAGCTGTGTTGAAAGAAATTACAAAAATTATTGATGAACTGAGAGATGGACGAGAGAAGACTGGTCTCATTCGCACTGTAGCAGACAATATACCTCTGTTCGTGCACATGTCTTTCGCGGAGTATTTTGCCGTCGAATACATTTGCGACCAGCTAAAAAACGAAAACAGTGAAGAGAAACAAGAAAAACTGTGGAATTTTATAGTTAACGTTATGTTTCGGGAGTGCGGCAAGAGTATTTTTTTGTTATTTATTACCAAAATAAAAATGGATGAAGAACTGAGAACCGTGGTTGAAAATAATAAAAGAATAATATTTAGATTGCTATACGAACAGCATAAGTGTTACCTTGCACTTGTGTGTACAAATTATGACGTAACCGATAATAAAACCCGTGGGATGGATTACGAAGAAATGTACGAAAACGGGATTCTTGTGACGTCAATGTGTAAAGATTTGTACCACAGAAATGAGCTGGACGTGAATAGTTCAGTTAATTTTAATAAATTGATTTTATTTTTTTACGTAACCATTAATGTGCGACACCACAAGATGAATAATAAGTATATTAGAATAGACATTGTACCAGATAACAGCACATCATTTTTGCCCGTAAAAGACATTCTAGTAGAAATAAGTCCTAGATATTCTTCAAGAGAAAAAAGATAGTTAAGTAATTGACTATAGAATTGAATTGAATATAGTTAAGTAATTAAGTAGTTAAGTAATTGACTGGCCTGTTGGTCTTGTGGTTAGTAGCCCTGACTGCTATGCCGGAGGTCGTGGGTTCGATTCCCACCCAGGACAAAAGTTTGTGTGATGAGCACGATCATTTGTTCTGTGTCTGGGTGTAATTTGTCTATAATATGTATGTATTTAGAAATATATAAGTATGTTTATCAGTTGTCTAGTACTCATAACACAAGCTCTGCTTAGCTTGGGACTAGACGACGTTGAGTGATAGTTGTGGAATATTATTATTATTATATTATATAATTATTATTATTAATTTTCTTGTAATTATATTTATTTTGTTAGTAAAAATGCTTTGTAAGAAATTCATTAAAATACCATGTGTGAAAATAATATTCGGTTTCATTTATGTATGTACCTACATAAGAAACTTAAATAATAACTAACTATTAATCATCGAGATATAAGTACTAGTACGTTAGTACTTATATCTCGATGCTATTAATACTAAAACTTTCTACGTACACAAATAAAACAATTACTTTTTTTAAATACAACCGACTTCCAAAAAAAATACTACGGAATACCAGGATAGCAATGACTTAGCTATAGGTACTCGCAGACTAAACTGAAGCATACACATATCAAGAATAATAGAAAAGTACCCACAATATGTATGAATGTAATATTAATTAGCATAAGCATAACAATTACTGTAAGTTAAGTGTGTAATAATAATTACTGTAAGTTTATAGAAAGTGTTGAGCAAAACATTTAAAAAAATGTTAAGAATTTGTGGAGCTATTTTTCTAACCGTCAACCAAATAATTGTATACCTGTTTCAGTGTTCTATAAAAGACAAATTTCAACTGACCCAACTGTAACTTGTGACCTATTCTCAGATTATTTTCAATCAGTCAATGAAATATCAACATTAAACGATAGTCAATGGATACCTCCTGTAAGTTGTGCAAATTGTGTTGTCATTGATCGCATTTCCTTAAGTCATGAACAAGTTTTAAAAGAGCTTAACAGTAATGTTTTAAATGCATAAGATAATCTCCACAGATGGGGGTTCTCGGACGGTTCCGATCTTCAGTGTTTGTGCGGCGTCTCTCCGCAGACCATGTCCCACCTTCCATCCTGCATCATGTGCCTTGTTACCTGTTCACCTATGGACCTAATGATAGCATCAGCGGATGGCACTGCTGTGGCCGAAAACTGGGCCAGGCAAGGAATTTAACTAGTTTTGCCATCGAAACGCTATGAAGAAGAAGAATGCATCAATTGGAACACTGACACACTCTTTACTTTAAGTGACCTGCAGTCTTTTTAAATTCAAATTAAAACGTAAATAGTGTAAATAAATTTACTTAAAAATTATTCTTTAATCAAAATTCAACTAAATAAAACTGTTTGTGTATATGACGCGACGTAACAGATCACGATTCATAACAGTCAGTGTCTGTGTGTCTGTGTTTGTGTCTTTTGAGCCGTTGTTCCAAATGTTCCAAATGATACATATCATCTAACGTTTCTCTGTCTCAGTGTGATTATGACGCGAAGTAACAGGTCACTATTATTATTTATTTATTCATAACAATAAACATTGTGTTGAATATTACATCATTTTAAAATAATATTAAAATAGAACTGTCACATTTAAGCAAAACAATTTATAAAATTTAAATTAAATAATGTAAAATATTGAGTCAAATCATTAAACATAATGTCTACAAATAAATCTAATGCCAAATTTCGGATATAATGTCAAAAGTAATGTCAAGTGATTATGTTGTGTATTCATTTGATCGTATGTTCCAAATGATACATATCACTGTTCCGGAACATTTCAGTGATGCAGATGCAAATGTTCCTATCGCAAAGATGACATACTTTGCCCACGCCTAATATGCAAGACGTTGTGAAGCTTGCCACCAACACCTGAAGTGATGACCACGACCACTCCGTCAAGAGTGATATCGACAAGGAAGAAGAAGAATATGCAAGACCCCCAAACCCGGAACATCTATCTGTAAGTCATATCAATATTTGTTCCGAGCGGGAATCGAAAGCGTCAATCGCTTAACCACAGCTGATATGATGCGACTTGACCCTCCGCCGAGCCGTTCCTTTGATGACTACCATTCCACTGCGCACACGATGTTGGAAAGCAGCAGATTCTGGACTAATTGTGCTCCATTGGTGTAATTGCGTTCCGATGTGAGGATATAAATAAATAAATATTTTTTATTTATATGTTGGATAGGTAATTTTGAGCTGAATAAAAGTCACATGTCGCCAAGTATCAAATCTTAGTCAGTTCAGAGTTATTCAGATGCTTTTTTTACAAATAAACAATGATAACGTCTTTTCAACCGACTTCAAAAAAGGAGGAGGTACTCAATTCGTTTTTTTTATGTTCGTCGCAAAGTTTATGTTTCCAGATTGGAACTATTTTTTTTAAATCCAGTTCAGATCCATGAGAACTCCTAAAATATGATAATAATAATAATCCACAACTATCACACAACGCCGTCTATAGTCCCTAGCTAAGCAGAGCTTGTGTTATGAGTACTAGATAACTGATATACATACTTATCTATATATATAAAAGGAGAAACTGACTGACTGACATATCAACGCACAGCCAAAACTATTGGGACTAGGAGCGGGAAATTTTGCACAATGTTTCCTTTTACAACGTAAGCGAGCACTAAGAGAGGATTTTTTGAAATTCACCCTCTAAGGTGATGAAACGGGTGTCCAAAGTTTGTATGGAGAAACCAACTTTGACGCGGGCGAAGCCGCTGGCAGAAGATAGTATATTTCTAAATACATACATATTACAGATAAATTACACCCAGAACAAATGATCGTGCTCATCAGTCATCACACAAACATTTGTCCTGGGTGGGAATCGAACCCACGACCTCTAGCATAGCAGTCAGGACCACTAACCACTAGACAAACAGGCCAGTCAAATTATAGGCATCTATGTAATAATTTTGGTATTTTCATCGAGAATTCAAGCATTTAGAGTCAAAAAGTAACATTTGATGAAGTGAAACTGAAGAAGATCAGAAATGACCAATGGAACTTCGCACTCACATAGATATCATAAAATAGTAAGTAGATAAGCAACTATGCCAAATTGTCTGAATAGCTGTTGTGTTGAAAATGGTATCATCGAACTGATCTGATGTTATGATTCTGGAAAGTATATAGTACTCTAGCCGTGTTTGGGCTTATGAGAATAAGATACACTTTGGCTATAAGCTACAATCGAACTGATCTAATGATGGAGCCGGAAGGTGGAAGATAGGCACAGGAATTTCATAACAAAACAATGATATAATTGGAATTGTCGTGAGATGTAAGTTTTTTTACCTTACAAATATTTAAATAATTATACCATATAAATAACTAAACTAATAAACAACTTAAAAAAAAAGTTTTTTTAACATTCGGTGAAGCAAATTATTTGTACAGTTTATTACAAAATTGTTAATAGGGAACTAGTTTTGGACCTGCTGTAAGGTGTTGTTTACGTCTTCAAGATTTGAAGAACGTCTTAAAAATTAAGGACGTATCGTTGGCAAACAAGACTATATGTGGTTGTCTTCTTGATAGACGGGGTAAATCATTAATATCTACTGAAATGAGGATAGGAGCCAACGTTAAGCCTTGTGGTACCCCCATTTTCACTTTTAAACTACATGAATTGACACCATTTATTTGAACTAGCTGGTGTCTGTCATTAAATAAGACGTCACTAAGTCAAGTGAAGTTTGCCTAGTCCTTAAAGTTCTGATTACAAAAGTAAGGTTTCGTGATTAACATAATCAAATGCCTTTGAGAGGTCAGAAAAGATTCCTATCGTATCTTGGGCCTCTACCCTCGCTGCAAAATATGTGTTTTAACAAGGCAACATCGCCGTCAGCCGTACAGGGTAATCGTCAATATTGATATCGATTAAGTTGCAAAAAAACATCGTCTTATCAATTACGTATGACGCTTTAATTTGTTATCACGATTTCAATATATCGCCCTAGTCTTGAGCGCGATAATGAACCGACATGAACACTAACAAATTTTTACTCAACTTTAGTGTCTCTGTGAATATTTGACGTACCATAAGTTTTATAAAAACATGTGTTTTAATAAACTAAATAACCAAATTGTGTGAAGAGTTTGATGAAGAGTCGCGGATGATGTCTGGGCGAGGATTGCGTCATACAGTGTTGCGAGCAATCATCACAGACTGCTCAGAAATAATGTGAGCGATTCTTAAATGCAGGGCAATGAAGACAAGCCGTAAGTTTCTACTTAAGACTCCTTTTGAGCAAGTGTTAATGATACCTAATCTTTTTGATATGTTTTGAAAAGCGGGGTTACCATGACGTTTAAAGTAAGATTGTTTCATTCTTATTTCAGTGTGGGTAAAAGACAGAGCTATACAGGTTGTCTAGCGCCGTCTCTTACACACACTGGAAATAAGAATGAAACAATCTTACTTTAAACGTCATGGTACAGGTCAAGATGGTGAGATGTGTATTTATGGAATGCCTAGTGGAATACGTCATGCTGCCTGCGAAGATATTGAATTCGATTGATGTAATTGAATTTATACAAAATTTATCAACATTGTTTGTTTATTTATTTTTTATTATTAATTTTGTAGGGGTTGCAATCTTGATTTATTTTTGATTCTCAAAGGAGATCTGACGGGCCCTCACATACAGGCTCACTTATATCTTACGAAACTTTACCTCGTGGTTAACATATATGGTACGGCTTGCGGGATTGTTCGAAAGAGTTTCCATAGCCCTGGAACATGAAGGGCAACTAAAGGAACACAGGTGGGTTTTAGTCGGTAAAGCTTTGATACTCTCTCTCGCTCCACCCAGAGCGAGAAATGTTATTTGATAATATCCTACTTCAAAAAAAATATATAAGTAAGCTTCACTTTGACAAAGATAAGGAAGGAGGTTAGAAGGTCCATGGTTAGAACTAATATACTGTTTTGGAGGATCCTGTAGCAGATGGGAAACTCTTCACTACTATAGTTATCAATCTTGACAGGTTTAGAATTACAAGAGTTAATAGAGCAAGCATCGCCACGCAGTGGGTTCCTGCAGAAGGAAAGCGCCGTCGAGGTCAGCCTAGAAAGAGGTGGCGGGATGATTGACCTGTACTGCGAGGACTGGTTTGAGACGGAGACGCGAGAGAAGAAAGTCTGGAAGGACTTGGGGGGAAGCCTTTGCCCTGCAGTGGGACCGTAAGGGCTAGATAAAGAAAAGAAAAAAAAGAACAGATCATTTCGTGTATGAAAAAGCCAACAAAATTTAGCACTTTGCAATCCATATAGAGTTAACAATTTTACGAGTCATATTATAAACTAACGGCTTTTAATGCTTATGGATGTTACTCAAAGTTACAGCGCAATGCCATCGTCATGTGATCGTCCTGAAAACGAGAAACATAAAGAGGAACCTAATCAGTTATTTTGAGAGTAACTGCGATCTGGGGAACATTCTATATCCATACAAACCGCAGCTTAGTAGATAACGCTACAGTAGATCTAAGAGACGATCACGAAGATGCAACACTTCCACAAATAGCTACCCAACATTCATCATTAAGACCTTCTTAGAGTTCTCAGACCTACATTTTTCATTTACAGATAACCACAATCCTTGCAGTCAATAGGAGAGAAATCTCCAAGGAGCTGCGGCTGCTAACAGAGAGCTTCTGCTACTGCAAGCGTTGCGTATCGGAAGATCCTCTGCTGCAACAAGATGGCAAACCGATATCCAAAACGTCCAGGAACATCTGGGATACGAGGACCACTATACGAAACCAAGCTTCTTAGCCTCATTTATTTCAGAGCCATACATGATGACAATATTGAAGAGTTTCGTTTAGCCTCAAATGTAGACAAATTAGGCTCGTTCGATGACATCTGTTTTAAGGCGAAATTTAAAGGGAACGATAAGCCGCTTACAGTCTTCTTACAAGCAAAACATAGAGAAAATAATGATTCAGTTCTAAAGGTCAAAGAAAGTGATTTGGTAGATTACTTCAATAGCTACTTAGAAGTTAGACGCAAGTTTAATCCCAATAATAAAGATGTTCTGTTTAATAGCACACTTGGTGAAACAGAATGTCTTTTCGTTATTTATACAAACGCAAAAGGTGACAAAAAATTCAGCACATACGAAGGTAGTTTCTCTAAACATTTGAATGATCTGATAAGTACAGGAGTCCCTGGCTCTCAGTCATCGCACAACGACAAGAATGTGGAGCTATTGTGTGAAATACTTTTAAAAGAACAAATGGAAGCGCTAGCTCAACAGATGGCGAAGTGTATATGCGATAAATCAGATAGCGAAATGTCGATGAATAATGATCTCATGACGTGCTATCATGTGATTCTAGCGCTCAACGTTTTAGATGTTTCTGAAATTCAACCTAAAGGATATCGGATTGCCAGCTTCAAACAAGACTTCTTTACAACCAACGATAAATATCTTGTGCTGTTCAAAAACAAATTGTGCTTAGAAGTTCTCAAAAAGATAAATTCAAAAGACACTGACATACAGAGTTTGTTGTTGAAGTTCCTTAGAGAACCCTCGGATATAACGACGTTACGTAAATTGCTGACAGGAAGTATTCTTTACTATAAAAATGACAAGCTAGAGTTTGTTAGTAAGTCAATAACAGACGATCTAAAGCGACAACTCAACATGGCAAATGTTCCACAGTCGACTGTTTATGAAGCAGCAGAACTGGCTGCTAAAGAGTATTTGCTGTCTCTGAAGATTAAAGTTCCAGCTTTCTTTGGCAACAAAGATTTAGCAATAAGAGGCAATGATATAGAAATTCAAAAGAGACTAAATCACCTTACAACAAAATTGGAAGAAATATTAAAACAGTCGAATTCCAATCACATCGTCACTATAGATGAGTCTTTGGGAAAAGGATTTCTTCAGTTAAATGGAGGCATAGCTTCTGCTGTAGGTAACATACTAGTATTCGATGAAACTTTAAAACTTTTAAAGTTCACAGATACCTGTGCATCTCTAGGCAAGCTTGCCAAAACATGGTATGAAACATTGAAGAGTAAAATTCCGAATTTGCATAAATATAAATTGGATGTACAAGTAAAATTATTTCCAAAATTGTCATTTGCCACAGATGAATATAACAAAATCATCGTGAGTGGCTTTTTAAATACACTTCTATTTTTTACATCCCAATGTAATGAGAAAAAAGTAGAGAACATTTTAATACAAGAAATAACTAATACTCAAGGTGACGACGTACAACATGTAAAAGTTGCTTCCGACGCCATATACTTGAAGTATCATGATGTGATACAAAGATGGAGCATGGAGTCTGATGCGGGAATGGGAACGTATCTTGAAAAAGAAGGCTTTATTTATAAAGATGCTGTGAAACACGAACAAATTATGCAAAAAAATACGAACGTAATAAAATTGATTGATATGAGCGCAGAATCGCGGATGCAAATCTTGGAGAACAATAAAGTGATATTTCAAGGTAACGAAGTAAATTTACGAAATTTTTTAAACAACAGCACAATTAGATATGTCGAAAGAGATGTGTTGTATAAAATTATGCATGGTAACAAAAATACTATAGGTAAACCGGTCAGCAATTTCAATCATAAACCTGAATTATATATTCAAAGACGTGTAAGACCATTCTGCAGAGACACCGGAATACAAGAATGCGTCGACCGCAATCAGTTTCAAACACTAGGTAATCTTGAAGAGGACGTTGTCGTTATCTTTGGGGACCCCGGAATGGGAAAGTCATCTTTGCTCACTCATTTTTCTCTTAAAATGAAAGAAGGAGAATGGGGAAACACAAGATGGATAGTGAGAGTCAATTTACTGGAGCACACGACACAATTCAGGAAGTGGAAAGATAAGAAAACGAACATCGGCACTACGGAGTCCTTGGAGTTCTTGTGTCAAGTTGCACTCAGCGAGGAAAGTAGCAAAGCGATGGACATGAATATATCACTAGTCCAATGTGATGACGGAACTGTGCTTGTGACAGACTTTACAGGTGATACATGGACTTTATTCGAGTTGAAAATGTTCCTGAACTTTTATAATAGCGCTCAATTAATAATATTACTCGATGGCTTCGACGAAATCTGCCCAACGTACGAGAATGAAGTATTGGCGTTAATAGAAGCTGTGAGGAATTTTTCAAGGACTCACAAGATATGGATCACTAGCCGATCGTATGATAAAATGATTAAAATTTTTGAAAATTTAAAATTTTGTAAATTATTCGAAATAGAGCCCTTGACTGTGGATGAGCAGGATATTTATTTGTCTAATTTATGGGACGAAAAGAAAATACTGAGAGACCTCGATGACAACCAGATTAAAAATATTTGCGACTGCATTTGGTATGTGTCTAGAAGTACTCGTATACATTATGCGTTAGCAAATTGCCTGTTTTATAAAGTCGTTTTTAAATCATTTTATGCAAATATGCCATATGTTTTAGTTGGCTTGAGCTTAATAAAGTACATTAATAAAAATCGCTCAACCGCGCCAGCTGCCATAATGCAAGTTATCGATGAAGCCTTCGAGTACTGTTACTCGTACATTGAGCCTATCGAAAATGAATGCCTCGCAACTCCATTAAACCTGAACATAATGGTAGATTATCTGTATAGTCAATTAAAAGAAATTAACATAGAACAAAAAGATGACTGGGACTACACTATAATTGACATTTACAAATATTACTTGGAAAGAAAATTAAGAATGCGTTTTCAAGAAAAAACCCAAAATGATATGTCTAAACCGGATAATATATCAGCTTATAAGCGAGAATATTGGTCATCAGTATTCTGGACGCGTTGGTTATTACAATTATTTTTTATATTTATATGTTTTAGAATAAAATTAGATAAGCATACACAAATATGTATTCTTTATGTTTACTTTTCTTTATTCACAAATCTGTACTATGCTATTGCTAACAATGTTTTTGTCATTGATTTTTTTTTTTACTTTTTTTTCCAAATTTCTTAGTCTACAGTCAGTACAGTCTAATTACAGATTTTTATTGCCATACAACGAAAACCTCTCAGGGTTTATCTGTGTGATGGCGAGCCGCTTGCTTATTTAATATGTAATAGTGATGTAATAATAATTATCTAGTTATACATTAAACTTTTGTGTAAAGAAACGTTTTAATTTATACTTATAACTTTTCGAACTCGTTTTATATAATGTTTGTAAATCTTCTGGAAGTTCATTAAGAAAGTAAGGCACTAAATATTCTGCAACCCTCATCCCGTACACATTGTTGGCTTTTGGTAGAATGTATTTATTTTTGGGTGTAATAGAACTCAAAAAGTTAGGTCTTGTGTTTTCAGTTAGCAATTCAGGCTTATTGATTTCAGCAAGGGTGAAGAATTTAACTTTATTGAACACATTCATAACATTACAGTATTTATATAAATCATCGTCGCTGTTTTTAAATTTATTTTTTATGTGTTTAGGTACGATAACTTTTAATATTCTTAGTTGCAGCTTGTAAATATCTGACAAGTATGTATGGTAAGTTCTACCATAGCTGCTGAGCCCGTAGTTGATAACCGAGTCTGCCAAGGCCATATTTAACATTCTTAGTGTTTTATAAGGCAACTTGTATTTTAAAACGCTAAGTTTCCCTATAATGGACCTCAGCTTGTTGCACACGTATTCTTTGTGTGGACCCCAGCAGAATCGGCTATCAACCATTAAACCGATATACATGTGTTTATCGACTACTTCCAATAGTGGGCATTTGCGAGTCTTTGGCGCGCTATGCAAGCAAGAATGTTCATGTGCGGTAACAGTTGGTATGGTAGAACATTTATTGTGTGATGAATGTATGTGAACAATTTTTGTTTTAGATGAGTTAATTACTAATCCTACGTCATGCGCCCATTTACACAATTGATCGAAGTTAATTTGTAGGGATTTTTGAGCTTCAGAGATGTTTTTATGAGCGATCAAAATACACGTGTCGTCTGCAAACTGGTATACAGAACCCGAATTTATAGTGTTAGTCATGTCATTGACATACAACAAGTACTCTGTCGGTCCAATAATTGATCCCTGGGCTGTTCCTTGTGTGGATGGAATCTTTGTACTAAACTCATTTTCTATTTTAACGGTGGTATATCTGTTTGTGTGATAATTTTTTAATAATTCTAATAGGGGGCCTTGTATTCCATTTCGTGATAACTTGTCATAAAGTATATTACACCAATTGGACGGTTGCATGCGCGTATTTTTCTAGTTTTAGTTTTGTTACATATATTTTAATTTATTTGCTTATCTTATATTTAATAAATACTAAACATAACAACAGAGTAGATTACGACAAACTATTTACAAGCTTTCTCATATCCATAATAATTATAGGAGTATTATCGATATTTACAAAAGTAAATGAGATATGTACACGTAGCGTTTATATTTAGCATGTATTTTTATTTGTTTCCATATATATGGCTATGCTTTAAAAGGTAACGAAGTTCTAAGAACCTAGCATTTATTGTTAATATCTCCAAATCCTACACTTAGTTGGCAATAAAGAATTTGAATTGTATTGAATTGAATTGAGTTGGAAGACAATAATGGAATGCAGTTACAAACCAACCAGGACTACCAAACCACGCAGGAGAACCAAGGACACCGACATAGCACGAAGAATCGCCCAACTTGAGTGGCAGAGGCAGGGCTTGGCTCGTAGAACAGATGGTTGATGGAACCGAAGGTTTCTAGAGAAGCAACCGAGCACTGGAAGATGCAGTGCTGGAAGGGCTTCCACAAGATGGACCGATGACCTCGTGAGAGTCGCGGGAATGCGATGGATGCAAGACGCACAGGACCGTTCTTTGTGACGACGCTTCGGGATAGGCTTCCTCCAACTGTGGACGTCCTTCGGCTAAAATGATGATGATGATTAATGTTGAAATTTGAAAACAATTATGTATTAGTATTATGTAGTTAGTAGTAGTATTGAGATGTTTAGGGTCGTAGGGTATATTTGAAAGAGAACAACTCTGATTGACTGCCAATAGTATAATGCATTTTATTAATAAGAAATAAGTAAAAGACTTAAAACGCTAATCAAGCATTAACTTGATACCTAACACAATAATGTAAAGGAGGACATACACTTTACGTCCGGCAATTTAAAAAACATTTTTTTTTTAAATTTCACACAACAGGGACACAAAAGGTTTAGTTCGATTTTTGTGAACAATATCAATTTTGTCATTCTTTTTTATAATTTTTACGTTACATCCCATATCTTCTGTAACTGTAAATGGACCTTCAAATAAAGGATCTAATTTCTGACCAGTTTCATTTTTAATCAATATCGTATCATCTTATTGAATTGGGTTCAAATATTTATCACAATAGTTGTCCTTGCGATTACATTTAGCATAGCATAGCATAGTCGGCCTTATAATGTTCCCACTGTTGGGACTCAGGCCTCCTCTCTAGGAGAGGGAATGGGCCGTAATCCACCACGCGGGCCCAGTGCGGGCTAGTGGATGTCACATGTCTTCGAATTTTTGGTTCTAGGACATGCCGGTTTCCTCACGATGTTTTCCTTCACCGTTTTTAGAGCATTACATTTGCTTAATATTAAATTATTTCTAGCATCCTCATTAGCTAATTAAAGCTTATACTTAAGACTATTACAATAATTTTCTGGATTACCTATATAGCGGTTCAACATCATTATAATATATTCTAGAAGGAATAATACATGGCCTACCAAATACAAGTTCAAACGGCTGGTATTTTGTTGCTGAATGGACAGTGGTATTATAACTAAAACACCAATAAGCTAACCAATGTGACCAATTTTGAGGATTATTATTGCATTGAATTCTAAGAAACGCTCCTAAATTTTTGTGTGTATATCCTAACGAACCAATAGATTGGTGATGGTACGCAGTTGATGCTATTTTATCAATGTTTAAAAGCTTACAAACCTGTTCCATTGTTGATGACATAAATTCAGCACCTCGATCAGTTGCTAATGTTTTTGGTTATCAAATCTAAGAATAAAGTTATCTACTAAAGCTTTACTTACAGTTACAGTGTCCTTATTTCTAAGTGGATATGCTTCCGAATTTACTTAGCTCACACTGGAGACTCAGTATGTATACATTACCTTCGTAATCTTGAGGCAATGGGCCCACGATATCTAAAAATATTTTTACAAAGGCATAAGATGCTGTAGTTGTTATACACATGGATTCCTTAACAGGCTTACCATGCTTCATCTCTTGACATTTTTCACATTTTGATATAAAATCCTTGACATCCGTTTCAAGACCTGGCCAGTAAAATTGTCTTTTGACGTTATTTATCATTCTGCGCACACCAGCATGTCCACTGGTTGGCAGTAAATAGAAGTCATGTAAAATAAATTTAATGTCTTCATCATTAGTAATTCTCTTGACACCTCTTAAAACATGAAATCGTGGTCCGGACCAAGTTTTCATTGTTTAAATTTCTTGACTTAACTTTAAAAAAGCTAGTATATTTTATATTATGCATATCCCTTTTATATTTAATTTCTTACAAAATGTTCTCAATTCCTTCACAAATTCGACTCACGTAAAATGTTAATTATAATCAAGATTTATGTGATTATAATTAACATTATGATTCTTTCTCTTTTCTTCAAATGCAAAACAATTTTCATTTAAGTATATCCTATTATTTTTAATTACTTTATTTAAATCTTCACCTTCTATTTAAATCATTTCTACAGAATCATTTGGCTTGGCTGATCAGACCTTGTGTCTGCGGATCTATTATATAAATCTGTATTAGGGCCTGCGCTCACTTGAGACAAGACTGTCTTAGACAGAATTGTCTACGACGTCGCAGACTTGTCTACGACACCGCAGACTTGTCTGTGTCAAGACTGTTCTAAGACGTCCAGCGGTGCCAACAGTTACACTAACTTACCACTAGAGTCAACTTTTAAAAACCACCAGAAAATCACTAACAAAAAATTATCCCACATACAAAATCGCAAAATTTCCCACTAAAAACAAGTGTGTTGTACGAAATAAGTAGGCATATAGGTTATTAGTTTCCTTTAATAATAAGTGATAAAAATTAACAATCAGTTGATCAAAATACCATTTGTGGGTAAATTAACATTAGTAGGTAATTCAACATACAAATTATTCAATAACAGCTATGTAGATATTAATTAGTCTTCAGACGAATCATTTTTGTTTGCACCATCATCGTCGGTATCAGATTGATAATTATGGATTCTACGGTGCCGATTTACACCCGAGTGATCGTGATTTTTAATAAGAAATTGAATTTTACTAAAGCACTAGAAAAATCCACTAGCCACTAAAACCGATATTTCACAATTAAATGGGGGGTTAAAACCACCAGTTTTAGTGGAAAATCCACTAAGTTGGCAACACTAGCCGTACGCCGCTAGACTGTTTTGTCTTGATAGTTTGCGCCGTGACGTAGATAAAACAGTCTTATCGCAGACGTCGTAGACAATTCTGTCTAACAGTCTTGTCTCAAGTGTGCGCAGGCCCTAAGCCTGCAACATTGATTTTTTTTTTTGTGTGTGTCCTCTCGCAGGTCAACCTAGGAGGTTGTCGGCTGCTTAACCGGACTTGCCTGTGGCGGCCTCGATTCAAGAATCAAAGCCTCCAGCCAGGGCTTACTTAACTAAACTTAAAACTAAGCGACTACACGCTAAGGGCACCCCCAGTGGGGTACGGACCTCGGCTTAGGGCGTCGCTGGGGGAGGGCAGCAAGGGATGGGCTGGATCGCACAAAGATATTATTATTATTATCGGGGAATTTTAAAACTACGGCTCAGCGGCGCGGACTGGCTCGACCAAAGGACGGGGAGGACGTTGACGGGATTGTCGCGGCGGGCCTCGGCGGCGAGGACGGAATGACGGCGGTCTGTATTGTCTGCGAACTGTACTTGTTTCCTTACGGCTCTCTTAGAGCAGGGTAATGGGGTCGTCGGGGGTGACAAGAGTATGCCTAGGACGGCGAATCTTTGAGATGCGGGAGGGTTCGTATCGGGCGGCCGATACGATAAGGGGGTTGCGGTGTTTCACAGCAGTATCGAAGAAACGCTTGCACAGGCGTTTCATGAACTGCTGGATGGTGGGGATTTTGAGATCTAAGTGTAGATTCTCATTTCGGACGTACCTGCAACATTGAAAGTTTGACCCGCTATTTATAGGCACGCGCCGCCGGCCCCCCCGCCGGTCTCTGCATTTTAAATCTGTAATATCTTCGAAAATATTCATTTAAATTACTGTATGCTGTAAAGGGCCATATTGATTTATATTAAATGAACAATGTATATAAGGTACTTAATTGGATAAGGATTAATGCTGTATTGCATAAAATCGCTTCGTAAATACCTATGCCATTATTTCTTGTAAAATGTAAAGGATAAAAAATAGTTATTGTGGAATATCCCTAAGGGATAGACATACCATCCGGACTTTTTTGTAGACCTTTTTAAGGTGTACAATACTATAGTACATTATTTTGATCTATCTCGTAGGGTTCAGCCAGCGTTTGCAATGTAAGCGCAAAAAAAAATGTGTTTACTTACATCACATTAGAAACCTCTAAAATTCTCAGTGTTTCTCTACTATAATATGCATGTATTATACATATAAACCTTCCTCTTGAATCACTCTATCTACCCATTAAAAGAAATCACGTTGCGTAGTTTTAAAGATATAAGCATACATAGGGACAGACAGTGGGAAGAGTTTTATACAATGTAGTGATAATCTGCCAGGATGCGTTTGATTTATTGTTCGAGGTGTTGACAAAGTAATAATTTTGCGCTTTTTGTGTCAATTTAACTATTTTTCGAAATTTGAAATTATTTTTATTAAATATTGACGGCTCGCGCGAATATTTCCACAATAAATGCCTTTGCTTTCTACTGCACACTCTGATGCCATATGATACCCCTTTAACAGTTCTATTTGCTTTAACAGTTATTAATTTGTAAGGAAAGCAAAGGTCATACAACAATCGAAAATGTTCTAGAAAATCCTAATGTGGCATACATTAGGATCGTCAGTTTTGTAAATCATTTTCATTTTAAATAATTTCTGAATTTCGTAAAATTTTCACTGGATAGGTCATGTTTTTTATACGCCAAGAATATATTACTACATGTTTTATTAACCTTAACTTCTAATGTCTGAGCAGTATGGTCTGACAACGCAAAGTCCACTACTTCTGAATTACATCTTAATTGAGGACTGCGGGCAAAATTGTCTAAACAGGTACTGCTGGCCAGCCTGGTGAGTTGTTGCAATTCTAAACCAAGATTGTAGCAAAAAACATTGTAGCACAGGATAAATGATGGTATATCAACAGCGGTTGTGCAATACGTATCGAGTGACATAGCCTCGTATCTTACTCATATACTCAATCTATATATCTGCTCTGGAGTATTTCCGGACAGTTTTAAAACAATCATAGTCAAGCCGCTTCTGAAAAAAAACGAAATAGAAGATCTAGCTAATTACAGGCCCATTGTTTTGATCCCAATTTTTTTTCTAAAGTTATGGAAAAAATAATTTATGGCTCTAGAGATAAATACTTAACTAAACATAATATCCTAAGTGGGGAACAAAAAGCATTCAGAAAGAATGATTTAATAAATGATATAATTAGGAATGTGGATAAAAAAGTAACATTTTGCTAATTTTTTATAGACATGACGAGAGCTTTTGATTGTTTTGGTCATGAAACAATTATCAGAAAGTTAAATATTATAGGCATCAGAGGAAATGTACTTAATCTCCTAAAATCTTATCTTTCCAACCGTAAGCAATTCACAGAAATAACTAAAATATGTTTAAAAACCAGGTGCGAAAAGAAATAATTGTCTGAGGAAAGAATTATCAGATAAGGCGTGCCACAGGGCAGTGTGCTGGGTCCTTTATTATTTCTGCTTTATACCAATGACCTGCGCCGCTGCATTGACCATCCCATGGCATTATTTGCTGACGATAGCACTGCCTTAATTAAATGTAGTGACATAAAAACATATGAACAGGACATAAATAATACTTTAGCATCATACAGTAGCTTAACCGAAACAATTTAATACCGAAGACTACAATAATGCAATTTTATCAACGTATGTTACCACAATCACTAAATATACATTATAGTGAACAAAAAGTAGAACAAGTACTGGTCGCAAAGTTTCTAGAAATAATGATAGATTGTCAACTAAACTAGAAGCCACGAGCAGAAGAAGTTTGTAAAAAAACTAAGTTGAGCCGCATATGTGCTTTTTAACCTTTCTAAAAAAGTGAACATGGCCACAAGACTAGTCGCATACCATGGTCTGGTTGCATCAATTTTGAGATTTGGGATATTTTTTTGGGGAAATTGTAGCCTAAGGGAACAGGTGTTCAAGGCTCATGTATTATGGCAATGTGTAACCTGAAAGTAACAGATAGTTGTGTTCCTATATTTAAGTCCCTAAAAGTACTTACTTTTCCATCACTCTATATATTTGAAATTGCGGTTTTTGTGAAAACAAATATGCATTTTTTCAACACAGTGTCTGAAAGCAAAAGGGGGCCAATAAAAACACAGTACAAAAACATACTACGTGTTGGTTGGTCTTAATACTGCCTTATTGAAGAAAAGTGTTTTGTGTATGGGCAATATTTAATAAAATTCCCGATAAATTAAAAAATGAATCAACTACACTTTTTATGAAGAAATTGTCTATTATGTAGGTAATCGATCTGTGAATTTCTAAATGATGATAATTTATTTGTTTGAGACTTTATATTATAATTATTAATAGCATTAAGTAATTTGTATTATTTATTTTTTTTACTTAAGTATATATTGTCAGTATTAATGACTATTATGAATATTAATGACATTAATTTGTATTATTTTATATGACATAATTATGAATGACATCGATTTATATATTTTTGACACACTGTTTTTATTTCTTATAGCACCAGAGGTCGGAATTAGGTAGAGTTATTTATATACTTACACTGATTTTACACGGTGAAAGAATAAAGTGGATATGCCTCAAATCCCGAGATTAATTTTAAAGAGCAGGGTTTTTTTTTCTGACACTCAGAAATATACGACGAGGAGGAGTAAGTGTTTAAAGTTAACCTCACCTTAGTTGACGTAGAAAGATCTTTGTCAATGATAAATACTAATAAAAATTGTATGTTAATTATCTTTGTTTTACTTGTCTTATCTTTTGGATAAGCGAGATGGTTTTTATTATTAAACTCAGGTATGTGGTTTACTTTTTGTTATTTATTTAATCATTAATGCTCTCAAAACGGTGAAGGAAAACATCGTGGGGATACTAAATAATATTGAAAATAATATCGGCATGTCATTAGAACTAAACATTCAAATACATCCACCAGCTGATTATGCTTATGTTAACTTATTTAGTATAAATTTAAATAAATCTCAGTTATTTTAATCAACATTATCATCATTTCAGCCGAAAGTCGTACTCTGTTGGACATAGGCCTCCCCAAGTGTCGCCACAACGACCGGTCCTGTGCGTCTCGCATCAATCGGATTCCTGCGACCCTCACCAGATCATTGGTCCACCTTGTGGGAGACCTTCCAACGCTGCGTCTTCCGGTACGCGGTCGCCACTACAGAACCTTTCGTCCCCATCGACCATCTGTTCTGCGTGCAATGTGCCCTGCCCATTGCCACTTAAGTTTGGCGATTTTTCGAGCTGCGGATATCTTTATTTCTGATTGTTCTGAAAGTTATTTTAATACATTGTGTTTAATTCAATTTTATTTGTATTTTTTTTAATACATTTATGATAATATATTTATGAGATGTACTTGCCAGTGTTAAAACTATCTTTTGATTCGGTACATCACTATCAGGTGGTTACGTCATGTCTCGCCAATGTAGTTGCGCGTGCGCGTGCGCGTGCGCGATATAAACAGGGAATCGCCCCTTCAAAATACTTTTAGTGTTGTCAAAGTTCGCAATCTCGGTATAGATACCGATCATTTAACGAACGACTGAATTCGGTCGCTAAGACATGAATGTTGCAAGGAGGAAAAAGTTCTATGTCCATAAATATAACAAACTGTAAAAGTTGATGAAATAAATAACAAACAGTAAACCTACCTGAGTTTGAACCCACCCTACAACTCATTAGTCGAGCCTTTACCACAGGGATAAAATAATAATTACTGAATAAAAATTATAATAAATTAAATTTACCCAGGTATACCTACAACCTGGGTAAATTTGGGAGTGGTCAATATCCAACTCCATTTTATATAAAAAACTGTACAACTGTATTATTTTAACTTTGAATGCGTCTGTTTTAGTCTGTGTTTTAGTCCTAACCATATTATTATTTTAATAGTGTTTTGCATGCCTTAGTTACCCGTTACCTTACCTACCCGATTTCCGGCCACCGTAGACGCGGGCTTGCGGACGGCGAGCAATGGGTAGCTCGCCGTCCGACCATCCGGTAGCCTTCCGGACCGAGCCCAAGTCGTCGCCCAAGGGTCTGATTCTGAAAGGAAGACTTGGCCCTTGTATAAAAGGCAACGAAGGAACAGGAGTGGGTTTTTAGTCAGTAAAAGGTTGACTGGTAGAGAATGCCTTGTTGCATTAAGTCCGCCTATGTACCACTACTGTACATGAAGTTTAAATAAATAAATAAATAAAAGTCTGAGTCTGTCATTAGATGATTTTCCCACCGAAAAAAAAAACCTACCTACTGAGACCAGGTGCCTATAAATGTACCTACCTACTTTATGTGCAAACAAATATGTGAGTACAATGCGTTCCAAATAAGAATAGGATCGATTGCCATGTTGTGACGTCACTTCATACTGTCAAATCGCAAAAAAATTGGGCAAAATTGAAGAACTCAGACAGAGATGAACAAAATTGAAGAACTGGATTCTGATTAAACTTTTTTCGTTCACAGTTCGTAAAAAAATTAAATTTTTAAAAATTTCGTGTTTTGCTCACCATAAGAATTCTTCGATTTGACAGTATGACGTGACGTCACAACATGGCAATCGATCCTATTCTTATTTGGAACGCATTGTACAGTTGTATTCTATTCTATTCTGAAAAAAATATCAACAACCATTTTTAATCGATCGATTCTATATTAAGATCTCGATATATCGACTAGTTTGCCAAATTATATAGAATGACAGCACTATTGTTATCATTATCTCAATTTATTTCAGGCCCACACGCTCACGTACGCCAACATAAACTCAAGGATAAATTGTGATTTTGTTATTAATATTACTTCTCGGTGAGTACTACGATTTTGTTAATATAGAGAGAAAAAAAACTTAAGGGGATGCAACTCGACATACATTTTTACTGTTTTTCATACAACCAACCGCTCTTACGCGATTATGGCGTTGTTACACATTTTTCATTAGATATTTTGGAAACACAGTAGGTATCTTGGCGAGGGTTCTAATCTAAACTAATATATATATATATATAAATAAATAGTTGTTCGCGTTAGTCTCGCTAAAACTCGAGAACGGCTGGACCGATTTGGCTGATTTTGGTCTTGAAATATTCGTGATTGTGAATGACGATAAGAGATGGCACTATTTATCCTATCAATTGACATTTATATGACAACATAAAGAAAAACCGTGAATTAAAATTATTTGTACTATGCGTTTCAAATAAGAATAGGATTGACTTAATGCCATGTTCTGACATAGCTCTCAAATCGAATCGGTTATATACTAAGATCCCAGAGCGATCTGACAAAACTTATGTTCACATGGATGAAACCTTAGGTTCTCAGTAGCGTCTCATGTGCTTTGAATAGGTACTTGTGTGTTTGTGGAGATCCCCCTTGGGGCCCTTAGGCAGGTTATTGTAAAAGACAGATAGAGGTCATTGACGTTCCTATTCATAATTGAATCGCATTGTAACTCCCGTGAAAAACTGTACCATGGGTCTTTAGTGGAGAATAAAAAAAAAGATAGATAAAAATGTAGATAATAAAACAAATATTATAATTTTTTGATTTTAACATTAAAATACGTTTTATTTTAATAATTTACAGATTAGCAACTAGCAAGGAGAAGAACTGCCGACGCGAAGTTTCAAAACAATAAAGAAATCGCTTGCTCTGAGAATGTCAGACTCTGCCAAACCATCGACTAGCCAGGCGACCAAAAAAGAAAAAAAAGGAGGAAAGAATAAAAAAAAGAAAATTTTTAAGTATTCCAAGCGTGCTGGTACATCGGGGATACGAGGTCAACTTTATGAAACAAAACTACTCAGCCTCATATATTTTAAAGCACTACACGATGAACTAATCGAGGAGTTCTACCTAGCAACAAACGTAGATGAAATTGGCATGTTTGATGACATCTGTTTGAGGGCAAAAATAAAAGGCTTTGAGAAACCAGTTAACGTATTTATACAAGCTAAACATCGAGAGAACGACAAACTTTTAACACTTAATAATAAAAAAGACTTAGCTAATTGTTTTAACAGCTATTTAAGCATCAAACGCAGATTTCAACCCGGAAATGAGGATGTGCTGTTCCAAGGGATGTTCGATGAAACAGATTGTGTTTTCGTTATGTACACAACTGCTAAAGATGACGGTACAGGTAAGCCCTGTGAAGGTAACTTGATCACTTATTTAAACAATCTTATTAGTACGGGTAACCCTGGTTCGCAGCCCTCGTATACAGACGAAGATATGGACCTTTTATGTCAACAAGTTTTGGAAGAACAGCTCGTCATGCTGGCGCAAAAGATAGCCAGATATATACTGGATGATGCTAAAAGCCAAATAATGAATGATGAACTCGTTCTACGCTACCATTTCATACTGGCGCAAGAAGTTTTTGACATATCCGACATTCTACCTGAAGGACATCGAATAGCTAGCTTAAGAACGGATTTCTTTTCACAATCACAGAAATTTATAAAGTTATTCAAAGATGCATTTTGCTCAGAGATTATTGAAAAACGGAAAATCGATGTAACGAATGAAACACCAGATTTATTAGCATGTTTTCTATCTGAAGCCGAAGATAGTGAAAATCTAAGTAAATTGATCAGAGGAAGCGTTGTTACATTTAAACATGGCAACCTCGAGTTCCGTGATAAAGTTGTACCACATCATTACAAAGAAAAATTGGAAGGAATCAACAATAATAACAAACAAGTCAAGCATGCAGCCGTTGAACAAGCCGTGACGGAAAGTTTGAACAATTCGCTGGAATTTAAAGTGCCAGCTACATTTGGTAATAAAGATCTAGCAATCAGAGGTGATGACACGAAAATCGACAAAAGATTAGATCATTTGTGTAAGAAACTTATAGATTTGATAGAAAAAACAGAAGGAGACCAAATCACTATAGACGAATCTATGGATGATGGATTTCTGCGTCTCAACGGTGGTATAGCCTCTGCTGTCGGTAATTTAATAGTTTTTGACGACAAGTGTAAGTTATTTAAATTCTGTGAGGACTGTGAGTCACTAGAAAAAGTAGCTAAAAGATTTCATAAATTATTGAAAAGTAAAATACAAAATTTAGAAAATTACAAATTTGATATGAGAGCCAAAGTATTCCCAAAAATTTCATTGGACAGAAGCGAATATGATGAACTTATAGTGAAAGATTTCTTCAGCAAATTAATGTTTTATTCAAATCAAGGCGATGAGAATGATGTTGAAAAGAAAATTATAGATGAAATAGAGAAACATCAAGCTAAGCAAGCAAAATTAAACAATCCAAAAAAGAAATCGGAAGCAATTTTTCTGAGATACCACGATGAAATACAAAAATGGTGGATGGTACCTAAAGAGGGGGAGTATCTTACAAGAGAAAGCGATTTATACATGAAAGCTGTTGATAGTACTAGTGTTGTTAATATGATGCCTGAGATTAAGTTCAGTCAGCGAGTAGTTTTCGCTGTGAACGGACGTATCATCGAGTCTTACGATCCGACGGAACGAAATAGCGCTGAAGCATCAACTTCTCATGAACCGTGATAACAAAAAATACTGTAAAAAGAATAAAATAAATATTTAATTATCTATATGTGTACATATCTAGGGAGAAACTAACTGACTGACATATCAACGCACAGCCGAATCTACTCAGCCCCCCTAGCCAAGTTGCAAACGATAAACGTGAACGCTTAGTAATCTCCAATAGATTTTCAACTTTATACCTAAGAGTATAAAGTTGAAAATCTATTAAAGACTACTGAGCGTTAGCGACCGGAACGAACGAAAACACTATGTAATCTTCAATAGATTTTCAACTTTATATCCAATAACATAAAGTTGAAAATCTATTAAAGACTACTGAGAGTTTACGTTTATCGTTTGTGACTTGGCTAGGGGGGCAGAAGTTTTTGTTTTATGACGTAGGCGAGTATTAAGAAAGGATTTTCCAAAATTCACCCGCTGAGAGGATGAAACGGGAGTCCAGTTTGTATGGAAAAACTTACTTTCCCATACAACAAACGTGATTTTTTTGCTACTTGCGCAAGTCCGACTCGCACTTGACCGGTTTTTTATTGTTTCGCGTTTATCTGACTATTGTCTTGTGTCGTGCCAAATAAATCCATTTTCTTTGTTTCTTTCTATTATTTTGATGGAAAATTGCAGCAGAGTATTAATGCAATTAACAGTTGAAGGATTTGTATGTTTACAAAAACTATATGAATGGTGACAGGTCTGTAACATACAAGGATCAATGATGTTAGCGACATCTGCCCCCCTAGCCAAGTTACAACCGTTTCGTTTCGATTCTCTTTTCGTTGATCGCCTCGAATCGGCAACGCCTCCTATTTCTTTGTTCTGACCACGTGACTGAGCGTTGAGATGACGTCAGAATAAATTTAAGGAATCGGAAGCGTGGCCTACTCGAGGCGATCGACGAAAAGAGAAGGTTGTAACTTGGCTCGGGGGGCTGAAGTGAGCAGGAGGCAATTTTTATCCCCATTTTATTTTACGTTTATCTATCCGTCTATCTATCTGTCAAGATCACTTATCTCGGGAACGCGTGGAGTATCCACCCTTACGTTGTTGAAACTTCAACGGTCCGGACTTAGCGTTTCGCTTCGTCGTTTATACCGCGTACATCGAAGGACTGGAACAATTTGCCTGCTACGGTCTTCCCGTCCAACTATAATTAGGTGTCTTCAAGGCTAGAGTGAATAGGCTCTTAATAAACTAGTGCGCCTCACCATCAATGATTGCATCGCTCCTTACCATCAGATGGGATCGCAGTCAAGCACTGGTTTATATGATTTAAAAAAAAAAAAGGTATCGAATTGAAATTAAAACCATATACGTACCACTTTTTTTTAGGTGCGATACCATCCAATGACATCTCCCGCCTTTGGGCGGAGCGCGAGACGTGTACTTTTACTGAATAAAACCCACTCCTAGTCCCTTCGTTGCCTTGCATTCCATGGAAGGGTTTTCCTTTCAGAAGCGAACTCATGGCCCCAGTAGGCTTCGACCCTGTTGGGCCCCTACAGATATACAGATATACCTACTCAGGTCTGCGGTCCCTTGAAGCTGTGAAAAAACTTCTAAGTTAACGAAAAAAGAGGTAAGGCTGGCATAAACGAATACCAGATCCAGTACATGATTCTTCTGGGTTAGCGTCAGAATGGCTGGTTGCCTATGGCAAGCGGCTCTGAAAGTATATTCAAGAATTGCTACCCAATCGCTTATATTTGCTACATTTATTCAATAATTGCTACATAATGATAGCATAGCATAGTCGGCCTTATAATGTTCCCACTGCTGGGACTCAGGCCTCCTCTCTAGGAGAGGGAATGGGCCGTTATCCACCACGCGGGCCCAGTGCGGTTTGGTGGATGTCACATATCTTCGAATTTTTGGTTCTAGGACATGCCGGTTTCCTCACGATGTTTTCCTTCACCGTTTTGAGAGCAGTGGTGATGAAATAAAATACACAAAGTAATGCGCCTGGCTGGGTTCGAACCCGCGACCTACAACTCGGTAAGTCGGGGCCGTTACCACTCGGCCACCACTGCTCTCTACATAATGATACTTTCAGAGAAATATGAATATTCCCATGAAAGAAAGAAAATGAATTTATTTTGTCACAACGCGACATATCCATCCACCGGACCACTCATTGGATTCCCGCGACCGTCACCAGGTCATCGGTCCACCATGTGGGAGGCCTTCCAACGCTGCGTCTTCCGGTACGTAGTCGTCATTCCAGAACCAAGGTTACCGACATAGCTCGAAGAATCGCCAAACTTAATGCCAGTGGGCAGGGCACATTGTTCGCAGAACAGATGGTCGATGGGGACGAAAGGTTCTGGAAAGTTCTATATCTAAATGGATGCGAGACGCACAGGACCTGTCGTTATGGCGACACTTGGGGGAAGCCTATGTCCAACAGGGGACGTTTTTCGGCTGAAATGATGATGATGTTGAATAAATAAAACAAAATTCAGTGTTTTATCATTTTAGGCGACACTAGGGGGAAGCCTATGTCCAACAGGGGACGTTTTTCGGCTGAAATGATGATGATGTTGAATAAATAAAACAAAATTCAGTGTTTCATCATTTTAGGCGACACTAGGGGGAGGCTTATGTCCAACAGGGGACGTTTTCGGCTGAAATGATGATGATGTTGAATAAATAAAACAAAATTCAGTGTTTCATCATTTTAAATCTATTAGCAATTGTTTTCAAACGGTCCTCGTTCGTTTTTTTTCTTTTCCTCTGCGTATGCGTTCCGTAAAGCGCTCTCCTCTGCAACGAACGCTTAACAAGATTAATTTCGAAGAACAACTGCCCACATTTCTCACATTCGTACCTCTTCCCTATTTTAGAAACAGTCTGTACACACTCATAGTTCATTGAAGACTTATTTCGACAAAACGAGAAACACAGATCGCATAACCTAAGCATTTTCGAGTCAAAAGTTCTTTTATCTTCAGTACTGTCTTCAAATAATAATTTTGGTAAGTAATCGCTGTCTGGTATATGCTTTTTGTCTAAGTTTCCTTTGTGATATGTCAAGTAGTGATGTCGCAAGTCATTGCGACCGCCTACAAGATATTTCTTGCATATAACACAGAGGCTAATTTGACTATTTTTTAGTTTTATATGTGATGTTTCGTGTATTATTGCGTCGTACCTGAAAAATGAAAAAAAAAATAGTATAAACCTTTTGAGTGCGTAATTAGAGACACAATAGTAAGACAATGGCGCGTGAACGCCGGCGTTAATGCGGGGATCAACAGCCGTGAGTTTAAAGTCATGTGAGGCTCTCCCTCACATGTCTGTATACCAAAGAAAAGGGTGCCGGGAAAGTGATAGTAGAACTTGCGGTGTGAGTATTAGCCAACTGATGGGCACGCCATAATTATGGTGGTAAGTCCCCTCTTTGAGGAGTGGCTGGAAAGACCTCACGGCGTCCTCACCTTACGCATGACGCAGGTTCTCACCGAACATGGTCAGTTCGGGAAGTTCCTACACCGGATTCGTGCGAAAGTAAAGCCCGGGTGTCGCCACTGTGTGGACCGCCCGGAGGACACGGTGGAGTACACGGTAGAGGTGTGCCCCGCTTGGGCAGAGCACCGCCGTGTCCTCGTGAGGGAGACGGCGGCAACGACTGTCCATGGAGGAGTGGCAGGCGGTCGCCTCCTTCTAGGAAGCAGTAATGTTAGCTAAGGAGGCCACACGTCCACGCGCGAGGGAGCGGCTCTCACGCCCCAGCCGCCGGGATCCCGATCCCGATTTCCGGCCACTGTAGGCGCGGGCTTGCGGACGACGAGCAATCGGTAACTCGCCGTCCGATCGTCCGGTAACCGTCCGAACCGAGCCCAAGTCAAGAAACCGTAGGGGCCCAGCAGGGTCGAAGCCTACTGGGGCCAAAGGTTTGCTTCTGAAAGACTTTTTTTATTTTATTTATTTATCTCATACATTTTTAACAATCGTTTAACATATTTTTAGCTCGCCAAACTTTATAGTTTGATGGCGAGAAACGCTCATTATACAATTATTTCTATGACATCATAAAACAGTAAAAATATGACTCGGCCCTGGTATGAAAGGCAACGAAGGAACAGGAGTGGGTTTTTAGTCAGTAAACGTCTGACATACGCTCCGCCCAAGAGCGAGGGATGTCATTGGATGATTTTCTCACCGAAAAAAAAAAGCCAACTGAAATAACAACAAAATATACTTATATTTTGACACCCAGACACAGAACAAATGATGTTGAAATGAAATTTCAACATCATTTTGTGCTCATCACACAAACATTTGTCTTGGGTGGGAATCGATCCCACAACCTCCGGCATAGCAATCAGGACCACTAACTATTAGACCAACAGGCCAGTCAAAAAAAGGTAAAGTATTATATATTATCTATATATATAATATATAAATGAATCCCTATTTCCCTTGGTCACGCCATCACGCGTGAACGGCTGGACCGATATCACTATTTTTTTTTTGTTGTGTTTGTTATTGACAGGAGAAGGATCTTATGAAAGAAAAAAAAAGAAAAAATTGGTAGAAAATAGAGTAGTCAGTTGACGGGAGCGAAGCCGCGGGCAAAAGCTAGTTATATTATAAACAAAACCTTACCTAAAAGGGAATCCTTTGCCACATTTCTTGCACCTATAAACGCCAGGCTTGACAAGTTCATCATAATGAACACTTTTGCCACTAAACTCATCAACTTCCCCATTTAGCCATGGTGTGTCAAAAACCTCTATGTTAACTTTACAATCCGTCGTTAAATCATTCAACAGCTGATTGCTAGTGGACCCTATGAAGATCACGTCATCATCTTCAAATATTAAACGTTTTTTTATTGGTTCAATTTTAGATCTGTTCTCTTTTGTACCAATTGTTATTACGTTTGGTTCGTCTTCTGGTGTTATTAATTGTGAAACCTGAAAAAGAAAAGTTAATTTACATAAGGTGAAACCTAATGCGAGCATGGATATCGCTAGATGGCGCTGAACGCAATATTTTTAGTTTATGTTGTTGTTAGTGTACCTATGGGAGCATTATTATTAAAAGGGTCCGTTTTCACTCGCCTATCGTCAACATCGAGCATATTTTAAAAGTTTGTTACTTCATCTAATGCAATCTAACGCGATGTTTGACGAAAAGGCAACGCGAAAAAAGAGAGATAACGCCTGAAAATTCAGTTAGCATTCGCTAAATCTGTGATTTATTCGAATATTTTACAAAACTTGTTCCAGGAAATACGTGTTTTTTTAAAACCCTTAGAAGTGATTAAATTTGCAATTGTTATATTTTTTGACTTTTTGAGTAAATTATGAAGTGTCAAAGTTCATGCAAAATAGCAGATTTTCAAAGATCTTTACTGGATTAGTTTTACACAAATTTATAAATTGATTTCAATAGAAGCTTAGATAATATCCACAAGATATTGTGTTCCAAAGTATCTAATGAAAAATGTGTAATAACGTCATAACCGCGTAAGAGCAATTGTATGAAAAACAGTGAAAATTTATGTCGAGTTGCATCCCCATAAGTGTAATGGCAAAGTCACTTAAGTCAGCATTACTGCTTCGCAGGAGGCAACCACCTACCATTCTTCCTCGCTCCAGCAGTGTTATTCTCTATATAGACCAAGATCCCAGAGCCGTCTGACATAACTTATTGACAACAAAACAACAAAAAATTAACATGGATGAAACCTTAGGTTCTCAGTAGCATCTCATGTGCTTTGAATACCTGTGTGCTTGTGGAGCTCCTCCTTGCAGCCTCTGAGCAGGTACCAGGTGAGAAAGGAAACTAAAAATAAGAGTTCCTTAACCTAATTTTTTTATGGCTGATTTTTATAGATTTTTTGTTATTCTAAAGTAGTATCATAAGTGTCAGACACTTTCCATGGACAAAACTTCTGTCAGACGCTTTAAAGCTCAAAAAAAAAAAAAATGAACTTTACTTATTTTTACATGTCTGATTTTTACATATGTTATTATGGTAACTATTAAAAAGTTATATTTCAGTAGTCAGACTAACACTAAACACAAAAATTATTCTGCCGAGAGTATGAGCGCGAGAGCACGCATGCGTTTCAGAGCGAGTGAGAAGATTTCATGCACTGACTGGATGTTTGGTCACTACAATTTGTCTGACTAATGAAATATAAGTTTGTAATAGTCACCATAATAACATATTTAAAAATCAGACATGTAAAAATATGTAAAGTTTATTTACTTCTTGTGGAGCTTTAAAGCGTCTGACAGAAGTTTTGGTCCATGGAAAGTGTCTGACACTTATGATACTACTTTCAAATATTCTACAAAACATATATAAAAATCACCCACAAAAAATTAAGTTAAGTAACTCGTTATTTTTAGTTCCCTTTCTCACCTGGTACCTGCTCAGGCACCCCAAGGAGGAGCTCCACAAGCACACAGATATTCAAAGCTCATGAGACGCTACTGAGAACCTAAGGTTTCACCCATGTGAAAATAAGTTATGTCAGACAGTTCTGGGATCTTAGTATAATAGGATTAACAATCCAATGGATCTATACATGTGAAGAGGAGGGATGAAACGCATGTTACTAAAAGAGTTATGAGTTTACATGTGGATGGATGGAGAGGGAGAGGGAGACTAAAGAAAAGATGGATGGATTGTGTGAAGAGTGATATGAAAAAAAAGGAAGTTAGTGATAGCATGACGAGTGACAGGGCAGAATGGAAGAAAAAACGTGTTGCGCCGACCCCAAATAACACGGGACAAGGGCAGGAAGATGATGATGATGATGAGGGACCTATACATTCGATTGTTAATCCTATGTGCGTATTTGGATTACGTCGCTGCGGCCAGAGCGTTGCGCTCAAGGCAAGGCTGTTGTCTTAGAGAATAGCACGACAGATCATGGCCTGTACCAGGGCCCGGCGAGAGGTCGTTGCCGCCGATCGCCCCGAGGACACGACGGTACTCCGCCCAAACGAGGCACATCTCCACCATGTCCTCTGAATTTGAATGTGTAAACTTACTGCGAATTGAGTATAGCGAGAACATGACCACGCTCGAGCCTCAAAACATATATTTGTCTGAAATAAATGATTTTTATTTATTTAAAAACCTTCTGACTCACCTTCTTCACACTACCATTCTCATTGAGTATTGGCATCGGATCCACAGGTACCTCCGGATGCTTCTTAATGTTATGACTCCTCAATTCAGTTTGACTGGTGAAGCTATGAAGGCAGATAGGGCATTGGAGGACCGTCTGGTTGAGTAGCGGTATAATTATATGACTAACATTGTGTATTAGGCTGGAGTATCTGCAAAAGAGAAAAAATTACATTAGATTATGATTTAATAGGTTAGCGACATAGCCCGAAGAATCGCCCAACTTGAGTGGCAGTAGGCTATATAATTATGTTGATATTTATATCATTAAAAAAAAAAACCCAGTGCTTGACTGCAATCCCACTTGATGGTAAGCAGTAATGCAATAGTTGATAGTGAAGCGCACTAGTTTATTGAGAGCCTATTCACTCTAGCCTTGAAGACACCTAAATTATAATCGGACTGGAACTACGACCGACGAGCGAAACGCTTAGTCCGGACCGTAGAGGTGGTAACGATGTAAGGGTAAAACTTGCCGTATGTTGGGTTGTCCGATGGTAGAAAGATGATGGCGGAATCAAGTCATGCATTTACCGTGCACACTCTCCAAAATGCATCATGTAAAATACGAAAGGCAGCCTACCCTACGCCTGTGCTCAAGGCTTGGTACATTGAACTTAACCAGATCTGGATCACCAATTTGAAACTACGCACGCCTTTCCACTGAGTTCAAAGCTTTTGATATTTTGATAGATGGCATTTTGCAGCACCAGTCCATATGTGGCTGCAGTACTCCACACACGCTCATACTTGTGCTCGCAAAAAATACGGTAGATTGGGCCGAAAGGTTCAGCACCCCTAGTCAAGTTACAATCGTATCGTTCGCGCCGAACGCCTCGAGTAGGCCACGCCTCCGATTCCTTTGTTCTGACGTCATCTCAACGCTCAGTCACGTGGTCAGAACAAAGGAATCTGAGGCGTGGCCTACTCGAGGCGTTCGGCGCGAACGAAACGATTGTAACTTGGCTAGGGGGGCAGCACCCCTAGCCAAGTTGTTAATCTACAATCGTTAACGCTAGTTGAAAACTAATCAAATATATGGGAATGACATCATCTCAACGTTAAGTCACGTGGTCAGAACAAACGAATAGAATATTCCCAAGTTCACATCGTTCAAAATGATAGAATGAATTGTTATCGTTTGTACAATGTTCAACGCTACATCCTTTGTTATTGTAGAATGAGCGGCCGACTCAGGCGCGTCAACATGGCTACCTACTTATCGTTTTCTACAATTGCTGCACCGAGGCGTTACCGATTGGAGAACGGAATTCGACACGAAACGGTGGTAACTTGGCTAGGGGGGCTGGAGTGGTGGCCCCATACCGCTCCACTCAGGAGTGGTTGTTAGAAAATTTCCCACCATCAAAGAAAAAGACTTGCAAACGTAAAAAGTATTGCTTCGAATGTATCTGATGAAGATCTGGTCTTCCCGTCCCATTATAATTTAGGAGTCTTCAAGGCTAGAGTGAATAGGCTCTTAATAAATTAGTGCGC
Organism: Mythimna impura; assembly: GCA_905147345.3. Lineage (NCBI taxonomy): Eukaryota > Metazoa > Arthropoda > Insecta > Lepidoptera > Noctuidae > Mythimna > Mythimna impura. The sequence continues at coordinate 4,699,316 of LR990365.1, read as the reverse complement.
TTCACTATCAACGATTGCATCATTGTCTACCATCAGATGGGAACACAGTCAATCACAAGAGATATTTGTAATACATAACATGATTGAAAAGAGTGTCCATGGAGTTTCTTGCACATTCTTCTCCATAGAGATCTACGCTTTGGAATATGCAATTAGCATCATTTTTTTTTTCTGACTGACTGACTTCTTGACATTTCAAAAGTGGCTGTAAATGGTTTATTTGAAATAAAATGCTTTGAATCTTTGCACTAACTTTATACTACTTAAAAAAAAACAATGCAATTTTATCTATATGTTACCGGCATCCGGTATTCTATAAAATACATAGGCAATGTTTAGAATACCTAAAACGTGTAGATAATGTATGAAATATTATTTATTTTATATTAAACTAAATATTAAGTATTTTTATTAAATATTTGAATTAAACAAGATGCACATTTAAATAACATCATAGCTGAAACTACTAAGGCGTAGGCGAGCACTAAAAGATGATTTCCCAAAGTTGAGGTGAATTTTGGGGAATCCTTTTTTAGTGCTCGCCTTAAGTCTCGCATAAAGGGATGGGCAGAGCAGCACCGTGTCCTCGTCGGGGCGATCGGCGGCAGCGATCTCTCGCGCCGGGCCTTGGTACAGGCCATGGTCCGGAGCGAGGAGGAGTGGCAGGTGGTCGCCTCCTTCTGCGAAGCAGTAATGCTAGCAAACAAGGACATGGCCCTCGCGCCACAGCCGCCGGGATTCCGATCCCGATTTCCGGCCACCGTAGGCGCGGGCTTGCGGACGGCGAGCAATGGGTAGCTCGCCGTCCGACAACTGCCCGGAACGAGCCCAAGTCGTAGACGGCGCGTAGTGTTCCACGCGCGCCTCAAGGAGATGTCAGCAACCGTAGGGGCCCAGCAGGGTCGAAGCCTACTGAAGTCATGGGTGATGCGAAAGAGATCCCCGGAGCTCTGGAATAATGGCAAAGAAGGAACAGGAGTGGGTTTTTATACAGTAAAAACCGGAATGTCATTAAATGATTGTCCCACCCAAAAAAAAAACCCCTATCTTTATAGAACATAGGGGTAGGTTTTTTTTAGTTTTTTTTTCGGTTTCCGGTTTTTTGGGTGAAACGAGGATCCAAAGTTTGTATGAAGAAACCTGCCTTTACGTGGGCGAAGCTGCCGTCAGAAACTAGTTCACTATGAGTCAAAGATTAAACGAATTTTGCAACATAATTATTATTATCTGTTGATTATCCAGGAAATGTCGGAATGTCGTCACCTTATTTATTTATTTATGTACACACAAACACTTAAAAATGAAAATAACAAAAGCAGATAGAAGAGCACAAAGGTACTGCTTATTTCAAATGAAATTTCTTCCAGCAGACCTGCGACAGGAGAGTTGGATGAGAGATGTAGACACAGTGTATACAAATAAGTTAGAAAATTAAAATATATATATACCTATACTATATTATCTAAATTAAATCAAATAATACATAATTATATATATATCAATAACCGTATATAAAATACATAAACTAAATTATAAAAATATATACCTATCTACAAAATATAATTTTACGAGATGGTAGAGAGGTAATGTTCTTTCACTAGTATCTTGAAGACAGATACACTTTTAGCGTCACGGATCTTAGCTGGAAGTGAGTTCCACAGTCGTACCGCATGAAAAGAGAAGGAGTTGGAATAGAAATGGGTATTATGGGATGGGAAATTAAGATGGAATTTAAGGTGGGATCTGCAAGGGGCATCGGCAGGGCGAGTGAACGAGAAACGATCACGCAAGTAGCCAGGGTATGCAGGGTTGAAAAGGATGTTGTATAAGAGACATAATACCCGAGTGTTCCTACGACCTACCTTTGCTGCCACCTTTGTGTCGTGGAAACTCCCATCCTGTCAAACTTCATCCTTGACACCCAGATTATGGTAGGGCTTCCGTTTAGATAACCGCCTAATAAAGAGCATCATGCCACAGAATAGATAGGTACAGAAGTCAATCTACATACAAAGCGCGCTCGAGCAACGCACACATAGACACCGCTAACGGACACGATATCTCGGAAACGTTAGCGCGAGTGCCATAATGCTATCCGCTTGAGACATACGTATGTGAACTTTTTGTGCAATAATGTAGCTACAGAAAAAAGGTTATTATAACTGCCCCCCTAGTCAAGTTTCGTTTCGATTCTCTTTTCGTCGATCTCCTCGAGTCGGCCACGCCTCAGATTCCTTTGTTCTGACGTCATCTCAACGCTCAGTCACATGGTCAGAATAAAGGAATAGGAGGCGTGGCCGACTCGAGGAGATCAACGAAAAGAGAATCGAAACGAAACTGTTATAACTTGGCTTGGCTGTTCAGTAGACCGTTGTTTAAATTCAACAATAAATGGTAATTTATCGTTTGTTAAGCCAATGTTGTTTCAGAGAGGTAAGTAGGTATTTGCTTGTATTTTAATGGTTTGTTTTAACGTAACGCAGAACAGTTATGTAGGTAGGTAAGTACCCCAGCGGCCCCCGGCCCGGCAACGAGAAGGCGAACATGACTTTGTGGCCATGTAATATTTTTACAATGCGGCCACAAAATAACCTCAGCGCGTGGCGCCGGCCGAACTGTCCTAGTGCGACCGGGCGCGGTTATAAATGTTGTATGTAGATAGACTTCTAAGACTATCTATTTCGTGGTGCGGCGGTGACCCTAGCGCGATGGCCGAGCGTACAATGCGTTAAAAATAAGAATAGGATCGATTGACAGGTATTGACGTCACGTCATACTGTAAAATCGAAGAGTTATTATGGTGAGCAAAACAAGAAAATTTTAAAATTTAATTTATTTACGAACTGTGAACGAAAATAGTTTCATCAGTGTGAGTGCATCTCTGAGTTCTTCAATTTTGCCCAATTTCTTGCGATTTGACAGTATGACATGACGTGACGTCACAACATGGCGTCGATCCTATTCTAATTTGGAACGCATTGTAGGTATGAAAAGTGAAATATACATACATGAGATTGACTTCTGTACCTATCTATTTTGTGATCATGTAAACACTCTAACAGCACGGTTGGCGCAATAGTTGAACGATTGATTGGCTGACTGCTCTGCATGTCGCGTGTTCAATTCTCGCTCGCTACAAATATTTGTATGGCCTTCAGGTGGGCTATTGGCTAACTTTTTCAATAACAGATGACAACTAGCATTCGTTGCACACTAAACTTAGTTGTCAACTGACAATTTCATAAAATTGGTATTGCGTATCACACAAGTGACTAACAAACTACGGTGGAAATGTGGTGAATTATAAAAAATTACGGTGCCTATTGTGACCACTCTAAAATTTTATCGACTATTATACAGCTTCAAAAGCTTCATCATCATCATCATCATTTCAGCCGAAAGATGTCCACTGCTGGACATAGGCCTCCCCCAAGTGTCGCCACAATGAACGGTCCTGTGCGTCTCGCATCCATCGGACTCCCGCAACCGTTACCAAGTCATCGGTCCACCTTGTAGAAGGCTTTCCAACGCTACGTCTTCCGGTACGTGGTCGCCATTCCAGAACCTTCAAAAGCTTACACAATCGCAATTTTAAAAGTATCGATACAACAACATCTGTCAAAACGTGTTACGGTGGCTATCAAAGGCACCAGTGGCTAATGACGTTACTGCAGTTGGTCACTGAAGATGGCAATACGAAACTAGCTGTATGACAGTTCAATGATGCACATTGTTAACAAGTGATCATCACTTGAACTGTCAACAGAGTTACGCAATAGCCCTGCAGATATCTGTTCCGGGTGAATCGCCAATATTAAGGCGTAGTCTCTCGAAAATCTGGCCGGAGTTAAATGCACACATACTCGCACTGCCGCCTACGAGTATGTGTGCATTTATTTCCGGCCAGCTGCACCTGGATACAGCCCCGCTGACCTTTAAATCCATTTTCTTTGCAAATATTGATTGATATGCTATGTACATTCTAAAGAACACTTAACCAGCAATTTTTTTTGTGTAAACATATTTGTAAAGATCAAAGCCGTTTGAAAGGAGTAGAGGAGTAGTAGACTACAAGCGAAAAAATATCATGTTGTTTTAATTTATTATTTTTTTTAAATCTTTATGTAAAGAGGTTTTTCGCTAGTGATTTGTTTCAAAACCATTGACCTACCCGTTACCGAGGAGGCTTTAGAAATTCACTGTTTTATGGCACTGCTCGGGAGGTTGGGCCTTAAATGGCAGTTGACGAAATCGATGGGGACGAAAGGTTCTAAAGTGGCGACCACATACCGGAAGGCGCAGCGTTGGAAAGGCTGTGGGAACAAGGTGGACCTATGACCTGGTGAGGGTCGCAGGAATCCGATGGATGTGAGACGCACAAGACCGGTCGTTATGGCGACACTTGGGGGAAGGCATATGTCCAACAGTGGACGTCTTTCGGCTGAAATAATGAGTCCCGCTCGACCATGGTACGGACGGACCAAATCCGTCGAACCGAGTTCGAGCGTCTTTTATCGCGGCGAAGGTCGCTTTTCAAAGACCTGGATATCTGTCTATTGAGCTGTCGGTATTTGAACACATCGTCTGAGGTCTACATACATAATCATCTCACGCCTCTCCTTCATGAGCTGGAGAATAGGATCAAAGCTTCTTGGGATCTGTCTCTGCCAGCAGTAGTGAGGGCTACGCTGGCGGAGACAGATAATTGGAGAGAAATGGCGTCCTTCTGTGAGACCGTGATGGTCCAGAAGGAGGCCGCTGAGCAGGATCGTAAGAGGACCGATCCCACTCGTAGAAGGAGGCGTCAGAGGGCCAACTGACTCGACGCCTAAAACGCTGAAACCCCGCTTGCAACATTTAAGGTAGGCGGGACTCCGAGGTCACGGGCTCTCAGAGTGGGAACTCTGTCCGCCCGTCAAGTGACTTCAGGAAAGACGGTGGCACAGTGATCACGTGCTACCGTGCAGAACGTAGCTAAGGGGAGACCTCTCACAGTCTCCTCAGGAATGTGTCCTAACAGGCGATGTACAGAGGGGGTTCCGGGGTGGTCTTTTAAGAGGTCACGGGGCCCTCTTCCATGTGCTGATGATGATCACCGGGGTGGTGTTAGCGAGTTAAAAATCCCACACGGTCTTTTCCCCAAAAGTCCAGGCGCCTTTTGAAGGTTTCCTCCCGAAAACAAAAAAAAAGGATCAGAGCTTCTTGTTCTTATTGAAATGATGAATCTTAAAGGTCTTTATCAAGCACGAGATTGATCCTTTAGGGAGTACTGTTCTTATCTTTGGGATGAGAATGTCAAATACCAGCTTGAGTAGAGAAGATTAACAGGCGAATCAAGAAGATCGGCAATGATGCACTTGTCAAGTCAAAACTCCAAAGTCTTGAGCATCGACGCCGAGTTGCTAGCCTGTCGGTTTTCTTCATCGATATATATGTACTACGCACTAGATTACGCGTGCCGAACACTCACTTCAATCGACTCAGGTGTAGTGTAATCCATACACCTTGAACATTACACTATGTTGAACGAAACGCGTAAGTGCCACGAAATTCATGGCGCTTAAGACATTTTGGTCGCGAAAAAAGTATCCTCTAAAAGCTATCTTAGCGCTGTATGTTTTAATAGTTCTGTTAAACGGCGTAATGCCAATGTAGCGCCGCAGCGAACTTTTGTTTTAACTTTTCAGTACTTTGACAAATATTTTCCATGAACGTGCTTGTCTATCTCTAGAATATAAGTCGATGGTTTTCTTTTTATATTTCATTTCGGGGAGTGTGCATTCATGCATTGGAATTGCACAATTTGATTCCGCCAAGTCCGTCCTATCATCAGACCACTTGACGTACGGCGTCGCGTCACCAGTACACAGTGGGCATCAGTTGAGAACGCATTCATTATGCGTACAGCTAAGGAGTTGAATTCCCTGCCGGAGTCTGTGTTTCCTGATATTTATAAACCTAGGGGTCTATAATTCAAGAGTGAACAGGTTACTTCTAGGAAAGCGAGCTCCATTGTCGGCCACATCGTCGCTTGCCATCGGGTGAGATGGTGGATAAACGCGAGCAAATAATAAAAACTGGGCAAGTGCGAGTCGGACTCGCGCACTGAGGGTTCCGTACAAACTACAATTCCCGAATAGTCTCGAAGATTTTTCTGAATTGCAAAACAGTATTTTTTTTTTGTGACGTAGGTAACAACAAATTTACTGTTTTCAGATTTATTCCTATACTTGTGCTATATGACGTAGCTTTATGCCGAATTTCAGGATTCTAGGTCAACGGGAAGTACCTACCCTATGAATTTTGACTTCTTTGACAAAGTCGAAATACACGTTATTTGCGACATAAACGGCCGTATCTTTTTTTTTCGTTAACACAACTTTGATTTTTTCACAGCTTCAAGGGACCGACATGATTATATGGTTTTAATTTCAACTCGATACCTCCACAAGTTTCCGAGATAAAGGGTCTTGACAAACAGACAGACGGACGTACAACAGTGATCCTATAAGGATTCCGTTTTTTTCCTTTTGAGGTACGGAACCCTAAAAAAATAAAAATCTTAGACCCAAACGTATGAACAGTTTCCACAAAGTTAGCTGTATTTGTCCAAGGAGCTTCATGCACTTGAAACAATAAAGTAATATGTTTGTTTGTAGTACTCATCATGCAATAATAACATATGGTGTCCTAATTCCTTGAAATTCTTGACATATGTTTAACATTTGGTGCCAAGGACTAGTTTTGAAAGCTTGAAGATATCGATGATCGATAATATCCACAGTTTCAAGTAGTTTCAAAGCGATATTATTGCTAATTTCAAATATTTTTCAAAGATTTTTTTATTGAATAATCTATATAGTATATCTATATATATATTTATATAAAAGGAGAAACTGACTGACTGACATATCAACGCACAGCCGAAACTACTGGGACTAGGAACGTGAAATTTTGCACAAGGTTTCCTTTTATGACGTAGGCGAGCACTAAGGGAGGATTTTCCGAAATTCACCCTCTAAGGGAAGGAAACGGGGATTCAAAGTTTGTATGGAGAGACCTACTTTCACGCCGGCGAAGCCACTGGCAAAGCTAGTCATTTATATATTTTAAATAGGCAAAAATTACACACACAATACCACGGTAATATTATCTATACAGTATTCCAACTTCATACAAACGGACGAAACGCGGGTTATACCTACGCGCCTCGATCTCGAGGTGCGCTCGGGATGCAGACAGTCGAGTCTGTGCCGCGCGATTTTTTCAATAAAAATAAGTTCAAGTACATATTTATATATTTAATATGACGAGTAGGATATATTGTGCTGTTTTTGGTTGCATGAATTCTTCATTTAAAACCAAACATATAAATTGTAAAGTAGCTGCAGGTATCTATAACCAAGTAAAAGACATTCCTTTTTCTCCACCTTGTCCATGTATCCCAAAACAAATTTTAATTAAGCTTTAGAATGCGGATTTTTGTACTTTAAAATTTAATAATAAAGCATTTCGTAGGTACGTCTCAGTCGAGGCGCAAATATTTTTCGGTCGCAAATATTGAACACTTCCTATTCAATTCACAAAGTATTTTATTTGTTTATATAAAAAAGTATATTTACAATCACAAAACTAAATGGAAACACAAAGTAGGCAAATGTAATTAAAATGCTAGAGGCGGGCAGCCCTATCGCATGTTTACGTACCACGCGGCTGTAGGCATTTATTTCAAAGATACGGCCGAGTTACAATACTGTATAGATAATATTACCGTGACAATACTTAAGCAAAACAAAAATCTATCATGAAATCGATGTTACCATGTTTAAAATGACCAATGCTTGATTGCGTATATTATTTATTGCTTTCATATAAATATCGATATATTACAGTAGAGCAGTGGTGACCGAGTGGTCGCGGGTTCAAACCCAGCCAGGTGCATTAGATACTTTGTGTAATTTATTTCATCACCACTGCTCTCAAAACGGTGAAGGAAAACATCGTTGAGGAAACCGGCATTTCCTAGAACCAAAAGTTCGAAAACATGTGACATTCACCAACCCGCACTGGGCCCGCGTAGTGGATTACGGCCCATTTCCTTTACTAGAGAGGAGGCCTGAGTCCCAGAAGTGGGAACATTAAAAGGCTAATTATGCTTATTATACTATATCGATATACTTATTAATTAATTTCGCTATGAAAATATCGTATCAGTAATGCTAACATATTTTTTTTTTAGGTGGGAAAATCATCTTATGACAAATCGCACTCTTGGGCGGAGCGTGATTTGTTTCTAGCACTGAAAGTGTCAAGCCCCAGATACTATAGGGGACAAAACGGACTGCTGCAACATTGCCCAGTGTCTCACAACATTTTACAATGCGTTCACGTGATGTGAGACATGTTGTCGGACAATTTGACAATGTATCTGAAGTTTTAAGGTTACAAATCTATGTACATATAACAAAGTCTTGTTAGTTACACTATAACTCAAGAACGGCTGGACCGATTTTAATGATCTTTGCTTTATTAGATTCGTCTCCACCCCAAATAGCAAAATAACTATCAAAATATTGTAAAAATTCGCATAAAAAAAAATAGAAAAATATCTAAATACATTGAAATAACAAGTGGACCAAGATTTGTTACAAATGCCGAGATACATGGGAACCTACAAATTAGCACTGTAGCATAAGCATAGCATAATCAGCCTTTTAATGTTCCCACTGCTGGGAATCAGGCCTCCTCTCTAAGAGAGGGAATGGGCCGTAATCCACCACGCGGGCCCAGTGCGGGTTGTGAATGTCACATGTCTTCGATTTTTTAGTTCTAGGACATGCCGGTTTCCTCACGATGTTTTCCTTCACCGTTTTGAGAGCAGTGGTGATGAATTAATTACACAAAGTAATGCGCCTGGCTGGGTTTGAACCCGCGACCTACAACTCGTAAGTCGGGGCCGTTACCACTCGGCTACCACTGCTCTTTTCTTTTTCTCAATCAGCACTGTGAAAGAAGAAATCCAGTAAAGTTCTGAAACTTACTAGAAGAGGCTAGCAAATCATCCTAATGATTTAGCTATCCAGCTAATACGTACCAGGAATGAAACCCGCTTGAAGCGGCGCCTGATCCTGGGACCAGACCAGGTTTAGCCATTTACATGACACAACGCACTTCACAAATTTGCTTACAGTCAACGACTGATCGCAAATGAACACAGCACAAAATTACAGCATCTGGCAAATAAATAAATCGTTCAATCATTCAGTCAACAAGTTTGGCTTCTTCTTCTTAGCAAGTCGATGGCAAAACTAGTTAAATTCCTTGCCTCGCCCTGTGTTCGACCACAGCAATGCCGTCCACTGATGCTGTCATTATATCCCTATGTAAACAGGTAACTCGGTATGTGATGCAGGCTGGAAGAACTTTTTCTTCCAGCCTGCATCACATACCGAGGTCTGCAGAGAGACGCCGCACAAACACTGAAGATCAGAACTGTCCGAGAACCCCCATATGTGGAGATTGTCTTTGCTGCGCCCACCCTGAGTGCAGAGTCTGTTTAGAGTTTTCCAGGTTGGCCATGGGTAACTCGTGTGCAGGAGAGAGGCTCTCTGATGGCTCGATAAAATCATGAGCAGGTTTAAGCTTTTCCTGCCAGAGGTCGCATCTCTACGAAGTGGTGTTAGTGTACCTAGCTAAAAGGTACATTGAATTTTAGGGGGTAGAAAGTTCGCTGGGTCAGCTTGTAGGTAAATAAATAAACTTTAAATCTCACCTATTGTTTGAGATTCTATCACAGAATTCACATGCCTGAATACTGTGCTTCCGAAGATTATCGTAGACATTCGGGTCTTCTGTACATTTATTTTGTTTTATCTGCTTCAATGGTACATTATCTTCATCGCAGCTGTCACTACTTAGACTTATTGTTCTATTTCTCATTATTCCTGAAAACATAATGAAAACATTTTGAGTGTAAAAAGTATATCTAAACATTTTGAGTGTAAAAAGTATAAACATTTTGAGTGTAAAAAGTATAAACATTTTGAGTGTAAAAAGTATAAATATTTTGAGTGTAAAAAGTATTTTCAATAATACAAAAATTTTATATTTCATTAACTTCAACTCTTCATTAATGGCATTTGTGGTAGAAACACCACAATTTTGTCAATAACGTGCAAACTAATAATAGACCACCAAACGCGATATTTACCGAGTATTCATTCATTAAACCCCAAGTGAGAGAGCAGTGGTGGCCAAGTGGTTACAGCCCCAACTTACAGGTATTATGTTGCGGGTTCAAACCCAGCCAGGCACATTACTTTGAGTAATTTATATCATCTTTTTATCAGCATGTCCTATAACCAAAAATTCAAAGACATGTGACATCCATTGAATTGCACTGCCTTGCACACTTCCTCCCAGCAGTGAATCAAAAACAATATGTATGTCAGTGTTGGAACGGAAAAGCTATAGCAAAACCATGGAACTCAGTTCTACTCCCAAATCAACAGTGTGTAACTAATTTTTTTTGTAAATATTAAGTTCATTATCATATCATAATAAGTTTCTTAATTTTACCACTGCTGGGACTCAGGCCTCCTCTCTAGAAGAAGGAATGGGCCGTAATCCACTATGCGGGCTCAGTGCCTGTGCAGGGGATGTCACTTGTCTTTGAATTTTTAGTTGTTGGACAGACTGGTTTCAGAGCAGAAAACTCGAGTTACGTGCTATTAAAAAGTTATTTGCTTGCTGTCCTGAAAAGTTCCCGATTTTGATTTATGTGGTGTTGGAACTTATGCGACTATTTACAAGTTTTTAACCTATAATATAATAAATATTGTAATTAATAATAAATAAGTTATATTTACTACCTTACCAGCAGAAATACCTACTGTAGAGTTTAACCTTTTGAGTGTGTAATTAGATACACAATAGTAAGACAATGGCGCATGAACGCCGGCGTTAATGCGGGGATCAACAGCATAATGATGTTTGAATTACCCACATAGTTTGTAAAACACCACTAATACTTATTATTAAAAGATGTTTTTTAAAACACATATTTGAAGGAAGGAAAACTTTACAATGTAACAATGTAATGAACGATGTCAACTCGTTTATGGAAAGAATTTAGAAAGCATCAAATAATAAATGAAAAATATAACAACAAGAAACAATTCACACCACATTTAAAATTGGCGTTAAAACCCAAATTATTTGGTCTCCCAGGTCTACCAAAGACGCTGAATCACTTTTACACCAAGTAAGATCTATTGATCACTGACACGTACAATAAATTTATCAGTAAATTCGAAAAATAATTAGAAAAAGGCGTAACCTCTTTTTATTTACCTTTTTTGAAATAGTAACCTCAAAATAACGAAGTCTCATAAATTATAATTAAATAACGCAACACACATTACAGCTACATTAATAATAAATAACCAATCGTTAGAAATCTGCGATATTGTTAACAACATAATGCACAAACTAATTATTTTCACGCGCGTCGTAGATGTCGTAGACGTAACTTCATTTTTCGTTTTTTTTTTTTCTAGATTTAACTTGACGTTTTCTACGGTTAGATTGCCAGTTGTTATATTTTTTTTTTTAATTTACTTAGTGTTAACCATGGCATGGATGGCAAACTTACTTTTTTTTAAACCCTAATCAACGGTTATCAACAGCTAAATATCCGGTTAGTATTATTAACCGAATATTTTAATTATGAAGTAAAAATGAACCAAATCATTGTGTTCTCCAGTTTGTCTGTTGAACGAACAAATCTAAGGACTTGGCCACATTACCAGGATACGGCGTGACGCTAACACGACTTGGCGCGCACCTGACCAAGGCACGTTGCCACGTAGTGCAAATATACGTTGCTCGTGGGATAGAACGGTGCCACGTCGTACGTGCCACGACACACTATATTGTCAGGCACTGCGTCGTCAAAAGATGAGGTAAATATTTTACAGTTGGCACCCATACTATTGTAAGTACAAAGTTATTCCTAGTGATCATTCTGTACAGTGGCGTAGATAGTCTTAAAGGGTATGCTATGTCTATCTAATAAAAAAAATGGGAGCCCTCCTACTTTACCCGACTGTGGAAAAACCCAAACTGGATATTGATTTTATTAAGATAGGTATCCAATAGGTTCAACTAGTACAGAACTGTCACGGAATGTTCTGCATAAAGAATGCAATTTCGGGTTGAAATTGAAGTTCGAAATCTTACAGACCAATTTCAATTTTCCTAAATCGCGGGATTCTCGGAATCTCAGCATTTTCGTGATATCGGGTACGTTTAGATAAAAAAATTGCTGCCGATCCAATAAATTAAAACGCAATGAAAACTGCTTAGCGTGATAATGTGATAAAGTAAGTATTTTATTTAGTATTTTGACTGGCCTGTTGGCCTAGTGGTTAGTGGCCCCAACTGCTATGCCGGAGGTCGTGGGTTCGATTCCCACCCAAGACAAATGTTTGTGTGATGAGCAGGATCATTTGTTCTATATCAGGGTGTGATTTATCTATAATATGTATGTATTTAGAAATATTTAACCTATGTTTATCAGTTGTCTAGTACTCGATAACACAAGCTCTGCTTAGCTTGGGACTAGACGGCGTTGTGTGATAGTTGTGTGAATATTATTATAATTTAAAAAAAAAACTCTAATGTTACTTCTTTGTAATAATTTTACTTCCCAATAATGAAAAAATAATTATCCATTTTTTTTTTTAAACGAACAATAATAAAACTATGGAGGTTTTTTTAAAGTGGGAAATCATACAATGACTTCTTCCGCTGATTTCGGGAAGTAACTTTGTAAAAACAAAGAGTCTAATATTCTAATTTCAGTTGCTGGTATACCCAGTAACTGGACTCGGTGCCTTGCTGTTAGTGGGGCAACTCAAGCCCACTAAACGTGCAGAGCGTAGTCGGTGGAACACACAGGAAATGCTTATAGTGGTAATGGAATAAAATTTTAATAATATAAGTTTTGGTAAAACTTAACTTGATTTAATTCCTCATGAGACCCAGAAAAAACGAGAACGCAATGACAGGTAAAATAAAAAACAAGTAGAAAAATAAACTTACTTAGAAAAAAGATCGTATTAAAAAACTACCGACTCTTTTATTCTAACACTTGCTCGTGAGCCAGCTATTACATATAAGCAAAATGGTAAAATTAGTCCCTTATTCCTCCTCATAGAGAACCATGTCTCTCCTTCTGATGCCGCTCAATCTCGTCAATATTACGCATCTCGCCTAATTTATCCTTTGGGGTTGATCCCGTAAATTTTAATTACCTAATTTCGTCTATAACAGCAAGAAGACTAGATAGTATAAATAAATCACCATGGAAGAGCGAACTTGAAAATTAAAGTACCCTGACTGGGAACGGATAATTTTCGTTGAAAATAAGCCTGTTTACTAGAGCATTTAAGTTTACATGGTGATTTTGCAATGACAAACATGAACGAGCAGTGAGCTGGATAACCGGATTGTCCTATCATAATATCATATTGATTCATTTTATGCAATGTTTAAAATTACTATGGCATTACATAAAGGCCTACCGCACTGCCCGCCCGGTGGATTACGGCCCATTCACTCTCCTAAAGAGGAGGCCTGAATCCCAGCAGTGGGCACATTATAAGGCTGATTATGCTTTTTATAAAGGCGTCAGTAGCCAGGTCTTTAAATTGTATAAATCTTTTTTCTAATAGTCAATATACAAAGCCATAGCTTAAAGAACTTTTTATCCAGGCCGAAATCATTGGAAAAAAAAGCTACCAGTCAATGTCACTGTCATTATTTGTCATTTGAAATTGACAGCTGCATGTCACGTCACAACAAAACGAAAATAAATTGGAATTATTAATTTTAAAATAATTTTATTTTAAGCTCTTAGGAGAAATTAAATAAACAAAAATGGTGATTCATATAAATTAATCAATTTCTGATAGTTTACAACGATATTATTTTGAAATCAAAATGTCATTTTCTCAAAATGTTGTCGGCAAAAAAGTTTTGGGTTTTGATTAATTATTTTGATCATATTATGTATTTTTAGGATTTGAAAACATTTGGAGAGGATAACTTTGATCCTAAACAATGGATTAATAAAGCTTGGAGCACTAGTGGTAACCAGGAAAAGGAGGTAAACCTATTTAATAATCATGAATGTCATATAGGGCGTTTGTGCCTTTAATTATGTTTCATTTATACAAATATTAACGAGTTAAAATAATAATTGAAATCTCAATGATTTAAATAATTAACACTTTCTATTATAAATATACATTTTTTTTATAAATTATAACTTATTTTTGGTAGCTCCAAAAATTTTTTTATTTTTTTTATTTGATATAAACCAGTGCTTGACTGCGATCCCACCTGATGGTAAGCAGTGATGCAATCATTGATGGTGAGGCGCACTAGTTTATTAAGAGCCTATTCACTCTAGCCTTGAAGGCACCTAAATTATAGTTGGAAGGGAAGACCGCAGCACGCAAATTGATCCAGTCCTTTCTTAGAAGAAAACTTGTGGCCCTAGAACAGGTGTGGTTTTAGTCAGTAAAAGTCTTATACACCCTCTCGCTCCACCCTAGAGTGTGAGAAGTCATTGGATGATTTCCCATCTCAAAAAAAAACATCTACTAACAGATTGAGGTACCAGGAACCCATAAGATAAAAGAGATGCTTCTTTTGCAGATATTCGTTGCCAACACAGTGTCAAGATTACAGCTGTACATGAAACAGCTGACTAACTCTTTAGATGAGACCACTACACAGGTAAGTTATGAGATCTAAGTATAAAGAAAGGAGATTGGGCTAGTTACTATGACACTTGGTTGCGCAACTTTTGACACAGTATAGTAGTGAAAATTAGACACAAAAAAGGGGTAGTGTCATGCTTTAAAACAAGGTTAAATTCAAAATGATATATTTTGGGGTTTAAGAAAAAAAAAAAAGTTGAGTATTTAGGTTATGTTACATCTCAAAACAATTCGTTTTGAAACCCTGCCTTCGGGCCATGGACTCAGTTGCCTCTCTGATTTGGCGGGTAGGGAGTGGGTGTGCTCATAAAAGAGAACAATTACACAGCGCCACTTATTGTTTTAAGTCTAGATTAAATCACCATGGACGTAAAAACGTTCTAACAATTCACTTCACAGCGACACACGAAAAAAAATCAAATCACCCGATGTAGTAAATGAACGTGGAAGAATCCTAAAACTCAACTCAATACGAATTTACATTTGTTAGCAGAGAAAAGCTAAAAACAATATTCTCGGCTTGCCGGCAGTTAAACGATATTTTGTTTGACATTTCATCGAATAGTGTTGTGACACATCAATTGACTACGGCATTATAACATTATCGATTATATCTTAATTGTTTTATTTTTGCCCAGAAATCGCTTTTTAACGAAAGAAATATTAACATAACTAAAGAAAAACAATAATTACAACTCTTAATATTTTTTAGTTGCGAATGTAGATATTTTTGTTTACCCACGATTTACGTTAATGTTTAATCTATCGATTTTAACTGAGAAAGGAGTCGCTTCACTATAATGGAACAAATGAAGTATTTATTGTATTAAATACTAATTAAAATGAAAATAGAAACCCCACAAATGATTTCAATGAATTTAAGTAAAAAATCAATAAAAATAGTAGTTATGAATTATACAATAACTCAAATGGCCATACGCGTCAAAAAGTGAATTTATAAGTGCCCAATCTCCTTTAAATCTTTTATTAAACGCACACTATGTAGGCAATCATATTATAAGTTGGAGGATTATATTCAAAATAAAAATGCTTGGCTCAATACTGGTCCATCTCCACTACCACTAGGGTGTACAAATTGATTAGCTTGGATTTTTTTTTTATATTTTTGATATTTGAAAATATTATAGTACAAAGCGTTCCAAATAAGAATAGGATCGATTGCCATGTTGTGACGTCCGTCATACTGTCAAATCGCAAGAAATTGGTCAAAATTGAAGAACTCAGAGATGAGCAAAATTGAAGAAATGGATTCTGATTAAACTTTTTTCTTTCGAAAAAAGTCTTCTTAGTTAAATATTTGTGTTTGGTCTGGGTGTTTGTGGTACCTTCGTTGTTCGTGGTTTCCATAGTACAAGGGAAAACCTTAGTTTGGGACCAGGACAATGTATGTGATGTAGTCACAATTTATTATTTATTAACAATGCGGGTAATGGATGCCAGTTATTGATGCCGGTGTCCGTTATCAAAATGTCGATCAATGTGCATTTCTCTTCTCACACTTCGCCACTTTTTCGAGTCGTCAAATGAGCATGATCACACATGAGGTTTTCTAAAAGCCGGCGCCCCTGTGCACCACCAATTGTTCCATTGAGTCCTCGCTATGGGTGATATGCCCAAAGAACTTGAGGATAACCTTAAACTTAGTAATAATAATAATAATAAAAAAAATATGTTTTCAGATAGTGAGTTCGATCCCTAGAATTCTGCAAGATGCATCGTCACTGCAGCTGGAAGGTGCCATGCTCCAACAGAAGCTGCATGCTCTTGAGCAGAAAGTGCAAAGCGTTGAGGAGCAAACCGGCCACTCTATTGAGAGTCTGCAGAAAATCGACCAGCTTAAAAGTCGTTTAGAGGTAAGAAACGCTTTTTACCTAGATATAACACTATCGCATTGTCTTGTTAGAGCGGGTTCACATTAGGTCGGACCGACAAACGTGTCGGATCCATATCGGCATATGTATTTCAATAGCGCCGTTCACATTAGGGCGACCCGACAAAACTAACGGAGCCGACACTTTTACCGGGCGTTCAGCCACGATTTCTGTCGGATCGGACATATTATTGGCGTACTGGCAAGTATAGCGCCGTTCACATTTGTCGGCGCGTAGCGACGGAGCCACCCGCCTGCCACTCTTCCACCCACTCTCGGCACTCGAG
Organism: Mythimna impura; assembly: GCA_905147345.3. Classification (NCBI taxonomy): domain Eukaryota; kingdom Metazoa; phylum Arthropoda; class Insecta; order Lepidoptera; family Noctuidae; genus Mythimna; species Mythimna impura. The sequence goes on along the minus strand of LR990365.1, from coordinate 4,682,349 downwards.
CGAGTAGTTTCGTCGGGGTCTATGCAGGGAAGATACGTTTAAACATGGAGGGCGAAATTAATATAGAAGGTTTGATTCTCTTGAGGAAGACATAAGTTCACTGTGGGATAAAACATGTGAACAGTACACAGTATCCGGACAGTAACGACGGTGGTGTTCACATTAGGTCGGATTGGCAGCCTCTAGTGTGAACAGTAACACCCGACAGTCGGTCAACGGTAAACTGTCGGTCCGACCTAATGTGAACCCACTCTTAGTTCTTACGTAAGATCACAAAAATACGCAAAGTTAAGATATAAAACAGCACGGGCAACCATGCGTATACTCGTAGATAAACTATTTCCATGATAACGTCACTGCGCCTCCCCGCTTGTAACTAGATGTTACTTGCTAAACATCAAAACCAACCAAACGTATATTCATTTTTTCCCTTTTTCACTCGCCTATTGTCAACATCGAGCATGGTTTAAAAGCTTGTTACTTCATCTAACGCAATCCATCGCGATGTTTGACGAAAAGGCAACGCGAAAAAAGAGAGATAACGCCTGAAAACTCTGTTAGCATTCGGTAAACCCTTAAAAGTTTTTGAAAAAAATTGTCGTCATTCAGAATCTTGATTAAAGAAGAATGCCCATACCCCGTACCATATTGCGTCACAAGTATATTAATACCAAAAATAATGTTTTATTTATATGTACAATGTACTGATTTTTCTCCGCTTTTTTTAACCACATTAAAAAATATCGTAAAAATGATATTAAATGATCAACAATTCCTACTTCCGAAAAAAATAACGTCATTTCAGAAATCTTTACGTTCCGATTACAGTTTTCAGTTATTTTCGTAATCTGACCAAAGAGTATGTAATGCTAACGCTTTTAATCTGACAATGATCATAAATAAATGGTTCGCCTAATTAATTTTATCTGCTATCTAAGTAAATAAATTAATATAGTTGAAAATAATTAAACTGCTAAAAATGAATTCTGTTAAATTATTTTATTTTATCTCACCATTTTATAAAGTAAACATTGCATAGATTAGAAACTGAAAACACTGCCAATTTGGTTATGACATTTTGATATTTTGTTGTTATACTGACGTTTATATCGTTTGGTGGTTTTGTACCGCATTTGAGTAATTCTGGTAGTTATATTGAATAATAATTAATTCAATACGTCTATAATAACTATTGACAGTGTTGAGATAGTGACTCATAGTGTTGCAAGTGGCAAGGTTTGTAAAGGGGGCGCGCGGCGCACGTTCGGGGCGCGCAATTCGCGCGCATGCATTTCCATTTGCTAATTGCTTTCTGCGGGCGCGAGGAGAAGCGCGCTGGCCGCTGGCGCGCGGTTTTGCACCGTTCGCGCGTGGCGAAGCTTTCGCGCGAAGGGTACGATGATGGCATGGGAACGGCGCGCTAACTTGAAATGCTATTCGCCAGATGTGAACACACCCAAAGAGTTATACACAGAATATACCTAAAGAATAAACACGTGAATAGATGGAGAAGGAGGCTAAAGAAAAGTCGGATAGATTGTGCGAAGAAAACGGAGTCAGTGATAGCGTGACGGTTGACAGGATACAATGGAAGAAAAAAATGTTTTGGGCCTACCTCAAGTAACATGGGCTAAGGGCAGGAAGATGACGATGATTTGATACTATGTACCCTAAAAGTAAATGTTTTATCTGCCTAACAATTAAAAATTCTTTATTTGTGTTACCTTGTTAAGTACCTACCTATGTTCACACGAGAAAGTGGCAGTGAAGCCGAAATGACTTCAATATTAGTTATTTGTCACTAAAATAATTCGACTAGGTACATCAGTTTTTTCAAACAAATGCATTAATAACTATTGTAAATAGATTAATATAAATACTATGTAAATATGTTATAAAGTCTCTTTCTACGCTTTTTTTTTTTTTTTTTTTTTTTTTAGGTGGGAAAATCATCTAAATGACAATTCCCGCTCTTGGGTGGAGCAGGAGATAGTGTCAGACTTTTACTGACTAAAAACCCACTCCTGTTCCTTCGTTGCCTTCGTCCCAGGGCCCCGGGTTTCGTTTTCACACTACCCATGGCCCCAGTAGGCTTCGACCCTGCTGGGCCTCTACGATTACCTCTATCTTTCTACGCTACGAGCAACGCTGTTTCATTACGACGAGACCATCGACTCCTCTCACTGTTACTGCGCCTATAAATGGTTGCCGATAGCTCTGGCCTTATCCAGCCTTAGTTATTGGTCGGTCCGTGAGGTTGCGGATCGGCAATGATAAAATCCCGTCCTATAAACCCTTCATTATTCCCACCTTCCGTCTGTTGCCTTAGGTGTCAAGGCAACAGGCTTCCCGCACTATTATTTATATACGTATATATTGTAGCTATATGGTTAGGGCTAGGTTATTAGGTGCAGCTAAGGGTGATGATAGGCTACAGTCAACCCCTTTACTGTACGTTTCGGTAGCTGAATGTAGAACCCACAACCTGTAAGTGATGTATTGCGTTTTTTGATTCGAGAAATCGAACTAAAACACGTCATAAGTTTGTTTAGGTCTTGATAACTTTATAAATAAATAAGTAAATAAAAGACTAAACCATTACGACTTTTAACAGTCTTAAGGTTCTTCAGTGTAGTCTTAGGTATAGCGTAAAGATTTCCCATGCGCGATAAAAGCCTGAGCTTAAGTAACGCCACAATATAGGAGCGAAGGATTCCGGGTCCTAACTTATCGCATAAATCAAAAATAATGCAATACACTACACAGCAATTTGCCTTAAAACGCATACCTATGGTATAGAATGCAAATTATAATAATCAGTTAAAAATTGCTATGAAATATGATCAGGCGTTTTCGAACTATTTTTAATTTCTCAAAAATGTGGTTAAATATTAACAAAACAATTTTAGATTGTGAAAATTTAAATAATAACTATACTCTTGAGAGTAAATGTGGTTTGACGCAAGTTGGTACGGATCCACATACAAATTTGGGCAATCTCTTTTGCAAGGCTTCTATTGTTATGCTTTTTTGACTTTTAAAATTTTTGAGTAAAATATGAATTGTCGAAGTTTTTCAGAGGTCTTTACTGGATTAGTTTTACACAAATTTATAAATTGATTTCAATAGAAGCCTAGATAATATTCACAAGATACCTACTGTGTTTCCAAAATATATAATGAAAAATGTGTAATAACGTCATAATCGCGAAGAGCGGTTGTATGAATAAAAAACTTTTTACAAAAAAAATACAACCGACTTCAATCAAAGTAAAAAAAAAACACTGAAAAGTGCAAAATAACTTTAATTTCGGAAGTCGGTGTTTCTATAATAGTTTTGTCTCATCGTTATATAACACCGACTTCCGAAATTAAAGTTATTTTGCACTTTTCAGTGTTTTTTTTTTTTACTTTGAAGTCGGTTGTATTTTTTTTGTAAAAAGTTTTTTATTTTACACTTTTTAGTTATGGTACCACCACTAAAAAGTACCCCTCAGCCAAACTTAAATACCTTATAGCCAGACTGCATCTCATGACAATTCTAATAATCCCAAACACGGTTAGATTACAATAATTTATTACAGAGTTCCGGTGCCTAACTTCAGGCTTCATCATCAGATCAGTTCGATATATTCCCCCTCTACTTTCAGTCAGTCATCGACTACACGTATAAACAAAGAAATTTTACTTGTTACGACGGTTCTGCTGTTATCCTATGAGGAGTTCTGTTCCATATCTTCGAAGTTCATGATCAGATCATAACAATATTTCTATGGGACCAACTCGGAAGCATAACCATTCAATCAAAAAAAATAATTTCAAAATCGGTCCACAATTGACCGAGAAATCGGTGAACATACATAAAAAAAAAACATACATTCAACCGAACATATAACCTCCTCCTTTTTGAAGTTGGTTAAAAACAGTGAAAATGTGAGTCGAGTTGCATCCCCTTAAATTCTAACGTAATAAATATTAAACAGGGGAGGAGGAGTCGGACTTTTTTTTTTTCTAATTTAAGGGAGGGGGTCAAAAACTAGTAAAAATCGTCTTACGTCATAATTGAATGGCCCCAATGCAATCAGAAAGTTACAGACTTGTATAAAGCTCTTCGTGGCCTCTCGCAGGTCAACCTATGTGGTTGTCAACTGCTTAATCGGAATTACCTTGTAATTAAACTTAAAAACTAAGCGACTACATGCCAAGGGCACCCCCTGTGGGGTACGGACCTGGGCTCAGGGCGTTGCTGGGGGAGGACAGCAATGGGCTGGATCGAACAAAGAAGGTTTATCATTATTAGGCATTGTTCAGACCAAACGTATCGTCGGCCGCTGACTGTGAGCGGGCGTTACGCAGTTTATCGCTTTTCCATGTGTTCAACTTTGACAACGAACCGACGACTATACGCTGTTACATAGTGCATTGTCGCTGACTCTCGGTGGCCGACTATTGTACTACTCTCTTGTTTACACAATTTACACATTCTACGCTATAGCATATTGTCTGCTTGGTAAGAACACATACTGCAGACTGAGTCCACGTTCACACTGGGGCTGACAGTGAGCATACTCACAGTCGGCGGCGGACAATACGTTTGGCGTGAACGATGCCTTACGACTCAGCCACTACCATTCGAGAATACTAGGCGCACATAATAACTCAAGAGCCCTTCCCCACAGAATGCAGCATCAGCTTTACGCGAGGCTGACAAATGGGCGGCCCTAGCATCTTCCCTAGAAGACATACTGGAGTCGGGGGTGCCAACACAAGGAGAGAAGCTAACTGAACTGGCTGAACAGGTGTCCGCTATGACGGCCAGTCTTGAGGTGAGAATATCTCTTGTACAATTATGATATCCTGGTACCAGTTTGAAAATATAATGAAATTGATGCTGAAGGTAATCTTTATATGTAGGGTGACTGGTAATTAGTGACCGATACTTAAACACGTGATTGTACTCATGATTACAAACAACTTTCCCCAAAGAAACTTTTTTTATATACTAATTTTTTGTAGACTGACTAAAACCACACCTATGTTTCCCGTAGGGGCCCAGCAAGGTCGAAGCCTATTGGGGCTAAGGGTCTGCTTCTGAAAGGAAGACTCGGCCCTGGTACTAAAGGCAACGAAGGAACAGGGGGGCGCACACTAAACTTAGTTGTCAACTGACAATTTCATAAAATTGGTATTACGTATCACACAAGTGACTAACAAACTACGGTGGAAATGTGGTGAATTATAAAAATTTACGGTGCCTATTGTGACCACTCTAAAAATTATCGACTATTATACAGCTTCAAAAGCTTACACAATCGCAATTTTAAAAGTATCGATACAACAACATCTGTCAAAACGTGTTACGGTGGCTATCAAAGGCACCAGTGGCTAATGACGTCACTGCAGTTGGTCACTGAAGATAGGCAATACGAAACTAGCTGTTTGACAGTTCAATGATGCACATTGTTAACAAGTGATCATCACTTGAACTGTCAACAGAGTTACGCAATAGCCCCGCAGGAGTGGGTTTTTAGTCAGTAAAAGTCTGACACTATCTCCCGCTTCGCCCAGGAGCGAGAGATGTCATTAGATGATTTTTCCATCGAAAAAAAAACCTATGTTCCTTCTTTACTTATGCGATCCAGGACCCCGTGTTTCCCTTTCAGGAGTAAACTCATGGCCCCAGTAGACTTCGGCCCTACTGGACCGTAGTCTGGAGACCTCTGCCCTACATGACAAAGTCACCAAAAAACATATCATTTTTTAAGTGCAATTTGCCTGCTGCGGTCTTCCCGTCCAACTATAATTTAGGTGTCTTCAAGGCTAGAGTGAATAGGCTCTTAATAAACTAGTGCGCCTCACCATCAATGATTGCATCACTGCTTACCATCAGGTGGGATCGCAGTCAAGCACTGGTTTATATCAATTAAAAAAAAAGTGAGTTATAATAACCGAGTAACGTTATATTCTCAAGGTGCTGAGCGACGCACCAGATTATGAGAACAAGCGATTACAGCTGGAGACACTCTACAATAGGCTAGAGGCCGCCATCAGCCCGCCTCTGATCGAAGCTCTTACTCAAATGGATGCTGGTAAGGAATCTCTCCGAACTAGACCCGATATAGCCCGAAGAATCGCGAAACTTAAATGGCAGTTGGCAGGGCACATTGCTCGCAGAACAGGGCCTCAAGTCTGCTATTACAATAGTGTCAGAATGGTCTATCATTGACTTCGTAATTGTTGATTTTGACAAGTTTGGTAATGTACTGGTATAATGGCGTCATTATGACTTTCCAATGGTCACTGACACTCCATTGAAAGAAATGGCTTAGAATGGTAATCTCGTACATATTGACAAATGAATGTCTGACGTATGCGGTAATCTGCTAAAATTTTGACAGTTCCTTTGATCAATAACCTACCACTAGAACGTCATTGTGCAGTCATTGCTCGATATTGTTATTCTACCACAACTCTATTACGACACCATTGACCGATCAATGATCGATCATTATGAATTAGCAGATTACCAACTTTCAGCAAAATGACAATAGGATCATGTTGTAATGACGAATTTATAAAAATAGCAGACTTGGGCCCCTGGTGGTCGATAGGGCCGAAAGGTGTCGACCGCGTACCAGAAGACGTAGAGTTGGAAAGCCTTGCTCAAGGTGGACCGATGACTTGGTGAGGCTGACGGGAATCTGACGGATGCGAGACGCACAGGACTGGTGGTTGTGGCGACACTTGGAGGAGGTTTATGTCCAGCAGTGGACGTAAAACGTAAATTACTTATAGTCGGCCTTATAATGTTCCCACTGTTGGGACTTAGGCCTCCTCTCTAGGAGAGGGTATGGGCCGTAATCCACCACGCGGGCCCAGTGCGGGTTGGTGAATATAATATATAATATAATATAATATATATATATATAATAATACTTATTTAAAATTTAATCATAATCATCAGATTAATTTTTGTGTATAGGTGAGGTATTCATTTTTAGGGTTCCGTACCTCAAAAGGAAAATATGGAACCCTTATAGGATCAATTTGTTGTCTGTCTATCTGTCAAGACCTTTTATCTCGAGAACGTGTGGAGGTATCGCGTTGAAATTAAAACCATATATTCAGGTCTGCGGTTCCTTGAAGCTGTGAAAAAAAAAATCAAACTTTGTTAACGAAAAAAAAGATATACGGCCGTTTATGTCGCAAAAAACGTATATTTCGACACTCTCAAAGGAATCAAAATTCATAGGGTACTTCCCGTTGACCCAGAATCCTAAAATTTGGCATAAATCTCATAGCAAAAGTATAGGAATAAAATCTGAAAACTGTAAATTTGTAGTTACGTCACAAAAAAAAACCTTTTTTACGATTCAAAAATCTTCGTAACTCAATTTTTCAATTTTAGAACTGTTTTCATAGGTAAGTTTGTACGGAACCTTCAGTGCGCGAGTCCGACTCGCACTTGTTTTTTATATAGCCTCTTTTTTATAATGTGAATGTGAGAACTCTAGACTCCGCGAATTCTTAGATTACTTCCTATTACGACTCAGTTTTTATTATGATTACTTTTGAGTACATTATTGACTGGTCTACACTGTCCTTACTTACATAATATCTACTAATACTGTAATATAGAAATATTGTAATAACAACATTTTTTTTTAAAAAGCGTAACCATGGAGTTTCTTGCCGGTTCTTCTCCATAGGAAACGACCAATTTGGAACCGTGCACTAGCTTCTGACGTTTTATAAGTGCCCATGTAGGCCTGTGTGAAATAAAAACATTTGAAATTTGATTTTTTTTTAATTCAAGGGGCGTGACGAAGCTCAGTGTCAAAGATGAGTCACTATTTTCTTGACGCGAACACACTCGCATGAACGGTAACGTCTTTCTAGATCGCACAGCTACCTACGTGTCCCTCTTCAGCGGCATGGGGCGGACAGTATCCGTCTGCCGTTGTTGGAGACGCGCGGCGGCCGCACGGCTAGCGTCTGCCTGGAGGCGACTGGACGCACACACGCTGTCTGCCCTCACCAGGCTGTTGGCGAGCGAAGCTGGGAGGCAGGTTCGTACAAAAACAATATTTTAGCTGTGAACTGTAGACCATAATATCTTGGTTATAGCATATAAGCAACTTATAATCCGAGGAGTATGATCCATTAGGATGTCGACGGCGCGTACTATTCCACGCGCGCCTCAAGGAGATGTCAGCAAACCGTAGGGGCCCAGCAGGGTCGAAGCCTACTGGGGTCAAGGGTCTGCTTCTGAAAGGAAGACTTGGCCCTGGTATGAAAGGCAACGAAGGAACAGGAGTGGGTTTTCAGTCAGTAAAAGCCTGTCATACCCTCTCGCACCGCCCTAGAGCGTAAGATGACATTGAATGGTTTTCCCACCAAAAAAAAAATGTTCCACTAGGATAATTTTCCACTTTCACGTGGGTGGGGGCTAATTAGGGTTCCGTAACCAAAGGGTAAAAATGGGAGATTATTACTAAGTCTCTGCTGTCCGTCTGTCTGTCACAGGGCTGAATCTCATGAACTGTAATAGCTAGACAGTTGAAATTTTCACAGATGATGTACATCTGTTGCCGCTGTAAAAACAATCACTATTACTACATAGTATAAAACAAAGTCGCTTCCCGTTGTCTGTCCATATGTATGCTTAGATCTTTAAAATATACGCAACGGATTTGATGGGGGTTTTTTTAACAGATAGAGTAATTCAAGAGGAAGGTTTATATGTATAATACATGCATAATATAATAGAGAAAAACTGGCAAATTTTAGATGTTTCTAATGAGATGTCGTAAATAAACACTTGTTTTGCGTTTACATTGTAAACGCTGCCTGCCCTACGAGATAGATCAAAATAATGTACTATAGTATTGTACACCTTAAAAAGGTCTACAAAAAAGTCCGCGATGGTATATATTTATCTCTTAGGGCTGAAACTGCGTAGAGCGGGCGCCCGCGCGGTTCCCTACAAAAGAGCTCCGTTGCGGGGACCCGCGCGGGCACTTTTGTATGGAACCGCGCGGGCACCCGCTTTACGCAGTTTCAGGCCTTAGGGATAACCCACAATAACCATTTTTTATCCTTTATTTTTTAGCACGCTTCTATTAGCTTCACTTGTAACTAACTATGTATGTAAGAAAATCTTGGAATCTTAATTTGACCCACTTCCCGGTCTTCGATTAGGATTAAATTTTGCACACGCTCTGAGTTCTGATGACAATACATGACTAGCTAAGAAACGTCATTACAAATCCAATATGGCGGCCTCCCCGAGATGGCGGACTGGCTGTTTGAAATCCACCCCCATGATATGGGTATCAAATGAAAGGGTTTGCTGTCAGAAAAACGAAAAAAAATTGTCACGTGACCGTGCTAAAAGCGTGTTTTTTAGTTTTTTAAACTATTTTTTTTTTACGAGAAATAATGGCTTATTTACGAAGCTATTTTAAGCAAACCGGCATTAATCCTTATCCAATTAAGTACCTTAAATACATTGTGCATTTAATATATGTAGATCAATATGGCCCTTTACAGCATGTAATTTAAATGAATATTTTCGTAGATATTACAAACTTAAAATGCAGGGACATAGCGGTTGCGGTAGTATCAGCATTACAGCCGTGCGAAGCCGGGGCGCTAGTTTATACTAAACTTAACTTTAGTAGAATGAATAGGTTAATTCTTGGTAAGCGCACTTCATCGTCGACCCCATCTTCGCTTTCCATCAGGTGAGATAGCGGTCAAGTGCGAACCTATCAACAATAAAATAACCAATACAATGCGTTCCAAATAAGAATAGGATCGATTGCCATGTTGTGTCGTCACGTCATAGTGTCAAATCGCAAGAAATTGGGCAAAATTGAAGAACTCAGAGGTGAGCAAAATTGAAGAACTGGCTTCTGATTTAACTTTTTCTTTCACAGTTCGTAAATAAATTAAATTTTAAAAATTTCTTGTTTTGCTCACCATAATAATTCTTCGATTTGACAGAATGATGTGACGTCACAACCAGGCAATCGATTCTATTCTTATTTGGAACGCATTGTACGTGATATTTTTTTTGCCGTTTCTTTTTTTGCTGCAGACGGTACGGAACCCTTCTTGCGCGAGTCCGACTCACACTTAACCGATTTTTCTATCTGAATTAGGTATATTTTATTTTGAATTCTGAATTCAAATCTAAAAGCAAAATACCACTCACTGATTAATCACGAAATCTCCGAAACTATAACACCTACAAACTTAAAATTTGGCAGGTGGGTTCCTTACACCCTTTAGACATCCACTAAGAACGGATTTTACTAAAATCTACCCTTGAGAGCAGTGGTGGCCGAGTGGTAACGGTCCCGACTTAAGAGTTGTAGGTCGTGAGTTCAAACCCAGTCAGGCGCGTTACTTTGTGTAATTTATTTCATCGCCACTGCTCTCAAAACGGTGAAGGAAAACATCGTGAGGAAACCGGCATGTCCTAGAACCTAAAATTCGAAGACATGTGACATCCACCAACCCGCACTGGGCCCGCGTGGTGGATTACGGCCCATTCCCTCTCCTAGAGAGGAGGCCTGAGTCCCAGCAGTGGGAACATTATAAGGCCGACTATGCTATGCTATGCTACCCTTAAGGGGGTAAAACGGGGGTTGGAAGTTTATATGGAGAAACCAACTATCGCGCGTAGGGATTTCGGTCTCGGAAGCATTTTCAGTCCCGGGACCAGTCTCGAACCTCGTAAGCTAGTCCCGGGACTCCCGGGAAATTCGAGACCCACGTGTTTTTTATATTAGAATGGTTTTTTTACGGATACGTTACGTTATGGATGGAGGTATTGCAGGTGTGCAAGAAAATGGTGATTTTAATATTGTTTTGGAAGGTAAACTAGACTTATTTTGGTAAAAATAAAAGAAATGGCAATGACATAGTTTGACTTAGTAAATGATAAACTATAAGAGGGTGAGGGTAGTAGTGAAACTGACTGAAGTGAGTGGTGGTGAACTGTGAAGTAAATGATAATTACGATTGTAACTGTTTATAAATCACATTTATTACAAATTTAATTTACCTTCACACAATTTTTTGGGAAGTCGTGAGAAAAAATACATATTACTTTAATATAACATCATTTATTTACAGGTAAATAAATAGGTAGGTATGTACTTGTGATAGGCCAGGCGTCTGACACTCCATACAACCGCCCACATATAATAGCCTACTACTACCTACATAAAAAACAAACGTAGTAAAGTAATAGTTACCATTCTTTGCTTAGGCATTGTTGCTATCACAAAACGAGATTAATTTGTACTTACGTTTTTATAAATCACTTGTCATGTCACCAGTTCACCACTCACTACAGAACAGACCGACGCGCTTCACTCGCTAGGGGCTACTGGGGCCAGCGGGTGTGAAAACAACGAGTCGGGTGCGCGCGCGGGGCGGGGCATAAGTTCGGGTCTCGCTCGGGCATTGTCGGGACGCATTCGGCAAGCGGCAGTGTCACTAGGCGGTACATAGTGCGCGGCGGAGAATTTATAAGTATAAAATGTACAAATAAATTCTGGTGTTAAGAATATTTTAATGTTTTTCTACCGAAACATTTGGTCTCGAAATTCCCGGGAATTTTTATTAAGTCTCGGTCTCGATAATAAAAGTGGCGAGACTCCCGGGATTTCGAGAATCGAGATTCCCGGGACGAAATCCCTAATTGCGCGGGCCGCTGGCAGAACCTAGTATAGTACCTGTACATTCACCAGCCGACACTTGATTGTAGGGTCGTTTTATAAATACTTCCTCATGAATTTTTCTTTGCAGGTTGACTGGTTGACAAATGTATTAAAATCGGAGACTCCTCTAGCGGAATTGATAAGGCTGTACACCGATCTGCTTCTATCATTGGAACCAGCTCCTACTAAGGTATTGTAACGAATGCTAGAGAAGATAAATTCTCACTAAATAAGTCCAAGAGCGTTAGGTTAGAAGGGAATAACGGGGACTTCATTAGCTTGCTTTGCTCGCTCACTCTAGCCCTGTTATCCCCTTCGTGTCAGGTTACTTTAAACCTTACAGACGTAAATACGGGCCTCCTATTACTATTGCATGAAAAGGAAAAAAGTACAATAGTTTATGAAACACAATATGGTGAGCATTTAAACACGAGCCAAAAAAAAAAAAAACTAAAAATGTTAAGTTCGGCTTGTAGCGAGGATCCCTTTACAATGAATTCATCCACCCATACGCACAAAACGGTTTTGGGAACACATTCATTGTGCGCACAGCTAAGGAGTGGACTTCCCTGCTGGAGTCTGTGTTTCCTGATAGCTATAACCTAGGTGTCTTTAAGTCAAGAGTGAATAGGTTACTTCTAGGCAAGCGTGCTCCATCGTCGACGACATGATGATGGCTTACCGTCAGGTGAGATAGTGGTTAGATGCAATCAATCAGAAACATGGTCACAATCGGCCCTTTAGTTCCTTTCCCCCTAATACTATGCACTACTATTTTGTTTTTTTTCTCTCTCTCATAATAGGGTATTTTACTCTATATTTCGTCTTTAATTCCTTTCCCCCTAATACTATGCACTACTATTTTGTTTTTTTCTCTCTCTCATAATAGGGTATTTTACTCTATATGAGAAAAAATCTAAAAATATATTATTAAGATAGCTTAGGTATTAGTTTTAGTTCATAAAATAACAAAATATTTTTTTAAATTAATTTTAAAGTTTTCAGTTTTTATTATCTGTACTTTATCACCATGAAATAGTAGCCACCATGTTATTACGTCATTCGGCTGTGTAAACTAAAGTGACAGCTGTCAACTGATCGGCCATACTGAGCGCATTTGTTTACACAGCCAACTGACGTCACGACAACAGAGCAAATATGGCGTCCACTGCGTTCTACATTTTCGTCAAATTACGCGCGAAATTTGAAAATGCATTTTTAGGGTACTTAGCGACTGAATAAAAATATTGTGTTTTTTTTAGTTGTAGCTTTATTAGCACTATAGAATCTAATTGAGACACTTTTCAAAAATGAGTGTAATACCATATTGCAGGTAGTATCAGCGAATCTCAAGCTGTGCTCGTCCCCAGATGAAGGCATATTGTTACTGACAGATTTGAGGACTGACATAGATGACTTTATCACGTGCATTCAAGGTGTCATCGATGCCCCCAGGCAGAATAAAGGTGAGACATCTGAAACGTCTGCTTTTTTCTTGTATTCAGCACCAACTTGGGCTTGTGGATGACGAGCAGTCAAGCTGTCTGGTAACCGTCCGGACCGAGCCCTAGTCGTCGACGGCGCGTAGTGTTCCACGCGCGCCTCAAAGAGATGTCAGCAAAACAGTAGGTGCCGAGCAGGGTCAAGCCTCCTGGGGCTATGCGTTGACTTTCGAAAGGGACACCCGGGATCCCAAGGAGGAGGTATGAGAGGCGGAGGCATTAACCACTGGGCCGTCACGACCTCCAAATAAACGAGACAAAGTAAATATGTCTGTCTTTCACACCAGGACGCCATTTTCTATGGCTGTACGAGTGTGATGGACTTTGACGTCAAAGTCTATGTCGGATTTCTCTTTCTTATTAGCAGCTTTGAAGCTTTCTAACTTTGTTGTTGATGAATATATTTTAAAAATTATTTCATATTTGTACTATAGCTTTACTTACTTAACCACTTTAACCACTGAGCCATTTCAACACATATTTTTAGGGTTCCGTACCTCAAAAGGAAAAAACGGAACCCTTAGTGATCCTAATCACTTTGTTGTCCGTCTGTATGTCTGTCAAGACCCTTTATCTCGGCAACACGTGGAGGTATCAAGCTGAAATTAAAACCATATACTCAAGTCTGCGTTCCCTTGAAGCTGTGAAAAAATCAAACTTCTAGGTTAACGAATAAAAAAGATACGGCCGTTTATGTCGCAAAAAAACGTATATTTCGATACTCAAAGGAATCAAAATTCATAGGGTACTTTCTGTTGACCCAGAATCCTGATATTTGACATAAAGCAAGGGCTTATAGCACAGATATAGGAATAAATCTGAAAACAGTAAATTTGTTGTTACCTACGTCACAAAAAAAAACTTTTTTGCAATTTGGAAAAATCTTTGGGAATGAGGATCAATCACATAGTAGCAAATCCGATTTTTACTAAATATGCGTAATAATTTACTGAGCATTAAATTTTTTCTATTAATATCCGTGCGACGAACGACTTGATCATATTCATTCGCCAGTGGAGACCGATCATGACAGATGACGTCACAGCGAGTCGCTTCATTCTCGGGCGCGTTTCTGGAACTAATACACTAAAATTGCTGTATCTTCGTCATTTTTGGTCCGATTTAAATAATTTCTTCACATAATTTACTGTTGTTATTGACGCTATAAGTCTGCACACTCCACAAAAATCATGACTGATCCTCATTGTAGTTTGTACGGAACCCTCAGTGCGCGAGTCCGACTCGCACTTGCCCAGTTTTTTTGTCATTTATATTCCTTATTATTAAATGTTATTTGAATATGTTACAGAAACCCTACTGCCTGCGTCTATAAGGGAGTTCGGACGGGCTGCGTACGCGCCGCTTAGGGAGTTACTATCGAAGTACATAGAGTTGGAAACACAGCTATTACTTGACAACCTCAATGACCCACAACTGAATCAGGTGTGTAAGGATTTAAGAAAAAAAGAAAGAAAAACATTTTATTTGGCGGAACAAGGCGCAAATTTAGAACTAACAAATTATAAGTACATTATGTGAAAGAAATATGCGCCACATCCGCGCAAAACGGCCGAACGCTCAGCATAATGCCGTGACCACACGCAAAATGCGATGAGTCTACGGCGCTGGTTTTCAGCGTGGGCCGGTAACGGTATCGACATAAAGACGTCGGCACGGTATTGTGTGCTAATAGATTTGAATAAAATAGATAAATATAAATAAATAACCAATGAATAACTTAATTCATATTTTACTTGGTTGCATTTTGGAGTGTGCGCGGGAATTGCATGACTTTCTACCATCGGACAACCCGACGTACGGCGAGTATCCACCCTTGTGTTGTTGAAACCTGTACGGTCCGGACTAAGCGTTTCGCCTCGAAGGACTGGAACAATTTGCCTGCTGAGGTCTTCCCATCCGATTATAATTTGGGTGTCTTCAAGGCTAGAGTGAATAGGCTCTTAATAAACTAGTGCGCCTCACCATCAACGATTGCATCACTGCTTACCATCAGGTGGGGTCGCAGTCAAGCACGGGTTTATAAAAAAAAAAAACAAATAAGGTACAACTACTACCGGTACTAAACGGTACCTAACGCGGTTCCTTACAGTACCTGGTACTTAACGTCCGGTCCTGGTTCAAGCCATGGTACTGAGTGAGAGGGTATAGGAGGCGGTCACTTCCTTCTGCGAAGCAGTAATGCGATCAAAGGAGGTGGAGGCAGCCGTGAGGGAACAGAAGTCCTCACGCCCCAGCCGCTACTTCAAAAAAAAAACCCACTCATTCTCATACCAATAATTGATTGGCCTGTTGGTCTAGTGGTTAGTAGCCCTGACTGCTATGCCGGAGGTCGTGGGTTCGATTTCCACCCAAGACAAATGTTTGTGTGATGAGCACGATCATTTGTTCTGTGTTTGGGTGTAATATATCTATATTATGTATGTATTTAGAAATATATAAGTATGTTTATCAGTTGTCTAGTACTCATAACACAAGCTTTGCTTAGCTTGGGACTAGATGGCGTTGTGTGATAGTTGTGCAATATTATTATTTTTATACATTCATTTATCTCAGGACCCTGAGGTCCTGGACCTTTGGAAGGCTTACGAGGAGCCGAAGCCAACGCGCAGAGGCCCTTTAGATAATTATAATGGAACATGATACCAACCGGCAATTATCCCTGTACGCGCTATGCTAGTGCACCCAAGGACAACCCCCGGTTATTGAAAAACTGTTGCGACATATGGAGAACAAAGATAATAGGGCTATGGTTTTTGGAGTCTTAAGTGGACTGGTAACATGGAACTATGTCAAGACTATGGCCCCTGCCTGAACAACGTTATTAATATGCATCGAAAAAAGGCAGGGGGTGACTTGCACACTCAATAAATGGGCCCCCAAAAACGGCCGCTAGCACGAAGTGACGTAGCAACAAGAGGGCAACATATCCTGAGGTGCTTGAGGAGTGGAGAGGTATACCACGGCTATCAGGACAATCCCGGAAGTACGGTCAAGATCCCTACCAGCACCTTACTGGATTATACATCCTTCTCCCGAGCACGTTTGCTCTTGCGAATCTCCACTCAAGCCAGCCAATAAAGGCAAGAGAGAGGTGGGAGCTCTGTTCCTCGTCAGTGTTGACTACGGCCGGCCAATAAAGGCAAGCCGGAGATGAAGAACAAGAATTCTCCCGGGAGATCGGGTCCGTGGGGTCGCTAATGCCCAGGCAGTGTGATAGTTGTGGTATATTATTATTATTAATTATTACAGGATGATCTTCTAGAACTGTCCAGAGCTATCCTGACGGTGTCAGAGCGTTGTGAGGGCTGGTTATCAGCAGCCCACAGCAGAGCTAAAAAGATAGCAGGAGATGCACTTCCAGTGTTCTACATGCCGGCCGTCGAGGTAAGAAGCAAGATTTGTCGCATGATAATTTGGTGCGATTAGTCGCAAGATAAGTTAGTGCGATTAGTCGCAAAATTAGTTAGTGTGATTATTTGCAAGTTAGTGCGATTATTCGCAAGTTATTGCGATTAGTCGCAAGTTATTGCGATTAGTTGCAAGATAAGTAGGTGCGATTAGTCGCAAAATTAGTTAGTGTGATTATTTGCAAGTTAGTGCGATTATTCGCAAGTTATTGCGATTAGTCGCAAGTTATTGCGATTAGTTGCAAGATAAGTAGGTGCGATTAGTCGCATAATTAGTTAGTGCGATTATTCGCAAGTTAGTGCGATTAGTCGCAAGATAAGTTGGTACGATTAGTCGCAAGATAAGTTGGTACGATTAGTCGCAAGATAAGTAGGTGCGATTAGTCGCATAATTAGTTAGTGCGATTAGTCGCAAGATAAGTAGGTATATTTCTATTGCCGCTACAATAAATAATAAAATTATACAAGTTAAAAATTGGTGAAGGTACAAAAGATGAGATGTGAGACTCATACACGAGAAGTGGTTTTTTTTGCTCCATTTTAATATTGTAGTACGAAACCCTTCGTTTGCGAGTCCGGTTCGCACTTGACTTGTTTTTTTTTTTTTTTTTTGGTAAAAACCGCCCAAGTGCGAATCGAAATCGCGCACGAAAAGTTCCTTACCGTCCGGTCCGTAGCAAAAAACGACAAAAAAATCACGTTTGTTTTATGGAGCTCCCTTAAATATGTATTTTATTCTGTTTTTTATTATTTGTTGTTATAGCGGCAACAGAAATACATCATCTGTGAAAATTTCAACTGTCATAACTATAACGGTTCATGAGATTCAGCCTGGTGACAGACAAACAGACAGTCGCGTCCCAGTTTAACCTTTGGGTGCGGAACCCTAAAAATGCTTCTTTTTATCTTTCCAGAACTTCACATCCTCTTTATCAAACCTGATATCGGCACACAGTCGCCGCATCGAGTCCACGTTCCTGTCCTCTGCATCAGCTGGCCAAGTCACCGGCGTACTCTCCACCAGCTTCCCCGCTTCGCTCATGCTGCAGACTGCAGCCGCTAATATCTTGAAGACCTTGGCTGAACAGAAGGAGGTGGAAGGTAGGTGGACCATGGAATAGAATAAAATAAACTTTATTGTTTACCAAAATAGTAACAACTAGCTTATGCCCGCGGCTTCGCCCGCGTACATAAAATATAGCCTATGTCACTCAGGAATAAAGCAGCTTTCTAACGGTGAAAAAATTTTAACTATCGGACCAGTATTTTCAGATATTACAATTACAAAAAAAAAACCAATTCACTAAATAAAAAACACTAAAAGGATCAAAATAAATTTAATTTCGGAAGTCGGTGTTTCTCGGTATTGTTTGTTTCTTATTTAACACCGACTTCCGAAATTAAAGTTATTTTTATCCTTTTAGTGTTTTTTTTTTAGTGGTCGGTTATTTTTTTTTTGTAAAAAGTTTTTATATCACACTTTTTAGTTGCGATAGACTTATAAACAGAGTGCCTATTTCTCATGACAATTCCAATTAACCCAAATACTGCTAGGTTACATTGTTTTATTATAAAGTTCCTGTGTCTACCTTTCTCCTTCCGGTTCCATCATCAGATCAGTTCGATAGTACCTTATAGCCAAAGAGCATCTCACGACAATTCTAATAAGCCCAAACACGGCTAGGATACATTGATTAATTACGGAGTTCCTGTGCCTACCTTCCGGCTCCATCATCAGATCAGTTCGATAGTACCTTATAGCCAAAGTGCATCTCATGACAATTCTAATAAGTCAAAACACGGCTAGGTTACATTGATTAATTACGGAGTTCCGTTGCCTATCTTCCGGCTCCATCATCAACATCAGGTTATTTTGATGATACCATTTTCAACGTAACTATTCAGAATCATTCATTTATTTGTATTGTCATAGTCGCTTAACTATCTTCATTGTGATATCTATTTGAGTATGAAGTTCCGTTGACCATTTCTGGTCTTCTTCATCAGTTCCACTTCATCAAATGTTACTTTTTGACTGTAAATGCTTTAGTTCTTGATGAAAATACCAAAATTACCATAGGGTTGCCTATAATTTTTGGGGAGTTCCCTCGATTCCTCATGGATTCCATCATCAGAACTGGATTTTGAAAAAAATGGGATCAATCTGGAAGCATATCCTATAAGGGGAAAAAAAAATTTGCAAATCGGTCCATAAACGACGGAGTTCTGTGGTAACAAACATAAAAAAAAAAAATGATGATGATAAAAAAAAATACAACCGAATTGATAACCTCCTCCTTTTTTTTGAAGTCGGTTAAAACTGGGCAAGTGCGAGTCGGACTCGCGCACTGAGGGTTCCGTACAAACTTACAGTAAAGAGTTCAATTCGTGATTGGAGTCTCGAAGTATTTTCCAAATCGCAATTTTTTTTTTTTAATTCTGTCGGCGAAGGCATCGCTTTCGTGTCGTTGCCGTTTTTAGAATTTCAGACACCATGTGTCTATAATTGGATGATTTTCCACCTAAAAAAAACAACAGGAGGTTTACGTCGTAATTACGTCACGAGGCGCGGTGATGCGCAGAATGAACCAAAAAAAAATATAATAATAAAGAAACTCGTTGCGACACGTTTGTGTACCGCCCCCCCCCCCTCCTCGCGCATCTTCCGATGTGTCCAGTCGTCCACGCGCAATCCACCCCCTCGCTCCTCGGAAACGGAAGTGAAAAAGCTTAGCGGAACTTCTGCAGAAGCGGAAGCGGAAGCGGAGTTCTGTTGCAACACTAATCTACACAAATATTATAAAGAGGTAAAGTTTATTTTTTTGTTTGTAGGAGGTAATCTCTGAAAGTACTGGTCCGATTGCTAAAATTTTTTCACCGATAGAAAGCTGCTTTATTCCTGAGTGTCATAGGCTATATTTTATGTACGCGGGCGAAGCCGCAGCCAAAAGCTAGTGTTTAATAAATGAATATCCCTTACACCTTAATTAATTAACGAATATACCTTTCTCTTGCAGAAACAAAAGATCCAGATCCGCTGCATGACCTGCCCACCCTCCTTCTGGACGCAGACGTGAGGCAGCGCCTCTCGGCCTTCAGAACGGAGCCCCCGGCCTCCGCTGCTGTCCTCAGACGCACTAAGGAGCAACTCAGGAGTCTGGCTAGAGCTATACTGAGGAATCCTATTGATGTTCAGCTAGGTAAGGTCATCTGTCTTTACTTGAATTTTTAATTTGAATTTTCAGTCTTGACTTACGAGTTGTAGGTCGTGGGTTCAAACCCAGGCAGGCGCATTACTTTGTGTAATTTATTTCATCACCACTGCTCTCAAAACGGTGAAGGAAAACATCGTGAGGAAACCGGCATGTCCTAGAACCAAAAATTCGAAGAAATGTGACATCCACTAATCCGCACTGGGCCCGCGTGGTGGATTACGGCCCATTCCCTGTCCTAGTGAGGAGGCCTGAGTCCCAACAGTGGGGTCATTAAATGGCTGATTATGTTTATATGCTAAAGGGTAATAAAGATAGCTATGTCCGGAGTTTTCTTGTGTGATTGAATCATAAATGGGTTACCACAGGTTTCCTTTTCAGAAATTCCCCGGAGCCCTAGCGGGCATCGGCCTTACTAGGTACCTACGGAGGTGTATACTACATACAATCATCGACTTATATTCTAGAGATAGACAAGCACGTTCATGGAAAATATTTGTCAAAATACTGAAAAGTTAAAACAAAAGTTCACTGCGGCGCTACATTGGCATTATGCCGTTTAACAGAACTATTAAAACATACAGCGCTAAGATAGCTTTTAGGGGATACTTTTTTCGCGACCAAAATGTCTTAAGCGCCATGAATTTCGTGGCACTTACGCGTTTCGTTCAACATAGTGTAATGTTCAAGGTGAATGGATTACACTACACCTGAGTCGATTGAAGTGAGTGTTCGGCACGCGTAATCTAGTGCGTAGTACATATATATCGATGCAGACAAGCATATTATAGTAAAGAAAAGCCGACAATTTCAAGGTTTCTTACACCCGTGAGAAGCTGGGGCGGGTCGCTAGATAATAATAATAATAAATTATTATCGTTTATTTATTTTTTCCAACATACAAATTACATTTTTAAATAAAACTTAAAAAAAAAACATTTAAAATATGAAAAATAGTAGACCACTGGAGTCGGATCCAAGCTACCGGCGGTGTGCCCCCCTAGCCAAGTCACAAACGATAAACGTAAACTCTCAGTAGTCTTTAATAGATTTTCAACTTTATGTTATTGGATATAAAGTTGGAAATCTATTGAAGATTCCATAGTGTTTTCGTTCGTTCCGGTCGCTAACGCTCAGTAGTCTATAATAGATTTTCAACTTTATGTTCTTAGGTATAAAGTTGAAAATCTATTGGAGATTACTAAGCGTTCACGTTTATCGTTTGCAACTTGGCTAGGGGGGCTGGCCAGAAAAAGGAACCTCTTAACAATACGAGCCGGGTCCAGGAGTTTCTAAATCAAGTCCTTGATCCAGCTGCCCAACCGGAGCCTCCTAAGATGTTGGTCGAGGCTCTTGGCTATTAAGCCATTGGCTGACACGACTATCGGTACAATGATCGCCGAGTCCACATCCCACATGTCGACAACCTCGCGAGCCAAGTCAATAATTCGTCAGCTTACTGCAAGAACTCATTAACTAGCCTAATTAAAACTTTGAATAAAGCCACTTTTAGTAACTAAACAGTAAAAAAACTAAAACCCGACTACGACAGAAATGCCGTAGTCACACGTTATTAAAGTGTTTCGGTTGGTACCTATAACGTGTGACTGCGGCTTTTCTTTTGTTCTGTTCTTGTTTTTCCAGTTACCTTGTGTATTGTTTCAGCATCCTGAAAATCTTGTTTCATACTTTTTCCGCGTCGTTAATTTTTGTCCCCTAGACGGCGCCACATGAATTTTGATGATATTTTTTGATAAGTACCAGTGCAGCCCTTTCTAATGATATCAAACACGGTGTATTTATGTTAACATTTTTTTGATACACATAATTTTTTGTCCGCTAGAGGGCGTCACTTTAAATATGAGCAATATTTTGAAAATGTACAAGTAAAACCTTTTCAAATGATACCAAACACGGCGTATTTATCTCCATTTTTTTATTTTTTAACACATTAATTTTTGTCCGCTAGAGGGCGCCTTATCGAGTTTTGTGATACGTCACGTAGCCTATGTTCAGCGGACAATTAAGATGGTTCTAACGATAATAGATTATGAGCTATGAGGGAACAGATGAACATACATACATACATAGCCTGTCAAAATCATAAACCTTCTTTGACTTTGCCGTAGTCGGGTAAAAAGTGGCTTAATTCACGTATATATCGTCGGCTGACACTTACTTATTACCTGACAAATACAATACTTAAACTGAAAGCTAGGTTTTTTTTTTTGGTGGAAAATCAATTAAAGAAAATTGAAAAGAATAATTAGGCGGAACTTTAGGGCGTGTCAGACTTTTACTGACAAAAACCCACTCCTGTTCCTTCTTTGCCTTCGTTCCAGGGCCCCGGGGTTCTCTTTCGCACAACCTATGACTCCAGTAGGCTTTAACCCTGCTGGGCCTCTACGGTTTTGGTGTTGGATCGCTAGTTAATAATAATAATAATTTTTGTTACAGAGAAAATTCCTCAGTTATCAGTTTGGAACAACAACGACGCGTTGTCAACGGATCTACCAGACTTCGCTTTGTCGCCACAAGAGTATATCACTGAGGTAAATATAAAATAACTCATACGCTGCTACCCGGAGAGGCGTGGGGGCGATCTCTCGCGCCGGCCGCGCGTACAGGCCATAGTCCGGAGCGAGGAGGAGTGGCAGGCGGTCGCCTCCGCGTGCGAAGCAGTAATGCTAGCAAAGGAGGCGGCCGATCGCCCCAACCGCCGCCGGGATTCCGATTCCGATTACCGGCCACCGGAGGCGCGGGCTTGCGGACAATGGGTAGCTCACTGTCCGACCGTCCGGTAACCGTCCGGACCGAGCCCAAGTCGTCGACGGCGCGTCCTGTTCCACGCGCGCCTCAGGGAGATGTCAGCAAATCGTAGGGGCCCAGCGGGGTCGAAACCTACTGGGGCCACGGGTAGTGTAAAAGCGAAACCCGGGGCCCTGGGACGAAGGCCAAGTATGAACAGGAGTGGGTTTTTAGTCAGTAAAAGTCTGACACTATCTCGCGCACCGCCCCAGAGCGGGATTTGTCATTAGATAATTTTCCCACCTTAAAAAAAAAACCCAGAGAGGTACGCAGAGAAATGTTAGGGTCACTCTCATGGAAGCTATTTAAATGCACCCTAAGGCCGCGGTCCCACTATCTCGTAACGGGTAATTTATCGTCGGATGACTATCGTCTTTAGCTTTTCCCATTATAACAACAGTTTGTCGTGGTAACGACAGATAGTCTCAACAACGACACATGATTTACTGTCACGGTTTAATTTTGACAAATTTTTTATCGTTTTACTACTGTCGTGCTAGCATGAAAATCTGTTATCACCGCAAAAAAACGTCGCAGACGGCAGTTAATCGTATCTTCTTCTTCTTCTTTTCGTGTCGATGTACTCCAACTAAATTTTATCTGACCAGTATTTGGCAACCTCTACGGCTCTGTTGTTGGCCTCGTATAGATCCTGAAAACTGCAGTTGGTTGTGCAGGATGGACAGCATAGCAAATGCCGCATGGCCTGTGCAGCGGCTCCACGCTGGCACTGTGTTAGAGATGGGTCGAGGAAGCCCCATTTGGCCAAATTATTTTTACAGCGGCCAACCTGGGTCCGCAGTCGGTTAAGAGATTTCCAGATTGGCCACTGCAGTTCGCGTCCAGGGGGGAGATGCTCTGACGGGGTGATAAAATGTGTAGGAGTTGGGTGCTTCTGCTTCCACAGCGCGCATCTCTCGGCCTCTGCACTGTCTTTTGAAGAGGTCGACTCTTTAGACGTGCAGGTATAAGTTGTCTCAAACTCAAACACTCGAAACTCAAGTTAATCGTATCGTACAATATGTGCACACCTCCATTTAATTTATAAGTCACGTCACTTAAAAACTACACGAGTATCTGTCGTCACGACAAAGTGGGAACGCGGCCTAAGGGTGCAGCCAGGAATGCCTCTCGTCGGGTGTTGCAGGGCGTTACCCGGCCACCTTACACGCGGGTTTGCGGACGGTGAGCAATGGGTAGTTCGTCGTCAGAATAAAGACTAAACCCGGGACGAGGTTCTATTCCACAACTATCACACAACGCCGTCTAGTCCCAAGCTAAGCAGATCTTGTGCTATGAGTACTAGACAACTGATAAACATACTTATATATTTCTAAATACATACACATATAGATAAACTAGCTGTTGCCCGCGACTTCGTCTGCATTAAGTTCGTAAAACTGTACAATCATTCTGTGCTTGCAATTCATTCTGAAAGCATCGTGATTATTTATTGTACTTTCACATAAAACGGTTAAAGGTAAAAACGAAAATTACCTTCAGGATACATGTTATGTACTCGTCCAGATCCAGATGTATGAACATCAATGAATAGAAAGAGTATGTAAGGGTCATAGCAGTTGGCATTTCTGCCTACCCCAAGGGAAAAGGCACTAGTTTATGTATGTTTCTGGTTTATGTTCTGGTAAAACAACATTGTCCCAGTGAGCACGTCACAATTGCGGTGCGGATCGCCCGGAGAATACGATGGAGCTTACGGTGGAAGTCAGTCCCGCTTGGCAGGAGCGCCGGCGGCGCCGTGTCCTCATGAAAGCAATTAGTGGAAAAAATGCCAACCAGTAGCCTCCTTCAGTGAAGCACTACGATCGAAGAAGGTGGCTGAAACTATGAGGGATGATGAGGGAAGTGATGCTCCAGGTGTTGAAAGCCGCAGAGCGATTGCGGTGGAGCCGTCCGGTCATCTGGTCAAAGCAATCCTGAATCGACGGCGCGTAGTAATCTACGCGCGACTCATAGAGATGTCAGCAACTGGATAGGGCACTCTAGGGCCAATGTCTGCTAAGGCTGCGAGATTGTTCGAAAGAGTTACCTCCTGTAAAATTTTCGCCTCAATAATGTTTCACTGAAGAGTTTAAGCCGTCAGACAGCTTTGGTAGAGGTAAACGAAGGAGCATAATCGGGACACCGACCTTCAATTGGATAACGTGCACTGATAGTGCAAAGCCAAAAAGCCAGTGAATCCAAAAATTTCCATCATCATCAACTATCTTCCTCCACAACAGTACTTATGAAAAATTTGCGAGAGCATGCTTGAATTGATTGTTGCAGCTTGATCATTTGGGGCGTAAAAATTACATGTTCATTTACTTAGGATTTTTTGGTGTGTATTTGACTGACGTCCTCGTTTATCAGACAAATGTTATTCCATAGTGGGAACTACCCTATGAAGAGTCTCCAACTTTTGAATGAATTTCGGTGAAATCTTAAACGCGTGTATCCCCGTCCAATCAAACTCGCATATTGATGGCCAAACCGAGAGGTCACTGACGCCGATTGCTTCTATGAAGACACGGCGGTTCACCCAAGCAGGATAGACCTCCAGCGCATGCTACAATGGGTCCTCCGGGCAATTCGCAAAATGGTAATATCAGGGTACTTCCAACCGAATCCGAAACAGAAACTGCGTGAAACACCCTCAACAGTCCTGAGCTTGTGTATCCATAAACAATGAAACTCCGGTAAACAAATGTAGCAGCCAATTAGTGTTATCCCTGAGACTGGCCTCCCTCAGAGGGTTGTTCCAGTGTTGGTCACCACTCACTGCAAGAAGGTAACGTACTGATGTCGACGTAAGGTTGCAAGGAATCTGAGATACATCATACGTTGGCGAACTGTGATCAGGAACGCAAACCTTTCGACCCCGTTTTTATAACAAAACACAACATTATTAGACCGCAAGGTGCCATCATCCCAGAGGACACAGTGGAGCACACAGAGGTGTGCCCTGCAAGGCAATCGAAATGGCGATCCCGAATGGCAGGCGGTTGCCTCCTTCTGCAAAGCCATAATGCTAGCGAAGGAGGAGGCCGCACGCGTGAGGGAACGAACGTCCTCACGCCGAGCCGAGATTCCGACCCCGATGACCAGCCACGGTAGACGCGGGCTTGCGGACATCCAGCAATGGGTCGTCCACAGCCGTCCGGCCGTCCGGTAATTGACCGGACCGAGCCCAGTCGTCAACAGCGCGTAGTGATCCACGCTCTCCTCAAAGAGATGTCGCAAAGGGCAACTGAAGGACACAGGTGTGGTTTTAGTCAGTAAAAGTTTAACACGCCTTCTCGCTCCAACCAGAGTGGGAAAAGTCATTGGATGACTTCCACCCTTAAAAAAAGAAAAATAAAGGTGCCATCATTATCATTTCAGCCGAAAGACGTCCACTGGCCTTCCCAAGTGTCGCCATAATTACCGGTCCTGTGCGTCCCGCATCCATCGGATTCTCGCGACCCTCACCAGGTCATCGGTCCACATGGGGGCCTTCCAACGCAAGGTGCCATATTGCTACCCCTTCCGAAAATTTACCGAGTTATTTTAAAGTCAATAATTAAATACATATATGTATTTACTTTTATCGCCTTTGGTTGGTATCCCTTGAATAATTACGGTCAATTAGCTTGTTACAACCACGGGAAAAAAATAGCAGTAAGATTAAAAATGCCTCCGTCTAAGTCGATTAACCATAACGGTTTTCGTCCAATTTTAAACAATAAAACTGTCTGCAAACTTGGGCGATGGTCATTCTTCCGCCACTCAGAAAATTACGTAAAATACACAATGCCATCTATCAAATATGAAGTTCAACTATCATTGTCATCATTATTTCTACTTTGAGTCTTTAGATGGCGTTGCGAGTATCTGAATTGCGTGTGGTGCCATATTTGACTAATTCGATTTTATTATGTGTTTTGATTAGTTTTTACAATATATTTAGAAGATATCGAATAGAAAAGTCAATTTTATTTTGAAAAAATGGTAAAAGTTATTTTATTACAAAAAAGAAGATAAAATAATGACAAAAATTTTAACTGTAGCTGGGAATCGAACTCGCGGCAAATGTCGTTCAACACTGACGTTTTGGATTATTGCTCACCCCCCATAGCAAATAGCGTGATAATTTATAGCCTAACAGATGCACTGACCTATAAGGATTATGTATGCAAAATTTGAACAGGATCGGTTCAGTAGTTTTTGCGCCAATTAATACCATCGCAAAATAATTTTACTGTTTTATTATATGTATAGATTACACCCAGACACAGAACAAATGAACGTGCTCATCACACAAACATTTGTCCTGGGTGGGAATCGAACCCACGACCTTCGGCATAGCAGTCAGGGCCACTAACCACTAGACTAACAGGTCTTTGCTTGTCTCAAAGAGATGTCAGAATAATTGACGGGACCTGCCAAAGCTGCAGGTGTAGGGTAGGCGTCATATTAATTACAAACTATACAGCACTAATTTTTAATTAGTACAAATACTTAAAGGGCTTATTAGAAAAGGTCTTGTTATTATTTAAGTAAAGTCTCAATAAATAATATTCATAAACAGCAAAGTTATTAGCGTTTGTTTATATCCCAAAATGTCACTCAATTTATGAAAATAATAGGGGTTAAAGTATGTAATTGCCGTTTTTTAAAACGAGTTGCTTTGAAGTTTTATATCTTTGGATTGACTTGGAATTATAAGTTCAAATA
This sequence comes from Mythimna impura, assembly GCA_905147345.3. Classification (NCBI taxonomy): domain Eukaryota; kingdom Metazoa; phylum Arthropoda; class Insecta; order Lepidoptera; family Noctuidae; genus Mythimna; species Mythimna impura. Next base: position 4,654,949 of record LR990365.1, on the reverse strand, counting down.
AACTTTATATTAAAGGTACGTCATTCTTTTTTCAAAATTAGGTATTTATTGGTTTCTTTGTGTTTTGAATTTTCTGTAATTTCATAGTTATAGACCGATTATGACAAATTTTCGTGGACAATTTTGGGATTTCGTTTTTTTTTATTTTTGACTACACTAATATGATCAGTAACGGGTACGGATAGAGCCCCATTTTTTTGTACTAATTAAAAAATAAGGGTGTATAGTAGGATGTGTTCCGTGTGGGAATTGCACCTGTGACACTTTGCATGGCAGCCAATCGGTCAACCACTGAGCCAAGCACCATCAATTGTATAGTTTTTTTTTTTAATAACATAAACTAGTGCTTGACTGCGATCCCGCCTGATGGTAAGCAGTGATTCAATCGTTGATGGTGAAGCACACTGGTTTATACCACAACACACACACACACACACACACACACACACACACACACACACACACACACACACACACACACTGGTGTGTTCTGGGGAGCCTATTCACTCTAGCCTTGAAGACACCTAAATTATTCTCGGACGGGAAGACCGCTGCTGGCATATTGTTCCAGTTCCTCTATGTACTTCGTTTATTTTCTTTTTCTCTTACAGATTGGACAATATCTGATGACGTTGCCGCAGCATCTTGAGATGCATTTGTCTGAAAAGCAAGCTCCTTTACAGTTCTTATCAGAGGTAAGTTAAACTCACATTCGTAAGAGGGCCCTTCCCAAGTTGTTCATTATCAACGTGAGCATATTTTAAAGTGAAAGCTATGGGCCCGAGCGTGACCATGTTTATTTTTTTTATTTTTTATATATTTATCAGGAACAATTTACATTCTATTTGATACATTATTATGTGCTCGCTAGATGGCGCCGTGCTCAACATTTTTAGTTTATTTTTTTGAGTGTACTATGTATTAATTTATTTTATTTTTAATGATAATAATAACTTTATTCGGTTCATTTTGGTAAGGTTAAATAAATATACAATAATACGAAACACAAAAGACTTCAATGCTAGTTTTTTACAAATTCCCTGGATAGGGAATACAGTTTCCCGACACAGGGAATACAGTTTCCCGACACAGGGAATACAGTTTCCAGACACAGGGAATACAGTTCCCCGACACAGGGAATACAGTTTCTCGACACAGGGAATACAGTTCCCCGATACAGGGAATACAGTTTCTCGACACAGGGAATACAGTTTCCCGACACAGGGAATACAGTTCCCCGACACAGGGAATACAGTTTCTCGACACAGGGAATACAGTTCCCCGACACAGGGAATACAGTTCCCCGACACAGGGAATACAGTTTCTCGACACAGGGAATACAGTTCCCCGACACAGGGAATACAGTTCCCCGACACAGGGAATACAGTTTCCCGATACAGGGAATACAGTTTCCCGACACAGGGAATACAGTTCCCCGACACAGGGAATACAGTTCCCCGACACAGGGAATACAGTTTCTCGACACAGGGAATACAGTTCCCCGACACAGGGAATACAGTTCCCCGACACAGGGAATACAGTTTCCCGACACAGGGAATACAGTTTCCCGAACAGGGAATACAGTTTCCCGAACAGGGAATACAGTTTCCCGACACAAGAAATACAGTTTCCCGATACCGGGAATACAGTTTCCCGATACAGGGAATACAGTTTCCCGACACAGGGAATACAGTTCCCCGACACAGGGAATACAGTTTCCCGACACAGGGAATACAGTTTCCCGACACAGGGAATACAGTTTCCCGACACAGGGAATACAGTTTCCCGACACAGGGAATACAAAAAAGGGTTCTGGTGCTTTTGGGTGAGTGTATGTGTGGAGTGTGAAATATGTAGTGGGGGTGAGTGTGGAGTGTAATAGGTGGATGTTTGCTTATTTATGTTTTCCTTTTGGTGTCAAACATTTTACGACTGTATGTGTAAAAGGTCTTCCGTTTGGTCATAATTTTTGATGGATTGCTCATAATTGGATGTAGCCATTTATATACAGCATTTTTATAACATTTATAGGTTAGCATGGTTAGGGTCCAATTAATAATAATAATAAGTGCTGGTAGGGATCTTTACCGTACTTCCGGGATTGTCCTGATAGCCGTGTTATACCTCTCCACTCCTCAAGCACTTCAGGATATGTTGCCCTCTTGTTGCTACGTCACTTCGTGCTAGCGACCGTTTTTGGGGGCCCATTTATTGAGTGTGCAAGTCACCCCCTTCCTTTTTATCGATGGAAATTAATAACATTATTCAGGCAGGGGCTATAGTCTTAACATAGTTCCTGATAACCAGTCCATTTAAGAATCCTAAAACCATAGCCCTATTGTTTTTGTTTTCCCTAGGTCGCAATAGTTTTCCACCAACCGGGGGTTGTCCTTGGATGCACTAGCACAGCGCGTACAGGGATAATCGCCGGTTGGTACCACGTTCCATTAAAGCGTATAAGGGGCCTCTGTGAGTTGGTTTCGACTCCTCGTACGCCTTCCAAATGTCCAGGACCCCAGAGTTCTGAGATATAATAACTCGTAACGAAATAATAATAATGTCTTTTTTTTTTTAAATCGTATAAAAGACATACAAAGATTAGGTAATAATAGTAAACATTTTTAGATAAATTTTTTAGACAACTTTTAGATAAAAGACATGTCAAGATTGTTTACATTTAGTTAATTATATAAACAAATGGAGTATATATGAATGGCGGGCCAGTTTTTTTGCATCTCCATGAAATCGTGGTCTAATTTTATTTATAGGTCTGCACTCATACCTGTGAAGTGTACGCTGAGAAGATCCTGAATATCAGAAACATGGACGCTTTGGGTACGAAGAGATGTCTCAATGATATCGGTAAGATTTTATTTAATATTTAGTTTATAAAACTTGAGCTGAGGGCTGACACTTCTCACTAAAATAACTCCTCCCGCTTCGGGTGGAGCGAGGAGCTGCCCTTTGCGTTTCAGAGCTGCGATTACTCTTTCAAATAGCCACCCAGAGGAAGGAGAACGAATATTTTAATAAATGCTACAAAATATCTTGAAAACCGTCTTAAATATAGCACACTTACATTTTGCCATTTTTCGCACTAGTGCGGAAAAGTGTTGGCGTTCGCCCCACCACACGTATGATACATATCAGGCAGGTCGCCGCGTAGCCTCCACTATTCTGTTGTCAGTCACTAGAGAGAACAACGTCTTCTGACACACGTGAAAATTTGACACTGCAGCACTCGGCTCCATAATACCCTCGCCTGCAGCTCGGGCGAATTCCGACTCGATCACAGTGACAAACTATCTCCACTTGTATCAAAATGTACTATTTCTATTGTTTCCAGTGTACTTATCAAGCGTAGTTGAAGATCTTGGAAGCAGTATCACTCCATCTTTGAGGAGTTTGGAGAAGTCTCTACGAGCTGCTACACCAAGCCAGCCCATCGAATGATGTGATCATGGCCAGCCTTCTCCCAAATATGTTGGGAACGGCTTTCAGTCTAACCGGATGCAGTGGTAACAGTATTTGATATGGATGGACTGCCTATCTGAGATTAGAATAAAAAAGAAAGAAAGAAATACTTAGTAGATTATGTGACTAGAGGATAAAGCAGTGTCTTAATTCATTAACGCTCAGGCGGTAGCCGGCGCCCGCAAGCCATTGTCTTACTATTGTGTCTCTAATTACGCACGTCAAAAGGTTAAAGTCGTGGTTTATATAATTAACTCCCTCGCAGTACTCGGGAGTTAATTATACATATAAATCCCTCACTGCTTTCGGGATTAAAACTTAGCAGCCTTCGTTTTGTTCGGAATTCAACATGCCGCCCGCGATTTTAAGACACTGCTTTATCCCATAGAGTTTCTTGCACGTTCGTAAGATAAAACTTTTAATTTATCCACGTTGAGGCAATTTTGTGCATTTAGTATTTATGTAATATTAATCAAATGTATTGAAATGTTATATTGTACAGGTTAGTTAATAAAGAAAATATTTAAAATTAATTGTTTTTTTTTTCAAGTCTATCTTTTTTTTATTAATGATAGGTTCGCGTTTGACCATCATCTCACCTGATGGTAAGCGATGATGTGGTCGACGATGGAGCACGCTTGCCTAGAAGTAACCTATTCACTCTTGACTTAAAAACCCCTAGGTTGTAGCTATCAGGAAACACAGACTCCGGCAAGGAATTCCACTCCTTGGCTGTACGCACAATAAATGTGTTCTCAAAACGCTTTGTGCGTATGGATGGGATGTCTACCATGTACCGGTGGCGCAACGCCGTACGTCTAGTGGTCCGATGATGGAACGGACTTGGCGGAATTAGATTGTGCAATTCCAGTGCACACTCCCCGAAATGTAAACGATAGAAAACCAACAGGCTAGCAACTCGGCGGCGATGTCCAAGGCTTTGGAGCTTCGACTCAACAAGTGCATCATTGCCGATGATTGTGATTCTCTTGGCTCGCCTCTCAATCGACTCTAGCGCATCAAGCTGATATTTGGCAGACCTTTATCTGCGGTAGATTGTCGTCACTGCAAGAGCAAACGCTTCCTTAGTTCAGTCCGCCTCAGCATCGCACGGGTTACAAATCTTTGAAACTATCTGGTTTTCTTTACTATAATATGCATACACCTAAACCTTTAAAATTCAAAATCAAAAGCATTTTATTTCAAATAAACCATTTACATTTACTTTTGAAACGTCAAGAAGTCAGTCAGTCAGAAAAAAAAAATGCTAATTGCACATTTCCAAAGCGTAGATTTCTATGGAGAAGAATGTGCAAGAAACTCCATGGACACTCTTTTCAATCATGTTATATTTATATATTACAAATATCTCTTACATGTTTCTTGACGCTACTATCATGTGAAAACAATGTAAATAAAGTAAAAATAAAAACTAAATATAGTTATTAAAATAGCAACTGGCAGCTAAGAGATGACCAGTCTCAACTGACAGCACCCGTTCCCGGACATGACGCGAATATTAGCACCACTCAGCTCAACCATTTTGAAGGGAACCGAATGATCCAATGAATCACTCTGTCTATAGGTGATAACTGCGTGAATATTCGTTCGGCAGTTTTTCAGTATATGGCGTTCATACACACAGGCGACATTTTTAGTATTTATTCAAGTATATTTTACAGGAATAATAACAGTATGACTTTCATTATTATGTGATCATTATAGAGATCATTTAAGAGTCACCGTAGCTTTGGAACGCAAAGGGCAAAAAACCTTAAAAAAAAATACAACCGACTTCAAAGTAAAAAAAAAACACTGAAAAGTGCAAAATAACTTTAATTTCGGATGTCGGTTGTATTTTTTTTTTTGTAAAGTTTTTTATTTAACACTTTTTAGTTATGGTACCACCACTAAAAAGTACCCCTCAGCCATACTTAAATACTTTATAGCCAGAGTGCATCTCATGACAATTCTAATAATCCCAAACACGGTTAGATTACTTACATCAATTTATTACAGAGTTCCGGTACCTAACTTCATCATCAGATCAGTTCGATATATTCCCCCTCTTCTTCCAGTCAGTCATCGACTACACGTATAAACAAAGCAATTTTACTTGTTACGACGGTTCTGCTGTGATTCTATGAGGAGTTCTGTTCGATATCTTCGAAGTTCATGATCAGATCATAACAATATTTCTATAGGACCAACTCGGAAGCATAACCTTTCAATCTTTCAATAAAAAAAATAATTTCAAAATCGGTTTAAAATTGACCGAGAAATCGGTGAACATACATATCTCACCATAAAAAAATAACTGGGCAAGTGCGAGTCGGACTTGCACCCTGAGGATTCCGTACAAACTTTTCTATATAAATAGTTCAATTCTGGAATGGAGTCTCGAAAGAATTTTCCGAATCGCAAAAAAATAATTGTGACGTAAAAACAGATTTACAGTTTTCAGTTTTTTTTTTATTATTCTTGATAGGTTCGCGCTTGACCACTATTTCACTTGATGGAAAGCGATGATGCGGTCGACGATGGAGCGGGCTTACCTAGAAGTAACCTATTCACTCTTGACTTAAAGATTCCCGGGTTGTAGCCATCAGGAAACACAGAGCTTTATTGTGCTATAAGACCTTGCTTTATGCCAAATTTTAGGATTCTAGGTCAACGGGAAGTACCCTGCGAATTCTAATTTCCTCGAGAGTGTCGAAATGTACGTTTTTTGCCACATAAACCGAAGTATCTTTTTTCTCGTTAACTACAAGTTTGATATTTTTACAGCTTCAATAGTCCGCAGACCTGAGTATATGGTTTTAATTGCAACTCGATACGTCCACGCTTTCCCGAGATAAAGGGTATTTACAGACAGACAGACGGACGGACAACAAAGTGATCCTATAAGGGTTCCGTTTTTCCTTTTGAGGTACGGAACCCTAAAAATGTGAATATACTGGAGACGGTTCAGTACCTATTTGGATTAGGCACGCCAGAATCGCGGCGGTAGGCCCCCTCTTTGAAGATTGCTGGAGAGACACCAAAGCGTCCTCAACTTCTTCCAATGACGCAGGTCCCCGCCGGACATGGTAAGTTCGGGAGGTTCCTGTATCGAATTCAGGTGGAAGAAACGCCCGGTTGTCACCATTGTGTGAACCGCCGGAGGTGTACCCCTCTTAGGCGGAGTACTGCCGCTGCCATTTGCGTTCTAAATCCACGCTATTGGGATGTCGGCAGTGATGAAAAATATCGATATATCTATCTATCGATATTTATAAAAATATCAATATCGGCCTCGATATATCTTAGAAAAAATATCGATATATCGGTCAAACTTTCCGAGATCGGAAATCGGTTTTAAAATAATAATTTATTTAGTTCAGTCTAGCTCAATAATAGGTAATAGTAATTTTTATACAAAACGTATATTATTTTAATATATGAGAATCTTAATCCTACTAAATAACAATATTCTATTTTGAAGACCAATTTATTGTTTCAGGCAAACAAATGCTGGTTGCATTTGTCCGGTAACGAAAGTAAAAACATACTCGTCATAGACAATAGTTATTTTTCCGTTGGTTCCTCTTTTTACGGCTTTGAATTCCATTAAATATTCTGAAAATTAGTTAATTTTGAAAAAAAAAAATATATCGTTTTTGATACGATTTTCGATACTTACTGAATATTTTGTATCGATATATCGGATCAAAAATATCGACTGAAAATATCGATATATCGAAGCAACAATTATCGATATATCGATGTATCGAAATGTTTTCAACAAGCCTACCACGCTATAGGTTCCTGAGCTATATTACATGCTATGGCCCACGGAAGCGGGGCAGTAACCAAAGAAGCCGATGCAACCACAGGGGAAAGCTAATATATGAAATGAAACACGTCATATTAGTTCATATACCCACATTTTTAATAAATTATAGTCCAACACGGTTTATACTGCGCTCATTATTGTCTCCATAGATTGGACGTCACACTTGGCAAATTGGCCAAGTTTCAATATTGTCATCTCATAGGCCAAGTTATATAAAGACATATCTTATTATAATGATGTGATCGTAAATATGACGAATGAAATTTTTGTTAAGTGTCTGACACTGATATTGTGACTATTTATGTTAACAGGCAACACCAAGTTTCAAATGTCACTGACATATGACCAAGTTTTTTTTTGTAAGTTTGATGATGAAATATGCTCATAAGTTAGAGCCAAGTTTGGCCAAGTTAAATTAGAACAAGCGCAGTAAGATTGTTTTTTATAAAGTTAAACTTATATCTAAGTTAAGGATTTAGATATACGGGGCAGGACTAGATATGTTATATCTAAATAACAGAATTAACAATAACATTAATTAAATTAACAGTTACAAAAATAACATAAAAATATTAAAATTTTCAACCTATCTGATTTTTATATTTTTTTAATTAAATTAATATATTTATGGCTTATACAGACACGAGCAAAAATTATGACTACAAAAAATACATATATATATTATATTCAATAGGTACGGATGTAACAAGATTGAGGACACTGTAATCAAATAAATAAATGAATAACGGATAACAATTTACATAAATAAAAAATATATAAATATAACTTAACACACGTCTAACAAATACATATATTATATTTATATTTGGGTTACTTATCATACTTACTTAAAAATTACATTAAAATTCTAAAAGCAGAAAATATCACTAATCTATCACATTTACGGGTTATATAATACTAATATTAGCGAAATGGCGACAGGATTCCACTTTCTAATTTAACCGGCTAAAGTGCGAAGTCCCGAGATTTAATAAAAAAAGGACACGGTCATGAAACATTGACACTTTTTAATAATCGTCCTTCCAACCGAATTTCTGTCAAAGCCACCAATTTTAATGGAGACCAACCATTGGTGTGGCAGATTTTACCGTGCACAAAGGTATGCGTAAACTCATTCTTATGATTAGATATGACGACAGTTCAACACGACTGGAAAGAGACTGCAAGACCAAGGGCTTTACGTGTTTTCCGAGGTACAGGAATTTCACATCAGCAAGTTTTGATTTTGGTTTTATCATTTACACTTATCGGTCGTACAAAATATGTTTTTAATGCTGATAAACAGTATAAAATATTACAAGAAATACCTACATTTATAAAGCAGTAATATATTAAACTTTGGCTCTTTTCTTTGGCCCATAAATTCGCGTTATGATATTCTACTCATTCTAAACGCATTCTGTTCTACATCCCATAGCTGCACTTAAGCTGGCTAATTCGTATAATTCTTATATAATATTTCGCACATTCCCCGAATAATGTTTATCATTTATGATATTAAATGTATATGTATATTAAATGTTATATAAATATAATATCGTTTGTTATTTTACAAAGTTTCCAAATTATTACTAAGATACACTTTTAGCTCGAGGCTCTTGTACTAACAATAAGTTATTTTGTTTTAGCTAATAAGTTACAATGTTATTTTTTAAAGTTATATTGTAATATACTAACGATTTAATCAATGTAACTACAAGAAAAATATTTATTAAAACTGTAAATATACTAAGTATATATTTAAATAAATCTTATATATTTTGATGCTTAGTACTGTAGATTGTTGTATATTTGTTACTCTTTTTTCCGTGTCCCAGATAAAATAAAGGGATTGACACACAAAACGCAATCACAAAAGTAACTAGACTATTTGTAAAAATAAGCGAGATGTATTCGTGCGATGATCTACTTCTTCTACACTATAAACAGGGTCTTCAGACAAAATAACTTCAAAAAATAACAACACTATATGTCTAATTACAACTAAACATTAAAATCAGATAAACTCTAGGTACTTATTGAAAATAATGTCCGTAATTTATTTGTCAGTTAATTTAAAACGACAAATTATTAAGAATACACAATCTTCATCTGTTACAGGACCCAAACCCAGCTATTGCAAAACATTTTGTAAAACATCGTCAAATATGAATGATTGTAATAACTACTATATTAAATTAATAAATATACAATACCTATTGTAAAATATTTATTCTACTTTATTCTACGGATTTTTATTATACCATTTTTTCTACGTATATTAGTATGGAACTTGACTATATATAATATAATATTTGTTTAATATTTTATTTATGCACATTTTAAATATTTTTTTAATATCGGTTACCAAAATTGAATAGATATTTAATAAGGTATATTGTTTGTAGCATAAGTTCCTAAATATTTTTAGATATACATAATATATCTCTACATACGTAATTTATATTTTATTAACTTATATCTATATATTTTAAAAACTAGCACTGGAAGATTATGTGATTATATATTTCAGTTGTGTTATTAAATGCATTGCACAAATATTATGATGGTGTTATGATTATGAACTCTTTAGCTACTGTGAATATTATGGAAACAAGAGTTAATAGTGATTTAAAATTTATTAAAAAAATACAGAATGAAATGGACATTTTTCAACACTTTTGACAAACAAACCGTGCAGCCATACACGATTAATTTTTAACGTGTCTCCGAGAAAATGGAAGTATGTTTCAAGAAGTTTGAAGGGCCAGTAACCAGTAACTGTGTTGTGAAGAGATAGACAGTCGCTCCATGTAAAATCATAGTATTCAGCTGCAAATGGTAATGCTAAAAGCCGACCCGAATATCGTTGGGAAGATGCTTTTTTATTTGGCAGGTGAGAAATCGTCTAATGACTTCTCCTCCTCTAGGGTGGGCGTGTCAGACTTTTACTGAATAAATCCCACCTAAGTTCCTTCAGTTGCCCTTTACGGTCTAGGACCATGAGTTTCATTTCCAGAATTTTCTCCCGTGGCCCTAGCGGGCATCGGCCCTGTTGGGCCCTACTACTAACTAATGGGGAATGTTTGCCCAACTCTCAGGGTGCACCGTACTGAGGACTGGTCGTATCTCCGGGAGTATCCGCAAGGGAACTCCAGCTCATGGGCACACGTGGAGATTTTCTGTCCAAGTACCCCATCTTCGGGAAGATTATGAGGGTTGGAACATTAGCACTTTCCACAGAAGATTTAGCAGTTAAAATATTAGAAGTAACATCTACAATAATATTATAAAGAGGGAAAGTTTTTTTTTTGTAGGAGGTAATCTCTGAAAGTACTGGAACGATTGCTATATTTTATGTACGCGGGCGAAGCCACGGGCAAAAGCTAGTTGTTAATATAAACAATCATATTTAGAGACAGTAATCTCGACACAGTTACCATTTCATATTCGAATAGGAGACACAAATGAAGAAAATTGTCCATCGAATTCAAGATAATGATTTAGACACAGTTTAAACTTGATATCCTACGTCTTAAATATGTTACTATAAGCTTCTAATAAGCGACAGTTTAAAAACCACGATTTTTTAAACTAGGTATGTTTGAATATTATTTTATTATAAATGACATTATGATGAATTATTGCTAATGATGCGAATATTCCCCATAATCTACAATGTTATCACGACAATTTTCAAACAAAAATTCAATGGAGCTTAATTTGGTTTAAACAAATGCTCAATCTATTTAAATAGGTATACTTTGATCTTATGTCCGACAGCGATAATATCAAGTATGAGCAGTTAGACGCTAGTCTATATGCACAAACCGTTCCGAACAGAAACGGCATTAGACGGTGCGTAAAATCTGAAAGTAGTGCTTTGGAAAATCGAGTTTTATGAAAAAACCACTGCATAAATCTATTACAAATAAATTGTATAAAACTCTTCGGTAATAAAGCTTTGTCGGTACCGACTTCGTTTTGGGGATTTTATACAATTTTTGTTACTTTTTTACACCTAAAGTTGCCTTAAAATCATCAAAAAACAGAAACTTTGTTGGCTCATAACTTTTTAATGGCATTATTTTTTTGTTTTTCTGTTTCTGCACAGACAAAATTAATAATAAGATAAACCATATCATGTTTTATTTTCGATGTACAATGTCAAACTGTGGAGTAAAACCCCCCAAATTTTGTATGAAAAAAGTATCGACTAGTGTAACATTAATCACAATTTGGAGAATGAATTAGGATACGTTGCCCAGTAATTGGGTTGTGAAGGTCTGATAGGCAGTTGCTCCATGTAAAACCTCATCTGGTTCGATTAGAGGCTGTTCCCAAGCTAGTTGGGAAAAGGCTGATGATGATGATGAACAGATTATGTTGGAGAAATGAACAAACTACTTCCACACATTGACTTATCTATCTGCCTTTGAAGTATGATGTAGAAGATATCACTGCAATTTATGTGTGCTATGGATCTTGTTTCTGTAATACGGTTGAAATACAAATTTAATTTTAATCTGAGCTAATACAATCAGTTCCAATTCTACAACGCACAAAAACTTAACAAATTATTCAATCAATCAAAGATGTTATTTAGAAATCGTTTTTGAATTATATTGATTTTATCCGAGACACAATATGAAATCTTCGTGTATTATTAAATGCTTTATTTTATATATATTATATTCGTATCTAATGTTCCTACACTTACCTTCTACACAATTATATTTACAACCATTCATATTTGCAATATTCACATGAAAAATTAATTATTTATCGATATACAAGTCTTAAATCATTATATATATTGTGTATATTTATTTAACATATTACTTCGATACAGTATATTTTATAAAATCGAAGCAAAATATTTAATTATTTACTATAATATGGTATAGTATATTCAAGATTTTTAGAATAACTGGTCAATATTTGAAAAAGTTGAAGTTTAAATCTTTTGTTATTGATATGATGGCAAATATGGTAGATCAAAACATGCTGAACTGGCTACAAATAAATTCTGTATATGTACAACAAAATGATAATCTTTTTGTACACTGCACCGTTCGACCGTCTTTATGTCGACACCGCTACCGTTCGGCCGTTTTGCGCGGATGTGACGCATATCTTCCCTATCAATTGATTATGTTTGTTAGCTAGTTTTAAGATTGCGTCATTTCGCGTGAATAAACTGTTTTTCTTTCTTTCTTTCTTCTTATAATAAGGAGTTTCCAACTCCACTTACGTTAAACAGCTCAAAGACCTGTTATTCTCAAAACACGAACACTTTATGTACATTAAATATCTTTAAGCATAATTATTATTGTGATAAATATTGTCATTAAATTATGATTGCATTATTTACAAGATATTTTAAGCTCATATTAAAAATAATAAAAATTCTACCTCATTTTGGTCCATTAACCAATAAAATAATTAAAATTAAATATGTCTTTGACATGTTTTAGTATTTTCTGTTTATTAAAAAAGTGTTTCGAAACCTACAAAATAGAAAATTCAATCAAAAAATCTCCAATAGATGAAAGCACACTAAACATTTAATATATGTTGCTAAAAGTCTCAATGCAAAATGTTATTATTATTGTCTATATAATATTGTATACATATTTAAGTTTAAAAATTTACAATGAAAAATATTGTCAAAGTCACCTTTGCGAAATAAATGTATATGTAAATATTATTTATTCATACATAATGCGTGTTATAAATGTATAATATAAAAGACATATGTTATATATAATGTATATTATATTTATATATTTTTTTAAAAGTGAAAAGAGTAGTTGAGATTGCTTTTATTTTTTTAATCAACTTTAAAGTTCATTTAAAAGCTGATTCATTATTCTTATTAAAATCTTTGCGATTATAGATTTTAGAAGGTACTTTAAAATTTCATAAATGTGTGAAAATTAATTGAGAAATAAACTACATACATAACGTTTCGAGAATTCTATGTTTTTGTAACTTCACTAACTTACTTCGTTCAAGGTCTTTGACAGCGCATTTTATATAACCACTACTTATAAATATATATTGTAATTATGTTGATGAGTATACATAAAATTCTATAAAATGTGATTAAAATATGTATTCACTTAGCTAAACATGTACACCCTGATATACATATATTGGCATTATACATAATTTCACTACAATATTTTTATACAAGGTCGTCAAAGTTTTAGCAATTTTTTTCTTCTAGACTTAAAATTTGTTACTGGACATTTATTGTACCATATTTATGAAAATCATAGGTAGCAGGAAACTTATTGAATTTCGGCTAAATATATTTTGCTGGATTTAAATTTCAAAGTTGACAGGCGAACGCATTGATTTAATTATTTTAACAACCTCGTATATACATTATTTATACATACAAGCCATTAGTATACACAAAATATACACACATTTATATTCAACAGGTCACAGAGCAAAAATTGGTCAGAAGAGTACAGAGAAATATCTAAATAGATTGTATATGGATAGACATAAAATATAATCTAATATAATATATGTATATTAGATATGATTTAAATATACATTTTTGGGCAATAATCTACAGTATACATATAAATATTATATTCCTTATTCGTCTTAAACTGACTGAAAGGACGTCTTAAGCAAACCCCATTTAAAAATAAAACTCCCGAGTTTTGGAATTTAAAATGGCGAGTGTCAATGGCGGGAACAAGATGGCGTCAAGTGGCAATTTTATTCTTCTTCTTCGTTTTGATAACTCACGTAGCGGACTGATGATTTGTCGCTGGCTATGAGGCTCTGGAAAGAATAATATGTGTTTATAAGTCTGTAAAAACTACTGAACCAATAAGGGCTAGAAGTTCAGGAGTAGCAACCATGTACCTGAAGAAGTAGCATACAAGGCTGGTTTGACCTGCCAGTTTTAGTTACGCGGCGTCGTATGTGGGCGACGCGAATGTGATTACGAAGCGATCCGGCTACGCAAATTCAACGCGATGCGGTGGCTTTTTTATACATATGCACAAAATCGACGCGCACCGCGAGAGTTCGCTCGAAAATATCATACTAATTGAACGCGTCCGCTTCGTTTCGCTCGTTACCGCTCGCACCCACGTGCGGCTGGTCACGTAATACACCGCAATAGAGTATCAAGTGTTTGTAATAGTGCTGCATCGCTTCGTGATCGCGTTCGCGTTGAATCGCGTCCGTGGGACACCGCTTAAGACAGAGTTTCTGACTGTTGGGTTAACGATATCGTTTCACATCACAGTATCCACTAGGAATCGTCGGAGTGTCTTCGCAAGATTCTGCAATACTTCGGTCACATTACAAGGAAAGACGGTAGCAACCTCGAAAGGCATTATCGTGACCGGTAAAGTAAATGGGAAAAGGCCTCGCGGACGCAGCCCAATACGTTGGTCCGATCAGATCCGCACTGCTCTTGATTGTATACACGTGTTTTTGACACCGCCAGAGACAGAAAGAGATGGAGTAGGTAATATCATACAAGTGAAAGTGATGAAGCATGCAGAGTCAGGGGCGCCGACTGCGTGGGTGCTCGAGGCTTCGAGTACCCATGAGAAATAAACAGTGGGTACCGAGCACCTCTGAGAATAGACATCACGAAACAGATCAGTAATCACATTTTAGGTTACGTATAAATTGTAATATTTCTTGTTAATAAAAACTAGTTTGATTTTTATTAAAATGGTTTCATTTTACATTTTTATCAAACATAATTAGTAATTAAGTACGCAGTATTTAAATAGGACATTTATTTATTTGTCGGTCGATCAGTGTGCATTTCTCTTCTCACATTTCGCCACTTTTTCGAGTCATCAAAAGAGCATGAGCACCCATGAGGTTTTCTAAAAGCCGGCGCCCCTGTGCAGAGATGAAGGCTCGTGACCACCCACGAGCCTCCGCATTGAGGAATATAAGAACGAGGGTCCACAAGGAATCAATTTGCGAATAATTAAAACAGCCATTGAACTTCACCAGAAAAAATCTCGCCAAAAAACTCACCGTCCATACTTCTCATATTCCAGTCTAAACATTATAAATAAATAATATAATATTCCACAAATTTCACACAAAGCCATCTAGTCCCAAACTAAGCAGAGCTTGTGGTATGAGTACTAGACAGCGACACCTGTGTCGACACTCTTGCGCCATACCATCTTCCTAGCTCTTCGTGCTGTGCTGATGCTGTCGCTGCGGCTGCGGAGAACCTTAAGCGGCGGAAATATAACAACCTCGTCGGTAGTTATATTCTTGAGCCGTTTTGGGTTGAAACTCTTGGGCCGTGGGGTCCGAGTGCTCATAAGCTTTTCAAAGAATTATCCAAACGCTTAGTTGACATTTCGCGTGACCCAAGGGCTGGCTGTTACCTCGGTCAGAGATTAAGCATTACCATACAACGTGGCAATGCCGCCATCCTTTTGGGCACACTTCCAGTCGACAGCGATGCGGAGGAATTTTATGACGCCATATTTTAGCTAGTATTTTTTGCCTTTAGTGTATATATAGTTTTAATTAGTTAAGTGTTTTTATTAAATTATACAGTTAATGTAAATGTACATAGTTAGGTTTTAGTATAGTTTAGTTAATATTTAAGGTTTTCTAGACAGCTGATAAACATACTTATATATTTCTAAATACATACATATTATAAATAAATTACACCCAGACACAGAACACATGATCGAGCTCATCGCACAAACATTTATCCTGGGTGGGAATCGTACCCACTACCTCCGGCATAGCAGTCAGGGCCATTGACCACTACACCAACAGGCCTGTCCTGCAGGAAATGCCTGAAATGATGAAGTGTGTGTGACTGTGCTTACCTGTTTTTCATTAGTAGCAGGAGGCGACCTCAGGAACAGCAGACACGGTGCGTAGGCGAAGTTGAGGACTGCTATGATGACCAGCATCCATTCGAAGCCGATGCTGTTCATCAGGGCGCCAGAGAGTGCTGGCCCTGAAACATTGCGAAAGCAAGTTTAGGACCTTATAACCACAAACACTCTCGCGTTTATTCCCCCAGGGTCGCACATCCGCGACCAAATACTCCATCCCGTCAGCTCTTCTGTCACCTATGGGGATTGAAGAGCTAAACGAGATGGAGTACCCAGTCGCGAACACACGACTCTGGCGAACAGGACACTAAAACACATGTCGGACCAATCTGGAGAATTCGAGGTAAAATCTGCGTTCTTATTGACTTACGCATTGTCAGAACTTCATACACGACTAGCCCTCGCATCGCCTGTATGTAAGTAGGTTTCTGTTCTTTATATTCTTTATATATACAAACTTTGAACCTCCGTTTCATCCCCTTAGGGCTGAATTTCTGAAAATCCTCTCGTAGTGCTTGCGTACCTACGTCATAAAAGGAAGCCTTGTGCAAAATTTCATGCTCCTAGTCCCAGTAGTTTTGGCTGTGCGTTGATATGTCAGTCAGTCAGTTTTGTCCTTTTATATATATAGATATTATAAAGTACCAGGAGTTCAGAACTAACTTGCCAAGTTACTAGCCTGTCGCTTTTCTACCGGTTGGATTTTGGGGAGTGTGCGTACAGATAAGGAGTGGAATTCCCTGCCGGAGTCTATGTTTCCTGATAGTTACAACCTGGCGGTCTTTAAGTCAAGAGTGAATAGGTTACTTCTAGGCAAGCGTGCTCCATCGTTGACCACATCATCGCTTACCATCAGGTGAAAACATCGTCAAGCGCGAGCCTATCATTAAAAAAAACCGGGCAAGTGCGAGTTGGACTCGCGCACCGAGGGTTCCGTACAGACTTACCTATGAAAACAGTTCTATTCCCGAATTGAGTTACGAAGATTTTTCCGAAACGCGACGGAACAAAAAGTTTACAGTTTTCAGATATTTTCCTACACTGGTGCTATAAGACCTTGCTTCATACCAAATTTCAGGATTCTGGGTCAACGGGAAGTACCCTATGAATTTTGATTCCCTTGAGAGTGTCGAAATATACGTTTTTTTTGCGACATAAACGATTGAATCTTTTTTTTTTTCATTAACTCAGAAGTTTTTGATTTTTTCACTGCTTCAAGGGACCGCAGACCTAAGTATGTATATGGTTTTAATTTCAACTGGATACATCCACGCGTTCCCAAGATAAAGGGTCTTGACAGACGGACAACAAAATGATTCTATAAGGGTTCCGTTTTTTCCTTTTGAGGTACGGAACCCTAAAAATAACTTACCAACAGCATAACCAAGACAGAAGGCCGTATCTCCAATAGCATACACAGACCCGTAGACGGCCGCATGTCGGATGTCTACCAGGAATCCAAGTTCGGGCATCATGGAGGAGTCCACCATGCCGATAGCGAAGCCAAGTCCAGCGTTAGGAATGATTAGGTGTTCCAGTTTTCGGGCCATTGGGATCTGTGGGGAAAATGTAAGACAATTAGTTTGTAATATTCCCAGTGGTTTTTTTTTAGGTGGGTAATCATCCAAGCCTTCTCGCGCTCTATGGTGGAGCGAGAGGGCGTGTCAGACTTTTACTAACTGAAACCCACTCATATGCGCCTACTGTGCCTTCGATCCAGGGCCCCTGGTTGCTCATTCGTACAACCTATGGCCCCTGTGGGCTTCGACCCTGCTGGGCCCCTATGATTTTTCTGACATCTCTTTGAAGCACGCGTTGAACACCACGCGCTGTTGAAGACTCGATCTCGGTCCGGACGGTTACCGGACGGCGAGCTACCCATTGCTCACCGTCCGCAAGCCCACGCCTACGGTGGATCATATTCCCAGTGCTGAAGCTTTGGCCTCCTCTCTGTCAGAGGGAGTGGGCTGTAATCCACAACGTGGGCAAAATTCAAGTAATAGTTGCTGTTAACCTCTCAGGCCCCAGTGTACCGAATTTGATAGATTCAAAGATTCAAAGCATTTTATTTCAAATAAACCATTTACAGGCACTTTTGAAATATCAAGAAGTCAGTCAGTTAGAAAAAATGATGCTAATTGCACATTCCAAAGCGTAGATCTCTATGGAGAAGAATGTGCAAGAAACTCCATGGACACTCTTTTCAATCATGTTATGTAATTACAAATATCTCTGTTACATGTTTCTTGTCGCTATCATGTGAGAACAATATAAATTAAGTAAAAATATAAACTAAATATAGATATTAAAATAGCAACTGGCAGCTAAGAGATGATCAGTCGCAACTGACAGCGCCCGTTCACGGACATGACGCGAATATTAGCACCACTGAGCTCAACCATTTTGAAGGGAACCGAATGATCCAACACACGCGCCACCATCATTGAGACATTTGAGTGAGCATTACAAACTCTCAACTGCCGTGCTCATTTATGTCAAACAAGTCCAATAGTAACCTACAAACCATAAAATAGCTCCATGATACTCACATTTAGAAACTTTGAAAAAAAATGCTTCTACATTATACAATACCTACTTATAATATTTTACGAATTAAAAAAAAAACATTATAAAATAATAATAATATATACATCTCGGTACCAGCTAACCTATAACTTATTTGTACGTAATAAGGTTTAAGTCAGCTGGTATGAGGTGTACCTTATTCGGTACACTGGTACCTGAAAGGTTAATTCGGTTCCTATCCAGTAGAGCTGGGTTCTTTACTTGTTTGTGCTTCCGATTAAAAATCAGAAACGAAAACGAAATAAGAGGTGCAAAATCAATCGGAAGTTTCGACACTTCGGAATCGCAATCGAACCTTCGTCTGACACCCCTGCCCCCCTAGCCAAGTTGATAATCTGCAATAGTTAACGCTAGTCGAAAACTAATCAAATGTATGGTAATGACATCATCTCAACGTTAAGTCACGTAGAACAAACGAATAGAAAATTCGTAGCCAAGTGCACATCGTTCAAAATGATAGAATGAATTGTAATCGTTTGTACAATGTTCAACGCTACATCCTTTATTATTGTAGAACGAGCGGCCGACTCAGGCGCGTCAACATGGCTACCAACTTATCATTTTCTACAATTGCTGACACCGAGGCGTTACCAATTGGAGAACGGAATTCGACACGAAACGGTTGTAACTTGGCTAGGGGAGCTGCTCTGTAGACCAGGGACCCCGTATCATCGAAGCGGCTGATACAGCGGTCACTAACCCTGTAATTTTTACTCACATACACAAGACACCCAGACCACATCATCATTTCAGCCAAAAGACGTTCACTGTTGGACATAGGCCTCCCCAAGTGTCGCCATGACGACCGGTACTGTGCGTCTCGCATCCATCGGATTCCCGCGACCCTCACCAGGTGATCGATCCACCTTGTGGGAGGTCTTCCAACGCTACGTCCAGAACAGTGAATAGGTTACTTCTAGGCAAGCGTGCTCCATCGTCGGCCACATCATTGCTTACCATCAGGTGAGATAGTGGTCAAACGCGAGCCTATGAATTATAAAAAAAAATGAAGATGAACGAAAACTGTAGAGCTCCTTTATACAAGGAGCTTTGGAACTTCAACACCTTCTTCCATTCATGTCTTCAATCTCTCTGAATCTGAATCAGACCCACGACATGTAGTGCAACAGCTAATCGCTCAACCGCTGGGTCAAAATGCCGCCGAGTTTCGATCCAATAAGGACTTACCAAAATAAGACACAAGCCAATGATGATCAGTCCTGAGCATGCTGCCAGCCAGCGTCCCATCTTGTGGCCCAGAGGTCCAAATAGATTTGTACCTGAAAATATAATAAAATACTTTAAATATGGTCAGGGGCGCCGGCTTTTAGAAAACCTCATGGGTGCTCCTCATGCTCATTTGATGACTCGAAAAAGTGGCGAAGTGTTAGAAGAGAAGAAATGTACAGTGATCGACCGACAAATAAATAAATATCCTGCTTACATACTGCGGAACAACGAATGTGCCGCAAACACCCAGACCCAACACAAATATCTGTTTCATCAACAAACATTTGTGTTGGTGCGGGAATCGAACCCGCGACTCTGCGTCTCAACCGGCGCTCTAAACCACTGCGCTAAATGGGTCGTCGGGTAATGAAAAAACGCCCATCACTAAAAGGCGATTACTGATCTGTTTCTTGATGTCTATTCTCAGGGGTGCTCGGCACCCACTGTTTATTTCTCATGGGTGCTCGAGCCCCCGAGCACCCACGGAGTCGGCGCCCCTGAATATGGTCGTGATCCTGAAGGCGTACGGCAATACGCCACCGGTACATGGTGGACATCCCACCTATACGCACAAAACGTTTTGGGAACACATTCATTGTGCGTACAGCTAAGGAGTGGAATTCCTTGCCGGAATCTGTGTTTTCTGATGGCTACAACCCGGGAATCTTTAAGTCAAGAGTGAATAGGTTGCTTCTAGGTAAGCGCGCTCCATCGTCGACCGCATCGTCGCTTTCCATCAGGTGAGATAGCGGTCAAGCGCGAAACTATCAAGAATAAAAAAAAGGAAAAGACGCCCTCGAAATCTGGGAATTTTTTTCAAGCATACCAGGAATTACTCCTGTGTCGTGGGTGCGTCGTATCCTACGAATAGGGGCGTAACTGCATAATAACAACTTTTCAGGAGACACTTTTTTCTGTTTAATTAAATTAAATATTATCAAATATGTATTAGTGATTTCATATAATGTGTATTGATATCTTAAGATTCGGCTAGGATTATTTTCAATAAATTATTTTTATATTTTAAACGCATTTTAAAATATAAAAATAATCCCTTAAATCCTTATTCTCTGTTGTGTTAATCAATTTTCAATATTGGGTACATAGAAAAAAACCATAATGGTGATTGTGGCTGTGTTCTATGGAATGGCTATATTGCGAGACGAAGCCCTAATTACGTTTGTGTCTTTCTTCTATGTTTCAAATTATGTTTTTGTCTTTTATTCTTCCGCAGATAAAAGTCAAGCACTACTTCGCATTATGTAATTAGAATGACTTAAAGTACCACTCGTTGATGTTATGATATTAGAACATAATCAATACTACAATTTAACAAAACGCGTTCCGCCGACTAGTGGCCGAGCGGCGCTAGTATGTTCTCTCCGCGCCCGCGCACCCCCACTACTCGCGAAGAAAGAGGGCGCGACGGTGATTGTAGCTTTTTTCTTCGATGAAAACGTAGGGCTTACAATTGTAACTTTTTAGAAAACCTATTTATTTGATAATCTGTACCATTTTTAATTGTTTTGATGAACTGGTTATATGTGGTATGATGAGAAGAATTAGATTATGCAATAAAAAAAGAAAGCCCCTGTGTTCGTTAGGGCACTATTCGTAGGATACGACGATATACACAATACACTCAGTCCCGGAACAACTGTCTGTTGGCTACATAAATATTTATTCCGTGCTATTTCTACAAGGGTAATGACAGAGCTGTACAAGATGCCAAATACTGGTCAGAGAAAATTTAAAATAAGTCTATAGGGTGACTGGTAATTAGTGACCGATACTTAAACACGTGACTGTACTCATGATTACAAACAACTTTCCCAAAGAAACTTTTTTTATACTAATTAGTTCAATCACAATAACAAAACAGCTGTTTGAAACTTTGAATTCCGCGCGCGCCTTCACCCGATCAGCTGTTAGCGGCGCGGCGCCCGCGCTTGCGTTATCGATGACGTAAGCAATGTACCTACATGTTTCGGTAAAATAATATCCAGACTAGTATTTTGGTACTCTACGCGAGCGCGCTACGCTACAATAAATTAGTATAAAAAAAGTTTCTTGGGGAAAGTTGTTTGTAATCATGAGTACAATCGCGTGTTTAAGTATCGGTCACTAATTACCTTGTCACCCTATATAAACGAAAGTAGAAGAAAAACCTACTTGAGTGGTTTAGTAGGTGGTTTAGTAACTTCTTCTGCTCAAGGTGGAGCTAGAGGGCGTGTCAGACTTTTACTGACTAAACTCACCTGTTCCTTCCGTTACATAATTACCATTACGTTACCAGGCATAGCCTCTACAGGGTCTTTTAATTTTTGCTAATATCCTCTTTGAAGCGGAACACAACGCGTCATGGACTCAAGCTTGGTCCTAACCGGATGGCTGGACGGCGAGCTACCCATTGCTCACCGTCTGCCAGCCCGCACCTACGGTGGCTGGGAATCGCCCTGCGACTCTCGACGCTCGAGGCGTCTCCTGCAGCGTCGACTGAAGATGTTCTCTCCCTCACGAAATTCCAAATGTTCTAAAGTGACTTACCAATCAGATAACAGATGCTAGCGGGTAGGAAGGCCACCCCCTGCTGCCAGCGTCGAGCCTCCATAGTATCAGCCATCCAGATCGGTAGACTTGGCTCCAGCATCGCAATGCCCACGTTCGCGAAGGTAATGGCTCCTAAAAGTCAAAATAATGTAATATTATTAAAATAGAGTATTACACTCATTTTTGAAAAGTGTCTCAATTAGATCTATAGTGCTAAAAAACCACTAAAAAAAATCACAATATTTGTATTCAGTCGCTAAGTACCTTAAAAATGCATTTAAAATTTACATTTTTAAATTTCGCGCGTAATTTGACGAAAATGCGGAACGCAGTGGACGCCATATTTACTCTGTGGTCGTGAGTTCGTGACGTCAGTAGGCTGTGTAAACAAATGCGCTGATATTCACTCAGTATGGCCGATCAGTTGACAGCTGTCACTTTAGTTTACACAGCCGAACGACGTAATAACATGGTGGCTACTATTTTATGGTGATAGAGAACAGATAAAAAATGTCTGAAAACTTTGAATTGAATTTTAAAATTTATTTTGTTATTTTATGAACTAAAACTTAAAAAAATCCCGACTGCTTTTTACCTAAGCTGTCTTAATAATATATTTTAAGATTTTTTTTTCATAGTGAATAAAATACCCTATTGTAATACGTAGGGGTACAAAGAGGTATAGTATATCTAATACGTAGCTATCTTTTACCTTAAGATGACTCTACGCTAGTGGAGCCGAGCACGAGCTGAGCACAAGCCGAGCCACTCTACTCGTGGTGTCAAGTGTGGACGTACAACGAGCCTCCAACGATCACTGTCCTCGAACGTAGCTTTCCGCAGTATGCTCGCGGCTCGTGGTGGATCTGGATATAGACGAGTTACCTTCCTATGCAGGACCTATTGCTGCAACTGCCGCCATCAAACTCTTCCACGAGAACACGGCGGTGCTCCGCCCAAGCACTCTTCCACCGTATGCTCCAACTCGTCGTCCAGGCGGTCCGCACAATGGTGATACCCTTGTGTTTCTCCCATAGCATATCCCAACATATAGCTGAACAAAGGATAAGCAGATGATTGAGCAGATTGAGCACAAACCTGCAGCAATAAGGATGTAAGGGTCGCAGACAAGAGCCTTCAGTGAAGGAGGCTCACTCTCCTGACGAACTACCCCAGGTTGCAGGATCATCAGTTGAAGCACTGGGAACAAACAAAAGTAAGTAAGTAATTAATAGGGCTTCTTCTTGATGGTTCTTCTTCTTAGAGATGAATTATATTAGACCGTGCCGAGGCGGGACCGGAACGGAGCCCGTCCGTGCTGCATGATTATATTACACCGGATGTTAAGGCATATAGTCCCTTGTACATCTGTCCGGAATTAAATGGACACTTACAAATACGAAGAGTACATGCAGTACGAGTGTGTGCATTTAATTCCGGCCAGTTGCGCCCGGATAGAGCCCCGCTGACCTTTTTAAATCCATTTTCTTTGCGAAATATTGATTGATTTACATATGCTTTGTACATTCTAAAGAACACTTAACCAGCAATTTTTTTGTGTAAACATATTTCTAAAGATCAAAGCTTTTTGCAAGGAGTAGGGAAAACAAGTGAAAAAATATCATGTCTACAATTTTTTTTTTTGGCAAAAGTATTAGTCATACGAAAAAATCATCAACATATATATTTTTTTCTGATCTATTGACCTAGTTACCGAGGAGTAGGCTTCAGAGAGTCACTGTTTTATGACACTGCTCGGGCGCTAGGGCCTTCTAGGGTCTTAAAAAAGCGTATTACAAGGTTAAAGACTATGTCGAAGACACGCTTGTTTGGCAATGACTGCTTCTGCACATGTGGCCCCCTGGTAACTCATAATATTGTGTAAATGTATCTTTCAACTGCTCCACATTTGTTGTAATATATACTTTTTATTTATTTATTTCTTCTACCACATTGCTGTTGCAATATTTTTTTAAATTATTAGACGCCAACCACCATAAATTCGTTAGTAATTCATTTTGTTAACATGTCATTTATTGATAATTGTAATTATTTATTTTTGTTGCTTTTTTTATATAGCCTCTTTTTATAATGTGAATGTGAGAACACTGTAAACTCCGCGAATTCTTAGGTTACTTCCTAATACGACTCATTTTTTTTTTTAATATGATTATTTTTATTGTGCTTTTCGGTACAATATTGACTGGTCTACACTGTTCTTACATAATATCTATTAATACTGTAATTTGAAAATATTGTAAACAACCACTTTTTTTAAAAGCCGCTATGGAGTTTCTTGCCGGTTCTTCTCCATAGGAAACGACCAATTTGGAACCGTGCACTATTAGCTTCTGACGTTTGAGTGTGTATTTAATATTAATTTCAGCTTAATACCTCCACGCTTTGAGAAAAAGGGTCTTGGCAGACGGGCAACACATTGATCCTATAAGGGTTCCGTTATTTTGCAACTGAGGTACGGAACCATTAAAAAGCACATGTAAATACGTCCAGTATATTTCATAATCCGTAATACAACACGAGTAACAAGATTCTCAGTCATTATAAACAATAACCACAATAATACACATCCTACTTTTGCTTGGCGAGTGGGTGTTAAATGTGCGCACTACAGCTATTGTCGGCAATTTGATACGGATTTGCAGATAACCGTGTAAACGGCTTGTGACAGATCAAGTGATTTTATGGGTTTAATAACCTTCTTAGGAACGTAATGACCCAGTGCTTGAGGCACCCGCCTCTTATGCATGAAGTTGCGCGTTCGAAACCGGGCAAGTACTAAAGTGAATTTTTCAATTCAGAAGTTATTTGATGAGTCCCCAGCTCAAAAAAAAAACTGGGCAAGTGCGAGTCGGACTCGCGCACTAAGGGTTCCGTACAAACTTGAAAGGTAAATTGCAGTTTATGACGTATTAAAAAAAACTACTTACTAGATCTCGTTCAAACCAATTTTCGGTGGAAGTTTATAAGGTAATGTACATCATATATATTTTTAGTTTCATTAAGTTACGAGAGGGGGGATATTTTACCACTTTGGAAGTGTCTCTCGCGCAAACTATTCAGTATATAAAAAAATGATATTAGAAACCTCAATATCATTTTTAAAGACCTATCCATAGATACCCCACACGTATGGGTTAGATGAAAAAAAAATTGATTTTCAGTTCTAAGTATGGGGAACCCCCAAAATTTATTGTTTTTTTTTTTCTATTTTTTGTAAAAATCTTAATGCGGTACACAGAATACATCTACTTACCAAGTATCAACAGTATAGCTCTTATAGTTTCGGAAAAAAGTGGCTGTGACATACGGACGGACAGACAGACACATGACGAATCTATAAGGGTTCCATTTTTTGCCATTTGGCTACGGAACCCTAAAAAGTAAACTACTACTTTGAAGGAACTCACATCCATCTCCAAGTGCCAAAGCCGACAGCATCAGGAACGGGGCGGTCTTCCCAACGAATTCGTACATAAGGCCTCCGAACGGTGGGCCGATCAGCACCCCCAGAGCCAAGCCACCCAGTGCGATGCCCATAGCATTGCCGCGTTCCTGTGGATGAAAGTATAGGTTAGGTCTCTAGCATTTTATGGGATCCTGGTAGTTTAGATTATTTACTTAATATATTTTCGAAAACTTTATATGACATCTAAGTATTTTATTATTGTAAATTGAAATCTGTTATCTATTTATTTATTTGACATTTTTATTTTTAATGAACCGAATCTGACATTTTATTATTTATTGAACTAAATCTGACTTTTTATTTATTTAGGTATTTATTTTTTTAAACTTCATGTACAGTGGTGGTACATAGGCGGACATTTTGTTATTTATTGATCTAAATCTGACATTGTATTAAACTATTGAGCTGAATTATTAATTTTAAATTTTAACTTTGTATTGTTATTTTATTGTAATTGTAATGTAACTATGGGTATTCCAAGCCTGAAATAAATTATTTTATTATTGTTATTATATGTATGCGCATAACTTGTGAACGAATGCACCAAATTGGACCAATCTTTTTTTGTTGTGTTCGTAACTATCAGAACAAGGTAGATGTCGCTACACATGAAAGAAAAATGCAAGAAATTTAAAATACCATTTGTCCCCGAGCGAAGCCAGGGCGGGTAGTTAGTCTATTCTACTAGCAAAATATACATATTGGTGGTGAGACGGATCTTCAAAATATCGAGTAAGTAAATGATCTGTACATGTTCTCTCAACGTGATTTGGGCACAGTGATGTAAATATCGTAATGATTATCTTCTGTATAGCCAAATAGTCGAAAGAATAGCGAGTAATCGCAACTCGAATGTTACTAGTACTATAATAAACATCAGAATGCCATTATTCCACACTTTGGCTTTTCCCAAGTCGGTAGAAGCTTTTTCTTACGACTTATTTGTTGTATTATAGCAGTGCGGTTGCAATCACCGCACTTTTTGATCGTGTAAATGCAACTAGTAAACAAGCTTATAGCTGTTGTGTAGAAAGAATTGAAAACATTAATGTTTGCCATTATATGCTATACAATTTTACAATCATAATGACAATTCATGACCTGTTAAAGTTAGCTCATAGGTGGTCATATTTTCATAACATGCGGAATTAAATTTTTCGTATACATCGTTAATATTTTCACGAACTGCAGGTTTTCTAAAATAATGATTTTTAAATAATATTATTTTAATGATATTGTAACTAATTCGCCATTAATAGCAAGTTAGTGACCATTACAAAGAACTCACTCGGCTTTTAGCTGAAAAATAGAAACGAGATTGTAGTTTTAAGACTTCTAGGAACATAGGACGTAAGCTGATGAGATCATTTACCTTATCGTCAGGGTACCGTTCTGCCAACATGCCCATACCGGAGACAGATGAGCAAGAAGACCCGATGCCCTGCAGCGCACGAGCAATGAACAGCACGGAGTAGGAGCGACCGAAGGCGAAAACTATAATAATAATAGTAGATTATGTGACTAGGGGACAAAGCAGTGTCTTCAAGTCGCAGATGGCATGTCGAATTCCGAATGAAACGAGGGTTGCTAAGTTTTAATCCCGAACGCAGTGAGGGATTATATAATAAACTCCCGAGTTCAGGTTTCTACATATATTAACTCTTTCGTGGTGACTTAATACTTATAAATGTAGAAATCTGAGTAAAGTGAGGAATTAAAGCCGCCCAAGACAAGAAGAATAGTTGAACCCCGTGTTGGATACTCTACTTTTTACATAATGAAAAGACAATATACTGAATGAAATTATAAATTGAAGAAATAAGTATTATTTACAAGTGTGAATGGGAATTTACTTTAAGAGCATTCATACGTTAAAACCATGCAGAAGCTAAAATCAATGATTTCCGACGGAAAATTTATATGTAATAATGTGTTTAATTTCTAGATAAGATATTGACGGCATATTATTGGGAATTTCATAATCTAGTGTATAGTTTAAAAACATTTACAAATGGCCGTATAGTTTTCCCATTAGAGCAGTTCTTATCCAAGCCGTTTTTAAAACTAGCGGTCGGTCGGACGCAGGTGCAAGATAGTAGTTAAACCGTGTAAATTATAACATTGACTAGTGCATGGATTAAAAAAAAAACACTGCAAGTTTTCAAACGCTGTAAGTTTTCATTCAAGAAAAGTAATCTCAAAACTGTAATTTTTAGTCATTTTTCGAGATAATAAACGTGTTAGTTTAGAATAAAATATGAAGCATTTTTGTTTTTTTTTAGACTTATTAATTGTGATATAAGACATGGCACAATATTTTTTTTAATAACCTATTTGTTTACACTACAATTAATTACTTAGTATCACTATATAATAGACGCGGAATCGCGTCAGCGCCAAAGCGTCTGTCGGAAATCATTGATTTTGGCTTCTGCGTGGTTTTAACGGATGAATTAACTATCACTCAACATGTTCTGAGATGTGAAACAAACAAAATTCACTACTCTAAGATTGAACTATAGTTTTAATTTTTTATAATGCTTCCGCTCTTTCGTTACTTTTTTTAGATACTCGTCAGTAACTACAGTTTAATTTATGTAAAGAATACTCACTTAACGTAGACAAGAACATCAGAATGAAGCCAGTAAACATCGGGACGCTGTAGCCGATTCTGAAACAAACAATAACATCAGTCAACATCGGGGCTCCGGCATTGTACCCTATCGGTATTTTACAGGTTGCATTTTGGAGTGTGCGCGGGAATTGCATGACTTGATTCCGCCATCTCCTTTCTACCATCGGACAACCCGACGTACGGCAAGTATCCACCCTTACGTTGTTGAAACTTCAACGGTCCAGACTAACCGTTTTGCTTCGTCGTTTATATCGCGTACATCGAAGGACTGAAACAATTTGCCTGCTGCGGTCTTCCCGTCCAACTATAATTTAGGTGTCTTCAAGGCTAGAGTGAATAGGCTCTTAATAAACTAGTGCGCCTCACCATCAATGATTGCATCACTGCTTACCATCAGGTGGGATCGCAGTCAAGCACTAATTTATATCAACTAAAAAAAAATTGTTCGAAATAGTCACCGCACCCTGGAACGCAAAGAGCAACTGAAGGAACACGGGTGGGTTTAATCAGAAAAAAACCGACATTCCCTCTTGCTCCACCCAGAGCGGGAGAAGTTCTTTGATGATAACCTAACCAAGAAAAACAAAAGAGCTTCAGACAGCTAAACTCCATTCACAATATGATTAGACATTTAAACAAATCTATTTTACTGTCCGTTCAAACGATTTTGACTTCTATTCTGTAGACATAAAAATGGCATTAAAGGCAAAAAAGTGGTTACAATACCAACTATTTGCTACAGCCGCCATTTATCATGCCACCAACGCAATAAAAGCCAAAATTGGTTGAACGAACAGAGAAATAGATTTGTTTAAATGTCTCATATTATAGCGAATGGAGTGTAGATAAGTACTTCTGAAGTTCAGCCCCCCTAGCCAAGTTACAACCGTTTCGTGTCGAATTCCGTTCTCCAATCGGTAACGCCTCGGTGTCAGCAATTGTAGAAAACGATAAGTTGGTAGCCATGTTGACGCGCCTGAGTTGGCCGCTCGTTCTACAATTTTGTTCTACAACAACAAAGGATGTAGCGTTGAACATTGTAGAAACGATAACAATTCATTCTATCATTTTGAACGATGTGAACTTGGCTACGAATTTTCTATTCGTTTGTTCTGACCACTTGACTTTACGTTGAGATGATGTCATTCCCATACATTTGATTCGTTTTCGACTAGCGTTAAGGATTGCAGATTATCAATTTGGCTAGGGGTGCTGAAGACGCCCTGAGCGTCGGGAAACGCTGGGTGATTCTCGGCCAACATAGGCGCGTACTGGTGGACGGAAAGCAATAGCCGATAGCCGTCCGTCCGGTGAAGACCAAGTCCGAGTCAACGGCGCCTCAAACAGATGTCAGTAAAGTGGATGGGGGTCACTAGGGCCGATGCCTTCCTTAGGGCAGGGTCGTAACAGGTGTTGCACAGAAAGGGTTCTGGAGTGATCTTTAAACCATTTAATCGTCTACGTCGGATAAATCCGACCAACACGCTCTTGTCGATTTCACCAGGGTCGCACATCCACAACCAAATACTCCATCTCGTCAACCCTTCTGTCACCTATGGGAATTGAAGAGCTAAACGAGATGGAATACCCGGTTGCAAACACACGATCCTGGCGAAATGGACACAAAAACACTCGTCGGACCAATTCGATGCAAGCGTTTAAGGGTTAAGAGGGTAACGAGTCTTCTATGAGCTGATGGAGATCACCAGGGTGGTTTTAGTGAGGTAAATATCCCACACTCCCCGGTCTTATACCCGAAGTCTGAACGCCTTTTGAAGGTTTCCTCTTGAAAACCAAAATAAAAGAGCCAATGCCTGCTAGGGCTACGGGATTGTATGATAGACTTACCGTGGCCCTCGAACGCAAAGGGCAACTGAAGACACACAGGTGGACACTCACTCTAAAGTCTTTTTTACATAGCATGGGTAGGATGACCGCAGGACGTAAATATACATCTTTAAGATGAGATAAAAGGATGGGAAGCTACATTGTATGAATCCAACAGTTGTCACCAGCACCATCTTATAACAATTGTAGTTCAGAGCAGGAGAATAGGGAGAAGCCCTTTGATGATTTCCCTAGACCTAAAAAAAAGTTACTGGGTACTGGAGTTCTTTGGCCACATAGCCAGGAAAAATGGCCACAACCTTGAACAGCTCATCGTGACTGGCATGGTTGATGGCAAACGACCAAGAGGCCGCAGCCCAAAAAGATGGGCACACCCAATTACACGTCATACTTCATAACGGCAAGAACCGTCACAGATGGCGAGACACCGTCAATAAAGAAAGAAGATACGTTTATTTGGCACACAGGTACACACAATGAGATAACAATTATAATAAAGAAACTTAAATACTAAAACCTAAAAATACATCAACATTGTGTGTCTCACGGCTGCTCCAAATAGGTCCAGTTCAGCATAACGCCAGGCCGCTATGTAGCAGTTGCCTGACGCTGGTTTAAATAAGAAGCTAATCCAGCGGGAACTTCACGACCCTCAGAAATGAGGAATATGACTCGAGGACCCCTCCTCAAGAAAGAAAGGTTGGTACTGCTAATGAACTTACTTGTGTGTGAGTGGTCCTACGAAGGGATTAGCCAGTAGTTGGACCAGAGCCTTGCTAGCGAACATGATACCAACTGCGACGGTCTCGTGAATCAATTCCTGATGCCTCTCCTCACGTTGTTCCGTCAGGTTCACTGCAAGAATAGTACATTTTGATACAAGTGGAGAAAGTTTGTCATTACGACTGAGGGGGAATCAGCCCGAGGCGCAGGTGAGGGTATTATATGTGAGGGCGCTATTTAAGAAAAATAACGCCTGATAACAAACTATAGCAATTTACAAAATAGTCTCTAACTTCGTTTGGTTACGGTTGGTGGACATAATTCTTTTTGCTATTGATTTATCATACAGTCCTTTAAGATATGGTCTTTTTTTTTTCGGTGGGAAAATCATCTTATGACATCCCCCGCTCTTGGGCGAGGCGGGAGATAGTGTCAGACTTTTACTGACTAAAAACCCACTCCTGTTCCTTCGTTGCCTTCGTCCCAGGGCCCCGGGTTTCGTTTTCACACTACCCATGGCCCCAGTAGGCTAGGTTTCACTTATGGCGAAAAGAAAAAAAATACATGTCGGCAATGTATGGGAAAATTAAACTTTTCATTCCCCTTTATACCAAAACAAATTAGCCTTCAAGATAATTATGCCAACATAAACTGTATGCCAAGAAAAAATTTAGTAAAGTATTATTAAGGCAAAATAAATTATACCAAAATAGTTATGCCATATTAAAAAAGAACATTATGCGAAAAGAAGGGATTTGTGTCGGCCTATGTGAAGTACAAATATTTTGAATGGAAATAAAAATTACACGCAAATCTTGGTTTGGCTATGACAGCAAGACGCAAGTCTTGCAGGCTTACAAGACTGATTTTGGGCAACATTACCGATAAGATACAATGTTATTTACGTCCCTTGAGATTACCTTGCTGTAAAGACGTTCTATTATGTAGAATGCATTACTAGGGTAATGCAGGAGCTTGCTACGACTAATAAAAATATGTTGGAGACACAATCATGTTGCATATCGTTATCTCAGTGGGCGCTTGCAGAACTTACGTCGCGCGCGCCCACTGTGTAAACCATAGCAGAGTTGCGCTAAAGAGGTGCACTAAACAATTGTTTTTTTACTACTTTCACACAACCTCATCTAGTCAAAAGCTAAGCAGAGCTTGTTCTATATGTACTAGAGAAATGATACTGCCAACTGACATGCAATGCACGAGTTGCTCGCATGCGGGTTGCTAGCGGCGCATTTGTGGCTCCTAATGTCAAGGCATACAGAACCAACAAAAGCGTAAAATGTCACACACGTGTGTATCTAAGCTGTAATCTGTTTACAAACAAAGAGATTTAAAGAGATACAATAGAGCGGCTATCTGAAAAAATGTCTTATAAAAACTGTCATCCTATGCCTCAGTGACGCCATCAGGCTTTGAATAGCAAACACGCAAATTAAATTTGTAAAAATTTATAATTATTTAACTATCGCTCTGTAGGTGGCCAGGGGCCTTACCATGATAATATTAAAATGTCAGTCGTACGAGCGAAAAAGAGTGATGGAGCCTATATAGCTCCATCCATTTAACAGCTTCGGTTTAGGTCGAAAAATTTATCACGTTAAAGGCTCGTGGTAGAGCCTCAGTGTGAGATAATGGTAAGGTTAAGTTTTTCAGCAATAGATGGCGTTAACACAAAATCCGAAAATGTTCTGGAACTATTTAAAAATTATTGAATTCTAATTAAATACTTCGTAAATATACCAAAAATATTTACGAAAATAAACCGAAGTTTGGCCCAGTCATTTTATCATAGCAAGATTTGCAATAGCGTAATGCGCAGTTATTAGCAGCGGAATATTTTCACAGAAAATGATTTTCTTTTAATGCATAGAGCGGATACAAACACGACTTGACGTGTAGGGGTGTCATACTATACTGAGTGACTTATGACCACTAGGTAATAAGTATCGGATTACGATTTTGTTCACTATGTCCTGTCTATTGGTAGTATATATTTAATATCTTTGTTTACAAATAAATCTTAACTTAAATTATCTTATCTTTGTGGACTAGTTTCCGCACTTAGT
Organism: Mythimna impura; assembly: GCA_905147345.3. Classification (NCBI taxonomy): domain Eukaryota; kingdom Metazoa; phylum Arthropoda; class Insecta; order Lepidoptera; family Noctuidae; genus Mythimna; species Mythimna impura. Next base: position 4,621,627 of record LR990365.1, on the reverse strand, counting down.
CCTTGGTGGACCATTGTGACAACCAGCCCACCTCTCTCCAGAAACAGATCAGTCTTTTCAGTTTTCTCAGGGTATCGATAAGTGAATTCGGTGCTACCAAGGTTCATATTTTTATTTCGCTGACAGATGTGCACTCGAGGAGCAGGTGCGCAGTTTTCTCTGCCTCCGTGCTTGCTCTGCCCCCCTAGCCAAGTTACAACCGTTTCGTGTCGAATTCCGTTCTCCAATCGGTAACGCCTCGGTGTCAGCAATTGTAGAAAACCATCGATATGTACTACGTACTAGAAAACGATAAGTTGGCAGCCATATTGACCCGCCTGAGTCGGCCGCTCGTTCTACAATTTCGTTCTACAACAACAAAGGATGTAGCGTTGAACATTGTAGAAACGACAACAATTCATTCTATAATTTTGAACGATATGAACTTGGCTACGAATTTTCTATTCGTTTGTTCTGACCACGTGACTTAAAGTTGAGATAATGTCATTCCCATACATTTGATTAGTTTTCGACTAGCGTTAACGATTGCAGATTATCAACTTGGCTAGGGGTGCTGCATTGTGAAGTAGTGTTTGTTCAGTGAGCAATGTCCACAGTTTTCAAATAAAAAATTTAATCTAATGTAATCTAATCAATACTTACAAGTCTGTGTCTCATTCTGTATAAGCCCGGTGTTGTTGACCTGCATACAGGGGCAGTAAGGAGTTGGAGACGGCGGCGGCAGGGTGATGTCTTCAAGGGACATGGACAGCGGAGCGTCGGGGTGACGGATGTCGTAGAGAAACTCAGGGATGATGGGTACTGAAAGAAATGATATTATTTTAGGAATACTGCAGATTGATGAGTTAGTTCTACTGTCCTCGGACGCGTAGCTTCATAGACGCGTATTCGTTATAATACGCTTGGTGTACGCCTGCGTGAAGCTTACGTATACTTAGTCGGCGAAGCGGCAACGACACGACGGCACGACGTGTTGTAAGTTGTCTGCAGACGTAAACCAAGCGTATAATTACGAATACAGTCGCAGTTATGAATCCGCATCCGTTAAAGATCTGCATTATTTTGATGCGGATGCGAATACGGATGAAGATGTCAGAATTGATGCGAATATTCCACATTTTCGGAAGCGGATGCGAATATCCGTAACTCCCCTACTTCTAGCGCACTAACAAAATACCTACAACAAAATCATGAATTTCCATTTTCAAAGCGTATGAAATCGCCACGAACCATCAACCGATCGACATTCCAAATTTCAAAAGCCCTTGGCTCAGTCGAGAGTGCCTCAAACGACAGTTAATTCCGAATATGACGCGGTCGGCTCTCGTCGGGACCTGGCGAACTTTGCCGAACTTCACCGAAGCACTTTCGGGGTTAATAGGTCGGATTGAAGTGCTAGGACTATAGAATTAATGAGGATTTTAATAATAGGATTTTGAATTGAGATATTTTGGGAACAAAGGTAAGTTTTTTAGGGTTCCGTACCTCGAAACGAAAAACCGGAACACTTTGTTATCTGTCTGTCAAGACCCTTTATCTCGAGAACGCGTGGAGGTATCAATTTGAAATTAAAACTATATACTCAAATCTGCGGTCCCTTGAAGCTGTGAAAAAATCAAACTTCTGAATTAACGAAAAAAAAAGATACGGCCGTTTATGTCGCAAAAACTTGTATTTCGACACTCTCAAGGGAATCAAAATTCATAGGCTACTTCCCGTTAACCTAGAATCCTGAAATTTGGCATGAAGCAAGATCTCATAGGTATAGGAAAAAATCTGAAAACTGTAAATTTGTAGTTACGTCACAAAAAAAAACTTATTTGCGATTCGGAAAAATCTTCGTAACTCAATTCGGGAATTGAACTGTTTTCAGAGGTAAGTTTGTACGGTACCCTCAGTGCGCGAGTCCAACTCGCACTTGCCCGGTTTTTTTTAATTATGGATAGGCTCGTGGTTAACTACTATCTCACCTAATGATAAGCGATAGCGATGATGTGGTCGACGATGGAGCACGCTTGCCTAGAAGTAACCTATTCACTCTTGACTTAAAGATCCCTAGGTTATAGCTATCAGGAAACACCGACTCCGGCAGGGAATTGCATTCCTTAGCTGTACGCATAATGAACGTGTTCCCAAAATGCTTTGTACGTATGGGTGGGAAGTTGAACTTTGAAGTTGAAAGACTAAAGAAAGTCTTGCTTTATCTAGTCACATATGGGCTGGTGCTGCATAATACCATGTAGCAGCTTTGGACTCGAAGAGGCTAACTGGTGATCCAGATTTGGTTAATATAATAATATCTTTTATTTCAAGTTTTTCACTCTTAAGTCCAATCTACAAAGCCTGGAGCACAGGTGTAGGGTAGCCAGCCTTTCAGTATTTTAAAGAATGAATTTTGTCATAATGCAATTCCCAGTCATGCAATCAAAATGATTTTGATTGCATGGCTGGGAATTGCATGACTTGATTCCGCTATCACCTTTCTACCATCCGAGAAATCTATATACAGGGTGTTTGGTGCATCGTGTGCCAAATTGAAATGGTCGACGGGAGGGGTCATCTGCTATCTTTTCAGACCCCTAAACACGTCTCATGCTCTGTGAATTTTTTTTCATCGACTTTTTATTGTTTTATGAAAAAATAATAGTTAAAAAAAAAACTAAAAAACACGCTTTTAGCACGCACTAAAAAATACAAATTCCTATTCCTGACAGCAAACCCTTTCATTTGATACCCATATCATGGGGGTGGATTTCAAACAGCCAGTCCGCCATTTTGGGGAGGCCGCCATATTGGATTTGTAATGACGTTTCTTAGCTAGTCATGTATTGTCATCAGAACTCAGAGCGTGTGCAAAATTTCATCCTTATCGAAGACCGAGAAGTGGGTCAAATTAAGATTCCAAGACTTTTTTACATACATACTCGTATTTAGTTACAAGTGAAGATAATAAATAGTATAAAAAACTAAAAAACCCGCTTTTAGGACGTTTTATACCTAAATCATAGGACTGCATTTCAAATAGCCAATCCGCCACCTTGGGATGGCCGCCATGTTGGATTTAGGTCACGTGATTATTTTTTTTCGTATCCCATTCAGCAAACCCTTTCATTTAATACCTATAACATGGGGGTGCATTTTAAATAGCCAATCCGCCATCTTGGATGTCCGCCATGTTGAATTTAAGTCACGTGACTATTTATTTCGTATTCCTGACAGCAAACCCTTTCATTTGATACCCATATCATGGGGGTGCATTTCAAATAGCCTGTCCGCCATCTTGGACGTCCGCCATATTGGATTTAAGTCACGTGACTATTTTTTTTCGTTTTCCTGACAGCAAACCCTTTCATTTGATACCCATATCATGGAGGTGGATTTCAAACAGCCAGTCCGCCATTTTGGGGAGGCCGCCATATTGGATTTGTAATGACGTTTCTTAGCTAGTCATGTATTGTCATCAGAATTCAGAGCGTGTGCAAAATTTAATCCTAATCGAAGACCGGGAAGTGGGTCAAATTAAGATTCCAAGATTTTCTTACATACATAGTTACAAGTGACGCTAATAAAAGCGTGTTAATAATAAAAGACCCAAATTTTTCATTCAAATACAAATTTAAAAAAAATAATTTTGCACACGATGCACCAAACAGCCTGTATATAAAAGCGAAATACTACTCACTGATTAATCACGAAATCTCAGAAACTATAACACCTACAAACTTAAAATTTAACAGGTAGGTGCCTTAGAAGGTGTAGACATCCGCTAAGAACGGATTTTCCGAAATTCACCCTATGACGGGATGAAACGGGAGTCCAAATTTTGTATGGAGAAACCGACTTTTACGAAAGAAACGGTCCGAACTAAGCGTTATCCTAGACTTTTATCCCGCGTACATCAAATCTTTGAAAATTTAATCATCGAATTGCACACTGCTTACCATCAGGTAATATCGCAGACAAGCACTATACTCTATTCAGAGAGCCGTGAGGCAGAAGTTAAACATGCCATATATAATACTATTAAATTATAGAGCACAGATACTGAAAACATTTTACATTAATATGTGACGTTTTGTCATCGGGCGGGTTATAATCCGCCATCTTTTTCACTATCGATCAACTTGTTGATACGAGAGTGCCGTTTGCAGATATTTTCGTTGAATTCTTGTTATTCGCCGAAGAAAAAGTGTGTCAAGAAAACGCCAAGGCATTCAAAAGAAAAGGAGACTGTTATTAATATATAAACACGTCGAAGTAACTTGGCTAACATTGTTTTCTTTGTTTACATTTTGTCTCAAGCCCAGATGAATAGAGTATAGTTTATATCAATTAAAAAAAAAGTCTTGCTCTTTCTATCCTTGACTGGCACTGTTAGCGACTTCGTTAGCGAATGTTTTCATAAAAATTTAAACACCCCTTAAACCATATGAGGGTAGTTCTGAAAAATTATTAATGAAAATCTTTATTATTTATTTGAATTAGAATTTGTACCTAGTTTCAAGTTCAACCCTAAGAAAAAATAATCCTCCATACAATCTTTGAAACCCCTAAATTTTTCTATTGAGGGGTAGTTTTAGATACAAATAATGACAATCTCTATTTAATTGCTTGTTGCGCTTGTTACTATTTGGGCTAACTTTGCGTTCCAAATAAGATTAGGAAAGTCAAAAACCACGATCTGTCAAATTTTTGTGAAAAATATAAGATATTTGATGACTGCCAAAACGGATTTCGCAAAAACCGATCTACAACGTTAGCAGTGTACAAGTACATCCAAGAAGCTTTAAATATAATCAATAAAAAGCAATACGCAATATGAATATTGCTAGATATGACTAAGGCCTACGACAAGGTGCAATTTAAAATATTATTGAATAAGCTGTACGGTATAGGAATACGCGGAAAAGCCCATGATTGGTTCGTGTCATATTTGAAGGATAGAGAGCAACAAGTTGAGATTGAATATTATAATGAAGTAACAAAAGAAACACAGCTCATAAGATCTGATGTCAGACCAATACATGCTTCGATCCCCCAAGGAAGTGTTATAGGATGTCTCCTTTTCCTTATATACATTAATGACCTTCCCAAAACCATAGACGGGCCATGTGTACTGTTTGCAGATGATATTTCTATCCTCACCTCATGTCAAACTAATGCTAATTTAGATGAAAAACTTACCATTATCCTTAACAAAATAATAAACTGGATGAGTGAGCATAGTCTCGAAATCAACTTTACCAAAACAAAATTAATAACTTTTCATCCTCGGCAAAAACCACATATAAATACAAATTTTACATTCACCCAACATAAATTAGAAACAGTTAACGAATTCACTCTTTTAGGTTTAACAATAGACACACATTTAAACTGGAAAACACATATACAGAAAATTAAAACAAAAGTTTCAAAGTTCTCATATGCCCTTACCGAAATTAAAAAGACCACAGATCTGCGAACTGCACTAGTCACATACTACGCTTATGCCCACGATTGGTTTAACTATGGCATTATCTTATGGGGAAATAGCACAGACGCTTCCTCCTTATTTACCTTACAAAAAAAGCTGATACGAATTATATGTAACATAGAACCAACAGACAGTTGCAAGCCTTATTTTCAGAAACATAAAATTCTCACCTTAGCCGGTATTTATATTTTAGAATTATGTAAACTAGTCCGCAAATATCCAGATTGTTATAAAACGCGAGAAGATATTCAGACAAAATATTCATTGCGCCATAAAAACAGGCTCAATTTACCTCCCTCGCGTCTTAAATTGCACTCTTCTGGTCCATATTCTATGTCAATAAAGATCTACAACAAATTACCGGAAAACATAAAACAAGAAAATAAAACCAATGTATTTCTAAATAAACTAAAACGATTCCTATTAGACAAAACTTATTACACAATCGACGAATATCTAACGGATAAATTCAATAACAAATAGATTAAAAACATTTTATTTTATTTTTAATTTTTCTATTTGACATTTTATTTTGATATTATTAATGACATAACTTTATTTTATTTTTTTATTTTTGACGTATCATTTTTACTTATTAATGACATCAATTAATTATTATTAATTTTTTGACATATTATTGTATACTTATTAATGACATCAAATTGTATTTTTATTATTTTTTTCATATTATTGTATACATATTAATGACATCAACTTGTATTGTATTATTTTTGACATAATATTGTGTACTTATTAATGACATCAAATTGTATTATTATTAATTTTGACATCTTATTTTCTAATGTAACAAAATATACAATTATTATTATTATTATTTGTAATATGAACAAATTATACAATAATTATTATTTATCTTTTTATCTGAAAATACAACATGAATATAATTATTAAGTATTAATTTAAACTTAAATATAAAACTATAGTATTATACTCATAGCAATAATAAGTAATCAGTTGAAAAGAACTAAATGATATAAAAAATATAAAATTAAATAGGTTCTTATATTAGCGCTCTTCCTCTCTCCTACAATTTATAATGTTGCTGTGCCCGACAGGGTCCATAATTGTTTCAATTTTTTATTATTTATCACCTGTCATGTACATTATGGATTGCAATAAAGATTTGAGATTTGAGATTTGAGATTTGAAATGTTGAGTAAAAAGTACGGTTTGCAAAGAAAACTTATTTGCGTATCAATAAAGGGTAAGTATTTTTTTTTTGCTTTGTATTACTAAGTCTTAGTTAAATCTAGGTCAAGTAAAAACGTTATTGTTTAATATAAATTAGCTAAATATATTGTTTTAAGTCATAATTAGTAAAAAAAACTATTTTTTTTCTTATTTTCGTTGTTATGAACAATTCGCTTTCTTCTTCCATTTGCTACTCAGACATTTCACAGTGACGCAGAGATGAGCAAAATTGAAGAGCTGGATTCTGATTAAACATTTTTCGTTCACGAATCGTAAATAAATAAAATTTAAAAAATGTATTATTTTGCTCACCCTACCCAATTTCTTCGATTTGACAGTATCATCAGTTTTGAGAGCAGTGGTGGCCGAGTGGCCCCGACTTACGAGTTGTAGGTCACGGATTCAAACCCAGCCAGGCGCATTACTTTGTGTAATTTATTTCATCACCACTGCTCTCAAAACGGTGAAGGAAAACATCGTGAGGAAACCGGCATGTCCTAGAACGAACGTATATGTCACACGGAATGAGATTTTGCATACAAATGAAATTCCCCCTTTTCATCCTCTTACAGGTAGAATTTCCAAAAACCCTCCTTAGTGCTCGCTTACGTCATAAAAGGGAACCTAGTGCAAAATTTCATGTTCCTAGTCCCAGTAGTTCCGGCTATGCGTTGATATATCAGTCAGTCAGTCAGTTTCTTCTTGTATATATATATACACATAGATTATGATGATCCAAAGGTGATGGGTCTAAGATAGTCTCCCACCAGAGACTCACCGGTCGTCAGAGGTCACAGAATGATTCCCGGTCACCGTTTTGCGGACCAAGGGTTTGCGAACGGCCAGCTACCCAATTCTAGACGTCAATTAATCGAACTAGTTCCTAATTCGATTAATAGATGGCGTTGTTCAATAACGTCATATTTCTAAATCTCGCTGTTAAGATTTTCTGGACTTTAATGACCCTCCGTGGTATGTCAACGTTGTGTCAGTTTTTTAAGTTCATTATGAACATATTGATCTAAAATAAAATACAACTAAATCAATAAGTGCATAATGAATATTGTCACTGAAGTACCGAGTGGTAAATCCACTAAATACCCTGCCGCGTGATCATATCTTGGTAGCAGTGGTGGGTCGTTGTCGCCAACTTTTTTTATTTTTTTTATTATTTTTTTTCCACAACAATCACACAACGCCGTCTAGTCCCAAGCTAAGCAGAGCTTGTGTTATGAGTACTAGACAACTGATAAACATACTTATATGTTTCTAAATACATACATATTATAGATATTTACACCCAGACACAGAACAAATGATCGTGCTCATCACACAAACATTTGTCCTGGGTGGGAATTGAACCCACAACCTCCGGTATAGCAGTCAGTGCCACTAACCACTAGACCAACAGGCCAGTCAACTTTAGTTTGGGCGATTCTTTGGCCAATGTCGGCGACCTTGGTTCTCCTATGGATATCTTCATTCCTGATGCGATCAAGCAAGGAAACTCCGAGCATAGCCCTTTGCTCGGAAAATCGCCAAACTAAAGTGGCAGTGGGCAGGGCACATTGCTCGTAGAACGGTTGGTCGATGGGGCCGAAAGAGTGGCGACCGCGCACCGGAAAACGCAGTGTTGGAAGGCCAACAAGGTGGACTGACGACCTGGTGAGAGTCGCGGGAATGCGGTGATTCGAGACCCACAGGATCGGCCATTGTGGCGACATTTGGGGGAGGCCTATGTCCAACAGTGGACGTTTGTCGACTGAAATGACCTGTAGGGTACCTAACCAACGAATAGATTTTAGAACTCGATTTATTACTGATTCGATTTTTTAGAGAATTAAAGGGAGGAATGGTGGCTGAGTGGTAACCCCTATTTACGAGTTGTACATCACGGGTTCAAACCCAGCCAGGCGCATTACTTTGTGTAGGTAATTTATACGGGTGATTTTCAAATTTTTTGTATCTACAATTACAAAAATGAAACAAAAATGAATATCGTTACAAAAGTGACCAACGTTACAAAAAAATAACAAAAAGGAAATATTAGGGCTATTTCACAACACTATTAAAATAATGAAATTAGAGCTTAATCATTTATTGATAACATAAGCAGTCTCTTTAATTACAAAATACAGTCTCAGAACAAATTGTGCATTCCGTTTGGTCATTAAGTGTTTATTAAGATGTTTAGCCTACAGAAAAAAAACCATTGGTGATGGACCTTACGGTTAAAAATTATGAATTACTTTTAATACGTTATTACAAAAATAATAGTAAAGTTAGTTATTATTTATCAGCATTTTTTATTAAGAAAGAACTAGTAATAAACCAAATAAAAAATACTCATAAGTGCCGTTTAGCTACTACGAGTAGTATCTATACGTCGCTTATATATAATTAATAAGGAAACTGTTATATCTACACCGCGAAATTTTGATCGTTTTAATCCCGTGGAGGGTCGATCCGGTACATGAAACACTATTGATTTGTACGTCAGCTGATCGAGTCCAATGATCTGTAAGTAAAAAAATTGCGCTCTAGTTAATACATTACCCTGTATGTAGGTAAGCATAATTAAAAAAATAATTCCATTATGAAATCGGCTTTGCTTCATATTTGTTACATCTTTTTTGGTACGCAATCAAAATATGTAACAAATCGTTACGAAAATGAAAATCAACGGTTTGTTGAATAACGACCTTCGACATTTGAAGGTTAAAAATAATGTTGTTGGACTTGTCTATCACCTTAATCAAATTGAATCAATATTATTCTTTGAATTTACGCAAAAATAGTAAAACAGAGACTTACCGTTGTTTTTATAGCTGATCAACTAAAATGAAAACTTTATTGTGGAAAAAACACTACACCGCAAGAAGCACACTTTTTACAACAATGACACCTGCAGACAAAATGGCGGAATAATATTTTGTTGCCATCTGATTGGATGTCTTTGACAAGAATGTGTTGCTAATAAAGAATCTCAAATATCTACTAATTTGTGTTACAATAATGATCAACAAAATTGAATGAAATAGAAGACACATTTTGAAAGGCTAATATTATAATTATTACATAAAGATTTTTATTTCAATTTTGTATAATTTACATAATAATTACCCAATAAGATATTCCACAAACAGAACTTACATTAAAATGAGTAGGATAATCTTTATGATGGTTTTTGTAACGCGCTTTCGCTTAGAGACACGTAGTAGATGTATGGAAATATTATGACACTAAGAGCATGAATGTCCTATATTTCAGACTACTTATTTTTTTTTAAACTGAAATGTTGAAATCCTTCTCAATAAACTTTTATTCAATGATAATAACAATAATTTGATCGTTTAATATGACATTGTCTGGACAATATTCCGGGGGACGTTTTCACGTCCCAAAACGTACAAAAATTTTGAAAATCACCCTACACCGCTGCTCTCAACACGATGAAGGAAAACATCGTGAGGAAACCGGCATGTCCTAGAACCAAATTCGAAGACATGAGACATTCACCAACCCACACTGAGCCCGCGTGGTGGATTACGGCCCATTCCCTCCTAGAGGCCTGAGTCCCAGCAGTGGGAACATTAAAAGGCTGATTATGCTATGCTATGCTATAATTCCTATTTTAAATAATCCCGCAAAATCTCGCATAAATACAAAGCTCCTATCTCTCTGTGCGGGTGTATTACACCCGACATGATAGTTGGAAATTGCCTTTTGGTTGGCAGCAGTGCCAACCAAAAGGCAATTTTCAACTATTAAACTGAGTTAAACGCTACCCCGAAGCAAAAGGGTGAAAACTCGACGGAATATGATTTGAAATGCAACTACGAGGACCCTGTCTTGACTAGTGAGGGGGCACTGTCGATAAATTTTTATATCGATCAGAAATCACAAACGTTTATTTCAAATAGACCATTTATACTTAGAATCACTTTTGAATTGTCAAAATGCCAGTTAGTAAAAAACAAACTGGGCATGTGCGAGTCGGACTCGCGCACTGAGGGTTCCGTACAAACTTACCTACATACGAGTAAGAGAATAGTTCAATCCCCGAATGGACTCTCGAAGATTTTTCGCAAAAAAGTTTTTTTTTTATGACGTAACAACAAATTTTCTGTTTTCAGATTTCTGTTTTCAGAAAGCAAGGTCACATATTATAGATATAGGAATCTATATCTATACTATGTGACCTTGCTTTATGGAAAATTTCAGGATTCTGGGTCAACGGAAAGTACCCTATGAATTTTGATTCCTTTGTGAGTGTCGAAATGCACGTTTTTTGCGACATAAACGGCCGTATCTTTTTTTCAATCAGTTTTTTTTTTCTATAGGCTATAGAAACATTTGTTCCGTGCGGGAATCAAAACCGCTCTTATCCTACCGCTTTTAGGCACGAAATAGACTGTTTTCCGCACTAGTGCAGAAAAGTGCGCGTGCTCTCACTCGCCACAATTTTATAACATTTATCGTATCGGGCTGGGCGCGCGTCGACCCTCACGAGTCGCCGGTCAACCCCCGTTTATTCATTTTGTAATATTGAAAAAAGTCGTTTGATACACTTGCAAATTTGTCACTGCAGCCCTCAACTCCATAACACACTCGCCCACGGATCGTGCGAATCCCGCCTCGGTCGTAATGTCAAACATTCTGCATTTGTTCTCTGATTATTCGAAAAATAATTTAGTCGTCTTCCTGCCCTTGTCCCATCTTATTTGGGGTCGGCACAACATGTTTTTTTCTTCCATTCTATCCTGTCAACCGTCATGCTATCACTAACTTCCTTTTCTTTCATATCACTGTTCACACAATCCATCCATCTTTTCTTTGGCCTCCCTCTCCCTCTCCACCCATCCACATGTATACTCATAACTCTTTTAGTAACGTGCGTTTCATCTCTCCTCTTTACATGACCATACCAAGACAAACGATTCCCTTTCAACTTTTCAGTCACTGGCGCCACTTTCAAACTTCCTCTAATATACTCATTTCTCACTTTATCCATTCTCGTCACACCACACATCCATCTTAAAATTCTCATCTCCGCTACATGCAGTCTTTTTTCATCCGTCTTTTTCACAGCCCAACATTCTGATCCATACAGTATGACAGGTCTTATCACGGACTTGTAGATTTTACCCTTCAACTTAGTATAACCTGAAAAAAATAGGTACCTACTCTATTCGATTCTGCATTAGACAAAAGAGGTTCATAGAAGCAGGGGTGCACAACATTTATTTTTCGAGACAAATTCAAACAATTTTAATAAATAATGGTTTCAATATAAAATTTTAACATTACCTACTTAGATAAATTTGATTATTGTAAGGTAAGTACTAAACACTCAGATAGGTAAATGAAATGGATTTTTTTACCTTTTCAATTTTTTTTAAATGGCGTATCAACAAGTTTCCTCCTTACAAAACATATGAATTATACACAATACAAGGTAATAAGATAATTATTTAACATTCATACAAGTAGAAATAAGTAATAGCCTGGGACTAACAGCTGGGTACAATGAAAAACGTTCCAGGTACTGACAACCCCTGCTTCTTTTAGGTTTTTAACATAGACACTAGTACCTAGTAGTAGTAAGAACTAAATATATAATATAGCATAATCAGCCTTTTAATGTTCCCACTGCTGGGACTCAGGCCTCCTCACTCCAGGCGAGGGAATGGGCCGTAATCCACCACGCGGGCCAAGGGCGGGTTGGTGAATGACACATGTCTTCGAATTTTTGGTTCTAGGACATGCCGGTTTCCTCACGATGTTTTCCTTCACCGTTTTGAGAGCAGTGGTGATGAAATAAATTACATAAAGTAATGCGCCTGGCTGGGTTCGAACCCGCGACCTACAATTCGTAAGTCGGGGTCTTTACCACTCGGCCACCACCAAGAACTAAATAATTTATTTAATTAAAAACCTCATTTTAGTAGATAGATAGTTCAAATGAATTCATGAAGTTGGTATTTAAGTTGATTATAATAATAATAATATAATCAACTTAATAATGTGTTATGAGTACTAGACAACTGATAAACATACTTATATATATTTCTAAATAAATACATATTATAGATAAATTACACCCAGACATAGAACAAATGCTCGTGCTCATCACACAAACATTTGTCCTGGGTGGGAATCGAACCCACGACCTCCGGCATAGCAGTCAGGGCCACTAACCACCGGACCAACAGGCCAGAATATCATATATTCATATAATAAATTCAGCATCAATCTTAACTGTAATAAAGCACAATGTACATAATTATATTGTACTTTTATCACAAAGTGTACCCTAAAACAACCTTTTTTAACTTCTGTCTAATGCTGTCGCGAACAGAGTATAATATTTTAATATTTGTATAACCACGATTCCATCGATAATCTCGTAACACCCGCCCCAACACTAGTAGTCGGCTCTTTTGATGAGGCGTCTAAGTGAATTTCACTTTGATCTCACCGACGGGGAAATTGCCCCAGCGTCCGTAGCGAACCGACTTGAGTGGAAGCTTGGTTGTGTGTTTGAGACGGTGGATTTGATTACTGCAGTTCTTTTGTATGACGAATTAAAGTTATTAGGAACTTAAAATTGAAGTACTCATAGAATATGTAAAAAGTATTTGCGCAGAGTCCATTAAAGTACAGTTCAGAAGATGATTTATGTTAACTTATATATAATCCCCAACTTCCACACAACGCCATCTAGTCCCAAACTAAGCAGAGCTTGAAAAACACTTTTGCTTTACAATATTCGACTGGCCTGTTGGTCTTGTAAATGAACAAATGTTTGTGTGATGAGCACAATCATTTGTTCTGTGTCTGGGTGTAATTTATCTATAGTATGTATTTAGAAATATTTTAAGTATGTTTATCAGTGGTCTAGTACTCATAACACAAGCTCTGCTTAGCTTGGGACTAGACGGCGTTATGTGAATGTTATATTATATTATTATGTATTTTATAGATTTTTTAAAAGGATTTTAATTTATTTGTATAATTCAATAAAAAACTTAACAAATTAAAACTATATATACACTAAAGGCAAAAACTACTAGCTAAAATATGGCGTCATAAAACTCCTCCATCGCGGCTGTCGACTGGAAGTATGCCCAAAAGGCTGGCGGCATTGTCACGTTGTATGGCAATGCTTAATCTCTGACCGAGGTAAAAGCCAGCCCTTGGGTCACGCGAAGTGTCAACTAATCGTTTGGATAATTCATTAAAAAGCGTATGAGCACTCGGACCCCACGGCCCAAGAGTTTCAACCCCAAACGGCTCAAAAATAATTTTATAGCATAAATAATTCACTAGCTGTAATATACACGAGAACATATTATTATGCAAAAAATATACCCGAGAGAGAATCATAATACCCAATCTCCCAAAATGATAACCGGATAAAAATGCAAATCCGATAAAGAGAGTTTCTCAAAATATAATCCTATAAACGGATGTACCGACTGATGTTGCATTTTATGAAAGAAAGCAAAAAAGACTTGATAATACTGGGACAACAGTATCTATTACCTAAACAATTGTTTGATTTGGTAAACAAACGTGTGAAAATCACAAAGGTTTCATGTCAGGAAGAGTGGCAAGCGGTCGCCTCCTTCTGCGAAGCAGTAATGCTAGCAAAGGAGGCGGCCGATCGCGTGAGGCAACGGTCCTCACGCCCTAACCACCGCCGGGATTCTGATACCGATTTCCGGCCACCGTAGGCGCGGGCTTGCGGCCGGCGAGCAATGGGTAGCCCGCCGTCTGACCGTCCGGTAACCGTCCGGACCGAGCCCAAGTCGTCGACGGCGCGTACTGTTCCACGCACGCCTCAAGGAGATGTCAGCAAATCGTAGGGGCCCAGCAGGGTCGATGCCTACTGGTGCCATGGGTAGTGTGAAAACGAAACCCGGGACCCTGGGACGAAGGCAACGAAGGAACAGGAGTGGGTTTTAGTCAGTAAAAGTCTGACACGCCCCTTTGCTCCGCCCAAGGGCAGGAGATGGCATTAGATAATTTCCAACTTAAAAAAAAATCTGGGCAAGTGCGAGTCGGATTCGTGCACTGAGGGTTCCGTACAAACTACCCATGAAAACAGTTCATTTCCGAATCGAGTTACTAAGATTTTTCGAATGGAATGTCCAAATTACATTATTCAAAAAGTAATATACAGGCACTAAACCAGACTTAATCATGACGGCGCGTACTGTTCCACGCGCGCCTCAAGGAGATGTCAGCAACTGTAGGGGCCCAGCAGGGCTGAAGCCTACTGGGGCCAAGGGTCTGATTCTGAAAGGAAGACTCGGCCCTGGTACGAAAGGCAACGAAGGAACAGGAGTGGGTTTTTAGTCAGTAAAAGTCTGACACTATCTCCCGCTCGATGATTTTCCCACCGAAAAAAAAACCCTAATTATTATTTTATTGTTTCTTCCAGTTTTGTTCTAAGTTACATTCTAGGGTTTTTGTCAAATGTCAAAACGGGCCTTTATTTTTAACGAGTTTAGTATAAAGGTGTTTGTGTGTGTATGTATGTTTCTTACTTTTACACGCTCGAACGGTTGAATGGATTTAGATGAAATTTGACAAACGGGTTTTTTTTTTGGAGGGAAAATTATCTAATGACATCTCCCGCTCTTAGGCGGAGCGTTAGATAGTGTCAGACTTTTACTGACTAAAAACCCACTCCTGTTCCTTCTTTGCCATCGTTTCAGGGCCCGGGGTTCTTTTTCGCATCACCCATGGCCCCAGTAGGCTTCGACCCTGCTGGGCTCCTACGGTTTTGCTGACATCTCCTTGAGGCGCGTGTGGAACACTACGCGCCGTCGACAACTTGGGCTCGGTCCGGACGGTTACCGGACGGTTGGACGGCGAGCTACCCATTGCTAGCCGTCCGCAAGCCAGCGCCTACGGTGGCTGGAAATCGGGATCGGGATCCCGGCGGCTGGGGCGTGAGAGCCGTTCTCTCGCGCGTGCGGCCACCTCTTTGCTAGCATTACTGGCAAACGGGTAGTCTATGTCTTGAAATAGCACGTATGGTACTTTTTATCCTGGGAGTAGTCCCCTTGGGAAAGCTTTTTCTTTACAGGGGGGCGATGCCGCTGGCAGCTCCAAGTTGGGCATAGTCGAAACAAAACACGGGGTTTTTTTTCTTATTATTGATAGGCTCGCGTTTGACCACTATCTCACCAGGTAAGCGATGATGTGGCCGACGATGGAGCACGCTTGCCTAGAAGTAACCTATTCACTCTTGACTTAAACACTCCTAGGTTGTTTCTTAACCAAAGTGTACCCTTTTCCAAACCGTCAATAGCTTCAATCTTTACACCGCTATAAAATTATGTGAGCAACGTTAGAACTTCACTGACGCATTGAAATTTCGGCACATAATAAACCCCACGACTGAATCGATTTCAGCTATTTTTAAAATAGTTAATCTATATATATAAATGGCATGTTCGTTGAGAACAGTGTTACTGATTTTCACGGGCTCTTGACAAGACTCAAGGCATCTTTCCTGACTCGACTGACCCGGTGTAAGAATGCGATAGTATCTGAAGTGTTTCATGGTGTGTACCTGCTAAGGCGTTGTTAATTTTATTGATTTATTGATGCTAATTATGGTAATGATAATAATTTACAATATTAATGTGATTAAATAATTTATCAATGTTTCAATAATTTATTTAATCTAATGTATTTAATTTAATTTATTTATTATGTTATAACAATTTTAATTTTATTTAATTCTAAAATATTACTATGGGTTAATTAATGCCTGAAATAAACGATAAATAAAATAAAATAAAAGGGGAAACTGACTGACTGACATATCGACGCACAGCCGAAACTACTGGGATTCGGAGCGTGAAATTTTGCACAAGGCTTCCTTTTATGACGTAGGCGAGCACTAAAACAGGATTTTTCAAAATTCACTCCCTAAGGGGGTGAAGCGGGGGTCCAGTTTGTATGGAGAAACCTATTAGAATTTACGCCAGCGAAGCCGCGGGCAGAAGCTAGTTTAAGAATAAACTTAGGTTAAAAATAGCCTATTTTGATAAATTCTCGTTGCGTCACACTCACCACTCAGTACCGTGTTTGTGTGAGTGTTTAGATACCAACACCGATGCGCTACCAGTGTAAATAATGCGTCGATACTCATATTATTTAAATAACAAAATTATATTTTAGTAATACGTGTGGTCCACACTACCTCCCGTAACACAGTGTAGCCTAGCGCAGGAGCTAGGGAATTCATAAAAATACTTGTATAATTTATGTCAATAATTGTTATTATCTGCTATTTACCTACAATGAAGATATCTAATTTCTTAAAAAAAACACTACCTAAGTGCATTTAAGTAAAATTTCAGTGTTTGAATTATGATTGTAACCTAATTTTCTAACTGCAGTGTATAAGGGTGTACGGGGTGTAGGGTGTGTGTTGTAATCCAGTTACATATTGTATACTTAGGTTTTTTTTTCGGTGGGAAATTCATCTTATGACATCCCCCGCTCTTGGGCGGAGCGCGAGATAGTGTTAGACTTTTTCTCACTAAAAACCCACTCCTGTTCCTTCGTTGCCTTTCGTACCAGGGCCGAGTCTTCCTTTCAGAATCAGACCCTTGGCACCAGTAGGCTTAAACCCTGCTGGGCCCCTACAGTTGCTGACATCTCCTCGAGGCGCGCGTGGAACAATACGCGCCGTCGACGACTTGGACTCGGTCCGGACGGTCGGACGGCGGGCTACCCATTGCTCGCCGTGCGCAAGCCCGCGCCTACGCTGGCCGGAAATCGGGATCAGAATCCGGGCGGCGGTTGGGGCGTGTGGACCGTTGCCTCACGCGATCGGTCGCCTCCTTTGCTAGCATTACTGCTTCGCAGAAGGGGGCGACCGCCTGCCATTCCTCCTCGCTCCGGACCATGGCCTGTACCAAGGCCCAGCGCGAGGTACATATAAAAAAATATACATAATACAGAAAAAAAAATATGAATTTACAATTTACATTGAATAAACTTCCTAAATTAGACAACAAACTTAGAATACCTACAGCCTACGACTTTACTACGGTTACATAGTAAATAACTCCGTCTAAGTAGCACAACTGTATTTGAAGTTTAAATAAATAAATACAAAGCTCTTTCCAATTCAAAACCGCAGCCGCTTTCAACTGCTTCCTACCGGCCGAGCACAATCCAAGATGGTGGCAAATCCAAGATGGCGCACACAATCAGAGGAGTGGTTTACTTCATCTGCAATTCATTAGACCGGGTAATGGCCCATCTTTCCTTAGAAAAAGATTCCCTGGAGAATACTTAACGAATTCACGGAGGAAATAAAAGATTATTATTTGGACGGTGAGGAAAAATGTTATGTTTTAGGTGTTAACAATCGATGAAGGCTTGGAAGAGTTATGGTTACGCAAATTTTTCAATCTTTTAAATTATTTTTTTTCACACAACGCCATCTAGTCCTAAACTAAGCAGAGCTTGTGTTATGAATACTAGACAACTGATAAACATACTTATTATATATTTGTAATAAATACGTACATGTTATAGATAAATTACACCCAGACACAGAACAAATGATCGTGCTCATCACACAAATATTTATCTTGGGTGGGAATCGAACCCACGACCTCCGGCATAGCAGTCAGGGCCACTAACCACTAGACCAAATAATTTCTATTACACTAGAGCTTGACATTTATCTGTGGCTTTACTGCGATCCCACCTGATGGTAAGCAGTGCTGCAATCTTGATGGTGAAGCGCACTAGTTTATTAAGAGCCTATTCACTCTAGTCTTGAAGGCACCTAAATTATAATCGGCCGAAAAGGCCGCAGTATTAAAATTGTTCCAGTCGTTTTGTCCAGACCGTAGAGGTGTCAACAATGTAAGGATTAGTGTAAAAGTAAAATGGAATTCGTACTTATTAATATAACTGTGGTGTTAAGAAAAACCGGGCAAGTGCGAGCCGGACTCGCGTACTGAGGGTTCCGTACAAACTTACCTATGAAAATAGTTGCAATTCCCGAATTGAGTTACGAAGATTTTTCCGATTCGCAATTTTTTTTTTGTGATGTAGGTAACTACGAATTTTCAGTTTTCAGATTTTTCCCTATACTTGTGCTACAAGACCTTGTTTCATGCGCGAATTTTTAGGCTACTTCCTATTACGACTCACTTTTTATTATGATTATTTTTATTGTACTTTTTAGTTCAATATTGACCGGTCCACACTGTCCTTACATAATATCTACTTATACTGTAATATGGAAATATTGTATTGAACAAAAATTTTTTTTAAAGAGTAACCATGGAGTTTCTTGCCGGTTCTTTTTCATAGGAAACGACCAATTTGGAACCGTGCACTAGCTTCTGACGTTTTATAAGTGCCCATGTAGGCCTATATAAAATAAAAAAACTTTTGACATGACTTGACTTGACATTGTCTAACTTGCAAATACATTTTTCTCAAAAACTGAGTGACATATTTATTTCTGACGAGCTGATCCGGCGAACTTCGTACCGCCTAACATTCAATAAATTATATCTTTTGATATAGTCAACCGATTGCGTTGAAACAAAGCCTAAGTAATATATCAAGTTACACACAATTTTAATGTATAAAAGTTATCTACATCGATTTCGTACATTTTACGTGATGCGCGCACAACTAAAAACTTCTACAGATTTATTATATCTAATATAGATTTAATTTGAAGTAGAGTATTTCTCAAATTCTACTTTGGCTTGAACACCTGTCAAAATTTGGCTATGATTTAAGTTTGACATGTTCCTAACTCGAAATGCTCAATTCAGAAACCGGCCCTGAATTAAGAAAACATGAAATAGTAATATTTTTTTTAATCTTATTGAAATTATAGGTTTAAAGAATTTTATTTCTTATAAGAACAATTACACACTTAAAATGAGATACAAGGAGCTTATATTATAAAATCGCAATTTTCACATTAGGTATGTTGGTGAGGTCAAAGGGTATATATATGTCGTGGCCAGATTATAGAATTGATCACTTCATAAAATGGCCAACTAAAACTGTCCAGCCCCCCTAGCCAAGTTACAATCGTATCGTTCGCGCCAAACAACTCGAGTAGGCCACGCCTCCGATTCCTTTGTTCTGACGTCATCTCAACGCTCAGTCACGTGGTCAGAACAAAGGAATCGGAGGCGTGGCCTACTCGAGGCGTTCGGCGCGAACGAAACGATTGTAACTTGGCTAGGGAGGCAGATCGTTTAAACGCTAACATTTGATGATATGTCAATCCTCGTTTAGCCATATCATTGATGTAGGATTTCTATGATAATAAAAGGTCTACAGAAAGTAGGCCAAAAGAGGATTGAAACATCATCAAACTTTAAAGTTTAAAACAATCTGGCCAGTTTTACTTGGCCATATCATGAAGTGATCAATTTCTATGATCTGGCCACGAAATATACATGATTTTTGATCACTTTAGAATTCAAACGGTGTTTAATTGTAAAACTGCGATACTTTAAAACAAATATGAGTTGGATTTCGACATACATTATGTTCAAAACCAACTCATATTTGATTTTGCCCCCTCGACCCAAACAGAACTGTAGGTGAACGGGTAGAGCAGTGGTGGCCCAGTGGTAACGATCCTAACTTACGAGTTGTAAGTCGCGAGTTCAAACCCAGCCAGACGCGTTACTTTGTGTAATTTATTTCATCACCGCTGCTCTCAAAACGGTGAAGGAAAACATCGTGAGGAAACCGGCATGTCCTAGAACCAAAAATTCGAAGACATGTGACATCCACCAATCCGCACTGGGCCCGCGTGGTTAGTCCCAGCAGTGGGAACATTATAAGGCCGACTATACTATACTATAGGTGAACGGGAAGTAACCCTATGGGTTATGATTTCCTCGCGAATGTCAAAATATGCGCCCTATTCGGAACAACAGCCGTGTCTTTACATTGCGGTGACTTAGAAGCTTGATTTCTTCACAAATCCAAAATATAGCAAACTTGAGTCATCATCGTCATCATCATTTCAGCCGAAAGACGTCCACTGTGGGACATAGGCCTCCCCCAAGTGTCAACACAATGAACGGTCCTGTGCGTCTCGCATCCATCGGATTCCCGCAACCCTTACTAGGTCATCGGTTCACCTTGTAGGAGGCCTTCCAACGCTATGTCTTCCAGGTCTTGGTCGCCATTCCAGAATCATTCGGCCCCAACGGCCATCCGTTCGGCGAGCAATGTGCCCTGCCCATTGCCACTTAAGTTTGGCGATTCTTCGTGCTATGTCGGTAACCTTGGTTCTCCTACGGATAACCTCATTCCTGATTCGATCACGCAAGGAAACTCCGAGCATAGCCCTTCCCATTGCCCTTTGGGTGACTTTAAGTCTTCTGATGAAGCCCATTGTAAGCGACCACGTTTCGGAGCCAGATGTCATCACTGGCAACACGCACTGGTCATAGACTTTCGTTTTGAGACACTGTGGTATGTTGGACGAGAAGATACCGTGCAGCTTTCCGAACGCTGCCCAGCCGAGTCAGATTCGACGATGACTTGAGTGTTTCATACTAATTACAGCCTAATAGTTCCACGTGTTCTTGAGAAAAATGGTCTGGTCAGAAGAACAACAAAGTAATCCTATAAAGGGTTCTGTTTTTGCCGACTAAAATAGGAAACAGACTCCCGCAGCGATGTAAAACTTACCGACGGTGGTCAGCAGCATATTGTCAAGGAGAAGAGCGATGGCAACGATGACCAGAACTAGTTTCCTGGACTCCCTCAAGGCGGCAATCTTCGCTCGCCACCGGCTGGTGAAGCCATCTGATGCGACGCCCATGGTGGTTGGTATTAGGTTCCTGTAAGAAGATTTCACGATAAGTAAATTCATAAGCCGTAACCAAAGGGTAAAACGGGACCAAATTACTAAGACTCCGCTGTCCGTCCGTCTGTCTGTCCGTCCGTCTGTCTGTCCGTCCGTCTGTCATTAGGCTGTATCTCATGAACCGCGATAACTAGACAGTTGAAGTTTTCACAGATCATGTATTTCTGTTACCGCTTTAACAACAAATACTAAAAACATAATAAAGTGGTTCACTTGTTTTTAACCGACTTCAAAAAGGAGGAGGTTATTTATGTTCGGTTGAATGTATGATTTTTATTTATTTTTTTTATGTATGTTCACCGATTTCTCGGTCAATTGTGGACCGATTTTGAAATTATTTTTTTTTATTGAAAGGTTATGCTTCCAAGTTGGTCCCATAGAAATATTGTTATGATCTGATCATGAACTTCGTAGATATGGAACAGAACTCCTCATGGGATCACAGCAGAACTGTCGTAACAAGTAAAATTGCTTTGTTTATACGTGTAGTCGATGACTGACTGAAAGAAGAGGGGTAATATATCGAACTGATCTGATAATGAAGCCTGAAATTAGGCACCGGAACTCTGTAATAAATTAATTTAATCTAACCGTGTTTGGTATTATTAGAATTGTGATAAGATGCACTCTGGCTATAAGGTATTTAAGTATGGCTGAAGGGTACTTTTTAGTGGTGGTACCATAACTAAAAAGTGAAAAATAAAAAACTTTTCACATAAAAAATACAACCGACTTCAATGTAAAAAAACATTGAAAAGTGCAAAATAACTTTAATTTCGGAAGTCGGTGTTAAATAACGAAGAGACAAAACTATTATAGAAACACCGACTTCCGAAATTAAAGTTATTTTGCACTTTTCAGTGTTTTTTTACATTGAAGTCGGTTGGTTTTTTTTTTGTAAAAAGTTTTTTTAAAGTATTTACACGAAGACATAATGTAAGTAATTTATGCTATTTTTTTTAGGGTTCCGTACCTCAAAAGCAAAAACCGGAACCCTGAATGTCTATCTGTCTCTCTGTCTGTTTCTGTTTCTTTAACTTAGAAGTTTGATATTTTCACAGCGTCAAGGGACCGCAGACTTGAGTATATGGTTTTAATTTCAATTTGATACCTTTACACGTTCCCCAGATAAAGGGTCTTGACACACAGGCAGACAGACGAACGGACAACAAAGTGATCCTATAAGTGTTCCGTTTTTTCCTTTTGAGGTACGGAAACCTAAAAAATCGTTTTTATGCTTGTGCTATGGCCCCAAAACGCCTAGTATTTTAGTTAAAGAGAAGTAGCATAATCAAATTCACAGCTACACATCTCTCTGTTGACTATATCTCAATAACTGAGAATGCCGACAGTCACAGCTTCTAGCTTTTGGATTACACGTCACACGGGGACATTAATCATAAGAGCAAACAGCTATATTGATCCGGCTCACCGTTGGCTGCGTAAAAAAGACCAATCAACAGCCACACTTTCGCATACATACTAATAGATTTATTTTTTACTCTTCAAAAATATTTAGTTGTCTTCCACAGTTCAGCTGCGTCGTTGGGTATAGTAGAGTAGAGTAGGGTAGAGTTGACGGGAGCAAAGCCGCGGACAAACGCTAGTATTATTATATTATATTATGTAAAGGTCAAATCATGTGAAAACCATGCAAATCGGAGTTTGAGATGGTCTTTTGAGGAAAGAACCACACAGATTTATGTCAGTCCATACAGCAAACATGTAATGGTCAAATCATATGAGAACCATGCAGGTTAGTGTCTAAGATAGTCTTTTGAGGAAAGAACCACACAGATTTGATTGGACCTGTCCTATTTTTTTTTTATTGATATAAACCAGTGCTTGACTGCAATCCCACCTGATGATAAGCAGTGATGCAATCATTGATGGTGAGGCGCACTAGTTTATTAAGAGCCTATTCACTCTAGCCTTGAAGACACCTTAATTATAGTTGGACGGGAAGACCGCAGCAGGTAAATTGTTCCAGTCCTTCGATGTACGCGGTATAAACGACGAAGCGAAACGCTTAGTCCGGACCGTTGAAGTTTCAACAACGTAAGGGTGGATACTCGCCGTACGTCGGGTTGTCCGATGGTAGAATAGAGATGGCGGAATCAAGTCATGCAATTGTAACTGTCCAGTCAGTGCAAGCGTTTTTGACTATACGTGTAGCTCAGCTTAGTAGGCCTAGCCAAGTTACGACCGTTCCGTGTCGAATGACTTTCTACAATCGATAACACCTCAGCGTAAGCACCATTTATACGATAACACTAAAGGATGTAGCGATGAACATTTTTGAAACGATTACATTTCATTCTATCATTTTGAATGATATGAACTTTGCTACGAATTTTGCTGAGATGATGTCATTCTTATACATTTGATTAGTTTTCTACTAGCGTTAAAAATTCATCATCATCATCATCATTTCAGCCGAAAGACATCCACTGTTGGACATAGGCCTCCCCCAAGCGTCGCCACAACGACCGATCCTGTGCGTCTTGCATCCACCGCACTCCTGCGACTCTCACCAGGTCGTCGGTCCACCTCGTGGGAGGCCTTCCAACGCTGCGTTTTCCGGTGCGCGGTCACTACTCTAGAACCTTTCGGCCCATCGACCATCCGTTCTACAAGCAATGTGCCCTGCCCACTGCCACTTTAGTTTAGCGATTCTTCTTGCTATATCGGCGACCATGGTTCTCCTGCGGATATCTTCATTCTTTATGCGATCACGCAAGCAAACTCCGAGCATAGCCCTCTCCATTGCCCTTTGGGCTATTATTACTAACGATAATTTACTAATGATTGTAGATTATCAACTTGGCTAAGCCTGCAGGACTACTAAGGAGCTCAACGCTCAATATACCCTTTATTCAAAAACTTTCCATTTAACTGAATTGTATCCAATTAAGGAATACAAAATGGCTGTCACAATGGCGTCGGTGACGTATTCAAGATGGAGTCCGGAAGAGAGTCGACGGTGGTAACGAGCCGTTTCCACCAGTGTGGCGGCGATTCCGGCCCGTCTGCGCTTTTGTGTGAATAATTAATTTTCGAATGTCTCAATTATTGTATTTGAAATTGACTTTTTGAGATGATTTATGTATGATTGATGTGATAATCTTAGCAGTCAATAGGTCAAGATAAAGTGATGATCTTCCAGCGATAATATATAATTAACTAGATCTTGCCCGCGGCTTCGCTTGCGTAGCTAAAATAAAGCCTATGTCACTCAGGAATAAAGCAGCTTTCTATCGATGAAAAAAATTTAGCAATTGGGCCAGTAGTTTCAGAGATTATCTGCTATATACAAAAAACAAACTTTATCTCTTTATTATATTAGTGTAGATGGGGTACTTTTTATGTATTAAAAAATATCTAAAAGTATATGTTTATTTAGTTCATAAAATAACAAAACTTCATTTTAAAATTAATTTTAAATATTTAAATTTTTTAGTCTATTTTTTAATAAACGAAACAATAGCAGCCATGATATTACGTCATAGAGTAATTTTTTTTATGTGGGAAATTATCTAATGACATGTTGCAGCCAACTGCATTATCCACAGATTAAACATAGTGGTAATAGGCATATTGTTTGCCACTAGATGGACATTATTGTATTTTTTTTTTACAGGCCACATGATTTATTCATTTTATATACATTTAAATCTAATAATAACGTAATTAAAACTAACCTACAAAATAAAAATAAAAGCCCTAAAGTACTAAAAAAAGCAATCTAAAGTACGGCGTCGAAAAACTTCTCCACATCGCTGTCGACTGGTAATGTACCCAAAAGACTGGCGGCATTGCCATTATTGTACAATATATAAACATACTATAATGCTTGTTCAATATAAAATATGACATCGTCGTGGGTGGGGCGGGAGTGCGTTTCAGACTTTTACTGACGGAAACCCACTCCTGTTCCTTCTTTGCCTTCGTTCCAGGGCCTCGAGGTTCTCTTTAGCATCACCCATGGTCCCAGTAGGCTTCGGCCTTGCTGGGGCCCTACGATTTGCTGACATCTCCTTAAGACGCGCGTGGAACACTACGCGCCGTCGACGATTCGAGCTCGGTCCGGACAGTTACCGGACGACCGAACAGCGTGCTACCCATTGCTCGCCGTCCGCAAGCCTACGCCTACGGTGGCTGGAAATCCAGATCGGGATCCCGGCAGCTGGGGCGTGCGGCCGCCTCCTTTGCTAGCATTACTTTTTATTTTTATTTTTTATTAATGATAGGCTCGCGTTTGACCACCATCTCACCTGATGGTAAGCGATGATGTGGTCGACGATGGAGCACGCTTGCCTAGAAGTAGCCTATTCACTCTTGATTTAAAGACCCCTAAGTTGTAGCTATCTGGAAACACAGACTCCGAATTACTGTTTCGCAGAAGGAGCTTAAGTGACTGCCTGCCATTCCTCCTCGCTCCGGACCATGGCCTGTACCAGGACCCGGCGCGAGAGGTCGTTGCCGCCGATCGCCCCCACGAGGACACGGCGGTGCTCTGCCCAAACGGGGCACACCTCTACCGTAACTCCACCCTGTCCTCCGTGGTGGTCTTTAGGAATTACTCCTGTATCTTGGGTGTATTCACAGACATGTAAACTCACATACTCAAGACACCCAGACCCTGAACTATCTGAAGGCCATAAAAATATTTACACCATCTGTGAGATAATTAAAAGACAATTTAGTAAAACAAATCATATAATAGAGAAATATATGTAAGTATTATTTACGAGTTAATCTTAACTATCACTCAAAATGTTTTGAGATTTGAAACAAACAAAATTCACTACTCAAAGATTCTATAGTTTAAATTTTCTATAACGCTCCCGCTTGTTCATTACTTTTTTTTTCGAACCTCGTCAGTAACCATGACCACTTTTTTTTTGTTAGTGGCCAGTTTGAATTTTGAATAAACTTGTTCGATGCACGTACATTTTAGTTCACTTAATGTTGACGGTTTTTGACGTTCCAAATTCAAATCTCATTATTCCCTAGGGATCGCCCATACTGCATTATCTCCCTAGGGACAGAATGACTTGCTTTAAGTGATGGGTGTATGACATATAAACGGGCATTATGGAGCAGGTGGTGTAAAAATATTTTTTTACACCACCTGCTCGATAATGCCCTTTCAACCTTGGTTCTGTGTCTGGGTGTAATTTATCTATAATATGTATCATGTATTTAAAAATATACGAGTATAAGTATGTTTATCAGTTGTGTAGTACTCATAGCACAAGCTCTGCTTAGTTTGGGACTAGATGGCATTGTGTGGGGAAAGTCGTTTATACCGCGTACATCGAAGGACTGGAATAATTTGCCTACTGCGGTCTTCCCGTCCGATTATAATTTAGGTGTCTTCAAGATAGAGCGAATAGGCTCTTAATAAACTAGTGCGCTTCACCATCAACGATAGCATCACTGCTTACCATCAGGTGGGATCGCTGTCAAATATTATTATTATTGTACTGTATTACAATTTCACACGGCATATTTTTCGTCGAGAGCCAACAATTTAGCCTTTGTTAAAAACCAGAATTTTCCTCAAAAACGTGTTTGTCTTTTAGTACCTCCAAAATATTGGGAAAACGAACATTTGAAGCATTTTTGGAATACGAAACAACAATGCGGTCTCAGTTAAAACGAGGTTAAAAAGCGTTTCATTGCTTTACAAACGTTTGCCTGCGGTTTTACTTGCGTGAAAGTAGACAATTGTCCTGTGTGTAATTGTGTTGTATTGTCTTGTTTAAATTGGCCTATTGGTCTAGTGGTTAGTGGCCCTGACTGCTATGCCGGAGGTCGTGGGTTCGATTCCCATCCAGGACAAATGTTTGTGTGATGAGCACGATCATTTTTTCTGTGTCTGGGTGTAATTTATCTATAACATGTATGTATAGTACGGCCGTTATATCTTGGCGAGCCCGAACTTTGCGCAGAAGGCTGCGCACGAACGTTTTTTAGGAACAAAATGGTGGCATGAGGCGACGTGCGCGGGGCGGAGGTCTAGGCTAGACCCTGATTGACTCTATGTAAACACAATCGACCCTTTATTCAATCAAATATCGCAATCGATTTTTATCGATTCGGAATTTATTAATTTTTGTTTCTATGAGATATTGAACGAAATAGGTTTACAAACATAGTGAATGTTGTCGTTAGTAAACGAGATTTCGACTTTAATGAAAAAAAAAAACTAATAAAATTTTATTTTCTTGGTTGAAAGACAAGATTTAGTTAAATATCAGTTATTTATAAACAACTACTAGAATAACGATTGTTTGAGAATATTTTAAACCTCCATAGAAAATCGAATAAAAATATATTTATATAACTTAATTTAAATCGATTTGAAAAAAAAAAACGATTAAACAACACCCTCAGACACGCGTATTGGACATCTCTCTTCGGTAACTTCGTAAAGCTTCGTACTTATTCGGCAATGTTCGGTACGCAGTAATATGTCTCACTCACACGTTAGCATTGGTGTTATTTTCGTGTCGCTGTCTCTGTCTTGAGCACAGGTGGTGACAAAAGTTTTCGTTGGTTGTTATTATTATATTGTTAAGTTTTTTGTGTAGTTTTAGGTTTGTTTCTTTCATTCATAAGTTATTTTTGTAGCTTTCTGTCTCAAAGTGTTTTAATATTTATTTTGTTTGTAAATTTTTACTCGTAATTTTGTTTAAAAAAAATAATGTCATTAACAGTTTTTTTTACGAGTGTACATGCGCTAAAGTTCGCAGAGCCTATGTTCAGGGTCGCCAAATTACGTTGGCCGTATTGTATTTTTAGAAATATATAAGTATGTTTATCAGTTGTCTTAGTACTCATAACACAAGCTCTGCTTAGCTTGAGACTGAACGGCGTTGTGTGATAGTTGTGGAAAAAAATGTATGTAATGTATAAAAATGTATAATTGTGTTGTTGTTGTGTTGTGTTGTTGATGTGTTGTCGTTGTGTTGTGTTGTTGTTGTTGTTGTGGAACAAACTCTCGGGATTAAAAGTATCCTATGTGGTATTCTAGGACATGGTCTACCCGTCTTCCAAGTTTTTAACCGACTTCTAAAAAAGGAGGAGGTTCTCAATTCGGATGTTTGTATTTTTTTTTTTTTTATGTTTGTTCGCGCATAACTTCGTCGCTTGCCAACCGATTTGAAAAATTCTTCTTTTGTTGGAAAGGGTATACTTTCCAAATGGTCCCATAGTCACCAAGTCGGGATCTGATGATGGAATCTTGGCGAAATCGAGGGAACTCCTCAAATATTATAGGCAATTATATAGTGATTTATGTATTTTCATCGAGAACTTAAGCATTTACAGTCAAAAAGTAACATTTGATGAAGTGGAACTGACGAAGAAGACCAGAAATGGTCAACGGAACTTCATACTCGCATAGATATCACAATAAAGATACTTATGCGACTATGACAATACAAATGAATGAATGGTTCTGAATAGTTACGTTGAAAATGGTATCATCGAAGTGATCTGATGATGATGATGGAGCCGGAAGGTAGGCACTGAAACTCCGTAATTAATCAATGTATCCTAGCCGTGTTTAGGCTTATTAGAATTATCATGAGACGAACTTTGGCTATAAGGTACTATCGAACTGATTTGATGATGGAGCCGGAAGGTGGAAGGTAGACACAGGAACTTCATAATAAAACAATGTAACCTAGCAGTGTTTAGGTTAATTGGAAATATCATGAGAAATAGGCACTCTGCTTATAAGTGTACCTATCGCAACTAAAAAGTGTGAAATAAAAAACTATTTACAAAAAAAAAATAACCGACTTCACTAAAAAAAACACTAAAAAGATCAAAATAACTTTAATTTCGGAAGTCGGTGTTAAATAAGATACTGTATAATAATACCGAGAAACACCGACTTCCGAAATTAAAGTTATTTTGATCTTTTTAGTGTTTTTTTAGTGAAGTCGGTTATTTTTTTTTTGTAAAAAGTTTTTTATATTGAAATCTGTTCAAAAATATATGCGTGAAGGAGTAACAAACACATAAACACATTCATTTACAAACTTTCGCCTTTAAATTGTTATACAATAAAGAATATATATTATTATATATAACATTATTTTTAGTATATACGAAACCTGAATATAGTCTATTCAGAATCAGTAACTGAATCGATTCCAATCATTTTTACACCTTGTTATATTTTTTACCAAAAATATTTAAAAAAGCTAACAAGTTGGACACCACCGACACTAAGTACAACACAAGGTTATAGCGGGCATTAGGCGCCAGCGCACAGCTGAGTACGAAACAAACCCTCAGTCTCCCGGATGGCCTGGTGACCATGTATTTGTGCGGACAACCAGGTAACATAACAAGCTTATAACTTTGTCATTTTTCATGATACAGTTATGAAATTTTATACATAGATACCTTACATAAAAATACTAGATACGTATTTCGGGTTTCGCATATACCTATGTTGTATACCTAAATACCAAAAAAAAAAAAACTGGTAAACTTAGAATTGACACAAAAATAAAGAAACATAATACATCAAACTGCGTAGCTACAGCCTACGGCCTACGCAATCGTAGCAATGTTTGCTACCATCGTAGCAGCGTGTGCTACGCCGTAGCAAACTAGTAGCAACGCCAAAGGAATTGCCCTTTGCAAACCACTCGGTCATTTTTTCTACTTCAATATTTTTTTCAAACTAAGATATTATACTTTAATTACAATAAAATACTAAAAGAAGAAAAATAAAAACAATTAACTAATTAAAACTAGCTAGCTAGCTAAAATATGGCGTCAAAAAATTCCTCCGCATTCAGTAAATATTTATTAACTCTGAAACTGCTGAAGGGAATTTAACGAAATTTGGTACACGGGTAGCTTGGGATGTTCCCATGAGAACGGAACTGAAGCTGGAACTGAGGCCTTCTCTTTAGATGAGGGCCATAATCCACCACGCGAGCCCTGTTCGCGTTGATAGATGTCACATGTCTTCGAATTTTCGGTTCTAAGACATGCCGATTTCTTCAAGAAGTTTTACTTCATCGTTTTCAGAGCAGCGGTGTTTTTTTTAAATTGATATAAACTGGTGCTTGACTGCGATTCTACCTGATGGTAAGCAATTGGTGAATTAGAGATTTGGTTATTCGATATTCCATGACTGTGGCGTTAGGTTTTTCGTAACAGCGTGCTTTCGTTGTGAAGAGTTTCCTAATAGTAAACATACGGGGACGTGTTATTCGATATTAAAGTTTTCTGAATCATGTAATTCGAGATCGCATGGCTACGGCGTTAAATTTTTCGTGGTAACGTGCATTCGTTGTTAAGTGTTTCGGATTAGTAAACTTACGGTAACGTGTTATTCGATGTTACAGTTTTCTGAATTATGTAACACACTCACAGTAATTTAATGCAATCGTTGATGGTGAGGCGCACTAGTTTATTAAGAGTCTATTCACTGTAGCTTTGAAGACACCTAAATTAAATTATATTTAATTAATAAATTGATGAAATAAATTACACTAAGGTTAGGTTTGAACTCACACCTCCAAATTGTGGACCACCACTGCTCCTAGCAGTAGCTATTCTATTATAATATTCACATAAATCTAGACTGAAAGGCATATAAATAAAAGGTACAAGGCTAGAAGGCTAACCTTACTCAAACCTTAGGCGACCCTTTTCATCTTTATCAAACCTCACAGGGTTATGACCTTAATGTATGATGGATCAGGAGAGAAATTATATTCGGTTGGTCTGTTTCTTTCTTTCTGTACATTTATTACGATGTACTGTAGATTTTAGGCAGATTTTTCGATACTCGCTTACGACAGTGGCTTTGTTTGCTTGAAAGTTGAATATATATTGCCTGTTATTTATTTATTGTTTATTATATTCTTTATTAGAGCAGTAGTGACCGAGTGGTAACGGCCCCGGCTACGAGTTGTAGGTCGCGGGTTCAAACCCAGCCAGGCGCATTACTAAGTGTAATTTATTTCATCACCACAGCTCTCGAAATGGTGAAGGAAAACATCCGTGAGGAAACCGGCATGTCCTAGAACCAAAAATTCGAAGACCTGTGACATCCACCAACCCGTACTGGGCCCGCGTGGTGGATTATGGCCCATTCCCTCTCCTAAAGAGGAGGCCTGAGTCCCAACAGTGGGAAAATTATAAGGCCGACTATGCTATGCTATGTTATATTCTTTATTGTACACCACATAAACAAAAAATACAGGACAAACATTATCTACACTAATATTATAAAGAGGTAGTTTGCTTTTTTGTTTGTAGGGGGTAATCTCTGAAAGTATTGGTCCGATCGCGAAAATTTTTTTACCGGTAGAAAGCTGCTTTATTCCTGAGTGACATAGCCGCCAGACCGGACTGTCCCTTGCAGAGACACTGGGTGGCGACAGTCATAAATAAGATAAATAAATAAATAGTAAAAACTAACAATACTAACCTAATTATTTAAGCACTATTGTTACTAACACACAAATACTAACAAAACTATGGACAAATTTAGTCTGAAAATAAACTTATTATTATTATTATTATAGGCTATATTTTATGTATGCGGGCGAAGCCGCGGGTAAAAACTAGTCAAAAATAAGTGTACAATGGGCGGTCTTATTGCACAGGGCAATTCGGTAATAAAGTACTAAGTAGGTAATCGTAGCATTCTACTTCATGAAGTAGAAAATTAAAAATCAATTTAGTAGTTTTTGAGTTTATTCATTACTAACCAAAATATAATAAATAAAACAAATCTCTCCTTCCTCTTTACAATCTATGTAAATATATTATATTTATATAATATACAAAAGGAGAAACTGACTGACTGACATATCAACACACAGCCAAAAATATTGTTAGTTGTATTTTACTTTAGATCAATATGTTCATAGTGAACTTAAAAATCTGTCAAATCGTTGACATACCACGGAGGTTCATCAAAGCCCATAAAATTTAGTTTGAATTGAATTTAAAAAAATCTGTTATTATTAGTTTTCAAAATTATCCTTAATTTTTTTTTTTTAATAGTTTTGCGCTTGACCGCTATCTCACCTGATGGAAAGCGATGATGCGGTCGACGATGGAGCGGGCTTACCTAGAAGTAACCTATTCACTCTTAACTTAAAGATTCCCGGGTTGTAGCCATCAGGAAACACAGACTCCGGCAAGGAATTCCACTCCTTAGCTGTACGCACAATGAATGTGTAAGGGCGGGATGTCCACCATGTACCGGTGGCGCATTGCCGTACGCCTGGTGGTCCGATGATGGAACGGGCTAGGCGGAATTAGGTTATGCAATTCCGACGCAAACTCTCCGAAATACGGGTTAAAGTTTAATAAAAACACTCTCGCGAACGAATTCGCAGTTGTAGTGCTAGTAAAATATTAAGGTCGGTTTCGTTATTTCAATATTTTACCGACCGTTCTGAGAAACCGACCGCGGCCGGCCAACTCAGCTGATGGTTGGCGGATGACATGCGAGCCACGAACTTACCCGAAGCTTACCGAACGACACGCGATAATCGTGAATAGGGTATTTTATTGTGAATGAGAAAATACTAAAAGACTTAAAGAAGCTACACAGTAAGACAGTGGTCAGGGGTAGGGCTGTTCTAAACCTATCCCTGGTGTTGAAGCAATAAGCTCTGGTCGGAAAAGCTATTGTGGATAAAGTGTGCAGCCGAGTCTGCATTTCGTGTCTCGACTTCGAGTTGAGTGATTAGCCCATTAAATAACTTTAATTTCGGAAGTCGGTGTTAAATAACGAAGAGACAAAACTATTATATAAAGACCGACTTCCGAAATTAAAGTTATTTTGCACTTTTCAGTGTTCTTTTTTACCTTAAAGTCAGTTGTATTTTTTTTTGTAATTTTTTTTTTATTTTACACTTTTTAGTTATGGTACCACCACTAAAAAGTACCCCTCAGCCAAAATTAAATACCTTATAGCCAGAGTGCATCTCATGACAATTCTAATAATTCCAAACACGGTTAGATTACATTAATTTATTACAGAGTTCCGGTGCCTAACTTCAGGCTTCATCATCAGATCAGTTCGATATATTCCCCCTCTACTTTTAGTCCTCCTTTTTGAAGTCGGTTAAAAATAAGCAGTTCGTAAATGTTCATTTGATCTTAAAGTTACAAAATTTCAAAGTTTTCACTTTTTTTACTCTATTTTTTAATAAACGAAACTGTAGCCGCCATGATATTACGTCATAGGGTCATATTAAACTAATAAGTGTTTTTTTTTTCTGCAAGATTTCTTCGAGTCAGTGAATGTTTTTATTATTCGCAAATTGATTCCTAACGGATATTGTGATGTAAATTTAGTGTAGCTTTGTATCTCAAGTGTCTGCGCGACTGGACAATATGTGGAAACATTGAAACAGGTGCGATCTCGGTGAAATGGTGCGGAGAATTATTGTAGTATTGACTACCACAGCGAAGGTTACCGAGAAGTCTGACTCGATACATTTGCTACCAAATACTGCAAAAACGTTAGAATGTGTTACATCCGCATTCTAATGAAAGTCACAGTAACTTAAAGTGAATGAAAACCTAATACTTTCTAAACTTGACACTGATTAAATGCACAAACCTTGCGAAGCCAAAAAATAATAATATTATTATTATTATTTTTTGGCTTCGCAAGGTTTGTCACACAACGCCATCTAGTCCCAAACTAAACAGAGCTTGTGTTATGAGTATTAAACAACTGATAAACATACATACTTATATATTTCTAAAGACATACATATTATAGATAAATTACACCCAGACACAGAACAAATGATCGTGCTCATCACACAAACATTTGTCTTGGGTGGGATTGGAAACCCACGACCTCCGGTATTAGCAGTCAGGACCTCTGACCACTAGACCAACAGGCCAGTCAAAAGTAAACTAATTTAAAAAATCTAATTCCTATTACAGTTATCGTGAAGTCCAGCTATTCCTAATCTCTTAATGGCCGCATTTCAGCTGTCAAGAGTTTTATCTCAAGAGAAATCAATCTCGAGACCACAGCCCTCGTTTAATAGCAGTATTAATCTTTTTTTAGGGTTCCGTATTAGAACTGGGCTGTAAAAATTGTTATGACTGTTTTATTTCAAGAGAAGGTAATCTGTTTACTATAGATAGTTGGTTAAAGTTTTTTTTACTGAGATTACTCTGCTTCATATGTTTTCAATTTCAAGAGATCAATCGTCGAATCCGACTCGGCTGGGCAGCGTTCGCGAAGCTGCGCGGTATCTTCTCGTCCAATATACCACAGTGTCTCAAGACGAAAGTCTATGACGATAGTGCGTGTTGCCAGTGATGACATATGGCTCTGAAACGTGGTCGCTTACAATGGGCCTCATCAGAAGACTTAAAGTCACCCAAAGGGCAATGGAAAGGGCTATGCTCGGAGTTTCCTTGCGTGATCGAATCAGGAATGAGGATATCCGCAGGAGAACCAAGGTCACCGACATAGCACATTGCTCGCAGAACGGATGGCTATTGGGGCCGAAAGGTTCTGGAGTGGCGACCAAGTACCGGAAGACGTAGCGTTGGAAGGCCTCCTACAAGGTGGACCGATGACTTGGTAACGGTTGCGGGAGTCCGATGGATGCGAGACGCGCAGGACCGTTCATTGTGGCGACACTTGGGGGAGGCCTATGTCCAGCAGTGGACATCTTTCGGCTGAAATGATGATGATGATGATATGTTTTCAACAGTAAAAATGTATTTTTCATTTCTTTTAATGTGCTTTACTGCGATCCCGCCTGGTGGTAAGCAGTGATGCAGTCATTGATTGTTATCCGCACTAGTTTATTAAAAGCCTATTTACTCTAGCCTTGAAGACACCTAAATTACAATTGGATGGGAAAACCGCTGCAGGCAAATTGTCCCATCGTACGATTGGACGCGGTATAAACGACGAAGCGAAACGGTTAGTCCGGACCGTAGACGTGTTAACAATGCAAGGGAAGATACTCGCCGCACGCGATGGTAGATAGGAAAAAAAATCAATACACTTACTTGAAAACCCGCTCCTATTCCTATAGCTTTTAGGCACGCAGTTAACAGTTTTTCGCACTAGTGCGGCAAAGTGCACGAGCTCACCCCCGCCACAATTGATTGTATTTATCGTATCAGGCTGGGCGCCAAACGATCCCCGCGATTCGCTCATCAACCCATACACGTGAAAATTTGTCACTGCAGCTCCATAACAAATTCAATCCGTTCACAATGACAAACTTCCTCCCCGTCTCCAAGGGAACATACTTCCAAGGTAAAAAGTATTCAACGTACTATTCCAGCACGTGACCTATACGTGTGTCAAATTTCATCCAAATCCGTTAAGCCATTTAAGCAGAAGAAGTAAAAAACGTCATCATCATCTTCCTGCCCTTGTCCCGTGTTATTTGGGGTCGGCGCAACACGTTTTTTTCTTCCATTCTGCCCTGTCACTCGTCATACTATCACTAACTTCCTTTTATTTCATATCACTCTTCACACAATCCATCCATCTTTTCTTTGGTCTCCCATCCATCCACATGTAAACTCATAACTCTTTTAGTAACATGCGTTTCATCTCTCCTCTTCACATGACCATACCAAGACAAACGATTCCCTTTCAACTTTTCAGTCACTGGCGCCACTTTCAAACTTCCCCTAATATACTCATTTCTCACTTTATCCATTCTCGTCACACCACACATCCATCTTAACATTCTCATCTCCGCTACGTGCAATCTTTTTTCATCCGTCTTTTTCACAGCCCAACATTCTTGAAGAAGAAGTAAAAAACGTACACACACAAAAACTGTCGCCTTTATAATATTCGTGCGATATCAATTACTTTTCCGCCCGCCATTTTTGTTCAAAACCAATGTAAAATCAAAAAGAATATTTCTTATACAGCGCGTAAGCAAAAACGAAAATACATTTAACATTTTCATTTCTACACCCCTGTTTTATCTTTTGATAAATTAATTACAGATCTGCTCCCACGCGAAAAACGGGAAGCTAAAATATATTTCCTTTACATTTTTGGGATCCACAATAGAATAAAAAGATCCAACATCACGGTAATTTTACAACAAGCCTGAATTTAATAGGTCTATAAAAAGTAAAAAGGCATCGTAATGTGAACGGTTATAATTAATAAGAATTTCCTAAAAGGAAATAGTACAAAAAGGTTTCATTCAGTGAATCGGGGGCCCAATTTAGGAGAATATTTCTGTGAAAATTATTTGTGATTTCAATGGGCCATATTTAGGGCACGTAGAAGCTGCAACTTCCACGTTAAGACACACACAGATGGCTAGCATGGGCTTGCGGACGGTGAGCAATGGGTAGCTCGCCGTCGGAACCGAGCCCGAGTCGTCAACGGGGTGTAAAACCGTAGGGTCTCAGCAGTTCCAAAGCCTACTGGGGCCAAGGGTTCGCTTCTGAAAGGAAAACTCGGGGTCCTGGAACGCAAGCCAAAAGGAATATAGGAGTGGGTTTTAGTCAATAAAAGTCTGATTCGCCCTCTCGCTCCGCCCAAGAGCCAGAGAAGTCATTGGAGCAGCTATCTGGCGCAAAAAGGTTTATACTTCCGAATTAGTCCCATAGAAATATTGATATTCGACCTGATGATGAACTTTGAAGATATGGTACGGAACTCCTCATGGGATAACAGCAGAACTGTCGTAACAAGTAAAATTGCTTTGTATATACGTATACGCGATTAGTAAGACTGAGGGATACTTTTTAGTTTTGGTACCACAACTAAAAACTGTAAAAAAAATCTTTTTACAAAATAAATACAACCGATTCTATATAAAAAAAAACACTAAAAAGTGCAAAATAACTTTAATTTCGGAAGTCGGTGTTAAATAACGAAGAGACAAAACTATTATAGAAACACCGACTTCCGAAATTAAAGTTATTTTGCACTTTTTATTGTATTTTTTTTTATGTACGTAAGTTACACGTTTTAAATATATTTTTTTAAATAAATCGTTTAAAAGACATTTAAAATTATATTATTATTTATATTGCTTACATTTAGCCTCCTCTCCCCCTCCATGAAAGGGGAGTGCGCCGTTATCTCTTAAATGTATTCTTTCGCCGTTTCAAGAGAAATGGTGTATGTAAATGATGGTATAAGAAGTTGTAATTCAAATTCAGAACAGATTTTGAATATGGAATTCATTGAATTGACTTAAAACCTGAAAGGGTTCTTGTGAACATAATTTTCCTTTTATTGGTAGGTACGCTTGGTTTGCTTTAGTATAATGCGTCTTAAATAAAAATAGGAAAATCAATGACATCGATCTGTCAAATGTAGATTGAAAAGTACGGTTTGCAATGAAAACTTATTTGTGTATCAATAATGGTTATTTTTTTACTTTAAAGAAAACGGAGAAAAATCACGTTCGTTATCTAGGAACCCCACTTGAATATTTACTTTATTCTGCTTTTTTTTTATTCTTGATAGGTTCGCGCTTGACCGCTATCTCACCTGATGGAAAGCGACGATGCGGTCGACGATGGAGCGCGCTTACCTAGAAGTAACCTATTCACTCTTGACTTAAAGATTCCCGGGTTGTAGCCTGTTTTTGTTATAGCGGCGACAGAAATACATCATCTGTGATAATTTGAACTGACTAGCTATCACAGTTCATGAGATACAGCCTTGTGACAGACAGACAGACAAAGGGGTCTTAGTTATAGGGTCTCGTTTTTACCCTTTAGGTACGGAACCCTAAAAAGTAAGGGTTATTCAATAAAAACAATACGTGCAGAACCCACGGCCAGTGCGCAAGTTACCTTCAATATTCCACTCAGTATTTTTCCTTCTATTTTAAAAGGATTACAGTTAAGTGAATTGTTTTATGAAAAGTTTAGAAAGTATCTTGTTGCTTCGTAAGGCAGGGCTTGTGAGTTAGTCTTATTGTCTACAGTAGCTGTAGTTTCATAGACGCGTACATATTTGTCATTATAGGCGTCCATTGCACGATAGGTTTTGCTGTCAGTTTTGCCACAGTCAAATATTTTGACTGACGAAAAACCTACCGTGTAATGCGATGAAACTGACGTTTGCATGACGAAAAACGTATGGCGATAAAGTTCCGTCATTCGAACATCATTCATGATTGATGGTTTTGATTGACGCTTGCATGACCGTGTAATGGACGTCATACGCTTGGTGTACGGTAGCGGTAACGTTAGCCGTCATGTAGTTGCAGATTCGTCGTCAGAGTTTCTTAGTTTTTAACCGACTTCCAAAAAAAGGAGGAGGTTATCAATTTGGTTAAACACTACTACTAGACAACTGATAAACATACTTATAAACTTCTAAATACATACATATTATAGATAAATTACACCCAGACACAGAACAAATGATCGTGCTCATCACACAAACATTTGTCCAGGGCCTCAAGTCTGCTATTACAATAGCGTCAGAATGGTCTATCATTGATTTCATAATTGTTGATTTTGACAAGTTTGGTAATCTACTAATATAATGGCGTCATTATGACTTTCCAATGATCAACCACTGACACTTCATTGAAAGAAATGGCACAGAATAGTAATCCCGTATATAATGACAAATGAATGTCTGACGTTTGCGGTAATCTGCTAAAATATTGGCAGTTCCTACTGGAACGTCACTGTGCAGTCATTGCTTTTAATTCGTTACAAGACAGCTCGTACCACAATTCTATTACGAGACCACTGATCGATCAATGATCGGCCATTATGAATTAACAGATTACGAACTTTTAGCAAAACGACAATGGAATCGTGTTGGAATGACGAATTTATAAAAATAGCAGACTAGGGCCCCTGGGTGGGAACCGAACCCACGACCTCCGGCATAGCAGTCAGGGCCACTAACCACTAGACCAACAGGCCAGTCAGTATTGGATTAGGGACTAGTGTTAAAGTTTTAATGAAAACATACTGGCGAACGAAGTCGTTAGCTAAGTGCTAGTCATTCACGGAAATAGATTAAATAATTATGTCTCAGACTCTTTTGATTAGAGAGGTGAACACTCTCTCTAGCTCTCTGACCTCTATAATCGAAATTTATTCGTAATCTCATATTAATTAAACAATTAATGAGAACGATGACTTTATTGAAAGAACAAACGTCTAATAAACCGACCCAGTTTATTTTTAACGGGACAGAGAAAGAGTCTTAACTTTTCGAATTACAGACAAAATTAAAAAGCCATAGTGTCCCGCGTACATCTGCGTTCTGGCATACAACAGCCCCCCTGGCCAAGTTACAATCGTATCGTTCGGCGCGAACGACGCCTCGAGTATGCCACGCCTCCGATTCCTTTGTTCTGACGTCATCTCAACGCTCAGTCACGTGGTCAGATCAAAGGATTTGGAGGCGTGGCCTACTCGAGGCGTTCGCGCCGAACGAAACGATTGTAACTTGGCTAGGGGGGCAGGTTAAACTAACTTCTATCGGCGGCTTCGCCCTACGGGCTCAAACACATAAACACGTTACGACGACGCAACGTGCCATAGTACGGCATCGTGACGTGGAAATCAACATCGTGCATCGTAATAAAAAATAAAAATAAAAATGTCACGTTTTAGGAACCGACTCTGTGTGAGTGACCAAAATCTGTTGACATGATTGTAATAATAATAATATTTTAAATGTTTTTAAGCTATTGCATAGCTTCTATCGCGGGCCTTGAGCGCGGGGACCGAATCCAGAAATTCCGTAACGAAAAATATACCTCACGCTCCCCACTCCGACGGGCACGGAGGTGTGCCTTGGAGGCCGACAGAGACCGAACACCTATTTTAGAAAAGTCGTTAACGACCTGTGTGGCGCATTGGTACAGCGTTCTACCTATGTTATCATCATGCCTCGAGTTCAAATCTCGGTCAAACAAAATAGTCTTTTTGTATTATAATAGATTATAGTAATGTTCTATGATAACAACTGAACATACTTGTAGCAATTTATGAAGTAAACAAGAAAGAAAAAAAATTGTTTTCTTATCGGTCACCACGCTCAAAAAGTGTAACTTGAATATTAATATCAAAGAAAAAGAAATACTGCATAAATAAAATAAATAAATAATTATAATTGCTTATGTTGATACAAAATGCTATGCAATAGCTTTACCGCGGCAGTCCCCGAGTGCCACACTTATTTTTTTTAATATGATTTTGTTAAAAAAAATATTTAAAAATTTAATTAATATGTATATTGAATGAATAAAGTGAATAATAATAATAATATTCCACAGCTATCACACAACGCCATCTAGTCCCAAGCTAAGCAGAGCTTGTGTTATGGGTACTAGACAATTGATAAACATACTTATATATTTCATATATAGATAAATTACACCCAGACACAGAACAAATGATCGTGCTCATCACACAAACATTTGTCCTGGGTGGGAATCGAACCCACGACCTCCGGCATAGCAGTCAGGGCCACTAACCACTAGACCAACAGGCCAGTCAGTCATTGTGCATGAAGAGGTAACAGAAAGAGAGTGTAATTTCACATTTATACTATTAGTATGGATAAATTTCTATTTCCTTTATTTACGCCATAACTTGAGAACAACTTTGTTGATTTTTTTTTTTTTTGTATTTTTAAAACCTTGTAGAAGGTTCTTACGGAAAAAAATAACTGGCCATGTGCGAGTCGGACTCGAACGCAAAGGATTCGGTACTTACTATATTTAAATATAGCAAAAAAATCACGTCTTTTATATGAAGACCCCCATTTAATCTTTTTCTAACTTTATTATACTTTTTTATTCAACGTCGATGTCAATGGGAAAAGTGCCCAGAATGCTGGCAGCATTGCCACGTTGTATGGCAATGCTTTCATCTCTGACCGAGTTAGAATCCAGTCCTTGGGTCACGCGAAGTGTGTTGTAAAAATGTTTGACAATATAAACACGTAAAAAGGTTTACCATGTTGTGAAATATGACATTTTTAGTTATTTACTGCAATTATCGAAAAATCACAAAATTGCTGTTTTTTATTTTCACTTTGCATCTGTCGAAATATACATGTCTTATCTACATTGATATTAAAAAAAAACCGGCCAAGTGCGAGTGAGACTCGCGCATGAAGGGTTCGTACCGTCCTTAGAAAAAACAAGCAAAAAAAAAATCACGATTGTTATATGGGAGACTTCTTGAATATATATGTTATTCTGTGTTTTTTAGTATTTTTAGTTGTAGCGGTAACAGATATATACATCATCTGTGAACATTTCAACTGTCTTACTATCGGCGGCGGCGATCTCTCGCGCCGGGCCTTGGTACAGGCCATGGTCCGAAGCGAGGAGGAGTGGCAGGCGGTCGCCTCCTTCTGCGAAGCAGTAATGCTAGCAAAGGAGGCGGCCGATCGCGTGAGGCAACGGTCCT
Source organism: Mythimna impura (assembly GCA_905147345.3). NCBI lineage: Eukaryota > Metazoa > Arthropoda > Insecta > Lepidoptera > Noctuidae > Mythimna > Mythimna impura. The sequence goes on along the minus strand of LR990365.1, from coordinate 4,579,598 downwards.
CACGCCCCAACCGCCGTCGGGATTTCGATCCCGATTTCCGGCCACCGTAGGCGCGGGCTTGCGGATGGCGAGCAATGGGTAGCTCGCCGTCCGACCGTCCGGTAACCGTCCGGACCGAGCCCAAGTCGTTGACGGCGCGTACTGTTTCACGCGCGCCTCAAGGAGATGTAAGCAACTGTAGGGGCCCATCAGGGTCGAAGCCTACTGGGGCCAAGGGTCTGATTCTGAAAGGAAGACTCGGCCCTGGTACGAAAGGCAAAGAAGGAACAGGAGTGGGTTTTTAGTCAGTAAAAATCTGACACTATCTCCCGCTCCGCCCAAAAGCGGGGGTTGTCATAAGATGATTTTCCCACCGAAAAAAAAAACCGTCCGTAACAAAAAACGAGTAAAAAAAACACGTTAGCTGTATGGAAGCCCAATTAAATATTTATTTTATTTGTTGTTATAGCAACAACAGATATACATCATCTGTGAAAATTTCAACTGTCTTACTATCACAGTTCATGAGATACAGTCTGGTGACAGACAGACGGACAGCGGAGTCTTAGTAACGGGGCCCTACCGTTTTACTCTGTGGGACGGAACCCCAAAAACAGTGATGCTTGCTATAGAGCAGTGGTGGCCGAGTGTTAACGGCCCCGACATACGCTCTAAAAACGGTGAAGGAAAACATCGTGAGGAAACCGGCATGTCCAAGAACCAAAAATTCGAAGACATGTGACATCCACCAACCCGCACTGGGTCCGCGTGGTGGTTTACGACCCTTTCCCTCTTCTAAAGAGAGGAGGCCTGAGTCCCAGCAGTGGGAACATTATAAGGCTGATCATGCTTTCAGTAGATACGAAAGTGCTTCTTTATACGAACTCCTAATCCCTAGAACTTCTCCATAGATCATAAACAAAGAATTCAAACTATAAAACACGTAAAGAATTACCACAAACTGAAAATATTGCAAGAAACGACTTGTTACACTGTCTTCTATCAAAAATGTACAGGATAAAATACAAAACGGAATATAAATTTATATACGACATTATCTGCCAGACAAGTGGAACTTATCTGATGGTAGAATTGTAAAATATCATGTCTTTAAACTGCGGTTAATCACAATCTCAGTGACCATTATTGTCAATTTAAATGCGATGATACGTCGCAGAAATGTTAAATCTACTTACATATAATGTAACAGGAATATTTTCTAGATTTTCGGCATTTTACATGAATAAAAAAAAATATCTAAGTATTAATAATGAAAAAATAATGACGGTTTTTAACAAAATCTATCATCTAAACAATAAATCAATGGTACTCACCCTAAATACAAATCTTGAAGACACCAACCGACATTTTGGTTCAAACTAAAATCTAAAATATATATCCTGCAATATATATTTAATATTTAATAAAAAATAATTTATAAAAATTAATACTAACTATTCTTCGACGTCCGCACCGCGCGAAGCTGGCGGAGCGACTAAGTAGATTCTAGAGATACCCAATGCTCGAACAGAGACGACCAAATTATCGTGAACTCTAACTTATACTATGTTAGCCCCTCTTATATAAGTCAATAGTTGACGTTGAAAGGGGGAGGGGGGTCTGAGACGGCTGGTAGCGTCTTATCAGCTTGTGGAGATTGCTCCATTTGAAAAACCACCTTATTCTTTAATAGCTACGTTTGAATTTTCGCTGTGTCGTAGAATTTTCCAACACAATTGAAAGTTTCGAGGGATTTTTAGATGTGTGTGGAAAGGAATAAGGTCGATTGTCATTTGTAGTCAATACAAAAGCTACAGGTTTTCGATAAGTTTCCGCTGAAAATGCGGGGAGTGTTATCGTGGAAAATGGGGTAAGTGAACTTTTTTGTTACGTTATGATTTATTACTTTATCTCTGCGAATATAATGGATGTTGGTGATTATAGGATTGTAAATGTCTATAAAATTCTTAGTTCTTGCCTTGAGTAATTAAATTACGGGAAATTTTGGGACCAAAGTTGTAAATGATGGGAGAACCGTCTTGAAACTTAATAGGACTGACTTAAGAAAACTAGAGAAGCTAGTCGCGAGTTTTATAATGCGCGGTAGGGTTCCAGTTAGACTGGATGCTGACCCCAAACAGGTGAATACAGCAGATTACCAGTTTTGACGTCAGATAGGTAGCCAGCCTATCTGAACTCCAGGGCCAAATCATATAAAATTAAAATTAGTAAGTACGCCTCACTATCAATGATTGCATCACTGTTTACCATCAGGTGGGATCGCAGTCAAGCACTGGTTTATATTAGTGATGCAACGCAAGTGTCTTAACTGAAGCGGAAATGGAAACAGAAGTCAAAAGTAAATCTTTGCGGATGCGGAAGCGGAAACGGAAGCGGAAGCAGAAGTAACAGTATGAAGAAAAAGCAATTTAATTTTAAAAACAACAGAAGGCAACTTTAAGACGTAATGTAATCACGTCACGAGGCGCGGTGATGCGCAGAATGAACCAAAAAAATATAATAATAAAGAAACTCGTTGCGACACGTTTGTGTACGGCCCCCGCTACCCCCACGCGCCTCTTCCGATATGTCCAGTCGACCAAGCGCCCCCCATCCCCGTGCTCCTCGTTGTATTCTTCCGTTTAGAGTTCTGTTATAAATTTTCCGGAAACAGAAGCGGAAACGAAAGTGAAAAGGCTTGCGGAACTTCTACAGAAGCGGAAGCGGAAGCAGAGTTCTGTTGGATTACTAGTTTATATCAACTAAAAAAAAAATACGTGTGTTGCTGTCCAGAAATGATACATAATCAATTCACTAACAACAGAAATATGTGTTATTTCTTGTTAAATGACAGTGTAAAGGCTTTTTGTATACTACTTACTAGTTTATTTTAAGACCTATATTACTTATGTCAACGTGTTTAGAATTTAAGAGTAACTTCTGTTTCTCATAATAAGAATAAATATTAAAAAATAAAATATCTTAAACCGTAAAATACAAAAGTGCACTTCCTCACTTTACCATGTAAAGCGTCGACCGGTACTTAATTTCTCTCTCCATCCTTGTCTGTCACGTTACAGAATATATCGCTGTCTCTGTCATCACTTACAAGTCCGATTCCATGGTTTTGACGTAATATAGCTTTACTTTCCACATGGCTTCGCCTGAGATATTACTTTGTGCAAAATTGATCATCACCTAACTTTTCTCAATTATATTGTGATCGGCTTTCAGTATAGCTGGATGCAGCTGAGTACAGATAGTTTACGTGAACTAAGTCAAAAGTTTAAATGCGTAAAAAATACGTGCATGAAAATCACATCACATCACGTCATATCGGATCACATCACATCACATCACGTCACTTCACATCACATCGCATCACATCACGTCACGTCACATCACACTAATGCTAAAAGCGAAAATTAGAATATACATATATGTGTGTATATACACCTTGTCTTCACGCTCTAACAGTAATACGGATTTAGATTTTTGGCTCCCAGTGATGTCCTAGAATAGTACGTATGGCATTTTTTATCATTGAAGTATGTTCCCCTGGGAAAATCTAGCTAAGTTAGTTTTAAGTAAAATAAACTAGTGCTTGAGTACGATCCCACCTTAGCAGTAATGCAATCGTTGATGGTGACGTTTATTAGGAGCCTATTCACTCTAGCCTTGAAGACATCTAAATTATAATCGGACGGGAAGACCGCAGCAGGCAAATTGTTCCAGTCCTTTGATGTCCTCGTTATAAACGACGAAGCGAAACGCTTAGTCCGGATCGTAGACGTAATAACAATGCAAGGGTGGATACTCGCCGTACGTCGGGTTTTCCGATGTTAGAAAGGATATATTTTTAAAGTATCAAAACTTTTTAACACCCCCAACGTTTTAGTTTAATACAGACGGACAGATAAATCGACTTCAATCTATACCCATATCTCTCTGTCTCTCTCCAACTCGAAGCCGGTCTCTCTGGGCGACTTCATTTATTTTCTGTGGCTTTGTAACTTCACTCTATTCTTTAAAGTCGCCACAGTCTTTTGTTCTAGTTCAATTGATACTAATACTTCGTTTTCATTTTTATTGTAACAACTTAGGACCTACTTTAGGACCTACTTTAGTTCCTAAGTGGTTTGAAAGTATTCAACCTCTTTTACATGCTTTTATTTCAATTTGTATATATGTGTAAGTCGTGGCCAGATCTTAGAAATTGATCATCATTCATAAAATGGCCAAGCAAAACTGGCCAGCCCCCCTAGCCAAGTTACAACCGTTTCGTTTCGATTCTCTTTTTAGTCGATCGCCACGAGTAGGCCACGCCTCCGATTCCTTTATTCTGACGTCAACGCTCAGTCACGTGGTCAGAACAAAGGAATTGGAGGCGTGGCCGACTCGAGGCGATCAACGAAAAGAGAATCGAAACGAAACGGTTATAACTTGGCAGATCGTTTTAAACGTTAAAGTTTGATGATATTTCAATCTTCGTTTGGCCTATTTTATTTGACCTTTTATTATCATTGAAATCCTACATCAACGATATGGCCAAACGAGGATTAACATATCATCAAATGTTAACGTTTAAACGATCTGGCCAGTTTTAATAGGCCATATCATGGAGTGATCAATTCTAAGATCTTTCCACGACATATATATTATATGATGCACAATCTAATTCCACCAAGTCCGTTCCATCATCGGACCACTACACGTACGGTGTTGCGCCACCGGTACATGGTGGACATGCCACCCACACGTACAAAACGTTTTGGGAACACATTCATTATGCGTACAGCTAAGGAGTGGAATTCCCTGCCGGAGTCTGTGTTTCCTGATAGCTACAACTTAGGAGTCTTTAAGTCAAGAGTGGATAGGTTACTTCAAGGCAAGCGTGCTCCATCGTCGGCCACATCATCGCTTACCAGCAGATAAGATGTGGTCAAACGTGAGGCTATCCATAATAAATAAAAAAGTATATGTATGTTTAGGGTAAATCTTGCAAATGAATTTTGAAACAGGCACCCTTACAGGTACCTGTGTAGCAATTACACTAAAAAAGCCTACAGTAAAGCTCTGCGCGTCCAGGTGTATGTTGGGGCTTTTATGGCGGTGCAGTGCCTCCGGCATGTTCGTCAACCACAGCACGGGTGGCTTCCAGGCGGTACTTCGCAAGAGAACGGCCTCCCTGTGGTCTCGGATAAAGAGGAGCACCAACACGCTTCTGGGCTTGGTGTTGGATAGAGTGGACAGCCAAATCCTGAGGCAGTGGTCGCTCATGCACGTTCAAAATAATAATAATTTTAAATTTTACTAACATAGTTAAAAGTTTGTATTAACATAATATGGAGTTATGTCATTACTTTGTCTGAAATAAATATTTTCAATTTCAATTTTTTTAACCCATTGAGTTGAAATTTGGTATAGCCCGAAGAATCGCCAAATTTAAGTGGCAGTGGGCAGGGCACATTGCTCGCACGTTAGCGTAGCAGACTTGAGTATTAGATATTATTTTCATTTTCATACCTCCATGCCTTCCTGAGCAAAAAGATCTTGACAGACGGACAACAAAGTGATCCTATAGACCTTCCGTTTTTGTCAACTTAAGTACGGAACTCTAAAAAGAATAGAGTGGATATACATAAAATATAGGAAAGAAAGAAAGAAAACATTTATTTGAGACTCGCACAGGACAAACAACAATAAAATAAAAAGTAACGATAAAAATAAAAGACCTGTGCGAGGCCAAAAAGGCTCCTATCTCAGCATATGCTGCGATATTTAATAAGAAAGTAAAAATATCGCGTGTAGACACGTTAACTTGTTGTTCAATCATTCTTATACACGAACATAAAGGAGACAATTTTTTTTGTTTGGGGAATAGGCCCACCACAAATTGTGGCGTATAGCAATGAAATGCACGTTAGTTTATTCCTTATAATCTCTAGATTACATTGGTAATATTAGCAAAACTTTATGTAACTGGAGTACCGTGAAATACGACAGTCAAAACATGACTCTCATAATAACCTAAAATCTCATAAGAGCGATTGTCTAATGAGCGGATAGGTTTCCTTGGTTTTTTATGTTAAAATAGTGCACTGTTCAATAATATACAGCATACTTAAAACAAAGTCACGTCTGTACTACGTGACAGACTTTGATGTGATTTACACGATTTGATAGACTTATTCATGAAAATGCGTAGATGTATTCATTTCGAAATAGCGCGGCTTTTGCCGGCCATTGACTGTAGATCTAAAATAATAAGGTGATGTGTTTTATGCTGGTTGTGTAAGGAGAAAAAAAACCACATTATAGCTACATCACAAGTATTTATTACTGTTCATCATCATCATTTTCAAAGTCATCTCTTAAAAGCAGTTTTCATCTAAAAAAGATGCAGGTGGCTCAACCTCACCTTGATGCCGCGCCCAAGATAAAAACCACACTATACACATCACATATGCACAGCAGCCAACAGTGCGTCTGCCCACTAAACAATTACAACAGTATCCAGCAAGAGCAGTATTCAACATTCCGTTGAAATCGTGCTGCACAATTGATACAACCGCTTTGTGGATTATGCATGTATCTACAGATGCCATTTTCATAAAATCTTTCGAATAAAAATACGAAAAGAACAGAAGAAACATGCAACTATCTAGTAATCGGAAACAATAATAATGTTGTCTGTAGCGGTGGGCGTTTCAAAGACGAACAGTTTTCAAAGACCGTTTTTTGTTCTGCAACGTAACAACCGTTTTCCATCCTGCGACCAAACAGTCTTCGTTGCACAAACCAGTCTTCGAATTACTGTATGCGAATTGTTATCTTACTGTTAAGAAAATAAGGTCGAAAATCCATTGCTTCAACTATCACACTCGTCGCGTCGTCGTTTTTAAAACCAGTTATTGCAATGAAAAATGAATTTTAGGTTTATAGTCATAAAGTTCATTTTTCATTGTAATAACTGGTTTTGAAACGACGACGCGACGAGTACAGAATTTATTACCGTCCTCAAACTAGTTGCGACAACGAACGTTTTCTGCAACTACTTCACTCAACGATAGTTTCGTCTTCAAACCAGTTGCGACGACGACCGTTTTCTGCAACCGTTTTTGTCGTCGCCAAAACGGTTACGTCTCTTCCGTCTAAAATTCGACAACGACCCACCACTAGTTGTCTGTCAGTGTCAAACTGATTGAAACTGGACCACAGAGCATCTGCAACGGGCTATTAATTACGTTTCATTCCACGGTGATTTTTAAAGTACGTTACATGATATTTATGTTAACCGTTAATAACAGCATTAAAAACAAGTTCGCTGTACCAATTAATTATTATCTCTTGAAACGCATTTAAATCCGATGTCACCGCTGCGCACTGTAGTAACATATTTTTTTCACGTTAAAAGAAACTTGAAAACGCTCCTAAACAAGCATTTTTTGCCGTAACACTTTTTTACTATTATTTCATTATTCCGGTTAGATTTCTATATAATTTTTGGTGTGTTAATTATAATAAGATGATCGCTTTTTCAATGTGTAATATGATTAATAAACGTAACCGTTTAATAGTGGGCCCAAAAAAAATTGTCTCCTTTCCGTTTCTCTTACGCTCGCCCTAGCGACGCTCCGTGCAGATCACACCTAAGATCCCTTCTCAAATCCCGTCCTCATAAATCCAGCTACTACTCCTATTCTTTCTCTGTCCATGCTGTAAGGTTGTGGAACTCTCTTCCGCCTAGCATTCGAGATTTGCAAACGATTTCCCTCTTCAAATCTAGAGTAAAAGAGCACTATCTTTCCTCTCTAGTGTGATAATTATATATGTATTTATTTTGAGTATAAGGTATATATATGTATCTAAGTATTTATTATTTTAACTTAAGATTTCACATACTCTTCTTTTATTACTTCTACACACTATTGTCTACATTTCTTCCTATTTCTCCTTTCGCAGGTCTGCTGGAAGAAATTTCTTATAGAAATAAGCAGTACCTTTGTACAATTTTTATAATAATTTCTCTCTCTCGCATATTTGTGTGTACATAAATTATAAAATAAATAAATAAATCTATGGGTAAAATTTTATCACTGACTTTTTATCGCTGACCGCGATATCTATCACAAAACCTTTGAATATTTAACAAATATACCCCTTACGTAGTGGATAGTGCAACAAGTGAGCATGGAACTTACAATTTCTATCGCAATTCTGTATCTAACTAACCTTTGGGGCCATTAACTTGTTGGCAGAGGCACTTATTTTTGTATTATTTCCATTACTGCGGTACGGGGCGTTTAAGACCTCGTTTGAAAACTATTATTATGGCGGTAAGGGACTTAGTAGACCTCGTAACGTTTAGGAAACTAAAAGCTTTTTTGGCTAAGATAAAAGAAATCGTATAACATTTTATTTCTGCAGCGCGGTACAAGTTGGTGGTATCAAAGTGACCCCGTATTATAGTAGCTATACATCATTGCATTCTGAATGATATCTAAGGCATCTTAGATATATATAGGGTGGCTGGTAATTAGTGTACGATACTTAAACACGTGATTGTGCTCATGATAACAAACAACTTTTACTATGGGAACAAACCTGAAATCGCGAAAAAAAATCAGCTGTTCAGTACATTTATGTTTGCCTAATGTACTGAACAGCTGATATTTTTTTCGCGATTTCGGCTTTGCTCCCATAATAAAAATTGTTTGTTATCATGAGCACAATCACGTGTTTAAGTATCGTACACTAATTGCCAGTCACCCTATATATTTGTCGGCTCGTCGGGATGGTTCGAGCTACAATCATTTACCAGGTGGGTCTATGTGTGTGTGTGTGGTGTGTATGTGGTGTGTGCAATAAATAAACACAGCTAGGAACTGAATCAGTTTGCTTCTCATTACAATTCGGTACAGTGCACTATAATATTAGGTAGGTACAAACAACAAAATGTAGGACAGTTTCAGTGTTTCTTTACGCTGCGACGGCCTGGTTGAGAGTGTCCGCTGTCCTCGTGGGTTCTTCTCAAGCTCATTGCCAAACGGAGACGCCTGACTCTGTCATCATTCATCATCATCATCATTTCAGCCGAAAGACGTCCACTGTTGGACATAGGCCTCCCCCAAATGTCGCCACAATGACCGGTCCTGTGCGTCTCGCATCCATCGGATTCCCGCGACCCTCACCAGGTCATCGGTCCACCTTGTGGGAGGCCTTCCAACGCTGCGTCTTCCGGTACGTGGTCGCCATTCTGCGAACAATGTGCCCTGCCCATTGCCACTTAAGTTTGGCGATTCTTCGGGCTATGTCTGTAACCTTGGTTCTCCTGCGGATATCTTCATTTCTGACGCGATCACGCAAGGAAACTCCGAGCATAGCCCTTTCCATTGCCCTTTGAGTGACTTTAAGCCTTCTGATGAGGCCCATTGTAAGTGACCACGTTTCGGAGCCATATGTCATCACTGGCAAAACGCACTGGTCATAGACTCTGTCAAAGCGCGCCAACTCTAGTTCTTCTAGTTGCCACTAGATGGCGTGCCTTGTTTTGATGTCAACAAATCAACTGCTGGATAGGACATATTCATCTATTTCCTAAACTAAACCATATTAAAGGTACGGCCTCCACACGGAGGAAGACTATGTTTTTCTTAGCCACATACGGTTAATCCCAAACACGGTTAGATTACATTAATTTATTACAGAGTTCCGGTGCCTAACTTCAGGCTTCATCATCAGATCAGTTCGATATATTCCCCCTCTTCTTTCAGCCAGTCATCGACTACACGTATAAACAAAGCAATTTTACTTGTTACGACGGTTGTGCTGTGATCCTAAGAGGAGTTCTGTTCCATATCTTCGAAGTTCATGATAAGATCATAAGAATATTTCTGTGGGATCAATTTGGAAGCATAAAATTTCGATATCGGTCCACAATTGACCGAGAAATCAGTGAACATACATAAAAAAATAAAAATACATTCAGCCGAACACAGAACCTCCTCCTTTTTGAAGTCGGTTCATAATTTCGATGGCGGCGCCTCTATTGTCTTGGCGCCTGTGTGCGCCGCACACTTCGCACACAGGGGCGGCGCGGCCCTGCATACGAGGCCTATTAGACCTCGTTCCACACTGAACATGTTAAACCCTATAGCGTTGTTCGAAACAGTCGTGGCAGCCCTGAAGAAAACGCGTGGGCCTTAGCCAGTAACAGTTTGAAGCCGACCGAAGATTCGGCTTCGCTTTCGGCCAAGAAGTGACCGAATGTTCGACTCGACCGAAACTAGTGTCTTTGAGCTGACGGTTGTGATAGATACCTAAAAACTAACTGACTCGTCGTCTATGTGTGTGTGTGTGTGTATTTTTAGGTAATCGTCGACTTATTCGATTATTAAGTTATAACCAGAGCTCGGAATTAGGTAGAGTTATGCATGTACTTCCATCGAAATGTTGATATGAATATGGATCTTCCCGGGATTTCTAATAAAAAATCTCGTGTGACCAACAATATTACAAATAAATAATAATAAAATCCTCAGAGATAGATAAGACAAATAAAACAAAGATACAACAACAACAACACAAGACACAACAACAACAACATACAATACAACAACACACAACAATACAACACAACATACAATACAATTTTTATTAGTATTTTTCATTGAAAAAGATCTTGCCATGATAGCGACAAGAAACATGTAACAGAGATATTTGTAATTACAAAACATGATTGAAAAGAGTATCCATCGAGTTTCTTGCACATTCTTCTCCATAGAGATCTACGCTTTGGAATGTGCAATTAGCATCATTTTTTTCTGACTGACTGTCTTCTTGACATTTCAAAAGTGCCTGTAAATGGTTTATTTGAAATAAATGCTTTTGAATCTTTGAATCTCTCTACGTCAACTGAGGTGAGCAGTGAGGTTAACAAAATTTAGACACTTCCTCCTCCTCGTCATTCATGCAGGAAGAATGTTTTTTCTGCTTTATTTCTGAGTATCATAAAAAAAAATCTGCTCTTTAAATTTAATCTAGGGAACTGAAGCATATCCACTTTATTCTTTCGTGTATGAAAACAGGATAAGTACTTAAATAACTCTACCTAATTCCAACCTCTGATTATAACTAGACCTGTATAATTCATCTTCATCATTTCAACCGAAAGACGTCCACTGTTGGACATGGGCCTCCCCCAAGCTTCGCCACAACGACCGATCCTGTGCGTCTCGCATCCATCGGATTCCGGCCACTCTCACCTGAAAAATCTTCGTAACTCAATTCGGGAATTGAATTGTTTTCATAGGTAAGTTTGTATGGAACCCTCAGTTGCCCAGTTTTTTTTTAATCGATGATAGGCTCGCTTTTGTCCACTATCTCACCTGATGGTAAGCGATGATGTGGTTTACGATGGAGCACGCTTACCTTGAACTAGTTTGTATCTTTGTATCCAATTCGTGAATTTACCAGTCACATTATTACCATAAGTAGATAATTCCGTAATGAGAGATTCCTGACTTCCTGCTTTACAGAAATAGTGACAAATAGTCGCTTATTTACCACTTACGAATGATTTCAATGTCACCCATGAATTTTTAAAACTGAAGTTTGCATAAGCAGACATTATGACTGAGGCCCAAGACCTGTACCATGACGTTTAAAGTAAGATTGTTTCATTCTTATTTCCAGTGTGGGTAAGAGATGGCGCTAGACAACCTGTATAGCTCTGTCTCTTACCCACACTGAAATAAGAATGAAACAATCTTACTTTGAACGTCATGGTAACCCCGTAAGTCTGCTATTTTTATAAATTCGTCATTCTAACACGATCCCATTGTCATTTTGCTAAAAGTTCGTAATCTGCTAATTCATAATGATCGATCATTGATCGGTCAATAGTCTCGTAATGACTGCACAATGTCGTTCTAATGGTAGGTCACTGATCAAGGAAAATGTGTCAAAATTTTAGCAGTTTACCGCATACGGCAGATATTCATTTGTCAATATTTACGAGATTACCATTCTACGCCACTTCTTTCAATGGAGTGTCAGTGGTTGACCATTGGAAAAAACATAATGACGCCATTATATTATTAGATTACCAAACTTGTCAAAATCAACAATTATGAAATCAATGATAGACCATTCTGACACTATTGTAATAGCAGACTTGAGGCCCTAATGTTTTCCCGATAGGTAATAGAGGTGTTTCATCATCATCAACACTATTTCAGCCGAAGGACGTCCCCTGCTGGACATAGACCTCCCTCAAGTGTCGCCACAACGAACCGTCTTGTGCGTCTCGCATCCATCGCATTCCCACGCCTCTCACCAGGTCATCGGTCTACCTTGTGGGAGGCCTTCGAAAGCTGCGTCTTCCGGTTCGTGGTCGCCATTCCAGAACCTTTCGGCCCCATCGACCATCTGTTCTGCGAGCAATGTACCCAGCCGACTGCTACTTGTAGCCCGCCGTCCGGACCAAGCCCAAGTCGTCGACGGCGCGTATTGTTCCACGCGCACCTCAGGGAGATGTCAGCAAATCGTAGCCCAGGGGCCCAGCATGGTCGAAGCCTACTGGGGCCATGGGTAGTGTGAAAACGAAACCCGGGCCCTGGAACGAAGGCAACGAAGGAACAGGAGTGCGTTTTTAGTCAGTAAAAGTCTGACACTATCTCGCGCTCCGCCCAAGAGCGTGATTTGTCATTAGATGATATTCCCCCCTAAAAAAAAAAGCCCACTGCTACTTAAGTTTGGCGATTCTCCCGGCTATGTCTGTAACCTTGGTTCTCCTGCGGATACCTTCATTTCTGATGCGATCACGCAAGGAAACTCCGAGCATAGCCCTATCCTTTGCGCTTACCGAGTTGTGACCTATTCACTCTTGACTTAAAGATCACCAGGGTGTAGGCATCGGAAAACAAAGACTCCGGCAGGGAATTCCACTCCTTAGCTGTATAGGCGGGATTTCCACCTTGTACCGGTGGCGCACCGCCGTATGCCTGGTCGTCCGATGATGGAACGGGCTAGGCGGAATTAGGCTATGCAATTAAGACGGTATTCCCCGAAATGCAACCGGTAGAAAACCGACAGGCTAGCAACTCGTCGTCGATACTCAAGACTTTGAAGCCTCGACTAGACGAGTGCATCATTGCCAATGATCCTCTTGGCTCGCCTCAAGTGCATCAAGCTGGTATCTAGATTTTTCAAAATTTAGCCCCTAAGGGGATAAAACGGGGTCTAAAGTTTGAATGCAGAAACCTATTTTAACGCGGGCGAAACTGCGGGTAAGAATTAGTTACAGATAAAATTAATGAATTCTTCTTCTCATAATCTGATCTGATTTGAAATCGGATGAATCTCCTTTAATCTGTAAATAGAAAATCTTCGCAAAAGATAGAGAGTAACACGATATCTATTCTGAAGTCATACTATAGGGTAACCATATCTTCTGTATATAAATGGCAAAGTCCTGACTCATTCAAGGACCCAACGCCCAGCCCTTGGATCTTCCTTCTGCGAAGCAGTAATGCTAGCGAAGGAGGAGGCAAGATTACAATAAACTGGGATAAAAAATATGAATTCAAATTAAATATAGCATTAGCATTGCCATTCAACGTGGCAATGCTGCCAATCTTCTGGGCACATTTCCGGATGACAGCGATGTGGAGGGGTACTTCGACGCCTGAGTGTATTTTGTGTTTTTGTATTATATGTACATAGTTAAGTTTAGTATAAATACTTAGTTTAGATAATATTTAAGTTTCTTAAATATCTATGTAGATTGATCTATCAGATTTGCAACAGTTATTACTGTTGCAAATCTGTAATAATAAAACTATATTTGACAATATATAGAGGGAAAAAAGTAACTTAAATTAATAATTAATATAAAATGAAAAGATTTAAAATATATTTCTATTCCGTATCCTTCATAAAATGAAGGATTTTTCTCGTTAGCGCTTTATCTATACGACTATTTGGTTTAGTTTTCATAAAACTTGATAGATGGTTACCCCAGTCTTAAGCCGAGAGATTTGTTTCCCTCTCGTTCTGACTGTATAGCTTTCTCTTTCTAACACTTAAAGTCCTTTAGGGACAGATGGACGGACAAGAATAGAGTGGAGTAGATACATGTTATTTTTAAAATTTTAATAATTACACGGGTCGGCATCAAAATAAGAACCAGAATACCTATGTAAAGCTTTTTGTTTTGCAAAAGATATATTAAGTGTATATAATATGACAATACCGGTTACTTCAATAGTGATATCCCAAGAACTGGACATGACAAATTTAATCTGTGAACCAATTCGGATTCAGCGAACCAAAGCTTATGAAAATTACATAAAAACCTCCATGCTTCCGATTTTAACACGTTCAGTGAGGTAGAGGTCTAATACACCTCGTACGAGTTTACCTTGCAATGTGGCTAAGAAAAACACAGTCTTCTCCATCGCCACGCGGAGGCCGTAACTTCAATTTGGTTTCGTTTGAAAGAAAAAGAGATGAATATATACCCTATTAAAACAGAATTCAGTGGTGTGCCTACTTTAATACGGGGTCACTTTGACCTCGTACTGCACTTAGTCAAAAAAGTTTTAGTTTCTTAAACATAACGGGGTCTAATAAGCTCCTTACTGTCATAATAATAGTTTCCAAACGAGGTCTTAAACGCCCCGTACCACAAGAGTGGAAATAATACAAAAATGAGTGCCGCTGTCAACATGATGTCGACCTCGATACAAAAGGCTTAAAATCTCAGAATTACACTAACCTTGTAAAAGCAAAAGTTTGTATGTATGTTTTAGTTTGGTGTTTATTTGAATTATACACATACAGTAGGTATATAGGCCGACTTAATACAACTAGGCATTCTCTAGGTTTGAAGTCGAAACTGACGTGATTACAGAAAAATTGACAAAATATAAAAATAAAACTCGATACAGTTATTTCCATTTATATTTTTCTAGTTATGTTGTGTTATGCTATGTTATCTATATATATAAAAGGAGAAACTGACTGACTGACATATAAACGCACAGCCGAAACTACTGGGACTAGGAGCGTGAAATTTTGCACGAGGTTTCCTTTTAATGGCATAGGCGCGAGCGCTAAGAGAGGGTTTTTCAAAATTTACCTTCTAAGGGGATGAAACAGGGGTTCAAAGTTTGTATGGAGAAACTTATGAAATTTAAATGAAAAAATCGATCATTACCTAAAAATGATAACATACGAGTACACAGAGGAACGAGTCAGTCAGATTGTATGTCTCTACCACAACCGTCAGCTCAAAGACGGTAGTTTTCGTCGTGCCGAATATTTAGCTATTTTATGACCGAAACCACACCTTAACACGAAACTGGCTGACAAAATTTTTTACATAAAAATACAACCGACTTCATTGTAAAAAAAAAAACACTAAAAAGTGCAAAAGAACTTTAATTTCGGAAGTCGGTGTTTCTTTAATAGTTTTGTCCCTTTAATTTTTTTTTTTTCTAAATAGGTCCACAAAAAAAGCCGAACACATAACCTCCTTCTTTTTGAAGTCGATTAAAAACCATACCAGACGACCTGGAAAAATTGATACTGACAGGAAAAGTGGATGGGAAAAGACCCAGGGGCAGGAGTCCGATTCGTTGGTCTGACCAAATCCGTGCTACACTGGAGACCACACTTTGCGACGCCATTCACATCGCCGAAGATAGAAAGAAAAAGAAAGAAAAATATTTATTTGGCACACGTACACAGATACACACAATGCAGAAACAACATGTAAATAAACACTTAAGATAAAAAAAAAATAAGAAAATAAAATAACTAACATTGTGTGTCTCGCGCCTGTACCAAATAGGTCCAGTTCAGCAAAAATGCCAGACAACTTCGTGGTAGTTGCCTGACGCTGGTTTTCAACTGAACCTTATTTAGAGTGTACGGTAGAAAAGTTAGTTTATTTAATAGTTGTTTAGTATTAGATTATTTACCTTACATACATATATACATTTTTAAGATAGGACAACATGGCGAAATATAGGTCACGACCCTCAGCATTGAGGATAAACGACGCCAGGAGGAGGAAAAACCATACAATTTATCTTCGACTCCACAGTTTTTTTTAGTCTGCCACCGCGACTGGGCGCTACACAGATCTGCACTTGCGACTAATCATCGCCTCTGTCTAACTATACTTACTTATACATTGAATATAATATCACGCCTGAGCCCCGGAGAGGTAAGCATAAAGATCCTGCTTGTACAGAGGGGGTTCCGGGGTGGTCTTTTTTAGAGGTCACGGGGCCCTCTTCTATGTGCTGATGGTGATCACCGGAGTGGTTTTAGTGAGGTAAAAATCCCACACTCCCTGGTCTTTTCCCCAAAACTCCAGGTGCCTTTTGAAGGTTACCCCCGAAAACAAAAAAAAGGGCTGTGGGAACGTTTGAAAGAGTGACGCTGGCCATGGAACTCAAAGGCCAGCTGAAGAACACAGGTTTTAGGGTTTTAGTCAGTGAAATTCTGACACGTCCTCTCGCTCCATACACTTTTTTTTATGCATAGACTTGCGTTTGACTGCTATGTCACCTGCCCCCCTAGTCAAGTTACAACTGTTTCATTTCGATTATCTTTTCGTTGATCGCCTCGAGTCGGCCACGCCTCCTATTCCTTTGTTCTGACCACGTGACTGAGCGTTGAGATGACGTCAGAATAAAGGATTCGGAGGCGTGGCCTTCTCGAGGCGATCGACGAAAAGAGAATCGAAACGAAACGGTTGTAACTTGGCTAGGGGGGCTGCTCTCAAAATAACAAGAAAAACAATGTGAGGAAAATGGCATGTCCTAGAACAAAAAAAATGAAGACATGTGATATCCACCAACCCGCATTGGGCCTGCGTGGTACATTACAGCCGATTTCGTCTCATAGGGAGGAGGCCTGAGTCCCAGCGGTGGGAATATTATAAGGCTGTGATTATGTAAATGATATTTATTTTAAAAATAAGTTTTTATAAAACACTCGTCAATTTTTTCGTCAATTTTTACTAGATGACGTCAGTGTTTCCTATCTGACCAGACTACCCTGAGAAGAAACACCAAAACAAATTCAGGGGTCAAAGTCTACGTGTAATGGTCAAATCATTTATGAGAACCATGCAGATTGCAGATTGGTGTCTGAGATGGTCTTTTAAGTAAAGAACCACACAGATTTGAGTGGACCTGTCCAATCTGAAATGCAATTTTTAACATTTTTATCTGTCTTCAGTCGGTTTGCTCCGGCTAATCTCCGAAACGGCTGGATCGATTTTGACAGGACTTTCACTGATAGATAGCTGATGTTATAAGGAGTAACTTAGGCTACTTTTATTTTAGGAAACTGTATTAGGGTTTCGCGCAAAAAAAAACTCATGAGTTTTTTTTTTTTTTTACTGGCCTCTTACTCTCTCTCTTTTTCTCTGGTCTCGAGATGTTAGTGGCCCTGACTACTATATCGAAGTTCGATTCCCACCCAAAACAAATATTTGTGATATGAGCACAATCATTTTTTCTGTCTCTGTGTGTAATTTAACTACAATATTAGTATTTAGAAATATATAAGTATGTTTATCAGTTGTCTAGTATTCATAGCAAAAGCTCTGCTTAGTTTTGGACTAGACGGCGTTGTGTAGCTCGCCTTCCGACCGTCCGGTAACCGTCCGGACCGAGCCCAGGTCGTCGACGGCGCGTACTGTTCCACGCGCGCCTCACGAAGATGTCAGCAACTGTAGAGGCCCAGCAGGGTCGAAGCTTACTGGGGCCAAGGGTCTGATTCTGAAAGGAAGACTCGGCCCTGGTACCCGTGGTATCTCGCGCTCCGCCCAAGAGCGGGGGATGTCATCATCATCTTCCTGCTCTTATCCCGTGTTATTTGGGGTCAGCGCAACACGTTTTTTTCTTCCATTTTGCCATGAATGTCATAAGATGATTTTCCCACCAAAAAAAAAAAGATGGCGCCTTATGCTATGCTATTATGTGTGATAGTTGTGAAATATTATTATTATTAAATTGTCACTGCTGTTTTACGGTTCTGACGCGTATAAAATAAATCTCAGGTCTACAAAAGTTAAATATTTAAACAAACTTATAAGTACAGCTCTACGGTTGCTAGGCAACGCGCGTGCCTCATCCTAAATTGAACTAATTTATCTACAGAATCAATTTAGGAGTGAATATTCTTGCTATATCGTTAAAATAACCTTAGGGTGTCTATTTAATAAGGTATCAATGTGACCGGTACCCTAAATTTCTTAAAAAGTAGCGTTCAATCAACGATAAAAATTGGTAATTTCAATTTTTTTTTCTAAGGTTTCGGTGTTCGAAACCGAGCAAGCGCTAATGTGATTTTTTCATTTCATATGTGCTTTTCAAGTTTATCTAGGACTTTATTGTCAAAGAGTACTAACTGAAGCAAGAAACAATTGGTTATTGAGCCCCTCGAGCGCCGTTTGTACACACGGTTATACAACTTGAATGACCTTGAAAAACGCTTAATTATCTGTACACACGGGTGTTTTTTTTTTAGTTGGGAAAATCTTCTAATGACAAATCTCACTCTTGGGTGGAGAGGGAGATAGTGTCAGACTTTTACTGACTAAAAACCCACTCCTGTTCCTTCATTGCATTCGTCCCAGGGCCCCGGGTTTCGTTTTCACACTACCCCAGTAGGCTTCGACCCTGCTGGGCACCTACGATTTGCTGACATCTCCCTGAGGCGCGCGGGGAACAATACGCGCCGTCGACGATTTGGGCTCGGTCCGGACGGTTACCGGACGGTCGGACGGCGGGCTACCCATTACTCGCCGTCCACAAGCCCGCGCCTACTGTGACCGGAAATCGGGATCGGAATCCCGGCGATCGGCCGCCTCCTTTGCTAGCATTACTGCTTCGCAGGAGGAGGCGACTGCCTGCCACTCCTCCTCGCTCCGGACCATGGCCTGTACCAAGGCCCGGCGTACATACACACGGGTGTACGAAATTTATTCGGCCGAAAATTTTGGTCTCTATATCTTGGTTTTTCCTGGAAAAAACATGTTTTTTTTATGTTTTTAGTAAGGAAATCCCTTCCATCCTCCTTGCGTCGTTTATCCTCAATGCTGAGGGTCGTGACCTCAACGAATAACTTTCTTGTGGACTATATTTCGCCATGTTGTCCTATCTTCGGCGATGTGAATGGCGTCGCAAAGTGTGGTCTCCAGTGTAGCACGGATTTGGTTAGACCAACGGTTCGGACTCCTGCCCCTGGGTCTTTTCCCATCCACTTTTCCTGACAGTAGCCACTTTTCCAGGTATTAAGGAAAAAAGAATAATAAATTACAAAAATGTTAATTCATTAAAATATTAGTATTAATTAAAAATTAAGCAGGAGATACAGCATATAATAGCATAATCAGCCTTTTTAATGTTACCACTGTTCGGACTCAGGGCTCCTTCTAGGAGAGGAAATGGGCCGTAATCCACCACGCGGGCCCAGTGCAGGTTGGTGAATGTCGCATGTCTTCGAATTTTTGGTTCTAGGACATGCCGGTTTCCTCACGATGTTTTCCTTCACCGTTTTGAGAGCAGTGATGATGAAATAAATTACACAAAGTAATGCGCCTGGCTGGGTTTGAACCCGCGACCTACAACTCGTAAGTCGGGGCCGTTACCACTCGGCCACGATTAGATAAAATTTATTTAGGACCATACAGAGTCATTGAAGATGTCTCACCAAATGCTATTAAATTGTAAAGGATAATAAAGAGTAGGTACGTGATTCAGAAAAATAATACAAAAGTGTACCTAAAAATGTCTTTATTTTTGGACGTTTGTGTTTATATAGTGGAATGTTTATAAGAATTTAGCTTAAGTAAAAAAAATTAATACGTAATAATATTTAAAAAGAAATCCGGGCAAGTGCGAGTCGGACTCGCGCACTGAGGGTTCCGTACAAACTTACCTATGAAAACCGTTCAATTCCCGAATTGAGTTACGAAGATTTTTCCGAATCGCAAAAAAGGTTTTTTTTTGTGATCCTATTAGGGTTCTGTATTTCCTTTTGAGGTACGGAACCGTAAAAAGGGGTGGTGTAGAAATAATCAAACTTTATTAGAGTAAAAAAGATACGGTCGTTTATGTCACAAAAAACGTATATTATGACTCTCATGGAAATCAAAATTCATAGGGTACTTCCCGTTGACCTAGAATCCTGAAATTTGGCATGAGGCAAGGTTTCATGGCACAAGTATAGGAAAAAATCTGAAAACTGTAAATTTGTAATTACATCACAAAAAAAAACATTTTTTGCGATTCGGAAAAATCTTCGTAACTCAATTCGGGAATTGAACTGTTTTCATAGGTAAGTTTGTACGGAACCCTCAGTGCGCGAGTCTGACTGGCACTAGCCCGGTTTTTTCCAATTATCTCTAGTCTTTGCCCACCCCAATATAGTTGGGAAAATGCTGGGCAGATGACGTCACGAGTTATTCTCGTACAACTCGAGCCTTACGAGATAATCAAATACATATTTCCCGGCTCCTTATCGACTCAGTACTGAATTTATTTCAGCTTCAATTCGATTATACATCTAAATTCTTTATCTATGGAAAATTCGACCCTTACATTTGTAAAAGAAAACCTCTCAAACGAAATCCAACTTTAACATCTTCGCAACAAAATCCAAAACACGTTGTTCATTTCCAAAATTCTTCGGAGTCAGTGAATTGAGGATGTTGATAAAATAAAATAGACTTTATTTTCGTGTAGAAGAGTTGGAAATTGTTTGTTGTAGACGGCAGTCAATTCATTAGGTTCGGTTATTGTGGCAATGATTTAGGATTGGAGTGGGATGTCGCTGTAATTAATAAACAAAAGATATGCTGAGTCATTAATTGAAACAATTACTTGTATCACATCACGACTGATATCCTGAAGGGATAGACAGAAGTATTTATCTACATATATAAAAGGAGAAACAGACTGATTGACATTTCAACGCACAGCCGAAACTACAGGGTCTAGCCCCCCTAGCCAAGTTACAACCGTTTCGTGTCGAATTCCGTTCTCCAATCGGTAACGCCTGGGTGTCAGCAATTGTAGAAAACGATAAGTTGGTAGCCATGTTGTAGCGCCTGAGTCAGCCGCTCGTTCTACAATGTCGTTCTACAATAACAAAAGATGTAGCGTTGAACATTGTAGAAGCGATAACAATTAATTCTATCATTTTGAACGATGTGAACTTGGCTACGAATTTTCTATTTGTTTGTTCTGACCACGTGACTTAACTTTGAGATGATGTCATTCCCATACATTTCGACTAGCGTTAACGATTGCAGATAATCAACTTGGCTAAGGGTGTAAGAGCGTGACTTTTTGCATAAGACTTCCTTGCATGACGTAGGCGAGCACTAAAAGAGATTTTTAGGTTTCCGTACCTCAAAAGGGAAAAACGGAACCCTTATAGGATAAATTCTTCCCTTGAGGGGATAAAACCGAGGTTCAAAGTTCGTATGGAGAAACCTAAATTCACGCGGGCGAAACCGCTGGCAAAAACTAGTTTATTATGCCACTTCAAGACTGATCTCCCAAAGGGGCAGACAGAAGTATTTATCTAGACATATTTACATAGCAACCTACGTTTTGTTCGGAATTCAACATGCCACCCGCGACTTTATAATAATAATGATAATATCACGTTATATTGGGATCGATCTATCATCACTGACAGGACTATTGTTGCCAATAAACCTAATATAGTGGTGATAGATCGACTAGAGCGTCGCATAATGATAGTTGATATAGCGGTCTCTCATAACGAGAACCTCGTGAAAGCTGAGAAAGATAAGCAAACTAAGTAGGGTAGGGCGGGGCTAGTTGAGCATAGGGGCAAGTTGGGCAATCGAAATATCTCGCAAACTATTCACCGTACGTATAGGCATCGTATGGCGGAAAGAAGGAGTCGCAGGAGGGGTAATCACCACGCGATCGCTAGAGGCGCCTGGACGAACAAGTGAAGCGCCCGAGCGTTTTGTTTATTTTGTGACCAAAAAGTAAAAACGTCGTTTACCGCAAGTTTTCGTCTGTATTAGTCAATTGTCATCTGTTTTCAATGAGGTAAGTATTAATCTTCCAGAGAATTATTGTACTTTTGATATTTAGAGAGGTTCTGGGTATAATTCTTACGATTTTTTTATAACCTCGATTTTTTTTTTAAATTCCGGGTTGAGGTTAGTTGAGCTATAGTGACAATGACCATTAAGTTCCAAAGATTTAATTATTTTTTTTAAGATATAAGCTAATAATATAAACATTTAACTCTGATTTTAAACAGAAAGACTGAATCTAATGCTCAAGTTAATTTTAAGATACGTTAATGTTTTGTTGATTTTAGTTTTGGTTAATTATTCAAAGAAAATTACTTTAAGTTTTGTTGTTCTGTCACTAAAATATTATTATTAAATAAATAAAGAGCTGATTGTCAAACACATATTTTACTTCATCTCTAGTCAAAATTGAACCCATAGTTTGGTTAGATATTCTTAGTGCTCAACTTGCCCAATACCCTTGCTCAACTTACCTCACCTATGGGGTACATTGAGCGTACTTTTTTTTTTTTTTTATCTGGTCCTAGGGTACATCCAAAGGATGGACCCTAATTTTATTACAATCTAGCCATATATACAGACTAATAAGTAATTTAATTATATCCTAAACTAATAAATTGTCTTTACTAAGAATGTGTCCAATAGCACTTTTCTTATTGTCTCTATTAAGGCGAATACACTTCGTTCTTATATTTATTAGATAGCAGTTATGCTACATTACACTATTCACTATCACTAAACTCTAACTCGAACTGTTTTGTTCTTTTTAGTCTTCTCACTATATTTGTGTGGTCGAGAAGCTGGATTGCCTCGATGTTCACATGCTGATGAAGTCGCTTTTCGTGAGCTTCTGCAGATTTTTTTATCACTTTTTTGATGAACTCAACTTTTAGGTCCCGATGGAGGTCATCATTTCGTATGTACCAAGGTGCATTTACAATTTCCCTTAGTACCTTGTTCTGAAATCGTTGTATGATACTTATATTGGTCTGTTTGGTGCAGCCCCATAGCTGAATACCATAAGTCCAAACTGGCATCAGGACTTGTCTGTATAATAACAATTTGTTCTGTATAGATAACATGGAGTTTCTTCCTAGCAGCCAATACATTCTTTTGAATCGTAAGTCGAGTTCATCTCTTTTCTTCTTGACGTGGGCTTTCCAGCGTAACTTAGCGTCAAGAGTCATACCCAGATATTTGGCTGTATTCTCGTATGGGACTTGTTTATTATTTATATAAACTGGAGAATACTGGTGTTTCTTGTTACTAAAGTCTATGTGTACAGATTTGGATTCATTCAATTTAATCCTCCATTTTTTGGTCCAGTCATAGACTTGGTTGACAGCCATTTGAACCTTTTTAACTGCTTCTTCGTGGCTGTTTCCTACAGCCAAGAGGGCTGTGTCGTCAGCGAAGGTCCCAATGGTATTGTACTCTGTTTCTGGAATATCGCAAGTGTAAATTAGGTACAGGATCGGACCTAATACACTTCCTTGCAGTACGCCGGCTTTTATTTGTTTCAATTCTGAGTAGGCATCTTCTTGCCTTATTCTAAAGACTCTGTTTAGAATGTAGGATTCCAGGATATCTGCAAACTGCTTAGGTAACAGTCTCTTCAGTTTATTTATTAGACCTTCGTGCCATACTTTGTCGAAAGCTTGTGCCACGTCTAGGAACACAGTAGAACAAACCTTCTGGTCTTCAAGGGCGTGTTCTATTACGTTTGTGATTCTATGCACTTGATCGATAGTTGAGTGCTTTTCTCGAAAACCAAACTGGTGCTCTGGTATTATGTTCTTGCTATGTATTATTGGTTTAAGCCGTTTAAGTAACAGCTTTTCAAATAGTTTTGACATTATAGGTAGCAAGGAGATAGGTCTGTATGAAGTTGTTTCATGTGCAGGTTTCCCAGGCTTTGCTATCATGATCACTTCAGCAACTTTCCATAAGTCTGGTACATATTTAAGCCTTAGTGCAGCATTCATAAGGGTTGTCAACTTAACCAGACCCTTTCTTGGTAGGTTATGAAGTATTTCTCCAGTTATTAAATCGTAACCTGGTGATTTTCGACATCTTATATTTAGTTTTATTTCACGCGCGACTTCTCTCGGTGTTACTAGTTTAATATCTTCATATTCTGGTGTCATGTTAACCGAAATGCGGTCGTCAATGGTTTCTCCCTCGTTTGGTTGAAATATGTTTTCTAAGTGCTCTGCAAACCTCTTTGCTTTTTGACTATTAGTGACTGCCCATTGTCCGTTTTCACACTTAATGGGAGGAATTTGTGTGATCGGCCTTTTGAGATGCTTGGTAGCCTTCCAAAGTGAGTAGTCTGTATTTTGGTCGTTACTTAGTTCCTGAAGATAGGTTTTAGTTGAGTCGTCTTTGAAGTTCTGAATTAGTCTTCTTACTTTTTTTGTCAGCTGGTTTAGTTTTCTTTTGTCATCAGGGCACCTAGATTGATGCCACGTTTTTCTTTGTCTTCTTTTCTCCATAATGAGCTGCTTGATTCTGAAGGGATAAATGTTTCCCTTTGTTCTCTTGTTTATATTGGGTGTATTTTCCCACACTGCTTGCTGAATGTGCATTATAAAGTTTTCTACTTCGATATTTAAATGTTCGGGTGTTTTTAATGGAACTTTGAGATCTATTTGATCATTCAATTTGGTCTTAAAACTCTCCCAATCTGTGTATTTATTGACAAGAGTGAGCCTGTTTTGTTTGTACAAAATGTTTTCACTAATTTCTAAATAGATTGCTGAGTGATCTGAGTTCATATCATAGCTTTGTTCTGTTTTTATGTAACTGGTTGATAGATTCTTGGTTACGAAAAAATCTATTAGGTCCGGAATTTTATTTGGATCTGTTGGCCAATAGGTGGGCTTTCCAGTAGACACAACTTCACATTGCGTCTCTTTTATGGCATTCAGTAGTTCTTTACCTTTAGTAGTTGTTAGTCTGGAGCCCCAGTACGTATTTTTAGCATTAAAGTCACCGCCTAAAATAAATCTACTGCCAAGGCTGGTTAGGAAACGGATATAATGTTCTCTTTTTATCATATACCGAGGTGGACAATAGATGGCAGACACTGTTAGTGGATATTTTTTGGTTTGGAGACATATCGCCACTGCTTGGATATCCTTCTCTTCGTATTTGAGCTCTTCATAGTGCTGTAAGTTTTCTTTTACAATGACGGCACTACCGCCTCTTGCAGAATTGTCTGGATGAAGTGCATGGTATACTTTGTACCCTTTAAACTTAATATGAGATTGTTTTGTGAAGTGCGTTTCTGATATCAGGCACACATCAATTTTTTCTATGTCTAATACTACTTGTAACTCATTCTGGAGTTTTAATAACCCATTTGAGTTCCACGTCATAAACTTTAATGTAGTATTCATTTTTTAGGCTTAAGAGTAGTGGTTTTGTTGCTATTTTCAATTTTTTTTAGTCTCTCGTCGAATGATGACATTAACTTTAATATTTCATCCAACTTTTTGTCGCTGTTCAAGGCAACCAAAGGCTCTTTTGCTATGCCTTTTGCAGCTGCTTGGGCGTATGAGACGCTTTTAGTGGTGGTTTTCTTCGTCGTTTGACTTGGTTTGTTCAGGTAAGGGCCTTCACCTCTTCCAGTAGGTACATTTTGTTGAGGGATAATTTTATGGCTTTTAGATTTATTGTTTCGAATCTGTTGAATTTCTTTAGCTACCATACATCCCCTGTAGTTTGCTGGATGTGAAGCTCCACAGTGGACGCATTTTGGCTTCTCTTCTTTTGGTTTTCTGCAATCCTTGGTAAGATGTTTACCTGTGCATTTTACGCACCTCGGTTCTTTGGAGCAGTACTTTTGCGTATGACCGTACGCCTGGCATCTTTTGCACTAAGGTACCAGTTTTGTAGATTTTAGGGGCTGAATTTCTACATCACATCCCAATATATATTTTATGTTATATATTTTGCTGGTTTCTTCATCTTTTGAGAATGTCAGCATGAACATATTAAGTGGTTCTTTAGTTTTCCAGCTCAATTTGTTGACTGCTTCTAAAATCTTGTAGCCTTTACTACGCAAATCTTCAACTACTCTTTCTTGAAAAATGCAATTTTTTTGCCATAACTCTTATTGGTCTTTCTTGTTTATTCTCATAAGAGTGCCATAAGCAATTGTTGTTCAAAAGGGCTTTAGAAATTTCTCTGTACGATTCTTCGCTTTTAGCCAGACACTTGGCTAAAAGCGAAGCGTCTTGGCTTTTTTTACTTTGACAGTATCCCCGTTCATCATTTTAATGCTGAACGTGTCAGCTGATTGGCTCTCGCATAGAAAATCAAAGAATTTCTGGTAGTTCTGAATACCATCTATAATGATAGGTGGTGGCATAGGAGTTTTGATGTGTTTTTCCTTACCTTTGTTCTCATTACTTTCCTGATCTTTATGAGTGGGTTGGGCGGGGGAGGTGTTCAATTTCCTTTTTTTCCTGCTTTTTTGCCGTATCCAACCTGTTTCTCGAGCAAGCTCTTCTTCATCTGTGCTGTATTCAACAGGCGGGGGAGAATTCTCGTTGGCAGTTGATGCTGATTTCGGTGGGTTTCCCGCTTGAAGCTTCAGCTGCTGCTGGAGGATTTCTATTTGACTTTTCAGGTCATTTAAGTCTTCTTCTAGTTTTTTACGCTGTTTCCGTTCTTCACAAAAATATTTATATAACAGATGTTCAGTTTCTGTATTCAAGATTACTCTGGCATCACCCAGAGTTTCCTTTTTCGAACTCATTATAAAATATAAGTGAGTGTTAACTTCGCCTTAACAATAATATTCGCCGTCAGTCGTCAGCGTTGCGCAATAATTAGGTCATTGCGCCGCATCGGACTTGACGGCGCTATTTTGATGCGTAAGCACTTTACACTGTGGTACGCGCGCGATCGCATGCAACACAACTGTTCTTAGCGAAAATCGAACGAATGCTGATTGATGCAGAATGATGAAATTGAGCGTACTTGACTTTCAGCATTTAAACAGCTGTAGCTCTTAAATTCGACTTGTTACAAAAAAACTACTATGGACACTTTTGCTAAGGGATAAATTACTAATCCATCAAGCTGCATAACAACTCATTGAGACTTATTATTGAGGAGCTATATCCGCTCAAGTGAAAAATTGCTCAACTAGCCCCGCCCTTCTTCTTCCATCTTGACTTAGCTCGCGAGGTTGTTGACATGTGGGAAGTGGATAGAGCAATCATTGTGCCGATAGTCGTAACGGCCTATGGCTTAATAACCAAGAGCCTCGAACAACATCTGAGGAGGCTGTCGTTAGGCAGCTGGATCAAGAGCCTGATCCAGAAAGCAGTACTCCTGGACACGGCGCGCATTGTTAGGAGATTCCTCCTTCAGGAACCCTGAGCGCTGGTAGCTTGGATTTTATATTGAAATATTTAAAAATGTAATTTATATGTGACATTGATGAATAAACGTAATAATAATAATAAATCATTTATTATTAGGCATCTTGGCCCATAGATACATACCTTTCAGACTAACATATTATCGTTAGTAAATAAGACTTAGGACTATGTTAGTAATACTTCACATTGCACTATGTTCACTTCGTACTTTTCTGTGGCACTTGTCCGCGGAAGCGACGGAACACCGCGCCCTGCGGCCAAAGGTCTTCCTTCAGCATGAGGGGCAGGAAAGTGTTCGGGACTCGCACCACGAACGCCTTGAAATTGACGTTTCGGTGCGACTCCAACAGCTGTACCCTCAGTGTGAACTTCGTGACACTGCTTTATCTCCTAGCCACACTACACTACTTACTCACAAATCTCTCACGTTACTTGTTCTTCTAGATTTCAGCAGTGCCTTCAACTCTGTTGACTTCGATATTATTCTTGGAATCCTTAAATCCCTTAACTTCTCCTCCTCTACTATTAGATGGTTTGACTCCTATCTAAATGGCCGCTCGCAGCGGGTACACCTCGATGAGTCTTCTTCGGATTGGTGTTGTCTTACTGCGGGTGTGCCTCAGGGTGGCGTTCTCTCTCCTCTTCTCTTTTCTATTTTCATTAACTCTGTCACTAGAGTAATTTCCTCTAACTTCCATCTCTATGCCGACGACTTGCAGCTTTACCATCACTTTCGTGGAGAAGATGCAGAAGCCGCCGTGAACAATGACCTGGAGTTGATTGGGGAGTGGTCGCGGTCCTTTGGGTTGCAAATAAACCCCAAGAAATCCCAGGCCATGGTTATCGGTGGCAGGTATATGCGGAACAAGCTGGATGTTGCGTCGCTGTATCCACTCTGGTTGAATGAAGTTCAAATTGATTACGCGAAGACGGCTAAGAACCTGGGGGTTATCATGGACTCTTACTTATCGTGGACTGATCATGTCGCTGAAGTCAGTGCACTACACGTTCCATTCATTAAAATGCCTTCAGAGTTTTTTGCCTTTGAAGACCAAAATTTCCCTCGCTCAAACACTCATTCAGCCCATCATTGACTACGCTGACGCCTGTTATTTGGATGCCACCGAGGAGCTTTCAGATAAAGTTGAGCATTTGCAAAATATTTGTATTCGTTTTGTTTTCAATCTTAAAAAGTATGATCATGTCTCAGGCTTTCGCAAGATACTCAAGTGGCTCCCTATTCGACTTCGCAGGAACTCTCGGATATTATGTCTGCTATTTAACATCCTTCACAACCCTAAAATGCCCTCCTATTTGCGGGAACGCTTTTCCTACTCACGTCCTTCTGATGCACCTTGCAGATCGCATCTAAAGAATCTCCTTAAATCCCCTCCCCACTCTACCGATTTCTACTCCTACTTCTTCACTGCGCAAGCAGTACGGTTATGGAATTTACTACCGCCTGACATTAGGGGCTGCCAAACTCTTGCAGTTTTTAAAAGTAGAGTGAAAGAACACTATCTTTCCATTTCGTCATAGTTGCATATTAGTTTGTATGTATTAGTTTTATTATATTATTTAGTAAGTATGTATTTTTGTGATATTTATTTTACTATGTGTATGATATAATTATAATAGTATATCTTTTTTTTTTGCTTGTTATATTATTTTATTGATACCTAACTATTTTCCTATCACTGCACACACACGGTGTCTACATATCTATTTTCTTCCAACTCTCCTTTCGCAGGTGTGCTGGAAGAGATTTCTTTAGAAATAAGCATCACCTCTGTACCTATTTTTCTGTTTCCTTCTTCTAATCTTTTATTTTGTGTACATAAATCGTTAAATAAATAAATAAATAAATAATCTACTATAACACTTGAACTAGAGATTTCAGTGACATCTCTATGAGATAGTGTTCTCGTGTACCGAATTTGTATCGAATTTGAACCAAACTTTGGTTCAAATTCGATTAAACCTTGAAACTGTGATTGATTACCAGGCACATATAGTAAGTTATGTTCAAGGATAATGTAATAGAAGCTTGTGTGATATTCAGAGTTAGTTTAATTATTTTTATATATATATTTATTTTGTTCCTTTAGATTATTACGTATTAAATGTTAAACGGGGGTGAGGGGTACACCTATTCTT
Organism: Mythimna impura; assembly: GCA_905147345.3. Taxonomy (NCBI): domain Eukaryota; kingdom Metazoa; phylum Arthropoda; class Insecta; order Lepidoptera; family Noctuidae; genus Mythimna; species Mythimna impura. The sequence goes on along the minus strand of LR990365.1, from coordinate 4,549,955 downwards.
ATTTTCTCTTATGTATCTAGGGAGGGAGGGGCTCAAAATACAGTATAAATCGTTTAAAATTACGTAATAACTGAATGGCACCCATAAAGAATTTGTAGTTTCGAATTATGTTAATTAATATTTAATAATAAGTAGCTATTTTGGCGACCGCGTACCGGAAGACGCAGTGTTGGAAGGCCCCCTACAAGGTGGACCGATGACCTGGTGAAGGTTGCGGGAATCTGATGGATGCGAGACGCACAGGACCGTTCATTGTGGTGACATTTGGGGGAACTTTGGGGCCTATGTCCAGCAGTGGACGTCTATCGGCTGAAATGATGATGATGATGATGATGAGCTTTTTTTACATGTGCATAAGATGATGCTAGTTTTTAATGTAGTCTCAATATTAGCGTTTGTTTATATCCCAAAATGTCACTCAATTTATGGAAATATTGTACAGGCTATTGATTGATGAATGAAAAACAATGGAAAAACATTGCGCGTAATATTTTCTAGAAGCAATTGTTATGAATTGATTCAATTATGAATTTACCAATTATGACAAATTTTCGTGGACAATTTTGGGATTTCGTTTTTTTTACTTTTGACTACATAAATATGATCAGTAACGGGTACAGATAGGGCCCAATTTTTTTTTGTACTAATTAAAAATAGGGGTGTATAAGTCAATCAGATATATATTATTTAGCGATTCTTTTTTATTGGTGTGATCGTACATTTTGTAAATTATAATACCTAAAAAAACTCTAATTGTACCAGAAAATGTCCTACATTATTCTTTTATCTATCCCCCTTACCCGTCCGTTCTCAATAGAATTCAGGAGGCGTGAGATATTTAATAAAGGCGTCCCACCCGAACGCGATGTGACGCCAGGAATGTTAGATCAATATCCGGACGCATGCACCCTGTATATGAATACTCATAAACGTACTGGGCTAGGCGGGCAGAACCCCGGGGCCCCCTGACTCGGGGAGCCCCACGCTGGATTGGTCACACGCTTACGCGAATTATACCTAAACAGGCATTGGACTGAAATTCTCAAGTGAATAGGAAGCGTGGTCGTCCTCGGTAAACTTGGCGACGCACCGTTTTGGTAGAAGCGATGGCCATCGGACTGATATGGAGCGAGGTGAAGCGTAAAGCTCAAGACCGGTCGCGATAGGTGACTACTGTCGACGCCCTCTTCCCCAGCTAGGGGACATAGGATCTTAAGTGAAGTAAGTCAAGACATCACATAAACATTTGTCCTGGATGCGAATCGAACCAACCACCTCCGGCATAGTAGTCAGGGCCAGAACCAAAAGGTCAACAGGCAATATTGAATTTCACCTTCGAAATCTAAATAACAGTTATTGTTATTGGTTGCCTGTGGAGAAATCACAATAAAAAAAAAACCTATAATGTTCTGCGGGTCCAATATAACAACGCGTTCAGGGGTCTTTTGGGGCTTCCATGGAGGTGTAGTGCCTCCGGCATGTTCGTCGACCACAGCACGGATGGTATCCAGGCGGAGCTTCGTAAAAGAACGGCCTCTCTGTGGTCTCGGGTAAACAGCAGCACCAACAGGCTTCTGGGCGTGGCGTCCAAATTAATAATTATTTTAAATTTATAGTTATAAGTTTGTACCTACTAACATAATATCTGTGTGCTTGGTCTGAAATAAATATTTTCAATTTAAATTATGCTAACTAGTATTAATCAGCAAAAGTCTGACACTCCCTCCCGTTCCAGAGCAAAAGAAGTTATTCGATGATATCCCACGTAAAAAAGGGGCCCCAGCTTTTTTTGCCCCTGGGCTGTTGGTCATCTCGCTACGCCACTGAATACCATGTGTATGCTGGAAAGACAGCCTGTATATGAATATGTGTGGTGTTACGTTCAATGGGAAATATTCATAAAAATTCTATGACCCCAAATGAGGGTAAATATGGTAGTAAGATGTATAAAACACTGAATCATGAACAAAAAATGTATGCAAATTGCAAAATACTAGTATGTTTCAGTGGCTTCATCCGCGGTGAAGCAGTTTTTTTTTTAATATAACATAAACTAGTGCTTGAATGCAATCCCGCCTGATGGTAAGCAGTGATGCAATCGTTGATGGTGAGGCGCACTAGTTTATAAAGAGCCTTAAAGACACCTAAATTATAATCGGACGGGAAGACCGCAGCAGCCAAATTGTTCCAGTCCTTCGATGTATGCGGTATAAATTACGAAGCGAAATGCTTAGACCGGGCCGTAGAGGTGCTAACAACGTAAGGGTGGATACTCGCCGTACGTCGGGTTGTCCGATGGTGGAAAGGTGATGGCGGAATCAAGTCATGTAATTCCTGCGAACACTCTCCAAAATGCATCCTGTAAAATACCGAAACACTGGCCTATTCGCACGCCTTTCTACTGCAATTTTTTCAAGAGAACCAGACGTACGGTGAAACGCCACCGGTACATGGTGAACATCCCACCCATACTAAGCCATAGATTATACACTTAAACTGGTAGACTAAGTTGTAAGATCCAATGATGAAAGAAAGGGTAGAGATCAGACTGTGTTTTGTGTAGACAACCACAGACTATGTAGATATCAGTCAACTGTGTTTATATATATATTATTGTGTGTCTATAGTGCAGCACAGTTATGCTCGGTTTGCACATGGCCCGACTGTTTACTATATTTTATTATGCGTCTATTTGGGCAGAATAAACATGTTTTCTTTTTTTCTTTCTTTATACGCACAAAACGCTTAGGGAACACATTGCCACCGCGCAATGCATTGCAAATGGGAACGCATTGCATTGCATTGCGCATGGCATCACCGCGGGCCCTAACAGAATACCAGCGCTGCGTTATTTATAGTTTTAAATATCGCAGCATATGCTGAGTAAGTAAAGTAGGCGCCTTTTTGGCCTTGCACAGATCATACAGTTATTTTTTATACTTAATTCTACTATATTTTAATTCCAATGTATTATGTGTATTTTAATTTTACTGTACGAATAAACGTTTTTTCTTTCTTTTTTTCTTTTATTCATTGTGCGTACAACTAAGGAATGTAATTCCCTGTTGTCTGTTTCCTGATAGCTACAACTTGGAGATCTTTAAGTCAAGAATGAATAGGTTACTTCTAGGTAAGCGTGATCCATCGTCGACCACATCGTCGCTTTCCATCAGGTGAGATAGTGGTCAAGCGCGAGCTTTTAAACAATTAAAAAAAAACCAGGCAAGTGCGAGTCGAACTCGCGCTCTGAGGGTTCCGTACAAACTTACCTATGAAAACGGTTCAATTTCCGAATCCAGTCACAAAGATTCTTACAATTTTTTAGTGACGTAACTAAAAATTTACAGTTTTCAGTTTTTTTTTCCTATACTTATGCTATTAGACCTTGCTTCATGCCAAATTTCAGGATTCTAGAACAACGGGATTTAACCTATGAATTTTGATTCCCTTGAGAGTGTCGAAATATATACGTTTTTTGCAACATAAACAGCCGTATTTTTTCATTAACTTAGAAGTTTGATTTTTTCATAGCTTCAAGGAACCGCAGACTTGAATATATGGTTTTAATTTCAACTCGATACCTCTACGCGTTCTTGAGATTAAGGGTCTTCACAGACTGACAGACAGACGAAAGGACAACAAAGTGATCCTATAAGGGTTCCGTTTTTTTTCCTTTTGAGTTACGGAACCCTAAAAAAGGAAAAATCTTTTCCCAACACACTCACGTCAAAACTCTCATTTTTACTATCATACAAATAATAATTTCCCCACCCCCCGGGGGGCGCACAAAGCTTACCTAATATATTCCTAGCTACCCCAATGGGGTCTATCGAGGATAAAATTGAACGTGTCTACCGCAGCCACTGGTAATAAAAGGGGATGATAATTGAACCCCCCGGGGGATAGAGTTGGGGATGCAGAGGGGGAAGTAGGCAGAATACTGTTGGTACAAAAATACTGTAAGTACCAGGATTGTTCATAAGAGTTTTTGCGTAGTGGCCATACGCTAGCCTGATAGACGTGACCTGATGGATGTGTGGTGTGACGAGAATGGATAAAGTGAGAAATAGGTATATTAAAGGTTAAAGTGGCGCCAGTGACTGAAAAGTTGAAGGGAAATCGTTTTTCTTGGTATGGTCATGTGAAGAGGTATGAAACGCATGTTACTAATCAGGGAGAGGGAGGTCAAAGATAAGATGGATGGATTGTGTGAAGAGTGATATGAAAGAAAAGGTAGTTAGTGATAGCATGACGAGTGACAGGGCAGAACGGAAGAAAAAAATGTATTGCGCCGACCCCAAATCACATGGGACAAGGGCAGGAAGATGACGATGATCATGATGGCCATAAGTTAACCTCTACTCTCAAACCACATACCTACTCGTAAATGGTGAATGCTATTGTCGCCCCAGGCGCCATGACCCTGGCCCTACCTACCAGTCACGGAAGGTGCGGGCTTGCGGACGACGAGCACTGACCGGCCTTCCGTCGAGCCCAAGTCGTCGACGGCGCGTAGTGTTCCACACGTGCCTCAAAAGGATTTCAGCAAAACCGTAGGGGGCGCAGGGCCAATGCCCGCTGGGACCATGAGGAATTTCTGAAAAGGTAACCTGCGGTCCCTGAACACTAAGGCAACTGAAGGACATAGATGTGGTTTTAGTCAGTAAAAGTCTGACACGCCCGGCCTCTCACTCCACCCTGCAGCAGGAGAAATTATTGGAGAATTTCCCAACTTAAAAAAAATTGTGCTATTCAACTCAGCCGACCCATTTGCGAGAAATATACCAGATCTAGTAGAGTAGTGGTGACCAAGTGGCTTCGACAGATTAGTTCAAACCCAGCCAAGCGCATTACCTTATTTCATTACCACAGCTCTCAAAATGATGAAGGAAAACATCGTGAGGAAACCGGCCTGTCCTAGAAAAAAAAATTCGAAGACTGACACCAAAAAAATTCACCAACCCGCACTGGACCCACGTACGGCCCATTCTCTCTTCTAGAGTGCAGGCCTGAATCCCAGCAGTGGGAATAATATAAGTTTAGCATAGATCTGGTTTGGTAATCTACTAATATAATGGCGTCATTATGACTTTCCAATGGTCAACCACTGACACTCAATTGAAAGAAGTGGCATAGAATGGTAATCTCGTTCATATTGACAAATGATTGTCTGACGTATGCGGTAATCTGCTAAAATTTTGATAGTTCCTTTGATCAGTGACCTACCATTAGAACGTCATTGTGCAGTCATTGCTTTTAATAAGCTCGATATTGTCATTCTATTACAACTCGAGTGTACCTACGAGACCATTGACCGATCAATGATCGATCATTGGCAAAATGGCAATGAGATCGTGTTGGAATGACGAATTTATAAAAATAGCAGACTTGGGCCTGTGGTATAGACGTTTTAAAAACGAAGATTCGAATCTACATCTTAGTCTGTGTGAGAAGGGGAGGTCAAATACTAAGGATAATACGAAGCACTTGAGCTCAGGGCGGTTCACATGCCGATAACTGATATGATATTCATAGCAGCTCTTTGTAAAGAAAATTATTCAACCAAATAGTACACTACGAACTACCTGCGTATCCTTTCTCCTTCTCAGTCAAATCCATCCAAAGGTTTGTTATAATAATTTTAAGCTCCTACTGTATTTTTTTAGGGTGTACAGAAAAGAGTATATCTATATTATTTGACTGGCCTGCTGATCTAGTGGTAGTGGCCCTGACTGCTATGTCGGAGGTCGAAGGTTCGATTCCCACCCAGGACAAATGTTTGTGTGATGATCACGATCATTTGTTCTGTGTCTGGGTGTAATTTATCTATAATATGAATGTATTAAGAAATATATAAGTATGTTTATCAGTTATCTAGTACTTATAACACAAGCTCTGCTTAGCTTGGGACGAGACGGCGTTGTGTGATAGTTGTGGAATATTATTATTTATTATTATTATTTCTGCCATTTGTGGCAGTTGCGGAAGCCGAGCAATGGGTAGCTCGCCGTCTGCCGTCCGGAAACTGTCCGGACCGAGATCTAGTCGTCAACGGCGCGTAGTGGTCTACGCGCACCTTCAGATATCAACAAAACCGTGGGGCCGAGCATTGCCGAAACTTACTGGGAATGATCCCAAAACGCAAACGAAACTATGAAGTTTCGTTTCGCTTCTGAAAGGAAAATCCGGGGTAATTGAACGCAAGGCAAAGCATAGGTGTGGTTAAGTCTGTAAAAGTCTGACACGTCCTCCTGCTTCACTCTAGAGCGAGAGAAGTTATAAGATCATTAAACACCTTAAAAAAAAAATAGCGTCACAGTAACTCTTTCAAACATTTGCGAACGACTCACAATATTAAAGTTCAGTTGAAAACCAGCGTCAGGCAACTGCTACGTAGTTGTCTGGCATTATGCTGAACTGGACCTATTTGGCGTAGCCGTGAGATATATTGTTATTGTTAATTTTTTTTATTTCTCCTTTTTTTATGTTTAGTTTTAGTTTGTTAATCAATTAATTATTGTTGATTAATGTATCATGGTATGCCAAATAAACATATTTTCTTTCTTTTTTTTATTCTTTTTCTTTATATTGTTTTTTTTTTCTGTTTACTTTAGTTGTCAACACACTTGTTTGTTCATTGTATATGTCTGTGTGATAAATATACTTGTTTTTCTTTCTTTATTTCTTTCTTTCGTTCCTGCAACTCTCCACGTCACGTGCCTAATAACCTAACACCATGTAAACTCCATCTTAACATTCAACAGGCAGCTTTCGAGACGTGGATAGCGCGCGACTAAATTGAAATTTACTTATTAATTTATTTTATTTCGATCCCAATAAATTTCTATAAAATAGACTGGATTATAAGGGGTTAGTTTTAACTAGGATTCATTGAAGATAATTACTGTAGGAAAAAGTATGAGACGCCTAAAGCGTGCTCAGTACACTGCGTTTTGGGCGCTAAATAAAATCTATACCAGAGCATCCAATCCGAGATACAGTTCCATAAGTATGTATGTGATTATGGAGTTTTTACACATCTTTCATCTTTCAAAATAATCCTGTTGAGACCTCTGAAAATCAGCTATTTTGCGTGAACGTTTTGGTTCTTCATAATGTACCTACTCATAAATTAAAAAACTAAAAAAATATATCTTTAAAGAAACATTGTTTTGTAAGTATTAATGGTAAGTAGGTCAGATTGAAACCAGTTATATCATCATCATCATCATCATCATCTTCCTGCCCTTGTCCCGTTTTATTTAGGGTCGGCGCAACACGTTTTTTTCTTCCATTCTATCCTGTCACTCGTCACGCTATCACTAACTCCCTTTTCTTTCATATCACTTCTCACACAATCCATCCATCTTTTCTTTGGCCTCCCTCTCCCTCTCCACCCATCCACATGTAAATTCATAACTCTTTTAGCAACATGCGCTTCATCCCTCCTCTTCACATGACCATACCAAGATAAACGATTCCCTTTTAACTTTTCAGTCACTGGCGCCACTTTCAAACTTCCCCTAATATACTCATTTCTCACTTTATCCATTCTCGTCACACCACACATCCATCTTAACATTCTCATCTCCGCTACGTGCAATCTTTTTTCATTCGTCTTTTTCACAGCCCAACATTCTAATCCATACAGTATGACAGGCCTTATCACGGACTTGTAGATTTTACTTTACCTTTCAACTTGAGGGGCATCCGTGGGTCACAAGTTGTTCCCGTGACCTGTCGCCATTTCATCCATCCTGCGTTGATCCGATGTGTTACGTTGCGGTCTACCTCACCAGTTATTTAGTATGTTTAAATCTTTTTGAATTAACAGGCATCATTACTTCAATTGAATGGCCAAAGTAAAGAGATATGTCTCCCTTGAGGCCAATCTGGAATATGTTATTAATGTAAATTGAAAACAAAAGACTTCCCAGAATTGAACCTTGGGGTACACCGAAAGTAACAGGTTTTGAACCACTCTGATATTGACCTATTTTAACTCTTTGCTTACGATTTTGGAGATATGATTTAAATATCTGTAGTGCTTTGTTTGTGATACCGATGTTAGATCACTTCTGTAATAGCAGATCAGGACTAATTGTATCAAAAGCTTTCTTGAGATCTATGAAAATACCTAAAGTGAACTGTTTTTGGTCGATTTCATTTTTGTTATAAGAGTTGCCGAGAGAGTATTAAGTGTGGTCGAAAAAATTGACGGGGTGAATTCTTCGACCTTGATCCTGGAATGCAAAACGCAACTGAAGGAGCACGGGTGAGTTTTAGTCGGCAAAAGTCTGACACTACCTCTCACTCCAGCCAGAGCAGGAGAAGATACTTGATGATTACTCACCTCAAAAAAAGGGCAACGTTGTAAAAAAAACAAAACAGTTAAAAATGTATTCAGTATATAATTTACTTAATAATTATAAGTACAGCCTTAAGTAAAGTGTAGGTACATTAACTTAAAAGTTATAACTAACGACATCTATGGTTATAAAAAACCGATGAATTATTAAGAGTACACGACAGAAGTGTAAACTTTACCAAGGCGTTCGTAATAGTTCGGGTGAGGTCGGCCGACTCGAACCGACCGCGCCCGAACGAGCGTTACATAGCCTAGCGTGACGGCTCAGCCTCATTCAATACCCACAAAGTAAAAGTGTTCAGTGCGCAACCAGCTTGGTCTTACAAAAAATATAACAAATTTTTCATTTGTCCGCATTTCTGCGAAATTATTACATTGTAAGCCTGAAAGTAAGCTTGAGGGAACGGACGTCCTCACGCCCCAGCCGCCGGGACCCCGACCTCCATTTCCAGCCATCGTAGGCGTAGGCTTGTGAACGACGAGCAATGAGTAGCTCGCCGTCCAGCCGTCCGGTAAGCGTCCGGACCGAGCCCGAGTCATCGACGGCGCGTAGTGTTTCGCGCGAGCCTCAAAGAGATGTCAGCAAATCGTAGGGACCCAGCAGGGCCAATGCCCGCTAGCTAGGACCACGGGGAATTTTTGAAAAGGAAACCCGTAGTCCTAGAACTCAAAGGGCAACTGAAGGACACAGGTGTGGTTTTAGTCAGTAAAAGTCTGACACACCCTCTCGCTCTACCCAGAGTGGGAGAAGTCATTGGATGATTTCCAACCTTAAAAAAAGACCTCAGCCTAAACAGTCGCGCTTACGACCACGAGTCCACGTGGCAGTAGCCTTCTAAAGGGGAAGCTGAGGTGGGCTTATCACCTTCATTTCACCAGCTATATTTGAGTCCCGTATAACAGCCACTCTCTCAAGCCTCAATCTGCCTCACCTCCCAAATATATTGAGGTCGGCATCCATTCTAACCGCATGCGGCTGAATACCTGTGTTTTACATGGAACGCCTGCCTATCAGAACTACACAACCCAATAACCGAGATACGGGCCTTTAACAACACAACAACACAGGCATCAGATTGTCTGGCTTCGAACTATCCATAACAACTGTCAAAGGGGGTAAAACCATCTTCAACAATATCTACCTACTGGTTGAAACCAGGCAAGTACCAATGTGAATTTTCCAATTCATATGTACTTTTCTAAGTTTATCTAGGACATTACTGACTCCCGGAAAGCACGTTAGGCCGTTGGTCCCGGTTGCCATTCGTAGGTCTTTGTCAGTCGTTACAGGAAGACAGACGCCAGAAAGTCTGACCATCAGTCTATCAAAGGAGTATCATGTTGTCAAGTAAGTGGGTACACAACCCACACAGGTCTTATAGGCAGTCGCTCCATGTAAAACACGGGTATTCAGCCGCATCTGGTTAGACTGGTAGCCGACCCCAAACTAGTTGGAAAAAGGTTAGGAAGATGATGATTTTTTTATGGCTATGCAGTTGGGTATTATTTTGTGTTTATATTTGAACAGTGGGTGAGTTTGTGAGTGTGATGCTGGAAGGATTCTCCTCCTCGGTCGGAGTTTCGTGGATTGAATTCCGTACCAATGAGTCTATACTTCGAGAACTCGGCATCAAGCAGCGTTTATCATCTTTGGTACAGTATTCCCACCTTTTTTGGTCACATATACCGCCGACGAAGTGGGAAGGGAAGTGGCTATTGAGCGACTTGTGGTCTAGGGAAATGTTGAAGGTACCAGGCCACGAGGAAGATCGCCTATGAGGTGGATTGACCACTTCGAGAACTCTGCATCAAGCAGCGTTTATCATCTTTGGTACAATCTCGTATTCGTACCTTTTTTGGTCACGTATGCCGCCGAGGGGAAGTGGCTATTGAGCGAGTTGTGGTCCAGGGAAAGGTTGAGGGTACCAGGCCACGAGGAAGATCGCCATTGAGGTGGACTGACCTTCATCACGACTAGAATGCACGAGGAAGGCGGTCATCAGTGAGGAGTGGCGGCATATTATAAAGCTTGCTACCATCATCTGAAGTGATGACCACGACCATTCTGGCAAGAGTGATACCGACAAAGAAGAAGATATTTGTACAATATTTTATACTAAACCACGAAAAAACACTAATAAGAAATCATTTTCTGAAAAAAACATTGCAATTGGTTATTAAATAAAACAGAAATTAGCATTTCAAATATTGGTTTGAAGAAAAGTGAGCGCGTGGTGGAGACATCTCGCTATATCACACAACGTACACGAACACACGTAACCTAATGGCGGTAGCAGTGACGTCACATTTCAAAGTGTGCATCCTTATTCGGTAACTTGTCAGTTTTCCCTACCACCAGATTTGAAAGATTTGTAACTTAATATTGAACGGATTTGAAAAATTCTTTCTATTTGTGATTTTGGATAGTCTTTTTTTTATTATAAAGGGTGACTGGTAATTAGTGACCGATACTTAAACACGTGATTGTACTCATGATTACAAACAACTTTCTCTAAGAAACTTTTTTTATACTAATTTATTGTATTGTAGCGCGCACGTATTAAGTACCAAAATACTAGTCTTTGGATATTATTTTACCGAAACATGTAGGTACATTGCTTACGTCATCGATAACGTGGACGCGGGCGCCACGCCGCTAACAACTGATCGGGTGAAGGCGCGCGCGAAATTCAAAGTTTCAAACAGCTGTTCTGTTATTGTGATTGAACTAATTAGTATAAAAAAAAGTTTATTTGGGAAAGTTGTTTATAATCATGAGTACAATCACGTGTTTAAGTATCGGTCACTAATTACCAGTCGCCCTATATAGGCTTGCGTTTGTCTCGCGTTTTGAATCTCACCTGATGGTAAGCGATGATGTAGTCCCCCAGGTTGTAGCTATCAGAAAACCTAGACTCTGGTAGGGAATTCCACTCCTTAGCTGTACGTACAATTAAAATTGAATCAACTACCGAATTCTTTATGTACACAGATGTCGTTAGTAATAATATTATAATTTATGATCTACCATCTTGAATCTATCCTTGGAACGCGAATGCGAAGCCCTCTCCGAAGCTATGCGGCTTATTATTTTGGTTTTCTACTTCATTTTCACGATACTGAAACAAAATTGGATTAATATAATAATATTCCACAACCATCACACAACGCCATCTAGTCCCAAACTAAGCAGAGCTTGTGCTATGAGTACTAGACAACTGATAAACATACTTATATATTTCTAAATACATACATATTATAAATAAATTACACCCAGACACCGAACAAATGATTGTACTCATCACACAAACATTTGTCCTGGGTGGGAATCGAACCCACGACCTCCGGCATAGCAGTCAGGGCCACTAACAACAAGACCAACAAGCCAGTCAGTTAATAATACAAAAATACATGATATTACACAGCTGGGACTCAGGCCTCCTCTCTAGGAGAAATGGGCCATAATCAACCACGCAGGCCCAGTGCGGGTTAGTGAATGTCACATGTCATGCCTTCGAAGTTTTGGCTCTAGGACAATCCGATTTCCTCACAATGTTTTCTTTCACCGTTTTGAGAGCAGTGGTGATGAAATAAATTACACAAATATTAAGCGCCTGCCTGGGTTTGTACGCACGACATAATCCGGCTGAACGTGTGGTAGCCGTATTACATTACAGCGACGTTTTTCAATCCGTCGCGCCAACTTGTACTAAACGAGTGTTAAACTTGTATGCCTTGTGTCGTGTCAACTAAACTTTCATTTTTCTTTCTTTCTTTTGACGTGACAACGTCTTATAAATTGGTTTGCCGGGTGACACTTCAAGAAACTGCGTTACGCTCCGCTCACGTTATGCGCTCACAATGAGAGCGAGTGAGAGGCACGCGTCCCTTCCACTCGGGCATGGTTAGCCCGCCTAAGAGCGAGAGAGACAGACATAAAAGTCGTTGTCACGTAAAACTTTCGCCCGTATACCGACTTTACAGGCAACCAATTTTTTCTTTTACATATATACCATGTTTCTGGACTTCCCAGTGGTAGAATTTTTCTTCAGCGTCTTTCTATTTTTTTTTTCTTACCTGGCCATCATCTTCACCCTGAGGTCTCCAGTTGGATACAAAGTATTGATTACCAGCCGGTCGCTGCTCACTTACGGGACCCTGAAACAATAATACACCATCAGTAAATTTATGTCTGGTAGAGAAGCAATGTGCTTGCGAGACCCTTCGAAAGAGTCACTGAGGTTCTTGAACGCAAAGAGCAACTGCAGGATCGCAGGTGCGTTTTGGTCAGTAAAAGCCTGACACACTCTCTTGGTACATCCAGAGCGAAAAATAATTTTAAGATAATGTCACCGAAAAATTTAAAATTCCGTTAGATTATAATCTATCTCGCGAGATTGTAAACCATAACAAACTGCTTACAATTTAACACATTATTCTTCGGTAGATCTCTCTATCGAAATGAAACTATTAAATCACTATCTCTCGCGCGTTCCCTCTGCCAGAGAGGAAGCTTGAATTCCAGCAGTGGGAACATTATAAGGCTAATTATGCTATGCTGAACAGGCAGCATTGGAAGGCCTCCCACAAGGTGGATCGAAAACCTGGTGAGGGTCGCCGAAATCCGATGGATACGAGACGCATAGGACCGGTCATTGTGGTGACACTTGGGGGAGACCTATGTACAGCAGTGGACGTCTGGCTGAAATGATAATGGTGATGACTGTCTCACCTGGTTCTGTCCCCAGTTCTGCTGCTGCGTGTCAGGTTTCTGCTGGTTGTACTGCTGCTGAAGATTGTATTGTTCTCTTTGTTGGGCATACGCCTGTTGATAGTAGTTGTCTGAAATGGAAAGGCTAAAAATTTAAAATGTCTAAGGAAAAGAAATCCATAATAGTAGATTATATGAATAGGGGATAAAGCAGTGTCTTTAAGTCGCGGGCGGCATGTTGAATTCCGAATGAAAAGAAGGTTGCAAAGTTTTAATCCTGAACGCAGTGAGGGGTTTATGTAATTAACTCCCGAGCACTGTGAGGTAGTTAATATAGAAACCTGAGTGAAGTGAGGAATTCAAGCCGCTCAAGACAAAGACAGCTTTTTCCCCGTGTTGGATACTCTACTTTTTACACCACCTTCTCGAAAATGCCGTTTTATATGTCATAGAACCCTCATCTAAAGCAAGTAATTTAGCCCCTGGGGATGCGTTCCCGGGAATAATAATATGTTTTGAATTTGGATCATCAAAACCATAAAAAAGATAGTATCAGAATAACATAAGCGAGTGCGCCACGAGTGTCCGCCCTTGCATTGCTGAGACCTCTACGGTCCGGACTAAGCATTTTGCCTCATCTATTTATCATATATTTGCCGCGTAAATCGATGGACTGGAACAATTTGCCTGCTGCGGTCTTCCCTTCCGATTATTTAGGTGTCTTCAAGGTTAGAGTGAATAGGCTCTAAATAAACTAGTTCGCATCACCATCAACGATTGCATCACTGCTTACCATCAGGTAGGACCGCAGTCAAATACTAGTTTATATTATTTAAAATAAAAACTTTTTACAAAAAAAAAAACTGACTTCACTAAAAAAAAACCCTAAAAGGGTCAAAATAACTTTAATTTCGGAAGTCGGTGTTTCTCCAGTATTGTTTGTTTCTTATTTAACACCGACTTCCGAAATTAAAGTTATTTTGATCCTTTTAATGTTTTTTTTAGCGAAGTCGGTTTTTTTTTTGTAAAAAGTTTTTATTTCACACTTTTTAGTTGCGATACACTTATAAACAGAGTGCCTATTTTTCATGACAATTCCAATTAACCCAAACACTGCTAGGTGTCATTGTTTTATTATGAAGTTTCGTGTCTACCTTCCCACCTTCCGGCTCCATCATCAGATCAGTTCGATAGTGCCTTATAGACAAAGTGCATTTCATGACAATTGTAATAAGCCCAAACACGGCTAGAAATTGATAACCTCCTCCTTTTATTTGAAGTCGGTTAAAAAAAGTCGTAAGGGGAATACTCCATGTAATCCGCGAAATTCAACTTGCCAAGATTTTTTTACATTTCACAGGTTATTTAGAAGTAACCTATTCACTCTTAACTTAAAGTCCCCTAGCTTGTGTATGACAGTAGCAAGCGTGCTCCATCGTCCACCACCTCATCGCTTACCATCAGGTGAGACAATGGACAAACGCGTGCGTATTATTAAAAGAAAAGGCCTAGGCCATAAATACCAAAAACCAGACTATGGTAGCCCACAGAATTAAAAATTCTGCTATGTTGTTAAGTTAATTATGCTTACCGCCGCTGCTAGGAGCGACTGGCTCCGGACTCTTGGGTAAGTGGCTGCCTTCCAGAATCTGAGAACAAAAATAATAATAGAGAATATTCTACAACTATCACACAACGCCATCTAGTCCCAAACTAAGCAGAGCTTGTGCTATGAGTACTAGACAACTGATAAACATACTTATATATTTCTAAATACTTACATACTATAGATAAATTACACAGAACAAATGATCGTGCTCATCACACAAACATTTGTCCTGGGTGGGAATCGAACCCACGACCTCCAGCATAGCAGTCAGGGCCACTAACCACTAGACCAACAGGCCAGTCAAAATCGTTTATTGAAATCACGCTGAAAATAACTATGTGCCTTTTTTCGGTGGGAAAATCATCCAATGACATCCTCCGCTCTTGGGCGGAACGAGAGGGTGTGTCAGATTTTTACTAACTAAAAACCTACTCCTGTTCCTTCGTTGCCTTTCATACCAGGGCCGCGTCTTCCTTTCTGAAGCAGACCCTTGGCCCCAGTAGGCTTCGACCCTGCTGGGGCCCTACGGTTTGCTGACATCTCCTTGAGGCACGCGTGGAATAGTACCCACGCGCCGTCGACGACTTAGGCTCGGTCCGGACGGTCGGGAAAGTGACTGTACTGCCCCCCTAGCCAAGTCACAAACGATAAACGTAAACTCTCAGTAGTCTTTAATAGATTTTCAACTTTATGTTATTGGATATAAAGTTGAAAATCTATTGAAGATTACATAGTGTTTTCGTTCGTTCCGGTCGCTAACGCTTAGTAGTCTTTAATAGATTTTCAACTTTATGCTCTTAGGTATAAAGTTGAAAATCTATTGGAGATTACTAAGCGTTCACGTTTATCGTTTGCAACTTGGCTAGGGGGGCTGAATAGACAGCAGAAGTTAGAGTTGCTGACTACTGGGTGGTAAAAACTCAGCCTGTCCGCGTGTATCAGCATCATTCACCATCGTACCTGGAAGCCATCCTTGCCAGCTCTGTACTTGAGCTTGACCAGCTGTCCACTTGGATCCTTGTACTGGTAGGCTCCAACCCTGGAACCATCAGGCTCTATCTGTTCTCCAGCAGCCAAACCGTTGTCTGAAGCATATTCGAAGCGGAAGGCACCGTCTAGAACAAAATATTTATATATATCTGATTTATATTTAAAAAAAAACTGTCTAATTTATTAAAAAATTAAAATGATGTCTAATTTATTTTTGTATAGTGTCTTTTTATAATGTGACTGCGAGAACACTGTAAATTACTATTTTTATTGAATAGACTTCTTTTTATTAACAGCATGATCCGCCTCTAAAAATGTACACTGCCTACTAAATTACTAAGTCAGCCACAATTAACGAACGTCTCAATGATACTATCTTAGCCACTAGTTATCTTCTATATAAGCCACTTTCTGTGTGGTTACGAAAAAAATAACCACGAAGGCACAATTCGGAGCTCGCTTCGCTCGCTCCTGGACTTAGAATATTTAGTTGGCGTTGTAAAAAAGACAAATATTAGTTTGTAATTGGGAACAATTTTTTTAGTAGGATGTTTGCATGTTATAAAACTTTAAGCGTTTAACACGATCCATTTGACGAGCTAAATTGAACTGTTAAAGGGATGGAGCTATATATGGTGTATAGCTCCATCCCCCATTCTCACTCGCAAGCCTGTCATTTTTACACGTCATGGTGGCGTTTGTGTAACTATACCATTTAAATAGGGATGAGCAGACCGACGAGTGTTTTCGTGTCCTATTCGCCAGGGTCGAGTGTTTGCCTGGGTACTCCATCTCGTTTAGCTCTTCAATCCCCATAGGTGACAGAAGAGCTGACGAGATGGAGTATTTGGTCGTAGATGTGCGATCCTGGTGGAATAAACGCGAGAGTGGTTGTCGGATTTATCTGTTGTAGGTTAAATAAAACGATTCATTAATAAGGTTACTAACCTGCAGTCAAGGACTGCTTGTGATGCAGGATAGAAGCCTGCTGCTCCTTCGTCAGGCCGCCGTACGGGAGACGCCAGGGCTCAGCCTTGGGGATGAAGTGACCGCTCGAACCAGTGTTACGATCTGAACGCAAAGGTAATAACATCACGATAAAGATCAAGATTAAAAACACGAAGTATCATCTAACTGAAGTGGCTGTAGGCAAGGCACATTGCTTGCAGAACAGATGGTCGATGGGCCCGAAATGTTCTGAGTGGCGACGGAACCTAAAATTCGAAGACATGTGACATCCACCAACACCGAGATGAGGCCTTTTTTTTTCAGTGGGAAAATCATCCTATGATATCCCGCGCTCTTGGGCAGATCGAGAGGGTGTATCAGACTTTTACTGACTAAAAACCCACTCCTGTTCCTTCGTTGCCTTTCATACCAGAGCCGAGTCTTCCTTTCAGAAGCAGACCCTTGGCCCCAGTAGGCTTCGACCCTGCTGGTCCCCTACGACCGAGATGAGGCCTGAGTGCCAGCAGTGGGAACATTATAAGGTTGATTAAGCTATGCTAAAGATGAAGATGATGAACACGTAGTATCATCAAACTGAAGTGGCAGGGGGCAGAGCACGTTGCTCGCAGAACAGATGGTCGATGGGGACGAAAGGTTCTGGAGTAGCGACCGCATACTGGAAGACGTTATGTTGGCCTCCCACAAACTGGACCGATGACCTGGTGAGAGTTGCAGGAAACTGATGGATGCGAAACGCACAGGACCGTTCGTTATGGCGACAATGAAATGACGAATTTTTGGTTCTAGGACACATTGGCTTCCTCACGATGTTATCATTCACCGCCGCACCATGAAAATTCATCATCACTTCAGCCGCAGCAACAGCAGACCGGTCCTGTGCGTCACGCATCCATCAAATTCCCGCGACCCTCACCAATTCATCGGTCCACTCGAAACATTACTAGCTAACAAATGGGTTTTATGTCATCATACCCTGGTTTCCCTTCCACTGCTCGTTGACGGGGGCTGGTCTCCATGGGTCCACCACGGTTGTGCTCTGCGCGTTGACGTCATTTGGCGCTGGGGCAAACAGAGTTCTCTGGTAAGGATCATTCTGTGGGAGAAACAGCTACTTAGGAAAAGGAATTTAGATAACACTAGTTTTAGCCAGCGGCCACGCCCGCGTTATGCAGAAAACTTTCCCAAGGGAACAGACTCCTGGGATTAAAAAAAAACAGGGCAAGTGCGAGTCGGGCTCGCGCACTGAGGTTTCCGCACAAACTTACCTATGAAAACAGTTCGATTCCCGAACTGAGTTAAGAATATAAAAATACGAAGATTTTACCGAAATATAAAAAAAAGTTTTTTTTTATGCCGTAACTACAAATTTACAGTTTTCAGATTTATTCCTATATCTATACTATAAGACCTAGCTTCATGCCAAATTTCAGGATTCTAGGTCAACGGGAAGTACCCTATGAATTTTGATTCCTTTGAGAGTGTTTAAATGTACGTTTTTTGCGACATAAACGACCGTATCTTTTTTTTTTTCGTTCAAGGGACCGCAAACTTGAGTATACGGTTTAAATTTCTACTGACAGACAGACAGACAGACAGACAGACAGACAGACAGACAGACAGACGGACGGACAACAAAGTGATCCTATAAGGGTTCCGTTTTTTCCTTTTAAGTACACAGTAAATGCAATACGGCGGACATTTTTTAAAAGTTTGTTTTTATATTAAAAAAAAAAACAACGTCATCTTGTTACATGTTTGCATGGACTTTATAATAGAGACTTTGAACCCTAATTTTGTGTCGGTATTTCTTCTCAGGGTAGTTAGCTAGGAAACATCGGCCTCATCTAGTTTAAATTGACGTGTGCCTTCAAATTAGCTGCAAAGTGCAACGCGACTGCAGCGCCCTTCCCCACTTGTCAATCGTCTACGTGATCATGGTTTAAATGCTTCTTGTTTCATCAACACAATCCATACTAATATAAATCTGAAAGTGTGTGTGTCTATTTGTTTGTCCGTCTTTCACGGCAAAACGGAGCGACGAATTAACGTGATTTTTTAAGTGGAGATAGTTGAAGGGATGGAGAGTGACATAGGCTACTTTTTATCTCTTTCTAACCCCCACTCCCCTAAAATGGGGGGTGGAAGTTTGTATGGAGCATTCCGCAATTTTCAAGGTAGAAAGCTAATAAAAATTGGTATACGGACTATTTGTGAGTAACAAAAAAATCGTGCATCATTTTTTCTTTGGGAATCTGCCCCCAACCCCTCAAAAGAGGGGGGAAATTTTATATGGGACTTTTCGCAATTTTCAAGGTTGGAAGCTAAAAATCGGTACACAGACTCTTTGTTCCCAACGAAAACTAAGTGTTTTTTTTTTTGAAATCTTCGAGCGAAGCAGCGGGCAAAAGCTAGTAGGTACTTGATAAAGAGGCAACGCGAAAAAAGAAATAACATCTGAATGCTCGCTTGGCATTGGCATGTCTTTTTTAAAGGTGGGAAATCATCTAATGACTATTTTCTCTCTATGGCGATGCGAAAGGGCGTGTCAGACTTTTACTGACTAAAGCCATACCTATGTTCCTTCAATTCCTTTATCTAATCTTTTCAAAGGTTGACCCATGCCCCAATAGGCGTCCGCCCCTACGGTCTTGCTGATATGTTTTTGAGGTGCGCATGGAACACTACGCGCCTTTGACAAATAAAAGTGTTTTTTAAAAACCAATTTTTTTAATGATATAAACTAGTGCTAGACCTGACCTGATGGTATGTAAAATAAATATCATTTATCATTTAAAGGATAGGTCATAAATCTATCCGTAGGTCTTTTAGACCTGTATACAACTATGCTTACTGGATTCTTTTGGTTCCAAGGCCTGTCCAGCGGTTCGAAGAGGGTTGGTTCGACCTGTCACATACAAATGTGGGACATAAGTAATGACCTTGATTATCTAACATAACAACTATTTATTTAAACTAGCTTCTAAAAAAGAAAAGCGGAAAATGTTGTTCCTTTTCATAGTGAGGTTTTCCTCCGCCTCCGTGCTTCGTATTCCTCAGTGCTGAGGGCCGTGACCCGTGACCGTGGTGCCGTGAGGGCAGTAATGACGTATGGCTCCGAAACGTGGTCGCTTACAATGGGCCTCATCAGAAGGCTTAAAGTCACTCAAAGGGCAATGGAAAGGGCTATGCTCGGAGTTTCCTTGCGTGATCGCGTCAGAAATGAAGATATCCGCAGAACTAAGGTTACAGACATAGCCCGAAGAATCGCCAAACTTAAGTGGCAGTGGGCAGGGCACATTGCTCGCACAACAGATGATCGATGGGGACGAAAGGTTCTGGAATGGCGGCCACGTAGCGGAAGACACAGCGTTGGAAGGCCTCCCACAAGGTGGATCGATGACCTGGTGAGGGTCGCGGGAATCCGATGGATGCGAGACGCACAGGACCGGTCATTATGGCGACATTTGGGGGAGGCCTATGTCCAACAGTGGACGTCTTTCGGCTGAAATGATGATGATGATGATGAGGGCCGTGAAGTGATGTTTTACCAAAATATAAATTAATCTGTTGAGATCTTTGGAAAGTGTCTTTAGATGAACGCAGTAAAGATAAGGGAATTTTCTTCACCAGACTTGGCAAGTTAGCAGGTTCCTGCACTGGATTCGAGCAGAAGAAACGCCCGGGTATCACCATTGTGTGGACCGCCCGGAGGATACGGTGGAGCATACGGGGGTGTGCCCCGCTTGGGCAGAGTACCGCCATGTCAGTCGTGGGGCGATCGGCGGCAATGCTATATACTCCGACATAGTATTGAACAGGGAGAAACTTGAATTCGTCGAGAATACGGTTTTCCTAGGGATCACGCTTGACTCGAGGCTACAATGGGGTCCTCATTTAACATCTCTGGCAGGTCGGCTTAGTTCAGCAGCATATGCTGTCAGAAAAATCCGTCAATTTACTGATGTGGATACTGCGCGACTAGTTTATTTTAGTTACTTTCATAGTATCATGTCTTACGGTATTTTGCTATGGGGACGGGCTGCAGATATAGAGTCTATTTTTATTCTGCAGAAAAGAGCTATCAGAGCCATATATAATCTTCGCAGACGCGATTCTCTTAGGGAACTATTTAAGGAAATAAACATCCTGACGGTCCCTTGTCAATACATTTATGAAAACATTATGTATGTTCGGAAAAATATTCATCTTTTTACTAAGATAAGTGACAGGCACAATTTTAATACTAGGAACAGGAACAAATTAGATCAACCTCGGTTCAGATTGGCTAAAGTACATAGTTCTTTCATGGGGTACTGTGTAAAATTTTATAATAAAATACCAGTTGAGATTCTACAACTAAATGAGTCCAAATTTAAAGCATGCATTAAACGCACACTATGTAGACAAGCGTATTATAAACTGGAAGATTATATCCTTGATAAAAACGCTTGGCTAAATGCCGGTCCTGCTCCGCAGCCACAGCCACTTTTACCTTCAAATTAGTTTTTTTTTTTACAGTTTTGGAAGAGATACTGTTCCCCTTTTTGTATTGTTATTTTCGAAATGTTTTTTTTTATTTTATTTTATTTGTTTATTTCAATAGAGCTTATGATAATTTATTACCTTTTGTATTTGGAAACAATAGCATTGTATAATGTAGAAGCACTTTGTTTTTCAAGTTTTGTGAATGTGAAGTACCATGGAGCATTTTTATTAGGTTACAACTTGTTTGTCATTACGAGCATGGCAGTTGAGAGTTTGTCATGCTCACTCAAATGTCTCGATGATGGTGGCACGTGTTATTGGGTCATTCGGTTCCCTTCAAAATGGTTGAACTGAGTGGGGCTCATGCACGCGTCATGCTCGTGAACGGGTGCCGTCAGTTGAGACTGGTCATCTCTTAGCTGCCAATGACTTAATTCAATTTCTATTTTTTTTTTAAATTAGATTTTATTTTATTCTTTTAATTATTATTACTTATCTACATTGTGCTCACATATTAGAAGCAACAAGAAATATGTAACCAAGATTTATGTAACTCATAATATGATTTAAAAGAGTGTCCATGGAGTTTCTTGCACGTTCTTCTCCATAGAGATCTACGCTTTGGAACGTGCAATTTAGCTTCACTTGTATTTTTTTTTTTTGACTGACCGACATTTTGACAATTCAAAAGTGCCTGTAATTGGTCTATTTGAAATAAACGTTTCTGATTTCCGATTTCTGATTTCTGATTTCTGAATGACCTCTCGCGCCGGGCCCTGGTACAGGCCATAGTCCGGAGTGAAGAGGAATTGCAGACGGTCGCCTCCTTTTGCGAAGCAGTAATTCTAGCGAAGGAGGCGGCCGCACGCGTGTTGGAACGGACTTTCTCGCGCCCCAGAAGCCGGGATCCCGATCCCAATTTCAAGTGAAAATTTCAACTGTCTAACTGTCACGGTTCATATACAGCCTGGTGATAGACAGACGGAAAATGGAATTTTTAGCAACTGGGTCCCGTTTTTACTCTTTAGTTACAGAACCCTAAAAAGTGCCTGCCTGGGTATGAACCCGCGACATACAACTCGTAACTCTGGGCCGTGCCCACTGAGCCACCAATGCTCCTAATCAATAATTACTCAAACTTAATTAGCAGTTTCACGCCACTGCCTCCAAGCTATTTGGTTACAGTTCAACAAGTAAATAGTGTAACATTGCAATGTAAGTGCTCCAATTAAAGGGTTAAGCAACCGTTGCCTCGGTTTGGAAGCTGATGGGTAACCGATATGATTATTATTGTAGTAGGAAGTAGTTTTATTGGGGCTGAATTCTTGGAAATGGCGTTACAGTTAAGAACAGCAATTCTAATGAAGTCTTGGACAGTTCGGAACAGTAATTCTAATGAAGTCTAGGACAGTTCGGAACAGCAATTTTATTGAAGTTTAGGACAATAGGGTATATTACACTTATTTTTTAAGTGTCTCAATTAGATTCTATAGTGATAATAAACCGCTAAAAAAAAGACAACATTTTAATTTAGTCGATAAGTACCCTAAAAATGCATTTCAAATTTCACGCGTATTTGACGAAAATGTAGAAAACGGTGGACGCCATATTTACTCTGCGGTCGTGACGTCAGTTGGCTGTGTAAACAAATGCATAATAAACCACTAAAAAAAACACAACATTTTATTTAGTCGCTAAGTACTCTAAAAATGCATTTCAAATTTACATTTTCAAACTTCACGCGTAAGTATTTGACGAAAATGTAGAAAGCGGTGGACGCCATATTTACTCTAGTCAGTTGGCTGTTTAAGCAAATGCGCTCAGTATGGCCGATCAGTTGACAGCTGTCACTTTAGTTTACAGAGCCAAATGACGTAATAACATGGTGGCTACTATTTCAAGGTGTTAAAGAACAGATAATAAAAACAGAAAACTTTGAATTGAATTTTAAAATTTATTTTGTTATTTTATGAACTAAAACCAACACTTACCGACTGCAATTTACCTAAGCTATCTTAATAATATATTTTTACTCATTTATAATAAAATACCCTATTAGAAACAGCTTTTTAGCTTTTAGTTGATGGCAAGCCGCTAGGGCTGCTCGTGCGCTCAGTCACGTTATGTGGTGTAGCACGCCGAGCACGCCCCAGAATGGGAAGAAGTAAAAGAGTAGAGAGAGGGACAGGAAAAAGAATTTATGGAGTTTACAAAGCACGTTCCGGTAGAGCAAGCTGTAAAGACATACGCAGTCACGCAATTGCCGGAACGTGTCTCCAATGAGTGTTGCCGGGTTTCAGGGGTTTCTGGGAACGCGTCCCGATTTACGCTTTTTTTTTTATTCATGATAGGTTCGCGCTTGACCGCTATCTCACCTGATGGAAAGCGACGATGCGGTCGACGATGGAGCGCGCTTACCTAGAAATAACGTATTCACTCTTGACTTAAAGATTTCCGGGTTGTAGCCATCAGGAAACACAGATTCCGGCAAGGAATTCCACTCCTTAGCTGTACGCACAATGAATGTGTTTCCAAAACGTTTTGTGCGTATAGGTGGGATGTCCACCATGTACCGGTGGCGCATTGCCGTACGCCTGGTGGTCCGATGATGAAACGTGCTAGTCGGAATTAGGTTATGCAATTCCGACGCACACTCTCCAAAATGCAACCGGTAGAAAACCGACAGGCTAGCAAATCGGCGTCGATGCTCAAAACTTTGAAGCCTCGACTCGACGAGTGCATCATTGCCAATGATCCTCCTGGCTCGCCTCTCAATTGTCTCAAGTGCATCAAGCTGGTAACGGGCAGATCTGTCCCAAATATGAGAGCAGTACTCCATACACGAATATAGCGTACGTCTGATCGGGACGCTAAAAGTCCCGATAAATTAATAAATTTATTAAAAAACCATTATAATTACACTATACCGAATGTGACCATACGTTCAAAATCACATTCAAAGTTATTATAAAAAACTTTTTACAAAAAAAATACAACCGACTTCAATGTAAAAAAACACTGAAAAGTGCAAAATAACTTTAATTTCGGAAGTCGATGTTTCTATAATAGTTTTGTCTCTTCGTTATTTAACACCGACTTCCGAAATTAAAGTTATTTTGCACTTTTCAGTGTTTTTTTACATTGAAGTCGGTTGTATTTTTTTTGTAAAAAGTTTTTTATTTTTCACTTTTTAGTTATGGTACCACCACTAAAAAGTAACCCTCAGCCATACTTAAATACCTTATAGCCAGAGTGCATCTTATGACAATTCTAATAATACCAAACACGGTTAGATTAAATTAATTTATTACAGAGTTCCGGTGCCTAATTTCAGGCTTCATCATCAGATCAGTTCGATATATTACCCCTCTTCTTTCAGTCAGTCATCGACTACACGTATAAACAAAGCAATTTTACTTGTTACGACAGTTCTGCTGTGATCCCATGAGGAGTTCTGTTCCATATCTACGAAGTTCATGATCAGATCATAACAATATTTCTATGGGACCAACTTGGAAGCATAACCTTTCAATCAAAAAAAAAATTTCAAAATCGGTCCACAATTGACCGAGAAATCGGTGAACATACATAAAAAAAAAAAAAAAAACATACATTCAACCGAACATATAACCTCCTCCTTTTTGAAGTCGGTTAAAAAGAGTGACTGGGGCTCTCAAATACAAAGGACAACTAAAGGATATAGTTCATTTTTAATGAGTAAAAGTTTGACACGCCCTCTCGTTCCACCCTAGGACGGGAGAAGTCATTGGATGATTTTCCACCACAAAAAAAATTGTTTTTCATTTGTCCCGATCGAAAACCCCAAATCCAGATTTGTTTTAATATCTGTGAAGATTTTAATCCAATCGGACCTTTTTTTTAGGTGGGAATTCATCCAATGATATCTCCCGCCCTTTCATGTCAGACTTTTACTGACTAAAACCCACTCCTAGTTCCTGCATTGCCCTTCATTCCAGGGCCGGGTTTTCCTTTCAGAAGCGAACCTATGGCTCCAGTAGGCCTCGACCCTGATGGGCCACTACGGTTTGCTGACATGTCCTTGAGGCGCGCGTGGTACACTACGCGCCTTCGACGACTTGGGCTCGGTCCGGACGGTTATCGGACGGTCGAACGGCGAGCTACCGATTGCTCGCCGTCCGCTAGCCCACTCCTACGGTGGCCGGTACCAAGGCCCGGCGCGAAAGGTTGCTGCAGCCGATCGTCCCCACGAGGACACGGCGGTGATCTGCCCAAGCGGGGCACACCTCTACCGTATGCTCCACCGTGTCCTCCGAATCCAATCTGACCCAGCAACACTATCTGTAGACCAACGAAACCCACAACGAACAAGGTTGTAACATTAATTCAGTAATTATTCAAAATGAACCGTAAAGTGATAGTGCTATGTTTGTATTTTGTTTGGACTTTAATCCGAGATACTGCCTTGTTCGATGTGGGTGTCGAAATATTTGTTTGCAGCAATGCAACCAATCGCTGAACCACTGCGAAAAAACAAAATATAAAAAAAAGACTTGCCTGTCTAAAAGTCTGTGGAGCATAATATCCATTGTTCTGTGAGCGGACAGCTGCCGCCAAGAGGAAGCACCAGAAACATATTAACTGGAATAAAAATACAATTATTAAAAAAAAGACCGGGCAAGTGCGAGTCGAACTCGCGCACCGAGGGTTCTGTACAAACTGACAGATGTAAATACAATTTGATACCTAACTTCAAATATTTAGTACCAAAGAAATATAAAACTCACTTAAAATTGACAAATATATTTTCAACACACTTGCTCAGAAAGTGACTCTTATTGCACTGCACTTAGGTATATAATGGCACTCGTTACCAAACTGTGACATTTTGATTACCATTACGCACTAGTGCTATAATGTAGAGTTAAAACCTTTTTGTTCAACCTCTTTGTTCGCAAAACAAATTTTGAATTCGAATAAAATTCCCATTAGTTTATTGCATTCAATAGTGTATAAATTAGTGTCTTACTTTCTTATTTCATCTAATTTACAAATTTAACTTGTACAAACAATTTATTTAATAAAAAAAAACATTTAATAAATAAATCGTACATTAAAATTTTTTTTTTTTTTTGTGGTCTATGGCCGCCACTTTAAGATGGGCGCGGTTTTTGGCGGATTTTTTTTACTCCAGTGAAGTTCAGTGTATTAATTAAATAAAATTAAATACTATAAAATTATTAGAAAATGTTACATCCGTATTCTATTGTCACTACGAAAGACATTATCGTAAAAACTTTTCACGCAAGAAAACATAAACGTAAGACTAGGCAGTATGATCAAAATACCTTAGCCTTCCTCTAGGGGTAGATAAAAAAAATTATGCGCGCACAACAGCGCACAATATGAAAACAGGTTTTTACCGCCATGTCACAGAAAATTTTACTAGTTTTACTGTTGTTTTCTTCACAAGTGTATTGAAAAACGTCGTATGACACACGTGAGTAATTAATGATTACCGTTCTTGGCTCTCTTAAGACCCTCGCCACGGCTCGGGTCTAAATACCGCCTCGACGGTAATCACTTAAATTACACACTTATATCATAATGTACTATTATAACACTTGTTTAATTACAAAATCAGAATCTAAAGATGAGAAAAAAATACTTTTTGAAAATAACATTATTCAAATATTGTTTTTTTTTTATGCATCTACAAAAATGAGTCTTTTCAGAAAGACCTATAGTAGATAGTAAACCAAAAAGTAGTACCTTTAAACGGGGTAAATAGGAACGCAGGGGTGAATAGGAACAAAACTTTGGTTAGGTTTTTCACATTGGTATATATTTCTATAATTGATTTCTATCAAAGCATCCGTTTTTATTACAATTAGTGAATAAATAGGAGTACTTAAATGCTGGGAAAAATTGATAATTAACGCGAAGATCCCCTTCAATGTTTTGTTCCTATTCACCTCTGAGTTCCTATTCACCCCGTTTGACTGTAAAAAGGTATTTTTATAGTATAGTATAGAGTCTAGAGTAACTTTCATAAATAAATTAAATAAAATTGAACGATTTTATAAAATTACAACATAACAAATAAAAAAATTATTAAAGAAAAACCTAAACAAATTCGCTACGAAAATCTTCAACGTAACAAAAAAACATCTCAATTTTTAACATATAAGTACTACACAAAGAAAAAAACTCACCCTCATTTTGGAATCAGCAACTTTGAACACACCCTCACCGTGTGACAGACGGACAGAAAATGAGTAGCAATTATGAAACGGACACATTCATATACAGCTGTGTAGCAAGGGGCCCAATAGACCGAGACCTAACGAGTTGATGGATGGACGAAGATCGCAGCGAAATTATAGTATACGGAAACATTTCAGAAGGCTAGTTTTTATGTTTCAATTTATAAATAAAAAAATAAAAAAAAAGCTTTAATTCGGATAAGTGACATCTGGGCTTTTTTTTAGGTGGGAAAATCATCTAATGACAAATCCCGCTCTTGGGCGGAGCGAGAGATAGTGTCAGACTTTTACTAACTAAAAACCCACTCCTGTTCCTTCTTTGCCTTCGTCACAGGGCCCTTGGTTTCACTTTCACCCTACCCGTTTATCCATAGGGGTTAGAAAACTTAAAAAAAAAATGTACACACAATAAAATAATAATAAATAATGACGATAATGCGCGTGCGGCGTGTTACGCCGACCCCAAATAACACGGGACAAGGGCAGGAAGAAGAAGAAGAAATAATGACGATAATAGATAATGTGACTATGGAGATGTAAAGTAGTGTCTTTAAGTCACGGGCGGCATGTTGAATTCCGAACGAAACCAAGGTTGCTAAGATTTAATCCCGAACAGAGTGATGGACTTCTATAATTAACTCCCGAGTACTGCGAGGGAGTTAATATAGAAACCAGAACTCAAGCCGCCCAAGACAAAAGCTTAAATACTCTACTTTTTACACGTCCTGTGAGATAATTAAAAGACTGAAACTAAAACAAATTACTTAATCACAAAAACTTTTCTGACTTTAGACTGGCCTATTGGTCTAGTGGTTAGTGTCCCTGACTGCTATGCCGGAGGTCGTGGGTTCGATTCCCACCCAGGACAAATGTTTGTGTGATGAGCACAATCATTTGTTCTGTGTCTGGGTGTAATTTATCTATAATATGCATGTATTTAGAAATATTTAATTAGATTTATCAGTTGTAACACAAGCTCTGCTTAGCTTGAGACTAGACGGCGTTGTGTGATAGTTGTGTGAATGTATATTCAATGCAATTGCTCTAGACAGGGTACTTAAATAAATATTTTTGAAACCAATAAAAAAATCTTAACTAAATTGAACTATAATTTAATTTCTTGCAACGCGCCCGCTCTTTCATTGTTTTTTTTTTTTTTTTATTAAAACTACTTGATCTACAAAACAATTTTTTTCATCGCAGTCGGGGGACTTTTTATATAAGAAAGTATTCTACAGACTGGTCCCCCGACGGCGATTTAAGAGATAAAGTAAATACATTTTTTTTTTGTGTTAGTGGCCAGTTTGATATTCGTTTGATGCACATAGTTACGGCAGTGCTTATAATTCCAAGTCAATCAATAGATATCTCAGGACTTTCCAAACATAGGCGTCCTGACTGGACAGCTCCACTCAAATCTGTATGGTTCTTTCTTCAAAAGACTATCTCAGACCAATCTGCATGGTTCTCATGTGATTTGACCATTACATATTTACTGTATGGACTTTAAAAGAGACTTTGACCCCTGAGTTTGTTTCGGTGTTTCTTCTCAGGGTTTTACCGGCCTCATCTAGTTTAAAATGACGAAAATAAAAATTGATTGACGTGTAAAAGTGTTTTTTAAACCTATTTGCAGAATAAATATCATTTATCTTAAGGGAATCATATCATTCATAAAATTAAATGTAAAAAAGAACTCATAGACTTGATATATGTAACACGTCATGTATTGTCTTTTTATTGTTAGTTAGTGGTAGTTTTTTTGCAATAAATAATTTATAATGATTATTATCACAGTGCAAAGTAACCCGTTTTAAAAATCTGGGCAAGTGCGACTCGGACTCGCGCACTGAGGGTTCCAAACTTATCTATGAAATCAGTTCAATTCCCGAATTGAGTTACGAAGATTTTTCCAAATCAATTTTTTTTTGTGACGTAACTACAAATTTACAGTTTTCAAATTTTTTCCTATACTTGTGCTATGAGACATTGCTTCATGCCAAATTTCAGGATTTTAGGTCAACGGGAAGTACCCTATGAATTTTGATTCCCTTGAGTGTCGAAATACACGTTTTTTGCGATATAAACGGCCGTATCTTTTTTTTTGTTAACTTAGAAGTCTGATTTTTTCACAGCTTTAAGGGACCGCAGATTTGAGTATATGGTTTTAATTTCAACTCGACACCTTCACGCGTTTCCGATATAAAGGGTCTTGACAGACAGACAGACAGACGGGCGGACAACGAAGTGATCTTATAAGGGTTCCGAAAATCATCTTATGACATCCCCCGCCCTTGGGCGGGGCGGGAGATAGTGTCAGACTTTTACTGACTAAAAACCCACTCCTGTTCCTTCGTTGCCTTTCGTACCAGGGCCGAGTCTTCCTTTCAGAATCAGACCCTTGGCCCCAGTAGGCTTCGACCCTGCTAGGCCCCTACAGTTGCTGACATCTCCTTGAGGCGCGCGTGGAACAGCACGCGCCGTCGACGACTTGGGCTCGGTCCGGACGGTTACCGGACGGTCGGAAGGCGAGCCACCCATTGCTCGCCGTCCGCAAGCCCGCGCCTACGATGGCCGGAAATCGGGATCGGAATCCCGGCGGCGATTGGGGCGTGAGGACCGTTGCCTCACGCGATCGGCCGCCTCCTTTGCTAGCATTACTGCTTCGCAGAAGGAGGCGACCGCCTGCCACTCCTCCTCGCTCCGGACCATGGCCTGAACCAAGGCCCGGCGCGAGAGATCGCCGCCACCGATAGCCCCCACGAGGACACGGCGTTGCTCTGCCCAAGCGGGACACACCTCCACCGTGTGCTTCACCGTGTCCTCCGGGTGGTCCACACAATGGTGACACCCGGGCGTTTCTTCCGCACGAATCCGGTGCAGGAACCTCCCGAACTTACCATGTCCGGTGAGGACCTGCGTCATGCGGAAGGTAAGGACGCCGTGTTGCCTTTCCAGCCGCTCCTCAAAGAGGGGACTTACCGCCATAATTATGGCGTGCCCATTCCTTTTGAGGTACGGAACATTAAAAAAAAAAAAAAAAAATGACGGGTTGCACTCTGGGAGTGCCGGCAGAAGTGAAAACTTAAGTATTAACGTTGTGCGTTTTGGATATTTTGGAATGGTTATGGAATAATTTTGCACGAATTGCTTTTTTTTTTGCACACAATTTTTTTGCACACAATTTTGCACGACATCCGTCTTACGAATTTTCGATCAGGTCACGTGTCCTGACGCGAGTTTAACATTTTTTACCCATTACAAAATTTTTTGCACACAATTTTGCACGACATCCGTCTTACGAATTTTCGATCAGGTCACGTGACCCTGACGCGAGTTTAACATTTTTTACCCATTACAAAAAAAGTGTACAACGCCGCTAAAGAAGTTTTCACTTCAAAAAAAAAAAAAACGGCGATTTCATAGGTTAAGCCTACATTATTAGTATGACTCTTTATTACCACAACTTCTTAAGTTTACTTTTCTAGTGGCACGTTACAAATTCTTGGCCCAAAACCAGGGTCGTATACCCGACACCTACTTCATTCTTCATTAATCGTATACAGGGTGACTGAATGCAAATTCGATATCATCTCTTATCTCATAATTATCTCAGGCGCACGATTGGCTACTGCGCTGCGTCTAAAGTTAGACTACACTGCGCACACGTGTGCCACACACGCCGATCTGGGCGCATCGGTCTCCATACATTTTATATGGAAACTAGAGTTGTGGAGCTACACTTGATCCACGCCAGGCGACCCCATGTGACGTCATTCTACGTACAAATCAGGCGTGTTACACGTGTGCGTCGGTCTAATGTAGTTCTAGCTTTTGAGAGACGCAGGTGGAACACTACGCGCCGCCATTTCGGGTCCTGGTTGGTGAGGCGACAGATGGCCCCTAATTCGTTGACCCTGAATGCGTTCAGGGTTCCGTACCCAGAGGGTGTCAACGGGACCCTATTACCTACTAAGCCTTCGCTGTCCATCCGTCTGTCTGTCTGTGCGTGTGTGACTCCTAGGGAGGTAGATAGAAGTCACTGCTGCTTAGCCTGCGGTAACTAGGAAGTGTGTCACGGCCACGGCCCACTCATCCCTCCCCCATACACTGTCGTCGTTACTAAAAAGGGCACAACTAACATTTTTTTCGAACTTGTGTACCTACATATTCGGAATCGGAAAAAAATTTGATTCCGAATATTGTATTTAAAAATCAGTTTCGAAAAAAATGATAGTTGTACCCTTTTTAACACGCTTTTATTATTATTAACACGCTTTTATTAGCTTCACTTGTAACTATGTATGTAAGAAAATCTTGGAATCTTAATTTGACCCACTTCCCGGTCTTCGATTAGGATGAAATTTTGCACACGCTCTGAGTTCTGATGACAATACATGACTAGCTAAGAAACGTCATTACAAATCCAATATGGCGGCCTCCCCAAGATGGCGGACTGGCTGTTTGAAATACACCCCCATGATATGGGTATCAAATGAAAGGGTTTGCTGTCAGGAAAACGAAAAAAATAGTCACGTGACTTTAATCCAATATGGCGGACGTCCAAGATGGCGGACAGGCTATTTGAAATGCACCCCCATGATATGGGTATCAAATGAAAGGGTTTGCTGTCAGGAATACGAAAAAATAGTCACGTGACTTAAATCCAACATGGCGGACATCCAAGATGGCGGATTGGCTATTTTTTAGTGCGTGCTAAAAGCGTGTTTTTTAGTTTTTTAAACTATTATATTATTAATAACGACGGCAGTATACGCCTGTTTTAGCAGGCCAATTTAATATTAAATTATGATGCAAGTGTTAAATTTTAATTGTCTAATTTAATAACCTAGGTAGGTTGGTACTTATTTCGCTACACTGCTTCGTTTAAATATTCTCACTTGATTAACAAATAATCGATTTTTATAAATCTTTTCGTTAATATAGTTTGTAGATACTTCCTAAATTATTGTTTGACTATTTTTTGTCAATGGCTTTGCCCGTGAAAAAGTAAGAGAACATACCTACTCCCGGGACTATTTTTCCTTTTTTTTTAGGTGGGAAAATCATCTAATGACAAATCTCGCTCTTGGGCGGAGCGCGAGATAGTGTCAGACTTTTCCTTCTTTGCCTTCGTCCCAGGCCCCGGGTTTCACTTTTACACTACCCGTGGCCCCAGTATCTCCCGGGACTATGATGTTTTCTAGAAAAAAGTCTATTAGTGTGCCAAATTTTATCCAAATCCGCTCAGCCGTTTCGTGTAAAGATTCAACACACATACACAAACATATTAATTATACTTTTTTTATGTAGCAAATCATCAAATGACTTCTCTCGCACTAGGGTAACCCGAGAGGATGTGTCAGACTTTTACTGAATAAAATTCACCGGTGTGTCCCGCTCTACCAAGAGTGGGAGTAGTAAGGGCCCAAACACAAAACTGTGATACGACATTGAATCGTAAAAATCTATAAGATCGGACGACACATCAGAAGAACTTGCGAATTGATTCGCAACGCATGCATTGTGTTGTTACCTGCCCTCCTAGCCAAGTTACAACCGTTTCATTTCGATTCTCTTTTCGTTGATCGGCTCAAGTCGGCCACGCCTCCTATTCCTTTGTTCTGACCACGTGACTGAGTGTTGAGATGACGTCAGAATAAAGGAATCGGAGGCGTGGCCAACTCGAGGCGATCGACGAAAAAAGAATCGAAACGAAACGGTTGTAACTTGGCTAGGGGGCTGGCTTTCTTTCTTTCTTCTTTTCTAAGCATAAGCAGTCTTTTAATGTTATTACTGCTGAGACTCAGGCCTCCACTTTAGGGGTGTTTTTAATATAGTGCGGTTTCGATAACGCTTGCGGGATTGCTCCGCACGCGTAACCCCCGCAAATGTCCATTTCGTACAGGTATTTATTGTAATGCGTGGAATACGGGCATAGAATAAGTATAGTACAACTACTTTCAGAAAATCCCCGCAGTACTAGCGGGCATGATGAAATTTTTAAAATTTAATTTATTTACGAACTGTGAACGAAAAACGTTTAATCAGAATCCAGTTCTTCAATTTTGCTCATCTCTGAGTTCTTCAAATTTTCCCAATTTCTTGCAATTTGACAGTAAGACGTAACGTTACAACATGGCAATCGATCCTATTCTTATTTGGAACGCATTGTACACTACAATTAGATCGCGTTAAGGTAAGGCGGTTAAGGTCTGATGTCTTTAAAGATAAACTCAAGGCACAGGTACAGGGCATAGCCGTAAAATCTTTAAGAAATTGAGGTAGTACACAAGTATCGTCCGTCGCGTGTTCAGTAACATTTAACCAGGTTACAAAAATGCGGTCAAATGACTGCACTAATTACCGCGTTACCTCATATATGTTCATACTTCCAATTATGTTGGGTGAGCAGGTTTGGTTGAGAGCAGTGGTGACCGAGTGGTAACGGCCCCGACTTACGAGTTGTAGGTCGCGGGTTCAAACCCATCCAGGCGCATTACTTTGTGTAATTTATTTCTTCACCACTGCTCTCAAAACGGTGAAGGAAAACATCGTGAGGAAACCGGCATGTTCTAGAACTAAAAATTCGAAGACATGTAACGTCCACCAACCCGCACTGGGCCCGCGTGGTGGATTACGGCCCATTCCTTCTCCTAGACAGGAGGCCTGAGTCCCAGCAGTGAGAACATTATAAGGCTGATTATGCTATGCTATGCTGAGTGAGTTTGGTAGATAAATATTGGCACCACATAAGTGCCTAATCACCCAACATTCATTCTAAGTTTTATTTTAATTCATTAAACCCCGTTCGCTGTCTCATTGTCTTTCTATTGTGTCTACGGTATTCGAAAATTTAAACATTATAGTGACAGATGGTCGATTTCTTTTGAGCGGGAGGGCGTGTCAGACTTTTACTGACTAAAACCACACCTATGTTCTTTATGATTTATAAGTGACATGTAACCTGTTTTTATTATTTGTTTTGTTAACCAATGAAATAAATATATATTGTATTCTATTCTATTCTATGTTCTTTCAGTTGCTTTTTGCGTCCCAGGACTACGGGTAACCATTTCAGATTTCAAATCTAGTAGGTTTTGGCCCTGGACGGTTTTACTGACATCGCTTTGAGGCGCACTACGCGCCGTCAACGACTTGGGCTCGGTCCGGACGGTTACAGGGCGGCCAGACGGCGAGCAACCCATTGCTCTTTGTCCGCAAGCCCACGCCTACGAAGGCTGGTAGTCTAGGTCTCGGCGGCTGAGCGTGAGGATGTCGGTTCATTCCAGCGTTCAGCCGTTTCCTTCACTTAGCATTACTGCTTCGCAAAAGGAGGCGACCGCCGCCTATTCCCCGAAGACAGATGGTACATGGAGCCGAACGGTTTTGGAGATGCAACTGCAAACCGAAACACTCTGCGTTGGTGTCTCCCACAAGGTGGACCGACGACCTGGTGAAGGTCACGGGAATCCGATAGATGCGAAACGCAGGACCAGCCGTTGTGGCGACACTTGAGAGAGGCTATGTCCAACAGAGGAAATCTTTCGACTGAAAGGACGAGATTACCAAAACAGAAAAGTAAAAATTACACCTAACAGTTATTTCGTAACGCATTAACGTGTGTTGATAACTTACATCACCCTGTATAAGTAACAACGGAAATAATATACAGGATGTGAATTATTTATTAGCTGAACTAAACGAATCGGTTAAAACAACGTAAGATTTAATTAAGAAGTTGATAGCTTCGTAATCACTTTCACGTGATTTTATAGCACTTTACGAAAATAACCAAAAATATTACGAACTATTTTTGCCACCGACGTCACCCGCTCGAAAATTATCAAAGTGAGCTTATCACGTTTGACCACTACTATGTAACCTGATGGTAAGCGATGATGCCCTCTTTGAGGAGTGGCTGGAGAGACCTCACGGCGTCCTCACCTTCCGCATGACGCAAGTTCTCAACGAATATGGTCAGTTCGGGAAGTTCCTGCACCGGATTCGTGCGGAAGTAAACCGTGGACCGCCCGGAGGAGACGGTGGAGCACACGGTAGAGATGTGCTCCGCCTGGGCAGAGCACCGCCGTGTCCTCGTGCGGGAGATCGGCGGCAACGATCTCTCGCGCCGGGCCTTGGTACAGGCTATGGTCCGAAGCGAGAAGGAGTGGCAGGCGGTCGCCTTCTTCTGCGAAGCAGTAATGCTAGCAAAAAAGGAGGCCGCACGGGCACGCGCGAACGCGCGGCCCTCACGCCCCAGCCGCCGGGATCCCGATCCCGATATCCGGCCACCGTAGGCGTGGGCTTGCAGACGGCGAGCAATGGATAGCTCGCCGTCCAATCGTCCGGTAACCGTCCGGACCGAGCCCAAGTCGTCGACGGCGCGTACTGTACCACGCGCGCCTCAAAGAGATGTCAGCAAACTGTAGGCGCCCAGCAGCGTCGGAGCCAAGGGTTTGTCTCTGAAAGGAAAACTCGGCCCTGGGACGAAGGCAAAGAAGGAACAGAAGTGGGTTTTTAGTCAGTAAAAGTCTGACACGCCCTCGCGCACCGCCCAAGAGCGGGGTATGTCATTGGATGATTTTCCAACATAGAAAAAGAACACGATGATGTGGCCGACGATATTTTTAGGAGGGTTGGCATCCAGTGATTTCTCCCGCCCTTAGGTAAAGCGAGAGGGCGCGTCAGACCAGGCTTTCAGAAGCGAACCCATGGCCCCAGTAGACTTCGGCCCTGCTCGGCCTCGGTTTTGCTGACATCTCTTTGAGGCGCACCTGGAACACTACGCGCCACCAACAACTCGAGCTCGGTCGGAATGGTTACCGAACGGCCGGACGGCAAGCTACCCAATGCTCGTCGTCCGCTAGCCCACTCCTACGGTGGCTAGCAATCGGGGCTGGAAGCAGCGATGATGTGGTCAATGATGGAGCACGCGTGCCTAGAAGTAACCTATTCACTCTTGACTTAAAGACCCCTAGGTTGTAGCCATCAGGAAACACAGGCAGGTAATTTCACTCCTTAGCTGTACGCACAATAAATGTGTTCCCAAAACGTTTTGTGCGTATGAAGAACGGAAGAAAAAAACGTGTTGCGTCGACCCTATGTAATATGGGACAAGGGCAGGAAGATAATGTGTATTATAAAATAAAATCAACATCCCCAAAGGTTCTTTAAGTCAAGAGTGAATGGTGGACATCCCACCTATACGCACGAAACGTTTTGGGAACACATTCATTATGCGTACAGCTAAGGAGTGGAATTGCCTGCCGGAATCTGTGTTTCCTGATGGCTACAACCCGGGAATCTTTAAGTCAAGAGTGAATAGGTTACTTCTAGGTAAGCGCGCCCCATCGTCGACCGCATCGTCGCTTTCCATCAGGTGAGATAGCGGTCAAGCGCGAACCTATCAAGAATTTAAAAAAAAAGGTTTTCCCAACTAGCCTGGAAGTTGACCCCAAGGTTAGCCCCCAAGACCCCAAGGTTAGCCCCCAAGACCCCAAGGTTGGCTGTCTAACCGGATGCAGTTGAATACCCGTGTACCCATGGAGCGACTGCCTATCAGACATCCACAGCCCAGGTACTGAGCAATACTTTGGATATACTGATGGTTTTTTTTTGTTTCGGTGGGAAAACTCATCTAATGACAAATCCCGCTCTTGGGCGGAGCGAGAGATAGTGTCAGACTTTTACTGACTAAAAACCCACTCCTGTTCCTTCATTGCCCCGGCATGGCCCCGGGTTTCGTTTTCACACTACCCGTGACCCCAGTAGGCTTCGACCCTGCTGGGCCCCTACGATTTGCTGACATCTCCCTGAGGCGCGCGTGGAACAGTACGCGCCGTCGACGACTTGGGCTCGATCCGGACGGTTACCGGATGGTCGGACGGCGAGCCACCCATTGCTCGCCGTCCGCAAGCCCGCGCCTACGGTGGCCGGAAATCGGGATTTTTTTTTCGCGGGTTTGATTTAAATAAAACTACAGACATACAAAAAACAAAATGATTTATTACAATCCAATAATCATCAAAATTATACAAAAATATTAACAATTACGACTTACATATTAATTTATTAATTATAACATGAAATCACAAAGTTGCGCTTTTTAAAAAACAATAATAATGCAGTTTAATTTGTCATCAAAATCTGATACTAAACTTTTTTGAACTAGGCGTGGGCGAAGCGGCCCTCGCTCACGGCCTTGCATCCTAAGGGGCCTCACGCAAGCGAGGGTACTTTAACAACGAGGGCCTTTTTTTTTGTCTCTATTTCAGTTGATGGTAAGCGACGAAATGGTCGAACACTGGGTTGCGACAGTCGCTTTTTCGTTTTCGAATTTATGAAAGAAAAAGTCCTCGCTTCGCCCACGTCTAAATTAGTCCACGTTACGCCCCTGTTTTTGTGTTTTTCGCTATTTTTCATAGTTACAGACTTGACCGTCCACAAAGCCGTCCACGATAACATGAAAATGTATTTGACTGGCCTGTTGGTCTAGTGGTTAGTGGCCCTGACTGCTATATCAGAAGTCGTGGGTTCAATTCCCACTCACTACAAATGCTTGTGTGATGAGCACGATCATTTGTTCTGTGTCTGGGTGTAATTTATCTATAACATGTATGTATTTAGAAATATAGAAGTAGGTATGTTAATCAGTTGTCTAGTACTCATAGTACAAGCTCTGATTAGTTTGGGACTAGATGGCGTTGTGTGATAGCTGTAGAATATTATTATTACACACCACTAGTTTTTAATTAGTATAAAAAAATAGGGCTTTATCCGTACCTGTTACTGATCATATTTTTGTTCACGAAAATTTGTCATAATTGGTAAATTCATAATAGAATCAATCATTCATAACAATTGCTACTAGAAAATACAACGCGCAGTGTTTTTCCATTTCGATCGTCATTTATTCATTCATAATCAATACAATGTGTCCATAAATTGAGTGACATTTTGGGATATAAACAAACGCTAATAACTTTGCTGTTTATGAATATTATTTATTGAGACTTTACTTAAATAATAACAAGACCTTTTCTAATAAGCCCTTTAAGTATTTGTACTAATTAAAAATTAGTGCTGTATATTGGGGTGGCTGACCATCTCACAAATTGGTTCATATCTTTTTTTAAGTTAGGAAATCATCAAAGTCTTCTCTTCTGGGTAGAGCCAGAGGGCGTGTCAGACTTTTGCTGACTAAAATCTACCTGTATTCCACACACACAGTACTTGAGAATTTCCAACCCAAAAAATAAAACAGTTCTATCTGAGGTAGTCTTGAACCCAGACAGACATTTCTGGTGTATATTTCGTAGGCGGTAAGTCATACGGGATCACAAGACGATTCTTCGCATGCTGCTGGAGAGGGAAGAAGTCTTCCTTGATCTGTAACAATAGGATAGGATAATCAGCTAATCAGATTCCCACTGCTGGGACTCGGGTCACCTCTCTAGGAGTCCACCACGCGGGCCCAGTGCGGGTTGGTGGATGTCACACGTCTTCGAATTTTCAATATGCCTGCTGCGTTCTTCCCGTCCGATTATAATTTAGGTGTCTTCAAGGTTAGAGTGAATAGGCTCTTAATAAACTAGTGCGCCTCACCATCAACGATTGCATCACTGCTTACCATCAGGTGGGATCGCAGTCAAGCACTAGTTTATACAATGTAGCGACATCTATGGCGTCACATAAGAACTAATCCTGCATCGCGCAATTAAAGTTCTCCGCGCGTATAGAACAGCTCGAAATCATCTATAGGGCAGTTGCCCACCAGACATAACACCCGTCTGGTAGGAGGATCCTCCCTTTTCAACGGAGGTTTGCGGGACTTTACTCTCTGTTCCGCCTACCTCCAAAACATTATTATATATATTATATCAACATTATTATATGTGTATGCGAAACCTGAATATAGTTTGTTCAGAATCAGTAACTGAATCGAATTTTTACACCATGTTGACCATGACCATGACCTGTCTAAAAAAGGTCACAAGTTGGACACCACCGACACTAAGTACAACACAGGTCACGGCAGGTCATAGCGGGCATTAGGTGCCAGCACACAACCGGGTGCGGGAGCAAAACAACCCCTCAGTTGCCCGGATGGCCCGGTGACCATGTATTTCTGCGGACAACCAGGTAACATAACAACACAATAACTTGTATGATTTTTCATGATACAGTTATGAAATTTTGTACATAGATTCTTTACATAAAAATACTGGACACGTGTTTTGGGTTTCGTATATAGCTTTTGGATATAGGCCTCCCCCAAGCGTCGCCACAACGACCGGTCCTGTGCGTCTCGCATCCTCGGATTCCCGCACCCCTCACCAGCTGCACGCTCCACCTTGTGCTCGGGCGCCAACGCTACATCTTCCAGTACGCGGTCGCCACTTCAGAACCTTTCGTCCCTATCGACCATCTGTTCTGCATGCAATGTCAGGTCAGGCAACTACCACTGACTACCGTACTAATGTAGTTGTCTGGCATTTTTGCTGAACTGGACCTATTTAGCGCAGCCGTGAGACACACATTGTGTTCGTGTTGGTTTTTTTCTTAGTTATCTTAAATTTTGTTTTTATAGTGTGTGCATGTATGCCAAATTAAATATTTTTCTTTCTTTCTTTTCAATGTGCCCTGCCCACTGCACTTAAGTTTGGCGATTCTTCGTGCTAAGTCGGCAACCTTGGTTCTCCTGCGGATATCTTCATTTCTGATGTGATCACGCAAAAGAAACTCCGAGCATAGCCCTTTCCACTGACCTTTGGGTGACTTTAAGACTTCTTGTACTAAAACTAATAATAATAATAATGTTTTTATTGACATAAAGTGACTGATACATATTCAATTGAAGCCCTGACTCCTGAGCTAGGTGGTACCTGTGTTACAGGAGTCAGTGTCTTCACTCGTTTGTGGAACATTAACAAATTTATGCAACAAAATTAAAATTAAAATGTATACAATTAGTGCAAACTTACTCTTGTGTGATAAGTGTATGTGTACATGTGTTGTGTATATAGGGTGACTGGCAATTAGTGTACGATACTTAAACACGTGATTGTGCTCATGATAACAAACAATTTTGATTATGGGAGCAACGCCGAAATCGCGAAAAATATATCAGCTGTTCAGTATATTAGGCAAACATAAATGTACTGAACAGCTGATTTTTTTTCGCGATTTCAGGTTTGTTCCCATAGTAAAAGTTGTTGGTTATCATGAGCACAATCAAGTGTTTAAGTATCGTACACTAATTACCAGTCACCCTATATGTTTGAGTGTGATGATGTGTGGTGGTGTGATGGTATAATGGTGTGTGTGGTGTTGTGATGGTGTGTGATGGTGATGGTGTGAAGGTGTATGTTTGATGGTGTGCTTCTCTGTGTGATGGTGTGAAGGTGCGTGTTAGATGGTGTGTTTCTCTGTGTGACTGTGCTTGGTGGTTGTATTTTGAGTCATATCAGCGGAGCTATTGCGTAAGTCTGTTGACAGTTCAAGTGATGATCACTTGTTAACAATGTGCATCATTGAACTGTCAAACAGTTAGTTTCGTATTGCCTATCTTCAGTGACCAACTGCAGTGACGTCATTAGCCACTGGTGCCTTTGATAGCCACCGTAACACGTTTTGTCAGATGTTATTGTATCGATACTGTTAAAATTGCGATTGTGTAAGCTTTTGTAGCTGTATAATAGTTGATAAAATTTTAGAGTGGTCACAATAGGCACCGTATTCACCACGTTTCTACCGTAGTTTGTTAGTCACTTGTGTGATACGTAATACCAATTTTATGAAATTTTCAGTTGACAACTATGTTCAGTGTGCAACGAATGCTAGTTGTCAACTGTTATTGAAAAAGTTAGCCAATAGCCCCCCTGACATAGTACTAATGTTGTATAATTAATAAAAAAATAACTCACAACAAATTGAGGCAGGAACAGTACTCCAGCTTCATAGCTCATGATCCTGAGAGCTCCATTACCCTTGTTCAGCTGGCCCC
Source organism: Mythimna impura (assembly GCA_905147345.3). Lineage (NCBI taxonomy): Eukaryota > Metazoa > Arthropoda > Insecta > Lepidoptera > Noctuidae > Mythimna > Mythimna impura. The sequence continues at coordinate 4,508,570 of LR990365.1, read as the reverse complement.
AAGCGGCTTTGCTGACGTTTGCTGAAGTCAGGAGGTAGTACGCTGATCTGTTGTTCGAGAACCGCGTGTAAGACTTTATGTGAGGCATCGCGCGGTTTCGGCCGGTAGATTTTGCTTGCCACTGGCTGTGAAAAAAAAAACAGTAAAAATAAAATTCTAGTTACCATGACGTGTTCAAATGTCAGTCGTGCGAGCGATACAGGGATGGAACTATACACCATATATAGCTCCATCCCTTTAACAGTTAAATTTAGGACGTGGTGTTCCATCGCTTCCGCGGATAGATGCCACAGAACGGCACGAAGTGAATAGTATAGTGCAATGTGAAGCGATACTATAATAATAATGATAAGCAGCTGATAGTCGATGTCACCATCCCGCATGACGAGAATCTCGTGAAAGCTGAAAAAGAGAAACAAATCAAATATCTCGACTTAGCACACGAGGTTGTCGACCTGTGGAATGTGGACTCGGCTATCATTGTGTGGAATATCAACCGAGAGTGCAGTAACTGCATTCTCGGTTGATATTCCCTGTCTAAAACCAAATTGTGTTGGTGATAATATTTTAAATTTTTTTAGATATTGTAAGAGTCTTATATTAGTTATTTTTTCCAAAACGTTGGATAAACCTGGTAAGACAGAAATAGGTCTGTAGTTATTGACATCGGCACTGCTCCCTCCCTTGTGAACCGGAGTAATAATCGATTGTTTCAAATGTGTTGGAAAGATACCTTTTCTAAAACAGAGATTTATCAGATGAGTAATGATTGGAACAATTTCCTTGCTAGCATATTTTAGGAATTTAGTTGGAATATTATCCCATCCTGGGGCACTGTCGGATTTCAAACTCATCACTTCTTTGGGGTCAGTGTCTAGGAGAACAAAAGAATTAATTTGTGTTGGTGGGATGTTAGATAGGCCAGAAGTTATATTCGTCGGAATTTGCTGAGCTAGCTGTTTTCCGATGTTAGCAAAATAGTTATTAACAGAATTCACTGAAGCTATTGGAGAGGGCAAGATATTTAATAATTCAGTATTTTGATTTTTAGGTTTATTTGAGTAGGTGGTTGATTTTATATTTTTCCATAATAATTTCGTATTTGTAACCGAATTGGCAAGTAGTTCTCTTTCATATTTTCTTTTCAATTTTTTTATGAGATTGTTACAGTAATTTCTGTACCGATTGTAAGTTATTTTTAAAAAGTCATTATATGGATCTAACCGATAACTTTTTTGTAATTTATTACGATTTAAAAAAGAACAAAAAAAAAAAAACTTTGTTTAGTATAAAGAATATATCTGAGTTTGTAAACAGCCAACGCTAAGGAGGAGCGGAGTCTCCTAATACAGGCATCATCATGCTTAAAAGGAGACTCCAATCATAGACTAATCTAAACTACTTGTTATAGAAATAAAACATTTTGTATTTTGTATTTGTATTTGTATTGTGCCGATTCTCGTGACCGCCAATGGCTTCATAGCCAAAAGCTCGACGACCATCTGTCGAAGTTGTCGTTGCGCGGTTGGATCAAGGGCCTGATACAGAAGGCAGTACTCCTCGATACGGCTCGCATTGTGAGGAGGTTCCTGTTTCTGGAGCCCTAACCACCGGTAGCTTGGACCCTGTCCCGACCGGCGGACTACTATTTTTTTTATTTTTAAATGTTCTTTTTTATATGATTTTGTTAAAAAAATATTTAAAAATGTAATTTATATGTATATTAAAATAAAGTGAATAATAAAATGATAAGCAAACTACCCAAGTAGCAAAAAGATGCTTTATAAATGTCATTAAAGCCAAAAAAATATATTTTATAAAGGCCATATTAATGTCAATAAGACTGCATTTGGGCGCAAATTATAAGGAATAAAACCTTGTAGAGGTTTTATAGTTACCATATAATAAGCTAATACCCTTGTAAACTCGCCATATAAAGTCATATTTTATGGCTGATTAACTATAAATAGGCAAGATAAATGCTTTTATAAAACAAATTGCCCTTATGACCGCTAACAAAATTTGGCTATAAGCGCAATTTCTCGTGTTGTAGCAAACGCATTACGAATATGAGAAGTTCATGATTTATTTAAACGTCATTTGCCTCAATAAGTCATAGATATAAATATAATAATGGCTTGCATTACTAGACATTGAGCACATCGCTCTTTTCATCATCGAAGTTTACATGGAAAAGCAGATTTGTGTGAATTTTAGGTAAGTTTTATGGTTAATTATTAATGCGCCTCGTTAATTCTGCCTTTTTTTAATTTTAAAAACTATTTATCTTTTGTGAGTTCCTGTTAATTGCTACTATAAGAAGGATTAGTAACTCAAATGCTTTTATACAGCATTTAAAAGTCATTTACCCTTATTGTAGCAGACTACCAACCAACTTTACAACTTACAACCAACCTTATTGTATCAACCATATTGGAAGATTTTAGGGTTCAATCTCTATAATATTTTTTTAATACATAATTAATTATTTATATTTTGATTACCCAATAATTTTTCATTATTTTGTAATCTACAGAACCCCGACAGTACTTAATATGGATGTGGACCATTTATTGACACAGGACGATTTACTACGAATTGTTTAGTGAAGTGATGTGGCCTTGGCAAATCTCACATTTTATAATAAGAAAAGAATGCTTAGATTGGATGTCACAATCAGACTAATTTGAATCATCCCGTTTCATTACTTTTGAGGAAATAAAATTTTGTTTAAAGGTTTTGTTATTCCTTCATATATCCCTATCACCAGCGTAGATATTTGATTGATTTCGGATAAATTACATAGAACTGACCAAAATTGATGATTGGAACTTTTGTTAACTGCTAATCCGTCAATAGGTTCCGATAGTCCATTATCCTCTCGAACGTTCGCGAACATTCCCCGAAATGCCCCACGCGTCGAGGATTTTTCGATTATTCTTTTTTTTTGGTTTGACCTTGAGAAAAACGCAAATTTCGTGGTTATATTGATAATTATATGCAATAAATTATACCTTCCCGGAAAGCCCATTAGTTTTCCTATCGAACTGTGTAAGATTATAAATAAATGAAACTGACCTGACTTCGTAGCGACGAGATAAATTGGCATTTTGCAAATTTTCTTACACATAACCTTTAACTTTCTCACATTACACCAAAACCACACACATATTCTCGAAAAAAACACTTGAATACGATAGTCCATACATTTGCGCAAAAACAATATTACTCATATCACATCAAATTACAATAATTACACGACACAATAACTTTTTCCGCAACTCAACAAAAAGCGGCCACAGGCACGCGCGGCGCGCGGCGGCACGCGAAATGTAAACACTGTCTGTACTATCTATAGGTAATGTTCACGACTGTGGCGCCATTTTTACCGGTTTATTTTCTTTCAACAACGATTATGATAACAATATGCAATTATATCACTTTGTAGTAACTTCATTATGTTTATAGGTAAATAAACTAACAACTTATGTAGATTTCAAAGCATTTCGAGATAAATTTTGCACTAAAACAAGTCGAAACACGACGGCCATGACGGAAAAAAATACGCATCTTCACAAGTTTCGTCACTTTTTCACTGGCATATTTATTACTTTTCCAAAAACAAACACTTGCAACGTAATCTACACTTATTTCTCAGTAATTCTATATAAATCTTATAAGATTACTCATCGTTTTCTAATTGGAAACATGATTTTCGTCCGGACGCAACCACGCAACAATTGCTCCCAAAAAGTGACAGCTAGCTGAATGACGGATCACTTTATTTTTTTCAATCTTCTTCATTCTATGTATCGATATTGCCAATGGAAAATATTTTAATAGAAATCGAATGAACTATTCTGTTCAATCAAATAAAAAACGGGTTGCAACTTGAAAATATACGTCACAGAAAAAATATCCAATCGGTGCAAGTCACTCTCGTACACCCGTGTGTACCAATGGCGCGATGGGCACTCAACTCTCTCGTACACCCGGGTGTTCGAGAAACGCGCGAGAGGAGCCAATAATGACCAGTGCGTAATTCTATTATTTTTATTGTGCTTCTTTTAAGAAGTGTGCTTGCGTCTATTGGTAATACAAGCACATTTCTTAATGGGGTACTAATTTATTAGCAATTTTAAAAAGTTTATTTAAAGCACAATGCGTGATGTTTTTACTCGACAGCCCAAGTAGCTATATCACGTTAAAAAAAACTCTGAAAACGTCTTTTTCCATGTCTCTCTTTATGTCACGCTCATCAGATAATTCATTATCACTTCTGTAAGGTAATTTTTATCGAAAGTGTCATTGTCAAATGGATGTGAAAATATTTCTACGGAACCCACAACATTTTCCTTCATCTCTGCCCACTATTTTAAAAAAATGTCATGGCTGACGATAAGTTTATGTAAAGGCAAAGTCAAGCATACATATAAGAATAAAGTTCTTGTTCCTGTTGTATAAAGGTTGGGAACTTGACTTTTAGCATTAGCTTTTAAGCTGCATTCAAATAAACATTATAAGGGAATAGGTTTTATAATAGCCCTATTAATTTTACAGTTAGTATGAGACCAATGCGACTAAAAGGCTAAATTATTATATGTCTGAAAAGCTATATTATATGCTTTTATAAGTTCATTGCTTTATAATGGACATTTACATTGGTTATATAAACGTCTGTAAAGTAAGGTAATGAGACCAATACACCATATTAGCAAAAAACACTTATAATATGCTTTTATAAAGTGAGTTGTAAAACTAATGCTGTTACAAAACATGTACAAGAGTTATAACCTTATAAATCATTCGTTATATAGCAATTTTGCTAGTTGGGTATGTACCTATCTTGACTTAGCTCGCGAGGTTGTCGACATGTGGGATGTGGATACAGCAGTCATTGTGCCGTTAGTCGTGACAGTCAATGGCTTAATAGCCAGCCTCGAAAACGGAGTCTGTGTTCGCCCGCTTCGCTCGCGCACTAGAGCCCGTCATTCCGTTCTAACTTGACCTGTCCATGTAGAGGTGCCCAAAACCCCTTAATAAAGTCCCTTCGGAAGTCGGTGTTTCTCAGTATTGTTTGTTTCTTATTAAACAACGACTTTCTAAATTAAAGTTATTTTGATCCTTTTAGTGGTTTTTTTTTTATTGAAGTTGGTTATTTTTTTTTTTGTAAAAAGTATTTATTTCACACTTTTTAGACGCGATATACACTTATATTTTTTTTATTTTTTTATTATTGATAGGCTCGCGTTTGACCACCATCTCATCTGATGGTAAGCGATGAAGCATCTCACATATAAACAAGAGTGCTTATTTCTCATGACAATTCCAATTAACCCAAACACTGCTAGGTTACATTGTTTTATTATGAAGTTCCTGAGTCTCCCTTCTACCTTCCGGCTCCATCATCAGATCAGATAAATGCTTAAGTTCTCGATGAAAATACCAAAATCACTAGGTATATAATATTTGAGGACTTCCCTCGATTCCTCATGGATCCCGTCATCAGAACAGGATTTTGAAAAAAATGGGACCAATCTGGAAGCATATCCTATAAGATGAAAAAAAATTTTGCAAATCGGTCCATAAACGACGGAGTTCTGAGGTAACAAACATAAAAAAGTTCTCCTTTTTTTGAAGTCGGTTAAAAAGTTCATTAATATTTGTTGTAAAATTAGTATTTTCACGGAAGAATAAGATATTATACTTACTACAAGAAAGAGTTCAACCACGGTTGTTTGGCGTGCGCGTCCGCGGCGTACGGGAGACATCCCCCGCCCAGCAGATTGTCATGAGACTGCCGTACATTCTCTATTAACCAGAAATAACAAGTACACATTTAAAACATACATAAAAATAAGTAGACATTTCTCACACAAACGTATCGTGTGTGGTCATTTTTAAAGTCGGTAGCGTTTGGGCACGCTTCACTTCTAAGGGATGCATTCCACAAACGCGCTGCTAATATCGTGAAAGATTTCTCAAAGAACGAAGTGGTTTTTTTTATTATTGATAGGCTCGCGTTTGACCACTATCTCACCTGATGGTAAGCGATGATGTGGCCGACGATGGAGCACGCTTGCCTAGAAGTAACCTATTCACTCTTGACTTAAAGACCCCTAGGTTGTAGCTATCAGGAAACACAGACTCCGGCAGGAATTCCACTCCTTAGCTGTACGCATTATGATGTGTTCCCAAAACGCTTTATACGTATGGGTGGGATGTCCACCATGTACCGATTGCGCAACGCCGTACGTCTAGTGGTCCGATGATGGAACGGACTTGGTGGTATTAATTTGTGCAATTCCAACGCACACTCCCCGAAGTGTAATCGATAGAAAACCGACAGGCCAGCAACTCGGCGTAAATCGGAATGCATAGGAATACTAAGTTTTGGCTTCTCCAATGACCTATGTCACAGAGGAACTGGGGGCCCAAGTCTGCTATTTTTATAAATTCGTCATTCCAACACGATCCCATTGTCATTTTGCTAAAAGTTCGTAATCTGATAATTCATAATGGTCGATCATTGATCGGTCAATGGTCTTGTGGTAGAATGACAATACCGAGCTGTCTCGAAACAAATTACAATGCGTTCCAAATAAGAATAGGATCGACGCCATATTGTGACGTCACGTCATACTGTCAAATCACAAGAAATTGGGCAAAATTGAAGAACTTGATTCTGATTAAACTATTTTCGTTCACAGTTCGTAAATAAATTAAATTTTAAAATTTTCTTGTTTTGCTCACCATAATAATTCTTCGATTTGACAGTATGACGTGACGTCACTACCTGTCAATCGACCCTATTCTTATTTGGAACGCATTGTAAAAGCAATGACTGCACAATGATGTTCTAATGGTAGGTCACTGATTAAAGGAACTTTCAAAATTTTTGCAGATTACCGCATACGTGAGACATTCATTTGTCAATATTTACGAGATTACCATTCTATGCCACTTCTTTCAATGGAGTGTCAGTGGTTGACCATTGGAAAGTCATAATGACGCCATTATATTAGTAGATTACCAAACTTGTCAAAATCAACAATTATGAAGTCAATGATAGACCGTTCTGACACTATTGTAATAGCAGACTTGAGGCCCTGTAAGCATTTTGTTTTGTGATAGTTATAGCCGTTGAATGAACGTGAAGAAATAACAACATGCACGCTTTTTATCCAGCCCTGCGTTCAAAAATAACCAGAGTAGGGTACGGTCGTTACTCTAACCGTTCAAAAACGCTTCGAGTTGCAACCCAGGGTCGTTCTTTTATAACTCGAGTAGCTACCCTAGAGTTAACCCAACTAACTCTAACTCCGAGCAGGGTAGGTTGGAATAAGTGGAAGGAATAATATAATAATAATATTCCACAACTATCACACAACGCCGTCCAGTCTCAAGCTACGCAGAGCTTGTGTTATGGGTACTAGACAACTGATAAACATACTTATATATTTCTAAATATATAGGGTGACTGGTAATTAGTGTACGATACTTAAACACGTGATTGTGCTCATGATTACCAACAACTTTTACTATGGGAACAAACCTGAAATCGCGAAAAAAAAATCAGCTGTTCAGTACATTTATGTTTGCCTAATGTACTGAGCAGCTGATATTTTTTTCGCGATTTCGGCTTTGCTCCCATAATAAAAATTGTTTGTTATCATGAGCAGAATCACGTGTTTAAGTATCGTACACCAATTGCCAGTCACCCTATATACATATTATAGATAAATTACACCCAGACACAGAACAAATGATCGTGCTCATCACACAAACATTTGTCCTGGGTGGGCATCGAACCCACGACCTCCGGCATAGTAGTCAGGGCCACTAACCACTAGACCAACTGACCAGGCAAACTGAATGACAGTTGAACTCTACAAAAATGCAAGCGTAGAGTATCTACCCTGATGACGTCATTAGAGTTAACTCTAACCTCATTTTTGAACGTAAGGCCGGGACTTTGTACTCGTGGGGCAATTTTCTACTCTCATGCGATGCCAGATAGGTTCCTAAGGGAAAACGGTCTAAATGTCAACCAAGCACCTTAAGTTCATAACCAGTAGGTTCAAAATACCTTGTCTTTTATACGTTTGATATTTAGCCCTTTAACCGCTTACGTAGGATATATCCGACAAAAGTTCTCGCGTCTATTCCGCCACGGTCGCACATCCACGACCAAATACTCCATCTCGTCAGCTCTTCTGTCACCTATGGGGATTGAAGAGCTAAACGAGATGGAGTACCCAGTCGCGAACACACGACCCTGGCGAATAGGACACGAAAACACTCGTCACTTACCTAAGGATGGGTACACAATCTTCAATTCAGGCGGACTTGATAACAGTTGAGATTGATTCTTGATTTTAGTGAAATTGTGAAGAAAGTCACCGGTCAGCCATAACTGTGGAAAGGAAAACAACATTAGGACTGGAAATGTGGGCTTGCGGACGGTGAGCAATGGGCAGCTCGCTGTCAGGCCGCCCGAGTTAACGGACGGGGCCCACAAGGGTCAATGCCTGCTAGGGAATTACCGTGGCCCTATAACGGAAAGGGCAACTGAAAGAAACACAGGTTTTTAACTGACTTCCAAAAAGAAGTTCTCAATTCGTCTGTTTTTTTAACCGACTTCAAAAAAAAGGAGGAGGTTATCAATTCGGTTGTATTTTTTTTTTTTTATCATCATTTTTTTTTTTTTTTTTATGTTTGTTACCTCAGAACTGCGTTGTTTATGGACCGATTTGCAAATTTTTTTTTTCCCTTTATAGGATATGCTTCCAGATTGGTCCCATTTTTTTCAAAATCCAGTTCTGATGATGGAATCCATGAGGAATCGAGGGAACTCCTCAAAAATTATAGGCAACCCTATGGTAATTTTAGTATTTTCATCAAGAACTTAAGCAAGTCAAAAAGTCAAAAAGTAACATTTGATGAAGTGGAACTGATGAAGAAGACCAGATATGGTCAACGGAACTTCATACTCAAATAGATATCACAATGAAGATATAGTTAAGCGACTATGACAATACAAATAAATGAATGATTCTGAATAGTTACGTTGAAAATGGTATCATCGAAGTGATCTGATGATGATGATGGAGCCGGAAGGTAGGCACTGGAACTCCGTAACTAATCAATGTAACCTAGCCGTGTTTGGACTTATTAGAATTGACATGAGATGCACTTTGGCTATAAGGTACTATCGAACTGATCTGATGATGGAGCCGGAAGGTAGGCACAGGAACTCCGTAATTAATCAATGTATCCTAGCCGTGTTTGGGCTTATTAGAATTGTCGTGAGATGCTCTTTGGCTATAAGGTACTATCGAACTGATCTGATGATGGAGCCGGAAGGAGGAAGGTAGACACAGGAACTTTATAATAAAACAATGTAACCTAGCAGTATTTGGGTTAATTGGAATTGTCATGAGAAATAGGCAATCTGTTTATAAGTGTATCGCAACTAAAAAGTGTAAAATAAAAACTTTTTACAAAAAAAAAATAACAGACTTCACTAAAAAAAACACTAAAAGGATCAAAATAACTTTAATTTCGGAAGTCGGTGTTAAATAAGAAACAAACAATACCGAGAAACACCGACTTCCGAAATTAAAGTTATTTTGATCCTTTTAGTGTTTTTTTTTAGTGAAGTCGGTTATTTTTTTTTTTTTGTAAAAAGTTTTTTTTTGTATCTTGTTCAACCGATAAACCGATTTTGACGATTACTTTTTTTTTGTTACGAAGAGTTTGTCTCCCAGGTGGTCCCATTTAATTTTGGTTAAGATCTGATGAAGAACTTCGGAGATAGGTCATGGAATTCTTCAATAACATAATCAGCCTTTCAATGTTCCCACTGCTGGGACTCAGGCCTCCTCTCTAGGAGAGGGAATGGGCCGTAATCCACTACGCGGGCCCATTGCGGGTTGGTGGATGTCACATGTCTTCGAATTTTTGGTTCTAGGACATGCCGGTTTCCTCACGATGTTTTCCTTCACCGTTTTGAGAACAGTGCTGATGAAATAAATTACACAATGAAATCTACAACTCGTAAGTCGGAGCCGTTACCACTCGGCCACCACTGCTCACGAATTATAAGATTTGATATCACAATAAATGATATCAAATCTTCCCGAATTGCTGCAATTGCATGTCTGTTTATCGTTACCACCATTCCATACCTTAGGATCCTTCCCATAGCTGCCGATACTGCTGGCCTGTGCTATGAGCGGCCACTGTCGCGTCTCGTCGGCGGGGATACAGCAGTGTTGCCTCAACAACGTACCAACCCGGCTCATGCCCCAGTCTAGATCGAAGTGGGACCCTGGTACTGATGCCACCAGGAATACGCTGGGAAGAAATCATTCAAGCTGGGAGGATATACGATATCATGTCTATATATATATAAAAGAAAGTCGTGTTAGTTACACTATTTATAACTCAAGAACGGCTGAACCGATTTGGCTGAAAGTTGGTGGGGAGGTAGCTTAGAACCAGGAGACGGACATAGGATACTTTTTTTTTTAGTGTAGAGTAGGGTAGAGTAAGGTAGAGTAGGATAGAGTAGGATATAGTAGTCAGTTGACGGGAGCGAAGCCGCGGGCAAAAGCTAGTCATATTATGTATAAAAGTGGCAACATTACGTTGCTTCTGTGCCAAAGGACGTTTACAGTGTATAGTCTATGGACGCGATGACATAAAACGTGTACTATGCGTTCCAAATAAGAATTGGAAAGTCAATAACCTCGATCTGTCCAATGTTGATTGAAAAGTACGGTTTGCAAAGAAAACTTATTTGTGTATCAATAAAGGGTTTTTTTTAACCGACTTCTAAAAAAGGAGGAGGTTCTCAATTCGGATGTTTGTATTTTTTTTTTTTTTTTTATGTTTGTTCGCGGATAACTTCGTCGCTTGCCAACCGATTTGAAAAATTCTTTTTTTGTTGGAAAGGGTATACTTCCCAAATGGTCCCATAGTCACCAAATCGGGATCTGATGATGGAATCTTGGTGAAATCGAGGGAACTCCTCAAATATTATAGGCAATCATATAGTGATTTATGTATTTTCATCGAGAACTTAAGCATTTACAGTCAAAAAGTAACATTTGATGAAGTGGAACTGACGAAGAAGACCAGGAACTTCATAATAAAACAATGTAACCTAGCAGTGTTTGAGTTAAATGGAATTATCATGAGAAATAGGCACTCTGCTTATAAGTGTATCGCAACTAAAAAGTGTGAAATAAAAAACTTTTTACAAAAAAAAAAAAACCGACTTCACTAAAAAACACTAAAAGGATCAAAATAACTTTAATTTCGGAAGTCGGTGTTAAATAAGATACAAATAATACCGAGAAACACCAACTTCCGAAATTAAAGTTATTTTGATCCTTTTAGTGTTTTTTAGTGAAGTCGGTTTTTTTTTTTTGTAAAAAGTTTTTTATTTTGTTTTGTATTACTAAGTCTTAGTTAAATCTAGGTGAAGTATAAAAACGTTATTGTTTAATATTAATTAGCTAAATATATTGTTTTAAGTAATAATTTGTAAAAAAAAAACTATTTTCTTTCTTATTTTCATTGTTAGGAACAATTCGCTTTCTTCTTCCATTTGCCACTACTCAGACACTTCACACTGTGACGCAGAGATAAGCAAAATTGAAGAACTGGATTCTGATTAAACTTTTTTCGTTCACGATTCGTAAATCAATAAATTTTAAGATTTTCTTATTTTGCTCACCCTACCCAATTTTTATCTACATTGTGCTCACATATTAGAAGCGACAAGAAATATGTAACCAAGATTTATGTAACTCATAATATGATTTAAAAGAGTGTCCATGGAGTTTCTTGCACGTTCTTCTCCATAGAGATCTACGCTTTGGAACGTGCAATTTAGCTTCACTTGTATTTTTTTTTTTGACTGACCGACATTTTGACAATTCAAAAGTGCCTGTAATTGGTCTATTTGAAATAAACGTTTCTGATTTCTGATTTCCAATTTCTTCGATTTGACAGTATGACGTGACGTCACAACATGGCAGTCGATCCTATTCTTATTTGGAACGCATTGTAAAAGATATGACGCTACGCGATTGTGACGAGTGTTTCTACGGAAATGGAAATTCAAAATTTCATGTCCAACAGTGGACTTACAGCTAATATGATAATGATGTTTTTTTTTTTTATTCTTGTTAGGTTCGAGCTTGACCGCTAACTCACCTGATGGAAAGCGACGATACGGTCGACGATGGAGCGCGCTTACCTAGAAGTAACCTATTCACTCTTGACTTAAAGATTCCCGGGTTTTAGCCATCAGGAAACACAGATTCCGGCAAGGAATTCCACTCCTTAGCTGTACGCACTATGAATGTGTTCCCAAAACGTTTTGTGCGTATAGGTGGGATGTCCACCATGTACCGGTGGCGCATTGCCGTACGCCTGGTGGTCCATGATTATAGATACTCACTTAATATGACTAAAATCGCATCTCTTGATTCTGTCCACATAGTAGGCGAGCTGCGGCAGGTGGTAGTGATTCAGGTACCTCAGCAGACACTTCTTGAACATCGTGGGGGACTCGCCGTCGTGAGGCATCGCGTCTGGTGGTAACTCGGGGCAGGAGGGACTGAACCAGAGGCTGGAAACCAGATAAATGCCATTCAAGAATTAGTAAGCACTACAGGTGGGGAGTCTTTGCTTTGCTTATTTTTGATGACTTGGGGGATGGGGGTGCCTGGATGGTGATTACGTCAGCAGTTTTTTTTTTTTAGTTTTTTAAGAGAACAATGTCGAGATTCCAAAATGACACGAAAGTGAGCAGACACGGATCACTGAGCAGTAAACATATAATGTCATTGAAGACTTTTTTTTCGGGTGGGAAAATCATCTAATGACATCCCCCGCTCTTGGGCGGGGCGGGAGATAGTGTCAGACTTTTACTGACTAAAAACCCACTCCTGTTCCTTCTTTGCCATTTTTCCGGGGCTCCGGGATCTCTTTTTCATCTTCGGAAATCGGGATCGAAATCGGCTGGGGCGCGAGGGCCATTGCCTCAAACGTGCACGTGCGGCCGCCTCCTTTGCTAGCATTACTACTTCGCAAAAGGAGGCGACCGCCTGCCACTCCTCCTCACTCCGGACCATGGCCTGTACCAAGGCCCGGGTCATTGAAGACTTGATCATAGATTCGTGTGTCATGGACTAAGGATTGTTAATTTGAATTAATGTTGCAAAATTTTAAATTAAGCTTGTTTGTTCCTCTATTTCAAGCCTATTACGTATTTCTAGACTTATAACTACTGCTCATAAATTAGTAACGAAACCAGAACACATTGAAAAATGCAGGGACCAATGTTTACGTAAGCATAGGAGGGGGGGAGAGTTTTGCTTAAAGTACGGCCGACGTAACTTGGCGAGCCTGAACATAGGCTCTGCAAACTTAGCGCATGTACACTCGTAAAAAAACTGTTATTGAGATTATTTTTTAAAAACCTAAAAACGAATAAAAATTGACTAATACAGGGACCGAGTACAAATAAAATAAATATTAAAACACTTTGAGACAGAAAGCTACAAAAATACCTTATGAATTAAAGAAACAAATCTAACACTACACAAAAAACTTAACAATATAATAATAAAAACCAACGAAAACTTTTGACAAAACTTTAACACCGCCTGTGCTCAAAACAGAGAGCGACACGAAATTATCACCAATGCTAACGTGTGAGTGAGCGACATTATTGCGTACCGAAAATTGCCGAATAAGTACGAAGCTTCACGAAGTTACCGAAGGGAGATGGCCAATTCGCGTATCGATTTGAAAAAAAATCGATTAAATAACATCCTCAATGTTATTTAATCGTTTTTTTTTACAAATCGATTTAAATTAAGTTATAAAAATATATTAATTTTAAATTTTCTATGGAGGTTTAAAATATTCTCAAACAGTCGGTATTCTAGTAGTCGTTTATAAATAACTTATATTTAACTAAATCATGTCTTTCAACCAAGAAAATAACATTTTATTATGTTTTTTTTTTAATAAAGTCGAAATCTCGTTTACTAACGATAACATACACTATGCTTGTAAATCTATATCGTTCAATATCTAATATACACAAAAATGAATAAACTCCAAATCGAAAAAAATCCGATTGCGATATTTATTTTATTTTATTTTATTTTATTTTATTTTATTTTATTTTATTTTATTTTATTTTATTTTATTTTATTTTATTTTATTTTATTTTATTTTATTTTATTTTATTTTATTTTATTTTATTTTATTTTATTTTATTTTATTTTATTTTATTTTATTTTATTTTATTTTATTTTATTTTATTTTATTTTATTTTATTTTATTTTATTTTATTTTATTTTATTTTATTTTATTTTATTTTATTTTATTTTATTTTATTTTATTTTATTTTATTTTATTTTATTTTATTTTATTTTATTTTATTTTATTTTATTTTATTTTATTTTATTTTATTTTATTTTATTTTATTTTATTTTATTTTATTTTATTTTATTTTATTTTATTTTATTTTATTTTATTTTATTTTATTTTATTTTATTTTATTTTATTTTATTTTATTTTATTTTATTTTATTTTATTTTATTTTATTTTATTTTATTTTATTTTATTTTATTTTATTAATTTTAAGAAAACTTACAGCTAATATAACACAGTAAAAAAACATTATAAGCAGAAGAAGGCCAATTACAAGTTTCCACTTAAATGTATATAAATTAAATTAACAAAACGGCATACATAGCGTGAGCGTTAAACATGGAAATAAAAGAGAAAAGAAGAAACAAAAATACGACAGATTACATTACAGACAAGATCAAGCTTCAAAGAAAAAGTTATTTAACATTTTTTTAAGTTTTTGGACACTATTTACAAATAAATCAAGCTCAACATCCCGGCACACTGTGTTGAACATTCTACATACTATTTGAATGTATGAGTTCTGTCTGTAGACAGTTTTCACGATAGGTACGTGAAGAAGATCAGGTCTCCGAAGAAACACAGACGGTACACGCAGTCCAATTTTGGCCACCAGCTCAGGTACGTCAATAGACCCGTTCATCACATTGAATAGGTAGGCAAGATCTGCAATTTTTCTTCGTTCGTGTAAAGGAAGAATATGAAATTTCTTGCACCGGCTATTATAGTTAGGAAGATAACAACTTGATCGATACTGAATATACCTTAAAAATCGTTTTTGTATACTTTCAAGACGACTAATATATACATTGTAATTTGGATTCCAAATTTGAGAAGCATATTCAAGATGGCTGCGGACAAAGGCACAGTAAAGGATTTTCAGCAGCTATAAAATCGTTCTTTAAATAGCTATTGTGCACAGAGCAAATAATGTTTTTATTCAGTTTATCATTCCGTGTCGGCACCCTTGCTATGTAATTTATCTGTTCCCTTTGTATATGAAAATCAATTCTATTACCAATCTTGGCTATTATAGCGAACAGGTCCTCATCCTTAGATATTGGTACTCCTTTAATCTCAATGTTGTTCATGCGAGACCTCTGTTCACTCTCAGACTGCCGATTTTCAAGCTGAATAATTCGATCCTGCAAGTTGACTATCGCTTCCCTGTTCCTCCCTATTGTATCGATCTCTACTTCAAGATCTGACACCCTGCCCGCCAAAGCTTTTATTTCCTGACCGTAGGACTCAAAGGACGATTTCATTAGACAGACTTCTTGCCGTATAGTCTTTAATTCCGCAAGCTCAGTCTGAATCGCCTTCACACTCTCAATCAGCGCAGGCAATGCTTCCATTTTGGCCGAGAGACGCTGAAGCTCAATCATGATGGACTCTGAGTTCACTGGTGATGCCTTCAAACTACCAGTCTGAGGACTGGCAACCGGGGCAGACTTGCAGTTTTGACATTTCCATGTTGATTTACGCTCGCCAAGTTTTCTCCACCCAGCCTCCGATATCCCAGCACAGGGAAAATCAAATTTCGCCTTGCAGGCAGCACACGTAGCACCATCTCTTGCTTCAGAGTCACAACGTTTACAGGTAAACATTTCGACAGACTTCGATGAAAAGTTTGAGAAACAGTGCCACCGGCCGTTTTATAGAAATAAATATGTAGGTAGTAGCTATTAGCAGCAGCGAGTACTCGTGCGATCGGTACGCCGACTACCGCCAGACTGAGTTTATTTCTGTCTGATTTTATTTGATTGAATAAAGGGTCGATTGTGTTTACATAGTCAATCTCGTCGCCTAGACCTCCGCCCCGCGCACGTCGCCTCATGCCACCATTTGGTTCCTAAAAACATTTGTGCGCAGCCTTCTAGAGAGCAGTGGTGGCCGAGTGGTAACAGGTAACGGCCCCGACTTACGAGTTGTAGGTCGCGGGGTCAAACCCAGCCAGGCGCATTACTTTGTGTAATTTATTTCATCACCACTGCTCTCAAAACGATGAAGGAAAACATCGTTAGGAAACCGACATTTCCTAGAACTAAAAATTCGAAGGCCCATTCCCACTCTTAGAGAGAGGAGACCTGAGTCCCAGCAGTGGGAACATTAAAAAAGGCTGATTATAAGTAAATAAGAAGTAATCCGCAGGAGAACCAAGATTGCCGACATAACCCGGAGAATCAAGAAACATAAGTAGCAGTGGGCAGGGCACATTGCTCGAAGAACTGATGACCGTTGGGACCGAAAGGTTCTGGAGTGGCAACCACGTACCGGAAGACGCAGCGCTGGCGCGGCCTCCCACAAAGTGGACCGATGACCTGGTGAGGGTCGCGGGAATCCGATGGATGTGAGACGCACAGGACCGTTCGTTGTGGCAAAACTTGGGGGTGGACTAGTGACCGCGCACCGGAAAACGCAGCGTTGGAAGGCCTCCCACGAGGTGGACCGACCACCTGGTGGGAGGCAGGGGTGAGAGTCGCAGGAGTGCGGTGGATGCGAGACGCACAGGATCGATCGTTGTGGCTTGGGGGAGGCCTATGTCCAACAGTGGACGTCTTTCGGCTGAAATGATGATAATAATAATGAGGTAAAAAGATAAAAAGTCACTTACCCTTGAGTTCTGTTCTCCCAGTCATCCAGATACAAGTTTGCTGTAGATATCACCACGCGTAGGGACCCGTCTTCGTAACACAGGATCATCATTTTACTGAAACAATATAATTTTGGTTTATCAAAACTTTCTGAGTGTCCCACGTATGTTTATTGAATCATTATTTTTTGACTGGCCTGTTGGTCTAGTGGTTAGTGGCCTTGACTGCTATGCCGGAGGTCGTGGGTTCGATTCCCATCCAGGACAAATGTTTGTGTGATGAGCACGATCATTAGTTCTGTGTCTGGGTATGATTTATCTATAATATGTATGTATTTAGAAATATTCACGTATGTTTATCAGTTGTCTAGTACTCATAACACAAGCTCTGCTTAGCTTGAGACTAGACGGCGTGTGATAGTTGTGGAATAATATATTATATTTTATTTGTACTACGTCTTCGCATTATTATTAGGGTTCCGTACCTCTAAAGGAAAAAACGGAACCCTTATAGGATCACTTTCTTGTCCGTCCGTCTGTCTGTCTGTCAAGACCCTTTATCTCGGGAACGCTTGGAGGTATCGAATTGAAATTAAAACCAAACACTCAAGCCTGCGTTCCCTTGAAGCTGTGAAAAAATCCTGAGTTAACGAAAAAAGATCGGTCGTTTATGTCGCTAAAAACGTATATTTCGACACTCTCAAATGAATCAAAATTCATAGGGTACTTCCCTTTGACCTAGAATACTGGGGCCCAAGTCTGCTATTTTTATAAATTCGTCATTCCAACACGATCCCATTGTCATTTTGCTAAAAGTCCGTAATCTGCTAATTCATAATGATCGATCATTGATCGGTACTAAAGTTGTGGTAGAATGACAATATCGAGCTTATTAACTCCTTGAGTAGCGTAATTAGAGACACAATAGTAAGACAATAGCGCACGACCGCCGGCGCTCGTGCGGGGATCAACAGCTTAAAAGCAATGATTGCACAATGACGTTCTAATGGTAGGTCACTGATCAAAGGAACTGTCAAAATTTTAGCAGATTACCGCATACGTCAAATATTCATTTGTCAATATCTACAATTTTTATTTTATATTTATTACCATTCTATGGCACTTCTTTCAATGGAGTGTCAGTGGTTGACCATTGGAAAGTCATAATGACGCCACTATATGAATAGATTACCAAACTTGTCAAAATCAACAATTATGAAATAAATGATAGACCATTCTGACACTATTATAATAGCAGACTTGAGGCCCTGAAATTTGGCATGAAGGAAGGTCTCATAGCACAAATACAGAAAAAAATCTGAAATCAGGGGCCCAAGTCTGCTATTTTTATAAATTCGTCATTCCAACACGATTCCATTGTCATTTTGCTAAAAGTTCGTAATCTGTTAATTCATAATGGCCGATCATTGATCGATCAGTGGTCTCGTAATAGAATTGTGGTACGAGCTGTCTTGTAACGAATTAAAAGCAATGACTGCACAGTGACGTTCTAATGGTAGGTCACTGATCAAAGGAACTGTCAAAATTTTAGCAGATTATCGCATACGTCAGATATTCATTTGTCATTATGTACGAGATTACCATTTTGTGCCATTTCTTTCAATGGAGTGTCAGTGGTTGACCATTGGAAAGTCATAATGACGCCATTATAATAGTAGATTACCAAATTTGACAAAATCAACAATTATGAAATCAATGACAGACCATTCTGACACTATTGTAACAGCAGACTTGAGGCCCTGTAAATTTGTAGTTACGTCACAAAAATATTTTTTTTTTACGATTCGGAAATTCAAAGATTCAAAAGCATTTATTTCAAATAAACCATTTACAGGCACTTTTGAAATGTCAAGAAGTCAGTCAGAAAAAATGATGCTAATTGCACATTCCAAAACGTAGATCTCTATGGAGAAGAATGTGCAAGAAACTCCATGGACACTCACACATAGATGGTAAGTGAGTTTATGGACTCCATTTCGTCAGCTCTTCTGTCACCTATGGGATTTGAAGAGCTAAACGAGACGGAGTACCCAGTCGCGAACACACGACGCCGGCGAATAGGACACGAAAACACTCGTCGGTTAAAGGATTAAAAATAAAATAAAACTTACGTATGATGTTTACCGAAGGGTGTTGACATAGTAACATAATGCGCATCTACTTGAGGTTTCTTTTGACTTATGTTTTTGAGATCTGAACAATCTTCCCCGTACAGAATTGTTAGCTTCTTCTCACTGAAAGAAAATGAACCTTATTTATTGGAAGTTAAAATTGAAAATTCTGTTAGCTGTTCTGTTGACCTGGAGGTCTATTAACTCAAGAGTGAAAAGGTTATTTCTAGGCAAGCGTGTGCAATGAGGATCAGTCACATAATAGCAAATCCGATTTTTACTAAGTACATCGTATCTGTAATAATTTACTGAGCATTTAATTTTTTAAATTATTAAAATCCGTCATGAAATGGTGGATTTATTAAAGTTTTTCTGAACGGCTACTTGGAAACGCGCGCTCTCGCTGGACTGTTTACGATGACGTCATCTGTCACGATCCTTGCGACGAACGGCTTGATCGTGTTCATTCGCCGGTGGAGACCGATCATGACAGATGACGTCACAGCGAGTCGCTTCATTCTCGGGCGCGTTTCTGGAATTAATACACTAAAATTGCTGTATCTTCGTCATTTTTGGTCCGATTCAAATAATTTCTTCACAGTACTTACTGTTTTTTTGTTTGTTTGTTTGAAAACAGAGTGACTGTATAGCGTATCGACAAACTAAAGCCTTCTGTCAACGGACGCGTAGCTTCACAGACGCGTACTCGTTATTATACGCTTGGTGTACGCCTGCGTGAAACTTACTTAAACCGTTCAAGTATTACGTAAGCAGATTTTTTGCAAATATTAACCCCTTCCCTCCCCCTCGTCAGCCAAATTAAGCAAAGCTCTCACCCCCTCCCCCCCATGCTTACGTAAACATTGGTACGTGCATTTGTCAATGTGTTAGTTAGGTTATTGATTTATGAGCAGTAGTTGTAAGTCTAGAAAAAAAGAATACTTGAAATAAAGTAAAAAAAAGAGTTAATTTAAAATTTTGACATTATTAATTCAAGTTAACAGTTCTCAGTCCATGACACACTAATCCATGACAATAAGTCTTCAATGACATTAGATGTATCATGTATGTTTCTTGTGACTTTGAAACATTGACATTGATCTCTTAAAAAACCCTAAAAAAAAATTGCACTACTCACCATCTAGACCCCCCATCCCCCATGTCAATAATAATAAGCAAAGCAAAGACCCCCCCCACCCCCCTGTAGTGCTTACGGAATACTTGAATGGCCCCTTACATACTAACGACAGCACATTTCATAGTTTAGTATGTGAGCTTCACGCACGCGTACAGCAAGCGTATAGGTAATGCGTCTATGAAGCTACGCGTCCGTGGAAAGTAAGCTTAAATATTTTCTGAACTTTACCAACAAACGATCTGTTTGCGGATGAATGGAAGATGATTTTATTGGTATGTCAGAAGTACTGTGAGAGGAATTGATGAAAGTATCTACATGTTGTTTATAAATTAAAACTTTTTGTTTAGTTACTGTAATTGGTTGTTTAACCGTTGTAATTAATTGATTAAATAAATAAATATCGCGCCCTTGGGTGGGGCGGGAGGGCGTGTCAGACTTTTACTGACTAAAACCCAAAAACACTTCACTTTTTCTTCTTTTTTTTTGTTGTGTGTTTGTCCGTCTGGTCGGAGGATCCTCCCTTTTCAATGGAGGTTTGCGGGACTTTACATCCTGTCTCGCATGCCTCTGAAACCTGTACAATACATACCTGTATCCAGCAAAGTAGTATTGAGCCAGAAGCCATCCGATTTCCACCATAAAGTTGATTTGTAACGAACACTTTAGTTCGCCTAAACTGCGGTCCAGGATTTCTAAAAAAAAATAATATCTGCAATTGTATATCATATGTAATCCTTGTTGGCAGATCAACGTCTCACCGTCGACGACGGCTGGTGCTGAAAATCAGCGCTGAGGCTCTGTCTTACACGAGCCCCAGCATTTTGCTGAGCGCTGGCCGTTTTGCGCGGATGTGATGCATATCCTACCACTTATAATATAAGTCGTTGTTGTTATTTGTTTTTATTTTTAAGGCAAGCGCCATGTTTGACGTGAATAAACACTTTCTCTTTCTTTCTTTTCTTTTCTAATTTTGACTGGCCTGTTGGTCTAGTGGTTAGTGGCCCTGACTGCTATGCCGAGGGTTGTGGGTTCGATTCCCACCCAGGACAAATGTTTGTGTGATGAGCACCATCATTTGTTCTGTGTCTGGGTGTAATTTATCTATAATATGTATATATTTAGAAATATATAAGTATCTTTATCAGTTGTCTAGTACTCATAACACAAGCTCTGCTTAGCTTGGGACTAGACGGTGTTGTGTGAAATTTGTGGAATATATTATTATTATTTTTATATTTTATTTATCTCAGGACCCTGAGGTCCTGGACCTTTGGGAGGCGTACGAGGAGCCGAAGCCAACTCGCAGAGGCCCTTTAGATAATTATAAAGGAACATGATATCAACCGACGATTATCCCTGTACGCGCTATGCTAGTGCACCCAAGGACAACCCCCGGTTATTGAAAAACTGTTGCGACATATGGAGAACAAAGATAATAGGGCTATGGTTTTTGGAGTCTTAAGTGGACTGGTAACATGGAACTATGTCAAGACTATGGCCCCTGCCTGAACAACGTTATTAATATGCATCGAAAAAAGGCAGGGGGTGACTTGCACACTCAATAAATGGGCCCCCAAAAACGGCCGCTAGCACGAAGTGACGTAGCAACAAGAGGGCAACATATCCTGAGGTGCTTGAGGAGTGGAGAGGTATACCACGGCTATCAGGACAATCCCGGAAGTACGGTCAAGATCCCTACCAGCACCTTACTGGATTATACATCCTTCTCCCGAGCACGTTTGCTCTTGCGAATCTTCACTCAAGCCAGCCAATAAAGGCAAGAGAGAGGTGGGAGCTCAGTTCCTCGTCAGTGTTCACTACGGCCGGCCAATAAAGGCAAGCCGGAGATGAAGAACAAGAATTCTCCCGGGAGATCGGGTCCGTGGGGTCGCTAATGCCCAACAGTTCGCCACAAAACTGCACTGCGGATTGTATCTCTCTTAGTCTGGCCCCTCACCCTAGGCATATTACGGCAAAGCAAACTTTACCGATACAGACCTAGGGTATATTGGAGCACGCAAGCCCCACCACGACGTCAACGTAGAGATACGGCGATGGGGATATTATTATTATTATTATATTAATTGTTTTTTAGCATTTAAAAATGTCAATAATATTATTGTAATCATCATATGGAGCAGTGGTGGCCGAGTGGTAACGGCCCCGACTTACGAGTTGTAGGTCGCGGGTTCAAACTCAGCCAAGCGCATTACTTTGTGTAATTTATTTCATCACCACTGCTCTCATAACGGTGAAGGAAAACATCGTGAGGAAACCGGCATGTCCTAGAACCAAAAATTCGAAGACATGTGACATTCACTAATCCGTACTGGGCCCGCGTGGTGGATTACGGCCCATTCCCTCTCCTAGAGAGAAGGCCTGAGTCCCAACAGTGGGAACATTAAAAGGCTGATTATGCATCATCCTAGTCTTTTCCCAACTAGCTTCCAGGGTCGGCTTCCAGTCTACCGGATGGGGCTGAAGACCAGTGTTTTACATGGAGCGACTGGCTATCAGACCTCCACAACTCGGTTACTAGGCAACACGATGATCCTTGGATAAACTGATGGTCTTTCTAATAATATGTAAAAAATAATAAACGAATTAATAAAGCAAGTATGTGTTACCACATGCCACAGGAAATCCCTGCACGCTATTTCAAACTATATTCTTAAGACCTACGCAGACCGGAACAGCATGGCAAAGGATTTTGCTGCCAGTCAGTGCCTACGGTGACTGGAAATCGGGATCAGACGTGAGAGGCGTTGCGTCACGCGTGCGGGCCGCCTCCTTTGCTAGCATTACTGCTTCGCAGAAGGAGGCGACCGCCTGCCACTCCTCCTCACTCCGGACCATGGTCTGTAGCAAGGCCCGGCGCGAGAGATCGCCCACACGAGGGAGTAGTATTGGCGGGCGCCGGCGTCCTTGCATTCGTCCGGCATGCCGTTGCCTACGGCAGCGCGCCATGACATCCCGCCGCGGGAGCCCGTAACGCGTCTTTCAATGCCGTCCGATGATATCCCTTACGATGCCACAGGATCATTTTAAAACATAGGAGTTTATGTCGTATTTCTATTTTAATATGTTTAAATAATAATATTTCTATTTTTTGATAGGCCTGTTGATCTAGTCGTCAGTGGCTCTGACTGCTATGCCGGAGGTCGTGGGTTCGATTCCCACCCAAGACAAATGTTTGTGTGATGAGCACGATGATTTGTTCTGTGTCTGGGTGTAATTTATCTATAACATGTATGTATTTAGAAATATATAAGTATGTTTATCAGTTGTCTAGTACTCATAGCACAAGCTCTGCTTAGTTTGGGACTAGATGGCGTTGTGTGATAGTTGTGGAATATTATATTATTTCATTTACACAAATATTTATAAATTAAGGGTTTAAACTAGAGGTAAAGGTACAAAATTGCATCCTAGCTAAACTAGGTAAAAGCCTGTATCAATGTCCATTGGTAATGGCATGCCATCCCAGTCTGTGTAGACCTTTATTAATAATAATAATATTCCACGATCACACAACGTCGTCTAGTCTCAAGCTAAGCAGAGCTTGTGTTATGAGTACTAGACAACTGATAAACATACTTATATATTTCTAAATACATACATATTATAGATAAATTACACCCAGACACAGAACAAATGATCGTGCTCATCGCACAAACATTCGTCCTGGGTGGGAATCGAACCCACGACCTCCGGCATAGCAGTCAGTATTGTAATTAGGTTCCAATTTACCTTGAAAAGTAATAGAGTAAGGCTGCGCATGCGTCTCCTTGGCGTCCGTGATGGTTGTGTAGAAGATATAGTAGGGGGCGCTCGCGGCGTGCTTGTCCGCCATCTTGCCTTTGGGACGGACCACAGATAAAAAATCTTCTGGCCGTCGTGTCGGCTGTACTATGGGGCGGTAGTCGCTATCTGAGAAGGGGGATTATGTTGAATTGTACGTAATAATGTTACTTTATGTGTCTGTCGTGCTCAGATCTTAGAATTAATTACTTCATGATATGGCCAACTAAAACTGCCCAGGGGGGCTATTGGCTAACTTTTCAATAACAGTTGACAACTAGCATTCGTTGCACACTAAACTTATTTGTCAACTGACAATTTCATAAAATTGGTATTACGTATCACACAAGTGACTAACAAACTACGGTGGAAATGTGGTGAATTATAAAAATTTACGGTGCCTATTGTGACCACTCTAAAATTTTATCGACTATTATACAGCTTCAAAAGCTTACACAATCACAATTTTAAAAGTATCGATACAATAACATCTGTCAAAACGTGTTACGGTGGCTATCAAAGGCACCAGTGGCTAATGACGTCACTGCAGTTGGTCACTAAAGATAGGCAATACGAAACTAGCTGTTTGACAGTTCAATGATGCACATTGTTAACAAGTGATCATCACTTGAACTGTCAACAGAGTTACGCAATAGCCCCGCTGATCGTTTAATTAATTATTTATTTGTCTCAGATACAGCAGATCCATATTCTTGTTAGAAGATACATAAAAAATTATGTTAGTAAGCTAAAATGAACAAAGCACATTACTTTTTGACATGCATATGTATACAATGCCACAATATTGGGCAGTCTAATCGACCAGCCATAAGAATGCTGTTGCTACTGCCGCAGACACGACTTAGCAGCGATGCGGTCCTTTTACGTAGGATGGCATGAAAGCCATCAATACACGCATCGCCAAACATGCCAGATGCACTACAGTGCCGCGGCAACCGCATCAGCATCCTAAACGCGTTGTTATATTGAACGCGCAGGGCGTTGATTGTCTTCTGCGTATAATTGACCCATAGACTGCACGTATAAAAAGATTGGCAAAACGCCCGGAACAAAGTCACTTTTACTGCTTTTGTGCAGCGTGCAAATCTACGAGCCAACATATTGCATCGGACAGCCAACGCCCGGCCCTCCCTCTCAATATCTTCGCCGTCTGAGAGGTCATCCGAGACCCAGTGGCAATTCATTCAATTCATTTATTCATTTTGTGAACACAGGGTACAAAGATCTTATAATATAATGTTTGGTCCATCCTATGTTCCGCCGAAAGGCATACAAAATAGTGGTGCTATGTCAAAGTATTCTATCAAAATAAATTAATTGTGAAAATATACAAAAATCCCATTAAAAAAAATGTCAGCAAATGAAAATTGTAAAATTTAAATAAAATAGTACCAAAAGATAAAATAATGTCAGCAATATTACAATCGTCAAAATTAAATTAATTAAAATAATCAAAATGTCATTAAGAAAATATACAATGTCAATAAAAAATTAAAATTATTAAAATTTACTAACTGCAATAAATATTTTAAATACAATAATTCCAGAATTATGATTAATTAGATTTGTCATTCAGAAACTGGTCTAACGTGTAATAGCATTTTTTAAGTAACAGCTTCTGTAAAGTGTTTCTGAACTTTTGTACTGGCATACATTTAATTGCATCGGGTACTTTATTAAAAACTTGGGGAGCAATACCAAAGAAACTTTTCTTCATCAGTGCAGTTTTACATTTAACATGGCATAATGTGTTCATATATTGAGCACGTATGGGTAATTTCTTGACTGTGGCCAGTTTTTTGAATAAGTGGGGATTATTTTTTACAAATAAAGAAGTTTCCAAGATGTACAAAGCAGGAAAGGTTAAAATATTGTATTTTTTAAAATATGGATTGCAGCTGTCAGTCCTTCTTAAACCAAACATCGAGCGTATGCATCTCTTTTGCATTTTAAAAACAAGTTCTCGATTTGTTGACTGTCCCCAAAAAACAACACCATAACGCAAAACCGAGGATACCAATCCATGATACGCCGTTAAGAGTGTTTCAGTAATTACCTTTTTTGACTGTTGAAATAGAAGATACGCTGATCTGCTTAATCGTTTACACACTTCTTCCAGGTGTGGTTTCCAGGTCAGTTTGCTGTCTATAGAAATACCCAAGAATTTCGCAATGCTGGCCTCTTCTATTCTAGACTGATTATAGGTGACATTAACTGGACTATTTACAAGTCGTTGGTGAAAATGCATAATTTTTGTTTTATTTAAATTTATTACAAGATTATTGTTATTAAGCCAATTAATTATTTTCGAAAGAGTGTCATTGATGTCAAGTTCGTAGTTATCTTGTTCTTGTTCGTAGGGATCTTTGCATTTTATAACAACAGTACTATCATCAGCAAAAAGTACCATTTCGTGCCCTGTTATTTTCGGTAGGTCATTAATATATATCAAGAACAACAGGGGTCCCAAAACGCTACCCTGAGGCACTCCATATTTGATCAACCTAGCTGCCGACGTGTATGTTTTTTGCAACTTAGTTACTGGACAAATTCTTGTAATTTCTGTGCATTGCAATCTATCACTTAGGTAAGATTCTATAAGTTTAAGAGTGTTCCCTCTAATGCCATAGCTATATAGTTTATGTAGTAAAATTTTATGATCTACAAAATCAAATGCCTTTGTCATATCTGTATAAATAGCGCAAACCCGTTCTTTCTTGTCGACAGATGTTAAGACACTTGATAGTAGGTCAAATAGCGCCATGTTTATATTAATATTTTTTGGCCCAGGTACTTGAAACGACAAACTCTTGGTAACGATACACCATCTAAGAAGACGGGTGGTACGTGCGTGACACACACACACACACACACACATGTATTTATTATAATTAACACAACATTATTTTGATGGTTTATATTATTTAAGTATGCATCACCGATACATATATATATATATTACACTCCAAAACTGTTTTACATCCGTTGCGTCACATCCACAGGTTCAGTTGAAAACCAGCGTCAGGCACTAGTTGTCTGACATTCATGCTGAACTGGACCTATTTTGGTGCAACCGTGAGGCACACAACTACATTTTTTGCTTCTTGTTTTTATTTTTGTTTCGTGTTTACCTATATTGTGTTTGTGCCTTGTGCTGTACCAAATAAATTCTTTTTCTTTTTCTTTCAAGAGCTCATTCTTCTTTACATTATACCTGAGCCCATGAGCCCCGGCATAATCCTCACACACGGTAAGCAGTTTTTGAATGGCGCTTATAGATGGACCCAACAGCACCATATCGTCTGCGTAACTTATATTATTGATGAATTTTCCATCTAATAAACGTTAATACTTGATATGTCAATCCACATTTGGCCATATCATTAATGCAATATTTCTATGATAATAAAAGGTTTAAAGAAAGTAGAAACTATGTATTCTCCTTGTAAGAACAAATATAAGCTCAAAATTTAAATTAAAAATCCAATTGCAATTAAAAGGCATATTTTCAACTGAGCATCAAAAATATTATTCTTTACTAAAAATACTTATGGTGTACACCAAATATTGATGGAATTTGCAATTATTAAGGGACTTGGAGCAAACTGACTCGGACTGGTTAAGTTAGAAGGGGATGGTGGGGTCTAGTGAGCGAGCGAAGCAAGCAAACACAGACCCCGCCATCTCCTTCGCGGTAATTTTTTTTAAACCAACCAGAAGAGCATATTTTAGTGCACAACTAGTATTTTCGATGTAACAAAAGCATATTATTTTGTAGTAGAAATCAGAAATACATTGAGGAACAGTGGACTCTATTGGTGGACAACGTAACTATTTTACGATAATTATGATCAGCCATGTTTGTCCATATCTATATATATAGAAGAAGAAAGAAAGAAAGAATTAAAAGTCAATATCTTACCTTTCTTAGCCTCTCTTCCACTAGATGACGAAGCTCTACTGCTCTCTCCACTCCCACTTATTGAAGTTCGACTATTCTCCCCACTCTTACTCTCACTTCTCTTACTGTTCTCCCCACTTCTCTGACTGTTCTCTCCTCTCCTACTCTCACTTTTCTTACTGTTCTCTCCACTTCTGCTATCTAATCTCTTACTATTCTCACCACTTCTCATTGGTGATTTGCTCTTGTCACTCTGTCTGATTTGTAAACTTGAATTTTTATCTTCTGTAGTCTTTTGTTCTGGTTCTGCAACTAGGTCTCCTTTTGAAGATGACGATGTGCTGTAGAGGATTTCCAATAAATTACCCAATGAAATTAAAGACGTAGAATTTGACAGATGTACCTAATTGCACTTAATCACAAAATAGATAGGTACAGAAGTCAATCTACATACAAAGCGCGCTCCAGCAACGCACACATAGACACCGCTCACGGACACGATATCTCGACTCAATTCAGCTCAATGCGAGCTCGAGTGCTATCCGTTAGAGACACGCGTCTTTGTGGAAAAATGGACCAACAAAAAAAAAACTTATTCTATCTGTTCAGTAAACGGTTGTTTCAATTCAACATTAATCAGTAAATTGGCGTTTTTTAGGCTACCAGTTGTTTCAGAGAGGTAAGTAGATATTTGCTTGTATTTTGATGGTTTGTTTTAACGTAATACAGACAGGCCCGGCGCCGAGAAAGAGAATATGACTTCCGAAATTAAAGTTATTTTGATCGATTTAATTTTTTGTTAGTGAAGTCAGTTACTTTTCTTTTTGTAACATACCCCTGCTCACTCTCAAAGTTTTTTCCAGGAGTGTACAGCTGCTTGTGAATGATCATCTTCAGCTGATCCACGTACATCTGCTTCTGGCTGAACAGCTTCGCGGGGATCGGGAAGTCTCCGTTACCCGTGTACGAGTCGAGAATTGATTCCACTGTAAAGGAAAAATAATTCATTTATGGAAAATGACGCAGTCTTAATACTAGCATAAAAATCATCATCATCATCATCATTTCAGCCGAAAGACGTCCACTGTTGGACATAGGCCTCCCCCAAGTGTCGACATAAAAATACTATAGGGAAAACATGCGTCACATTCACGCAAAACGGCCGAATGCTCAGCATAAAGCTGTGGCCTCATGCATAATGTGACGAGTCCACAGCGCTGGTTTTCTATTTGAGCCAGTGACCGGTGTCGACACAAAGACGTTAGAATGGTGTAATGTACAACGAGATTTTAGTATAAAAGAAACATAGATATTCCATATAGAAGCAGTTAGGATCACTTACCACTAGACCTACAGACCAGTCAAATATAATGCATCCTTCATTCAATTAATAAGTTATTTGACATCAGTAGTGCCCAAACTAAACTGTGCCAATACCTTTGGGACCAAATTCTTTGTGTGGTTTTTCAAGTTTGATTCATAGGTTAACTAATATAAAGGGTTATTATTATAATATAACTTTATTGCACACCTTAACTTATTACAGGACAAACATTTATATAAATAAGTGTACAATAGGCGGTCTTATTGCACAGGGCAATTCAGGGTTGCAGGGTTCCTCAGTATTACAATCTCACAGATTGGCTTTTTTTTAAATAGTATAATATATAATAGTCAGCCACTTTGTCTGCCATATTCTCGTTGAATATTCTATTCATATTCTATCTTGTTGAATTTTTCAGACTCATAATGAATCATTTTTTAAATAGTCTTATCGAGCCCTCTATTTTTAATTCCGTAGTTATAAATAAGTATAACCACAAGCATCAGCCTTTTAATGTTCCCACTGCTGGGAGCCAGGCCTCCTCTCTCTAGGAGAGGACATATTGTACAGGGTATTGATTAGCATAGCATAGCATATTCAGCCTTTTAATGTTCCCACTGCTGGGACTCAGGCCTCCTCTCTAGGAGAGCGAATGGGCCGTAATCCACACACACATGCCCAGTGCGGATTAGTGAATGTCACATCTTCAAATTTTTGGTTCTAGGACATGTCATGTTTCCTCACGTTTTCCTTCACCGTTTTGAGAGCAGTGGTGATGAAATAAATTACACAAGTAATGCGCCTGGCTGGGTTAGAACCCGTAGCCTTACTTACTATTTATAAATAAGTATTCTTTGTCATTTTCATGAAATAGTAAGTATATTAAAAAATTACAATGTTTGTATGTGTATTGTTTATTAATTGTTCACGTTGAAACGGCTGAATGGTTGTGATAATCTTTTTTTAAGCTGTTGATCCCCGCAATAACGCCGGCGTTAACGTGCCATTGTCTTTCTATTGTGTCTCTAATTACGCTATTAGATAGGTTAATATTGGTAGGCTGATGGTATGTAATGATGTGGTTGTCAACCACATGCAGCATGTTTACGTAAAAGTAACCTATTCAACCTTAACTTAAAGACCCTCAGGTTGAAGCTAACAGTAAACACAGACTACAGAAGGGAATTACACTACTTAGCTGTAAACAAAATGAAATGAGAATCAAAGTGAGATTGCAAGGAAATTAATGCAAAATTTCGTTTATCTATGTTCAGTCTGGGTTGTGCTAGATATGAGTGAGTGATTCAGAGCTTTTGATTTTATGCTCTTTGTTGGCCGGGAATCGTCCCACTCCTGACGTTGGGCATCAGGAGTGGGCGTCTCCTGCAACGGCCGAGGAGTATTCCCTCTCCCTCACGGTTTCCACCACCTACTAGTAGGTCTTACCTAGATATATCATACCAATTGTAGTTTTGTTTATCTGCCATATGCTCTCTATGTTTTGGACAATAAAACGTGTCATATTTACTTACAATGTTCATGGCTGAACTCTTTGAAGTGTATAGGATTCAGCCTGAAGCATTTATCTCCATATGGACACTCCTTTTTAGGTCTTTTGGCGGTTTTGCTATCTGAAAAAGACAATTATGGTGAACAATAAGTTGGTTGTTAAAATTAATTCCGAATTTTAAGAGAAGCAATGTTTTTTTTGCTTGAAACTGTCTTTTACCTTCCATAACGTCTTTGCGTTTATTTGGAGTACTCATATCAGGTATGTAGATGTATATAATTTTTATTGTAATTTTTTAAAGTTTCAAAAGTTTTCCTTCACTGTAGTTTGGCAGCTTTCAAATTCAAAATTGACATTTAGATTTTGAAGTACCATATAACGTTCAGAAAGATCACAAAAAAATACTCAATAGAATTGCAATCTTTTTTTTTATTCGGTTTTTTCTATCTCCTATTCATCATTTAAATATTTTAATCCAAAGATCTTATATACTTTACGGTTTTAATCTTTACGGTTTTTTTTGTTTTTACGAGTGAAACTTATTGACAGGTCGCCAGGCCTAAATTATTCCTTCTAAGTATTTTTCTATTGTAAAGGCACGACCTCACGACTCCCGAAGTCACGAACGAGATACGTAGTACCCCTGCCTAGCCTATGCGAACGAGTAAATATATAATTTAAAGCAAGCACCACAGTTATAAAGCTTAGGCCAGTAATAAAGGGCAAGCATAATAGTTTGAAACAAAACTAAGCTGCATTTTTTTTTTCAATTTCGATGAAAAAGCACCCTTAACGACAAGTTGTTTTTTTTTGTTTGTAGTAGGTAATCTCTGAAAGTACTAAAAGCTGCTTTATTCCTGAGTGACATAGCTATATTTTATGTACGCGGGCGAAGCTGCGGGCAAAAGCTAGTACATATAATTTAACCCTTTAACACCCCGCGTTGGATTGACCCGACGAATGTTGTCGCGTCCTTTTCGCCAAGGCCGTGTGCTTGCGACTAGGTACTCTATCTCGTTTAGCTCTTCAGTCCCCATAAGTGACAGATGAGCTGACGTAATGGAGTATTTGGTCGTGGATGTGCGACCCTGGTGGAATAAACGCGAGAGTGTTTGTCGGATATATCCGACGTAGGCGGTTTAAGGGTCAGTCAAGCTAGTTGCAGTAAGTGCTACGACAATCTTTTGGGGTTTCGAAAGTGCAGGTGCCATGACAACCGCTAACATCGACGTCATATGAATGAGTAAAGGGCCTATTACACTACGCGATATTCAGCACACGATATTCAGACTGTCTTATTTTTTGTTCCGAGTAAAACTGGTCTAACCCTTATTACACTACGCGACATCGACTAAGACTGTTTGAATATCGTGTAGTGTAATAGGCTATTAAGCGTACGTTATTCAGTCTAACTAGTGTGATAGCGAGCTGTTTACTACTACTGTAGACTCTAAAAGGGTGACCAGACGATTGCAAACCAACGTCCCAACCAAGGTGACCTTGCTAGTTTAAATCCGTGTAGACAGCAGTTGTAATCCATGACTTTCAACGACTTTGGTTGGGAGGCGCGTTTTCCCAACCACCGAACGTGCTGGCACGTGGTTTACATCCATGTAGCCGCAACACAAACCAAACACATAAGCCAAGGTCACCTTGGTTGGAACGAAAGTTTGCAACCGTCTGGTCACCCCTTATGACAGTCTGAATATCGTGTGCGGAATAACGCGTAGAGTATAGAACATTAAAGACAGCTTCCGTAATTACATCAAGTTTTTGCCGTCAAGAATTAAGGGCCTATTACACTACTCGATATTCAGACAGTATTAGTCGATGTCGAGAATAGCGGCACGAATCTTGAGCGCTCGGCGAAAGAGCGGGGATCGTTTTGTGCATCGTACAATATCGGCGAGCCAATCACTGTACAAGGATTTCACTCCCTGCCCCCGCATCTCTCTTCATACCACTAAAGAGACCCGATATTTCACTTCTGCGTGCTTCTGCGCAAGTAGAACTGTAGAAGTCAGCGCTCAAGATCCGTGCCGGTATTTATAGTGTAATAAGGGTTAGATCGGTCTTACTCGGAACAAAAAAAAAACAGTCTGAATATCGTATGCTGAATATCGCTTAATGTAATAGGCCCTTTAGACATACGTAGTATCCCTCTGTAGGGATGTGACATTCTACATAAAAAATCGATTATTAATTAATCGATTTTTTTTTGCAAAAAAAAAAACGATTAATTAATGCTCGATTTTTTTTTTTAATAATCGATTTTGTTATATTAATCGATTATTTCCTAATATGTCAATGAATTCCAAAATAAACGCTAAAAATATTATATTAATCACAGTTTTATTAATTAAAATAAACAACAGAAATAACAAGTCTTTAAATAATCAATACTAATTAAACTTTTATAATAATCAAAATGAATTAATTTATTTTTTTAAATAAAACATATTATAAATAGAAATTAGTAGGCAATGAGTTGAGGAATAACAACTTAGGTAAGCGTTTGGATAATATTCGGCTCCTCTTAGTTAATATGGCGCCAGCTTTCGAGAACAATCTCTCTGCTGGAGCCGAAGAAGCCGGCACCAAAAGGTGCTTACGTGCCAATTGAGTCAGTTTGGGATAAGCTCCCTCATAGCTTCTCCAGGACTCTAAAGCGTCTTCTTTTAATCCTATTAGAGGCGCAGCTCACACACAGTCAGACACCTGAATTAAACTTGTACATAAGTTTAATTCAGGTGTCTGACTGTGACTTTGTTTCTCATAGTCTCCACAAACAATTTGTTGTGGGTTTCCCAAATGTCGTCATTATCGACATCATCAGCGGCCGAAGTTGTTGACAGTGGACAGTGTTCAGGTTCTCGGTTTTCTTCAATGGATCGTCTAATGTAGTTTATAGTTTTTGCCAAACTTATAGAATAAGATTTATGTTTGTTTTTTTGTAGACGCACAGATGGTGTTAATGTAATATTGATCGACCTAATAGTAATTCGCGCTCCGGCTTCTAGATTAGAATTCCAGACTTAATGTCGGGTGGCAGATGAAAAATCGATTTGGTTGATTTGTAATTATGAAAAAAAAAAACGATTATTAATCGATTATTTTTATAATCGATTATTTTTTCCCATCCCTCATCCCTCTGTGGTCTGTACTTTACTGACGCCAACTTGAGGGACATTCGGAAATGAAAACTTTATACATATGATTTTTATGGATATTCAATCAAACGCAAACTGACTGATGCGATATGATATTCGCCTTCTCTCTTTTTAGGACGGCGAATATATCGCAATTTCAGTTAGATTTCAGATTTTAGTTTTGGTAGATATAGATCATTTTAGCGTTTGGTTTGGTTTTCGTTTTTTGAAATCAGTTTTCCTAGTTTAAGATATCGATACATATTGGTTTGTGTGTGATTGATATCGGATTTTGAAATCGCTTTGATCCCTGCGCACAGTGTGTTATTTTACCTAAGTTGCGGACATGTCTGGTTTATGTGTCTATAAGATAGGACTAGGTTTGATAAGTGTTCAACAAAAATACAGACAATATAATTATCTATATTTATTGAGTTATAATTTTTTTTGTGAGAGTTGAATGACCTTTACAAAAATTAAATTTAATTATGATTCCAAAACTAGTAAACTTATTAATTTTATTTGTTACAAAAATAAAGTAACAGCTCATTATCTATTAGTATTAAAAAAAATAGCTTTGTAGCTTTCATATTTTAAGAAATATGGGCTTTTTCCCGATTTCAACAAAACATTTTTTTTAAATTAAGTGGTACTGTTGTAGCATGTTATTTTTAATAAATAACATGCGCAATAATATTGTTTCGTATGTCCTAAAATATCATACACGACAATCGCCTTATATAGGAGATACAGCGTTTCTAAGTATTTATGACTTTTCTATGGAAATAGGGTTGTCAACTAGACGTAAAAAAAAAATAAGTTTTAGTTGTTTACGAAGTACAGTCAATAGACCTATAATTCAGATTGTTTAGTTATTTTAAAAAAGAAAGTGAATAATCTTGATTATGCCTTTTATATGAAATATGCTTTAAAAAATGTGAAATACGTTTCGTAACATCAGATCGTTGTTTTTATCATTTAGACGTTTTAAAATTATAGATAATTGATTTATTAGTAGTAATATGCATTTTTTTTTAAACTAGCCGTCCCCCGCGGTTTCACTTGCGTCTATGGTTGAAAAATTTTAAAGACTAAAATTACACTAACAAAGTTTTGTATCAGAAAACATAAAACATATAAAGATTGGAGAGAGACCTGCAGTGGGGCAATACGGGTTAGTTATAATAATAATATAATAATAGGTAACTTATAAAACGTCTGAATTTAGTGCACGGTTCCAATTGGTCGTTTTCTATGGATAAGAACGGAGAAGAAACTCGTAAACTTTTAAAAAATTATTAATTTTACAATATTAATAGGTATGAGAGGACAATGTAGACCAGTCAACATTGTACCCAAAATCACAAAAAAATATTATAAATAAAAAAGTGGAATCAATATCTCTAGTATAATGCGACATCTGGTTTTTTATGATGATAGTTATTAGTATAATAAATCATAGAAATTAAAAACATGCAACCATGTAATAATTATTCAGAAAAAAAACTTGAAATCACTGAAAACATTTTTTGAGGTCTTTTTTTTTAGGTGGGAAAATCGTCTAATGACAAATCGCGCTCTTGGGCGGAGCGCGAGATAGTGCCAGACTTTTACTGACTAAAAACCCACTCCTGTTCCTTCGTTGCCTTCGTCCCAGGGCCCGGGTTTTCACACTACCCATGGCCCCAGTAGGCTCCGACCCTGCTGGGCCCCTACGATTTGCTGACATCTCCCTGAGACGCGCGTGGAACAATACGCGCCTCGACGGCGCGTATTGTTCTCGACTTGGGCTTGGTCCGGACGGTTACCGGACGGTCGGACGGCGGGCTACCCATTGCTCGCCGTCCGCAAGCCCGCGCCTACGGTGGCCGGAAATCCGGATCGGAATCCCGGCGGCGGTTGGGGCGTGAGGACCGTTGCTGTTGCCTCACGCGATCGGCCGCCTCCTTTGCTAGCATTACTGCTTCGCAGAAGGAGGCGACCGCCTGCCTCGTCCTCGCTCCGGACCATGGCCTGTACCAAGGCCCGGCGCGAGAGATCGCCACCGCCGATTGCCCCCACGAGGAAACGGCGTTGCTCTGCCCAAGCGGGGCACACCACCACCGTGTGCTCCACCCTATCCTCCAGGCGGTCCACACAGTGGCGACACCCGGGCGTCGGTCTGTAAAATCTTGATCAAAAAATAATTTGAGGATTTATAGATATTAGGTTCTTTTGGTGAATTCCTATCATACTACAAAACATTTAATTTAAAAAAGAAAACACAAGAAGAGAAAATATTTTTTTTTGGTTTCTATGAACTATCTCCGATTTTCTATATATCTAGAAAAATATCATAAATGAAGGCACGAGTTTGAGTTTTCTTTGAAATGTATCTTTTTGAAAAGCAAAATTTTTATATTAAACTTAAAAACTTCTTAGTTGACAACCCTAACCTGAAACTTAAAAAATCAATATCTCAAGTATAAGGCGTCTGACGCATCTGAAATTTTTAATGAAGATACTTATTAGTATAACAAATATATAGCACTTAAAAACTTATGCTACAACGTAGTAATTTGCCAGAAAAAAAATAAAAACGAAATCACTGAAAACATTTTTTTGTGGTCTGTAAAAGCTTAATCAAACTAGTATTTGTAGATTTATAGGTTCTTTTTGTGAATTCCTATCATACTATAAAATATTTAATGTAAAAGAAACACCAGGAAAGGAGACACAAAGTTTTTTTGGTTTCTATGGACTTTTCTCGATTTTCTCAATATCTCGTAAACTATGATAGATGGAATCACAAGAGTTTTAATAAGAGTTTTCTTAGAAATGTATCTTTCCGAAAAGCATATAAAATGGGCATGTCCGCAACTCGGGTGAAATAACACACTGTGCTGCGTTCCGAATAGCGTCGAAAGCGATAATATTGCGAATCCGACCAACGGGCAACGTCACGACTATTAAAGTTCGGATTCGCAATATAATCACTTTTATCGCAATTCGGAACACGGGGATATATCGGAGGCATGCCCCTCTCTAGTCTGTGGGCATGCCTAGAATCAACGCGCTAGACAGTGCTAGATTTTTACGTATTGCGTACATACTTTTTGATTTGGAACGCGGTTACATATTTTACTTTTTATTTTTAATTATTATTTTGTAAACAAGAGACAAGAGGCCGGCCGGTACCGCTTCTCAACCTTTCTCAATAGAATTCGTGACAAATCTACAAAAGTCATTGCTAAATTATTCGTAAATAATCTTCGTAAAGTATCGCTGGTAAGTTCACATAACATATTGTAAACAATAAAATCACCGTAGAATAAGATTTATTTTATTCCTTGTAACATGACCGATTGTTTTGTTTAGTTTTATTGCTGTTTTATCGCACGAGCCTTGTTCTAAAACAATTGAAGGCTCAGTCAGTCAAGTCAAGTCAATTTTAATCTAAAATGGCATGTTTGATTTGAGTTCTTTCGTTACTTTTACATAAAATGTATTTTAGTTGAGGACATCGATTCGTCGCTTTATGTAATTTTTCGTCAAAATACCTTACGTATGTCCTTCGGTAGGAAAGCAAACATCAAAAACAATACATATTCCAGTGTTGAACAGAAAAGCTACAGCAAAACCACGGAACTGAGGTTTACTCTCATAGCAACAGTGTGTAACTCAGTTTTTGTTTTTGACGTGACAACGTCTTATAAATTGGTTTGCCGGGTGACACTTCAAGAAACTGCGTTACGCTCCGCTCACGTTATGCGCTCACAATGAGAGCGAGTGAGAGGCACGTTATTTCATCCTTCTTCCTACTATACGAATGAATATTCACATTAAAATTATTTTACCACTCAAAGTCGTTGTCACGTAAAACTTTCGCCCGTATACCGACTTTACAGGCAACCAATTTTTTTGTAAAAATCGAGTTGCTTACTTATTTGCAGTTGCTCTCCTGAAAATTTCCCGAAATTGACCTACGCGGTGTTAGACAGTCGCGTCCTGATCGCGCAATTGTTGTAACTTTGTCGAATACTTCCGAAATTTTCCCTGAGAGAGACTTAACAAGACTTCCCCAATCAGCATTTCATTCACACAAACAGTACTGAATGAGAACCAGTGATTATACTCAATTTTTTATTACATTCCACAATGTAGACTTAGGTGGTAAACATTTGCTAAAAGAAACAATCATGGACCCTGTCAGGCACAGCAAAAGAATGGTATAATAAGCGGAGAAGAGGACTTATTTTTGGCATCTTATAATCTAACTTAATCTAAATACATTTTTATGAAATAATTAATTAATAACAATTGGATAATCATTCCATTAAAATTATCTAAAGGGCCTCTACGAGTTGGTTTCAGCCCCTCGTATGCCTTTAAAAGGTCCAGGACCTCAGGGTCCTGAGATAAATAAACGAATAAAATAATAATTTGTAATAATAATAATGTCAATATTTAAAAAAATATTTTGTAATACTTAATAATAAACAGATAAACATATAATATTGGTAAAAATTACATTTACAAGTCACAATATATTTTAATTAAATGAAGTAAGTACTTAGTTGTGTAAATTATTGATACAATTAATTCATCAAATAAATAAATTAATAACATAAAATTACAACCATTGATTCATAATTAATAATTAATAACATTGTTCAGGCAGGGGCCATAGTTTTAACATAGTCCAGTTTACCTATTGTCTTTGTTTTCCATATTTCACAATAGTTTTTCACCAACCGGG
Organism: Mythimna impura; assembly: GCA_905147345.3. Classification (NCBI taxonomy): domain Eukaryota; kingdom Metazoa; phylum Arthropoda; class Insecta; order Lepidoptera; family Noctuidae; genus Mythimna; species Mythimna impura. The sequence continues at coordinate 4,469,800 of LR990365.1, read as the reverse complement.
GGTTGTCCTTAGGTGCACTAGCATAGCGCGTACAAGGATAATCTTCGGTTGGTATCACATTTGGTTGGTTCACGTTTCGGCCCCTCGTACGCTTTCCAAAGGTCCAGGATCTCAGGGTCCTGAGATAAATAAACGAAATAATTAATAACATCAATATTTAAAATGTAATTTGTAATAATAAAATAACCGGGGGTTGTCCTTGGATACACTAGCATAGTGCATACAGGGATAATCACCGGTTCGTACCACTTTCCATTAAAAGCGTCTAAAAGGGCATCTGCGAGTTGGTTTCGGCTCCTTGTACGCCTTCCAAAGGTCCAGGACCTTATGGTGCTGAGATAAATAAATGTATAATAATAATAATAATTTATTGGTTAAGTATCGTATTTTTATTTTGGCTGGCTGCAACTCCACGACTAAATCGCGTATTTTGCGTACATATATGTGTTTTACGTACGTACGTGAGATATATGTGTCGTTCGATCCATCCCTGCTCCTTAAGGAAGGCCAGCAGTGCCTTGGTGTTACTGACCATTTCATGGAAGGTACCTGGGTTTCCAAAGTACTTTGCACTACCTTTATCCAGCGACGACTGGGCAGTTTAGAAGCAGATGAGCTGTTGTCTCGTCCTCTTCCATGCAGGCTCTGCAGAGTGGGCTATCTGTAACTCCTCCTCCAGATTATCGGTAGAAAAAAAACCAATATGGTTCACATCACTAATAGGGTGGTATTATCTGATTGGTAAATTCAACTACTACATAAGCATCTTAAAGTCAAGAGTGAATAGGTCACTTCTATACTCTATTCATCTGGGCTTGAGACAAAATGTAAACAAAGTAAACAAACCTTCGGCCAAGGTTGTTTCGACGTGTTAGATTAATAACAGTCTCTTTTTCTGTTGGTTGCATTGGCGATTTCTTTGCACGCTTTTTCTTCGGCGAATAACAAGAATTCAACGATAATATCTGAAAGCAGCACTCTTGTATCACATTTTTTACTATCTATCAACCAGTTGATTGATAGTGAAAAAGATGGCGGATTATAACCCGCCCGATGAAAAAACGTCACATTTTAAATAACTGTGGTCTATAATTTAGTAGTGTTATAAAAGGTTTGCTTACCTTTTGTCTCACGGGTCCCGGAATAGGGTATAGGTAAGCGTACTCCATCATCTACTACATCATCAGGGAATTTCCACAAATGGCAAGCACAAAGATTAATTAAGGCCAGAACAGCAAAAATATTAAGGTGATAGCCAAATACTTGTTAATTCGGAGCAATCTTTACGAAATATTTATTGATATAATTTTTATGAAATTCCTTGAATGCCTTGTTGCAGTAAGCCTGCCTATGTACTACTATTGTACATGAAGTTTAAGTAAAGAAAATTGACCGAGCAGTTGACTGTTAGAGAATGCCTTGTTGAATTTAGTCCGCCTTTGTACCATCATCTTCCTGCCCGTCCCATTTTATTTGGGGTTGGTGCAACACATTTTTTTCTTCCATTCTATCCTGTCACTCGTGACGCTATCACTAACTCCCCTTTCTTTCATATCACTTCTCACACAATCCATCCATCTTTTCTTTGGCCTCCCTCTACCTCTCAACCCATTCACATGTAAACTCATAATTCTTTTAGCAACATGCGTTTCATCTCTCCTCTTTACATGACCATACCAAGACAAACGATTCCCCTTCAACTTTTCAGTCACTGGCACCACTTTCAAACTTCCCCTAATATACTCATTTCTCACTTTATCCATTCTCGTCACACCACACATCCATCTTAACATTCTCATCTCCACTACATGCAAGCTTTTTTCATCCGTTTTCTTTATAATGAAGTTTGAAGAAATAAATAAAATTTTGTATTTATTTCTTAACAAAATTTAGAAAGGAATTCTAGAAAATTGGTGATTCAAGGAGACGCAAAGAGCTTTTTTCAATAACTGAGATCTTTGAGTCTGTTTGTCTGTCAGTTATCGAAATTTTGTCAATGCGGTCTTAAGAAAATGCTACAGCATGTTTTATCTCTGTTTACAGCATCAAAATGAATGACGACGAATTCACAACCTGTCCATACAACGCCAGCCATCGCGTACCTCGGTCCCGGTTGCAACATCACCTAGTAAAATGCCAGAAGGTCAACCCGGAGCTCTGGATATGCCCGTTCAATGCCACTCATCGTTGCCAGGAGCATTTAAAGCAGAATCATTACAATACGTGTCCGGATAAACCAATTGACTTTCCAATACCTAAAGCAAGAGCAGCCCAGAACAATACTGTCGGAGCCATGACTACACCAAAACCGTTGTTGCAGAAAGACTATCTGCCAGAAAATGATCCAGATTGTGAATATTGGGATTAATATCTCAATTTTCGCTTTTTAAATCATTCCCAGATCATTCTTAACCCTTTAACCGCTCACGTCGGAGAAATCCGACAAACGCTCTCGCGGTTATTCCCCCAGGGTCCATGACCAAATACTCCATCTCGTCAGCTCTTCTGTCACCTATGGGAATTGAAGAGTTAAACGAGATGGAGTACCCAGTCGCAAACAAGACCCTGGCGAATAGGACACGAAAACACTCGTCGGAATATTCCGACGCAGGTGGTTAAAGGTTTAAACTCATAGCAGGTATGATTGCCTTTTAAGGGTACATAGAAATGACTAACCTAACAATGACTATGAAGTTATATTTACAACGCACATAGTATTCCTTACCTTTGCTGCCATATGAATTACTTCCAGCCCGTAACTCATGAAGGCGTTACAAGCCATCATTCGATTCAAATCCCACTTACACATATTCATTCTTCTGTTCATACTCTGGATTTAGTATTTGAACTGCAGGTCAGCTGCAAAATCACAATAGATGTAACAACATCGAAAATAGTAACCGACTGCCCAATTCACTTGCAATTGGCGTGCAACTCTGGAAGGTATTTATTGGCAGTTATATGAATATCTAACCTGCAATTTCCCAGCCAGCGTGCAGTTCAGATATAACCCATCTGTTAAGACTCCTCAGGGCCAAAATAACCCCACTTTACAGTACTAATATTAGGCAAACTGCTATTTGATTAGCTATCTTCAAATGTTTTATGGATTGTTACCTTGAGAAGTTAAAGTGTGTGAACAGTTTTACTCTTTAGAAATATTATTAATTTATAGTATCTTCACGGACTGTGACTGTGTTTTATATTATTTAGAGGTTAAGTGGTGATTCAATATCCCACTGTTGTATTGTTGAAATGCAAAAAACGATATGATACTTACTATTTCTTTTTAAATGTTATCGGATTGTTTTAATATATTGTTGGTGTCAGGTGAAAGCTGTGAGAGTGAGCGTAGCCATGTACTTGCTAATATATGTGTATAATTCTTCTGTACGTGTGTTTGTGACCTAACTCCTAGACTGCTTGACCGGTTTGGATCAAATTTTGTGCATATATTTGAGTGTGGGTATTTTCAAACCATCCAAGGGGATGATTTGAAAAATTACCGAATGCTAACAGAATTTTCAGGCGTTCTCTCTTTTTTTTCTTGTTGCCTTAATACCATGCTCACATTTACGATAGATAAGTGAAGAACGGCCCTTTCAATAATGGGAGATACACTAAAAATAAACTAAAAATGTTGAGTACAGCGCCATCTAGCGAGAACATGGCCACGGTCGGTTCGATAACTTTCACCTAAATAAAAATATTGTGATTATTGAGTGACACTGAATTTGTTGGTAATTTGTAAACGAACTTTTAAGTTTGATTTTTTTTTTAAGCGTATTTTAAGATAAGAATAGTTTTTATTTTTAAGTTTCTGAATCTCTTTTGAATTTAACCGTTTAACCGCCTCCGTCGGATATATCCGACAAACACTCGTCCCCCAGGTTCGCACATCCACGACCAAATACTCCATCTCGTCAGCGCTTCTGTCACTGCTGGGGATTGAAGAGCTAAACGAGATGGAGTACCCAGTCGCAAATACACGACCCTGGCGGATAGGACACGAAAACTTGTCGGACTAATTCGACGAAAGCGGTTAAAGGACGGGTTTCTGAATTATTTTGAGTTAAACACGTCTTAAACTCTACTTAAAGGCCAAAGGAGGAGGGTTGTTAAGAGAAATTTTTCGCCCATCACACTCAAAAAAAAAAAACTGTTTCCAACAATTTTTATATACATTTGCAGCTAAAGATTTTTTTTTTATTCAGTGACATTTGATAAATAATATAGTAAATCACAACAATTATTGCCCAAACAGAAAATGTTTCGCCTTTTTTTGTACATTTTTGTAGTTTTTTTTCAATATTTAAGTTATTATTTCGGAAACAAGCGCTCTTATCAATCATTCGTTTTGAGTCTCAATGATTGATTGATTTAATGAGTTTATCAATTGTAGTACAATCAATAAACTTTTATGTGAGAACATGTATATGTTAAAAATAAATTAGTTATCATTTAGAAGTTTATTATGAGTAATATCATTGAGACTCTAAATAAATATGGTCTGTGGAGCGTTAGTTTCCCAAATAATAAATTGAAAGAACAACAAAAATATACGAAAATAATGGTGAAAGACTGTTTGGGCAATAATTGCTATGACTTACTATATTAATTATCACTTAAATGTCACAATGTCTGAAACAGAAACATTTGTTTTTTGAGTGTGATGGGCGAAAAATGCGTCTTCTCAACTGTCCTCCTTTTGACAGGTTATCAGACTTTAGAGTAGAATTTGAGAAATATTTAACTACAAATGCTGAAATCAGAAATCTGCAGTTAGTAAGCTAATCTCTGTTAATGGTGCCAATGACCTTGTTCACAAGCTAAACTTTGTTTAGAAGTACGTGTTTTACTTATTTCGACGGTGAAGTGCTTCTAACTGAAATTTTTCGAGAAAATTTGTTTTTAGCGCTTATAATTTAAATGTGTGTTTCCGCACGTTTTAGTCAAATGTCTGAAGCGGATATTTAGTTGCAACTGCATCAAATTAAATTGTGGAAACACCTCCTAACTAAACCAATGTCAGATTATTGCATTACCTCCTAATTTTTTTGAGACACAATTTTTTTACTTCAGCAGTTAGGAGTTATTGGCACTTTGCCGTCGATTTATCTCTTCGATAAAGGACGAATATATCCAGCCAATTTTTTTAGACAGTAACTAAAATAAAGGCGTGTGTTCCCAACTTATAGTCGACCTGTTCGAATAAAAACAAACAGCAATTTTCTTTAATCGCCCGCGTCAGATTAGTTCGACGAGTGCTTTCGCTCTCTATTCACCATGGACGTGTGTTTTGCGACTGGGTACTCCATCTCGTTTAGCTCTTCAATCCCCATAGGTGACAGAAGAGCTGACGAGATGGAGTATTTGGTCGTGGATGTGCGACCCAGGCAGAATAAACGCTCTCGCGTCGGATATATCTTACGTGAGCGGTTAAAGGGTTAAAAAAAATTGTCTGGATATATTATAGATAGTCACAAAATGGCCCTTCAACTTTGACCAAAGTACTACTTAAGTACTTTGGTCAAAGTTGAAGTTACGTACCAAAGTAGTACTTTTAATTTTAAGTTTAAGTTTTTAAGCCGTCGGCTATCTTCGGCACTCGTCGGGCTGCATCGTAGACGTCGCGCAAGACATGTGGAGCCACTGGCCCGCCATCACTTCAGCAGCGTGAACAACCGACGATACACGCGCGTTATAATTCCTCACTTGTAATTGGATATAAGTTTATAAGTTACAGTCCACTGCTTTTCATTTTAGTCCAAGTATAGACCCTAACATTTTGGTCCATCGAGCCTCTTCTACGTCGCATTTTGAATCATACAAAACGGTCGACGACTGGCCGTACAGTTGAAGAATTTCACCGTTACATCGTCGGTTTGAAAACGCCGTGTCATTGTTCGTAACGACAATTTTTTCGAAGTCAACGGTCAATCAAGACAAAGAAAAGAACTTCACACATCTTCCTGGAGTCTTTGAATAAACCGCTTTGTGTCCTGTCAGATAATGGCACCAATTTTGGTGGTGCATGTAATGATTTGCGAAAATTTCTAAAAGGCTAACCTTGAATTTGATGTCAGTCAGCAAGGTATCGAATTTACCTACTTTTGCACCTCCGTACTCACCCCACTTTAATGGCATTGCTGAAGCCGCTGTCAAATCCACCAAACATCACCTAAAAAGGCTACTTGCTCTAGCACACTTCACATATGAGGAGATGGCCACATGCTTGAGTCAAATAGAGGCAGTTTTGAATTCTCGTCCACTTACCCCACTTTCCTCTGATCCTCTAGATTTCACTGTCCTAACTCCTTCTCATTTTTTAATTGGACGTCCACTCATGTCTGTTCCTGCAATTGACATCAGCCGATTGGAGCGCTACCAGCGAATTGAGCACATACGTCAACATTTTTGGAAGCGATTTCATATGGAATATGTTTCTCTGCTCCAGCAAAAAACCAAGTGGGCATCCTTAACAGGACAGCTGACTGTGGGAACCCTTGTCCTTATCAAGGAACGGGGACAACCGCCACTGGTGTGGCCACTGGGACGAGTCACGAAGGTCTTCCCAGGCGGCGACGGAGCGACACTCGTAGTCGAGCTGAAGACAGGGACCATATTGCGGGCCTACAACAACCTCTGCCGGATGATGTTCGGGCGCCGTCGGCTACCTTCGGCACTCGTCGACGTCGTGCAAGACATGGGGGGGGGGACTGGCCCGCCATCACCACAGAGTACTTTGGTAATATAGCCATCACTTCACCAGCGAGAACGACCGACGATACACACGCGTTGTAAATTCCTCACTTGTAATTGGATATACGTTTATCAGTTTACAGTCCACTGCTTTTCATTTTAGTCCAAGTATAGACCCTAACACATAATATTTCATCAGCCCTGGAGGGGCAAAAACCAGTTGCCAGGTAACAAAAGACTATCACAAGATTGTGAAACTCACCGACTTATATTCTAGAGATAGACAAGCACGTTCTTGGAAAATATTTGTCAAAATACTACTATTAAAACATACAGCGCTAAGATAGATTTTAGAGGATACTTTTTTCGCGACCAAAATTTCTTTAACGCCGTGAATTTCGTGGCACTTACGCGTTTCGTTCAACATAGTGTAATGTTCAATGTGTATTGATTACACTACATCTGAGTCGATTGAAGTGAGTGTTCGGCACGCGTTATGTAGTGCGTAGTACATATACAGATATCGATGGTGAAACTGGACTTAAAATATCAGTTAGTATACTCCATTCGCAGTAAGATGAGTCATTCAAACTTTTTTACTGTCCGTTCAATCGATTTTGACTTTTATTGCGTTGGTGGCATGATAAATGGCGGCTGCAGTAAATTGTTGGTATTGTAACCACTTTTTTGCTTTTAATGCCATCCTTATGACTACGCAATAAAGCTCAAAATCGGTTGAACGGACAGCAAAAAGGTTTGTTTAAATGTCCACTCTTAGGGCGCTTTCAATTTATGCGTTTTTTGACGACCGGCTGCAGTGCGGATGCGGTGCGTTAGTCGTACTGCGTACGGACGATCGTATTTTTCATACAAAGCGCGCGGTGCGGCAACCGTGCGGGGAACGGTCGACAACAGGACGGCAACATCACAACCAATAGAGCAGTGTTGAATAGCGCATCACTGGCATACAAACACACAGCAGCCAGATACATTTTTAATTTAGGGGTTTGTTGTCGGACTGCAAACGTACTGCAATCGGCCGGCTGCTGCACGTTCATGAAACGTCTAAATTGAAAGCGCCCTTATTGCGAATGAAGTACAGTCAAATGCGATGAATAGAAAATCAGGGGTGAATAGAAACAAAACTTCAAAGGGTATTTTCACGATATTTGAAGGTTTTTTGCAGCATTTAACTATATCAATTTATTAATGAATTGTTATTCTAAAAAGTTGATGCTTTGTTAGAAGCCGATAATATGGTATCAAAGTGAAAACCCAAACCAGTTTTGTTTCTATTATATCCCTGCGTTTCTATTCACCCCGTTTTATGGTATAGGTACCTATGTATCTTCACGTAAAAAGTGTTTTATTCTCCTACTATCACTCCTTGTGAGGCCTTCCAACGCTGTTGTCACTCTAGAACCTTTCGGCCCCATCGACCATCTGTTCTGCGAGCAATGTCGCCTGAAAGAAAGTAAGAAAGAAAAAACGTTTTCTCGTGACTCACACAATCTATACTTATTAATATTTAAATGTGGAAGTTACTGTCTATTACGCTTTCACGGTAAAACTACTACTGAACCGATTTTGATGAAAGGTACGAAAGAAGCTTGAACTCCAAGGATGGATAAGCTAAGTACTTTTCAATACACTCGAAAACCCGCTCTTATCCCACCGCTTTTAGGCACGCAATAGACTGTTTTCCGCTCTAGTGCTGAAATAGCTTGTGCTGTCCCACGCCACAATGTTATTACATGTGTAGCGACATCTATGGCGTCACATAAGAACTAATCCTGCATCGCGCAATCAAAGTTCTCCGCGCGATTAGAACATATAGAACAGCCCGAAATCCTCTATCGGGCAGTAGCCCACCAGACATAACACCCGTCTGGTTGGAGGATCCTCCCTTTTTAACGGAGGTATGTGGGGCTTTACTCTCTGTTCCACATACCCCTAAAATGGTGACCCTCGACAATGAACGTCAGCGCAGCCTTCGTGCAGCTACTACTTCGAGACGTCATCATCAATTCCTCAAGCTTTCGAGCAGCGAGCCATACAGCCAGCACCCACGGCTTTAAAGGGTATCCTGACCACCAGCATAGCCTACCTGGTCATACCTGGTCATCACCCTCAGCCTCATCAGCGACCTTGGCGAAGCACACTGCACCTTCGGCCAGTCACATGAAGAGCTACGAAGAACCTCTCCTGGTCGACGCCAGCAGTCAAGCCCTACGTCGCACAGCACCGCTCCGACTCACTGGAGCCAGCAGCACTACTCCGACTCACTGGAGCCTGCAGCATCATCCCGACTCACTGGGACATCATCACCCCGACTCACTGGGGCATCATCCCGACTCACTGGGATAGCACAACCCCGACTCACTGGGGCATCACCGCAGACCGTTCCGACTCACCGAGAACTATGCGGCATTCGGTTCCGACCCACTGGAACCAACCTACCACTGGCCTGGCACGCATCAAGAAGCATCAAGAACCATCGATCTCCGATCTCCGGAGGGGAGTGATGTAGCGACATCTATGGCGTCACATAAGAACTAATCCTGCATCGCGCAATCAAAGTTCTCAGCGCGATTAGAACATATAGAACAGCCCGAAATCATCTATCGGGCAATAGCCCACCAGACATAACACCCGTCTGGTTGGAGGATCCTCCCTTTTCAACGGAGGTATGTGGGGCTTTACTTTCTGTTCCACATACCCCTAAACATGTATCGCATCAGGCTGGGCGCGCGTCGACCCCCACCAGTCGCCGGTCAACCCCCGTTTATTCATTTCTTCGTAAGTGTATTGAAAAAAGTCGTTTGACACACGTGCAAATTTGTCACTGCAGCCCTCGGCTCCATAACACACTCGCCTACGGCTCGTGCGAATTCCACCTCGGTCGCAATGACAAACTTTCTGCACTTCTATCAAAATGTACTATTTTACCCGCCTGCAAGAAGGGTTTTTTTTTTTTATAGGTGGTAAAATCATCTTATGACAAATCTCGCTCTTGGGCGGAGCGAGAGATAGTGTCAGACTTTTACTGACTAAAAACCCACTCCTGTTCCTTCGTTGCCTTCGTCCCAGGGCCACGGTTTCGTTTTCACACTACCCATGGCCCCAGTAGGCTTCGACCCTGCTGGGCCCCTACGATTTGCTGACATCTCCCTGAGGCGCGCGCGGAACAATACGCGCCGTCGACGACTTGGGCTCGGTCCGGATGGTTACCGGACGGCGGGCCACCCATTGCCCGCCGTCCGCAAGCCCGCGCCTACGGTGGCCGGAAAACGGGATCGGAATCCCGGCGGCGGTTGGGGCGTGAGGACCGTTGCCGTTGCCTCACGCGATCGGCCGCCTCCTTTGCTAGCATTACTGCTTCGCAGAAGGAGGCGACCGCCTGCCACTCCTCCTCGCTCCAGACCATGGCCTGTACCAAGGCCCGGCGCGAGAGATCGCCGCCGCCGATCGCCCCCACGAGGACACGGCGTTGCTCTTCCCAAGCGGGGCACACTTCCACCGTGTGCTCCACCGTGTCCTCCGGGCGGTCCACACTGTGGCGACACCCGGGCGTCGCTTCCGCACGAATCCGGTGCAGGAACTTCCCGAACTTACCGTGTTCGGTGAGAACCTGCGTCATGCGGAAGGTGAGGACGCCGTGAGGTCTTTCCAACCACGCCTCAAAGAGGGGACTTACCGCCATAATTGTGGCGTGCCCACTGCAAGAAGGGTTATGTTTTTATCCATCTTCGACTGCGACTTCGCGTCCGCAATAACCAACAGTCACGCGGACGAAGTAGCTCCTGGCATAAGTGTGTCGTATTATAAACTAAAAAATACAGAGTATAAAAATAAAATCTGAGCAAGTGCGTACAAGCTACAAATCTCGAAAGGAGTCTCGATTTTTCCGAATTGCAAAAATGTTTTTTTTTTTTTGTGACGTAGTAACACAAATTTACTGTTTTCAGATTTATTCCTATACCTGTGCTATAAGACATTGCTTTATGCTAAATTTCAGGATTCTGGGTCAACGGGAAGTACCCTATGAATTTCGATTTCCTTAGGAGTGTCAAATTTACAATTTTTGCGACATAAACGGCCGTATCTTTTTTTATTCGTTAACTTAGAAGTTAGATTTTTTCACAGCTTCAAGGGACCGCAGACGAGTATATGATTTCAATTTCAACTCGATACCTTCAAGCGTTCCCGAGATAAATGGTCTTGACAGAGAGACAGACGGACGGACAACAAAGTGATCCTATGAGGGTTCCGTACTTTCCTTTTGAGGTACGGAACCCTAAAAATTATAATCTGTGCGAGGCCAAAAAGGCGCCTAGCACAGTATAATACTTATTAATACTGCGATATAACGCAGCGCCGGTACTTATTCTGTTAGGGCCCGATGACACACTGATGCCACGGACATACCAGCTAGATACTGAAGATTGGCCTACCCTATACCGAAGACATCCTGGACGTCAGCTTGTACAGGACTAGGATGGCTCTGAAGCAACTTAAAGGGGATGCCCAAACGTAGCCCGCTAAATTCAAATTTTCTTAAGTTTTTTGCAATTTGCTGTCAGTGTCAAGTTGTAGGTTGTTTAAACTGTGATTGGCGCTCGCAATACGTATTTATTTACAGAATTATGATCATTAATCCTTTAACCACCCTCGTCGGATTTGTCCGACGAGTATTTTCGTGTCCTATTCGTCAGGGTCTTGTGTTTGCGACTGGGTACTCCATCTCGTTTAGCTCTTCAATCCGCATAGGTGACAGAAGAGCTGACGAGCTTCGTCTCGTCAGCTCGCTATTACACGCTAGAGTGTTTGTCGGATATATCCGACGTAGTCGATTAAAATGGTTAAACTCATCAATACAACCCTCTAAGTTCGTCTTACCCCATTGTATTAATGAAGCAGCTATTCAATAAGGTTTTAATCGACATCTAACTTGACTGGCCTGCAAAATACAATAAATTACTTAAGGACGCTTTTACATTTTTTGATAAATATCTCGGTTTTTCGGGTACCATTATGATGCACTAGAAGACATAACAATGAGGATGTCATGATATCAAATAAAAGACAATATGTTCATTTCCAGGATGGCGTAAATAAAATACTATGGTCTCATATAAAATTTTCATACAAATACGATTTTACCAACGCACTAATCGAAGAAAAATACAAAAAAAGGGGTCTGAATAGGTTCGCGTAAACTAAATCCGGTGCACATTTTTAGCTTAAAAATCATAAAAAAAGACAGCTGATATAGTCTTCTACACATATAGCTAATTATTTTAAACCTACATAAATAACTTTATGATTTCTGTTGTCTGGAATTACGGCCGAACTCCTAAAGGCAGGTGGAAAACCGGTCGGCCCTTCAGTAACTGTTTCATTTATCTATCAATGCAATCTGTTCTGAGATCAATGTGGATAGATGGCCTGATGCAGGCTACGGAAATCTGTCTGATGCAAGAATCACATGATATGCGGGGTTACCATGACGTTCAAAGTAAGATTGTTTCTTTCTTATTTCAGTGTGGGTAAGAGACACAGAGCTATACCGGTTGTCTAGCGCCATCTCTTACCCACACTGGAAATAAGAATGAAACAATCTTACTTTAAACGTCATGGTACAGGTCCAGACAATATGATGACCAGAGCCGTGGCCGCGTAGACTAATTTAGACGTGGGTGAAGGCGTATCAGCGAAGTCTTTTTTTATAAATTCGAAAACAAGACAGCAACTGTCGCAAACCACTTACCATTAGGTGAAAAGTGATCGAACGCGAGCCTATCAATTATAAAAAAAACACCTCGTTCTTAAAGAGCCCTTGCTTGGCGAGGACCCTTTGGGTGCGAGGCCGTGGACGAGGGGCCACTTCACCCACGCCTAGCTGCGCTACTGATGGTGACGCATGGAAAGTCCAATGCCCAGCAGTGGATGTCTTTCTACTAGAATTATGATGATGATACCTTACCATTAAGGGCCTGCGCATACTTGCGACAAGACTGTCTTAGACAGACTTGTTTACGCCGTGGCAGACTTGTCTACGACACCGCAGACTTATCTGACACAAGACTGTTTTGTCTACGACAAGGCGCATACCATCAAGACAAAACAGTCTAGCCTAGCGGCGTACGGCCAGTGTTGCCAACTTAGTGGATTTTCCACTAAAACTGGTGGTTTTACCCCCCATTTAGTTGCGAAATAGTTTTAGTGGCTAGTGGATTTTTCTAGTGCTTTAGTAAAATTCAAAATCTTACTAAAAATACGATCACTCGGGTGTAAATCAGCACCATAGAATCCATAATTATCAATCTGATACCGACGATGATGGTGCAAACAAAAATGATTCGTCTGAAGATGAATGAATACATAGCTGTTATTGAATAATTTGTATGTTGATTTACCTACTAATGTTAATTTACCCACAAATGATATTTTGATCAACTGATTGTTAATTTTTATCACTTATTAAAGGAAACTGATAACCTATATGCCTTCTTATTTTATTTCGTACAACACGCCAGGAGCGCGCTTTTAGAAAACCTCATGGGTGCTCATGCTCATTTGATAGACTCGCAAAAGTGGCGAAGTGTGAAATGCACACTGATAGACCGACAAATAAATAAATGTCCTATTTACATACTGCGCAGGTACTTAATTACTAATTTTGTTTGCAAAATTATAAAATGAAACCATAATACATAAAAATGAAACTAGTTTTTAGTATCAAGAAATATTATAATTTATACGTAACCTAAAAGGCGATTACTGATCTGTTTCTTGATGTTATATGTTTCTGGCTATTCTCAGGGGTGCTCGGCACCCATTGTTTATTTCTCATGGGTGCTCGAGCCCCTGAGCACCCACGGAGTCGGCGCATGCGCAACACGCATTTCTTTAGTGGGAAATTTTGTGTGTGAGATAATTTTTTGTCAGTGGTTTTCTAGTGGTTTTAAAAGTTGACTCTAGTGGTAAGTTAGTGTTACTGTTGGCAACATTGGACGTCTCAAAATAGTCTTGTCGTAGACAAGTCTGTCTAAGACAGTCTTGTCGCAAGTGTGCGCCGGCCGGCGTTGAAAAGATTACTTGCGGCACTGAATATACTTCTGAGGGCCGACGCGCGGTCGCCCGCGCGGTTCCATACAAAAGTTCAGCGTCGCAGCTCGCCGTGCGGGCACCCGTCGTGGGCAGTAGCGCCCCGCGCCCGTATTGCTCCATAATAATAGATTAAAGTTCTCCATCGACACGACTACATGCACACCGTTATAGTTGAACTAGCGACACTGCGCCGGTAATAATCCGGTTTCCGATACGGGGACCGCCGCACCCGACACACGTGCGGCGTCACGCAGCAGGCCCGATGCCCGGTAAGGATACCGGGAATGTCTAAAAAGGAAACCCGTAGTCCTAAAACGCAAAGGGTAACTGAAGGACACAGGTGTGGTTTTAGTCAGTAAAATTCTGACACGCGATCCCGCTTCAGCTCGAAAAAATACCTTGGATCACTCGACCCGGACGGCTGTTCATTAATATATTTTAATTTTATCCGATAAGTCGACAAGTGTACAACAAAACATTTCTGAACATTATCTTATCGTATTTCCTGAATCAGGCGATTGTTACTCCACCACTGACCACACCCTTGGTTTACAAATAGGTGCTGAAGTAATTTTACTGTTGTTTTTTCTTACCTATTTGGGTTGTAGAGGTGAGATAAGCTGTCACTCCATTAGCTGCATCCAGGAAGTCGAACCCGACATACATCTTCACTGTTTTTCATACTTTATTTATTTATTTATTTATTTATTCTTTATGCACACAAAAGTACAGAGGCGGACTTAATGCCTTAAGGCATTTTCTACCAGTCAACCTTTGGGTACAACCGCTCTTACGCGATTATGACGTTATTACATATTTTTCATTAGATATTTTGGAAACACAGTATCTTGTGGATATTAACCAGGCTTTTATTGAAATCATTTTATAAATTTGTGTAAAACTAATCCAGTAAAGACCTCTGAAAATCTGCTATTTTTCATGAACTTTGACACTTCATAATTTACTCAAAAATTAAAATAGTAAAAAAAAATAACAATAGAAGCCTTGCTTTATTCAAGATTCTGAATGACGACAATTTTTTTCAAAAACTTTTAAGGGTTTAAAAAAAACACGTAAGTATTTCCTAAAACAAGTTTTGTAAAATATTCGAGTAAATCACGGAATTACCGAATGCTAACAGAGTTTTCAGGCGTTATCTCTCTTTTTTTGCGTTGCCTTTTCGTCAGACATCGCGTTGGAATGCGTTAAATGAAGTAACAAGCTTTTAAACCATGCACGATGTTGACGATAGGCGAGTGGAAAAGGACCCTCATAGAAGTAGGAAAAAATGATGCCAGGCTAAAATGGGATTGGGCGGGTCACATCACATCAGCCGCAAGCTCGGAAAGAGTCTCCACAAAGTGGGTACCTAAGGTCGGACGGCGCCGCCGAGGTCGACCTGGGAAGAGGTGGCGAGATGACCTAGATGCTTACCGCAAGGGCTGGTTCAAGGAGGTAAGAGAAAAGAATACCTGGAAGAAGTTGGGGGAGGCCTTGGCCTAGCCGTGGGAAAGTAATGAAGTATAGGCCAAATAGAAATAAAATAAAATATTTTCTTTGCTTTGTACGTAGGTAGCTACTTCGATGTGTAATGCCCCGTTTACACGTGGGCCCAGCCTCGGCCAATCGTCATTCCTAGTCATTGTTTAAACGGGGAAACCCCGTTTAAACAATGCCGATTGGCCTAGGCTTGGCCCACGTGTTAACGCACCATAATATTTTAAAATTGTATTTAGTGGTGTTTAATAATAGGTATGTTAAATGTTTCATATCTTTTGCATGCCTACATGATAAAATATTATGGGTGAATTTGTTACCAGGTGCGCTGGCTGTTAGAAAACGTCATGGGTGCTCATGCTAATTTGATGACTCGAAAAAGTGGCGAATTGTGAGAAGAGAAATGCACAGTGATCGACCGACAGATAAATAAATGTCCTACTTATATAATGCGGAATAACGAAGGTACCACAAACACCCAGACCCAACACAAATATCTGTTTCATCAACAAGCCTTGCGTCTCAATCGGCGCTATAAACCACTGCGCTAAACTGGTCGTCGGGTAATGAAAAAACGCCCATCCCTAAAAGACGATTACTGATCTGTTTCTCATGGGTGCTCGAGCCTCCGAGCACCCACGGAGTCGGCGCCCCTGTTTGTTACCCATATTTTTCTATGTCATCTTTAAAAATCCACCCTGCCTGAAAGATTACAAGTAGTTAGTTGGTAAGAAAACGAAAACAAATCAACAACTATTTTAAAACTCCAATCACAAAGCTCACAGTATCGATGACTACACGCATTTATCATTATTTTATCATTTCAAAATTTACGATAGCGAAGATAGTCAGTACATAAATAACTACGAAAATATTTAGTGTTCACCTGTCAACCGGTACACAAATACATTTAGATAGGTATTTTTTTTAAACATTTATTTCGAGTTTAATTTATTTTTAAACCTGTTCCATTTACTTTATAGTTCTAGGGTAGGGAGGGAGTATTTTTTTTATTTGAGATATTAGTGCAGTGATAAGTTTTAATTTTTCTTAGTGTCAAAAGTTACATAAATATTTTTTTATCTAGTGATCAAAGGATTAGGTATTGTTAAGTGCATAAAGATTAAATAGTGTGTGATTAGTATTATTTTAAGGAAACATGGTTTTTTGACAGCGTAAGTAATAGTTATATAATTCTACAGATTATGCAAATTATGGTAACTATAGCGAGCTTCAAAGCTCGTTTGAAAAAATGGCTTATCGAGCAAGCTTTTTATTCTTTTGACGAATTTA
This sequence comes from Mythimna impura, assembly GCA_905147345.3. Classification (NCBI taxonomy): domain Eukaryota; kingdom Metazoa; phylum Arthropoda; class Insecta; order Lepidoptera; family Noctuidae; genus Mythimna; species Mythimna impura. The sequence goes on along the minus strand of LR990365.1, from coordinate 4,453,195 downwards.
TGATTTAATTTAATTTAACTTTGACGCGAATGGTAATTTTTGAATGAAAATTATTTTGACTTTATATTTTAATTTGACTTCGATTAATAATATGTTTTTATTTTTTTATTTCTTGTATTTTCTTTTATTTGTTTGACATTTTTTATTATTTCACATTGTTATGTACTAATCATTTGTTGACAAATTGTATGTAACATTCTGGAAATGACTTGTAAGAATCCCTTACCAATAAATTACTATGACTATGACTATGACTATGAATCGTGGAAAATCGAGGAAAGTGCTTGGTTAGTGTGTGGTCTAGTCATACAATTGCTTGAATCATGAGCTCGGTCCCCTTTTTTTTAAGCGGGAATTCATCCAATGATTTGTCTCGCATTAGGGCCGAGCGGGAGGACGTGTCAGACTTTTACTAACTAATACCCACTCTTATGTTCCTTCTTTCTCTTGCGTTCCAGGACCCGGGGTTTTCCTTTCAGAAACGAATCCATGGCCCCAGTAGGCTTTGACCCTGCAGGGTTCCATCCTACGGTTTTGCTGACATCTTTTAGAGGCGCGCGCGTGGAAAACAACATGCCCTCGACGATTCGAGCATGGTCCAGACGGTTACCGGACAGGTGGACGGTGAGCTACCCATTGCTCGCCGTCCGCAAGCCTACGCCTATGGTGGCTGGAAATCGGGATAGAGATCCCGGTAAAACGGAAAGTCCCTACAAGCCCCATGTTTTAATCAGTTCATCTAATCAACCGTCATATCAGAACTTTGCAGCTTGCTTATCACAATCAGCTGCAATTGTACTATTTATTTAGTTCAATAATATCGGTTAGTGGTCACAACTGTCAAGAATGCAAAGCCTTGAGTCTTAAGTTCGATATTTAAATTGACCAGTGCAAGGTGTTTATTACGTTATCGCGATTAAAACGTTTACCGCGTTTGTCTCTCTGATTGGTTAAGAGTTGGAAATGGGCCAATTGGAGCGCCGAACGTCATAAACGTGTCAAACACACTCACACTAGACACTCTGAAGTTTTGTTCCTTCAGAAAATGCTTAGCACAGTAGTTACCCATTCTGAATTAGTGCCCAAACAATAGCAACAGGATCGCCCTTATTACTGGCGAAATGTTCTGGTCAGTGCCGTAATTAGGGCGGTGCTAGTGGTGCTCTGGCACAGGGCCCAGACCCTGACGGGGCGCAGAAATGATCAACCAAGGCCAAGATTTGTATTATTAATTTTACGAGGAATTATTGTTTCCCATTGCGTCTCGCTCCGTAACTTAGCTTGAACCAGGGCCGGACGGTCAGGTCGCTAACATCGATCGCCTCCACAAGGAGACGTCGGGATTCCGCCGAAGCGGAGCAAACTTCCACCATATGCTTAACAGTGAGCTCTGGGCAATCCGCACAATGGTGACACTCGAATCTTCTTTCTTCCCGCCAGATCTGAAACAGGTACCTCTCCAAACGCTCACGTCCAATGATCACCTGCGTCAGGCGGATTAAATTTGCCCAACACGGACTTTTTTTAGGAGGGCAGTTTCAGAAACTGGCTCCGCGCTAAGTTACGGCACTGGTGCCTATATTAAGTAAATCTGCCCCTTTGAGAAATACCGGCCCTGATGTAAATCCTACTCCTATTTATTAAAATGGTTATCAGAAAAAAATAATTAATATTTATCTTGTTTAATTTCGGCTAATCACAAACAACGATAGTTATTTTTTCTATCCTGTATTATTTGTTATTGCTAAACTAAAGTGGGCACCTACTGGCCTCGTACCTGATACTGCTTTAGAGACCGAATGATCGAAGGAGCTGAAAGAATATGATCGGCGAGCCGAAAGGTGCGTATTTCTTCAGCCCTCATCTTCTAGTGTTACATCTATATAATCGGTGGAAGGTGTGTCCTCTATATTTAGATGCTAGAAACATTATTAGGACCAGTCGTTGTGGGGACATTAGGAGACGCCTTAGTGTAGTAGTAAAATAAAGATTCCATGATCCCGTATCGACTCACTTCTGGACTAAGATCGCCCTACTCTCCTTACACCTCTTAATACTAGTTTTGGCGGTGGAGCATACGGTGAAGGTGTGCCCCGCTTGGGCAGAGCTCTGCCGTGTTTTCGTAGAGGCGATCAGTGGCAATGACCTCTTGCGCCGGGCCCTGGTACAGGCCATGGTCCGGAGCGAGGAGGAATGGCAGGCGGTCGCCTCCTTCTGCGAAGCAGTAATGCTAGCGAAGGAGGCGGCCGCATGCGTGAGGGAACGGACTTCCTCGCGCCCCAGCCGTCTGGATCCCGACCTCCATTTCCAGCCACCGTAGAATAGAATAGAATAAACTTTATTGTACACCAAAATAGTAGCAAAACTACCGGTACACCGTTAGATCGCCAGCCGGCCGTCCGGTAACCATTCGGACCGAGCCCGAATTTTCGATAGCACGTAGTGTTCCACGCGGGCGTCAAGATATCAGTAAGCCATGGGTTGTGTGAAAGAGAACCCCGGGGCCCTGGCACGCAGGCAAAGGAGGAACATAGGAGTGGGTTGGGACATAGTCAAAGATTTATTTGCTAGTAATTATGGTTACAAAAGTTCTAGATTTATTTTTAGTCAGTAAAAGTCTGACACACCCTCCCACTCCGTCCTAGAACGAGAGAAGTCATTGAAGAAGTCATGATTGGATGATTTCCAACCTAAAAAAAAAAACCATAGATAATTGGGCAACCAGGAAAATTCAAGATTTTTTTACACCTACTCGTTCAAATATGTCACAAATTCACAATAGACCTATAAGTTAATATAAGGTCTATATTATTACTAGCTCTGGGAGTACCGCTGTTGCTGCAGACTGTGGTTATGTATAAATATTGTAATGAATTTCATAATAACCAGCGAATGAAGTATTGAACTTGAACTAAAAATTCATACGAAAACCTAAACAGCGTCTCCTGCCCCTAGCACCGATCACAATGGCCAGCTAGAACACCTTGAGGCTTTCTTCTTTTGCAGTATGGGTGAAAAGTAGAGTAAACTCCTCAGGGATAAAGGTGTCTTTGCATCGGGCATGGGCTAGCTGGAAGGGGCTCACTGCATTGACGATTTAGGTTTAAAGAAATTTATTTCTCATAAGAACATACAGTCCGCTTATAATGAGATACAAAGTATTAACCTCTGGGGCCATGATCATCATCATCATCATTTCAGCTGAAAGACGTCCACTGTTGGACATAGGCCTCCCCCAAATTTCGCCATAATGACCGGTTCAGTGCGTCTCGCATCCATCCATCGGATTCCCGCGACCCTCACCAGGGCCTCAAGTCTGCTATTACAATAGTATCAGAATGGTCTATCATTAATTTCATAATTGTTGATTTTGACAAGTTTTGGTTATCTACTAATATAATGGCGTCATTATGACTTTCCAATGGTCAACCACTGACACTCCATTGAAAGAAATGGCATAGAATGGTAATCTCGTACATAATGACAAATGAATGTTTGACATAGGCGGGAATCTGCAAAAATTTTGACAGTTCCTTTAATCAATGACCTACTATTAGAACGTCATTGTGCAGTCATTGCTTTTAATTAGTTACGAGACAGCTCGATATTGTCTTAGTATTACAAAACCAATGATCAACCATTATGAATTAGCAGATTTCGAACTTGTAGCAAAATGACAATGGGATCGTGTTGGAATGGCGAATTTTTTTTTTGGGGGATGAACTGCTCGCGTCCGTAGGATCTACTTGTTTTGACCACCCTACACGTGTCCCCTGGGTAGTGCCAAACGAGCAGTAAAATACGGTGGTAGGCCATAGTATCGGCTGCCGGCTTAGGAGTTACCACCCACCAGACAAAGCCATGCCGCCAAGCGACTTGTCGTGTTTCGGCGTGATGTCTGGTGAAGCCATATGGTGGAAGATGGGTCTGAGCAGTTGTGTTGCGATGTGTACCGTACCGGGTATGATGCGACAGCTGTTGTTGTGTCGGACGTTTGATCGCGGAGGGTAGCGGGATCCGAAGCACGGTTATCCGCTGGCCGACCGCAGATAGTTGGGGGCCCAAGTAGTGTGCCAGCCACGCACAAAAGGCTGCCCCGCCAACTGCGAAAAATCCCAGGGTGGCCCCATCGTGCCGGTTGGCGACCGGGCGAGAGGACCCGATGGCGATCCCTGGGGGGGTTCGGGCGTCCCCGCAGTCTCCAGATCAGACCTCCATTGGCGCAGCAACTCTGGTCGCGTTGTTGGATTTACATCGCATCACCTCGCTCAACTGCCATCTTCCACCTACCCTACCCTATTCACTCAAAATAATAAAAAAGAAAATTAAAGGTAAAAAGAAAAGTAAGTGTGTACAGCGGATGCACGTCCTCTTATTCCAAGTGCACCTCTCTAACATTCGAGGACTGCACTCCAATATCAATGCGGTCCACCATCACCTTGAGACTGTCAAGCCCCACTTACTTTTCCTGACGGAGACGCAGATCAGATGTCCGTCAGATGCGGCGTATCTCGACTACCCGGGATACTCATTGGAGCACCATTTCCTGCAGCGTGCCGGGGTCTGTGTGTACGTCCGCAATGACATCTGTTGTCAGCGTCTCCGTCACCTTGAGGACCCTAATTTCTCAACGTTGTGGTTGTTGGTGGACACCGGTGTGGACAAAATTGTCTATACTTGTGTCTACCGATCGCACAGCGGTGACCAGGAGACGACTCAACTGTTTGGCCACCTCAGTGAGGCCGCCGATAAGGCTCTGCATCGGCACCCTGATGCGCAGTTTGTCGCTCTGGGGGACTTTAACGCCGTCAACAAAGACTGGCTTTTCCCGTACCAGAGGACCGACCACGCTGGGAGAGAAGCGCGAAACTTTGCAGTATCGATGGGCCTCTCCCAGTTGGTAAAGCAAGCGACAAGGGTGCCTGATGTAGTTGGTCATACTGCCAATTGTCTGGACCTTTTACTGACCACCGATCCGGACAGATGTATCGTAACAGTTTCCTCACCACTAGGAACTTCAGATCACTGTCTGGTGAAGTCTGTATCGTCCTTCTCCCCACCTGACTGCGACTCACGCGGTGAACGGCGAATGTGGCGTTACAAGTCAGCAGATTGGGATGAGATGCGGCACTTCTTTGCATCTTATCCTTGGCAGCAGGTCTGCTTCTCTTCTAAAAATCCGTCGAGCTGTGCAGATGCCATATCCGATGTGATACGTCAAGCTATGGAGTATTTCATTCCCTATCGCGACGTACCCATCGGTGGCTCAGCTCACCCATGGTTCAACGCCGATTGCGTTCAAGCTGAACAACGTAAGCATTCGGCGTTTCTCGCCTGGGTTGACGCTCGTGACCACAAAGCTCCGGATCTGAGTTCAAAGAAGAGAGCCTTCAACCATGCTGCCAAGTCCTACAAAAAGGCACTAAGGAAGGCTCGCTTCGACCGCATTAACCACATTGGTACAAAGCTCTCTGCGCAGCCGTCCGGTAGCAGAGCATTCTGGTCCCTTGCCAAGTCGGTCGAAGCGAACTTCTGTCGGCCCTCATTGCCTCCGCTGGTTAAACCTGATGGAACACTGGCTCATACAGCGAGAGAGAAAGCGGGTCTCTTTGCATCTCTCTTCGCCCATAATTCTCGTCTTGACACTGGTAGTGCTACTCCACCGACTCTACCTCACTGCGATACTTCGATGCCCGAGGTCCGCATAAGGAACAAAGAGGTTCTGAGAGCACTGTGTCGTCTTGACGTGAATAAAGCTAGTGGACCAGATGGTATACCAGCGATTGTTCTCAAGGCTTGTGCACCCGAGTTGTCTCCTGTACTGACGCGTTTGTATCGCCTCTCATTTGGGACTGGTATAGTGCCCAAGTCCTGGAAGCTTGCCAACGTGCAACCCGTGCCCAAAAAGGGCAGTCGTACCGATCCTACCAACTATCGGCCGATTTCAATAACCTCCATACTCTGCAAGATTATGAAGCGTGTATTGAACTCGCGCCTCTTGGCATACCTGGAAGGTAACGATCTCCTCAGTGATCGACAGTACGGGTTTCGCCACAATCGATCTACTGGGGACCTTCTAGTTTATGCCACCCACTTGTGGGGCGAGACCCTCGAGAAGAATGGGGAAGCGATTGCTGTTTCCTTAGACGTCTCGAAGGCCTTCGACAGGGTATGGCACGCTAGTCTATTGAGTAAGCTTTCAGCGTACGGCGTTTCCCCTGGTCTGATTAACTGGGTAAAAGACTTCCTGAGTGAACGTTCTCTCCGAGTTGTTATCGATGGATGCTCATCAGAGCCCATGACGACTAATGCCGGAGTTCCTCAGGGGTCTGTCCTCTCTGCAACTCTCTTCCTGCTGCATATCAACGATCTGCTGATGCCCGGTATCTATGGGTATGCAGATGATAGCACAGTTGTAGAGAGATACCTGCCAGGTGCTCGAGCTAGTAAGGAGCTAATCCGGTCCGAAAGAGAGGCTATGGTAGAGCGTGCGAATGTCTCACTTCAGGCAGTCTCCAAGTGGGGTGAAGCCAATCTGGTGGGATTCAACGCCGCCAAAACACAAGCGTGTCTATTCACCGCTAAAAGGAGCCCGTTCACCTTGGCTCCTGTTTTTCAGAATGTATCCCTGGAGTACACCGACCGCCTTCAGCTCTTGGGAGTTGAAATTTCTTCAGACCTTAACTTTGGGCGGTTCATTGAGTCCAAAGCCAAGGTAGCTGCTAGGAAACTCGGCGTACTTGCAAAGGTCCGGCGGTACTTCACACCAGGGCAGCTTTTAATGTTATACAAAGCACAGGTCCGTTCGTGTGTGGAGTACTGCAGTCACATATGGGCTGGTGCTGCAAAATGCCACCTGGCAGCTTTGGACTCGGTGGAAAGGCGTGCAAAGAGGCTAATTGGTGATCCAGATCTGGTTAATTCCAATCTACAAAGTCTTGAGCACAGGCGTAGGGTAGCCAGCCTTTCGGTGTTTTACAGAATTCATTTTGGAGAGTGTGCGCAGGAATTGCATGACTTGATTCCACCATCTCATTTCTACCATCGGACAAGCCGACGAACGGCGAGTATCCACCCTTACGTTGTTGAAACCTCTACGGTCCGGACCAAGCGTTTTGCCTCGTCGTTTATACCGCGTACATCGAGGGACTGGAATAATTTGCCTGCTGCGATTTTCCCGTCCGATTATAATTTGGGTCTCTTCAAGGCTAGAGTGAATAGGCTCTCAATAAATTAGTGCGCCTCACCATCAACGATTGCATTACCACTTACCATCAGGTGGAATCGCAGTCAAGCACTAGTTTATATCAATTTAAAAAAAAAAAAAAAAAAAAAAAAATTATAAAAATAGCAGACTTGGGCCCCTGGTCATCGGTCTTACCATGATGCTGACGTGTTAAAATGTCAGGCATGCGAGTGAGAGAGAGGGATGGAGTTATGTACCCAATATAGCTCCATCCCTTTAGCAGTTAAGTTTAGGTTCTCAAATGGATCGTTTTAAAACCTTGTTAAAGCACTGCTGGAATCCTTCATTATGGTCGGAATTCGATTTTGTTTTCCTTTATTATTAAGAACAAATTTCTTAAATAATTGATTACAATCTAGCTTAAAAGACTAATAAGTAATTTAATTCTGACTTAATATTATACGTTATAGGTTTTGTTAAAACTAAGAATAGCGTCCTTTAGCACTTTTATAGTAGTCCATAGCACTTTCTTAGAGTCTGATATTGATAAAAACACTTTGTTCATGTGTTATATGCATAGCACAGCATTGATCACTATTATACATTAACTTTAAACACTACACTAACTCAAAAGGGTTTAGTTCTCTTTAGTCTACGCTCTAGGTCCGTGTTGTCTAACAGCTGGATTGCCTCAACATTGACGTGGCGGTGAAATCATGTTCGTGGGCTTCAGCAAATTTTTGAATGATGGTGGTGACGAGTTCCATTTTAAGGTCAAGGTGGAGGTCGTCATTTCTGATGTACTTACCATATGATGGAATTTAATATGGCGTCCGTGACACTGATTTATCCTATAAGTGTATTCTATTACATTTTATGTTTTACGCCTTGCTTTATCGAAGAGTTTATAATATATCTACCTAACTATTTCATAAACCGATAAGTAGCTCATTTAATCCCACAAATGACCAATGATGTAATGTACCAATATCATTTTTAACATGACATTCTCAATTTCTAGATAATGCTAATAGGCGATAAATTAATAATCATCATATCTTTATTATTATCGATGCGATAAACTTGATAGCATTACAATGGAAGTGGAACATAGTAGGTTGTTGAAGTTTTTGAAGGAAAGCCGTGAAGACGAGTAAGTAAATAAATTATCTTTGTTATTTAATTTACAAGTAAATATTTAAGCTTGCAACTTGCCTAAGAAAGTACTTACTACCACCATAGATACATATTTCTGCCGTCAAGCGTTACTGATTTGCCGTTGCCGTTGGGCTGGTGCATTTTTCGAAAAAGTTACTGTAGTCCTGAAACGCAAAGGGCAACTGAAGAAACTTAGATTGCTTTTAGTCAGTAAAACTCTGACATTCTCTCACGCTCCACCCATGATAATCCAACTAAAAAAGAAAATGGGTATGGGTCACGATGTGCGGCACATGATTATATTTCTTTGTCTCTGCGATGGCTATGCACTTGAGATTACTAAGTGAACTGCCTGCTTTTAGACTGCTTAAAAAAGAAATATCTGCCGGTCCAGTGGTCACAAGCGCAAATACTAGTTAACTGATTTTAAGTTGGGTTAAATCCCCGAGTCAGAAAAGTGTTATTGGGTTTTCCCACTAAAATATTTTCAGTAGCAGTCCAAAATGCGGATTTGTAGTAGACTTATTGGATATAGCTCACTCCTGTTAGCCTATCTCCTCTCCAGGTGTGATTTTGGCTGAATTCTTTTTAACTAATAATGAAATTTCAGGACCAAAATGGCGGAAAAGCCGGAAATACCTGTAATAAAAATCGAAAAAGACTATCAAAGTCCACCAAACGTTGAAGCAGAGGTACCAGAAACGCATAAAATCCGAGAATGTGACGAAAAATTTAACAGTTTCGGAAATCTAACAGGTGTGAATCACACTTTCAAATCTACCATGAATGTAACTAACAATATTAACAGCACAGTAACAATAACAAGTGCAGATTTTACTTTCTCACCTAAAATAACTGTTACTGAAAAAGACAACAGTTCCGAAATAACAATAACAAATGCGGAGGAAGGCAAACATTTCATTTCTGAAGTAAAAACAACTGGTGGGAATTTCACGTTCTCACCTAATGTAACCATCACTAACAAAGATAACAGTTCCGCTATAATAGTACCAAATGCGGGAGAAGAAAATAACAATTCCGAAATAAAAATTACAGGTTCGGAGGACAGCCAAAAAACCAGTTCCGATAACGTAACAGGTTCAGAAAGTGGCGAAAATAACAGTTCCGAAATTAAAGTATCAGGTGCTGATTTCACGTACTCACCTGTTATAACTGTTACAAAAAAGGAATCGACACTTACTAAGAGTGATATGAAGCAGCAAAAATTAACTGTTACGGAAGATATATCGGTGAGTTACAGGCATTTGTTCAAAAAAGATGTGAAACCTGGTAAAACTGTCGTTACCAGTGTCCAGAAACTTGAATACAACTATTGAATGTTTTTGTCGAGTTTTATTATACCTTCCTTTTAACCCTTTAACCGCCTTGGTCGGATATATCCGACAAACTTTCTCGTGTTTACTCCGCCAGGGTCGCACATGCACGACCAAATACACCTACGGGGATTGCAGAGATAAACGAGTTTTTTTTTTCGGGTGGGAAAATCATCTAATGACATTCCGCGCTCTTTTCGTGTCAGACTTTTACTGACTAAAAACCCACTCCTGTCCCTTCTTTGCCATTGTTGCAGGGCCATGGGGATCTCTTTCGCATCACCCATGGCCCCAGTAGGCTTCGACCCTGCTGGGCCGCTTTTTTGTTTTTTAGGTGGGAAAATCATCTTATGACAAATCTCGCTCTTGGGCGGAGCGAGAGATAGTGTCAGACTTTTACTGACTAAAAACCCACTCCTGTTCCTTCGTTGCCTTCATCCCAGGGCCCCGGGTTTCGTTTTCACACTACCCATGGCTAGGCTTCGACCCTGCTGGGCCCCTACGGTTGCAGACATCTCCTTTAGGCGCGCGTGGAACACTACACGCCGTCGACGACTTGGGCTCGGTCCGGACGATTACCGGACGATCGGACGGCGAGCTACCATTGCTCGCCGTCCGCAAGCTCGCGCCTACGGTGGCCGGATGTCGGGATCGGAATCTCGGCGGCTGAGGCGCGAGGGCCATTGCCTCTATCGTGCACGTGCGGCCTCCTCCTTTGCTAGCATTATTAGTTAAACGAGATGGAGTACCCAGTCGCAAATACACGACCCTGGCGAATAGGATACGGAAATGCTCGTCGGAACAATCCGATGCAAGTGGTTAAAGGGTAAAAGAAAAAAAAGAAAATAAGTGTTCGTTTACGTTTGCATAGGTCGAACATAATGTCCCACACTCGCCTTTTTTTAATTACTGTCTAAAAAAACTAAAAAAAAATATTTAAAAAATAAATGGCTGGATATAGACTCTAACCATCGAAAGATAGCAACGAAATATTTATAAAATTATTCATATAGGGCATGGCAGCATTTAAGAATAAATAATAAAAATAAAAAAATCACAACTATCACACAACGCCATCTAGTCCCAAACTAAGCAGGGCATGTGCTATAAGTACAAGAAACTGATAAGCATACTTATATATTTCTAAATACATACATAATAATGTTAAATTACACCCAGACACAGAACAAATGATCGTGCTCATCAGTGGCGTAACTATAGGGTGGCAAGGCTGGCAAAATGCCACGGGCCCCTGGCCTGGTGGGGCCCCCAGTCCAAGAGGCTTTGACCTCAGAAGAAATAAATATACAACTTCAAGTAAATTAATAAGATTTATTAAATACATTCATAAGAAAATGGTCGATTTCCCGTGTTATGTTGCCAGCCAGGTGAGGCTCACCTTCAGAGACAAAATATAAAAGTCCTCGTGTATTAGAGAACTTGCCGATTTATTAATAATAAATAATATTTTATGCTTAAGTGCAAGCAGCAGTAATTTATCCAAATTAAATGACAAAGTTAACGATTTTCCTGGGGCCCCGTCCAATGATTTTGCCACGGGCCTCAGATGGTATAGTTACGCCACTGGTGCTCATCACACAAACATTTGTCTTGGGTGGGAATCGAACCCACGACCTCCAGCATACCTAGCAGTCAGGGCTATTAACCACTACACCAACAGGCCAGTCAAGATAGGTACTTACAAAGAACTTTTTTGTACTTCGTCTATGCCTATGTCACTCAGGAATAAAGCAGCTTAATTTCTATCAGTGAAATAATTTTCGCATACTTACATGAATAAATCTGAAAACAGAAAATCTGCTGTTAGGTCACAAAAAAAACTTTTGTTTTTGGTTTGTAAAGATGCCTCTTACTTTTTTTTTGTAGGTGGGAAAATCATCCAATGACATACCGCGCTCTTGGGCGGAGCGCGAGGGTGTGTCAGTCTTTTACTGACTGAAACCCACTCGTTTGTTCTTTGCCTTCGTTCCAGGGCCCTGGGGTTCTCTTTCGCACAACCCATGGCTTTGTAGGCTTCGACCCTGTTGGGCCCCTACGGTTTGCTGACATCTCCTTGAGGTGCGCGTGGAACAGTACGCGCCGTCGACGTCTGTAGGGCTGCGCGATTAATCAAAGGAGTTCCCGTGACCCAAAGGCAACTGAAGGAAGACAGGTGGATTTTAGTCGGGCACGCCATAATTATGGCTGCAAGTCCCCTCTTTGAGGAGTAGCTGGAAAGACGTCACGGCGTCCTCACCTTTTGCGTGACGCAGGTCTTCACCGCACATTGTAAGTTCGGGAGGTTCTTGCACCGGATTCGTGCGGAAGAAACGTCTGGGTGTTACCACTGTGTGTACCGCCCGGAGGACACGGTGGAGGTGTGCCCGCTTGGGTAGAGCAACGCTGTGTCCTCGTGGGGACGATCGATGGCAACAACCTCTCGTGTCGGAACCTGGTACAGGCCATGGTCCGGAGCGAGGGGGAATGGCAGGCGGTCGCCTCCTTTTGCGAAGTGTGAAGTAGTAATGCTTAGCAAAGGAGGCGACCGCACGCCCCAGCCACCGGGATCCCGACCCCGATTTCCAGACACCGTTGGCGTGGGCTTGCGGACCAACCCCAAATCGTCGATGACGCGTAGCGTTCCACACGTGCCTCAAGGAGATATCAGCATAACCGTTGGGGCCCAGCAGGGTCGAAGCCTACTGGGACCATGGATTGTGCGAAAGAGAACCCCAGGCCCCCCTGGAACGAAGGCAAAGTAGGAACATAGGAGTGGGTTTTTAGTCAGTAAAAGTCTTATACGCCCTCACGCACTACCCTAAAGTGGGAGCAGTTATTGGATGATTTCCCATGTAAAAAAAGGTGAGCATTAGTCAGCAAAAGTCTGACCCTCTCTCCCTCTCACTCCACACAGTTTTATTTATGATTTCTTACCTCTAAAAAGGGTGTCCGAGTTCTTATGGCATATGAAACATAAGTACATTACCAAGTACTTCATGCATCAAATGAGTGACCAAGATTAGTCATCTAGATTATAAGTAGACTGCTATCAGTGAAGAGATCTACTGATAACAGCGCATAATGAATTGACTTGTTCGTCAACTCGCGTGTGTGGACTTACGCGTGCGCGTGACGAAAAAATAGGTAAAATCGAACAATGTGTCAACCTTCCTCGATTTTACCTATTTTTCGTCGTCACGTTGCTCGCACATATAAAGTAACTATAATACAGTCAAATGAAAACGGTTTAAAACCAATAACTATAAATAAATGGCCCGTGGCTTTGTCCGCGTATTTAGATGGCTAGTAACCTCAAAATATTATTAATTTAGCAACAATTTGAGTGACACATCGCTATTAGTACATTATCCCTGTCTGGCTTGGATATCCCCCTTATTTCTGTCTGTAGGGTTTACAGGAACCTAACATGAAAGGGATAACGGGGGCTTCGTTCGTTCGCTTTGCTCGCTCTCTATAGATCCCGTTATCCCCTTCTAACCTAACCTTTCCGTCTCAGGGTTATATGTTTTATAATGCGTAAATGCGTTCCAAATAAGAATAGGAAAGCCTCGATCTGTCAAATGTTGATTGAAAAGTACGGTTTGCAAAGAAAACTTATTTGCGTATCAATAACTATTTTTCTTGCTTTGTTTTACTGAGTCTTAATTAAATATAGGTGAAGTAAAAACGTTATTGTTTAATCTAAATTGGCTAGATATATTGTTTAAGACATAATTAGTTAAAAAAACTACTTTCTTTCATATTTTCATTGTTAGAAACAATTCGCAATTTTTGTTCAATTTTTTTCCCATTTGCCACAACTCAGACGCTTCACACAGTGATGCTGAAAATTTAAGAAAAAAATTTAAGAACTGGATTCTGATTAAACTGTTTTCGTTCATGATTCGTAAATAAATAAAATTTTAAAAATTTCTTGTTTTGCTCACACTACCCCATTTCTTCGATTTGACAGTATGTCGTCACAACATGGCGTAAAAATCGATCCTATTCTCATTTGGAACACATTGTACAAAAATTCTTAGGTAAAATCGGAAGGTCTCAAATTGTGTGTACTCGCGAATTTCATACTCACCGGTGCGTTTTTAGTCAGTAAAAGTCTGACATTATCACTCGCACCGCCCAAGAGCGTGATTTGTCTAAAGATGATTTTCCCCCGACCGTCCGGTAACCATCCGGACCGAGCCCAAGTCGTCGACGGCGCGGACTGTTCCACGCGCGCCTCAAGGAGATGTCAGCAAATCGTAGGGGCCCAACAGGGTCGAAGCCTACTGGGGCCACGGGTTGTGTGAAAGTGAAATCCGGGGCCCTGGGACGAAGGCAAAGAAGGAACAAGAGTGGGTTTTAGTCAGTAAAAGTCTGACACTATCTCTCGCTCCGCCCAAGAGCGTGATTTGTCTAAAGATGATTTTCCCTCCTAAAAAAAAACAAAAAAAGGGAAATATTATACACACATTCTATTCCTTCTTTATACTATCCAGCACAATCCTAATGCTCCTCAATACCTTCGTAAATGCTTTGAGGACCTTCTCTCTAGGAATAAACCCTGTCGCACTACCTCTTCTCTTCTTTTTCGTACTCCTCACACTTAAAGCCGATAAGATGGCTCCTTCTCTGTTACTGCAGTGCGTCTCTGGAACTCACTCCTACAATCCATTCGTGATAACCCTTCTCTGGATGTCTATGAGCAGTGGTGGCCGAGCGGTAACGGCCCCGACTTACGAGATGTAGGACGCGGGTTCAAACCCAACCAGGCGCATTACTTTGTGTAATTTCATCACCACTGCTCTCAAAACGGTGAAGGAAAACATCATGAGGAAACCGGCATGTCCTAGAACCAAACCTTCGAAGACATATGACATTCACCTATCCGCACTGGGCCTGCGTGGTGGATTACGGCCCATTCCCTCTCCTAGAGAGGAGGCCTGAGTCCCAGCAATGGGAACATTAAAAGGCTGAGTATGTATGTATGTATACCGACTGATTAGCATAGCATAGTCGGCCTTATAATGTTTCCACTGTTGGGACTCAGGCCTCCTCTCTAGGAGAGGGAATGGGCCGTAATCCACCACGCGGGCCCAGTGCGGGTTGGTGGATGTCACATGTCTTCGAATTTTTGGTTCTAGGACAGGCCGGTTTCCTCGCGATGTTTTCCTTCACCGTTTTGAGAGCAGTGGTGATGAAATAAATTACACAAAGTAATGCACCTGGCTGGGTTTGAACCCGCAACCTACAACTCGTAAGTCGGAGCCGTTACCACTCGGCCACCACTGCTCTCCAATACCGACTGATTGACATGAACGTATTTGAGGAGAAAGAGAGAGGCTGGCGCATGACAAAATCAAGATTTAACTATCACGAATTTAAAAATTGCGGATATCGATTCTGCCGCCGATTTTGAAATATTCATGATATAAAAAAAAAAAAAAAAAATTTGAAATATTACTTCCAATATGAGCATTTCATCAGCCCTTGTCCCGTGTTATTTGGGGTCGGCGCAACACGTTTTTTTCTTCCATTCTGCCCTGTCACTCGTCATGCTATCACTAACTTCCTTTTCTTTCATATCACTCGCTTTCCAATATGAGCGTTTATTATGATTTTATTGTTGACTAGCTGACCCGGCGAACTTCGTACCGCCTACAGTCAATGAATGTATTGATTACCTTTTAACTAAACTTATTGACCACAGAGTACCTTTTTACCCGACTACGGAGGGTTATGATTTTGACAGGCTATGTATGTATGTGAGTATGTTCATCTGTTCCCTCATAGCTCCTAATCTACCAATCGGAACTCGACATATGAGTATCGTTAGAACCGTCTTCATTGTCCGCTGAACATAGGCTACTTGACGTGTCACAAAAGTCGACATGGCGCCCTCTAGCGGACAAAAAGTATGTGTTAAAAAATAAAAATGGAGATAAATACGCCGTGTTTGGTATCATTTGAAAGGGCTACATTTGTAAATTTCGAAAATATTGCTTAAATTTAAAATGACGCCCTCTAGCGGACAAAAAGTCATGTGTTAAGTTTAACACCAAAATTGTTTAAATAAAAATAAAGTAAAAAACTAAAACCCGACTACGACAAAAAAAAACGACGGTTTTAGTTTTTTACTTTATTTTTTTTATTTATATTATTGACCGAATTATAGTATCTTAGCCGTGTGCAGCGCCCCTTAGTGAACTCCACTGCGGGTGACGTAACCTACGACAAACTTATTATTTGCGGTTGGTACAATAATCGGGTCTAGGGATCGAACCGCAAAATTAAGTTTGTTTTTTATTGTATATACTTTTGTTTTTTTATTGTGGTGCCCAGGATATTAAAGAATAATTATACCAAGTTTCGTCGTAATCGAACCGGTAGTTTTTGCGTGATGCCTGAACAAACAGACAGACAAAATTTTTTTTTAGTCATATTTTTGGGTTCGGTGTCGGTCTAGTAACACCCCCTGCCATTTATTTTTTTGATATTTTCAATGTACAGAATGTCCACTTCTACAGATTTATTATAAGTAGGTACCTATAGATGTTGTAGATAAATACCAATAATCCTTTCAGAGTCAAATAACAAACCATGTTAAACTCGAGTCTATATACGTTTCAGGAGGAAGACACAGAAGATGGTGGCTACAGAATATCACACATAGTTGAAACCTTGACGCAGACAAACGGACAGCCAAACAGTTTAACTGTAAAGACAAGTGACAGAAGAACAGAAGAGAGAGTAACTGAAAAGATGGAAGGGGAAGGTGAGTCATTTTTTCTAACAACCTATCATATAGTCATTAATCATGATTCATCACTAAAAGTTAAGAGGGGCCTTCCCACTCGCCAATCGTCAACGTGAGCATTGGTTTAAAAGCCTGCCCCCCTAGTCAAGTTACAACCGTTTCGTTTCGATTCTCTTTTCGTCGATCGCCTCGAGTAGGCCACGCCTCCGATTCCTTTATTCTGACGTCTCGAATAGAAGGCGTAGCCGACTCGAGGCGATCATCAAAAAGAGAATCGAAACGAACCGGTTGTAACTTGGCTAGGGGGGCTGTTGTTTCATCTAACGCAATCCAACGCTATGTTTGATGAAGAGGCTCAGCCAGAAAAGAGAGATAACGCATGAAAATTCTGTTGGCATTCGGTAATTCCGTCCTTTAGGTACTCGAATATTTCGCAAAAGTTGTTCCCAAAAATACGATTTTTAGGGATCCGTAGCCAAATGGCAAAAAAACGGAACCCTTATAGATTCGTCATGTCTGTCTGCCTATCCCTCCGTATGTCAAAGCCACTTTTTTCCGAAACTATAAGAACTATAGTGTTGAAAATTGGTAAGTAGATGTATTCTGTGAACCGCATTAACATTTTCACACAAAAATAGAAAAAAAAAAACAATAAATTTTGAGGGTTCTCCATACTTAGAACTGAAACTCAAAATTTTTTTTTTCTTCAAACCCTTGGGTGTGGGGTATCTATGGATAGGTATTAAAAAATGATATTGAGGTTTCTAATATCATTTTTTTCTATACTGAATAGTTTGCGCGAGAGACACTTCCAAAGTGGTAAAATGTGTGTGTCCCCCCCTGTAACTTCTAAAATAAGAGAATGATAAAACTAAAAAAAATATATGATGTACATTACCATGCAAACTTCCACCGAAAATTGGTTTGAACGAGATCCAGTAAGTAGTTTTTATTTTAATACGTCATAAATCGTAAACCGCAATTTACCTTTCAAGTTTGTACGGAACCCTCAGTGCGTGAGTCCGACTCGCACTTGCCCAGTTTTTTTTTAAAAAACCTTGAAGGTTTAAAAAAAACTAAAAATTTCGTCATTCAGAATCTTGATTAAATGTTCAAGGTTTCTATATTTTATGAGTACATTATGAAAGGCCAAAGCTCACGCTAAATAGCAGATTTTTAAGAGATTTTTAACGTCATAGTCACGTCGTTGTCGCTGAGTTCAAAGAGGAAGAACGTGTTTTTTTTAGACTTTTAATCCGAAATACCTAATCAGACGTATTACGAACATTGACGAACCGCGACAAACTTCGGTAGAATCGTAACCCAGAACAGTTTACTGGCGCAGGCTCGCGAGGTCGCGCGCATGCTCGAGCGAGTAAACCGTTCTGGGTTACCATTCCACCGAAACATGCCAATCGCAGTTCGTCAACAATGGTGGACTGGGATATGATTATATAGATCCTACTTCGGATTAAAAATAAAATAAAAATAACGTTCTACTTGTTTGAACTCAGTGACAACACAGCACGTACCTACACGCCTTGGGCGCCGCGCCGCCACTCGACGCCGCGCGCGCTTGGCTTCCCGCGTATCTTCGAGGACGCGCGAGCATTTTTTGTCAAGTTCTAGCATATATATGCACTTTATTTGAATAACATTAAAGTTGATTTTCGAGATCGTTGATCCTCTCCACTGCGGTCCTCTCCGTCTGCGCTGACCCTTAAGGTTGTGATAACATATTGCACACGTCGGGGCCCCTTTTACCCGGGGGCCCTATTGACATCATTGATACACGGTGGTTACGCCCCTGGTGAATGATATCAGTAAGATTAACGAGCTACCTAATTTGGAGACGATGCATGGCGGCTGCAGTATTTGAGCATTAACACTGAATAATTAAAAACCAATTTAAAATATATTGCCGTTGAAATTGATCCAGTAAGTTTGACAAGTGAAGACTGCTCGACTGTTCGAGAGACTTATCGTGATCCTGGAACGCAAAGGGCAGCTGAAGGAACACAGGTGGGTTTTAGTCAGCAAAAGTCCGACACAGGGAGTGTCACTTCACCCAGAGGCGCATAGAATCTAAATGATTAAATAATATATTTGTGGACCATAATTGAAATTCTACTAAGTACAAAAAAAAAATTAAACGCTTTAGCATTGGCAGAGTGCAACTGCACTTTTGACCCCTGACTGTATTTACTTTTTATAAATATCATCATCTTCCTGCCCTTGTCCCATCTTATTTGGGGTCGGCACAACATGTTTTTTTCTTCCATTCTATCCTGTCAACCGTCATGCTATCACTAACTTCCTTTTCTTTCATATCACTGTTCACACAATCCATCCATCTTTTCTTTGGCCTCCCTCTCCCTCTCCACCCATCCACATGTATACTCATAACTCTTTTAGTAACATGCGTTTCATCTCTCCTCTTAACATGACCATACCAAGACAAACGATTCCCTTTCAACTTTTCAGTCACTGGCGCCACTTTCAAACTTCCTCTAATATACTCATTTCTCACTTTATCCATTCTCGTCACACCACACATCCATCTCAACATTCTCATCTCCGCTACATGCAATCTTTTTTCATCCGTCTTTTTCACAGCCCAACATTCTGATCCATACAGTATGACAGGTCTTATCACGGACTTGTAGATTTTACCCTTCAACTTGGGGGGCATCCGTGGGTCACAAATTGTTCCAGTGACCTATCGCCATTTCATCCATCCATTTCATTCATTACTTTTTATAAATATAAATGATTTAAAAAAAATATAAAACAAGGTGGACCGATGACCTGGTGAGGGCCGCGGGAATCCGATGGATGCGAGACGCAGAGGACCGGTCGTTGTGGCGACGCTTGGGGGAGGCCTATGTCCAACAGTGGACGTCTTTCGGCTGAATTGATGATGATGATGATGATAATGAAATATAAATAATAATAATAATATTCTACAACTTTCACACAATGCCATCTAGTCTCAAACTAAGCAGAGCTTGTGTTATGAGTACATGAAACTGATAAATATACTTATAATACTTTCTAAACACATACATATTATAGATAAATTACACCCAGACACAGAAAAAATGATCGTGCTCATCACACAAACATTTGTCCTGGGTGGGAATCGAACCCACAACCTCTGGCATAGCAGTCAGGGCCACTAACCACTAAATCAACAAGGCAGTCAAATACATTTACAAATACAAACACATTTCTCATTTTCAATGATTGCAGAAAATAATCAAGATGATACAAAGTCAAAGATCCCGTTGTTGAGATTGAAACAAGCAGCTGAAACAGTGAAGAGAGAGAGAGAAGCTCAGAAAGCAAAGGGAGGCCAAGTAAGTATATTTTGTTATCAAGTCTTATAAGTAACTTACCCAAAGGGAATGGGCTATGCTTAGAGTGAGACCCAACGCGCCGTGACTCGAGCTTGGCGGTTGGCGTAGGCTTCCGGACGGCGGTGCAGTGATGGCACCGAGCGTCCGGCTCCCTGTTTATGCGACACAAGTACTTCCCGAAGCAGCCATGCCCCGAGAGCACCTGCGTCGCCCTAAACGACAGGGAGCCGTGTTTTCTCCCGAGCCATTCGTCGAGCACTGGTCGGATTGCATCGACGGTGGCGAGGCCGGCGGTAGGGCGCAGAAGCCTGTCCCGCCATTCCGCCACCATGACCCCGCGGACACGGCGCAACACACACTGGCAGAGTGTGCCGCATGGGAGGAGCAGCGCCGTGCCCTTGTATCTGAAGTGGGCCCCGACCTGTCGCTGCCGGCCGTCGTTCGTTCGATGGTCGGGGGCGCCGAGTCGTGGGATGCGGTGATCTCCTTCTGTGAAGACGTAATTTCGCAGAAGGAGGCTGCGGAGAGGGAGAGGGAGGCCGTGGCCACTCTCCCGTGCCGCAGCAGGCGAACCGGGCGTCGGCGGAGGGCAGACAACGCCCTCTTCCAGCCCCCATAAAGAGGTCCGGAGGGACGGCGGACTCGGGGTCGTCCGCCGTCCCCCATCCAGCAAGACCCGAGGCGGCAGCGCGTAGTGTTCCACGCGCGCCTCTATTGGACGTCGCGGGGGGAGGACACCTCACACTCCCCCCGGCTTGAGGTGGCCCGCGTATGCGGGCCGGCACTAGCCGGGGATCATGGATGGCGTATCAGCTCCCACGATCCCCGGTCCAAGTGTGGGAGGGAACACCGAGGTGGTTTTTAGTCAGTAAGAGTCTGACAGACCCCTTCGCATGCCCCAGGCTTCCGGACGGCGAGCAATGGGTAGCTCGCCGTTCGGACGTCCGGTAGCCATCCAAACCGAGCCCGAGTCGGTGTCAAATCTGAAAGGAAAACTCGAGGTCCTGACATACGAGTGGGTTTTAGCCAGTAAAAGTATGACACGCCCTCGCGCTCCGCCCTAGATCGAGAGAAGTCATTAGATGATTTCCAACCTAAAAAAAAAAACGAACGATAGCGACCATCGTTTGTCGGCTTCCGGACGACGAGCAGCTCGCTGTCAGGAAGCCCGGTAAAAACCAAGTCCGAGGTGACGGCGCGTTATGTTCCAAGTAGGCCTAAGTCTGATACTCCCCCTTAATCCACCTAGAGCGGGAGCACCCAAATTCAATAATTTTATCTGCCCTTCAACTTTTTTTCAGTCTCGCAGATCATCAATACCAAAACTTACTAAAGATGCAAAAAAAGTCCCTGTCAAGCGAGATGTCTCCCTCAATTTCACACCTCAAGTAGATGACGAGTTTGACAAACTGTACGAAGAAATAGTTGATCATAAGCTGAAAGAAGTCGAAGAGAAACTACCGTCAGTCACAATGGAAGACCCAGAAAAAATTGAAACAAAATTCGAAGAAATTATACACGCTTACGATGAAGATGAACATGATAAACAAACTGTTTCTAGAGTATCCAAAATACCGGCTTTGAGACGTAAACCCGATGAAGGATCGAGTAGACTTGGAGCGTTAATTGATAGAGCTAAAGAAAAGAGTACTATCACAGAAACTAAACTCAAAGATGGAGGATTTAAGGTGACAGCTTCTACTATTAGGACGAAAAGAATTTCAAGAGGAAACAGCAAAGATTTGAGTAGTGAGCAGCAAATGGAAGTTACAGAAACTATTGATATTAATGAGGATAATGATGTTTTTGTCGAAGAAACTGTTGTTAAAACTGCACCAACGGAGAGGACATTTCGACATATCACTAAACGTGTGGTTGCAGAAAATAAAGCGGAAGCAGATAAAAATGTTGAAGATGACAGCCAAAAAACTGTTGTGACAGAAAACTTGGATAAGAAAGATGGAACAATGAATAAAACTAAAAGATTTAATCGCACTGTAAGTAAAGAAACTCGAGAGAGAAATCTAAACAGAGAATTGAGTAAGAATTTGCAAGATATCAGAAGAGAGTTTAGAAATAGAATTGAGGATTCAAGAATAGATCCAGAATTTAATGACTTTGATGATCACGACATTACTACAAAAACCACTGCTAAAGAAAACGCTGACGCAACCCCAGTTAGCACGGAAAAAGTAATTCGTGGTGTTTCTAAAGAGATAAACAAAGACGGTCGGAATATTAACAGTACTGAAACTGTGACAGTTGAAGAACTTGAAGATGGTGCAACTCGAACAGTTACTACTAAAACAACTGAAAGTCTGGTTATAGGACCACCCGTAGTCACTGAAAAGATCATTCGCAAAATTAGCCGTGAAAGAAGTACTGAAGGTGAACACAATAGTGTCAAAGGAGTTACAAGCATTGAAGAGATAACAGATGAAGGTGGTAAGAAAATTACTACATACGTAAGAGAAAATGCTACAGGAATACCTGTAAAAACTGAAAGGTTTACAAGAGGTATCAGCAGAGAGATGGGCAATATTAAACAAAGAAGCAGAAGTAAAGATATCGTGACACCTGTCAGTGATAATAAACATGTACTTAATAAGGAAACAATGCAGACTGAGCTGATTGAAAAAGAAGGCGTGAAAGGTATACCAGTTTATACGAAAGTCACTCGAAGTTTTTCTAAAGGTAAGATAGAAAATGTAGAAATGAGTAGAACTATTGAATGGAAACCTGCAGATGAAGTTAAAACTAAAAACTTTTCACGAAGCGTCAGTGAGAAAGTTACAAAGAAAGAGCTTAAAGACGCTGGGAAATGGAAATACGAAACACCAGTCGCTATTAGTGAAGATACGGATGTAAATAATAAGCCTACTGATCAAAATGATAATGATGAAGATAGCAGTGCACAAAAATACCCAGTCTTAGCAAGCAAAATACAAGATAATATCAAAGATTTGGCCAGTAAAATAACAACTAAAAAAGTGACGGAATACAAATCAGAAGAACAAATCGCCAATGTAGAGAAGACTCCGTATATAGATTTTTCAAGAAGCGTCAGTGAGAAAGTTACTAAGAAAGAGCTTAAAGAAGCCGGGAAATGGAAATATGAAACGCCAGTCGCTATTAGTGAAGTTACGGATATAAATGATAAGGTTACTGCCCAAAATGATAATGATGAAGCTATAACCAAGACCAACCCACTAAAATATCCAGTTTTGGAAAGTAAAACACAAGACAATATTAAAGATATGGCCAACAAAATAACAACTAAAAAAGTGAAGGAATACAAATCGGAAGAACAAATCACTAATGTGGAGAAGACTACATATACTCTTAGTAGTAATATCGATTTAACAGTAGACAGAGATTACAAATTATCTAGAGAAATTGGAACGCAGATTAGTATAGATGGTAAACCAGTTGACAGAATCTTCAAGTATGTTAAAGAGTTTGGTACTCAAATGAGTGAGGAAGGCAAATCTTTAGATTTGTCATCTGAAAGAGATTTCAAACTTGCCAAAGAGAAGAATTTACCAAATAAACTTACTAGTTCAACTACTGATAAAAATGCTTCGTCCAAAATGTTTGGTACCCAAATGAGTACCGTTGAAAAAACTGTCGTTTCAAGTTTTGATGGGGAATCAAAGGTATCTAGAGAATTCGGAACACAGATGAGTGTAGTAGGTAAAATTGTTGATAGAGATTTCAAGGTATCTAAAGAAATTAGTACTCAAATGAGTTTGGATGGTACGAAACAAGAAAATGATTACCATAAATTCAATAACGAAAATATTACCCCAGAGGACATTATAACTGAAAAGAGCGAGACAGTTAATAGTAAACTGTCAACGCAAACCAAAGGTAGTGATAACGCAGAAGTCACGGTACTCAAAGGAAATGTAAATAGGCTGAAAGATAAGATAGCAAAAGAAACTGTTAACGTTTCCATGAAAGAACCCGAAGACGAACTTCCTAAAAAGAAGTCTGTCTTGTCTAAAATTGCAATTTTTGAGGTTAGTATATCATTCTACAACTATCAGTTGCTGCGAATGTGAGTGACATTATTATAACTAAAAATGACAAAAGCATGGGACTTAATGACTTAACCATGCTCATTAACTTCATTTATTAATTTTAGATTGGTAAATTTATTTTTGTATTTATGCAAGATATTTATAACTACTTTTTTATTACAGCGCCTAGAACCAAAGGAACCTCATCCGGTAATTGAAGTACGCAGAATAAAATGCAAATATGTACCACCAAACCTAAACCGGACCAACAGCGCAGACAGACCCAAGATAGTAGAAGAAGTACTAAAGGAACCAATACAATCGGAACTTGTAGAAGATACTAAACAGGTTGAAATTGGAGAAAACTATGATGAAGTTACATATAGAAGTGAACCAGCTGTTACTGAATATTGGAGTACTAAAGGATCAAATGTTACAAATATAAGACAAGTAACAACTACAACAAAAGCTACCTCGTTCCATTCTCAACAAGAAACAAGAGATTTTGAAATGGCAAAAATTCTACCAACTACAATTGATTTTGACCCTGAAGAAAGTCAAATAGATTTGCCTAAAACTACAGATGTTAAAGCACAAATCCAAAGAGAACCTAGTGTCGTAGAGATGCCGACGATTTTCCCGGCTAGAATTAATTACGAAGCTGATATTGGTAAAACTAAACCTGGAAAGATCAACCTAAATGTTTGGTCAACTCAAGTTGAAATAAACAAGAGTACTGTTGATAAAATTGACGTTTTAAAAGAAGAAAGTCTACATGATATAGCTCAGACATTACCAGAAAAAGTTGATTTTAAAACTAATGAGAGTCATGTCCCAGTAAGCACAGACTTACCAGGATTTACTGACTTCAATATAGAAGAAAATCAAATTCAGCGTGTCACAATTTTACCCGCTAAAATAAACTTTAATAGCAAAGAAGTCGCACAAACATTGGTAGGTAGAAATGATAGTAAAATCGACGACAGTCAAAATGAAAATGGTGACCATATAACGGGTATAACACAAGGCTACCTGTTTGATGATATCACAACTTTACCTGCGAAAATAGACTTTAAATCGTACGAAATACAAACTGAAGTTGCAACAACGTTACCAGGCAAAGTAGAAGAAACTGAAATTGAAAAAACTTTGACAGCTTTTGGCTTTGTCCCAGTCACAAAAGATAACAAAAAAACTGAAACTAATTTAAAGGGAATTAGTACTAAACCTAAACCAGGGAAAATTAACCTCGGTTTATGGCAAAGCCAGGTTGAAACCAACAAAACCTCTGTAGGTAAAAGTGACATCAGAAAAAGTAAAGAAGCTGAAATGACAAAGGCACTGTCTGGAAGACCTAACGTCTTCAATCGGGATCGTAAACAAATCAGAGTAACTGAGACAATACAAGGGACTAACGTGCGTCATCGTGAAGACTATAAAAATGATATTGCTAAAACAAACACAGCTCAAATTGTCAGTCCCTCTGAAAGCTCGTTTGGAGCAGCTCATACTTTACCAGGTAAAATAGAATTCGATTTTACTGAAAATCATGCTGAAGTAGCAAAACCATTACTGGGATTTGTAGATTTTACTACCAATGAAACTCAAGCCGCGATTGTCAGGCCTTTGCCAGAAACTGTAAATTATAGTACAACTAGTTATAGTAGCCAAGAAGAAGTGGCTACCACACTACCAGCAATTATTAACTTTAGTTCTTCAGAAAACCAAGTCGAAGAACCCAGAATATTAATAGGTAAAGTTGACTTTGACATGGAATTTGTGAACAGTGAATCCAAAGCCGAAATCAGTGAAACTATACAAGATAATAGCTCGACTGATAATCAAACGGAAAGCATCACAACCTTTCCAAACCAGAATAATGTAGAAAAGGTAGGAAAGCTGAACTTAAAAGCTTGGGAACATCAAGTTGAAATAAACAAAACCCTAGTTGATAAAATAGATGTTGTGAAAGGCGAACATTTAGAAGAAATCGCTAATACATTGGGTAAAATAGACGTAACTTATGAAAGTCACGTTGGAGAAGCAAAAACATTTCAAGCACCAATCAACTCTAATACAGAAGAAAAGAAAGTTGAAATTATCGAAATAGAAGGTGATGCAGAAGTCAATGCACATAAGGTAGAAGTCGCTAAAATCTTACCAGGGGCTATCACAATTGATCCTTTTAAACATACACCACGGTTCAAACCACTGCCTATGCTTATTCGTCTCAATTCACATGAAAATATAGTTCTTGAAAACGAAATTGCCCAACGGGGTAAAGATAATGTTAATAAGGTTGACATTCCAATAGACTCAATTCCTGTCTCGCCAGGATTCAGTATAGACTCCAATCCTCTTTCTCCAGGATTCAGTGACCCAGAACTTGATGATGAAGATACTTCAGTTGGGCATAAAAAAACTACAGAATCCATCATAGGAAGTATAAAAAGAAAATTGTTATTTATAACTAATAAAAGAACCGTTCAAGATTCTACAAACACACCTATGAACACGCCTGTTCCAGTAGAAACTGATACTGGCAATGATTATGAAAAAAGAGTAGACGAATTACTGACAAAAACTTATTCTATAAGCGATATTGTTCCTAAAACACATGAAGCTAAGACAGTTTCTTCTTTGACCAGTACAGTTGAAAATACTTATGATATAACATCAGAAACAATTGAAGAAAGTTACTCATATACAACAGATTACAACCAAAGTAACTCCACAACAGAATATGAACTTAATTTAGATTCTAATATGGTTCAAAATATACTACCAAAAAGTGACCGACAAGAACAAAACTTAATTAAATCTCCAAGTGATTATAAGCAAAAGTTAAGTGATTTTGAAAATAATAAGAACGTTACTAATGAAACTGAATTCAATTTCGATGTGCTTAGAGTTGAAAATACCCTAACAAGAAGCGCATATGGTGCAGATGACTTCAAAACATCAACAGAAGAATTGAAAAGAGCAAAGTCTTTAGCTGAATTAGATTTAGGAGATATAGTCCATGGCAAAGTAAAAAGAATAGTGGGGAGAATAAAGTCAGTAGACTTTGATAGAAGAGGGAGTGTGAAGACTGAGATTAACATCAAGGAACTGCCGAGGAAGATGTCTGTATTGGAGAAGATTGCACTTTTTGAGGTAAGTTTTAATAACAGTAATTCATAGGCCGCGTTCACACTTTGTCGTAACGACAGATAATCGTATAGTTTTAAGTTTTGTGGCTTATATATTTAAATGAAAATGTTCACATATAGGACGAAACTATTAAATGTCGTCTACGACTTTTTTTGCGATGACAACAGATTGTCATGACAGTGGGAATGACTAGCACGATAGTTGTAAAACGATATAAAGTCAAGACTAAACCGTGACGATAATTAATCATGTGTTGGTGTTTCGTATGACTATCTGTCGTGGCCACGACAAACAGTTACAGTCAACTAGGGACGATAGTCGTCCGACGATAAATTAACCGTTACGACATAGTGGGACCGCGGCCTTATAGTATAAGAATTTTACATATAATTACCGATACTCGCAAGATTAGATAAATTGATTGACGTAACGTGTTGCGTGTTTAACGTGTTGCGTGTTGCGTGTTTAACGTGTTGCGACAAGTTATAGGACAAGGGCAGGAAGAAGATGATGATGATGATCATTATGATGATTACGATTACGATTATGAATATGTTTATGATGATGATGGTTGACATCAGAATCATTAGTGTGAATATGAAGTATCCAGCAAAATTTAAAATTTACGGTTCAGTGTCGAATATAAGGTAAAAATAGTACATTTTGATACAAGTGCAGAAAGTTTGTCATTGCGACCGAGGTGGAATTCGCACGAGCCGTAGGCGAGTGTGTTATGGAACCGAGGGCTGCAGTGACAAATTTGCACGTGTGTCAAACGACTTTTTTCAATACACTTACGAAGAAATGAATAAACGGGGGTTGACCGGCGACTCGTGGGGGTCGACGCGCGCCCAGCCTGATGCGATACATGTAATAACATTGTGGAGGGGGACAGCACGCGCTATTTCTGCACTAGTGCGGGAAACAGTCTATTGCGTGCCTAAAAACGGTGGGATAAGAGCGGGTTTTCGAGTAAGTGTATTGAAAATATATTTGATGGTGCATTAAAACCATAGCTCTATATCTTAGAGAAGAGGTATGTTATTTTGATAAATCTTAACGGTTTTATCTTGTCTCTAAGTTAGAGAGTTATGATGATGGTTTTATAATGACTATAGTTAAGTATGTCATTACCGCATTCATCATCATCATCATCATCGCCATCATCATCATCATCATTTCAGCCGAAAGACGTCCACTATTGGACATAGGCCTCCCCCAAGCGTCGCCACAACGACCAGTCCTGTGCGTCTCGCATCTATCGGATTCCCGCGACCCTCACCAGGTCACCGGTCCACCTTGTGGAAGGCCTTCCAACGCTGCGTCTTCCGGTCGCCACTCCAGAACCCTTCGTCCCCATCGATAATCTATTGCTGCGTGCAATGTGCACTGCCCATTGCGACTTAGTTTGGCGATTCTTCGAATCAATATACAACACTAGTTTTTAATTAGTACAAATACTTAAAGGGCTTATTAGAAAAGGTCTTGTTATTATTTAAGTAAAGTCTCAATAAATAATATTCATAAACAGTAAAGTTATTAGCGTTTGTTTATATCCCAAATTGTCACTCAATTTATGGAAATATTGTACAGACTATTGAATACGAATGAAAAACAAAGGAAAAACACAGCGCGTAGTATTTTCTAGTAGCAATTGTTATGAATAATTGATTAAATTATGAATTCACCAATAATTATGGCAAATTATCGTGGACAATTTTGGGATTTAATTTTTTTAACTTTTGACTACATAATAGGTCTTTACCTATGAAATTGGAGATTTTTAAAACGGGTTGCTTTGAAGTGTTATATCATTGGATTGACTTGGAATCATAAGTTCAAATAAATTTTATATTAAAGGTATGTTGTTATTCTTTTGAAATTAGGTATTTATTGGTTTCTTTGTGTTTTGTATTTTCTGTAATATCGCAGTACCTACTTATAACCATGAAAGCTAATAAAAAAACGTTTTTTCATATTAAGAGTTTCAACGTAGATACTATGCATTGCAAAGGGCAAACAATATCAATGTCGCATACCTACGACTTTCTTCTAACAAAAAAACTCTGTGTTCTTGGTATAATAGATTTCGTTTTGGAAATTTTGTCTTGTAGCCGCCCTAAGAAATGAAGTTATTCCTGAGATAAAATTTCTCACATGAAAGTGATTGAAACCAAAATAGACATCTCATTCATTAGCAGTTTTAAGTCCGTATACATCATCAATATTGCATATCACTTGAGTCCCATTGTTTCCACGGTAGAACTCATAATATTACAAAATAATGCGAGTTTTCTTAGATTTCATACAAAAATGGTTATAAGTACTGCTATATTACAGAAAATATAAAACACAAAGAAACCAATAAATACCTAATTTCAAAAGAAGAATAACATACCTTTAATGTAAAATTTATTTGAACTTATGATTCCAAGTCAATCCAATGATATAACACTTCAAAGCAACCCGTTTTAAAAATCTGCAATTTCATAGGTAAAGACCTATTATATATGATCAGTAACGGGTACAGATAGAGCCCATTTTTTTTGTACTAATTAAAAAATAGGGATACACACCCCTATTTTTTACTTAGTACAATTAAAAAAAACTATGTAAAAATATGACGTCGAAAAATTCCTCCGCATCGCTGTCGACTGGTG
Source organism: Mythimna impura (assembly GCA_905147345.3). NCBI lineage: Eukaryota > Metazoa > Arthropoda > Insecta > Lepidoptera > Noctuidae > Mythimna > Mythimna impura. Next base: position 4,423,566 of record LR990365.1, on the reverse strand, counting down.
ATGTATCCAAAAGGCTAGCGTTGCCACGCCGTATGGCAATGCTTACCATCCTCTGTCCAAGGTAAACGCCAGCCCATAGGCCACGCGAAGTGTCAACAAGGCATTCAGAGAAAAAATACCAAGGCCTTTTCTTTTAAAATACCTTTAAATAAATATAAATATTATTTTTTTAATTTTACTGCTTTATTTGGGAAAATAAAAGATTACCTACACACTATAATTATATATGACATTTAAACTACAAAGCGAAACAAATGACATTTCCATATAGTTACCTAATTAAAAAAAAAAAACATTATTCTACAGAGGCAAGTTTTTTTTTTATTCCACCATTTTCAGACAACGCCATCTAGTCCCAAACTAAACAGAGCTTGTGTTATGAGTACTAGTCAACTGATAAAAATACTTATATATTTATAAATACATACATATTATAGACTAGTTTTTGCCCGCGGTTTCGCCCGCGTACGTAAAATATAGCCTATGTCACTCAGGAATAAAGCAGCTTTCTATCGGTGAAAAAATTTTAGCAATCGGACCAGTACTTTCAGAGATTACCTCCTACAAACAAAAAACAAACTTAACCTCTTTATAAATTAGTGTTGATGAATTACACCCAGACACAGTTACACAGAAGTTAGCTATTAATTCATAAAGGGGTGACCAGACGGTTGCAAACCAGCGTTCCAACCAAGGTGACCTTGGTTTATGTGTTTGGTTTGTGTTGCGGCTACATGGATGAAAACCACACGCCAACATGTTCGAAGGTTGGGAAAACGCGCCTCCCAACCAAGGGTGTTGAAGATCATGGATTACAACTGCTGTCTACACGGATTGAAACTAGCAAGGTCACCTTGGTTGGGACGTTGCCGTTGGTTTGCAACCGTCTGGTCACCCCTTTATTACAGAGGGAATTGGTGGAATGTCAGTTCATAATAGTTTTACTGTTGTACATTTCCAATTATAGTTTAAAGTGAAATTATAATTGGAAATGTCTATGGTTTGAGTTAAAAGAGCACTGTCCTCTCCAGGAACATTTGAAAGAGTTACCGTCGCTCTATTTGCCCTTTGCATTCTGCAAAGGGCAAATAAAGGAACATATATATGGATCATTGTTATCCGAATAAATAAATTATTATTATACATTTATTTATCTCAGCACCCTAAGGTCCTGGACCTTTGGAAGGCGTACGAGGAGCCGAAACCAACTCGCAGAGGCCCTTTTAGACGCTTTTAATGGAAAGTGGTACGAACCGGTGATTATCCCTGTACGCACTATGCTAGTGCATCCAAGGACAACCCCCGGTTGGTGGGAAACTATTGCGACATAAAATATGGAAAACTAAGATATAAGGCTATGGTTTTTGAAGTCTTAAGTGGACTGGTTACCAGGAAATATGTTAAGACTATGGCCCCTGCCTAAACAATGTTTTTAATATCCATCGACAAAAGGCAGGGGGTGACTTGCACACTCAATAAATGGGCCCCCATGAACGGTCGCTAGCACGAAGTGACGTAGCAACAAGAGGGCAACATATCCTGAGGTGCTTAAGGAGTGGAGAGGTATACCACGGCTATCAGGACAATCCCGGAAGTACGGTCAAGATCCCTACCAGCACCTTACTGGATTATACATCCTTCTCCCGAGCACGTTTGCTCTTGCGAATCTCCACTCAAGCCAGCCAATAAAGGCAAGAGAGAGGTGGGAGCTCTGTTCCTCGTCAGTGTTCACTGCGGCCGGCCAATTAAGGCAAGCCGGAGATGAAAAACAAGAATTTTCCCGGGAGATCGGGTCCGTGGGGTCGCTAATGCCCAACAGTTCACCACAAAACTGCCCTGCGGATTTATTATTATTATTACATTTATTTTCTATATATACATATTATTTACATTTTTAAATATTTCTTATAAACAAACATAATAAAAAAACATTTAAAAATATAAAAAATAGTAGCCCACCGGCATCGGGAACAGGGTCCAAGCTACCGGTGGTCAGGGCTCCTGAGAGAGGAATCTCCTAACAATGCGCGCCGTGTCCAGGAGTACCGCTTTCTGGATCAAGCCCTTAATCCAGCTGCCCAACGAGAGCCTCCTCAGATGTTGTTCGAGGCTCTTAGCTATTAAGCCATTGGCCGTTACGACTATCGGCACAATGATTGCTCTATCCACTTCCCACATGTCGACAACCTCGCGAGCTAAGTCAAGATATTTAGTTTGTTTATCTTTCTCAGCTTTCACGAGGTTCTCGTCATGAGGGACCGCTATATCAACAATCATTGTGCGACGCTCTAGTCGATCTATCACCACTATGTCAGGCTTATTGGCAACAATAGTCCTATCAGTGATGATAGATCGATCCCAATACAATGTGACGCCGCCATTCTCGAGAACTGGGTCGGGCACATACCTATAGTACGGTACTTCTGATTCCACAAGATTGTATTTAAGAGCAAGTTGCTGGTGAATAATCCTGGCTACAAGGTTGTGTCTATGCAAATAAATGCCGTTAGCTAAATGAGAACATCCAGAAATAATATGTCGGATTGATTCTCCGGGTCGGTGGCATGCCCGACAGATGTCAACCGTCCCGTCCTTCACAATGTATTTCCGGTAGTTGTTCGTCATCATAACTTCGTCCATAATTGCAAAGACAAAACCTTCGGTTTCTCCAAAGAGATCACCAAAGCGCAGCCAGGATACGGACGCTAAAAGATCTACATCGGGCCCATGTAAGGCCCGGTAAAAACGCCCGTGAAGCTCCTTGCCCTGCCATACTGCCCTGCGTTCATTAGTATCCATTACTGTAGGTTTGCGCCAGTTCTCGTTAACCAAGGAGAGCGGGGTGAGGCCTTTGTCTACCGCAACCACATCTCGGTGCATCCCCACGTCAGTTTTCAGGAAGTATTCCCTGAGACTGCATATCTCACGGTTGTGCAGGGTCTTAGCATTCAAGAAACCACGACCTCCGCACTTCCGCGGGATATACAGCCTCATCACCGATGACCGTGGGTGATGCATCCGATTTGCGGTAAGTAGTGAGCGGACCCTCCTATCCAGGGAGTCGAGTTCCGTCTGAGTCCATTTGAGTATGCCGAAAGAGTACATCAAAACCGGCATGACCCAACCATTGAAGGCGCGCACCTTGTTCCCGCCCGATAAAAGGCTATTCAGCACTTTATTCAGGCGGCCAAAGAAGCGCTCCCTCAACGATTGTTTCATGTCAGCAGCATTGATGCCTAACGCTTCCGACATACCCAAATACTTGTAAGTTTCGGTTGAGCAGAGGGATCTAATGTATATGGAATCCGAGAGTTGGGTACCCACGGATTCCATAATCTCCCCTCGCTTTACATGCATGACTGCACATTTGTCCAAACCAAATTCCATCCTGATGGCACTACTGAAGGTTTCAGTTACCTTCAGTAGCTCCATCAGTTGCAAGTTGTTGGAGGCAAAAAGTTTCAGATCATCCATGTAAAGGAGGTGTGATATAACATGACCACCTCTTCTCAACCGGTAACCTAAGCCGGAACCCTCCAGCAGTGTGCTGAGAGGGTTCAAAGCTAGGCAAAACCACAGTGGACTCAGACTGTCGCCCTGGAATATGCCACGCTCGATCCTTATCGGTTCGCTGCTCTCTCGGATTTGTCGACATCCTGGATAGTGAAGGGCCGTCCTCCACTGCCGCATACACGACATCAGGAAGGTGCGAAGAGTTGCATCAACTTTATACAGCTCCAGCACCCTCATGAGCCATGTATGCGGAACTGAGTCATAGGCCTTCTTATAATCTATCCAACATGTCGACAGATCTCTTCGAGAGCGACGAACCTGTTGGCTAATGGCAACATCAATGAGGAGCAGCTCCTTAGTACCACGGGACCCGTTCCTACATCCATTCTGAGAAGCAGACATGATGGAGTTTGTCTCAATATGACTATTAATTTTGGCTCTCAGAATAGATGTAAGAACTTTATAGACCGTCGGCAAGCACGTGATCGGTCTATAATTTTTAGGCTCCGCAGTACTACCCGATTTATGGAGCAGGTGGGTTATTCCTGTCGTAAGGAACTGGGGCAGCGACCCTGACTCTAAGGCAGATTGGAATTGGGATGCCAAGCGAGCATGCGATCTTTGAAACCATTTAAGCCAGAAGTTGTGCAGCCCGTCCGGTCCTGGAGATTTCCAGTTAGGCAACGGACGGACTGCACGAGCTACGTCCTGGGGGCTGATGGTAATTGCCCCCATTTCTGGTATAAGATCGCACGTTCGCTCGATCTCCCGAATCCAATCACCCTCGGTGTGACTGACAGGCACCGACCAGATGCTGCGCCAAAATGAACACATGGCATCATCATCCGGTAGGCGCGTATCAATCACACCTTGGTCCGGTCGCTCCCAAGCCCTATAAACCCACCTTTCGTTTCTTTGGAACGTGCGATTCTGGGTGTACCGCTCCACTCGCCGCTTGTACCGTCGAATACGGTTTGCCCATGCATAGACCTTCTGCTTCAGGAAGTCGATACGCTCTGTGATATGGGGTAGATAATCTCGAGGACTAATATCTGTCCCCGAGAACGCCCGTCTCACAAAGCGCATCACCCTAGGGCGAGTGTTGCCCTCCCTGAAGCAGATAAGCTTGCCGATGAGTGCTCTGGCCTCACCAATACGGCGCTCGATCCTGCACTGCCAAGCTGGTACAGCTGGTCGTGTAACTCGGTCACTGTTAGGAAACTTGACTCGAGCTACACGACATGCCGCTACAGCAGCACAATACAAGATCGAGTGGGTATCAGTAAGGTCTTCGCTGCTATCAAAACAATTGGATAGCTGCGAATCCAGAGCACACACCAGCGCCCTATTTTTCTTATGCATGGGCAAACGAGGTAATCGAGGTCTAAGCTCAGCCGGTGTGAAGCGGTACTCCCGAAATGCATCCTCCAAAGCGCTCCTCAAACGTACATTGCACTGGTTACTCACGGATATAGCCCCGTCATCATCATCCTCTCCAACGTGGTCGGGTCGCAGTGAAACATTGGATTGCAGTTGCACCGCGGCCTGTGGCGAAGCAGGTGAGACACGGCTACTCCGTGATTCGAGGCGAAGTCTATCAAGTACGGCATCATCCAGCATACGGTTACGCTGGATGACCCGCACCTGATCCGATAGTCGTTGGGCCGAAACGTTGACAGCTGGCTCAAGCACCTGAAACAGAGAGAGCATCCGACCACGGTACGCAGTCAGGTTACTTCCCCCCTCTGTAGCCCCAAAGTATGAGCGCATGACATTTTCGTTAATGGATTGTGTCCATCGCATGCGCTGCACACTTCCACCGGCAGCGAGGACCCTATCAGAGGCCGGTGGGCCTCGAGATCCCAAGCTGGCCGGAGGTCGGCCTCTTCCTCGCCGACGCGCAGGTGGTGGTGTCGTCGGCGGCGAGAAGTATTCGTCGCTCGAGCTCGACGCAACTGCAGCGACCGGAATCTCTGGACTCACGGTTGGCGCTGGTCCCGGCGGCTGCGAGGCGGAGCTGAGCGACGAACCCGAAGATGTTGGGTGTGTGTTTGCTTTCTTTGCCCGGCTTCTAGTCAGCATATCAGTTTGTCATATTTCCTTTGCATATTTCATAGTTTGTATATAGTCATTTTCGGATGTTATTGTTGCATTATGAATTGTATAATTATGATTGATACGTATTTTTCGTTGTTTTATCTAGTCTTATTTGCACTATTGTTATCATGATTTAATATTTTAAATAAAATTGAAAAAATATCGGAAAAAATATGACTGACAGCTTGACAGGCGGGCCACAGATTATTATTATTATTATAGTACGAGTAGGTGGGTTTTAGTCAGTAAAAGTCTGGCACGCACTCTCGCTCCACCCTAGAAAGTGAGAGAACTCAATTGATGACTTCCACACTCTAAAAAAAAGTGCCCTGCCCTGACGTCAGGCCAGTCAATCATAGACAACAATTTATTTTTTATTCTTACTGTACTATGACATATTTTTTTCACATATTTACTAAAGTGGCGACCAGACGGTTGCAAACTAGCGTTCCAACCAAAGTAACCTTGCTAGTTTCAGTCCGTATAGACAGCATTTGTAATCCATGCCTTCAACACCCTTGGTTGGGAGGCGCGTTTTCCCAACCACCAAACGTATTGGTGCGTGGTTAAAGGGGTGACCAGACGGTTGCAAACTAGCGTTCCAACCAAGGTGACCTTGGTTTATGTGTTTGGTTTACATCCATGTCACCTTGGTTGGGACCTTGGTTTGCAACCGTCTGGTCACCCCTTTACATCCAAAACCAACACAAACCAAACACATAAACCAAGGTGACCTTGGTTGAAACGCTAGTTTGCAACCGTCTGGTCACCCCAATAGACAAGCTTTTAATAAAAATGTCTATGTATAATAATAATTTAAATTTACGTCCAAAACAACTTATGTAGTACTACATATATTACATTTCATTTGACAATAATTATATATTTGGCAGTTTCAGTTTGTAATTTGTAACATGCATTTTTCCTTTTTGTGTGTTGGATAAAAATCATTTATTTATTTATTTATTTTTATTCCCAACAATATCCTTACAGACTAGTCCAAATCGATATTGAGGTTTCTTATTTCTAACTTACAAACTAGATTCTGTAACAAATTTTAAAAAGCGCTATCTTAGTGAATTCACTCAGACCACAAAAAAATATATCCACGTCATCAGCTATGAGGTTGAGCGTGCGCAACGCGCGCGTGAGAGGCGCCTCGCTCAATAACTTAGTGCGCGCGCGCGGCACCGCCAGCAGGCGCGGCCGTCGCCGACGCGTCGCGTACCCGTCCGGCACACACAAACCTACCCTTGCCAAAATATCCGCATTATGTATCCTCCCCCTAATTACCGTAAAGATATAAGTTACGAGTGTGAGTTCCCTCCTGACCCTCAGTTCATTATATCCGACCATACCTAGGACAAACAGGGTAGGATACATTAGCGGATAAAAAGGATAAACCCCGTACATGTAAATAAATCTAATGAACTTATTTTGCACCCGCTCCAACATGAGGCTATATTTAGTCTCATGTGGGGCCCAGATAACTGCGTTACATTCTAGTTGGCTTCTAACTAAAGAATTGTATAACGCTGTAATAGCTTTTATATTGGTAAAGCCTCTAGCCATTCGAAGAACCAAGCCCAAGTTCCTGTATGCTTTTTTACAAATTTTGAGAATGTGATCACAAAACGTCAGCTCAGTAATAAAATTAACTCCCAAATCTCTCACAGCCGTTACCCTTGTCAACTCATTTCCATCCACAGTGTACTTATACTGAATAGGTGCGCGTGCCCGTGAAAAGGAGATAGTCACGCACTTCGACACGTTGAACTGCAACCGATTCTGTTTGCTCCAACTAACGACCCTGTCTATATCTCTCTGCAATACTTCACAATCTTCCGTATTTCTAACAGCGAGAAGAGATAACTTAAGGTCGTCCGCGAACAACAGACACTTGGCCTCTTGTATGACATCCGGCAGGTCGTTTACCATCAATATAAATTCCAAAGGGCCCAAATTACTTCCCTGGCTTACGCCAGATCTTGTAAAATATGGTTGCGTTCGGTACCCTGCATAATCCACATACTGCTGCCTGTCTCTCATATAGTTTGCAAAGAAGTTAAGCAGATGAGGAGTGAACCCGATGGCTGCCAACTTCTTCAGCAACACGTCATTATCGACTAGGTCGAAGGCCTTTTTAAAGTCGAAGTAAGCAGCGTCGGTCTGCCCTCCACTGTCCACTGTCGGCACAACTTCTGCTACGTAGCTGAGAAGATTTGTAGTGGTGCTTCTTGCAGGTCGAAATCCGTGTTGTGCATCTGTAAGTTGCGAGCGCACTTGAAGGTGTATATTTTTTTGAACAACGGACTCGAGTAACTTAGCCGGTGTTGACAGCACAGCAACTGGTCTGTATTCCTCCACTTTCGTACCCGAACCTCCCTTCGGTACCGGTATGACCCGGGTCATCTTCCACCTCTCTGGATACTCTGCAGATGCAAGGCAAATGTTGAAAATATGCAATAGCGGTCCCGCCAGGACCATACGGCAATCCCTAAATACAAACGCTGGGAGACCATCAGGCCCCGATGAGGTTTTCGGCTTAAGTTGCCGAAGCGCACCCATTACGTCATCAATGTTTACCTTGTCGAGATGAATCCGCGCTGCTCCGTTACCTCTTCCCGCCTCCGCTATAGCCCTATCCACATCTAACTTAGGCTTCTCTTTGCTGTAGACAGAATGGAAAAACTTAGCAAAATCATCAGCTGCTTGGGAACCCGTCCGAGCCTGTCCATCCTTTAAAATTTTTACCTTACTCCTACTGCCCCTTTTGGAATTAACATAATTCCAAAAAGATTTCGGATCCCTTGCCAAATTCGCTGTCTATACAGTTTTTCTGCTATTTCTAGCTTCCTTTTGAGTTGGGTTCTACACTGAGCAAACGCTTCGTAATCTACTGCTAAACCGGTAGCCTTATACAGTTTATGAAGAGTGGCTTTTCGTCTTATGTCGCAAATTATCTCACTCGTATACCACTCAGGATAAATGTATCTAGACTAATCTAGAGCGTATACGACTTTGCTTTTTTCTGGGTACACAGCTATCTATAATGTTATTTAAGGTTTCATAAAAATAGTCTAAACACATTTCTAATTGCAAGTGGTTATATATGAGTCCAGTCAATTGCAGCAATTTTTGAGTACAGTAATGTAAAATCAGCTTTGTTAAAATTCCAACCGTTCTGTGTGTTTACGTCTGATGTACATGGGTCATATGCCGCCGGTCCCACGTCAGTACACCGACGTCCACTCGAGCTGACCGACACCTGTAACGGCGGATGATAGGCATCCACCGCGACTAGTGGCTCCTCAGCCGCGCGCACACACACGCCCTCCCCCTCCACGTAGGTGGTCAACACGAGATCTAGATAACGGTTATTGCAATTTAATATTTCATTACTCTGAGTGAATCCACAATAAGTTACAAAAAAATTGTAATATGAATTTACACTCGTGGAACACGAATATAAGTTAAAATCTCCCAACACGACTACTTCGTTGTAATTGTTACAAAATTATTCTATAATTTTGAATAAACATAAATATTCATTTTCACTACTATTTGGAGGTATATAAGCCACACAAATAAGAAACAAAAACCTATTACCTAAATAAACTGTAGCGCTCACTAATTCAAATACTCGATCGTCAATGTTTACGTCGCATGGAACTGGTAAGTATTCTTCGCACGTCGAGTCGCGGTGTGGCCACTAAACATGCGCCGCCTTGTTTTCGCCCATCCGCTCTGTCACACCGTAATATTGTGTACCCAGGTGGTATGATTTCCGCATCGCATATGGATTCATTTAGTCCTGTTTCTGTTATAGCTAGTAAATCTACGTTAGATGAAGACACTCCTATATAAAACTCCTCCACCTTTGTTCGTAATCCTCTCACGTTCTGGTAATAAATATCAACCAGAGACTTCTTCGGGTTTTTTATTGGGTGGTCTACGAAACCACACCCATTCGCAAAACTCCACATTTACTGGCCAAATGTCTGGTTGACATAACTTGTCATATTTACTCGCTGGCACGCCGATAATAAAGGAGGCATAGTCCCGTTCTGTCCTGTGCTTAACTCTTTCAACTTTTAGTGGAAATTCCGATCCACAAACATTACTTAAATATTTTTCCAAATCTTCTTCTTTAGTATTTTTCTGCAAACGCCACACATGTAAGAATTTATTTTTAAGCTATTGCATAGCTTCTATCGCGAGCCTAGAGCGCGGGGACCGAATCCAGAAATTCCGTAACGAAAAATATACCTCACGCTCCCCACTCCGACGGGCACGGAGGTGTGGTTTGAAGGCCGACAGAGACCGAACACCTATTTTAGAAAAGTCGTTAACGACCTGTGTGGCGCATTGGTCGTTGATCGTTTTACACGTGCAGCTTATGGGTCAAGCATACGAAAAAATCGTATGACACCCTGCGTATCCTCTATAATAATGCCTTCAGGGCGCTGATGAAGCTGCCTCGCTTTTGTAGTGCGTCGGGCATGTTTGCGGACGCAAACATAGATGGTTTTGCGGCAGAGTTGTGTCTCTAATGCGCCGCATACGAGGCAGTTCCAACAGCTTCCTTCAGTTGTTCGCCTGGAGGATGGATTTGGATCTGGATTGCCCGATAATGCGGTACTGGACCAGGCTGCACGTTGAGCACTCCGGAGCCAAACCCAAATTTAGGCTAAGATAAAACATATTTTATTTTATTATTTTCTGTATTTTATTTAATTTAATTCTGATTGACTTATTGTAATTGATTGTGTTTTATTATTATTGTTTATTTATTAATGACATTATTGAGTTTTTGTAATGCATATAATTTTTAATTTTTATTTTATTTTATTTTTTTTTAAATTCAATAATTTAATTTCAAATATGGACTGGTTTCCGAAATAAATGATTTTTTTTTTTTTTAATTGGTACAGCGTTCTACCTATGTTATCATCGTGCCTCGAGTTCAAATCTTGGTCAAACAAAATAGTCTTTTTGTATTATAATAGATTATAGTAATGTTCTATGATAACAACTGAACATACTTGTAGCAATTTATGAAGTAAACAAGAAAGAAAAAAAATTTGTTTTCTTATCGGTCACCACGCTCAAAAAGTGTAACTTGAATTAATATCAAAGAAAAAGAAATACTGCATAAATAAAATAAATAAATAATTATAATTGCATAAGTTGATACAAAATGCTATGCAATAGCTTTACCGCGGCAGTCCCCGAGTGCCACACTTATTTTTTTTTCTATACCTTGTATTTCATTTATAATAATACTTCCTCCTTTCTTCACTTCGTCGTTAGAAAATCTGTTTTTTCTCCTATTTACTACTGTCCAGTTCTCATTTTTATCAACTTTCACTTTTCCTTCATCTTCCTTATTTAAAAAATTCTTGTTGACTTCGTTTTCTGTATTATGTACCAGTACTGGTTCTTTCAAGTCTGTAACCTCATTCGTCGATTTTGTGGCCCCACACTTTGGTGAATCGATTTTGCTAACTACCCGCTTCTTATTTTGTTTCACCACATCCACAAACGATGTTTTTAGCGGCGATTTTGCCGAATTTGGCTGTAATAACTCTGTATTATCCTGTGCTAAACTTTTCTTCATAGTACTTTTAAGTAGCAGTTCGTTTTTCTGAAGTAACATTTTGATCTGGTCTTCCAAAACATCTACTTTTTTGGCCTTCTCCTGGACTACCTCCATAATATTTTTTAAGTTTTTTAATTCATTTCATCATAATTATTTATTCTAGATTACACTCGACACTCATGTGTAAACTGAGTAATTAGCATTTTATTATGTTTTATTATGTTGGGGCCACATTTGCATATAGCGTCACGCATCTTTCACAGTTAGCGGTCAAGCGCGAACCTGTCAAGAATAAAAAAAAAACGATATCTATCGATATATATCGGCTATCATGGCGAATGTTCGTTTTACATGTAAATAACGAAGTGGAGCGACGAAATAGAGTTATGTATGAATTTTTGCAACATTTTGTATCTGAGGTCATAAGATGGGATCCAAAAAAAGTTATAATAATGACAAAATATGCATGGCGTCGTTTGAAAAGCAATTTAAATTTTGGAAGTTCAAGTAGGTAGGTAGGGAAAAAAGAAATGGTATCAAAGTATTAAAAAAGAAGAAATTTCAGAACATATCTTTATTAAACGACTTTATTATTATTATTTATTATTATGAGCCCGTTGTGTCCAACTGCAGGGCAAAGGCCTCCCTTCCGTTATTCCATTCCTTTCTGTCCTTAGCTACTTCTGGCCAATCCTTAAGGAGTCCATATCGTCACGCCATCTCCTTCTGGGCCTACCGCGTCGCCGGCTCCTGCTGTTCGGAATCCAGTCAGTGGTTGCCTTCGCCCAATTTTGTTGCGACATGCGGCAGATGTGACCGGCCCAGTTCCATTTTAGTTTGGCGGCTGAGTTACCTACGTCTGCGATTTGTGTTTTGGAACGAAGTATACTGTTCCTTATGCGATCTGTTCTTTTGCCTCCGAGAAGAGACCCCGAGTGCGGACTTTTGACGTTTCGTTAATGACCACGTTTGCGCTCCGTAGGTGAGGGTGGGAAGGATGCACATGTCCATGAGTTTCCTTTTAAGAGAAAGTGGAAGTAATCCTTTCATCAGGTGTTTCATCGACCAGTAACTCTTCCAGGCGTTCTCGGTGCGTCGAGCAACTTCTTTATCTTGCCTCGCCTGGAAAGAGACTATCTGGCCGAGGTATATGTACTCATGGACATATTCAACCTCCACGCTCTCGATGTCCACTTTACGTTTCGTGCTGTTCGTCATTAACTTTGTCTTCGTCATATTCAGAAGTAGCTAAGGACAAAAATGAATGGAATAACGGAAGGGAGGCCTTAAACGACTAATAATAAAAAATCTGGCATGGATTATTGCATTTTAATCCGTGTTAAATTACATAGCCGTTGATGTGAACACCGTACTATTCCGAGTAACCGTCCATATGGAACATACTAATAGCATCGTCGCAACCATAGATATATATTTCTATGGTCGCAACCACGTCGCAACCATATTTGACGAACAGTGTTCAATGTTCGTTAGTGGTACGCACGTGCGAACCAAGTTGTTGCATATCATGCAACACAACGTTCGTACTTGCATAAACGGCTTAACAATCACAGAGTACTTTGTTATGGCCCGGCTACAAGCTCCTTCTTGCCTGCGCAGTCCAGGCTTGTGCAGTCATGACCGTACAAAAAGACGGAACACTGTGTAGGGGAGATGTAGGTAATGGGGATCACTTAAGCGAGAATCGAAATGAAACCAAATTTATTAATCAACTGTTTATTGCTTTAATCTTATAATAAACTTTACTTATTAAACTATCAATTGAGATCAACTTTAATCACTTTGGCTTGAAAAAAATTGGTATAATAAACATTAAAAAAAAAAACTGGTTCGATCACCATTGTCAACATCTGTTGGCAATGGTAATCAGCATGTGGACAATGGTGATCAACACATATCACATACATAATTGCGAGCAGAGTCCCACCCAGTACAGTCGGCATGAGCCCAAAGCCCACAATAAGTGCATCGATACCACATTTCGTGATCTCGTCCGAATTCTCCACATACAAGACAGCAGTTACCAGCGTCTCCTGCATCATCGTCTTCGTCATCCTGGCATAATTCATCCGTGTTCACGTCTGACACCGAAGTGTCATTGGATTCTTGCAGAATTTTCTTCTTAACCTTCTCAGGACCATCCTTCTGTGGTTTGCTTTTCTTTCCCACTCCTTTTCCTTTGATTTTCAGAGCTTTAGCCTTCCTTTTATTCTCTTTCTCGACCAGGGCGTCTTTGATCGGTGTTGACGTCAAAATTGTCGCGTGCTGTTTTTTTCTTCCTTGTCTTGTCTTGAGAATAGGGTTCTTAGGCATCTGAATGAAATTTTGGATTCTTTGCAGGTTCCCAGGTGATTGTAAATCGAATTGAGAGGATGATACTGTCGCTGGTTCAGGAACTGTGGGACAAAAGGTGGATGTACTTGGAACAGCATTATCTTCTTCTAACTCAATAGTAGCTGTTGGTACTGAGACGGAGTCAACAGCTCCGGCACCTGTCGATTCCGAAATAGAGTCAGCAGGATCTTGAACTACCATGGGCTCTGATTGAAGGATTTCAGCTGCCATAAAGTCTTCATCTGAAAAGACATTGGGATTTATTGGAAATATGCCCGTTGCTTTAAATCCCGCTTCGCCCTTACTCATGGAGGCAACACTTGAGAATGCTTTTTTTACCAAGGAAGCCACATCATAAGGTGTTATTCTTTCAGCAAGTTGACTCTTCATGAAGAAGTCGCATTCTCTTCTATATGCAGCTTTAAATGGTCCAAAAAAGGACACATCTAATGGCTGCATGCGGTGAGAAGTATGGGGTGGCAGTGACAACATATGGATATAGTTTTTCTTGCAATGTTCATGAACCGCCAGTGAAATGTGGCTTGCATGATTATCCAAAATCAATAAAATTGGTTCTTCTGCAGAAGGTTTGGCATACTGTGTAAAATGCTTGAGCCATTCAAGAAAAAGTTCCTCGTTGATCCAACCATTGTCTGAGCATTTATAAATAGCTCCTGTTGGCCCATCCTTTTCAAGGGTTGGGGTCATCCTCTTTCTGGGGAAAATAAACATTGGGGGAATGTACCCACCAGCAGCACTCATGGTGCACAGAGCAGAGTGATATTCTTTCCCCTTTCCCAGCTTGTTATTGATCCTACCCTCTTCTGTCCTTTAGCAGCTAATATTTTTCCTGGATCTTGGACGGTAGAAATACCGGTTTCATCGCAGTTGTAGATGTTTTTCGGCAGAAATTTGTATTTTTCCATGAGTTCTTCTAGCAGCATGTAGAATCGCTGAACTTCGGTTTTATTAAAAGCTGTAACCCTGTTGATGCTAGTAGCTTCGGGCTTCCGGACTGAAATATTATTTCTGGTTACAAAACCATCGAACCAAACTCGACCAGCCAATCTTGAAGACGTGTTAAAATTGTGTTTTAGCTTTAGGGCCTCCGCGTATTCGAATGCCGCTCTTTTTATTTGATTTGGGGTGCAACCGTAGAAAACATTAGCCATTTTCTTGATGATATCAGCCAATTCTTTTTCCATCTCAGGCGTGAATACAGTATTACGGCCGAGACGTGGTTTCTTGGTTGTTTTTTTTGTATACCTCTTCTGAAGACTTGAAAATGGAATATTCATGGTAATTGCGGCTTTTCTCATTGAAAAATTCTGTTCGTCAATAAGCTTTACAGCTTTTTCTAGTTGGTCCATAGACCAGCTAGCTTTGCTTGTCTTCCTAGGACGAACTTTAGGCATCTACAAATAAAAAATAAATTGTTTAATCGAAAGTATCTGAAGTGGGCAATCGGAGTCACTATGTAGGCAATTGGAGTCACCTGACTCCGATTACCTACATTGGCGAAAAAGAGAAAAAAAAATGCTGACATAAAATTTGAAGATATAATAACAATCTGGATTTTAAATCGCAATCTCAAATGTTTCGGTTATGACATATCACAAGAATATAAAAAAAGATTTAGTAATTAAAGCCTTACCTTCGCGTTTATCTACTCGAAAATTTATATCGAAATGGCGCGAAATCTTCACTCGTCTATTTCTCTCTAGCGCGTAACGCGTACTGCGTGAGCCGCCGTCCGCGCTCAGGAATGACGTCAAGCTAGCGCGTAGGTATGTTGGTACTACTTGCTCGCGTTCGGTTTTTTTTATTTTCTTGTGATCACCATTGCCTACTGACTCCGATTGCATACATCTCCAAGGCTACACGTGCAAGTTAGCTCGTGCCAACTGAACTGTGCAATCCTAATTATGTTTTGAGAGCTTGTCACACACCACGTTACGATGTGGCCAACAGAAGAGGGCTTTTTATTAGGAGCATTATTTTACTCCTTACATCACTCATGTTTTGATTTGCGATGTATACTTTGTCGAAAATAATTTCCGGCCTTTGAATGACCGGCCACACGTTCAAGTAAAGCCGTGCAAGCCAAGTTTGCGCTGTCCAAATCTTCGGTAAGTCAACGAATGCACAAGCCGCGCTTCTGGGGCTTCGCGAGCTACCGTCTTGCCGTTCACGCGCTTGCGCAAACTGATTTGTGCAGGCATGCTCGCAGGCAAGACAGAGC
Source organism: Mythimna impura (assembly GCA_905147345.3). NCBI lineage: Eukaryota > Metazoa > Arthropoda > Insecta > Lepidoptera > Noctuidae > Mythimna > Mythimna impura. The sequence continues at coordinate 4,407,757 of LR990365.1, read as the reverse complement.
GTGTAGCCGGGCCATTATATTATTATACTGAAGACGATACACGCAAATGTAGCTCCAGCATAATACTTAAGGGGTGGCCAGATGGATGCAAACTAGCGTCCAAACCAAGGTCACCTTGGTTGGAGCTTGGTTTATGGGTTTGGTTTGTGTTGCGGCTAAATGGATGTAAACCACGCGCCAACGATGTTGCAAACTAGCGTTCCAACCAAGGTGACCTTGGTTTCAAATCAGTTGTAGGGATGTCGACAGTGATGAAATATATCGATTTATCGATGTATGGATATATCGATCAAACTTTTCGATATTTTCGGTTTTGAAATAATTATTTATTTAATTATCTTTTCAGTCTAGGTCAATAATAGGTATTAGTATTTTTTTTTAAAAAAAGGTACATTATTTTAATGTGCGTAATTAGAGACACAATAGTAAGACAATGGCGCGTGAACGCCGGCGTTAATGCGGGGATCAACAGCTTACGAGAATCCTAATAAAATTAAATAAAAATATTCTAATATTTATTATTTCAGGCAACCCACCATTTGTCTGGTAACAAAAGTAAAACCATATATTTAAAATATATCTGTTGTAAAAACATACTAGTCATAGACAATACAGTTATTTTTTTCCGTTCGTTCCTACCTTTTATGACTTTGAATTCCGTTAAATTATCTGCTAATAAATTAATTTTGAAAAAAGTATCGTTTTTGATACGATTTTCGATATTGAATATTTGGAGGTAGGCGGAACAGGGAGTAAAGTCCCGCAAACCTCCGTTGACAAGGGAGGATCCTCCGACCAGACGGGTGTTATGTCTGGTGGGCAACTACCCGATAGATGATTTCGGGCTGTTCTATGTGTATCAGTTTCTTATGTGACGCCATAGATGTCACTACAAATATTTTATATCGATAAATCGATATATCGGATCAAAATAGATCGGTTAAAAATGTCGATATATCGATATTTTTTATCACTGCCGACATCACTAGTGTTTGGTTGGAAGTGCCTGCTAGACGGATGTAAACCACGCGTTCCAACCATCTCCGAATGTGGTTGGGAAAACGCGCCTCCCAACCAAGGGCATTGAAGGTCATGGTTTACAACCGCTGTCTACACGGATTTAAACTAGCAAGGTCACCTTGGTTAGGACGTTGGTTTGCAACCATCTGGTCACCCCTATTATGCTCAAAAGTAGGTACCTATGTCAATGTCGGCTAGAGTGATTAAAAAAATGTGGGTATTTCAAGTTCAATAGCCAAAATTTGTCGATTCACATTTCATTATTCTCCGACTTCAAGAACAGTGATCACTTGTGGACCAGTGGTCGTCTCTGATGGTTTTAACTTAAATTCATTTCATTATTTTTTAACCCTAGTTTTATATTTGACTATTCAAAATGAAGAATCTAACGATAGTGTTCCTAGCCATGTGTATGTTTGCGTTTGTAAGTACATTCTTTTGTTATTATATGCTCCAACTTGACCGGTTTACTGATCCCACTCTGTATGTCTATTTATTAATTGTGTTCTGTTATTTTTTCTTTTATGTATTCCTTGATGAATGATCGCCATAATGTAAATTGTTTCAAAAATTCAAATATTTTACCGTTATTTTATACACGCGTTTTTTATTTAGTAGCTTCACATTATGTAGGTAATATTTTTTCATCACCACTGCTCTCAAAACGGTGAAGGAAAACATCGTGAGGACACCGGCATGTCCTAGAAACAAAAATTCGGAGACTTTATAGTATATTGGTACACGGAATAAGATTTCACGTTTCCCCTTTTCACCCTAAAATAATTTTACAAACAAAAAAATAAACTTAACCTCTTTATAAATTAGTGTTGATAAATTACACCCAGACACAGTTACACATAAGTTAGCTATTAATTCCTAATTCCAGAGGGGATTGGTGGAATCTCAGTTCATAATAGTTTTACAGTGAAATTATAATTGGAAATGTCTATGGTTTGAGTTCCAAAAAGCACTGTCCTCTCCAGGAACATTTGAAAGAGTTACCTACCGTGGCTCTAGAATGCAAAGGGCAAATGAAGGAACATAGTACGAGTAGGTGGGTTTTAGTCAGTAAAAGTCTGGCAAGAACTCTCGCTCCACCCTAGAAAGTGAGAGAACTTAATTAATGACTTCCACACTCTAAAAAATAGTGCCCTGCCCTGACATGAGGCCAGTCAATCAAAGACTACAATTTAATTTTTTATTCTTTCTGTACTATGACATTTATTTTTCACATATTTTCAAAAGTGGTGACCAGACGGTTGCAAACTAACGTCCCAACCAAATTAACTTTGCAAGTTTCAATCCGTGTAGACAGCAGTTGTAATCCATAACCTTCAACGCCCTTGGTTGGGAGGCGCGTTTTCCCAACCTCCGAACATGTTTTTTTTTTTCGGGTGGGAAAAAAAAAAATCTAATGACATGCCCCGCTCTTGGGCGGAGATAGTGTCAGACTTTTACTGACTAAAAACCCACTCCGAAATCCGCCCCTAAGGCTACCCACTGACCCTCTCTTCCAACTTTGCTGTGCCCGACAGGGTCCATATTGATCTTGACAATATTTTATACCACCTATGTACTTATTATGGAATGCAATAAAGTATTGAGTAAGGTCACCTTGGTTGGAACGCTAATTTGCAACCGTCTGGTCACCCCTTTTGTAGGTACTTAAACACCTATTCTCAAAAGTATGTCAATGTCGGCTAGAGTGTGGGTATTTCTAATTCAATAGCCAAAATTTGCCGATTCACATTTCACTATTCGCCGACTTCAAGACAGTGATCACTTGTGGTCCAGTGGTCGTCTCTGGTGGTTTTAATTTAAATTCATTCCGTTATTTTTTTATCCCTAGTTTTTTACTTGACCATTCAAAATGAAGAATCTACTGATGACGTTCCTAGCCTTGTGTATGTTTACGTTTGTAAGTACATTCTTTTGTTATTCTATGCTCCTATCTAACCGGTCTGATGATGCCACTCTGTATTCCTATTTATCAATTGTTTTCTGGTTTCTTTTCTTTTACATATTCATTGAACTTGATGAATGATCGCCCTAATATAAATTGTTTCAAAAATTCAAATATTTTACCGTTTTTTTCTACTCGCGCTTTTTTTTGGTGTCTTCACATTATGTAGGTAAACCGGCATGTCCTAGAAACAAAAATTTGGAGACATGTAACATCCACCACGTGGTTTATTTTTGATTTCCAGTCCAGATCACTTTTGACTAGCTTTAGCCAGCGGCTCCGCCCACATTAAAGTAGATTTCTTCGTACAAACTTTAGACCCTCGTCTCATCCCCTTAAGTAGTGAATTTTGAAAGATTCTTTCTTATTCTTTGCATACATCTTAAATGGAACCTCTGTACTAAAGGAGATTGACCAAAAGCAGTCTAGCAAAGATGCGTGAACGAAAATCAAATTAATATAGAAATTATTTGCTTATTTTTTTACAGCTTTTCACTTCAGGAATTCTGTTTTCGTATCCGGAATTATGATTTTAAGATAAACAGTAAATTAACGATTGCTAGGTACATTTCCAGTCATGATTGACGTTTCGTTCTCTTCATTTGTACGAGTTACGTAAGCTATATATTACTATACTCTTTGTACGTAAGTATGAACCTTTAGACAAAAACATCACAAAAATGATATCAATATCTTAAATAGCTAAGTAATTAGTAATACCATAACGTACTGTATATGTATTTTATCGTTCCGATAATATAATATTTATTTTGTGCTTCGTCTCACGCAGATGCAGCTGTCAAGCCAGATGACAGACGGATGATAACTAACAATGTTGTTTTGTACCTACATGAGTGATCTGTGGTCATTTTACAAGTTGCGAGTTGGTTAGACATAATTTGTAGGTTATCTCCGTTTTTGTTTAATTAGGTACTTTAAAACTCGGGTGTTTGTGTGAAAATGAACACTTTTATTTAAGAGTATATAAAGCGTAGTCTATATTAAATAAACATTTATTGTGCTTCAACTTAAGACGGATTTCCATACATCGTTGGTCATGATCCTTTCGACGTTCTTGGCCCAAGGCTCTGGGTTGAGCGTTGCGTTGACGAGTCAGTGAGAACTTTGCCTTTTAGATATTTTGTAATAATTATCAACCATCCACCATTTAAGCATTCTGATTTTTATATGAAGTCAGAACACTTATGTCAAATCATATAATTTGTCTAGCACTTTGCTCGTGAGAAAATTTTCATAAAAACTTACATTTTTTAAACTGTATTTTGAGGGTAGTTTTAAAAACTATTAATGCAGGTCTCTATTATTCATTTTGTTTAGAATTTGTACTAAGTTTATTAACCCAAGAAATGGGAACCTTCCATACAATCTTTAAAACCCCTAAATTTTTCTATTGGGGGGTAGTTGTGAAAACAATAATACTAACAGGCTAAACAGTTTACTATTTGTGCTAACTTTATAGTATATTGGTACACGAAATAAGATTTCACGTTTCCCCTTTTCACCCTAAAATAATTTTACAAACAAAAAAACAAACTTAACCTCTTTATAAATTAGTGTTGATAAATTACACCCAGACACAGTTACACATAAGTTAGCTATTAATTCCTAATTCCAGAGGGGATTGGTGGAATGTCAGTTCATAATAGTTTTACAGTGAAATTATAATTGGAAATGTCTATGGTTTGAATTCCAAAAAGCACTGTCCTCTCCAGGAACATTTGAAAGAGTTACCTACCGTGGCTCTAGAATGCAAAGGGCAAATGAAGGAACATAGTACGAGTAGGTGGGTTTTAGTCAGTAAAAGTCTGGCACGCACTCACGCTCTCCAACCTAGAAAGTGACAGAACTCAATTGATGACTTCCACACTCTAAAAAAAGTGCCCTGCCCTGACATGAGGCCAGTCAATCATAGACAACAATTTAATTGTTTATTCTTTCTATACTATGACATTAATTTTTCACATATTTTCAAAAGTGGTGACCAGACGGTTGCAAACTAACGTCCCAACCAAAGTAACCTTGCTAGTTTCAACCCGTGTAGACAGCAGTTGTAATCCAACCTTCAACGCCCTTGGTTGGGAGGCGCGTTTTCCCCACCTCCGAACATGTTGGCGCGTGGTTTACATCCATGTAGCCGCAACACAAACGAAACACATAAACCACGGTCACCTTGGTTGGAACGCTAGTTTGCAACCATCTGGTCACCCCTTTTGTGGGTACTTAAACACCTATGCTCAAAAGTATGTATTGAATGTCAGCTAGAGTGATTAAAAAACTGTGGGTATTTCTATTTCAATAGCCAAAATTTGCCGATTCACATTTCTCTATTCGCCGACTTCAAGACAGTGATCACTTGTGGTCCAATGGTCGTCTCTGGTGGTTTTAATTTAAATTCATTCCGTTATTTTTTATCCCTAGTTTTTTACTTGACCATTCAAAATGAAGAATCTACTGATGACGTTCCTAGCCTTGTGTATGTTTACGTTTGTAAGTACATTCTTTTGTTATTCTATGCTCCTATCTCACCGGTCTGATGATGCCACTCTGTATTCCTATTTATCAATTGTTTTCTGGTTTCTTTTCTTTTACATATTCATTGAACTTTATGAATGATCGCCCTAATATAAATTGTTTCAAAAATTCAAATATTTTACCGTATTTTTCTACTCGCGTATTTTTTTGGTAGCTTCACATTACGCGTAGGTATGTAGGTAAACCGGCATGTCCTAGAAACAAAAATTTGGAGACATGTAACGTCCACCACGTGGTTTATTTTTGATTTCCAGTCCAGCCCCCCTAGCCAAGTTGCAAACGATAAACGTGCACGCTTAGTAATCTCCAATAGATTTTCAACTTTATACCTAAGACCATAAAGTTAAAAATCTATTAAAGACTACTGAGCGTTAGCGACCGGAACGAACGAAAACACTATGTAATCTTCAATAGATTTTCAACTTTATATCCAATAACATAAAGTTGAAAATCTAATAAAGACTACTGAGAGTTTACGTTAATCGTTTGTGACTTGGCTAGGGGGGCAGATCACTTTTGACTAGCTTTAGCCAGCGGCTCCGCCCACATAAAAGTAGATTTCTTCGTACAAACTTTAGACCCTCGTCTCATCCCCTTAAGTAGTGAATTTTGAAAGATTCTTTCTTATTCTTTGCATACATCTTAAATGGAACCTCTGTACTAAATGTCGACGTTCTTGGCCCAAGGCTCTGGGTTGAGCGTTGCGTTGACGAGTCAGTGAGAACTTCGCCTTTTAGATATTTTGTGATAATTATCAACCATCCACCATTTAAGCATTCTGATTTTTATATGAAGTCAGAACACTTATGTCAAATCATATAATTTGTCTAGCACTTTGCTCGTGAGAAAATTTTCATAAAAACTTACATTTTTTAAACTGTATTTTGAGGGTAGTTTTAAAAACTATTAATGCAGGTCTCTATTATTCATTTTGTTTAGAATTTGTACTAAGTTTATTAAGCTGTTGATCCCCGCATTAACGCCGGCGTTCACGCGCCATTGTCTTACTATTGTGTCTCTAATTACGCACTCAAAAGGTTAACCCAAGAAATGCGAACCTTCCATGCAATCTTTAAAACCCCTAAATTTTTCTATTGGGGGTAGTTGTGAAAACAATAATACTAACAGGCTAAACAGGTTACTATTTGTGCTAACTTTATAGTATATTGGTACACGAAATAAGATTTCACGTTTCCCCTTTTCACCCTAAAATAATTTTACAAACAAAAAAACAAACTTAACCTCTTTATAAATTAGTGTTGATAAATTACACCCAGACACAGTTACACATAAGTTAGCTATTAATTCGTAATTCCAGAGGGGATTGGTGGAATGTCAGTTCATAATAGTTTTACAGTGAAATTATAATTGGAAATGTCTATGGTTTGAATTCCAAAAAGCACTGTCCTCTCCAGGAACATTTGAAAGAGTTACCTACCGTAGCTCTAGAATGCAAAGGGCAAATGAAGGAACATAGTACGAGTTGGTGGGTTTTAGTCAGTAAAAGTCTGGCACGCACTCTCGCACTCCACCCTAGAAAGTGAGAGAACTCAATTGATGACTTCCACACTCTAAAAAAAGTGCCCTGCCCTGACATGAGGCCAGTCAATCATAGACAACAATTTAATTTTTTATTCTTTCTGTACTATGACATTTATTTTTCACATATTTTCAAATGTGGTGACCAGACGGTTGCAAACTAACGTGCCAACCAAAGTAACCTTAGTAGTTTCAACCCGTGTAGACAGCAGTTGTAATCCATAACCTTCAACGCCCTTGGTTGGGAGGCGCGATTTCCCAACCTCCGAACATGTTGGCGCGTGGTTTACATCCATGTAGCCGCAACACAAACCAAACACATAAACCAAGGTCACCTTGGTTGGACCGCTAGTTTGCAACCGTCTGGTCACCCCTTTTGTGGGTACTTAAACACCTATGCTCAAAAGTATGTCAATGTTAGCTAGAGTGATTAAAAAACTGTGGGTATTTCTAATTCAATAGCCAAAATTTGCCGATTCACATTTCACTATTCGCCGACTTCAAGACAGTGATCACTTGTGGTCCAGTGGTCGTCTCTGGTGGTTTTAATTTAAATTCATTCCGTTATTTTTTTATCCCTAGTTTTTTACTTGACCATTCAAAATGAAGAATCTACTGATGACGTTCCTAGCCTTGTGTATGTTTACGTTTGTAAGTACATTGTTTTGTTATTCTATGCTCCTATCTCACCGGTCTGATGATGCCACTCTGTATTCCTATTTATCAATTGTTTTCTGGTTTCTTTTCTTTTACATATTCATTGAACTTTGTGTATGTTTACGTTTGTAAGTACATTCTTTTGTTATTCTATGCTCCTATCTAACCGGTCTGATGATGCCACCCTGTATTCCTATTTATCAATTGTTTTCTGGTTTCTTTTCTTTTATATATTCATTGAACTTGATGAATGATCGCCCTAATATAAAATGTTTCAAAAATTCAAATATTTTACCGATTTTTCTACTCGCGTTTTTTTTTTGTAGCTTCACATTATGTAGGTAAACCGGCATGTCCTAGAAACAAAAATTTGGAGACATGTAACGTCCACCACGTGGTTTATTTTTGATTTCCAGTCCAGACCACTTTTGACTAGCTTTAGCCAGCGGCTCCGCCCACATAAAAGTAGATTTCTTCGTACAAACTTTAGACCCTCGTCTCATCCCCTTAAGTAGTGAATTTTGAAAAATTCTTTCTTATTCTTTGCATACATCTTAAATGGAACCTCTGTACTAAATTTCGACGTTCTTGGCCCAAGGCTCTGGGTTGAGCGTTGCGTTGACGATTCAGTGAGAACTTCGCCTTTTAGATATTTTGTGATATCCACAATCCACCATCAACCATTTCAGCATTCTGATTTTTATATGAAGTCATCACACATATGTCAAATCATATAATTTGTCTAGCACTTTGCTCGTGAGAAAATTTTCATAAAAACTTACATTTTTAAACTGTATTTTGAGGGTAGTTTTAAAAACTATTAATGCAGGTCTCTATTATTCATTTTGTTTAGAATTTGTACTAAGTTTATTAACCCAAGAAATGCGAACCTTCCATGCAATCTTTAAAACCCCTAAATTTTTCTATTGGGGGTAGTTGTGAAAACAATAATACTAACAGGCTAAACAGGTTACTATTTGTGCTAACTTTATAGTATATTGGTACACGAAATAAGATTTCACGTTTCCCCTTTTCACCCTAAAATAATTTTACAAACAAAAAAACAAACTTAACCTCTTTATAAATTAGTGTTGATAAATTACACCCAGACACGGTTACACATAAGTTAGCTATTAATTCGTAATTCCAGAGGGGATTGGTGGAATGTCAGTTCATAATAGTTTTACAGTGAAATTATAATTGGAAATGTCTATGGTTTGAGTTCCAAAAAGCACTATCCTCTCCAGGAACATTTGAAAGAGTTACCTACCGTGGCTCTAGAATGCAAAGGGCAAATGAAGGAACATAGTACGAGTAGGTGGGTTTCAGTCGGTAAAAGTCTGGCACGCACTCTCGCTCCACCCTAGAAAGTGAGAGAACTCAACTGATGACTTCCACACTTTTAAAAATAAGTGCCCTGCTCTGACATCAGGCCAATCATAGACAGCAAATTATTTTTTTATTCTTTCTGTACTATGACAATTTTTTTTTCACATATTTACAAAAGTGGTAACCAGACAACCAAACTAACGTCCCAACCAAAATAACTTTGCAAGTTTCAATCCGTGTAGACAGCAGTTGTAATCCATAACCTTCAACGCCCTTGGTTGCGAGGTGCGTTTTCCCAACCTCCGAACATGTTGCCGTGTGATTTACATCCATGTAGCCGCAACACAAACCAAACACATAAACCAAGGTCACCTTGGTTGGAACGCTAGTTTGCAACCGTCTGGTCACCCCTTTTGTAGGTACTTAAACACCTATTCTCGAAAGTATGTCAATGTCAGCTAGAGTGATTAAAAAAATGTGGGTATTTCTAATTCAATAGCCAAAATTTGCCGATTCACATTTCATTATTCACCGACTTCAAGAACAGTGATCACTTGTGGTCCAGTGGTCGTCTCTGGTGGTTTTAATTTAAATTTATTCCGTTATTTTTTATTCCTAGTTTTTTACTTGACCATTCAAAATGAAGAATCTACTGATGACGTTCCTAGCCTTGTCTTTGTTTACGTTTGTAAGTACATTCTTTTGTTATTCTATGCTCCTATCTCACCGGTCTGATGATGCCACTCTGTATTCCTATTTATCAATTGTTTTCTGGTTTCTTTTCTTTTACATATTCATTGAACTTTATGAATGATCGCCCTAATATAAATTGTTTCAAAAATTCAAATATTTTACCGTTTTTTTTCTACTCGCGTTTTTTTTTTGGTCGCTTCACATTATGTAGGTAAACCGGCATGTCCTAGAAACAAAAATTTGGTCACCACGTGGTTTATTTTTGATTTCCAGTCCAGACCACTTTTGACTAGCTTTAGCCAGCGGCTCCGCCCACATAAAAGTAGATTTCTTCGTACAAACTTTAGACCCTCGTCTCATCCCCTTAAGTAGTGAAATTTGAAAGATTCTTTCTTATTCTTTGCATGTAACATCTTAAATGGAACCTCTGTACTAAATTCGACGTTCTAGGTCTTGGGGGTTTGGGTTGAGCGTTGCGTTGACGAGTCAGTGAGAACTTCGCCTTTTAGATATTTTGTGATATCCACAATCCACCATCAACCATTTCAGCATTCTGATTTTTCTATGAAGTCACTTATGTCAAATCATATAATTCGTCTAGCACTTTGCTCGTGAGAAAATTTTCATAAAAACTTAACATTTTTTAAACTGTATTTTGAGGGTAGTTTTAAAAACTATTAATGCAGGTCTCTATTATTCATTTTGTTTAGAATTTGTACTAAGTTTATTAACCCAAGAAATGCGAACCTTCCATGCAATCTTTAAAACCCCTAAATTTTTCTATTGGGGGTAGTTGTGAAAACAATAATACTAACAGGCTAAACAGGTTACTATTTGTGCTAACTTTATAGTATATTGGTACACGAAATAAGATTTCACGTTTCCCCTTTTCACCCTAAAATAATTTTACAAACAAAAAAACAAACTTAACCTCTTTATAAATTAGTGTTGATAAATTACACCCAGACACAGTTACACATAAGTTAGCCATTAATTCCTAATTCCAGAGGGGATTGGTGGAATGTCAGTTCATAATAGTTTTACAGTGAAATTATAATTGGAAATGTTTATGGTTTGAATTCCAAAAAGCACTGTCCTCTCCAGGAACATTTGAAAGAGTTACCTACCGTGGCTCTAGAATGCAAAGGGCAAATGAAGGAACATAGTACGAGTAGGTGGGTTTTAGTCAGTAAAAGTCTGACACGCACTCTCGCTCTCCACCCTAGAAAGTGAGAGAACTTAATTGATGACTTCCACACCCTAAAAAAAGTGCCCTGCCCTGACATGAGGCCAGTCAATCATAGACAACAATTTAATTTTTTATTCTTTCTGTACTATGACATTTATTTTTCACATATTTTCAAAAGTGGTGACCAGACGGTTGCAAACTAACGTCCCAACCAAAGTAACCTTGCTAGTTTCAACCCGTGTAGACAGCAGTTGTAATCCATAACCTTCAACGCCCTTGGTTGGGAGGCGCGTTTTCCCAACCTCCGAACATGTTGGCGCGTGGTTTACATCCATGTAGCCGCAACACAAACGAAACACATAAACCAAGGTCACCTTGGTTGGAACGCTAGTTTGCAACCGTCTGGTCACCCCTTTTGTGGGTACTTAAACACCTATGCTCAAAAGTATGTCAATGTCAGCTAGAGTGATTAAAAAACTGTGGGTATTTCTAATTCAATAGCCAAAATTTGCCGATTCACATTTCACTATTCGCCGACTTCAAGACAGTGATCACTTGTGGTCCAGTGGTCGTCTCTGGTGGTTTTAATTTAAATTCATTCCGTTATTTTTATATCCCTAGTTTTTTACTTGACCATTCAAAATGAAGAATCTACTGATGACGTTCCTAGCCTTGTGTATGTTTACGTTTGTAAGTACATTCTTTTGTTATTCTATGCTCCTATCTCACCGGTCTGATGATGCCACTCTGTATTCCTATTTATCAATTGTTTTCTGGTTTCTTTTCTTTTACATATTCATTGAACTTTATGAATGATCGCCCTAATATAAATTGTTTCAAAAATTCAAATATTTTACCGTTTTTTTTCTACTCGCGTTTTTTTTTTTGGTCGCTTCACATTATGTAGGTAAACCGGCATGTCCTAGAAACAAAAATTTGGAGACATGTAACGTCCACCACGTGGTTTATTTTTGATTTCCAGTCCAGATCACTTTTGACTAGCTTTAGCCAGCGGCTGCGCCCACATAAAAGTAGATTTCTTCGTACAAACTTTAGACCCTCGTCTCATCCCCTTAAGTATTGAATTTTGAAAGATTCTTTCTTATTCTTTGCATACATCTTAAATGGAACCTCTGTACTAAATTTCGACGTTCTTGGCCCAAGGCTCTGGGTTGAGCGTTGTGTTGACGAGTCAGTGAGAACTTTGCCTTTTAGATATTTTGTAATAATTATCAACCATCCACCATTTCAGCATTCTGATTTTTATATGAAGTCAGAACACTTATGTCAAATCATATAATTTGTCTAGCACTTTGCTCGTGAGAAAATTTTCATAAAAACTTACATTTTTTAAACTGTATTTTGAGGGTAGTTTTAAAAACTATTAATGCAGGTCTCTATTATTCATTTTGTTTAGAATTTGTACTAAGTTTATTAACCCAAGAAATGAGAACCTTCCATGCAATCTTTAAAACCCCTAAATTTTTCTATTGGGGGTAGTTGTGAAAACAATAATACTAACAGGCTAAACAGGTTACTATTTGTGCTAACTTTATAGTATATTGGTACACGAAATAAGATTTCACGTTTTCCCTTTTCACCCTAAAATAATTTTACAAACAAAAAAACAAACTTAACCTCTTTATAAATTAGTGTTGATAAATTACACCCAGACACAGTTACACATAAGTTAGCCATTAATTCCTAATTCCAGAGGGGATTGGTGGAATGTCAGTTCATAATAGTTTTACAGTGAAATTATAATTGGAAATGTCTATGGTTTGAGTTCCAAAAAGCACTGTCCTCTCCAGGAACATTTGAAAGAGTTACCTACCGTGGCTCTAGAATGCAAAGGGCAAATGAAGGAACATAGTACGAGTAGGTGGGTTTAAGTCAGTAAAAGTCTGGCACGCACTCTCGCTCCACCCTAGAAAGTGAGAGAACTCAACTGATGACTTCCACACTTTTAAAAATAAGTGCCCTGCCCTGACATCAGGCCAATCATAGACAGCAAATTATTTTTTTATTCTTTCTGTACTATGACAATTTATTTTCACATATTTACAAAAGTGGTAACCAGACGGTTGCAAACTGACGTCCCAACCAAAATAACTTTGCAAGTTTCAATCCGTGTAGACAGCAGTTGTAATCCATAACCTTCAACGCCCTTGGTTGGGAGGTGCGTTTTCCCAACCTCCGAACATGTTGGCGCGTGATTTACATCCATGTAGCCGCAACACAAACCAAACACATAAACCAAGGTCACCTTGGTTGGAACGCTAGTTTGCAACCGTCTGGTCACCCCTCTTGTAGGTACTTAAACACCTATTCTCGAAAGTATGTCAATGTCAGCTAGAGTGATTAAAAAAATGTGGGTATTTCTAATTCAATAGCCAAAATTTGCCGATTCACATTTCATTATTCGCCGACTTCAAGAACAGTGATCACTTGTGGACCAGTGGTCGTCTCTGGTGGTTTTAATTTAAATTCATTCCGTTATTTTTTATTCCTAGTTTTTTACTTGAACATTCAAAATGAAGCGTCTACTGATGTGGTTCCTAGCCATGTGTAAGTTGTTCCTAGCCATGTGTAAGTTGTTCCTAGCCATGGTTATGTTTATATTTGTAAGTACATTCTTTTGTTTTGCTTTGGTCCAAACTAACTTGGAAGAAGCCATTTTTTATACCTATGTAGGAATTATGTTCTGGATTCTATACTTTTACATATTCCTTGAACGTGAAGGTGAAGAAGGTGATGACTGGATGATTGTTGTATTGTAAATTGTTTCAAAAATTCAAATATTTTACCGTTTTTTTTCTACTCGCGTTTTTTTTTGGTAGCTTCACATTATGTAGGTAAACCGGCATGTCCTAGAAACAAAAATTTGGAGACATGTAACATCCACCACGTGGTTTATTTTTGATTTCCAGTCCAGATCACTTTTGAATAGCTTTAGCCAGCGGCTCCGCCCACATAAAAGTAGATTTCTTCGTACAAACTTTAGACCCTCGTCTCATCCCCTTAAGTAGTGATTTTTGAAAGATTCTTTCTTATTCTTTGCATGTAACATCTTAAATGGAACCTCTGTACTAAATTCGACGTTCTAGGTCTTGGGGGTTTGGGTTGAGCGTTGCGTTGACGAGTCAGTGAGAACTTCGCCTTTTAGATATTTTGTGATATCCACAATCCACCATCAACCATTTCAGCATTCTGATTTTTATATGAAGTCACTTATGTCAAATCATATAATTTGTCTAGCACTTTGCTCGTGAGAAAATTTTCATAAAAACTTACATTTTTTAAACTGTATTTTGAGGGTAGTTTTAAAAACTATTAATGCAGGTCTCTATTATTCATTTTGTTTAGAATTTGTACTAAGTTTATTAACCCAAGAAATGAGAACCTTCCATGCAATCTTTAAAACCCCTAATTTTTTCTATTGGGGGTAGTTGTGAAAACAATAATACTAACAGGCTAAACAGGTTACTATTTGTGCTAACTTTATAGTATATTGGTACACGAAATAAGATTTCACGTTTCCCCTTTTCACCCTAAAATAATTTTACAAACAAAAAAACAAACTTAACCTCTTTATAAATTAGTGTTGATAAATTACACCCAGACACAGTTACACATAAGTTAGCTATTAATTCCTAATTCCAGAGGGGATTGGTGGAATTTCAGTTCATAATAGTTTTACAGTGAAATTATAATTGGAAATGTCTATGGTTTGAATTCCAAAAAGCACTGTCCTCTCCAGGAACATTTGAAAGAGTTACCTACCGTGGCTCTAGAATGCAAAGGGCAAATGAAGGAACATAGTACGAGTAGGTGGGTTTTAGTCAGTAAAAGTCTGGCACGCACTCTCGCTCTCCACCCTAGAAAGTGAGAGAACGCAATTGATGACTTCCACACTCTAAAAAAAGTGCCCTGCCCTGACATGAGGCCAGTCAATCATAGACAACAATTTAATTTTTTATTCTTTCTGTACTATGACATTTATTTTTCACATATTTTCAAAAGTGGTGACCAGACGGTTGCAAACTAACGTCCCAACCAAAGTAACCTTGCTAGTTTCAATCCGTGTAGACAGCAGTTGTAATCCATAACCTTCAACGCCCTTGGTTGGGAGGTGCGTTTTCCAAACCTCCGAACATGTTGCCGTGTGATTTACATCCATGTAGCCGCAACACGAACCAAACACATAAACCAAGGTCACCTTGGTTGGAACGCTAGTTTGCAACCGTCTGGTCACCCCTTTTGTGGGTACTTAAACACCTATGCTCAAAAGTATGTCAATGTCAGCTAGAGTGATTAAAAAAATGTGGGTATTTCTAATTCAATAGCCAAAATTTGCCGATTCACATTTCATTATTCGCCGACTTCAAGAACAGTGATCACTTGTGGACCAGTGGTCGTCTCTGGTGGTTTTAATTTAAATTCATTCCGTTATTTTTTATTCCTAGTTTTTTACTTGAACATTCAAAATGAAGCGTCTACTGATGTGGTTCCTAGCCATGTGTAAGTTGTTCCTAGCCATGTGTAAGTTGTTCCTAGCCATGGTTATGTTTATATTTGTAAGTACATTCTTTTGTTTTGCTTTGGTCCAAACTAACTTGGAAGAAGCCATTTTTTATACCTATGTAGGAATTATGTTCTGGATTCTATACTTTTACATATTCCTTGAACGTGAAGGTGAACAAGGTGATGACTGGATGATTGTTGTATTGTAAATTGTTTCAAAAATTCAAATATTTTACCGTTTTTTTTCTACTCGCGTTTTTTTTTTGGTAGCTTCACAATATGTAGGTAAACCGGCATGTCCTAGAAACAAAAATTTGGAGACATGTAACATCCACCACGTGGTTTATTTTTGATTTCCAGTCCAGACCACTTTTGACTAGCTTTAGCCAGCGGCTCCGCCCACATAAAAGTAGATTTCTTCGTACAAACTTTAGACCCTCGTCTCATCCCCTTAAGTAGTGATTTTTGAAAGATTCTTTCTTATTCTTTGCATGTAACATCTTAAATGGAACCTCTGTACTAAATTTCGACGTTCTTGGCCCAAGGCTCTGGGTTGAGCGTTGTGTTGACGAGGCAGTGAGAACTTCGCCTTTTAGATATTTTGTGATATCCACAATCCACCATCAACCATTTCAGCATTCTGATTTTTATATGAAGTCGGAACACTTATGTCAAATCATATAATTTGTCTAGCACTTTGCCAGTGACTCTTTGTTCGTGACAAAATTTTCATAAAAACTTAACATTCTTTATGAGGGTAGTTTTAAAAACTATTAATTAAATTAAAATTCATTAAATTCTGACAACATAATGCCAGTCTCTATTATTCGTTTTGATTAGAATTTGTACTAAGTTTATTAACCCAAGAAATGAGAATCTTCCATACAATCTTTAAAACCCTTAAATTTTTC
Source organism: Mythimna impura (assembly GCA_905147345.3). NCBI lineage: Eukaryota > Metazoa > Arthropoda > Insecta > Lepidoptera > Noctuidae > Mythimna > Mythimna impura. The sequence goes on along the minus strand of LR990365.1, from coordinate 4,391,379 downwards.
TATTGGGGGTAGTTGTGAAAACAATAATACTAACAGGCTAAACAGTTTACTATTTCTGCTAACTTTATAGTATATTGGTACACGAAATAAGATTTCACGTTTCCCCTTTTCACCCTAAAATAATTTTACAAACAAAAAAACAAACTTAACCTCTTTATAAATTAGTGTTGATAAATTACACCCAGACACGGTTACACATAAGTTAGCTATTAATTCGTAATTCCAGAGGGGATTGGTGGAATGTCAGTTCATAATAGTTTTACAGTGAAATTATAAGTGGAAATGTCTATGGTTTGAATTCCAAAAAGCTTTGTCCTCTCCAGGAACATTTGAAAGAGTTACCTACCGTGGCTCTAGAATGCAAAGGGCAAATGAAGGAACATAGTACGAGTAGGTGGGTTTTAGTCAGTAAAAGTCTGGCACGCACTCTCGCTCTCCACCCTAGAAAGTGAGAGAACTCAATTGATGACTTCCACACTCTGAAAAAAGTGCCCTGCCCTGACATGAGGCCAGTCAATCATAGACAACAATTTAATTTTTTATTCTTTCTGTACTATGACATTTATTTTTCACATATTTTCAAAAGTGGTGACCAGTCGGTTGCAAACTAACGTCCCAACTAAAGTAACCTTGCTAGTTTCAACCCGTGTAGACAGCAGTTGTAATCCATAACCTTCAACGCCCTTGGTTGGGAGGCGCGTTTTCCCAACATCCGAACATGTTGGCGCGTGGTTTACATCCATGTAGCCGCAACACAAACGAAACACATAAACCAAGGTCACCTTGGTTGGAACGCTAGTTTGCAACCGTCTGGTCACCCCTTTTGTGGGTACTTAAACACCTATGCTCAAAAGTATGTCAATGTCAGCTAGAGTGATTAAAAAACTGTGGGTATTTCTGATTCAATAGCCAAAATTTGCCGATTCACATTTCACTATTCGCCGACTTCAAGACAGTGATCACTTGTGGTCCAGTGGTCGTCTCTGGTGGTTTTAATTTAAATTCATTCCGTTATTTTTTTATCCCTAGTTTTTTACTTGACCATTCAAAATGAAGAATCTACTGATGACGTTCCTAGCCCTGTGTATATTTACATTTGTAAGTACATTGTTTTGTTATTCTATGCTCCTATCTAACCGGTCTGATGATGCCACTCTGTATTCCTATTTATCAATTGTTTTCTGGTTTCTTTTCTTTTACATATTCATTGAACTTTATGAATGATCGCCCTAATATAAATTGTTTCAAAAATTCAAATATTTTACCGTTTTTTTTCTACTCGCGTTTTTTTTTTTTTTTGGTAGCTTCACAATATGTAGGTAAACCGGCATGTCCTAGAAACAAAAATTTGGAGACATGTAACGTCCACCACGTGGTTTATTTTTGATTTCCAGTCCAGACCACTTTTGACTAGCTTTAGCCAGCGGCTCCGCCCACATAAAAGTAGATTTCTTCGTACAAACTTTAGACCCTCGTCTCATTCCCTTAAGTAGTGATTTTTGAAAGATTCTTTCTTATTCTTTGCATGTAACATCTTAAATGGAACCTCTGTACTAAATTCGACGTTCTAGGTCTTGGGGGTTTGGGTTGAGCGTTGCGTTGACGAGTCAGTGAGAACTTCGCCTTTTAGATATTTTGTGATATCCACAATCCACCATCAACCATTTCAGCATTCTGATTTTTATATGAAGTCACTTATGTCAAATCATATAATTTGTCTAGCACTTTGCTCGTGAGAAAATTTTCATAAAAACTTACATTTTTTAAACTGTATTTTGAGGGTAGTTTTAAAAACTATTAATGCAGGTCTCTATTATTCATTTTGTTTAGAATTTGTACTAAGTTTATTAACCCAAGAAATGCGAACCTTCCATGCAATCTTTAAAACCCCTAAATTTTTCTATTGGGGGTAGTTGTGAAAACAATAATACTAACAGGCTAAACAGGTTACTATTTGTGCTAACTTTATAGTATATTGGTACACGAAATAAAATTTCACGTTTCCCCTTTTCACCCTAAAATAATTTTACAAACAAAAAAATAAACTTAACCTCTTTATAAATTAATGTAGATAAATTACACCCAGACACAGTTACACATAAGTTAGCTATTAATTCGTAATTCCAGAGGGGATTGGTGGAATGTCAGTTCATAATAGTTTTACAGTGAAATTATAATTGGAAATGTCTATGGTTTGAGTTCCAAAAAGCACTGTCCTCTCCAGGAACATTTGAAAGAGTTACCTACCGTGGCTCTAGAATGCAAAGGGCAAATGAAGGAACATAGTACGAGTAGGTGGGTTTAAGTCAGTAAAAGTCTGGCAAGAACTCTCGCTCCACCCTAGAAAGTGAGAGAACTTAATTAATGACTTCCACACTCTAAAAAATAGTGCCCTGCCCTGACATCAGGCCAGTCAATCATAGACTACAATTTAATTTTTTATTCTTTCTGTACTATGACATTTATTTTTCACATATTTTCAAAAGTGGTGACCAGACGGTTGCAAACTAACGTCCCAACCAAATTAACTTTGCAAGTTTCAATCCGTGTAGACAGCAGTTGTAATCCATAACCTTCAACGCCCTTGGTTGGGAGGCGCGTTTTCCCAACCTCCGAACATGTTTTTTTTTTTCGGGTGGGAAAAAAAAAATATCTAATGACATGCCCCGCTCTTGGGCGGAGATAGTGTCAGACTTTTACTGACTAAAAACCCACTCCTGTTCCTTCTTTGCCATTTTTCCAGGGCCCGGGGATCACTTTCGCATCACCCATGGCCCCATTAGGCCTCGACCCTGCTGGGCCCCTACGGTTGCTGACATCTCCTTGAGGCGCGCGTGGAACACTACGTGCCGTCGACGACTTGGGCTCGGTCCGGACAGTTACCGGACGATCGGACGGCGAGCAACCCATTGCTCGCCGTCCGCAAGCCCGCGCCTACGGTGGCCGGAAATCGGGTACGGAATCCCGGCGGCGATTGGGGCGTGAGGACCGTTGCCTCACGCGATCGGCCGCCTCCTTTGCTAGCATTACTGCTTCGCAGAAGGAGGCAACCGCCTGCCACTCCTCCTCACTCCGGACCATGGCCTGTACCAAGGCCCAGCGCGAGAGATCGCTGCCGCCGATCGCCTCCACGAGGATACGGCGGTGCTCTGCCCAAGCAGGGCACACCTCTACCGTATGCTCCACCGTGTCCTCCGGGCGGTCCACACAATGGACATGTTGGCGCGTGGTTTACATCCATGTAGCCGCAACACAAACCAAACGCATAAACCAAGGACCATCAAAAACCATCATTAAAATTAAATTTATATTTATTACAAAATTAGAAAAAGTAAACGAGTTTACTCTCCTTGGTTTGTCTATAGATACCCATGTAAACTGGAAATCCCATATACAGAAAATAAGAGCAAAACTATCAAAATTTTCATACGCCCTTCGCGAAATAAAAAAAACTACCAACCTGCAAACTGCACTTACTACTTACTATGCATATGCCCGGGCAAGCATGGCTTAGCTATGGGGTCATGCTGTGGGGTAACAGTACTGATTCGCAGACCATATTTATTTTGCAAAAAAAAGTTAATTCGAATAATAACCAATATAGAACAAACAGAAAGTTGCAAACCACACTTCCAAAAACACAAAATACTCACACTTCCCTGTTTATACATCTTAGAGTTATGTAAATTTGTCAGAAAACACCCAGATTTTTACACAAATTGTGAAGAAACACATCTCGACATAATAGAAACAAAGTAAACATACCTACCTCGATCCCGATAAAAAATGCACTCAACCAGTCCTTTAGTAATGTCCGCTAAAATTTATAACAAACTGCCAAATGAAATTAGAGAAGTAAGAAAAACAAATATATTTATCAATAAATTGAAAGAATTTCTAGAAGCTAAGTCATACTACTCAGTAAAGGAATTTTTAGATGATAAGTCGATCGGTAAATAATTTTTTTTTTATTTTTTTTCTATATTATTATTTACCAAAGATTCTGTAATGGCATTTATTAAATATAGTTAATATAATATAGTATGAAAAATAGAAAATTTAATGAAATATAAATTCCCAGATACTTAAATAATAAAATAATTTAATAATAATGACGATGAAAAATAAATAAAAATACCTGACATAATTTATCAATTCTTACAAACGGACATAATAATAATAAATATACATAATTGACTTAAATGAATATATAATTTAATAATGACGACAATAAAAATAAATAAAAATACCTGACAAAATTTACCTAACCTACTTATACAAAACATAATAATAATATACATAAATAAATTAATTTTAATAATAACAATTTACTAATAATGACGATAAAAATAAATAAAATATTTGACATAATTTACAATTACTTAAACAATAGACATAATAATAATAATGTGCATACACAATCTAATTTAAATATATACATACATAATTTAATAATAAAGATGACAAAAACAAAAATTAAATAATCGGACACAATCTACCAATACTTATACACATACATAATAATATACATCTATTTGATCTACCTACAATAATTAATTCTATCAATTGTTACTTTGCCGCCATCCTCTCTTCTAACTTTGCCGTGCCCGACAGGGTCCATATTGATCTTGACAATATTTTATACCACCTATGTACTTATTATGGAATGCAATAAAGTATTGAGTAAGGTCACCTTGGTTGGAACGCTAATTTGCAACCGTCTGGTCACCCCTTTTGTAGGTACTTAAACACCTATTCTCAAAAGTATGTCAATGTCGGCTAGAGTGTGGGTATTTCTAATTCAATAGCCAAAATTTGCCGATTCACATTTCACTATTCGCCGACTTCAAGACAGTGATCACTTGTGGTCCAGTGGTCGTCTCTGGTGGTTTTAATTTAAATTCATTCCGTTATTTTTTTATCTCTAGTTTTTTACTTGACCATTCAAAATGAAGAATCTACTGATGACGTTCCTAGCCTTGTGTATATTTACGTTCGTAAGTACATTGTTTTGTTATTCTATGCTCCTATCTAACCGGTCTGATGATGCCACTCTGTATTCCTATTTATCAATTGTTTTCTGGTTTCTTTTCTTTTATATATTCATTGAACTTGATGAATGATCGCCCTAATATAAAATGTTTCAAAAATTCAAATATTTTACCGTTTTTTTTCTACTCGCGTTTTTTTTTTGTAGCTTCACATTATGTAGGTAAACCGGCATGTCCTAGAAACAAAAATTTGGAGACATGTAACATCCACCACGTGGTTTATTTTTGATTTCCAGTCCAGATCACTTTTGACTAGCTTTAGCCAGCGGCTCCGCCCACATAAAAGTAGATTTCTTCGTACAAACTTTAGACCCTCGTCTCATCCCCTTAAGTAGTGATTTTTGAAAGATTCTTTCTTATTCTTTGCATGTAACATCTTAAATGGAACCTCTGTACTAAATTCGACGTTCTAGGTCTTGGGGGTTTGGGTTGAGCGTTGCGTTGACGAGTCAGTGAGAACTTCGCCTTTTAGATATTTTGTGATATCCACAATCCACCATCAACCATTTCAGCATTCTGATTTTTATATGAAGTCAGAACACTTATGTCAAATCATATAATTTGTCTAGCACTTTGCTCGTGAGAAAATTTTCATAAAAACTTACATTTTTTAAACTGTATTTTGAGGGTAGTTTTAAAAAACTAATGCAGGTCTCTATTATTCATTTTGTTTAGAATTTGTACTAAGTTTATTAACCCAAGAAATGCGAACCTTCCATGCAATCTTTAAAACCCCTAAATTTTTCTATTGGGGGTAGTTGTGAAAACAATAATACTAACAGGCTAAACAGGTTACTATTTGTGCTAACTTTAATAGTATATTGGTACACGAAATAAGATTTCACGTTTCCCCTTTTCACCCTAAAATAATTTTACAAACAAAAAAACAAACTTAACCTCTTTATAAATTAGTGTTGATAAATTACACCCAGACACAGTTACACATAAGTTAGCTATTAATTCCTAATTCCAGAGGGGATTGGTGGAATGTCAGTTCATAATAGTTTTACAGTGAAATTATAATTGGAAATGTCTATGGTTTGAATTCCAAAAAGCACTGTCCTCTCCAGGAACATTTGAAAGAGTTACCTACCGTGGCTCTAGAATGCAAAGGGCAAATGAAGGAACATAGTACGAGTAGGTGGGTTTTAGTCAGTAAAAGTCTGGCACGCACTCTCGCTCCACCCTAGAAAGTGAGAGAAATCAACTGATGACTTCCACACTTTTAAAAATAAGTGCCCTGCCCTGACATCAGGCCAGTCAATCATAGACAACAATGTAATTTTTTATTCTTTCTGTACTATGACATTTTTTTTTTCACATATTTACTAAAGTGGTAACCAGACGGTTGCAAACTGGCGTCCCAACCAAAATAACTTTGCAAGTTTCAATCCGTGTAGACAGCAGTTGTAATCCATAACCTTCAACGCCCTTGGTTGGGAGGTGCGTTTTCCCAACCTCCGAACATGTTGGCGCGTGATTTACATCCATGTAGCCGCAACACAAACCAAACACATAAACCAAGGTCACCTTGGTTGGAACGCTAGTTTGCAACCGTCTGGTCACCCCTTTTGTAGGTACTTAAACACCTATTCTCGAAAGTATGTCAATGTCAGCTAGAGTGATTAAAAAAATGTGGGTATTTCTAATTCAATAGCCAAAATTTGCCGATTCACATTTCATTATTCGCCGACTTCAAGAACAGTGATCACTTGTGGACCAGTGGTCGTCTCTGGTGGTTTTAATTTAAATTCATTCCGTTATTTTTTATTCCTAGTTTTTTACTTGAACATTCAAAATGAAGCGTCTACTGATGTGGTTCCTAGCCATGTGTAAGTTGTTCCTAGCCATGTGTAAGTTGTTCCTAGCCATGGTTATGTTTATATTTGTAAGTACATTCTTTTGTTTTGCTTTGGTCCAAAAAAACTTGGATGAAGCCATTTTTTATACCTATGTTGGAATTATGTTCTGGATTCTATACTTTTACATATTCCTTGAACGTGAAGGTGAAGAAGGTGATGACTGGATGATTGTTGTATTGTAAATTGTTTCAAAAATTCAAATATTTTACCGTTTTTTTTCTACTCGCGTTTTTTTTTTTGTAGCTTCACATTATGTAGGTAAACCGGCATGTCCTAGAAACAAAAATTTGGAGACATGTAACATCCACCACGTGGTTTATTTTTGATTTCCAGTCCAGACCACTTTTGAATAGCTTTAGCCAGCGGCTCCGCCCACATAAAAGTAGATTTCTTCGTACAAACTTTAGACCCTCGTCTCATCCCCTTAAGTAGTGAAATTTGAAAGATTCTTTCTTATTCTTTGCATGTAACATCTTAAATGGAACCTCTGTACTAAATTCGACGTTCTAGGTCTTGGGGGTTTGGGTTGAGCGTTGCGTTGACGAGTCAGTGAGAACTTCGCCTTTTAGATATTTTGTGATATCCACAATCCACCATCAACCATTTCAGCATTCTGATTTTTATATGAAGTCAGAACACTTATGTCAAATCATATAATTTGTCTAGCACATTGCCAGTGACTCTTTGTTCGTGACAAAATTTTCATAAAAACTTAACATTCTTTTTGAGGGTAGTTTTAAAAACTAATAATTAAATTAAAATTCATTAAATTCTGACAACATAATGCCAGTCTCTATTATTCGTTTTGATTAGAATTTGTACTAAGTTTATTAACCCAAGAAATGAGAATCTTCCATGCAATCTTTAAAACCCTTAATTTTTTCTATTGGGGGTAGTTGTGAAAACAATAATACTAACAGGTTACTATTTGTGCTAACTTTAAAGTATATTGGTACACGGAATAAGATTTCACGTTTCGCCTTTTCACCCTAAAATAATAATTTTATACCTACTTAATTTTGATAAAAGAATAATGAAATCCAGTCAGTCAGTTTCTCATTTTATATAAAAAGTAGCGGTCCCGGCAGACATTGCCTGGCCGCAAGCTGGCTGTTCGTCAGAAATAAAATTGTGAACCCCATTGCAGAGTCAGCTACAGGGTCCAATCATATTTTGAAACCGTCCGGGATTCACTCCAAATATATACAGTTTCAATTTAAACGGTCCGGCCGTTTAGAAGGAATTAGGTAACAAACACATGTGCAGAAGCGTTGTTTAGATAAGATATAGAAAGACTAGCTTTTGCCAGCGGCTTCAAGTAAGTTTCTCCATACAAACTTTGGACCCCCGTTTCAACCCCGTAGGGGGAGAATTTTGGAAAATCCTCTCTTACTGCTCGCCTACGTCACAAAAGGAAACCTTGTGCAAAATTTCACGCTCCTAATCCCAGTAGTTTCGGCTGTGCGTTGATATGTCAGTCAGTCAGTTTCTCCTTTTATATAATTAAATATAGATTATCGGATTTAACCTTTTGAGTGCGTAATTAGAGACACAATAGTAAGACAATGGCGCGTGAACGCCGGCGTTAATGCGGGGATCAACAGCTTGTAAAGATTCCAATTTTAAATTTACAAGTTTCAACGTTCGCCATTTTGTGTTTTTTATTTTTTTGTCGTACCTACATTATTTTCATCATCAAGGTCGCGGGTTCAAACCCAGCCAGGCGCGCATCACTTTGCGTAATTTATTTCATCACCACAGCTCTCAAAACGGTGAAGGAAAACATCGTGAGGAAACCGGCATGTCATAGAACCAAAAATTCGAAGACACGTGACATCCACCAACCCGCACTGGGCCCGCGTGGTGCATTACGGCCCATTCCCTCTTCTAGAGAGGAGGCCAGAGTCCCAACAGTGGGAACATTATACGGCCGACTATGCTATGCTACATTATTTTCATCACATTCATAATCTCCTAGAAGTGTTTATTTTAACCCGACAATATACTGGGAGTGTTAAAGTTGGCAGTCTAAATGGTGTATTTATCATGGCTGCTGGAGACCAGAAGCCAAGAGGTTATAACCTAGGGGCTGCAACTTGAATGTGGTGTATGGATGTATCATGGCTGGGGGCTAGGTAGCTACATCTTTATTTCAAAAGTGACTAGATTACTTCTAGGCAAGCGTGCTCCATCGTCAACCACATCATCGCTTACCATTCGGTGAGGTAATGGTCAAGCGTGAGCCACTAACCATAATTAAAAAAACACATATTTTGTTCGATCCTTCTTGTCCACGCTTAAACTCTTCATCAGGTTTAGAAAATAAGGTGTCATTTCGTTAGATTTCTATGGATCCGCCGCGGTTCACATAATGTAGGCTTAAAAACTTCATAATAATCTAAAATGGCGGCAAAAAAATACAAAATACCTACATACCCAACGCTATAAAAAAAAATTAAATGTAACAAGTTTGGGATCAAATTGAAGGCGAGTAAAGGGTAGCTCGCCGTCCGATACAGGTTAGGGTCGACGGCAGCTCGAGATCCACGCGCGTCTCAGGGATCAGCAAAACGGATATCCAAGGCCGATGCCTGCTAGTGCTGTGGGACTATTCAAGTGTTACTGTGACCCTGGAACGGAAAGGGCAACTGAAGGAACACGGGTGGATTTTAGTCTGTAAAAGTCTGACACTGCCTCTCGCTCCACCCTAAGCAGTAGAGATTATCTTATGATGTCCCATAAAAAAAATACTTCTACCTATTTAAAATTTTACAAGATGATACAGGACGGTATACGTAAAAAAAAACTAAAAAAAAAACCTTTCTTTTTCATGTTTTGCAAATAGGTTTTAAAAAACACTTTTACAATAAAAAAAATTCCGACAGTTTGAATTAAATGAATGAATGATCTTTTCTTTTTCATGTTTTAGTCTTTAAATCTTTTTAAACGACTTCAAAAAAGAAGGTTCTCGAAAGTCGACAAAACATTTTTTTTTTGTTTGCAATATTTTTGCCTAATGTTAACCGATTTCGATGATTCTTATTTTATTTAGAAGAGAATTTATGGCAGGTAGTCCTATTTATATTTGGTGAATATCTGATGAAGAACTTCGGCGATAGATAAAAGAATGAAAAAAATTAACTATCTAACAAAGTAATAGGGAAAATATACGTTAAATCCGCGCAAAACGGCCAAACGCTCAGCATAATGCAACGAGATCACAGCGCTGGTTTTCAGCGCGGGCCGGTGGCGGGTACATTATGGAACTCTTCAATAAATAATAGCAAATCTTCCGGGATTGCTGCAATTGCATGTATGTTTATTGAAAACACCATTTCATATCATAAAATCACGTCAGTCCGCTCTGACGGGATACCGCAGATGTGTAAATTCACTCTGATATACCCTCATTTTATTTACCAGTCGTGTTCAAGTTCCATGCTATTGAGGTTATCAATTCGATCATAGCTTTTTTGTTTATGGATCGATCTTGATGATTCATTTTGTATTGAGTAAAGTTATAACTGCGTGGTATTCTCATCTATATAAATAAATATGAATAAAAGGAGAAATTGACGGGCTGACATTTCAACGCACTGACGAAACTATCGAGTCTAGGAAGTTGAAATTTTGCACAAAGCTTCCTTTTATAACATAGGCGAGCACTAAGGGGTTTGTGGAAATTAAACCTTAAGGGGGAACGGTGGAGCACACGGTAGTGGTGTACCCCGCTTGGGCAGAGCACCGCCGTGTCCTTGTGGTGGATTGGCGGCAACGATCTCTCGCGCCGGGCCTTGGTACTTTCCATCGTCCGAAGCGAGGAGTGGCAGGCGGTCGCCTCCTTCGGTGAAGCAGTAATGTTAGCAAAGGAGGAGGCCGCACGTGCACGCAGGAGGGACCGGCCCTCACGCCCCAGCCGCCGGGATCCCGATCCCAATTTCAGGCCACCGTAGGCGCGGGCTTGCGGACGGCAAGCAATGGGTAGCTCGCCGTCCGATCGTCCGGTAACCGTCCGGACCGAGCCCAAGTCGTCGACGGCTCGTACTGTTCCACGCGCGCCTCAAAGAAATGTCAGCAAACCGTAGGGGCCCAGCAGGGTCGAAGCTTACTGGGACCAAGGGTCTGCTTCTGAAAGGAAGACTCGGCCCTGGCTGGTATGAAAGGCTACGAAAGAACAGGAATGCGTTTTTATTCAGTATAAGTCTGACACATCCTCCCGCTCCGCCCAAGTGCGGGGATGTCATTGGATGATTTTCCCACCGAAAAAAAAAATAACTAAAGGGAACTTCATATGTATGCAAAATTTTATTCTTTGGGCTCATATATTTGAAACTTGATATAATTAATAGTAGTTACCAAAGAGTGTGGAAGTTTTATTCCTTGGGTCAATAAACTTGAAAATTGATACGAAATATACTCAAAATGAATGTCATCATTAGTTTTTCACAACTACCCTCGAACTCAAAATACGGTTTAATTGTTAGGTGTTCAATGTTAGAAAGAAAAGAAGTAAGGTCTTGGGGATTAGGGTGTTTTTATGCAAACATTTTTCACTGTATAAGTGCTAGTCGATTTTCTTAAAAAAACTTTTTCTACATATACATCGATTTGATATTTGAAATGAAAGAACTATCTAAACTCTTAGTTGACACTTCGCGTGACCCAAGGGCTGGCTTTTACCTCGGTCAGAGATTAAGCATTGCCATACAACGTGGCAATGCCGCCAGTCTTTTGGGCACACTTCCAGTTGACAGCGATGCGGAGGAGTTTTATGACGCCATATTTTAGTTAGGAACTGTTTTTGAAATAATCGTGTAAATACGACGAATTATGTTTAGTGCTAGTTACTTATATTTCATTTTACAATCCCAAAGCAATTTGTAAATTTTTCTAGATGTGAGTATTCTGTCATTCTTGTAAGTAGTTTACCAGATACCATATGCTTACCTACTATTTAAATTTAGTTATAGGGTACCTACCACAGTTAAATATAAAAAAGCAGCAAAGTGTGAGTCGTACTCGCCCATGAAGGGTTTCGTGACAGGTAAATTGCGGTTTACGATTTATGACTTATTAAAAAAAACTACTTACTAGATCTCGTTCAAACCAATTTTCGGTGGAAGTTTGCATGGTAATGTACATCATATATTTCTTTAGTTTTATCATTCTCTTATTTTAGAAGTTACAGGGGGGGGGACACATTTTACCACTTTGGAAGTGTCTCTCGCGCAAACTATTCAGTTTAGAAAAAAAATATATTAGAAACCTCAATATCATTTTTGAAGACCTATCCATAAATACCCTACACGCATGGGTCTGATGAAAAAAAAAAATTGAGTTTCAGTTCCAAGTATGAGGAACCCCCAAAATTTATTGTTTTTTTTCTATTTCTGTGTGAAAATCTTAATGCGGTTCACAGAATACATCTACTTACCAAGTTTCAACAGTATAGTTCTTATAGTTTCGGAAAAAAGTGGCTGTGACATACGGACGGACAGACAGACAGACATGACGAATCCATAGGGTTCCGTTTTTGCCATTTGGATACGGAACCCTAAAAATATGAAAGACTGTCGCAAAAAAAAAGACATTGTTTTTTATTTTATTTTGAAATAAAAAACCATTTGTTTTTTAGAAGTCGACTGGATTTTAGGGTTTCGTAACCGAAGGATAAAAACGTAAACCTATTACTATCACACCACCGTCTGTCTGTCACCAGGCTGTATCTCATGAACGATGATAGTTAAACAGTTGAAATTTTCACAGATACTGTATTTTTGTTGCCGTTAAAACAAAAAAATAAAAAAATCTCTCATAAAAAAAAACCGTGATATTTTGCTGTTTTTTTGCTACGGGAGGTACGGAACCCTTTGGGCACGATTCCGACTCGCACTTGGCCGGTTTTTTGTTTATTTTGTATTTGTAGGTAGTTTTTCCATACTTTTTTATTTTTTTTTTGTTTTGCTATAAGTACAGTATTATTATATAAATAATAAAAGGAAAACTGACTCAGTCAGTTTTCACAACGCCAGCTTTTTTTTTAGGTGGGAAAATTGTCTAATGCCAAATCTCGCTCTTGGGTGGAGCAGGAGATAGTGTCAGACTCTTACTGACTAAAAACCCACTGCTGTTCCTTCGTTGCCTTCGTCCCAGGGCCCTGGGTTTCCTTTTCACACTACCCATGGCCCCAGAAGGCTTCGACCCTGCTGGGGCCCCTACGATTTGCTAACATCTCCCTGAGGCGCGCGTGGAACAATACGCGCCGTCGACGACTTGGGCTCGGTCCGGACGGTTACCGGACGGTCGGACGGCGGCCTACCCATTGCTCGCCGTCCGCAAGCCCGCGCCTACGGTGGCCGGAAATCGGAATCACAACGGAACGTAAAATTTTGCACAAGGTTTCGTTTTACAATGTAGGCGAGTATTAAGGGGTTATCAGGGGGACACAGGTGTGGATTTAGTCAGTAAAAATCTGAAATGCATCAAATGGCTTCTCCCGCTCCGCCCAGAGCACGAGAAGTCATTAGATAATTTCCATACTTAAAAAAAAGGGGCAATTGAAAATTAAATTTTTAAGGGGGTGAAAATGATGAATTTCGAATCGTTTGTGAAATCTCATTACGTGTACCAATACACTTGAAAGTTAGCCCTAATAGTAACTTAAGTAAATAATGAAGGATGTCATAATATCATTTGATTCCGTACTACCCCCAATTATAGGGTTTCAAAGATTGTAATGGAAGATTTTTATTTCTTGAATAAAATAAACCTGAATCTTGGCACAAATTCTAAACAAATCAAAATTAATGTTAAGGGCCTGTCTGCACAGCGATATTACACCGCGAGGTTTTTGTTCTTGCGTATTATATTCCGCGATCGGAATTATACTAGTACCAACGCACTGCGAATAAAATTACGAACGATTTTTTTAGTTCAATGCTGTTCCCGGCTCAGACGCATGTCTAGAATGGACATTCGTACAAAAATCTTACATAGCGCCGCGGTTGCCGGACTGAGTAAAACGCGCGAATTTTATTTCGCAGTGCGGACATAGCCATAACTACCCTATAAACTGCACAAAACATTCGCGCGGATTTATTTTCGCACCGCATCGCGTCAAATCTGCATGAAATCACAGATTTTTTTTAACGCGAGATTTTTACCGCAGATACTTCCATAATATTCAATGTGTTATAGAATGACGAAAAAAAACCTCGCGGTGAAATATCGCTGTGCGGACAGGCCCTAGAGATTGTCATTAATAGTTTTTCAAAAATTTCAAAACTACCCACAAAATACGGTTTAAAAAGGTATTAAAGTTTTTATGAACATATTTTCGTGAACCGAATGGAAAGAAAGAAAAACATTTTATTTGCCGGAAAAGGCGCAAACTTATAACTAACATATTGCAAACATTTTGCAAGACAAAAACATAATTAATTAAAAATAACACGCCACGTCCGAGCAAAACGGCCCGTACGCTCAGCATAATGCCGTGTCCACAACGCAAAAATGCGACGAGTCCACAGCGCTGGTTTTCAGCGTGGGCCGGTGACGTTATCGACTAACAGACGTCGGCAACGGTATTGTGTACCAATAGATTTGAGTAAAATAAATATAAATATTTTTTTAGGACAAAGTCATAAATGGAAATAACAGTAATAAAAAAATAAATAGTGAGGAAATACAATTATCTACATACGTATAAAATGGCAACATTACGTCACGTCTTTAAAAGGGCGGTGGTTTAATGGCGTTGCTGGCAAAGTATATTAGAGAGAGATAGAAATATATTGGAGAGAAGTCATAGTTTACAAAGGTCCTACCACGAGCTCTTATCGAGATCCATTTTACGACTTAAATTGAACTGTTAAAGGGACGCTATAGGTTCTTATAGGCGTCCAGGACCTGTACCATGACGCTTAAAGTAAGATTGTTTCATTCTTATTTCCAGTGTGGGTAAGAGATGGCGCTAGACAACCTGTATAGGTCTGCTGTCTCTTACCCACACTGAAATAAGAATGAAACAATCTTACTTTGAACGTCATGGTAACCCCGTAGTACACGGTCATGCAGGCATCAATCAATTCCATCAATCATGATTGATGTTTGAATGACGGAATTTTGTCGCCATTAGTTTTTCGTCATGTCAAACGTAAATCATCGCTTTAGACGGTAGGTTTTTCGTCAATGAAAAAATTGACTGTGGCAAAACTGACAGCAAAACCTATCGTGTAATGGATGCCATAGGGTTTATAAGCTCCATCCTTCGTTCTCGCTGGCACGACTCACATTATCAAAGCTAGAACTACATTAGACCGAGACGCACACGTGGAGCACGCCTGATTTGTACGTAGAACGACGTCGCGTGGCGTGGATCTAATGTGGCTCTACAAGTTTAGTTGCGATATAAAATGTAAGGAGACCGACGCGCCCATATCAGCGTACATAACCTACGTGTGCTCAATGTAGTTCTTTCCACCTTCATGGTAAGGTCCGTAGAAAAAAACGTGTTTCGTCGACCCCCGTAAAATGTAAAAAAGGCAAGAAAATGATGATGATGATGGCAGATTTTTATTTTAACTTTGTACTTACAAACGCATACCCACTTTCGTACTTGTTTTTCTTAATAATAATGTAGGTAGGTACTTTCTTTTTTTATGTGCCCTCCATGTTGCCTCTCCTTGGTTGTCTGGAGAATGCCTAAAGCGCCCTGTATACGATCAAATTGCTTGGCAAATTCTAGTTGTTTGACAAATTATTTGATAGCATGCAACTTTGTGTGACACGTTTGTCAAACAGTCAAGCCTTGATTGACGACATTGACATCGCCGTCGTGTTTGACGATTAAGCTTGAACGTGAACGGCAGTGTTTGTCAAACAATATCAGTATACATTTCTTGGCCAGATCATAGAAATTGATCATTCAAACGAGGATTGAAATATCGTCAAACTTTAACTTTAAAAATGATTTATTATTATTTATTATTTATATCAGATACATCCATATTATGTTAGTAGAACTTAAAACTATGTTAGTAAAATTGCTCATTAAAATAAATAGAATAAAATAAAATCAGTTCATAAACTTATACATATTATAACTGTGCCCGCTTGCCGCTGCACCAGACCTGCAGCTGTGCAAACGAGTCCAGTGCCCCAAGAAGGGGCAATCCGGCTTATCAGCTGAGCTGCGGATTTGGCCAGTTTTAGTTAACCAAATCATGAAGTGATCAATTTCTATGATCTGGCCACAACATATAATATCAGTATCTCAGTCGTCTTGGCGTCATGGAAGACGCAATCGTCCAGCGAACAGTCCAACAGGGTAGAAAATAATGCACAGGGTAGCATTGCAGAAAAAGATATAACAATTTTTTTGTTCCTTAGTCTGATCGTTTAAGCTAATATTTGATGAAAACGTAGTTTAACAAACAAATTTCATCGTTTATAGGGCTCTTTAGGCATTAAGGACGGAATTCACCAATAAAACTAAATCGCGATAATTTAACGTTTGGCTCGCATAATCGCGTTTAGCCGCTGTCACTAGTGTCACTTGTCTGTATTTTTCTTTTGTTGTATTTTTACACGTGACACTAGTGACAGCGGCTAAACGCGAGCCAAACGTTTAAACGCGATTAGTTTTATTGGTGAATTCCGCCCTTAGTCCACCTTGCTTTTGTTTCAACAAATAAATAAATAAATTGTAGGTACATTTAAAATAAATTTATATAACTTTTCGTATCTTATTTTCCGAATCGCGTGCGAGTACAGCTGTATCAGAACCCGAAAATCACTGAAAAAAATAAGGTACATAATAAGTTCTTACTATAATTCTTTTATCAATTAGAAAAGTTGCTGTTACTATTTAAATCAAAACAGTCGTAATAAAGTTTCTATACAGTGGCGTAGCGTGGATTAATTTAGACGTGGGTGAAGGCACATCAGCGAGGCCTTTTTCTCTCATAAATTCGAAAACGAGGCAGCAACTGTCGAAACCCGGTGTTCGACCACATCGTTGCTTAAGGGGTGATCAAACGGTTGCAAACCAACCAAGATGACCTTACTAGTTTCAATCCATATAGACAGTAGTTGTAATCCATGACCTTCAACGCCCTTGGTAGGGAGGCGCGTTTTCCCAACCACCGAACGTGTTGGCGCGTGGTTTACATCCATGTAGCCGCAACACAAACCAAACACATAAACCAAGGTCATCTTGGTTGGAACTCTAGTTTGCAACCGTCTGGTCACCGCTTCACCATCTGGTTGAATAATGACCAAACGCGAGCCTATCAATGATAAAAAAAAACCCTCGTCCTTAAAGATCCATCACTTGAGCAGGCCCCTTTGGCGTGAGCGAGTGCCCACTTCACCCACGTCTATCTATTTAGGTGTTTATATATTTACAACAACAACAAAAAATGTTGCCCCACACTATCGTGGGAGCGTTCAGAATCATGTACACTCACATACATAAGACGTCTAGACCCAGAACACCTACAGGTCATAAAAACTACTAGGATTAGGAGTGTGAAATTTTGCACGAAGCTTCCATTTATGACGTAGGCGAGCACTAAGACCGAAAATAAAAAAGAACTTTCTAAAATTTATCCCCGGTGACTGAAAAGTTGAAGGGGAATCGTTTGTCTTGGTATGGGTATGGTCATGTAAAGAGGAGAGATGAAACGCATGTTACTAAAAGAGTTATGATTATGAGTATACATGTGGATGGGTGGAGAGGGAGAGGGAGGCCAAAGAAAAAATGGATGGATTGTGAGAACAGTGATATTATGAAAGAAAAGGAAGTTAGTGATAGCATGACGGTTGATAGGATAGAATGGAAGAAAAAAACATGTTGCACCGACCCCAAATAAGATGGGACAAGGGCAGGAAGATGATGATATCCCCCCTAGAAGGGGATGAAAGGGGTCCAAAGTATGTATAGAGAAACCTACTTTCAAGCAGGCAAAGTTGCACAAAGACAAAGACTAGTTATATATAATAATGTACAGCCTAAATGATTATAGTTCCCGGATAGCGGAGCGGCGAGCCTCCTTGCCGGCCTGCTATTATAGGATCTGGAGGCAACAGTCCTTGCTCGCATGCACAATTTGCAATTTGACAAGTCGCGGCATGACGGGCAAAGTCCCGGCGGAATCTCATGGTGGAATGACGACAGCAACTGTCGTAACCCAGTGCTGGGCACGCCATAATTATGGTGGTAATTGAAAGCAAAAAAATCCGGTATTTGAAAGCCCTAGTGAGCACTAAGAAGGTATTTAAGAAATTCAACCTGTAAGGGATGAAAAGGGGGAATTTAATATGTATGCCATACTTGATCATTAAAACATAGCACGAATATATATATAATAACCTAAATACCTAAATAAAAAAGTTTGTCATGGTGACATGTTAAAAATTCAAAACGGCCAAATGATATTTTATTTAATATGGCATATTCAATTGTGTTTTTTTATTATGAATGATGTAGGAATATTTGAATAATTTATAACAATATTAAATAACTTATACTACCTAATATTAGTATACCAATCACTGGTGAAACATGTGGAACTTATTACTGTATTTAACAATGTTCATTACCGTACCATGTTTCTAGCCATGTACTTTGACTTTAACTTTAACCAATATGACTTTGTAGCGACATCTATGGCGTCACATAAGAACTAATCCTGCATCGCGCAATCAAAGTTCTCCGCGCGATTAGAACATATAGAACAGCCCGAAATCATCTATCGGGCAGCTGCCCACCAGACATAACACCCGTCTGGTCGGAGGATCCTCCCTTTTCAACGGAGGTTAGCTTTTGTTGGCTGGAACTTTACTCTCTGTTCCACATACCTCCACCTTGACAGCACGCTTGGCGCAGTGGTTGAGCCGATCAGCTGCGCTGTGTGTCGTGTTTTCGATTTTCACTCGAAACTAATATTTGTATGATCTACAGGTGTTCCAGGTCTGGATGTCTTCCGTATGTGAGTCTAAATGTTTTTGAACACACCCACGATACAGGAGTAATTCCTTAGTGTCAACGTTTCTTTTTTAAAAAAAGGAGAAGAAAGAATTGAACATTTATTAGTAATTTAAAAAAAAAAGTATAATATGTAATTTATTTATGTATTCAGTCAACAGCACAATATATTGACATTATATATTAATACGGAACTTCATTCATTAATGTACCTAGTAATTAATTATAGGCTAACACCAGTTACTCTATTTTCGGTTATATATAATTAATACCAATTATAATTCGAACAATTATACTAATAATAAAAAATTATATAATAAAAAAATATGTACAATATAATAAATGAAATGATATTACAACACAACACATATAATTAATAAAAGATTGATTAGATAATATTATGAATTTTAAGTACACTTAATTTTTATTAAGTTTTACAGTACATAAATAATAAATTAAATTACAATTAAAACAAATTTGCAATTAAAATGAATTAAGTTACAATTAAAATAAAATAAATTACAATTAAAGTGAGATAAGTTGCGATTAAAATAATTATATCTAAAAAGGTGGTGTCTAAATAGAGAAAAAAAAGTCTAACAAAAATATTTTAACCCAGATTTATTAAAAATAGCAAGTAATAAAAAAAGCTGAAAAATTAAAAAATGGAAATTTCGTTTTGAGATATAAGTACAGTGATGCCAACGAAATTAGTTCACATCGACCAAACAGACGGTACCTAATCTTTTTAAATACCATAGGTGATTATAGAATCGACATAATTAATAGCTTCAACCTAGACCGAACAAAAACGGCATTAAAAAAATTTAATACGGCGGTAATTTTTTTGAAAAGCTTGTTTTTAGAAATAGATTTTTTAAATTATAATTTTTGCAAAATACGGTCTCCTAAAATGGATGCCCTACACAACTTCTTAGTGTTTTTAACTAAGTAGAAGACGTGGCACCATTTACTAACAAATTAAAACATTAAGTAGACATGATTAGAAAATTATTTTTAGCTCTTTTTTTGTAAAACTTTCAGACACAATGTAAAAAATTGTTATTGAATAAATGAAATGAAATACAGAAAAAAAAAACAGTCTAATCAAGATTAACGACCACTAGAGCTACCACAACGAAAATTACTATCATCCCTGTAATTTTTAAACAAGTCTTGCGCATATCCATGTTTTTCTAACTCCAATATTGCGGACTAGCAATTTTTTTATGCACTCCCATGATATGGGTATCAATTAAAAGAAATTGAGAAGAAAATTAAAATGAAACGAAAATTAAAAAAGCTACGTCACATTAAAGCCAATATGGCGGAGAAGTTTTTAAAAGCTTTTTTTATTAGAAATGTTTTTAGAAATTTTCAAAAGACGGTCCCCTGCTCTGTACCGCTTCCTATTGTTTTAACTGAGCGCCCCAAACTCCCCAGTAATAGAAATCTTAAAAAGCATTTTCTAACAAAATAACACTTTACAGGAAAAAACAGCCCAAGCAAAATTAACGACTGTAAGGACCACGACGAAAATCTCAACCACCCCCCTGTTTTCTGAGGGGGCATACCGACAGAATCTTCAAGAGTTGACAACGCCATCAAGGCCATACACATCAACGACTGCAAGGACTACCACAACGAAAATTACCACCACCCCCATATTGTCGGAGGAGGCAAACCATCAGAAAATAGAAGAATTTACAGTCCAATCAAAGTCAAGCGTGTCCACGACTGCAAAAACTGCCACAACCGAAAAAAATACCACCCCCATATCGTCAGAGGAGGCAAACCATGGGAAAATTGAAGAATCGACAGTCCAATCAAGGGCAAGCGTTACCACGACTGCAAAAACTGCTACAACAGAGAAAAATACCACCCCCATTTTGACAGAGGTAGCAAACCATGGGAAAATTGAAGAATCGACAGTCCAATCAAGGGCAAGCGTGACAACTGCAAGAACTGCTACAACAGAAAAAAATACCACCCCCTTATTGTCAGAGGAGGCAAACCATGAGAAAATTGAAGAATCGTCAGTTCAATCAAGGCATTACGTATCAACGACTACAAGAACGACCACAAAGGAAAAAACTAGCACCCCCATAACATCAGAGGAGGCATACCAACAGAATATTGCAGAATTGACAACACAATCAACGCCATTCGTATCAACGACTACAAGAACGACCACAACAGAAAAATCTAGCACCCCCTTAACATCTGAAGAGACATACCAACAGAATATTGAAGAATTGACAACTCAATCAACGCCATTGGTATCAACGACTGCAAGAACTACCACAACGGAAAAAACTACCACCCCCATAATATCAGAGGAGGAATACCAACAGAAGATTGAAGATTTGAAAGCTGCAAAAACTCATTATGGCAGATTGGAAAATATGCTGTATCTACCGTTGGCTGATGGCCATGAAATCCCAGTGCTAGCTTTGGGCACCGCTTTGGTAAGTAAACCAAAAAAAAACTCATAGAAATTTCAATGAAACCATTTACAGGAACTTGAATTATCAAGCTGCGCGATCTTAAAAATTACAGTAGCCCTAGAAAGCAAAGGGCGCTCTAGATCGGGAGAACTCGTTTGATTTCCCACCTCAATAAGAAATAATTAGGCATAAAAAAAAAAATCATCTACATCGATGTCAATGGAAAACTGACAGACCCAGAACTCTGGCAGCATTGCCATGTTGAGCTATATTAACATTGATGATGAAAACAGAACCCATCTGGGTCTGTGAATCTTCAATAACCCGCACAATTCTATTTGCAGATGGACACCCGTCTCCTGCCGCATATAATTGGGGCAGCAATCGATATGGGCTATCGCGCCATAGATTCGGCATACATCTATGGTAACGAGAAAGAAATTGGACAGGGAATTAAAGCTAAAATTGACGATGGCACTGTGAAACGGTAAGATTATATTACCTTTATCTTATTTATATTAGCATAATCAGCCTTTTAATGTTCCCACTGTTGGGACTCAGGCCTCCTCTCTAGGAGAGGGAAAGGGCCGTAATCCACCGCGCGGGCCCAGTGCGGGTTGGTGAATGTCACATGTCTTCGAATTTTTGGTTCTAGGACATGCCGGTTTCCTCACGATGTTTTCCTTCACCGTTTTGAGAGCAGTGGTGATGAAATAAATTACACAAAGTAATGCGCCTGGCTGGGTTTAAACCCACGACCTACAACTCGTAAGTCGGGGCTATTACCACTCGGCTACCACTGCTCCTTATTTATATTGTATAACTTTATTTACTAAGGCCACCACAGGGTAGTCTGGTTAAGGCCCCTCGCCCACGGCGACTTTTTGTGGCGATGCTGTCGCGCGTTTCGTAAGCGCGCGACAGCATTGCTACTAACGCGCGTTAGTCGCATTTGCAAGCGCTATAAAAAAGATACCAACGCGCTACAGCATCGCGACTGTATCGATGCGAACGCGCAACAGCATCGCTACAAAAAGTCGCCGTAGAACGGTCACTCTAGAACGCCACAATGGAACAAACATACATAGACTGATAAACACAACTTTAAGGTCCTATTCCACTTGACTTAAGTAGCCCTATTTTTTTTTCATCGTTATATATGTACTACGCACTAGATTACGCGTGCCGAACACTCACTTCAATCGACTCGGGTGTAGCGTAATCCATACACCTTGAACATTACACTATGTTGAATTAAACGCGTAAGTGCCACGTAATTCATGGCGCTTATGACATTTGATCGCGAAAAAGTATTCTCTAAAAGCTATCTTTGCGCTGTATGTTTTAATAGTTCTGTTAAACGGCGTAATGCCAATGTAGCGCCGCAGCGAACTTTTGTTTTAAATTTTCAGTATTTTGACAAATATTTTCCACGAACGTGCTTGTCTATGTATTTTTTCTTTTTTTTTACGATATGGCGTCTAGTTACCGCCATTATGAATAGTGTTAAACTGTCATTGAATGCCTTTAGTAACACTTGTGCTACTAAAATGAATTGATTGATGTAAGAATCAATAAAATCGGCCCTCGTTTTTGGTATCTAGAGCACCGCAAACTGACAAACATAGGTACACGGACTGATAAACACATAACCCGCCCTTGCAGCGAAGTCGGATAAAAAACGAACGGCGAGTTTGTGGAGTCATCTGAAAATAAGAAAAACTTGAATAAGTGTCACAAACTTTCGCAAGCAAATTAACATTTTTCTTGTAGTCTATGAATCATAATATAATAACATTCCACAACTTTCACACAACGCCATCTAGTCCCAAACTAAGCAGAGCTTGTGCTATGAGTACTAGACAACTGATAAACCTACGTATTATATTTCTAAATGCATACATATTATAGATAAATTACACCCAGACACAGAACAAATGATCGTGCACATCACACAAACCTTTGTCCTGGGTGGGAATCGAACCCACGACCTCCGGCATTGCAATCAGGGCCACTAACCACTAGACCAACAGGCCAGTCAAGATATATGTAGGTACCTTTCAGAAAAATATATCCAATGCACAGGGAATTTATGCCGAAAAAACACTAACACCGGAGATAAAAATAAAAAAAAATTAAATAAAAATAGATTAATACATATTTATGATTAAACTAAAATACATACTAGCATAAAATCATAGTATAATTAATCTTATAATGTTCCCACTGCTGGGACTCAATCAAGCCTCCTGTCTAGGAGAGGGAATGGGCCGTAATCCACCACGCGGGCCCAGTGCGGGTTGGTAGACGTCACATGTCTTCAATTTTTTGGTTCTAGGACATGCCGGTTTGCTCAAGATGTTTTTCTTCACCGTTTTAAGAGCAGTGGTGATGAAATAAATTATACAAAATAGAGTGCCTGCCTTACGACTCGTAAGGGTGCTTTTCCACCAGAGATGTACTTTGCTAAGTTGCTATGGATGTGTTTGATATCCACCAATGATATTCATTGGTGCACATTAGCTTAGCACTGATGGAAACGGATTCAACCAAGATGTTCTTTATATGGAAAGATGCGTGCTATACATGTGTGCTATGGACGCGACGATGCTTGCTATGGATGCGATATAGCTATGTATATATAGCTATGTGCCGCTTCCCTACTATCGATACATCGCCTAGCTCGAGCTGCGCATCTTCCTCGCGCAGTGACTTTGCGGCGGCACATCTTCATAGCACATCTTACTCGCACCGCTACATAGCTTAAGTATCAGTGGAAACGGTCACATAGTTTCACAGCTTACCTATTACATCCTCGTAGAACTGCATAGCACATCTCTGGTGGAAAAGCAGCCTAAAGATGTCGATACATCGCATAGCTCGAGCTGCGCATCTTCCTCGCTCAGCTACTTTGCAGCGGCGCATCTTCATAGCACATCTTATGATCTTACTCGCACCGCTAATAGCTTCGTATCAGTGGAAACGGTCACAGTCGGGGCCGACACCACTTGTCTAAAACTTATTAATAGAAAAAAAAACTTACCTTGAAAGTCCCACAAACACATAAATAAAATAACACAAAATCAGCACGAGCACAGATATAAACACACCGCGTTCATGGAGCGAACGCAGACGAATGACCAGACCAGAGTATAGTAAATATAATGGGACTCGATGACAGCGTGCGTCGCGGGGGTCAATCGGTAATAACGTGTCAGTCGTGCGAA
The DNA here is from genome assembly GCA_905147345.3 of Mythimna impura. NCBI lineage: Eukaryota > Metazoa > Arthropoda > Insecta > Lepidoptera > Noctuidae > Mythimna > Mythimna impura. The sequence goes on along the minus strand of LR990365.1, from coordinate 4,366,803 downwards.
CGAGAGAGATGTAGCTATACAACCTGTATATCTCCATCTCTATAACAGTTCTTCAGTTTAAGTCGTAAAATCTTGTGAGTTCTTGGTAGCACTGCAGGTAGCCGGCTGCCTCGACCTTATTATACCTGCTATTGTTTCGCGTAGGTTCCCTTCCTTGAAAAACTACTAGATTGTAGTTGTAGTATAAAGGGGTGACCAGAAGGCTGCAAACCAACGTCGCAACCAAGGTGACCTTGCTAGTTTCAATCCGTGTAGACAGCAGTTGTAATCAATGACCTACAACGCCTTTGGTTGGGAGGCGCGTTTTCCCAACCACCGAACGTGTTGGCGCGTGGTTTACATCCATGTAGCCGCAACACAAACCAAACACATAAACCAAGGTCACCTTGGTTGGAACGCTAGTTTGCAACCGTCTGGTCACCCCTTAACTTGTTAGCTTTGAATTTGTTCCGTTAGAAGCACGACCTCTTCGGAAAAACTGAAGGTTTGGTCTGCGCGATTATAATATTTGATAATATTATGTAACTAAGGGATTTTTTTTTTTCGGTGGGAATATCGTCTTATGACATCCCCCGCTCTTGGGCGGGGCGGGAGATAGTGTCAGACTTTTACTGACTAAAAACCCACTCCTGTTCCTTCGTTGCCTTTCGTACCAGGGCCGAGTCTACCTTTCAGAATCAGACCCTTGGCCCCAGTAGGCTTCGACCCTGCTGGGCCCCTACAGTTGCTAACATCACCTTGAGGCGCGCGTGGAACAGTACGCGCCGTCGACGACTTGGGCTCGATCCGGACGGCGAGCCACTCATTGCTCGCCGTCCGCAAGCCAGCGCCTACGGTGACCGGAAATCGGGATCGGAATCCCGGCGGCGGTTGGGGCGTGAGGATCGTTGCCTCACGCGATCGGCCGCCTCCTTTGCTAGCATTACTGCTTCGCAGAAGGAGGCCCTGCCACTCCTCCTCGCTCCGGACCATGGCCTGTACCAAGGCCCGGCGTGAGAGATCGCCGCCACCGATCGCCCCCACGAGGACACGGCGTTGCTCTGCCCAAGCGGGGCACACCTCCACCGTGTACTCCGGGTGGTCCACACAATGCTGACACCCGCGTTTCTTCCGCATGAATCCGGTGCAGGAACCTCCCGAACTTAGATACCATGTCCGGTGAGGACCTGCGTCATGCGGAAGGTAAGGACGCCGTGTTGCCTATCCAGCCACTCATCAAAGAAGGGACTTACCGCCATAATTTTGGCGTACCCAATGTGACTAAGGGATAAAGCAGTATCTTAAAGTTGCGGGTGGCATATTGAATTCCGAATGAAGCGAAGGTTGCTAAGTTTTAAATTATATATATAATTAACTCCCGAGCACTGCGAGGGAGTTAACACCTGAGTGAAGTGAGGAATCCAAGCCGCCCAAAACAAAGACAGCTTTATTCCCGTGCTCTACTTTTTACACCTTCTGTGAGATAATTAAAAGACAATATACTGTAACAAATTATTTATCAGAAAGATGCAAGTGTTATTTACAAGTTAATGTTACATATCACTCGACATGTTTTGAAAGAAACAAACAAATTTCTAAATTGAATTATATAGCTCATAGGATTTTTTATCCTGGAAATACTCCACTGCTAGTATAAGTTAGTCACACTAACATTATAAGGCGAAAGTTTGTGGTATAAATATACCACAAACGATATACAATACAAATGCATAGCATACAAATGTATGCTTGTTACTTATTCACACTCGTACCTATGACTGAACGGATTTTGCTGAAACTTCATACACGGGACCATAAGCCCTACTACGAGCTCATACGATCCATTTGACGACGTTAAAGGGATGGAGCTATATAGGGTGGATAGCTCCATACCTTTTTCTCGCTCGCACAATTGACATTTTAACGCGTCACGTACTTATTCTGTGGTCAAGGTAAAGCCTCAGATCCCTGGAATTGTACATAGGATCAGGGGCGCTGACTCCGTGGGTGCTCGGGGTCTCGAGCACCCACGAGAAATAAAGAATAGGTGCCGAGCACCCTTGAGAATAGACATCAAGAAACAGATCAGTAATCGCCTTTTAGGGTTGGGCGTTTTTTCATTACTCGACGACCTGTTTAGCGCAGTGGTTTAGAGCGCCGGTTGAGACGCAAGGGTCGCGGGTTCGATTCCCGCACCAACACAAATGTTTGTTCAGATATTTGTGTTGGGTCTGGGTTTTTGTGGTACCTTCGTTGTTTCTGGTTTCCATAGTACAAGGGAAAACCTTAGTTTGCGATCAGGACAATGTAGGTGATGTTGTCTCAATTTATTATTATTACGAATTATAAGTACGCAGTATGTAAGTAGGACATTTATTTATTTGTCGGTTGATCAGTGCATTTTTCTTCTCACACTTCACCCCTTTTTCGAGTCATCAAATGAGCCATCAAAGCCGGCGCCCCTGACATAGGATACTTTTTATCTCGGGAGTATTGTTCCCTGGGGACAATTTTCTACATTTCATGCGAGCGAAGCCACTTCTAGCAGCTAGTAATTTATAATATTGTTCACAGTGAGGACCTCTTCATCATCTCGAAGCTCTGGAGTACATACCACCGCACAGACCTGGTCGAGGAGGCCTGCAATGCGTCCCTCAACAACTTGGGACTGAGCTACTTTGATCTCTACTTGATTCACAACCCCATGTCCTTTAAAGTAAGTCAAGTAGCGCCCTCTTTTGATTTTTGATGTTAAACTGAAAGCTTATATATTGAGTATAGTCCGAGAGTGATGCGCTAGATGGCGCTGATCTCAATTTTTTCAATTTGTGTTGTTTTAGTTTTATAGGTTTAATATTTGCTGAAATCGAACACAAATTAAATCAAATTGACAAAAAAAAGAGTCGTCCAAGTGTCTCCACAACGAGTAGTCCTGTGCCTCTCGCAACCATCGGATTTTCGCGATCAGTGGCGTAACAAGATGACCAAAAGATGGCCAACGGCCCTAGGGCAAAAAAAAATCTAGTGTCCCATTTTTACATGGGAAATCATCAAATAATCTCTCGTGCTCTGGACGGAGCGTGAGGGAGTGGCTAACTTTTACTGACTAAAACGAGTTGCCATGATAAAAGTGCCTATGTAAATAGTCTATGTCACTCAGGAATAAAGCAGCTTTCTATCGGTGAAAAAATTTTAGCAATCGGACCAGTACTTTCAGAGATTACCTTCCTACAAACAAAACAACAAACTACCTCTTTATAATATTAGTGTTGCTTAATTAACCCAGCAATTCATCCTTACAGGAAGGTTCCGATCCGATCCCAAAGATCGCGTCAGTCGTACAGTACTCGCAGCACGACTTCTTGGACGCTTGGTACGGCATGGAAGCCCTGGTCAACAAGGGTCTCGCGAAGAGCATCGGGGTCAGCAACTTTAACGCCCACCAAATACAGAGAATTTTGGACAAGGGGAGGATAAAGCCGGTCATTAACCAGGTAAACTTATTATATTCTTAACTAGCGACCCGCCTCGGCTTCGTACGGGTGCAATGCTGATACCACCGCAACCGCTATGTTCCTGCATTTGAAATCTGTAAAATCTTTGAAAACATTCATTTAAATTACATGCTGTAAAGGGTCATATTGATCTATATTAAATGCACAATGTATTCAAGGTACTTAATTGGATAAGGATTAATGCTGTATTCTCAGACGAATAAAAAAGTAGTATTGCTTAAAATCTTTTCGTAAATAAGCAATTATTTCTCGTAAAAAGTAAAGGATAATAAAAAATGGTTATTGTGGGTTATCCCTAAGAGATAGACATAATATAGGTACCATCGCGGACTTTTTTGTAGACCTTTTTAAAGTGAACAATACTTGTAGTAAGTACATTATTTCGATATACCAAAACGCAAAAAAATGTGTTTATTTACGACATCACATTAGAAACCTATACCTATAGTTTCTCTACTATATTATGTATGTATTATACATATAAACCTTCCTCTTGGATCACTCTATTTATTTAAAAAAACCGTATCAAAATCCGTCGCGTAGTTTTAAGGATCTAAGCATACATAGGGACAGACAGCGGGAAGCGACTTTGGTTTATACTATGTAGTGATTGTACACCACATAAACAAAAAATACAGGACATATTATTAAAAATAAGCGTACAATGGGCGGTCTTATCGCACAGGGCAATTTCATAAAACCTTGGGCTTACTTAGCTTTTTTTTTGAGGGAGAAATTATTAAATACCTATAAAAGTGCATTTCCAGAGTTACCCTCCGCTTCGTGCCCTTCGCATGGCTGCTCGACATTCATTCTGTCCGGCTCGGGGCCGCGTATCATTTGTTTTATTTGAAAGTCCGCTCAGCGTCACTCCGCTCCACCTACACTCCGGGCCCTGCTACACAGGCCATGGTCCGGAGCGAGGAGGAATGGCAGGTGGTCGCTTTCTTCTGTGAAGCAGTAATCTTAGCAAAGAAGGCGGCCGCACGCGCGAGGGAACGGACGTCCTCACGCCCCAGCCACCGGAATCCCGACCCCGAGTCGTCGACCGTGCGTAGTGTTCCACGCACGCCTCAAGGAGATGTCAACAAAACCGTAGGGGCCCAGCAGGGTCGAAGCCTACTGGGGCCATGGGTTATGTGAAAATCGAACCCCGGGGCCCTGAAACAAAGGCAAAGAAGGAACACAGGAGTGGGTTTTAGTTAGTAGAAGTCTGACAGGCCCTCTCGCTCCGCCCAAGAGCGCTACACTTACATTCTTCCACTGATGCGGAAACAGTGTATCTGAAATGGAGATTTCGAGCACTGCGTAGTAGCCAGTTCACGGTCAGCTCCTCTCCACTCCACCCAGCTCCGCTTCAGTAGAAACTCACCCTAACGGCCGTTCACGACCTTGCCGCTGTGAGCGGTAGCTAAGCGCGGGGCGGTGAGCGGTCAGATCAAAAGTATGAAAATGTTTGAAGCACGTCACGAGACGCCGCTCATAGCGCACCGCGCCCGTTTACCGATGACGCCCCGCTCGCTGCGCCGCTCGCCGCTAAGACCCGAAGTCGTGACCAGGCCATATTTAAAAAAATCTTTTAGTTCTAATTAAAATCATTGTATACTTTTTTTCAGGTGGAAAATCACCCGTACTTAACGCAACAACGCTTACATAATTTCTGCACTCAACGAAACATCACACTCAGCTGTTTCGGAGTACTCGGCTCGAAGGTAAGATCTCCATACAAGTAATATACTTTTTACAAAAAAAAAACCGGGCTAGTGCGAGTCGGGCTCGCGCACTGAGGGTTTCGTACAAACTTACTGAAAACCACGAGCCACCAGCGAAAATCCACGAATTACGGTTTGAATTGCTTGATCATCCGCCTTACTCACCAGATCTAGCCACAAGCGACTTCTTTTTGTTCCCCCATCCAAATCATTTCGCTCGGAGGATAGAGATTTTTGTCAAATGAGGAGGTCACCTTCGTGAACAATCATTTTACAGAGAAAAACGCAGACTGCTATTTGAACAGCCCCCCTAGCCAAGTTACAATCGTATCGTTCGCGCCGAACGCCTCGAGTAGGCCACGCCTCCGATTCCTTTGTTCTGACCACGTGACTGAGCGTTAAGATGACGTCAGAACAAAGGAATCGGAGGCGTGGCTTACTCGAAGCGTTCGGCGCGAACGATACGATTGTAACTTGGCTAGGGGGGCAGGTTAGAGAGATGGGTGCATCGCTAGGTGAAGTGTGTAGAGTTGCAAAGAGACAATGTAGAAATAGAAAAATTAATTGTAAGAATAAAAATGGCTGGTATATTTGTTAGGTCGGAAACGTTTTCAGACCACCTGTTTCGTTTCCAGGGTACGCCTGCCGCATACAAGAACTCCACCACTCCTGTGATTGACGACGCCCTGGTTAAAGTGATGGCTTCCGGACTTGGTATCAGCCCAGCACAGCTCTTAATCAGGTAACTATGTTTCTTTTATCTTCTTCTTTGTCATGAACAGGCAGAGGTCGGAATAGGATGATTTTGAAATAATAATATCTAATGAAATATTCATTTATTTATTTATTTATTCATTATGTACTTTATTGTACACCATTACAAATACAAAAGGAAACTAAAACATACATACAATGGGGCCTAATAGGTAATATATTATACCTATATATAGGTATATTTGCTAAAAAAACATAGTAGTAATTAACATGAGTTGATAATAGACTATACTTAATTGTACACCAAAATATACTAACTTATCACCAAAATATTTATCTATAGTAATAATTTCACAGAAACATAAATCGCAGATTTCAGTTTCTGTACAATGGTGGTCTTATCGCTGACAGCGATATCTAATAAGTACCGGAACTAAAAAAAGGGGTTAGTTTGCTGTGTACTGCTAGCAAATATAAGTCACACAAAATTAATACCTCATCTTAACCCATCTTCTCCCACATGCAAAGACTTCGCCACGAATAGAGTTGGCAAAAGAAATTGCCAAATCTATTCGTGGCGAAGTCTTTGCTGGTTCAGTAGCCTCAATAAAAATTAAATAAATGGCACCCAGACAGAACAAATGATCTTGCTCATCACACAAACACGACCTCCGGCATAGCAGTCAGGGCCACTAACCACTAGACCATCAAGCCAGTCAAAAAATAAAGTTCATTTCTTTTTTTTTGCTTACGAACAGATACCAGATCGAGCGAGGTCACAACGTAGTAGTGAAGGCCTCTTCCGCCGCCCACCTGTGGGACGACCTCCAAGCTCTGACCTTCAGTCTGGACAAGTCCCAAGTGGACGCACTCAGCGCGCTCAATCGGCAAAAACGCACCTTTGTTTTTAAAGGGTAAGTGCTTCATCATCACCATTTCAGCCGAAATACTTGAGGAAGCTGAGGAGCTGGAGAGGGGGCTAAAGGCTAAATGTTTCCCGGTAGCTACAACCTAGGACACTTTAAGCCAAGAGTGAATCTGAATAAGTTACTTCTAGGCAAGCCTGCTCTACCGTCGACCACATCATCACTTACCATCAGGTGAGGTAGTGGTAGCAGAAGCCTATCAATAATACCGTAGGGGCCCAGCAGGTTCGAAGCCTACTGGGGCCATGGCTTGTGCGAAAGAGAACCCCGAGGCTCTGAAACGAAGGCAAAGAAGGAACAGAAGTGGGTTTTAGTCATTAAGAGATGTCATTAGATGATTTCCCACCTAAAATGATGGTTACCAATCTCGTATTTATATGAGGAATCTCGTAAGTTGGCAACTCAGTTACTCTGTATCATTTTTATAAATATTGTGTTTTTTTTTTTCAGAATGGGCGATACTCACAAGAACTATCCGTTTTCGGAATCATAAAACTTAAATTAGTTTTCTATTAAGAAATCATTTTTTGTGTGTCATTTCATTTAATTTCATATAATTTTTTATATGTACCTACTTCAAAGCTTCATGTAGCGATGTTTTAAGCTACGCTTTTCATTTAATTTAATTTTAATTTTCATGAGTGTAAGCGTAATTTATGAATGAATTCAGAAATATTTTTATCAATTTGCTCAACTTTAATGACAATTCTCTCATCATTTTGTGACTGTCTAATTTATTAGATTTAAACTTTTATTTGTGTTAGTCCGACAATCAAATTAAGTAAAAAGTCGCACAATAATTGTAAGACTACATTTAATATTAACAATAACCCCATCGCCGTATCTCTACGTTGACGTCGTGGTGGGGCTTGCGCGCTCCAATAAACCCTAGGCATTTGCTTTACCGTAACATGCCTAGGGTGTGGAGCCAGACTAAGAGAGATACAAACCGCAGGGCAGTTTTGTGGCGAACTGTTGGGCATTAGCGACCCCACGGACCCGATCTCCCAGGAGGATTTTCGTTCCTCATCTCCGGCTTGGGTTTATTAGCCGGCCGTGATGAGAAACTGAGCTGAAACTGCGGAGATTCGCAAGCACCTCAGGATATGTTGCTCCCTTGTTGCTACGCCACTTCGTGCTAGCGACCATTTTTGGGGGCCCATTTATTGAGTGTGCAAGTCACCCCCTGCCCTTTTTATTAACGATGTATGTGGCAGGGGCTATAATCTTGGTAACCAGTCCACTATAACCTCCCAAAACCCATAGCCCTATCGTTGTTTTCCATATGTCGCAATAGTTGCCCACCAACCGGGGGTTGTTCTTGGGTGCACTAGCATAGCGCTTACAGGGATAATCGTCGGTTGGTGTACGAAGTGTCTAAGGGGCCTCTGCGAGTTGGCTTCGGCCCCTCGTACGCCTTCTAAAGGTCCTCCAGGCCTCCAGGGTTCTGAGACCTTTATTAGCACAAAATAACTCAATAAATTACATTTAGATTTAATTAGATTTTAATTTTTAAGTGTACTTGCTTTTATTGTGTGCCTTTTTATTTAATTTAGTTTTCGTTATTTTTGTGTGCTTAGATAATAATTTAAGTATAAGGGTTACACATTAGTGTGTAACGTTTCATTTAATTTTATTTTAATTTTAATATGAGTGTGTGTAGTTGTCATTTAATTTGTATTTTTATAATTTTAATTTTTTACAATGACACATAATTGTCTTATTAATTAATAGAAGTTTAATTGTATACCAATGTAGAGCAGAGCTTATAATTTTAGAAGAAAAAAAAATTAATTAAGTATTTTAGATAATTATTTCATAGCTTATGGCCAGTTTCGGGATCGAAAATTATGGCGAATTTAATCTTGATCGTTTCTTCTTTCTATAGACCGTCGCTTGTCCCCTCAAAGAAAAGTAATTAATAGTGTTTACAACTCAATATTTCATACAAAATGTCATCTCATTAAAATCGGTCCATTTTCTTAGGATAAGTATTTATCAGTCAAAACAAAATCCAAAAATTCAATTACATATTTTTATTTCACATGGGCCATAGGACAATAAACTCGCAAAACACGGTGCATTTAGAATAGTTGTCGAATAACCGAGCGGCGATAAGCGAGAGGCCGCACCATTTTTTACTGACCGATTGTCTGTAGCGAAAAGGAACGACCCGTGCAAATTACTTCACTCGACTTGCGTTTAATTTGTGACACGTCAATAGTTTCATTCTAGAAGCCAGGTGTCAGTAGGTAAAATGTCTCCATTTTACAACCAGTAGACACGCAGTCAACTACACAACTTCTACATGAAATCAATAGCAACTCAATAACGATTAAATTACTCTGTATCATTTCCACAACAAATTAAATTTTCAGAATGGGCTACACTCACAAAAACTATTGGTTTTTAGAATCATAAAAACTTTAAAATCATTTTCTATTATGAAACCATTTTTGTGTCTTTTCATTTAGTTTAATTTTATACCTACGTACTTAAAACTTAACGTAATTAGCTTAGCTTTTCATTTAATTAGATTTTAATAAGTACCTATAAGCGTACGAATTTAGAATTATTTTTATCATCAATATTTTTTGTTTGCTCAACTTATATTGATGCCTCGTCAAAAAATTGTGATTTTGTCTAATTTAATTTACTTTTTATTTGTGTACTTGCCGCATTATTGTGTGCCTTTTCATTTAATTTGATTTTAATTTTTATAATAAGCGTAATACTATTAATAAATTTAGATATATGTATTTTAATCATCAATATTTTTTGTGTGTTTAGATAATTTGCTCATCATCTTGTGATTTCGTCTTATTTGATTTAAGTTTTTATTTGTATAAGGAGTGCTTGTTTACGGAGACGCGGGGCGTCGCGCGGCGCGTGGAACGAGGCGTCTAGCGGCTTGCTACGGCGCATACCCCAATACGAGCATACGGTGATACCTGATAATGTGCTTGCCACATTCACCGCCGCGTTCTTCGCCGCGGCAGGCAGCGCTACTCTACACGCCCCGCGTCATCGCACACATCGCAAACACAAACGTTTGGCCATTGCCAAACGATATTGTTTACGATGTTGTTTACAAAGACGCGGGGCGTGCGCTCGTATTGGGGCATGCGCCGTCGCAAGCGGCGCGGCGGGCAGCGCCTATATTTCAAGCAAACGCATGTAAAAACGCTTCACCATAAGAGCTGGGCTACACGATGCATTGTGCGCCGCACCGCAAATATTTCGACGAATAGGTGGACCGTACAAACAGGACATGTTTCGCCCGCCGATTCTTCGAAATAATTGCGGTGCGGTGCCGCAAAGAATCGTGTGGCCCAGCTCTACCGGCCCACACTAAATTCAAACATAATAATGTAGAGATGTAGGTGTGTAGATGTTTGAATTTAGTGCGGGCCGCGCCGCTCAACGCGCCACGCGACGCCCCGCGTCTCCATAAACAAGCACTTAGGGTTAGACACTAATGTGTAAGTTTTCATTTAAGTTTATTTTACTTTTTACTTTTATGGTGTGGGTACTTTTTATTTTATGTTATTTTCATTTCATATGTAAACACTAACTGGGGCTTTCATGAAATATCATTTTACTTTTAGAAGCTTACTAAGCTTATAAGTATATTTTTTCATAATTTTAGACTTTATATTCCATTCTTTTAATTTTAATTAAGTATTTTTGTAACAATTATTTTATAGTTTACACCCGGTTTCAGATATGAAAATTATGGCGAATTTAATCAGGATCGTTTCTTCTTTTTTATAGAACGTTGCAGAATAATTAATATCGTATTTACTTTTATATTTTCAAGTTTTAAAATCTACTATAAACGAGACCAACATCATTCTTGCACTCACAAAATATGACGGATTAGAGTACTGGATAACTAATTTACATGGCTGAGTGGTCGAAATATACCTCAGCCGCCAAACCAACTATTAGGCCGGCCGCACACGATCAGTTTTCTAATTAGGTTCATTCAGAATTCAAGAATTCAGATTCGGAAACCTAAATGCTCTGTTTACATACAAAATTTTATTTTTTCCGTTTGGAAAAAATAAGAACGTGTGCGCATTGTTCAACATTTTGTATGTAAGCAGATCATTTAGGTTTCCGGTTTTGATTTCCTGATCAGGAAACCTAAATAGGAAACCGAACGTTTGCGACCGGCCTTAGGGCTCGTACACAAAACTGCGATGCGATGCGATGCGAATTCGCAACGCAGAAAATTAGCGTAGCGTACGGAGCGCTCGTCGCATCGCAGTTTTGTGTACGAGCCCTTACAGACCGATTGTCTATAGCGAAAAGGAACGACCCGTGCAACAAAATGTCAAAAGCGCGCGAACTACTGCGATTGGTTGAATGAGCCCCAATAGTCAGACATTTATTTATAAACAAGTAATTTGTATCTCACTTTACATACATAATTAAATTACACAATTACAGTTTTACAAGAATTTAAAATTAAATTACAAATAATAAAATAAATAGGACCTAGTCGCACGTTTTTCGCAAAATGTCTACTGGTCTTAAAATGTCAGTCTTGTCGTTTTCGCAGAATGACTCTCACTAGTGTCTCTTTCGCAAAATATCGTGTAGTAAGATCGATCAATCAAGGACTACGGACTACCGGTTTCCTTTGAGATTCCCTCGTGGCCCTAGCGGGCATCGGCCGTGGTGGGCTGGGTACGATTTTCCAACAGTTCCTTTAGTCACATATTGTCCACTATATCAAATTGTCCACTATATCAAAATGTCTACTGTATCAAAATGTCCAATGTATCAAAATGACCACTGTACCCGAAATGTCTACAGTTTTAATATGTCCACTCTTCATAACGTCCACTTTACAAAAAACAAAAAAAATTTAGGAGGTCCAGACTCCTATGTGGGGCCCGCCGTCGCTGCGGAAGCAACCGGCGGCAAAGCTAAACGCGCCCCAGACGGTCATGGCTATCCGGATGGTGCGGGGATGCCACACGGTCTCTCGCGAAGCGGAGAACCTCTTTGCCGGCCTGCTGCTATGGGATCTGGAGGCAACAGTCCTTGCACGCACGTACGATACAGTGATGGGTACGTCATTATTATGGCGGTAAGTCCTTTTTGAGGAGTGGCTGGAAAGACGCGTTGCGGTACATGTATGCCGTTAGTTCGGCCGCGGCAAGGCGCGACTCCACCTGCGCCTTGACCAGCGTGTCCTCGGCCTATTAGACCACGCTAACGCCGCCGGGATGATCACCAGCATGTTACTAACACGACATTTTGCGAAAGGCAATGTATTAGCATGTGTATCGATCTAGCGGGGCCACTCGAGCTAGACCGAAAAAACTAGTGGCAATGCTTTGTTTATTCAATGTAACTCATAAATCTACTAACCAGATCTAATGTACCTTAACTATTTTCATACAAATTACAGATAATCGCCTCATCCATCCAGCGGGGCCCACGGTTATGCCAGAGCTGAGTGAGGATTGGTTTTTACGTTACGCGATCGGGACGTTTACAGCGTTTGGCTCTCTGATTGGTTAAGTGGTGGGAGGGCGGGCCAATGGGAGCGCCGCACGTCATAAACGTGTCGAACGCGCTAACGTGAAACTAATTCGCACTAGGCACGCCGAGCGTAATAGAACCGCAGGCCCCGCTGGACAGATGACGCGATTAATTGTAATTTCTATCAAAATAGTTGAGGTAGGTACTTTGGATCTTGTTAGTTTTGCGAGGGACATTGAACAAACCAAGCATTGTCTCTAGTTTTTTTTCGGTCTAGCTCGAGTAGCCCCACTAGATCGATACATATCAGGTCGTGCAATCTGCCGTCGTTATTAAAAAGGGCACAACTAACATTTTCTCGAAATTGAGTTAAATACATATTCGGAATCAGAAAAAAAAAACCGAATATGTATTTAACTCAATTTTGGAAAAAAAATTCAGTTGTGCCCTTTTTAACAACGACGGCAGCATGTGTGCTGCTAGTTCGGCTTGCGCCAGGACCAGCATGTCGTCAGCGTAGCAGGCCACGCTGACGGCACCGGGGAGGCCGACGCACAGCACGATACTGAGGCGTACTGTCCACGGACGCGTAGCTTCAGGGCTGAAACTGCGTATAGCGTGCGTCCGTGCGGTTCCATACAAAATTGCCCGCGCGTGTTCCAGTAACGGAGCACGTTTGTATGGATCCGCACGGACGCCCGCTTTACTCAGTTTCAGGCCTCATAGTCGCGTATACGTCATTATACGCTTGGCGCAATCTCTCTCACAATGTCGCTTTCGCAGAATGACTCTCAAAATGTCGCTCCCAAAAGGCCTTATGCGACGTTTTGCGAGAGGCAATGTAAGAATTGCTCTTCGCAACGCATTAGGCCTACTGTCCACGGACGCGTAGCTTCATAGACGCGTACTCATCATTATACGCTTGGTGTACACCTGCTCAGAGCTTACAAACAAAACTATGCAACTGTCGACGAAGCGGCAACGTCTGCATGTAGTGACGCGACCGCACGTTGCCGCTTTGTCGACAGAATTTTGTATGTAAGCTTCACGCAGGCGTACACCAAGCGTATAATGACGAATACGCGACTATGAAGCTACGCGTCCGTGGACAGTAGGCCTAATGCGACATTTTGCAAGAAGCAATTCTTACGTTGACTCGCAAAATGTCGCATTAGGCCTTTTGAGAGCGACCTTTTGAGAGTCATTCTGCGAAAGCGACATTGTGAGAGAGATTGCGCCAAGCGCATAATAACGATTACGCGACTATAAAGCTACGCGTCCGTGGACAGTAGGCCTAATGCGACATTTTGCGAGAAGCAATTCTTACATTGCCTCGCAAAATGTTGCATTAGGCCTTTTGAGAATCATTCTGCGAAAGCGACACTGTGAGAGACATTTTACGACCAGTAGACATTTTGCGAAAGACGTTTTGAGACTGACCCCTCAACAGCCAATTGCACAAGGCCTACTGTCCACGGACGCGTAGCTTCATAGACGCGTATATAATTCCTCATTATACGCTTGGTGTACGCCTGCGTGAAGCTTACATACAAAATTCTGTCGACGAAGCGGCAACGTCGCGGTCGCGTCGTTACATGCAGACGTTGCCGCTTCGTCGACAGTTTCATAGTTTAGTACGCAAGCTTCACGCAGGCGTACACCACGCGTATACTGACGAATACGCGTCTATGAAGCTACGCGTCCGTGGACAGTAGATTCGACTTGCGTACAATTTGTAACCAGCCAATAATTTCATTCTAGAACCGGGTGTTAGTAGATAATTTTAGTATTAATTTTTAATAAAATAAGTAAAAGTGTAGTAGTTAAGCATTCATTTTTCAATAAATAAAATAATTAATTAAGTAAAAAAATCTTGTATTTTTATTTTATTCAATAATGATTTCACTTAACATAATTCATTTATAACTAAAAACCTTTCTGAATTGAGTATTGAAGAGTTAAGAATGAGACAAATTACGTATACTTCATTCGCAATAAATAACATTAGATATTTAAACCCACCTCTTACTGTCCGTTCAACCGATTTTGACCTTTATTGCGTTGGTACTATGATACATGGCGGCTGCAGTAAATAGTTGGTATTGTCACCACTTTTTTGCTTTTAATGCCATCCTTATGCCTGCGGAATAGATGTCAAAATCGGATGAACGGGCAGTAAGAAAGGTTTGTTGAAATGTCTAATCTTATTGCGAAAGGAGTGTACACTGTACACACTTATCTACTTTATTGCCAAAGAGACCATCTATAAATTACGTCCACATTAAGGGGTGGGGGAGGGAATCGACGAAGTGTGACGAGGGTTTTTTTTATAGGTGGGTAAGTCATCTAATGACAAATCCCGCCCTTGGGCGGAGCGGGAGATAGTGTCAGACTTTTACTGACTAAAAACCCACTCCTGTTCCATCTTGGCCTTCGTCCTCCACCTCCGTGGCCCCAGTAGGCTTCGACCCTGCTGGGTCCCTACGATTTGCTGACATCTCCTTGAGGTGCGCGTGGAACAGTACGCGCCGTCGACGACTTAGGCTCGGTCCGGACGGTTACCGGACAGTCGGACGGCAAACTACCCATTGTTCGCCGTTTGCAAGCCCGCGCCTACGGGTGTGACGAGGGGTGGGATATTATTTTTATACATTTATTTATCTCAGCACCCTAAGGTCCTGGACCTTTGGAAGGCGTACGAGGAGCCGAAACCAACTCGCAGAGGCCCTTTTAGACGCTTTTAATGGAAAGTGGTACGAACCGGTGATAATCCCTGTACGCACTATGCTAGTGCATCCAAGGACAACCCCCGGTTGGTGGGAAACTATTGCGACATATGGAAAACTAAGATATAAGGCTATGGTTTTTGAGTCTTAAGTGGACTGGTTACCAGGAAATATGTTAAGACTATGGCCCCTGCCTAAACAATGTTTTTAATATCCATCGTCAAAAGGCAGGCGGTGACTTGCACACTCAATAAATGGGCCCCCATAAACGGTCGCTAGCACGAAGTGACGTAGCAACAAGAGGGCAACATATCCTGAGGTGCTTAAGGAGTGGAGAGGTATAACACGGCTATCAGAACAATCCCGGAAGTACGGTCAAGATCCCTGCCAGCACCTTACTGGATTATACATCCTTCTCCCGAGCACGTTTGCTCTTGCGAATCTCCACTCAAGCCAGCCAATAAAGGCAAGAGAGAGGTGGGAGCTCTGTTCCTCGTCAGTGTTCACTACGGCCGGCCAATAAAGGCAAGCCGGAGATGAAGAACAAGAATTTTCCCGGGAGATCGGGTCCGTGGGGTCGCTAATGCCCAACAGTTCGCCACAAAACTGCCCTGCGGATTTATTATTATTTTTATACATTTATTTATCTCAGCACCCTAAGGTCCTGGACCTTTGGAAGGCGTACGAGGAGCCGAAACCAACTCGCAGAGGCCCCAGTCAAAAAATAAAGTTCATTTCTTTTTTTGCTTACGTACAGATACCAGATCGAGCGAGGTCACAACGTAGTAGTGAAGGCCTCTTCCGCTGCCCACCTGTGGGACGACCTCCAAGCTCTGACCTTCAGTCTGGACAAGTCCCAAGTGGACACACTCAGCGCGCTCAATCGGCAAAAACGCACCTTTGTTTTTAAAGGGTAAGTGCTTCATCATCACCATTTCAGCCGAAATACTTGAGGAAGCTGAGGAGCTGGAGAGGGGGCTAAAGGCTAAATGTTTCCTGGTAGCTACAACCTAGGAGACTTTAAGCCAAGAGTGAATCTGAATAAGTTACTTCTAGGCAAGCCTGCTCTACCGTCGACCACATCATCACTTACCATCAGGTGAGGTAGTGATAGCGCAAGCCTATCAATAATACCGTAGGGGCCCAGCATGACCTCTTAGATTTAAATCTTTTCTCTTTAAATGGTAATGAGTCAAGTTTCTTTTCTTTAAATGCTAATTTGTTAAGGTTAGAAAGCTTGAAATTTTTCATGACCACATTTTGTAAGTTTGGATTGTGCTTCAATCTTTTCTGCATAGCCAATAATTTAGTTTCCATAAGTTTCCTCCTTGGAATGTGGCGCAAAGAATATTCCCAATCAGCAGTCAGCTTCAAATCTAATAGAATGGGTACCATGTGGTTTATATTCAGATTTTTCTTCGATCCTGGGGCCCACTCGAGATACCTATCCAATGGTAGCTTTGCCATCTTTATTCCATCCCTTTTAGCTTTAGCTAGAGAGAGTGGTTCATTATTTACCTTATCTACCATGCATCCAATGATATACACAGCATCATGATCAAACTTTGTTAGTTCTTCTCGACAATGGGGAGTCAGATAAACCAACTTCTCTTTTGGAAATACATTTAAATAGCTTTCTGTGTGAATATTCAAAGGAAACCAGGGTTCATCTAACGAAGGAATATTTTTCCGCATTTGCTTCATAAATTGTCCTTCCGTATTCACATTACACATGTGCAAGTTAAAGGGTTCTTTATGAATTCTGTTGTCACCAAAAACAAACGTCATTTGTTTAGCAGCATTTAAGGTTTCTTTATAAACCATACTATCTTCATATGAGCAGTCTATTACAACTGGTTGTCCAAATATCATAGCTTGAAGGGCCCTATAGTTATCATACTGGTTTATTGACTGGTCTCTGATTCGCAGAAACAATGACTGGTGTTGTATACCATAAAGAAGGTCATCTTCATTTTCTTTGCTGTCTTCAGGTTTTATAACTGGATTTTCCTTTCTTCTAGCTTCTCTCTTAGCCTTGAAATTTTCCTTAGATTTTTCTGTTTTGAACAAATATCTAAGGTAACTGGCACGTTGACTTCTTGTAGATAGGTCTAATAAATGTTGCCACTGGTCTTTGTTTATGTAGTTTGGGGCGTATCGACCATCCTGGCGCATCACCACAACTTCTAACATTAAAATTCTGAGCTTTTTCTCCAGTTCTGCATCACCTTTACATATGTTTTCAACTATTTCATCTGTATCAACTATTTGTGATAAATAACATCGCGGTTGTCCAAAAGTAAGCTGATTAATGTTAAATATTCTCTGAATAGGCTGATAAAGCTGTTCTAATGCAGTGCATCATTATTATTTATTCACACAGAATGCAATAAATTGTACAGTGTACTTAAATTACACCTTGCCGCCACTGTTTGAGGTTAACTTCACCAGGCCAGGTTGGTCCAGGCCTGAGGGTCCTGAGACCTTTATTAGCACAAAATAACTCAATAAATTACATTTAGATTTAATTAGATTTTAATTTTTAAGTGTACTTGCTTTTATTGTGTGCCTTTTCATTTAATTTTGTTTTCATTATTATAGATGTAAGCATAGCATATTAAGGAACTTAGAATACGTAATGTTTTTTCGTCAATATTTTTGTGTGCTTAGTCTAAGCTCACAAAAATATACCCATAGACAAATAAAAGCTTAAATCAACTAAATCGAAATCACAAGTCGATGAGCAAATTATTATTTAATTTGGTTTTCATTATTATAGATGTAAGCATAGCATATTAAGGAACTTAGAATACGTAATGTTTTTTCGTCAATATTTTTGTGTGCGTCTAAGCTCACAAAAATATTTAAAATTATAAGCTCTACTCTACATTGGTATACAATTAAAATTCTATTAATTAATAAGACAATTATGTGTCATTGTAAAAAATTAAAATTATAAAAATACAAATTAAATGACAACTACACACACTCATATTAAAATTAAAATAAAATTAAATGAAACGTTACACACTAATGTGTAACCCTTAAACAAATAAAAGCTTAAATCAACTAAATCGAAATCACAAGTCGATGAGCAAATTATTATTTAATTTGGTTTTCATTATTATAGATGTAAGCATAGCATATTAAGGAACTTAGAATACGTAATGTTTTTTCGTCAATATTTTTGTGTGCGTCTAAGCTCACAAAAATATTTACGAAAAACCATTACGTATTCTAAGTTCCTTAATATGCTATGCTTACATCTATAATAATGAAAACCAAATTAAATAATAATTTGCTCATCGACTTGTGATTTCGATTTAGTTGATTTAAGCTTTTATTTGTTTAAGGGTTACACATTAGTGTGTAACGTTTCATTTAATTGTATTTTAATTTTAATATGAGTGTGTGTAGTTGTCATTTAATTTGTATTTTTATAATTTTAATTTTTTACAATGACACATAATTGTCTTATTAATTAATAGAAGTTTAATTGTATACCAATGTAGAGCAGAGCTTATAATTTTAGAAGAAAAAAAAAATTAATTAAGTATTTTAGATAATTATTTCATAGCTTATGGCCAGTTTCGGGATCGAAAATTATGGCGAATTTAATCTTGATCGTTTCTCCTTTCTATAGACCGTCGCTTGTCCCCTCAAAGAAAAGTAATTAATAGTGTTTACAACTCAATGTTTCATACAAAATGTCATCTCATTAAAATCGGTCCATTTTCTTAGGATAAATATTTATCAGTCAAAACAAAATCCAAAAATTCAATTACATATTTTTATTTCACATGGGCCATAGGACAATAAACTCGCAAAACACGGTGCATTTAGAATAGTTGTCGAATAACCGAGCGGCGATAAGCGAGAGGCCGCACCATTTTTTACTGACCGATTGTCTGTAGCGAAAAGGAACGACCCGTGCAAATTACTTCACTCGACTTGCGTTTAATATGTGACACGTCAATAGTTTCATTCTAGAAGCCAGGTGTCAGTAGGTAAAATGTCTCCATTTTACAACCAGTAGACACGCAGTCAACTACACAACTTCTACATGAAATCAATAGCAACTCAATAACGATTAAATTACTCTGTATCATTTCCACAACAAATTAAATTTTCAGAATGGGCTACACTCACAAAAACTATTGGTTTTTAGAATCATAAAAACTTTAAAATCATTTTCTATTAGGAAACCATTTTTGTGTCTTTTCATTTAGTTTAATTTTATACCTACGTACTTAAAACTTAACGTAATTAGCTTAGCTTTTCATTTAATTAGATTTTAATAAGTACCTATATGCGTACGAATTTAGAATTATTTTTATCATCAATATTTTTTGTTTGCTCAACTTATATTGATAACTCGTCAAAAATTTGTGATTTTGTCTAATTTAATTTACTTTTTATTTGTATTAGTTTTTTGTGTACTTGCCGCATTATTGTGTGCCTTTTCATTTAATTTGATTTTAATTGTTATAATAAGCGTAACACTATTAATAAATTTAGATATATGTATTTTAATCATCAATATTTTTTGTGTGTTTAGATAATTTGCTCATCATCTTGTGATTTCGTCTTATTTGATTTAAGTTTTTATTTGTATGGAGTGCTTGTTTACGGAGACGCGGGGCGTCGCGCGGCGCGTGGAGCGAGGCGTCTAGCGGCTTGCTACGGCGCATACCCCAATACGAGCATACGGTGATACCTGATAATGTGCTTGCCGCATTCACCGCCGCGATCTTCGCCGCGGCAGGCAGCGCTACTCTACACGCCCCGCGTCATCGCACACATCGCAAACACAAACGTTTGGCCATTGCCAAACGATGTTGTTTACGATGTTGTTTACAAAGACGCGGGGCGTGCGCTCGTATTGGGGCATGCGACGTCGCAAGCGGCGCGGCGGGCAGCGCCTATATTTCAAGCAAACGCATGTAAAAACGCTTCACCATAAGAGCTGGGCTACACGATGCATTGTGCGCCGCACCGCAAATATTTCGACGAATAAGTGGACCGTACAAGCGGAACAGGCGCTCGGTTGCCCGCCGATTCTTCGAAATAATTACGGTGCGGTGCCGCAAAGAATCGTGTGGCCCAGCTCTACCGGCTCGCACTAAATTCAAATATATTATGTTTGAATTTAGTGCGGGCCGCGCCGCTCAACGCGCCACGCGTCTCCATAAACAAGCACTTAGGGTTAGACACTAATGTGTAAGTTTTCATTTAAGTTTATTTTACTTTTTACTTTTATGGTGTGGGTACTTTTTATTTTATGTTATTTTCATTTCATATGTAAACACTAACTGGGGCTTTCATGAAATATCATTTTACTTTTAGAAGCTTACTAAGCTTATAAGTATATTTTTTCATAATTTTAGTGACTTTATATTCCATTCTTTTAATTTTAATTAAGTATTTTTGTAACAATTATTTTATAGTTTACACCCGGTTTCAGATATGAAAATTATTGCGAATTTAATCAGGATCGTTTCTTCTTTTTTATAGAACGTTGCAGAATAATTAATATCGTATTTACTTTTATATTTTCAAGTTTTAAAATCTACTATAAACGAGACCAACATCATTCTTGCACTCACAAAATATGACGGATTAGAGTACTGGATAACTAATTTACATGGCTGAGTGGTCGAAATATACCTCAGCCGCCAAACCAACTATTAGGCCGGCCGCACACGATCAGTTTCCTAATTAGGTTCATTCAGAATTCAAGAATTCAGATTCGGAAACCTAAAATGTAAGCAGATCATTTAGGTTTCCGGTTTTGATTTCCTGATCAGGAAACCTAAATAGGAAACCGAACGTTTGCGACCGGACTTAGGGCTCGTACACAAAACTGCGATGCGATGCGAATTCGCAACGCAGAAAATTTGCGTAGCGTAGCGTAGAGGGAGCTCGCACATTTTTGCGATGCGACGTCGCATCGCAGTTTTGTGTACGAGCCCTTACAGACCGATTGTCTATAGCGAAAAGGAACGACCCGTGCAACAAAATGTCAAAAGCGCGCGAACTACTGCGATTGGTTGAATGAGCCCCAATAGTCAGACATTTATTTATAAACAAGTAATTTGTATCTCACTTTACATACATAATTAAATTACACAATTACAGTTTTACAAGAATTTAAAATTAAATTACAAATAATAAAATAAATAGGACCTAGTCGCACGTTTTTCGCAAAATGTCTACTGGTCTTAAAATGTCAGTCTTGTCGTTTTCGCAGAATGACTCTCACTAGTGTCTCTTTCGCAAAATATCGTGTAGTAAGATCAATCAAGGACTACGGACTACCGGTTTCCTTTGAGATTCCCTCGTGGCCCTAGCGGGCATCGGCCGTGGTGGGCTGGGTACGATTTTCCAACAGTTCCTTTAGTCACATATTATTGTCCACTATATCAAATTGTCCACTGTATCAAAATGTCTACTGTATCAAAATGTCCAATGTATCAAAATGACCACTGTACCCGAAATGTCTACAGTTTTAATATGTCCACTCTTCATAACGTACACTGTACAAAAAAAAAAAAAAATTTAGGAGGTCCAGACTCATATGTGGGGCCCGCCGTCGCTGCGGAAGCAACCGGCGGCAAAGCTAAACGCGCCCCAGACGCTCATGGCTATCCGGATGGTGCGGGGATGCCACACGGTCTCTCGCGAAGCGGAGAACCTCTTTGCCGGCCTGCTGCTATGGGATCTGGAGGCAACAGTCCTTGCACGCATGTACGATACAGTGATGGGTACGTCATTATTATGGCGGTAAGTCCTTTTTGAGGAGTGGCTGGAAAGACGCGGTGCGGTACATGTGTGCCGTTAGTTCGGCCGCGGCAAGGCGCGACTCCACCTGCGTCTTGACCAGCGTGTCCTCGGCCTAGTAGACCACGCTAACGCCGCCGGGATGATCACCAGCATGTTACTAACACGACATTTTGCGAAAGGCAATGTAAAAGCATGTATCGATCTAGCGGGGCCACTCGAGCCAGACCGAAAAAACTAGTGGCAATGCTTTGTTTATTCAATGTAACTCATAAATCTACTAACCAGATCTAATGTACCTTAACTATTTTCATACAAATTACAGATAATCGCCTCATCCATCCAGCGGGGCCCACGGTTATGCCAGAGCTGAGTGAGGATTGGTTTTTACGTTACGCGATCGGGACGTTTACAGCGTTTGGCTCTCTGATTGGTTAAGTGGTGGGAGGGCGGGCCAATGGGAGCGCCGCACGTCATAAACGTGTCGAACGCGCTAACGTGAAACTAATTCGCACTAGGCACGCCGAGCGTAATAGAACCGCAGGCCCCGCTGGACAGATGACGCGATTAATTGTAATTTCTATCAAAATAGTTGAGGTAGGTACTTTGGATCTTGTTAGTTTTGCGAGGGACATTGAACAAACCAAGCATTGTCTCTAGTTTTTTTTCGGTCTAGCTCGAGTAGCCCCACTAGATCGATACATATCAGGTCGTGCAATCTGCCATCGTTATTAAAAAGGGCACAACTAACATTTTCTCGAAATTGAGTTAAATACATATTCGGAATCAGAAAAAAAAAAACCGAATATGTATTTAACTCAATTTTGGAAAAAAAGTTCAGTTGTGCCCTTTTTAACAACGACGGCAGCATGTGTGCTGCTAGTTCGGCTTGCGCCAGGACCAGCATGTCGTCAGCGTAGCAGGCCACGCTGACGGCACCGGAGAGGCCGACGTACAGCACGATACTGAGGCGTACTGTCCACGGACGCGTAGCTTCAGGGCTGAAACTGCGTATAGCGGGCGTCCGTGCGGTTCCATACAAAATTGCCCGCGCGTGTTCCAGTAACGGAGCACGTTTGTATGGATCCGCACGGACGCCCGCTTTACTCAGTTTCAGGCCTCATAGTCGCGTATACGTCATTATACGCTTGGCGCAATCTCTCTCACAATGTCGCTTTCGCAGAATGACTCTCAAAATGTCGCTCCCAAAAGGCCTTATGCGACGTTTTGCGAGAGGCAATGTAAGAATTGCTCTTCGCAACGCATTAAGCCTACTGTCCACGGACGCGTAGCTTCATAGACGCGTACTCATCATTATACGCTTGGTGTACACCTGCTCAGAGCTTACAAACAAAACTATGCAACTGTCGACGAAGCGGCAACGTCTGCATGTAGTGACGCGACCGCACGTTGCCGCTTTGTCGACAGAATTTTGTATGTAAGCTTCACGCAGGCGTACACCAAGCGTATAATGACGAATACGCGACTATGAAGCTGCGCGTCCGTGGACAGTAGGCCTAATGCGACATTTTGCAAGAAGCAATTCTTACGTTGACTCGCAAAATGTCGCATTAGGCCTTTTGAGAGCGACCTTTTGAGAGTCATTCTGCGAAAGCGACATTGTGAGAGAGATTGCGCCAAGCGCATAATAACGATTACGCGACTATAAAGCTACGCGTCCGTGGACAGTAGGCCTAATGCGACATTTTGCGAGAAGCAATTCTTACATTGCCTCGCAAAATGTTGCATTAGGCCTTTTGAGAATCATTCTGCGAAAGCGACACTGTGAGAGACATTTTACGACCAGTAGACATTTTGCGAAAGACGTTTTGAGACTGACCCCTCAACAGCCAATTGCACAAGGCCTACTGTCCACGGACGCGTAGCTTCATAGACGCGTATATAATTCCTCATTATACGCTTGGTGTACGCCTGCGTGAAGCTTACATACAAAATTCTGTCGACGAAGCGGCAACGTCGCGGTCGCGTCGTTACATGCAGACGTTGCCGCTTCGTCGACAGTTTCATAGTTTAGTACGCAGGCGTACACCACGCGTATACTGACGAATACGCGTCTATGAAGCTACGCGTCCGTGGACAGTAGATTCGACTTGCGTACAATTTGTAACCAGCCAATAATTTCATTCTAGAACCGGGTGTTAGTAGATAATTTTAGTATTAATTTTTAATAAAATAAGTAAAAAGTGTAGTAGTTAAGCATTCATTTTTCAATAAATAAAATAATTAATTAAGTAAAAAAATCTTGTATTTTTATTTTATTCAATAATGATTTCACTTAACATAATTCATTTATAACTAAAAACCTATCAGAATTGAGTATTGAAGAGTTAAGAATGAGACAAATTACGTATACTTCATTCGCAATAAATAACATTAGATATTTAAACCCACCTCTTACTGTCCGTTCAACCGATTTTGACCTTTATTGCGTTGGTACTATGATACATGGCGGCAGCAGTAAATAGTTGGTATTGTCACCACTTTTTTGCTTTTAATGCCATCCTTATGCCTGCGGAATAGATGTCAAAATCGGATGAACGGGCAGTAAGAAAGGTTTGTTGAAATGTCTAATCTTATTGCGAAAGGAGTGTACACTGTACACACTTATCTACTTTATTGCCAAAGAGACCATCTATAAATTACGTCCACATTAAGGGGTGGGGGAGGGAATCGACGAAGTGTGACGAGGGGTTTTTTTTATAGGTGGGTAAGTCATCTAATGACAAATCCCGCCCTTGGGCGGAGCGGGAGATAGTGTCAGACTTTTACTGACTAAAAACCCACTCCTGTTCCATCTTGGCCTTCGTCCTCCACCTCCGTGGCCCCAGTAGGCTTCGACCCTGCTGGGCCCCTACGATTTGCTGACATCTCCTTGAGGTGCGCGTGGAACAGTACGCGCCGTCGACGACTTAGGCTCGGTCCGGACGGTTACCGGACAGTCGGACGGCGAGCTACCCATTGTTCGCCGTCTGCAAGCCCGCGCCTACGGGTGTGACGAGGGGTGGGATATTATTTTTATACATTTATTTATCTCAGCACCCTAAGGTCCTGGACCTTTGGAAGGCGTACGAGGAGCCGAAACCAACTCGCAGAGGCCCTTTTAGACGCTTTTAATGGAAAGTGGTACGAACCGGTGATTATCCCTGTACGCACTATGCTAGTGCATCCAAGGACAACCCCCGGTTGGTGGGAAACTATTGCGACATATGGAAAACTAAGATATAAGGCTATGGTTTTTGGAGTCTTAAGTGGACTGGTTACCAGGAAATATGTTAAGACTATGGCCCCTGCCTAAACAATGTTTTTAATATCCATCGTCAAAAGGCAGGGGGTGACTTGCACACTCAATAAATGGGCCCCCATAAACGGTCGCTAGCACGAAGTGACGTAGCAACAAGAGGGCAACATATCCTGAGGTGCTTAAGGAGTGGAGAGGTATAACACGGCTATCAGGACAATCCCGGAAGTACGGTCAAGATGCCTACCAGCACCTTACTGGATTATACATCCTTCTCCCGAGCACGTTTGCTCTTGCGAATCTCCACTCAAGCCAGCCAATAAAGGCAAGAGAGAGGTGGGAGCTCTGTTCCTCGTCAGTGTTCACTACGGCCGGCCAATAAAGGCAAGCCGGAGATGAAGAACAAGAATTTTCCCGGGAGATCGGGTCCGTGGGGTCGCTAATGCCCAACAGTTCGCCACAAAACTGCCCTGCGGATTTATTATTATTTTTATACATTTATTTATCTCAGCACCCTAAGGTCCTGGACCTTTGGAAGGCGTACGAGGAGCCGAAACCAACTCGCAGAGGCCCCAGTCAAAAAATAAAGTTCATTTCTTATTTTGCTTACGTACAGATACCAGATCGAGCGAGGTCACAACGTAGTAGTGAAGGCCTCTTCCGCCGCCCACCTGTGGGACGACCTCCAAGCTCTGACCTTCAGTCTGGACAAGTCCCAAGTGGACACACTCAGCGCGCTCAATCGGCAAAAACGCACCTTTGTTTTTAAAGGGTAAGTGCTTCATCATCACCATTTCAGCCGAAATACTTGAGGAAGCTGAGGAGCTGGAGAGGGGGCTAAAGGCTAAATGTTTCCTGGTAGCTACAACCTAGGAGACTTTAAGCCAAGAATGAATCTGAATAAGTTACTTCTAGGCAAGCCTGCTCTACCGTCAACCACATCATCACTTACCATCAGGTGAGGTAGTGATAGCGCAAGCCTATCAATAATACCGTAGGGGCCCAGCATGACCTCTTAGATTTAAATCTTTTCTCTTTAAATGGTAATGAGTCAAGTTTCTTTTCTTTAAATGCTAATTTGTTAAGGTTAGAAAGCTTGAAATTTTTCATGACCACATTTTGTAAGTTTGGATTGTGCTTCAATCTTTTCTGCATAGCCAATAATTTAGTTTCCATAAGTTTCCTCCTTGGAATGTGGCGCAAAGAATATTCCCAATCAGCAGTCAGCTTCAAATCTAATAGAATGGGTACCATGTGGTTTATATTCAGATTTTTCTTCGATCCTGGGGCCCACTCGAGATACCTATCCAATGGTAGCTTTGCCATCTTTATTCCATCCCTTTTAGCTTTAGCTAGAGAGAGTGGTTCATTACTTACCTTATCTACCATGCATCCAATGATATACACAGCATCATGATCAAACTTTGTTAGTTCTTCTCGACAATGGGGAGTCAGATAAACCAACTTCTCTTTTGAAATACATTTAAATAGCTTTCTGTGTGAATATTCAAAGGAAACCAGGGTTTATCTAACGAAGGAAAATTTTTCGCATTTGCTTCATAAATTGTTCTTCCATATTCACATTACACATGTGCAAGTTAAAGGGTTCTTTATGAATTCTGTTGTCACCAAAAACAAACGTCATTTGTTTAGCAGCATTTAAGGTTTCTTTATAAACCATACTATCTTCATATGAGCAGTCTATTACAACTGATTGTCCAAATATCATAGCTTGAAGGGCCCTATAGTTATCATACTGGTTTATTGACTGGTCTCTGATTCGCAGAAACAATGACTGGTGTTGTATACCATAAAGAAGGTCATCTTCATTTTCTTTGCTGTCTTCAGGTTTTATAACTGGATTTTCCTTTCTTCTAGCTTCTCTCTTAGCCTTGAAATGTATGTTGCCACTGGTCTTTGTTTATGTAGTTTGGGGCGTATCGACCATCCTGGCGCATCACCACAACTTCTAACATTAAAATTCTGAGCTTTTTCTCCAGTTCTGCATCACCTTTACATATGTTTTCAACTATTTCATCTGTATCAACTATTTGTGATAAATAACATCGCGGTTGTCCAAAAGTAAGCTGATTAATGTTAAATATTCTCTGAATAGGAGCAGCCTTGCTTCGATATTGACGAACAGCTGATAAAGCTGTTCTAATGCAGTGCATCATTATTATTTATTCACACAGAATGCAATAAATTGTACAGTGTACTTAAATTACACCTTGCCGCCACTGTTTGAGGTTAACTTCACCAGGCCAGGTTGGTCCAGGCCTGAGGGTCCTGAGACCTTTATTAGCACAAAATAACTCAATAAATTACATTTAGATTTAATTAGATTTTAATTTTTAAGTGTACTTGCTTTTATTGTGTGCCTTTTCATTTAATTTGGTTTTCATTATTATAGATGTAAGCATAGCATATTAAGGAACTTAGAATACGTAATGTTTTTTCGTCAATATTTTTGTGTGCTTATAGTCTAAGCTCACAAAAATATACCCTTATACAAATAAAAGCTTAAATCAACTAAATCGAAATCACAAGTCGATGAGCAAATTATTATTTAATTTGGTTTTCATTATTATAGATGTAAGCATAGCATATTAAGGAACTTAGAATACGTAATCGTTTTTCGTTAATATTTTTGTGAGCTTAGACTAAGCACAGAATTTTTTTTTCTTCTAAAATTATAAGCTCTACTCTACATTGGTATACAATTAAAATTCTATTAATTAATAAGACAATTATGTGTCATTGTAAAAAATTAAAATTATAAAAATACAAATTAAATGACAACTACACACACTCATATTAAAATTAAAATAAAATTAAATGAAACGTTACACACTAATGTGTAACCCTTAAACAAATAAAAGCTTAAATCAACTAAATCGAAATCACAAGTCGATGAGCAAATTATTATTTAATTTGGTTTTCATTATTATAGATGTAAGCATAGCATATTAAGGAACTTAGAATACGTAATGGTTTTTCGTTAATATTTTTGTGAGCTTAGACTAAGCACAGAAAAATATTGACGAAAAAACATTACGTATTCTAAGTTCCTTAATATGCTATGCTTACATCTATAATAATGAAAACCAAATTAAATAATAATTTGCTCATCGACTTGTGATTTCGATTTAGTTGATTTAAGCTTTTATTTGTTTAAGGGTTACACATTAGTGTGTAACGTTTCATTTAATTTTATTTTAATTTTAATATGAGTGTGTGTAGTTGTCATTTAATTTGTATTTTTATAATTTTAATTTTTTACAATGACACATAATTGTCTTATTAATTAATAGAATTTTAATTGTATACCAATGTAGAGTAGAGCTTATAATTTTAGAAGAAAAAATAATAATAATTAAGTATTTTAGATAATTATTTCATAGCTTAGGGCCAGTTTCGGGATCGAAAATTATGGCGAATTTAATCTTGATCGTTTCTTCTTTCTATAGACCGTCGCTTGGAAAAGTAATTAATAGTGTTTTACAACTCAATGTTTCATACAAAATGTCATCTCATTAAAATCGGTCCATTTTCTTAGGATAAGTATTTATCAGTCAAAACAAAATCCAAAAATTCAATTACATATTTTTATTTCACATGGGCCATAGGACAATAAACTCGCAAAACACGGTGCATTTAGAATAGTTGTCGAATAACCGAGCGGCGATAAGCGAGAGGCCGCACCATTTTTTACTGACCGATTGTCTGTAGCGAAAAGGAACGACCCGTGTAAATTACTTCACTCGACTTGCGTTTAATTTGTGACACGTCAATAGTTTCATTCTAGAAGCCAGGTGTCAGTAGGTAAAATGTCTCCATTTTACAACCAGTAGACACGCAGTCAACTACACAACTTCTACATGAAATCAATAGCAACTCAATAACGATTAAATTACTCTGTATCATTTCCACAACAAATTAAATTTTCAGAATGGGCTACACTCACAAAAACTATTGGTTTTTAGAATCATAAAAACTTTTAAATCATTTTCTATTATGAAACCATTTTTGTGTCTTCATTTAGTTTAATTTTATACCTACGTACTTAAAACTTAACGTAATTAGCTTAGCTTTTCATTTAATTAGATTTTAATAAGTACCTATAAGCGTACGAATTTAGAATTATTTTTATCATCAATATTTTTTGTTTGCTCAACTTATATTGATAACTCGTCAAAAATTTGTGATTTTGTCTAATTTAATTTACTTTTAATTTGTATTAGTTTTTTGTGTACTTGCCGCATTATTGTGTGCCTTTTCATTTAATTTGATTTTAATTGTTATAATAAGCGTAACACTATTAATAAATTTAGATATATGTATTTTAATCATCAATATTTTTTGTGTGTTTAGATAATTTGCTCATCATCTTGTGATTTCGTCTTATTTGATTTAAGTTTTTATTTGTATAAGGAGTGCTTGTTTACGGAGACGCGGGGCGTCGCGCGGCGCGTGGAGCGAGGCGTCTAGCGGCTTGCTACGGCGCATACCCCAATACGAGCATACGGTGATACCTGATAATATGCTTGCCGCATTCACCGCCGCGGCAGGCAGCGCTACTCTACACGCCCCGCGTCATCGCACACATCGCAAACACAAACGTTTGGCAATTTACGATGTTGTTTACAAAGACGCGGGGCGTGCGCTCGTATTGGGGCATGCGCCGTCGCAAGCGGCGCGGCGGGCAGCGCCTATATTTCAAGCAAACGCATGTAAAAACGCTTCACCATAAGAGCTGGGCTACACGGTGCATTGCGCGCCGCACCGCAAATATTTCGACGAATAGGTGGACCGTTCGAGCCACATGTCGCTCGTTTGCCCGCCGATTCTTCGAAATAATTGCGGTGCGGTGCCGCAAAGAATCATGTGGCCCAGCTCTACCGGCCCGCACTAAATTCAAACATAATAATGTAGAGATGTAGGTGTGTAGATGTTTGAATTTAGTGCGGGCCGCGCCGCTCAACGCGCCACGCGACGCCCCGCGTCTCCATAAACAAGCACTTAGGGTTAGACACTAATGTGTAAGTTTTCATTTAAGTTTATTTTACTTTTATGGTGTGGGTACTTTTTATTTTATGTGATTTTCGTTTCATATGTAAACACTAAAATTATGAAAACTTATACTTATAAGCTTAGTACGCTTCTAAAAGTAAAATGATATTTAATGAAAGCCCCACTTTTATTAAATGAAATAATGAATGATTTATTTATTTAATGAAAGTGGGGCTTTCATTAAATATCATTTTACTTTTAGAAGCGTATTAAGCTTATAAGTATAAGTTTTCATAATTTTAGTGACTTTATCTTCTAATTAGCTTATATTTTTTATAATTTTAGTGACTTTATATTCCATTCATTTAATTTTAATTAAGTATTTTTGTAACAATTATTTTATAGTTTACACCCGGTTTCAGATATGAAAATTATTGCGAATTTAATCAGGATCGTTTCTTCTTTTTTATAGAACGTTGCAGAATAATTAATATCGTATTTACTTTTATATTTTCAAGTTTTAAAATCTACTATAAACGAGACCAACATCATTCTTGCACTCACAAAATATGACGGATTAGAGTACTGGATAACTAATTTACATGGCTGAGTGGACGAAATATACCTCAGCCGCCAAACCAACTATTAGGCCGGCCGCACACGATCAGTTTCCTAATTAGGTTCATTCAGAATTCAAGAATTCAGATTCGGAAACCTAAAATGTAAGCAGATCATTTAGGTTTCCGGTTTTGATTTCCTGATCAGGAAACCTAAATAGGAAACCGAACGTTTGCGACCGGCCTTAGGGCTCGTACACAAAACTGCGATGCGATGCGAATTCGCAACGCAGAAAATTTGCGTAGCGTAGCGTCGCATCGCAGTTTTGTGTACGAGCCCTTACAGACCGATTGTCTATAGCGAAAAGGAACGACTCGTGCAACAAAATGTCAAAAGCGCGCGAACTACTGCGATTGGTTGAATGAGCCCCAATAGTCGGACATTTATTTATAAACAAGTAATTTGTATCTCACTTTACATACATAATTAAATTACACAATTACAGTTTTACAAGAATTTAAAATTAAATTACAAATAATAAATTAAATAGGACCTAGTCGCACGATTTTCGCAAAATGTCTACTGGTCTTAAAATGTCTGTCTTGTCGTTTTCGCAGAATGACTCTCACTAGTGTCTCTTTCGCAAAATATCGTGAAGTAAGATCAATCAAGGACTACGGACTACCGGTTTCCTTTGAGATTCCCTCGTGGCCCTAGCGGGCATCGGCCGTGGTGGGCTGGGTACGATTTTCCAACAGTTCCTTTAGTCACATATTGTCCACTATATCAAATTGTCCACTGTATCAAAATGTCTACTGTATCAAAATGTCCAATGTATCAAAATGACCACTGTACCCGAAATGTCTACAGTTTTAATATGTCCACTCTTCATAACGACCACTGTACAAAAAAAAAAAAAAATTTAGGAGGTCCAGACTCCTATGTGGGGCCCGCCGTCGCTGCGGAAGCAACCGGCGGCAAAGCTAAACGCGCCCCAGACGGTCATGGCTATCCGGATGGTGCGGGGATGCCACACGGTCTCTCGCGAAGCGGAGAACCTCTTTGCCGGCCTGCTGCTATGGGATCTGGAGGCAACAGTCCTTGCACGCACGTACGATACAGTGATGGGTACGTCATTATTATGGCGGTAAGTCCTTTTTGAGGAGTGGCTGGAAAGACGCGGTGCGGTACATGTGTGCCGTTAGTTCGGCCGCGGCAAGGCGCGACTCCACCTGCGCCTTGACCAGCGTGTCCTCGGCCTAGTAGACCACGCTAACGCCGCCGGGATGATCACCAGCATGTTACTAACACGACATTTTGCGAAAGGCAATGTAAAAGCATGTGTCGATCTAGCGGGGCCACTCGAGCCAGACCGAAAAAACTAGTGGCAATGCTTTGTTTGTTCAATGTAACTCATAAATCTACTAACCAGATCTAATGTACCTTAACTATTTTCATACAAATTACAGATAATCGCCTCATCCATCCAGCGGGGCCCACGGTTATGCCAGAGCTGAGTGAGGATTGGTTTTTACGTTACGCGATCGGGACGTTTACAGCGTTTGGCTCTCTGATTGGTTAAGTGGTGGGAGGGCGGGCCAATGGGAGCGCCGCACGTCATAAACGTGTCGAACGCGCTAACGTGAAACTAATTCGCACTAGGCACGCCGAGCGTAATAGAACCGCAGGCCCCGCTGGACAGATGACGCGATTAATTGTAATTTCTATCAAAATAGTTGAGGTAGGTACTGTCGCAACTCTCTGTGCGACAGTACCAGGATCTTCAATTCGCGGCTGTAGCAATGAAACGCTTATTTCATTGAATACTTATATTGCTTCACGATAATGACTTCACTTTTCAATCGTCGCGTCCGAACTCCTTTGAATAATCCTTTGATGCCTCCAATCTTTTTCACAACTGCTGCAAACTTGGTGTACTGTGCAATTAAATCTTTTACGTCCCTTTCCGTGACGCCTGCTCCTTGAGCCACTCGCGTGATCCTGGTGGGTTGTTTCGAAAAAAGTTTGGCGCCATCACGGTGGTCCAGTTCTCCTTCATTCATAGAATCCATTATTGTCATTAGACACTTCAGTTTAGCCATTGATTCTTGTTCACTACCTTTTGACATAAGATCTTGGGAAAACCCAGGAATCATGCCCATTATTTGTGAGAATGGTCCCATTTTCATGATGTTTTGAAATTGTTCATACATGGCACGCAATGTGAACTGTCCGTGTTTAAGTTTTTCTAATAATTCATCATTATCATCAAGTTTGAGTTCATTTACTTTATCTAAACGAAAAAGTTCACATTGGTTTTTGAAAGACATTTCCTCATTATATATGTATTTGAAATAAGCTAGGGCCGGGCCCTCTAAGTATGCTCCCATAATAAGTGCCAAATCATTTTCTGGCCATTTATTTATTGCCGCAATACGGCGAAATTGCATCAGAAAATCGTCGAATGTTACATTCGATCCTATGCCCGAAAACAAAATTGCTTGTGCCATATTTGCCCCTTTTTATGTTTAATTTATTAAATTTTCACTTAGCTTTATTCCATTAATGGTGCTTTCTACCCGGCGCCTCCGCCACTTTGTCGCAACTCTCTGTGCGACAGTACTTTGGATCTTGTTAGTTTTGCGAGGGACATTGAACAAACCAAGCATTGTCTCTAGTTTTTTTTCGGTCTAGCTCGAGTAGCCCCACTAGATCGATACATATCAGGTCGTGCAATCTGCCATCGTTATTAAAAAGGGCACAACTAACATTTTCTCGAAATTGAGTTAAATACATATTCGGAATCAGAAAAAAAAAACCGAATATGTATTTAACTCAATTTTGGAAAAAAAAATCAGTTGTGCCCTTTTTAACAACGACGGCAGCATGTGTGCTGCTAGTTCGGCTTGCGCCAGGACCAGCATGTCGTCAGCGTAGAGGCCGACGCACAGCACGATACTGAGGCGTACTGTCCACGGACGCGTAGCTTCAGGGCTGAAACTGCGTATAGCGGGCGTCCGTGCGGTTCCATACAAAATTGCCCGCGCGTGTTCCCGTAACGGAGCACGTTTGTATGGATCCGCACGGACGCCCGCTTTACTCAGTTTCAGGCCTCATAGTCGCGTATACGTCATTATACGCTTGGCGCAATCTCTCTCACAATGTCGCTTTCGCAGAATGACTCTCAAAATGTCGCTCCCAAAAGGCCTTATGCGACGTTTTGCGAGAGGCAATGTAAGAATTGCTCTTCGCAACGCATTAGGCCTACTGTCCACGGACGCGTACTCATCATTATACGCTTGGTGTACACCTGCTCAGAGCTTACAAACAAAACTATGCAACTGTCGACGAAGCGGCAACGTCTGCATGTAGTGACGCGACCGCACGTTGCCGCTTTGTAGACAGAATTTTGTATGTAAGCTTCACGCAGGCGTACACCAAGCGTATAATGACGAATACGCGACTATGAAGCTACGCGGCCGTGGACAGTAGGCCTAATGCGACATTTTGCAAGAAGCAATTCTTACGTTGACTCGCAAAATGTCGCATTAGGCCTTTTGAGAGCGACCTTTTGAGAGTCATTCTGCGAAAGCGACATTGTGAGAGAGATTGCGCCAAGCGCACAATAACGATTACGCGACTATAAAGCTACGCGTCCGTGGACAGTAGGCCTAATGCAACATTTTGCGAGAAGCAATTCTTACATTGCCTCGCAAAATGTTGCATTAGGCCTTTTGAGAATCATTCTGCGAAAGCGGTACTGTGAGAGACATTTTACGACCAGTAGACATTTTGCGAAAGACGTTTTGAGACTGACCCCTCAACAGCCAATTGCAAAAGGCCTACTGTCCACGGACGCGTAGCTTCATAGACGCGTATATAATTCCTCATTATACGCTTGGTGTACGCCTGCGTGAAGCTTACATACAAAATTCTGTCGACGAAGCGGCAACGTCGCGGTCGCGTCGTTACATGCAGACGTTGCCGCTTCGTCGACAGTTTCATAGTTTAGTACGCAAGCTTCACGCAGGCGTACACCACGCGTATACTAACGAATACGCGTCTATGAAGCTACGCGTCCGTGGACAGAAGATTTGACTTGCGTACAATTTGTAACCAGCCAATAATTTCATTCTAGAACCGGGTGTTAGTAGATAATTTTAGTATTAATTTTTAATAAAATAAGTAAAAAGTGTAGTAGTTAAGCATTCATTTTTCAATAAATAAAATAATTAATTAAGTAAAAAAATCTTGTATTTTTATTTTATTCAATAATGATTTCACTTAACTTATTTCATTTATAACTAAAAACCTTTCTGAATTGACTATTGAAGAGTTAAGAATGAGGCAAATTACGTATACTTCATTCGCAATAAATAACATTAGATATTTAAACCCACCTCTTACTGTCCGTTCAACCGATTTTGACCTTTATTGCGTTGGTACTATGATACATGGCGGCAGCAGTAAATAGTTGGTATTGTCACCACTTTTTTGCTTTTAATGCCATCCTTATGCCTGCGGAATAGATGTCAAAATCGGATGAACGGGCAGTAAGAAAGGTTTGTTGAAATGTCTAATCTTATTGCGATAGGAGTGTACACTGTACACACTTGTCTACTTTATTGCCAAAGAGACCATCTATAAATTACGTCCACATTAAGGGGTGGGGGAGGGGATCGACGAAGTGTGACGAGGGGTTTTTTTTTTATAGGTGGGTAAGTCATCTAATGACAAATCCCGCCCTTGGGCGGAGCGGGAGATAGTGTCAGACTTTTACTGACTAAAAACCCACTCCTGTTCCATCTTGGCCCTCGTCCTCCACCTCCATGGCCCCAGTAGGCTTCGACCCTGCTGGGCCCCTACGATTTGCTGACATCTCCTTGAGGTGCGCGTGGAACAGTACGCGCCGTCGACGACTTAGGCTCGATCCGGACGGTTACCGGACAGTCGGAGGGCGAGCTACCCATTGCTCGCCGTCTGCAAGCCCGCGCCTACGGGTGTGACGTGGGGTGGGATATTATTATTATACATTTATTTATCTCACCTTTGGAAGGCGTACGAGGAGCCGAAACCAACTCGCAGAGGCCCTTTTAGACGCTTTTAATGGAAAGTGGTACGAACCGGTGATTATCCCTGTACTGGACTGGTTACCAGGAAATATGTTAAAGACTATGGCCCCTGCCTAAACAATGTTTTTAATATCCATCGACAAAAGGCAGGGGGTGACTTGCACACTCAATAAATGGGCCCCCATAAACGGTCGCTAGCACGAAGTGACGTAGTAACAAGAGGGCAACATATCCTGAGGTGCTTAAGAAGTGGAGAGGTATACCACGGCTATCAGGACAATCCCGGAAGTACGGTCAAGATCCCTACCAGCACCTTACTGGATTATACATCCTTCTCCCGAGCACGTTTGCTCTTGCGAATCTCCACTCAAGCCAGCCAATAAAGGCAAGAGAGAGGTGGGAGCTCTGCTCCTCGTCAGTGTTCCCTACGGCCGGCCAATAAAGGCAAGCCGGAGATGAAGAACAAGAATTTTCCCGGGAGATCGGGTCCGTGGGGTCGCTAATGCCCAACAGTTCGCCACAAAACTGCCCTGCGGATTTATTATTATTTTTATACATTTATTTATCTCAGCACCCTAAGGTCCTGGACCTTTGGAAGGCGTACGAGGAGCCGAAACCAACTCGCAGAGGCCCTTTTAGACGCTTTTAATGGAAAGTGGTACGAACCGGTGATTATCCCTGTACGCACTATGCTATTGCATCCAAGGACAACCCCCGGTTGGTGGGAAACTATTGCGACATATGGAAAACTAAGATATAAGGCTATGGTTTTTGGAGTCTTAAGTGGACTGGTTACCAGGAAATATGTTAAGACTATGGCCCCTGCCTAAACAATGTTTTTAATATCCATCGACAAAAGGCAGGGGGTGACTTGCACACTCAATAAATGGGCCCCCATAAACGGTCGCTAGCACGAAGTGACGTAGCAACAAGAGGGCAACATATCCTGAGGTGCTTAAGGAGTGGAGAGGTATACCACGGCTATCAGGACAATCCCGGAAGTACGGTCAAGATCCCTACCAGCACCTTACTGGATTATACATCCTTCTCCCGAGCACGTTTGCTCTTGCGAATCTCCACTCAAGCCAACCAATAAAGGCAAGAGAGAGGTGGGAGCTCTGTTCCTCGTCAGTGTTCACTACGGCCGGCCAATAAAGGCAAGCCGGAGATGAAGAACAAGAATTTTCCCGGGAGATCGGGTCCGTGGGGTCGCTAATGCCCAACAGTTCGCCACAAAACTGCCCTGCGGATTATTATTATTATGGTTTTTTAGGCAATTTTTCTCAGGCTAGTACTTGGTGTTCTTTTAGAATCTCACGGGTGTGAACCAAGGTGAGATCCTAATTATTGGTTTAAGACGTTAAAAGACTTTATTATCTAAGTCCAGTTGTAAAAATTTTTTAACTATACGACAAGACGTGTTCAAAATAGCCGCTTTTTGTAGTGTTAGGTAAGTATGTGTATTTTGATAGATTAAGAACATTAAAACTATTGAATATTTGTTTTGGAATAACACCTGTTGCTGATATTACTATTGGGACTATTGTGACTCTATTCATTTTCCAAACTCTGGTGATTTCTTCTTGTAATTCTGTGTACTATTATTGTATTATTGTATTTATTATTTATTTGTGTTTATTATTGTGTGTGTGTTATTATTATTATTATCATTTCAAACATATGATTTCATTAAAAAAAAAAATACATTTCGTAACGGCTGTTTTAATTTGAGAAATAATAAAACCGAGAATTAAAATTGCAAAAACATGGCGTCACACGAGAGGGGGGAATCTCAAAAATGTGACCAACTGTGATAAGAACGAGGGAAGACGGGTTTTTTTTTTAGGTGGGAAAATCATCTAATGACAAATCCCGCTCTTGGGCGGAGCTCCCGAGATAGTGTCAGACTTTTACTGACTAAAAACCCACTCCTGTTACTTCTTTGCCTCCGTGCCAGGGTTTCACTTTCACACTACCCGTGGCCCCAATAGAGCTGAGATGGGGTTCGAAAAAATCATGCAAATCGTTTGACGTAATTTATAGATGGCCCCCAAAGTTTGACTGGTTTCTAGGCACTTGAGTTTAACAAATACACATTTTTAAATACTTCACAATTCTAAGGTGAAGGGGTGACCAGACGATTGCAAACTAGCGTTCCAACCAAGGTGACCTTGGTTTATGTTTGGTTTGTGTTGCGGCTACATGGATGTACACCACGCGCCAACACGTACGGTGGTTGAGAAAACGCGCCTCCCAATCAAGGGCGTAGAAGGTCATGGATTACAACAATTTTGAGAAATTTTTGAGAAATTACAGGACGTCACATCCAAATTGTGCTCAGCATTTGACCTCAACACTGATGACATACTCAAGGCCTACCGAAAAGTCAGTAAGAAGCGCTAAGAAGAACCTCAAGAAGACCCAGCTCCCGGTTATAACAATCGAACTCCGTGAAAGCAAACGAGACCAGTGGCTGTTGGCTTTAAAAACAAAACAAAAATCCTGCAAGGACATGGGAGGAGAGGATGATAACAAAATATACTTCCGTGAGTCACTTTCACCTCATATCTCCTTTTTGCTATGGAAAGCTAAGTCTGATCTGAAAGACCTGTATAAATATATTTGGTATAAAAATGGCCATGTTTTGGCACGGAAAACTGAGAATCATAAAGTCTGTCATATTATGTATGAAAGCGATATCAATAAATTGAAGATTGCATCGCACGACGTCAATTGATATAGGTACCTACGTTTCTTTCAACAACCTACCGCCAATGTCGTCAATAACGACGACCCAATAAGTACCACCATAATAAGGATCCAATGGATGAATCAACGATTCACGAAAATAACCACATTACATGGTCATCATTCATGAAGTGTTGAAACTAAACATAATCGCCTAAATGTCCTCCATGTCAACATTCGTTCAATGCTCAAAAACTGTGCCCATCTTGATTACATAATTTCGTCGAGCCCTCACGTCGGTCGTACACATTATAATAATAACAGAAGTTAACCTGTCAGATAGTTGCGTAAATCTATTTCAACTTCCGGACTACAATATGTACTCGCAACTTCGTCATTATCGTACAGGAGGCGGTGTAATTATGTTCGTGCATAGCAGTCTTAGTTTTACGCGGATACCTAGGACTACAAGTTTCTACGAGTGCATAACCGGCGAGATTGATACAAATTATGGATTAAAACTATGTGTATGTGCAGAGTATCGGCCGCCCGACTTGGACGAAGAAGCACTTTAGTGAAGACCTTAGTTCATTATGTAACAAATTTGCTCGTGGTTTTGAAGGCAACATAAACAAAATTTGTAAAAATTGTGAGATACCTCTACTGCAAGACATTTCCTCCAAAAAAGTGTCTAATCTGTCTATGAGATTTAAAAAAGTAAACGATAAATTAGTTTTTAAAATAATTAAGGTCACTTGAATAAGAAAAAAAGTCCAGGTATAGATAGCATTCGAGTCGGTGACCTACAGTGCATAAATTCCGAAATAACTCCTGTCATTACTCACTTAATAAACTTATGCATTTCCACGTCATCTTATCCTGATGAATTAAAGACTGGCATAATTAGACCCATACACAAGAAAGGTTCCTACAATGATATAAATAACTATAGGCCTATTACTATTCTACCTAGCTTGGACAAAAAAGTGGAAAGATATATAGGTAACGTAAGAGTAAGAGAGAGAGAGAGAGTAAGAGTATGATGTGATCCATCGACCGGCCATTTTTTATGTTTTTTATTGTTACCACAGATTCGTAAAGAATTAAGACTGCGCATTGTCAGTTCTAGTTGATCGCTTATCGATCGACTATAACAATCGACTACTTTGTGTATAAACGTATTTTATGTTTGTTTTTATTATTTTATCGTATAATGGTTTATTATTATGT
This sequence comes from Mythimna impura, assembly GCA_905147345.3. Lineage (NCBI taxonomy): Eukaryota > Metazoa > Arthropoda > Insecta > Lepidoptera > Noctuidae > Mythimna > Mythimna impura. Next base: position 4,327,132 of record LR990365.1, on the reverse strand, counting down.
TATCTTTAGTTTGTTTATTGTTTTTAGTTCATATGATGTTGCTAGCCGTTTAACGACTCGTCGACGACGGCTGGCGCTGAAAATCAGCGCTGTGGCTCTGTCCAGCACATGAGCACCAGCTTTTTGCTGAGCGCTGGCCGTTTTGCATGAATGTGTCGCATAATTTAACTTTTTTGTATAATTTGTTATATATGTATGTTATTATTATTATTTTTTAAGTTATGTGTCATGATTGTGCAAATAAACTGTTTTTCTTTCTTTTCTTTCTAACGAAATTAATACTTTTTTGTCCAGTAATAATATCATCAATAATAAGTAGTTTGGGTTCCAGAGGGGTCGTAACACTACGCAGCTACTGTCGGCCTATTCTGATGAGGTCAATAAGCACCTGGGCGATCGCGAACAGGTGCTTATTGTCCTCATCGACTTCAGCAAAGCATTTGATACTCTACGGCATAAAACGTTATTCAGAAAACTTGAACAATTTGGTATGCGGGGTCCACTGTTGAAATGGTTTAAAAATTACCATAATAATCGACATACGATAGTTCGTTTAGGCACTTGCCATAGTGTAAAAATTCCTACTAAAATGGGCATAGCCCAAGAGTTGGCCCAACTGAGTACTTATTATATGTAAATGACATGTGTGATATTATTCCAGAGGACTCTGTATATCAGTTTGCTGATGACACGTGCTTGGTAACCCATCATAAAAATATAATGGAGGCTCAAACAGCAATGCAACATTTATTTGATGACCTGTGTAAGTGGGCACACGATGCAGGCCTGGTTATCAACGCTAGTAAAAACGAAAATTATCCATATACTCTCCCTACATGAAGAGTAGACAGGTACCTAAGATAATCGCGCATGATCACCAGTGCCTGCATCGCGGGCCCACTGCACTTATATGTGCGTGCCCTACGCTAGAGGCTGTCGACCAGCATACATATCTTGGCCAGACTATAGACAAGCATTTCAATTGGGCACCTCACATTGAAAGTGTCTGTAACAAACTTAGATCTGTTAGTGCCAAGTTGGCTATCATTAAATATAAACTTCCCTTTTCCATACTACGCATGCTATATCTCGCCCTGGCAGATTCAGTCATAAGCTTAAAAAAAACTTAAAAAAACTTATCTAGATAAAATATATAAACTAAAACTAAGCATACTCAAGAATATTGTGCCAAAGAATATTAAACTTAAATATAAAGATGATGAGTGCGGCCTTTTTAAACATTGTAAAATTGTGTCAGTCTGATAAATTCAGGTCGGCAATTATCTTGGACAAATTTAATAAAATTAGCTCTTTAACGTTTAACAGTCGACCAAAACAGTTACGAGATCTTGATTACCTGCCAACATATAAATTACCGATAACTGTAAATGTGTATGGCACGAGAACTTGGGAATAATTCCAAAAACCGTGCAATCAAATGTTGTCACCAGTACATATAAAAAATTTAAATTTACTCTGAAAAAATATTATATAACTGGTGACATTACATCTTGAGATTCATAGTGTAAGCTTATTTATTTTTTATGTAACATGCTGTGAGCGAGCTCGCTATCTCCACTTTGTCACATAAACCTTTTAAGGTTTCAGACAAGTGTTTTTTATTGTAACGAGTGTAAACTAAACTGCTGACTACACCGATTGAAACTAGCAAGGTCACCTTGGTTGGTCACCCATACGGCGCACATTTTGTACTATATTTTTCCAAGTATCCGTTAAGTCGTCTTTGGAGCCGGCTTTTTCAGCAACCCTGAAATAAGAAATATATTTTTTTTTTACTGAAACCCAAAAAAATAATATTTTTTGGAAATTTTGGTGAACACAATATTTACGTCAGGTTACGGTGGTTAAATCGATATTTTTAACAAAATATAAAAATTAAATGCATTTTTTTTTATCCACAACTTCCACACAACAAACTAAGCAGAGCTTGTGCTATGAGTACTAGACAACTGATAAACATACTTATATATTTCTAAATACATACATATCATAGATAAATGTGTAATTTATCTATGATATGTATATTTTTGACTGGCCTGTTGGTCTAGTGGTTAGTGGCCCTGACTGCTATGCCGGAGGTCGTGGGTTCGATTCCCACCCAGGACAAATGTTTGTGTGATGAGCACGATCATTTGTTCTGTGTCTGGGTGTAATTTATCTATATATGTACGAGTATGTATTTAGAAATATATAAGTATGTTTATCAGTTGTCTAGTACCCATAACACAAGCTCTGCTTAGCTTGGGACTAGACGGGGTTGTGTGATAGTTGTGGAATATTATTATTATTATTATATATGATCATCACACAGACATTTGTCTTGGAATCTCAGAAGATTAGTGTAGGCGCTAAGTAGCCCTTTGCGCTCCAGGGCCAGCCTTGCTATTCTGAAAAGTTCATTTGCGAAATCACTTCTGAATCCGCAGTGAAATCATGGTGAAATCAAAGTTTCGTATTCTGAAATGGAGTGAATTGGACACTGGCGCCACCGAGTGATGATCAAAGTGAGAGGAACTAAAACGGTTGAGTATTTTGACATTATCTACAAATTTGTCTATAGGATTTGGTATTCTGAAATACAATTCGCTGAGTGTGACATTCGAGATGATTTGTGAAATGAGTTTCGAAATGATTTACCATTTACAGAATAGCACGGCTGGTGACCTTTTCGAACAATTCTGCAGCTCTGGGAAAGAATGTCTACTTACGTGGTATATTCGTAGACTTCACCATTTTCTGCTTGAACACCTCTTGGGGCACCGTCTTGAACTTTGATGGGAGTTTTCCTGTAAATTATGAAACAATTAAAAAAACAATTTATTCCAGAAATCCCTACCGACAAATGCCCACCATGGATTGTTTTTTTGCCCAATAGTTAACTTTTTAACCACCTACGTCGGTCAAACACTCAGTATTTATTCCGCCAGAGTCGCACATCCACGACCAAATACTCCGTCTCGTCAGCTCTTCTGTCACCTATGGGGATTGAAGAGCTAAACGAGATGGAGTACCCAGTCGCGAACACACGACCCTGGCGAATAGGACACGAAAACACTCGTCGGAACAATTCGACACTAGCGGGTAAAGGCTTAAACAATATCAGCCTAGTGAGGATCAAGTATTGGAAAAATAAGTGTCATTCCCCACCAGATGTAGTTGTTTGGTTTTTAACCCAGTATGAATACGCCTTTACTTTGCAGGAGCACTGATTGTAGTATTTTAATTTAATTTAAAAAAAAAATGATAATAACTTTATTGCTTAACATATTGGCATTAAATTGCATGTCGAGGAGTCTCCATTTAGGCATATAAATGCCTGTAGTTGAAGGCTCCGCTCTTCCCTTACATTATAAATATTGAACTAAGCAGATGACAAAAAGAAAAACAAAAAATAAAATAAATAGAGCAAAAAATAACAAAGAAAAAAAAAAAATAATAAACGATCAATTGTATATGTGCGTGAGTGTATTTGGGTGTGAGTGTGTGTGTGTGTGTGTGTGTGTGTGTGTGTGTGTGTGTGTGTGTGTGTGTGTGTGTGTGTGTGGGTGTGTGGGTGTGTGTGTGTGTGTGATGGTGTGGGTGTGTATGTTTGTGGGAGAGAAGGAGATTATGAGTGAGATTTATAATCAAGTCACGCGTTGCAAAAGTAATTCTGTATCATTATAATTTAAATTTTGTAGCCATATTGTTGTTTTTTGCATTCAATTTTTTTTTTATCATAGATAAATATAATTTTATTAATTTCATTAAACAAGTAGGCTGACCGTTTTTTATATTGTCTGTTGGAAAATTCTGTTTTTGTAGCGGGAACGTTTATTATGCAATGTTTCTTTCTCTTTTCAAGTACTTTAGGATCATATGGTGTTTCTTTGTGCATAATTATGACCAAACAGAAGACCTTTTGCACATACAGTCGTAAAATGTTTTTGATAACAACTAGTAAAATATAAGCAAGCAAGCATCCATCTATACACTCCACATTCACCCCTACATACTCCAGACTCCACATATACACAATTACACATACACACAAACTCATCCAAAGCACTAACCTTCCTTCTTTTCATTAGACTTGTATATTTTAAATAATTTCCAATTCAATAATACATAATTATGCAATCTTGTAACTATTTATTGCATTTTAATCAAATTTTATTTTTTATTTTATTTTGGTAATAGTACAATTTTTCCTAAATGTATGTTTGCCTAACTTCGGAAGAGACTGGATCCCACGACACAGGGAATCCTAGTGTGGGATCCAGGGAATTTGTAGAAAAACCCTAGCACTTATAGTACGGTCAATCTAGACCAAAAAATGAGAGTGAAGCTACATAAAGTCCCAACAAGCTGAAAATCAGTAAAATTATTCAAAACGTAATTATAAATAATATTTAAAAGTTCCCCATCATTCCCGTGTATGGAAATATAATTATTCAAGGTCAAAGGTCAAAAAAATGAGTTTTTCGCGATTTTCAGCAAAACGGTAAGTTTTATCATAAAAGTACCTTAGACAAAAATTGTAGATCATAAAATTATCTATAAAAAAATGTATCAATACTTTTTTCCTACGAGGTACCGTTTCTGAGATATAACGATTCAAAAAGTTATAAAAGTGTTTATCGTCATAATAGGCACACGTTTCCACGCCACCTACGAGGTAGTGTACTTAGCGCGTTATTTTCAACAAGAAGTTATCACCAACGGCATCCGCTTTCTTCTTTCCATGTACGGAGCTCCTAAAAAAACTAGCTGTTTAGATAAGCATCGATATGCATGTTTCGTTATGAAAGAAAAGGGAGTTAGTGATAGCGTGACGAGTGACAGGACAGAATGGAAGAAAAAACATGTTGTGCCGACCCCAAATAAAACGGGACAAGGGCAGGAAGATGATGATGATGATGCATGTTTCGTTAAAAATACTAAAAATAAAAAACAAGTTCAATTAGCTTGTCTTCCTCCAACCTCAGTTGATGCTCATCAACATCTTTTTCGGATATATTACCAAGTTCAAGTGTGGCTTGGTTATCAGCTAGACCCTACAGACTGGGGTTGGAAGTTGGTCAACAATATATTAGAGCCAGTTCAAACTTTACTTCCACCTACGCCGGAAAAACTGCTGAAAACAATTTTTTGCAACTGCAAAAAGGGATGCAGTGCTAAATGTGATTGCAAAAAAGTTGGGTAAAACTGTACTATACTGGACAACGAAATAATGGGTTTTTTGGGGTGGGGGGAGGAGGGGGGGTGTCCCCTCCCCCCGGAACCCCCTCCCGAATCTAGGAAACACATACTTTTGGAGATATTCAAGATTCAAATTTTGAGGTTAGGAATCAGAAAATCGTACATTTTATGCATTTTTGGGGCAGATTTGGGGGTTTTAGAGAGGAGAATCACCCTAAACCCCTTGGACTATACCCCCACTGTAGCAATTGTATACTTTCATGTATTTAAAAATGAAAAAAATAAATTTTGTTGTCGGGGAGCGCTCTACCATTGTATAAAAATATTTGTGCACTGAAAATAAGCTTTCTGGGTGTTTAAAAAAAAAATAACCCGAACCTAACCTCCCACTGTAGCAATTGTATATGTACTTGCATGTATTTAGATGACAAAAAAAAGTAATTTTTGTTGTGTCGGGGAGCGCTCTACCATTGTATAAAAATATTTGTGCACTGAAAATAAGCTTTCTGGGGGGTTTAAAAAAAAAAAATAACCCGAACCTAACCTTCCACTGTAGCAATTGTATACTTTGATGTATTTAGATGCCAAAAAAATCATTTTTGTTGTGTCGGGGAGCGCTCTACCATTGTCTACAAATATTTGTGCACTGAAATATAGTTTTCTGGGGGGTTTAAAAAAAAAATAACCCGAACCTAACCTTCCACTGTAGCAATTGTATACTTTCATGTATTTAGATGACAAAAAAAAAAAGTAATTTTTGTTGTGTCGGGGAGCGCTCTACCATTGTATAAAAATATTTGTGCACTGAAAATTAGTTTTCTGGGTGGTTTAAAAAAAAAATAACCCGAACCTAACCTCCCACTGTAGCAATTGTATACTTTCATGTATTTAGATGAAAAAAAAAAAAAATTTTTGTTGTGTCGGGGAGCGCTCTACCATTGTATAAAAATATTTGTACACTGAAAAATAGTTTTCTGGGTGGTTTAAAAAAAAAAATAACCCTAACCTAATCTCCCACTGTAGCAATTGTTTATTTTCATGTATTTAGATGAAAAAAAAAGTTTTCTGGGTGGTTTAAAAAAAAATAACCCTAACCTAATCTATCCGAGTCAGAGTGCCCTATATTTAGTATGCAAAAAAATTATCTCATCTCACTTTTATTATTTCTTACTAAAAACTAAATAATAAGAGGTTGATAAATTAAACACCAAAATTTGTGGCTGTATGAACTAATACCTTTGTCATAATATTACAGTGAACGAAATATGTCAAAATGGCGCTCAGACCAACAATGGCGTCAAATATTACGAAAAATTATCGATTTTCATTATTTTTTTTCTCAAAAACTCTATGTTTCCTAACATTGAGACTTTGCCTATTAACTTTTTAGACATAAACCTTTCCAATAAAAAAATATGAGCGTAAAACTCGTACCAACCCGCACTGGGCCCGCGTGGTGGATTACGGCCCATTCACTCTCCTAGGGAGAGGTGGCCTGAGTCCCAGCTGTGGGAACATTAAAAGGCTGATTATGTAATATGAATATGTAAAACTCGTTGTCCAGTATAGTACAGTTTAGCCAAAAGTTGGACTGTTTTGTTCTCTGGCATGCACAAATTGTCAAAGCCGGTCGTGCTCTAATGTTGGATCACAAACAATGGAGGTTTCGTTTGATTTTGATTCCAACGAAGTGTCATGCGATACATCGCTATTGACGCAATTTACTTGCATCCAAAATGAAGTGTCGTATATTTGTGTAATAATAGTTAAAAAAATTAGTGTTGTCTAGTGTTTGTAATGTTGTTTTTTTTAATAGTAATGTATAATAATGTACCTATGTATGATGATATAAATTGATATATATTGATGTAAAAAGTATGTGTATATGTAATAATATGTACTAACCTGCCTTGGATTTATATTTACTCTCGGAGGGGACGCCAAAATTGTCACTCGAACGGTGGTTGCTGAAAACCAGCACCTGTAGATGGCTAGATTTGCCTAGCGTCACGGTATATGCTGAGCAACGGCCTATTCTTGCAAAGATGCGACGCACAACTTTGATTCATAGTTTTTATTGTTTAAAATTATGATATTTTCTTTTATTTTTTGGTTTAGTTTTTGTTTATGTTTGTCTCTGTTGAGGCCGGCGTCAAAATGCAACAGATAGAGTGCGTTTCACCGAATAGTTCCTATGGCGTTATGTTGGCAGCAATATTTTTCAGTGTTGCCATATTACCTACCGCAAAGTACGGGTGATTTAAAGGATAAAAAAATCAGGACAGTAGTAAAAAGCATAAATAATTAAATAATTTTTATTATAATATTATATTATGAATGCACTGAATGTGCATTTTTTGTCTGATCATAATTAATTGTGTTTGGAGTAATTATGCTCATCCAACGGACTTATACCCGAGAGATTGTCATCTTCCATATCATCATCGTCATCAGAAGTGTCGCTATCGTCTCCCACTTCAATTATAAACCTGTCCATCTCACTATCAATAGCAGGACCATCGGCGTAATATTTTTCTTCCACTTTTTTCACGTGCTCACATTCTTTTCTCCATTCTTCTTCGGTGATCGTTGCAAAGGCTTCTTCTGTGATTTGGACGATTTTATTTGCTTCTTGACCCACGTTTTTTCAGCAATTCGTCTTTTTAAGACACTCCATATGAGCTCTATGGGGTTTAGATCGCAGTGGTAAGGTGGAACCCTTACCACTTTATGCCCATGCGCTTCCAACATTACATCGGCTTCATAAACGGGCGGCTGTTTGTGCTTATTTATTATTTGAAATAACTGGGCTTTTACCATACTTGGCAAGTAAGAAAGACCATTATTCAGGCAGAATAAACATGTTTTCTTTCTTTTTCTTTTCATTACTTGTGATCCAATTTTGCATTTCTGCCTTTCTGCTTGCCATTGTTGGTGCTTTGTTAAGCTGTACTGTGTGGTAGGAGGCGTTATCCATCACCACAATTGATTGGGGAGGCAGATTTGGTATAAGTTTTTCACTAAGCCATTTATTAAAATTCGTTTTGTCCATATCATCGTGATAGTCGGCCGCTTGTGACTGAGATCTGAAGATCAGTTGAGCATTGGGTATGAAACCCATAGCACCACCCGCGTGGACGATAATCCAACGTGGACCTTTGGAGTCTTGATGTTAATATACCTTCTTCTTGTTCACTTTGCCAACATTTTCCGGCGCAATATGTTGCGTGTATAATCTTTGATAATTCTCCACAAAGTGGTACGACTTCCTTTGAATTCTATCTCGTTTCGCATTTCATGCAATAACTTTGTTAGAGTAGGCAATTCCTTTTTTACGGCATAAAATTCATGTATTTTATGCCTTATAGCACACCGTTCGAAGTCATCCAGTTCGATTCTTTTAGGCCGGGGACCACTTTTGCGTGATGTTAAAACCTTAGTCGACGTGCTGGCTGCGACCTCACCTTCTTTGGTGATTTTAGATACGGTTTTTTCAGATTCACCAAAAACAAATATTTCGTTTTATTTGTCTAGTATCACAGTCACACATATACCACCCGTCGCAATCATAGTCAATAAAAAAAATGGCAGTTTAAGTTTAAGTGAGGAAATTATTATCTGCTACTGGTAACCCTATTTGACTTACCTGTAATGGCGGCGACACGAGCTTGAACACATTTTAAAGGAATTAACGGGGCCTCATTACGTTTTTCACGTTCACAAAACTTCTTCACCTTTAACACCATAATTCTTTCACCACTTTTCAAAGTTTTGGGCATGATTTCAGTCAAAAATCTAATGAAATTAAACAAAATCTGCGGGAGCGTCTTCTCGTATCAATGACTTTGACAGACAGAGTAGGCAACTATTCGGTGAAACGCACTATAATATAACCTAGACAGATGTGTTTTCTATGATCCTAGTGGTGCAACACAGTTATGCCCTATACACACATGGCCTGTCAGGGAACTTGGTTTTTGTATTTTTGAAACGAATTGTGCGTCTATTCAGGCAGAATAAACATGTTTTCTTTCTTTTTCTTCTTTCTTTAACTTTTTTTTAATTAACATCGCTTTTATGTTTGAAAATTTCCGTTATTTTGCAATAGTTTCACATTAAACAGGATCACAACTGACCCGTGGAGTAGGCCTACTGGGGAAAACACGTTAAAAAAACGCGCTAAGTACACTACCTCATAGGTGGCGTGGAAACGTGTGCATATTATGACGATAACAACTTTTATAACTTTTGGAATCGTTATATCTCAGAAACGGTGGCTCGTAGGAAAAAAGTATTGATGCATTTTTACCCGACTGCGCGACGCAAAGGAGGGTAATGTGTTTATCAGTCTATGTATGTATGTTTGTTTCTATGTGGCGTTCTAGAGACCAAATGCGTAGGCCGATTTTGATAATTCTTACGTCAATCGATTCGTCTTAACCTTGCGAGTGTCACTACAGACATGACAGTAATCAAAATTCACCACAGCTACAACCAGACGCCATATTGTCAAAATGAAAAAAAAAAAAGTCGATGAACTATGTCAAGTGGGGTGTCGTTGAATAGGTATTTTAAAATCACCTTTAGGTTCCTTTTATCATTTTTCATTTTAAATAGTAGTTTAGGATATATAACGATTTAAAGTTGTTTAACAAAACAATCATTCTCGCTAATTTTCTTACTTATTGATTTAAGTTTTCATTTCAAGTATAAACGATACACAAATAAAAAAAACAGTGAAAAAGCATGAAGAACAAATATTTTTGGTAAAAAAAAGTTTACCACCAAACTCGATAGATGGCGTTGTTCATTTGATGCAAGTTTGTAAATCAAATCATTCGAGTTTTCCCATCTACTAGACAGGTCGATGAACATAAGCAAAAGATGACAACTATATTGGCAAAAACTACTAGGTTGTATAAATTACATGCAGTTGCTATATCAGTAGAATCGAAAACATATGGTCAAAAACCGAAAGATGTAGGTATATGTTTCTGATGATCCTAACAAAACTGGAGGAATCGTTAAATATTTAACAATCGGTTTAGGATCACGAGTTATGTTACGAAGAAATTTGAATGTTACCCATGGTCTTGTTAACGGAGCAATGGGTGTTATAAGGACAATTGAGTGGCCAGCTCTTCGGAGGGACCAATTGGAACCCGGAGAATTGCCACAAGCTGTTTATATAGAATTTGACGACCAAGCAATTAAAAACAATGTAGAGGAGCAGGAGTCCTGAATCGAACCATCGACGACAGAATTCGATGCACTTCGCGGACAGGGTAAAATAGAGCGAAAAATGTTGCCATTGATATTGTGCTGGGGTGTAACTGTACACAAGCTCCAAGGAACTACTTTGGACTTTTGGACCGAGCTGTGGTTGACTTAAGTTCACGCATTTTTGCTAAAGGTCAAGCATATGTAGCTTTGAGCCGAGTTAGGTCTCTAGAGGGACTAATCATCAGTAGTTTAGACCACCGCAAGTTACTTAATAATCCCCACGATATTAACTCCCTCAATGAAATGACTAGATTGCGAAATTTACCATCTTATAACGAAGTCAATGAATCGTAACTAAAAAGTATAAAATAAAATAAAAATATTTAAAGAAAAACAAAAAACCCGACTGCGTCGAAACTAATTTTAAAAAATACGTAAAAAAATTAACTTAAATAAAAACTAAAAAGAAACAAACAAGCCCAAATAACTACACAATTTAAATAGTTTTTTAATCGATACACACATAAAACAAATCATACATTCTAATGCAGAACAAAACGACTCACAGTCGGGGCCCCTTGGGAAGATTTGATTGGTAAAATTTGAATGGGCCCCGACTGTAAGTCGGTCTGTCATAATATTTTTATTTTTTCATAGATAATTTTATGATCTACAATTTTTGTCTAACGTACTTTTATGATAAAAGTTACCGTTTTCTCGCGAAAAACTTTTTTTTTCCATACAAGGGAATGATGGGGAACTTTTAAATATTATTTATAATTATGTTTTGAACAATTTTACTGATTTTCAGCTTGTTGGGACTTTATGTAGCTTCGAAAGTCTAAATTGACCGGACTATTATGGCTTTTATGTAATGTAAGATCATCTAAGATCATTTGGCAACCAATATATATGTTGTGGCCAGATCTTAGAATTGATCATTTCATGATATGGTCAACTAAAACTGGCCAGATCGTTTAAGCGTTAACATTTGATGACATGGCAGTTATTAAAGACTGATGGCAGTCTATGGTTAACCGTCATGATCAAAATTTTCCGTATTTTTCAATTTAAATCAATTTTCTTTGTAAAAACCCATCGAAAGAGCTTTGACATTTCAAAATGTGATGCATATGGAATCCTGGAGGAGCGATGGCCTGATGCTGCGTAAGCGAGCGACGTGACCCTCCGCCACGCCGCTCCTTTGATGACTACCATTCCACTGCGCACACGATGTTGGAAAGTAGCAGATTCTGGACTAATTGTGCTCCAATGGTGTAATTGCTGCAAGGCGTTCCGATGTGAGGATATAAAAGTACATAAATAAAAATAAATAAACAAAATGGCAGTCCTCGTTTGGCCATATCATTGATGTAGGATTTCTATGATAATAGAAGGTTTAAAGGAAGTAGACCAAACGAGGATTGAAATATCATCAAACTTTAACGTTTAAAACGATCTGGGGGGCTATTGGCTAACTTTTTCAATAACAGTTGACAACTAGCATTCGTTGCACACTAAACTTAGTTGTCAACGACAATTTCATAAAATTGGTATTACGTATCACACAAGTGACTAACAAACTACGGTGGAAATGTGGTGAATTATAAAAATTTACGGTGCCTACTGTGACCACTCTAAAAATTTTATCGACTATTATACAGCTTCAAAAGCTTACACAATCGCAATTTTAAAAGTATCGATACAATAACATCTGTGAAAACGTGTTACGGTGGCTATCAAAGGCACCAGTGGCTAATGACGTCACTGCAGTTGGTCACTGAAGATAGGCAATACGAAACTGTTTGACAGTTCAATGATGCACATTGTTAACAAGTGATCATCACTTGAACTGTCAACAGAGTTACGCAATAGCCCCGCTGGCCAGTTTTACTTGGCCATTTCATGAAGTGATCAATTTCTAAGATCTGGCCACAACATATATATCAAGTCAATCGTCTCATCAAACTTCGCTGAGGTAGTCAACTGTGCACTCACTGTGCTAAAATCACTTCAGATAATATCAGCCAGAAGCAAGGATTATTGTTAATTAAACAGAATGCCTATGTTTTTGGCTTGGATACTAAGTACTTTAGCCATGTCTTCGTATGAATAGTTTAATTTGTTTGCCATTAGAATATGGATGTACACATTCTAATGGTAAGCAAATGTATCAAGTCAACTTTATCGGCAAGCTTCACTGAGATAGTCAACACTACAATAAAATTCTCAGCTCCATTTTACCGAGATCGCGCCTGTTTCAATGATTCCACATATTGTCCAGTTGTATAGACAGTCGAGATACAAAACCGCACAAATTTTACATCACAATATCCAATAGGAATCAATATGCGAATAATTAAGACAGCCACTGCAGAAATCACTCGAAGAAATCCAGCTAAAAAACCGAATACGCCTTTACTTTGCATTTGCACTTGTTTTTATTTTTAATCATCCAATGACTACCCGCACTAGGGCGGACCGAGAGGGCGTGTCAGACTTTTACTGACTAAAACCCACTTCTTATGAACATAGGCCTTGCATTCCAGGACTCCGGGTTTCCTTTTCGGAAGCCAACCCAAGGCCCCAGTAGGCTTCGGCCCTGCTGGACCCCGGTTAGCTGACCTCTCTTTGAGGCACGGTCACGGTCAGCTGCGTAGTTGGCTACGTGAACACACGCATATACAAGCAGAGCGCTGGTGGTCCTCGACACCGGGATGCAGGCAGGCCAAGGAGGCCCTACCACATCTCAATAAAGCCCTCACCAAAAAACTCATAAGACTGGACAGAGGCGGGCTGCGCCTGGTGACGGGGACCATCACCGGACACTGCACACTGAATAAGCACCTCCACACAATAGGCATCACAGACAGTCCCCTGTGCAGAGCATGTTTGGAGGGGGAGGAGACGATTGCACATGTGCTCCTGGACTGCACAGGTGTCACTGAAATACGCACACGAACCTTAGGATCCCCGAACTCCCTTATTGATGCCCTGAAAAACCTAAGAGGCCTTATCTGTTTTTGGAGAGAGGTGGGCTGGTTGGAATAAGCCCACCTAAGGTTGTGGCCGCTATGGCCCACGTACAATGGTCCACACAGGACTAAGTGCGGAAACCGTACATAAATAGATAGATAGATAGAGGCACGGTCTGGATCCGGATGGTTATCGGACGGCCGGACGGCGAGCTACACATTGCTCGTCGTCCACAAGCCCACGCTTACGGTGGCTGGAAATAGGGGGTGGGGATCCCGGCGGCTGGGACGTGAGGAAGTCCGTTCCCTAACTCGCCCCCTTCGCTAGCATTAGCACTGATGAGTCTATAGAAATAATAATAATTTATTTCCACTCCTACCAAGATCGGGGACTCTACACTCGAAGTTGTAGACGACTACGTTTAACTGGGACAGACGGACCAGATGGGAAGGTCTAACTTCGAGAAAGAGATCAATCGTCGAATCCGACTCGGCTGGGCAGCGTTCGGGAGGCTGCGCGGTATTTTCTCGTCCAATATACCACAGTGTCTCAAGACGAAAGTCTATGACCAGTGCGTGTTGCCAGTGATGACATATGGCTCCGAAACGTGGTCGCTTACAATGGGCCTCATCAGAAGACTTAGTCACCCAAAGGGCAATGGAAAGGGCTATGCTCGGAGTTTCCTTGCGTGATCACATCAGGAATGAGGATATCCGCAGGAGAACCAAGTTTACCGACATAGCACGAAGAATCGCCAAACTAAAGTGGCAATGGGCAGGGCACAGTGCTCGCAGAACAGATGGCCGTTGGGGCCGAAAGGTTCTGGAATGGCGGCCACGTACCGGAAGACGTAGCGTTGGAAGGCCTCCTACAAGGTGGACCGATGACTTGGTAAAGGTTGCGGGAGTCCGATGGATGCGAGACGCACAGGACCGTTCATTGTAGCGACACTTAGGGGAGGCATATGTCCAGCAGTGGACGTCTTTCGGCTGAAATGATGATGCATAGCATAGCATAGTCGGCCTTATAATGTTCCCACTGCTGGGACTCAGGCCTCCTCTCTAGGAGTGGGAATGGGCCGTTATCCACCACGCGGGCCCAGTGCGGGTTGGTGGATGTCACATATCTTCGAATTTTTGGTTCTAGGACATGCCGGTTTCCTCACGATGTTTTCCTTCACCGTTTTGAGAGCAGTGGTGATGAAATAAATTACACAAAGTAATGCGCCTGGCTGGGTTTGAACCCGCGACCTACAACTCGGTAAGTCGGGGCCGTTACCACTCGGCCACCACTGCTCTAAAATGATGATGATGATGAATAATTTATTTATTGCACAAAATGAGGTACAGTCTAAACAGTTTACAATAGATAAATGACCAATTTAAAAGTAGAAGAAGGGTGTCCCGGCGTCCTAGCGAGGTTACACAGTAACCTGTATTAAGGTTCGCCAGCCCAAGATCCCATTATCACAGTTATTTAGAAATACAGAGAGACTGCCTACGATAATGAAATTAATTACTAAAAAAACTTAAGTTTGCCATCAAATGGATATTGTATGTGTGTTTGTACGTATGTATTATATAGGGTGACTGGTAATTAGTGTACGGTACTTAAACACGTGATTGTGCTCATGACAACCAACAACTTTTACTACGAGAACAAACCTGAAATCGCGAAAAATAATCAGCTGTTCAGTACATTTATGTTTGCCTAATGTACTGAACAGTGATATTTTTTCGCGATTTCGGCTTTGCTCCCATAATAAAAATTGTTTGTTATCATGAGCACAATCACGTGTTTAAGTATCGTACACTAATTGCCAGTCACCCTATATGTTTAGTGTAAGAATGTATTATCTGTGCTTTGTGTGAAGTGTGAGTGTGTGTGTGAGAGAAATTCATCACTTTTGTAGTTATAATATTTCTAAATTTTTAATACTCACTTGGACTTATTCTTAGCATATTTTTCTTTGAAGACGCTTCACTGATAATAGACATTTTCTTCTGAGGAAGTTTCGACCCTTTGCCGCCATTTTCCTTCTCAGTGTTGCCAGTGGAGACGGGTTTAGTGTTACCAGTCTTTAATATTTTTGGAGGATTTTGTGGTTTTAGCGAATTCCTGTGCGATGCTAATTTTGTAATTGGTGGCTTTTTAATTATGTTTTTGGCATTGTTAGTAGGTTCTTTAGTTTTGTTAGCAATTAAATTATTATTTAATACTTTTTCTGGTACATTTCTAAGTTGTGTAGGTTTTTCTTTCACGCCTTTTTCTGTTAGTTGTGATATTTTGTCTTTAATTCTTAGATTTGTAGGGTTTCTTTCTGTAACTTTTTTAACTGTTTGTGTGATATTTTTAACGTTAGCATTAGTTGTTTTCTCTTTAATATTCTTACCTTTATTAGCCAATTCAACTTTTTCTTTATTCGTAATCTTTTTGTTAGAAACCTTTTTGAGTTGTTCATCGTTTTTTGTGTTGGCAACATTGATATTACTTTCAGAAGTTTTTTTTGTAGCTTGTTTATCATTTTTCGTATTGGCAACATTCTTAGCTTTAGCAGAGTCATTATCTTTAGGGTTATTGTCAATTTTACGAATATTTTTGTCATTATTTGTAGCTTTTTCAGAAACTTTGCTTTTGAGATGCCCAGCATCTTTATTACAATCTATGTTTTCTTTACTTTTTGTGTTAGCCACGGTTTTAGATTTCTTTTTCTCAATATTTTTAGGTTTATCATTATGATTATTCTCTTCTGAATTTTCAGTTTCTTTCGTTGGTACATTTTTTGGTTTATTTACGACATTTTTAACCTTTTCTGCATTAGCAGGTTCCTTTGCATTGCTTTTAGTTGCACTTCCTTTATTTTTGTCAATATCTTTATTATTCTTTTCAACAACTTTAGTTGCACTTACTTTATTTTTATCAACATCTTTAGTACTTTTTTCAACACTTTTAGTTTCACTACCTTTATTTTTATCAACATCTCTAGTATTTTTTTCAACATTTTTAGTTACACTAGCTTTTTTTTTATCAACATCTTTAGTATTTTTTTCAACAATTTTAGTTTCACTGGCTTTATTTTTGTCAACATCTTTACCATTTTTCTCAAATTCTTCACGATTGTCACTTTCTTGTTTCTTCTTACCAGTTTCATTGTCAATTTTAGTTTTGGACTTAGTATTACCCTCAATGTTAACAGGTTCCTTTAAATTTTTTGCAGGTTCTTTAAGATTTTTATTGTTGAGTTTTGTATTTTTTTCTTTATGTACAGTATCGCCGCCTGTTTCCTTTGCGATTTGATTTTTTGTTTTAGTATTTTTATCATCATTGGACACAGATTCTTTCACATTACTAGCTTTCGAGTTTCTATTGCCAGTATTCTCTTCAGCTTCTTTTAAATTCTTAGTTTTATCATTCCCAGATTGTTTAGCATTCTTAGGTTTAGCGTTGCCTATTTTATCTTCTTTATTATTCACGTTACCGTCTTCAGTGTTGCCACTCTCTTTAACATTTTTAGCACTAGCAACTTTATTAACTTCGCTTATCTTTCTTTTTTTACCGCTTTCTGTATCACCATCATTAATTTTAGTTTTCCTAGGATTATTAGCATCAACAATGGTTTTTTTAGCTTCAGTGACATCGTTTTTCATTTTTTTAGCTTTGGAATCACCATTTTCATCATCTATACTTCTTTTTTGGGCAGTAGTCACATCTTTAGACTTTTGCTTACTTTTCTTTGGTAAGCTTTTCGGTGGAGCCATTACTTCGCTATCTCTTTTATCAATATCATTGTCTCTTTCTGTTGTTTTCGACTCTAGGTCAGATTCGGGGTCTATTGGACCCCGTGCTTCGAGACAGGTGGTTATAATTTTGGCTAGGAGCAGGGTACGTTCGTCGGTCGGTAAGACAGGGTTTAGCAATTGCTTGTGGGCCTGAGTTATTATTTTAACGTAGGATTCCTCTGGAAAGAAAATGGAATTATTTGAGACTAGGTTTTGTTAGCGGCTTTACCCGCATTATAGTAGAAAATATATATATCTATGTCAATCAGTCATAAAGTAGCATTCTACTGGTGAAAGCACTGAAGAATATCATCAAATGCCTCCTCTCGCTCTAGGGCGGAGCGTGAGGGCGTGTCAGACTTTTACGGACTAAAATCCACTCCTATGTTCCTTGTTTGCCTTGTGTCCCAGGACCCCGGGGTTCCTTTTCGGACTACCTATGGCCCCAGTAGGCTTCGGCCCTGCTGGGCCCCTACAATTTTGCTGACATGTCTTTGAGGCGCCCGTGGAACACTACGCACCGTTGACAACTCGAGCTCGGTCCGGACGATTGCCGGACGGCCGGACGGCGAGCTACCCACATTACTCGTCGTCCGCAAACCCACGCCTCGTGGCTCCCGCTTTGGGTGGGGCGAGCATTGTTACATGTTATGTATGTAGGTATTGATCGGGATATGATGATCAATTTTAGCCGGAACACATCCACTGCTAGACATAGGCCTCCTCCAAGAGTCGCCTCATCGTCAGATAGCGTCTTGATCCCAGTAACTTTCCGTTGCTTTCACCTCTCTTTAACCTTCTTTTTTTATAATGGGAAATCGTTAAATAACTCATCCCTCAGGTTGAAGCGGGAGTGTCAGAGTTTAACTGACTAAAACACATCCGTGTTCCTTCAGTGACTCTTTGCTCTTTCAAACTCTTGTAGTCCATGTCAACTTACCCATGAACTCCAAATCGAACTTCATCGTGTGATGGAATGGTGCTACGGGTGACCGCTTGTTCTCCAGCCTCCAAGATACTTCTAGCAGGTCCGCGCATTTCATCACAAAACCTCCTTCAGGCTGTAGAGAAAATAGTATTTTTACAGGATGTTTGGAATAGGAGCAGGCCTGAGTCCCAGCAGTGGGAACATTATAAGGTTGATTATGCTTATATTTGAAAGAAAAAAAATCCTACATCGCGGTATCAGAGTTCTCCACACGATCAGAACATATTGTAGCAGAACTTCTTTTAGTCCATAATTAAAACTCCTCAGTGTAGCGTTAATAAAAAAACATTGTATCATAATATCATGTCATTTCCCTTATAAATTTTCACCTTCAAATATATTACGGATTTCTATTTCAATTACGTATTCATTTATCTACCATATTTCCTGCAAAATTCGCTTCACTGGTGACCCCGATGTGATTATTTTTTAGACTTCAGAGGCGCATATTGGGTCTAGCAATCGCTTTTAGCGATAAGACCGCCCATTCTGACATCTTATTAATTTTAAGTTCCTAATGTAATTTTGTTTTTTGGTGTACAATAAAGAATATATCTATCTATCTATCTAGGCTCCCAATCGCCTGGTGGAATTAATAATAATAAATCGTTTATTTATAACATAGGGCATTTACATTTACAATAAAGTATATTAAATATTAAAAAGAACACAGTTGCTTATATGCCTGAACTAGGGTGAACCTGTGCTTCAGGCGAGAGAGTGCTTAAATACAAAATAATAAATTAACTCTAAATATGACTATTAAACAAAAAACTTAACTAAATTTAGATATACGGCGAGTTTTATTTACAAACAGTAAGTAGGTCTTCTGTCTCTACATAAGATATGCTTAGGAAATATTGGAAAATCATCTTTTTACAGTTATACTTATTTAATTTGTAGATACTTAATATTCTATTTAATTTGTTGTACAGAAATGGGCCTAAAAAAGTAAAAAATCTTTTTACAAATACATATTTTGAGGATGCATTAGAATGACAAACAATATCATTCCGTCTCTTATTAGTAATTTCGGCGTTGAAGGAAAGCATGGTGTGCTGTTTTAATACTAAGTGCATTATGAAAAGCTGGCGAACAGAAAGCACGTTACAGGATTTGTATAACTGATCTGTAGGATAGAGAAAGGGAAGGAAATTGGCTACTTTTAAAATTGCTCTCTGAGCTCTTTCAAGGGGCAGTAGGTGAGTTTTAAGTGCAATTTTCAGTTTTAATTTGGTGGCATCAGAAGTTATGTTCGCCAGCGCGATTTGAAATCAACTATCGGGCAGATATTGGGACCAGACACCCTTGTAGGCCTGTACCGCATACCTTTATAATAGTCTAACAAGATAATGACAAAATGTTTAAAAACAAGTTTTTAAAAATTGTTTTTTTTTTTCATATTCTACTCAACAAACTCTTTTAATTGCTACCTATATCACGGGGTACATAAAAAAATAACCAGCTCAGCATCTTCAGGAGTCCACCATTTTGAATTTAGAATAACGTCACACAGCTTATCATGCATTGTCATCCTAATTAAACATGTATACAAAGATTTCAGCTCAATTGGTTGAAGATATCTGCACTAAAATTGAGTTGCAAGATTCCACCCGAACAAGTTAAAAGTAAAAAAAAAGTTTATAAAATATTGTTTTAACTCACATGAGGCTCCATAAACAAAGCATTGGTATATTTGTCAGCCAGGCGAGCGAGTGTAGTGCGTCGGGAGCGGTACCCTGCCGCGTAACTTCGTAACACCTGTAACAAAACGTATTCTAAATTCCTCGCCAGAGTCTGTGTTTCCTGATAGCTACATCCTAGGGGTATTTAAGTTAAGAGTGAACAGGTTATTTAGGCAAGCGCTCTCCAACGTCGACCACGTCATCGCTTTCCATCAGGTGAGATAGTGGTCAAACGCGAGCCTATTTATGTATCTACTAGCTTTTGCCCGCGGCTTCGCTCCCGTCAACTGACTACTATATCCTACTCTACCCAACTCTATCCTACTCTACCTTAACTCTACCCTACTCTACCTACCCTACCCTACCCTACTCTACCCTACTCTACCTTACTCAAAAAAAAAGTATCCTATGTCCGTCTCCTGGTTCTAAGCTACCTCCCCACCAACTTTCAGCCAAATCGGTTCAGCCGTTCTTGAGTTATAAATAGTGTAACTAACACGACTTTCTTTTATATAAATAGATAAATATAAACAAAAATATCAGCAGTAGCAGTATCTAAGGCCACGTTATTTTATCGTCGCTAGCTGTTCCCATTATGAATTATTTACTTGTTGTATGTGGCCACGATAGATAGTCACAACAACGACAAATGATTTACCGTCACGGTTTAGTCTTGACAATAATTTATCGTTTTACGAGTTGTGCTAGCCGTTCCCACTATCATAAAAATCTGTTGTCACCACATAAAAAGTCGTAGACGACAGTTAATCACCGTCCGTTAAATAAGTAAATAAATAAATAAATAAATAAATAAAGGTCGCGCCTACGGTGGCCGGTAGTCTTCCTGCAACTCGCGACGCCCGGCCCGAATTCAGCGGGTGTCAGCACGTGAGGCCTATCTCCGTATCACGGTGACGGCCGCCTTTTTTGCTTGCGTTACTGCTTTGCAGAAGGAGGTGAGTAAACATTCACCTATACTTGAGACTCTAGCTTATCAACCTCAGTAAGTGAGACACTGAGGGCTTCAGAGAAGTGCAAGATTTTTTAAAATTTATATTTAAATAATAATATAAACTAGTGCTCAACTGCAATCCCACCTAATAGTAAGCAGTGCTGCAATCGTTGATGGTGAAGCGCACTAGTTTATTAAGAGCCTATTCACTCTAGCCTTGAAGACACCTAAATTATAATCGGTTGGGAATACCGCAGCAGACAAATTGTTCCAGTCCTTCGATGTAAATCAAATTTTCTTAAGATTTTAGCAATTTCCAGATAAACGTGAACAGACCGTAAAATTAATTGCATTAAGAGCTTGTGGTAAAGCCTCTGCTTTTGAATGCGACCTTACCTCTACAGCGTCACTGGGTAGCTTCAAACTGTGCAGCACTGACTTGGCGAGTTCCAGCTCATGGGTGGGTTTGACGGGCACCACTCGGAGACCGCGGTAAGAGGCCTGCCCGAACTTACGATCCTGTAAATTAATTAAAATTAAACCCTCCAACCAGAACTTGTAAAAGAAAACCTCAAAGTAATAAGTAGTAGTGGTTTGCAAGATGCTTTTAAAAATATTTTTTCTCAATTATATTCTGTGGAAAATGCTGTGGGTTACATATTGAACCACCTTCTATTACTGTTTCATACTATGTAATTCATAATGTGTAACTGTTTATTTTCCCAAATAAATAAAATAAAACCTTAAAGTAAGTGAGTACACGCTAAGGGCACCCCCCGTGGGGTACAGACTTTGGCGGCAAAAGGGAGTGTTAGACTCTCGCTCCAATCAGAGTGGGAGAAGTTGTTGATTGACGTGACGTCTTACGAGTTTTTGAAGAAAAGTACATGTTGTTACACATTTTTTAAGGATACATAAATTTATTTCATGTTTAACTTTTATCTTTTTTGACATTGTAATATAATCAATAATATAAACTTCAAGTATTTATTAATTTATTTTTTTAATTTTTGCATACCTGTAACTTAGGTGAAATATGTCTTGGTCTATAACTGTCACTATAACAACTCCTGCACCATATATATAGCAAATAAATGAATGAATGATTGATTACAAAAGTTCAAACTGTGATATAAAAAGTACTTACAGGAGTATGCATGAAGAACGACATGGTGAAATGTATGAGGTCTATCCGACATTCAGCAATAACTTCCCTCCAAGTGCCCTCTTCTTTTACGGGAGGTTCTCTGAAAATGAAATAGTGATTTGTTAAAATAGTGAGTTACTTGAAAAGTAAGAAAAAACCGAGCAAGTGCGAGTCGGACTCGCGCACTGAGGGTTCCATACAAACTTACCTATGAAAACAGTTCAATTCCCGAATTGAGTTACGAAGATTTTTCCGAGTCGCAAAAAAGGTTTTTTTTTATGACGTCTACAAATTTACAGTTTTCAGATATTTTCCTATACTTGTGCTATGAGACTGAATGAAATTTGATTTCCTTGAGAGTGTCAAAACAAACGTTTTTTGCGACATAAACAGCCGTATCTTTTTTTTTCGTTGACTCAGAAGTTTGTTTTTTTTCTCAGCTTCAAGGGACCGCAGACCTGAGTAAATGGTTTTAATTTCAACTCAATCCCTTGACGCGTTCCCGAGTTAAAGGGTCTTGACAGACAGTCCGACAGACAGACGGACAGACAGCCAAGTGATTCGAGGGTTCTGTTTTTTTTCCTTTTGAGGTACGGAACCCTAAAAAACGTAATTTTTTAGCATAATTTAGATGGGTAGCCTTAAGGTGTAGATGTATAGGGACCAACGTGGTCAGGGACCAACGTGGTCAGGGACCAACGTGGTCGTATTCTCGCTAGATGGCGCTAAACTCAACGTAATAATACCCGTGGTGGATCACGGCCCATTCCCTCTCCTAGTGAGGAGCCCTAGCAGGGATCCGCCGATACTTAAAAGCACTTGCTGTAAAAGTTCTATGTATCAGAAAAACTGTAGCATGATGGCAATACGGGTCTTTAATAAATTACCAAAATCTATAAGAGAATTGCAATTAATGAGATTATTTAAAATGAGATTACACACATGGCTGTTGGACAAATGTTATTATAACTTAAATAATTTTTTTAATGCCAAGAATGACCTAGAAAGAAAATATAAGTGACATAATATATATCAAATTGTGACATGTTAAAAATGCAAAATAATATCTAATTCAATTGTGGTTTCTTATGAATGCTGTAGGATTTTAAAAAAAAATGTTCAATAATTTTAAATGACATATACCGCCTAATATTTGTATACCAATCACTGGTGAAACATGTAGAACTTATGTACCGTATTCAACATCCTCATTACCATGTTTCTGGCAAATAAAATACTTTGACTTTGAGGCTAAGTCTGAACAGGGGGAAAATTATAAGGCTGATAATGCTATGCTAGGGTCAGTGGCATTTTGTACAGATGTTGATGAGGCTGAAGGTTCTGGTGCGGCGACCTCACACCGAAAGATGCAGCGTTATTTTGTGGAATATTATTATATAACTATTTGATGGCACGGTTAATGCAGCGGTTGAGTAATTGGCTGCTATGTTGCGTGTCGCCAGTTCGATCCTCTCATGAAACAAATATTTATAAGACCCACAGATAAGCGGATGGTCGATGGGGCCGAAAGGTTCTAGAATGGTGACCGCGCACCAGAAAACGCAGCATTGGAAGGCCTCCCACAAGTTGGTACGACAACCTGGTGAGAGTCGCTGGAATGCGGTGAACGACGCTTGGGGGAGGCCTGTGTCCAACAGTGGACGTCTTTCAGCTGAAATGATAATGATGATGATGACAGATATGTGATCCCGGTCTGGGTGTCTTGTGTATATAAATTTACAAGTTTCTGAACTACACAATACAGAAGTCAGTCCTAGTGTAAGGTAAGTTTATTTAGAAGAAAAAAATCTGGAGGCAATACAAATTAATATTTGTTGTGCGGGAATTGGACCTATAGTCAATTGCAGCAACCATGCTTACTATAGATCTGCTTACCCTTCAAACTTGGGCTCCTCAACCAGCACATCAACTGAAGACTGTAGTACCGTCAAGCTGGTGAGCTCCTCAGTTGCACGCAGGCAGGTGTTCAACATAGATTGTTGCAGTTTCAGCTGAGTAACCGATGGACCCATGTCGATGGGTGATGGCATGTCATCATCAGAGTCTGAACTGTAAAATAATGATAAGTTTTAACCTTTCGAGTACCATAATAAGAGACACAAAAGAAAGAAAATGAGCAAGCGAACACCGGCGTTCGCTTGGGGTTTAACCTTTCGAGGACCAAATTAGAGACACAATAGAAAGACAATGAGCAAGTGAACGCCGGCGTTGGCTTGCTCATTGTCTTTGGTTTAATGAATTAAAAATACAATATTTATTTATATGTATTATCTTTAGCTTATGTCTACTCCAGTGACATTCTCAAGCCTGAAAAGAAGACCTACTTAAGGAATAACCAGCTTGAATGAGCTATAGTTAAGAATGGGTGGGGTAGTGGCTCCATACCATGCAAGATCACTAATAACACCATATGCCTATTGATAAATGTTCTACAATAGATAGCATAAAGGAGAAAAAAAAACTTAAGCTTCTGCAAGCATATTACAGTCAAAATTATAGTATTACAAGTATCCTACGCTACGTCATGTCCCATAGTTTACCTGTGTGCAAGGTTTCATCCACGTTCAACATGAAGACAACAGTTACAACA
Organism: Mythimna impura; assembly: GCA_905147345.3. NCBI lineage: Eukaryota > Metazoa > Arthropoda > Insecta > Lepidoptera > Noctuidae > Mythimna > Mythimna impura. Next base: position 4,302,569 of record LR990365.1, on the reverse strand, counting down.
ACTCTATATGCTGATACACATTACTAAAATTTATGGTTGTGCATGAGATGTACTTACTGTAAATGAAGTTTAGAGTATTTATAATATGAGAAAATGATTGTTTTTATTCATATTTCACTAACCTGTCACCAAGATCATCGTAAAAATTGTTGTTTTTAAGATTGGCGCGCAGGTCATCAATACTCTTCTCATAATACTTGATCTCGTCTAGGATCTTCTCTTTAAAAGCTAACAAAGCCTTTTTCTTTCCGTTTATCACATTATTGTCAGACATTTTCACTTATTTGCTTCATACACACAATTCAAAACAATCTTTAGAGCCAACGGAGATTTTCAAAATAAATCGTTTCAAATCGTTTGACTTTTTCAATTGAATGTTGCCAGATAATGAAAAACTTTCTACCAAATTATGTTTACTTTTCTATTTTTTTTTTTATTTATCATAGTTTCCCACAAATGGGCAAAAGCCTACCCCAACTTCTTCCAAATATTTTTATCTAATTACCAGCTATTAAAAATTAATTCTTTATAAGAATAAAGTATCCAAACATGACATTGGTTAAATGCACAAACCGTGCGAAGCTAAAAGAAGAGAAAAACATAAGAAAAAACTAGGCAAGTGCTAGTCGGACTCGCGCACTGAGGGTTCCGTACATACGTATTTATGTAAATAGTTCAATTCGCAAACGGAGTCTCGAAGATTTTTGAATCCCAAAAAAGTTTTTTTTTTGTGACCTAACAATAGATTTACTGTATTCAGATTTATTTAAGACACTGATACCTCAGGGGCGTAGCTACCGCCGTGTCAACTGTATTAATAATATGGGGCCCCTGGGCTATATGGGCACCAAAGTGTGCAATAATTCGTAACATGTTATCCACAATCTTAAATTCTCTTCTTGATAAGAGGCCTGTAGTTAATTAGTACATAATGACTATAATTGATAATGTTCCAATATTAAAGCTCACTCCGCTCGATCTAGAATTTTCTACATAAGATCACAATAAAAAATTAACCTACTCTAGTCCAGAATACTGTAGTAAACGAGCTCATTTTCAATCGGGATTGTCAACCTGTCCAGTTGTCAAGTCTCGAAAAAAGCATTCAAAAATATTTGATACAGGGCCCCTCTCGGGCTAGCTATGCCACAGCTATTGCTATACCTATGCTATAAGACCTTGCTTTATGTTAAATTACGGGATTCTGGGTCAATGCGAAATGCGAAGTACCCTATGAATTTTTATTTCCTTGAGAGTGTCGAAATATACGTTTTTTGCGACATAAACAACCGTATCTTTTTTTTGTTAACTGAGAATTTTGATTTTTTCATAACTCCAAGGAACTGCAGACCTGAAAATAGAGTTAATTTCAACTCGATACCTCCACGCGTTCCAGATATAAAGGGTCTTGACAGACGGATAACAAAGTGATCCTATAAAGGTTTCGTTTTTTCCTTTTGAGGTACGGAATCCTAAAAATGGTGGTCATAGTTGTTAGCGATTTTTATGATTAGTTACATTACATACGCTATGATTGTTTTCTGTATTGGCAACATTAAAATGTATTTATTTTGCACTGACAACTGGAACGTTATGCGATTTGACAGCTCAGCGCTATGACAGTTGACAAGGTTATAAAATAACGCGCTGCGCTGTCCTGACACATTCCGTTCCAGTTTTTGGGGTAAGCAACATCTCAGAGTAAGTGCTACTATATAATTATTATTATTTTAAATGGTATTGATTTATGATATTTGTAATAATTGTGTGCTGTCAAGGCAAAAGTATAGAGGGTGTGTTACCCGTTTTGGTCGTTTTATTTAAAAACCTTCCCGCTACACTTATCTAGGTACACTAAATAAGTTTCTTATCCAATCTTTCTCTAAAGTTAACACATTAGCTAACAATTCAGAAGTGGGATAAACGAGTCGTTTATTTAAATGCATTCGTTTATCCCGCCCACAAGCGATTTTTTTTCCTAAACTGCATCTTCTACTTTTGCTTTGAAAGTACCTACGTATGTAGGCACCGTTACAATGTTGTTGATAAAATAGTACCTATCTAAGCGGGCATAGTGATGTGTACTTTAAAATGGTGAACTTTAAAATATTCAGGCTAATCGCTTTTGTTGTACTACCTTATTCAATGAGTTTCTTCTGACACCACCACACGTGCCTTGCCAGGGCTACACTCTGGAGGTAATACCACACCACCACACGTGCCTTGCCAGGGCTACACTCTGGAGGTACTACCACACCACCACACGTGCCTTGCCAGGGCTACACTCTGGAGGTACTACCACATCACCACACGTGCCTTGCCAGGGCTACACTCTGGAGGTATTACCACACCACCACGCGTGCCTTGCCAGGGCTACACCCTGGAGGTACTACCACACCACCACGCGTGCCTTGCCAGGGCTACACTCTGGAGGTACTACCACACCACCACACGTGCCTTGCCAGGGCTACACTCTGGAGGTACTACCACACCACCACACGTGCCTTGCCAGGGCTACACTCTGGAGGTACTACCACACCACCACGCGTGCCTTGCCAGGGCTACACCCTGGAGGTACTACCACACCACCACGCGTGCCTTGCCAGGGCTACACCCTGGAGGTACTACCACACCACCACGCGTGCCTTGCCAGGGCTACACCCTGGAGGTACTACCACACCACCACACGTGCCTTGCCAGGGCTACACCCTGGAGGTATTACCATACCACACGTATGTTAATCTATTGAATACCTAAGTACAACTCAGGGTGTGTTCAGAAGGATTAGGGACCGGTTTTGGATCATTGTTAAATGACCGTAGCAAACATATCTACCAACTTATGAATCGTTGTTACCATGACCTGCGTTCTGAGCTTACTTATAAAGTAAATGAGCAGACCAGTAATACTTTTGATTAGGAATAATCTAAATGCAACTAAAGAGGACAGTCAATGAAATTAAAATTAGGTAAATTAATATTATATGGATTGCCTTTTGACAGATAGTCTGACATTTATTACATTTGCCTCCTAGCTTTTGCCCGCGGCATCGCCCGCGTACATATTAATATAGCCTAGGTCACTCAGGGATACAGTGGCTTTCTATGTGTGAATGCAATCGGACCAGTACTTTCAGATTCAATCAATATTTTGATACCTTTAGATTCCAAGTTATAGATTTTTAAAGTGAGCATGCGATGACCGATTATTTGACCCTTGATTTCATAGTGCAGCGCTCGCTCAGTCCATTCCCACTGCCTTGCGTTATTAGATATTCTGTGCTTGCGTTTCACTATAACTTATAAATTTATTATTTTTCCTAAATGTCTAATATTCATACTAGAAAATCATGCGTTGTGCCAAAATGTACAGATTTACATTTCAACGGCAAAGAAAACATTATTTGTCACTAAATAATGAGTAACCATTCTAATGTATTTTAGGTAGGTTATCTGATTGTCCCTTTTTCGAATCCTTGTATGATAAAATAAAACGAAATACTGTGCGAGTAAACAGTTCTACTTCAGCTGGCGAATTGCGGCTGAGCGGAGCGTAGTAAAATGACGTCACACGCGGTCACGTGACTTTACCGAGTTTTATGCAAACATTGAATGCAAATATAACTTCTTGGTATTTCCAAATAAAACAAAAGGGTGTATCTGTATACAGCTTTATTTTTGGTATATGCGAAAGCTGAATATAGTTTGTTCAGAATTAGTAACTGAATCGATTCCAACAATTTTTACACCAATGTATAAAGTTGGACACCACCGACACTAAGTACGACACAGGTCATAGCGGGCATTGGGCACCAGCGCACAGCTGGGTGCGGGAGCAAAACAACCCCTCAGTCACCTGGATGGCCCGGTGACCATGTATTTTTCGGACAACCAAGTAACATAACAAGCTTATAACTTTGTGATTTTACATGATACAGTTTGAAATTTAGTACATAGTTTCTTTACATAAAAATGCTACCCACGTGTATCAGGCTTCACATATGCTGGAACTGGCGTTGTATATGCTTTACTGTTTACTACAGTTTAAAGCGATTTTACATACCTACTAGTATTACCCATTTAACTGAAACCAGGTGAAGAAGAGTATTACGAGTGTCTAGTATGCCTAATGATGCTGAAATAGATTCTTTGCTCTTAGAAGCGGCAGAAGGGTAGGCTAATAATAACATTTTATTACATCACCAGAGTAAATCGCTTTACTGGAAAAACTCTAGATGTAGAAATATTAATAGTCAAATCTTGTTTCCGTGAAACTCCTTTTAATGTGTATAGGTATTCTGTAAAACATGAGCTTGTAGTTGGTACAAATCGGAATAGTAAGTACAGTAGAACATTATGTCTAAGGTGATGGCCTATATAATTTGCCATAGGTAGTGGTGCGAAGAATATACAATTGCATATTATCCAATTGAACACAAGTAGTTGCCAAATACATAGTTTAACATAGTTAAAAAAAGAAACTGTTTGTGACAAAATGACATTTTTGTCTAATGAAGGAGTTAACACACAGTAAGAGGAAATCTAGCAAGTAATTAAATTACTATACAAAAAAAAAAAAGTGTAGAAAGTTTCAGCACTTTGTTTAATATTATAGGTGCCAGGCGTATGATACATATATGCATCAACGCTGTTGGCTCAATTGAAACAGTGACAATAAATAATAATACTCATAGTTAAATAAGCAAGGCAGAATAAAAATATCATATTTAATAAAATATGGTTGGCAGTTGTCGATAGTGTTGAGTCCAAATATTACCCTAATGCATCTTTGTTGTTGATTAAATATTTTTGATTTTGTAAAGTGATGTGGGTATCAATGGAAATGGAGAAGTGACACAAGTAATTACACAATATTTTTATGTGGTACCAAGGGGCTCGTATACTCTATAGGTTAAAAGAAGGCTTACAAAATACAACACCAAATGAGACACGAGAGCGCACAGTGCCATGTTATGCTGTTGGGATAGCTTCATTATTGACAACTGCTAGGTTTAGACGAAGTTCTTGTTTAATTATTAATATTCTATCAATTGTGCTATGTAGGGTACCAAGAGTGTGTTTGTTCTTGGTTTAAAACAAAGACATTAAATATATACTACCAATAGACAGGACATAGCGAACAAAATCGTGATCCGATACTTATTACCTAGTGGTCATAAGTCGCTCAGTCTAGTATGACGCCCCTACACGTCAAGTCGTGTTTGTATCCGCTCTATGCACTAAAAGAAAATAATTTTCTGAGAAAATATGCCGAACTGCCCATTACGCTATTGCAAATCTTGTTATGATAAAATGACTGAACCTAACTTCTGTTTATTTTCGTAAATATTTTTTGTATTTACGAATTAATTAATTAAAATTCAATAATTTTTATAAATAGTTCTAGAACATTTGCTGATTTTGTGATAATGCCATCTATTACTGAAAAGCTTAATCTTACCTTTATCACACACTGAGGCTCTACCACGAGCTCATAACGTGATCCATTTTACGACCTAAACCGAGCTGTTAAAGGGGTGGAGCTAATAGGGTGTATGGCTCCATCATTCTTTTTCGGTCGTACGACTGACATTTTAACATTATCATGGTAAGGCCCCTGGCCACCTACCGAGCGATAGTTAAATAATTATAAATTTCGACAAATTTAATTCGCGTGTTTGCTATTCAAAGCCAGATGGCGTCACTGAGACATAGGAAGACAGTTTTTCTAAGACATTTGTTCTGATAGCCGCTCTATTATAATTATCTCTTTAAATCTCTTTGGTTTAAAAGGAGTACATACTGAGTATGTACTGTGTACTTTCAAGGGAATAGCCACACGCAATTTATTTTTTTAAGTATACCTACCTACACTGATGAAAAGTTGTGTTTTTATATACAGTTCAACAGGAAAACACCGTAGCTCATGTTGTTCAATAAACCACGTTTCTGAACGAAACATTGTAGAATTTAACATTATTTTCATGCTCGGAAGTCATTGTTCATAAAATGGCATTTGTGGACAAATTAATGTTGACTAGGCGTGTAACTCTTTACTGAACCGACTCACTGTTCCGAAATATTTTAGTGTTCCGAAAGATTGGAACATCAGTAATGTTTTAAATTTTAATGCATCATTTGGAACAATTGGAACTCTGAGACACTCTTTACTTTAAGTGACCAGCAGTCTTTTAAAAATTCAAATTATAACGTAATTGGCGTACATATAATTAATGACCTGAACTAAAAACCTCTGCTTTAAATTATTCTCAAATCAAAATTCAATTAAATAAAACTTTTAGTGTATATGACGCAACGTAACAGATCACGACTCAGTGTGTATATTTTGAGCCAATGTTCCAAATAATATGTTCCAATCGCAAAGATGACACACTTTTTTCCACGCCTAATATTGACCTACAATAAAAGTGGTGACATGACAGCAGTTTCATGTCACTGACATAACACTGCCGTCAAACAAACGTTTCATGAATTTTACCGAACTTGGATACTTGCCTTTTGAGATTAGTTTGAAACTTCATAACGGTTTTATCTTCTATATAAAGTTAGAAGACCAAATAAATAAGATTGACTTTGAATATAACTATCGAAATGGATTTAGTGAAAGTATATTTTCAATACCTTCTGCGTAATAAATTTTCGTATGAGATTGTAATTCGTGCAGAGACATCTGAAGACATGATCGCTTAGCTTCGTAAATAACTCGAATGTCTGATTTGGACTTTAGTCCCGCAGAATTTGCAATGTAATGTGAATTCTATTTAATGACTCCCAGAGCACTTCCAAATCATATTCATGAATTACTAATTTTAGTGTACCAACTTAGGGGCTAGCATTGATTGAATTATAGGAAGTAATTTTCATGGAAAATCAGATGGTGCGGCAAAAAGTAGTTGCTAAAGTCAGTAAGCCTTTTGTAGGCATTTTTGTTTTGTTTTTAGAGATTTGTCTTATCAGGGGGATGTACCTAAATATCTGTAAATGTTGAGTATTTTAGGTATGGTAAAGAGTTATTGTGGATAAATATTTATAATACAATAACTCCCAATTTGTTCACTAGGGACATGGAGGGATACAATGATTTATTTATTTAAAATAAAATGGTAACATCCAAAAGATGTCTCACTGTAATTTATTTAGTATAGAATGTCTATGAATATTTTGATTACCAGAGGTTATTTTTACGGAAGTGTACCTGACTTCCCACATCTAAAATTATGTTAACGAAATAAGTGATTAACGTAAAACCTATTATTCTTACATTAAGAGAAAGTAGTCTAGACTGAATTTGCCTTGAGTATCTTAAAAGTGATGGTATTTACAGCGTACGTACTGGTAATTAATAGTTGGTAATTTTAATGAATGAAATAAAATAGACGAAACAATTTCATAGTTCGTGATCTCGCATTTTGATTAGTTATTGTATCGAAATTTGGAGTTTCAATAAAAACTAATCAGAGCCAAAAGAGTAAATTAAATATATACCCTCACGTTTTAGTCGGGTCAGTGATTACAACTGATATCAAATGTAAACAAACAGTCATTGTTGGTCAATGATTCACAAATAACGGGTGAAATTTTGTGGTTGAGGTAAATCATTGATGTTATTGTGACATGCACTTGAAACTTATCATGTACCTGGCCTGAGTGGCCATATCAAAATCAAAAGGGTATTTACAGAAACTATTGAGGGATCTGTTTAGGACCATTGAGGGATCTGTTTAGGACCATTGAGGGATCTGTTCAGGACCATTGAGGGATCTGTTCAGGACCATTGAGGGATCTGTTCAGGACCATTGAGGGATCTGTTCAGGGCCATTGAGAGGCCTGTTCAGGGCCATTGAGAGGCCTGTTCAGGACCATTGAGAGGCCTGTTCAGGACCATTGGGAGGCCTGTTCAAGACCATTGAGAGGCCTGTTCAGGACCATTGAGAGGCCTGTTCAGGACCATTGAGAGGCCTGTTCAGGACCATTGAGAGGCCTGTTCAGGACCATTGAGAGGCCTGTTCAGGACTATTGAGAGGCCTGTTCAGGATAAACCAATTGGCTTTATCAGGCAATTGTTTATTTACTAATGTTTGTTTTTCATTACAGGCAGGACATTTGAGGGACCTGTCTGTTTATATTAGAGGCAGGACATTTGAGAGGCCTGTTTTTCTTCAGAGGCAGGACATTTGAGGGGCCTGTTTGTTTTTCATTAGAGGCAAGACATTTGAGGGGCCTGTTTGTTTTTCATTAGAGGCAGGATATTTGAGGGGCCTGTACGTTTGTCATTACATGATAGCGACAAGAAATAAGTAACATAGATTTGTAACTTGACTTCTTGACATTTCAAAAGTGCCTGTAAATTGTTTATTTGAAATAAAATGCTTTGAATCAGTAGAGGCAGGACATTTTAGAGACCTGTTTTTGAATGACTGTGTAAAGAATAAGATAATGATTTGTAAGAATAATAATAATATATATTTATTGAGCAACAAAGTAAAATCATGTATACACAATTGCTTATAAGCTAATTTTACATAACAACTAAATAATGCAATCAATTGTGACTAAATAGTAATTGGTAAATTGATAATTATGTTTAGTCTCGTTCCTAGGTACAGCAACCAGTGTATGAATGATCTAAAGTTTTATTCGCTACTGTAATAGATATCTGTTTGCTTTATTGATGTTATTCTTTTTTTCTTCTCTCATTATTTTGTGTATAAAACCAATTTATTTATTCTTTCACATACGAGGTCATATTTGTAATACGGATGGCCGACTGTTAGCGATTTTTATGATTAGTTACATACGCTATGATTGTTTTCTGTATTGGCAACATTAAAATGTATTTATTTTGCACTGACAACTGGAACGTTATGCGATTTGACAGCTCAGCGCTATGACAGTTGACAAGGTTATAAAATAACGCGCTGCGCTGTCCTGACACATTCCGTTCCAGTTTTTGGGGTAAGCAACATCTCAGAGTAAGTGCTACTATATAATTATTATTATTTTAAATGGTATTGATTTATGATATTTGTAATAATTGTGTGCTGTCAAGGCAAAAGTATAGAGGGTGTGTTACCCGTTTTGGTCGTTTTATTTAAAAACCTTCCCGCTACACTTATCTAGGTACACTAAATAAGTTTCTTATCCAATCTTTCTCTAAAGTTAACACATTAGCTAACATAGTTAGATAACGATCGCGATGTTCTTGTGAATTTCACAAATGTTTACCTTTTTTTTTATGTGGGTAACCATCAAATGATTTCTTCAGTTCTGGGTGGAGCGAAAGAAAGTGTCACACTTATACCGACTAAAAACCAATCTGTGTTCCTTCAGCCCTTTACGAGGACTACGGTAACTTTTTGGAACAATCCTGCAGCGGGTGCAGCCCGGTATCGTCTATGGCCTACCTGCGTTTTAATCTGCATTCTAAGTTTTTTTTTCATGGCTTTCGACAATAGTCGAAAAGCCATGTCCTTTAGACATGGCTTTTCGACTATTGTTAAAGTCGTTTCTGCCAACAGCTTCAACCACGTGAAAAATGGAAAACATCCCAACGGAACATGTTCTCGAGACGAAAGTATCCTATTCCAGGACATGGTCTACCTGTGTGCCAAGTTTCACCTCAATTCATTCAGTCAATAAGACGTGTTGAAGTGGCAGACAGCCAACCAGAATTATAAAATCGTACAACATTATGGTTTTTTGAAAAGAGGAGGGATGAAACGCATGTTACTAAAAGAGATAAGAGCATACCTGTGAGTGGATGGAGAGGAAGAGGGAGGCCAAAGAAAAGATGGATGGATTGTGTGAAGAGTGATATGAAAGAAAAGGAAGTTAGTGATAGCATGACAAATGACAGGGTAAAATGGAAGAAAAAAAAGTGTTGCGCCGACCCCAAATAACACGGGACAAGGGCAGGAAGATGATGATTATAGTTTTTTGAAAAAGAGTTTTACTTGGGTTTTCTCCCGATGGCTTTTCCTTGCAGCCCTAAGTGAGACCTTCGGAAAAAAAGAGGCCTGGATCTTATAGCATGCTATTATGAAACAAATACCGTGTTCCTTGGTACTCTGTACAGTCGGTATTGTCAATACTGTTTCACGATTCTGCTAATCTGGTAGTTTGCCTACGACTTCACGCACGTGTTTGAAGTCTTCTTCATGATTCTGGCTTCTTGTTAATTTGTTAAACTTATGATTACAACCTCGGAATCGAAAATACTTTTTCATAATTCTGTTTTTTTAAGTTTGCGAGTTTTAAACTCGTTAAAAAATAAAAGGTCCGTTTTGACATTTGAGAAAAACCCTAGAAAGTAACTTGGAACGAAACTGAAATAAACAATAAAATAATAATTAGGGGTCCGGTGTAGTAGTAGCTATTTTAGCTATTTTAGTGGTAGACAGACACTACACCAGTCAAAATTCAAATGTCAAAACGGGCCTTTTATTTTTTGACAACTTTAATCGTTCACAAACCCAGAATTATTTCTTCTTGATTCTAATCTCCTGGCCAGTATACTATAGTAGTCTTTGTCTCCTGGTACGCGGTTGCGAGTCTTTCTTGCTTTTGACTTCAGCCCCGCTCCGAGCTTCTACTTCTTATATCTTAAATCACAGACTAGGGAGGGCTAGGGAGGGTAATTTTTTTTTTTTTTTTTCGTTCCTTGTGGAACAGGCTAAGGTCAGAGACCATGCTGCCTAGTCATCAGTTTTTGTTTCTTTTTGTTTTACATTAGAATGCAGGTGTAACACATTCTAATGTTTTTTGAAGTATTTGGCAGCAAATGTATCGATTCAGCCTTCTCAGCAAACTTCGCTGAGGTAGCTAAAACTACAATAAAATTCTCAGCTCCATTTTACCGAGACCGCGCCTATTTCAATGATTCCACATATTATTCCAGTTGCGCAGACCCTTGGGATACAAAAAAACACCAATTTTACACCACAATATCCACTAGGAATCAATTTGCGAATAATTAAAACAGCCACTGAACTTCACTCGAAGTAATCCCGCCAAAAACTCCCTAGGGAGGGTAAATATAATTCAGCAGTGTGTACTCCTCTTAACAAATTGACATTAGAATATTTGGATACATGTCCGAATAATTTACTTTATTTACAAGCGAGAGAATTTGTTTATATGAGTTTCAAAATCTCTATTTTTCATTTGCTTTGCGTAAATAAAATCTTTTGTCCTAAATTTGTAACATAATCACGCAAAATATTAACCGTTCAACTTTCACACGTCAAATGCAATCTAATTTATTCTCAATGGCACAATTAGTATCCGAACTGCAATATTTATCGCAATTAGATGTTGTCAAAGTGGACACAGTGACCGTAATGTTTAATTTATATATATAAATAATTTTAATAATTCGCAATAAAGATACGATAACGAGTGCAATATTAATAGTGTCAGAATATAAGTTAATCCTAAGCGAATATAGGGCATTAGTTACGTGAATCCCAATAAAATTGGATTAGTTACGGATCGTAGTTCAACAATCGTGTTTTATTTAAATAAATATAATAAACATGCGTGCGAGCGGTTCATAGGTCAAGTTTGTGTGTGCTGTGAGACATTTAGAGTCCCTAAATGTGTTAAAAGGACATTAACGTTGTACAAATAACGATATATCTGTGATAATTGAAGAGCGGAAGACCGTGGAGAATACATCGAAAAATGGGTCAGACAGGCAGTACAGTGCCCGGTAAGTGTTGTTAATTACTCTCTAAATATGCGCCAGAATGTTCTAATTGGTATCTAACTCGAATAAATGTGGTATTCTGATTATAACCTCTGTGTTTGGAATACTTCTGCATCAGTCACCTTAATATCATACATACCTTGAGTTTTCGTTATCCTAATAATAAAAACATTGTTTAAATTGTCGATGGTCCAGTAAGAATAGTCATCTTTCCTGTCCATGTTCTAATAAGAATGTTATTTGAAAAGATTTCACTTACCTAATAAAAGAAAGAAAAAAACTTAGTTTAATTTGGCACACAATGTAGAAAAAACATGTAGAAACATAAGATTTAAAAAAAGAACACTGACATTGTGTCTCAAGGCTGCACTAAATAGGTACGGTTCAGCAAAAATGCACAACAACTATGTTCAAAACATTATTAAAATAGGAATGATTATCTTTTTTTGTGTCTATTTGTTATTATGAAGAAAACTAGAAATATGCATATTAAAAAAAAAAAAAGAAATAACTCACTATAATCTGTATTGATGAATCACTAACCTAGCAAAAATGATTTGGAGTTATGCCCGTTGTAACGGAGAGGGTTGATGAAGAATCTATTGTTATTGATATCTAGCTCTCTATGATAGCCAGCTAGGATTATTTAAACTTACTACTTTCCAAGAAGGTTAATAAGAGATATATAACTATCCTCTTTATTGTACACCATAAAAAATTACAGTACGAGCTTTAAATTAATGTAGGGTGTAGCAATGGGCTGTTCTATTGATAAAAACGATTTTTTAGACATGAAACTACATTATTAATAAAAAAAAAGTTTCTGAAGCCCTCATTGTATTTTCTCACATATTTCCGATTTTATGGGCAATGTTTTACTTTCGAAAAGATATTACTTTTGTGTGATTGTACTGTATGCCGAGCTAGTGTCTGCAACTCTACATCTAAAGTGCATATTTGACATATAGGTGGGATAAACATGTCATTTGATCCTCCCCAGCTCCTCAAGGCCAGCAGCCTTCCTTGAGGAGCTGGGGCTGGCTTGGTGTTACTGACGATTTTGCAAAGGGTACCTGGGTTCTCGAAGTACTTTGCCTTATATCCAATGACAACTCGGCTGATTGGAAGCAGTCTGTAAAATATAAATAATTAATAAACAAAAATAATAATTAATAAATAATTAAGTAACTAAAATAATAATTTAATAACTTGGTATACTAGGTCCTGTTCCTCTTAATAAAGTTATTAAAAGATGTCCTGCAATTTTATTATATTAGCAGTTAATCATATAGCTAAAGTTTCAGGGCGAATAATATTTCTAATTGTTTCAATTAATACTATAAATGTCTCATCCTCCACCATACAATAATAATAATATTCAGCAAAATTCTCACAACACCATCTCATCCCAAAACCCAAACTAAGCAGAGCTTGTGTTATGAGTACTAGACAACTGATAAACATACTTGTCTATTTCTAAATACACACATCATAGATAAATTACACCCAGACACAGAACAAATAATCATGCTCATTACACAGACATTTGTCCTGTGTGAGAATCAAACACATGTCCTTTGGCATAGCAGTCAGAGCGTCAAGTATACAGGTTCTGCAAAGTGGGCATTTGTTTATGCTAATAATATGTTGCGTCTTGTGTGTTTACATTAGTAAAATGTTAATTAAAAAATTTGCGAAACGGAATAATAATATAAGACACATTGATTAGAGCAGTGGTGACTCAGTGCTAACGGTCATGACTTACGAGTTGTAGGTCGCGGGTTTAAACCCAGCCAGGCGCATTACTTTGTGTAATTTATTTCATCACCACTGCTCTCAAAACGGTGAAGGAAAACATCGTGAAGAAATCGGCATGTCCTAGAACCAAAAATTCAAAGATATGTTCTAGAGAGGAGGCCTGAGTCCCAGCAGTGGGAATATTAAAAGGCTGATTATGCTAAGCCTTATTCCTTATTTCTAGACTTGAACTACTGCTCATAAATTAATGACGAAACCAACACATTGACAAATGCTTGTACCAATGTTTACGTAAGCGTGGGGGGGGGGGGGTGAGAGCTTTGTTTTGTTTGCTGACAAGGGGGAGGGGGGAGTTAATGTTCGATAAAAATCTACGTAATACCTGAACGGCCCCTTAGGGAGGCGCCACGGCGTCTTCGCTTCCTGCCTGTCACAGGTCCTCACCAGACATGGTTGTTTCGGGAGGTTCCTGCATCGGATCCGGCGGGACGAAACGCCCGAGTGTAACCATTTATGCGGGTCACCAGGAGGACAAGGTGGAGTCTGTCTGGCGATTGGTGAGGGCGACCTCTGGCGCCTGGCTCTGGTCCAGGCCATGGTACGGAGCGAGAGAGCGTGGGAAGTAGTGACTTTCTTCTGCGAAGCAGTATTGTGAGCTAAAAAGGTAATGGAAAGATTAACTGGCCTGTTGGTCTAGTGGTTAGTGGCCCTGACTGCTATGCCGGAGGTCGTGGATGCGATTCCCACCCACGACAAATTTTTGTGTGATGACCACGATCATTTGTTGTATGTCTGGGTGTAATTTATCAAGAAATTAGAAATATTTAGGTATGTTTATCAGTCGTCTAGTACTCATAGCACAAGCTCTGCTTATAGACGGTGTTGGAAAAAAATAAACTTAATTATTGCGTTACCTACCATGCGTAGGTACTTGATATTTTAAAATAATAATAAACTACCAACATGTCAAATAAAAATGAGCCTTAATATTGCGGCATAAGACATAATATCCCACTTCTAACAAAAAACAGCTGACTCTCAGCTGTAAAATTGTATACCTGTGCGTTTTTTTTTTAATTCCGCTCCTTGCAAGCGCACGTGCATATTTTATTGTCAATATTGCAAAATCGACTTCATATAACTGCTAGGAAAAGTGAACTCTATTTTCGAAACCTTAAGACATTTTTTCGACTGCCCTCATCTGTCGGTAACTGTGGTAATCGATTTTGAAACTTTAGTAGGCGAGTTAAGAGTCAGTTTTGAATGGAGTGACGTTCGTTACTCGATAAATAATTGGGGTTCAATATGAAACAAAAAGAAACGAAAGGTGGGGACGTATATTGGCAAATGTGAAGTAAAACAATGAAAACAAAGGTGGGGCATATGCATACGGTGTTTAACCCTTTAACCGTTGAATATGTCCAACAAACACTCTTGCGTTTATTCTGCCAGAGTCGCACATCCACGACCAAATACTCCATCTCGTCAGCTCTTCTGTCACCTATGGGGATGGATGATCTAAACGAGATGGAGCACCCAGTCGCAAATACACGACTCTGGCGAATAGGAACTTTGAACCGACTCACGGTTCCGAAACATTTTAGTGTTCTGAAAGGTTGGAACAGCAGTAAGTAATGCATCACTGCTTACCATCAGGTGGGATCGCAGTTAAGCACTGGTTTATATCAATTTAAAAAAAATGTATAAATGCATCATTTGGAGTAAGCGTCAGGACCCCTGGACCACTAGCGATATTTGATGTTTAGAGAATACCAAAATTAACTACCTTTTTGCTACTATTTGGTACCTACCTTCAAATATTTGGTACCTCTATTGACAGCGAGAAAACGCCATAAGAAAGTGGCCAGACATTCTGACGTCAGGATGTCTGGACCATTTTTTTTTTCATAGTTCTAGACAACATAGCTAATTTATCTTTTTGTAAATATTTACTACCTTTTTAGTACCTCACCATATATTTTTTTCGAAATTTTTTAGCATACTTGAAAAAAGTTAGATGTAAAATATTTTTTTCAAAATGAATATTTATTTTGCCACATATGCCATGAGATATCTGATGTTTAGAAAATACCAAAATATACTACCTCTATGCTACTACTTGGTCCCTAACGTCAAATACTTAGTACCTCAATTAACAGCGAGAAAACGTATGAAGAAAGTGTCATCAGGTTGTCTGGACCATTTTTTTTTTCATGGTTCGAGACAACACAGCTAATTTGTCTTTTTGTAAATATTTACTACCTTTTTAGTACCTCACCATATATTTTTTTCGACATTTTTTAGCATAGTTGAAAAAAGTTAGATGTGAAATATTTTTTTCAAAATGGATATTTATTTTGCCACATATGCCATGAGATATCTGATGTTTAGAAAATACCAAAATATACTACCTTTATGCTACTACTTGGTCCCTAACGTCAAATACTTAGTACCTCTATTAACAGCGAGAAAACGCATGAAGAAAGTGTCATCAGGTTGTCTGGACCATTTTTTTATTTTCATGGTTCGAGACAACACAGCTAATTTATCTTTTTGTAAATATTTACTACCTTTTTAGTGCCTCAACATACATTTTTTTCAACTTTTTTTAGCTTATTTGGAAAAAGTTAGGTGTGTTTTTTTTTAATGAATATTTATTTTGCCACATATGACATGAGCTATCTGATATTTAGAAAATACCAAAATATACTACCTTTATGCTACTACTTGGTCCCTAACGTCAAATACTTAATACCTCTATTAACAGCGAGTAAACGCATGAAAAAAGTGTCATCAGGTTGTCTGGACCATTTTTTTTTTCATGGTTCGAGACAACATAGCTAATTTATCTTTTGAAAAGTATTTACTACCTTTTTAGTACCGTACGTGTCTTTTTTTTTTCAAATTGGATAATAATTTGCCATAGATGACTTGAGATATATGAGGTTTAGAAAATACCAAAATACACTACCTTTATGCTACTATTTGGTCCCTAACGTCAAATACTTAGTACCTCTATTGACAGTGAGAAAATGCGTGAAGAATGTGGTCAGACATTCTGACATCAAGATGTCTGGACAATTTTTTTTTTCATGGTTCGATACAACACAGCTTATTTATCTTTTTGTAAGTATTTGCTGCCTTTATAGTACCTCAACATATAATTCAGATCTTTTCGTCGTACCTGAAAAATGATACGCATTAAAAAAAATACATGATAAATGAATATGTCATGCTGTCTATGTAGCTAATTACGTATTCATCATGTTTTTTTTTTAATGCGTTACATTTTTATAGTACGACAAAAAAAAAATTATATGTGTACTAAAAAATAAAAAGGTAGCAAATACTTACAAAAAGATAAATTAGCTGTTTTGTCTTGACCATGAAAAAAAAATGGCCCAGACATACGATGTCAGAATGTCTGACCACATTCTTCACGCGTTTTTTTGCTGTCAATAGAGGTACTACGTAAGTTATTTGATTTAGGTACCAAGTAGTTGCATAAAAGTATTGTATTTTTTAAACATCATATATCTTAGTCAGAATGTCTGACCACATTCTTCACGCGTTTTTTCGCTGTCAATAGAGGTACTACGTAAGTTATTTGATTTAGGTACCAAGTAGTAGCATAAAAGTATTGTATTTTTTAAACATCATATATCATATGGCAAATTAAATATCCATTTAAAAAAAAAATATTTCACATCTAACTTTTTCCAAGTATGCTAAAAAAAGTTGAAAAAATGTATGTTGAGGCATTAAAAAGGTAGTAAATATTTACAAAAAGACAAATTAGCTGTGTTGTCTCGAACCATGAAAAAAAAAATGGTCCAGACAACCTGATGACACTTTCTTCATACGTTTTCTCGCTGTTAATTGAGGTACTAAGTATTTGATGTTAGGTACCAAGCAGTAGCATAAAGGTATTTTTCAAACATCAGATATCTCATGTCATAATGTGGCAAATTAAATATCCAATTTGAAAAAAAAAATACACGTAACATCTTTCAGGTATGTCAAAAAAAGCTGAAAAAAATATTTGTTGAGGTACTAAAAAGGTAGTAAATACTTTTTAAAAGATAAATTAGCTGTGTTGTCTCGAACCATGAAAATAAAAAAATGGTCCAGACAATCTGATGACACTTAAATTTCTTCATGCGTTTTCTCGCTGTTAATAGAGGTACTAAGTATTTGACGTTAGGGACCAAGTAGTAGCATAAAGGTAGTATATTTTGGTATTTTCTAAACATCAGATATCTCATGGCATATGTGGCAAAATAAATATTCATTTTGAAAAAAATATTTTACATCTAACTTTTTTCAAGTATGCTAAAAAATGTCGAAAAAAATATATGGTGAGGTACTAAAAAGGTAGTAAATATTTACAAAAAGATAAATTAGCTATGTTGTCTAGAACTATGAAAAAAAAAATGGTCCAGACATCCTGACGTCAGAATGTCTGGCCACTTTCTTCTGACGTTTTCTCGCTGTCAATAGAGGTACCAAATATTTGAAGGTAGGTACCAAATAGTAGCAAAAAGGTAGTTAATTTTGGTATTCTCTAAACATCAAATATCGCTAGTGGTCCAGGGGTCCTGACGCTTACCATTTGGAACAATTGGAACACTGAAACACTCTTTACTTTAGGTGACCTGCAGTCTTTTTAAAATTCAAATTAAAACGTAAATAGTGTAAATATAATTAATGACCTGAACTAAAAACATCTGCTATAAATTATTCTCAAATCAAAATTCAATTAAATAAAACTGTTAGTGTATATTTTGACTGGCCTGTTGGTCTAGTGGTTAGTGGCCCTGACTGCTATGCCGGAGGTCGTGGGTTCGATTCCCACCCAGGACAAATGTTTGTGTGATGAGCACGATCATTTGTTCTGTGTCTGGGTGTAATTTATCTATATATGTATGTATTTAGAAATATATAAGTATGTTTATCAGTTGTCTAGTACCCATAACACAAGCTCTGCTTAGCTTGGGACTAGATGGCGTTGTGTGATATTAGTGTGAATATTAGCATAGCATAGCATAGTCGGTCTTATAATGTTCCCACTGCTGGGACTCAGACCTCCTCTCTAGGAGAGGGAGTGGGCCGTAATCCGCCACGCGGGCCCAGTGCGGGTTGGTGGATGTCACATGTCTTCGAATTATTATTATTATTATATTTAAATTCTGGAACACGGGTGGGTTTTAGATACTAAAAGTCTGACACTCCCCTCTCACTCCGCCCGGAGCGAGAAAAGTTATTTGATGTATTTCCCACCAAAAAAAATGGCTCGCGACTTTATGTACAGAACCCAAAGCAATTATTATCTGTGCCATTATCATCACCAAAAAAAAATATTTCAAAAAGACCATTGCACAAAGAGTGTTTTTTCTAAAACCGCAAATTATACAAGCTAGGTACCTGTGTCGATCAGCTGATGGGACAAGATTCTTGAATCAGCTGAGCGTAAACATAATTTATACATGCTTTATAATATATGGTCCATGAAAGACCTATTCAAAGATGAGTTGCCCATAGCACTAAAACAAAAGCTCATGGACATGACATGTATATTCTCCCTGTCTTGACCTATGGTGCTCAGACTTGGTCTTTGACTAACATCCAGAAGTCCAAACTCAAGGTTTGCCAACGAGCAATGGAGCGCAGTATACTAGGTGTTAAATTAACGGATCGAGTTCGAAACCAGTGTTGTCATTAATCAATTAATTTTTTTAATCAATTAACTAATTTGAATAATTTTAATCAGATTAAATTAATCATAATTAAAAAGTAATCTTAATCATGATTATTGACGTTAATCATTAATCACTAATCATTAATTGATTAACTTGATTAAAAACTAATACATCCATCAATGTTAATAATTAAAAAAAAAAAGAAATGATGGAAAATAATAACACACATTTCTTAAAAAATTGTTTCTAACGTTCAAATACACTGAATTCTAATTTTGAAGAATATTTTCAATCAACTAACCTCAATTCATTTCCACATTTCTGTTTTTTTGATGTTCAAGTTACATTCTACTTTTTTTTTTTTCAAATAAGTCGTCAGATAATTTGTGTGACCTAGGCCATAAAAGTACAGGACACAGTGGAGCATACGGTATAGGTGTACCACGCTTGGGCAGAGCACCGCCGTGTCCTCGTGGGGGCGATCGGCGGCAACGATCTCTCGCACCGGGCCTTGGTACAGGCCATGGTCCGGAGCTAGGAGTGGCAGACGCTCACCTCCTTCTGCGAAGCAATAATGTAGCAAAGGAGATGCCGCACGCGTGTGGGAACGGTTTTCACGCCCTCAGATCTCGATTTCCGGCCAGTGTTGGCCCAAAGTTAATCTGATTAACGATTAATGATTAAAAATCATAATCAAAAAATTTGATTATGATTAATGTAATATTAATCAAATTTTTGATTATGTTGTATTTTTATCATTTATTAATAATAATAATTAATAATAATTTATTAACTAGACAAGGAAAGGATTATGAAGGAAAGGCGTGAGATGATTCTGCAGTCTTCAGACGATGCGTGCACATATCGGCTGCTCAATAAACGGATCTCTAAGTCCTTGAAACGCGATATCCGTCACTTTAATACTGGAAAAATTAAAGACGCGATTGAGCGAAATAAGGGCTCCAAGGTGTTTGCAAGAGATCTGTCTATTGGGCAGAGCCAGCTCACGAAACTGAAGACCGAAGATGGCAGAGTCATATCCGCCAAATCGGAGCTTCTGGGAGAGATCGAGGCTTTTTATGGACAGTTATACACGTCAATCACAAAACCCACTACGAATCTAGCAAACGACCCAAGAGCTAGGTTGACCCGACACTATACCGAAGATATCCCGGACGTCAGCCTGTACGAGATTAGGATGGCTCTGAAGCAGCTTAATAACAACAAGGCACCGGGTGATGACGGAATTACAGCCGAACTCCTGAAGGCGGGTGGTAAACCGATCCTTAAGGCCCTTCAGAAGCTGTTTGATTCCGTCATATTCGAGGGAAAAACACCACAGGCATGGAGCGGAAGTGTGGTGGTACTCTTCTTTAAGAAGGGCGACAAGGCCCTGCTCAAGAATTATAGGCCCATCTCACTTCTGAGCCATGTCTACAAGCTGTTTTCCAGAGTCATCACGAACCGTCTCGCGCGCAGGTTCGACGACTTCCAGCCTCCCGAACAAGCCGGATTCCGAAATAGACCACATACACACGCTACGGCAGGTTATACAGAAGACCGAGGAGTATAATCTGCCTCTCTGCTTAGCGTTTGTGGATTACGAGAAAGCCTTTGATTCGATCGAGACTTGGGCTGTGCTGCAGTCTCCTCTACAACGGTGCCAGATTGACTATCGGTACATCGAGGTGCTGAAGTGTTTGTACGAAAACGCCACTATGTCAGTCAGACTGCAGGACCGGACCTCGAAACCTATCCTCCTGCAGCGGGGTGTGAGGCAGGGAGACGTCATTTCTCCGAAACTGTTCACGGCCGCAATAGAGGATGTCTTCAAGGTCCTGGACTGGAGTGGATTGGGCATTAATGTCAATGGCGAGTACATCACTCATCTTCGGTTTGCCGACGACATAGTAGTCATGGCTGAGACTACGGAAGAGCTCAGCACAATGCTCAATGACCTCAGTAGAGCTTCCGAAAGAGTGGGTCTTAAAATGAACATGGACAAAACCAAAGTCATGGTAAATAACCATGTAGCACCCACTCCGATCAAGATCGGAGACTCTGCACTCGAAGTTGTAGACGATTACGTCTACCTTGGACAGACAGTCCAGTTGGGTAGATCTAATTTCGAGAAAGAGGTCAACCGTCGAATCCAACTCGGCTGGGCAGCGTTCGGGAAGCTGCGCGGTATCTTCTCATCCAATATACCATAGTGTCTCAAGACGAAAGTCTATGACCAGTGCGTGTTGCCAGTGACGACATATGGTTCCGAAACGTGGACGCTCACAATGGGCCTCATCAGAAGGCTCAAAGTCACCCAAAGGGCAATGGAAAGGGCTATGCTCGGAGTTTCCTTGCGTGATCGAATCAGAAATGAAGATATCCGCAGGAGAACCAAGGTTGCCGACATAGCGCGAAGAATCGCCAAACTAAAGTGGCAGTGGGCAGGGCACATTGCTCGCAGAACGGATGGCCGTTGGGGCCGAAAGGTTCTGGAGTGGCGACCGCGTACCGGAAGACGCAGTATCGGAAGGCCCCCTACAAGGTGGACCGATGACCTGGTGAAGGTTGCGGGAATCCGATGGATGCGAGACGCACAGGATCGTTCGTTGTGGCGACGTTTGGGGGAGGCCTATGTCCAGCAGTGGACGTCTATCGGTTGAAATGATGATGATGATGATGATGAACTAAACAACATTTGGTCAACAATAACCTTAGAGTGGGACAGAACTGGCTAACAAATAAAATAAATAACATGTTTATATCATCATTAATGTTTCTTTTCAACTCTTTGTCTATCCCAAACCATAAAAAACTGGGCAAGTGCGGACTCGCGCACTGAGGGTTCCGTACAAACTTACCTAAGAAAACAGTTCAATTCCCAAATAGAGTTACGAAGATTTTTTTTTGTGACGTAACTACTAATTTACAGTTTTCAGATTTTTTCCTATACTTGTGCTATGAGACCTTGCTTTATGGCAAATTTCAGGATTCTAGGTGAACGGGCCTTATGAATTTTGATTCCCTTGAGGGTGTCGAAATATACGTTTTTTTGATACGACACAAACGGCTGTATCTTTTTTTTTCGTTGACTCAGGAGTTTGATTTTTGCACAGCTTCAAGGGACTGCAGACCTGAGTAAAATGGTTTTAATTTCAACTCGATAACTTCACGCGTTCCCGAGATAAGGGGTCTTGACAGACAGACAAGAAAATGTTCCTAAGGATTCTGTTTTTTCCTTTTGAGGTACGGAACCCTAAAAAATCTAGCTACATTTACGCAATGATACTTTTTTTTCTCCTAACATTAATGCAATGCAAGAATGCATTCAACTACCTTCTACCTGTGAGCTTCTCACAATCAGCTGATCCCAATGGAGATTTCTTTTCAAATCAGCTGAGTACGCTTTGTGACAACTTTTTGTGACAATTTGTCAAAGAAATTGATGGAAGAATAAAGCTAGAACTACATTAGACCGACGCACACGTGTGACACGGCTGATTTGTACGTAGAACGACGTCGCGTGGCGTCGTGTGGCGTGGATCAAGTGTAGCTCTACAAGTCTAGTTTCCATATAAAATGTATGGAAACCGACGCACCCAGATCGGCGTGTTTCTTTCATCATTGCGTGTGTGGCACACGTGTGCGCAGTGTAGTTCTAGCTTAAATCATTAATAAGGTTGAGCTATAGAAAAAACTAATTTTGAAGACCCTGTTGCATTATACCATACAATCCCAAGCCGCCAATCAGATTCTTCATAGCATAGCGTAATCAACCTTATAATGTTCCCACTGCTGGGACTCAGGCCTCTTTTCTAGAAGAGAGTAACTCCTAATATTGTGTAAATGTATCTATTAACTCCTCCACATTTGTTGTAATATATACTTTTTTTTTTTTCTAACACATTGCTTTTGCAATATTTTTTATATTATTATACCCCAACCACCTTAAATTCGTTAGTAATTTATTTTGTTGATATCTCATTTATTGATAATTGTAATTATTTAATTTAGTTGTTTTTTTTTTTATATAGCCTCTTTTTTATGTGAATGTTAGAACACTGTAGACTCCGCTAATTCTTAGGTTACTTCCTATTATGACTCACTTTTTATTATAATTATTTTTATTGTACTTTTTAGTACAATATTGACCGGTCTACACTGTCCTTATATCTACTTATACTGTAATATGGAAATATTGTAAGAAAAACAATGTTTTTTAAAAGAGTAACCATGGAGTTTCTTACCGGTTCTTCTCCATAGGAAACGACCAATTTGGAACCGTGCACTAGCTTCTGACGTTTTGTAAGTGCCCATGTAGGCCTATGTGAAATAAAAAACTTTTGACTTTGACTTTGAGGGCACAGTGCGGGTTGGTGGATGTCAGACGATTTCGAATTTTTAGTTGCCGATTTCCTCACGATGTTTTCCTTCACCGTTTTGAGAGCAGTGATGTTTCTTCATGTTGAAGATACAAAATAACAACTCGACTTTATTTGCTGTATTTACAGATAGATATGGATGAGACAGCATAAGGCACTTTTTTGGTTTGGGGGGGAAAACAACAAATTTTTTTCTCCCTCTCGGTGGAAAGCTCTGGGTCACACACTCCCTCTCTTTCTGCTAGGGAGTGTCAGACTTTTACTGACTAAAACTCACGAGGGTTCCTTCCGTTGCCCTTTGCGTTCGAGGACCACGGTATCTCTTTAAAAATTTCCCTAGCGGGTATCGACTTTGCTGGGCCCCTACGGTTTTGCTGACATCTCTTTGAGACGCGCCGTCGACGACTTACCGGACGTGGACGGTGAGCTACCCATTGCTCGTCGTCCGTAAGCCGGAGCACCGTAGGCGCGCTGGAGATGCTGCAGGCTGGAGATGGCCCCGCGACTCCCAAGTGAGGCATATCGACACGCCTATTTATAATACTACACACCGCCTTAAGGTACACGGGTGGGCCTTCCCGCTCCTCTCAAGAACGCGATAAGTATTTGGAAGATTTCTAACTTCAAAAAAAATGATTTGCTTCACTGGTAGACAATTTCTTATGATAACAAAGCTCAGCTGATTTGAATAGAAAGCCGAAAAGATACTGTACCCATCAGCTGACTGAATAGAAAGCAACACGATGCCGGATCAGCTGTTTGTAAAGATTTACAGGTAGTGCAAGAAATGGTTTGAAAAAACGTCTTTGTGTAAGTTATGCAATGATGTTTCATTGGTTCTGGAGACTAGCAGGGAATTTAATTCTACTCAGGGGCGCCGGCTTTTAGAAAACCTCATGGGTGCTTATGCTCATTTCATGACTCTAAAAAGTGGCGAAGTGTGAGAAGAGAAGGTTTTCCCTTGTACTATGGAAACCAGAAACAATGAAGGTAAAAAAAAATGTAGTAGCTAGCACGCCTCACCATCAACGATTGCATCACTACTTACCATCAGGTGGGATCGCAGTCAAGCACTGGTTTATATGAGTATATATGAATTAAAAAAAAAAAACAAATACATTTTTCAGAATATAAATTTAATGCGCAAAGTTTCCTTTATATCTAGTATTTTTTACTTTAATTTATGAGTACATTAAGAAGGGCCAAAGGTCACGCAAAATAGCAGATTTTCATAGGTCTTTACTGGATTAGTTTTACACAAAATGTTTTGTTTACAATAAGAACGTAAGCGCGCTCCATCGTCGACCGCATCATCGCTTTCAATCAGGTGAGATAGCGGTCAAGCGCGAACCTATCAACAATAAAAAATAAAAAAAGAACGTATAACCACAAGATACAGATATCTTCTTTAAAACACAGATGTTTTCAAAATAATATCGAGAAAAATACGTAATCAAAATCCAAACTAACAAATGTGAAAGTAACTCTCTCTGTCTGTTACATTTTCACGGTTAAAATACTGAACCGATTTTGATGAAATTTGGTAGGGAGGAAGCTTGAACTCCAAGGATGGACATAGTTTACTTTTTATCCATCTTCGAGTTCGATTTCGCGTCCGCATTAACACGTTCAGTGCCACCGACTCGCCCGGAGAGTCCACGTAAATTTTATTCCAGCGCCGTAGACTCGCCCGTCGAGTTCAATGTGTTTGCTATTTTTTTCCAAAATGCATGTGTATTTTCTGGTTAAAATGATACTGAAGACTAAATATACCCTAATCTAAAGAATTACGTGGTGGGCCGGGTGTGCAGACCCAGTTTATAATCGAAAGAAAATAAACTATTCTGCAATGCCTTGAACTCGCTAGGCGAGTTCACTGACATAGATTCTCAAACTTTTATTAATGAAATATCTATATGTACGGTTGATACTTTTATTTTCATTTTACCAAAAGTCACATTCACTCGTAAAACAACGGCGGATTGTGTTCTACATCTTGTAGGGGCTCGAATTTTTTTTTTTAGTTCAACAATAACCACTATTTATAAGATTGACAGTCACTGCATAAATTACGAAACAAACTTACCTTTTCTTTTATCTATAGTGTTTCTTGCCATTTTTATATGTTAAATTACACCGTATGTTAGTTAAACACTTTTTAATTGCGTTAAACACGTAACGTACACTGTCACGGCCACAAAAATAACAAAACATTGTTTTCACCCTAACGCTATGCCACTGAACTCGCGTGGCGAGTCGATTCAATTC
This sequence comes from Mythimna impura, assembly GCA_905147345.3. Classification (NCBI taxonomy): domain Eukaryota; kingdom Metazoa; phylum Arthropoda; class Insecta; order Lepidoptera; family Noctuidae; genus Mythimna; species Mythimna impura. The sequence continues at coordinate 4,276,735 of LR990365.1, read as the reverse complement.
GTGTTACAGCGCCGGCGACTCGCCCAGCGAGTCCAACGTAAAATGTAGGCGGCATCCGGGACAACATCGCGAAAATCGTAGTGGTAATGAAAGTGTTAACCAATATTCGTGCGAATGACACAGCTGGCAGAACCTAGTAAAGTCATAGGTAAACGTAAGAATGGTTGAATGGGAAGTCGTCACGGGTTGGGCGCTCTTAGACCCATCACCCACGGCGACTTTTTGTAGCGATGTTATAGCGCGTTCGCATCGATACAGTCGCGATGCTGTAGCGCGTTGGTATTTTTTCTATAACGCTTGCAAATGCGACTAACACGCGTTAGTAGAGATGTTGTCGCGCGCTTACGAAACGCGCAACAGCATCGCTACAAAAATTCGCTGTGGGCGATGGGATTATCCTATTAAAAGTGTACTGGCTGCGTCTGACTCGCGTGCGTATCGCTAAAAAAGCGCGGCAATGGCGCATTTAAAAAACGTGGTGTACACAGGCCCTTAGGGACACACATAGGATATGTTGCTTAGCCCAATTATTAAATCTAATTAAAACCAAGCAAACATTATTAGTTAGAAGTAAAAGAATATTCAAGATCTTTTCTTCCACGAAGGTTTAAAATTCAAATGTCCTTTCTTTGGTATTTGTTTCAAGTCGTTGAGCTCCTTAGTAGTCCCCAGTTGAGCTATACGAAAACTGACAAATGCTTGCACTGCACAGATCTACTCTAATCTATTTGGTTCTTTCCTCAAAAGACCATCTCAGACACCACTCTGCATGGTTCTCATAAGATTTGACATGTTTGCTGTATGGATTTTAAAAGAGACTGACCCCTGAGTTTGTTTCGGTGTTCTTTTTCAGGTTAGCCAGCTAAGAAAGCCTGGCCTCATAGATACGTCAGGAATTTTTTCGTCAGTTTAAACTAGAGATGAACAGACCGCGGCCCGCGGGCCGCATGCGGCAATATGCCAAAGGCCCGTCAGCAAGCTAGCTCTTTTCAGATCATAAATAAATTCGGGCAATTACAATCATTTTCCAAATTACAAGAACATGGTTGAAAAATTCAATAAAACTGCGGTTAATCTTTGCTTTGTCGAAAAGTTAAATATTTTAATACAATCTTTTCGTGAACGATTTTCTGAGTTTCAAAAAGTTAAACCTCTATTGAACATACATATTTAGCAATCCTTTCACCATTTCAGCTGAAACTGCACCAGAATCAATGTAGAAAGAATTAATCGATATTCAAAGCGATCAAGATTTTCGCAACAAATTCAATGACTTGCTGAACTTTTACCGCTGCATTATAAAACTATGTACAAAGAGTTGCGCACAAGTGCCCTGAAATGCGCCAGCTTTTTTGGTTCTACTTATATATATGTACAAACTTTTTCGGTATTGAATAATAACAAAACAAAAAATCGAGACCGCCTTGCAAATGAAAGTAAACTTGAGCAAGTAAAGAAGAATGTTCATTTCCCGTACCATATTGCGTCACAACTATATTAATACCAAAAATAATGTTTTATTTTTGTGTACAATGTACTGATTTTTAACCGCTTTTTTTAACCACATTAAAAAATATCGTGTAAATGATATTAAATGATTAAGAATTCCTACTTCCGAAAAAAATAACGTCATTTCAGAAATCTTTACGTTCCTATTACAGTTGCCAGTTAGTTTCGTAATCTGACCAAAGAGTATGTAAAGCTAACGCTTTTAATCTTACAATGATCATAAATAAATGGTTCGCCTAATTAATTTTATCTGCTATCTAAGTAAATAAGATTTTAAAGTAGAAAATAATTAAACTGCTAAAAATAAATTCTGTTAAATTATTTTATTTTAGCTCACCATTTTATAAAGTAAACATTGCGTAGGTATATTAGAAACTCAAAACTTGACACTGTCAATTTGATTAGGATATTTTGGTATTTTGTTGCTAAACTGACGTTTGATGATTTTTTACTGTATTTGAGTAGTTCTGGTAGTTTTATTGATTATTAATTAATTCAATACGTCTATAATAATTATTGACAATGTTGAGATAGTAACTCATAGTGTTGCAAGTGGCAAGGTTTGTAAAGTGGGCGCGCGCGGCGCACGTTCGGGGCGCGCAATTCGCGGGCATACATTTCCATTTGCTTTGTGCGGACGTGAGGAGCAGCGCGCGGGCCGCTCGCGCACGGTTTGGCTCATGGCGCGAAGGGCACGGTGATGGCATGGAAACGGCGCGTTAACTTGAAATGCACGCACGCAGCTCGCTAGCGGCGTATTCGCCAGATGTACACACCCAAAGAGTTATATAAGGAATATAGCCAAAGAATAAACTTGTGAATATATGGAGAGGGGGATATAATGGAAGAAAAAAATGTTTTGGGCCTACCTCAAGCAACATGGGCCAAGGGCAGGAAGATGACGATGATTTGATACTAATGTACCCTAAAAGTAAATGTTTTAACTGACTAACAATTACAAATTACCTGTGCGATAAGATCGCCCATTGTACACTTATTTTTAATTATGTTTGTCCTTATTTTTGTTTATGTGGTGTACAATAAAGAATATAATAAATAATAAATAAATTCTTTATTTGTGTTACCTTGTTAAGTACCTATGTTCACGCGAGAAAGTGGCAGTGAAGCCGAATTGACGTCAATATTAATTTTTTGTCACTAAAATAATTCGACTAGGTACATCAGTCGTTTCAAACAAATGCATTAATAACTAATGTAAATAGATTAATATAAATACTATGTAAATATGTCATAAAGTCTCTTTCTACGCTACGAGCAACGCTGTTTCATTACGACGAAACCATCGACTTCTTTCACTGTTACTGCGCCTATAAATGGTTGCCGATAGCTCTGGCCTTATCCAGCCTTAGTCATTGGTCGGTCCGTGAGGTTGCGGATCGGCAATGATAAAATCCCGTCCTATACACCCTTCATTCTTCCCACCTTCCGTCTGTTGCCTTAGGTCTCATGGCAACAGGCTTCCCGCACTATTATTAATATACGTATATATTGTAGTTATATGGTTAGGGCTAGGTTGCTAGGTGCAGCTAAGGTTGTTGATAGGCTACAGTCAACCCCCTTATTGTACATTTCGGTAGCTGAATGTAGAACCCACAACCTGTAAGTGATGTACCTAAGTATTGCGTTTTTTGATCCGAGAAATCGAACTAAAACACGTAGTAAGTTTGTTTAGGTCTTGATAACTTTATAAATAAATAAAAGACTAAACCATTACGATTTTTAACAGTCTTAAGATCGTGTTCTACAGTGTAGGCCTAGGTATAGCGTAAAAATATTACCCATGCGCGATAAAAGCCTGAGCGTAAGTAACGCCACAATATAGGAGCGAAGGAATCCGGGTCCTGACTTATCGCATATATCAATAATAATGCAATACACTACTCATCAATTTGGCCTAAAACGCATACCTATAGTATAGAATGCAAATTATAATAATCACTACGGTTAAAAATTGCTATGAAATATGATCAGGCGTTTTGGAACTTTTTTTAACATCTCAAAAACGTGGTTAAATATTAACAAAAAAAATTTAGATAGTGAAAATTTCAATAATAACTAACCTCTTGAGAGTAAATTTGGTTTGAAGCAAGTTGGTACGGATCCACATACAAATTTGGGCAATCTCTTTTGAGCCAAATTTAAAAAGGATTGTGAGCACTATGCAGTGCCACGCTTCAAATTAATATATTTTTTTTAAATAAGTTTTTGACTATTTTTGTTTTTAATTTTTGCTGGTGACCCGCCATTAGTTCATCATTTGCCCAAGTGGCCCATAGTCTCAATAAGTCGGTGCTTCCCTAGTTTAAACTCTAGTTTTCGCACCATAAAAAAATTGACGTGTCAAAGTCAAAAGCATTTATTTCAAATAGACCAAAAAAAAAAGTGAAGCTAAATTGCACGTTCCAAAGCGTGGATCTCTATGGAGAAGAACGTGCAAGAAACTCCATGGACACTCTTTTAAATTATATTGTGAGTTACATATAATCTTTACTACATATCTCTTGTTGCTTCTATTATCTGAGCACAATGTAGATAAGTAATAAAAAAATAAAACTAATTAAAAGATAGAAATTAAATTAAGCAATTGGCAGCTAAGAGATGACCAGTCTCAACTGACGGCACCCGTTCACGAGCATGACGCGTGCATCAGCCCCACTCAGCTCAACCATTTTGAAGGGAACCGAATGGACCCAACGACACGTGCCACCATCAGCGAGACATTTGAGTGAGCATGACAAACTCTCAACTGCCATGCTCGTAATGTCAAAAAATAAATAAATAAAAATGTAACCTAATAAAAATGCTCCATGGTACTTCACATTCACAAATTTGAAAAATTTGAAAAGTGTTTTTTAAAACCTATTTGTAAAATCAACATCTCTCTAACCTTTTCTCAACTAATTTGGGGCCGGCTTCCAGTCTTACCGGATGTGACTGCCTATCAGACCTCCACAACACTGTTACTGGGGAACACGATACTCCTTGAATAGGCTGATGGTCATACCTGTGACGACTGTCCGAGATCTACGAGTGACAACCGGGACCAACGGCTTTAGGGTCAGTTCACACCGAGACGCGACGCGACGCGACGCTGCGCGAATAGCGACTCAAAACATAACTTTATTTACTATACGAAAAGATACCTACACATTAAAGATAAAGAAGCACAGGATCCGCGGTGGATGCGAGAAGCACAGGATCGGTCGTTGTGGCGACGCTTGGGGGAGGCCTATGTCCAACAGTGGACGTCTTTCGGCTGAAATGATGATGATGATTATGAAAGACCGAGATACCTCGCGGCGCAGCACTGCGTGGTGCGACGTATTCCATGTATCTTTTCGTGTAGTAAATACAGTAATATTTTGAGTCGCTATTCGCGCAGCGTCGCGTCGCGTCGCGTCTCGGTGTGAACTGACCCTTACGTGCTTCTCGAGCATCTTCCTAGGCATGGAGTGTCTTGTCCAGTAATTTCCTAGATAAACTTAGAAAAGTACAAATAAAAATGACGGGTTGCACTCTGGGAGTGCCGGCAGAAGTGAAAACTTAAGTATTAACGTTGTGCGTTTTGGATATTTTGGAATGGTTATGGAAAAATTTTGCACGAATTGCTTTTTTTTTGCACACAATTTTGCACGACATCCGTCTTACGAATTTTCGATCAGGTCACGTGTCCTGACGCGAGTTTAACATTTTTTACCCATTACAAAATTTTTGCACACAATTTTGCACGACATCCGTCTTACGAATTTTCGATCAGGTCACGTGACCCTGACGCGAGTTTAACATTTTTTACCCATTACAAAAAAAGTGTATAACGCCGCTAAAGAAGTTTTCACTTCAATAAAATAAAAAAAAAACACATTGATACTTACCCGCATTGAGCTATACTTATTTTTTTTTTTTATAAACTAGTGCTTGACTGCGATCCCACCTGATGGTAAGCAGTGATGCAATCGTTGATGGTGAGGCGCACTAGTTTATTAAGAGCCTATTCACTCTAGCCTTGAAGACACCTAAATTATAATCGGACGGGAAGACCGCAGCAGGCAAGCTGTTCCAGTCCCTCGATGTTTGCGGTATAAACGACGAGTTGAAACGCTTGGTCCGGACCGTAGAGGTTTCAACAACGTAAGGGTGGATACTCGCCGTACGTCGAGTTGTCCGATGGTAGAAATGAGATGGTGAAATCTAGTCATGCAATTCCCGCGCACTCTCCAAAATGCATCCTGTAAAACACTGGAATGGCTGGCTACCCTATACCTGTGCTCAAGGCTTTGTAGATTGGACTTAACCTTAACATATGACTATAACTTAAACTTATATGTCAATACGTATAAGTTTAAGTTATAATAAGAGAGAGTAGAGAGAGGGATGGAGCAATCTCCATGCCTCTTGCTCGCACGACTGACATTTTAACAAATCATGGTAAGTCGCCTAGTCACTACAGCAAAGTCGCAAGAAAAAGCTGGTTGATAAAGAATTTGAATACAAGACACAGCTCAGCTGATCTGAATGGGGAGCCCACGGGATGTCGTTCATCAGCTGATTGTAAAGAGCACACACACACAGGTAGAAGCTTTGCACAAGTAATGGCTTGACAAAAACTGCTTTTATTACTTCGAGGTACTATTGTTGGAAGCTTGCGAAGGTTTTAAGGACACATACATATTACATACACTCCTATTTATTAATTAGTACAAAAACAAATTGGACTCTGTACCCGTTACTGATCATATTTATGTAGTCAAAAGTAAAAAAAAACAAAGTCCCAAAATTGTCCGCGAAAAATTGTCATAATTGGTAAATTCATAATTGAATCAATTATTAATAACAATTGCTACTAGAAAATACTACGCGCAGTGTTATTCCATTGTTTTTCATTCATAATCAATAGTCTGTACAATATTTCCTTAAATTGAGTGACATTTTGGGATATAAACAAACGCTAATAACTTTGCTGTTTATGAATATTATTTATTGAGACTTTTCTTAAATAATAACAAGACTTTTTCTAATAAGCCAAAAAGATAAATTTGTTCGGCAGAACAACGTTTGCTGACTCAGCTAGTACTTCAATAAAATTCTCGGTTTTTTACCGAGATCGCATCTGTTTCAATGTTTCCACGTATTATTAATTTATAAAGACACATCGACATGAGATACAAAACTACACCAATTTTACATCACAATATCCACTAGGAATCAATTTGCGAATAATTTATACGGCCACTGAAATTAATTCGAAAATATCCCGCCAAAAAAAAAAAATAATTTCAAAGAAATAGTTGTCTATTGTCACTGGCCAGTAACAAATCACAGATGATTTTAAAAGTAACGCAATAGAACAGCTGATTGGCACAAGGACAGGTAGTGTAGTTGCATAATAAAAGAAAAAAATTGTCTTTGACCGTCAAAGACAATTTTTTTTAACAACTCCTTGTCGATTGACCACAGATACTTGGGCCTTTCAGAGATTGTGTTTAAAAAAAAGAAATTGGTTTTTAATACCTTTCCTATTTGGTCATTGTAGTTTTGTCTGACTGCCTCTTTGTTCAAGTGGTAGCAAAGGCTATTGCTGAGGATGAGGTCCTGGTTTCCGTGGACCACCTGATGGTAAGTAAGATATTCCTTGGATAGACTGATGGTCAGACTTTCTGGCGTCTGTCTTCCTGTAACGACTGTCAAAGATCTACGAATGACAACCGGGACCAACTGCTGCACGTGCATTCCGAGGCACGGGGTGTCAGTAATGTCGTAGATAAACTTAGAAAAGTACATATGAGTTTAAAAATTGGTAGGTACAGATACCGGCACGAATCTTGAGCGCTCGGCGAAAGAGTGGGGATCGCTTTGCGTATCGTACACATCGGCGAGCCAATCTCTGTACAAGGATTGCACTGCCCGCCCCCGCGTCCAGGGCTGGGCAAAATACATGCTTTGCTTTAATTGAAATACAAATTACAAAATACAATATCGCAAGTACATAATTAAAATACAAAATACAAAATATATGTAAGGTATTTGAAATATAAAATACAAAATACAGTATTTTAGCTATTTTTAATTGAAATACAAATTACATATTACAAAATAAGTAATCTAGACCAGCATGGGCTGAAAATTAGAGGAAAACAAGATTAATTAATCAGTAAAACCAGAGTTTCCTTTCATGAACACTAGATTTTTAAATGTACTGTCAGACAAACAGCCTCTTGTTGGAGAGTGAATAAAATCTGTTAAAGAAAACAATCTTTCTTGAAGGTTAAATGTATTTTAATGTTAAAATGTATTTTGAAGCCTCAAGTATTTGAAATACTAATTACAAAATACTTCGCCATCAGGTATTTGAAATACGAATTACAAATTACATTTTAAGGAAGTAATTGAAATACAAATACTAAATACGTATTTGTATTTCAATTACGTATTTTAATTACAAGTATATCAAATACTGCCCAACCCTGCCCGCGTCTCACTTCATACCACTAAAGATACTCGATATTTCAATTCTGCGCAAGTGGAAGTCAGCGCTCAAGATCCATGCCGGTATCTGTACTTGCCCGGTTTCGAACCCGCATGAGAGGCGGATGCCTTAACTAATGGACCGTCACGACGCTTTCATCATTGAGTTGTGGAAATCTGATAGACAGTCGCTCCATGTAGAACGCGGGTATTCAGCCGCATCCAGTTAGACTGAAAGCCGACCCCGAGCTGGTTTTTTTTTGGGTAGGAAAACCATCTAGTGACATCCCCCGCTCTTGGGCGGAGTGAGAGATAGTGTCAAACTTTTACTGACTAAAAATCCACTCCTGTTCCTTCGTTACCTTTCGTACCAGGGCCGAGTCTTCCTTTCAGAATCAGACCCTTGGCCCCAGTAGGCTTCGACCCTGCTGGGCCTCTACGGTTGCTGATATCTCCTTGAGGCGCGCGTGGAACACTACGCGCCGTCGACGACTTGGGCTCGGTCCGGACGATTACCGGACGATCGGACGGCGAGCTACCCATTGTTCGCCGTCCGCAAGCCTACCCCAAGCTAGTTGGGAAAAGGCTAGAGAGATGATGTGTACGCAGTCGGGATTCGCGTCAGAAGTCATGGTGAGGACCATGACGTGATGAAATATCAGTGAGGGATGAAAAGAGGGATGGAGCTATATAGCCCTGTTACCTGTTCACGTAGGGACCTAATGACAGCATCAGCGGACGGCATTGCCGTGCCCGAATACTGGGCCAGGCAAGGTATTTAACTAGTTTTGCCATCGATACGCTAAGAAAAGGCTCCACCATCCCTTTAACAGCCCTCCTAGCCAAGTTACAACCGTTTCGTGTCGAATTCCGTTCTCCAAACGGTAACGCGTCGGTGTCAGCAATTGTAGAAAACGATAAGTTGGTAGCCTTGACGCGCCAGCCCCCCTAGCCAAGTTACAATCGTATCGTTCGGCGCGGTGGGCGCGAACGCCTCGAGTAGGCCACGCCTCCGATTCCTTTGTTCTGACGTCATCTCAACGCTCAATCACGTGGTCAGACGTGACTTAACGTTGAGATGATGTCATTCCCATACATTTGATTAGTTTTCGACAAGCGTTAACGATTGCAGATTATCAACTTGGCTGGAGGTGCTGTTCTGTTTATGTCGTCAAATATCGCGTTTGGAGTTCATTTTAGGGCTTCTGGTTTTTAACCGACTTCAAAAAGGAGGAGGTTATATGTTCGGTTGAATGTATGTTTTTTTTTTTTTTTTTTATGTATGTTCACCGATTTCTCGGTCAATTGTGGACCGATTTTGAAAAATTTTTTTTTGATTGAAAGGTTATGCCTCCGAGTTGGTCCCATAGAAATATTGTTATGATCTGATCATGAACTTCGAAGATATGGAACAGAACTCCTCATAGAATCACAGCAGAACCGTCGTAACAAGTAAAATTGCTTTGTTTATACGTGTAGTCGATGACTGACTGAAAGTAGAGGGTGAATATATCGAACTGACCTGATGATGAAGCCGGAAGTTAGGCACCGGAACTCTGTAATAAATTAATGTAATCTAACCGTGTTTGGGATTATTAGAATTGTCATGAGATGCATTCTGGCTATAAGGTATTTAAGTTTGACTGAGGGGTACTTTTTAGTGGTGGTACCATAACTAAAAAGTGTAAAAAAAAAACTTTTTACAAAAAAATACAACCGACTTCAAAGTAAAAAAAAACACTGAAAAGTGCAAAATAACTTTAATTTCGGAAGTCGGTGTTAAATAACGAAGCATAGCATAATCAGCCTTTTAATGTTCCCACTGCTGGGACTTAGGCCTCCTCTCTAGGAGAGCGAAAAGTGCAAAATAACGAAGAGACAAAACTATTATAGAAACACCGACTTCCGAAATTAAAGTTATTTTGCACTTTTCAGTGTTTTTTTTTACTTTGAAGTCGGTTGTATTTTTTTGTAAAAAGTTTTTTATAAATGTCAATAGTTTATGTACCCCTACTAGTTCTATGGGTAGTGTGAAAACCATGGGTAGTGTGAAAACGAAACCCACACCACATGGGGTGGGCTTGCAGACGGCGAACAATGGGTAGCTCGCCGTCCGATCGTCCGGTAACCGTCCGGACCGAGCCGTCGACGGCGTACAGCGTCAGCAACAGTAGGGGCCCAGCAGGGTGGAAGCCTACTGGGGCCATGGGTGATACGAAAGAGATCCCCGGGGCCCTGGGACGAAGGCAACGAAGGAACAGAAGTGGGTTTTTAGTCAGTAAAAGTCTGACATTATCTCTCGCTCCGCCCAAGAGCAAGATTTGTCATTAGATGATTTTCCCACCAAAAAAAAAACCCCTACTAGTTTTTTCTCGCGGCATGGCCCGTTTTTACAGGCGTGATGTTCTAACATACCCTATAAGAGAAAGGGTAGGCATATAAAACAAAAATATTTCCATAGTAAAAGACAGCCTATAACTTGCTTAGCAACAGGACAAATTCACAAAGAAGAACTACCCTACAAATCAATATTAAACCTTAATTTTCAAAGTTTAAGGTTCAATTTCCTATGAACAATTTTCAAGGCAATGGAATTTCGACTTTTAGCCTAGTGCGTTAAGATCGGTTTTTGTCTGTTTTCACTTTAGGTAGACATTCTTTCGCACCAGCTGGTAATCAGCTGTTGTCCAATACTTAAATGGCTTTTTAAGTTTTCGTCTTAATTATGAAGGACTATGACCTTATTTTGCACCTGAGCTTGAGGAATTGAACTGGTTCTAATAACTTCATGCCTGCTACCCCCCAAGAGAGTTGGCAGAGGTGATCAAAAATAAATATCATTTAACATTAGTGGTCAAACGCGAGGTGGTCAAACAGGTTAGATAGTGGTCAAACGCGAGCTTATCAACAAAAAAAAAAATAATAATTTAGGTCTCTTCAAGGCTAGAGTGAATAGGTTCATAATAAACTAGTGCGTCTCACCACCATCAACGATTGCATCAGGTGGGATCACAGTCAAGCACTAAGTTATATAAATTTAAAAAACCGGGCAAGTGCGAGTCGGACTCGCGCAAAACAGTTCAATTCCCGAATTGACTTACAAAGATTTTTCGAATCGCAAACAAAGTTTTTTTTTGTGACGTAACTACAAATGGTTATTTTGGGTTCCGTTTATTTCCTTTTGAGGTACGGAACCCTAAAAAAGATTTCTAATATAGAAATATTGTAGAATCAATCATTTTGACGTGACAACGTCTTATAAATTGGTTTGCCGGGTGACACTTCAAGAAACTGCGTTACGCTCCGCTCACGTTATGCGCTCACAATGAGAGCGAGTGAGAGGCACGCGTCCCTTCCACTCGGGCATGGTTAGCCCGCCTAAGAGCGAGAGAGACAGACATAAAAGTCGTTGTCACGTAAAACTTTCGCCCGTATACCGACTTTACAGGCAACCAATTTTTTTAAAAGAGGCAAGAAACTCCATGTAACCATGGAGTTTCTTGCCGGATCTTCTCCATAGAAAACGACCAATTGAAACCGTGCACTAGCTTTTGACGTTTTTTAGGTGCCCATGTAGGCCTATGATGTCGAATAAACAATTTTGAGTTTCAGTTTGAAATATGTATTTAAAACAGGGTCTTGAACTCTTGACAGACAGACGGACAACAAAGTAATCCAGTAAGGGTTCCGTTTTTTCCTTTTCAGGTACGGATCCCTAAAAACACTTTACACATCAATTTTTTCGTCAATTTAAACTAAACGAGGTTGAGGTTTCCTAGCTGACTACCTTGAGAAGAAACATCGAAACAAACTCAGAGGTCAGTCTTTTTAAAGTCCATACAGCAAACATTCATTGGTCCAATCATATGAGAACCATGCAGATGCGGTGTCCGAGATGGTCTATGAGAAATGAACCACACAGATATAACTGCAGGAACACGATCGGTTTTATTCGGTAAAATGCTGACACTCCCTCTCGAACCGCTAAGAGCGGGAGAAGTAAGAATTCCGACGACTAAACCAAACAGCAAAAAAGACAAACCAATATCATCAACCAACGACTTAGAATTTAAACAGCTTCCAAATTCAAATTGAAAAAATAAAATAAATAAAACTTCTAATAAAGCGTCCCACGCGTCATAACTAACAAAGCTAAAGCGGCCTATTCAACGACTGTTTGAATGTGATCCCTTTGCCTCTCCCACGGTCTAAAAAGGTCGTTACAGTGCCGTTAGACACGTGGACTTGTAACCGATTGTGTTGGAAAAAGGATGAGTAATGTGTTTAAGTACTCCTATAATAGTAATTTAACTGCCTCGTTGGTCTTGTGGTCGCAAGCGCGACTGCTAAGCATGGGGTCCTGGGTTCGATTCCCGGGTCGGGCAAAAAGTGCTACTGGGTTTTTAGGGTTCCGTACCTCAAAAGGAAAAACGGAACCGTGAATCGCTCCGTGAGTTCTTAGCCTGGATCACTTTGTTGTCCGTCCGTCTGTCTGTCTGTCAGTCTGTCAAAACCCTTTATCTTGGGAACGCGTGGAGGTATCGTGTTGATATTAAAACCATATACTCAAATCTGCGGTCCCTTGAAGCTGTATAAAAATCTAACTTCTGAGTAAACGTAAAAAAAAAGATACGGCCGTTTCTGTCGCAAAAAAAACGTGTATGTATTTCGACACTCTCAAGAAAATCAAAATTCATAGGGTACTTTCCGTTTTCCTAGAATCCTGAAATTTGGCATAAAGCAAGGTCTCATAGCACAAATATAAGAAAAAAACGGAAAACTGTAAATTTGTAGTTATGTCACAAAAAAAACTTTTTTTTGCGATTCCAAAAAATTTTCTAGACTCCATTTGTGTTCAATTACTATTCACATAGGTAGGTAAGTTAATTTGTACGGAACCCTCAGTGCGCGAGTCTGACTCGCACTTGCCCAGTTTTTTTTTAATTTATGAGTGCATTATGAAGGGCCAGAGTTCACGCATTCAAGATTTTTGTTTTTGGCAGACCTTTTTAAAAAACATTGTTATTTTATTTTACTTTCAAATATTTCCGTAACGTAATCTCGTGGATTGGTGCATAGAGCAGTGTGATAGAGCAGTGGTGGCGAGTGGTAACGCCGTAACGGTCCCGACTTACGAGTTGTAGGTCGTGGGTTTAAAACCAGCCAGGCGCATTACTTTGTGTAATTTATTTCATCACCACTGTTCTCAAAACGGTGAAGGAAAACATCGTGAGGAAACCGGCATTCATAGAACCAAAAATTCGAAGACATGTGACATCCACCAACCCGCACTGGGCGCGCGTGGTGGATTACGGCCCATTCCCTCTCCTAGAGAGGAGGCCTGAGTCCCAACAGTGGGAACATTATAAGGCCGACTATGCTATGCTATGCTAATCTCGTGGATATACTTACACGTTTGAAATCGTAAGTTATGCTCTGATTCGTAATTTTTTTTTATCGAGCCTACTAATTAATATCATGTTTTGATTTTTACCAAGCGGTTGGTCATATGGTCAATTTTAATCAAATAATTTTTCATGGTGATTTCTTTGATATTTTTGGATTTCCAGAGGTTCAAAAAAGTACAAAATTAGTAGAACCTGACCTTAAGAGGGTCCTTTTTCACTCGCCTATCGTCAACATCGAGCATGCTTTAAAAGCTCTTCATTTATCGCAATCCAACGAGATGTTTGACGAAAAGGCAACGCGGAAAAAGAGAAAACGTCTGAAAATTCTGTTAGCATTCGGTAATTCCGTGATTTACGCGAATATTTTACACAAAACCTTTTTTTATTAATGATAGGCTAGCGTTTGACCACCATCTCACCTGATGGTAAGCGATGATGTGGTCGACGATGGAGCACGCTTGCCTAGAAGTAGCCTATTCACTCTTGACTTAAAGACTCCTAAGTTGTAGCTATCAGGAAACACAGACTCCGGCAAGGACTTCCACTCCTTGGCTGTACGCATATTAAAAGTGTTCTCAAAACGTTTTGTGCGTATGGGTGGGATGTCTACCATGTACCGGTGGCGCAACGCCGTACGTCTAGTGGTCCGATGATGGAACGGACTTGGCGGAATTAGATTGTGCAATTCGAGTGCACACTCCCCGAAATGTAAATGATAGAAACCGACAGGCTAGCAACTCGGCGGCGATGTCCAAGGCTTTGGAGCTTCGACTCAACAAGTGCATCATTGCCGATGATTCTCTTTGCTCGCCTCTCAATCGACGAAAGCAGTACTCCATACGCGATCGTACTTGCGCTTGATAAAGGTTGAGTAGCTGTTCCGGCGTGAAGTACCGTCTCACCTTTGCTAAGATCCCCAATTTTTTGGCAGCTAGTTGAGCCTTTGCCTCGATGTATGAACCGAAACTGAGAGTAGACGACAACGTAACCCCAAGACCTTCCTGTTCCAGGAAATACGTGAAATTTTTAAACCCTGAAAAGTTTTTGAAAAAAATTATCGTCATTTAGAATCTTGGTTAAATTTGCAAGGCTTCTATTGTTATACTTTTTTGACTTTTTAATTTTTGAGTAAATTATGAAGTGTCAAAGTTCATGCAAAATAGCAGATTTTCAGAGGTCTTTACTGGATTAGTTTTACACAAATTTATAAATTGATTTCAATACAAGCCTAGATAATATCCAAAAGATACTGTGTTGCCAAAATATCTAATGAAAAATGTGTAATAACGTCATAATCGCGTAAGAGCGGTTGTATGAAAAGCAGTGAAAATATATGTCGAGTTGCATCCCCTTAAGTTATATGTCAAATTTACATTTATTGATCTTGCGTCTCAATCCCAATCACACTTCTGATCGAAGATAAGATATTGGGACATCAGTAACGGATACCTGTGTAACCCTACAGCTTATCTCGCATTCCATCAGCTCTATAAAATTGGAACTAGGTATATGCGTCGGTCGTTATTGACTGAAGCTTCAATCGGCGGTGTTAAGTACCGTCCATTTGTTTAGCAGTTAAGTTCTAGCTTCTGTTTTTTTTTTTTATTCTTGATAGGTTCGCGCTTGACCGCTATCTCACCTGATGGAAAGCGACGATGCGGTCGATGATGGAGCGCGCTTACCTAGAAGTAACCTATTCACTAGATTCCCGGGTTTTAGCCATCAGGAAACACAGATTCCGGCAAGGAATTCCACTCCTTAGCTTTACGCACAATGAATGTGTTCCCAAAACGTTTTGTGCGTATAGGTGGGATGTCCACCATGTACCGGTGGTGCATTGCCGTACGCCTGGTGGCTGTAATATTATCCCGCGTACATCGAAGGACTAGAACAATTTCAAATTTGCCTGCTGCGGTCTTCCCGTCCCGTTATAATTTAGGTATCTTCAAGGCTAGGCTCTTAATAAACTAGTGCGATTCACCACCATTTAATTTTTGTTTTAATCCTAATTTTATTTCAATTTGATTTTGTTTAGAGCACAGGTATTAAATAATAATAATAATAATAACATTTATTTTTCAGACCACAGAGAATCCATAGTGTTAGTAAAAAACTTAAAACTAATGTAAAAAGACTAAAGACGAAAATGATGAATACTATACTATACTACTAATGATGAATGATGTCTAAAGACTTTATTTTGTTAATACAATTGTGATTTTGGTTTTGAATTTTAAGGATTACTTCTTTTTTTTTCTCTCTTATTGTATCCTCAAAATTGTACAAATAGTGTCCTATCTAGCCACAACACAAAATGCTCTTACTGTATTAATTTCGGAGGTTCACTGGCTTCTAAGATACGGGTACATAAACCTAGTTTAGAAGTCAGGGTTTTAAATAATTGACTATAATTATTTTAGCATTTATTATTGGTGTTCAAACTTTGTTGGTTAATATTGAGAAATAAATTATTATTATTATTATACCTTCAACGATTGCACCACTGCTTACCATCAGGTGGGATCGTAATCAAGCACTAGTTTAAATTATTAAAAAAAAAGTACTATGTTAATTCTTATGTGGTCCAGGTTTTCAAAAACCGGGATACAAAAGCAATATAAGGGTGAAAGACCTCATCCTACCCTCCTACAAACAGCTGATTATAAACAGAAGCCGTAATTCGAATTTCGAACATCTCGTGAACTTCCGGCACATATGCGCACGCGCATCTGTCATTACTATTGATGTGCGTTCGATATTTGAATTAATGTTGTCACCTTTTGGTTGGTACACCTTGAGTCAATGAGTATTGGATGAATGACTTGCCACATTAGAAAAAAATGAATAGATGAAAAAACTTTTGTGGAGTTGAAGTGGTTATGATATAGCAATTACTTTTGGCGCACTGCTTTTTTTTAAAATTATTATTGTCTCTTCACCACCCTAGGTTGACTGGTAGAGAATGCCTCAGGCATTAAGTCCGCCTTTGTACTTTATGTTGCATGAAGATTAAATAAAATAAAATAAATAAATAAAATAAGATAGCCTCTCGCTTGACCACTATCTCACCTGATGGTAATCGATGATGTGTTCGACGATGGAGCGCGCGTGTCAGATAGGTCCTGACTAAAACCATAACTATGTCCTTTAGTTACTCTTTACATTTTTAGACCACAGGTTTCCTACCCAGAGAATGCCCTAGCGGACATCGGCCCTTCTGAGGCTCCTACGGTTTTGCTGACATCCGGACGATTACCGGACGGCTAGCTACCCATTGCTCGTCGTCCGCAAGTCCGCGCCCACCGTGGCTGGTAGTCGGGGTCGGGGTCGGTTGGGGCGTGAGGATATCCGTTCCCTAAAGCGTGCGGCCATCTCCTTCTCTAGCATTACTGCTTCGCAGAAGGAGGCGACCGCCTGCCTGAGTGAAAAATTTACTCCCCCGAGGGGAGATGGATACCTACCACTAATATAAGATTAGATAAAATATGTTCTATTTTTAGGGTTCCGTACCTCAATAGGAAAAAACGGAACCCTTATAGGATCATTTTGTTGTCCGTCTGTCTGTCTGTCTGTCTGTCTGTCAAGACCCTTTATCTCGGGAATGCGTGGGGGTAACGAGTTGAAATTAAAACTTGGTTTTAATATATAATATTTTATGTAAGTATAATAAAAAGATACGGCCGTTTATGTCACAAAAAACGTGTATTTCGACGCTCTCAAGGGAATCAAAATTCATAGGATACTTCCCGGTGACCTAGAATCCTACAATTTGGCACGAAGCAAGGTCTCATAGCACAAGTATAGGAAAAAAAATCTGAAAACTGTTAATTTGTAGTTACGAGTACGTCACAAAAAAAATCTTTTTTTGCGATTCGGAAAAATCTTAGTAACTTAATTCGGGAATTGAACTGTTTTCAATTCCCGAATCTGTCTGACTCGCACTTGCCCGGTATTTTTTAAATATGGCGAAATGTCCTTTAAATTTTTTTTTTGCTTCATTACATCAAACACAACATGGTAATATCAATATCCTAAACTTAAACCCATCTGTCAGTCTTTAAACCCAACTGTCATGGACTTTCAACAGCCGGTCCCTAAGATATTGACTTCACGTGACCCAAAACCTGCTTCGGGCACATTTCTACCATACTCTTTACGAAAAGGCCGAACAAGGACGCGACGCGAGCAAAAAAAAAAAGTTGAATAAAAAAAAACAAACTCCCGCCAGCTGTCATATAGGCACGCGCCGACGCGTGGCGACAGCCAATAGGAAAGCAGCAGGCTTCGCGCTGTTTTTCTATAGCGCCATATTGCGAATTTGAGTGTTTTTTTTTGTTTCATGATTTTTGACATTTGCGATGTTTTTTGACCATGATAGAAGAAAAAAAATATTTACTAAGTAAAGCTGCAGAAAGTTCATTATTTTATGAAGGTACTAGCTTTTGCCAGCGGCTTCGCCCGCTTGGATGTAGGTTTCTCTATACTAACTTTGGACTCCCCTTTCTTCCCCTTGGGGGTTGAATTTCGGAAAATCATCTCTTAGTGCTCGCCTACGTCATAAAAGGAAACCTCGTGCAAGATTTCACCCTTCTATTCCCAGTAGTTTCGGCTGTGCGTTGATATGTCAATGTCAGTCAGTCAGTTTCTCCTTTTATATAAATAGATTATGCAATTTACTTTCATATAAAAAACTTTTTACAAAAAAAAAATACAACCGACTTCAAAGTAAAAAAAGCACTGAAAAGTGCAAAATAACTTTAATTTCGGAAGTCGGTGTTTCTATAATAGTTTTGTCTCTTCGTTATTTAACACCGACTTCCGAAATTAAAGTTATTTTGCACTTTTCAGTGTTTTTTTTTTTACTTTGAAGTCGATTGTATTTTTTTTTTGTAAAAAGTTTTTTATTTTACACTTTTTAGTTATGGTACCACCACTAAAAAGTACCCCTCAGCCAAACTTAAATACCTTATAGCCAGAGTGCATCTCATGACAATTCTAATAATCCCAAACACGGTTAGATTACATTAATTTATTACAGAGTTCCGGTGCCTAACTTCAGGCTTCATCATCAGATCAGTTCGATATATTCCCCCTCTACTTTCAGTCAGTCATCGACTACACGTATAAATAAAGCAATTTTATTTGTTACGATGGTTCTGCTGTGATCCTATGAGGAGTTCTTTTCCATATCTTCGAAGTTCATGATCAGATCATAACAATATTTCTATGGGACCAACTTGGAAGTAGGTATAACCTTCCAATCAAAAAAAAATAATTTCAAAATCGGTCCACAATTGACCGAGAAATCGATGAACATAAATAAAAAAAAAAAAAAAAAAACATACATTCGACCGAACATATAACCTCCTCCTTTTTGAAGTCGGTTAAAAAATATAGGCTTTCCTATAGGACATAATAGGATATTTTTCAAACGATACTTTTTCTCTATGTAATGTATGTATACTGTATGTATAATGTATTATATATAACTAGCAGTTTAAGTAAGCGATTTCATTCGCGTGTAAGATATCATAAAAACTTTAACACTTCATAAAGACCAGGAATAAAATTTTGCACACAAACGAATTCCCCCTTTTTCACCCCCTTCCAAGTTGAATATTCAAAAACCCTTTCGTAGTGCTTGCCTACAGCATAAAATGAAGCCTTGTGCACAATTTCACGTTCCTAGGTCCACTAGTTTCGGCACGCTTTCCACCACTGGACATCCTGGCAGATATGGACGCGAGGGTATACAACCGGATTCGTGACATACGCCAAAGTGGTAATAGCGTGCCGGAGATCGTTGCAGTAAGGCTGAGACGGCAGAAACGGCAACACGCGCTCGAGAGGTGGCGCGAGCGGCTGCAGCAGCCGCAATTCGCGTGCAAGCGCGTTGTCGAAGCCGTCCTGCCGCACTTCGAAGCCTGGCTGAAAAGAAAGGAGCGCATCTCCTACAGACTCACTCAGGTGCTGACCGGGCATGGTTGCTTCGGTGAGTACCTAAATAGGATTGGGCGAGAGGCCACGGCAAATTGCCACCATTGCGGAAGCGCCATGGATTCTGCACAGCACACGCTGGAAGACTGTCCAGCGTGGGCCACTGAGCGACGAGTCCTGGTCGCTAGGATCGGGCAGGACCTGTCTCTACGAGCAGTAGTGAGGGCTATGCTGGCGGAGCCAGAAAACTGGAAGGAAGTTGCTTCCTTCTGTGAGACCGTAATGGTCCAGAAGGAGGCGGCTGAGCGCGACCGTGAGAGGGCTGATCCCGCTCAGAGACGAAGGCGTCGGGGAGGCAACCGCCTCGATGCCTAACACGCCGAAACCCCGCTTGCATCATCCGATGCAGACGGGACTTTGGAACCACGGGTGTGCTGAGTGGGGACTCTGCCCGCCCATCAAGTGATTCCAAGAAAGACGGTGGCACAGTGATCACGTGCTGCCGTGTACAAAGAGGCTCAGGGGAGACCGTTGTACAGTCTCCTCAGGGATGTGCCTTAACAGGCGTTGCACAGAGGAGGTTCCGGAATGGTCTTTTAAGAGGTAACGTGCCCTTCTATATGTGCTGATGGTGATCACCGGGGTGGTTTTAGTGAGGTAAAAATCCCACACTCCCCGGACTTATCCCCAAAGTCCGGGCGCCTTTAGAAGGTTTCCCCCCGAAAACAAAAAAAAAAAAAAAGGTCCACTAGTTTCGACTGTGCGTTGATATGTCAGTCAGACAGTTTTTTTTTAATATTCAACAACTATCACACAACTCTATCTGGTCCCAAACTAAGCTGAGCTTGTGCTATGAGTACTAGACGACTGATAAACATACTTATATATATTTCTAAATACATACATATTATAGATAGATTACACCCAGACACAGAACAAATGATCGTGCTCATCACACAAACATTTGTCCTGGGTGGGATTGGAAACCCACGACCTGCGGCGTAGCAGTCAAGGCCACTAACCACTAGACCAACAGGCCAGTCGTATATCAGAAAAATAAGCTGAATTTTTTACCGCCATATCAGGAAGTAAATAAAACGGTGTGGTGGCACAGATTGGAGAGTGTTGGCCTGAAATTGAGTAGAACCAAAACGGAATACTTGTTCTGCGATTTCGGCAGTCTCTCCAATCCAGTGCCTTTATCTCTCGCTGGAACACCCATACCGATCTGCTCCGACTTTCGGTACCTCGGGTCACTCGTCCAAGGGGATGGTGAGGTAGACCGGGACGCAACACATCGGATCAACGCAGGATGGATAAAATGGCGACAGGTCACGGGAACAACTTGTGACCCACGGATGCCCCTCAAGTTGAAGGGTAAAATCTACAAGTCCGTGATAAGGCCTGTCATACTGTATGGATCAGAATGTTGGGCTGTGAAGAAGACGGATGGAAAAGATTGCACGTAGCGGAGATGAGAATGTTAAGATGGATGTGTGGTGTCATGTCACACCACACATAGAAAATGGATAAAGTGAGAAATGAGTACATATATTAAGGGAAGTTTGAAAGTGGCGCCAGTGACTGAAAAGTTGAAAGGGAATCGTTTGTCTTGGTATGGTCATGTGAAGAGGAGAGATGAAACGCATGTTACTAAAAGAGTTATGAGTTTACATGTGGATGGATGGAGAGGTAGAGGGAGGCCAAAGAAAAGATGGATGGATTGTGTGAAGAGTGATATGAAAGAAAAGGAAGTTAGTGATAGTATGACAAGTGACAGGGCAGAATGGAAGAAAAAAACGTGTTGCGCCGACCCCAAATAACACGGGACAAGGGCAGGAAGATGATGATGATGATGATCAGGAAGTAAATAAAACCAGGAAATCCTAATCTGTAGGTATTTAATAATCTTTTTTTTATTCTAACAATTAGTCATATCTACCAGATAAGGCGATATGGTAAAGGACTTTGCGAAGAACTGGTCTGTAATCTAATCGATATTATAATCATGCTACTACATTCTGCTTTTTTTTATTAAGTAATTTATTAATGTATATTAATGACAATTTGACATACTTATTTTTTATTTAATCGGACAATGTTTGATTCATTAGTTAATGCATTCTAATGACTATTTGAAATTTTTTTTTGATTAGTTTATTAATGCATAATATATTTTTTTTTTTATTTGTTACGCCAATTTATCAACCTTGTAGTGGCCTTTTGTAATTTTTGGTAAATGATCGTAAACTATATAAATTTGTACGCCTGAAGGGTGAAACATGTACGGAAAAAACATTAATTTTGTAACATCCTGCATGCTAAAACTGCGTGTATACCCATGTTTTGACAAATAAAATGATCTTTTTCTTTATCGTTAAGATACTAAATTAATTTTACATTTCGGACCAGTATTTGCCGGGATTAGCGCGTTTAAAGAAATAAAGATTCTTCAGTTTTTAAATATTAGTTAAGCCTTTTAACTCACGTGTTTATTCCGCCAGGGTCTCACATCCACGACCTAACGCCTGTTAGAGCTTCGGGGTTGTTCGAAACCGTGGCCCTGGACTGCAAAGAATAACTGAAAGAATATAATTATATAGAAGGTTTTTAATCAGTAATAGTCTAACACTCCCTCACGCTCTATCCAAAGCGAGAAAAGTTATTTGATAATTTCCCTACCAAAAAAAAAACGTCATCCTGGCTGTACTAATTACCGTGGCCTAATTATTCAAGTTATCATTATTCCGGCCTAAACGCAGGCAAAGCCAGGAGCACAAGCGAGTACTGCGAATAAAAGCCAATCTCCCACTCGCAGCAGCACCAAAGGAAGTATTTAACCTTATGACATTACTAATCGTTTAATTGGAGAAATTAACTGAGGCCCTACCACGAGCTTTTAACTCGACCCATTTGACGATCTAAACTGAACTGTTAAGGTCCTAGCTCTCGAGCAGTGCCATAAAAACCAGCGTCAGGCAACTACCACCAAGTTGTCTGGCATTTTTTGCTGAACTGGACCTATTTGGTGCAGGCGCGAGACACACAATGTTAGTTATTTTATTTTCTTATTTTTTTTATCTTAGATGTTTACATGTTGTTTCTGCATTGTGTGTATAATCTGTGTACGTGTGCCAAATAAATATTTTTCTTTCTTTCTTTCTTTCTTTCAATAATTTTCTGAAGCCTACTCCTCGGTAACAGTCAGGTTAAAAGGTTTGCAAAATTTTTATTATAGATTCATATATAACATTATCAACATATGATTTTTAGGGTTCCGTACCTTAAAAGGAAAAAACGGAACCTTTATTGGATCACTTTGTTGTCCATCTGTCTGTCTGTCTGTCTGTCAAGACCCTTTATCTCGGTAACGCGTGTAGGTATCGAGTTGAAATTTGAACTTTATACTCAGGCCTGCGGTCCCTTGAAGCTTTGAAAAATCAAACTTCTGAGTTAACGAACAAAAAAGATACGGTTGTTTATGTCGCATTTCGACACTCTCAAGGAAATCGAAATTCATAGGGTGCTTTCCGTTGACCTAGAATCATGAAATTTGGCATGAAGCTAGGTCACATAGCACAAGTATAGGAAAAAATCAACTTCACAAAAAAAAAAAAACTTTTTGCGATTCGGAAATCTTCGTAATTCGGGAATTGAACTGTTTTCATAGGTTAGTTTGTACGGAACCCTCAGTGTGCGAGTCCAACTTGCACTTGCCCCGTTTTTTTCGTATGATTGTCAAAAAAAAAAATTAACAACATGATATTTTTTCGCTTATTTTCCCTACTTCTGTCAAACGGCTCTTGATCTTTAGAAATATGTTTACACAAAAAAATTGCTGGTTAAGTATTCTTCAGAATGTACATAGCATATGTAAATCAATCAATATTTCGCAAAGAAAATGGATTTAAAGGTCAGCGGTCTCTATACAGGGGGCAGGGGCAATACGAGTTTGTGTGTATTTTACTCCGGCTAGATGTTCAAGGGATTGTACGCCTTAAAGAGATGGAGCTATATGGGGTGTATAGCACTATCCCTGTTTCTCGCTCGCACGCTTGATATTTTAACACATCATGATAGTAAGGCCCTGCACTTGTTAAGTCGATTAATTTCTTCAATGAAGTGACATCATTGTCATAGCTGTTCATATGACATTTTGAAAGCAGGTGGGCTTTGACCTTTAGTTTTAAATAGATGTTGCCCACACGGTGTCTGCGTGAGTATGGAGAGGAAGGCAGAGGTGTTTAATGTCCGCCTACACAAGTTTTGCTAATCGTTGTATTAAATACTAAATTTGGTAGTAAAAATCATGTGACTGTACTTACAAGTTTGTCTAGGACAGTGGTTCTTAACCGGTGGTCCGCGGACCACTGGTGGTCCCTGGAAGCATCCCAAGTGGTCCGCAGAGCCATCCTAATAAATAAGAATGGTCGGAAATAAATCTTGAGGAATTTTGGAGTCAAAAGGCAATTTCTTTACTAAACTTCGAGACGTTGATATTCGTTACCTACCTTTATTTTCATCGACATAACTATGTGAGCAGTTTTTCTTGGCGCTTCTGATTATTAAAAACAAGCACCTAAATCGGTTGGATACCACTGCCGATATGCGTTTGGCTTTGAGTAGCACTGAACCAAGGATTCAGAAGTTAGTAAAGAGTATGCAGTCACAAAAATTGCATTAAAATCGTAACTGTAATGTCGTAAAGAAAATTAAAATACTGAGGGCTTTAAATAATTTTATGCGTGTTTTATTTATATATGAATTTGAACAACCGTTCATTTATTTACATTTAGGTACTTTATATTAACTACAAACTAATTAACCAACTTGGTCCACGGCAAGACAAAATTTTTGTCATATGGTCCCTCATGACCATAAGGTTAAGAACCACTGGTCTAGGACAATACTGAAACCTCGTGCCTTGGAAAGCAGGTAAATCCGTTGGTCACGGTTGTCATTCGTAAATCTTTGACAGTCGTTACAGATAGTCAAGCGCCAGAAAGTTTGACCATCAGTCTATCCAAAGAGTATCGTGTTGCCTACTTACTGGGTAGTGGAGGTCTGCTATGCTGTCGCTCCATGTAAAATGCTGGTGGCTGGAAAGACCTCACGGCGTCCTCACCTTCCGCATGACGCAGGTCCGGACATGGCCTGTTCGGGAGGTTCTTGCACCGGATTCGTGCGGAAGTGACGCCCGGGTGCCACCGCTGTGTGGACCGCCGGAGGACACGGTGGAGCACACGGTAGATGTGCGTCCCGCTTGGGAAGGGCACCGACTGTATCCTCGTGGGGAAGATCGGTGGCAACGATCTCTCGCGCCGGGCCTTGGTACAGGCTATGGTCCGAAGCGAGGAGGAGTGGCAGGCGGTCGCCTCCTTCTGCGAAGCAGTAATGCTAGCAAAGGAGGCGGCCGCTAGTGCACGCGCGAGGGCGTGGCCCTCACGCCCCAGCCGCCGGGATCCCGATACCGATATCCGGCCACCGTAGGCGCGGGCTTGCAGACAGCGAGCAATGGGTAGCTCGCCGTCCGAGCCCAAGTCGTCGACGGCGCGTACTGTTCCACGCGCGCCTCAAGGAGATGTCAGCAAACCGTAGGGGCCCAGCAGGGTCGAAGCCTACTGGAGCCAAGGGTTTGCTTCATTTGTCATTGGATGATTTTCCCACCTACAAAAAAAAAAAACAGTTGGGAAAAGTCTGGGGATAAAAAAGGAAGGAAGAAAATGAGTTTATTTTGTATTGGGAGATGATGATGGTCATAGTAAAAATTGATTGAAATTACGGAGAGTTTGCTACTTCCGATTGATTTTGCACCTCCGATCCTGATTTCTGTTCCGATAAATTTTTATCTGAACTTATATCGGAGGTACAAACACATTTATACTTGTCGCACGGGAGGAAGGATTCCCCCCGTTTAGAAATCTCTGATCTACCAGTAGTCTGACTACATGATATGACTCCAAATAAGAATAGGAAACTCATTAACCTCGTTCTGTCAAATGTTGATTGTAAAGTACGGTTTGCAAAGATAAACTTTTTGCTTCGTATTACTGAATCTTAGTATAATCTAGGTTTTTTTAGGTGGGAAAATCATCTAATGACAAATCCCGCTCTTGGGCGGAGCGGGAGATAGTGTCAGACTTTTACTGACTAAAAACCCACTCATGTTCCTTCTTTGCCTTCATCCTGGGGCCCCGGGCTTCGCTTTCACACTACTCGCGGTAGTAAAATCTAGGTGAAGTAAAAACGTTATTGTTTAATCCAAATTAGCTAAATATATTGTTTATGACATAATTCATCATCTTCCTGCCCTTGTCCCGTGTTATTTGGGGTCGGCACAACACGTTTTTTTATGACATAATTAGTTAAAAAAAAACTATTTTCTTTCTTATTTTCATTGTTAGGAACAATTCCCCTTTTTCTTCCATTTGCCACTACTCAGACACTTCACACAGTGACGCAGAGATAAGCAAAATTGAAGAACTGGATTCTGATTAAACTTTTTTCGTTCACGATTAGTAAATAAATAAAATTTTAAAAATTTCTTGTTTTGCTCACCCTACCCAATTTCTTCGATTTAACAGTTATGACGTCACAGCTTGGAGAAAAATCGATCCTATTCTTATTTGGAACGCATTGTTCTGCAATGTAAAGCGATGGTGAAAATTATATTTAGTGGTATAAAGTTGTTACTTAGATCCTAGAATTTGTAACGCTCAACGCCCGCCCTGATCGACAACCCTTCACATTTTTTCTCAGGTCCCTTGACCATAGACAAAGAGAATCCAAAATGGCTTCCAATAAGTACTAGACGTGTTTTGTAGAAAGTGCACTTTATTATTATTCGCGTTAAAAATGTCGACGCGAGCCACATTGCCAAATGCCAGATGCTCGGTGCCACCTTGCGTCGCGAGCATGCGTGGAGCCCTACCTCTAATTTTTTTAGCATCTGTCAAAGTTATTTTTAGGGTTCCGTACCTCAAAAGGAAAAAGCTGAACCCTTATAGAATCACTTTGTTGTCCGTGTGTCTGTCTATCGTGTCTGTTTGTCTGTCTGTCAAGACCCTTTATCTCGGGAACGCGTGGAGGTATCGAGTTGAAATTAAAACCATATACTTAGGTCTGCGATCCCTTGAAGCTGTGAAAAAATTAAACTTCTAAGTTAACGAAAAAAAAGATACAGCCGCTTAGGTCGCATAAAACGTATATTTCGACACTCAAGGGAATCAAAATTCATAGGGTACTTTTTGTTGACCCAGAATCCTGAAACTTAACATAAAGAAAGGTCTTATAGCACAGGTATAGGAATAAATATGAAAATTGTTACTGTATTTCATTTTTTGAGGACTTATTTCATTGAAAACCAATAGTTTTTGAACTGAAATAAAACCGAGAGGGTCCCACAGCGATGTCGCCATATAAAATGTTTGTGAAAACGAGTTCTTACAGATTATTGTATTTTTTTTCTTTGGGCACTTTTAAATTTGGACCAAAATTGTATGGAGCATGGGTGATGTCCTTTGTTACATCACAAAAAAAAATAGGTACTTGTGATTTGGAAAAATCTTCGAGAAGTTTGTACGGAACCCTCAGTATGCGAGTCCGACTCGCCTTGCCCAGTTTTTTTTTTAAGAATGTAGATTAGTATCGTGGCATTGTGGCTATTGAGCCTTTGTTGGGTACTGTTAGGAGATTAGTGCGTAAGGTGTTTTGTCTAGCCTTGCTTAAAGGTCAGTCCATTCGTGTTGATCACGTTTATTTTTTTTTTTGAGATGGAAAATCATCCAATGACTTAACACGCTCTAGGGTGGGTCAGACTGCTAAAACCCATTTGTGTTCCTTCAGTTGCCCTTTGCGTTCTGGGACCACGGTAACAATCCCGCAATCTATGACAATTTGTTGTAGCTTTACTACCACTGTTCAAAAAAACGGTATCTCAAAATTGATCGTTTTTTTTTTGCATCGAAATGCCTAAAACGCTCCGCAACACGAGGAAAAAACGTTAAAGATACGTCTTATTCCTCCTTTATCCTGAACTATTGAAAAAAAAGATCCGTAGATACTTAGTTAATTATCTTCTTTAAATATAAAAGCGAAATACCACTCACTGATTAAGTACGAAATCTCAGAAACTATAACACCTACAAACTTAAAATTTAGCAGGTAGATTCCTTTTTCCGTAGGAAAAAAGGCTGCCAGGCTAAAATGGGATTGGGCGCATCACATCAGCCGCATGCACTCTGACCGGTGGGCAAGAGTCTTCACTAAGTGATGGGTACCTTAAGATGGACAACGCCGCCGAGGTCGACCTGGGAAGAGGTGACGAGACGACCTAGATGCCTACCGCTAGGACTGGTTGCAGGTGGCTCAAGCAAAGAATACCTGGAAGAAGTTGGGGGAGGCCTTTGCTCAGCAGTGGGACAGTATAGGCTATTAAAATAAAAAATCCTTATAGGGTGTAGACATCTGCTAAGAACGGAATTTCCGAAATTCACCCCCTAAGAAGGCCTTCCAACGCTGCGTCTTCCGGTACGTGGTCGCCATTCCAGAACCTTTCGTCCCTATCGACCATCTGTTCTGCGAGCAATGTGCCCTGCCCACTGCCACTTAAGTGGACCGATGACCTGGTGAGGGTCGCGGGAATCCGATGGATGCGAGACGCACAGGACCGGTCATTGTGGGAGGCCTATGTTCAACAGTGGACGTCTTTCGGCTGAAATGATGATGATGATGATGATGACCCCCTAAGGGGATGAAACGGGGGTCCAAAAGTTTGTATGGAGAAACTGACTTTCACGCGGGCGATGCCGCTGGCGGAAGCTAGTAATATAAATGCGAATGTTACTCTGTTTGTTACATCTTCACGCCTAAACCGCCGAACCGATCTTACTGGAATTTAACTTAGGACATACGTAGATACGCGGTCGCCACTCCAGAACCTTTCGGCCCCAACGGCCATCCGTTCTGCGAGCAATGTGCCCTGCCCATTTCCACTTTACTTTGGCGATTCTTCGTGCTATGTCGGCAACCTTGGTCGGAAGACGCAGTGTCGGAAGGCCCCCTACAAGGTGGACCGATGACCTGGTGAAGGTTGCGGGAATCCGATGGATGCGAGACGCACAGGATCGTTCGTTGTGGCGACGTTTGGGGGAGGCCTATGTCCAGCAGTGGACGTCTATCGGCTGAAATGATGATGATGATGATGATGATACGTAGATAGTCTTATAGGACATGGAAAAGACTTTGAAATACCTTTTATCAACATACTAAGCCGGTGAAACCGCGGAGACAAAAGCTTTTTTTTTTAACATTGTAATATTACACAATAAAGTGCAATAAAGTTAAATTCTTCACCCTTAATGAAATCAATAGGCCTGAATTGCTAACTGAAAAGACAAGACCTGACTTTTTGAGATCTATTACACCCAAAAATGAATACATTCAACCAAAAGCCAACAATGTGTACGGGATGAGGGTTGCAAAATATTTAGTGCCTTACTTTCTTAATGAACTTCCAGAAGATTTACAAACATTATATAAAACGAGTTCGAAAAGTTATAAGTATAAATTAAAACGTTTCTTTACACAAAAGTTTAAAGTATAATCAGATAATGATTGTTACATCACTATTACATATTAAATAAGCGGCTCGCCATCACACAGATAAACTCTGAGAGGTTTTCGCTGTATGGCAATAAAAATCTGTAATATATAGGGTGACTGGAAATTAGTGTACGATACTTAAACACGTGATTGTGCTCATGATAACAAACAATTTTTATTTTGGGAGCAAAGCCGAAATCGCGAAAAAAATATCAGCTGTTCAGTACATTAGGCAAACATAACTGTACTGAACAGCTGATTTTTTTTCGCGATTTCAGGTTTGTTCCCATAGTAAAAGTTGTTGGTTATCATGAGCACAATCACGTGTTTAAGTATCGTACACTAATTACCAGTCACCCTATAGATTAAGAAATTTGGAAAAATAAAATAAATAATATTATTGAACGTCTGAACTAACATAGAAATAAGTGATACTAACATAATTATAATTATGTGGATCAAGAGTTGTCTTTAAATAAATAAATAATTATTATTATTATTTAGTACATGTCACAAAGATGACGGCAATCGTTCTTTCATGACGATGAATCATCATCATCATTTCAGCCGAAAGACGTCCACTGTTGGACATAGGCCTCCCCCAAGCTTCGTCACAACGACCGATCCTGTGCGTCTCGCAACCATCGGATTCTCACGACCCTCACCTGGGCCTCAAGTCTGTTATTACAATAGTGTCAGGATGGTCTATCATTGATTTATTTATTTGTTGATTTTGACAAGTTTGGTAATCTAATAATATAATGGCGTCATTATGACTTTCCAATGGTCAACCACTGACACTCCATTGAAAAAAATAGCTTAGAATGGTAATCTCGTACATATTGACAAATTAATGTCAGCTGTCTAACGTATGCGAGTACCGTGCGAGTAACGTGTGCGTATGCGTGTGTGTGTGTGTGTCTATAGCGAGCTTCAAAGCTCGTTTGAAAAAATGGCTTATCGAGCAAGTTTTTTATTCTTTTGACGAATTTATGATTTAATCTAATGTAACTTTGACGCGAATGTTAATTTGAATGAAAATTATTTTGACTTTTATTTTAATTTGTAATTTGACTTCGATTATTATTATTGTATTTTTATTTCTTGTATTTTCCTTTATATGTTTGACATTTTTTAATAATTGACATTGTTATGTACATAATTATTTGTTTTCATATTTTATGTAACATTCTTTAAATGACTTGTAAGAATCCCTTACCAATAAATTACTATGACTATGACTATGACTATGCGGTAATCTGCTAAAATTTTGACAGTTCCTTTGATCAGTGACCTACAATTAGAACGATATTGTCATTCTACCACAAGACCATTTTCCGATCAATGATCGATCATTATGAATTAGCAGATTACGAACTTTTAGCAAAATCACAATGGGATCGTGTTTGAATGACGAATTTATAAAAATAGCAGACTTGGGCCCCAGGTCATCGGTCCACCTTGTGGGAGGCCTTCCAACGCTGCGTCTTCCGATACGTGGTCGCCACTCCAGAACCTTTCGTCTCCATCGACCACTGTGACGTAGTCACAATCGTTCTTTACTCAGTCCTTTTTTTTAGAAACTTTTTCATTAAGTTACCACTTTTTGGCTTTAAGCAGAGTAACTCATTCTGTGGTCCAAAAATAAGTCAGGCAGCAAAATAGTTGAAACAAACCTAAGGCACGGTAATATTATCTATACCGTGCCTAAGGGCCACTGTTGAATCATCGCTCGCGTTTCGTCCGTTTGTGTGAAGTTGGAATACTGTATAGATAATATTACCGTGCCTAAGGGCCACTGTTGAATCATCGCTCGCGTTTCGTCCGTTTGTGTGAAGTTGGAATACTGTATAGATAATATTACCGTGCCTAAGGGCCACTGTTGAATCATCGCTCGCGTTTCGTCCGTTTGTGTGAAGTTGGAATACTGTATAGATAATATTACCGTGCCTAAGGGCCACTGTTGAATCATCGCTCGCGTTTCGTCCGTTTGTGTGAAGTTGGAATACTGTATAGATAATATTACCGTGCCTAAGGGCCACTGTTGAATCATCGCTCGCGTTTCGTCCGTTTGTGTGAAGTTGGAATACTGTATAGATAATATTACCGTGCCTAAGGGCCACTGTTGAATCATCGCTCGCGTTTCGTCCGTTTGTGTGAAGTTGGAATACTGTATAGATAATATTACCGTGCCTAAGGGCCACTGTTGAATCATCGCTCGCGTTTCGTCCGTTTGTGTGAAGTTGGAATACTGTATAGATAATATTACCGTGCCTAAGGGCCACTGTTGAATCATCGCTCGCGTTTCGTCCGTTTGTGTGAAGTTGGAATACTGTATAGATAATATTACCGTGCCTAAGGGCCACTGTTGAATCATCGTTAGTTTTCGAAACAAAAGATTTCAATTAGTGAACGTAATTAACTAAGTAATGCGTGGGAAGTACTGATGAATTATTAGGAACACGTACTTATGTATGCTGATACTAATCTTTTATAGTATTGTATTGTCATTATTAATTTGATAGGTAAGTACCTGTTCTTGTGAAGTAATCACTTAATGGCTGAGTAATCGTTATCGCCTTAGAAATTATTAGAGTCCAATTAACTTATTGAGTGCGTAATTAGAGACACAATAGAAAGACAATGGCGCGTTAACGCCGGCGTTATTGCCCCCGCAATAACGCCGGCGTTCAACAGCTTAAAGATTCGGTTTTTTCCAGTTTCGGCAAAACAACAGGTTTCGGCCAAAATCTGGCCGAGTATTCGGCTCGACCGACAGCAGTGTCTTTGAGCTGATGGTTGTTATAGATACCTAAAAACTGACTGACTCGTTCGTCTATCCACTGAGTTGTCTTTATTATCCTTAACGTAAGCCCAGCAGTTCATCAGGTTCCATTTCTAAAATGTCCATTTAAGAAAGAAAGAAAACATGTTTATTTGGCACACAATGAACAAACGAGTATTGAAAACTTAAATTAAAAGTAAAAACAAAAAAACAACTCACAATGTGTCTCACGGCAGGCCAGACAACTATGTAGCAGTTGCCTGACGCTGGTTTTCAACTGAACCTTTGAGTGTGTTTGTTTGGGTGTGTCATTTCGAACGTTTTGGGCATAATACAATTTGTTTGAAGTGCTGTCTCTCTAGACCTATTGCGCAGCATCAGCATGTGTTATGAGAGGAAGATGGAGGCCGCTAGAAATGTCCACAGATTTCTAGCGGCCTCCATCTCTGTAGTTTTTACAATTGCCGAGATCTACCCTGGAATTTGTCAAAACTGCTCAAAGAATGGGTTTGTGCCCAACTACTACTGGATTGGGGTTATAGCCGTTTCCCCTACACCCCATTGACAACTAGAGTGCTATGAAGTCTTGTATTTATACAAGTATCCACGACACCCCACATTTTTATGCCCCAAAATGTACCTATTTGATGCAGCACAGAGTTTGAGTTTGGACCTGGCTTCTGGATAAAGGCTATGACTTCCGCCATTCCCTCTAACTACCAGGGTGCCAAGTAGCCTCCACTGCACCACATTTTTACAATTGATTTTAATGATTATTGATATGTGCAGTTGTGTGAAAACTTGAAATAGGAAACTACACCAATCTTACATCACAATATCCACTAGAAATTAATTTGCGAATAATTAAAACAGCCATTGAACTACACTTGAAAAAATGAAATTAAAAAGCGCACTAAAACTTTTGTACTCTTTGTAGTTCTATGTAAAACTTTCAATGTTTTTATATCTAATGTAAGTCTGCCACCTTGAATATTTTAGGCACGTGCTACAAATATCCACCCTTTAGGCCATTATCTGCCTCTCAATTCTATATTAACACCTTTATTCGAACTCCTGAACAAAGACTTCTAAATGTCACTTCAAATAACTTTTCCTCTATCATCCCTTTGTGCTTCACATCTGCTAAGCTGAAAATACCTATACAATGTTGACATTCTCCCTCCACTTTACTCTTCGTCTCGTTCTAATGAGGTTGGGAAGAGAGAGAAAGAATAAGGGCTATTGGATGCGCACGCAGCTTTCCCAAAGCCCTTGCTAGCGCAAGTACATCGCTCACTCCGCCGCAAGACCGCGTCGCGTGCGGGCGTCTCGCGTTAATCGAAACAACCGTGTACTAAGTGCGTTATGGATATCGTGAGTTCGTAAACAGTAATCGTCGTTCGTAATTTAAAAATTAATCAAGCCGTGTATTCATTTTTCGGTGTGATAGATATGATATAGAAGTTTTTTTTTTTGTTTTCGCAAACGGTTTTTTTGGATTTTCCGTTTCAATGATGGGCGTAAGTGGTTGTATGAGCGTGAGGCAGGCTAGGGGCTCGTGCCACTGCCCCGCGTGCCCTAGGGCTTCGGGCCATGGGGTTCAGATGCCTCCGCAGACGCTCGTACTTCCCCCGATGGCACTTGAGCCTGAAACCACCCCTGTTAAGGATAAGAAAGGATCTAAAATGAAGGTTCTGAAGAAAATTAAGAAAAAGATCGGACTGGGTGAGTTTTAACGGTTTTTTTTGTTTGTTTTTGTGATGTAACCATAGATATGTTTTAACTGACATTTTAGTTTTTTTTTTCTTTTTAGTTTTTTTTTTTTTTCATAGAATGTAAGCTTTACATAGTACCTGTTCTAAATGGAGTTCATAGTGGAGTAACGGTCTTTTTAATGTTAGAAGATTTTATCAAAGTACCGACATTAGTAGCCAACTGTTGCTCTAAAAAATTAAGGTAGCTTTAGTCATACGAATTTTTGTTTCTTCAGTGTGTTTCTTAATTTGTACTCGTAATGTGTTATCTTGTTAATTAGTACAATAAGGTGTCTTGTGAAATATTTAAGTCAAGGAAGTGTTTTAAACATAATGGCTTTGAAGCATCGGGCAGGTAAGTAATAAAAAAAATGCATAATTTTTTTACTTTTTTTTTGTAAATTGGTTTCGAAAAAGACCATCAGTCAAGGTGCCCAGTAACTGGGTTGTAGTGGTCTGTTACTTCTGTTAGGTAGTCGACTGGAAGCCGACCCCAAGCTGTTTGGTAAAAGACTAGGAAGATGATAATGGTTTCAAGAAAGAAAACAATTTTACCGGTCAAGAAAGATGGTATTCTAAAAATAATGTTTTATTTCTGGCCCTGTTTTATCTATTACTTTACTCATATTATCATGAAAAAGGAATCTTAAGGTACATGACCTATAAAAAAACCTATTTGCCAACATCTGCGATAAAGTAATAAAAGTCTGTAACCATATCGCGTTGTATCAATTCTAATCTCGACTTAGATTAGCAAAAAAAAAAAAACGAGCAAAAAATTGTTAGCGAGGATTTTGTTTGCTCAAAATGTTGATTAAAATAAAGTTTGTGTAACGTAACATCTGCTTGTTCCTGATATCAAGCTAATTAGTCACTCATTAATTCATTTTGTTCACAATTATAATAAAGAATAAAAATATATAAGTACCACCAAACAAAAAAAAAAAATGTTGACAGCTGTCATTTAATGACTAAATTTTTTTGCATAAAATTATAACTTATTAACAAAAATGCAAAACAGTGTAAATATTTTTGTTAAAAATGTATTTACTAAAAAAAACTTGTACAGCGCGTGCCATCTGCCTTTGCGTGTTATTGCTGTGATGATCGAGTTTTGTTTTTTTTTACTGTTTTTTTTTTTCGCAATACTACTTATTGGCCACCTGCTTTTGCACCTTGACTAATTTTGTCTAGATCATGAGGTTGATTATAGTTTTTTTTTAGAACTACATGGCTAATTGGCTATTGTTTTCTGTCACCAACTTGAGAGTATTTTTTTTTTGTTTTGTTTACACAGCGTAGGTAGCCAACCAACGCTGTACTTACATACAGGTAAAAATTAAATAGAACAATTTGCATAAACATTAATTAATGTTTTAGTAAAATTCTTATTTATTAAGGAAAACCGCACACAAAAGTAGTTAATCGTCACAATTACGTCATACATGAATTTCACAATATGGTGGAGCGAAAAGACGTGTCAGACTTTTTATTGACTAAAACCCACCTAGACATTTTCTTCATTTAGACAGGCCTGTTGGTCTAGTGGTTAGTGGCCCTGACTGCTATGCCGGAGGTCGTGGGTTCGATTCCTACCCAGGACAAATGGTTGTGTGATGAGCACGATCGTTTGTTCTGTGTCTGGGTGTAATTTATCTATATATGTATGTATTTAAAAATATATAAGTATGTTTATCAGTTGTCTAGTACCCATAACACAAGCTCTGCTTAGCTTGGGACTAGGCAGCGTTTTGTGTGTTAGTTGTGGAATATTATTATTATTATTATTTACCCTTCGCGTTATAGAGTCACCATGACCCTGGAAAGCCAAAAACAACTGAAGGAATACAGGTGGATTTTACTTAGTAAAGGTCTGTTACTCGCTCTCACTCTAGCCAGACCAGGAGAAGTAATTTGATGATTTCTCAATATAAAAACATAAAACCACTATCTCAAATTAATAAAAGCACTCTTTATTATAGATGGCGAATACTAAAACTATTGAGTAATATAAAGCGAATGAGAGTAAGCATTGCGCTTACTGCTCATATGACCTCTATAAAAAAAAATATAGAATGCTACTCGTTCATAATGTATTTCGTAATGTTTCGTAAATGAACAATTTTTTATTGTTGTGTGGGACAAATTCGTGGCTCAAAGTCCTTAGTCTCGTTTTTTTTTCTTTTTTTTTTAAATGTCGCCCCACACTAATAAGTACTTCTGTATCATGAGTCCGTTCACATACATGTAAATTCACACACACAAGACACCCACACCCGGAACTATCTGTACGAGATACAAATATTTGTTGCGTGCGCGGGAATGAAATCCGTCAATATTTAGGTTAGCTGTCAATCGTTTTGACAGAACGACGTCTGTTGATATTTTTTTTTTTTTTCGTTCCTTGTGGAACAGGCTAAGGTCAGAGACCATGCTGCCTAGTCATCAGTTTTTGTTTCTTTTTGTTTTACATTAGAATGCAGGTGTAACACATTCTAATGTTTTTTGAAGTATTTGGCAGCAAATGTATCGATTCAGTCTTCTCAGCAAACTTCGCTGCCCTGCGTTCAAAAATGAGATTAGAGTTAACTCTAATGACGTCATCGGGTAGATACTCTAAGCTCGCATTTTTGAACGCGAACTAGAGTTCAACTGTCAATGCCAAGGAACTGTCATTACACCAACCTACCCTGCTCGGAGTTAGAGTTAGTTGGGTTAACTCTAGGGTAGTTACTCGAGTTATAAAAGAACGACTCTGGGTTGCAACTCGAAGCTACTCTGGTTATTTTTGAACGCAGCCCTGAGGTAGCTAAAACTACAATAAAATTCTCAGCTCCATTTTACCGAGACCGCGCCTATTTCAATGATTCCACATATTATTCCAGTTGCGCAGACACTTGGGATACAAAACAACACCAATTTTACATCACAATATCCACTAGGAATCAATTTGCGAATAATTAAAACAGCCACTGAACTTCACTCGAAGAAATCCCGCCAAAAAAAACCCGACGTCTGTTGAGTCAGCTAGTGTCAATACAAATAATGAAAAAAAAAGAGTCCTTTAAGCCGTAAAAGAAGGTCTTAAAATCAATAACTAAGACCTCTTTAAAAAACTCCCAAAACAGACACATGTTCAAAGGTTTTAAACAATAGCAATTTGTAACAATGCATGGCATTATGAAGTCGTACCAGATGTTTCCGTGTCCCACGCCTTATTCCGGACTTACGTCCTAAACCTGGCCCTTTATTTCCGGATAGCAGCAATTTAACAGAAACACCAGATGTATTTGCCGAATGAAGTGTAGTTTTTGAGTTTTCGCCGAGCCAGATGTTGACTTTTTTTTTCTACGTTTGGATCTTGGGACGTTGTGTTTGCTTCGTAAGTTTTTGCTAGGAGAATTGAAACAATTGAGATAGGTTACCAGATGTTTATTTTTGTCTTACTTGTATTTATGATTGAAAAGGTCTTTTATGTCAGGGTATTGTCAATAATTAACGAGAATATTTTTTTTGTTAGAGTTCTGTTTTGGGCTGTAGGATTGTTCGGAAGATTTACCCCGCTCTGGAACGCATAGGTCAACTGAAGGAAAACGTGGGTTTTAGTCAATAAAAGTCAGACACTATTTCTCGCTCCACCCTGAGCGGGAGATAGTTAGATAGTTATTTGATGACGGCTCATAAAAAAGAAACATAAGGAATCATTGTATGATCACTTTGTTATCTGTTTATCTATGTTTATAGACTGTTTTTTTTTAATTGTTATAAATTACTGCTTGACTGCGATCCCACTTGATGGTAAGCAATGATGCAATCATTGATGGTGAGGCGCACTAGTTTATTAAGAGCCTATTCACTCTAGCCTTGAAGACACCTAAATTATAGTTGGTCGGGAAGACCGCAGCAAGCAAATTGTTCCAGTCCCTCGATGTTGAAGTTTCAGCAACGTAAGGGTGGATACTCGCCGTACGTCGGATTGTCCGATGGTAGAAAGTAGATGGCGGAATCAAGTCATGCAATTCCCGTGCACACTCTCCAAAATGCAACCTGTAAAATACCGAAAGGCTGGCTACCCTGCGCCTGTGCTCGAGGCTTTGTTGATTGGACTTAACCAAATCTGGATCACCAATTAGCCTCTTCGTACGCCTTTCCATCATGTTTATCTCAGGTCAAGTTTACTAAATTACTTAGTTCTCGGTTAGCAGTAAAAAATAAAGCGTTAAGATTAATATACTAAAAAAAACTTGCCATCGATACATGGTGGTCCCACCCATATGCAAAAAACATTTTGGGAACACATTCATTGTGCGTACAATTCGTTCCAAATAAGAATAGGATTGATTGCCATGTTGTAACGTCACGTCATACTGTCAAATCGCAAGAAATTGGGCAAAATTAAAGAACTCAGAGATGAGCAAAATTGAAGAACTGAATTCTGATTAAACTTTTTTCGTTCACGGTTCGTAAATAAATTAAATTAAAAAAAAACCTTTTTTGCTCACCATAATAATTCTTTGATTTGGCAGTATGACGTGACGTCACATCATGGCAATCGATCCTATTCTTATTTGGAACGCATTGTACAGCTGAGGAGTGGAATTCCCTGACGGACTGTTCTCGATAGCTACAACCATTTCTTTAATTCAAAAGTGAATAGGTTACTTCTAGGCAAGCGTGTTCCATCGTAGATCACATGATTATCTTTACCATAAGCCCCCTAGCCAAGTTACAACTGTTTCGTTTCGATTCTCTTTTCGTTGATCGCCTCGAGTCAGCCACGCCTCCGATTCCTTTGTTCTGACGTCATCTCAACGCTCAGTCACGTGGAGAGATAGCGGTTAAGCACTAGCCTATCAATAATAATTAAAAAAAACCTTAGCCGCTTATTTTGACACTCGCAAATAAATCAATCAATGATGAAATTATTGAGTAAGCCGAACTCAACTCGTTCTCGGCATATTGTTGTTTCTATTCTATAATGTATTGTTTTCATAAAACGTGACCACAAACAATATAACACTTGACCAAACTTTTTTGACACTGTCGGCCATTTTTATTTCTATACGTTTGTTCTTACCGTCCATCATTGCCTCGTGCATGCGGCTTGGAAATCGTGATTACTATGTGTGGTCGAAATTACACCTTACCGAGGAGATCGTGACGTTAAGGTCCTTTTTTTTCCTAAAGAAATTACTAGAGTCTGACCAAATTTTCGGTTTCGGTATTCGGCCTAGTTTCGGCTACAAAACGAGTTTTAGCTTAGGCTGCCATCCAGCTGAAACTACGGCGGAAACTAAAACTGAATTCGAGAGGTTTCGTGCTGAGTTCGGACATGATATGTTTCACCTTATTTATTAGTTAAATGGTAATTTTGTTTCGTACTTCTAATATCAGCAACTGAATGATTAATGTAATACAAATGGCCGACTCGGCAAACGTTGATCTGCCATGAAGAAAAGTGGGGGATGGGCGTAGAAGGATAAAAATTAGCCCACGAGCCATTGTCAGTAAAAAAAAAATTAAATAAAAAATCGGTCGAACCGTTTCGAAGGAGTTCGATAACCAAACACTGTGACACGAGACTTTTATATATTAGATATGTGATTTAAAAATAAAGAGACTGACTGATTAAAATTGACTATTTTGTCCCCCACGAAAATGTGAACTTATATGGAACCACGGGTAGCGTGAAAGTGAAACCCGGGGCCCTGGGACGAAGGCAAAGAAAGAACATGAGTGGATTTTTAGTCAGTATAAGTCTGACACTATTTCCCGCTCCGCCCAAGAGCGACATTTGTCATTAGATGATTTTACCACCTATAAAAAAAAATCTTACATGGAAGTATTGGTTTCGGCTAAAACTAAGACCGAAGCCGAAATTCGGTTCCAGTTTCGGCCGTGAGAACTAATATCGGTCAAACACTAGAAATTACCTTCAGTTACAAATTGTATTGTTTGATGGGAGAACAGTATTATTATTTTGTCTGTTATTGACTGGAAGCTTAAAGTGTACAAGTTTTTGAACTAGAAGAAAAGAAAATGAGTCTGGGTAGTATGTGGTGGCATTCTATGAATGTTGAGATGGATGTGTGGTGTGAGGAGTTGAGTACATTAGAGGAAGTTTGAAAGTGGCGCCAGTGACTGAAAAGTTGAAAGGGAATCGTTTGCCTTGGTATGGTCATGTGAAGTGGAGGGATGAAACGCATGTTACACATGTGGCGCAGGGTAGCCAGCCTTTCGGTATTTTACAGGCTGCATTTTAGAGAGTGTGCCCGTAAATTGCATGACTTGATTCCGCCATCTCCTTTCTACCATCGGACAACCCGACGTACGGCGAGTATCCACCACTGCTTACCATCAGGTGGGATCGCAGTCAAGCACTGGTTTTTATCAAATAAATTAAAAAAAAATGTTACTAAAAGAGTAATGAATATACATGTGGATGGATAGAGAGGGATTGTGTGAAAAGTGATATAAAAGAAAAGGGGGTTAGTGATAGCGTAACATTTAACGGGACAGAATAGAAGAAAAAAATGTGTTGCGCCGTCACCAAGTAACATGGGACTATAGCAGGGAGATGATGAGGTGGCGGTCCATGTTTCTGACTTTACTCGCAGTAGGTATCATGAATTAATATAAGTAAGTCATGAAACAAAACAATAAATGATAATAAAAAATATAATCGCTGGGAAAATGTACAAAACGGATGAGATATGATAAGCTGTATCCGTTTAAAAATAATTATAAAAAAATGGGCAAGTGCGAGTCTGCCTTGCTTCATGCCAAATTTCAAGATTATAGGTCAACGGGAAGTACCCTATGAATTTTGATTCACTTGAGTGTCGAAATACACGTTTTTGGCGACATAAACGGCCGTTTTTTTTTTTTTTTCGTTATCTCAGAAATTTGATTTTTTTCACAGCTTCAAGGGACCGCAGACCTGAGTGGTTTTAATTTCAACTCGATACCTCCACGCGTTCCCGAGACGTAGGGTCTTGACAGACAGACAGACGGACAATAAAGTGATCCTATAAGGGTTCCGTTTTTTTCTTTTGAGGTACGGAACTGTGGCAACCGTGAAGGTTCCACTAATAATTACTAACTTGCAAAACTGGCATGTTAGACTTTTAAGGTTTACGTTATAAAAAAGTTGTTCGAATGGAATAAGAAGGAAGCCGTTAAGGATTGTCGTAAAATATTTTATATGTAAACTAGCTGAGCCGGCAAACGTTGTTCTGCCATATAAATAAAAAAAAAAAAAAATAGATGTTGGCCGATTCTCAGACCTACTCAATATGCTCACAAAATTTCATGAGAATCGGTCGAGCCGTTTCGGAGGAGTTCAAGTTCGAACACCGTGACACGAGAATTTTATATATTAGATATAATGAAAGTGCTTAAATCTATACAATAACAAGTTAAATAAGAATATAACAGTCTGAAGACCAGAACAACCTTTCATTGCGCTTCCCACCCCCCACAGAACACTAAAAACAATTAAAGTATTTTTTTTTATTTAGGACTAGCTTTTGCCAGTGACTTCTACTGCGTGAAAGTTTGTTTCTCCATACAAACTTTGAACCTCCGTTTCATCTCCATAGAGGGTGGGGTGCAGTTTGGAAAATCCTCTCTTAGTGCTCGCCTACGTCATAAAAGGAAACCTTGTGCAAAATTTTACACTCCTAATCCCTATAGTTTCGGCTGTGTGTTGATATGTCAGTCAGTCAGTTTCTCCTTTTGTATATAAAGCTTGGTCGGTTTCTTCATACAAACTTCCAACCCCCGTTTTACCCCCTTAGGGATGAAGTTTCCTAAAATCCGTTCTTAGCGGATGTCTACACCCTATAAGGAACATACCTGCTAAATTTTAAGTTTGAGGTTGTTTTAGTTTCTGAGATTTTGTGATTAATCAGTGAGTGGTATTTCGCTTTTATATACATATACAAGATATCGCATAACAAAGCAATAAAGCAAGCTGTGTTTACCTAAAGATTACATCCACTTAATATGACAAATATTTTCCAAAAACAGTATCACTGGGTTTACACAGTTGGGTAAAGTATATAAGTATCTACCTAGCATTAAGCTCTCGTTATCACTCGAACCATATGTCCTGTTACCTTCTCCCTCATACACACAGAAAATGTATCTTGCATCTCTCTCACACTTATTTACAAACTCCTACAGCTGTTTCGCAACGGGATCTTAGTGGCGTGCGCCGGCGCATATGCTAGGGGTGGCAGTGGATTATTTTTGGACAATTTTTTTTTCTAGAATCAGGGGAAAATAAATTTACTTAGTTATTTTTGGGAGGAAACGTAAGTTGTAAAGTTGTGCAGGGTAATAAATAAATAAGTATTTTTGGTACAAAGAAGTGGGAGAGGTACAGGTTGTCTAGCGTCATCTCTTACCCACACTGGAAATAAGAATGAAACAATCTTACTTAAAACGTCATGGTACAGGTCTTAGACCTGTACCATGACGCTTAAAGTAAGATTGTGTGGGTAAGAGATGGCGCTAGACAACCTGTATAGCTCTGTCTCTTACCCACACTGAAATAAGAATGAAACAATCTTACTTTGATCGTCATGGTAACCCCGTTAGTCTATGTAGCGTCAATGAAGAAAAAGAGCAACTTACGCCAATGTCGTGTAAAGGAATGAAACAGAACGATGAGATAAATAGATAAACATAGACTAAGACTGTCTGAATAACTCGTAGTGTAACAGGCCCTTTACTAAATCGTAGAAATCAGAGAGGGCCAAATAATTTCAGCCGTTTTGACCGTAGCGTAATCTTCAGTCCTTTCTTGAATTTATGTCTATGATTCTTTGGTTGACAGCCCTGACGTCTTACAGTCAGCTGCTTACTTACTACACCGTTTCATTTTCTATACGACCAGCTGGTCCTTTTATGCCTTTTTTTCAATGGCGACCTTCCAAAGGTCTTTGTATACCGTGCATCTAGAAAAAATAAAACTTGCATTGCAATTTTGCACGCGTAACCCAAAGGATCGAGAAGAGTAATAGGTATTAATGGTTGAATCATTTTGCAGCATACATTATATACTTTATTATGCGCCTAATAATGGATAGGTACGTTATAGGATAAAAATTAAAAAAAAAACAAAGGAGTATGGCCACTATAGTTAATGGCATAGTCGGCCTTATAATGTTCCCACTGTTGGGATTCAGGCCTCCTCTCTAGGAGAGGGAATGAGCCGTAATCCACCACGCGCGCCCAGTGCGGGTTGGTGGATGTCACATGTCTTTGAATGTTTGGTTCTAGGACAGGCCGATTTCCTCACGATGTTTTCCTTCACCGTTTTGAGAGCAGTGGTGATGAAATAAATTACACAAAGTAATGCTCCTGGCTGGGTTTGAACCCGCGACTCACTCGGCCACCACTGCTCTATAGTTAATGTAATGTCAAAAATAATATGTCGTTCTGGTCCTAAAATTCTCATTAAAGTTATTCAATCAAGAGTATAGGTTACTCCTAGGCAAGCGCGCTCTATTGTCGACCACGTCATCGCTTAACATCAGTCAAGATCGTAGTCAAACGCGAGGACATCAATAGTAAAAAAAATGGGATATGATCAAATTATTTTGACGGAATTCTTAATTTAAATAATTGGTAAGAAAGCTTGGCTTTTAGCCATGTACAATTTTAATTCAGCTTCATACAATGAGCCTACATACTACAATTGCTTTTAATATCGATACTACTAAAAAAAAGTTCCAAACCAGCTGTTTTTGACCGTTAAACACAAGAACGAGATGCGAGATGTACATCTTTGTATGAAAGACAGGGATGGCGATACAACAGATGATATCCAGGTGAGTCCTGATATTAGATGAGGGTTTTTGTACTACTAAAGGTGTACAGAATTGTCCGGAGTTTTTGTGGGATCGGTCCAAACCGAATGCTCATTTCTACGTAGAAAACCTGATGTTTTGTTAAAGAAACTGTATCAGCTGCTGCCCGTATGAGGTAAAATATAAATTATTGAGAATACGGGTTGCATTTTGGAAGAAAAGATTGCTGAAAAAAAAACTGTTTTAGAGCAAAAGTGTCAGGGTAGTATTTTTAATTACACAAAGTAATTTTATTATGTAATTACTTTTTCGTCACCACAACTCTCAACAACGGTGAAGGATAAAATCGTGAAGAAACAGGCATGACTTAGAATTAAAAATTCGAAGACATGTGACATCCATCAACCCGCACTGGGCCCGCGTGGTGGATTACGGCCCTTCCCTCTCCTAGAGAAAGTCCTGGCAGTAGAAACATTATAAGGCTGATTATGCTATGTTATTTTAGCAGGTTCTATGTTCTTTAAAATATGATTTGTTGCCGTAACACACATTTATTCTCGGAATTATAATTACATGAAAAATTAATTCAATAGGGGTCGCAAACTATATTTTAATGTAGATACAACCTGACATTGACCGGTAAAATGCAAAAATCTTAAGAGAAATTTACAATTTGGTAGGATAAACAGCTAAAAAATGCTGTTGTAAGGGGAATTAGCTGTTTTCATTGATAATACCAAGTCTAACAGTGATTCGTTAGATGGGAAAGAAATTTCAGTATTATGTATGCTAATCTCTACATAAAATGATCATCCCAAAAATCAATAAACGTCTATCCCGTCCGAATTCCAATTCATAAATGATGACATCCAATTAAAATCTCATTTACTATTCCATATTCTAAACATAAAATTTACGAAGGTGTCCGAGCGTACGCCGAAAGCGGCCGAATGCAGCCGAAATCGTTCACTAATGATCGTGAGAAAACATCGGGAATGTTTACCCGGCCGAACCGCTCCGAAACGCTCGGAATATTTGAAATTCGAATTTGTTTGTATACGTTTGTGTTTTATTTATTGGTATAGTGTTTGTGAGAATGGCGCTACTGTAGATGTGTCTGATAACTTCAAATTCGTCTCTTGACGATTTAAATGTTAATTTAAGGCTTTGTTTTCCCGAATCAAAAGGACTCAATACATCTTTTCTCACGCTTGGGTCCTTAATGACCGAATTTGTTAAATGTGTCATCAATATAATCCAGACGAAAGACGTCCAATGCTTGGCGTGAGCTTCTCCCAAGCTTGTCCACAACTCATGATCTTGTCCATCATAGATTTAAAGGATATTTGAGACTTTAACCATCTAATCAGGTCATCTAGATGGGTTCCTACGCTATGTTTGCCGATTTGCGCTCTCAAAATTACAGGACAGCGCTAAAAAAAATATACAAAAAAAAAAATACTTCTCATTCATAGATTAGTGACTATCAAAAGTCTTCCTCCTTCACAAACCATTTCTAATGAAACAAGAAATAAAATCTCGTTAAAAACTAAAG
Source organism: Mythimna impura (assembly GCA_905147345.3). Classification (NCBI taxonomy): domain Eukaryota; kingdom Metazoa; phylum Arthropoda; class Insecta; order Lepidoptera; family Noctuidae; genus Mythimna; species Mythimna impura. Next base: position 4,231,883 of record LR990365.1, on the reverse strand, counting down.
ACACTTCGTACAGTTAGGTAACGGATTTTTACCAAGTGCATCAAATCGATGATGCTTTCAAGCAATGTTACTGTACCAACTTGTACCGTGACTGTCGACCTATCGGTATTTAAAGTGATTTCTTACATGTAACCTCTTTTGGATTTATGCGGCCCTGGTACTTTTATTTCAGTAGCATCCGTTGTTTTATTAGTGTTGCTCTAGAAAATCTTTGTAAAGTAGTTCAAGATCCTGACATACCTATTGATTGGTAAACTACCTCCTTCGTGTTATTTAGTCCTAGTACTTTCTATAGCTGTAGTTTCACGATTTCATTGATTTTTTTTTTAGTAAGAAACCTTGGTTTTTAGAACCGTGCAAGCATCCGGATGGAAGTTCATAACCTACGTAGTTCAAGATTTTGATTCTTATCTGAACCATCTTTATTTTATGTTTTCCTGATACTTGCTAGTTCCTATTCCTGCTTCGGACTACAATTTTCTTATACGAATGTACTAGAATTTTAGCAGTTTGAGATAGTTGGAACCAATTAGATAGTATACCAGTGAAAGTTTTAAAGATTTTATGATCCATATCCCTTCTACATACATATTACATTGTAAAACACCGTAAAAACTTTCTTCTAAATCACTTTTGTACTTTTCAGAGAGGGTAGTCAGAGACAGTCCAACTAGTGTCTTTTTTTTTTGGTTGGTGCGCAATCATCTAATGACATACTCTAGGATGGAGTGAAGGGGCGTGTCAGACTTTTACTGACTGAAAGTCACCTATGTTCCTTCCCTAGGACCACGGGTTTCCTTTTCAAAAATTTCCCAGTGGCCCTGATGAGAGCTGCGCATTGCTCATTGTCCGCAAGCTCGTGCCTATGGTGGCTGGGAATCGCTCTGCGAATTCCGACGCCCAAAGCGTCTCCTGTCGCGGCAGCTGGAAGTTGCAAGTCCCATTGTAATAGAGGTGACCTTTTTACCCAAAATCTTCGACCTTGGTCTAATATGGTCACTGTTTAACCTGTCCATATTCTACGCATACTTTACCACTCAATAAGCACGTAGTGTTAAAACCAATATCACTTTGTACTTTACCGTTGTCGAGTAACAGATGGGTTCTCTAAACTAGTTTCTAAGGTACATCAGGTACGTGGCCAGTTGTGAGCAAAGCACGAGCATCTCACGACCTGTGACCTCGCTCTTACCTTACTGTTACTACACTTTCGTAGATAGACCACACACATACACACATGCGTGTGTAATGATTTTTAAAGAAAATATTCATAAATCGTTCAACTTCCATCTATAAGCGATAGATGGCGCTAGTAGTTACATGAACATAAGGCACTTGTTGTAGACATTAAGTAATGATTTATGGTATTAGAGTTTATGTATTAGTTTTGTATAAATATATTATAATTGTTAAAATGAAATATTTACTTGCAGTTAATTATTGATAAACCCTAATGTACATTAGTTAGTCAATTGATATTACGTACTGTTAACTTTGCTCTGATTGGTCGGACCGAGTGTTTGTGAAAGTTTGTGGTGAGGAAACATTGAGTTTGTAACTGTCATTCTGGACAGTCAGTCTGCTTTGAGTTGTTGAACAGTGAACATGTCCTACCAATCCGTGTATTTGGAAATGATTGTTAATAGAATGATAAATATGAAATTGTGTTGATCAAAGTGAATAAAATATTTATATAACTGAAGCTTGAAGTTTATGATTCATCACATTTCAGAAGTGGTACATGCCTACAAAAAGCCTACAAATATGTGCAGTGATAACAGGAATGTTAGGTTATGTGTGCCTAAATTAAAGCTAAATGAGATCGAGATATTTTTTCCAAGAGTGCTAATGTTATTTTAGACAAGTGTTATACTCACTCAATTTTCATACTGATGGTGGCGCGTGGGTTGAATCATTCGGTTCCCTTCAAATGTGTGAACTGAGTGGTACTGATATGTTCGTAAACGAACGCTGACAGTTAAAACTGGACATCGCTGACACTTTAACTACTAGTGGTTCATTTTAGTTCCTATATTTTAAATTGGGTTGTTTTTTCTTTATTTGTTTTAATTGATCATGCATAATGCTAAATTACGACAAAAGACAATTGCTATGTATAATTAACCTATTTTCCATAGCGGTAATTGTCATTATGTTGCCTTGGATTACTTTGTGTGCTATGATAATTTTCTTTTCCTTTTGACATATAATTGTAAATTTTAATGTTGTACCGCTAATGGGTATGTTACAATAATAATTTTATGAACTGAATTTCCACCACAAAAACAATAAATGAATTTGAATTTAGAAGCGAAAAAAAAAATACGAAACCGTGTTTGTGGATTTAGGGTGTAAATGGATTTCCTTGCACATAGAGATCTACACTTAGGAATATGCAATTACCGTCAATTTGCTGACTGACTGACTGCCTTGGCAATACAAGAGTGTCTGGAGTGTGTAAATGTTTTAGTTGAAATAATAATAATAATAATAATAATATTCCACAACTATCACACAACGCCGTCTAGTCCCAAGCTAAGCAGAGCTAAAAAAATAAAGCGAATAAATGCTTTGATTTGATTTCAGTGCTTTGATGAGGCCGAGTATGCCTTTTTTTAATTCATATAAACCAGTGCTTGACTGCGATCCCACCTGATGGTAAGCAGCGATGCAATCGTTGATGGTGAGGCGCACTAGTTTATTAAGAGCCTATTCACTCTAGCCTTGAAGACACCTAAATTATAGTTGGACGGGAAGATCGCAGCAGGCAAATTGTTTTCCAGTCCTTCGATGTACGCGGTATAAACGACGAAGCGAAACGCTTAGTCCGGACCGTTGAAGTTTCAACAACGTAAGGATGGATACTCGCTGTACGTCGGGTAGTCCGATGGTAGAAAGGAGATGGCGGAATCAAGTCATGCAATTCCCGCGCACACTCTCCAAAATGCAACCTGTAAAATACCGATAGGCTGGCTACCCTGCGCCTGTGCTCGAGGCTTTGTAGATTGGACTTAACCAAATCTGGATCCCCAATTAGCCTCTTCGCACGCCTTTCCACTGAGTCCAAAGCTGCTAGATGGCTTTTTGCAGCACCAGCCCATATGTGACTGCCTTTGATGAGTCCAAGCGTGCCTTTGGTGAGGCCGAGCGTACCTTTGGTGAGGGCGAGCGTGCCTTTGGTGAGGCCGAGCGTACCTTTGGTGAGGCCGAGCGTGCCTTTGGTGAGGCCGAGCGTGCCTTTGGTGAGGCCGAGCGTGCCTTTGGTGAGGCCGAGCGTGCCTTGATGAGGCCGAGCGTGCCTTGACGAGGCCAAAACGTGCCTTTGAAGAAGACACGCGAGCCTTAATGAGGCCAAGTGTGCCGTTAGATAAGTCCATGTGTGCCATTTGAGGCCATGTGTGCCATTTAAGGCCATGTGTGCCATTTGAGGCCAAGTGTGCCATTTGAGGCCAAGTGTGCCATTTGAGTCCAAGTGTACCATTTGAGGCCAAGTGTGCCATTTGAGGCCAAGTGTGCCATTTGAGGCCAAGTGTGCCATTTGAGGCCAAGGGTGCCATTTGAGGCCAAGTGTGCCATTTGAGACCAAGTGTGCCATTTGAGGCCAAGTGTGCCATTTGAGGCCAAGTGTGCCATTTGAGGCCAAGTGTGCCATTTGAGGCCAAGTGTGCCATTTGAGGCAAAGTGTGCCATTTGAGGCCAAGTGTGCCATTTGAGGCCAAGTGTGCCATTTGAGGCCAAGTGTGCCATTTGAGGCCAAGTGTGTCATTTGAGGCCAAGTGTGCCATTTGAAGCCAAGTGTGCCATTTGAGGCCAAGTGTGCCATTTGAGGCCAAGTGTGCCATTTGAGGCCAAGTGTGCCATTTTAGGCCAAGTGTGCCATTTGAGGCCAAGTGCGCCATTTGAGGCCAAGTGTCCCATTAGAGTTGGCCACATGTAACATTGGACTAGGCCAAGTGAGCCAATAAAGATTCGGGTTAAGTGTGCCCAATGCAGACGAAATTATCATGAAGAGCGTAAGTAACGTATGAATTTACCTACTTAAGTGATTTTAGTGTGACTATGTTGGCTTAATAATGATGTTAATGAATTGAATAATTTATTAAGTTTGTTTCCATATTCATTTTTTTATTATTGCTTCATATCATTTTGACCTGTTTATTGGATAAGTTTCTTTTAATTGAACATTCTGTTATAGCTTATGAAGATATTATAAGTATAGATAAAATGAATTGAAAGAAGATTTTTATATTGAGATTTTATTTTTGAAAAAAAAGCGAGTTCTAAATGAATGGTACAAGTTATAATTCATGTAAATGTTTTAACCACTGATTTCTTTTATTTTGAGGCCTTGGAGTCCGATTGCGTCAGGACTACAGAAGAAAAACCATCAGTCTTATTGAGCAAACGGATAGTTCATGTTTCGAACAAAACAGACTCGAAGAGGAATGATGCAAAGAGACGATCTGGAAGGAAGTGCAGAAGTTATAATTCAACCTCTTCGTCGACTACACCACCACGACGCAAGAAGCAATGAGGTACCTCATGTTGGTTAAATGATTTTCCAAAGAGAAAAACGTTACAAGTATCGAAGTTTGAACATAAAACATTAGAATAATGTGATACGGGAGTTCGATCACTCCAGTAAATTTTGAGAGTATTTAAGTTGGATTAGAAAGAGTATTTGTAATTGATTTGTATGCAAATAGGATCAGAAACTGACTATACATTTTGTCTCAAAAACTTGCTAGGCTTACCAAAAGAAAATAGAAATGTTACAAAACCCTACCAAAGTGTAGTATTTAGTGATGAAGTGGTAAACTAAACTAACAATAGTTTTTCTAATGAGCAGAATTATGGTCAGTTTCAAGCAGAAATGTTAGCTGGTACGACTTAAGGTGAAACTTATGTGAATATTTTTATGACAAATCAGTGCTTATATACGGATATTGATGACAATCAAACGCTTTACAAACAAGTAGAAATAAAATGATCAATTTTATTGGGTATTATATAGATTTTAACAGCGATGTAGTCTTTTGCGTGAATCCGATATAGAAGTATTAGTTGTCAGTCAAAAGTTTATGCAGACTCGTCTAAAGATTGGGAAGATTTTGAGTTACCATCCATTGCAATTTGTAAAGGTACGTTATCCTTTCACAAGAACCTTGTACTGTTCAACAGTAAAATTGATTTAATTTTCTAAAACTTACCTTGCGCAACCAAATTCAGCTGTAGATTCACATCATTCTGGAAATATTTGTATAGACGGATCTTATATCAGAGTATTTATCATGTGTTTCTTTATCGTGTCAAATCTTTCTGACTATATCATCAACAAATCTATGCACAGACATCACCGCAAAAGATATACATCAATTAAATGATATTTATTTTACAAGTAGGTGATAAATAATAATATTACATGACCATCGTCAAGACTGAAATCGGAGTCGGTCCCCAAGTTAATGATGACAACAAAAGATTTAATTTGAGCTAGATATTACATTGTTATAATTCGGTTAAGAGGAAAATAGATTTAAAATGCATACACTAGAGTGGCGGGTCAATTTAAATGTTCCAAATTAAAATAAAGTTTGATAAACAGTGCGATTCAAACATCATTATTATAACCTTAACTTGATACGAATTTGCACACAGATGCTGGGGCCTTAGATTTAGGGGAAATATTATTACAATTAAGCCCATGGGCTCTCCAGCTAAAGAGTCACTTTTATTCAAAACGCTTAAGTTTTGTTTTATATTATGGTTTCAAATAGTGAATGTAATGAACCCTTACTAAATAAGACGCCACACAACGTATAGCAATATGGTGGCTATACATTCATGAGTTTAGTTAACCATTGAGAGTGTAAGATCTGGGACGCGTATGTCGATACCTTAAGCCGTAATACCATGCTGTCTACGGACACTAAGACGAATCCTCTGTTTCTGTTTATAGTATTGAGACTGAGAATTGATTATCAACATTATAAAGATTAGACCTAGATTCAAAGTTCTTAAGGCTGAACCAGATGAAAAACCTAATGACAAAGTATGTATAATTATGCTGTCGTGAATTCAGTGTGCGTAAATAACGAAGACTATACTCTCGGACAAAAAGCTGGTCAATTTTACCTTATACTTACAGAAAGTTGACCAATTGTTTCGACTGATAGTGTTGGTTATAAAATATATTTACATTGGTTTACTATCTCAAATAATAGTGCAATCGTGGCTTTCTTTTAGATACTTTATCTACTCTAAAGAGCTTTTACGATAGTCATGGTATTGACCTTGTTCTTAACGCTGTAAAAATGACTACCACTATTTTAAATGCCCTAGCAAAATAAAATTACTTCAACGTTTATAACGAACACCAATGAAACATATGCCTATCTTGGAAAATTCAATGGAGTCTTGTTAATTCTGGTAATTCATTCACTAGAAAGACTGCCACAAAGCTACTAGGATACTTTAAACGATAGACTACGACGACATTACGAAGTACGAAACACGTTACAAAGCTTAAGAGATGAGGTGAGCTCCAATATCCAAGTTAGACAAGCAAAAGAATACTTACGTTACCAGTAAAATCCCTGCTACTACCTACAGCATAAGTAATCTGATTAAGATTAGTAGATCTGATTGCAAATAAGAAGGTAAAATTACATTAACCTCATTTTAAAATCTATAGATCCATTCAAAAACAAAAGTTTTAAGGATAAAATTACTGGAATATATTATATATGGTAAGTTTTATGATCCCAGACATGTAGAAAAGCTTTTGACAAAAAACCTTACAACACTATTCTTCTAGTGATGAATGTTCTAAACATATGACGTGACGACAAACTAATGATCCGGAAGCAAACCTAAAATCAATACTTAGCCGAATGTAATGAATTTGAATGTAAAAATCATTTTCTTGTCGAACTGAATGAAGTATCATAATTTATATGAATGTAGTTTATCATTGAAATTGTAATCGTGCGTCAGGAGATCGCACGATGTCGGATGGCCGAATGTAATGATTTTTAAAGAAAATATTCATAAATCGTTCAACTTCCATCTATAAGCGATAGATGGCGCTAGTAGTTACATGAACATAAGGCACTTGTTGTAGACATTAAGTAATGATTTATGGTATTAGAGTTTATGTATTAGTTTTGTATAAATATATTATAATTGTTAAAATGAAATATTTACTTGCAGTTAATTATTGATAAACCCTAATGTACATTAGTTAGTCAATTGATATTACGTACTGTTAACTTTGCTCTGATTGGTCGGACCGAGTGTTTGTGAAAGTTTGTGGTGAGGAAACATTGAGTTTGTAACTGTCATTCTGGACAGTCAGTCTGCTTTGAGTTGTTGAACAGTGAACATGTCCTACCAATCCGTGTATTTGGAAATGATTGTTAATAGAATGATAAATATGAAATTGTGTTGATCAAAGTGAATAAAATATTTATATAACTGAAGCTTGAAGTTTATGATTCATCACACGTGGTAGACGTGCTTTTTTTGTTGTGTCGGGTGATTTTGGTCAATCGCCTTTTTATGATTGCGTTACCAAATTATTTTGTTAACAATGCACTGCAAAAATTGACGTCTTTTTATTAAAATATGCTAATTTATTTTACAGTTGCAATACCATTTATAGAAGAAATGAGTAATAAAATATTCCATAATATAGTTCTAATATCCCGGAAGCGTCGCCGCCATGATGGAAACGCGGGAACAATTGTTAACAATTATTACTATTCATACTCTGTAGTCATCGAACAAACTTGTAAATGCTTGTACTATATTCAATTATGCACCTTATTGTCTTCTAATACAGTTCGAATTCAATATGCACAAAGGTAATTAGAATGTGTGTGAAATACTCTGTAGTGATTCGACAAAATTGTGAATTCACTTACGATATTCAAAAAAGTACTGTATCGTTTCTTAATAAGGTTACATTCGCTTTGATGAAACGCAAATAGAATTCGGTAATGTTACCACTAAAGAAATGCAGTTACGGAAACTAAACACGAACTTTGTTTTCTTAAAAATAAAGCCCATATTTGTACGAACACGTTTTCTACGAAAGCAAAAATAAAAATGCATTTTCATTTGACGTTTCCATTCCCACGGTCGAAAAATCGAAATTTGAAATTTTGTTCTTTTTTTTTTGGTGCGAAAGGGTTGTTCCTTTTCAAATCCTACCACAGATTACGCATGCGAACGTCAAACGTCAGTTTTTTTTTTAAATTGGCGAAGTTTTGGTCTTTCAAACAGCCTATTTTGTAGTATCATCTGCTTGCTACCCACGCAAGGTGTAACTCAAGGAAACAAGTTATTCAGGTGTATTAAAGATCCACCTTTCACTGGGCTATTGTAGTAAATAGTGATCTTTAAAAGCGACAGGTGGATAAAGTGTAAATGGGTAGCTATCTTTGGCATTAAGATTATCGTTAAAAGGACTATTGGTAATAATGGAGTTTGGTATAAAAAAACCACCATACGACAGAAAAAAAATTAAAGTAGGAAAAGAAATACAGTGTAATGTAAAAAAGAAGCTTTCGAAATTATTAAACCACAGTAGAAATTATTATTTTATTATTATACCCAAAAATAAAATCTTATATAAGAAAAAAATCGTTGTATACCAATTCAAGTTCAAAAACTTAACACCAATAAACATTTAGGTATACCAAAATTACCAAGAAACATCAAAATTTCGGCGCAAGCGCATCGTTCGTTCATCTTCGTGTTTTATTCGGATCACGATCGGCGCGGCCGCAGCTAATGATCTACGGCACGCAGTGATCTATAGCTGAGATCTATACGTGAGATGATTTGAGAAAAAAAACAGTTTTGGTACTTGGAAAGAGTTGTATACGACGAAATATATGTAGCTTCGCAATGAAATGAGATTTACTTTATTTATACTAATATAATAAAGAGGTAGTTTGTTTTTTTGTTTGTAGGAGGTAATCTCTGAAAGTACTGGTCCGATTGCTAAAATTTTTTCACCGATAGAAAGCTGCTTTATTCCTGAGTGACATAGATAGGCTATATTTTATGTAAGCGGGCGAAGCTTCGTGCAAAAACTAGTCTATATATACCGTAGAGAAAAAACGTAAGGGTGGACCCTCGCCGTACGTCGGGTTGTCCGCTGGTAGAAAGGAGATGGCGGAATCAAGTCATGCAATTCCCGCGCACACTCTCCAAAACGCATCCTGATTCCTGGTAGGTAGTTTGGTAGTCCTGAAGACCAAATGACAAATATACTGAAGGCTATCTTGTTATAACCATGAGGGAGAAGATATCTTCGCACCACAACCGCTGCAGGAGGTGCCCTAGGTGTCAGGAGTAGTGGCGGGTTTGCGGATAACGACAAGTGTCCATCACTCGCCGTACGTCGGGTACGGCATGCCTCTTAAAATTACGTCATTCCTTTACAAGCTTACGCTTATCTTCATCGTCATTTAAGTTATCTGCTATATTGTCTTCTTCGTCAATTCGTCATCATTTCTACTTGCCTACTACATTATCCGTCGTTCAATGCCAGCCCCTTGCTAATTGCGCTCAGCTGATATTGCCAAGTTCACACGCTTACAACAAAGCAATCACTCCATACTTTTTATTCTGTTGACCGATGAGTAACGACAATGATTCATTTGAGTTGTTTAGTATCCATTGTAACTCTCTTGTTATATTATGTTCTTATGGATTACGGAAAATCGTCATTGGATGTGAATTTTCTTTCTCACGCGACTTGTTTTACTGTTCATGGTTAGCATTAATCAGCCTTATAATGTTCTCCACAACTGAGACTCAGGCCTCCTCTCTAAGAGAGGGAATGGGTTGTAATCCACCACGCCGACCTAGTGCGGATTAGTGGATGACACGTATGTTCTGGTGTATTTCCTGATAGCTACAACCTGGGGGTCTTTAAGTCGATAGTGAATAGGTAGCTTCTAGGCTAGCCTACTCCATCGTAGACCACATCATCGGTCAAACGCGAACATATCAATAATAAAACAAACAAAACAAATGTCTGCAAAATATCAGCTCAATCGGTTAGGGTTAACTTATTTTTAAATTCTTTTGCAAATATTGACCTAAATATAGAAACATTGCAAGATATGAAGTCTCTATATAGCCCATGTCACTCAAGAATAAAGCAGCTTTCTATCGATGAAAAAATATTAACAATCGGACCAGTACTTTCAGAGATTACCTCCTACAAACAAAGAAATAAACTTTAGCATAGTATAGCATAGTCGGCCTTATAATGTTCCCACTGCTGGGACTCAGGCCTCCTCTCTAGGAGAGGGAATGGGCCGTTATCCACCACGCGGGCCCAGTGCGGGTTGATGGATGTCACATATCTTCGAATTTTTGGTTCTAGGACATGCCGGTTTCCTCACGATGTTTTCATTCACCGTTTTGAGAGCAGTGGTGATGAAATAAAATACACAAAGTAATGCGCCTGGCTGGGTTTGAACCCGCGACCTACAACTCGGTAAGTCGGGGCCGTTACCACTCGGCCACCACTGCTCTCTTTATAATTTTAGTATAGATTTATCTTTGTAATCACCCCCTCTCTAAGCAAAATATCTTCGAGTGAAGTTCAGTGGTTGTTTTAATTATTCGCAAATTGATTCCTAGTGGATATTGTCATGTAAAATTGATGTAGTTTTGTATCTCAAGTGTACGCAACTGGACAATATGTGGAATCATTGAAACTGGCGCGATCTCGGTAAAATGGAGCTGAGAATTTTATTGTAGTGTTGACTATAAAAACATTAGAATGTGTACGTACATATTTTAGTGGTAAACAAGAAGATGTCTTCGTATGAATAGTTCATTTGTTCATGGCTTAAAAGACTTTGTATCGTCATCTCCCTAGCCTTTTCCAACTAGCCTCCAGACCTCCAGAACCCAGTTACTGAGTAACACAGTACTCCTTGAATAGACTGATGGTCAGACTTTCTGGCATCTTAAAGGACTTAGTATCCAAGCCGAAACAAAAATCACACTCAACATTTTCTTCCTCAGTATTTACAGCCCTATCCTCAATTCCTTCAACAAGGTTGCTTAACTTAACGCATCTTACAGAATTCACGGCATTACTATCTCGTTGTGTGTCGCAACATCTTCTGTCTCGCTCTATTAAGTGTGTCTCGCTCGCACAGTCACACGCTCCGTGGGAACCTCACCTTTCGTTCGTATCGATCTGTCATTTCGTATCGATATATTGATATTGTTTTCGGTGAAAGTAGATTAGGGACTGTCCTAACTTGTTTTTCCATTTCCCTTTTTTGATTTTTGAAGATTTTTTAATGTTATAGTTTTACTAGTATTTCGGCTTATTATAGTCTGATTTTTAGACAGCAAATTCATGTGTTTAGTATATATATACAGGAACTAAAATTCTGTTTAGATCTTCTCATAATAAAGAGTGAATAGGTTATTTTTAGGCAAGCGTGCTCCATCGTCGAACACATCGCTTACCAGATGAGATGGTGATCAAACGCGAGCATATCTATACTTTTTATAATATTATAAAATTGAAAGTAACTCTGTCTGTTTGTCTGTATGTTACGCTTTCACGGAATAAGGTTGAACCCCAAGGAAGGACATGGGCTACTTATTATCTGTAATAACCGACATTAAAAAATAAAAAAGACTGATAGCCAGCTTCTTCAGTCCCTTCTCTAAAATAACAGTTAGCTGTAGACCGAAAAAAAAGTTAATAACAGTCTAAGATACTGGCCAGTAAGATTACTCCCAAGAAAACCAGACCCTAAAAAAGCAAAACATAGCAAAACAGTACATCCAGACACAATAATTAAGGTACACTTAACGGTAAAACTAAAAAAAAAAAAGAAAATAGGCAGAACAAGTGAGCTTCCCACGCGCTGTGAAAAAAAAAATATAAAAAAAGAATATATCCTGTCACACGGGACAACTTGCAACTAGTTGGGTGTAATGGTTGTGTAGTTTGTACACAATGGGACATGTTGGCTCGGTTTAAAAATAGAAGTACTGTTTTAAATGAGTATCGTCTAATGAGGTCTTAAAGAAATTATGAGCTACTGACGATACGGACACAATATATTCGGATACAATGTCCGAATAACCACATTTTATTTCCAATATTTTTCCACTGACGATTCGGACACCACAAAATTTATGGAAGCTGTTCACTACAGTCAGTCCCTTGAGTTTGTTTCGGTGTTTCTTCTCAGGGTAGTCAGCTAGGAAACATCGGCCTCATCTAGTTTAAACTGACGAAAAAATTGACGTGTAAAAGTGTTTTTAAAAACCTATTTGTAAAATATGTAATATCATTTATCATTTTAACACGAAAAAAGTTTTAAAATAAAGTTTATTATCTGAAGTTGCCGTCTCAAATCCAGCTTAAAATTGTTTTGATAGCGCTTTTCTTCCCGTATATTATATTTTTAAACTGACTGTACTAAACAGCATATGTTGACACGTTAACCACTCGAAATTATGGCTGAAAAATTCTATAAAGTTTTTTTTTAATCTTTAGTTCTCAGTATTAAATATTTCACAGACTTCCTAAATTAGTGTAGCAGTAACACTATAAATTTTCTAGAGCAACATTGCCTTTTTTGGGTCAGATTCGGTAACAACATTACATACAACAGTTTTTAGGCCACAATATATTATAAAAAAGCAATTCTTTGGGTTCAAATAGTCTCCATAGTAAAATCAAGATCATCATCATCATCATCAAACACCTCCCCCAAGTTTCGCCACAACGACCCGTTCTGAGCGTCTCGCATCCATCGGATTCCCGCGACACTCACCAGGTCATTGGTCCACCTTCCAACGCTGCGTCTTCCGGTACGCGGTCGCCACTCCAGAATCTTCCGTCCCCATCTGTTCTGAAAATCAAGATACTGCCTTCTTATCCTAGGCAATCAAACCCTCTACCACTTTATTAACTACCAAATATTCATACATATTTACCACGGCATGACCATTTTAAGATAATTCACCATCATGCCGCCATAATGTCAGCAATACTAATAAAAATTAAAAAACTAAACGAAACTCAATCATAACACTAAACGTAGCAACTTCAATTAAATTCTCAACTTCATTACTCTCATTGAAAGCAAAATTAAAAGTAATAAAACTGGAGAAAAATAGAGAAAAAAAAACAAAAACAAAATGGTTCTTGAAAATAAAAGTCACAGGCGTGGGAATAAGAAGGCTTTACAGTTATAATAGACATCGTCCTGTCCTGTTCTAGAGATCCGCGGAGGATTATAAAACCATTTTTGTTTACGTTTTGTATTGGAATTTGTATACCTACGTACAGCGTTGCGCCATCGGTACATGGTGGACATCCAACCTATACGTACAAAGCGTTTTGGGAACACATTCATTATGCGTACAGCTAAGGAGTGGAATTCCCTGCCGGAGTCCATGTTTCCTGATAGCTACAACTTAGGGGTCTTTAAGTTGACAGTGAATAGGTTACTGCTAGGCAAACGTGCTCCATCGTAGACCACATCATCGCTTACCGTCAGTGAGATAAGTAGTGGTTAAACGTGAGCCTATACATTCTCTAGCTTTGACATCTTAAGCAAGCGTGCGGGCAACGGGATTGTTCGAAAGACTCACAGGACTCGGGAGTCCGGTTGTTTTTCCACGTGCGCCTCATCAGCAAAACTACAGGCCCTGTGGGGCCAATGCCTGCTAGGGTTACGGGTATGTTCGAAGCAGTTTGTCGTGGGCGAGCTATGGGGTATGGTAGTCCGGTCGTCCAATAAAGACAAAACCCAAGTAGACGGTGCCTTTTAAAATAAACGGGTTCCAGCAGGGCCGATGCCTGCTAAGGCTGCGGGATGGTTCGGAAGAGTTACTGTGTGGGATTGTGGGTTCCTATCCCACCTTAAGTTTGCTGGATTGGAGAAGGTTCACTACAGTTCGAGATTAAAGACTCCGTGAACGAGATCAAAAACACTATTTGGGGATACCAGCCGGCAGGCCTAGGGCCAGGTCCGTAGCTGGGTGAGGAGCTAGTCGGGTGTGATATCTACTCCAGCCGGCAGGCCTAGGACCGGGTCCGTAGCTGGGTAGAATCACGTCGACTTTGGGGATAGAAGTAAGACTCGTGAGACTCCAAAACAGAATGCGTATATTTTCCACCATGCACCTCCTTTTATACTAGTTTACAATATTACCTGCTAAAACTTAACCAATAGTAACTTAGGATCTACAAAACAATGAGCGCGGTTCGGGCGCGCAATGCTTTTGTTGGGGCAGCTGGGGTAGCAGGTACCTTGGAGTACAATGGCAGCGTAGCGTGGGAATGCTTTTTGGGTCGGTTGGGGCAGCTGGGGTAGCAGGTACCTTGGAGTACAATGGCAGCGTAGCGTGGGAATGCTTTTTGGGTCGAGCAGCTGTGGAATGTGGAAGCAGGTAGTGAAGAGTACAATGGCCGCGTGCTTCCAGCAGCGTAGCAACAGTGATGTGCGAAATATGGGTACCTACTTAAATCTAACAATAGCAGGTACAGACTTGTTGCCGTCGTGCACACTATTATTGTTTTCTTACACTATTAAATGTTCAATCACAGAGGTTGTAATTATTTATAAGTCTAAATCACGGGGTTCTATTTCTCGACCTGACTCAGACAGGTTTCGACAAGTTCAGACTTGTCGAGATCGACTCCTGGTCATAGTTCTTTACAAACTCTATGTTTATATTGATTTCAATATTGAAATTACCTAATCTGTACTACGTTATACATACTAATATTGAGCAAATATGATATTTAGATACTTAATTTACGTAGGTACAGTATGATCACTTATGGTACGTTACATCAATCAAATTACACTATATTCGCGCATGAGCGTCCTTCACATAATATTAAAAACAAAGTTCACTTATTTACATCTATGTGTGGGCGTCCTGCACATTCCTCCCGCCGTGCGTTGTCTGCCGCTGACGACGCAGCAGATATCGGTGCAGGATCGCCGCTCTCGATCGGTAGCACGACGATCTTCTTCACGGGACGTCTCAAAATTCCACCTTTAGTGGCCACGTCCACGGTACGCACAATCCCGTCTGGTCCGGGAAATGTATTGATGATTCGTCCCCTTATCCAGACGTTCCTTGGAAGGTTGCCATCTACTATCAGAACTAGGTCGCCAATCTTGGGGATGGTTCCTTTGTTGTGTGGCTCTCTGCGATTTTGTAGCTCTGGTAAATATTCTTTGAGCCATCTTGCCCAAAAAATATCGGAGAGTCTTTGGGCCGCGCGCCAACTGGCTCGCAGGCGAAGGTCGCTGTCATCAAACTCCCCTGGTGATGTTATTCGGCTGGACCCACCCAGGAGGAAATGGTTGGGCGTCAGAGCTTCGGGATCTTCGGCGTTAACTGACACGTGTGTGAGCGGTCGGCTGTTCACTGTATGTTCGGCTTCAATAAGTAGGGTATGAAGGACCTCTTCACTGGGAAAACGCTCGTTTAGAGTGGCGGCGAGAGCGGTCTTTACTGATTTTACCATCCGTTCCCAGGATCCGCCCATGAAAGGCGCGCCAGGTGGTATGAATCGCCAGTCGATCATTTTCTTCGAGGCTTCTTCTGCTGTCGCTGCGAAGATGGCAGCACGAAGTTCTTTCTCCGCTCCATGGAAGTTCGTGCCGTTGTCTGACCACAGTTGTGCGGGACACCCTCGGCGTGCTATCATACGTCGCAACGCCATGATCGCTGAATCAGTGTTGAGTGATGCCACAAGTTCCAAATGTATGGCACGTGTCGTGAGGCAGGTGAATAGGGCGACGTATCTCTTCTGATGACTCCGTCCCACAGTAATGGTCAATGGCCCGAAGTAGTCGAGCCCGGTGTATGTGAATGGTCTTTGATGATGTGCTAAACGACAGGACGGTAAGTTCCCTGTCATCGGCTGTGGTGGAGAGGCTGCTTTTATACGATATCGTAAACACTTGTTGACTATGTTTTTGACGGTCGGTCGTAGACGGAGTATCCAATGTTGTTGACGACATTCATTCACTGTGGTTTCGACGCCTGCATGGTGTAAATGACGATGAATATATTCAATCCATAATCGGGTCGTGGGGTGATCTCCATCTAATATCATTGGCTTTTTCAGGTTCTCCGCGATGTCTGTCATGTCGGTGATTCTACTTTTTAGCCGAATTTCCCCATCCGTTAGTTCAATGCAGAATGGGTGTAGGCGACTCGTTCGTGAGACAGTTCTCCCGTTCGTTAGATCTTTCTTCTCTTCTGGAAAAGATTGTTCTTGAGAAGCTCGCAAGATCAGTTTTTCGGCTTTTCGTAGTAGTTCAGCGTTGAGAGGGAGATGGTGGTTCATGATCGGATTTTCTCGTCTCTCTGTTGTTTCGGCTGGTAATGTCTGTTTATTTTTCTTCCAGTCAGGATCATTAAAGGGTTTTTTCGGGTTCACTTGCATATTGTCCATTGTGATGTGTTCCTTCACCAATTCATGCAGGTCATCATCTGTAGTGATGTGTCTAATGAAGTTGACTCGATGACCAAGTGCTCGAGTGTGACTGCCATGCAGGACCCAGCCCAGTGGTGTCAGTGAGGCCACTGGTTGACTCTTCTTCCCAGTTCTGAGATCGGTAGTGATGAGAAGATCCCAATTGTCTTGGCCGATGAGTAGTCTAGGTCTCGCGTCTTCATTCACTATTGCTTTGGCTATGTCTCGAAGATGTTCGCAATCCCTGACTGCTTCACCTGGTATTCTTTGAGCAGCCAGCTCCAGGTGCTTGACTGTTCTAGCTCGTAACTTGCGTTCAGGAGAGTGGAGTCCTCTGATGAAGAAGTTCACTCGACGAGATGTCACGTCGATTGTGGGTTCGCCGTCGAATGACGCTATTCGAAGTGGTTCACATGATCCCTCTGCTCCGATTTGGTTGGCTAGGCTCTCATCAATGAGTGTTACTGTAGAGCCGTCATCTAGGAGAGCATAGGTATCTACAGCTCCCGCCGGTCCAGATAGGTGCACTGGTATAATCTTAAGAAATGATACCTTAGGTGTCCATGCTGAGTGTACCTTCTCTTGTTCTTCTTTGGGGCTGTTTGTTTCCTCTTTTCTCTTGTTCGTGGCGTGCAACATTTTATGATGGAAATGCACACAGTCGTTTACCTCACACTTCTTCGGCTTGCAGTTGTGTTGCTTGGTCCTGTATCTGAGGCAACGAAAACACAAGCGATGTTTCTTTGCAATGTCCCATCTTGCATCAGTAGTTGCTTTCTTGAATCGTTCGCACTCTATGATGTTATGCCCTTGTTGTTCACATAAATTACACTTTGGTTTACTCACTTCTTGAGTGGTGTGTATCCGTTGTTGGCGTCGCTGCGTGTTCTGTGTGATCTGTGTTGTCGCAGCGATGTTCTCTGGTAGGGCGTATGGGCTGCACATTTCAGCTTCAATCTTGATGAATCTGGTGAATTTCAGCAGATCGGGTTCTGTTCTAGGTTGCGCGGCTGAGAACTGATACCATTGTCTCTTCAAGGTCGGTGTGAGTTTCTCAACAATAGCTTTGGTTACCTCTGGGTTGAAGAGATAATGTCCACAGTTGAGAGCTTGCAGAGTGCCAACAATGTTTTCAACCTTGGTGGCGAAGGTGCAGACATCACGCGGCGATTCAGTGAGACGTGGCAGTGTTCGTAGATGTTCTATCTCCGCCATCGCTATTGAGTCTGGGCGTCCGAAGCGTAGCTCGAGTGTTCTCATGACTTCGTTTGGATCAGCGTTCACTATTAATAAGCCTTGCACAGCTTCTTTGGCTACACCACGTAGGCTCTTTCTAAGTCTTGACATGTTCTCCACTGGTGACAATCGGTGCGCTGTTTCACAGTAGGCGGCACGGAAGGTGAGCCAGTCTTGATGGGCTCCATTGAAACAGGGTAGTTCAGTATATCTCATCGGCTGCTGGTACTGTGCGGCCTGCACAGCTTGTGTGATCGCAGCAGCAAGTTCCTTCATGTCTGTTCTTGATTCATGAACGGCCAGTGATGTTGACTGTTGCATGTTGGCTGATGGCACGGACTGCGGCGCCCAAGGCATGTTGATAGGCTCCGTATGATAATTGTGATGCGGCGCCGTAGTATAGATCGGTTGCCACGATGAGTTCGTTGTCACGTTGGTTGAGTGTTGAGACCAGAATGCAGTGGGTTCTACCTGTATCGGCGTCGGTTGTGTTTGCGCAGTCACGTAGTTCGGTTGCCAGGATGCGGCGGTGATCACTGGCGGCTGGTTCAGTAGTGGCTGCGCGTGCACGTTGTTTTGCTGCCAGGACACGGCAGCGGTCGCTGGCGGCTGGTTCAGGTGCGACTGTTCAGTCGCTAGGTTCGGCTGCCAGGATGCGGCGGCGATCACTGGCGGTGGGTTCAGGCGTGACGATTCAGTCACGTGGTTCGGCAGCCAGGATGCGGCGGCGATCACTGGCGGCGGGTTCAGGTGTGACTGTTCAGTCACGTGGTTCGGCTGCCTTGATGCGGCGGCGATCACTGGCGGTGGGTTCAGGCGTGACGATTCAGTCACGTGGTTCGGCAGCCAGGATGCGGCGGCGATCACTGGCGGCGGGTTCAGGTGTGACTGTTCAGTCACGTGGTTCGGCAGCCAGGATGCGGCGGCGATCACTGGCGGCGGGTTCAGGTGTGACTGTTCAGTCACGTGGTTCGGCTGCCTTGATGTAGCAGTACTCACAGGCAGCGTAATGTTCGTAGGCGCCCCCTCTCGAATGGGCGCAGTGTTCTTGGTTGCAGACTCGGTGTTCAGGTTTTCAGGCAGGGGGTATGACGAGCTGGCTCCCGCCGGTAAAATCGCCGGGATGGTCCATGACACGGCGGCGGTCACTGGAGCTTTATGTTCGGTCGACGACTTCACTTCAGCTTGGAAAGGTCTATTGGATATGGCGAGTAGCTGATTTGAATGTAACCACGTAGTCACTCGTTGATCATTTCCAGGTTCAGAGGCTATGGAAGACAGTTCTTCATCGGTAGATTCATTTTCAATTTCAGCGAGACGTGCGGCTGCTAATTCAACTTGACGTTGTGCTAGTTCCACCTTGGCCTTGGCAACGCGGCGCGCTTTCGATTCTTTGTTGCTCTTCTGTGACGTAGGTTTACTGCGGTGAACAGTAGCAGAGTCTTGCTGTGGTACGACATGCTTGACCGTCGACGCAGTCGCGGCGGGCGCTTCTGGAGTTTCAGCTGTTGTTTTAGTGGCTTCAGTCGTACCTGTTTCAGTCGTGGCCTCTGTAGTAGTTTCAGTAGTGGTCTCCGTAGTCGTTTCAGTTTGTTCTGTAACCGTAGTCGACGCTTGGCCACCTCTTTTCCCCGTAGATCTCAAAGTTGGCATAGTGTTTTCTTTCAAACTTCTTAATAATCTTGAATAAGTTCACTGAATCTTCTTACTAGTTATCTTCTCACGATCCGGCTCGAAGGACCAATGTGTGGGATTGTGGGTTCCTATCCCACCTTAAGTTTGCTGGATTGGAGAAGGTTCACTACAGTTCGAGATTAAAGACTCCGTGAACGAGATCAAAAACACTATTTGGGGATACCAGCCGGCAGGCCTAGGGCCAGGTCCGTAGCTGGGTGAGGAGCAAGTCGGGTGTGATATCTACTCCAGCCGGCAGGCCTAGGACCGGGTCCGTAGCTGGGTAGAATCACGTCGACTTTGGGGATAGAAGTAAGACTCGTGAGACTCC
Organism: Mythimna impura; assembly: GCA_905147345.3. Classification (NCBI taxonomy): domain Eukaryota; kingdom Metazoa; phylum Arthropoda; class Insecta; order Lepidoptera; family Noctuidae; genus Mythimna; species Mythimna impura. The sequence goes on along the minus strand of LR990365.1, from coordinate 4,212,132 downwards.
AAAACAGAATGCGTATATTTTCCACCATGCACCTCCTTTTATACTAGTTTACAATATTACCTGCTAAAACTTAACCAATAGTAACTTAGGATCTACAAAACAATGAGCGCGGTTCGGGCGCGCAATGCTTTTGTTGGGGCAGCTGGGGTAGCAGGTACCTTGGAGTACAATGGCAGCGTAGCGTGGGAATGCTTTTTGGGTCGGTTGGGGCAGCTGGGGTAGCAGGTACCTTGGAGTACAATGGCAGCGTAGCGTGGGAATGCTTTTTGGGTCGAGCAGCTGTGGAATGTGGAAGCAGGTAGTGAAGAGTACAATGGCCGCGTGCTTCCAGCAGCGTAGCAACAGTGATGTGCGAAATATGGGTACCTACTTAAATCTAACAATAGCAGGTACAGACTTGTTGCCGTCGTGCACACTATTATTGTTTTCTTACACTATTAAATGTTCAATCACAGAGGTTGTAATTATTTATAAGTCTAAATCACGGGGTTCTATTTCTCGACCTGACTCAGACAGGTTTCGACAAGTTCAGACTTGTCGAGATCGACTCCTGGTCATAGTTCTTTACAAACTCTATGTTTATATTGATTTCAATATTGAAATTACCTAATCTGTACTACGTTATACATACTAATATTGAGCAAATATGATATTTAGATACTTAATTTACGTAGGTACAGTATGATCACTTATGGTACGTTACATCAATCAAATTACACTATATTCGCGCATGAGCGTCCTTCACATAATATTAAAAACAAAGTTCACTTATTTACATCTATGTGTGGGCGTCCTGCACAGTTACCTTGACCCTTGAACGCAAAGGGCAACTGAAGGTACACGGTGGGGTTTTAAGGTAGAACTACATTGGGCACACGTGGACCACGTACGCCGATCTGGGCGCGTCTGTCTCCCTCTATACATTTTATATGGCAAGTAGACTTGTTGAGCTACATTAGATCCACACCACGCGACGCGCCGCTACGTACAAACCAGGCGTGGTCCACGTGTGCGTCGGCCTAATATAGTTCTAGCTTTATCAGTTTGTAGTTGTACGCCTTCACGCATCATGTCTTTTGGTGATAAAAGACATTGTTTTGTTTCAGTATTCTTAAGTTTAGTAATGCTTATTATTTTGTACTGTTTGCACTACACGCATTGTTTCTTACGTTTTAACCTTTTGAGTGCGTAATTAGAGACACAATAGTAAGACAATGGCGCGTGAACGCCGGCGTTAATGCGGATCAACAGCTTAATTGTAAATAAACATCTTTATTTCGGCTGAAACATTCTTTGTTTTCCATTTCCATTAAAATAAGGTTTCGCAAAACACGTTTGAATTTCTTTGTGTTTCCTATTATTTACTTTCTTTCTTTCTGAATAGATGTTATCTCAATAACTTCGCGATTAAATCGGTTCGCGCTTGACGTTTACACACTAGGTTACAATTACAATTTAAAAAAAAAAACGACTCGTATACTGGATCCATGAGAAACAGAACGTGTATTAAAAATTCAGTCTTATCTCAAACGAGTAAAGTTTAATTTTGAATGTAAGAAATTCTATTAAGTAAGATCACTTCAAGTTCTCAATGGAATTGTTAAAAACTCGTTTGTGTGGTCTTATTCTTGGTAAGTGATGTGACTTTTTTGATGATTCACACGCAGTCCAGTTGTTGGTGGCTGCCACTGTGCTGTACACAGTGGTCAATGTTGGGGCATAGTCTCTTATGAGACTTGGCATTATGGCGCCATTGTTTTTTGTCTATGCTTATTTTATCTGTCATTATGAGACATTGGTTTAGTTTGACATTTTCCAGTTTCGTTTCCTGCATCTTCTAGCTTTTTACAAACTTTGCTGGGATCAGCCTCCAGTCCACAACCCAGTTAATTGATAACACGATACCCTTTTTATGAGGTAGAAAATCATCAAACAAGTTCTCCCGCTCTGGCTGAAGCGAGAGGGAGTGTCAGATTTTTACTGACTAAACCCACTTGTGTTCCCTTTTGCGTTTCAATGCCACGGTAACTGTTTCAAACATTTCCAATGCCCTAGCAGTCATCAACCCTACTGGACCCCTGCAGGTTTGCTGACATCTCTTTGAGGTGAACAGAACATAAGGCATCGTCGGACGGCGAACTACCTATTGCTCGTCGTCCGCAAACCTGCCACTACTCCTGACTCTCCTGCGGCAGCGGCTGTGGTGCAAGGATATCCTCTCCCTCACGGTTACAACACCCTTCAGCATATTTGACATTCAGGCATAGAATATCTATGCATTCAGGCTTCTGGGGCCTTACTATGATGTCTTATAATCATCATAATTCCAGTGTAAGAGGAAGACAGAGCTATACGGAACAAATAGCGCTATCTCTTTCTCAGACAGATATAGTCCAACCCCCTACCATGAAGTCATGGTAGGGGGCTGATATACCAATCTACAATATAATTCAGCCTCCTTATAAGTACTCAATAATCTACATCATTTACTCTTACCTCATAAGTACTTAAAGCGTGATGTTAAAAATGATCTATAGATCATTAACCGTGGGAAAGCCTTGTGCGTGCGCATTGTAACTCACCATTACGTTACTACCCAATTGATCTATGATTTATTATACTATTAATTATAATTTATTGTGATTAGTCTTTTAAGGTAGGAAAGCCGGTTAATTCGGTCAGCATCGCGTCGTTAAGGGTTTTCGAAATATGCTTTTCGGTTTGTCTAATTCATTAACTTAGAAGTTTAATTTTTTCACAGCTTCAAGGGACCGCAGACCTGAGTATATGGTTTTAATTTCAACTCAATACCTCTACGCGTTCCCGAGATAATTTGTGCGTTGGAATTGCACAATTTAATTCCACCAAGTCCGTTCCATCATCGGACCACTAGACGTACGGCGTTGCGCCATCGGTACATGGTGGACATCCCACCCATACGTACAAAGCGTTTTGGGAACACATTCATAATGCGTACAGCTAAGGAGTGGAATTCCCTGCCGGAGTCTGTGTTCCCTGATAGCTACAACCTAGGGGTCTTTAAGTCAAGAGTGAATAGGTTATTTCTAGGCAAGCGTACTCCATCGTCGGCCACATCATCGCTTACCATCAGGTGAGATGGTGGTCAAACGCGAGCCTATCAATAATAATAAAAAAAAAAGATAAATGGTCTTGACAGACAGACGGACGGACAACAATGTGATCCTATAAGGGTTCCGTTTTTTTCTTTTGAGGTACGGAACCCTAATTAACATTGCTAAAATTTATAATATATGACAGCTTCGCCAATCAAGGATCATTATTGAAACCGTTTTAACATCTTTTATGTGGTTTTAATATCAAGTTATATTTCCGACGAATCCACGGCCATCCGGCTAAGTCTATGGTCATCCTGCCTACCATAACCAACCACACCTCATCCGTTACTCGAAACGGTTGGGAAAGCTGGTTTTTTTATCTGTGGTCTTGTGTATCCTCATGTCAAATCGGAAGTGACAGGTTGGGTAACTGCTTTAGACTGTGACGTGTTTCTTGTTTATGGGATGCCGTTTTGACGTTTTCTTCTTGAATTATCTATTTATATAAAAGGAGAAACTACATAACAACGCACAGCCAAAACGACTAGTCCTAGGAGCGTATAATTTTGCACAAGGATTCTTTTTGTGACGTAGGCGAGCACTAAAAGATGTTTTTCAATGTTTTTGTTGTTGTGGGAAATCGTCGAATCACTTCTCCCGCGCTGGTCGGAGCAAGAGAGTTTGACGTTTACTAACTAAAACCCACCTGGCGCTCCTTCAGTTGGCCGACAAGAGCCGATTTTGGAAGACCATTTTCCTTACATAAATCTCCTTCGAAGTTCAAATATAGATCAAAACATAACTGTCATGTGTCATAGTGTAACTTATCTTTAAAACGCATTTTAATGCACTTGGACTGCCCATGGGGGAATGGTGACACATATATAACCACATAAATACAATACAAAATAAAGGGACCGCAAGAAATCCCCGTGGAACAAAGCCATCTGTACCACATTTGTTACTTCGCAGCTTCGCCTGTACTCTTTAGTCTATGCCCCACGTAGACTTTGTTTATTTTGAAAGATGGCCGCCCCCGCGTTGTTTAAAATTGGAGGGAAAGTGCTTTGTGTTATTATGAAGTGGTTATTTTTATTTAGTTTCACTTATTAAGTGTGTTAAGATGGATTCTTGCAAGATAACATCTATCCGTTAAGAATTTACTGTATTTTCTACCTGAAACAGTTTTTATTAAAAAACAACAATGTTTTTAAACGGTTTTATGCTCCTTGTATTTTTTCAACCAAACTGAGACGAACGTTGATCCTTCTATTAGCTGTTTTGACAGATTAAATAAACTACACACTTAAAAATAATGTATCTACTGTCAGTCCGCGATGACAATTCATTTGCGAAGCATGATCATTACGTCATAATGTGGCCATGACTCCCGGCTCCATTAATGATCGTTAAACATTGCATTTAGTAGGATCTTTGTATATCTTCGTTTTCTTCTCTTGGACCTGCAAGAGCTGTGTGTGAAAGAGTTCAAACCGAATGTATATTTTCTTTTTTTCTGCCTTGACACTGTATCGCATACAGTATTATACAATAGGGTCGATGATCGGGCCTATTTTTTTCGCTGCGAGTTCATCAAATGACTTCTCCCGCTCTGGCTGGAGCCAGAGGCAGTGTTCTAACACTCTCTTTTACTGACGAAACCCACCCGTGTTCCTTCAGTTGCCCTTTGTGTTCCAAGCCCGCGGTGACTCTTTCTCTCACCCCTTGGCAAGACTAGTGATGAAGGCAGTGTTTCATATTTTAAGCAATAATATTTCTGTTAAGTTACTTTGTGGTATATTACCATGGATTGCATTCGCGTGTGTCGGGTGTGTTCACAGAGCGTGACGAAGTGAACGCATGCTTAGCAGTGTAGCGTGACGGTAGAGAGAGATGCATATAGTGTGAGACAGAGATGGGAGATCGTAACGAAAGTCTTTCAGAGTGTTATGGAATATGTTTTAATGATTGGTTCTTGGATTTGAGAGAGGGTATCAAATAACTCCCGAGTGGAGAGAGAGGCAGTGTCAAGACTCTGACTAAAACCGACCCATGTTCCTTCTATTAGATACACAGTGACGAAGTGGGGGTGTACAAATGATCTCTGTTTTAATTAACCTATCTAGAAATATAGACCACATGTTATGCATGATTATTTTTAGTTGAGTATGAAGATGTAATACTTGTGGTACAGTCAAATGGGGTGAATAGAAAGTCAGGGTGAATAGAAACAAAACTTCAAAGGGTATTTTTACGATGTTTGAATATTTGTTGCAGCATTTAACTATATCAATTTATTGATGAATGGTTATTCTAAAAAGTCGATGCTTAGTTAGAAGCCGATAATATGGTATCAAAGTGAAAAACCAAACCAAAGTTTTGTTTCTATTCACCCCTGCATTTCTATTCACCCCGTTTTACGGTACTTTATCTAGATATCTTAAGTTTAATACGTTAGTTTTAATGTAGTAAAGAAAAAAAACAGTTCTTCACTTTGCGGGCAAGACACATAAAAGCATTTAATTTCACATTGACAATTAAAAAATAACAATCCAATAAACATAAAAAGCGCATATAATCATTGAAACAATGACTATAACTACATAACCAGCCAATCAACGGTCAGTCAAAAAGTAGATAAAAAAAAGATCGTTCAGGTAAAATAGAATTAACAAACAAACTGCGCAACTCTATAATCTGTTCCCACAAAGGAATTTCATACAATCTAAGTCATGTTCTTTTTTCTAAACATCGCAATAAGCAAAGGCATGAAGGAACACAGCCAGGTCATAGACCCAGAGGCTTATCCAGCATGACGGATAACCGGACCGTCAATTTACCATGCTCCGATTTTTTTTTTTCTTATTTCAATTATTCAGTTAGTTCCACTCGGAAACGGTCCCGATTTTATTGTGTTCTAATTGATTTTCGTATTTCGAATGTGAAGTTTTTAATTTTATATTTTTTAATTGTGGAATGTTATAATGAGTTCGAATTTCGAACGTGTTTTTTATTATTGCCGCCATTTTAGAATTCAATTGTTTTTGACAGCTAATGGTTACGGGTCTGTGGTTTACGTTTTTGCGTTGTAATTGGTGTCCAAATCGCTCTGATATTTTCATGCTGTTTTTTTCGGCATAACAAGTATCAGAGCACAAAAAAGTGCAGGAAATCGGATTAAGAAGCCATATTACCGGCTAGATTTAACCACAAATACAAAACTATAGAATATGCGTAATATACAAGTCTTCAAAGAGTCTGACTCAAGACAATACATTGATAATAGGATTTTCGCAAACAGTGGGGGCGTACAACGCAGCATCTGCACCCCTTATTAAAAATAAATCGAATACGGCGGCCTCTAGGGAGGGGCGGCCATCTTTGATCCAATTTCGTCCCGATATTACGAAATTATGGCCTTAACCTTTTAATAGATAATTTTGAGCGGGATTTTGACATTATTTATAATAGATTTTGGAAGGAAACATGAATGATAAAGTTGGGTTATTATGGAGGTCAGGTAGGCAGTTGCTCCATGTAAGGTAGGTACTGATATCCAGTTCCTGGGTAAACTGGAAGCCGTCCCTAGCAAAGCTGTTTCGAAAAATTTGAGAGAAAAAACGCCTTTAAAAAATCTACTGAAGAAATTGATGCAAAATTTTCTTTTAATTTGCGAAGCGAGAGGGTTAAACCCGGGTTCTTCCATTTGCCCTTTGCGTTCCAGAACCGTGTTAACTCTTTCGAACAATCCCGCAAACCTAGAAGGAAGGGGATGACGGGTAACGGGAGTAATCTTGCTCTTTTAAGTTTCTATACAAATATGTGATTGTTACTTCATTGTGTGTATCCACGGATATCTATGTGTGTATCTATGTGCCAAATAAACGTGTTTTTCTAGCTTAGTCCAAATTAGTCATATTCAAGCTACAAACTGTCGATGAATAGTTTTGGGTTTTAAATTTTTAGGTAGGAAATAATCGAATAACTTCTCTCGCTCTGGGGGGGGAGCGAAACGGAGTGTCAAAATTTTTACCGACAAAAAGCCCTCGTGTTCCTTCAGTTGCCCTATGCTTTCCAGGTCCAAAACTCTTTCGAACACCGCAGATGGATTTACTCTCAAGAGTCTATTAATAGATTTGTTATTAAAAAGATATGATGCAACACCGATACTAAAATATACGTTGTATAAGTTCATTGTTCTGGTAAGAAGCATCGACAGTTTCTAGGTTACGTGTAGGTAAATAGTTAAGCTCTTAAGGGCCTATTACACTACGCTATATTCAGCACACGATATTCAGACTGTCTTATTTTTTGTTCCAAGTAAGACCAGTCTAACCTTTATTTCACTACGCGACATCGACTAAAACTGTCTGAATATCGAGTAGTGTTGTAATAGGCCCTTTAGAAATGTTACGGAAGATAGAAGATACTCAGAATCTTGATACTAGAAATATTCACTCATTTAGTGAAAGAGGGGGAGGTCTAAAGGGAGTACTCGAGCTAAAGACCGTTAATGAATAGTTGTTTTTTTTTGGTAAGTAATCGTCATAGATATACTCGCTCTGGGTGGAGCGAGATGGAGTATCAAACTGACTAAAATCCACCCGTTTTCAATCATATTTCCTGTACGTTCCATCGCCGTGGTAACTCTTTCGAACTACCCCGCAAACCTGACAGGAAAGGTTGACGGGGGCATAGCTAGCTAAACTTTTAAATGTCGAAATGTCTATCTTTGTTTTACTCTAGTGCCTTAGTTTTCGAAACGATGCCGAAACGGTTTGTTCATTTAGTTTTACGTAATACACGTTGTATAGGTGAAAAAAATGTAAGAGACATTAGTTGAATTATTAACATTCACGGCCCGGCTTCACCCACTGCAGGGCATGAACCTCTCTGGTGCCAAACCCCAAACTCCTTTGCTAACCGCATCCAGAAATATGAACTTCTATTTCGCCCTAAATGTGGTTTACGTACTCAAAATGGTGTCTAACAGGGGCGCCGACTTTTAGAACTCATGGGTGCTCATGCTCATTTGATGGACTCTAAAAAGAGGTGAAGTGTCAGAAGAGAAATGCACACTGATCGACCGACAAATAAATAAATGTCCTACTTATATACTGCGTACTTAATTACTAATTATGTTTGTTAAAAATATAAAATGAAACCATTATGTAAAAATGAAACTAGTTTTTAGTATCAAGAAATATTATAATTTATACGTAACCTAAAAGGCGATTACTGATCTGTTTCTTGATGTCTATTCTCAGGGGTGCCCAGCACCCACGGAGTCGGCGCCCCTGGTGTCTAGATAGACGTCTATAAACACTAACGCTTCCGAGATAAATTCCAGAGTTTCTGGTAGGTACTCGAAAATTACGTCAAGAACGTCATAGAATCCATTGTTTACTGCTCACATTCCTTCAATCGGTCAGACAATCGGAAAAGACGTCATTGCAGCCATATTGTGTAACTTGTTGACTGTTCATCGTGATAGATGACGTATGGTCCATCATTTCAGCCGAAAGACGTCCACTGTTGAACATAGGCTTCTCCCAATTGTCGTCACAACAACCGGTTTTCTGTTTCTTGCACCCTTACAGGTCGCGGGAATCGGGATGCGAGACGCACAGGACTGTTCGTTGTGGCGACACTTGGGGAGGCCAATGACTAGCAGTGGACGTCTTTAGGTAGAAATTAAGGCCCTAACTCCCGAACAGTGCCATCAAACAGTGACTTTCTGAAGCCTATTTCTCGGTAACGGCTAGGTCAAAAGGTTTGAAAAAAATATATGTTTATAATAGTACAACATTATCAACACATGATTTTTTCGTCAGACTAATACTTTTGCCAAAAAAAAAAAAATTTTTAGCTGGTTAAGTGTTCTTTAGAATTTACAGTCAGGGATCAAAAGTGCAGTTGCACTCTACCAATGCTAAAGTGTATAAAATTTCTTTGTTGTAGAAGTTCAATAGTCCACAACTAGTTTATTCAATACTTTAGATTCTATGCTACCAATTAAATCAGTCATGAACCATTGACCCTCATCTACAAAGAAATTTTAGACATTTTAGCATTGGTAAGGTGGAACTGCATTTTTGACCCCTGACTGTACATATAGCATATGTAAATCAATCAATATTTTGCAAAGAAAATGGATTTAAAGGAGAGGGGGTCTACGTCTATGGGACTTTACGCTTTAATGATGATGATGATGATCACTGTCTTGCACCGTCTCTTTCAGTAAACTCAATAGTACTCAAAAACCAAGGAAATTCAAAGCCGTAATCACTAAAGGATCTTACAAAATCACTAACTACACACCAGTCATTATATTGGATTTCCTCTACTGCCGGATGCGTCGATGCAGTGGTGTGAATCTCCGCTCTTAGAACTGTTACGTGTACAGGGGTGTCACGGTGATAGATTTTCCTTTTTTAGGACCATGTTAGGATGGGTAGTGGACCTTGACGGGAGTGGGATGGCAATACATAATGAGAGGGACGAATAGATACTGATAAAACTTCGCTCGTAAGGGTGTTAGAAATCAATGAAATTCTCTGCTTCCATCAATCAATCAATCAATAATGTTTATTTGTCAGAATATGGTACAATAGATATTACAATTTTGATTCCAGCATATCCTGCCATACTATGGCGTACAAATATTTATTTACGAATGAAGGCTCATTTATTAACCTATTAATTATTAAATATGAATCAATTAATAAAATATAAATATAATTGTTTAATAAAATATAATTCGAAGACATGTGACATTCACCAAACCGCACTGGGCCCGCGTGGTGGATTACGGCCCATTCCCTCTCCCAGAGAGGAGGCCTGAGTCCCAGCAGTGGGAACATTAAAAAGGCTGATTATAAATCATTAATATTGAATAATTATGTCATTGTTGGGTATGGTAGAATAAAGTCTATTTTTTATGTATCAAGCTATTAGCGACATCATCATCATCGTCATCTTTCCATCCGAAAGACGTCTACTGTTGGACATAGGTCTCCCCCAAGTGTCATCATAACGACCGATCCTGTGCGTCTCGCTTCCATCGGATTCCCGCGGCCCTCACCGGGCCATCGGTCCACCGGGAGGCCTTTTTTCATATCACTCGCTCACACAATTCATTCATATTTTATTTAGTCTCCCTCTCCTCACCCCTCTCCATCCATCCGCATGAGTACTCATTACTCTTTTAGTAACATGCGTGTCATCCCTCCTCTTCATATAACCACACGAAGGCAAATGATTCCCTTTCAACTTTTCAGTCACTGGCGCCACTTTTAAACTTCATATCTAATATACTCACTCTTTCATTTCTTCCAGTTTAATAACCTGTGCACATCAGCTTCCAGTCAATAACACACAAAATAATAAAACTGTTCTTCCAATCAAACGTTATAATTTGTACATGCTTTTCGTCCTTATTCACATGACCATACCAAGACAAACCCTTCCAAATTTTCAGTTACTGACTCCACTTTCAAACTTACTGCCAACATCAGAAGCATAAAAAAACCAAAGCCAATAAATTCGTTGCGACGCCTCTGTGCGCAAGCGCAAATGTCACAAACTGCGTCACCAGATCTTCCTGGTGCAATCTCAAGCTAACTATAGGCCCGCTTGACGTCAATCCTGGTCTAGTTCTAGAATAGAACCCTAGACTAGCTTTTTTTGGTTTTGTTCGGCTATCAAGGAAGGCTTAATTGCCTGATAAAAACGTGCTAATTCCGTAACTATGTTATATTGTTAATAATAATTATAATATTCCACAACTATCACACAACGCCGTCCAGTCTCAAGCTAAGCAGAGTTTGTGTTATGAGTACTAGACAACTGATAAACATACTTATATATTTCTAAATACATACATATTGTAGATAAATTACACCCAGACACAGAACAAATGATCGTGGTCATCACACAAACATTTGTCCTGGGTGGGAATAGAACCCACGACCTCCGGGCATAGCAGTCAGGGCCTCTAACCCTAGACCAACAGGCCAGTCAACTATTTTTACCGTCGTAGTGCCTTGTTGCCTAGTCTACACTGTCCTCTCATTATTTTGTTCTTAAGAGCGACCTTCCTGACATTTTCATACAACCGTTCTTACGTGTTTATGACGTTATTATACATCTTGCTTTAAATATTTTTGAAACACAGATATCTCAAGGATATTATCTAGATTTCTAATGAAATCAAATCGTTTTATGTATGACTAATCCAGTTAAGACCTCTGAAAATTTGATATTTTGCGTGAACTTCGGCCCTTCATAATGTACTCATAAATATAACTATAGAAACCTTGTACATTTAATTAAGTTTCTCGTATTTCCTGGAACAAGTTTTCCGAAATATTTGAGTAAATAAATGAATTACCAAATGCCAACAGAGTGTTCAGGTGTTATCTCTCTTTTTTCGCATTGCCTTTATCAAACATTGCTTTGGATGAATCAACTAACTTTTAAACCAAGCTCCGGTTGACGATAGACGCGTCGGGATTCTGCTGGGTCCCTCTTAATTACTCAACAATCAAACAGATAATTGAGAACCGCGATATAGAGCCACTCGAGAACCTTTCGGCCCCATCGACCATCCGTTCTACGAGCAATGTGCCCTGCCCACTGCCACTTTAGTTTGGCGATTCTTCGGGTTATGTCGGCGACCTTGGTTCTCCTGCGGATATCTTCATTTTTTATGCGATTACTCTGTAGTTTCTCGGAGTTTCCAAATTGGTAGTGTGATGCCTCAGCAAGCATGTGTAGTGACGTCTTAATCGCCACATAGTAACTATCCTGCATCGCAGAGTACTCCGCGCGATTTGAATATGTACAACGACCCGTAATCATTTATCGGGCAGTTGTCCCGAATCAGACATAACACCAGTCTGGTCGGAGAATCCTCCCTTTTCAATGGAGGTTTGCGGCACTTTACACTCTGTGCCGCATACCTCTAAATTTTGAAACCAACAAATTAAGTAGGTCTTGTGTGTAAATCTTCAAAGTTAATTATGTAAAATGAGTTTGAAGTAAAAACAGATGTTTCCTCAAAATGGGGGAAACAAAGCTCTTCAAGATACCAGGTGTTTTTGATTCGGAAGTAGAAAAAAAAACTATTGAGGGGTGGGAGGATTTAAGTGGATCACTTCCGGCGGATGCTTCCGATTCGATCTTGATTTTGGGGGAGTTTATACGAAATAGGATACTTTAAAAATGGTATCTCGAGTGTGTGTATAATGCTGTCTCTTTGAGATTTTGTAAGATGTGGTTTTAAGTGGCTAATCGTATATTAGAGCACTAGCTTTTGCCGGGGCTTCGGCTTCACCCGCGTACATAAAATAATATAGTCTATGTCACTGAGGAATAAAGCAGCTTTCTATCGGTGAAAAAATTTCAGCAATCGGACCAGTACTTTCAGAGATTACCTCCTACAAATAAAAAAACAGACTTTACCCAGAGATAATTTAAAAAATATAATTTCCTAAATAACAATTTGATTTTCTGTTTTACCTGATGGAAAGCGACGATGTGGTCGACGATGGAGCATGCTTGCCTAGAAGTAACGTATTCACTCTGATTGTATCGAAAAAAACAGACTTCTGAAAAATGAAAAAAAAACATAAGTCATTCAAGACAGTAAGACGAACTGTATTGATTGTGTATTGATGATTATAATTCCGTCGTGGTCATATCTTAGATCACTTCATGATATGGCCAACTAAAACTGGCCAGATAGTTTAAACGTTAACATTTGAAAATATGTCAATCCTCGTTTGGCCGTATCATATTAACTTAAAAGTTTGATTTTTTCACAGCTTCAAGGGACCGCATACCTGAGTAATACGGTTTTAATTTCAACTTGATACCTCCACGCGTTCTCGATATAAAGGGTCTTGACAGATAGGCAGACGGACGGACGGACAACAAAGTGATCCTATAAGGGTTCCGTTTTTTTCCTTTTGAGGTACGGAACCCTAAAAACTACCCTTATGCCCTGAGAGAGATTACCACAACGCACTTAGGCCATATATCCCTGTTTTATTAATATGCTGACCCAAATACCGACATCGTTGACTACCCTCATGGCTATACATCTGTGTTTATTATCAAATATTCTCAAGGGGGTGTAATAAAACGCCTATTGTTCGATTGCTGGGGGGCCAAATATCTTAGGGGGCGAACTGGAACACTTGGCCAAATGTTATGTCTTTCTCGTGTAGGTATAATCTTGTTCTTAATTCTTTTTTTGTTGATTAATTGAGCGTTTTGCTGTAGCAAAATTAAACTACAATTGCGCCGTGAAAAAAGGTATAATCAAACGTTTGTGGGTTGGAAATCATCAAAATTAACTTCTCTTACTCTGAGTGTAGCAAGAGGAAGCGTCAGAATTTTGCTGACTAGAACCCATCTGTGTCCTCTTAGCTGGCATCGGCCGTACTGGTCCCCATCAATTTTGCTGACATCTTTAAGGCGCGGGGGGTACGCAACGCACCGTCTACTTGGGCTTAATCTTTACCGGAAGGCCGGACGGCGAGCTACCTAAGTCTCACCGTAATAATTTTTAGTACGAGCTGCCTCACATTGCACGGAAAAATAATGCGTTATCGCGTACGGTATAACTCCATATGTAAACCGTAACCTATATATCCTAAAGGATGTCATTACCAACTCATAAAACAAATTACTCCATCAAAATTATTCGCCAAATTGAGCTCGGCGCGTGTCGTGTTACGTCACTTCCGATTTAGAAGGAAGTGACACGTGCTTACACAATGGCGGCCCCTCGCCTAGCTCGGGGTGAAAGCTTAATTTGATAGGGGACTAAAATCTTGTGTGGTATTGTAGAAGCACGTATCTTGTTTTTTTCTGTTACAAGTATAATTGAAACTAAGTTTGAAAGTATATCGTTGGTCTAGACTTCAAGAGGGCTCAAGAGTAACGAATAAGCTTTTTTTTTAGTTGGCCAGCTTGATGCAGTACAGTCGATTGAGAAGCGAGCACTTGTCGAGTCAAAACTCCGAAGTCTTGAGCATCAACGCCGAGTTGCTAGCCTGTCGTTTTTCTATCGTTTACATTTCGGGGAGTGTACATTGGAATTGCACAATTTAATTCCACCAAGTCCGTTCCGTCATCGGACCTCCGATTTGCACTAGACGTATGGCGTTGCGCTATCGATACATGGTAGACATCCCACCCATACGCACAAAGCGTTTTGGGAACACATTGTGCGACCAGCTAAGGAGTGGAATTTCCTGCCGGAGTCTGTGTTTCCTGATAGCTACAACCTAGAGGTCTTTAAGGTAAAAGTGATTAGGTTACTTCCTGGCAAGCGTGCTCCATCGTCGACCACATCATCGCTTTCCATCAGGTGAGATAGTGGTGAAACGCGAGCCTTTCCATAATAAAAAAAAAACCACCAGTTGTATTCCTTCAAAGGCCACGGTAGCTCTTTTAAATATAAACGCAGCCCAAGCAGGCATCGGCCCTGCTGGGCCCCGTCCATTTTGCTGACATCTCTCTGAGGGTTACGTGGAACATTGAACACCGTCGATTCTGAATTGGTTTTTCTTGTAATTTTCTTACTACTTCGAACTACACTAAAATCTATTTTGATACTGTATCAAATTCGCAAATGTAATAAGCGGATGGAACCAATTCGCACTAACTATTTGATTTGCAAGAGAACTGTCTTCTGTTTAAATTACACGTAGGTATAGCCAAACAAAACCGTCTTACAGTGCACTAAAGTTATCATAACACATGAAACTTTATAATAATGTTTTTTTTTTCTACATACACAAAAAGAGAAACTGACTGACTGACATATCAACGCACAGCCAAAACTACAGGGTCTAGGAGCGTGAAATTTTACACAAGGCTACCTTTTATGACGTAGGCGAGCACTAAGGATGTTTTAATATAATGCGGATTTCATCACGCATGCGGGATTGCGCCGCATGCGGAAAATTTCAAAATTACAATAAATACTTGTATGAAATGGACATTTGCGTGTTTACACGCGTGCGGAGCAATCCCGCATGCGTGATGAAATCCGCACGATATTACAAAACACCCTTTAGAGATGTGCATAAGTGGATGAAATGGGTGTTGAAAGTTTGTATGGAGAACTTCACGCGGGCGAAGCGGGCTAGGTATACCTTCAGTTTGATTTTTACTGTTGGTACGTATACTCGCGTTTACTACCACTATCACATCTGATGATGTAGTCGACGATGGAGTGCGTTTGCCTAGAAGAAACCTATTCACTCTTGACTTAAAAACCTCTCGGTTTTAAAGCTATCAGGAAACAAAGCCTTTTTTATCACGCCTTGGGCGGAGCGCGAGGGCGTGTCAGACTTTTGCTGACTAAAACCCACTCCTATGTTCCTTGTTTGCATTGTGTTCCAGGGCCCCGGGGTTCCCTATCAGGAAACAAAGACTATGGCAAGTTATTCGTATACACTTCATAACTGTACGCACAATAATTTACGTGCCATTTTACAGCCGTGCACTTATTCTAAATTAAAAGAAACTTGCCCCAAAATATAATTAAAGTCGATATCCTTGTTGGGTATATAAGCTGCGCATAGGCAAGCTGCGTACTCGACACATCTGTCCTGCAGGTGACGCGCCGCCATATTGGATTTAACATAACCGAGGGGGAAACTATATAGGCGTTCTAAGGGGACAGGAATTTTTGTATTGTCATGCCACTAGATTGTAATTTTTAAGAAATTATTTTAGTGAAGAAACGAATGTTATGATATTTTTTTTGCGATGCTTGTAGCGGTTTCTTTTGCTCATCGTTTCATCGTTCGATGTGACTGTTATGTATTGATTGTCGCATCAGACCAACCAAGTATCTGATACAAAGGATTGCTTTTAATTTAAACCATAACAGATTTTATCATCGAAATTACGTCTTAGACGCAACATCTTGAAATTATCATTAAAAAAATCCCCAACGAAAATCATGTACACTTGTCAACACGATAAAAAATACTGGGCACAAATAAAATTTGTTCTGTTTCTTGTGTACGTTGACAATCATGTAACTTCATATACACATGACAATAAAAACCTGGAACAACTGTGTATAGGCCACACAAAAATTTTTTTCGTATGGCCTGCGCGAATATTGGCAACGCATCGCTGGACCAAAACCGTTAAACCTAACGTCCAAATTGAAACGTCCACAACCGTCAAATCCAACGAAATCTGTATAAAACCTCATTACTAAAACCTCGTCTCTTTTGTTACAGCTCCCCGCACGTCATGCACCGGTGGTACTCCGAACAACCTCCCCCCCCTGGGCTTCCACTCCGTCCACGGAGAGAACGTCAGGGTGTCCCGTGATGGGTCCATGGCTCGTCGTGTGGAGTCCTTCTGCAAAGGCATGGCATTCAGCGCGAGGCCGGTCAGAGTTAACGAGAAGGTGGGTATCTTCTGATCATGGGTCTTTGTACAAGTGAAAATCATACTGCACCCGCAGCCCCGCAAGTGTGTGAGGGAACACCAGGGTGGCTTTAGTCAGCACGAATCTGATAGAGCTCTCCGCCCACCTCATGATGGAGGACATCCATGAAGATTTCCAACCCGAAAGAAAAAAACTATATACTCAGGCATAAAGCAGAATTAACTTACTGAAATTCCATGTAAAATAAATTACAATTCAAACACATTTAACCTTCCCATTTCTCCTTCCAGGTCTGCCTCCGCTTCGTCGAAATCTCAAACAGCTGGAGCGGCGTGATCCGCTTCGGATTCACAAACCACGACCCTTCCACTCTCGCGCATCCACTCCCCAAATACGCTTGTCCAGACCTAACTAACAAACCAGGCAACTGGGCCAAAGCTCTCGGCGAAAGATTCTGTGAAAAGGACAATATTTTATACTACTACGTCAATTCTTCCGGCGACGTCCATTTCGGGGTAAATGGAGAAGACAAGGGCTTGTTCTTTTCTGGCGTAGACACCAGAAGCCCTCTCTGGGCCTTAGTTGACGTATACGGCAACTGCACAGCCGTCCAGTTTGCTGATCCACGAGCCCCAAGCCAGAGGAGGCATAGTCCTTTGGAGGAAGATAGACTCGTTGGCAGCATGAGGTCGTTGTCTGTCGAAGAATCTTTACCTCCGCCCCGATACCAGAATCCTTTAGTACCACTTAGCTTACACAGAACTAAAGGAAGGAACGTACAGTGTGTGAATGACAGAGGGGTTGCTGCAAGGGCTGATGCGGAATTCTGCCAAGGATATGTATTTACTGCGCGTCCAATGCGTCCCGGACAGACTATCGTCGTTCAGATCCTAGCCACAGAAGCAGCGTATGCAGGCAGCTTAGCTATCGGCCTTACATCCTGCGATCCAGCAACATTAAGACCCTGCGATCTACCAGACGATGCGGAATTACTTCTAGACCGTCCGGAGTACTGGGTTGTGAGGCGGGACGCTGCTAACGGCCTCCGAAGAGGCGATGAACTAGCAGTAACATTAACACAAGACGGCGAAGTCAGAGTCAGTAGAAATGGCTCGACTCCTGTGACAGTCATGCATGTAGACCATACTCTAAGACTATGGGCGTTTGTTGACATTTATGGGGCTACGCAGAAGGTCAGGATGCTCAGTACCCAAGTGGTCCAGCAAGCTCAGACTCCTCCTCAGCAGTTAAGGGTGCTCACGGGGTCTGCGGGGTCGATCACTGCCGGAGCTGGTGGTACAGTCTTGGTGGTTAGCCTGCCTCCTCAGAATGGACAGAATGCTGCTAACCAACAGGGCCTTACACTAGCCAGCGCGCATTATATTGAGGTGAGTTTCGTATTGACGATCTTCTTTAGTTTTTGGACCTTCTGCCATTGTTTGATCAGTTTTCTTCAGTCTAAGCATGAAAGGTAGTCGTCTATCTATATTACATGTTATCACTACTGCAACCTGCCCCAACTTCGCTTGGGTGTTAGAAATTTTTGGATTTTCTCTACTATAATATGCATGTATTATACACCTACCTTACCTACCTTCCTCATGAATCACTCAACCTCATCGAAATTCGTTCAGTAGTTATTGAGTTTATTGCGAATAGACTGACAGACGCGGTGGGTGACTTGTTTTTTAATAAGGATCATCATGGTTGAAATAAGCCATACATATGACTGATCTGCTGTTCTAGTGGTTAGTGGCCCTGACTTGCTATGCCGTATGGGTTTGATTCCCACCACACACGATAATTTCATAATAATGTATGTATTTAGAAATATATAAGTATGTTTATCAGTTGTCTAGTACTCTGCTTAGTTTGGGACTGGAAGGCATTGTGTAAAAAATATTCTACCTTCTACCATAATAGGTACCAACTTCTTTAAATTATTCAAATAGTTAAGTTTTTAATTTGTTTTTCCAGCCGATCCAGACAACCTCGCAGCTCTGCCTAACTGGGCTGCCCATCAACCAACCAGCAACCTGCAACTACCAGCCGCCCAGACCGAGACCCGACAACCAATGTTCTTCAACCAACCAGAATAACATCAACGAGCAAGCACAGCTTCCTAACGGGCACACAGAGCCTTTAAGACTGGCTGACAGACTTCAAAATGGACCTTCAACAAGTCGTCACCAGCCCATATACTCTGTCATAGGTGAAGGAGCTACAACTGGTAACCTAACCGGAACTGAATGCACAATATGCTATGAAAACCCTATAGATTCAGTCCTCTATATGTGTGGGCATATGTGTATGTGTTACCGTTGTGCTGTTCAGCAATGGAGGGGCAAAGGCGGCGGCCAATGCCCCCTCTGTAGGGCTCAAATCAAAGATGTGATCCGTACATATAAAT
Organism: Mythimna impura; assembly: GCA_905147345.3. Lineage (NCBI taxonomy): Eukaryota > Metazoa > Arthropoda > Insecta > Lepidoptera > Noctuidae > Mythimna > Mythimna impura. The sequence continues at coordinate 4,193,216 of LR990365.1, read as the reverse complement.
CCTGATGTGTGAAGATGCCAAATTCGTTTTGTAATCCCAAAAAATTCTTTGTATATATTTGGTAGTTAGGTTAGGAGTTCTTTTTGTACTGAAAAGGGGATCTGAGGGGGTCAAATGAATATATGTAAACCCTCCGTTTTGGTCAGGTCGGGTAAAAAGGCTGGATTGTTGATTTGATACTTGGTAAATGAAACTTGGCTTAAAAAAAAACTCATTTTCAGTACAAAAAGAATGACTAGAAATTAATAATATATCAATAATAATAATAATATATAAAAAAAAAAACGGTTCGCTTGTTAGACGGTTATTTATTCTAATGACGTAAAAAAAGATGGCGGCGGCGGAGTGACGTAAGACGGCTATGATTGGTTAAATAAATTATTTATGTGGCAACATTTATATATGACAGAAACAGTTGACAGTAAATCATAGTGTAAACTGACGGTAAATAAATGTTGCCAATAAATGGATGATGTGGTGACATTTTTGTATAGAAAAAAATTATTACTTGATTCAATTTATCTTTATTTGTACTTTTGACAGTGTAGTGTGTAATTTTAATAATCTATAAAACTAAACATACAGATACCTATAATATTTCTGTTCATTATTTGCTTTATTGTGTAAATCTGTCTTTAACATAAAAAGGGGAATTTTATCTCTTTTTTTATATTCTTGTTTCTTTCAATAATACATATTATTCTATAAAATTACACACTAGTACTGCCATCTCTTAGCAATGGGGTAGTAGCCAAATTTTTAGCGGGTTGGAATTGGTTGAAATTTTATACGATGACTATATTAACCTTAGTAATGACTAGAAATCGTTTTTATGACATTTGAAAACAAGTTTAAGACATTTTTCGTAAGGGGTTGTAACGGGGTCGAAAGGGAATTGACTGCAGTGCGGTGGATACACTTAATAATATTAGATCTTTGACAGAAATGTTACAAAACATCCCGATTTCAACCCCTTAAGGAAATAAAAATAACTATGACTTTAGGACGAAATATATACTCAGAAATAAACAGTCAATGACATTAAATTCGCCCCCAAATAAAAAGGGGTAAAATATAGAACGTTAAATAGATTCGCCACCTTTTTATTTTTTAACTTACACCATTCGCTTTAGCATTAGACATTTTTACAAAGCTTTTTTACTGTCCGTTCAACCGATTTTGATTTGTATTCCGTAGGCATAACGATGGCATTAAAAGCAAAAAAGTGGTTACAATACCAACTATTTACTTCAGCCGCCATTTGTCATGCCACCAATGCAATAAAAGTCAAAATCGATTGAACAGACAGTTTAAATGTTTTGTTAAAATGTCTAATCTTAACACGAATGGAGTATAGTTGTTGAAAATGGCCACAATTTGAAAGCGAGGCTATGCAGTGTATATAATGTAGGTATGCTAGAATTAAGGGATAGGTACACATTTATAGTTAGCTCTAAACAATGGTGATATTGTATCAGCGGTTACGGAGATCAAAATGTATGAAATTGACATAAGTCTACCAAGTCTTTGGAGTCAGCTTCCAGTCTTCAGGTGAAAACCAGTTTTTACATGAAGCTACTGTCTATCTGATCTCCATAACTCAGTTACATAATATTTATGGGTTTGACAAGCTCGACATTTTGGACTTTGACAACTAACCGCTGATGTATCACTTTGACTCGAGCCATTTAACATTCGTTTCCGTTTAGCACTGCCTTTAAGTGTTTGTGTCCTTATTTTTCATTATTTATACACGAATATTGCCTTTAAAAGGTATTTTGTCCGTATTTAATTACAAAGATCTTTTGGCGCCAAAATGATATTGTCAAATTGAATTGTCTGTGAAATGAAAAAGAAGATGGCGGCATTTGTTCAGATTTTAATTACGCGCCAAAAGATCTTTGCATAATTTTTTTTTTTTATTTGTTATGTTTTGCGAAGTCGCCGGTAGATGTCGCTATTCTAAATTTGATTTAGGACACAAAACTTATAGTAAATTCATAAGAAAACGATTGTAATTTACGTCCATGACACTATTGTAAGCATTTAATAATTATTAATTATAATAATCATATCATAATCTTTAATTATTAACGCAAATAGTTCAAGAGACAGTGATGATTTTGTTATCAAAATGTTTTACAATAAAATTGGACGAATCTGACATATTTAATTCTTATTTACAGAAAAAAAGACAACAGTTTTAAATATGGATCTATTTCATCACTTTCTCTTAAATTTTAAGACTCCAAAGACAGCTGACTGTCAGAGAAAAGTTATATTTAAAAATAATAATTTCTACGAAAATTGCGTTTGCAGTTCGCGCCATAGACTCATCATAAGTTTGTTTGTCTGAAGTAGAGTACTCTGCCTAACTCTGAATGATTCAATCTGCCTAGATTTTTTCCATATTATGCTGTCGGCTTTCAGTCTATCAGGACGTGGACCGACTGCCTTTATGACCTTGAGCACCCAGTAGCTGGGTAAAATAATACACTGAGTCAATCGTGCTAACCACATCGGAAAGCCTAGTTTCAGACTGACAAACATAACATGAACTGCATATAACTTTGTACTTTGACAGTTTACTTATTTATCATACTGAATATTATAGCATTATTTGATATTTCTAAACAAAATGGGAGTTCCTAAAAATGCCTCAAAACAATTTTCTTGACATAACGCGTTTATTTTTCGAATGTTAATTAATATTCGTTTCAAAGCGAACAGCGTCGATCGAAAATTTAGCTTTATTATAGCCGGTAGATCTACCAAAGCTACCACGCTGTGTTGCCAGTGTTAAATTTCTCTGATCGATGGTAGAAAGTTGTGGGGACGCATTTTTTTACTGCATAACGACAATAGGCATTGCTGAGCTTTAAATAAAAAAGATGTTTGTTTCTTAGTTTTTATTTTTGTTCTTTAGTAGTTACAGGTTTTGGAAATAGTCCCGCCTAGCTAGTGACTGTAGATTTTTGATGACACAGTCGAAATCTTTGAATACCTTCCATACTTACTGTAATCGAAGAAAGTAATTGTTTTTAGAAACATTTGTCGATCATGGTTGAAAAGTTATTTCTTTCGATTGACAACTTAAATCACGTTTGACTTGTATGTAGATGATAATGACACCAATTTTTTTTAGTATTCTTGTATCTATCATTCCTTGAATGCTCAACTTTTTCAAAGCAATTGTTAGCATATCATTTTTATATGCAATTGCACCTTTATTACTTAAACTCATCTGAATTTTAATGACCTCTTTGTGAATCATGTCACCCTGGTACTCTTTCAGTCGAGCTAATTTAAAATGATAATGACTGAACAACCCTTTGTAATAATTAATGCATTTATTTGTAATAAAACATATCTTTTTGATTCAGTTCGTTTGGACTGAATGTTTCTTGTATGGATACTTTTAATTTCAAGGATTTTTTATCGTGTTAAGCTTTCTGTACCATTGAAATCTTTAGATCAAGATTCAGGTTCTGATAAGCAACATGACGGTTAACTTAGTGGCTTCTCAGAGCTAGTCGCTATAGAGTAACAAATTTAAGTGACAGCGAGAGTGAGGTGTATTACTCAGAGAGTAAAGCACTTCACAGCTGTTATAAAGTTTTGTGGTAACTTTAATCGACCCTTAACTATTAACGGACGTTCAAACACGTGTTAAACTTGAATCTTTTTGTTGTAAATAATATAACCATTCCTTGATTACCAATACATAAACCAAACGTTAAGCCAGTTTCATTCAATTTAACTTTAATTTATAAAATAATCTTTAATTGTGTAATCAGACTTTTTTGTATTATTTGTTGCGCTTCGTTTATTGGGACATTGTTTGAGGCACTAAAATATGAATAAAAAAATATATGTTACTTCTAAAATAATATAACATCTGTTTTACCCAACTGCATAATATTTGGCCAATGTACCAATAAACGCAACGCAAATTAGACTATATTTATTTATTTATAAGACATTTTTTTATAATAATAATAATAATGTAATACCAAAACGAGGTGACCAGTTTGACAAAAAAGTAAACAGACTATTCAAGCCAAATCTTGTAGTATTTAGTGAAAAAATGTATATAAATGTGTGAATGGGAATATTAGTGATGGACTGAGAAAGTAAATTGAGAACTTATTGATCTGGGAAAATCGGGTAAACAATTACATCTTTGACTTTCTGTTTTTTTTCCAAGTTCATTTACCTCCTGTGGATATTGTTATAATATATTGTGACTTTGTATGTTCAGAACATATTTTATACTTACCTTGACAGGATATTTTATTGTGGTAAATCATCAGTTATTAAACTATAAACTTTTACTGACTATAACCCATATGTGTACCGTCAATTGTTCTTTTCATTCCAGGGCCGCGGTAACTCTTTCGAATAACACCATAATCCTGGTTTTATTTATAATCTTCGCCTTTGTTTCAAGTATCGATCATTGTAAAGTGACATTACCATAATAGGCTTATGATGGTATATCTCGAAAACCAAAATGTTGAAAAAAAAATCGATAGTAATATTATTTCTCAGTCATGCACTAATAAGTAAGACCAAGTGGTATGTGATATCGTGTCTCTTTTTAATATTTTTTTCAGAACTTGGTCATGTACAGCATTGTCATCTAGTCTTTAGTAATTTATTTTTTCTTTTTTTATTATTATTTTGTGAAAATCAAGCACTGTAATGACGTTGGAGATTAGATTAAGTTTGAAATAAAAATGGTTATCGAACATTTTTGTGTATTTTTGCCCCTTTTATATTCTAATACTGAATAAGTACATATGCCTTTAATCTATCTATCTATATATATAAAAGGAGAAACTGACTGACTGACATATCAACGCACAGCTGAAACTACTGGGACTAAGAACATGAAATTCTGCGCAAGGCTTCCTTTTATGACGTAGGCGAGCACTGTTCTCTGAGCACTGTTTCGAGTGCCTAGGTGGCTCAGTGGACGAAAACAACGATGGGTTCGTGGAAACTGTCCATATGGTCGGGTCTAAGTTTTTTAAGACTCGTCGTACAAAGAAGAAAAGGCTCTCTAGTCAAACTCTTGAACTCTTGAAAGAGAGGCGTGAGATGATTCCGCAGTCTTCAGACGATGCGTGCATCTACCGGCAGCTCAATAGACGGATCTCCAAGTCCTTAAAACGCGATCTCCACCTCTAATACCGAACGGATTAAAGACGCGATCGAGCGGAATAAGGGCTCCAAGGTTTTTGCAAGAGATCTGTCTATAGGGCAGAGCCAGCCATTCTATGGACCGTCTATCACAAAACCCACAACGAATCTAGCAAACGACCCAAGAGCTAGATTAACCCGGCACTATACCGAAGATATCCCGGACGTCAGCCTGTACGAGATTAGGATGGCTCTGTAGCAGCTTAAAAACAACAAGGCGTCGGGTGACGACGGAATTACAGTCGAACTCCTGAAGGCGGGTGGAAAACCGGTCCTAAAGGCCCTTCAGAGGTTGTTCGATTCCGTCATACTTGAGGGAAAGACGCCACAAGCATGGAGCAGAGGTGTGGTGGTACTTTTCTTTAAGAAGGGCGACAATGCCCTGCTTAAGAATTACAGGCCTATCTCACTTCTGAGCCATGTCTACAAGCTGTATTCCAGAGTCATCACGAACTGTCTCGCGCGCAGGTTTGACGACTTCCAGCCTCCCGAACAAGCCGGATTCCGAAAAGGTTTCAGCAATACATACGCTCCGGCAGGTTATACAGAAGACCGAGGAGTATAACCTGCCTCTATGCTTAGCGTTCGTGGACTACGAGAAAGCTTTTGATTCGATCGAGATTTGGGCTGTACTGCAATCTCTCCAACGGTGCCAGATTGACTATCGGTACATCGAGGTGCTAAAGTGTTTGTACGAGAACGCCACAATGTCAGTCCGACTTCAAGACCGGACCTCGAAACCTATCCTTCTGCAGCGGGGTGTGAGGCATGGAGATGTCATTTCTCCGAAACTGTTCACGGCCGCAATGGAGTATTCTTCAAGGTTCTGGACTGGAGTGGATTGGGCATTAATGTCAATGGCGAGTACATCACTCACCTTCGGTTTGCCGACGATTTAGTAGTCATGGCTGAGACTACGGAGGAGCTCAGTACAATGCTCGATGACCTTAGTAGACTTTAGTAGAGCTTCCGAAAGAGTGGGTCTTAAAATGAACATGGACAAAACCAAAGTCATGGTAAATAACCATGTAGCACCCACTCCGATGAAGATCGGAGACTCTGCACTCGCTCGAAGTTGTAGACGATTACGTTTACCTGGGACAGACAATCCAGTTGGGTAGGTCTAACTTTGAGAAAGAGGTCAATCGTCGAATACGACTCGGCTGGGCAGCGTTCGGGAAGCTGCGCGGTATCTTCTCGTCCAACATACCACAGTGTCTCAAGACGAAAGTCTATGACCAGTGCGTGTTGCCTGTGATGACATATGGCACTGAAACATGGTCGCTTACAATGGGCCTCATCAGAAGGCTTACAGTCACCCAAAGGGCAATGGAAAGGGCTATGCTCGGAGTTTCCTTGCGTGATCGCTTAAAGAATGAAGATATCCGCAGGAGAACCAAGGTCGCCCACATAGCCCGAAGAATCGCCAAACTAAAGTGGCAGTGAGCAGGGCACATTGCTCGTAGAACGGGTGGTCGATGGGGCCGAAAGGTTCTAGAGTGGCGACCGTGCACCGGAAGGCGCAGCGTCGGAAGGCCTCCCACAAGGTGGACCGACGACCTGCGGGGCTATTGCGTAACTCTGTTGACAGTTCAAGTGATGATCACTTGTTACCTATATGCATCATTGAACTGTCAAACAGCTAGTTTCGTATTGCCTATCTTCAGTGACCAACTGCAGTGACGTCATTAGCCACTGGTGCCTTTGATAGCCACCGTAACACGTTTTGACAAATGTCATTGTATCGATACTTTTAAAATTGCGATTGTGTAAGCTTTTGAAGCTGTATAATAGAAAATAAAATTTTAGAGTAGTCACAATAGGCACCGTTAATTTTTATAATTCACCACATTTCCACCGTAGTTTGTTAGTCACTTGTGTGATACGTAATACCAATTTTATGAAATTGTCAGTTGACAACTAAGTTTAGTGTGCAACGAATGCTAGTTGTCAACTGTTATTGAAAAAGTTAGCCAATAGCCCCCCTGGTGAGAGTCGCGGGAGTGCGGCGGATGCGAGACGCATAGGATCGGTCGTTGTGGAGACGCTTGGGGGAGGCCTATGTCCAGCAGTGGACGTCTTTCGGCTGAAATGATGATGATGAGCACTAAGAGAGGATTTTCCAAAATTCACCCCCTAAGGGGATGAAACGGGGGTCCAAAGTTTGTATAGAAAAACCTATTTTCACGCGGGCAAAGCCGCTGGCAGAAGCTAGTGTAAGTATAAAATGCAGTTCATCTGTTTAAAATATTTAACGACTAAATAACATTCTACACACAGACACAACGACAACTGCTTAAATAGTAAAAAAGAAAACATCTAAATAAAATTAAGTAAAGCCTTTCTAAACTGAAAGGGTTGCCAAATAAAAACGAAGCCAAATTACAGTACAGTCAAAATATCTTGACCACTCTGAACTTCGAACAATTGCCTGCGCAGTAAGAATTACAATACCTATGGCGAATGCGTATTTTTTCAGGCAATTGTTCGAAACGTGCCTACTTCAGAGTGGTCAACAATATATTTTGACCGAACTGAAGTGTTTTTTAAAGCAATGGTAGAATTTTTGCAAAAGCCCTTTTAACATTTTCAATTTTAGTATTGATGTGGTGACATCTAGTAGTTACATCATGAACTATCGTAAAAATTAGAAATTTTATTCAAAGCTTTAATATTATGTTACATTTTTAAGAAACCAATTATTATACTAAATCTTGCTCAGAAATACCCAATAGTAATATTAAAGATTAGCTATAATTTTAAAATGGAGGTAATTGCATATAATTTTATATAATATTATATTTTTCTGAACGATTAATAAATATGACGCTCCAGATTGAAATTGATCCAATCACAGAACGTTAAACGGTAACGTTCTGTGATTGGATCAATGAATAAAGGAAATATCAATTTTGAACCCTATTAGCATGTCTTAAAACCTAATTTTTATTCACAATTATTTACAATGCAACTTTGAATGCGCGGACGTGAAGCTTTGTCTAGTGTTGTCATAAATCGCATGTGTCGTCTCTCGATTCAAAGACAAGTATGTGCATAATGATCGAGTAAAATTCAACCTAATTTTTTAGTAAGATGATTATTCATTATTATTAAGTAAAATATCAATTATATTGACAAGTTGTACATTATTTCTTGGTTTATTGTTGTACCTAGCTCATTTTCAACATACTTTTAAGATTTTTCAAAAATAAATGGTTTAATTTATCCTATTACAGTAAGAATAGTGAATTTAGTTGTTATATAAAATGAAAGATTGACATTTGAAACTCAAGATTTGTTTTTACCAAATCGATTAAAACGGTGTTGAGCGACTCACTAACTCGGCGTGCCCCATCACTACACAAAAGAACTTGTTATTATTATACGGGTGTACTTAACCTTTTATTTTCATGTTTCGCTATAATTTTAACTAAGAAACAATAAAAATCAAAGGAAAACGCCATTAATGTGGTCCAAATAGCGTTATTTTGGCTCATACTGTGAGAAAAACCGGTAAAAGGTCAGTGTTTCATTCAAAATAAGTACATAATAATATAATTAGATCAACCCGACGTATACCCGTGTGCAGTTATTTCATGAGAAGTCTTATTGTTTCTTGCATTTATGAATTACAACGCCATTTTGTGAGCTTATGAAGTTATTTATGTGTTGTTTTCGCGAAGTTTCGCGTTATCTCTATCAAAGTGTGGTGTTATGGTGTTTTGAAAATCGAATGTTGATTTTTTCATGAAGCGTCCGTTTGTCACGTTTGGGAATCGAAGTAAAAAGTTTGTACAACGTTTCATTCAAATAAATATGTTTCCTTTTTAGTTATCTGTGATCGATATATTCATAAAAAGAGAAATTTACGAATAAAGTTGACACGGAACTAGATGGCTAGACGAATGAATCATAATTTCATAACATTTTTGGTGTGAAACCGCTATTCGATGTTCGTAATTAAGTATTTGTATAACCGTATTTATAACAAAAGAAGGAAACTAAGTACTTTCATTGCCGTAGTTTTAGACATTCATTTAGAATATTGAAACATAACTTGTCAGATTTCGCGCAAAAAAACGAAGTGCCGTATTTGTTAAAATATACCTACCTATTCCAAAAAAAAACAATAAAATATTCATACAAAGGTCTCTAACCTCTTTGTTTTGCGTAAATTCAAAGTTATTTATGCATTTAGTTAAATTAAAACTGTGATATCTTTCCACTTCAGCTTTATAACTCATAATTTCCTTTGGTGACAGCAGGCTTCAAAGAAAATAACTAAACAGGACTATGTGATAAAAACACATTATTTACATCTTGAGAAATGTGTAGATATGCCAGAAAAAGGTTTCTCAATCGAGTATTTTAAGTAGAACTTGCCAAATACTACTTTAGTCCCTATGTTTGACAGGATTTTATTGTAAAGCTGAGTTTGGAAACTACTCAAATTCAATTAAAGTATGTCTTTATTTAAATTCAATCAGGGGCAATTGGGGCAGGTATCGTTGACTCATTGCAAATACAATGCCAGTGTGGAACCCTTCACAGAATATGCATCACCTCCTTTCCTAACCAGCATGCACAACTACCTGCACCTTTCAAGACTTAAGCTAGAACTACATTAGACCAACGCACATGTGTAACTCGCCCGATTTGTACGTAGAACGACCTCGCATGGCGTGGATCAAGTGTAGCTCTACAAGTCTAGTTTCTATATAAAATGTGTGGAGACCGACGCGCCCAGATCGGCGTGTGTGGCACACGTGTGCGTACTGTAGTTCTAACTTTATGCAAGGCCAATGACAGAACTGTCCATGTGACTAAATATTGTTTGGACCAGCGGGGCTATTGCGTAACTCTGTTGACAGTTCAAGTGATGATCACTTGTTAACAATGTGCATCATTGAACTGTCAAACAGCTAGTTACGTATTGCCTATCTTCAGTGACCAACTGCAGTGACGTCATTAGCCACTGGTGCCTTTGCTAGCCACCGTAACACGTTTTGACAGATGTTATAGTATTGATACTTATAAAATTTTAGAGTGGTCACAATAGGCACCGTAATTTTTTATAATTCACCACATTTCGACCGTAGTTTGTTAGTCACTTGTGTGATACGTAATACCAATTTTATGAAATTGTCAGTTGACAACTAAGTTTAGTGTGCTAGGTGTCAACTGTTCGCAGTCAAGCACTAGTTTATATCAATTAAAAAAAAAAGCATCATATTCTAATCCAGGTTCATCAAATCTGTTCTGCTGAGCTCTGATTGACTAACAAATTTGGACTCGGTGGTTAAATCCAATCTACAAAGCCTGGAGCACTGGCATAGGGTAGCCAGCCTTTCGGTATTTTATAGGATGCTTTTTAGAGTGTGCGCGTGAATTACATGACTTGATTCTGTCATCACCTTTCTACCATTGGACAATCCGAGGTATGGCTAGTTACACCCTTACATTGTTAACACCTCTACGGTCCGGACTAAGCGTTATGCCTCGGTAGTTTACCGCGTACATCTACATTCGCGTAAAGGACTGAAACAATTTGCCTACAGTCTTCCCGTCCGGTTACAATTTAGGTGTCTTCAAGGCTAGAATGAATCGCACTAGTCTATTATAAGCATGCATCACTGCTTACCATCAGGTGCGATCGCAGTCAAGCACTAGTACTACTACCAAAATATTCACATTTATACAGCTGCTACAATTTATTGAAATAATTTTTCTTTACTTCCATTTCAGATGTTCTGCGTCCAAGAGAATGAACGATCCTCCTTCTCATCGGACAAAGATCCATTGAGCATCACACAAACAGACTCCGAGGATGACGAGCCAGAAGCCAAACGTGTCAAGTACTCACCGTTAAACTTACAAGTATACCAGATACCTGCGTTCAACACACCGAAGTCACTATCAATATATCCTACGAACACTTTACCCAACTTTGTGAACAACCCGTTGAACTTAGCGAACCCATTAGCATTTGCAACAACACCGAATGGAGAAAGCATAGTAAAGAATCTTCATAACCGGTATTCTTTGCCAGCTAAGTTGACAATTACTCCTGTTGTGAATGGGGAGGTTGTCAGATATAAGAAGAATGGAGAGGTGGCCAAGAAGCGTGGACCTCCGAAGGGATATAAAAGGAAACCGAAGCCTGAGAAGCTGGAACTATCGCAAAGCTTTAACGGAGTACCGTTACAGGTAATTTTTTAATATTTTTTACAACTATCACACAACGCCATCTTGTCCCAAACTAAGCAGAGCTTGTGCTATGATAAAAATACTTATATATTTCTAAACATACATATTATAGATAAATGACACCCAGACACAGAACAAAGAATCATGCCCATCACACAAAACTTGTCTTGGGTGGGAATCGAACCATAGCATAAGTATACCATAGCATTTGGCATAGCGTCGCCACGAATATACAGATACACACCTTGCGAGCCATTCGTTGTGCTCCGTTCGCGGCGCATGCCTCGCAAGTTTATATCCGCCTTAAACTTTCCGCCGAACTTTGCTGTACACCTGTACAGCAAAGTTCTATCTATAATTAAAAGATCCAGACCTCTTTACAGACACAGAACACAATACTATCAAGTCTGCTGGCAGCCAACAATACTACTATCACGGGTGTGACCATACAACCTGCGATAGCACCCAAACCGGAGCCTGTACCTGAGATTGAAGTACCTGAAGGTATGTAAATCATTCTATTTCTATTTGTTCAGCGTAGAGGTGATGCGTATATACTGCTACAGTTATAAAAACCAAGTATATGTAAAAATACTGGTTATATTACACAAGAGCTTTCAATACCGGTATTACGGGATCCTGTAATACCGTGATCCTGGATACATAAAATGGTCTTTTTTTAATCACGGTATGGACGAGCCAATAACGTAATAACGGTATTAAAAGAATATTATATTTTTTATTGCGCTTTGTTGTAATAATTAAGTAGTAGGAAATTGTAATTATCTATACCTACTTATAAATAAAATTAAAGTGGTTGTTCTTTAAAAGGGTCCTTTTTCACTCGCCTATCGTCAACATCGAGCATGGTTTAAAAGCTTGTTACTTCATCGGCAACGCGAAAAAGGAGAGATAACGCCTGAAATCTCTGTTAGCATTCGGTAATTCCGTGATTTACTCGAATATTTTACAAAATTTGTTCCAGGAAATACTTGTTTTTTTTAAACCCTTAAAAGTTTTTGTCGTCATTTAGAATCTTGATTAAATTTGCAAGGCTTCCATTGTTATACTTTCTTTACATTTTTAATTTTTGAGTAAATTATCAAGTGTCAATGTTCATGCAAAATAGCAGATTTTCAGAGGTCTTTACTGGATTAGTTGTACACAAAGGCGAATGGCAGGCTTGTATGGGCCCTTCGTACCGCTAATATAATATCGTGTTTTGGAATATTTTTTATTTTAATTGGTAGTTAATATGATAGACAAGCTCTGTTTAAATTCTGAGATTTTTAGAACTTGGGACGTTAAAGTTATAGACAGATTTATTTTTTAAGGTTATGTACCTACCTACCTACAAGTGATGAATGTAGATTGATAAAAATAGGTACATAAATATTGTTTCGATGATTAGGTACTTAAATGTTCTAAATAATGTCGCTACCTTTTTGTGTCTTACTTACCATTATGTGGCGTTTTTTATTTGAAGTGAAAATTCATCCAATGACGTGCGGCGTGTCAGACTTTTAGTAGGTACCTGAATGAAACCCAGCTGTGTCCTTTAGTCGCCCTTTGCGTTCTATGACCACGATTTTCCATTCGAAAAGTCGACGACTCGGGCTCGACCTTACTGGACGTCCGGACGGCGAGCTACCCATTGCTCATAGTTCGTAAGCCCACGCCTACGGTGGCCAAGGATCGCCCTGCGACTCCCGACACCTGGGGCGTCTCCTATCACGGTGGCTGGGGCGTGAGGATGTCCGTTCCCTCACGGTTGCGGCCATCTCCACTACCATTACCACTTCGCACGTGGAGGCGACCGTATCCCACTTCTTCTCGCTCCTGACCATGGCCTGAAACAGGGCCCGGTGCGAGAGGGTGCCGGCGCCGATCGCCCCCACGACGACACGGTACCATTAAGTAGGTAGATTGAGAAGAGGATTTTATCTACTCAGTGGGGTGCATCCGATTATACCTATGTCCAGCAGCGGACTACAATAGTTTATAATCATGAAGTATTGATACGGTATTGAGTGTAGGTAAATAAAATAACTTTGTTTCTGTAAGTATATTTATTTTATTGTGCTTAGAATTATTTTATTTTTGGTTTCATAATCTTGCAATCAGTCTATAAACTATAAGCAAATGTGATGAAATATTTTTTTGCTTTCAGAGCAATTTCCTCCTGTGGGACAATCTTTATGATGAATTATGTGCAGCTGTATGTTTCCAAAATATGCCTCCTTTATATATCCTATAATTATTGTTAATATTATTTCATCTAAGAAGAGGCCAGGTCAGAAAACAATCTCTCCCTTATGGCAAGCATAGTTTAGATATGAATAATGCTTATCATACGCAAGCAGCGCCCCACTGTTCTCAAACCTACAATGTAGTTACAACAATAACTTTAGATTGCAATATACTAGGGTTTTTCTCATGGTTCTTTTGGAACAGGTAAGCTCAAATCTTGAGATGGGTCTCGGCATACTCCACAAACTTCATTTGTGGATGAGATCTGTAAATAATTCGCACATACACACATACGGCAAAGTTAATAAAGCGTTTTAAACTCAACGTAACAGCCCGATAATTCGCTAAATTGCGCAGATGCAGTCACAAATAATTCAAAACAACAACAAACTGATTGAAGTTTACTACCTGTCAAGCCATACTCTTTGTGTCAAGCTGTCAAAAAATAATTGCCATATAAACAAAAAAATATTGTTGATGAAAAATATTTCTATAATTAAATCCAGAAATACCTTGATTTTATGCAATATATGCATTCTTAGGTATAACATATAATTGTTTAATAATATTTCATGCTTTATTTCATATTTCTAAATAATTAATTATCATTTCGATATTTGTGTTATTTTACAATGGCAACTTCTAAAAACATAACCGCGTTTCGTTTACGATTTTATTACGTTTTGTTAATCAAATCTTTTTATTGATATAACTAACTAACCCGGAGTTTTAAAAATAGTATATTTACATGAAAATAAATGGCTTAGTTACCTTATTAAGTGGTACAATTTCTACAACAAAGCATCAAAAAAAGTATGCGGTACGAATTCTGCCGTTGTCCTTTATAAATTGTTTTCAATAGAAGCCTAGATAATATCCACAAGACACTGTGTTTCCAAAATATCTAATGAAAAATGTGTAATAACGTCATAATCGCGTAAGAGCGATTGTATGAAAAATAGTGAAAATGTATGTCGAGTTGCATCCCCTTAAGTCGTTAAGTCGTAGGTAACAGTTAGTTATACCAATAAGAGAGTTTTGTGATTTTGTGTTATTATTTTCAGAAAGTAACCATAATAAAGACTGACTAGTTATGCATGCTGTATCAAGCCCTAATATTATAACATCGTGCTAGTTGGTACGCGCCTTGGCGGCCGCCGCTGATACAGCATTCGTGGTAGAGTCGCGGGATGTTATGTCTAACGCCCGGCGACACGAGGTCGGTAGCGATAAGACCCTAGAATTAAGAACACTGTGTTCAAATTAGTTTTAAGTATTTTTAGTCTTGATTAAAGCGTCTTCGCGACCGGACTCACTCGTTTTCTTTCGAAAACTCCTTCGGCAGTGCCCCCGGTAGTTAACTACCGGGGGCACGAGTTAACTGGCGCAGCCGGTAGGATATCCGCTGACTATAAGCTGTGTGCGAACACACAAATCGGTATCGCGCGCGGCTCGCGGGTATCCTCGAACCAAATAAATAAGTTTAACACATCTGGCGTCGAAGGTTCCTGTCCACGGCACGAGCAGCTCTACGGGTAGGCATGGGATCGAGCAGACTGTAAGTAGACCTTTTTACTATCCTGTCTCGTCCTTGTTATTTCCTGTGTTGCTCCTGTAGGACTTAATTTCGTAACTTTTAAACTCACATTGTTGAAAGTTACTTGACTTCTGCACAAAAATTGGCAGGCCTATTATTAAGCTTTAGATAATATTTTATACATTTACTGTTTAATTAACTTCTGCACAAAAATTGGCAGGCCTATTAATAAGCTTTAGATAATATTTTATACATTTACTGTTTAAGTACATTAATTAACTTCTGCACAAAAATTGGCAGGCCTATTATTAAGCTATAGATAATATTTTATACATTTACTTTTTAAGTACATTAATTAACTTCTGCACAAAAATTGGCAGGCCTATTATTAAGCTATAGATAATATTTTATACATTTACTGTTTAAGTATATTAATTAACTTCTGCACGAAAATTGGCAGGCCTATTATTAAGCTATAGATAATATTCTATACATTTACTGTTTAAGTATATTAATTAATTTTGACAAAAATGCCGGATCAAGTTGGAGAAGCGGTCCAAATGATTCCTAAAGATATTTTAAGTTTAATTCCAAAGTTTGATGGTGACAAAAATATTTTAAACTTGTTTATAAAGAAAAGTGAATATATCTTAAGAAACTTTAATGGCCTCAATAATCCTGTTCAGTCAACTTATAATTTCCACGCTATCACCAGTAGATTGTGTGGTAGAGCAGCAGCTCTATTAAGTAAAAGGGAAGATATAATTACATGGGATCAATTAAAATCTATTTTATTCAATATTTTGGTGACCCGAGATAAGAGGACTGCGTGGCTATTGAACTAGAAAATTTAAAAATTAAAGCTAATGAAACCCACTTATAATTCTGTAATAGAATACAACAAATACGCAGCACTCTGTTCTCCAAGGTAAATTTGCTTGCTAGGGAGGAAATGAGAGTTGCAAAAAGAAATGGTGATATATAATAACTTGTCTCTTGACGTGTTTTTATATAATCTGTCAGAGGATTTAATCCAAATCGTACGACTCAGAAATTGTACAAGCTTGGAAAGTGCGCTCAGTGTCGTCATGGAAGAGGTCAATTTTCAATTTCAGTACAATGCAAAAATAAAAATAATATGAGCCCCGCATCCTTCATCTAATAATAATAACTTCCAAGGTTTTAAATTGCAGCCTCAACTAAAACCTAATATTCCAGTTTTAAATAATATTTCGGCTACCCGGCTAACCAACACTTCAAGTTTGGAGTTCCACATTCGCCCAAAAATATTTTTAGGCCTGGTTTCAATACAAATTATGGGTTTGGTGTACCAAACCACACTTACCTTAAACCGGGTATGCCTCAAGGTTATAAACCAGTGTACATTGCAGGCAGTCCGCAAAATAATTTTAAATTTGGTAGTCTACCTCAACAAGGAAATAGACCTCAATTGAATAACGCACAGGGTAGAACTAACTTTAATCCACCAAACCAGCAATTCAAATTCGGTATACCGCCACAACTTCAATCACAGCGTAATTTAACCCAGTCACATGACACTGATGTTTCTATGCGAACTGCCCGCCCTCTTAGAAACAACATGATTACAAATAACCCTGATAGTGACGTTACGTTTTACACGTATAATAATAATTCCTACTCAGAGAATGCGGAGCCTGTTCCCAACGAGAGTAAAAGTACCAACTGAGCTTGATAACGGTGACGTAATCATTGACTTTGGAAAATTCGGTAATGACGTACGTATGCCGAGCGCGATAGTTACATGCATAGATCATTTTGCGACAACCGTTATTCAGAATGCTTCACAAAATACCGTGACAATTACATTTACCAAACCACTGACTACCACTAAACTTAACAACACTAAAATCTGTGAAATGAACGTAACATCAGATAGGTTACTGAATAACTATGACATTGACGAATTACTGAAACAAAATTTAGCAAAATTACGATTAGATCACACTAACTCGGAGGAACGCCAAGCTATAGAAAAACTTTGTTTTGAATATAGAGATATATTTTACTGCGAACAGCTTCCCCTAACATTCACAAACCAAGTAAAGCACCGAATCCGGACTAAAAACGAAGAGCCGAATAATAAGCTAACTAGGTGGAAACTAAGGTTAGCTGAATTTGATTTCAATATAATATACAAGAAAGATAGCCAAAATACCAATGCAGACGCCCTGTCTCGTATAAAATTAAATATACTTCCCAATACAGATAATAACACATCCATACAGGGTAATGTAGGCGATACTGAAAGACCTGACAGTCCAATAGCCATATCAGACTCTTCAGAAACTTTGACCGCTTCATCACCTTCAGACATTAACTCAACTTATCCAGTCCGATCATCTTCATCCAGCACTCTCACAGCAGGTTCATTACCTGAAACAATACATTCAGCACAAGATATCGACACAGACGGCATGCCCATCCTAAATGAAGCTGTAGACACGAAGCCCCATCAAGTTCTTGTGTTTACTTGGAATAGAAATCAATTATCAGTAAAAGATTTGTCACGTGACAAACAA
Organism: Mythimna impura; assembly: GCA_905147345.3. Taxonomy (NCBI): domain Eukaryota; kingdom Metazoa; phylum Arthropoda; class Insecta; order Lepidoptera; family Noctuidae; genus Mythimna; species Mythimna impura. The sequence continues at coordinate 4,175,456 of LR990365.1, read as the reverse complement.
CAAATTTTTGAGATACACTTACCCTTAGGTAATCCCGACCTTGTAAAACAGTTTCTTCTAGAATACATACAACCTAAAATAAAATATTTTTTTTATTTTGAAGACCAAATACACCGTAATCAGTTTACAGACGCGGTTATTAGACTATTTAAAAAGGATACCGTTAGAATTTATGAATGTACGAAAAGTATTATACTTATACGTGGAGGACGAAGACGAACAACGTTCAGTCGTACTTACCTACCATCAAGGTAAAACTAGCCATCGCGGCATTAAAGGAACCCTCATGAAAATAAAGCGAAACTATTTCTGGAGAAATATGGACGTTACTGTTGCTACGGTAATTAATTCATGTGAAACCTGTAAAAAACTAAAATACGATCGTAAACCATTGAAACCAGCGTTACAATTAACACAAACACAAACAAAATCCTTTGCTGAAATATTTATAGACATTTTCTCTATACACAAATACTTTTTGACGACAATAGACGGTTTTAGTAAACTAGGACAGGCTCTTATGCTCTCAAACCGATCCACCCCTGAAGTAGTTCGTGCGTTAATAAAAAATTTCTCGTTCTATGGCGTACCAAACCGAATAAGTGCCGATCCCAGAATCGAATTTAACAATGCCTTGTTTAAAGAAACACTACAATTTTATAAAATCGATCTACACATAGGTACGGCACATAACCCCAATTCCATGGGTTTAATAGAGCGTTTTCACTCAACCATCTTAGAAATATATCGTATCGCAAAATATGTGCGTCAAATTACTGATGCTGCCAACGTAATGACGTACGCAGTTATGTCTTACAACCAAACCATACATTCAACAACAGGCCTTACGCCTTTCGAAGTGGTCTTTAGACACACTGATTCAAATAGCACTTTTGCGGTTAACTTTAATAAACAATATACGCAACAATTAGTCAACGATCATATGAAGCGAACCAAATATCTCTACCAATACTTAACGGACAAAATAATGGCAAACAAGGAAAACATTAAAGAAAAACGCGGTGGCGAAACATCATTCGATATACAAGAAGGATACATACCCTTCAACTTCAAAGGATAGATAAGAATCCAGGCGTATTGATTCTGAAGCAAGGTCAAGCTAGCGTAAGTTATAATAAGTGGACTATTATTAAGGTTTTAGATTTAAGTTTGATTCATGAGGACTTAGAATTTAATATTAAAAGGTACGCAAACTTTAATGAATACATACAGGAACATTTGGGCAATGAAACCTCGAATTATCAGTTGCTTGATGTAAAACTCCAAACGGATTACGTCATGAACAGTAGCATTGAAAAGTTTAAGCAGTTAGCCCCATCGATAAAGATTAAACGTGGAATTCTAAATCCTCTAGGATCTATTATTAAGGTAATTACCGGTAACCTAGACCATGACGACGCTACCAGATATGATAATATGATTGATAATATAAAAACACGCCAGGATGCATTAGCAAACAAGGCGACGCTAATAACTGAAATTTCTAAAACTCTAGTTAAAATAATGAATTCTACTAAGAATAATTTCATTCAAATAGAAGAAGAAATTTGGGAGATGACAAAATTAATTAATCAAACCAGCATGAACATTGCGATACATAATTTTGTAAATATCTATAATCTATTTTTACACAATTTTCAACTATTTTGCAGTCAATTGAATGAGATTGAAACTTCCGTCACATTCAGTAAATTAAAAATATTACACCAGTCTCTAATAAAGCCTGATGAATTGTTCAAATCATTAAAATCCATAGAACGGTCTAATAAACTTGTATACCCAGTAAGCTATGATAACCTAGTTAAGTTGGAACAGTGTATAGAAATAAAAGCTTATTCTAATGGAAGTCAAATAACATTCATCCCAGAGATAATATAATATATAATTGTTTATTTGCACCTTCAAGTTAACAAGTTTTCCAAATTACGGTTAATTAGGTCGAAAGGTTAATTAATTGTGATATTTAAGTGTTACAACTGATACCTAAGCTAAGATAACTTAATATCTTGTATATATAGGTATCAGCGCCCACCCTCATAATCACTAGCAGAGATTTACATGTCCTCATAATTACAACAATTGATGCAAAAATTAAGACTAAAAAAATCAAAAAAAGAAAATAGATAACGGCAAGAGTGGCAAGTGTGTAGTGTGTGGTGTGTGGTGTGTGGTGTGTGGTATGTGGTGTGTGGCGTGTGGTGTGTGGTGAGAGTGTATGTGTATTTATATGTGTAACTTCTTCACGCTCGAGCGGTTGAACAGATTTGGATGAACACTAGCACGGGGGAAGGCCATGTCCCGGAGTAGCACATAGGACACTTTTTACCCCGGCTAGTATGTTCCCATGGGACAATTTTCTAATTTCACACAGGTGAAGCCGCTGGCAGAAGCTAGTATTACAACAACATTATACATTTCTTTGTTTTATTATGTTGATTAAAAATAAATAAATAAATAACTACTCATGAATATGTTCAAAAACACACATATACATATCCATCACCATATCAAGACTATATTTTAAAGTCACTAAAAACATTATTTTAGTATAGTAAATAGCTTCTCCGTTTCGTCATAGGTTAGCGACATGAGCCAATTGTTTAGATTCTGTTTACATTCTTTTTTTGTCATGGAGAAAATTTCTAATTTTTTATTCGCGATGTTAAAAAGTTTTGGGCCTAGATACATTTTGAATTTTTGAGCAAACGAAGTTCGGCAGGGTACTGATTTAAAAACATCAAAACGCCTCCTCCTTGTGTTTTCTTTTTCAGTAAGAGTATTTAGCCTGACACTGGAATGCTCTCTCAAGATCAACGCTAGCACAAAGAGCTTGCGTACAGTAAGCACCTCACAATCCTTGTATAAATCAGTGGTTGGATAATCCTTTGGCTTAAAGTAACTAACTTTCAACAAAGCTCTTTGTGCTCTTTCAGCAATTAAATTATGAGTTTTTGCGGCGCCACCCCAACAAGTAATACAATAGGTTATAACTGTTTGACACAAGGAATAATAAATCATTCTCATTATGTGAGTATTGGCCGAGTATCTAATTTGTTTAAACGCGTATATAAGTTTTCTGATTCTGCTTGCCAGGTTAATTATATGTTTTTTAAAGTTCAAATTTTTGTCAAATATAAGCCCTAAATATTTGATTGTGTCAACATTAGATAGAGTGGGACAGGAACAATCCAACGATTCCCCGTAGCAAGCGTGTGAGGTTATATGATGCGTTGCTTGCACTGACTCACCAAGGTTGCGAATTGAGAACGTGATGTATTTAGTTTTTTCCGTGTTAAGTGAAAGGTGATTAAAAGCTAGCCATTTTGAAACCATGTTAAAACCTTGTTGAGCCTTCTGAAAAGTCTCATTCCAAGTATCACCACGGAATGTCAAAGTAGTATCATCTGCGTATGAAATAATTTTACAGTTTTCAATATCAAGTTGTGTGAGGTTATTAATATAAACTAGAAATAAAGTTGGACCTAAAATACTACCCTGTGGCACTCCGTGGGTAACAGGTAGACTATCACTAGTGTAATTGCCAATTTTTACCCTTTGTTTTCTTCCAGACAAATAATCTTGTAGTAATTTGAGCTGATTTCCACGAATACCAAGCTGATATAGTTTGTTGACTAGGGTGGAAATAGAAACCGTGTCAAAAGCTTTCGCAAGATCGAGAAATATCGTTAGGCATTTCTTTTTGCTATCTAAAGTTTGGACAATGTGGTCAGTAAAGTCATTTAAGGCATCTTCAGTAGATTTACCTGATCGGAAACCATATTGACATTTCGAAAGCAGATTATATTTTTCTAGATAACTAACAAGTCTCTTATTTATTATCCTTTCAAATATTTTTGAGAGAGATGTCAATATAGAAATAGGACGATAGTTGGTGACACGGGTTCTATCCCCACCCTTAAAAATGGGTCTCACTATAGACTGCTTAAGTGCTTCGGGGAAGATACCCATCTTTAGGCACATGTTAAAGATATAGGTAAGCGGGCCTAATATATTATTTTTTATCAGCTTTAGTATGTCAGATGAGATTCCATCATTCCCAGCAGCACAGTTACTTTTCAGACCTATGATGAGTTTATCAATTTCATCCTCATCAGTGTCAAGCAGCACAAGTGAGTTGCTAGTTAATGACGAATCCCTTTGAGTAGGTTTACTAAAATTAGGTATGGTAGTTGGTGTTGTGATTTTGTTTGCCAAATTTTCTCCAATGGTGGCAAAGAAGTTGTTTACGGCATCGACTGATCGGTTAGGGGTTGACTCTAATGTAAGGAGGTTAATTGAGTTATCTGTTTTAAAATTTCTATTAGTGATATTATTTATAGCTTTCCAAATATCTTTATTACTATTTCCAGCTTCTGTAAGTACTTTCTTTTCGTATTCGCGCCTTATTTTATTTATAATTTTATTGCAATAGTTGCGGTATCTTTTGTATGTAATTTCTAGGACTACGTTATCTGGATCTTGTTTAAGTTTCCTATGCATCCGATCCCTATTACGCGCACATCTGACTAGTCCCATTGTCATCCAAGGTTTTAATATTCTAGATCTATTTGTTATATTTAGAAATTTGGTATTAATCTGCATAATGTGAACTATTTTAGAAATAAATATATCCATGGCAGCATTAGGGTCGATAGCATCAAAAACTGTTGCAAAATCCAGTTGATCACACGCCAATCTTATAGCTTCGAAGTCAAGTTTAACTATTTGCCTTTTCGGAGATTTATCTATGCTTTTGACCTGTGCACAACATAATATGGGTGCATGATCAGTGATGAAAGATTCAATAATAAATGTCTTGATGGGTGTTTTTGTCTTCAAGATTACATGATCTAGACAACTATGTGCACGTGTTGGTGTGTGAAATGCTGGAAGTAGGCCGTTAAGGGACATAAAATCAAGGTAATCTGGTAAGAGGCGATCAGAACTATTGGTAGCAATATTTACGTTAATATCACCCACTATTATGATATTTCTGTAAGATGACAAGCCGTCAATTATTTTTTGTAAGGACAATAAAAAGACCTTAATAGTCTTGAAACAAAAAGGACGGTATATCGCCAAAACAGCCACATCATCATTTATTCTAATAAGTATGCAGTTTGCTTCACATATAACAGGTTCTTCGAGAGAAGCTTTCATATTATCTTTAATAAATACAACAACGCCATCGTTCTGATTATAATGAGAAGATGTCGACATACTCTGATACCCATCCAATGTAGGTAGACTTCGCACACACGACATCCAGCACTCAGAAAGCACTATAATGTCGCATTCAAATTGTAGCCTCTGAAGGAGGATATTAAGACTATCAAAATTAGCATTAAGACTACGAATATTTTGCGACATTATTTTTAAGTAGCATTTGGGTTGTATCAGAAAAGATGCACAGCTTTCAGGTTCACAGCTAACTGTATCAGATATTGAATAGTCATCAATCTCACTTAATAAATCTTTATCGAATTTTATTTTAAAAAATCACAGTGGTTAACAACTTTATCATCTGATTTTTGCGTTTTAATATTGTCAAAAAGTTTTTACAATTAGCGGTAAGTATGATCCAAGACAGTTCAATATACATAGGTATATACAAACGCACATGGATAGTATTCTTAAAATTGGTTTATGACGTAGTAGTACAATGTATAAAGTAGTAGAAATTAACATCATGTTAGAAATGTATAATGTATTTTTTTGAATGTGTGTTAATTGTGTCATGTGTATATAAGCAGTTTTATGTAGTTTAGTGTGTGTGTTTGCCGTTTTACATGCAAAATAAAAAATAATGCAAAGATAGGAAAGAAGCAACATTTTCAGAAATAGTAGCCAGATCATATGACCGTGTAAGAAATATACAGAAATGATTATATGATATAAAAATGGCTTCGTAGAGAGTCATGTTTTCATGTTTAGAAGATTAGTCAGTTGTTTTTCAGTTTTGATATGTATAGTTGGTTCTGATTCACCTCTTTTAACCAGTACCTTTCCATTTAAGGTCCACACGTATTTCAGCTGATTATTTTGTAAACAGGTTCTAGAAATATAATGAAGTTTTCTTCCATTCGAGGTAAGGTGTTCCGTGATATAAACTGGTGTTGTTCCTTCCGCTCCCAAATTGCCACTGTTCAGTTTTATGTTATTTGACTGGTTATAGGATTTTACCGCTTTTAACACGTTATTCTTAGTGGTGTTGTTGCAAAACTCAATGAGTATCGTAGGGTGGCTATCTTTCTTGCTTGAGAGACGAAAGGCATCTTTTATGCAGGAGATTGAGACATTGGCATTGATTATTTTGAGCAGGTTACTTAGGTATTTTTGTACGTCATCTTTTACTTCATTTTGAGGTTTTGGTAAGTTCCTTAATTCAAGAAAATTTATTTTCGAGATCCGTTGCATTTCCTCTATTTTTTCATCTAATGACATAATAAGTGCTAAATTTTCTTTACATTCCTTTTCTAAACACTCACTTTTAAGCTTCATGTCATCATACTTTTTATCTATAAAAGATGTTGTCTTATCTAGTTCCTGGTTAAACTTCTGAATCTGCGCAAGGGAATCTTCTATTTTTGTGAGCCGCACCTCTGTAGCCATCTTAAGAGAAGAGAATTGATTTTTGATTTCATTCATCGTATCCGTTTGAAGCTTGATAAACATTTGTTTAATATCATCCTTAAAGCTTATAAACTCGTCTTTGAATGAAGGACTATTACTTCCTGACATACTTCGGAAACGTTTTATTCCCCTACTTGTTGTTTCATAGCTTGTAGGGGTCTCAGTTATTCCAATTGTTTTTAAATTGGGTTCCGATTGATTCTCAGGGGTCCGGATCATTTTACACACCGTAAATAAGTGCTTCTCTAATAATGAAATTTATTATTCAATGTTCTAAAACCCAGTGATCAGTAATTCGAAGTAAATCTTCTCAAAAGTTTCACGGAAATGTAATCGTAAACAAACCGTGTCACATTGGTGGTTTTGCATTACCTTCATTCATGCGGAGTGCAGTGAGTCATCTAAACTTCATACATTCGTTTTTTTGATTGCGCTTGTGCACACGCAGCGCTGTCGATGACGCACTGCAGGAAGCGGGCTCTGTACGTATCACTCGTCTCTTTCACGTTTGCGACGACACTCGTCTCGCGTAAACCGCAATGTAAGTACTTGACTATTAACGAACTATGCACGCCTGGTACTTCGCCCGAGTTTGATATTATTTTGCGCACTTTAAAATTACTATTTTATTAGATTTTTTGAAAAAAATAAGTACGAGGCACACGTCTATACGCCACCGCGATCCGAGGGGAAGGGGGAGAGATACCTATAATTAAAGATGAAATTTAAACATACTACAGAGCAATTCCAATACCCATTACCAATCATTTTAACCAGACAACAATCATTATTCCCAAGCACCCCTACCTCTTAGTAAAAGGGTCCGAAATAGTCTCGCTCTCCCAGCCTTGCAACGAACTCTACGAGGCTAAGTTCCTGTGCTACGAGGACGAGTCCCAACTGCCAAAAGAAGATACCTGCATAACCGCATTGATGAGGTTTTCTCACAACACGAGCTCTTGTAATCCTGTTCCAATTGAAATTCACACCCTTAAGATAGAAGCTGTGGGGAAAAGGCGTTGGATTATTTATAGTAAAGCCGAAAGCATACTGTCAGAAATCTGCAATAACGAGATAACAAAGAAAAAAATAAAGGCTACTTACTCTCTTCACTTAGATGGTCACTGCGATGTCAAGATTGGAAAAATTACCCTGAAATCGAATCCTACTGCCATAAGTAATATTGGCTCTTCGAAATTACCTATTGTCAATCTCCCGGATGTAACAGCCATCGAGCCACACCTACAACGGAAACCCATGAACTTGGACACTAGTGATTTAATACAACACCTAAACAACTTATTTGGAAGTAAGCAAAAGTGAAGTGTAAGACGGCAGTGTAAAGTTCATTAACGTGAAAAGTGTTAGCGTCGGCACTCTAGTGTTATACTTAATTATAGTGTTAAGTATTTGTGTATTCATAGTTCATAAGTATGGTAGAATCATAAAATATTGTTTTTGCCGAAATGATCGGAGTGACAATAATCATCCCAATGATGATCATCCCTCCGATAATTTCGAACTTATGGGGGGAGGAGTTATGCATGCTGTATCAAGCCCTAATATTATAACATCGTGCTAGTTGGTACGCGCCTTGGCGGCCGCCGCTGATACAGCATTCGTGGTAGAGTCGCGGGATGTTATGTCTAACGCCCGGCGACACGAGGTCGGTAGCGATAAGACCCTAGAATTAAGAACACTGTGTTCAAATTAGTTTTAAGTATTTTTAGTCTTGATTAAAGCGTCTTCGCGACCGGACTCACTCGTTTTCTTTCGAAAACTCCTTCGGCAGTGCCCCCGGTAGTTAACTACCGGGGGCACGAGTTAACTGACTCGAAAACAAAAACATAATTTTAAAGGTTTACCTTTTGTTCTAATTGAACTCGTGATCACGGTATTGATCACACTAATACCGGTATTGAAAAAATCCGGTATTTGAATGACTAGTACATACCTTAAGGGCTATATTTCACCGGGACACCATGGCGGCGCGATCGGTTGCGCCGCCATGGTGTCCATAAGCTACCAAACTAGATGCCATACAGACACCAGAGTAGCTACACCACACTGAGACAGTATAAAAATGGACCTTAAGTGCAGGGGTCCGAGTTGGTCGCGCCGCCAAATTGGTTGCACAACCAAACGGACACCAAGGGGGCTATTGGCTAACTTTTTCAATAACAGTTGACAACTAGCATCCGTTGCACACAAAACTTAGTTGTCAACTGAGAATTTCATACAATTGTTATTACGTATCACACAAGTGACTAACAAACTACAGTGGAAATGTGGTGAATTATAAAAAATTACGGTGCCTATTGTGACCACTCTAAAATTTTATCGACTATTATACAGCTTCAAAAGCTTACACAATCAAAATTTTAAAAGTATCGATACAATAACATCTGTCAAAACGTGTTACGGTGGCTATCAAAGGCACCAGTGGCTAATGACGTCACTGCAGTTGGTCACTGAAGATAAGCAATACGAAACTAGCTGTTTGACAGTTCAATGATGCACATTGTTAACAAGTGATCATCACTTGAACTGTCAACGGAGTAACGCAATAGCTCCGCAGGTGAGTAACTCTCTATAGAGCTGTATACATTTTGTTGGTTGCGACGGCTGGTCGCGCCGCCATGGTGTCCCGGTGAAATATAGCTAAAGGTATGACGTTATAATATCTGCTACGGCTTTGTTCAGCCGTTTATACAAACGGTGTAGCGACATCTATGGCGTCACATAAGAACTAATCCTGCATCGCGCAATCAAAGTTCTCCGCGCGATTAGAACATAGAACAGCCCGAAATCATCTATCGGGCAGTCGGGCAGTAGCCCACCAGACATAACACCCGTCTGGCCGGAGGATCCTCCCTTTTCAACGGAGGTTTGCGTGACTTTACTCTCTGTTCCGCCTACCTCCAAATATGTTTGTCATTCAAACTTTCGCCTTTGTAATGTTAATGTGATTACTTACAGGAACAGAGCTGGTGGAGTTACTGCTAGACCCTGAGGACTGGTTCCCCACGGAGCCCTACAAGATGGTGTTCAGTAGGAAAAAGAACCCAAAGTGGAAGGACTTCCCTTACCAGTGCGAACATTGCTTCAAAGTAAGTATCTTATATTAATTTTTTATTATCTATCTGTTGTCTCAGGTTAAACTTGCGTCGGATGGCGAACAGTGGGTAGCTCGCCGTCTTTCCGTTACCCTAGGAACTCAATTTCACATTTAAATTAAGATTTTCAGTACTCCATATCCATTTAACAGCCTCGGTCGGATATATCCGACAGACACTCTTGCGTATATGCCGTCAGGGTCGCACATTCACGACCAAATACTCCATCTCGTCAGCTCTTCTGTCGAGACGAACGAGAGGGAATACCCAGTCGCAAACACACGACCCTGGCGAAAAGAACACGAAAACACTCAAGATTCAAAGCATTTTATTTCAAATAAACCATTTATAGGCACTTTTGAAAAGTCAAAAAGTCAGTCAGTGAGAAATAAATGATGCTAATTGCACATTCCAAGGCGTAGATCTCTGTTGAGAAGAATGTGCAAGAAACTCCATGGACACTCTTTTCAATCATGTTATCTTTACATGTTTCTTGTCGCTATCATGTGAGAACAATGCCAATAAAGTAAAAATAAAAACTAAATATAGATATTAAAATAACAACTGGCAGCTAAGAGATGACCAGTCTCAACTGACAGCACCCGTTCACGGACATGACGCTAATATTACCACCACTAAGCTCAACCATTTTGAAGGGAACCAAATGATCCAACACACGCGCCACCATCAGTGAGACATTTGAGTGAGCATGACAAACTCAACTGCCGTGCTCATTTACGTCAAACAAGTTCAATAGTTAGCAATAGCTCCATGGTCTCATCTCGTCGGAACAATCCGACGAAAGCGGTTAAAGGGTTTAATATCTATCCAAAAATTCAACCATGATGTTCTCCAATTTATTTCTTTCCAGGGCTACCGCGTAGCTTCCACGCTAATAACCCACGCAGCAGAGCGGCACGGCTGCGTGCCCAAGGACCTGGCCATCCCGTGCCCCTGCTGTCCTCACGTCTCCACGCGCAGGAAACACCACAAGAAGCACCTGGAAAGCCACGAGAGCAGAAAGCATAGGATATTCTGTTTATATTGCTTGCCTGCCTGTAAGTAACACCATTTATCATCATCATCATCATTTCAGCCGAAAGACGTCCACTATTGGACATAGGCCTCCCCCAAGTGTCGCCACAAAGAACAGTCCTATGCGTCTCTCATCCATCGGATTCCCGCGACCCTCACCAGGTCATCGGTCCACCTTGGCCTTCCTGCGTCTTCCGGTACGCGTTCGCCACTCCAGAACCTTTCGGTCCCATCGGACATCTGTTCTACGAGCAATGTGCCCTGCTCACTGCCATTTAAGTTTGGCGATTTTTCGGGCTATGACGGTAACCTTGAGTGTGTGACAACTGTGCTGGGGCACAGAATAAGAAATAGTACAAGTACAGAAATTGCACTGCGTGATAGCAAACATACGAATTTAAACCTAATAACAACAGCGCTAATCTTCATAATACATTGCACGGCTCGGACACGACCTTGATTATATTAGCCTACCAGATCCAGTGGCGCTCGTAACAAATCAAAATGCACCGTAAGTCCGCGCAACGAGAGTTTCTTTTATTATGCCCGTTATGAACCTTTGAATAAGCCGCTTCTGTTGTAGGGTTGTGAGTTGTTGCGAGACACAAAGTCATTAGTCCATTGGGACCAACAGGGGCTAAGCCCTTGGTCTTAGAACGCAAAGGACAACTAGAAGAACATAGGTGTGGTTTTAGTTAGTAAAAGTTTGACACGCCTCTCGCTTCGCCATAGAGCGGGAGAAGAAATGATTTTCCACCAAAAAAGGTCGTGAGTCCATTTGTTTAGGTAGGTACTTTACTAAATGTAAACATTCTTTATAAGAAATGCCTTTTAAAGTATATGTACCTATATTATCTACAAAATATATTTTCGTAAAATGCGAAATTAGTAGTAGGTACACTACGTTTTATAGCATAAAATAAATTCAGAGTTTTTTTAAAAATTACATGGTAGATAAAATTGATTTGTGTACCTAACATGTACCTAAGTAGTAATTTCCATACTTTAAAATGTATTTATAGAGAGACATGTTATGATTGTTTACATTTAGTTATGTATCTAATTGTCTAACTAAACAAATGGAACAAAAGCAGGTCTGGCGCACTTCTAACTATAGGCACAGAATAAGAAATAGTACAAGTACAGAAATTGCACTGCGTGATAGCAAACATACGAATTTAAACCTACTAACAACAGAGCTAATGTTCATAATACATTGCACGGCACGGACACGACCTTGATTTTATTAGCCTACCAGATCCAGTGGCGCTCGTAACAAATCAAAATGCACCGTAAGTCCGCGCGACTAGAGTTTCTTTTATTATGCCCGTTATGAACCTTTGAACAAGCCGCTTCTGTTGTAGGGTTGTGAGTTGTTGTGAGACACAGTCATTAGTCCATTGGGACCAACAGGGGCGAAGCCTCTGGTCTTAGAACGCAAAGGACAACTAGAAGAACATAGGTGTGGTTTTAGTCAGTAAAAGTTTGACACGCGCTCTCGCTCCGCCATAGAGCGCGAGAGAGAGCAATGATTTTCCACCAAAAAAGGTTGTGAGTCCATTTGTTTAGGGTAGGTAGGTACTTTACTAAATGTAAACATTCTTGTAAGAAATGTCTTTTAAAGTATGTACCTATATTATCTACAAAATATATTTTTGTAAAATGCGAAATTAGTAGTACCTAGGTACACTACGTTTTATAGCATAAAATAAATTCAGAGTTTTTTTAAATTACATGGTACTTAGACAAAATTGATTTGTACCTCAGTAGTAATTTCCATACTTTAAAATGTAGGTATTTATAGAGAGACATGTTAAGATTGTTTACATTATGTTAGTTAGTTATCTAATTATCTAAACAAATGGAACAAAAGTAAAGTCAAGTCACAGACTCACAGTTACTGTGGTCAAGTGGTACCTAGGTAGGTACTTGGATATTGTAATATAACTTTGTTGATTTCAGCCACAAAATTACTATCTATTTTGTGTTTCAGCTATGCGTTCGTAGGTAAATTTTAAAAGATGGATTAGCAATATTGTGAACACGATTTAAAAAACTACCGCCAGCCGCCGTGCCAGCAAAAAATTACGATTACTTACTGAAAAATGATGATACGAAAAAAAACACGAATCGTCCTCGTGTCTATAAACTGCAACAATAACCTACCTGTTATACATAATAATTAACATTTTCTATGATGTAACGTCGTGAAAAAATTTTGTAATTATGTTGTGTTGTTGCCCTTGCGTTAGTAGGTACTTATCTTGTAATCTTTAAGGTCATTGACTTTTTGCGCGAAAACTGTCGCAAACTGCAGAGCTGCGGTCCAGTCGTTAATCAAATAATAGCAAGAAATAAGAGCCACTCTAAGAGTGTTGAAAATGTTATAATTACTTACCTTTCGGGATCCTTTGGAAGAGTAAAGAATGAAAAGTCCACATTTTTAACCGACTTCAAAAAGGAGGAGGTTATATGTTCGGTTGAATGTATGTTTTTTTTTTTTTTTTTTTATGTATGTTCACCGATTTCTCGGTCAATTGTGGACCGATTTTGAAAATTTTTTTTTTGATTGAAAGGTTATGCTTCCAAGTTGGTCCCATAGAAATATTGTTATGATCTGATCATGAACTTCGTAGATATGGAACAGAACTCCTCATGGGATCACAGCAGAACTGTCGTAACAAGTAAAATTGCTTTGTTTATATCTGTAGTTGATGACTGACTGAAAGAAGAGGGGTAATATATCGAACTGATCTGATGATGAAGCCTGAAATTAGGCACCGCAACTCTGTAATAAATTAATTTAATCTAACCGTGTTTGGTATTATTAGAATAAAATTGTCATACGATGCACTCTGGCTATAAGGTATTTAAGTATGGCTAAGGGGTACTTTTTAGTGGTGGTACCATAACTAAAAAGTGAAAAATAAAAAACTTTTTACAAAAAAAATACAACCGACTTCAATGTAAAAAAAACACTGAAAAGTGCAAAATAACTTTAATTTCGGAAGTCGGTGTTAAATAACGAAGAGACAGAACTATTATAGAAACACCGACTTCCGAAATTAAAGTTATTTTGCACTTTTCAGTGTTTTTTTTACATTGAAGTCGGTTGTATTTTTTTTGTAAAAAGTTTTTTTTGTTGATAGTCATGCACCCATATGCTATGCAGTATCTTTTGGCTTTTTGCGTGCCCATATTTATAATAAAACTCTGTAGAAATGCGAACATATTTTTTGTTAGCGCGCGTCAAGCGGCATGCGGCAGTTCGAACACGCGTGTGACACTCAACTGAACTAGCCCTATAACCCTTTAACGCACACCTTAACTTTTTTTTAAATTTATGATGATTTTAAGTGAAATTATATTCAGTACTGTTATTTATAATAATATGTAGTGATATATTTTTCAGAAAGTTGTTATTTTCCGAGAAAACCCAAAAAAACTAGTGGCCAGTATACTGACCACCGACCGTTCCGCATCAGTAACTCTCCCTGTATAATCACTGGCCTGTAAACTGGACACATAAAAACCGGTTGCTTTTTACATAATAAAATGAAATTTCTGTGTATTTCATAATTAGTTTTTAATCAGTCTCCAAAAAAATAACATAATTAGCGTATCATTTCAAACAAAATTTTAGTATTTCTTCTTCTTAGTCTAAAAACATAAAAAATCAATATCAAAGTGTTTTCTCCTCTAAATTATTAATAAATTTAACGAAAAATCAAAAATTACTATTGTGGTGTTCAAAATTCAATAGAAAAGGATAATTTGGATAGGCGGTGATAGCAGAGGCAGTGAGGGATGTGGCGGTGAGGGATGTGGCGGTGCTATTGGGGGTTGTGGTGAAGGCTGTGGTGGAGAAGCTGGTGGAGGAATTTGCGGAGATACAGATCCGTGTGGTAGTTCTGAAGAAGACTATGATTGATGACTATAACTACGGGTACTAAAGCTGCTAGTATTCGAGACGATATCGTCAAAACAATCATCAGCGTCGGAATCACCACCAATATCAGAATGGATGGCCTGGTCATCAGTAATGGCCATAATTTCTGCCCATTGATCTTCACTCAGCATCTCCAGATCCTGTGTGCTAAAATTCTTTCTAAAACAGCAGAAAAACGAGAATGAAAACACAATAACTATACGTACCTACAAATCGACATTTTTCGATATGAAAAAATAGCTAAAAAATTACGATAATAAGCTATAACTACCGAACCCGTATATTTGTGCTAATTGCACTATTTTATCCTAAAAATAGACTATATACTTGGTATAAAATGATGTAATTGATAAGCATTAATCGAAATATATACTTATGAGACTACCTCCAACACACATGTGTAATTTCTAAGTTAGATTTTTTCAACACACCTGTCTGGTTTTAATGGCAAAATAACATTGTTTATTTTATGATACTCGATTATATTTGTACGCAATAAGAAAGTTTATACTATAACCAAATCGTTTTACTCACATTTTTTACGAAGACATGTTTTTTCCTTGCACTACACACCGAAATACTTGACGTCTACTTGTGTTGACAACAAATACTAGTGCAGGTATGCGCAGTGGCCAGTTGACAGGCCACCGTAAAAAAAGGCGCGAATTTTGCATTGCATGTGACGTCCTTGAGCACTGGCTAGTTAAAAGGCTAGCGTGCTTTATTGGTTATCGTTTATGATCATAAGGTTCAACATTATTAAAAAAGTCTTTGAATTATCGACCTTAAAGTGATCGTCCAGTTTACTGGCCACTTTGTATGGGCCGTCCTATAAAGGGATAAAAGAGGCCCCGAGACGTAGGTATAAATTCAAGCGCGCGCCGAGAGTGCGCCGGGCCTGGCTGGGGTTGCCTTCCAATTTAGCTGGGTGCATGTGAATAAGGGTCCATTAATGTGGAACCACCAGTCTACAAAATAGATAGTCTGCAAAATTCTTTACTCTTATGTTTTTTGCATTTTGCAGATCAGTGTCAAGTTATATGTTGATTAAAATATGATTACTTAGCCACGACATCTTCCATTTTGTTACAACAATGCATCATCATAATCAACTTCTCACATAATCCATCCATCTTTTCTTTGGCCTCCCTCTCCCTCTCCTTCCATCTACATGTATACTCATAACTCTTTTAGTATGAAACGCATGTTGTTTCATCCCTCTTTACATGACCATACCAAGACAAACGATTCCCTTTCAACTTTTCAGTCACTGGCGCCACTTTCAAACTTCCTCTAATATACTCTGCAACAATGCAATGCGATTTTAATAAAAATTCTATTTTAATTTCAGACGATCCCTCGGAGCCATTCGTGAAAGAACCAGTGAAGTACCCATATGATAAGTTCCCACAATACTGGTATGCCTCAGAAGAGTCGTTACGTCTCCATAAAAAGCGAAAACATCCATATTCAGGCATGTTCAACGTTAGTTGGTTCAGTACATGGCGAGATGCCGCCCCTAATAGCTAATAGGATAAGGTAATGTAATTTTTAGTAGTATTTTTCGACGTTGACGCTGGCAACCCACAGTATTTTTTATCGTTTAGTAGGTTTTTTTCGATGCTGGCAATTTTTTTTGGTAGTATTTTTTTTAATGTGATTTTTATGGCAACTTTTAGGTTAAGAATTTTGTGATTGTGTATTAGTAGCCCTTTTTTGTTCAAATGATTTTTGATTTAATTAATTAATTAATCGGTAAAGAAGTTAGTATGGCAATACTTTTAGTTTGGTAGGATTTTGTGATTGTTCGAAAAGGAATATTCCAAATTTAAGTGATATGGTAACCAAGTAATTAATGTTGGCAACATTTTTGGCGTAGTTATAAGATTTTATCGATTTTTAGAGGCATTTCGGACTTCTAGTAAAGTTCGAGTTTTACGAACAAAATATAATTTACTAAGGGCGGTGTTTTAAATGCATGCTGAACATTTTTAATTATAATAAAATAATTCACTACAATTTATTTATTTTAACATGATTTTACTTAAAAGACTTTCAATGCAGCTTTTAAAATTAAGTCTTAGGAATAAAATAGCAACACTACGTGTTCATTTTTTATATTGGCAACTTTTTACAATATATTTTTTTAATAAATGTTGCCAACATAAGGCCAGTAATTGTAATGCATAATAATAAATAAAAAAAATGTAGTATTATTTTGTATAAGACGTATTTATGGCAAAGCATAGACACTAAGGAGGTTACTGATTGAGACGGCATTAGTAAAACATTCCATATAACCCATGCATGCATGTCAGCATGTCAGTGATCTGCGAAGCCTTTTTTTAAGCTCGGAAATCATCTAATGACTTCACCCGCCCTTGGGTGGGGCGAGAGGGCGTGTCAGACTTTTATTGACTAAAACCACACCTATGTTCCTATAGCCTTCGGCTGGACGGCGAGCTAATTATTGCTCCTCGTCTAAGCCCACGTCTACGGTGGTTGGTAGGCGGGGTCTCGGTGGCTGGGGCGTGAGGATATCCGTTCTCTCACGCGTGCAGCCGTCTCTTTCACTAGCATTACTGCTTAGCAGAAGGAGGCGACCGTCTGCCATTCCCCCTCGCTCCGGACCATGGCTTGTATCTGTACCGAAACACAAAAGGCAACTGAAGGAACACGGGTGGGCTTTAGTCAGTAAAAATCGGACACTTCTTCTTACTCCTCCTAAAACGGGAGATGTCATTAGTTGGTTTCTCACTAAAGAAAAAAGCGTGTTAGTAAACTTCACCTCTTACCCCCATAAAGATAGACTTTCCGTAATTTTTCTTCGATAAAAAAGTAATACATAATTCTATTTATTCTATCAGTTACATTATCAAAAAACTAACAAACAACTACGGTCCGGACTAACCGTTTCGCTTCGTCGTTTATACCGCGTACATCGAAGGACTGGAGCAATTTACCTGCTGCAGTCTTCTCGTCCGGTTATAATTTAGGTGTCTTCAAGGCTAGAGTGTATAGGCTCTTAATAAACTAGTGCGCCTCACCATCAACGATTGCATCACTGCTTACCATCAGGTGGGATCGCAGTCAAGCACTGGTTTATATACCAACTTGCTTCTGCCAGCGCTTTCCCGTGAAAGGTTTCTCTATCCAAACTTTGGACCCCCGTTTCATCCCCTTAGGGGGTGAATTTTGGAAAATCCTCTCTTAGTGCTCACCGACATCATAAGTCATAAATGTGAGGGATTATCTATATAAAGTACCGGTCTCTGTGTCAGGTAATGATAGACGTGGAACACCATTACCTGCCTAAACTATGATTAGATAAACCTTATCCTAGTTAAAGTTCTACTGAATCAAGATAACATTAGATAGATAAAGTGAAATAGAAATAGAGAACATTTCAATAGAGAATTTAAACATGATTAAATTAACACAGTATAGAATAAACTAAAACTAACTTAACCTAACTTTATAATAAAATGATTAATCTAATCCTTTATCTCTGTCAACGTGGCGTCGACAAAGGCCCTATGATAACAACTAAGAGGAAGATACCTAGTACTAGTCAATCAACATCCCTTGCATCGTCCCATAGATCAGGTGTCTCATCTATAATCCCATCATCCACGGTCGGGCCCGTGATTCCTCTAGCAAGCCTCCCCATTGCATCTGTCATCTGCTGAAGCAGACTCCAGTGGAGGGGATGGCCAGTGGTTTCTTCGACACCCTCTACAGATGATGGAGTTGGAGGCGTGCTAGAGGCGGGCCGGTCTAGTTTAAAGACCCTGACCCTTCCCCTGTTCTATCAGCAACTACTGCCTCAGCCGCCTTCTGATAGGTGTACCTGGCATATCTCCTGATAGTCCCCAACAGACCCACCATTACTTCAACTCTAGGGCTCAGTACCACCTTCCCATTGTTGACAGCAAGAATGCCTGCCTTCACCAGCATCCTAGTCCTGATGTCGTCATTAATGAGGTTGCCATTAATGGCTGCATCCACATACTGTGTTGAGGACTCTAGGAGATCCTCTAGCGATCGAGTCGCCATTTTCCTTTTATCTTTTGGTGAGGCAAGTGTTAGAGTCATTTCCACGTTCAGGAGTAGTGCTATCTCCCGAAGGTCATCCATGAACTGGCTGGCTGATGGTATTATCCCTGAGAACACTGTGTGCTGCATTATGAGAGGTATGTCTGAGCCAAATAACTTGCTCTTGAGCTTGCCCTGTATGCCGTCCTTAACAATTATTGTGGCGGTCTGGATCGAGAATGCTTGAGCAATCCTGGATAGGGTCAATTCTTTTGAGCCTAAAATGGTTTTATTCTGACTAGGGTCCATTATGATCCCGTATGCACTAGCCTTCCTCTTCAAGATTGCCCCAGCTGCCCCGTCGCATCTCATGATGGCCTTGGTAACGTTATTTCCCCTTTCCAGAAAGACGTTAAGGAAGAACATCAGATCAGTCTTGGGATCACAGTTTCCATATAAACTCACCTCTCCTACGTTGAGTGTCGGCTGATCTCCAGCCTTGATGGGATTTTCACTCGCCTTTTTAAAGAACTGTGCCATTATCTGACGCGCATCAAACCCCAGATATTTTACTGCTTCCCTCACAGCAGCACATTGCTTCCATTCAACTTCAGTGAATGCCATCCTGAATGCGTTCTCATTTTCTTGAGAGATACCAAGCCCTGCCATGAGGTCTGCAATCTGACTGTCTTTTAAGGCAAACACCTCTGCCACCTGAGATTTTGCTGCTGCCATCTTGCTTCGCTAATAATCTGAATAATTTATAAATTTTAATTACACCGTCTATGTGTAGATACCATCAATAAACAAAAAAAATCCATAAAAGGAAACCTTGTGCGAAAATTCACACTCCTAGTCCCAGTAGTTTTGGCTGTGCGTTGATATGTCAGTCAGTCAGTTTCTCCTTTTATATTAGACTAGCTTTGGCCCGCGGCGTCGCTCGCGTTAAGTATTATTATTAATTAGGTATATTTTTTTGCGGCACAAACTTTCATCCCCTATTTTATCCCCTTGGGGGTAGAATTTATCAAAATTCTTTCTTAGGGGATGCCTACGTCATAGTAGCTATATGCATGGAAAGTCTCAGCCCGATCGGTTTAAAATTGACAAAGTTTCATCCCCTATTTTATCCCCTTGAGGGTAGAATTTATCAAAATCCTTTCTTAGCGGATATGCCTACGTCATAACATCTACCTGCATGCCAAATTTCAGCCTGATTCCTCCAGTGGTTTGGACTGTGCGTTGATAGATCACTATGTCAGTCAGTCACCTTTGAGTTTCTCCTTTTATATTAGATAAAAAAAAAAACCCGCCCCCACCTCGCACAGGTGTTAGAAAACTTGCTTCTGCCAGCGCTTTCCCGTGAAAGGTTTCTCTATCCAAACTTTGGACCCCCGTTTCATCCCCTTAGGGGGTGAATTTTGGAAAATCCTCTTTTAGTGCTCACCGACATCATAAGTCATAAATGTGAGGGATTATCTATATAAAGTACCGGTCTCTGTGTCAGGTAATGATAGACGTGGAACACCATTACCTGCCTAAACTATGATTAGATAAACCTTATCCTAGTTAAAGTTCTACTGAATCAAGATAACATTAGATAGATAAAGTGAAATAGAAATAGAGAACATTTCAATAGAGAATTTAAACATGATTAAATTAACACAGTATAGAATAAACTAAAACTAACTTAACCTAACTTTATAATAAAATGATTAATCTAATCCTTTATCTCTGTCAACGTGGCGTCGACAAAGGCCCTATGATAACAACTAAGAGGAAGATACCTAGTACTAGTCAATCAACATCCCTTGCATCGTCCCATAGATCAGGTGTCTCATCTATAATCCCATCATCCACGGTCGGGCCCGTGATTCCTCTAGCAAGCCTCCCCATTGCATCTGTCATCTGCTGAAGCAGACTCCAGTGGAGGGGATGGCCAGTGGTTTCTTCGACACCCTCTACAGATGATGGAGTTGGAGGCGTGCTAGAGGCGGGCCGGTCTAGTTTAAAGACCCTGACCCTTCCCCTGTTCTATCAGCAACTACTGCCTCAGCCGCCTTCTGATAGGTGTACCTGGCATATCTCCTGATAGTCCCCAACAGACCCACCATTACTTCAACTCTAGGGCTCAGTACCACCTTCCCATTGTTGACAGCAAGAATGCCTGCCTTCACCAGCATCCTAGTCCTGATGTCGTCATTAATGAGGTTGCCATTAATGGCTGCATCCACATACTGTGTTGAGGACTCTAGGAGATCCTCTAGCGATCGAGTCGCCATTTTCCTTTTATCTTTTGGTGAGGCAAGTGTTAGAGTCATTTCCACGTTCAGGAGTAGTGCTATCTCCCGAAGGTCATCCATGAACTGGCTGGCTGATGGTATTATCCCTGAGAACACTGTGTGCTGCATTATGAGAGGTATGTCTGAGCCAAATAACTTGCTCTTGAGCTTGCCCTGTATGCCGTCCTTAACAATTATTGTGGCGGTCTGGATCGAGAATGCTTGAGCAATCCTGGATAGGGTCAATTCTTTTGAGCCTAAAATGGTTTTATTCTGACTAGGGTCCATTATGATCCCGTATGCACTAGCCTTCCTCTTCAAGATTGCCCCAGCTGCCCCGTCGCATCTCATGATGGCCTTGGTAACGTTATTTCCCCTTTCCAGAAAGACGTTAAGGAAGAACATCAGATCAGTCTTGGGATCACAGTTTCCATATAAACTCACCTCTCCTACGTTGAGTGTCGGCTGATCTCCAGCCTTGATGGGATTTTCACTCGCCTTTTTAAAGAACTGTGCCATTATCTGACGCGCATCAAACCCCAGATATTTTACTGCTTCCCTCACAGCAGCACATTGCTTCCATTCAACTTCAGTGAATGCCATCCTGAATGCGTTCTCATTTTCTTGAGAGATACCAAGCCCTGCCATGAGGTCTGCAATCTGACTGTCTTTTAAGGCAAACACCTCTGCCACCTGAGATTTTGCTGCTGCCATCTTGCTTCGCTAATAATCTGAATAATTTATAAATTTTAATTACACCGTCTATGTGTAGATACCATCAATAAACAAAAAAAATCCATAAAAGGAAACCTTGTGCGAAAATTCACACTCCTAGTCCCAGTAGTTTTGGCTGTGCGTTGATATGTCAGTCAGTCAGTTTCTCCTTTTATATTAGACTAGCTTTGGCCCGCGGCGTCGCTCGCGTTAAGTATTATTATTAATTAGGTATATTTTTTTGCGGCACAAACTTTCATCCCCTATTTTATCCCCTTGGGGGTAGAATTTATCAAAATTCTTTCTTAGGGGATGCCTACGTCATAGTAGCTATATGCATGGAAAGTCTCAGCCCGATCGGTTTAAAATTGACAAAGTTTCATCCCCTATTTTATCCCCTTGAGGGTAGAATTTATCAAAATCCTTTCTTAGCGGATATGCCTACGTCATAACATCTACCTGCATGCCAAATTTCAGCCTGATTCCTCCAGTGGTTTGGACTGTGCGTTGATAGATCACTATGTCAGTCAGTCACCTTTGAGTTTCTCCTTTTATATTAGATAAAAAAAAAAACCCGCCCCCACCTCGCACAGGTGTTAGAAAACTTGCTTCTGCCAGCGCTTTCCCGTGAAAGGTTTCTCTATCCAAACTTTGGACCCCCGTTTCATCCCCTTAGGGGGTGAATTTTGGAAAATCCTCTTTTAGTGCTCACCGACATCATAAGTCATAAATGTGAGGGATTATCTATATAAAGTACCGGTCTCTGTGTCAGGTAATGATAGACGTGGAACACCATTACCTGCCTAAACTATGATTAGATAAACCTTATCCTAGTTAAAGTTCTACTGAATCAAGATAACATTAGATAGATAAAGTGAAATAGAAATAGAGAACATTTCAATAGAGAATTTAAACATGATTAAATTAACACAGTATAGAATAAACTAAAACTAACTTAACCTAACTTTATAATAAAATGATTAATCTAATCCTTTATCTCTGTCAACGTGGCGTCGACAAAGGCCCTATGATAACAACTAAGAGGAAGATACCTAGTACTAGTCAATCAACATCCCTTGCATCGTCCCATAGATCAGGTGTCTCATCTATAATCCCATCATCCACGGTCGGGCCCGTGATTCCTCTAGCAAGCCTCCCCATTGCATCTGTCATCTGCTGAAGCAGACTCCAGTGGAGGGGATGGCCAGTGGTTTCTTCGACACCCTCTACAGATGATGGAGTTGGAGGCGTGCTAGAGGCGGGCCGGTCTAGTTTAAAGACCCTGACCCTTCCCCTGTTCTATCAGCAACTACTGCCTCAGCCGCCTTCTGATAGGTGTACCTGGCATATCTCCTGATAGTCCCCAACAGACCCACCATTACTTCAACTCTAGGGCTCAGTACCACCTTCCCATTGTTGACAGCAAGAATGCCTGCCTTCACCAGCATCCTAGTCCTGATGTCGTCATTAATGAGGTTGCCATTAATGGCTGCATCCACATACTGTGTTGAGGACTCTAGGAGATCCTCTAGCGATCGAGTCGCCATTTTCCTTTTATCTTTTGGTGAGGCAAGTGTTAGAGTCATTTCCACGTTCAGGAGTAGTGCTATCTCCCGAAGGTCATCCATGAACTGGCTGGCTGATGGTATTATCCCTGAGAACACTGTGTGCTGCATTATGAGAGGTATGTCTGAGCCAAATAACTTGCTCTTGAGCTTGCCCTGTATGCCGTCCTTAACAATTATTGTGGCGGTCTGGATCGAGAATGCTTGAGCAATCCTGGATAGGGTCAATTCTTTTGAGCCTAAAATGGTTTTATTCTGACTAGGGTCCATTATGATCCCGTATGCACTAGCCTTCCTCTTCAAGATTGCCCCAGCTGCCCCGTCGCATCTCATGATGGCCTTGGTAACGTTATTTCCCCTTTCCAGAAAGACGTTAAGGAAGAACATCAGATCAGTCTTGGGATCACAGTTTCCATATAAACTCACCTCTCCTACGTTGAGTGTCGGCTGATCTCCAGCCTTGATGGGATTTTCACTCGCCTTTTTAAAGAACTGTGCCATTATCTGACGCGCATCAAACCCCAGATATTTTACTGCTTCCCTCACAGCAGCACATTGTTTCCATTCAACTTCAGTGAATGCCATCCTGAATGCGTTCTCATTTTCTTGAGAGATACCAAGCCCTGCCATGAGGTCTGCAATCTGACTGTCTTTTAAGGCAAACACCTCTGCCACCTGAGATTTTGCTGCTGCCATCTTGCTTCGCTAATAATCTGAATAATTTATAAATTTTAATTACACCGTCTATGTGTAGATACCATCAATAAACAAAAAAAAACCATAAAAGGAAACCTTGTGCGAAAATTCACACTCCTAGTCCCAGTAGTTTTGGCTGTGCGTTGATATGTCAGTCAGTCAGTTTCTCCTTTTATATTAGACTAGCTTTGGCCCGCGGCGTCGCTCGCGTTAAGTATTATTATTAAATCAACATCCCTTGCATCGTCCCATAGATCAGGTGTCTCATCTATAATCCCATCATCCACGGTCGGGCCCGTGATTCCTCTAGCAAGCCTCCCCATTGCATCTGTCATCTGCTGAAGCAGACTCCAGTGGAGGGGATGGCCAGTGGTTTCTTCGACACCCTCTACAGATGATGGAGTTGGAGGCGTGCTAGAGGCGGGCCGGTCTAGTTTAAAGACCCTGACCCTTCCCCTGTTCTATCAGCAACTACTGCCTCAGCCGCCTTCTGATAGGTGTACCTGGCATATCTCCTGATAGTCCCCAACAGACCCACCATTACTTCAACTCTAGGGCTCAGTACCACCTTCCCATTGTTGACAGCAAGAATGCCTGCCTTCACCAGCATCCTAGTCCTGATGTCGTCATTAATGAGGTTGCCATTAATGGCTGCATCCACATACTGTGTTGAGGACTCTAGGAGATCCTCTAGCGATCGAGTCGCCATTTTCCTTTTATCTTTTGGTGAGGCAAGTGTTAGAGTCATTTCCACGTTCAGGAGTAGTGCTATCTCCCGAAGGTCATCCATGAACTGGCTGGCTGATGGTATTATCCCTGAGAACACTGTGTGCTGCATTATGAGAGGTATGTCTGAGCCAAATAACTTGCTCTTGAGCTTGCCCTGTATGCCGTCCTTAACAATTATTGTGGCGGTCTGGATCGAGAATGCTTGAGCAATCCTGGATAGGGTCAATTCTTTTGAGCCTAAAATGGTTTTATTCTGACTAGGGTCCATTATGATCCCGTATGCACTAGCCTTCCTCTTCAAGATTGCCCCAGCTGCCCCGTCGCATCTCATGATGGCCTTGGTAACGTTATTTCCCCTTTCCAGAAAGACGTTAAGGAAGAACATCAGATCAGTCTTGGGATCACAGTTTCCATATAAACTCACCTCTCCTACGTTGAGTGTCGGCTGATCTCCAGCCTTGATGGGATTTTCACTCGCCTTTTTAAAGAACTGTGCCATTATCTGACGCGCATCAAACCCCAGATATTTTACTGCTTCCCTCACAGCAGCACATTGTTTCCATTCAACTTCAGTGAATGCCATCCTGAATGCGTTCTCATTTTCTTGAGAGATACCAAGCCCTGCCATGAGGTCTGCAATCTGACTGTCTTTTAAGGCAAACACCTCTGCCACCTGAGATTTTGCTGCTGCCATCTTGCTTCGCTAATAATCTGAATAATTTATAAATTTTAATTACACCGTCTATGTGTAGATACCATCAATAAACAAAAAAAATCCATAAAAGGAAACCTTGTGCGAAAATTCACACTCCTAGTCCCAGTAGTTTTGGCTGTGCGTTGATATGTCAGTCAGTCAGTTTCTCCTTTTATATTAGACTAGCTTTGGCCCGCGGCGTCGCTCGCGTTAAGTATTATTATTAATTAGGTATATTTTTTTGCGGCACAAACTTTCATCCCCTATTTTATCCCCTTGGGGGTAGAATTTATCAAAATTCTTTCTTAGGGGATGCCTACGTCATAGTAGCTATATGCATGGAAAGTCTCAGCCCGATCGGTTTAAAATTGACAAAGTTTCATCCCCTATTTTATCCCCTTGAGGGTAGAATTTATCAAAATCCTTTCTTAGCGGATATGCCTACGTCATAACATCTACCTGCATGCCAAATTTCAGCCTGATTCCTCCAGTGGTTTGGACTGTGCGTTGATAGATCACTATGTCAGTCAGTCACCTTTGAGTTTCTCCTTTTATATTAGATAAAAAAAAAAACCCGCCCCCACCTCGCACAGGTGTTAGAAAACCTTTGAAATTCTCTACTTTAATATAATATTCATGTATTATACACATAAATCTTCCTCATGAATCACTCTGTCTATTGGTGAAAACTGTATGAAAAACCTCCCATAAATATCGCCACAGACCGGTCCATCGGACTCCCGCGACCCTCACCAGGGAGGTTACCATGACGTTTAAAGTAAGATTGTTTTATTCCTAATCCATTGTTGGTAAGAGATGGCGCTAGACAAACTGTATAGCTCTGTCTCTTACCCACACTGAAATAAGAACGAAACAATCTTACTTTGAACGTCATGGTACAGGGGCAGGTCATTGCTCCACCCAGGGAAGCCTTCCAACGCTGCATCTTCCGGTACGCCATTCCAGAACTTTCGGTCCCATCGACCATCTGTTCTACGAGCAATGTACCTACTCAGTCCACTGCCATTTAAGTTTGGAAATTCTTCGGGCTATGTCGGTTCTCCTGCTGGTATCTTCATTCCTGATTCGATCACGCAAGGAAACTCCGAGCATAGCCCTTTCCATTGCCCTTTGGGTGATGTCAAGTCTTCTGATGAGGCCCATTGTAAGCAACCATGTTTCGGAGCCATATGTCATCACTGGCAACACGCACTGGTCATAGACTTTCGTCTTGAGACACTGGTATGTTGGGACGAGAAGATACCACGCAGCTTCCCAAAAGGCAATGGAGGGGGCTATCCCCCTCCATTGCCTTTTGGGTGACTTTAAGCCTTCTGATAAGACCAATAATGAGTGACCAAGTTTCAGAACCATTTGTCTTCACTGGCAACACGCACTGGTCGTAGACTTTTGTTTTGAGACATTGTGTTTGTGGAACGCTGCTCAACCGAGTCGGATTCAACGATTGACCTCTTTCTCGAAGTTATACTCCATTCTTAATAAGACATTTAAACAACATTGCGTTGGTGGCATGATGAATGGCGGTTGCAATAAATAGTTAGTATTGTAACCACTTTTTTGCTTTTAATACCATCTTTATGTCTACGGAATAGAAATCAAAATTGGTTAAACGGACAGTAAAAAGTTTTTTTAATTGTCTCATTGCGAATGGAGTCTGAGCAACTTAACTAGACCAACTGTCCCAGTTAGATGTCATCTACAACTGTGTCCAATAGGTTTTGGTAATCGTAACTGACAGACTGTATAGATATTTAAGAATCTTTACTGACTATATCTATGTCAGCACCAAGGTCTAACCCAACCGGTTCCAACGAGGTTGGGTCTGCTTCCAGTCTAACCGGATGTCGCGGGCGTTTAAAGCTTTAAAACAATCTACTGAATCGCGTCCGCTTCGCTTTGCTCGTCGCTGCACCGCACCCACGTGAGTTTGGTCACGTAGGCCACCGCAATAGATCAAATATTTGTCTCTTACGCGCCGCTTCGCGTATAATGTAATGTCGTCTCAGTTAGCAGCCGGCTTGGTGGTTCCTTGCTCTGTGTATTTTATCCGTATACTCGCTGTAATTATGTTACTACTCGTAAATAATGCATTTATTGTAATCTTTAGGCAGCTGAAATGGTTAAAAAAGAAATAGGATGGAGTTACCAATTGTTGTTATGAGAGGGGACTTTTTAGTGGGATTTTTTTTTTCAGTGGGAATATCATCCAATGACATCCCCCGCTCTTGGGCTTTTACTGATTAAAAACCCACCCCTGTTCCTTCGTTGCCTTTCATACCAGGGCCGATACTTCCTTTCAGCAGCAAACCCTTGGCCCCAGTAGGCTTCGACCCTGCTGGGCCCCTACGGTTTGCTGACATCTCCTTGAGGCGCGCGTGGAACACTACGCGCCGTCGACGCCGTCCGCAAGGCCGCGCCTACGGTCGCCGGAAATCGGGATCGGGATCCCAGTGGCTGGAGCGTAAGGACCGCGCCCTCGCGCGTTCTCGTGCGTCCTCCTCCTTTGCTAACATAATTTTTAGGTGGGATATCATGAGGACTGAAACAGGACCCCCGGGGTCCTGGAACGCTAGCCAAAGAAGGAACGTCGGTTTGGTTTTAGTCAGTAAGTCTTGGCCTTCATCATCTCATTTCAGCCGAAAGACGTCCACTGTTGGACATAGGCTTCCCCCAAGTGTCTCTACAACGACTGGTCCTGTGCGCCTCGCATCCATCGGATTCCCGCGACCCTCACCAGATCATCGGTCAAAATTGTGGGAGGCCGCGCCAACGCTGTGTCTTCCGGTACTCGGTGGCCACTCCAGAACTTTCGGTCCCCCTCCAGAACTTTTCGGTCCCCCGGCTGTTCTGCGAGCAATGTGCCCTGCCCACTGCCACTTAAATTTGACGATTATTCGTCCTATGTCGGTAACCTTGGTTCTCCTGAGGTCTCTCGTTTTCTCGTCCAACAACAATTGGTACTCCCCTATAACAATACTTAGTGCCTTCGATGAATGGCTAAACAAATTCATGTTAGTTTGTAACTGTCAGAAGTCTACCTAAGTAAAGATCTACTTAAAGAATAATAATATTCCACAACTATCACACAACGCCATCTATACTCCATTCGTGTTAAGATTAGACATTGTAACAAACCTTTTTACTATCCGTTCAACCTATTTTGACATATATTCTATAGGCATAAGGATCGCATTAAAAGCAAAAAAATGGTTACAATACCAACTATTTACTGCAGTTGCTATTTGTCATGCTACCAACGCAATAAAATTCAAAATCGGTTGAACAGACAGTTTTTTACTGTCCGGTTTTGTTTCAATGTCTAACCTTAATGCGAATGGAGTTTAGTCCCAAACTAAGCAGAGCTTGGGCTATAAGTACTAGACAACTGATAAACATACTTATATATTTCTAAATACATACATTTTATAGATAAATTACACCCAGACACAACAAATGATCGTGCTCATCAAACATTTGTCTTGGGCGGGATTGGAAACCCACGACCTGAGCATAGTAGTCAAGGCCACTAACCACTAGACCAACAGGCCTAACATAGGAAATAGAGGAACAAAACAAACTTAATTTTTCAGTCCATGAATCAATTATGACCAAGTCTTCAATGACATTGAATGTTTGCTGCTCAAAAACATATCCTGCTGGCGTAATGGCCATCCAGACCCCCACCCTAATCCCTCAAGCAAAGCAAAGACCCCCCTGCCCCGTGTAGTGTTTACGTAATATTTGAATGGCCTCTGTGAATGCAGT
Source organism: Mythimna impura (assembly GCA_905147345.3). Lineage (NCBI taxonomy): Eukaryota > Metazoa > Arthropoda > Insecta > Lepidoptera > Noctuidae > Mythimna > Mythimna impura. The sequence continues at coordinate 4,146,201 of LR990365.1, read as the reverse complement.
TCAGAATATCTTAGAAAGTTACAGATTGTCTCCTAGCAGCGTTTTCCTATAACTATAACAGTTTAGGTAACTGCCTTTACTACCCCGTCTCAAACATCCCCCCTGTTATTGCAAGCATTTGACGATGAAAAATCCGCTATCACAGTACATTAGGTAGACTGCTGATAAAAGGGTCTTACACCCTATCCGCCTGTCCACCCTTATTAGAGTAAGCGTAAAATAACACATCACTGTATTTTTATATATAAAAAAAAATGTACAAAATATTAGTATTTTTCTAGCTAAATGGTTTGTTATCGTCGTGTGGGCTTTACAAAAATATATGTCAATTCAGGTTTTACAATGGTAACTAAATATTCTTAGTCCAAGAGCGAACGAAGCGAGCTCGGAATTGTAGGGCACTTCGACATGGACAGGTGTTTAGAAAGCTAATGTGGGAGCGGAGCGGTACTTCCGCTTTAGCCTTCGTTCCCTTGGGATCATTTTCTACTTTCACACAAGCGAAGCCGCTGAAAAGACCTAGTATTGAAGAATGCCCGCATGAAGGTAACAAACCAAACGCATTTATTAGTGTAGGTTACATAATCATGTTTAGTGTAGTTTTGGGAGGTGGCGTGGGAGAAACGAACAGATGTTATACAGGGTGACGTATTATCAAGATAAATATCTGAGCAAAATTTACTACTACTTGATTAAAAAAAGATGCACCGTGTAAATCAACAGGAAGAAGTAACATTGAGGTATTTTTGGTGGGAAATCATTAAATAACTCCTCCCCCGAGTGGAGCGAGGGGTTAGTGTCAGACTTTAACTGACGAAAACCCACTTGTGTTCCACCAGTTCCATTTGTTGGTGATACTATTTGCATTGTTCAAAAGAGGCACTGTGGCCCTGAAACGCAAAGGGCATCTAAAGAAACACGGGTGAGCTTAGTCAGTAAAAGTCTGAGGAGTATTTGGTTTTCCACCACAAAAAAAGGATGCTGCTAAGGAATTTTGTAAGAATCAAATTCAAGATCTTTTTATTTTACATAGGCCTACATGGGCACTTATAAAACGTCAGAAGCTAGTGCACGGTTCCAAATTGGTCGTTTCCTATGGAGAAGTACCGGCAAGAAACTCCATGGTTACTCTTTTAAAATCGTAGACCCACGCCACATATAAGCCTACAATTGTATAAAAAAAAGACTATTTCTAGAGAAAAAAAAAGCTTCCAAAATATAGAAATAATCCTATCATATACTATTTAGGCTGCCCGAATTTTTCCCGTATATCACAATACAGACCAAAATAATAACAGTATTAGAGCTCTAAGTTAGAATCTAGATGTTAAATGTACATTCTTTGTCAAGTGTCAAAAGTTAAGCAAGGTATAGAAAAGGATGGGTGACCGTATGTAGGATTTATAATGGATTGTGTATGATTTGAGGGTCTTACAAAGAATTGGGGATGTTGTTCCTGTTGGGCGTTTCAAAATTGTCGAGGATTTTTGAGTTTTTATGCAATGTTATGTTTAGTATAGAGATACTGATACACTTAAAATATTTAATATAAAAGTTATATAACATAACGTCGCCACTATTTGCCGAAAGGGTTAACAGCCCCCCTAGCCAAGTTACAACCGTTTCGTGTCGAATTCCGTTCTCCAATCGGTAACGCCTCGGTGTCAGCAATTGTAGAAAACGATAAGTTGGTAGCCATGTTGACGCGCCTGAGTCGGCCGCTCGTTCTCCAATAACAAAGGATGTAGCGTTGAACATTGTAGAAACGATAACAATTCATTCTATCATTTTGAACGATGTGAACTTGGCTACGAATTTTCTATTCGTTTGTTCTGTGACTAAACGTTGAGATGATGTCATTCCCATACATTTGATTAGTTTTCAACTAGCGTTAACGATTGTAGATTATCAACTTGGCTAGGGGTGCAGAGATGTGACGTATACTATCACTTTGTCAGTAATGTTGAAATGCAATGTACAGTCACAATAACAATAGATAATCTGTATACGTCACCAGAAAATCGAAGGTAGTCGCCCCCCTCCCCTCCTACACTTTCTGAATATCTATACGTAGAGCAAACACTTGGCTAGGCATCGCCCGAGACCTCTGCCTTTTTGGCCCAGCGGGGGGACACAATGTTAGCCTATCAAAAACTAATATCTAGCCTTCAAATGTTAAAATTGAAAATTGAAGACGATATAAACAAGTCTGCTTCTCCTCATTCAGGGCAATATAATTTACTAAAATGAATTCTTTAATTTATCCTTTTTTTCGGTGGGAAAATCATCCAATGACATACCCGCTCTTGGGCGGAGGGTGTGTTAGACTTTTACTGACTAAAAACCCACTCCTGTTCCTTCGTTGCCTTTCATACCAGGGCCGAGACTTTCTTTCAGAAGCAGACCCTTGGCCCCAGTAGGCTTCGACCCTGCTGGGCCCCTACAGTTTGCTGACATCTCCTTGTTAATTATCCTTATTTAAATATTTTCAAGTTTCTAATAGACTAAAAAAATAACATTGCATAAAAAGGATTTTGGACATGTAAGTCTCGTAAAATGTAAATTTTTTTAAATTACTTTGTCATTGAAAAGACAAAAATATAACAAATCTGACTAATTTTGAAATGACTTTAAATGAAACGACAATGAAAATGCAAATAAAAACCACATTTGGTAGTTACATCAACATTGTCAATTCAATACATCATCTCTGTAGCCTTTTCTTAACTATCGACTTCGAGTCTACCCAGATGCGGCTGAATACCCATGTTCTACATGTTCTCCACAACACAGTAAATACACCACAAAATTTTAATTAGTACAAATACTTAAAGGACTTATTAGAAAAGGTCTTGTTATTATTTAAGTAAAGTCTCAATAAATAATATTCATAAACAGCAAAGTTATTACCGTTTGTTTATATCCCAAAACTTTCACTCAATTTATGGAAACATTGCACAGGCTATTGATTTATGAATGAATGTATGACGAACAAAATGGTAAACACTGCGCGTAGTATTTTCTAGTAACAATTGTTATGAATGATTGACCAATTATGACAAATATTCATGGACAATTTTGGGATCTCGTTTTTTTTTTTTACTATTTACTACTCAAATATGATCAGTAACGGGTAGAGGATTAGAGCCCTAATTTTTTGTACTAATTAATAAATAGTGGTGTATATCTTATAATAAGTTCATATTCATAAAATTGCTACCAAATGTGGTTAGAACAAAAAGCGGGTAGGTTTAAGACTATATTTTCTGTACATAAAGTATTTTACATTAGTCGTGTAAGCTGCAATGTCAGAAGAAATTACTTTGATATATTTAACCAGTAGCTGTGCAGTATACTCGGTATTTACAACAAGCAAAAATGATTCGTCTGATTATTACAATTGGGTCTTAATTCATTTATTTTTGGTGGCAAAAATCGCAAATGGAAAGAAATTTTTTAAATTACCTTTTAATCGCCCACGTCGGAGATATCCGACAAACACTCTCGCGTTTATTCTGCCAGGGTCGCACATCCACGACCAAATACTCTATCTCGTCAACTCATCTGTCACCTATGGGGATTGAAGAGCTAAACTAGATGGAGTACTCAGTCGCAAACACACGACCCTGGCGAATAGGACACGAAAACACATGTCGGACAAGTCCGACGCAAGCGGTTAAACGGTTAAGTAAGTTGGAAACCATTCAAATCTGGTGGAAAGTGAAGCTGTCATGTGATAGAAAAAGGATGCATGAACTGTAATGTCATGTCACTGCCGGTAGGTTACGCGTGTACAAAAGAGAGCGGGATGTTCCCACCTCGCTCTCACTCTTCCTCATGCCAATATTTGAAAGGTTAATTGCTTTGCTGCTTTATTTAATAATCAATTTTGATGCTATTTTCCGAAAGATTTCTTTTTAGTGTTATTTTTTGTTTCAAGTCCCCAATTATAAATTATTTCTGATATCCATCTTGATATTCGTGGATATAGATTTCGATACACGGTTACGGAAGTATAAATGTTTGTTGTAATACCGAATATTGTGCAATGGATGTATTGGTAGCTAGCAATTTGGAATTATAAAACACACTAAAAAATCGCCTAGGCCTCTCAAAAACGTAAAAAAACGTTTGTTCATGTCTTATGTTGATGGAAAGACCTTACTTCAGGTGAAAATGCCTACAAAAATGGTGTATGCTCGTTGTCCCCGTTAAATGGGGACCCCAAGTTTAAAAAAAAAAAACAAATTTAATTTTAAAGTTGACAACGATACGTAAAATTTTAACTGTCCGTTGTCTTCTTTGCCCGTATGTACGTAAAGGAGACAACTGTAAGGTAATTTTATGACATACCGTTGTCCGTTTGATGGGGACCTGGACAGTGGCGATAACGGGCATACACGACAAAAATTAGCTACGAAAACTCCATTAGCTTACCATTTCAGAACAAACTTAACTATACAGCGTTCCTAGAATTCCTAGGTGTCCTAGGTCTTGTAACTCGTAGTTCGTGTATGTGCCTCTTACACCCAGTTTCTGGCAAGAATTTTATAATTTTTAATTTTCCTCCCAGAAACTGGGTTATAGTGTTTAAGACGATGCCTTTAACGTAGCCTTTCATGCCTTCATTCACTCAACTTATGAACTGAAATAATCTAGTGCTTATACAGACTAGAAAATATGTTATATGCGTTTTAAACTGTTTGTCATTGATGAATGAAATGAACTGGTTGGTTGTGTACATTTGCGGGAGGAAAATGTTAAGCGAAATGCAAATTTGCTTGAAGTTATTGCTTTTTCAGGTCAGTGCCAAGTTCTATGTTCATTAATACTTTAACCGCCCGCGCCGAATTGGTCCGACGAGTATTTCCGTGTCCTATTCGCCAGGGTCGTGTGTTAGCGACTGGGGTACTCCATCTCGTTTAGCTCTTCAATCCCCAAAGGTGACAGAAGAGCTGACGGGATGGAGTATTTGGTCGTGGATGTCCGACCGTGGTAGAATAAACACGAAAGTGTTTGTCGGATATATCCGACGGCGGGTTAAAACATGATTTACGACCGTAACACGTGTTTATTTACAGAAGTAAAATCATCAATAATCTCTGAGTTCGTCTTACACCATTGAAAGGCTATTTAATGAAAAATTCATTCAATATAGTTTAGCTGAACTGAGAGGGTTGTATTGAAAGAAAGAAAGAAGAAACGTTTATTATATTTATATATGTATCCTAATTCTACTGTATGTTTATTAACTCACACATACAGTAGAATTAGGATACATTACAATTAAAATACAGTAGAATTAATTATGAAAAAATAACTTTAGAATCTGTGCCAGGCCAAAAAGGTGCCTAACTCATGACAAATCGCGCTCTTAGGCGGAGCGGGAGATATGTCAGACTTTTACTGATTAAAAACCCCCTCCTGTTCCTTCGTTGCCTTTCGTATCAGGGCTGAGTCTTCCTTCCAGAATCAGACTCTTGGCCCCAGTAGGCTTCGACCCTGCTGGGCCCCTATAGTTGCTGATATCTCCTTGAGAACTCAGCATATGCTGCGATATTTAAAACGATAAATAACGCAGCGCTGGTATTCTGTTAGGGCCCGCGGTGATGCGCGGTATTGATGATGATTATAACTCAGTAAAGCCATATTTGTTACGGGCACAAATCATATTTTAATAAACATACAATTTAACAGGGACCTGCAAAATGCAAAAACACTTAAAAAAAACGAATTTCGCGGTTTTATCCTAGATAATTCATTTTAAGTCAAGAGTGAATAGATTATTTCTAGGCAATATGCTGCTTAATATTTTATTCTTCCGCCAGTGTACTTACCTGTATTTTATTGAACAGTATTTTCACAAAATAATCATAGTATGTTCATAGATTAGAAATAAATGGTGATAGAATCTACCTTGATGCTATTTTATAATAACATTTTAATTGCAAGGGATGCAGTGACAGAATAATGTGAAGTATGTACAGTCAGAGGGACGAATTTTTAAGTAAAATACATGTATGTTATAAATACACTCCATTCACATTAACATTAGCCAAAGTTTTTTTTACTGTCTGTTCAAACGATTTTAATTTTTATTGCGTTGCTGGCATGACAAATGTCGGCTGCAGTTAATACTTTTAATGCCACCCTTATGTCTACGAAATAGAACCTAAAATCGGTTGAACGGACAGTAAAAATCATTGTGAATGGAGTATACATTTTTGTCATTAAATTTAAATCACAACTTTAATTCTTGTATAGATACCGGCACGGATCTTGAGCGCTGACTTCTACAGTTCTACTTGCGCAGAAGCACGCAGAAGTGAAATATCGGGTCTCTTTAGTGGTATGAAGAGAGATGCGGGGGCGGGGAGTGAAATCCTTGTACAGCGATTGGCTCGCCGATATTGTACGATGCGCAAAGCGATCCCCGCTCTTTCGCCGAGCGCTCAAGATTCGTGCCGCTATCTGTATCAGAATAAATTGTTTTTAAATGGTAATTTTACATTATCTGCAGATCAATTTATTTCTCTGACTGTACAGCTGAAAGACTGTACTACTATCGTAGGTAAACCGACCAAATGAATGAAGTAAATTCTGAATCAAAAGTATCGCTACCTTATCCTCAATATAGGTGGATTGTAAGATAAACACAGCCCTAGAGGCTATTTTTTTTATCGATACCTATATATGTATTCAAAATTCGAGATAATATCAAATGTAACAAACTCTATGCTATACAAGATAAAGTTCGAATTACATTGCATAGCAGCATAGTATAATCAGCCTTATAATGTTCCCACTGCTGGGACTCAGGCCTCCTCTCTAGGAGAGAGAATGGGACGTAATCTACCATACGGTCCCAGTGCGGGTTGGTGGATGTCACATGTCTTCGAATTTTTGGTTCTAGGACATGCCGGTTTCCTCACGATGTTTTCCTTCACCGTTTCGACAGCAGTGGTGATGAAATAAATTACACAAAGAAATGCGCCTGGCTGGGATTGAACGTTACCACTTGACCTTTTATTTTATACTTGCTGCACATAATTTTTAGGGTATTTTTTGATAGAAATGGTTGGTCGTTTAAGTCTGTCATGTAGTCTTGACCATGGCGTGCCGGAAACATTTTGCTTTGTCTTGTGAGCATGTTTATAGCGGTCAAAAGGATATTTGCTTGCAGTTGGCAAACAGTTTAGCTGTGGCTAACCGAGTCTCCACTATATCTCGAATTCTGAATTCAAGTAGGTATAGAGGCATTTCTGATTTGACTTGGTCGGTTTGTAGACAACACACTTCATTTAGATCTCTTTATAATATATAATTATAATATAAAACTGTGTTATAGGTACTCCATTCGAAGTAAGATAAGACCAGACAAACCTTTTGTACTGTCCGTTCAACCGATTTTGACATCTATTCTGTAGGCATAAGGATGGCATTAAAAGCAAAAAAGTGGTTACGATACCAACTATTTACTGCAGCCGCCATGTATCATGCCATCAACGCAATAAGAGCCAAAATCGGTTGAACGGACAGTAAAAACAGTTTGTTTACACGTCTAATCTTACTGCGAATGGAGTACCGGTAGAAAAGCTGCGTAATCGTTTTAGTAAATATAATAAAATACGTTTATTGTAATAATAATCCCACTGAAAAAATAGTATTTTTGACAAAAAAAAAAACTATGTTAGACTTTTAATGTACGGGTGTTAAAATACTCCGATTTTATGATTAAGAATTTTAATTTGTAAAAATTATACGAAAATAAAATGAATAATGAATTTTGTACAAGTGATTATCTGTAAATAAATTGCATTTTTTATATAAAAAAATAACCTTTTGTTTTTATTTTTTACTAGTGATTTGTCCTGGTTTCGCTCTGGTATTTATTACAAATTATGCACACCAAGCTTCCCCATTTGTTGAACTTTAAAGAAAGAATTAAGGTTTGAGACTCGCCAAGACACGTCGGCCTTATTGTACCACCATCAGACATCTTGAAACCTCAAGCATCTCCCGTCAGGACGTGAATTGCAGTGGTCTATATGGAAAACTACTGCAAACACGAATTGGCGAAATTGTGTTTTATAGACCCGTCGGATACTCAATGTGAGTGCGGGTGCCCCTTTTCAAAACATGAGTTACACGTTAGAGTGCCCAAGTGCTCATACACCTGCAGTTTGGAGGATTTAATGAGTGACTGATACTGCCAGGGGCGCCGACAACGAGAAATAAACAGTGGGTTCCGAGCACCCGTGAGAATAGACATCAAGAAACAGATCAGTAATCGCCTTTTAGGGATGGCGTTTTTTCATTACCCGACGACTCGTTTGCGCAGTGGTTTAGAGCGCCCGCCGGTTGAGACGCAAGGGTCGCGGGTTCGATTCCCGCATCAACACAAATGTTTCTTGCTGAAACAGATATTTGTGTTGGGTCTGGGTGTTCGTGGTACCTTCGTTGTTCCTGGTTTCTATAGTACAAGGGAAAACCTTAGTTTGGGACCAGGACAATGTATGTGATGTTGTCACAATTTACTATTACTTATTTATTTTTATCAAACATAATTTGTAATTAAGTACGCATTATGTAAGGGGCCGTTCAAGTATTACGTAAGCAGATTTTTTTGCAAATATTAACTCCCCCCTCCCCCTTGTCAGCAAAAGTAAGCAAAGCTCTCACCCCCCCCCCCCCCCATGCTTACGTAAACATTGCATGGTACAAGCATTTGTCAATGTGTTGGTTTCGTTATTAATATAGGAGCAGCAGTTGTAAGTCTACAAATAAGATAGGTTTGAAATGAAGGAAAAACAAACTTTATTTAAAATTTTGACATATTAATTCAAATTACCTACCAGTCCATGATACAGTACGAATCCATGACTCTAAATCGTCAGATGTTTGCTGCTTAGTGATCTGTGTCGTGTCAACTCATTTTCTTGCGACTTTGGAACATCGACATCGTTCTCTTAAAAAACTAAAAAAAACAATACTGCTGACGTAATCACCATCTAGACCCCCCCCATCCCCCATGTCATCAAAAATAAGCAAAGCAAAGACCCCCCACCCCCCTGTAGTGCTTACGTAATACTTGAATGGCCCCTAAGTAGGACATTTAATTTTTGTCAGTCGATCAGTGTGCATTTCTCTTCTCACACTTCGCTACTTTTTTGAGTCATCAAATGAGCATGAGCACCCATGAGGTTTTCTAAAAGCCGGCGCCCCTGGATTCTGCAGTTAACGTAGCCACCTACTGCGCCCAAACAACAGTTAAACTAGTTTCTTTATTTTTATTGTACACACAACTTTTATAAAACAAACAAAATAGGTTAGCTGATGTACACAGGCGAGATTAACCCCTGATTTCTGAATTAAGCATTTGAAGTTGAGTATTTCTCAAACTCTAGCCTGCAAACCTGTCAAAATTTGGCGTTAAAGTACGGTTTGAGACATACTTAACTCAAAATACTCAATTCAGAAACCCGCCCTAACCCTCGATTGGGTTTTCTTACAGCAAACTAATATGATTGAGAGAGAAATTTTGCACACACAGGCAAATGCACCAAAAAAATTGAAGCCCATTATAAAAATCTTGTACCCATTGTACCCTCAGATTTAAGTTTATGTAGGTATAAGTTGTGTTACTTTTTTGGTGTACAACAAAGTTTATTCTATTCTATCTTAATTAAAACTAAAAACATACCAAACAAATAGGTATGTGTACCGCACTCAATAAATACACATTTAGTTCGGACGAGGTTTATATTTTGTTGGTAGCAATGTTTTAAAAACTGATACATACAATAAATAAAATAGGACAAGTGCGAGTCGATTCCTGATTTAAGTTACGAAGATTTTTCCGTATTGTAAAAAAAAAAAAATGTTTTCAGATTCATTATAAGACCTTGCTTTATGCCAAATTTCAGGGTTCTGGGTCAACGGGAAGTACCCTATTAATTTTGATTCGAGTGTCGAAATATACGTTTTTTGGCGACATAAACGGCCGTATCTTTTTTTTCAGTTAGCTTAGAAATCTGTTTTTTTTTTTACAGCTTCAAGAGACGGCAGACTTGAGTACATGGTTTTAATTTCAACTCGATACCTCCACGCGTTCCCGAGATAAAAGGATTGACAGACAGACAGACGGACGGACAACAAAGTGATCCTATAAGGATTCCATTTTTTCCTTTTGAGGTACGGAAATATAAAAAAAAACACTGTGATAACCGCATCAAAATCCGTTGCGTGGTTATGGAAGAATTAGCGGACAGACATCAGACAACGCTAGTGCTCTGAGAGTCCAGTACAATAACGCCTTCAGGGTCCTGAGAATTGAGTCCAGGACCTCATAAACTCTTGACGGTACCCGATAGGGCCGATGCCTGCCAAGCAACCGCGACCCTGGAACGCAAAGGGCAACTGAAGGAACAGGTGGGTTTTAGTCAGTGATTTCTCAAATAAAAAAAAAACAAAAAAGTAGTATTTTGCCACTTGGACACGAACTTTTTTAAATTTTATTTGAAAACAATTTTTATGTCACAGTAACACTATAGTGAAACATAGTTTTGATTAAAAAATAATAGGAACATAATTAAATTTAAATGTATGTTTAATTTTTGGGGGACAATTCCATTGTAGATAAAAAAGTAATAATGACCCACCCACTTTTAACAGCAAGAATTGGTCAGACAAACAAATTGAACCCCATATAAATCTACTACACTACACTGCATGCTTCTTCAAATGCCTATAAAGCCCTGCTCCATCACCCGTAGCATAACTGCATATCCCACAAGAAAACGGCTTCACTCTCGAATGAGTCCTTTTATGAGCGACCATCTGAGTTTTAACATGCGTCGTGAACCCACACTCGCATTTCAAATCTTTAACCTTGTCTAAATGTGAGATTAAATCCCTCAGATCCCTCCCAGAAAAATCACATTCCGTACATTTGTAAGGTGTACCTTTAGAGTGTATGTGCATATGAACTTTCAAGCTTCCTTTGGTTTTGGTGAAGTAGGAACATTTTGTACATTGCAAGTATCCCTCAGGGGCCTTATATCGGTCACACTTTGTGCAGGGAACGTACTTAGCGGGTTTACTATCACAGACGTGTTTGGCAGACAGTTCTCTGTCCATTGTGCGATATCCGCATGTTTTGCAGTTGTAGACGGCTCGTAGTTCTGTTATTTTGATTTTACGTTTACGCTTTAGTGTTTTCTTCACTGGCTTCATCTTTGGTTTTGTGCTCTCTGTCCAACTGGAATTAAAAATGGTGGATTACAAAGAAATAAGGAAACAAAAGAATAATTTAATAATAATAATAAAAAAACATTTTCTGGCTATACTGCTAGTAGTTTCACTCGCGTGATTTTAAAAAGATATCCCAAAGGAACATGTTCCTGGGATAAAAATTATCCTATGTTACCCTACCATGTGGTGTACCCGAGTACCCACGAAGTTTCATCGATATCCAATCAGCCGTCTTCACCACGTAACGCTGGCAGAATAGTCAACATTGCTCTGTTACTATAGAAAAAATAACAAGACCAACCTGCTTTCATGAGAGAGAACAACTATGCCAGAATTTTCAATTTTGTATTATTTTGTTAGACTAGGGTCCAAACACAAAACTGCTATTCGATGCAACATCGTGAAAAACTGCGATCTCGCACGACGCATCGCAAGAACTTGCGTATTGACTGGCCTGTTGGTCTAGTGGTTAGTGGCCCTGACTGCTATGCCGGAGGTCGTGGGTTCGATGCCCACCCAGGACAAATGTTTGTGTGATGAGCACGATCATTTGTTCTGTGTCTGGGTGTAATTTATCTCTAGATATATGTATGTATTTAGAAATATATAAGTATGTTTATCAGTTGTCAAGTACCCATAACACAAGCTCTGCTTAGCTTGGGACTAGGCGGCGTTGTGTGATAGTTGTGGAATATTATTGATCCGCATCGCACATTGTATGGTCATCTGAAGCGATGCTTTGCCGCACGAAATCGCATCGCAGGTTTCTGTAAGGCGTGCAAGGACTGTTGCCTTCAGATCCCATAGGAGCAGGTCGGCAAGGAGGTTCGCCGCTTCACGGGAGAACGTGCGGTATCCCCGAAACGTCTGGACCGAGGCGCCAACGGCGCGTAGTGTACCACGCGCGCCTCAAAGAAATATAATCAAATCTATGGGTATGCAGATGATAGCACAGTTGTAGAGAGATACCTTCCGGGTGCTCGGGCTAGTAAGGAACTAATCCGGTCCGAACGAGAGGCTATGGTGGAGCGTACGAATGTCTCACTTCAGGCAGTCTCCAAGTGGGGCGAAACCAATCTAGTAGAATTCAACGCCACCAAAATACAAGCGTGTCTGTTCACCGCCAAAAGGAGTCCGTTCACCTTGGCTCCTACTTTTCGGAATGTATCAATAAAAAAATACTTACAAGTAATTATGATCCATTAAATGACCAAGGACCATCTTTGTATTGACTTCAAAGTAACAATGTTCTCTCACAATATCTTCACCTGCATCTTGATTACTTTTAGTTATTATTTCTTCTCTGATTTCATCCATATTTTATTGTCAATTTTATATTTTGTAGTTTTTTCCAAATAATCTTGGCAGAAGAAGCTTCTGGAATTATGTAAAAAGCTTTGATTATTATTATTACTAGCTGATTCGGCAAACATTGTTCTGCCATATAAATTATCAAAGATAAAAATGGGGGTAAGGGTAGGAGGGTACAACTAGCCAAAGACCTATTCTCAAATCTAAAAAATAAACACAAAAAATTTCATAATAATTGGTCAAGCTGAGGAGTTGAATAACATACATTGTCATAAGATTTTTATATTTTAGAATATTATATTTACTTTGTCCATTATCATGTTAATGATTTTTAAGAGATTCTGTTAATGAATGTGAGCCTATAATTTGTTTGTGTGGTTTATACTGTGACTTGGCAATCAATAAATAAACAATTTACTATACTAGTGGACCCAACAGACATCATTCTGTACAAAGTTTGAATATAATAAAAAAAACAAATGTGTATTTTACAGTTTTCTGAACAATTTTTTAATTTTTTTGTTCATAAAAACCTTCCTGCAACTTTAACAGATAGTTTCAAAAAAACATTCATCTGAATCGGCCCTGTCATTCTCGAATTTAATGCTCAAAGAGATTTAGCTATTCATTTCATATATATATCGTGGCCAGATCATAGAACTTGATCACTTTATGATATGGCCAACTAAACCTGGCCATATCATTTTAAACGTTAAAGTTTGATGATATTTTAATCCTCGCCTCACCTACTTTCTTTAGACCTTTTATTATCATAGAAATCCTACATCAATGATTTGGCCCAACAAGGATTGACAAATCATCAAATGTTAACGTTTATATGATCTGGCCAGTTTTAATTGACCATATCATGAAGTGATCAATTTCTATGATGTGGCCGTGATATATACATAAATACCAAGATCGCAGACATAATGGTACCATCTAATAGCCTAAAATTGGAAAGCATGGTTTATCTTTTCTGGTTGATAGCGTCTTATTGTTGTCTACAAAAACTAAGTTCTTTATAAGCTGGAAGTCTTCGAAATGAGTTCAGTAATTCAGATCACAAAATAACCATAACAATTTATAAAGATAATTTTAGTTTTGGCTGTGTTACATAAAAATAAGAATGTACAATGTCAAATCATCATTTCAGCCGAAAGACGTCCACTGCTGGACAAAGGCCCCCCAAGTGTCGCCATAACGACCGGTCCTGTGCGTCTCGCATCCATTGGATTCCCGCGACTCTCACCAGGTCATCGGTCCTCCTTGTGGGAGGCCTTCCAACGCTGCGTCTTCTAAGGGATCTAGAAAGACCTAGTAGAAAAGACAAGATATTCTTGTCATAACCTCAATCATTGAAGAAAATGTGAAATTCACAGTATAATATGCAGTCACATTGACTAAGTTAGTACTAAAGTATACGGCGATTTATGTGACTTTGTTTTGATAAGAAATAAGCCACATCGACCGATTTCTGAGAAACCGTCCGTATATTTGCGGGGTTATAAAGCATGAATTATATGGATATCTGGCTACAAAGTCTTTGTAAGCTAATGGCCATTAATAAGAGAGATTATTTATTACTAATGATGTTAAAGTACCTACGCATACTAGCGTAATAATTTTAGGTGTAATGCTCTAGAGATCGAAATTCAAATAATTTGCTGAAAAATTCGAGGGTTTGTTGATGATCTATGTAGTTTTAACTTACCTGCTGTAATGCGTGTCGTAAGCAGTTATTAACAGACGAAATCACGCGTAAAATGCACTTTATTTACCACTGTTGACATTACAAAAATGCAATTCGTGCAGGTTGCAGAAAATTATTTTGATGTAAATGTCAATGTCAAATGTCAATTTTGACTTTTAATGGAAAATGACAGTACGATGTGGCAAACTTATTTACTTTCTACTAAAATAGTAGAAATTTTATTTTCTAATCGGTTTCACTAGTCTATTTAATATTAGCATCCGTTAAGTTTTTATCTATTTAAATGATGATGAAGATTAAATCTGTTTGAAGTTTAATTAATAGTTATAATAATATTGGGCCTTAACATTGTTACATATGTATACATATTAAATGTGAGCTAAGAACGGACGATCGATGTAATGAACGGTCTTGTTAATAGGGTATAAAATTGCCATAAATACATATAAATATAAATACACAAATGCATGCATTGTGGTCATTCATTAAATTTTCCAAACGCGTACATTTGTAACATAGTGCATAGATAAAATGAAAAACACGTTTAATAAAAATAAGTTTTATTTGCAAATAATTACAAATTACGTAAGTAATCATTACATTAATAAATAACTTAACAATATAATACTTAGTAAGTACATATAATTACATCAATAAGTTAATTTTGTGCAACATTTTCTCACAAGTTTAGTTTTCTTTTTAAATATATTTATTACATTACCTAAATAAACTTTATTCTAGCATCGATTACTAGTAAATATAGGATTAGGATTAGGACATATTTGCAGAAGTCTTGTTAAAGATATTTCGTCTAATACCTCGAGTTGCACGAAAGTGAAACAATAGTCATCTACTAAAGAAATTGAGAAATTGATCAATACATAATGCTTGATCTCATCCAGCGGGGCTATTGCGTAACTCTGTTGACAGTTCAAGTGATGATCACTTGTTAACAATGTGCATCATTGAACTGTCAAACAGCTAGTTTCGTATTGCCTATCTTCAGTGACCAACTGCAGTGATGTCATTAGCCACTGGTGCCTTTGATAGCCACCGTAACACGTTTTGACAGATGTTATTGTATCGATACTTTTAAAATTGCAATTGTGTAAGCTTTTGAAGCTGTGTAATAGTCGATAAAATTTTAGAGTGGTCACAATAGGCACCGTAAATTTTTATAATTCACCACATTTCCACCGTAGTTTGTTAGTCACTTGTGTGATACGTAATACCAATTTTATGAAATTGTCAGTTGACAACTAAGTTTAGTGTGCAACGAATGCTAGTTGTCAACTATTATTGAAAAAGTTAGCCAATAGCCCCCCTGATCGTGTCAGATTGCCCCTTGGACTATGAGAGTAATGGTACAGAGAGTGCACCTGTGTATGTGCACTTGTGCACTATAATATCTTCTGTGTACTTGGCTAGTCTCTGTTGAGATTGGGCATTGTCACCGAAATTCGGTCGAGAAAGAAATTTTTTATACCCTGGGAGACAATGCAAAGCCTAAACGCTTTTTTTTCTTTTGAGGTGTAAATTATCTACGCCTTCTACTGCTCTAGGGCGCGGGGCGGAGCGAGAGGGCGTGTCAGACTTTTACTGATTAATACCACACCTATATTCCTTCAGTTGCCTTTAGCGTTCTAGGACTATAAGTATCCTTATCAAAAGCCTTCCCATGACCCTAGCAAGCATCAGCCTAAACCGATGGGTCTACATGAAACGTTGGCACGCAATTTCTCTTATATGGATGCGAAACGCACAGGATCGTTAATTGTGGCGACACTTGGGGGAGGCCTATGTGTAACAGTGAACGTCTTTCGACTGAAATGATGATGATGTAACGAACGAAGGTAACGGCTAAAAACATTTTTTTTTAATTATTGAAGAGGTGAAAGAGGGCGGGGTTGTTTGAAGAGTTACCGCGGCTCTAGAACGCAAAGCCAACTGAAGGAACAGAAGTGGTTTTTAATGTGGTGAAAAAGTTTGATACTTCCTCTCGCTGTACCCAGAGCGGGATAGTTATTTGATGATTTACGTTTACCATCCACAAAAAAAAAAGCGCAGGAAGACGGTGTCACAGGTATCAAACTTAAAGATGGTATCTACCAAGATGTGGTTATGGTATTCAACATTGCTTAATGGTGGGACAAAATTAAGGAAACTCGATAAGTTGTTTCAGAGACAGATAAAAAAAACCACCCAAGTACGAGTCGGACTCACGGACGAAGGATTCCGCACTGTAATATTAAAAAACGGCAATAAAATGACGTTTGTTGTATGGGAGCCCTACTTAAATATTTGTTTTATTCTGTTTTTAGTATTAATTTGTTGATATAGGGGCAACTGAAATACATTATCTGTGAAATATGGTAGGTAAATTTTGCCAATGATTTGTCATTGGCAAAATTTACCTACCATATTTATACCTACTCATGAATATACAGTATAAACTTAATAAATAAATAGGGTTAACATTAACTTTCGACAGTATACATAGAAGCTCGACATAGAATACACAACATATTGGGAACACAATACATAATTTATATAAAATTAAGTGGTCATCTTAGCGGCTGCTGCGGCTGCGACCGCGGCTGCCTTCTTCTTGACGGCGAGCGCTGTCCTCTGCTTCGCTTGGATCTTCATCTTCTGGCTTTTGGACAGTTTCCGTTTCTTCTGATCATTGCTTGCTGCTGTGGGGAAAATAAAGATGTGATTACTGTTTTGTTAATATATTGGCACGTGCTTGCACACCGGAAATAGCCGCTACTGTTACCTCATTTAAAGATAAAAGGCACAGTTTTTCTTTTGGGTAAAGACATCATCAAAAAATCTCACTCTCGCCCCAACCAGAGCGGGAGTTTCAGACTTTTACTGACTAAAATCCACCTGTGTTCATTCTGTTGTCGTTTGTTTTCCAGGTTCATTGAAAGACATAGGAGTCGTTTTGGTCAGTTAAAGTCTGACATGTCCACTCTACTTTAGAGTGGGAGAAGTCATTGGATGATTTCTCGCAGCCCTGGCAGGAAACTATTATCTAAATGTGTTTGATTATACAATCAAATTATGATATACATCATAACTGTAAAGTGTCACTATTTAAAAAAAAAAAAAGTTTCTCGAGCATAACACAGGAAACTTTAAAAAAATCTTTTAAACGCGTGCCAAATGTTACGATTAGTTGAGTGAAGTATCAACAGACAATGGAATCACTCGACTTTTTTTTTATTTCTAGACAACGAGTATAAGATTATGTTAATTTTTTAAACTTTTGGAGGTAGGCGGAACAGTGTGTAAAGTTCCGCAAATCTCCGTTGAAAAGAGAGGATCCTCCGGCCAGACGGGTGTTATGTCTGGTGGGCAACTGCCCGATAGATGATTTCGGGCTGTTCTATATGTTCTAATCGCGCGGAGAACTTTAATTGCGCGATGTAGGATTAGTTCTTATGTGACGCCATAGATGTCGCTACAAACTTTTACCCACACTAAAATGATACCCCTTTATCTTGGGTGCGTTCACATACATTTAAACTCACATACACAAGACACCCAGACCCTGAACAACTATCTGTAAACTATACAAATATTTGTACACAACGAACGGAAACGAACCCACGACACACACTGCGGCATCCAATCGCTAAACCACTGCGCTAAACGTGCCATAGCAAAATCTAGTTCACAATAACTTTTAAGTATTAGGAACACATCGCGATCGTTCCAGAAAGTTCTTAGAAGCCTTGAGGGAAGCGAATCGAGTTCTTGTTAACGTTCTAAACTTACAACCGTGAATTATTCACCGGCATTGTAGAGCCATTAGATTCACCTCGTTGTAACACTTTGTTGTCGGTCCGATAGATTTGCGAGAAGGAACTTATGATATAAATTACCTAGATTTATACTACCTTCCAAAATTCTTTGCGCGATTAGAACATTACACAGCAGTCCGGTTACCCAGGCTATATAGGGTGACTGGTAATTAGTGACCGATATTTAAACACATGATTGTACTCATGATTACAAACAACTTTCCAAAAGAAACTTTTTTTTAATTCTCATTAGTTTTATCACAATAATAAAACAGCTGTTTAAATACGCGCGCGCGCTTGCGTCCGGCGACCGCTCAGCTGCTAGCCGCGTGACGCCGTCGTACCTACAATAGTGATAGACCACCCGCGCAGCTTGCAAAGCCATTGGTGTACGTATCTCATCAGTGAATGCACCTACAAACTAGTGAGTATATAAAAAAAGTTTCTATGGGAAAGTTGTTTGTAATCATGAGTACAATCACGTGTTTAAGTATCGGTCACTAATTACCAGTCACCCTATATACAACATTACTTTTAGCATATGCGAAAACCGTAACACGTGTCTAGTATTTTTATGTAAAGTATCTATGTGCGAAATTTCATAACTGTATCATGAGAAATCACAAAGTTATATTACCAGGTTGTCTGCACAAATACATGATCACCGGACCATCCAGGCGACTGAGGGGTTGTTTTGCACTTGCACCCAGTTTTTTGCTGGTACTTAATACCCGCTATGACCTGCCGTGACCTGTGCTGTACTTAGTGTCGGTAGTGTCCAACTTGTGACCTTTTTTAAATATTTTTAGGAAAAATTATAACATGGTGTAAAAATGATTGGAATTAATTCAGTTACTGATTCTGAACCAACTATATTGAGGTTTCGCATAAACTAAAAATAATGTTGTTTATAGGAACTAGCTCGTGCCCGCGACTTCATCAACGCAGGATTAGTACTTCGAGTAGCTTACCGTTATGAATTTTTGTTAGATTCTTTACATAAAAATACTAAACACGTGTTTCGGGTTTCACATATGCTAAAACTAATATTGTATAAATGTAGAAAATAGACATGAAAGGGGAACAAACCTGCAGCTAAGAGCTGCCTGTTAGCGGCAGTGCGCGCGAGTTCACCGAGTGTGTTGGCGAGAGCGCCGCCGAGGCGAGCGCAGTCAGACCGCGCGGCAGTGTGCGCGCGGAGCGCTAGGGTGGCCAGCCTGGAAAATAGAAAAGCTACTATTACAAAATAGGCGAGAAAAAGAGATCGAGTACATTTTTTTTTTATATATTTTGGAAGTGGCTAACAGTGGGGTCTGGATATGCAAGAAAACACTAGGGTATACCACACATTCGTGCCCCAGTCGGTAACGTACTTGCAAAACTAAGACACGCATTTAGAATTACAAAACTTTACAACGCTATTAAATTTTCATTGTATAGTTTACATCGCCGTCATATTTATAAATTAACTATTGGCTTAAATAAAGCACCAAATTTTACATGCGTTTAGTTTGGCATGTTACCGATTGGTTTACCATAATATTCTTGCTAGAGAATAAAGGTAATTTTTAGTTCAGGTTAGGACACTTTCCAAATTTTTAACAAGCAACTCCAAGTTTACTACATATACAACAGTTTGGAATCAACTATCGGGCCCGGTTGCCCGGACCAGACACAACACCCGTCTGCGTCTGATCGGAGGATCCTCCCTTTTCAGGAAAGGAATATGAACCTAGCTTTATGGTCTACCTTACAACCAAAGAGAAGTAAACCACTAGAGAGCTGATAGACGGATTTCGACTAGGCACACGATTCACCATTGCGGGCCGGGGGACGGGGGAAAATGTAGCGGTTGTGATTAGCTGATGCAACAATGTCAGCAAACATAGTGATGAATAAGTCAGTTTGCAGCAATAATGTCGATATATCGATTAAATCGACGTCGATTAATTCAGTTTTTTTTTAAAACTTGAGGTGTTGACTGGATGCAAATCAATAAATAAACGAAGATTATACGTTCATTTATTATTAAGTACATTTCAAAATATTAAAAAAAA
The DNA here is from genome assembly GCA_905147345.3 of Mythimna impura. NCBI lineage: Eukaryota > Metazoa > Arthropoda > Insecta > Lepidoptera > Noctuidae > Mythimna > Mythimna impura. The sequence continues at coordinate 4,126,054 of LR990365.1, read as the reverse complement.
AAACACATTAAAAAAATTATAAAGAAAAAAAATTACACGACTGAGGGATCCTTCTTTAATGAAAGTCAATTAAAAAAATAGTAGCCCACTGGTATCGGGAACAGGGTCCAAGCTACGCTTGGCCAGGGCTCCAAGAGAAAGGAACCTCCTAACTGTACGAACGTGTGGTTGTATTGTCATTGCTTACAACAGTCCTAAATCAGCAGTTGCACGGACCAGGTACAACACCCGACTGGTCTAGAGCAGTGGTTCTTAACATGGTCATGAGGGACCATATGACAAAATTTTTATGTTGCCGTGGACCACCAAGTTGATTAATTAGTTTGTAGTTAATATAAAGTACCTAAATGTAAATAAATGAACGGTTGTTCTAATTCATATATAAATAAAACACGCATAAAATTATTTAAAGCCCTCTGAATTTTAATTTTCTATGATATTACAGTTACGATTTTAATGCAATTTTTGTGACTGCAATATTCTTTACTAACTTCTGAATCCTTTGGTTCAGTGCTACTCAAAGCCAAACGCATATCGGCAGTGGTATCCAACCGATTTAGGTGCTTGTTTTTATTAATAATCAGAAGCGCCAAGAAAAACTGCTCACATAGACATCGATGAAACTAAAGGTAGGTAACGAATATCAACGTCTCGAAGTTTTGTAAAGAAATTGCCTTTTGGCTCCAAAATTCCTAAAGATTTATTCCCGACCATTCTTATTTATTAGGATGGCTCTGCGGACCACTTGGGATGCTTCTAGGGACCACCAGTGGTCCGCGGACCACCGGTTAAGAACCACTGGTCTAGAGGATCCTTTCCTCGGAGGTTTGTGGGACTTTACACCCTAGTTCGCCTCAAAGACCGACGCAAAATCGATGCACACGAGACGGTGCTGGCGGCGACTGCTGCGGATCCCTTGGACAGCACTTGGACTAACGTATCGATCCTGGAGGAGGTAAAAATCAAACAGAGGTTATCGTTGACTGTGCAAGTACGAATCCTCAAATATTTTTGGTCACGTTGTTCGCAACGAACACTCCATGGAGCGACTCGTTGTCCAGGGACAAGTTGAGGGGAAGCGGTCATGCAGGCGCTCACCTACGCGTTGGTTGGACAAAACTCATCAGAGATGCAACACAAATCTCCATAGTCCAGAGTTCCCGAGACGCCATAAACCGTGACAAGTGGAGACGTATCGCGGGAGCCTCACTCGCCAACGAAAATGCAACATTGTCAACCACGACCACTTTGTCAAGAGTGAACGACTAAGGAGGAGGACACCCTATTTCGCATAAATCTCATCATCATCATCATCATTTTAGCTGAAAAACATCCACTGTTGGACATAGGTCTGGATCCAAGTGTCACCACAATGAACGGTCCTGTGCCTCTCGCATCCATCGGATTCCCGCAACCCTTACCAGGTCATCGGTCCACCTTGTAGGAAGCCTTCCAATGCAGCGTCTTCCGGTACGCGGTCGCCACTCCAGAACCTTTCGACCCCAACGGCCATCTGTTCTGCGAGCATACATCTAAACAGCTGCAGCAACTAAGATGCTCACCTGCCAGCTAAGTCCTGTTGATCGGGGTCCAGGTCGCAGGGCACCGAGGTGATGTTCTTGCCCTTCAGCGGCAGCTGAAACCAACGAGACTGTGTGATAATATTACGATTTCTAGTATTAGCGTCTAATTTTAAGAGTGGACATAGTACATCATAGTATAATCAGCCTTTTTAATGTTCCCACTGCTGGGACTAAGGCCTCTTCTCTAGGAGAGGGAATGGGCCGCAATCCACCACGCGGGCCCAGTGCGGGTTGGTGAATGTCACGTGTCTTCGAATTTTTGGTTCTAGGACATGCCGGTTTCCTCACGATGTTTTCCTTCGCCGTTTTAAGAGCAGTGGTGATGAAATAAACAAAGTAATACGCAAAGTAATAAAAAAATTACACAAAGTAATGCGCCTACTGGGCCATCATCGCTCGAATTTAGGTACACAGTAAAACACATGTTAATAAAAAATTAGTCACGTCCGAGTCGCACATCGAGGGTTCCGTAAAAATACTTAAGTATGTAAATATTTTATTTTATTCTCGAATCGAGTCTCAAAGATTTTTCTGAATCGCAAGAAAATAATTATTGAATGATGTACACGGTTATCAGAATTTTTTTATTTTACTTCTTGCCAAATTTCAGAATTTTGGGTAAACGGATACTTCCCGTTGGTATAGGTTTCGATTCCCTAGCGAGCGTCAAAATGTGTTATAAACGGAGCATAAACAGTCTTGTCTTTAGATTACGTTGACTTCGAAGTTTGTTTTTTTAGGTGGAAAAATCATACAATGATATCTCCCGCCTTGGGCAGAGCGAAAGGGTGTGTCAGACTTTTACTGACTAAAAACCCACTCCTGTTCGGCTGTTCCTTCTTTGCCTTTCATATAAGGGCCGGGTTTTCTTTTCAGAAGCGAACCTATGGCCCCCAGTAGGCTTCGACCCTGCTGGGTCCCTACGGTTTGCTGACATCTCCTTGAGGCGCGCGTGGAACAGTATGCGCCGTCGACGACTTGGGCTCGGTCCGGACGGTTACCGGACGATCGGACGGCGAGCTACCCATTGCTCGCTGTCCGCAAGTCCGCGCCTACGGTGGCCGGAAATCGGGATCGGGATTCCGGTGGCTGGAGCGTGAGGGCCGCTCTTTCGCGCGTGCACGTGCGGCCCCCTCCTTTGCTAGCATTACTGCTTCGCAGAAAAGTCGCCTCGACCGCTTGCCACTCCTGCTCGCTTCGCACTTTTCTAGGATCACTCCTGCTCACTGCTAGCCTGAACCAAGGCGCGGCGCGAGAGATCGTTGCCACCGATCTCCCCCACGAGGACACGGCGTTGCTCTGCCCAAGCGGGGCACACCCCTACCGTGTGCTCCACCGTGTCCTACGGGCGGTTACTTCCACACGAATCCGGTGCAGACGTTTGTTGTATGGGAGCCCCACTTAAATATTTATTTTATTTTGTTTTTAGTATTTATAGCGGCAACAGAAATACATCATCTGTGAAAATTTCAACTGTCTAGCTATCACGGTCCATGAGATACAGGCTGTTGACAGACAGACGGACAATGGAGTCTTAGTAAGTTTTTACCCTTTGTGTACGGTACCCTAAAAACGATCAAACTCATCAGCTCAGGCTGACTGAAATTAGCAATGAGTGTACATAAACAATTACCTACACAAAACTATAAACATTATTTACGTACATTTGACGGGCTGACGCACTCGGCACTCCCCGTTTATAATGTTCAGTATTTCAGTTCAACTGTGAAGTGAGAATAATTCTCAAAGTTATATTTAGGATTTGAGTTAATGACGTGTATGTTGTGTATTGTTGTAAACTTTTAGTTAAGGTATATTGGATACTAGCGACCCGCCCCGGCTTCGCACGGGTGCAATGCTGATACCACCGCTACCGCTACGTCCCTGCATTTTAAATCTGTATTATCTTCGAAAATGTTCATTTAAATTACATGCTGCAAAGGGCCATAATGATCTATATTAAATGCACAATGTACTTAAGGTTCTTAATTGGATAAGGATTAATGCTGTATTGCTTAAAATCGCTTCGTTAATAAGCCATTATTTTTCGTATTGATAATTTCAATACGAGAAATTAAAAAAATTTAACTCGTTAAAAAATAAAAATCCCATTTTGACATTTGAGAAAACCCCTAGAATGTAACTTGGAACGAAACTGAAAGAAACAATGAAATAATAATTAGGGGTCCGGTGTAGTAGTACCTATTTTTAACCGACTTAAAAAAAAAGGAGGAGGTTATTCAATTCGGTTATATTTTTTTTTATGTTTGTTACCTAGAACTCCGTCGTTTATGGACCGAATTGCAAAATTTTTTTTTCCTTTAGGTATAGGATTATGCTTCCAGATTGGTCCCATTTTTTTCAAAATCCTGTCCTGATGATGGGATTCGTGAGGAATCGAGGGAACTCCTCAAATATTATATTAGGCAACCATAATTATGGTGATTTTGGTATTTTCATCGAGAACTACATTTACAGTCAAAAAGTAACATTTGATGAAGTGGAACTGATGAAGAAGACCAGAAATGGTCAACGGAACTTCATATTCAAATAGATATCACAATGAAGATATACATAGTTAAGCGACTATGACAATACAAATAAATGAATGATTCTGAATAGTTACGTTGAAAATGGTATCATCAAAGTGATCTGATGATGATGATGGAGCCGGAAGGTAGGCACTGGAACTCCGTAATTAATCAATGTATCCTAGCCGTGTTTGGGCTTAGAATTGTCAGGAGATGCACTGTGGCTATAAGGTACTATCGAACTGATCTGGTGATGGAGCCGGATGGTGGAAGGTAGACACAGGAACTTTATAATAAAACAATGTAACCTAGCAGTGTTTGGGTTAATTGGAATCGTCATGAGTAATAGGTAGGTACTTACTCTGTTTATAAGTGTATCGCAACTAAAAAGTGTGAAAAAAGGATCAAAATAACTTTAATTTTGGAAGTCGGTGTTAAATAAGAAACAAACAATACCGAGAAACACCGACTTCCGAAATTAAAGTTATTTTGATCCTTTTAGTGTTTTTTTTTAGTGAAGTCGGTTATTTTTTTTTTCTAAAAAGTTTTTTTTTTTTTGTAAAAAGATTTTTTATTTCCAAAGGCTAGAACCGTCTCTGCGTATGTGTATTTGTATACCTATCCTATATTTTATAAGTCGTGCAGTTATGTTAATTCAATGTTTATGATTTGATTTATTTTGAGCTTCGTTTGACCCAATAATACTTATTTATTTACTAGGTCGTGATTCTGTTGGCTAGCTGATGCAAAAGATGTGTGTGTGAAGTGGATTTGAAATTAATGGCATTGGCCTGTTTCTAATAAAAATTGTGTCGTAGTAACTGTTTCGAATGATGATACAGTTTCAGCGAGATAATGTCCTGACTTACAAGTTGTAGGTCGCGGGTTCAAACCCAGACTTTACACTATGTTCTGCATAGGTACACAGGTAAACAGTGTTAGATCTTTTCGCCATCTCCTTTCTACCCGTACGGAGAATATCCACCCTTACGTTGTTGAAACTTTAACGGTCCGGACTAAGCGTTTCGCTTCGTCGTTTATACCGCGTAGTACATCTAGGGACTGGAACAATTTGCTTGCTGCGGTCTTCCCGACCAACTATAATTTAGGTGTCTTCAAGGCTAGAGTGAATAGGCTTAATAAACTAGTGCACCTCACCATCAATGATTGCATCACTGCTTACCATCAGTTGGGATCGCAATCAAGCACTGGTTTATATCAGTTAAAAAAAAAACAGTCTTTATAAACAGATAAACACTATTAAATTATTTAATTTTAAATTATTTAAATTGTTCCAGTCCTTCGATGTACGCGGTATAAACGACGAAGCGAAACGTCGTTTAAACCGCGTACATCGAAGGACTGGAACAATTTGCCTGCTGCGGTCTTCCTGTCCAAGTATAATTTAGGTGTCTTCAAGGCTAGGGTGAATAGGCTCTTAATAAACTAGTGCGCCTCACCATCAACGATTGCATCACTGCTTACCATCAGGTGGGATAGCAGTCAAGCACTGGTTTATGTCTATTAAAAAAAAAATCCGGGCAAGAGCGAGTCTGACTCACACCCTGATGGTTCCGTACAAACTTACCTATGTAAATAGTTCGATTCCCGAATGGAGTCTCGAAGATATTTCCGAATTGAAAAAAAAAATTGTAACGTAACAACAAATTCACAGTTTTCAGATTTATTCCTATACCTGTGCTATAAGACCTTGCTATATGCCAAATTTCAGGATTCTGAGTCAACTGGAGGTACCCTATGAATTTTGATTTCCTCGAGAGTGTCGGAATGTACAGTCAGGGGTCAAAAGTGCAGTTCCACCTTACCAATGCTAAAATGTCTAAAATTTCTTTGTAGATGAGGGTCAATGGTTCATGGCTGATTTAATTGATAGCATAGAATCTAAAGTATTGACTAAACTAGTGGTGGACTATTGAACTTCTACAACAAAGAAATTTTTAGACACTTTAGCATTGGTAGAGTGCGACTATACTTTTGATCCCTGACTGCACGATTTTTCGACATAAACGGCCATATCCTTTTTTTTTCGTTAACTTAGAAGTCTGATTTTTTCACAGTTTCAAGGGACTGCAGACCTGAGTATATAGTTTTAATTTCAATTCAATGCCTCCAAGTGTTCTCGAGATAAAGGGTCTTGACAGACAGACAGACAGACGGACCTATGATCCTATAAGGGTTCCGTTTTTTCCCTAAAAAGATTTAAGTTGTGACCGACCGAAACACTATTTGCAGCCGAAATCGCTCTCGAAAGTTACAAAACTAGCATATTATCAGCATGACGGTGAAAGTGTAATATCACAATAACATCACATCATTATTTAATTAAACCATGGGCTTTCTTTGGTACTAACTGATCCTCGAGTAGTCTTAGTTCTGTAATCAGAACACATTTTAGTCCTAGTACTAGCTTTAGTATAACGGTGGATCCGCTGTTGCTTTACAGTGGAACAATGACAGGCTAATTATGATCTATACTCCATTCGCAATTAGATTAGACATTTAAACAACCCTTTTTTACTGTCCGTTCAACCGATTTTGAGTTCTATTCCGTAGGCATAAAGATGGCATTAAAAGCAAAAAAGTAGTTATAATACCAGCTATTTACTGCAGCTTCCACTCACCATGCCGCTAACGCAATAAAAGTCAAAATCAGTTGAACGGACAGTAAAAAAGGTTTGTCATATTTTTATTTTTTTTAGGTGGTAAAATCATCTTATGACAAATCTCGCTCTTGGGCGGAGCGGGAGTCCAGACTTTTACTGACTAAAAACCCACTCTTGTTTCACTTTCACACTACCCGTTGCCCCAGTAGGCTTCGACCCTGCTGGGCCCCTACGGTTTGCTGACATCTCCCTGAGGCACGCGTAGAACAGTACGCGCCGTGGGCTCGGTCCGGACGGTTACCGGACGGTCCAAGACCCGGCACGAGAGATCGCCGCCGCCGATCGCCCCCACGAGGACACGGCGTTGCTCTGCCCAAGCGGGGCACACCTCCACCGTGTGCTCCATTTGTCATATTTACTGATTCTGATTAAACGTCTAATCTAATTGCGAATGGAGTATAGACTAAACAAACGATACGATATGGAACTGACATTTTAATTTGACAGCTGAAACGTCAAACGTAATTTTTTTGCCCGTGAATTAGCGCGAGACTGCGAGACGTAATCAAACCATCAAACCCTCAATCGATTATTGACTTTGATTGCATCGTTGGCAGGGGCGCCGACTCCGTGGGTGCTCGGGAGTTCGAGCACCCATGAGAAATAAACAGTGGGTGCCGAGCACCCCTGAGAATAGACATCAAGAAACAGATCTGTAATCGCCTCTTAGGGATCGGCAATTTTTCATTACTCGACGACCCGTTTAGCGCAGTAGTTCAGAGTGCCGGTTGAGACGCAAGGGTCTCGGGTTCGATTTCCGCACCAACACAAATGTTCGTTGATGAAACAGATATTTGTGTTGGGTCTGGGTGTTTGTGGTACCTTCGTTGTTCCTGGTTTCCATAGTACAAGGGAAAACATTAGTTTGGTACGTGATGTTGTCTCAATTTATTATTTATTAACGATGCGGGCAACGGATGCCAGTTACTGGTATCCGTTATCAAAATGTCGATCAATGTGCATTTCTCTTCTCACACTTCGCCATTTTTTCGAGTCATCAAATGATCATGAGCACCCATGAGGTTTTCTAAAAGTCGGTGCCCCGGATCACTGGTGCAGTGTTTGAATATTGGCGTTTCCCGGATTCGATGCCCGCTCGGAACAAATATTTGTATGGCCTGCAGATAGTTCAGGGTCTGGGTGTCTTATGTAAGTGAGTTCACATGTATGTGAACGTACCCACGATACATGAATAATTCTTAGTGTTTTTTGAAGTGAAAACTTCTTTAGCGGCGTTGTACACTTTTTTTGTAATGGGTAAAAAATGTTAAACTCGCGTCAGGACACGTGACCTGATCGAAAATTCGTAAGACGGATGTCGTGCAAAATTGTGTGCAATTGAAGTGAAAACTTCTTTAGCGGCGTTGTACACTTTTTTTGTAATGGGTAAAAAATGTTAAACTCGCGTCAGGACACGTGACCTGATCGAAAATTCGTAAGACGGATGTCGTGCAAAATTGTGTGCAAAAAAAAGCAATTCGTGCAAAATTATTCCATAAACATTCCAAAATATCCAAAACGCACAACGTTAATACTTAAGTTTTCACTTCTGCCGGCACTCCCAGAGTGCAACCCGTCATTTTTTTTTGTTTTAGGTGTGAAAATCATCTAATGACAAATCGCGCTCTTGGGCGGAGCGAGAGATAGTGTCAGACTTTTACTGACTAAAAACCCACTCCTGTTTCTTCTTTGCCCTCATTCCGGATTCCCGGGCTTCGCTTTCATACTACCCGTGGCCCCAGTAGGCTTCGACCCTGCTGGGCGACGATTTGCTGACATCTATAATTCTTAGTGTGGGGCATACTTTTAAAAAAGTGACCTTTTTGTCTTTTGCTAATGTGTTTTTTAAATATCAAATTACTAGCTCTACCAGCGACTTCGCCCGCGTGAAAGTCGATTTCTCCATACAAACTTTAGACCCCAGTTTCATCCCCTTAGGGGGTGAATTTCAGAAAATCCGTCCTTAGCGGATGTCTAAACCCTATAAGGAACCTACCTGCCAAATTTTAAGTTTGTATGTGTTATAGTTTCTGAGATTTCGTGATTAATCAGTGAGTGATATTTCGTTTTTATATAGATTTAAAATCGATGTTATAATACATCATTTTGTGTCTGGAGCAAAAGCACCGAAGAAGCTGTTGATCCCCGCACGAACGCCGGCGTTCGTGCGCCATTGTCTTACTATTGTGTCTCTAATTACGCTACTCCAAAAGTTAATTAAAGCACGTTTAATTAAAAAAAAACAATGATCTAGTCTAAAAAAACATGACATGAATCTGACATTTTAATTTGACAGCTGAAACGTCAAACATTTTTTTTCCAATGAAATTAGTGAGAGACTACGAGATATAATCAGACTTTCACGACGCGAGTACTTTCAGAGTGAAATCATTTTAAACTTTATCTGCATCCTTAAAAGACCAGTGTTAAATAATTAATAAAACGTAATCATTTCTATTCAACTACAAATATATTTTAGAATGACGAGTTTGATAACAACACCGTTGCTCGAATACGCAAAGAGTGTGCTTCAACCTGTACCTATCAATAGTATCAATTGAAAGGTTTAATAATGGCAAGTGGACGCCTCGCCGCCTTCTGCGAAGCAATAATGCTAGCAAAGGAGGCGGCCGATCGCGTGAGGGAACGGCCCTCGCAACCGTCCGGACGGAACCCAAGTCGTCAACACGGCGCGTAGTGTTCCACGCGCGCCTCAAGGAGCAAGGAGCAGGGTCGAAGCCTACTGGGGCCATGGGTTATGTGAAAGTGAACCCCGGGTTCAGAAGGAACAGGAGTGGGTTTTAGGCAGTAAAACTCTGACACGCCCTACCGCTCCGCCCAAGGGCGGGAGAAGTCATTGGATGATTCCCCAACTTAAGAAAAACAGTCTACTTTCCCTGTACAAACTCCTACTGTTTTTCTTGCTCTTACGCGATTATGACGTTATTACACATTTTTTATTAGATATTTTGGAAACAGTCTTGTGGATTTTATCTAGACTTCTATTGAAACCAATTTATAAATTTCTAAAAACCTCTGAAATTCTGCTATTTTGCATGAACTTTGACAATTCATAATTTACTCAAAAATTAAAAAAGTAAAAAAAGTATAACAATGGAAGGCTTGCAAAAATCAAGATTCTGAATGACGACAATTTTTTTCAAAAACTTTTAAGGGTTTAAAAAAAATCACGTATTTCCAGGAACAAGTTTTGTAAAATATTCGAGTAAATCACGGAATCACCGAATGCTAACAGAGTTTTCAGGCGTTATCTCTCTTTTTTCGCGTTGCTTTTTCGTCATACATCGTGTTGGATTGCGTTAGATGAAGTAACAAGCTTTTAAACCATGCTCGATGTTGACGATATCATCATCGTCCTGCCCTTGTCCCGTCTTATTTAGGGTCGGCGCAACACGTTTTTTTCTTCCATTCTATCCTGTCAACCGTCATGCTATTACTTCCTTTTCTTTCATATCACTGTTCACACAATCCATCCATCTTTTCTTTGGCCTCCCTCTCCCTCTCCACCCATCCACATGTATACTCATAACTCTTTTAGTAACATGCGTTTCATCTCTCCTCTGACGATAGGCGAGTAGAAAAGGACCCTCTTAACAGTACCGTGTATCTATTTACAAAAAAATCTTACCTTAAAGCTTTGAGGGCAGATCCCGAAAAGATATTTGTCAAGCGTCTGTTTCAGCTCGTCTGCGAACACGAGCGCTGCCCCCTCGTTCAGCTGCGAATAAACAAACTATGATTAGTAGATGCATACGGCGTTCGGGAGTTTGTTGTGGGCAAATGTTTTTTTTATTCAGCCTATTTTTAGGGATCCGTACCAATAGGGTAAATCGGGACCCTATTACTAAGAGTTCGCTGTCTGTCTGTCTTTCTGTCTGTCACCAAGCTGTATCTCATGAATCGTGATAACTAGACAGTTGAAATTTTCACAGATGATGTATTTCTGTTGCTGCTATAACAACAAATACTAAAAACAGAATAAAATAAATATATATTAAAATGAATTATGCTGTTCTGGTAATGCCAGTAGATGGCGTTATCTTTACTATTAGGCGGTACGAAGTTCGCCGGGTCAGCAAGTAAAAAATAATTTTAGAAATAAAATAATTTCAAGTTTGAATTAGACTGCTGTCGAATCCGACAGGTCGCACGCTTAATAAAAAAGAGACGTAACTCAAAAAAGAGGGTATTTGAAAATTCAACCTTATTTTTTAAACTTATGTTTCAGGTTCAAATAGCCTCTTTTTGAGTTAGGTCTCTTTATGATCAAAGATGCGAGATGGTCAAAAGCATAGCGAACGCACAATACGATCGAATTTAATTGATCGTTGTAAGTTTAACTGCCTCTAACTATTTTATTGATTGTTAAACAATAAACTTTATATCAAACGTGTTTTAGGGCTAATTGCAAATGTAGGTACATTTGCAATTCAACTTTAATGTGTTGGTAAATACAAATGGAATTTGAATTCTAAAGAACAATGGCAGGGCAAACCTCATGGGTGCTCATGCTCATTTGATGACTCGAAAAAGTGGCGAAGTTGAGAAGAGAAATGCACACTGATCGACTGACAAATAAATAAATGTCCTACTTACATACTGCGTACTTAATTACTAATTATGTTTAATAAAAATGAAACAATTAAATAAAGTTAAATTAGTTTTTATTGTCAAGAAATATTATAATTTATACGTAACCTAAAAGGCGATTACTGATCCTGTTTCTTGATGTCTATTCTCAGGGGTACTCGGCACCCACTGTTTATTTCTCATGGATGCTCGAGCCCCCGAGCATCCACGGAGTCGGCGCCCCTAAACATTCATTCATTCTTCTAACATGCTTGGACCATTTAAAATTAGTAAAACGTAACTTGATGAAACATATATCGTTTGATTTGCCTGAATGAACATTACTAAGTAGGTACGGCATTCAATATATTTTTAAAAGTACGGAGAAACTAGTAAATAATTAAATTTTTTTTTTTAAGTTTATGTGGTTTATTAGATATATGTAGCGTTTCAGAAAGATGTCAAAAATAGTTTTTGGCGGCTCGGAGGCTGCACCAGTGTCGCCACAATGAACGGTCCCTTGTGTCTCGCTTCCATCGGATTCCCGCAACCCTTACCAGGTCATCGGTCCACCTTGTAGGAGGCCTTCCAACGCTACGTCTTTCGGTACGTGGTCGCCATTCCAGAACCTTACGGCGGCGGCGCCAACGACCATCCGTTCTGCGAGCAATGTACTTTGCCCATTGCCACTTAAGTTTGGCGATTCTTCGTGGTATGTCGGTAACCTTGATTCTCCTGCGGATAACCTCATTCCTGATTCGATCACGCAAGAAAACTCCGAGCATAGGCCCTTCCATTCCCCTTTGGGTGACTTTAAGTCTTCTCATGAGGCCAATTGTAAGCGACCACGTTTCGGAGCCATATGTCATCACTGGCAACACGCACTGGTCATAGACTTTCGTCTTGAGACACTGTGGTATATTGGACGAGAAGATACCGCGCAGTTTCCCGAATGCTGCCTAGCCAAGTCGGATTTGACGATTGAATTTGACAATCAAGGAAGAAATACGGCTTCGTACAACAACTGTCGAAATACGAAACAGATGTTGGGCCTGCATTCATAACAGAGGTCAACAATTTGAGCAGGATTTGTAAAAATTATGAAATAAATGTTAAAAAAGCAATTTAATTTTTTTTTATTTCAAGTAAAACCCACGAAAAGAGAGATACGAGACACATTTTACCATAAAAGAGTGAGATAATATTTTTAATAGGTTTTTCAGGTACCTATCATTTAAGCAAAAATATTTTTTTAATCATAATTTTGAATATTAGTCTTATGTGACTCGATTTACAATTCTGCGAATTCACAAAGTTATAAAAAGTTTTTTATGGCATGTGGCACATCACTAGCAAGAAGATAAACTAGAGAATTTTTGAGGAAGTTGGAAGAATCCGGTCGCTTTTGGTTTTTTTTTTTATCGCCAAGTAAATAGCTGTAACATGAACAGCTTTAATTTAAGTCCAAAACTTTGCAAGTAAATTTAAAAAAGAACTAGATAGCCAATGTCACTAATTTTAAATTTAAAAGTACTCTAATACAATATCCATCTAAATAAAATAAAATTCAGAGTCTACGCCTCATATATTCTTTAAAATTTGTATTTGAATGAAAATTTTGGGCCTTATTTTCATAAAACAATTAAAAGTCGAAAACAATTAAAATCCACAGAGCATTAGAACTTTAGAAGTGTTTAGGGGTCTGAAAGGATAGCAGATGACCCCTCCCGTCGACCATTTCAATTTGGCACACGATGCACCAAACACCCTGTATAAGTATGTTTATCAGTTGTCTAGTACTCATAACACAAGCTCTGCTTAGCTTGGGACTAGACGGCGTTGTGTGATAGTTGTGGAATATTATTATTATTATAGAGGTATACAATAATAAATTACTACTGTAATTAAGGTGGCTCGTACTATGAGCTCTTAACGTGACCCATTTTAGGACTTAAACTGAACTGTTAAAGGGATGGAACTAAACACCCTATACAGCTCCATCCCTTTAACAGTACAGTCTATGTCGTAAAATGGATCACGTTAAAAGCACGTGCTAAAGCCTCGTACCACTTACCAGCAGTAGTGAGGGCTATGCTGGCGGAGTCGGAAAACTGGAGGGAAGTTGCTTCCTTCTGTGAGACCGTGATGGTCCAGAAGGAGGCCGCTGAGCGAGATCGTGAAAGAGCCGATCCTACTCGGAGTAGAAGGCGTCGGGGAGGCAACCGCCCCGATGTCTAACACCCCCGCTTGCACCATCCAATACAAGTGGGACTTTGGAACCACGGGCGCTCAGAGGGGGGACTCTGCTCGCCCATCGAGTGATTCTAGGGAAGACGGTGGCACAGTGATCATCACGTGCTGCCGTGCACAGTGAGGCTCAGGGGAGAACGTTATACAGTCTCTTCAGGGATGTGCCGTAACAGGCGTTGCACAGAGGGGGTTCCGGAATGGTCTTTTGAGAGGTAACGGGGCCCCTTCTGCGTGTTGATGGTGATCACCGAGGTGGTTTTAGTGAGGTAAAAATCCCACACTCCCCGGACTTATCCCCAAAGTCCGGGCGCCTTTTGAAGGTTTACCCTCGAAAACAAAAAAAGGTCTTCCATGCGCATGTGACTTCTAAAACCTCACATTACCACAGTAATAAGTATGTTATAAGTAAGTACATAATATATGCCATTCATTAATTCGCTCAAAACCAAACACACTCTAAATGTTTCCCGTTGTTAAGCTTTGAATTGTAAACGTAAACAATTTGTAAAACGTAAATTGTAAACGATTTTATGACTTCGCTATCCCCCGTGGTTTTGCTTGCGTCTTTGTTTACTTCCACCACCTTCCGCATGAGGCAGGTCCTCACAGGATATGGTAAGTTATTGAGGTACCTGCACTGGATTCGTGCGGAAGAGACGCTCGGGTGTTACCATTGTGTGAACCGCTCGGAGGACACGATGGAGCATACGGTAGAGGTGTACTCAGCTTGGACGGAGAACCGCGGTGTATCTTTGAGGAGTGGCTGGAAAGACCTCGCGGCGTCCTCACCTTCCGCATGACGCAGGTTCTCACCGGACATGATCAGTTCGGGAGGCTCCTGCACCGGATTCGTGCGGAACAATCGCCCGGGTGTCACCAGTGTGTGGACCGCCCGGAGGACACGGTGGAGCATACGGTAGAGGTGTGCTCCGCTTGGACGGAGCACCGCGGTGTCCCCTGGGTGGCGATTGGCGGTGGTGACCTCTCGCTGCGGGGCCTGGTACAGGCCAAGGTCAAGAGCGAGGAGGAATGGTAGGCGGTCGCCTCCTTCTGCGAAGTAGTAATGCTAGCAAAGGAGACGGCCGCACGCGTGAGGAACGGACTTCCTCACACCGGGATCCCGCCACGATTTCCAGCCACCGTAGGCGTGGGTTTGCGCCGTCTGGCCGTCCGGTAACAGTCGGCGCATAGTGTTCAACACTTCAAAGAGATATCAGCAAAACCGTAGGGGCCCAGCAGGGCCGAAGCCTACTGGGGTCATTGGTTCACTTCAGAAAGGGAAACCCAGGGCCCTGGAACGCAAGGTAAAAAAGGAACATAGGAGTGGATTTTAGTCAGTGACACGCCCTCGCGCTCCGCCCTAGAGAAGAAGAAGACATTAGATGATTTGCCAGCTAAAAAAAAATAACCTACACACTTACAAACTTTTGTTTTTATAAGAGTGTTATGATGAAAGAGTAAACGTTACTTCAAAGTCTTGAAATAGATAAAAATGTGTGGTTTCTTTTGTTCTTACAAAATAAACATGTTCCCTACGTTCGTATGTTTGTGTTTATTTTTAGCGCACTCGATTTTTGCGTTGGCATTTGTCTATTGTCGGTTATAGAGGTTAACATGATTCACGAACGTGTGTTTATAATTTTGAAAATCGCTATCTAATTTTAATTTTGACGTTTTTTATGGTAACCGTTAGCCAGATGGTATAAATAAACGGAACATGTATAATTTTATTCTGTCTGTCTGTCTGGATGTTTCACAACTATTTATTAATCTTACCTATATTGTTATTTGCAATGTTGACGACTCATTAATTTTAAAACAAGTGCGAGTTGGACTCGCGCACTGAGGGTTCCGTACAAATTTATCTATGAAAACAGTTCAATTCCCGAATTGAGTTACAATGATTTTTCTGAATCGCAAAAATAGTTTTTTTTTTTGTGACGTAATTACAAATTTAGAGTTTTCAGATTTTTTCCTATACTTGTGCTATGAGACCTTGCTTCATGCCAAATTTCAGGATTCTAGGGTAACAGGAAGTACCCTATGAATTTTAATTTCCTCACGTTTTTGCGACATAAACGGCCGTATCTTTTTTTTTGTTAACTCAGAAGTTTGATTTTTTTACAGTTTCAAGGGACCGCTAACCGCACAGGTATTAGTGTAATTATCATGTTTTAGTAGATAATATTATGCCTATTGGATATTTTCGGGATTTTTAATGTTCTTATCATAACTAAACAAATTGTTTTAAAACTAAAATTCTCTTCAAATGAAAATTGTCGACAAGAGCAACGATACAACATGAAATTATTAGAATTAGAAATTTGAAAAAATATAGGTAGGTATGTATATTTCTGGAAGAATGCAACATTAGTAGAAAATTATTACCAACAGGTGGCAACATTATTATTTTTTCTTATAACGAGCTAGAGTTGAGCCAAAGCAATCATACATATGTGCTATAGCACCATAGACAATTATTTTAGAAATAAGTAGGTTTTGTTTGTTAAGACTATTTTTTCTGTTTTCTAGATTTTTACGTTTTTAAGTGTTTAGAGAGTCGTTGCATAATTTTTCAACGCCCGTGTTCGCTATTAATCATTGTCTTCAAAGAGTAAATTGAGGAAGTAGTATTTTCAAAGGAAACGTAAGTGTTTTAAATAAAGACTGAATGTGTAGTGTAGGTAGAAAGCGCCATCTATCATCTATTTCGTCCAGTTCTCGGCTCATTGCCATGTTACAGTTGTGTGAATGGATGTGAAGGTGTGATAATTAGCGGCTTTCTATTCATAAATTAATCTGAGTTAACGAGAAGAAATCATTTGCTTTACATTAAATAATATGACTTCTTACAGAATTTTTTCTCCATTTTGAGAACCTGTTTTCCATTGGTTATTTTTAAGGGGGGGGGGGGGGGGAACGTATGTCTGGCAATTTGAGTATTTTCTGCGGCCTACCCAAATGTACTTTCTTTGGTATTGTTCGTCAAGTCGTTGAGGTCCTTAGTAGTCCTGAGTTGAGCTTGGCGAATACTGACAAATACTTGCACTGACTGGACAGGTCCACTCAAATCTGTATGGTTCTTTCTTCAAAAGACCATCTCAGACAAATCTGCATGGTTCTCATGTGATTTGACCATTACATGTTTGCTGTATGGACTTTAAAAGAGACTTTAACCCCTGAGTTTGTTTCGGTGTTTCTTCTCAGGCTAGGAAACACCGGCCTCATCTAGTTTAAAATAACAAAAAAAAAAAAATGACGTGTAAAAGTGTTATATAAACCTATTTGCAGAATAAATATCATTTATAATTTATCAATATTGTTAAGTTAGTTAAGTGGCAACACGAGGCGAGGATTTTTTGCGGGGCGCTACCCTTAGCGCCTCTCGCCCTCTTGCCTTTCAACCGTCGCGAAACACGGACTACACTATTTATATTGTCATTAGTCCGATCTCCCACAGCTAGTTACAATTGGTTATACTAGCTTGCTATTGTTTGTAACTATAATGTTTAGAAATACATTTCAAATACTGCAAGTTGGATTTTCACTTCTGGCTCCAAAAATCATCTCGTCGCAAGACACATAAAAGGGGACAGGCACAATAACTGCCATCCGCGTCCCCAAAAAAGGATGGAGCTATTTAAGGAGCTCTTTCCCTATTTCTCATTCTGTCACAAGACATGTTAATACGTCATGGTAATTCTACAGTTAGCAGAATAACGCGATACAAAAAATACTACTGCAAGGTCGCGTGCGGCGGCAAATTACTCATCGCGTGAGCACTCGAGGGTTAAAATCATCCAACCCAAGATGACGATCTCAAACGTCAATAAAATCATGACCTAGTCAACAGAGGAAATAGTCCCATAATTCTCACAACAATATATTGTCTTTTTACTTTCACCCGTCATAATAAATAACCATTGTAGTTGGCAGCGTTTGTCAGTTGTTTTGGCTCCCTAGATATTTATGACTGGACTAGCTTTTGTCACTACTTCGTCCGCGTAACAGTTGATAAATAATAATTAGAGTTCCGCACCCAAAGGGTAAAACGGGACCCTATTACTAAGAATCCGCTGTCCGTCCATCTGTCTGTCTGTCTGTCCGTCTGTCACCAGGCTGTATCTCATGAACCGTGACAGTTAGATACTTAGTTGAAATATTCACAAGTGTACAATATTTCTGTTGCCGTTATAACAAAAAATATTAAAAAGCAGAATAAAATAAATATTGGGCTCCCATACAACAAACGTGATTTTTTTGTCGTTTTTTGCTGCGGACGGTAGTTATTTATCAGCTATATTTATTGATAGGTTTATTTTGTTGCGACATCTATATCATCATATAAGAACTAAAAGCTCAAAATCCTACACCTCGGTATTAGACTCCGCGCGATTAGAACATAATTATACAACAGTCCGAAATAAACTATTGGGCAGTAGCCCGGATCAGACACAACATCCGTCTGGTCGGAGGATCCTCACTTTACAACGGAGGTTTGCGGGACTTTACACCCAGTTCCACATACGTCTAAAGGAACATGAACCCAGCTTTATAGCCTATTTGTGTGCCAAGTGAAGCGTGATGGAAAAGTGGCAGGCGGTCGCCTCCTTCTGCGAAGCAGTAATGCTAGCAAAGGAGGCAGCCGATCGCGTGAGGCAACGGCATCGGTCCTGACGCCCCAACCGCCGCCGGGATTCCGATCCCGATTTCCGGCCATCGTAGGCGCGGGCTTGCGGATGTCAAGTCGTCGACGGCGCGTACTGTTCCACGCGTGCCTCAAGGAGATGTCAGCAACCGTAGGGGCCCAGCAGGGTCGAAGCCTACTGGGGCCATGGGTGATGCGAAAGGGATCCCCGGGGCCCTGGAAAAATGGCAAAGCAGGAACAGGAGCGGGTTTTTAGTCTATAAAAGTCTGACACTACGCGGGGGATGTCATTAGATGATTTTCCCATCCGAAAAAAAAAATTAAGCGTGATTGATTAAAACCTCCGTGCATAACATAGGTACCTATATCCGAAAGTGGGCTTGCGGGCGGCGAGCAATAGGTAGCTTGCCGTTAGGCCGTCCAGTAACCGTCCGGACCAAACCTAAGTCGTGGACGGTGTGTAGTGTTGCGCGCCTCAAGGAGATGTCAGAAAAACCGTAGGGCCCCAGCAGGGTCGAAGCCTCCTAGGGTCATGGGTTCGCCTCCCAAGAGCAGGAGAAATCATTGAATGATTTCACACCTAAAAAAAAGGGATTTGGAGACATGCGGAACAGAGAGTAAAGTCCCGCAAACCTCCGTTGAAAAGGGAGGATCCTCCGGCCAGACGGGATGTTATGTCTGGTGGGCAACTGCCCGATAGATGATTTCGGGCTGTTCTATATGTTCTAATCGCGCGGAGAACTTTGATTGCGCGATGCAGGATTAGTTCTTTTGTGACGCCATAGATGTCGCTACAGGTATATCGGAAAGAGTTACCGTAACCCTGAAACGCAAAGAGCAACTGAAGGAACACATGTGGGTTTTAGTCAGTAAAAGTCTGACACGCTCTCTCGCTCCACCGAGAGCGGAAGAAGTTACTTGATGATAACCCACCTCAAGAAAAAGACTAAAACTAGACTCTTAATAAACTAGTGCGCCTCACCATCAATGATTGCATCACTGCTTACCATCAGGTGGGATCGCAGTCAAGCGCTGGTTTAATATCAAACAAAAAAATAACATATATACATACAAAATATCGCCTTTTTAATATTACTGAGAATAGTGCATTGTACTGAACTTTTTGATCTTGGCAGATGAGTCTGTTGCCCTACTTACTTTCGATTTTGACATTGACTGATAGGACATGGTAACATTGTCTTTGATCAGCGCCCTTCATTTTTTTTTTACGTCGACATAGTAAATATATATAAAAATAACTTTTTGTCATCGATTTCCTTTGATAGCTGAGTCGATTTAGGCCAAATTGAGATATAGTAAAAATATCGTAGATTTTTGTGTTAATATATATTATTATTAGTTATTAAATAAAGCGTAATGGTGCTTCTACGCAGTTTAGACTTTGCTTAGTTTTTTTTCCCACTTAAAAAAAAAACTAAGCAAGTGCGAGTCGTACTCGCGCACTGAGGGTTCCGTACAAACTTGAAAGGTAAATTGCGATTTACGATACGATTACGTTACGATTTATAACGTATTAAAAAAACTACTTACTAGATCTCGTTCAAACCAATTTTCGGTGGAAGTTTGCATGGTAATGTACATCATATATTTTTTTTAGTTTAATCATTCTCTTATTTTAGAAGTTACAGGGACACACACACACACATTTTACCACTTTGGAAGTGTCTCTCGCGCAAACTATTCAGTTTAGAAAAAAATGGTATTAGAAACCTCAATATCATTTTTGAAGACCTATCCATAGATATCTCACACGTATGGGTTAGATGAAAAAAAAAAATTGGGTTTCAGTTCTAAGTATGAGGAACCCTCAAAATTAATTATTTTTATTCTATTTTTGTGTGAAAATCTTAATGCGGTTCACAGAATACTTACTTACTTACTTACCAAGTTTCAACAGTACTTACAGTTCTTATAGTTTCGGAAAAAAGTGGCTGTGACATACGGACGGACAGACAGACAAACATGACGAATCTATAAGGGTTCCGTTTTTTGCCATTTGAACTCTAAAAATCATCTCAAAATAAAAACTGATTCATTTCATATTCCAAAATAATTATTTTCCCGCCATTTGCCATTTTTTTATAAACCATAGCCTTGACAGCGCTCTATATTAGCTTTTATAAATATTACGCACAGGTATTATAATTCATACAGCCAATAAACGATAACCTACCACTCGATAATGTTCGCATGAAAGTTTGTGTTGGACAAATGCCAAAATCGAGCGATAATATACATATATTATGTTCGCTATTAGAACATTGTAATAGCTATTTGAATGTTTGTTGGTACATGTAGATTTTTAATAGTGCGACTGGAAATGACGATTTTGAGGTCTAATCGATAAAAAGACTGGTTTATGGATTTTAAGACGGAGTCTGAAAAAATATTTTAGTTTTGACTGAAATTTAGTAAAACTTTTTTATACTTAGATTATTCATAGTTTTGATTTTTTTTAGTTTTTAGTATAGAAGTACGCGGAACAGGGTGTAAAGTTCCACATATCTACATCTGTTGAAAAGGGAGGATCCTTCGACCAGACGAATGTGGTCTGATGCAGTCAACTCATTGATTTCGGGCTGTTCTAGATGTTCTAATCGCGCGGCGGTGCAGGATTTTGGGTTTTAGATGTTGGTACGCTTTGGGGTTTTTTTTTTTCGGTGGGATAATCATCTTATGACATCCCCCGCTCTTGGGCGAGGCGGGAGATAGCGTCAGACTTTTACTGACTAAACCCACTCCTGTTCCTTCGTTGCCTTTCGTACCAGGGCCGAGTCTTCCTTTCAGAATCAGACCCTTGGCCCCGGTAGGCTTCGACCCTGCTGGGCCCCTACAGTTGCTGACATCTCCTTGAGGCGCGCGTGGAACAACACGCGCCGTCGACGAACTAGGGCTCGGTCCAGACGGTTACCGGACGGTCGGACGGTGAGCCACCCATTGCTCGCCGTCCGCAAGCCCGCACCCACGGTGGCCGGAAATCGGGATCGGAATCTCGGCGGCGGTTGGGGCGCGAGGATCGTTGCCTCACGCGATCGGCCGCCTCCTGCGCTAGCATTACTGCTTCGCAGAAGGAGGCGACCGCCTGCCACTCCTCCTCGCTCCGGACCATGGCCTCTACCAAGGCCCGGGACACTTTGGGGTAGAAATGACTCACGAGGTCAGAGTTTAGGTACCTACCTACGTCATCACACCTTCTTTTTCTTTCGTATCTTTCGGAACAGTCCATCCATCTTTTTAGAGGTAGATTTTTGAAGTAGAAGCTTCTTTAAGCCTCAGATACATTAGGAACAAAATGCAACATGACGCGCAACGCTGTTAAATTGCTTCACATCATGTCCCGAGTTACGTGAATGTGGTGTAAAATGTTAAGGTGGGTACTAACCAACGTTACGAGGTGAATATAACATTCGCATCGAGCATGTTATCTAAAATCGGCGTAACATGCTCGTCAAAACTCTGTGCTCCGTTTTCGTTGCCAGTTCACTCAAGATGGCCGACAGCGAGGACGTGGTATCTTTGATTCTACTTAATTGTTTCATCCAAATTAAGATTCTTCTCTGTATTTTTCTATAAAATATAGAGGATTTTCTTTGTTCCATTCCACATAAGAAATAAATGAAATATTTACGAGAGGAACGACGTGTGATCACTCGCGACGACTTGCAACAGCGTACTGACTAGCCAGTATACTATAGTAGTCTTTGGTACTGACTGAACCACGTAACAGTCTTTGGAAGGTATGCGGAACAGAGTGTAAAGTCCCGCAATTCTCCTTTGAAAAGGGAGGATCCTCCGGCCAGACGGGTGTTATGTCTGGTGGGCTACTGCCCACCCACTGGGCTGTTCTATAAGTATGTTCTAATCGCGCGGAGAACTTTGATTGCGCGATTCAAGATTAGTTCTTATGTGACGCCATAGATGTCGCTACAAGTCAAAGGATTCGCCAAAAAACCGACAGCCGGGTGGAGCACTCAAAGCGAGCAACGAGCGGCTCGTTGCTCGCTGGTTTCCCCGTAACACGACGTACTGACTGCACGAATGCACGCTGTGTAACACGTTACATTACGCCCCGTAACGCCGGTCAGTACCCAGCTTTAGGGAACAAGCTAGATACTGGGCAATGTTGCAGCGTCACGTAGATTGAGTGTCGCGCGTCATGTTGCGGGACAAAATGTTCCCTAGTGTATTCGGCGCTTTAGGCACGTTGAGCACATTATTTTGTGGGTATTGAATGAGACTGAGCCGTAACGCTCGGCTATGTAACGCTCGTTCGGGGCCGACCTCACCCGAACGCGTTACAATGTTGTATTATTAACTGCGCCTTGACGAAGTTTTTACTTCTGTCGAGTGGTCTTAAGCTCGGGCCTTACCATGTCGTGTTAAAATGTTAGTCGTGCGAGCGAGAAAGAGGGATGGAGCTTTACACCCTATACACGGTGTCTTTGATATCGACGCACAAACGGATACCGCGGATCCAGTACAGATACCTGCACGGATCTTGAGCGCCGACTTCTACAGTTCTACTTGCGCAGAAGCACGCAGAAGTGAAATATCGGGTCTCTTTAGTGGTATGAAGAGAGATGCGGGGGCGGGGAGTGAAATCTTTGTATTGTACGATGCGCAAAGCGATCCCCGCTCTTTCGCCGAGCGCTCAAGATTCATGCCGCTATCTGTACATGATTCTGGACCCCTCAGTGGTTTTTTTTTTTTTTTATTATAGGTGGGAAAATCATCTTATGACAAATCCCGCCCTTGGGCGGAGCGGGAGATAGTATCAGACTTTTACTGACTAAAAACCCACTCCTGTTCCTTCGTTGCCTTCGTCCCAGGGCCACGATTTCGTTTTCACACTACCCATGGCCCCAGTAGGCTTCGACCCTGCTGGGCCCCTACGATTTGCTGACATCTCCCTGAGGCGCGCGCGGAACAATACGCGCCGTCGACGACTTGGGCTCGGTCCGGATGGTTACCGGACGGTCGGACGGCGGGCCACCCATTGCCCGCCGTCCGCAAGCCTGCGCCTACGGTGGCCGGAAATCGGGATCGGAATCCCGGCGGCGGTTGGGGCGTGAGGACCGTTGCCGTTGCCTCACGCGATCGGCCGCCTCTTTTGCTAGCATTACTGCTTTGCAGAAGGAGGCGACCGCCTGCCACTCCTCCTCGCTCCGGACCATGGCTTGTACCAAGGCCCGGCGCGAGAGATCACCGCCGCCGATCGCCCCCACGAGGACACGGCGTTGCTCTTCCCAAGCGGGGCACACTTCCACCGTGTGCTCCACCGTGTCCTCCGGGCGGTCCACACAGTGGCGACACCCGGGCGTCGCTTCCGCACGAATCCGGTGCAGGAACTTCCCGAACTTCCCGTGTTCGGTGAGAACCTGCGTCATGCGGAAGGTGAGGACGCCGTGAGGTCTTTCCAACCACGCCTCAAAGAAGGGACTTACCGCCATAATTGTAGCGTGCCCAGCACTGGGTCGCGACAGTCGCTGTCGCCATTTCTCCATGAGATCCCGCCGGAGCTCTGTCCGCCATGCTGCGACTTGTCGCGGCAGCAGAGTTTCGCCCCGGCGTTGCATCTCCATGCGCAGATCGTGCATGTGAGCAAGGCCTGTTGCTACCAGATCCCATGGTGGCTGTCCAGCAAGGAGGCTCACCGCTTCGCGGGAAATCGTCCGGTATCCTCGCACCATCCGTATGGCCATGACCCTCTGACATGCGTTCAGCCGGGCCGCCGGCTGCTTCCGCAGCGCCGGCGCCCATATCGGTGCGCCATAAAGGGCCATGGACCGAACGATTCCCGCGTAGAGCCTCCGGCAGGAGGCGTCTGGACCCCCAAGGTTGGGCAGGAGCCGCCCGAGGGCAGCCCCAGTCCGATTTAGTTTGAGAGCCAGACGTCGGAAGTGCTCCTCGAAATCCCATCGGCTGTCGAGAACGAGTCCCAGGTACTTCATCGTTGACCCGACGCCGATGTGGACTCCTCCTACCGTCAGTTGGGAACCCGGTGGTGGCGCGTTCCGAGGGCCGTGAAAGCACATTGCCTCGGACTTGTGCAATGCCACCTCGAGACCCCTCAGTGGTGGAATTTTTCGTCGGCTTAATCCTAATTAAAAAAAAAAACTGTATATTTCAAATTTAAACTGTGTGAAATCGTTATTCTAACCAACCCCAATGAAACTTTTAGTAAAAAAATAATTAATAAAAAAGTCATCGGGGTAGATAAAATCGTTATTCTAATCAACCCCGATGACATTTTTAATTTTAAAAATGTATTTTTTAAGTAATTCATTCATTTTTTCACTAAAAATGTTAGAAAAACCATTTTATATAGGTAGTTTAAATTATAAAACGTAATTTTTTTAAATTAAAAAAAATCCGACAATAAATTCCACCACTGGGGGATCTAGAATCATGTACTGGATCCGTGGCCGTTTGTGCGTCGATGACAAAGAAACCCGGTAAAGCTCCATCCTTTTAACAGTTCAGTTTAGGTTGTCAAAAAGATTGTGTTAAGAGTTCGTGGTAGGCCCCTCTAACCCCCTTTTCTTTCATATCAATCTTTACACAATAAATCCATCTTTTTAGAGGTAGACGAATGGATGATGGATTTGTAGATTTTCGATGTGAAAGCTTCTTTAGGCGCACTGAGCCGGTACCACGAGCTCTGAAAGCGATCCATTTAACAACCTAAACTGAACTGTTAAAGGGTTAGAGCTATATACCCTATATATATAGCTCCTAATACAATAAAATTCAGACAGTGGAACACACATTGGAGGTCGCGCCGGGCCTTGTTACAGGCCATGGTCCGGAGCGAGGAGGAGTGGCAGGCGGTCGCCTCCTTCTGCGAAGCAGTAATGCTAGCAAAGGAGGAGGCTGATCGCGTGAGGCAACGGTCCTCACACCTCAACCGCCGCGCGCGGAATTCCGGTCCCGATTTCCGGCCACCGTAAAAGCGGGCTTGCGGGCAGCGAGCAATGGCTAGCTCGCCGTCCGACCGTCCGGTAACCGTCCGGACCGAGCCCAAGTCGTCGACGGCGCGAACTGTTCCACCCGCGCCTCAGGGAAATGTCAGCAAATCGTAGGGGCCCTGCAGGGTCGAAGCCTACTGGGGCCACGGGTAGTGTGAAAGCGAAACCCGGGGCCCTGGGACGAAGGCAAAGAAGGAACAGGAGTGGGTTTTTAATCAGTAAAAGTCTGACACTATCTCCCGCTCCGCCCAAGAGCAGGATTTGTCATTAGATGATTTTCCCACCTAAAAAAAACTTCATTTTATCGAGATCGCGACTTTTCAATGCAACATATAATTGTCCAGATGTGAAGACACTTGAGATACAAAACTACACCAATTTTATATCACAATATCCGCTAGGAATCAATTTGTAAAGACACTGAACTTCACTCCAAAAAATCCCGCCAAAAAAGAAAGCAACAATTTTCACATTGGACCCGTCGAGGTTTTGTCTATGACTTTATTTTTTTTTATTCAACATTTCTCAGCGCCATTTCCATTTTCAGTGCATCTAATCTGTTTACATTTTTAATTGATTATATGATCTTTTTATTGTTAGATCAGTCCGTGTCTCGAACATTTCAATCTGTCTTTTGATCACGGGAATATATGCTTGAAAAGCGAATTATGCAACATTCGTTCTTAAAATAAGCATCGAAAATTCTTGCTTGTATTTTTTTGTGTGTGGCACAGCTTCGGAATCGATTTATCTTTTCCCGACTGTGTGTTTTTTTTAAGATGGGAAATTATCTTTTTTTTTTTTAAATTGATATAATCCAGTGCTTGACTGCGATCCCACCTGATAGTAAGCAGTAATGTAATCATTGATGGTGAGGCGCACTAGTTTATTAAGAGCCTATTCACTCTAGCCTTGAAGACACCTAAATTATAGTTGGACGGGAAGACCGCAGCATCTAATGACTTCTCGCACTCTAGGACGGAGCGCGAGGGCGTATCAGACTTGCACTGACTAAGACCTGTACCATGACGTTTAAAGTAAGATTGTTTCATTCTTATTTCCAGTGTGGGTAAGAGATGGCGCTAGACAACCTGTATAGCTCTGTCTCTTACCCACACTGAAATAAGAATGAAACAATCTTACTTTGAACGTCATGGTAATCCACCTTAGTTCCTTCCTCGCCTATGCATTCCAGGACCTCGGTTTTTTTTTATTATTAATGATAGGCTCGCGTTTGACCACCATCTCACCTGATGGTAAGCGATGATGTGGTCGATGATGGAGCACGCTTGCCTAGAAGTTGCCTATTCACTCTTGACTTAATGACCCCTAAGTTGTAGCTATCAGGAAACACAGACTCCGGCAAGGAATTCCACTCCTTGGCTGTACCTACGCATAATAAATGTGTTCTCAAAACGTTTTGTGCGTATGGGTGGGATGTCCACCATGTACCGGTGGCGCAACGCCGTACGTCTAGTGGTCCGATGATGGAACGGACTTGGCGCAATTAGATTGTGCAATTCCAGTGCACACTCCCCGAAATGTAAACGATAGAAAACCGACAGGCCAGCAACTCGGCGGCGATGTCCAATGATTTCCCTTTCAGTAGTCAACCCATAGCCTCAGAGTCAGGAGGCGTCGCCCCTACTGGGCCTCTACGGCTTTGCGGCTCGGTCCGGACGGTTACCGGACGGCCAGAGGGCGAACTACCCATTACTCGTCGTCCGCAAGCTCGCGTTCCCAACTACGTTCGTCGTGTCGGCTTCAACATAGTTTGCACACCGGATATAACTAGATAAAGTTTTTATTTTTGTATAGAATCTTTTTTATAGTGTGATTACTATTTTAATTATGCTTTTAGGTACAGTGTTGACCTACACTGTCCCACCTCTGATCTGTTATTTTTTTCTTTCTCTCTGGCCTGTTGGTCTAGTGGTTAGTGACCCTGACTGCTATGCCGGAACTCGTGGGTTCGATTCCCACCCAAAACAAATGTTCGTGTGACGAGCACAATCATTTGTTCTGTGTCTGGGGGTAATTTATCTATAATATGTACTCGTATGTATTTAGAAATATATAGGGTGACTGGTAATTAGTGTACGATACTTAAACACGTGATTGTGCTCATAATAACAAACAACTTTTACTATGGGATCAAACCTGAAATCGCGAAAAAAAATCAGCTGTTCAGTACATTTATGTTTGCCTAATGTACTGAACAGCTGATATTTTTTTCGCGATTTCGGCTTTGCTCCCATAGTAAAAATTGTTTGTTATCATGAGCACAATCACGTGTTTAAGTATCATACACCAATTGCCAGTCACCCTATATACGTATTTTTATCGGTTATCTAGTATTCCTACCCTTATCTTATCTTATCTTATTATAGTATTCCTACCATAAGTTCCACTTAGTTTGGGACTATATGGCGACGTGTGAAAGTTATGGAATATTATTCTATTTATTTATTTTATATACATATTTATTACATTTTTAAATATTTCTTTAAAAAATTGAAAAAATAAACATTTAAAAATATAAAAAAAAACTTCAACGGTCCAGACTAAGCGTTTCGCTTCGTCGTTTATACCGCGTACATCAAACGACTGGAACAATTTTCCTGCTGCGGTCTTCCCGTCCAATTATAATTTAGACCTGTCTTCAGGCTAGAGTGAATAGCTCACCATCAATGATTGCATCACTGCTTACCATCAGGTGGGATCGCAGTCAAGCACTGGTTTATAACAATTTAAAAAAAAAATAGCCCACCGGCGTCGGAAACTGGGTCAAATATTATTATTATTAATCCTGCAGCAAAAATATCTTCAATCAATTCCACTGAAGTTTCCTACCTGCCTATAAACAATTCTAATATCACATATCTGTGCCAATTCTCCACTGGAATCGTAGGTATATTATCGTGTCACCTTCGGAAATAATCTAAAATAGTACACCTCTAGCTATGCATTGGAGCATAGACTACAAAATTATCATAGCGGGCACTGGTATCCGGCATTCTTTTTTTAAAACTGAAAACTTTTTTAAGAAAAAAGATTTTCATAACAGAAAAAAAATATGATACTCGCACAGGACAAACAACAATAAAATAAAAATGTTCACTAATCTCTATCGAATAACTTGAAATAAAAAATAATAAAAAGAAGCCTGTGTATAAATGCTGTCCTTTTTTTTTGTGCCGGGGTTTTTTTATCTGTAAAAGTTGTATACAATAAAGAGTCGAGAGAAGAGAGAGTTAGTGAGATAGGAGCCTTTTTGGCCTCGCACAGGTCTTCTTATATTCTTTAGCTTCTAATATTCTGCGTCATGCTCGTGAACGGGTGCCGTCAGTTGAGACTGGTCATCTCTTAGCTGCCAGTGGCTTAATTCAATTTCTATTTTTTAATTAGTTTTTTTTTTAATTATTATTACTTATCTACATCGTGTTCACATATTAGAAGCGACAAGAAATATGTAACCAAGATTTATGTAACTCATAATATGATTTAAAAGAGTGTCCATGGAGTTTCTTGCACGTTCTTCTCCATAGAGATCTACGCTTTGGAACGTGTAATTTAGCTTCATTTTTTTTGACTGACCGACATTTTGACAATTCAAAAGTGCCTGTAATTGGTCTGAATCAAACGAGGATTGAAATAACATCAAAGTTTAACGTTTAAAACGATCTGGGGAGCTATTGGCTAACTTTTTCAATAACAGTTGACAACTAGCATTCGTTGCACACTAAACTTAGTTGTCAACTGAAAATTTCATAAAATTGGTATTACGTATCACACAAGAGTGACTAACAAACTACGGTGGAAATGTGGTAAATTATAAAAATTTACGGTGCCTATTGTGACCACTCTAAAATTTTATCGACTATTATACAGCTTCAAAAGCTTACACAATCGCAATTTTAAAAGTATCGATACAACAACATCTGGCAAAACGTGTTACGGTGGCTATCAAAGGCACCAGTGGCTAATGACGTCACTGCAGTTGGTCACTGAAGATAGGCAATACGAAACTAGCTATTTGACAGATCAATGATGCACATTGTTAACAAGTGATCATTACTTGAACTGTCAACAGAGTTACGCTATTGCCCCGCTGGCCAGTTTAACTTGGCCATATCATGAAGTGATCAATTTCTATGATCTGGCCAATATTATATAAAGATAGTATAGATGGCGTCTCTAGTCGCTTCCGTATTCTACCTTCTGGAGCGATATTGCGTGTATCGCTGAATCTGAAATATATGGCCACGTGGGACGTGATGCATGTGTACGATCTTTGATGTTGAATTTTATAATATTATGCGAAGGTGATTTTGGGAAACAGAAAAAAAAAAGTCTGGAGAAAAGTGGGAGAAATGTGTTCTGAATCATAGCATGTCGGAGCAATACAGCCGAACAGCTAAGCACTTTTGATTTCGTGCATTTTTATAAAACTAGCAAAAGTAAAATAATTATTAACGTCAGTGCGTATTCGGCCGTCGATCGCGTAACTCAAATCATACTAAAACCATTCAAACTATCTTTTAGATTAAATCAACTTAGCTTTCTTACTTATAGATCTATATATTTAGATGTTTAAACCGAACCAATATCAAACCATAACCGTCGATTAAACCAAAACCACCAAAACCATCAAAATATCAACCAATTCAGAAAGTTGGTATTGCGCAGACAGATACCAATTTTCTACATATCATTTGGGAAAAAAAATGTTAGATAGATATATTCTTTATTGTACACCGAAAATACAAATTACATTAGGAACTTAAAATTAAGAGGGTGTCACAATGGGCGGTCTTATCGCTAAAAGCGATATTTTTACAGACAACCTTTGGATGGATTTAACAGAGAAGGAGAAAAAAGGATGTCAAAACTAAATCTTTACGGATGCGGATGCGGAAGCGGAAGTCTTAATAGTATGAAGATAAGGCACAATTTTAATAAAAAACAACAGAACAATGCGCAGAATGAACCAAAAGATATAATAATAAACTCGTTGCGACACATATGAGTACCGCCCCCGAGCCTCTTCCGATGTGTCCAGTCGTCCACGCGCCCCTCACTATATTCTTCCGTTTAGAGTTCTGTTATAAATTTTGCGGAAGTAGAAGCGGATACGGAAGTGAAAAAGCTTGCGGAACTCAACTTGCAACACTAAGCTACATCCTTCTTTCTCGCTCGCACTACTCACATTTTATCACGTCAATCATGGTGAGGATCTTGGTTACCCATTCCTCGCCGTCCACAAACGCTAGTTAATCGCCTACGATGGCACATTTGTGTTACATTACAATCATTTTACAAGATAATTTACAGAAATAATTTTCTATTATAGAACTGGCGTAGAAAAAAACTTGTCACATACGCATTCTATTGCATAAATATTAGCGTAAAATAAAATGTAGGTTTCGTAAAAAATCGCTGAGAACTAGCGTCTTCCGATTTTCCGATTGTTACAACACGAAAATACTATTCTAATGTTATTTTTAGGGTTCCGTTCCTCAAAAGGAAAAAACGAAAATACGATCACTTTACTGTCCGTCTGTCTGACTGTCTGTCAAGGCCCTTTATCTTGGGAACGCATGGAGGTATCGAGTTGAAATTAAAACCATATACTCAAGTCTGCGGTCCCTCGAAGCTGTGAAAAATTCAAGCTTCTAAGTTATCGAAAAAAAAAAGATACACTTGTTTATGTCGCAAAAAACGTGCACTTCGACATTGTCAAGGGAATCAAAATTCGAAGGGAAGTACCCCGTTGACCCAGAATCCTGAAATTGTGCACCAACCAATGCCACAAGTATAGGAATAAATCAAAAAACTGAAAACTTTTTTTTGCGATTTGAAAAATCTTCGAGACTCCATTCGTGTGTCCAACTACATTGTATACGTAAGTTTGTACGGAACCCTCAGTGCGTGAGTCTGACTCGCACTTGCCCAGTTTTTTTTTTATACAGAGTTTTTTTGTGGAAATATTTATGTTTTTGGCATATCATACTCCAGATAGCAGCTGCTAGTAAAAAACGTCAAAATGAAATCATTTCAAGTGCCGATGTTATTGCTAGCCACTGAGACATTTAGCATTGTCACTGGCCAACAAACAATGGGCGGTCTACAAGACAACCACTTAGTATTAACATTTTTATTTCATGAAAACGTCATTCAATATAGTGAATGAATAATATTGGTTGATACATCGTAAATACTTTAGATGTTACCGGAAAAAAATACCATACCACCTTTTTTTTTAAGGTGGGAAATCATCCAATGACATCTCCTGCACTTCGTGTCAGACTTTTACAGACTAAAACTCATCCCTGTTCCTTCTTTGCCCTCGTTCCAGGGCCCTAGGGTTCTCTTTCGCATCACACATGGCCCTAGTAGGCTTCGACCCTGCTGGGCCCCTACGGTTGCTGACATCTCCTTGAGGCGCTTGGAATAGTATGCACCGTTGACGACTTGGGCTCGGTCCGGATGGTTACAGGACGGTCGGACGACGAGCTACCCATTGCTCGCTCTCCGCAAGCCCGCGCCTACGGTGGCTGGAAATCGGGATCGGAATCCTGGTGGCTGGGGCGTGAGGATCGTTCCCTCGCCCGTGCGGTCGCCTTCTTTGCTAGCAGTACTGCTTCGCAGAAGGAGGCGACCGCCTGCCACTCCTCCTCGCCCCGGATCATGGTCTGTACCAAGGCCCAACGCGAGAGATCGCTGCAGCCGATCGCCCCCACGACGACATGGCGGTGCTCAGCCAAGGCGGGGCACACCTCTACCGTATCCTCCAGGCAGTCCACAAAATGGTGACACCCTGGCGTTTCTTCCGCACGAATCCGGTGCGGAAACCTCCCGAATTTACCAAGTCCGATGAGGACCTGTGTCATGCGGAAGGTGAGGACGCCGTGTTGTCTTTCCAGCCTCTCCTCAAAGATGGCACTTACCACCATAATTGTGGCGTGCCCAGCACTGGGTTGCGACAGTCGGAAACCACCGGAACTCTGTCCACTATGCCGCGACATAGCGCAGCGAAGTTTTGCCCCGGCGGGCGGCGCGGCGTTGCATCTCCACGCGCAAATCGTGCATGCGTGCAAGGACTGTTGCCTCCAAATCCCATGGTGGCAGACCAGCAAGGAGGCTCGCCGCTTCGCGAGAAACCGTGCGGAATTTAGCTTCACTTGTTTTTTTTTTAACTAACCGACATTTTGACAATTCAAAAGTGCCTGTAATTGGACTATTTGAAATAAACTTTTCTGTTTTCTGATTTCTGAATCCCCGCAAAAAAAATGAAAATTAAAAACACCTGGCACATGGATGCCCCCTTACTACCTATCTACTATAAGTTATATTTGAACGATTGGCAGAGCATTTAATGTATTGAACTCGAAGACTGGTTTATCTCCGTGGCATTGGATGAAATCATTTCAATACGGTGCCAAAACGCTTCAGTTCCGAACGTTTTCTTATCAAATGTGACACCAGCGAGCCTTGACCGTGGACTTCACTAAACGTTTGCGCCACTTTTGACTTGTCATAAATAACAAATTGTACTTATTTCAAACTGACATTACACTAATCGTCGGTCGCCTGTTCGTTACCCCGTACTCTAACGGCTCGAGCGTGTCAGACCATTGCTCATAGACCGAAATTCGACATTTTATGTAACAGTACAGCTATGATCAATGTTTGTATATTTTTTTTTAGTTTGTAGATTGCCGCTTTGGTGCATACTGTGAGTATAGCAAGCAATTGATTAATAAATCTTCTATATTATATGTAAAAGCTAAATACCACTCACTGATTAATCACGAAATCTCAGAAACTAAGTATAACACCTACAAACTTAAAATTTGGCAGGTAGGTTCCTTATAGGGTGTTGACATCCGCTGAGAACGGATTTTCCGAAATTCACCCTCTAAAGGGATGAAACGGGGGTCCAAAAGTTTGTATGGAGAAACCGACTTTCACGCGGGCGACGCTGCTGGCAGAGGCTAGTAAATAAAATATAAAAATAGTTTAAAAAACTAAAAAACACGCTTTTAGCACGCACTAAAAATTACAAAATTGGACGTCCGCTATATTGGATTTAAGTCACGTGACAATTTTTTTCGTTTTCCTGACAGCAAACCCTTTCATTTGATACCCATATCATGGGGGTGGATTTCAAACAGCCAGTCCGCCATCATGGGGAGGCCGCCATATTGGATTTGTAATGACGTTTCTTAGCTAGTCATGTATTGTCATCAGAACTCAGAGCGTGTGCAAAATTTCATCCTAATCGAAGACCGGAAAGTGGATCAAATTGAGATTCCAAGATTTTCTTACATACATAGTTACAAGTGAAGCTAGGAGGAGGAGGAGGCTTTGTGAGTAGTTTTATGTTTGTTACTTCTTCATACTCGAAAGGCTGAACAGATTCCGATGCAACTTGTTACTCGTAGACTATGTCCTTTTTTTTAGGTGAGAAATCATTCAATAACATCTCCCGCCCTTGGGTCCGTTAAAATATTTTATTATATTGTTCCATAAAAGCAGCTGATTTTATACAAAAATCGTAAAATAGTTACAAAATTACAAAATAATATATTTTTGCTATTCGGAAAATCTTCGAAACCCGATTCGGGAATTGAACTATTTACTTACATAGGTAAGTAAAATAAGAAACCCTCGGTATATAAGTCCGACTCGCACTTCACCGGTTTTTATATTTCTACTTAAAACAAAAAAGAAATTAAAATCCCAATCCCGCAAATCCCGCGGGATTGCTGACTGCAATCCCGCAGGCATGCGGGATCGCGATTTTGATGCGAGACTGGATTCGCTACAGGCGATCTTACAAAATTAAATATTATAAATAACCTTTATTGTAAAATGGAACGTCACACAAACAAAAATAAAATTAAAAATGGCGGAATTGAGAAACTTTGTGGTTTATTTTTGATTTTTATTATCTATGCGTTACGCCATAGATTATTAATCTCCTCATTAAATGTCGTTGGACTATTTTATGGAAGAATTTATCGTCTATTAGTGCTGATTAATATTTTTTCGGAAAAGCGTCGTCATGCATGATCCTTGCATCTAAAATTGAATTTTAAAGACCCAATAATTTAGCTGAGTGCGTCAACAGAGAGAAAAGCCAAAAGCTAAGAATATACTCTAACATGACATCCAAAAATAACAATCAAACTGCCGCAGAACTTTCATTACTATTTACTGTTTAAATTACATACAGCCCACTGCAGAGCTGCATGCAAGCAGCATGGAGGAGGACGAGACAGCAGCTCATCTGATTCTAAGCTGCCCAGAGATCTTTGGATACAGGGCAAAGTACTTTGAAACCAAGGCACCTGTCCTGAAGTGGTCAGTAACACCAGGGTGGTACCGTCCTTTCTTGAGGAGCTGGGCTGCTCGTTTTTAATACCTTCTTGTCCCACGTGTGCGCAAAATATGCGCTTTGGACGTGGAGTTACGGCCATCTGCAGTCTAACATACACACATACCTACCGTTATATTTTTTGAGGTGAGAATATTATTTTATGACTTTTATAACCAGAATCACAATATGAACAATATATAAGTTGAAAATAAGCTGGCATTAAATGTGTGTTTCATTAGCTATTATTTTGTAATGTAAAAAAAAAAAATACGGACAGCATATTTTCAAGACCTTCGCCTACAATAATTCATAGACAATTTCGGCAACAATTTCGAATTTCGTGAATTTATAAAATTTGAAATTGAAGTTTGGAATATAATCCATCTAATCCTTTTTTATAGCGGGGAGCCTTCAAATAATTTCTCTCGTACTGGACAGAGCAAGAGGGGGTGTCAGACTAAGACTTACTGTCCACGAACGCGTAGCTTCATAGACGCGTAACCCTGTCGACGAAGCTGCAACGACACGACGTCATGCACGACGTTGCCGCATAGTTTACAGCTCTTTCGACGAAGCTGCAACGACACGACGTCATGCACGACGTTGCCGCATAGTTTACAGCTCTCTCGACGAAGCTGCAACGACACGACGTCATGCACGACGTTGCCGCATAGTTTACAGCTCTCTCGACGAAGCTGCAACGACACGACGTCATGCACGACGTTGCCGCATAGTTTACAGAGTTTCATTGTTTTGTACATGTAAGCTTCACGCAGGCGTACACCAAGCGTATAATGACGAATACGCGTCTATGAAGCTACGCGTCGCTAAAACCCCGCAGCCCTGGGATATCTTCTGATTCTTGTCCCAGATTTAAATACGTTGAAAATAGCTGATAAAGACTCGAATATTTTCTTCCTCAATTTTCTAATACTGCTGACATGCTGGCTAGATGTTTCTTTTCTAATTTGTTTTGAAATCCAATGATTTAAAATCATCGCACTTTGTTGCTAGTTTTTAGAACATTTTTTTTATTTATGAAAGCGTTTGTTTACGTTTTTCTTTAGATTCAGATGATTCATCTTTACACTTTATACTGTATAGAAAGATTGAAGCAGTATGCGTTGGCTAAACTAAAGTAATCAGGGCCTCACAAATAAACAAGAATAAAATGTAGTTAGAAATAATTTACTCCACTTGTGAAGTCGGTCGGAAAATTGGTGCAACTTAATAAATAGACATAATATTAGAAAAGGGCTTATTATAAAAGGTCTTGAAAAGTCTCAAAAAATTATGTTCATAAACAGCAAAGTTATTAGCGTTTTTAAGCTATTGCATAGCTTCTATCGAGGGCCTTGAGCGCGGGGACCGAATCCAAAAATTCCGTAACGAAAAAAACCTCACGCTCCCCACTCCGACGGGCACGGAGGTGTGGCTTGAAGGCCGACAGAGACCGAACACCTATTTTAGAAAAGTCGTTAACGACCTGTGTGGCGCATTGGTACAGCGTTCTACCTATGTTATCATCGTGCCTCGAGTTCAAATCTCGGTCAATCAAAATAGTCTTTTTGTATTATAATAGATTATAGTAATCTTCTATGATAACAACTGAACATAAGTACTTGTAGCAATTTATGAAGTAAACAAGAAAGAAAAAAATTTGTTTTCTTATCGGTCACCACGCTCAAAAAGTGTAACTTGAATTAATATCAAAGAAAAAGAAATACTGCATAAATAAAATAAATAAATAATTATAATTGCATAAGTTGATACAAAATGCTATGCAATAGCTTTACCGCGGCAGTCCTCGAGTGCCACACTTATATATTTTTTTATACTATTGATTTACGAATGAATAAATGACGATTAAAATGGAAAATTTAAACACTGCGCGTAGTCGTATTTTCTAGTAGC
Organism: Mythimna impura; assembly: GCA_905147345.3. NCBI lineage: Eukaryota > Metazoa > Arthropoda > Insecta > Lepidoptera > Noctuidae > Mythimna > Mythimna impura. The sequence continues at coordinate 4,089,480 of LR990365.1, read as the reverse complement.
AATTGTTATGAGTGTTATGTTGAATCTATTATGAATTTACCAGTTATGAAAAAACTCCGTGGCAATTTTAGGATTTTATTTTTTTACTTTTGACTACACAAATATGATCAGTAACGGGTACGGATAGAGCCCTATTTTTTTTTGTACTAATTAAAAACTAGGGGTGAATAAGCACTTGCCTTCGGATGTAGTTAGAATTAATCAAAAGTAAACTGAAGTATGTCGTCGAAAAACTTCTCCGTAATGTCGCAACCTTGAATAAAATCTTGTAAGAAGCCCCCTTTTTAGTCTGATGATAGGGATATTAATGAAATGAAACTCTGTCTTCAGAATTAAATTATTTTTCAATACACTTACTCGAAAACCCGCTCTTATCCCACGGCTTTTAGGCACGCAATACTGTTTTCCGCACTAGTGCAGAAAAGTGCGCGTGCTCACACCCGTCACAATTGTATTTGTGTTATTATCGTATCTGGCTGGACCTGCGGCGACCCCCACGAGTCGCCGGTCAACCCCCGTTTATTAATTTCTTCGCAAATGTATTGAAAAAAGTCGTTTGATACAGCCCTCGGCTACATAACACATTGCACTCGCCTACGGCTCGTGCGAATTCCACCTCGGTCGCAATGACAAGCTTTCTGCACTTGTATCAAAATGTACTATTCCACATTACCTGCCTAAATTATAATAATTTAATGTGGCATTTACTGCACGTGATTTCGTAGTGCGCCAATATTCTCGTAATGTCAAGACAACTTAATGTTTTATGTTTAAAGATTATGCCTAATAGTGCTAGCTTTAATATTCCTGTTAACTCTTTAAAATTAGATTTAACGAGCTAATACATTGAAGAGTAGAGACCTTAACATGATGAGTCAAAATGTCAGATGTGCGAGCTAGAAACAGGGATGGAGCTATATATAATAGGTATATAATATAACATCGCCTTGGACGCATCTTTAAAGGTGTTATAATTTAATAAATAAATAATATTCAACAACTATCACACAACGTCACCTAGTCCCAAACTAAGCAGAGCTAATGCCATGAATACTAGACAACTGATAAATAAACACACTTATATATTTCTAAATTCATAACGCACTGATTTCGATTTTTTTCCATTTCGGCCTATTTCCTCTCCTGAGTCCCAGCAGTGGGAACACTATAAGATTGCTTAGATATTAATCAAACCCGTCCAAGTGCGAGTCGTATACTCGCGCACAAAGGGTTGCGTACCGTTTATCTATACAACATATTATAGTATAGACACTATACAAAATTATTTTTAGAATATGTGAAACCTGAATATACATAGTTTGTACAGAATCAGTAACTAAATCGATTCCAATAATTTTTACACCATGTTAGATTTTTTCCCAAAAATATTTAAAAAAAGGTCAGAAGTTCGACACCACCGACACTGAGTACAACACAGATCACGGCAGGTCATAGCGGGCATTAGTCGCCAGCATACCACTGGGTGCGGGAGCAAAACAACCCCTCAGCTCAGTCGCCCAGATGGCCTGGTGACCATGTATTTGTGCGGAAAACCAGGTAACATAACAATCTTATGTGATTTTTTATGATAAAAACACTCGACACATGTTTCGGGTTTCGCATATACCTACTTACTAAAAATAATGTCGTATTTATGCAAAAAAATCACGTTTGTTGTATGGGATACTCTTAAATATTTCATCATCATCATCATCATTTCAGCCGAAAGACGTCCACTGTTGGACATAGGCCTCCCCCAAATGTCGCCACAATGACCGGTCCTGTGCGTCTCGCATCCATCGGATGCCCGCGACCCCCACCAGATCATCGGTCCACCTTGTGGGAGGCCTTCCAACGCTGCTTAAATATTTATTCTATTTTAATTTGATTATTTATTTTTTAAAGCAAACTATGTATACAAAGAAATATTCTGTGAATATTTCAAGCGTTGACCTGTTGTCGTTAGGGCGATTGTACATACGACGCACCTCGAGCCCCTCGAGGGCCGATTGTACATACGTCTTTTTTTTTAGGTGGGAAAATCATCTAATGACAAATCGCGCACTTGGGCGGAGCGGGTGATAGTGTCAGACTTTTACTGACTAAATACCCACTCCTATTCCTTCGATGGCTGGGCCCTTACGATTTGCTGACATCTCCCTGAGGCGCGCGTGGAACAATACGCGCCGTCGACGACTTGGGCTCGGTCCGGGCTACCCATTGCTCGCCGTCCGCAAGCCCGCGCCTACGGTGGCCGGAAATCGGGATCGGAGTCCCGGCGGCGGTTGGGGCGTGAGGACCGTTACCTCACATACGTCTGTACAACTTGAGTGACCTTGAAAAACGCTTAATTATCGTTTTGTAAACACGGGTGTACGAAATTTATTCGGCCGAAAATTTTGGTCTCTATATCTTCGTTTTTCCTAGAAAAATCCAGAAAAAGTTTTTTTATTTTATTTTTTGTGATTTTACGTAAAACGCGCAATTACGTACTTAATAACAATACCCCTATACGCGCGAGGGGTTAATATTGAGCAAAATACGGCAAAAAAAATCACGTTTGCTGAAGTACCTAATCTTAGTAAAACGGGACCCTTTTTACCCTTCCTTTGAATCCTAAAAATGAATGAGAAAAGCAGAACACCCCCATGCAAAGCTGGGGCGCGTCGTTATTAGTATACCTACCTATTTTATAAAATCATAACCCCTTAAACGGTTGAAATAATTATGAAAACAGCTGTAAACTATGACAAATTCCTATAAATGGCTAAAAACACAGATATAGAGTTTATGTACCAAGGTGAGACACTCGATGTGTCCAAATTCCAGAGCTAGTTGCAAGTGACAATTCGCACTGAGAAGCGCTTCTAGAGATTTACGTTTCAACAATCTTGGCCCGGATGTTAGATTTCGGTAAAAAAAATTGGTTACTTTTCTGTTTACTTTTGTGCAATATTACTAAACAACAAATAACACTAAAAACAAATCTTTTTCTGAAAACAACTATAAAATAAAATGACTGGCCTGTTGGTCTAGTGGCCCTGACTGCTGTGCCGGAGGTCGTGGGTTCGATTCCCACCCAGGACAAATGTTTGTGTGATGAGCACGATCATTTGTTCTGTGGCTGGGTGTAATTTATCTATATTTATGTATGTATTTAGAAATATATAAGTATGTTTATCAGTTGTCTAGTATCCATAACACAAACTCTGCTTAGCTTGAGGTTAGACAGCGTTGTGTGATAATTGTAGAATATAAAAAAAAAATTGGTTATTAAAAACACCGGGATAGATTCTAATGTAATAAATAAAACGATCGTGTGTGGAGTACTGCAGTCACATATGGGCTGGAGCTGCAAAATGCCATCTAGCAGCTTTGGACTCAGTGGAAAGACGTGCGAAGAGGCTAATTGGGGATCCAGATTTGGTTAAGTCCAATCTTCAAAGCCTCGAGCACAGGCGCAGGGTAGCCAGCCTTTCAGTATTTTACAGGTTGCATTTTGGAGAGTGTGCGCGGGAATTGTATGACTTGATTCCGCCATCTCTTTGTACCATCGGACAACCCGACGTACGGCGAGTACCCACCCTTACGTTGTTGAAACTTCAACGGTCCAGACTAAGCGTTTCGCTTCGTCGTTTATACCGCGTACATCGAAGGACTGGTTTGGCTGCTGCGGTCTTCCCGTCCAACTACTACAATTTAGGTGTCTTCAAGGCTAGAGTGAATAGGCTCTTAATAAACTAGTGCGCCTCACCATCAATGATTGCATCTCTGCTTACCATCAGGTGGGATCGCAGTCAAGCACTGGTTTATATATAATAAAAAAAAAATTAAACGAAGCAGCTATTGCCATTTTAAGTACTGGTATCACGAAGAGTGGGGGTGTGGTGGGGACATCTCGCTATCTCTTTTCTACACACGTAACCTAATGGCGGTGACGTCACATTTCAGTGTCTGAATCCTTATTCTGTTAGTTGACAATTTCCCCTTCTACCTTGAAAGGTTTCTTACTTAATCATACTGAACGGATTTGAAAAAATCTTTGTATTTGTGATTTTAGATACAGTTACATATTGATACAAATAATAAAAACTGGGCAAGTGCGAGTTGGATTCGCGCCCTAAGGGTTCCGTACAAACTTACCTACGTAAATATAGTTCAATTCCCGAATAGAATTCGACACGGAACGGTTGTAACTTGGCTAGGCGGGCTGATTTAGATACAGCTGTTCAGATGTTGTCTTAGTATTAGGGTCCGTACCCAAATAGTAAAACGGAACCCTATTACTATCTAAGGCTCCGCTGTCCGTCCGTCTGTCTGTCCGTCTGTCACCACGCTGTATCTCATGAACCGTGATAGCTAGACAGTTGAAATTTTCACAGATGATGTATACATATATGTCGTCGCAATGCGCTATAACAACAAATACTAAAAACAGAATAAAATAAATATTTAAGTGGGGCTCCCATATAACAAACGTATTTTTGTCGTTCTATGACGTATTAAAAAAAAAACTACTCACTAGATCTCGTTCAAACCAATTTTCGGTGGAAGTTTGCATATATTTTTTTTGTTTTATCATTCGCTTATTTAAGAAGTTACAGGGGGGGGGACACATTTTACCACTTTGAAGTGTCTCTCGCGCAAACAGTAGTTGGTAGTTTAGAAAAAAAAATATAAGTATTAGAAACCTCAATATCATTTTTGAAGACATATCCATAGATACCCCACAGGTATGGGTTAGATGAAAAAAAAAAAATTTTGAGTTTCAGTTCTAAGTATGGGGAACCCCCAAAATTTATTGTTTTTTTTTTCTATTTTTGTGTGAAAATCTTAATGCGGTTCACAGAATACATCTGCTTACCAAGTTTCAACAGTATAGTTCTTATAGTTTCGGAAATAAGTGGCTGTGACATACGGACGGACAGACAGACAGACATGACGAATCCATAAGGGTTCCGTTTTTTGCCATTTGGCTACGGAACCCTGAAAATAAGCCGACCACCCAAAAACAGACCAAAGCTAAGAAAAGAATGCCAGAAGAAATTTGATTTAGATGCAGTTGTTCAGGATTTGTTTTTTTAGGTGTGAAATTATCCAATGACTTCTCTCGCTCTTGGGCGAAGTGCGACGGCGTTTCAGACTTTTACTGACTAAAACCTACTCCAATGTTTCTATTTGCCTTCGTTCCAGGGCCCCGGGGTTCTCTTTCGCACAACCCATGGCCCCAGTTGGCTTCGGTCCTGCTGGGCCCCTACGGTTTTGCTGAAACCTCCTTGAGGCGCTCGTGGAACACTACACGTGCCGTCGACGACTCGCGCTCTGTCCGGACCGTTACCGGACGGTCGGACAGCATTAATACAGGTGGCTTACAATTTGCGTTTTATTATTTCTACTTAAATGTGATGATGTTTTTATTTCTTGATGATCTGATATATTTACGGAAGTTAACCGTTATTATGCTATGCCAAATGCCGATCGTTAAATTCAAGATACAAAATTGTTGAAAGAATTATGATATTGCTAGCTTTCCCCGCGGTTTCACCCGTGTCTTTGGTTGCTGCTCCGCTCTTGCCGGTCCTAGCGTGACGTTAAGCCTCATATTACACTAGAAACTATATCTTTATACAACTTGAAGCTGGCGGATGCGCAAGAGGGCTAAGCCATAATCTCCTGGCGATGGGTTTGGAGGTAAAAAAAAAAATACATTAAGGTACAAAATGTCCCCTAACTTTATTTATTTATTAAAACTTTATGCAACACAAAAGTACAAAGGCGGACTTAATGCCTTAGGCAACCCAAGTCGTCGACGGCGCGTAGTGTTCCACGCGCGCCTCAAGATGTCAGCAACCGTAGGGGCCCAGCAGGGTCGAAGCCTACTGGGGCCATGGGTGATGCGAAAGATATCCCCGGGGCCCTGGAAAAAAAAATGGCAAAGAAGGAACAGGAGTGGGTTTTTAGTCAGTAAAAGTCTGACACTATCTCCCGCTCCGCCCAAGAGCTGGGGATGTCATTAGATGATTTTTGAACCCGAAAAAAAAAAAAAATTCTTGGGCATTCTCTACCAGTCAACCTAGGGTGGTGAAGAGAAAATGTAGCAAGTGCATAAAATGCAGGTGCTAACATAGCGCGCAACGCTGTCAAATTGTCCAACAATATGTCTCGCGTTACGTGAATGCATTGTGAAATATTGGTTGGCGCTAGGTAAGTTGCGGGACACTGGGCAACGTGGCAGCGTCACGTAGATTGAGCGTTGCACGTCATGTTGGGGGCCATTTTGTCCCGTAATGTATCTGAGGCTTTTATCATCATTCATCATCATTTTAGCCGAAATACGTCCACTGCTGGACATAGGCCTCCCCCAAGTGTCGCCACAATGAACGATCCTGTGCGTCTCGCATCCATCGGACTCCCGCAACCGTTACCAAGTCATCGGTCCACCTTGTAAGAGACCTTTCAGCCCCATCGGCCATCCGTTCTGCGAGCAATGTGCCCTACCCATTACCACTTAAGTTTGGCGATTCTTCGTGCTATGTCGGTGACCTTGGTTCTCCTGCGGATATCCTCATTCCTGATTCGATCACGAAAGGAAATTCCGAGCATAGCCTTTTGGGTGACTTTAAGTCTTCTGATGAGGCCCATTGTAAGCGACCACGTTTCGGAGCCATATGTCATCACTGGCAACACGACCACGCACTGGTCATAGACTTTCGTCTTGAGACACTGTGGTATATTGGACGAGAAGATACCGCGCAGCTTCCCGAACGCTGCCCAGCCGAGTCGGATTCGACGGTTGATCTCTTTCTCGAAGTTAGACCTTCCCAACTGGACCGTCTGTCCCAGGTAAACGTAGTCGTCCACAACTTCGAGTGTAGAGTCTCCGATATTGATAGGAGTGGGTGCTACATGGATGTTTACCATGACTTTGGTTTTGTCCATGTTCATTTTAAGTGTCTGAGGCTTTATATAGCATATTTAGCCTTCCTAGATAAATGGTCTATTCAACGTTAAAATATTTTCTCAATTCGAACGAGTAGTTCCTGAGAATAGTGTGTAAAACCAAACAAACTCTTCAGCTTTATATTATAACAAAAAAACCGGGCAAGTGCGATTTGGACTCGCGCTCTGAGGGTTCCGTACAAATTTACCTATGAAAACAGTTCAATTCCCGAATTGAGTTACAAAGATTTTTTCGAATTAAAATAATGGTTTTCTTTTTGTGACGTAACTACTAATTTACAGTTTTCAGTCTTTTTTCTATACTTAGTCTTGTCTTGTGCTATGAGACCTTGCTTCATGCCATAATTCAGGATTCTCGGTTAACGGGAAGTATCCTATGAATTTTGATTCCCTTGAGAGTGTCGAAATACACGTTTTTTGCGACATAAATGGCCGTATCTGAACCTTGATTTTTTCATAGCTTCAAGGGACCGCAGATCTAAGTACCTATGTGGTATTAATTTCAACTCAATTTCTACGCGTTCCTGAGATAAAGGGTCTTGACAGACAGAAAGACGGACGGACAACAAAGTGATCCAAGGATTCCGTTTTTTCCTTTTGAGGTACGGAACCCTAAATTTTTTATTATTTTTTATTTATTTATTTTATTTATTCCACAACTATCACACAACGCCGTCTAGTCCCAAGCTAAGCAGAGCTTGTGTTATGAGTACTAGACAACTGATAAACATACTTACCTATATATTTCTAAATACATACATATATAGATAAATTACACCCAGACACAGAACAAATGATTATGCTCATCACACAAACATTTATTGTCCAGCTGGGTGGGAATCGAACCCACGACCTCCGGCATAGCAGTCAGCAGGGTCACTAACCACTAGACCAACAGGCCAGTCAACAACAATATCCACAAGGAATCAATTTGCGAATAATTAAAACAGCCGACTGCACTTCACTCGAAAAAATTCCGCCATAAACCAGTCATGTCAGTTAGACTTTCTTAAAAACCATAAACAATTTATATTGCATCGATATTTTAAGTTCTCAATTTAAAATATCGCAATGATTGATGTGCATGTATTTTTGACGTACGTTGATTAAGTGGCCACTAGCTTGATCGACATTTTATAAACAAACCGGCGATGGAGTCTGAAGTGTTTACATTTTATATTATAAATAATATTAAAATACGGCACAGTTGCCGCAGTGTTAGGCGTGGGCAAAGTGTGTCATCTTTGCGATTGGAACATTTGCATCTGAATCACTGAAATGTTCCGAAACAATGAAATGTATCATTTGGAGGAACGTCACGAGGTACAAACGGAACATTGGAACATCGGCTCAAATGATACAAACGGAACATTTGAAACATCGGCTCACAAGATACAAACGGAACATTTGGAACAACGGCTCAAAAGATACAAACACAGACACTGACTGTTATGAATCGTGATCAGCATTGCTATTCTGAAAAGTTTATTTGCGAAATCACTTCTGAATCCGCAGTGAAATCAAAGTTTCGTATTCTGAAATGGAGTGAATTTGACACTGGCGCCACCGAGTGATGATCAAAGTGAGAGGAACTAAAACGGTTGAGTATTTTGACGTTTGTCTACTTTGTCTATAGGATTTGGTATTTTGAAATACAATTCGCTGAGTGTGACATTCGAGATGATTTGTGAAATGATTTACCATTTACAGAATAGCACGGCTGTTATGTTGCGCCATATGTAACAGCAACAGTTTTATTTAATTGAATTTTGATTTGAGCTGATGTTTTTAGTTCAGTTCATTAAAAATTTACACTATTTACGTTTTAATGTGCATTTTAAAAAGACCCTCTTCACTTATAGTACCTAAAGAGTGTTTCAGTGTTCCAATTGTTCCAAATGGCATTTAAAACATTACTGTTCCAATCTTTCGGAACACTAAAATGTTTCGGAACATTGAGTCGGTTCAGTAAAGAGTTACACACGCCTACCGCAGTGGTTCAGTGATAGGCTACTGTGCTGCATGTCGAGGGTTCGATGTCCGCACCGAACATATTATAATATCTATATTTTTATGGCCTACTCGGCTAATTGTCTGGGTGTCTTGTGTCTTGAGTTTAGATGTTTGTGATCGCATCTACAATACAGGAATCATTCTTTGTGTAGACCAACTTATGTAAAAAAGAATATAAGTTTATCATGATGTTTTTATTCCTTGTAGTTGTAGTTGTAGGTTGCGGGTTCAAACCCAGTCAGGCGCATTACTTTGTGTAATTTATTTCATCACCACTGCTCTCAAAACGGTGAAGGAAAACATCGTGAGGAAACCGGCATGTCCTAGAACCAAAAAATTCGAAGACATGTGACATCCACCAACCCGCACTGGGCCCGCGTGGTGGATTACGGCCCATTCCCTCTCCTAGACAGGAGGCCTGAGTCCCAGCAGTGGGAACATTAAAAGGCTGATTATGGTTATGCTTATGCATTATTCCTTGAAGAGTTTGGTAGTTAGATAGGCACCGGGTTTAAAGACGTGCACTTGCACCTTACACTACCTCTTTTTTGGTGTGAAATTCTCCCGGTCTAGGGTGGAGCGAGAGGGCGTGTCAGAAATTAACTGACTAAAACTCACCTATTTATTTATTTATTTTTATGACAGGTTTTTTTTTTTGGGCGGAGCGAGAGATAGTGTCAGACTTTTACTGACTAAAAACCCACTCATGTTCCTTCTGTTGTGGAACAATACGCGCCGTCGACGACTTGGGCTCGGTCCGGACAGTTACCGGACGGTCGGACGGCGAGCCACCCATAACTCGCCGTCCGCAAGCCCGCGCCTACGGTGGCCGGAAATCGGGATCGGAATCCCGGCGGCGGTTGGGGCGTGAGGACCGTTGCCTCACGCGATCGGTCGCCTCCTTTATGACAGGTACTCTCTGCACTAACAGACTACCTTGAAAATAGTCCTGCTGACGCGGTGTACTTATGTTTCATGTAGCCACGTTAAGGTGGATGCTCCGGGTTAGCCCGCGAAAATCAGAGTCATTTCTGGGGGTAACCTCAATGACTTGACTAGTTTGTGTCGATTACCCCTATTAGATTTTTGCCCGATAAACTGTCAGACTTAAGGTAAACATCGATCGAAAGGGAGTGTCAGATTATCACTGAATGAAACCATGATCCTTCAGTAACCCTTTGCGATGGCCGCGATAACTCTTTCGAACAAAAATTCATAATTCAAATATTTTAATTTCACATAGGTATCGTCGTATCCTACGAATAGTGCCCTAACGAACATAGAGGCTTTCTGCTCATCATACCACATATAACCAGTTCAACAAAACAATTAAAAACGGTACAGGTTATCAAATAATTAGGTTTTCTAAAAAGCCACAATTTTAAGCACTACGTTTTCATCGAAGAAAAAGGCTACAATCGCCGTCGCGCTCTCTTTCTTTGCAAGTAGTGGGGGTGCGCGGGCGCGGAGAGAGCGTACTAGCGCCGCTCGGCCACTAGTCGGCGGACCGCGTTTTGTTAAATTGTAGTATTGAATAAGTTCAAATATCATAACATCAACGAGTTTGTACTTAATTAGGTCATTCTAATTACATAATGCGAAGTAGTGCTGGACTTGAGCAATAAGTTACATTATGCCTTTTATCTGCGGAATAATAAACAAAAACATAATTTGAAACATAGAAGAAAGACAAACGTAATTAGGGCTTCGTCTCGCAATATAGCCATTTCATAGAACACGGCCACAATCCCCATTATGTTTTTTTTCTATGTACCTAATATTGAAAATTGAATTTCAATACACATTATATGAAATCACTAATGCATATTTGATAATATTTAATTTAATTAAACACAAAAAAGTGTCTCCTGAAAAGTTGCTATTATGCAGTTACGCCCCTATTCGTAGGATACGACGATATATGTATGTGCCCATGTAGGCCACATGGGCACATAGGAAACGTCAGAAGCTAGTGTACGGTTTCAAATTGGTCGTTTCCTATGGAGAAGAACCGGCAAGAAGTCTTTAAAAAAAAAACTAGGCAAGTGCGAGTCGGACTCCGCCCTGAGGATTCCGTACAAACTTACCTTTTTTTTATTGTTGATAGTTCCCTGTGCCCTGTTAAGTTGTTGGTAGTACCTATGTAAATAGTTCAATTCCGGAATGGAGTCTCGGAAGATTTTTCCGAATCACAAAAAAAAAAATTGTGACGTAACAACAAATTTACAGTTTTCTGATTTATTCCTATACTTGTGCTATAAGACCTTGCTTTATGCCAAATTTCTGCATTCTGAGTCAACGGGAAGTACCCTATGAATTTTGATTTCCTCGAGAGTGTCGAAATGTACGTTTTTTGCCACATAAACCGAAGTATCTTTTTTTCTCGTTAACTTACAAGTTTGATTTTTTTTACAGCTTCATGAGTCCCCAGACTTGAGTATATAGTTTTAATTTCAACTCAATACCTCCACGCGTTCCCGAGATAAAGGGTCTTGACAGACAGACAGACAGACAGACAGACGGACGGACAACAAAGTGATCCTATAAGGGTTCCGTTTTTTCCTTTTTAGGTACGGAACGGTACGGAACCCTAAAAATTGTTATCTTACAATATTTCCATATTACATTATTAATAGATATTATTACAACAACAACGACAATCAATCCCGCAACCCGACTAGGGCACCCTTATTTATTTATTTATGTACACGCAAAACTTTAAAATCGAAAAGAACAAATACAGATAAAAGAGCACAAAGGTAAAACGAAATTTCTTCCAGCAGACCTGCGAACGGAGAGTTGGATGAGAGATGTAGACGCAGTGTGTATAAATAATATAGAGAAGAATTAAATAGACTAATTATTATCTAAAATAAATCATATAATACATACTTAAATATCAATAACAGTAAATAAATGTACACATAAATAGATACAAACATAAATTAAATTATAAAAATACATAATTATAACTTATATAACTTACGAGATGGTAGAGAGTTTGACATTATTGTTCTGAATTTAAAATTATCAATTCAGAATCCCGCCATAAGCTAGGCAATATTAAAATATTAATACTGATATTATTATGAGAAGAATATTTTTGTTAGAGCAGAGAAAATATAAAAATAAAAATGTTTTTGTCAAACGTTGGCGCGAGTAATCGGGTCGTAAATTAGGTTTATTTTGTAGTGAATGATTATTATAAAAGTTTATTGTAGAATATTTTAAGAATTGTGGTTTTCATGGACAAAATTAAATACCTACAAAGAGATCTGTAGCTTTCCTTTGAATTTTTTGTGAAGTATTCTACATTCAAATTAGATTTTTTTTAAATATTCCGACGGCGGGAAGCCGGTGTGCTACTTTTTTTTTAAGTAGTATATTTAATTGTTTTACACAAAATTATTTAGGATAAAAATATTAATTATTATTATTTTTATAGAGAATATAATAATAATAATATTTAATCGGTTACTTTTACATATTTTAAACGTAAACGTGGTAAGTACTACGTAAATATCAAAGAAAAAAAACAAGAAATACCTTTCTCGGAGTTCTCACTTCGGCTGAATGATCGCTGGTCTTGTTTTCATTTAATTTCGCCTTACTTTCAACACATAGACAAATTAAAAATATTATCACTGATATTCTTGCTGTTCTGAGCGACTCCATTGTATTTAAATTATTACTGTTCAAAAATAAATTGAAAATAATCGAACACAATTTTTATAAATCCATAGTCATTTAAATTACACTTTTTTTTTCAAGATCCAAAATAAAAGTTTGACGTTTAAAAGGGCGGGAATCGGGAATGCCAAATGTCAAATCGGTATGGCGGACTCCAGCCAACTGGAAGTTAATGTACAGACTGCAAGACGCTTCTATTTTTAGAGTATCGATGGGGCGTTAGACATCGCGAATATGATTATTTTTCGACACTACACATCGGTAATGCACGCTGAAGTTTCATATTTTTGCTGGGCCATGTGTTTTTTAAAGTTTTTTTAATAGACTAAGGTTTTAACACGTTGACAGCGGCACACATTTTTGTATTATTTCCATTCCTGCGGTACGAGACGTTTAAGACCTCGTTTGAAAAGTATCGTTATGGCTTATTAGACCCCGTATTAAGAAACTAAAAGCTGTTTTTTGGTTAAGTGCGGTACGAGGTCAAAGTGACCCCGTATTAAAGTAGATTCATTCTGTTTTTCATCTTATAGTATAAGTATACCTATTCGTCTCTTTTGTAATCTAACCAAAAATGAAGTTACAGTATCCGCTCGGGAGAGATGATTATGCTTTTCTTAGCCGCAGCGCGAGGAAGACACATACGAGGTGTATTAGACCTTGTTCCATCAGCCTCTACGGTACTTTTCCTCTAAAGTGTGTGCATGCGGCTGACGTGACCCGCCCAATCCCTTTTCGAGTCTGGCAGCCTTTTTGCCCACGTCTATCTATTACACACGTTTTGGAGCGCAGCGTGTTATTTCGTGTTCGGTCTGGTTTTTTAGGGTTCCGTACTTCAAAAGGAAAAACGGAACCCTTATAGGATCACTTTGTTGTCCGTCCATCCATCTGTCTGTTGTCTGTCAAGACCCTTTATCTCGAGAACGCGTGGAGGTATTGAATTGAAAATAATACTCAGGTCTGCGGGCCCTTGAAGCTGTGAAAAAAATTGCGATTCGGTAAAATCTTCGTAACTCAAGTCGGGAATTGTACTGTTTTCATAGGTAAGTTTGTACAGAACCCTCAGTGTGCGAGTCCATCAGTCGATAACTTAAAAGTTTGATTTCACAGCTTCAAGGGTTCGCAGACTTGAGTATATGGTTTTAATTTCAACTTGATACCTCCACGCGTTCCCGCGATAAAAGGTCTTGACTGACAGACAGACAGACGGATAGATAACAAAGTAATATATAAGGGTTCCGTTATTTCCGTTTGAGGTACGGAACCCTAAAAACGCCGAAATATAACGTTTCTTGTATGGGAACCTTTAATGAGCTGTGAGCACAATACATAAATGTGTTCCCAAAACGTTTTGTACGTAGCTGACCTGTGAATAGGTTACTTCTAGGCAAGCGTGGACCATCGTCGACAATCGACAACTTCATCGCTTACCACCAAATGAGATAGTGATCAAACGCGAGCCTCATCATCATCATCATCTATTTCAGCCAATAGACGTCCACTGCTGGACACAAGCCTCCCCCAAATGTCGCCACAATGAACGGTCCTGTGCGTTTCGCATCCATCGGATTCCCGCAACCTTCACCAGGTCATCGGTCCACCTTGTAGGGGGCCTTCCAACACTGCGTCTTCCGGTACGCGGTCGCCACTCCAGAACTTTTCGGCCCCAACGGCCATCTGTTCTGCGAGCAATGTGCCCTGCCCATTGCCACTTAAGTTTGGCGATTCTTCGTGCTATGTCGGCGACCTTGGTTCTCCTGCGGATATCTTCATTTCTGATTCGATCACGCAAAGGAAATCCGAGCATAGCCCTTTCCATTGCCCTTTGGGTGACTTTGAGCCTTCTGATGAGGCCCATTGTGAGCGACCACGTTTCGGAACCATATGTTTTCACTGGCAACACGCACTGGTCATAAGACTTTCGTCTTGAGACACTGTACGAGAAGATACCGCGCAGCTTCCCGAACGCTGCCCAGCCGAGTCGGATTCGACGGACTGTCTGTCCGAGGAAGACGTAATCGTACACAACTTCGAGTCTCCAATCTTGATAGGAGTGGGTGCTACATGGTTGTTTATCATGATTTTAGTTTTGTCCATGTTCATTTTAAGACCCACTCTTTTGGAAGCTCTACTGAGGTCATTGAGCATTGTGCTGAGCTCTTCCGTAGTCTCAGCCATGACTACTATGTCGTCGGCAAACCGAAGATGAGTGATGTACTCGCCATTGACATTAATGCCCAATCCACTCCAGTCCAGAACCTTGAAGACATCCTCCATTGCGGCCGTGAACAGTTTCGGAGAAATGACGTCTCCCTGCCTGACACCCCGCTGCAGGAGGATAAGTTTCGAGGTCTGGTCCTGCAGTCTGACTAACATAGTGGCGTTTTCGTACAAACACTTCAGCACTTCGATGTACGGGATGTACCGATAGTCAATCTGGCAGGTTGGAGAGACTGCAGCACAGCTCAAGTCTCGATCGAATCAAAGGCTATCTCGTAGTCCACAAACGCTAGACAGAGAGGCAGATTATACTGCTCGGTCTTCTGTATAACCTGCCGTAGCGTGTGTATGTGGTCTATGGTGCTGAAGCCTGAAGCTAGAACGCGAGCCTATGCATAATAAAACTGGTATTACTAATCTATAATTAAAAATTTCAGTAGGTGTCCAGACTAATTTGACATTGTTTGACTTGGCCAAACTAAAAAAAATACAAAATCTAGCAGCTTTTAAAGTCTGGATCGAGTTAACAAACTATGTAGAACGAATGGATATAATGTTTATTATTGCAGCTTTGTAGCCAAGATAAATACCTAATATAAGTATAATACCCTCGTAAGGGGGACTTCACAATGTCTGCCCCCCTAGCCAAGTTAAAACCGTTTCGTGTCGAATTCCGTTCTCCGATCGGTAACGCCTCGGTGTCAGCAATTGTAGAAAACGATAAGTTGGTAGCCATGTTGACGCGCCTGAGTCGGCCGCTCGTTCTACAATAACAAAGGATGTAGCGTTGAAAATTGTAGAAAAGACAACAATTTATTTTATCATTTTGAACGATCGATGTGAACTTAGCTACGAATTTTCTATTCGTTTGTTCTGACCACGTGACTTAACGTTGAGATGATGTCATTCCCATACATTAGATTAGTTTTCGACTAGCGTTAACGATTGCAGATTATCAACTCTGCTAGGGGTGCTGGTCTATTGTCTTCTTCACTATTCAAAATTATCCAATTGTAGTAGTTTAACAGAGTATCAACGAGGCTAGGACAAAGAAAGTACAAGCAAGCAATTGGGTTCAAGGTTAGCGGTAAGACAAGTTATTCAGAAAATGATACACACCTTAAAATAATGCACCTGTTTATTTCTTCAAATAATCACCAGAGGTCGGAATTAGGTAGAGATAAACATGTACTTACACAAATTTCGTACAGCGAAAAAATAAAGTGGATATGCCTCAAATCCCGATATTAAT
The DNA here is from genome assembly GCA_905147345.3 of Mythimna impura. NCBI lineage: Eukaryota > Metazoa > Arthropoda > Insecta > Lepidoptera > Noctuidae > Mythimna > Mythimna impura. Next base: position 4,073,345 of record LR990365.1, on the reverse strand, counting down.
TTTAAAGAGTAGTTTTTTTTATGACACTATAAGAAATATAGTAGAAAAAATTTCTTCCTGCATTAATGACGAGGAGAAAGGAAGTGTATTTTAAACCGACTTCAAAAAAAAGGAGAAGGTTATCAATTCAGTTGTATGTTTTTTTTGAAGTTATACTTCTTTTGGCGCGATAGAGAAAAATGATGAGAGTGAATTTTTACGATGCGCGCGCACACCGACACCTAAATTCTACATCGTGAAGTTAGTTCTAGGTGGCATGCATGAAAATTGATAACTATGTTCAAGTTGTATATTCTAGTATTTTTATATTTAGAACACGTGTTTCGTAAGAGTACAATTAAACAGTGTGAATAAATAAATATTATTTTGGTGTTTTTATTAAATCAATTTCATATACGACGGCGATACTAATATTATTTAAATAAAATCTTTTTGATTAATTTTAATATTTATCGTTAATCACTACTGCATTTTAGTTATTTTTTTTCCATAAGCCAAAGAAATATAACTTCTAACGCGTGTACATAAGTACACACACTCTCTTTTTTTATGTGTGTTACCTCAGAACTCCGTCTTTTATGGACCGATTTGTAAATAATTTTTCTTCCTCTTAGAGGAGTTGCTTTCCGGTTGGTGGTGTGGTTGGTCCCCTTTTTTTCAGAATCCAGTTCTGATGATGGGATTTATGAGGAATCGAGGGAACTCCTCAAATATTATAGGCAACCATAATATGGTGATTTTGGTATTTTCATCGAGAACTTATAAGCATTTACAGTCAAAAAGTAACATTTGATGAAGTGGAACTGGTGAAGAAGACCAGAAATGGCCAACGGAACTTCATACTCACATAGATATCACAATGAAGATAGTTAAGCGACTATGACAATACAAATAAATAAATGGTTCTGAATGTTATGTTGAAAATGGTATCATCGAAGTGAACTGATGATGATGATGGAGCCGGAAGGTAGGCACTGGAACTCCGTAATTAATCAATGTAACCTAACCGTGTTTGGGCTTATTAGAATTGTCATGAGATGCACTTTGGCTATAAGGTACTATGAAACTGATCTGATGATGGAGCCGGAAGGTAGATACAGGAACTTCATAATAAAACAATGTAACCTAGCAGTGTTTGGGTTAATTCGGATTGTCATGAGAAATTGGCACTATGGTTATAAGTGTATCGCAACTAAAAAATGTAACACCGACTTCCGAAATTAAAGTTATTTTGATCCTTTAGTGTTTTATTTAGTGAAGTCGGTTATTTTTGTTTTTGTAAAAAGTTTTTTTGTTAACCTTACCTCAGTTGACGTAGAGAGATCGTTTTCAATAAAAAATACTAATAATAATTGTATGTTAATGCTTTTATTTTTTTGTAACCTAACACCATAATGCTACAACGTTCTCTTGTAGTGAGGACTCAGGATTGTGAGAAGCTAATGAAGAATACAGCTAATGAGTGGAGTCGTGAACAGCGCGTAGTGTCCCACGCGCGCCTCAAAGATATGTCTGCAACCGTAGAGCCCCAGCAGGGCCGACGCCCGCTGGGGCCACGGGGAACTTCTGAATAGGAAACACGTGGACCAAGAACACAAAAGGCATCTGAAAAAAATGCTAAAGAGTGGAATTCCCTGCCAAAGTCTTTGTTTCCTGATAGCTACAACCTAAGGGTTTTTAAGTCATGAGTGAATAAGACGGATGAAAAAAGATTGCACGTAGCGGAGATGAGAATGTTAAGATGGATGTTTTGTGTGACGAGAATGGATAAAGTGAGAAAATGAGTAAATTAGGGGAAGTTTGAAAGTAGCGCCAGTGACTGAAAAGTTGAAAGGGAATCGTTTGTCTTGGTATGGTCATGTGAAGAGGAGAGATAAAACGCATGTTACTAAAAGTGTTATGAGTTTACATGTGGATGGATGGAGAGGGAGAGGGAGGCCAAAGAAAAGATGGATGGATTGTGTGAGAAGTGATATGAAAGAAAGGGGAGTTAGTGATAGCGTGACGAGTGACAGGACAGAATGGAAGAAAAAAACGTGTTGCACCGACCACAAATAAAACGGGACAAGGGCAGGAAGATGATGAGTGAATAGGTTACCTACTTCTAGGCAAGAGTGCTCTTATCGTCGAACACATTTTTACTTACGCCGCCATGGTGTCCCGGTGAAATATAGCCCTAACATACTTACTCTTTGGTGGGGGCGTCACTGGCGGCCGGACTGGCGTCCGAGCTGGTCGGTCCACCAAATTGGTTACGCAACCAAACGGACACCAGGTGAGTAACTCTCTATAGAGTTGTATATGTATATTTTGTTGATAGCGGCGACTGGTCGAGCCGCCATGGTGTCCCGGTGAAATATAGCCCTAAGCCTTCTAATGAGGCCCATTGAGAGAGACCACGTTTCGGAGCATTGTGCCCAACCCACTGTCACTTAAGTTTGGTGATTTTTCAGCCTTCAGCCACTTCAGCCTTCTAAAATAATATTAATTAGGTAGGTATATGGCACGCGACGATGGTAAGAGACCGGACGGTATGTCTTTATTTCCGTGGAAGATGGGTAGGCCTTTAGTGTGGGACGCTACCTGAGTCGACACTCTTGCGCCATCCCATCTTCCTAGCTCTTCGTGCTGTGCTGGTGCTGCCGCTGCGGCTGCGGAGAACCTCAAGCGGCGGAAATATAACAACCTCGTCGGTAGTTATATTTTTGAGCCGTTTGGGGTTGAAACTCTTGGGCCGTGGGGTCCGAGTGCTCATAAGCTTTTCAAAGAATTATCCAAACGCTTAGTTGACACTTCGCGTGACCCAAGGGCTGGCTTTTACCTCGGTCAGAGATTAAGCATTGCCATACAACGTGGCAATGCCGCCAGCCTTTTGGGCACACTTCCAGTCGACAGCGATGCGGAGGAATTTTATGACGCCATATTTTAGCTAGTAGTTTTTGCCTTTAGTGTATATATAGTTTTAATTAGTTAAGTGTTTTTATTAAATTAAAATTATTTGGTAGGTATATATGCAAAGGTAACATTCTGTATTCATCCTAACATTGGCGCGAAATAACCACAGATAAAAACAAAATTATTTCTGTTGTCGATAAAACAATGGAACATCAATAAAAATCGATGAGATCACAAGTTTATTACCGAAAACAATGTTAAATATAAACCTGTTGGCAGGATACGTTGTTTAGCCGATATTTCTTTGATATTTGGTAAGCCACAGCTTTGATCTTCGCACAGGAAACCAAGACATTATCCCAAACTCAAAATCAATCAAATGACTTAGGTACGAGTTGTAGGTCGCGGGTTCAAACTTCAAACCCAGCCAGGCGTATTACTTTGTGTAATTTATATCATCCATAACCATAACCATAATCAGCCTTTTAATGTTCCCACTGCTGGGACTCAGGCCTCCTCTCTAAGAGAGGGAATGGGCCGTAATCCACCACGCGGGCCCAGTGCGGGTTGGTGGATGCCACATGTCTTCGAATTTTTGGTTTTAGGACATGCTGGTTTCGTCACGATGTTTTCGTTCACCGTTTTGAGAGCAGTGGTGATGAAATAAATTACACAAAGTATTGCGCCTGACTGGGTTTGAACCCGCGACCTACAACTCGGTAAGTCGGGGCCGTTACCACTCGGCCACCACTGCTCTGTATATCATCACCACTCTCGAAATGGTGAAGGAAAACATCGTAAGGAAACCGGCATGTCTGTCCTAGAAGAAAACCGAGCAAGTACGAATCGCACTCGCGCACTGAAGGTTCCGTACAAACTTACCTATGAAAACAGTTCAATTCCCGAATTGAGTTACGAAGATTTTTCCGAATCGCAAAAAATGATTTTTTTTTTTTGTAACGTAACTACAAATTTACAGTTTTCAGATTTTTTTCTATATCTGTGCTATGAGACCTTACTTCATGCCAAATTTCAGGATTCTAGGTCAACGGGAAGTACCCTATGAATTTTGATTCCCTTGAGAGTGTCGAAATACACGTTTTTTGCGACATAAATTATAACTCTGAAGTTTGATTTTTACACAGCTTCAAGGGACCGCAGACTTGAGTATATGGTTTTAATTTCAACTTGATACCTCCACGTGTTCCTGAGATAAAGGGTCATGACAGACAGACGGACGGACAACAAAGTGTTCCTATATGGGTTCCGTTTTTTCCTTTTGAGGTACGGAACCCTAACAATTATATGGACCAAATAGGTATGTCTGTAATAAAAAGATTTAAATTATTTTTATTATTTTCTAAATGGTTTACAATGGCCAATGGGCCTCAAACTTGTAAGTTAACGAGAAAAAAAGATATTTCGGTTTATGTGGCAAAAAACGTACATTTCGACACTCTCGAGGAAATCAAAATTCATAGGGTACTTCCCGTTGACCCAGAAACCTGACATTTTGCATAAAGCAAGGTCTTATAGCACTGGTATAGGAATAAATCTCAAAACTGTAAATTTTTTGTTACGTCACAACAACAAAAAAATTGCGATTCGGAAAAATCTTCCGAGACTCCATTTCAGAATTGAACTATTTACATAGTAAGTTTGTACGGAACCCTCAGGGCGCGAGTACGACTCGCACTTGCCTAGTTTTTTTTAATTATTTAATGTATGTTCCCTTGGGACAGTTTTCTATTTTCGCGCAGGTAAAACCACTGGATAGATGTTTGTTTACTTACTATATATTTCGAGCACATGATCACAAGTGCATTCACCGTAAATCTCAACCTGGACAATAAATATCTCCGATTGTATTTAGTTTTGTATGCCAAATAAATAAGTAAGAAGTAATACATCGCTTGTCTTGTATTTCTGTCAGTAGCTGGGATTGATAGAATTCACTAGTATAGTGCCTTCACTAGCGCTAGGTATCAAGCAGTTTTTAACCGACTTCAAAAAACAGGAGGAGGTTATCAATTCGGATGTTTTTTTTTTATCATTTTTTTTTTGTTACAACAGAACTCCGTCGTTTATGGACAGATTTGCAATTTTTTTTTTCCTTTCATAGGATATGCTTCCAGATTGGTCCCATTTTTTTCAAAATCCATGAGGAATCGAGGGAACTCCTCAAAAATTATAGGCAACCCTATGGTAATTTTAGTATTTTCATCAAGAACTTAAGCATTTACAGTCAAAAAGTAACATTTGATGAAGTGGAACTGATGAAGAAGACCAGAAATGGTCAACGGAACTTCATACTCAAATAGATATCACAATGAAGATATAGTTAAGCGACTATGACAATACAAATAAATGAATGATTCTGAATAGTTACGTTGAAAATGGTATCATCGAAGTGATCTGATGATGATGATGGATCCGGAAGGTAGGCACTGGAACTCCGTAATTAATCAATGTAACCTAGCCGTGTTTGGACTTAGTAGAATTGTCGTGAGATGCTCTTTGGCTAGAAGGTACTATCGAACTGATCTGATGATGGAGCCGGAAGGAGGAAGGTAGACACAGGAACTTTATAATAAAACAATGTAACCTAGCAGTATTTGGGTTAATTGGAATTGTCATGAGAAATAGGCACTCTGTTTATAAGTGTATCGCAACTAAAAAGTGTGAAATAAAAACTTTTTACAAAAAAAAATAACCGACTTCACTAAAAAAAAACACTAAAAGGATCAAAATAACTTTAATTTCGGAAGTCGGTGTTAAATAAGAAACAAACAATACCGAGAAACACCGACTTCCGAAATTAAAGTTATTTTTATCCTTTTAGTGTTTTTTTTAGTGAAGTCGGTTATTTTTTTTTTGTAAATAGTTTTTATAAAATAGTAGATTATGTGACTAGGGGATAAAGCAGTGTCTTTAAGTCGCGGGCGTCATGTTGAATTCCGAACGAAACGATCGTCAGTGAGAAATCTCTATAATTAACTCCCGAGCACTGCGAGGGAGTTAATACAGAAACCTGAGTGAAGTGAGGAATTCAAGCCGCCCAAGACAAAGACAGCTTTATCCCCGTGTTGGATACTCCACTTTTTACACCATACCTATGCGAGATAATTAAAAGACAATTTTATAAAACAAATCATATATTAGAGTACCTATATAAGTATTATTTACAAGTTAATCTTAACTATCACTCAACATGTTTTGAGATTCGAAACAAACAAAATTCACTACTCTAAGATTCAGTAGTTTTAATTTTCTATATAACGCTCCCACACTTTCATTACTTTTTTTTAGAAACTCGTTAGCAACCACGTTTTATTCTGTTAGTTTAATTTTTAATTCAATCTTCCGGTACGTGGTCCTCATTCCAGAACCTTTCGTCCCCATCGACCATCTGTTCTGCGAGCAATGTGCCCTACCCACTGCCAAACGTGGGTCCGAAACGTAGTCGCTTACAATGGGCGTCATCAGAAGGCTTAAAGTCACTCAAAGGGCAATGGAAAGGGCTATGCTCGGAGTTTCCTTGCGTGATCACATCAGAAATGAAGATATCAGCAGGAGAACCAAGGTTACAGACATAGCCCAAACAATCTCCAAACTTAAGTTTATAAAAGGACTGCCCCCTAGCCAAGTTACCGTTTCGTTTCGATTCTCTTTTCATTGATCGCCTCGAGTCGGCCACGCCTCCTATTCCTTTGTTCTGACCACGTGACAGAGCGTTGAGATGACGTCAGGACAAAGGAATAGGAGGCGTGGCCGACTCGAGGCGATCAACGAAAAGAGAATCGAAACGAAACGCTTGTAACTTGGCTTCGGGGGCTGCTATGTTTACTCTTTCGAACGTTTCCGCAGTTTTGGCGCTATTACGAATCTAATGCAACGTTCAATGAAAAAACATATTAATAAATTATCGTTCAATGAAAAGCTAAAGGAAATATTCATTTAGCAACTGTCATATTGAATTAGAAACTTATGAATTACGTGCTTGTCACTTTTAAATGTGTATGTGTCAAGCGAAGCTGAAAATTAATTTGATATTTATTTTTCAGTCTTCTAATTTCAGTGTTTGAAAATGATTTATGAGAAATCAAGTGGTGACTAAGTTTTTTTTTAAGTAGGAAATAAGGCAGGAGCTCTGTCAGACTTTTACTGATTAAAACCCACTCTGTTCCTTCTTTGGTCTTGTGTTCTAGGACCCCGGGTTTTCCTTTGAGAAGCTAACCCATGGCCCCAGAAGGCTTCGACCCTGCTGGACCTCTACGGTTATGCTGTCATCTCCCATGAGGAGCGTGTGGCACACTACGCGCGCCGTCGCGTCGTCTACGGCTCGGTCTGGACGGTTACCGGACGGAAACGGTGGTGACTAAGGTGACCAAATCTTTGGCGTATTTGATTCAACCCCAAATTTTTAGTTTTCTTTGGCAATGTTATAGACATCCATCTAAATTACTATATCGGGATAACCTTTTGGAATCCGCTGTTGGCTGTCAACAAGGTGATCCCCTCGGGCCAGTGATCTTCAGTTTAGCCATTCACCCAATTATTCGACAGTTAAATTCCAAATTCAACGTTTGGTATCTCGACGACGGAACCCTAGGAGGCGATGCAGAAACAGTTTTAAATGACTTACATTTCCTAAAAAATCAACTCCACTCAAAAGGACTTGATCTGAACGTTTCAAAATGTGAACTATTCTTATCCGACTGCACCGACAGACAACTGACTCTTTCCAAATTTAACGCAATAGCCCCAGATATCAAAATTATTGAAAAAAGCTCTCTTCGTCTCCTTGGGTCTCCTATTTTCGAGGATTCCTTTTCCAATTTTGTTGAGGAAAAAATTCAAAATTTTAATGAGGCTTCGGAAAGATTGCTCAAAATTAACATGCATTCGGCCATCACCATAATTCGTTTTTGCTGTTTCGGCCCTAAAATAACATATTTCCTCCGTGCTTCTCATTTGTGGAAACATAGTCATCTTTTGAAAAAAATGGACCAAATTATCCGACATACTCTTTCATCAATTTTAAATGTGGCTATGGACGATCGAGCTTGGGCTCAAGCTACCCTTCCAATCCGTATGGGAGGCCTCGGCGTCCGTAAAATTACCAGCATCAGTTTACCAGCTTTTATATCCTCGGTTCACGGCACTGAAAAATTAATCAGGAATATCCTATCTTCCTCACTGGTTGATTTTGATGTGCCGTGCTTTACCGAGGCTATAGACGCTTGGAGACTCGCTTGCCCGAATTCCAAACAGCCCGACAACCTTACTTCCCAAAGACGGTGGGATGAGCCGCTATGCAAAGTAGTTCAAGAGAATCTGTTGGCAACATCTGTAACTACTGCAGAGCGTGCGCGCCTGCTAGCTGTGGGAGAGTGGGAGTCGGGTCTCTGGCTTCATGCATTGCCGTCGTCGATCATAGACACCTTGTTCGACGATACTACCTTCCGCCTCGCTGCTTCCCTACGTCTTGGCGCTCCTTGTTGCTCTCCTCATCGCTGCCACTGTGGCGAAGTTGTCAACAGCCTCGGACACCACGGTTTGTCATGCAGCCGAAGTGCGGGTCGCATAGCCTGCGCGACACGCGAATATCAACGACATCATCCGACGTGCTCTTGTCACCGTCGGCGTTCCGGCCGTATTGAAACCTCATGGCCTGGCACGCGACGATGGCAAAAGACCGGACGGTATGTCTTTATTTCCATGGAAGATGGGTAGGCCTTTAGTATGGGACGCTACTTGTGTCGATACTCTTGCGCCATCTCATCTTCCTAGCTCGTCGTGCTGTGCCGGTGCTGCCGCAGCGGCTGCAGAGAACCTCAAGCGGCGGAAATATAATAACCTTGTTGGTAGTTATATTTTCGAGCCGTTTGGGGTTGAAACTCTCGGATCGTGGGGTCAGAGTGCTCACAAATTATTTAAAGAACTTTCAAAACGCCTTGTTGACACTTCGCATGACCCAAGGGCTGGCTTTTACTTCGGATAAAGGATAAGCATTGCCATTCAGCGTGGCAATGCCGCCAGTCTTTTGGGTACATTACCAGTCGACAGCGATGTGGAGGAGTTTTTCGACGCCGTACTTTAGATTGCTTTTTTTAGTACTTTATGACTTTTATTTTTATTTTGTAAGTTAGTTTTAATTACGTTATTATTAGATTTAAATTCATATTCATAAAAGTAAACATACGTGAATTTTTTATACACCTCAGATTATACAGCGTTCCAGGGTTACGGTAATTCTTCCACAACAATCCTGCAGCCCTATGGGATTAGACAAATCACTCTTTTTATATTATTGATAGATGATGTGGTCGACGATGGAGCACGCTTGCCTAGAAGTAACCTATTCACTCTTGACTTAAAAGACTCAGAGAAAGTTGCAGCTATCAGGAAACACAGACTACGCAGGGAATTCCACTCCTTGGCTATAGGTACGTAAATGTGTTCCCAAAACGTTTTGTACGTTTAGTGTCTATCGTATAGGTACCGGTGGCGCAACGCTGTACGTCTAGTGGTCCGATGATGGAACGGGTTTGGCGGTATTAAATTGTGCCATTCTAATGTAGGTACCTACACTCCCCGAAATGTAAACGATAGAAAACCGACAGGCTAGCAACTCGGCGGCGATGCTCAAGACTTTGAAGCTTCAACTCGACGAGTGCATCATTGGCGATCGCTTCGATTCGCTCGCTTCTCGATCGACTCTAGTATGTACCTTTTTTTTTTTAGGTGGGTAATCATCTAATGAAATCTCCCGCCCTTGGTAGGGGCGGGAGGGCGTGTCAGACTTTAACTGACTAAAACCCACTCCTGTTCCTTCTTTGCCTTCGTTCCAAGGCCCCGGGGTTCTCTTTCGCATCATCCATGGCCCCAGTAGGCTTCGACCCTGCTGGGCCCCAACGGTTGCTGACATCTCATTGAGGCGAGCGTGGAACACTACGCGCCGTCGACGACTTGGGCTCGGTCCGGACGGTTACCGGACTGTCGGACGGCAAGCTACCCACCGCCGTCCGCAAGCCCGCATCGACTCTAGTGCCTCAAGCTGTTATTGACGATAAATAAATTAATATGGTGGCATTACCGTGGCCGAATACTGGCAAGGAATTTAACGTGAAAAAAAAACTAATTTATGCTAAGACTAGCTTCCGCCAGCGGCTTCGCCCGCGTGAAAGTAGTTTTCTCCATACAAACTTTGGACGCCCGTTTCATCCCCTTAGGGGGTGAATTTTGGGAAATCCTCTCTTAGTGCTCGCCTACGTCATAAAAGGAAGCCTTGTGCAAAATTTCACGTTCCTAGTCCCAGTAGTTTCGGCTGTGCGTTGATATGTCAGTCAGTCAGTTTCTCCTTTTATATATATACAGGGTGTTTGGTGCCTCGTGTGCCAAATTGAAATGGTCGACGGGAGGGGTCATCTGCTATCCTTTCAGACCCCTAAACACTTCTCATGCCCTGTGGATTTTTTTCATCGACATTTTATTGTTTTATGAAAATAAGACCCAAATTTTTCATTCAAATACAAATTTAAAAAAATATTCGTCTGGCCCAATTTTAATAAAAAAAAATTTAGTACAACTACAATGCGTTAAACTAGTATCACCCTAGTTTCCAACTATCATTACTGCACAACAACTGCTACAAATTTGTAAATTCGCTAGAATTGTGAATGAGTCACATAACTTACAACAACGCATTGAAACGGCTTTCAATACAATTTACAAGATTTTACCTTATAAGAGTGAGATAACATTTTTAATAGGTTTTTCAGGTATCATTTAAGCAACAATAATTTTTAAATCATAATTTTGAATATTAGTCTTATGTGACTCGATTCACAATTCTAGCGAATTCACTAAGTTATAAAAAGATTTTTATGGCATGTGGCACATCACTAGCAAGAGGATAAACTAGAGAATTTTGAGAAGGAAGTTGGAAGAATCCAGTCGCTTTTGATTTTTTTTTAACGCCAAGTAAATAGCTGTAACATGGACAGCTTTAAGTTCAAAACTTTGCAAGTAAATTAAAAAAAAAAACTAGATAGCAAATGTCACTAATTTTAAATTTAAAAGTAGGTACTCTAACACAATGCTTATCTAAATCAAATTAAAATTCAGAGTCTACGCCCTATATATTTTTTTAAATTTGTATTTGAATGAAAAATTTGGGCCTTATTTTCATAGAACAATAAAATGTCGATGAAAAAAAATCCACAGGGCATGACAAGTGTTTAGGGGTCTGAAAGGATAGCAGATTACCCCTCCCGTCAACCATTTCAATTTGGCATACAATGCACCAAACACCCTGTATATAGAAGAAAATAGACTGACTGAATTCCCAATAATACCGAACCATCATCTCTCTAGCCTTTTTCCAACTAGCCCGGGGTCAGCTTCCAGTCTACCCTGGATGCGGCTGAATACCCGTGTGTTACATGGAGCGACTGTCTATCAGACCTCTACAACCCACTTACTGGGCAACACGATACATCTTGGATAGACTACCTAATGGTAAGACTTTCTGACGTCTGTCTTCCTGTAACGACGGTCACAGATCTACTGTTGTTGGCTGTACGTGCTTACCAAGGCACGGGGTGTCATTAATATCATAGATAAACTTAGAAAAGAGGGACAGAGAAAAATCATTGCCATACAGCATGGCAATGCCGCCAGTATTTCGGGTGAATTACCAGTCGACAGCGGTGTGCAGGAATTCTTTAGTTTTTAAGCTGTTGATCCCCGCATTAACGCCGGCGTTCACGCGCCATTGTCTTACTATTGTGTCTCTAATTACGCACTCAAAAGGTTAATTAGCTTTAATTAGTTTAGGGTTTTTTTTGTTTTACTGTAATTATAGTATAGTCGGCCTTATAATGTTCCCACTGTTGGGACTCAGGCCTCCTCTCTAGGAGAGGGAATGGGCCGTAATCCACCACGCGGGCCCAGTGCGGGTTGGTGAATGTCACATGTCTTCGAATTTTTGGTTCTAGGACATGCCGGTTTCCTCACGATGTTTTCCTTCACCGTTTTGAGAGCAGTGGTGATGAAATAAATTACACAAAGTAATGCGCCTGGCTGGGTTTGAATTATTGTTAGTTGATATCTACTATGTATATAAAGAAACCAGTGCGTGTTGCCAGTGATGACATATGGCTCCGAAACGTGGTCGCTTACAATGGTATAATATATGGTACTTACAATGGTATTACAGTGGTCGCTTACAATGGTATGGTATATAATATACATCAGAAGGCTTAAAGGGCAATGGAAAGGGCTATGCTCGGAGTTTCCTTGCGTGATCGCGTCAGAAATGAAGATATTCGCAGGAGAACCAAGGTTACAGACATAGCCCGAAGAATCGCCAAACTTAAGTGGCAGTGGGCAGGGCACATTGCTCGCAGAACAGATGGTCGATGGGGACGAAAAGTTCTGGAATGGCGACCACGTACCGGAAGATGCTACGTTGGAAGGCCTCCCACAAGGTGGACCTATGACCTGGTGAGGGTCGCGGGAATCCGATGGATGCGAGACGCACAGGACCGGTCATTGTGGCGATATTTGGGGGAGGCCTATGTCCAACAGTGGACGTCTTTCGGCTGAAATGATGATATAAAGAAAAGTGCATATGAATAGAAAATTCACACTGGTACTTGCCCGGTTTCGAGCCCGCAACCCCATGATGCATGACAGGCGGGTGCCTTAACCAATGGGCCAAGAAAACCGGATACAAATGTAAAATTTTCCACCACACTAAAATCAATGCCTATTTTTCTTAGCTTCCCAAAAAAGAATGTTGTTAAACAAACATGTTTTATGCCTAAAACACTAAAACTTGTACTCGTAATCTATGGTCGTGCAATTAAAGTCAACCATAGAGGTTATGTATTACGTTTTTAATGTGGCAGAATACGATCGCACTTGACGAGGCACAGGCGTGTCTGCATTCAGCCTGGATGTAAACTATTGTGATAGTTGCTCGAGTACGTTGTTGATCGATGTATCAATTCACCTAGAAATGTATCTACAACTGTGTTTCTCAAAGTATGAGACCCACTGTTGAGTCGCGAGCAAATTGTGTGCTGGGCCTTGAAAAATAGGACGACAGGGGCCTAAGCATACCATGACGAGTTCAATTTCAGCCGTGCGAGCGAGAAACAGGGATGGAGCTGTACACTCTATAAAGCTCCATCCCATTAACAATTCAGTTTAAGTCTGAGATGGTCTTTTGAGGAACGAACCACACAGATTTGAGTGGACCTATCCAGTCAGTGCAAGCATTTGTCAGTATTCGTATAGCTGAACTCAGCCCCCCTAGCCAAGTTACAACCGTTTCGTTTCGGTTCTCTTTTCGTTGATCGCCTCGAGTCGGCCACGCCTCCTACTCCTTTGTTCTGACCACGTGACTAAGCATTGAGATGACGTCATAAAACAAAGGAATCGGAGACGTGGCCGACTCGAGGCGATCGACGAAAAGACAATAGAAACGAAAAGTTGTAACTTGGCTAGGGGGGCAGGACTTCTAATGAGCTCAGACTTGACGAACAATACCAAGGAAAGGACATTTATGTTGCCCGCAAAAAATACTTTGTCAGACATACATCAAAATTACTGAGAGTTACATTACATAACATTAAAAACAAAAAGTAGGTATGTATCTTTAGATTAGTTAATTCACAATAATATGTATAGTTTTATTAATTTCAATTAAACGCTTAAACATTCTTTACATTTCTCACATTGTAGTGGAAAGTGCGCACGTAATTGACAGCGCTGTCAGTTGAGACTGGTCATCTCTTAGCTGTCAGTGGCTTATTTTAATTTCTATATTTAGAATTATTTTTTTTACTTTATTTACATTGTTTTCACATAAAGTAGCGACAAGAAACGTAACAGAGATATTTGCAATACAAGTTACATATTGAAAAGAGTGTCCATGGAGTTTCTTGCACATTCTTCTCCATATAGATCTACGCTTTGGAATGTGCAATTAGCATCATTTTTCTGACTGCCTGACTTCTTGACATTTCAAAATGCCTGTAAATGTTTTATTTGAAATAAAATGCTTTGAATCTTTGAATTCTGTGCATGCCGAAAATATAAATCAAAATCCGGGCAAGTTCGATTCGAACTCGCGCACTGAGGGTTCCGTACAAACTTACCTATGAAAACAGTACAATTCCCGAATTGAGTTACGAACATTTTACCGAATCGGAATTTTCTTTTTTATTGTGACGTAACTACAAATTTACAGTTTTCAATTTTTTTCCTATACTTGTGCTATGAGACCTTGCTTCATGCCAAATTTCAGGATTCTAGGTCAACGGGAAGTACCCTATGAATTTTTATTCTCTTGGGAGTGTCGAAATATACGTTTTTTGCGACATAAAAGGCCATCTTTTTTTTTCGTTACCGTAGAAGTTTGATTTTTTCACAGCTTCAAAGGACTGCAGACCTGAGTATATATTTAAATCAACTCGATACCTCCACGCGTTCCCGAGATATAAAGGGTCTTGACAGACATATTAATAGACAGACAGACAGACAGACGGACAACAAAGTGATCCTATTTGGGTTCTGTTTTTTCCTTTTGAGGTACGGAACCCTAAAAATGGACGAATATTCGGTTAGCCCGAAACTAACGTGTTTGAGCTGACGGTTTTGATAAAAAAACTGACTATCCCATTCATCTTTGTACGTTTTTAGGGTTCCGCACCTCAAAAGGAAAAAACGGAACCCTTATAGGATCACTTTATTGTCCGTCCGTCTGTCTGTCTGTCTATCTGTCTGTCTGTCAAGACCCTTTATCTCGAGAACACGTGGAGGTATCGAGTTGAAAACCATATACTCAGGTCTGCGGTCCCTTGAAGCTGTGAAAAAATCAAACATCTGAGTTAAAGAAAAAAAAATACGACCGTTTATGTCGTAAAAAACGTATATTTCGACACTCTCAAGGGAATCAAAATTCATAGGGTATTTCCTGTTGCCCTAGAATCCTGAAATTTGGAAAGAAGCAAGTTCTCATAGCGCAAAAATAGGAAAAAATCTAAAAACTGTAAATTTGTAGTCACGTCACAAAAAAAAACTTTATTTGCGATTCGGAAAAATGTTCGTAACTGAATTCGGGAATTGAACTGTTTACATAGGTAAGTTTGTACGGAACCCTCAGTGCGCGAGTCCAACTCGCACTTGCGTAGTTTTTGTTTTCTTTGAACACAAACAAAACATCAATACTGCATTTAAAATAATGTTTCCCAACAAATCAGTATCCAAATTGTATTACGAAAAATTGCAACTGTCTCCAATATTTTCGTTCCGCAATTTATTTTTGCAACTAATGTATGGCGCTAGTAAATACATCGAAGAATAATATTTTTACTTCCTTTCTGTTTGTTATTATTTTCTAATGTAACTTCTAGCAATAAAATGTATTTAAACATATCTAATTGAGCAATGTAAATAAATTACTTGAGATTCACAGGCGGTAGCCATTGGCTGAATGCCAGAAGTCCGAATGTCTCGCTTTTCCAGTCATTCGCTACAACTTTAAAAAGTTACATAATTTTTTTCGCGCCATTGCTGTTACACTTTTTTTTAATAATATTTCTTAAATTTTATTATATTTTAGGGATTTACGAGGTGAATAAAATTTCGTGATTTATATTTTAAATAGCTACCATGACGATTTTATTGAATGAATCACGAATTTAGCCTTCCAAATTCAAAATATTTTTATTTTATTCGGCGTATGATACATAGGTATTCTATGAATTAGGTAGATAAATAATAATATATTGTTAGAATGTATGCGATTTCCTTGTCCCATCATTTAAGTTCGTCCGTCATTTGAGTGTTTTTGGCGGGATTTCTTCTAGTAAAGTTCAGTCGGCTGTTTTAATTATTCGCAAATTGATTCCTTGTGGATATTGTGATGTAAAAGTGTAGTTTTGTAGCTCAAGTGTCTGCGCAACTGGGCAATATGTGGAATCATAGAAACAGTCGCGATCTCGGTAAAATGGAGCTGAGAATTTTATTGTAGTGTTGACTACCTCAGCGAAGTTTGCCGAGAAGGTTGACTTGATACATTTGGGGCTTCCAAATACTACAAAAACATTAGAATGTGTTTAATCATATTCTAATGGTAAACAAATTAACTATTCATACGAAGCTGTCTTCGTATGAATAGTTAAGCCATGTGGCTTAAAGGACTTGGTACTCAAGCCAAAAACATTAACAAAAAAAATATCTACCTTTTTTTCAGGTCATCATCAAATGACCTTCAGGCTCTAGAGTGGAGCGAGAGCGCGTGTCAAACTTTTACTAACTGAAATCCACCTTTGTTCCAAATAAAAGGTTGAGTTTAGCGCCATCTAGCGAAAATATTAGCCACGTTAGGGTCGTAGCTTACATCTTAATAAAGTGATTACCTGTTCGTGTGTTTTTTAGGTGGGAAATCATCTTATGACTTCTCTTTTATTGAATAAAACCACACCTGTGTCCTTCAGTTCCACCCTTTGCTTTCGGAGACCACGGGTTTCTTTTCTAGAAAATGCCTGCTGGGCCCATACGGTTTGCCGACTTCTCTTTGAGACGCGCATGGAACACTACGCGCCGTCGACGACTTAGACTCGGTCCGGTCGATTACCGGACAGACGGACGGCGAGCTACCCATTGCACGTCGTCCGCAAGTCCCCACCTATGTTCCAACTAAATAGTTTGAGTTCAGCGCCATCTCGCGAAAATATCGGCCACGTTAGGACCGTAGCTTCTATTTTAATAAAGTGGTAATCACTTTATTTCTCTTACTGTGTGGGTTGCACTTCAATCTAAAATACTGTACATGCATGCAATGACAATATTTAACCTAAGTATTGAATGCCAAACAAAACAAAACAATGTGCGTTTGTGTAAAATTGCCAAATCGCTTGCTATTTTCGATACGTTTTGAAAATATAATTGTTCCAAAATAGACTGCTTTCTTAATGACTATACAGTGGATTACCCTATCAACCGTCATGCTATCACTAACTTCCTTTTCTTTCATATCACTGTTCACACAATCCATCCATCTTTTCTTTGGCCTCCCTCTCCCTCTCCACCCATCCACATGTATACTCATAACTCTTTTAGTAACATGCGTTTCATCCCTCCTCTTCACATGACCATACCAAGACAAACGATTCCCTTTCAACTTTTCAGTCACTGGCGCCACTTTCAAACTTCCTCTAATATACTCATTTCTCACTTTATCTCCTTATAGTTATAACAATATTAATAATTTGGCCGTAGTGAACACTGTCGAGGAACAGAGCTCCCACCTCTCTCTTGCCTTTATTGAGATTAGAGCTAGATAGATGATATAGAGCAAACTAGCTCGGGAGAAGGATGTTTAATCCAGTAAGGTGCTGGTAGGGATCTTGACCGTACTTACGGGATTGTCCTGATAGCCGTGGTATACCTCTCCACTCCTCAAGCACTTCAGGATATGTTGCCCTCTTGTTGCTACGTCACTTCGTGCTAGCGACCGTTTTTGGGGGCCCATTTGTTGAGTGTGCAAGTCACCCACTTCCTTTTTATCGATGGAAATTAATAACATTGTACAGGCAGGGGCCATAGTCTTAACATAGTTCCTGGTAACCAGCCAATTAAGAATCCTAAAACCATAGCCCTATTGTTTTTGTTTTCCATATGTTGCAATAGTTTCCCACCAACCGGGGGTTGTCCTTGGATGCACTAGCACAGCGCGTACAGGGATAATCGCCGGTTGATACCACGTTCCATTAAAAAAGCATCAAAAGGGCCTCCGCGAGTTGGTTTCCTCTTACGCCTTCAAAAGGTCCAGGACCCCTGCAGGGTTCTGAGATATAATAACCCATATAATAATAATTTATTTTCAAAACTTAAGATACATTGGTCTCAACCTCTGAACTAGGATACGATTATAGGACCACTTTATTGTCAGTCTGTCAAGATTATATCTCCCAGGAACGCGTGGAGGTACAAAGCTGAAATTGATATCAAATACTTAGGTATGCTACCACAAGCAACAGTCAAAAAATCAATTCAATCTAAAAACAAGGCCGTTTATGTTCCTCTTAGGCGCTTACTTTGATACTCGCTGTGAAGTCAAAGCTTTGTTTACTTTTGAAGATATACAAGAGAACATATTCGTAAGCACTTTCTTGTTCTCGAACCATTTAGCCAGACATTATGCATATTATTAAACTCGCAAACAAACAGCGCGGTTATTACACTCTCTGACGTCAAAGGACTGTCAACACGTGTGGGCGATATTGGATGTATTTATCATTGCGCTCTATTTCGCGACCGAGGTCACTAGGACAATTGATTTCACGGTTACAGCACTCAAAATAGTTACTATGTGAGCGCTGCAACTGAAGGGACCACCATAAGCCACCAGCAACAGACCTTCTTAAAAGAAGACTTCTGGCCGAAAGGCGTCGTCTATCGACGTTTCCAAGGACGGTTATACGACATCGCGCAGTGCAATACGTCGCCGACTACATTACGTGTATAATCATAGTTAAATAAGTTTTTTGATAATAATTATTTAAAAAAAAAACTAGGCAAGCGCGAGTCGGACTCGCGCACTGACGGTTCCATACAAACTTACCAATGAAAACCAATCAATTCCCGAATTGGGTTACGAAGATTTTTACGAATCGCAAAAAAAAAAGTTATAGTACCTACTTGTGCTTACTACCTTGCTTCATGCCAAATTTAAAAAATTCTTGGTTAACGGTAAGTACTCTAGGAATTTTGATTCTCTTGAGAGTGTCGAAATACACGTTTTTTGCGACATAAACGGCCGTAAGTATCTTTTTTTTCGATAACTTAAAATGTTTTTTTACAGCTTCTATAGGGATCGCAGACTTGAGTATAGGGCTTATTTTTCCTTTTGAGGTACGGAACCCTAAAAACAATGCCATCGTGACAGAAAAAATGGGCTATAGCAGTGTCATGGACACGGTTGTGTGTTGTACTTGAATAGTAGTGGGAAATCATCAAATGACTTCTCCAGTTCTGAATGGAGGGAAAGGAAGTGTTAGACTTTTACTGGCTAAATCCACAGTGTTCCTTCAGTTGCCCTTTGTGAGGGCCACAGTAACACAGTACTCTAAATTCAGTATTCTTAGCGTAGCAAAGTTACACTGACGCCCGCTAGGGAGGCTGCGGAGCGCAACATCCCTGCGGGACACTGCACGACATGTCTCGCCGGTTCCACGTTCCACCGTTCCCGTTTATCGGGGAGAATCATCACCGTCGCCATCGTGGTCCGCGTGACCGCGCCGGACAGTGCAGGCGGCGGAGCCATGGATGGGAGAATGCTTCACTTCGAAATGAACAAAACGTTCATCACGCCCTCCGTGAGCTCGGGCTGAAATCTCGGCGTAGCAGGCTAGTCCATGTGTGGAGTTTATTCCGCACCATTAGGTAGGGGTATCCCCACGGGACTCTATTGAGAGCGTCGACCTAGCCACTAATCGTGGGCCAGATTCTTAACTTACTCCTCCGACATTTTACAACGCATTCACGTGACACGGGACATGTTGCTGGACAATTTGACAGCGTAGCGCATCATGATAGGGGACACTTTGTCCCTGTGTATTTGAGGCTTTATAGTCTAGAAAAGAATAGAATTTTAAAGCTTTGTAACCCGCGAAAGAAGAATGCTTCACTTCGAAAGGAACAAAACGTTCATCACGCCCTCCGTGAGCTCGGGCTGAAATCTCGGCGTAGCAGGCTAGTCCATGTGTGGAGTTTATTCCGCACCATTAGGTAGGGGTATCCCTACGGGTCTCTATTGAGAGCGACCTAGCCACTATTCGTGAGCCAGATTCTTAACTTCCCCCCGACATTTTACAACGCATTCACGTGACACATTGTCATGTTGTTGGACAATTTGACAGCGTAGCGCGTCATGATAGGGGACACTTTGTCCCCTAATGTATCTATTCTGAGGCTTTATAGTCTAGAAAAGAATAGAATTTTAAAGCTCTAGCGAACACCCCAGCTTCTTTCGCGGGTGATGGCCGTTTTGTTTAGCGGCAAGACAAAACGGCCATCGCTCAACAAAATAATGCGTGTAGATAAGACACAGGAGCCACAGTGAGACATAGAGTGACATAATTGTATATAAGTAAAAAAATTACGTCATTTGTAATTGTGTCATTTTTGCGACAGGTGCTGTTCACGAAAGCAGATATTTTAAAATTGTCACATAATATAGGTAAATATTATGTACCTGTCAGCGTTGTTATAAAGACACCTGAAAAATTAAAAAAAAATCTGATCTTCGACTTCGTAGGTGGGGCTGATACAGTCACACCTCCGTACGCTGAACCACCTTGAACGAAGGGGGCTTTACTTATAAAACAGACTTATAAAACAGTTGCACTTGCAACTGTTTTATAAGTATCTATTAATACAAATCATTAGTACATTTCTCGCGACTTCGTTCGCGTAAATACACGCGAACACCAAAAAAATCACCGTCAATTTACTTTTTTTCAACTCTTTTAAGTATTTATTTTTTATCTTGGGAGTATTATTCCTTGGGATAACTACTATCCAGAGACGTAGCGTCGATTATTATTAAATACTTCTTCAATACACTTACTCGAAAACCCGCTCTTATCCCACCGCTTTTAGGCACATAATAGACTATTTTCCGCACTAGTGCAGAAAAGTGCGCGTGCTCTCCCCCCGCCACAATGTTATATTACATTTGTCGTATCAGACCGAACGCTCGTCCCCCACGAGTCGCCGGTCTACCCCCGTTTATTCACTTCTTCGTAAGTGTATTGAAAGAAGTCGTTTGATACACGTGCAAATTTGTCACTGCAGCCCTCGGCTCCAAACACACTCGCCTACGGCTTGTGCTAATTCGGCCTCGGTCGCAATGACAAACTTTCTGCACTTGTATCAAAATGTACTATAATAGGTTCTTATTTGTTTTTATTATTTCATGACGTACCTAGTGTTAAGTTAATTGTTTTAATAGATGAGCTTCCTGGGAATTTTCGATCTATGTTTATGGTACAAAATATGTTTCTTCTGAAGCAGTGGTATACCTAAGTTTATCTTGATTTTCAATAAGTTGTACGAATTACAATTTTTTTCTTTGGGAACCCGATGGTGGCGCGTTCCGAGGGTACTTACGTCCGTTACATAAAATGTTTGGTCCGTTAATAATAAAAACAAAGGGCCCAACAAGGGGCCGTTCGGCCTCAAGCGGCGAAAACCGATGCTACGCCACTGGGTCTTCCAGCCCGATTATAATTTAGGTGTCCTCAAGACTTGAGTGAATATTGCACCTCACCATCAACGATTGCGTCACTGCTTACCATCAGGTGGGATCGCTGTCAAGCACTCATCATCATCATTTCAGTCGATAGACGTCCACTGCTGGACATAGGCCTCCCCTAAATGTCGCCACAACGAACAACGAACGGTCCTGTGCGTCTCGCATCCATCGGATTCCCGCAACCTTCACCAGGTCATCGGTCCACCTTGAAGGGGGCCTTCCAACACTGCGTCTTCCGGTACGCGGTCGCCACTCCAGAACCTTTCGGCCCCAACGGCCATCTGTTCTATTTCTTATTCTGTGGTTCTGCGAGCAATGTGCCCTGCCCATTGCCACTTAAGTTTGGCGATTCTTCGTGCTATGTCGGCAACCTTGGTTCTCCTGCGGATATGTCAAGCACTAGATTATATCAATAAAAAAAAAACGTAGAGCTTGTCTCAGGCTTGTCGCCTGCCTCAAACCTAAACAGAAAATTTGTACCCTCTACTTGAGTACCATCCCACTGGTGGCCTAGCGGTGGTCACGGTGCGCGGTGTTAAATATTAATTTCAAGAATTTTTTACTAAAAACAAAGTTTTTTTTTACACTTTAGTTCAAACATTAGAACTCCAAAGAAATCAGTGATCAAACTATTCAGAATCCTAAATGAGACCTCTAGCGACATCTAGTTCAGGTAATTACAACTACACAAAATGGTAACTACAGATTCTACCGATAGATGGCATTATTCGGTAACTATAGACTATCAATAGATAGCATTACTCGGAAACTATAGATTACATAAATGGATGGCGTGGCTTTTCGAAGGTTTTTTACTAGAATAAATATATGGCTGAAAAGTTTGTCGCTAATCTCAAGAGCTAATTGGTCGAATTAAAATAATCAGTGTTGGATACAGTCAAATGGGGTGAATAGAAACTCAGGGGCGAATAGAATCAAAACTTCAAAGGGTTTCACAAAATTTGAATATTTTTTGCAGCATTTAACTATATAAAAAAAAGAAGAATTAATGAGTTGTTATTCTAAAAAGTCGATGCTTTGTTTAGAAGTCAATAATATGGTATCAAAGTGAAAAATCAAACCAAAGTTTTGTTTCTATTCACCCCGTTTTACGGTAGCTCATTTATGAGATAGGCTATATGACATCACGCTACGACCTAGGCTACGGAAGCAGATCAGCCCCCCTAGCCAAGTTGCAAACGATAAACGTGAACGCTTAGTAATCTCCAATAGATTTTCAACTTTATACCTAAGAGCATAAAGTTGAAAATCTATTAAAGACTACTGAGCGTTAGCGACCGGAACGAACGAAAACACTATGTAATCTTCAATAGATTTTCAACTTTATATCCAATAACATAAAGTTGATAATCTATTAAAGACTACTGAGAGTTTACGTTTATCGTTTGTGACTTGGCTAGGGGGGCAGTTTTCAAGACAACACAGCAACAGCGTCGTAGTCTACGCTTCTACACTAATATTATAAAGAGGTAAAGTTTGTTTTTTTTTGTTTGTAGGAGGTAATCTCTGAGGGCCGAAACTGCGTTACGCGGTCCCGTACAAAAGTGCTCCGAAGCGGCTCGCCGCGCGGGCACCCGTCGCGCCCATTTTGCTACTTAATAATGCATGTTCTCCATCGACACGACTTGCACACCGTTAAAGTTGCATATATGTTTAGTTAATATTATAATTAATTTTATTTTGCTGTTTGTACAGTGCATACAACAAATAAATGGGTTTTTTTTCTTTACTATGGAACCATTTGCCAACTGCGGTCTTTCCGCTTGATTAAGATGTAGGTGTTTTCAAGGCTAGAGTGAATAGGCTCTTAATAAACTAGTACGCTTCACCATCAACGATTGCATCACTGCTTACCTTCAGGTAGGATCGCAGTCAAGCACTAGTTTATAATATAACTTAATAAAAAAAAACTATTTTAAGTGAAGTTTAGTAGGTTTGTCAATTAAGAGAAATAAAACAAATCTATAATAATCACCTATATTGCATTAAAAACATAATTTATTGATGGAATAACGTTGCCAGTTCAAAAAATTAAACATTTTCTAAATCAGCAACACTTCTCATGATGGCGACGATCACTATTCACTTATAACTAGTATTTAGTCCCGGGATGTTCACTTTTTGGGAGCAACCATTTCTTCAAGGGCTTTGATTTCAGCTGAAAATAAAAATAAATACGATTTAAATCACTCCAACACTTGGACAGATTGTCATCTATGTTGCGGTTCACAAATGTTCGACAGTTTACAATCTCGCGAGATAGATTATAATCTAACGGTATTTACGATTTTACGTTGACATATATACATAGTTTTGATAACACTAGGGTACAAAAATAAACTATTCGTAATATCTTAAGAGCTGGTGTGACCTAGTGGTATCGGCCCCGACTTACAAGTATTTCGTGGGATCAAACCAAGGCAGGCGATTTAATTAGTGTAATTTATTTCATCTTCATAGCTCTCAAAACGTTGAAAGAAAATCGGCATCTCCAAGAACCAAAAATTCGAAGACACCAACCCGCAGTGGGCTGGAGTAGTAGATTAAGCTCCATCCCCTCTCTTAGAGGCCTGATTCCCAGCAGTGGAAACATTCTAAGGCTGATTATGCCTTTTAATATAGTCTTTTAATAATCAAACAATCCCACAAGATCTCAAGGAACGGTTTTATGGTTAATATTAATGAACGGTCCGGACTAAGCGTTTCGCTTCGTCGTTTATACCGCGTACATCGAAGGACTGGAACAATTTGCCTGCTGCGGTCTTCTCGTCCAACTATAATTTAGGTGTCTTCAAAGCTAGAGTAAAAAGGCTCTTAATAATCAATGATTGCATCACTGCTTACCATCAGGTAGGATCGCAGTCAAGCGCTGGTTTATATCAATTTAAAAAAAATAGCCACTCAACAGGGTAAGACTAACTGAAAGAGTTATATTGATGATTATAATTCCGTGAATAACTACGTGTTATGGGCGCAATCATTTTTAATCTGTAGCGTCATCTATCATCATCTTCTTGCCCTTGTCCCGTGTTATTTGGGGTCGGCGCAACACGTTTTTTTCTTCCATTCTGCCCTGTCACTAGTCATGCTATTAATAACTCCCTCTCCCTCTCCATCCATCCACATGTATGCTCATAACTCTTTCAGTAACATGCGTTTCATCCCTCCTCTTCACATGACCATAGCAAGACAAAGGATTCCCCTTCAACTTTTCAGTCACTGGCGCCACTTTCAAACTTCCTCTAATATTTTATTTCTCACTTTATATCTATTCTCGTCACACCACACATCCATCTCAACATTCTCATCTCCGCTACATTTGGAACTAAAATTCAAAATCCTGCATCGCGTTATTAAAGTTCTCCGCACGATTAGAACATATACAACAGCCCGAAATCAACTTCGGGCAGTTGACCTGAAATTTCTGGATCGTCTGGTCGGAGGATCCTCCCTATTCAACTGAGCTTTGCGGAACTTTACGCATAACCTGATTTGCATAACTCTAAAAACATATAATCAAGTTGTATATTTTTAGAGCGAAAATTAATTACAAAAAAAAAAATTGTTACGCGGGCTATCCTGGAGGTGTCACCTCTGATTACTCTTTACTCTCTTACCACTGATTAATCAAGAAATCTCAGAAACTATAACACCTACAAACTTAAAATTTGGCAGGTAGGTTCCTTATAGGGTCTCCTTCTGTGAGACCGTAATGGTCCAGAAGGAGACGGCTGAGCGGGACCGTTAGAGGGCTGATCTCGCTCGGAGAAGAAGGCGTTGGGGAGGCAACCGCCTCGATGCCTAACACGCCGAAACCCCGCTTGCATCATCCAATCTGCCGTCAATTATCTCCGTCATTTCCAATCTCTTATCTATATCCTTTGCCCTTACGCATCTACTCGTATGCCAACATGCCTCAAAATTGTATCATCAACCACTTTTTACACTTTCGGCGTCAAGTCCTCATCATCATCATCATTTTAG
Organism: Mythimna impura; assembly: GCA_905147345.3. NCBI lineage: Eukaryota > Metazoa > Arthropoda > Insecta > Lepidoptera > Noctuidae > Mythimna > Mythimna impura. Next base: position 4,048,108 of record LR990365.1, on the reverse strand, counting down.
CCGAAAGACGTACACAGTTGGACATAGGCCTCCCCCAAGCGTCGCCATAATGACCGGTCCTGAGCGTCTCGCATCCATCGGATTCCCGCGACTTTCACCAAGACATCGGTCCACCTTGTGGGAAGCCTTCCAACGCTGCGTCTTCCGGTGCGTAGTCGCCACTCTAGAATCTTTATCTCTATTGACCACTTGTTCTGTGAGCAATGTGAACTGCCCACTGCCACTTAAGTTTGGGGGATTCTTCTGGCTATGTCGGTAACCTTGGTTCTCCTGCGGATATCCTCATTTCTGATGTGATCGATCACGCAAGGAAACTCCAAGCATAGCCCTTTCCATTGCCCTTTGGGTGACTTCAAGTCTTCTGATGAGGCCCAATGTAAGCAACCACGTTTTGGAGCCATATATCATCACTGGCAATACGCACTGGTCATAGACTTTCGTCTTGAGACACTATAGTATGTTGGACAAGGAGATACCGCACAGCTTCCCTAACACTGCCCAGCCGAGTCGATTCGATGATTGACCTCTTTCTCGTTAGTTCCTCTTTCAAGTTAGACCTACCCAACTGGATCAAATGTTTCAGGTAAACGTAGTTACCTATTTGGGCAATACCGCTAATGAAAGCTACTAAATTAACAAGACGTGAACATACCAGCCGCAGCAATTGCCTTCTCCTTCTTAAGCTTCTCGTCCCTGACAATCTTCTCCTTGGCCTCAATCTCACGTAGCTTGGTCTCCCGCTTGGAGAGTCTGTTCTGGTGGAAGGCACCGTAGAGGATGCCCGTGGCAAGGAACGACCAGCGGCCGAACTGAAATGTGAGGAGGAGAGGTTTTAATATTGTTGAAGAGGTACATTGATTTTTTTTTTATAGTAATACTGACATTTTATATTTGTAGTAATATAATTTTTTGGGAACAATACTGCCTTCTTTTAATATACAACATTCTTGCCTAGTATGTGGTGCATACACTTGAGTAGCCTATGTACGGACACTACTTAAGGCATGCAATTCTTGTGAAAACTTTTTTAACCATTGACTTGCAAAAAAGAACTTTAAATTTTCGAATACCGTAATTAGAGACACAATAGAAAGACAATGAGAGAGTGGATGCCAGCGTTCGCTTGGGGTTTAATGAATTACAGACAAAATTCTTGGTAAATCTGGGTTCTGTTGTGAACAAAATGTTCTATTGTAGTTATCACACACAAACTTAGCCAAAGATGAATCAACTGTCTACCCATTATTGATTCTGTGGTCCAATAAGGCAACTGGCACCAACTGTTTGGCCTTTAGTTAGACTTATCTTGGGTGGAGCAGAAGTAAAAAAAAACTTACAAAAATAGAGAATTATTGGAGTTTATGACAGGCCAGCCTATGGGCCAGGCCTAATACTAGGTTACTATGATATAAAACCTTTTTATTATTGAACACAAAAATGTCCATAGCACATAAAAAAGTGAGATTATATGCCTCTTTGCATAAACCGCAGTTTTAAAAAGAAAAATCACATCAAATTACGAATTCCAGTTCGAAAACACTGTGTTACATAATGGTGATTTTTGTATGAAAAAAATGTTTTTTAGAAATAATGTATTTACCCTGATAAGTGGCGATACTCGCACTGGGGGTCCAAAGGGAAGCTCAGACATTTTGATTTTGAAATATCTGGGACTCGAAAATCCAAATAGGATTTATAAAAAATCCCAAGTTTCGATTTTGCCGTGGAGGTTATAAGGTGGGTTGCCAATTCAAAATTTTTATATCAAAAAACAGCTGTCAACGAGTTATAGAAAATATTTTTAAATATATAGTTTTAAATGTAATTAAAATTATTCAACTGTTAATAAATAATAGTATAAATAAAAATTAACACAAAAAAACAATTTTCCTATATTTTGTATTGATTTTAGCAGAAGTAGTAGTGACTAAACGTTTTTGACAGCAATCAGCTGAAAAAAATTTGTCAAGAATAGAATGAGTGGATTAAGAGAACGGCTTACATGTTATTTTAGATGCAATTTTATGAAAAAACTATTAGCAAGAATTTCATTGTTTTTAAGTGTAAACTCGTTGATCATTTTCATTTCTCAACGACAATAAAACGCAATTTTGACACTGACAGCCTACGAATGAATGAACACCCGGCGATATCTCATTCGCTATCAAATCACTCAATGTAAATCAATCAGTCTTCAAAATGGCGTTAATCATGCCGTTAGTGTCCGTCGCTATATCTATATTGTACACGCCGTTGTTACTTTTAATTCTGTGCATAATATTTCTCGCTTCAATTGGAAAATCCTTGGGCGTCAGAAGGCTATATGTGAACATACTGCTGAAACTTTTCGAGGTATGTAAATATTTTTCTATAAAAAAATAAATAAAAAGGTTTTTTTTACGACCAAGACAACAACACGTGAGGTCAATAGAGCAAAAAAAATCTTTATTTATATTTTCTCATGAAATATTGTATTCAATTGTATTTTTGTTAGGTTATTGTCCTATACGTTCTATATTTTGTGTATGAGTCATCTTGGTTCGTACTTTACTGTTTTAATCTGTTATAATTTTATAACAGATAGTGCGATTATTTTGATAATTACATCTCTGTAATCCTTTTTTCGATATTCGAAATCCGATTCTTTACGGAACTCTTTGCACACTCTTGCCGGCTGATAAACAGTTGGTACGATTCTTTGCAATGTGTATCACTGACTGAGTTTAGCAACATCTTTTGAAGATGAACTGAAAAGCCAGGTATCGGAACCTCAATCTTGCCTACCTATAAAAAAAACTGCGTCTTAAAAGATTATGATCCAATTAGAATGTTCTCTTTTATTAGTTCTAATAAAAAAGGTTATAATGACTGCATCACCAATCTGCAGCATGACCTGATTGTTCCTAGTTTTTGGGTCTATCAATTCAATTAGTTTTGTTTTAACTATTTCATCAGGCAATATAAAGTCTGATATCATTTTTGAACTTGAGCCCAGATTGTGAAAACATTAAACACTCAGAATAATCAGAACTTTTGAAATGTGGAATACTTAAAGAGACTACCAAAATATTTAGTGTTCACTACTTTTTACTGTCAAAATCTAAACTAGCCAGTAGAAAGTTACCTGTCTATATTTTTTTTTTTCTTAAATGTGTTACTGTCTGTATCTCTTGCTCTACAATTTTATGACTTAATAGCTTTATTATGAGTAAAACATGCTTATTACAACGTTCAGTACCAAGAACATACAATAATACACCGCAAACTACCCCCTGTATTATTTTACCTTTTAAATACCGTAATTAGAGACACAATACAAAGACAATGGGAGAGTGAATGCCGGGCATTCGCTTGGGGTTTAATGAATTAAGTTCTTACGATCCATCCTAAGGTTGTCTGGTAGATATCGCTGTCAGCGATAAGACCACCATTGTACCACATTGGTTGTGTTGCTTTTTTGGTGTACAATAAAGTTTATTCTATAATGGACCTTCCAAACGTATAAGCTTCACACGGAACGCCATGTTAATGAGTTACCAAGTACATGCATAGTATTCCGTGTACAAACCGGCCTGTGCAGGCAAAATTGTGGCAAACTTGTATTCATTCCCACTATCCACCTCCTAAGTCATTGTTTATGACAGTTAGTCCTTGGTGGACCTTGAGCCCGAATCGTTGACGGCGCGTAGTGTTCTACGTGACGCCTCAAAGAGATGCCAGCAAAACCCCTTTGGTCCAGCAGGGCCGAAGCCTACTGGGGCCATGGGTTGACTGCTGAAAGGGAAACCCATGGGTTGACTTCTGAAAGGGAAACCCATGGGTATACTTCTGAAAGGGAAACCCATGGTCCAGTTTTATTCAGTGAGAGTGTGATATAGAGCGGGAGAAGTAATTAGATTTCCCACCTTAAAAATATAAGTCCTTGGTAGACCTTTGTATGAGTATGTGTGAGCTCTAAACAGCTCTACCACAAGCTCTTAACAATCCATTTTACAACTTAAACTGAACTATTAAAGTGTTGGAGCTATATCCATCCTACCCCTCCATCCCTCTTTCTCGCTCGCACAACTGACATTTTAACATATGTATGTGCATGTATGTCATGGTAAGGCCAGTACTTGGAGGTCCCCACTTTGGATGAGGAAATAAAAACCAGGGAAACCGTCTACCTGGAGCGACTGAGACATCACACCAATCCTCTGGCACGTGACTTAATTCAGTATTCGAACAGCCCAACAAGTCGGTTAAAAAGATGGCACATCCTCGGTAACCTGACCGTAGGCGCGGGCTTGCGGACGGCGAGCATATATATATATATATCTCGCCCTCTGACCGTCCGGTAACCGTCCGAACCGAGCCCAAGTCGTCGACGGCGCGTACTGTTCCACGCGCGCCTCAAAGAGATGTCAGCAACTGTAGGGGCCCAGCAGGGTCGAAGCCTACTGGGGGCAAGGGTCTGATTCTAAAAGGAAGACTCGGCCCTGGTACGAAAGGCAACGAAGGAACAGGAGTGGGTTTTAGTCAGTAAAAGTCTGACACTACCTCCCGCTCCGCTCAAGAGCGGGGGATGTCATTAGATGATTTTCCCAACGAAAAAAAAACAAGAAGGTAAACGGACCCAGACCCCAGTCGCCAATAACCATCCATCCACTTGCTTATAGTCAACAGACTACAGGCAAAGCACAGAGAATAAAATTGGTTAGGCCCCTAAGACCTAAAGTGTGATGTTACATTTTTTTAGACTGGCTTGTTGGTCTAGTGGTTAGTGGCCCTGACTGCTATGCCGGAGGTCGTGGGTTCGATTCCCACCCAGTACAAATGTTTGTGTGATGAACACAATCATTTGTTCTGTGTCTGGGTGTATTTTATCTATAATATGTATGTATTTAGAAATATTTAAGTATATTTATCAGTTGTCTAGTACTCATAACACAAGCTCTGCTTAGCTTGGGACTAGACGGCGTTGTGTGATAGTTGTGTGAATATTATTATATTATATTATATTTTATTAATATTACATTATGAAGATCCAGTTCAAAGTACAGCCATCAATCATTGTCCTTCTAATTGGTTTAATTTATTACCAATTAGAACATTTTATCTATGTACTTTATACTGATAACATTAATAATATAATAATTTATAATACTGTATTAGAGGTTAATGCTTATTGAGCCCACAGCTTAATGTAGGTATGTTGACAAATATGCTATAACCAACTAGTGCCAGATGCTTCGCTCTTGTGATAGGAGAAAATTGTCCCAAGGGAACATACTCCCAGGATAAATAGTATACAATGTGCTATTCAAGGACATGGCCTATCTGTATACCAAGTTTCATTGAAATATATTCAGTAGTTTTTGCGTGAGAGAGTAACTAACATCTATACATTCATACATACATACAAACTTTCGCGTTTATAATATTAATAGGATATAATAGTCGAAAAACAGCATAGCCTTTAATTTTCCTACTACTGGGACACACAGCATAGCCTATAATTTTCCCACTACTGGGACACAGCATAGCCTATAATTTTTCCACTACTGGGACACACTGCATAGCCTATAATTTTCCCACTACTGGGACACACAGCATAGCCTATAATTTTCCCACTACTGGGACACACAGCGTAGCCTATAATTTTCCCTTTTCTGGGACACTACCTGCCTCTCTGTGAGAGAGAGTGGGTTTTAATCTACAATGTAGATAGGATAAAAAAGAAAGAAAATTTAATTAGTTTTGCCTCGCACAAGAACTTCAACTGTCAGGTGAGATCGTAGTCAAACGCGAGGCTATCAACAATAAAAATACATATAAAATATTAAAACTTTAAATTAAAAAATAAAATTGTTGAAATTCAGCACAACAACATAATCAGCCTTATAATGTTCCCACTGTTGGGATTCAGGCATAGGCGCAGGGTCCATTGCGGGTTGGTAGATGCCACTAGTCTGAATTTGGGGTCATTAAAAACAATAAATAATACAGTTCTGCTCTTCTTGGGGTCCGCTGTGTTTCCTCGGACATTATTTCGTCCTTTTTTGTACAAAAAAACGTCATATCAAAACAGTGTTTATTTGGCATAACATCAAAACAAGTCTTTGTTCCACACAATGTTTCAAGCTAAATATAGAAATAAATGTTTGCTTATTCACTTTGTTATAAGAACAATAAAGAATATGTCTCTTATCAGTAACTAGCATTTACCCGCGACTTCGTCCGCGTTGAAGTCGAAAATGTTTGTATTAGGTTTTTTTTTTTTATTGATTTTGTTTTATTAATCAACTAGTGACCCGCCCGCTCGCCCCGGCTACGCACGGGTGCAATGTTGATACCACCGCAACCGCTATGTCCCTGCATTTTAAATCTGAAATATCTTCGAAAACATTCATTTAAATTACATGCTGCAAAGGGGACCATATTGATCTATGTTAAATGCACAATGTATTTAAAGTACGTAATTGGATAAGGATTAATGCTGTATTGGTCATTATTTCTCGTAAAAAGTAAAGGATAAAAAAGGTTATTGTGGGTTATCCCTAAGAGATAGACATATACCATTGCTGACTTTTTTGTAGACCTTTTTAAGGTGTACAATACGGCAGTACATTATTTTGGTCTATCTCGTAGGGTTCAGCCAGCGTTTGCAATGTAAGCGCAAAAAAATATATTTATTTACGACATCACATTAGAAACCTCTAAAATTATCAGTGTTTCTCTACTATATTATGCATGTATTGTACATATAAACCTTCCTCTTCAATCACTCTATCTATTAAAAAAACCGCATCATAATGCGTTGCGTAGTTTTAAAGATCTAAGCATACATAGGGACAGACAGACAGCAGCGACTTTGTTTTATATTATGTAGTGATAGATAGCTCTTGCCCGCGAATTCATTCGCGTAGAAGTTGGGAATATTTGTAAAGTCTAAATTCATTAGAAGGCTGTTTTAGGTGCATCACGCTATTTTAAGCAAGAGTGGAACTAAAGAGCATGCTATCTCCTGGAGGTTTACCCAGAATTATTTGTTATCGATTTTACCAACGCTACTATTTCTGGCCGCCAATATTGCTGCCCTTTGACACATTCACTGGTATAGATACCGGCACGGATCTTGAGCGCTGACTTCCCCAGTTCTACTTGCGCAGAAGCACGCAGAAGTGAAATATCGGGTCTCTTTAGTGGTATGAAGAGAGATGCGGGGGCGGGGAGTGAAATCCTTGTACAGTGATTGGCTCGCCGATATTGTACGATGCTCAAAGCGTTCCCCGCTCTTTCGCCGAGCGCTCAAGATTCGTGCTGCTATCTGTAGTCTTAATTTTCTATTTAGACTACATCTGGGTAAACCAAGGAGATTAGGTCAATTCACATTAATCACGATCAATTTTGATTATTAGTACTTTCCCGTCTCATACCAAAAGTAACTTTGAAGGGCAATCTGTACTACCTCCGCTCAAATGTGTACTCATATTAGTAGATAATTTAAGGGGGTGGACGAAGTTCCATAGCGGGGAAGTTTTGAAGCAAGCCTTCACAATGTCAGCTCTAGTGCCTCTAACTATAACTTGCAATGTTTGGCCTATTACTTATTCCTTGAAAGTGATGCCATCCATGATTTAATTGCAGTTTCTTCTGTCTCCAAAGGTCCTGCTTCTATATGAACTCTATGAATCATAGTGCATTTATCCCATAAGATTATACTAACATCTTACAAAACTTTTCCCAAAGGGCCATTTTTACACGATTCGAGCACACTTTACCTTTCTGCAAAGTCTGGGGTGCAAATGGGTCACGTTAATGCTAGAACTACACTGCGCACACGTGTGCCACACGCCGATCTGGGCGCGTCAGTCTCCATACATTTTCTATGGAAACTAGACTTGTAGAGCTACACTTGATCCACGCCACGCGACGTTGTTCTACGTACAAATTAGGCGTGTTACACGTGTGCGTCGGTCTAATGTAGGGTAGGTTAGGCTTCTGTAGTGATAAAATAAATTAAACTAAGTTATGCACTTGTTGTTTTGCTGTTTAAGTTGTAGGTCGTGGATTCAAACCCAGCCAGGTGCATTATTTCGTGTAATTTATAACAATTATAACCAACCCTCAGTTCATGAAAAATGCTAGAATTCATCTACATCCAGGCTGGAAGCGAACCCTTACATAGTTGGGGAAAGGGCATTGCAAATCCTGACCACAGTGTCTAATTAATTTACTTACTCGAAAACCCGCTCTTATCCTTACTGCTTTTAGGCACGCCATTTACTGTTTTCCGCACTAGTGCACATAAAGTACGCAAGTACGCTCCATTTTGAAAGAAAAAATTGTTTCTCTTTAAAATGGAGCGTCATTTTAAAGAGAAACAATTTTTTCTTACATATTTTTGGTGCACCCACACTGAGCTGACTAAACCAGCAACCAACACTATGGCTGTCTATGTGTGTTTTTTGTTTCGGGTGGGAATTCATTAACCCTTAAGAGCTCTAACACACGAACGGCAGAGGTAACCGCAGGCGTCGACGCAACGGCGGCAGCGGCCGTCGATATTCCAACAAATGAAGATGAGCGGCAGTCGTGTGTGTCAAGTGCCACTATAGGTCGACGGCTGCTGCCGCGCCCTTGTTGGTAACATGACGCTCATGTGTTTGAGCTCTAAGCCAGCAACCAGCACTATATCTGTTTATGTCTGTGTTTTTTTTTTCGGGTGGGAATTCATTAAATAACTTCTTCCACTCTGGCTTGGGCGAGAGGGAGTGTCAGACTTTTGTTGATTAAAACCCACCCGTATTCCTTCAATTACTCTTTGCTCTCTTGAATCCTTTCAAACAATCCTACAACCCGATTATGCTATGATATGGGTGTTCAAGGGCGCCGACTCCGTGGGTGCTCGGGGCCTCGAGCACCCATGAGAAATAAACAGTGGGTGCCGAGCACCCCTGAGAATAGACATCAAGAAACAGATCAGTAAACGCCTTTTAGGTTACGTATAAATTATAATATTTCTTGATAATAAAAATTAGTTTAATTTTTATATAATGGTTTAATTTTTAACAAACATAATTAGTAATTAAGTACGCAGTATGTAAGTAGGACATTTATTTATTTGTCGGTCGATCAGTGTGCATTTCTCTTCTCACACTTCGCTACTTTTTCGAGTCCATCAAATGAGCATGAGCACCCATGAGGTGCTTTCTAAAAGTCGGCGCCCCTGCCATACATAAGCAATGGTGACCGCTCACTAACCATCAAGTGGATCGCTTGCTTGTTTGCCACGCAAAACAAACAAACCTCTATCACAAAAATTAGAATTTTTATGTTGTTCTGACGCAACGAGTGTTGCTGAAGTTGTTGACAAAATGGAAGGCATTGCTAATATGTTAACGTCTTGCACTGAGCCCCGATTATGCTATGATATGGGTGTTATGCAATGGTCCTGCGGGCTGGCTGATAGTCGGAATAACTTGGAAAACTTAGTGGATTACGAATTTTATTCACGTAATCGCTAACGTCGATTTACTGTCAAAAATTTTGATCCCTGTAATATAATATCCGTTACGTTATCTTTAACATAATCTGTAATCTAAATATCGCGATTATTGAAATTAAAAACAATATTTGTGTAGGTAACTCTCACGAAAAAGTAGACGTTTCTGCTTCTTCAAATAGTGGGTCAATTGGGTTTCGTCTGTGTTTATTTTTGTAGAATAGAATAAAACTTTATTGTACACCAAAATAGTAACAAAAACTTTAAAACTTACTACTTAAACTTACACTTACTACTTACTTTTTACTTACTCTTTTTTTTTCTATTTTTTTATTATACTTATAAAAATTTATAACAAATCCATTCAAATAATATACAGGGTGTCTTTGACATCGACGCACAAACGAATACCATGGATCCAGTACATGATTCTGGACACACCAGAGGTGGTTTTTTTTTTGGTTTTTGCCTAATAGTTTTTTTTTTAATCTTTACCTTTTTCAATTTAAACTGTATAAAATCGTTATTCTAGCATTTTTAGTGAAAAAAAATGAATGATTACTTACACTACTACTTATAAAAAATGTCATCAGGGTTGGTTATAATAACGATTTTATCTACCCCGATGACTTTAATTAATTAATTTTTAAATCAATTTTTGTGTTTTTACTAAAAATATCATCGGAGTTGGTTAGAATAACGATTTTACACAGTTTAAATTTAAAAAAGTACAGAATTCCCACCACTCCCCCAGTGTCATCCAGAATCATGTACTGGATCCGTGGTATTCGTTTGTGCGTCGATGTCAAAGACACCCTGTATACAGGGTGACTGGTAATTAGTGTACGATATTTAAACACGTGCTCATGATAACAAACAACTTTTACTATGGGAACAAACCTGAAATCGCGAAAAAAAAATCTGCTGTTCAGTACATTTATGTTTGCCTAATGTACTGAACAGCTGATTTTTTTTTTTTTTGCGATTTCGGCTTTGCTCCCATACTAAAAATTGTTTGTTATCATGAGCACAATCACGTGTTTAAGTATCGTACACTAATTACCAGTCACCCTGTATATTATGTATACGCGTATGTGATTTTATGTTGTTTTTTATAATATGTATTAGTTTATTATTGTTTAAGATTATTTTATGTATTTTTTTTTTCTATGGGCCGTGTCGTTTACCATCTTATTTTCAGGCATCGGCCAGCCTGAAAATAAAATGGTTATTATTAATATTATTAACTAATTTCTGTCATTAGTTTCGCCCGCGCGTGTTACTTACACGCATTCTTAAACGGTTCCTCCATACAAACTTTGGACCCCCGTTTCATACCCTTAGAGGGTGAATTTTGGGAAATCCTCTCTTAGTGCTCGCCTACGTCATGAAAGAAAGCCTTGTGCAAAACACGCTTCGTCTGTTTTGCACAATGCTTTCTTTTATATGTCAGTCAGTCAGTTTCTCCTTTTATATTAGATGTGAAAGCAATTCTGTGGGTGTTTTTAATACCGTATGGATTTCATCAAGCATGCGGGTTTGCTCCGCATCCAGAACATTTCAAAATGCAAAAAAAAACGCGATTCTTGCGTAAGAATCGCGTTTTTTTTTACCATAAATACTTGAATGAAATGGACGTTTGCGGAGGTTACGCGTGCGAGGCAATCCCACATGCGTGATCAAAACCGCACGATATTAAAAACTCCGTCTGTCTATTACGCTTTTTCGGTTAGACTTATGAATCGGTCTTCCCGTCCAACTATAATTTAGGTGTCTTCAAGGCTAGAGTGAATAGGCTCTTAATAAACTAGTCCGCCTCACCATCAATTATTGCATCGCTGCTTACCATCAGGTGGGATCGCAGTCAAGCACGGGTTTATATGAATTAAAAAAAAAAAAACGATTTTGATGAAATTTTATACGGTGTAAGCTTGAATATATATGGGCTTCCTTTAATCTGGCTTCGATTTCAACTTCGCGTCCACTATGACCAACATTTACGCAGACGAATTCGTGGGTAACAGCTAGTAAAACTATAATGTTATTCTTCTGTAACAACAGCATTTAAAATTGGTTATTATATGAAGCAACAATTAGCGTTTTCTAATATTGATATGGGAAAGAATGGGAGTGAGGTGGGAACATCTCGTTATCTCTTTCGTTCGCACGTAAACTAATGGCGGTGACGTCACATTTCAGTAGCTGCATCCTTATTCTGTTAATTAACAGTTTCTCCTACCACATTTTAAAACGTTTGTAACTTACTTAAAATTGGACGGATTTGAAAAATTCTTTCTATTTGAGATTTTGGATAAACTTACCTTTTTGAACAAGGTGGACCGATGACCTAGTGAGGGTCGTGGGAATCCAATGGACGTGAGACGCACAGGACCGATCGTTGTGACGACACTTCGGGGAGGCCTATGTCCAACAGTGGACGTCTTTCGGCTTAAATAAGTCAACTACACCATTGTTTCTGTACTCACTTTATAGGCACAATCTACCCTTACCCTTTAGAAAATAGGGGGGTGATTTATGTTACAGAGAAACAATAGCATTTCTGTCTCGTACTTCTAGAATTTCTTTTTAACACACCTTTTTTTGGTAGCTAGGTTGTAATTTAAATGGCAGTGGGCAGGCCACATTGCTCGCAGTGCAGATGGTCGATGGGGCCGAAATTTTCTAGAGTTGCGACACAGTAGGTATACCGGAACACGCAGCGTTGGAAGACCTGAACAAGGTGGACTGCCCCCCTAGCCAAGTCACAAACGATAAACGTAAACTCTCAGTAGTCTTTAATAGATTTTCAACTTTATGTGATTGGATATAAAGTTGAAAATCTATTGAAGATTACATAGTGTTTTCGTTCGTTCCGGTCGCTAACGCTCAGTAGTCTTTAATAGATTTTCAACTTTATGCTCTTAGGAATAAAGTTGAAAATCTATTGGAGATTACTAAGCGTTCACGTTTATCGTTTGCAACTTGGCTAGGGGGGCTGATGACCTGGTGAGGGTCGTGGAAATTCGATGGATGCGAAACGAAGAGGACCGGTCATAAGTCTATGTCCTGTTGTGGACGTCTTTCGGCTGAAATGATGATGATGATACTCTGAGTGGAGTCAGCAGTGTCGGACTTTTACCGACTAAAACCTACTCTGTTTCTTCAGTTGCCCTTTGTTTACCAGGGCTGCAGTAACTCTTTCGAACAATACCCTCGAGTGCCGATTGTACATTCGTCTGTACAACTTGAGTGACCTTGAAAAACGCTTAATTGTCGTTTTGTACACACGGGTGTACGAAATTTATTCGGCCGAAAATTTTGGTCACTATATTTTTTTATTTTTTTGGTGTTTTTACGTAAAAACGCGCAATTACGTAATATTAATACCCTATACGCGCGAGGGGTTAATGGCATTGGGTCACACCAAAGATTCAAAGCATTTTATTTCAAATAAACCATTTACAGGCACTTTTGCAATGTCAATGTCGGAAAAATGATGCTAATTGCACATTCCAAAGCGTAGATCTCTATGGAGAAGAATGTGCAAGAACTCTTTTCTATAGGCACCCAAACCTTGACGATGTTGTGTTATGTATATTTTAATAGAAGTTTTAATCCTTACAGATATATCACCGGAGTCTGATTGTCTGTGTATGTGAGTTATTGTGGTTACTATGGTAACCACACGTTGATTCTTTAGCAGTGTGTTGTTGATTGTTGTCCTTTAGCATGCTCGGCCAGGGTTGAGTTAAATTAGCTAGCGAAATTACACGTTGATATTGATATCTAATGATGATAAAAATATTTTTTTTTTTAATTTCAAGTTTTTATTAACTGACTACGGGGTCAATGAACGCTGGTCGTGAAGTTATGAGCTGAGGTCGGAATTAGGTAGAGTTATTCATGTACTTGCATCGAAATGTTGATAGTAATATGGATCTTCCCGGGATTTCTAATGAAAAATCCCGCGTGGCTAACAAAATTACAAATAAATAATAATAAAAACATCAGAGATAGATCTATAAGACAAATAAAACATACAATTTTTATTAGTATTTTTCATTGAAACACATCTCTCTACGTCAACTGAGGTGGGGTTAACAAATTATACACTTTCCCATCCTCGTCATTATTGCAGGAAGAATTTTTTTCTGCTTTATTTCTGATAGTCATAAAAAAATCTACTTATAAAAATTAATTTCGGGATTTATGGCACTTTATGCTTCGCTGTATGAAATCGGTGTAAGTACATGTTTAACTCTACCTAATTCCGACATCTGGTTATGAGTTAATTAGATCTATAGCGATATCTATGTAGCCATATAAGAACTAATAATTCAAAATCTTGCAACGCGTTATCAGAATTTTCCGCGCGAATAGAAATCAGCTATCGGGTAGTCCCCCGTACCAGACATATCACCCGTCTGGTCGGAAGATCCTCCCTTCTCAATGGAGGTTTGTGGGACTTTACACCCTTTTCTGCATACTTCTAAAGCTATTTTAGTTTTATCATCTTTAGATATCATTTCAGCGGATTTTGGCTAGCTATTTTTAAATTGACTCTGTGTATTAGGGGACCCTTATATCGGGTCGTTTAGCTTAACCCTTTAACCGCTTGCGTCGGAATTTTCCGACGAATGTTTTTCGTGTCCATTTCGCCAGGGTCGTGTGTTTGCGACTGTGTACTCCATCTCGTTTAGCTCTTCAATCCCCCGTAGGTGAAAGAAGAGCTGACGAGATGAAGTATTTGGTCGTGGATTTCCGACCGTGGCGGAATAAACTCGAAAGTGTTTGTCGGATATATCTGTCGTAGGTTAAAAGGTCAAGACATAATGTTTAGCCTATAATGCGTAACAAATGCCTTTTAGACTGGCTGCGCACAGGCTTTTCTAATTGCTTCCGTGCTAAGTTTATTTCGCGCAAACTGACACAGCGTGCTTTACTTTTTGTTGCATAGACGGCTGACCCGCTGCAAAACTATAACCCTGGCATTGGATTTTCAGATAAATCTTGTAAATAAAGAAATGTCAAAACAGTAACTGCCGAAGTGACACCAGCATTCTTTCCACTTAACCCTACAACCGCCTACGGATTTATCCGACAAACACTGGCGTTTATTCGACCAGGGTCGCATATCCACGACCAAATACTCTATCTCGAGCTAAACGAGATGGAGTACCCAGTCGCAAACTCACTACCCTGTCGAATAGGACGCGAAAACACTGGTCGGACCAATCCGACGCGTGCGGTTAAAGGGTTAATAACTATATTATTAGTTGAATACTGATTAGCAGTTTCGTAATTTGAATTATCGAAAGAAAATGTGAATTACGAATAATCAGTGTTTAAACTAAATATATTGTTAGTCATTATCATCTTCCTGCCCTCGCCCCATGTTACTTAAAGTCGGCGCAATATATTTTCTTCTTCCATTCTGTACTGTCACCCGTCACGCTATCCCTGACTCCCTTTTCTTTCATACCACTCCTCACACAATCCATCTATATTTTCTTTAGCCTCCCTCTCCATACTCATCAACTCTTTTAGTAACATTTGTTTCATCCCTCTACACATAACCATACCAAGATAAAAGATTCCTTTCAACTTTTCAGTCCAAAGAGTCAGTCACTTTCAAACTTCCTCTAATATATTAATTTCTCAATTCATCCATTCTCTTTACTCCACACATCTACTCGTATCTCAACATTCTCATCTCCGCTACATGCAATCTTTTATTATCCGTCTTTTTCACAGTCCAACATTCTGATCCATACAGTATTGACAGGTCACAGACAACATTAGTATATTTGTATATATCTCTTATATGTTTCTATGTTCCTGAGTAGCCCTGGCCGGCATCAGGTCTAGCGAGCGCCGTCAATTCGAAAACAATCCCCAGCCTTAAATTATATTTACCTATCTGAAATTCCAATGTAGGGTTACTATTCTGTTCTGTCCTATCTTTGAAACATCAGCACAGGAGTGGAATTTTTTGCCGGAGTCTGTTTCCTGATAGCTACAACCTGGGATCTTTCAGTCAAGAGTGAATAGGTTACTTCTAGGCAAGTGTGCTTCAGTTCGCCGTAACATCAGGTGAGATAGTGAATGGTAAAACGCGAGCCTATCAATAAAATAAAGAAAAACGATCTTAAGGGCTCAAGATTTAAGCAAACCTTTGGATGTTTAAAGGAAGAGGCCCGTTTATGGTGAAAACGCCCAGGGTAGTCCGTGAAATTCAAAGTTTCTAAGTTTTTAGCATTTTGCAGGTCATTGTTAGGTTCTATGTTCATGTGGCCGTAACGTCTGGAGGGCGTGTCAAACCTTTACTGACTAAAACCACACCTGGGTCCTTCAGTTGCCCTTGTGTGTTTTAGGACCGCGGTGGGTTTCGTTTTCAGAAATTCCCCGCGGCTCTAGTGGGCGTCGGCCCTTCTGGACCCTCTCACATTTATAAGAGGCGCGCGTGAAACACTACGCGCCGTCGCCAATTTGGGTTCGGTCCAGACGGTTACCGGGCGGCCGGACAGCCCGCACCTACCGTGGTTGGCAGTCGTCCTGCGACTCTCGACGTCCAGGGTGTCTGCTGTCACGGTGTCTGGGGCGTTAAGACCATGACTGGAACGAGGAGCCTACCTCATACCTCCACGAGCATTCCATGGAGCCCCGCTCCTCCTGGTGACGCCCGGGCTTTTCTTCCGCCTGAATCCGGAACAAGAACTTCCCGAACTTACCATGTCCGGTAAGGACCTGCGTCATGCGGTAGGTAAGGACGCCGTGACGTCTTCAGCCACTCCTCAACGAGGACTTACCACCATGATTGTGGCGTGCACAACGTCAAACCCAGCGTTGGTTTTCATTTGGCACCCCGCAGTGTCGCACTGACGTGGGTGAAT
This sequence comes from Mythimna impura, assembly GCA_905147345.3. Taxonomy (NCBI): domain Eukaryota; kingdom Metazoa; phylum Arthropoda; class Insecta; order Lepidoptera; family Noctuidae; genus Mythimna; species Mythimna impura. Next base: position 4,031,725 of record LR990365.1, on the reverse strand, counting down.
AAAATAAATAATTATACGATTAAATAAAGATTGATGTATTTTTACTTAAAGTAATAAATGTAAATAAATAGTGAAATGAAGTACATAGAAATAAATTCAATCGATTAACATGCTAGCTGAATAAATAAGTATATGAATGTGTTAAAACTAAAATTTCTAATTATGTTGTGTGTCAGTGGTAGCGGCAAGACTTACGAATTGTAGGTAGTGGTTCAAACTCAGCCAGGCAACTTTGTATAATTTATTTCATCACCACTGCTCTCAAAACGGTGAAGGAAAACATCGTGAGGAAACTAACAAAAAAAATCTAAATCGTGACATCCACCAAACCGCACAGCGCCCGCGTGCTGGATTACGGTCCATTTCCTCTCCTAGAGATGTCTTTTTAGGGTTCAGTACCTCAAAAGGAAAAAACGGAACCCTTATAGGATCACTTTGTTCAGTGGCGTGCCTAGGGTTTCAAAATAAGGCAAGCCCAATAAAATTTTAACCGATTTCAAAAAAAGAAAGTTCAGTTTTCGACTGAGTATGTAGGTACCTACGTATGTATCATCGCAATTTTCTCACAAACTACTGATTAGGTACAATAAATTAAAAGCCCAAAAAACAGTCATGAATTTCATTTATAATTAATTATATCTGAGAATCAAGCACAGTTGTTTTCTATGACTAACATCGATCGGGGGTTTCGTCAATAATAATTGAAACAAATTTTGTTTGCCTAACTTCGTAATCGATGCAAGTTTGCATCACATCGGCTACGGAATGAATAATATCGTTTTGAATTTTGTTAGTTATATAACTCGGCCCCGGTTTGTCACTTTTCTAATGCTGCATATGCTTTTCTAAAACGACATCGTATTTTGAAATTAACGAGACCAGTTCTAAAAAATTGCCTTTATTTTTGAATATTTAATTTCGTTATTTTAAAAAGTCGCTAGTTTTTATTGTTGCTAAATCTTAAAAAAAGTGTCCAAACTCGTTAAAAATCTCCAAGATCTCACAACGTCGCTAAAACGGCAACACTGCAGAGTTGGCAAGGTGACAAGGTCACGCATACGCGAGCAACTTCATACGAATGCCCGGCTTAAATCTTCCATACTGATCGATTTGTAGACGCATAAGGTCCTAACTCGTTATACGGCACATCGCTATAAGTGCGAAAGTGACAGAGATAGTATTTGAAAGCCCGGTAAAAGCCGGTACGTGTAAGCGAGATAGATATAGCTCTCGCGTAGATGCTGCCAATGCGAAACTCTGCGCGCGCTGTGTAGTAGTGTGGCATAGGTAGATACTTTGTGTTATTTTGATAAGAATTAAAGCGCGCGAACTTTTAAATAGTTCGGGTTTGATATTGATTCTCTATCGAGCATTTTAGTAAGGCATGCCTGGCTTTTCTGCTTGTATGAAGGTACCGCCACTGGACTTTGTTGTCCGTCTGTCTGTCTATCAAGACCATTTATCTCGGGAACGCGTAGAGGTATCGAGTTGAAAGTAAAACCATATACGTAGGTCTGCGGTCCCTCGAAGCCTGTAATTTGGCATGAAGCAAGGTCTCATAGCACAAGTATAAGAAAAAATCTGAAAACTAAATTTGTAGTTACGTCACAAAAAAAAACGCGATTGCGATTCGGAAAAATCTTCGTTATTCAATTCGGGAATTGAACTGTTTTCATACGTAAGTTTGTACGGAACCCTCAGTCCGCGAGTCCGACTTGCACTTGCCCGGTTTTTATTTTTTAAGGTGGGAAATCATCCAATGACTTCTCACGGTCTAGGGCGAGGCACGGGAGGGCGTGTCACATCTTTTACTGACTAAAACAACTACTGACAAATGAGAAACCCGGGGTCTTGCCCCGGGTTTCTCTTTTGGAAGTCAACCCATGGCCCCAGTAGGCTTTTTTGGCCCTGCTGGGCCCCTACGGTTTTGCTGATTTCGGCGGCTGGAGCGTGAGGAAGTCCGCTAGCATTACTGCTTCGCAGAAGACCGTCTGCCATTCCTCCTCGCTTCTAACCATGGCCTATACCAGGGCCCGGCTGAAAGGACGCCTGAGCCCCAGCAGTGGGGACATTATAATATTATATTATGTTATTTTGACACGGCCTTAGCGTTAGTTTATCGGCAGATTTTATTAATCAATATAAAGTTGTTATCTTGAATGGAAAATATGATGACACGTGTTTGTAGATAAATATTATTATGTTTGTAATCGTCCCTACGGCTAGCTTGATAATATGCTAATTACTAGGGTCTAGGGACGCTTTAGAGCTCCGTAAATGAAACTAATTAAAAAAAATATCCGTAATCGATATAAAAGTTTCGGATAGTTTCGGCTAAAAGCAGAGTCTAAGTGTCTAAACACACTATGCCGAAAGTACGCGACCGAAGTTCAGCATGATTATGCCTGCAATGCTATTTTCAATTGCTGACGACACAAATTATGCCGAAATTACGTTGCGTTATAGCATACAGCCGAACTTTGGTCCGGCGTAAGTTCAGCGGCAATTCGTTGGCAACGTATTCTGTAGAGCACACATTATACAAGACCGGCGATATGGCGTAAGCGACTGTCGCAACCCAGTGTTGGGCACGCCATAATCATGGTGGTAAGTCCCCTCTTTGAGGAGTGGTTGAAAAGACGTCACGGCGTTATCACCTTTCGCATGACGCAGGTCCTCACCGGACATGGTAAGTTCGGGAGGTTCTGGTACATGATTCGTGCGGAAGAAACGCTCGGGTCACGGGTGTCATCATAGTGCGGACCGCAAGGAGGTTACGGTGGAGCATACGGTAGAGGTGTGCCCCGTTTGGGCAGTGCACCGCTGTGTCTTCGTGGAGGCGATCGGTGGTAACGACCTTTCGCGCCGGGCTCTGGTACACGCCATGGTCCGTAGCGAGGAGGAATAGCAGGCGGTCGCCTCCTGCGAAGCAGTAAAGCTAGCGAAGGTCGTCACGTAACGTCCTCACGTCCCAGCCACTGTAGGCGTGGGCTTGCGGATGACGAGCAATGGATATCTCGCCGTCCGGTCGGCCGGTAACCGTCCGGACTGAGCCCGTATCGTCGACGGCGCGTAGTGTTTTACGCGCGCCTGAAAGAGATGCCAGCAAACCCGTAGGGATCCATCAGGGCCTAAGCCTACTGGGGCCATGGGTTGATCTCTGAAAGGGAAACCCGGGGTCGCTACGCTAGATTAAGAAGGAACATATGTGTGGTTTTTAGTCAGTGAAAGTCTGACACGCCCTCCCGCTCCGCCGTAGTGCGGAAGAAGTCATTGGATGATTTCCCAGCTTAAAAATGTGTCTTGTCAGTCTCATTAAGCGCAATTCTCTTCCTATTTACCCCTTGTTAGTATCCTTCACGAGTGTGACTGGTCTATCCACGCGTGTTACCACTTGACCTTTGGTTCTAAGATAGCGCATACGTTAATGGGACATGTTTTCTTGATGCTCTGATTATGTACTATATAAATTGCACGATTCTAGTTTCCATGCAGAGTTGGGCAGTATTTGAATTACTTGTAATTAAAATACGTAATTGGAATACAAATACGTATTTGGTATTTGTATTTCAATTACTTCCTTAAAATGTAATTTGTAATTCGTATTTCAAATACCTGACGGCGAAGTATTTTGTAATTAGTATTTCAAATACTTGAGGCTTCAAAATACATTTTAACATTAAAATACATGTAAACTTCAAGAAAGATTGTTTTCTTTAGCAGGTTTTATTCACTCTCCAACAAGGCTGTTTGCCTGACAGTACATTTAAAAATCTAGTGTTCATGAAAGGAAACTCTGGTTTTACTGATTAATTAATCTTGTTTTCCTCTATTTTTCAGCCCATGCTGGTCTTGATTATTTATTTTGTAATATGTAATTTGTATTTCAATTAAAAATAGCTAAAATACTGTATTTTATATTTCAAATACCTTACATAAAGATATTTTGTATTTTAATTACTTGCGATACTGTATTTTGTAATTTGTATTTCAATTAAAGCAAAGCATGTATTTTGCCCAGCCCTGTTTCCATGATATAAATAGGGTTGTCATCTGTACTCTATTTTAGAGTATTGTACTCTATTTTGCGGAGGGATACTTTACTATCTACGCAGTAAAGTACGCGAAACGTTTGAAGAAGTGGTTGAGCGATTGGCTGTTGTGGTGCGTGTAGCAGGTTCAGTTCCCGCACGGAACAAATATGGTCTACAGATAGTTGCTCCTGGTCTGGGTGTCTTTTATATGAGTTTATATGTGTTTTTGAGCGCACCCACGATACAGGAGTAAATCCTAGTGTGAGGCAATTTAAAAAAAAAGCCGGGCAAGTGCGAGACTCGGACTCGCGCACTGATGGTTCCGTTGGGTGAGGGGTATGGGTTTAATTGTATTTTCAAACCATCCAGGAACCCACTCATATATACACACAAAGTTTCATCACAAATCAGTCAAGCCGTTTAGGAGGAGTTGTTGACAAACACACGTACATAAGAATTATATAAGCATACTTAAATACAGTCGAAAAACAACTCCCTTTTGGCTCAGTTGGTAAAGAATTATTCGACTATTATCGGTCGTATCCAAGTTTGGCTCAACTCCGGTCCGAATGTTATCTTTCGTATCAGAAACTCATTTAATGCTAATCATAGTAATCATAATTATTTATTTATTATATATAAAGTAAGCTAAGCGTTTAATCTTTTGATAAGTGGTTAACTATATCATGCTGTTTATGAATAATTGTTTTATTTACTTTTAGAATTCCGTACCTCAGTCGACAAAAACGGAACCCTTATAGGATCACTCTGTTGCCTTTCTGTCAAGACCCTTTCTCTCAGCAACGCGTGAAGATATGAAGCTGAAATTGGTATCAAATACTCAGGACTGCTATCCCAAACAGCAGTGAAAAAAATCATACTTCTAAGTTAACGCATTCTAAAGATACTGAGAGAGATACCGTTTATACTCCCTTTAGGCGCATTTTTAGACACTCATTAGGAAATCAAAAACTGTAGGGTATTTTTCGTTGACCTAGGATCCTAAAATTTGCATGAAGCAAAGTCTTTAAAGCACAAGTACATGAAAAAGTCAGAAAACTGTAAATTTGTCTCAAAATAATTACTTTTTTTGCGATCCGGAAAAATTTTCGGTACTCGATTGAAATTCGTCCATGAAATAACGTCTGTAACAATGTAACAGATTAGAATTGGCTCGTTCGTGAATCGATTTATCATCATTTAAAACTTATTTTGATGCAAAAAAGCCGTTTTTAGGGTTCCGTATCTCAAAAAGAAAAAATGGAACCCTTATAGGATCATTTGGTTGTCCGTCTGTCTGTCTGTCAAGACCCTTTATCTCGGGAACGCGAGAAGATATCGAGTTGAAATAAAAAGTCATATACTCAGGTCTGCGATCCCTTGAAGCTGTGAAAAAATCAAAATTCATGGGGTAAACTTTCACTGTAAATTTGTCACACAACATCACAAAAAAAAACTTCTTTTGCGATTCAGAATAATCTTCGTAACTCAATTCGGGAATCGAACTGTTTTCATAGGTAAGTTGGTAAGGAACCCTCAGTGTGCGTGTCCGACTCGCACTTGCCCAGTTTTTTATTTTATTTTGTCAGATTATTACTTTATGCTCAAACGGCTGAACAACGGATTAGGAACGGTGGAACAAGGGTAAATGTAGAACAACATTGGACAGACGTGGGCCACGTACGCCGATCTGGGCGCGTCGGTCTCCATACATTTTATATGGCAACTAGACTTGTAGAATCACATTAGATCCACGCCACGCGACGCGACTCTACGTACAAATCTGAGGGCTTAGACAAGTCGGTAATTTACAGCCGTTAACGCTGGTAGCAAACTCCAAATGTATGGGAATGACATCATCTTAACGTTAAGTCAAGTGGTCAGAACGAAGGAATCGGAGGTGTTACCGACTGTAGGATGAGATTCGACACGAAACGGTCGTAACTTGGCTAGGTCCGTAGGCATGGCCCACGCATGCGTCGGTCTAATACAGTTCCAGCTTAAACCTTATCCTGAAATAGCTGGGCACGCCACAATTATGGCGGTAAGTCCCCTCTTTGAGGCGTGGTTGGAAAGACCTCACGGCGTTCTCATCTTCCGCATGACACAGGTTCTCACCGAACACGGGAAGTTCGGGAAGTTCCTGCACCGGATTCGTGCGGAAGCGACGCCCGGGTGTCGCCACTGTGTGGACCGCCCCGAGGACACGGTGGAGGTGTGCCCCGCTTGGGAAGAGCAACGCCGTGTCCTCGTGGGGGCGATCGGCGGCGGCGATCTCTCGCGCCGGGCCTTGGTACAGGCCATGGTCCGGAGCGAGGAGGAGTGGCAGGCGGTCGCCTCCTTCTGCGAAGCAGTAATGTTAGCAAAGGAGGCGGCCGATCGCGTGAGACAATGGTCCACACGCCCCAACCGCCGCCGGGATTCCGATCCCGATTTCCGGCCACCGTAGGCGCGGGCTTGCGGACGGCGAGCAATGGGTGGCTGGTGGGTGGTCCAGACAGAGCCCAAGTCGTCGACGGCGCGTAGTGTTCCACGCGCGCCTCAAGGAGATGTCAGCAACTGTAGGGGCCCAGCAGGGTCGAAGCCTACTGGGGCAAAGGGTCTGATTCTGAAAGGAAGACTCGGCCCTGGTACGAAAGGCAACGAAGGAACAGGAGTGGGTTTTTAGTCAGTAAAAGTCTGACACTATCTCCCGTTCCGCCCAAGAGCAAGGGATGTCATAAGATGATTTTCTCACCGAAAAAAATAGTGTATTGTGTTGCCCAGTAACTGGGTTATGAATGTCTGGTGGGCTGTCCCTCCATGTAACCACACGGGTATTCAGCCGCATCTGGTTAGACTTGAAGCCGACCCCGAGCTAGATGGGGAAAAGCTAGGGAGATTTTTTTTTTTTTGACTAAATAAGGTTCAGTTGAAAACCAGCGTCAGGCAACTACCACGAAGTTGTCTGGCATTTTTGCTGAACTGGACCTATTTGGTGCAGGCGCGAGCGAGACACACAATGTTTTTCATCTTAAGTGTTTACATGTTGTTTCTCCATTGTGTGTATCTGTGTACGTGTGCCAAATAAATATTTTTCTTTCTTTTTTTTTAGGTGGGAAAATTATCTAATGACAAATCGCGCTCTTGGGCGGAGTGGGAGATAGTGTCAGACTTTTACTGACTAAAAACCCATTCCTGTTCCTTCTTTGCCCTCATCCCGGGGCCCCGGGCTTCGCTTTCACACCACCCGTAGGGACAAGGCTAGGGAGATGATGATTAAATAAAATTACAAAACAATTATAATTATTAAACAATTTTCGTCGTGTACACTTTCTACAGAATCTATTATATCTACACTATATCCTTGAATGAGAAATGAGTATATTAGGGGAAGTTTGAAAGTGGCGCCAGTGATTGAAGAGTTGAAAGGGAATCGTTTGTCTTGGTATGGTCATGTGAAGAGGAGGGATGAAACGCATGTTACTAAAAGAGTTATGAGTTTACATGTGGATGGATGGAGAAGGAGAGGGAGGCCAAAGAAAAGATGGTTGGATTGTGTGAGATGTGATATGAAAGAAAAGGGAGTTAGTGATAGCGTGACGAGTGACAGGACAGAATGGAAGAAAAAACGTGTTGCGCTGACCTCAATTAAACGGGACAAGGGCATGAAGATGATTTTGATGATCCTTGAATGCTATTTATTATATGTAAATTATATTCAGTACACTTTCTCGAAAAGCCGCTCCTATCCTTACCGCTTTTAGGCACGCAATTTAATCTTTTCCGCACTAGTGTGGAACAGTACGCGAGTTCGCCCCCCGCCACAATTTATTACATTTATCGTATCAGGTTGGGCGCTAAGCGACCCCCACGAGTCGCCGGTCAACGCCCGTTTAATTATTTCTTTGTATGTGTATTGAAAAACGTCATTTGATACACGTGGAAATTTGTCACTGCAGCACGGCTCCGTAGCACCCTTGCCTGCGACGCGGGTGAATACCCAGTCTGCCTCGGTCGCTATGACAAACTTTCTCCACGTGTATCAAAATGTACTATTTCAAACCACTGGCAGAAGTGAGTTTGAAATATATGTTTTAAGTTTGAATTGGGTATAGTCTAGCCCAACTGGAGAATTTGTCTAAAATCTAGCATAATTTGCACGCTTGCATCACTCGTTAAAAGTATTTGTAAACTTTTCATTCGGCGGTTATATAATGAAAAAGCGCTAGAAATAGATTGTTGTTTTTTATTTAACAAGTTCATGGTTCGAGGCCTTCACACTGAAGTTTATATTCGACGAAGTAGTGTATCGATTGATGAAAGAGACTCGTGTTTTGTTGTTGAACTTCCTCATGTGTCATCAGACTATAGCAGTCCACTGTTGGACATAATTAGGGTTGTTTTTTTTTTTGAAGTTATACTTCTTTTGGCGCGATAGAGAAAAATGATGAGAGTGAATTTTTACGATGCGTGCGCACACCGACACCTAAATTCTACATCGTGAAGTTAGTTCTAGGTGGCATGCATGAAAATTGATAACTATGTTCAAGTTGTGTATTCTAGTATTTATATATTTAGAACACGTGTTTCGTAAGAGTACAATTAAACAGTGTGAATAAATAAATATTATTTTGGTGTTTTTATTAAGTTAATAAAACCTTTTTTATTTAAATAAAATCTTTTTGATTAATTTTAATATTTATCGTTAATCACTACTGCATTTTAGTTTTTTTTTTTCTATACGCCAAAGAAGTATAACTTCTAACGCGTGTACATAAGTACACACACTCTTTTTTTTATTATAGAGGACTGGAAAAAATTGCCTGCTGCGGTCTTCCCGTCCGAGTGAATATGCTCTTAATAAACTAGTGCGCTTCGCTATCAACGATTGCATCACTGCTTACCATCAGGTGGGATCGCAGTCAGGCGATCATCAGCGAGGCCTTTTTCTTTCATAAATTCGAAAACGAGACAGCGACTGTCGCAACCCAGTGTTCGAACACATCGTCGCTTAACATCAGGTGAAATAGTGGTCAAACGCGAGTCAAAACAAAACCCTCGTTAAAAAATGTTTTATTTTTTGTGAAACCTATTTGTTTCACAAAAAAATATTATTTCAGTAATACATATACTGAAAATAGCACTGCCGGCAAATTCTTTTGCAAGAAGGTTTTTTTTTTAAACTAGCTTCTGGCAGCGACTGCCCGCGTGAAAGTAGGTTTTTTATACAAACTGACTTTGGACCCCTGTTTCATCCCCTTAGGGGGTAAATTTTGGAAAGTACCCTCTTAGAAAGAAAACATTTATTTGAGACTCGCACAGGACAAACAACAATAAAAATAAAAAGCAACTATTTAATTTATAAATACATACATACATACATATTCAGCCTTTTAATGTTCCCACTGCTGGGACTCAGGCCTCCTCTCTCTAGGAGAGGGGATGGGCCGTAATCCACCACGCGGGCCCAGTGCGGGTTGGTGGATGTCACATGTCTTCGAATTTTTGGTTCTAGGACATGCCGGTTTCCTCACGATCTTTTCCTTCACCGTTTTGAGAGCAGTGGTGATGAAATAAATTACACAAAGTAATGCGTCTGGCTGGGTTTGAACCCGCGACCTACAATTCGTAAGTCGGGGCCGTTACCACTCGGCCACCACTGCTCTAATTTATAAATACTTAACTTAAAAGAAAACAATATTAAAAGATAAAATAAAAAACCTGTGCGAGGCCAAAAAGGCCCCTAGCATATGCTTTTTTTTTTTTAGCTGGGAAAATCATCTAATGACAAATCCCGCTCTTGGGCGGAGCGCGAGATAGTGTCAGACTTTTACTGACTAAAAACCCCCGGGTTTCGTTTTCACATTACCCCTGGCCCCAGTAAGCTTCGACCCTGCTGGGCCCCTACGATTACCGACATCTCCTTGAGGCGCGCGTGGAACTACGCGCCGTCGACGACTTGGGCTCGGTTCGAACAGTTACCGGACGGTCGGACGGCGATCTACCCATTACTCGCCGTCTGCAAGCCCGCGCCTAACACCGGAGTGTGACTTGTTTGCTGGGAGATGGATAGATGTGTGTCGTGAATGTCTAAGGTTTTGTGAGAAGATGGATAAAAAATAAGAAAACATTGTTTCATTTGTTTTTTTGGGATATTTATTATTTTAGTGGTAATGTATATGTATTTTCTTTTTATTCTTCAATGTGATATTATGGTTTTTACTTAATGTAATTTTTTAGTTTGTAAGTTTCTACTTTACAACACCTTGGACTTGCTCCGTAACGTTGTACAAGTGCTTGTAAATAAATAAATAAATAAATAAATAAATAAATTTTGCGATTCATTTTTATATTATAGATAGATGGAAGCAGTTTAAGTATTCAAATTCAAAGTCAATGTAAGTAGAGTATTTTTACGTACTCTATTAATGAGATCGTAGATTAGTAAAGTTCTCCACCGCAAAATATTTTGAGTCTAATACTCTATTTTAGAGTACGGTTAGCAACCCTAGATACAAGCTGTACTGTAGGCTGTAGCTATACCTCTTAATCCAGTCACTTCCTTTTTTTTCGGGCGGAGAGGGAGGGCGTGTCAGACTTTTACTGACTAAAAACCCACTCCTGTTCCTTCTTTGCCATTGTTCCAGGGCCCCGGGTATCTCTTTCGCATCACCCATGGCCCCAGTAAGCTTCGACCCTGCTGGGCCCCTACGATTACCGACATCTCCTTGAGGCGCGCGTGGAACTACGCGCCGTCGACGACTTGGGCTCGGTTCGAACAGTTACCGGACGGTCGGACGGCGATCTACCCATTACTCGCCGTCTGCAAGCCCGCGCCTACGGTGGCCGGAAATCGGGTTCCGAATCCCGGTAGCTGGGGCGCTAGGACCATTGCCTCACGCGTGCGGCTGCCTCCTTTGCTAGCATTACTGCTTCGCAGAAGGAGGCGACCGCCTGCCACTCCTCACTCCGGACCATGGCCTGTACCAAGGCCCGGCGCGAGAGATCGCTGCTGCCTCACGCCCCCACGAGGACACGGCGCGGCGGTGGTCTGCCCAGGCGGAGCTCACTTCTACCGTACGCTCCACCGTATTCTCCGGGCGGTCCACACAGTGGTGGCACCCAGGCGTTTCTTCCGCACGAATCCGGTGCAGGATTCCTTTTTTGAGGTGTAAAATTATCAAATAACTTCTACCAATAAAAAAAAACATTCCCGCAGCCTTAGCAGGCATCTCTTAGAGGCGCGCGTGGAATAACGCGCCGTCAACTCGGGCTTGATTCTTGTTACTGGACGGCGAGCTACGTATTGCTTATTGGCTGCAAGCCCGCACCTAAGGTGGCTAAGAAACGGCATGCTACCCCCTGACACCTGGCGCATCTAGGGCCACGGTAACTCTATCAAATTACTTGGAGAATCAACAATTAACTTCTCCCGCTCTGGTTGGATCGAGAGGAAGTTTCAGAATTTTACTGACTAAAACACACGTGTTCCGTCATTTGCCCTTTGCGTTCGAGGGTCGCGTTGACTCTTTGAAGCCTGAAACTACGTAAAAATGCTAAATTAAATACCCTTGCTAAAGTGTTTTGACGTAACCTAATCCTCGAGTGTTATTTATGAACATACATACATAATGGAAGCCCAGGATCGAAATCCGTCTAGCCGACTCATGATTGTATAACAGACATTGAAATGTACTAAATACATAAAGTTAAACATGCTAATTGCAAATATTTACATAGTAGGATTAGCGTTTATAAATATGACTTTAAGTCCTTCGGTTACGATTTAAAGACCTGGTTCTTTTTGCTATTGATTCCTGGTATTGGCCTAATACAGTCATGTTGAATAAAATTTGAAGAAACTGTAAGCCAAACTATGGTCCTTTTTTATTTATTTTTTTAGGTGGGAAAATCATCTAATGACAAATCTCGCTCTTGGGTGGAGCAGGAGATAGTGTCAGACTTTTACTGACTAAAAACCCACTCCTGTTCCTTTGTTGCCTTCGTCCCAGGGCCCCGGGTTTCGTTTTCACACTATCCATGGCCCCAGTAGGCTTTGACCCTGCTGGGCCCCTACGATTTGCTGACATCTCCCTGAGGCGCGCGTGGAACAGTACGCGCCGTCGACGACTTGGGCTCGGTCCGGACGGTTACCGGACGGTCGGACGGCGGGCTACCCATTGCTCGCCGTCCGCAAGCCCGCGCCTACGGTGACCGGAAATCGGGATCGGAATCCCGGCGGCGGTTGGGGCGTGAGGACCGTTGCCTCACGCGATTGGCAGCCTCCTTTGCTAGCATTACTGCTTCGCAGAAGGAGGCAACCGCCTGCCACTCCTCCTCGCTCCGGACCATGGCCTGTACCAAGGCCCGGCGCGAGAGATCGCCGCTGCCGATCGCCCCCACGAGGACACGGCGTTGCTCTGCCCATGGTCTGAATAAACTAATCGAGAGTTTTATAAAGATAAAAATATAATTTGTCACAACATGGTATATATTATATAAGCAAATTCAACATGCAGGGTATTACAATACTAGCTTTTGCCAGCGACTTTGCCCGCGTTACTAGGTTTCTTCATATATACTTTGGACCCCGTTTCTCTTAGTGCTGATCTACGTCATAAAAGGAAACTGTGCAAAATTTCCACGATTCTGGTCCCGGTAGTTTCGGCTGTGCGTTGAAATGTCAGTCAGTCGGTTTCTCCTTTTATATAAAATAAATAGAATGTTAAACTCAGTGTTTACAATTATTCCGGAAAACGTAACCTTTACCTAAGTATACGTACGTACTCACAAAAAACTGGGCAAGTGCGTTTTGGACTCGCGCTCTGAGGATTCCGTACAAACTTACTTAGGTAAACAGTTTAGATTAGAGTAGAATTCCCGAATGGAGTTTCGAAGATTTTTCCGAATCGCAATTTTTATTTTTGTTATAACGTAACAACAAATTTACAGTTTTCAGATTTATTCCTATATCTGTGCTATAAGACCTTGCTTTATGCAAAATTTCAGGATTCTGGGTCAACGGGAAAGTACCCTATGAATTTTGATTTCCTCGAGTGTCGAAATATACGCTTTTGAGACATAAACTGCCGTATCTTTTTTTTTCGTTAACTTAGAAATTTTAGTTTTTCACAGCTTTAAGAGACCGCAGACTTGAGTATGTGGTTTTAATTTCAAATCGATACCTCCACGCGTTACCGAGATAAAGGGTCTTGATATACAGACAGACGGACGGACGGACAACAAAGTGATCCTATAAGGGTTCCGTTTTTTCCTTTTGAGTTACGGAATCCTAAAAATACAACAAAATGCGTCGATTTAAAAACCGGTTCTGTAAAAACAGAAACACATTTTTCCTCACATAAGCCAACGAACTAGTTTCATTAATTATTTTTATGAACTTCGATCATTAATAATTTATAACGATTCATCCTTGTTAGTTAAGTATAAGTAATTGCTCACTCATTGAAGCGGAAACATACGTCGTAGGACAAAGGTCAAGCACATAACTTGATTACCTAGTAAAGATTCTTGTATTTATATTTACCCTAATCCTTTCCTTAAATTATTTTTTGACGTGTCCCCTTACTAGTAGGTAGTACTTACTATTACCATACTCACAATACATAAGTATGGTGGCAGGATTTACTACCACCATACACACTACACGTAGATGATTATCCCTCGGTTTCTGATTTAAGCATTCGAAGTTGAGAATTACTCAAACTCTACTTTGCCCTGAAAACCTGTCAAAATTTGGCTGTTAAGTATGGTTTGAGACGTTCTTAACTCAAAATACTCAATTCAGAAATCCGCCCTCAGGTGGCTTTCTCTAAGGTCCGGACTAAGCGTTTCGATTCGTTGTTTATACCGCTTACATCGAAGGACTGAAACAATTTGCCTGCTGCGGTCTTCCCGATTCAATTTAGGTGTCTTCAAGGCTAGAGTGAATAGGCTCTTAATAAACTAGCGATTCACCATCTAAGATTGCACCTCAACCATCAGGTCCAGGTGGGCCGTATTCTAGAGCAGAAATTTTTTTCACAAATCCCGGGATTATCGGGATTAATATAATTTTAAGTTTGGTTTAAACAACTGGTCACTCAGTTGTTGTTAAACCAACAACAACTGAGCTTTTAGATTAAAGACATATTTATCGAACCGCATGCAATAACTTAAGGCTATAATAACATATGTAATAACTTTAGAACATTCCAGCAGCAACGCGATGAACGCCTGTTAGATTGCTAAACGATTTTATAGCAAGGGATTTCAACATCAAAACTACCCACGTTACATAATTCCGTACCATAACATACATAGCTGAATGCATAGTTTGTGCGTCGACCTTATAATGGTAGCTCGGCACGCACTGTTACCGAAAATATAAGGAAGCCACAGATTACAAAATCAACGATAGACGCCATAGCTAATAGTGTTAGCACACGAGCGTACACTCAACTTGGTAAACCAGACCAAACTTAGGCTTTCTGTCAAAACACAAACAGGGACAGGATTTAGTTAAATAAAGATGCAAGGATTACACGAAACTTGTTGTTTTTTTTTTTTATTCTTGATTGGTTCGCGCTTGACCGCTATCTCACCTGATGGAAAGCGAAGATGCGGTCGACGATGGAGCGCGCTTACCTAGAAGTAACCTATTCACTCTTGACTTAAAGATTCCCGGGTTGTAGCCATCAGGAAAAACAGATTCCGGCAAGGAATTCCACTCCTTAGCTGTACGTACTATGAATGTGTTCCCAAAACGTTTCGTGCGTATAGGTGGGATGTCCACCATGTACCGGTATTTGCATATACAATAATCGATACTTAGCACTAGATTACAGATTACTATTTCACTTTAATAACTATCTGTCCACCTATCGTGTTGAGTCCCAAAAACCAAGAGAGCGCGCAGCCGGCCAAATGTTCCGTTAGCCCACCTTAACACCTCCATTTTTAAGCGGGAAGAAGCGAGTTCTCTGATTGGTTCCCGCCGATTTGCGTCAACCAATCACAGAGTGACCATGGATATACTAAAAGTTTAAAGTTGCCAGCGTAAAATATTAAATTAAAGCTGTTCGATTAACAAAATTCACAAACCCGTAGCTTTATAGACGCTTCAAAATACGCCAGGCAGCTTGAGCTGCACAGCGTACTGAGGGCCCTTCGCTCTCCTTCTCTTCCTCGTCTATCATCATCGCGTGCATGGTTTAAAAGCTTCTTGTTTCATCCAACGCAATATTTGATGAAGAGGCAACTTGATAGATTTACTACATTCATTGACTGTTAGGCGGTACGAAGTTCGGGTCGTGGGGACCGGGATTGCGGTCCCAACTTCCACCTATAAAAATAATTTTTGTTTTTGACTGGCCTGTTGGTCTAGTGGTTAGTGGCCCTGACTGCTATGCCGGAGGTCGTGGGTTCGATTCCCACCCATGACAAATGTTTGTGTGATGAGCACAATCATTTGTTCTGTGTCTGGGTGTAGTTTATCTATAATATGTGTGTTTTTAGAAATATATAAGCATGTTTATCAGTTGCCTAGTGCTCATAACACAATGTCTGCTTAGCTTGGGATTACACGGCATTGTGTGATAGTTGTGGAATATTAAAAAAAAAGCTTGTTTCATCCAACGCAATATTTGATGAAGAGGCAACTTGATAGATTTACTACATTCATTGACTGTTAGGCGGTACGAAGTTCGGGTCGTGGGGATCGGGATTGCAGTCCCAACTTCCACCTATAAAAATAATTTTTGTTTTTGACTGGCCTGTTGGTCTAGTGGTTAGTGGCCCTGACTGCTATGCCGGAGGTCGTGGGTTCGATTCCCACCCATGACAAATGTTTGTGTGATGAGCACAATCATTTGTTCTGTGTCTGGGTGTAATTTATCTATAATATGTGTGTATTTAGAAATATATAAGCATGTTTATCAGTTGCCTAGTACTCATAATACAATCTCTGCTTAGCTTGGGATTACACGGCATTGTGTGATAGTTGTGGAATATTAAAAAAAAAAAGCTTGTTTCATCCAACGCAATATCTGTAGTATATCTATCGAGGCAACTCGATAGATATACTACAGTCATTGAATGTTAGGCGGTAAGAAGTTCGGGTCGTGGGGACCGGGTCCGCGGTCCCAACTTCCAACTATAAAAATAATTTTTGTTTTTGAGTAGTATTTTGGGACCACAAATAAAAAAAATATATATTTTTTTTTGGTAGCGGTCCTTATTGCCGATTTTTTTTTATCCTTGTGGTCCCAAAATACTATCAAATAAATTAATTATTTTTATAGGTGGAAGTTTGGATCGCAGTCCCGGTCCAAAGAGACCCCGAAGTTCGCCGCCGGGTCAGCTGGTAAATAAATAGTAAAAAAAAATGAACAATATAATTGCCATTATACCTTAATGTATTTAATGAATGGTTGAACTTTAGGCGAGAATATTAGGCATTCTTTTGTACCAATCATTGTTTTGATGAGTCATGGCAGTAGGAAGACGTCGATTATGTATGAGTAGGTCAGAATACAATGTTGGTTTTTGTTTTCTTTTTATTTTTAGAAGTAAAACTCATCACGCTGTTATACCACGAACGGTTAGGTAGTGTTGCGGATGTTTTTTTTAGGGTTCCGTACCTTAAAAGGAAAAACGGAACCCTTATAGGATCACTTTGTTGTCCGTCCGTCTGTCTGTCAAGACCCTTTATCTCGAAAACGCGTGGAGGTATGACTTGAAAAGTTGAAATTAGGGAATCAAAATTCATATTCATTTCCGTTGTCCTAGAATCCTGAAATTTGGCATGAAGCAAGATCTCATAACATAAGTATAGGAATAAATCTGAAAACAGAAAATTTGTTGTTACGTCACAAAATTGAACTCTTTACATAGGTAAGTTTGTACGGAACCCTCAGGGAAAATCATCCAATGACATCCGCCGGGCGGAGCGTGAAATAGTGTCAGACTTTTACTGACTAAGTAAAAACCCACTCCTGTTCCTACTTTGCCTTCGTTCCAGGGCCCCGGGGTTCTCTTTCGCATCACATGGCCCCAGTAGGCTTCGACCCTGCTGGGCCCCTACGGTTTTGCTGACATCTCCTTGAGGCGCGCGTGGAACACTACGCGCCGTCGACAACTTGGGCTCGATCCGGACGGTTACCAGACGGTCGGACGGCGAGCTACCCATTGCTCGCCGTCCACAAACCCGCGCCTACGGTGCCCGGAAATCGGGATCGGGATCCCGGCGGCTGTGGCGTGAGGACAGTTGGCTACTGCGCTGTGGGTCGCAGGTTCGATTCCAGCACGGAACAAATATTTGTATGGACTACAGATAGTTGTCCCGGGTGTGGGTGTCTTGTGTATATGAGTTTACATGTATGGGAACGCACCCACGATACAGGAGTATTTAATTCCTATACTCCATTCGCATTAAGATTAGACATTTCAACAAACCTTTTTTTTGCTGTCCGTTCAACCGATTTTGATTTCTATTCCGTAGACATAAGGATGGCATTAAAAGCAAAAAAAGTGGTTACAATACCAACTATTTTCTGCAGACGCCATTGGTCATGCTACCAACGCAATAAAGTTCAAAATCGGTTGGGCGGATAGTAAAACAGGTTTGTTTAAATGTTTAACCTAATTGCGAATGGAGTATAGTGTGAGGCAATATTTGAGAGAAAAAAAAACAAAGTTAATATAATATAAATTCCACAACTATCACACAACGCCGTCTAGCCCCAAGCTAAGCGAACTTGTGTTATGAGTACTAGACAACAGATAAACATACTTATATATTTCTAAATACATACATATTATAGATAAATTACGAGTACACCCAGACACAGAACAAATGATCGTGCTCATCACACCAACATTTGTCCTGGGTGGGAATCGAACCCACGACCTCCGGCATAGCAGTCAGGGCCACTAACCACTAGACCAACAGGCCAGTCAACCTAACCAAGTTACCTTTAATGAAACAGGGACAAACTAAATTGATTAAGGAAAAACGCGTATTATGTTCTTTATTAATATTTATATCTATGACTTTTTTACCTGTACCTATAAATAAACCACAGGTTTCTTTACAGTACAAACAAACACAAAAAAATACGAGTCATCAATTACATTAAATTACTGCGTAGCATTTCAATAGATTCTTTTAACGACGCTTTTTTCTAGGGTTCCGTACCCAAAAGGTAAAAACGTAACCCTATTGCTAAGACACCACTGTCCGTCTGTCTGTCACAAACTGTATCTCATTATCCGTGATAGCTAGACAGTTGAAATCTTCACAGAGGAACTATTTCTGTTGCCGCTATAGGGTCGTTTAAGTATTACGTAAGCAGATTTTTTCGTAAATATTAACCCCCCTCCCCTCATTTGCATAAGTACGCAAAGCTCTCTCCCCCTATGCTACCGTAAACATTGGTATGTTCATGCAGTTTTCCCTATGTTCTGGTTAAGTTACTAATTTATGAGCAGTAGTTAACTTATAAGTCTAGAAATAAGAAATAGGCTTGAAATGGAGGAACAAAACAAATTTCATTTATGGCATATTCATTCAAATTAACAGTCCTTAGCCCATGACACACGAATTCATGACTCTTAAGTCCGAACGCTGCGTTACGCGACGCCCGGGCAGTCCCATACAAAAGTGCCCTGCCGCGGGCAGCCGCGCCCCGCGCCCGTTTTGCTACGTAATATAATAACACATTTTAAAGTTCTCCATCGACACGACTACATGCACACCGTTAAAGTTTAACTAACGACACTGCGCAGTTCGTAATAATCCGGTTTCCGCAACAGGGACCGCCGCACGCGACACACGCGTGACGTCACGCGACTAGTGCACGCGCGGGCTCCCGCTTAACGCAGCGTTGGCCCTTTAATCTTCAATGACATTTGACATTGGATATTTGCTATTCACTGTGTGTTGATGTGATGTGTGTCTGACTACTCACTTTCATGTGATTTTGGAACATTGACATCGTTCTCTTAAAAAACTAAATGTGATAATAGTACGGAACCCTTCGTACGCAAGTCCGACTCGCGCTTGCCCGGTTTTTTTTATCAAGGATGGTTTTTGCCCGACAGCGAAGATGTAAAGGAGGTTATGTTTATCTTCTTCAAAGTTAGTGTTATTAGCATAGTAATATGTCGCAGTATTCATATCTAATGTATGCGTAATTCTAAGCAATTAAAAGAGGAATGTTAGAACGATGAAGGAAAACATCGTGAGGAAATCGACATGTCCCAGAACTAAAATAAAAATAAGGATGCATTTTGGAGAGTGCGCAGGAATTACAAAAGAGCCTTCAAAGAGATGTCAACAATATTGACAGGGTCCGTTAGAGGCCGATGCCTGCCGGAGCTGCTGGTTATTCGAAAGAGTTACCCCGGTCCTTGCAAAGAGCAAGTAAAGAAACGCAGGTGGGTTGTAGTCAGTAGAAGTCAGTCATCTAGTAGCTTTCGACTCGGTTGAAAGGCGTGCGAAAAGGCTAAGTGGTGATCCAGATTTAAAAAAATTATAAAATTGTTTATTCGGTCTCAAACTGTTACAGTCCCAGTAAGTTATTATTAATACTTGTGTTGGGATTGTTTCGCTCCTTCCCATAATTGATACTTAACAATATTGAGACTTACTAACAAATAAAATAAAACTAAAAATCAAACTTTAGAACAAACAGAAACAACGATTTATAAAATAATAAACAGCTCTGCCCCCCTAGCCAAGTTGCAAACGATAAACGTGAACGCTTAGTAATCTTCAATAGATTTTCAACTTTATACCTAAGAGCATAAAGTTGAAAATCTATTAAAGACTACTGAGCGTTAGCGACCGGAACGAACGAAAACACTATGTAATCTTCAATAGATTTTCAACTTTATATCCAATAACATAAAGTTGAAAATCTATTAAAGACTACTGAGAGTTTACGTTTATCGTTTGTGACTTGGCTAGGGGGGCTGCTCCGCTCCTATTGATCGTAGCGTGATGTTATATAGACTAAAGCCTTCCTCAATAAATGAGCTATCAAACACTAAATAAAATTTCCAATTCGAACCAGTATTTGCCGAGATTAGCGCGTTTAAACAAATAAACAGATTCTTCAGTTTTATAAATATTAGTTAACCGCCTCATCATCATGTAACTGTGTGTAGTTGTGAGTATGTGTATGTTAGTGTATGTTTATGTGTGGGTTTACGTATTTGATGAAGTGCCTTCTTTTTCGATGTTTCGATTTGATTAAATCCAATCTACAAAGCTTCGAGCACAAACGTGGGGTAGCCAGCCTTTTGGTATTTACGGGATGCATTTTGTAGAGTGTGCGCGGGAATTCGCCATCACCATTCTACCATCGTACCAACCCAACGTACGGCGAGTGTCCACCCTAATGTTAACACTTCTACGGTCCAGACTAAGCATTTCGCCTGGTCGTTTATACCGCGTACACCGCGGACTGGAACAATTTGCCTGCTGCGGTCTTCCCGTCTTCAAGGCTAGAGTGAATAGTAAATAGTAAATAAATATAAATAGTAAATATTCCACAACTATCACACAACGCCGTCTAGTCCCAAGCTAAGCAGAACTTGTGTTATGAGTACTAGACAACTGATAAACATACTTATATATTTTTAAATACATACATATTATAGATAAATTACACCCAGACACAGAACAAATGATCGTGCTCATCACACAATCACTTATCCTGAGTGGGAATCGAACCCACGATCTCCGGCATAGCAGTCAGGATAGTGGTCCTGACCACCAGACCAACAGGCCAGTCAAATAGGTTCTTAATAGACTAATGCGCTTCATTATCAACGATTGCATCACTGCTTACCATCATGTGGGATCCCAGTCAAGCACTAGTAATTTATATCAGTAAAAAACAAACGGTCAGAAAAACTTTTAAGATTTTTTTTAATAAGTCTAGTTTTTATACTGGCCTGTTGGTCTAGTGGTTAGTGGCCCTGACTGCTATGCCGGAGGTCGTGGGTTCGATTCCCACCCAGAACAAATGTTTGTGTGATGAGCACGATCATTTGTTCTGTGTCTGGGTGTAATTTATCTATAATATGTATGTATTTAGAAATATATAAGTATGTTTATCAGTTGTCTAGTACTCATAACACAAGCTCTGCTTAGCTTGTGACTAGACGGCGTTGTGTGATAGTTGAAGAATATTATATTATACTAAACTAGCTTTTGCCCGCAGCTTCGCCCGCGTAAGTACATAAAATATAGCCTATGTCACTCAGGAATAAAGCAGCTTTCTATCGGTGAAAAAATTTTAGCAATCGGACCAGTACTTTTAGAGATTACCTCCTACAAACAAAAAAATAAAAATAAAAAAACAAACTTTACCTCTACTTATAAAATATTAGTGTACATTGACAGTTGGGAGTAATTCACTAAGCGGGTTCAGTGCTGGTTGATAGTCCTCGCAAGGACGTCTCTGAATTTTGAGTAATTACACGTCTGTTTTTATTTTTAGACGTAATAACATAATAGGATGATCTTATCAAACATGTCCTTTGAAAAGGACAGGTGTGTACTCACAACCAGCACGTGTAACCCAGATGATAACCAACCATGGTCCGCACAGGGCTTGGGATGGAACCAGGGAGTCCAACTTGAATAAAACACAGCAACTCTTCCAATTTTTTTTTTTTTTAATTGATATAAACCAGCGCTTGACTGCGATCCCACCTGATGGTAAGCAGTGATGCAATCATTGATGGTGAGGCGCACTAGTTTATCAAGAGCCTATTCACTCTAGCCTTGAAGACACCTAAATTATATTTGGACGGGAAGATCGCAGCAGGCAAATTGTTCCAGTCCTTCGATGTACGCGGTATAAACGACGAAGCGAAACGCTTAGTCCAGACCGTTGAAGTTTCAACAACGTAAGGGTGGATACTCGCCGTACGTCGGGTTGTCCGATGGTAGAAAGGAGATGGCGGAATCAAGTCATGCAATTCCCGCGCACACTCTCCAAAATGCAACCTGTAAAATACCGATAGGCTGGCTACCCTGCGCCTGTGCTCGAGGCAATGGTGTTTTTCAAAAATCAAAAAACAAATCCAATGGTATTTTTTCGTAGGAAAACAGTATTTTTAAGTCTGTTAAATAAATAAACTCTGTCATATCGTCGCATAAAGAATGAAGATATCCGCAGGAGAACCAAGGTCGCCGACATAGCCCGAAGAATTGCCAAAGTAAAGTGGCAGTGGGCAGGGCACATTGCTCGTAGAACGGATGGTCGATGGGGCCGAAAGGTTCTAGAGTGGCGACCGCGCACCGGAAGGCGCAGCGTTGGAAGGCCTCCCACAAGGTGGACCGACGACCTGGTGAGAGTCGCGGGAGTGCGGTGGATGTGAGACGCACAGGATCGGTCGTTGTGGAGACGCTTGGGGTAGGCCTATGTCCAGCAGTGGACGTCTTTCGGCTGAAATGATTATGATGATATTGTCGCGTGCACCGCGATCGTGAACGTGTATATGTACAGTCAGGGGTCAAAAGTGCAGTTGCACTCCATCAATGCTAAAGGGTCTAAAATGTCTTTGTAGAAGAGGGTGAATGGTTCATGCCTGATTTGGTTTGTAGCATAGAGTCTATAGTATTGATTTACCTAGTTATGGACTATAAAACTTCTACTACAAAGAAATTTTAGACACTTTAGCAATGGTAGAGTGCAACTGCACTTTTGACCACTGACTGTACATATTTTTCCATATAGGATAGACGCGCGCAGTGAACCAAAATAAATTAGTACTCACATGAAATTTTATTATGAGTAGTAGTATCATTGAGATTAAAAATTAATATGATTCATGGAGTGCTTGTTTCAGAAATAATAATTAAAATATTAAAAAAGACTATTTGGCTTCGCATAGCATAATCAGCCTTATAATGTCCCCTCTGATGGGACTCTGGTGTCTTCTTTAGGAGAGGGAGTAGGCCGTAATCCACCACGCGGGCTCAGTGCGGATTGGGTCACATGTCTTCGAATTTTTGGTTCTAGGACATGCCGGTTTCCCTTCACCGTTTTGAGAGCTGTGGTGATGAAATAAATTACACAAAGTATTGCGCCTGGCTGGGTTTGAACCCGCGGCCTACAGTAAGTCGGGACCGTTACCACTTGGCAACACTACTCCCTTTCCACACCACCACAATTGCTTTGAATTACTATATTATTTATCGCGTAATTGTGACTGAATAAAAAAAAGATATATTGTTAACTATACAAATACATTTAAAAATTGTTGGAAACAGAAACTTTTGTTGAGTGTGTGATGGGCGAAAAATGCCTCTTATAAACCCTTCTCCTTTCTGTAAAAGTAATCCAGTAAAGACCTCTGAAAATCTGTTATTTTGCGTGAACTTTGGCCCCTCACAATGTACTCATAAATAAAGAAATAATTAATGAAATATCTCTAAAATCCCTATCCCAAATTACATCCGATTCCGTTCAGCAATTACAGTTACATAACACAATACACACTTTCCCTCTAATGAGATAAAAAATTTAATATATCCGGTAATTGTACGAAACACGCATCGTGCTTTATGGATCCGACATACTTTATATGACCTTAGCTGCGCCTGTGCAAGGTGAACAGCGCTTATATACATACAACGACGTCTCCAAGTTATAGCTAAGCTCGCGGCTTCGCTCGCGTGTGAGATCCTATGTCCCTGAGAGCTCTGAGGACCACGAGCTCTTAACGCGATTATCCAGTATTCAAGTACGATCAAGTGAAGAGGAGGGATGAAATGCATGTTACTAAAAGAGTTGTGAGCTGGCCTCCCTCTCCCTCTGCACCCATCCACATGTATGATGTGGATGGGTGCAGAGGGAGAGGGAGGTCAAAGAAAAGATGGATGGATGGATAGTGTGAGGAGTGATATGAAATTAAAGGGAGTCAGTGATAGCGTGACGGGTGATAGGACGGAATGGAAGAAAAAACGTGTTGTTGCGCCAACATCAAGTAATATGGACAAGGGCAGTGAGATCATGGTGATGTCAACAATTCAAGTATCAACTTTTTGTGTATTTAGAGTTGATTTATAGTGAATATTTGTGTTTAAAAGACCCTTAAAAAGAATGACTTGCAATGGAATTTATGCTTTGCCATGTATAGCATTTTTTTAGGTGGGTAATCATCCAATGACATTTCCTGCCTTTGGGCGGAGCGGGAGGGCTGTCAGACTTTTACTGTCTAAAACCCACTCTTAGTTATAATCGAACCCACGACATCCGGCATAGCAGTCAGGGTCACTAACCACTAGCCCAACAGGCCAGTCAGTCCTTCGTTGCCTTTCATTTCAGGGCCGGGTTTTCCTTTCAGAAGCGAACCCATGGCCCCAAGCTTCGGCCCTGCTGGGCCCCTACGGTTTCGGGCTCGGTCCAGGGCGTGAAAGCCGTTGCGTCTTGCGTGCGGCCGCCTCCTTTGCTAGCATTACTCCTTTGCAGAAGGAGGCGACCGCATGCCACTCCTCCTCGCTTCGGACCATGGCCTGTCCCAAGGCCCGGCGCGAGATATTGTTGCCGCCGATTGCCCCCACGAGGACACGGCGTTGCTCTGCCCAAGCGGGGCACAACTCTACCGTATGCTCCACCATGTCCTCCGGACGGTCCACACAGTGGTGACACCCGAGCGTTTCTTCCGCACGAATCCGGTGCAGGAACCTCCCGAACTGACCATGTCTGATGAGAACCTACGTCATGCGGAAGGTGATGACGCCGTGAGGTCTTTCCATACGCCATAATTATGGCTTGCCCAGCACTGGGTTGCGACAGTCGCTGTCGCCATTCCACCATGAGATCCCGCGAGAACTCTGTCCGCCATGCCGCGACTTGTCGCTGCAGCGGAGTTTCGCCCCGACGTTGCATCTCCGCGCGCAAATCGTGCATGCGTACACGAAACCATGTGGTATCCTCGCACCATCCGGATGGCCATGACCCTCTGGCATGCGTTCAGCTTGGCCGCCGGTCGCTTTCGCAGCGACGGCGCCCATACCGGCGCGCCGTAAAGGGCCATGGACCGAACGATACCTGCGTAGAGCCTCCGGCAGGAGGCGTCTGGACCCCCTAAGTTGGGCAGGAGCCGCTTGAGGGCAGCCCCAGTTCGATCTAGTTTGGGAGCCAGACGTTGGAAGTGCTTGTCATGTTTAGCAGTTTTGTTTCGAAACTGGAATTTACAATTCATTTTCGAATTCTTAATTCAAATATAGGCTAGCTAAACTAAGGTGAAAGCTACGGTGTTAAGCTTGGCCATGTCTTCGCTAGATGGCGCTGAACTCAACATTTTTACTTTACTTTGTTTTTAGTGTCTGGGAACATTATTAAGTCAAGGAAATGGTATTTTCTAAAATCGAACGTTCCTCTTTATTGAATTTAGTCAAATTATTGCGTCAAAATCCTAGGTGGATTTTGATCCTGACTGTTCTTGTCACTATACTCCATTCGTGTTAAGATGAGACAATTAAACCTTTTTAACTGTCCGTTCAACCGATTTTGACTTCTATCCCATAGGCATGAGATTGGCATTAAAAGCAAAAGAGACGTTACAGTACCAACTATTTACTGCAGCCGACATTCATCATGCCACTAACGCAATAAAAGTCAAAATCGATTGAACTGATAGTAAAAAAGGTTTGTTTAAATATCTAATCTTAACTCGAATGGAGTATACTCGTAACTATAGTGCTTATGTACACAAATGTTTCATAATATAATCGTCTTTTCTCCTTATTTCCAGTATGGCAGACAACACATTGAGGTGGCGAAGATCAAGATACAGAAGTCAGATAGTTCTGATGAGGAGGACCTGCCTCCTGCGCCTGATGACAACAAACCACCTTCAGCTACAATCAAAGAGAATGGGGTGAATGGTGAGTTGGAGATCAGGGTTCCTACCATGACGTGAGATGGAGCTATACACCCTATACAACATTAGCTTTAGTATATGCGAAACCCGAAACACGTGTCCAGTATTTTTATTATGTAAAGAACCTATGTACAAAATTTCATAACTGTATCATGAAAAAATACAAAGTTATAAGCTTGTTATGTTACCTGGTTGTCCGCACAAATACATGGCCATCGGGCCATCCGGGTGACTGAGGGGTTGTTCTGCTCCCGTAACCAGTTATGCACTGGCGCCTAATGCTCACTATGACCTTTCTGGACTTGTGTTGTAGTTAGAGTTAAAATTATTGGAATCGATTCAATTACTGATTCTGAACAAACTTTATTCAGATTTCGTATTTAGGTACTAAAAATAATATTGTATAACTTCATCCCTTTAACAGTTCAGTTTAGGTCGTAAAATGGGTCGCGTTAGAAGCTCGTGGTAGGGCCTCAGAATAGTTTTTGATGTGTGAACAAAATCATGGAGACGCTGTTGATCCACGAAATTTTTTTTATCCAGTGGAGTTTCCGTCAACTTCTTTGCTGACATGAAAGTAGAAAATAACCCCGAGGGAACATACTCCTGGGATAGAAAGTATCCTATGTTCTATTTCAGGACATGGTCCACGTGTGTGCCAAATTTTAATTAAATCTATTCAGCCGTTTGAGCGTAAAGGAATAACACACCTACTCTAAATATTTTTACAATAATATGCACGCAATCTTTTTATTTGCTAAATGAAATACTTTTTAGCTCTGGAAAACAAATACGAAATAAAATATATCTGTGAAGTCCGACATGGTCTCTGACTTTGACACCCTTATGGCCGCCATAGGAAACGGCGTCTTGGTGAGAGAGTTATATTTGTTTAAAATTGTTATAATCTCGTTTGCTTACCTATCAATTTTTATATTGGTTAAACGATAAATGATATTTATTTTGCAAATAGGTTTTTTAAAACCACTTTACACGTCAATATTTTTTTTGTCAATTTAAACTAGATGAAGCCAGTGTTTCCTAGCTGACTACCCTGAAAAGAAACACCGAAACTAACTCAGGGGTCAAAGTCTCTTTTTAAAGTCCATACAGTAAAAATATGTAATGGTCAAATCATATGAGAACCATGCAGGTTGGAGTCTGAGATGGTCTATTGAAGAAAGAACCACACAGTTCTGAGCGGACCTGTCCAGTCAGTGCAAGCATTTGGTTTTCATAATCACTATTCTATTATTGTATATTTATTGAAAAACAAATATTTTTTTAAGGTAAATTCCCTATTTTTTAAAACCTATTTGCAAAAAGATCATCTTAAATTTTAGCTTGAACATAAATTTCCTTAACAACAGTTTTCACCAGTGTTTAGGGTTTTATGAAAACGGGACCCTTTTTTATCCTCTGTCCGTCTGTCTGTCACTAGGCTGTATCTCATGAACCTTAATAGCTAGACAGTTGAAATTTTTTACAGATGATGTTTTTCTGTTGCCGCGCAACAACATATTGATTCTAAAATTAAAATATTTAAGTGTAAGTATTTAAGTACAACAAACGCGATTTTTTGCCGTTTTTTGCTAGGGACGGCAAAGAACCCATCGTGCGCGAGTCTAAATCGCACTTCGCCGGTTTCTTTTAGATAGTGACAACAACGCAGCTATATTTGCCATCTCTGACATGATCATTGGACATGACACCACACATTACGTCATTTGGGGCGATCGGCGGCAGCGATCTCTCGCGCCGGGCCTTGGTACAGGCCATGGTCCGGAGTGAAGAGGAGTGGCAGGCGGTTGCCTCCTTCTGCGAAGCAGTAATGCTAGCAAAGGAGACGGCCGATCGCGTGAGGCAACGGTCCTCACGC
The DNA here is from genome assembly GCA_905147345.3 of Mythimna impura. Classification (NCBI taxonomy): domain Eukaryota; kingdom Metazoa; phylum Arthropoda; class Insecta; order Lepidoptera; family Noctuidae; genus Mythimna; species Mythimna impura. The sequence continues at coordinate 4,003,921 of LR990365.1, read as the reverse complement.
CCCAACCGCCACCGGGATTCCGATCCCGATTTCCGGTCACCGTAGGCGCGGGCTTGCGGTCGGCGAGCAATGGGTGGCTCGCCGTCCGATCGTCCGGTAACTGTCCGGATCGAGCCCAAGTCGTCGACGGCGCGTAGTGTTCCACGCGCGCCTCAAGGAGATGTCAGCAACCGTAGGGGCCCAGCAGGGTCGAGGCCTACTGGGGCCATGGGTGATGCAAAAGTGATCCCCGGGGCCCTGGAAAAATGGCAAAGAAGGACCAGGAGTGGGTTTTTAGTCAGTAAAAGTCTGACACTATCTCCCGCTCCGCCCAAGAGCGGGGGATGTCATTAGATGATTTTCCCACCCGAAAAAAAAAAACAAAGTACGTCATTTCTTTAATGTCCTATTATTATTGGCAGATTCTTTGAAATTTTTAAATAATAGCGTGGCAACCTCTTCGAGGTTTGATTACGACACGTTCTGTAACTTTTTTTCATCGACAGCTCCACCCCACTGTTAGGCTTTTGTTTTTATTTAAATAAATAATAACCATGTAGCGACATCTATGGCGTCACAAAATCAACTGGTCCAGTTTGGAGGCATGCGGAACAGAGAGCAAAGTCCCGCAAACCTTCGATGAAAAGGGAGGATCCTCCGGCCAGACGGGTGTTATGTCTGGTGGGCAACTGCTCGATAGATGATTTCGGGCTGTCGTATAGGTATATTCCAATCGTACGGAGAACTTTGATTGCACGATGCAGGATTAGTTCTTTTTGTGACGCCATAGATGTCGCTACAATCATTTATTGCAACTACAATTGACTCAAGAAAAAACAAAACAGTAGTAACAGTCACAATTAAAATCATAATTTGTAAAATTAAATTGAAATCATATAAAGTACAATTAATTAATTAATTTTGCGGTGAGAAATCATCTAATGACTTCTCTCGCCTTAAGGGGTGACAAGGGGTGACTATTGGCTAACTTTTTCAATAACAGTTGACAACTAGCATTCGTTGCACACTAAACTTAGTTGTCAACTGACAATGTCATAAAATTGATATTACGTATCACACAAGTGACTAACGAACTACGGTGGAAAAGTGGTGAATTATAAAAAATTACGGTGCCTATTGTGACTACTCTAAAATTTTATCGACTATTATACAGCTTCAAAAGCTTACACAATCGCAATTTTAAAAGTATCGATACAACAACATCTGTCAAAACGTGTTACGGTGGCTATCAAAGGCACCAGTGGCTAATGACGTCACTACAGTTGGTCACTGAAGATAGGCAATACGAAATTAGCTGTTTGACAGTTCAATGATGCACATTGTTAACAAGTGCTCATCACTTGAATTGTCAACAGAGTTACGCAATAGCCCCGCAGACGGTTGCAAACTAGCGTTTCAACCAAGGTGACCTTGCTAGTTTCAATCCGTGTAGACAGCAGTTGTAATCCATGACCTTCAACGCCCTTGGTTGGGAGGCGCGTTTTCCCAACCACCGAACGTGTTGGCGCGTGGTTTACATCCATGTAGCCGCAACACAAACCAAACACATAAACCAAGGTCACCTTGGGTGGAATGATAGTTTGCAACCATCATTACCCCTTTAGGGTGAAACAAAAAAGCGTGTCAAACTTTTATTGACCAAAACACACCTATGTCCGTCAGTTACCCTTTACGTTCTAAGGCCACGGTTTCTCTTTCAAATGTTCCCGCTGTCCACCCCACCACTAGGCTAGCTAGGTGTACTAAGTCTCTAGCGATATAATACTTTATCCTAATCCAATCCATTTGGTAAAAAAAAAAACAAATACAGCCGACATAAAAAACAAACTAAAAAACTTTTTTACAAATAAATACAACACGTAAAAAATGCAAAATAACTTTAATATTAATTAATTAAACTAGTGCGCCTCACCATCAATAATTGCATCAGTGCTTACTATCAGGTGGGATCGTAGTCAAGCACTGAAATCAGAAATCAGAAACGTTTATTTCAAATAGACCAATTACAGGCACTTTTGAATTGTCAAAATGTCAGTCAGTCAAAAAAAGAAAACAAGTGAAGCTAAATTGCACGTTCCAAAGCGTAGATCTCTATGGAGAAGAACGTGCAAGAAACTCCATGGACACTCTTTTAAATCATAATTATTATGAGTTACATAAATCTTGGTTACATATTTCATATCGCTTCTAATTGTGAGCACAATGTAGATAAATAAGAATAAAAACTAATTAAAAAGATATAAATTGAATTAAGCCACTGGCAGCTAAGAGATGACCAGTTTTAACTGACGGCACCCGTTCACGAGCATGACGCGTGCATCAGCCTCACTCAGCTCAACCATTTTGAATGGAACTGAATAACCCAATACTGTTTAGTACCAATATAAAAAAAAAAAAAAAAAAACGGATGTCGGTGTTTCTGGGTTTTGTAACTTACCGAGAAAAACTCACCGCAGCTTAAAACACAAAGGGAAACTGAAAAAACACAGGTCGGTTTTAGTCTGTAAAAGTCTGACATTTCCTCTCGCTCCGCCCACAGCGGTTTATGTGATGATTAACCACAACAAAAAAAAAGTTAATAACAAATAGGTTCAGGAGATTTTTTACAGCCATTTTTATGTTGTTCACACTGTGAAGTAAGTCATTATCAGCACAAAATAGATAGGTACAGAAGTCAATCTACATACAAAGCGCGCTCGAGTAACGCACACATAGACACCGCTCACGGACACGATATCTCGGCTCAATTCAGCTCAATGCGAGCTCGAGTGCTGTTTGAGACACGCGTCTGTGAACTTTTTTGGAAAAATGGACCAACAAAAAAAATCTTATTCTAACTGTTCAGTGGACGGTTGTTTAAATTCAACATTAAACAGTGAATTGACGTTTTTTAGGCTACCGGTTGTTTCAGAGGTAAGTAGATATTTGCTTGTATTTTGATGTTTTTTTTAACGTAACACAGAACAGGCCCCGCGCCGAGAAAGAGAAGATGATTTTGTGGCCATGTAAGATTTACAATTCAGATTAGGTAGGCATTTATCACCGCGCCCGGTCGCACTCGGACAGTTCGGCGCCACGCGCTGACCCTAGCGCGATCGTCGAACGTAGGTATGAAAAGTGAAGTACATACATAACCATGAGATTGACTTCTGTACCTATCTATTTTGTGTTACCAGTGGCAGTGTTCGAACGTTTTACGATCGCTCGTCAATGAAAATAACTAGAAACGTGTATTTATAGGAGATGATTCAATCATCTTGGTTTATTTTTAGTTGTTTCATGATTATGTCTCATTTAAATTATCATTTGACTGGCTTGTTGGTCTAGTGGTCAGTGGCCCTGACTGTTATGCCGGAGGTCGTGGGTTCGATTCCCACCATTCTCATCATCATCTCATCAATTTCCCATTCCCATTTGTTCTGTGTCTGGATGTAATTTATCTATAATTTGTAATGTATTTAGTAATATTATAGGGTGACTGGCAATTAGTGTACGATACTAAAACACGTGATTGTGCTCATGATTGATAACAAACAATTTTTATTATGGGAGCAAAGCTGAAATCGCGAAAAAAATATCAGATGTTCAGTACATTAGGCAAACATAAATGTACTGAACAGCAAATATTTTTTCGCGATTTCAGGTTCAGATTCTTCATAGGGCTAACTGCGTCGTCACCGGACATGGTAAATTCGGGAGTTTAGAAACTCCCGGGTGTCACCAGACACGGTGGAGGCGTGCCTCGCTTCGGCGGAGAACCGCCGTGTGCGATGGGTAGCTCATCGTCCGCCCTTGCAGTAATGACTGAACACAAATAGTCTACGACGCGTCGCGAAGTGTTCCACGCGCGCTTCAAAGAGATGTCAGCAATACCGTAGGGGCCCACTAGGGCCGATACCCGCTGGGGCCACAAGGAATTTCTGGAAACGTAACCTGTTGTCCTAAAATGCAAAGGACAACTGGAAGACTCAGGTCTGGTTTCACTCAGTAAAAGTCTAACACGTAGAAATCATTGAATGATTTCCCAACTAAAAAAAAAAAACTGGGTAAGTGCGAATCGGACTCGCGCACTGAGGGTTCTGTACAAACTTGAAAGGTAAATTGCTGGTTACGATTTATGACGTATTAAAAAAAAAAACTACTTACTAGATCTCGTTCAAACCAATTATCGGTAGAAGTTTGCATGGTAATGTACATCATATATTTTTTTTTAGTTTTATTATTCTCTTATTTTAGAAGTTAGACATTTTATCACTTTGGAAGTGGCTCTCGCGCAAACTATTCAGTTTAGAAAAAAATGATATTAGAAACCTCAATATCATTTTTAAACCTATCCATAGACACCCACGTATGGGTTTGATGAAAAAAAAAAAATATTTTCAGTTCTAAGTATGGGGAACACCTTTTTTTTTCTATTTTTGTGTGAAAATCTTATTGCGGTTCACAGAATACGTCTACTTACCAAGTTTCAACAGTATAGTTCTTATAGTTTCTGAAAAAAGTGGCTGTGACATACGGACGGACAGACATGACAAATCCATAAGGGTTCCGTTTTTTGCCATTTGGCTACGGAACCCTAAAAACGGTGCATTGGCATGCTACAAACATCTTACTTCATTGCTACAAATGTAGCAATATTAAGTTAGGCTTACTTCATTACGGCAAGTAAGATATTAATTGAGACAAGTTGAAAGTTGATAAAAAAACCGGTCATAGGATGTCGATCGTTTACTGGAAAACTTTAGGGTCACCGCACATGGGCCGGGCCACGCCGCCACTGATATATAGGGTGACTGGCAATTAGTGTACGATACTGAAATACGTGATTGTGCTCATGATCACAAACAATTTTTATTATGGGAGCAAAGCCGAAATCGCGAAAAAAATATCAGCTGTTCAGTACATTAGGCAAACATAAATGTACTGAACAGCTGATTTTTTTTTCGCGATTTCAGGTTTGTTCCCATAGTAAAAGTTGTTGGTTATCATGAGCACAATCACATGTTTCAGTATCGTACACTAATTGCCAGTCACCCTGTATTTCCTGTAGTATTCACACATTTCATATGGACTCGCCGCACACGGTGGGCGCCAGTGGCCGTCACACGCTACAAAATGGCCGCTGTTCGCTTCTTTTGGCTCGCATCGGCCTTTAAACGCCGACACAAAACGCCACTACACGCCACTCCCGCGATAGTCGTGACAGCCAATGGTTTAATATCAAAGAGCTTCGATCAACATCTGAGGAGACTCTCGTTGGGCAGTTGGATCAAGGGCTTGATCCAGAAAGCCGTATTCTTGGACACGGCGCGTATTGTTAGGAGGTTCCTCTCAGGAGCCCTGACCACCGATAACTTGGACTCTGTTCCCGATGCCGGTGGGCTAGTCTAAGTTTTTTTTTTTTTTTAAGTATCTGAATAAATGGAATAATAAATAATTTATTCATTCATAAGCATAATACAATAGGAGAGAAACATTCTAGAGGAAAAATAGATGATAGATGAGAAACAGAATAAGAGAGAAGCAGCACAATTAAACTTTCTTCGTCAGAGTCCATAATGACACTGCAGGTTAAAAAAAAGTAGCAGCCACCGGCCACAAGCATCGACCACCGATCACAATTGACTGTCGCAAGTTTCAACTACTTTATGGCCGCTTCTAGCTTCTCATGGCTGTTGCATGCGGTTCGTGTGCGGTGACTCTTACAATCTTGCGTAACTTTTACTTAGTTCTTAGTATTGCGATGAAATTGCTACGCCTGCTTATGTCGTTTGATAGTAGAGTTAAGCGAGAACTGAACTAGACCGACGCACACGTGGACCACGCCTGATTTGTACGTAGAGTCACGTCGCGTGGCGTGGATCTAACGTAGCTCTGCAAGTCTAGTTGCCATATAAAATGTATGGAAACCGACGCGCCCAGCCCCCCTAGCCAAGTTACAATCGTTTCGTTCGCGCCGAACGCCTCGAGTAGGCCACGCCTCCGATTCCTTTGTTCTGATCACGTGACTGAGCGTTGAGATGACGTCAGAACAAAGGAATCGGAGGCGTGGCCTACTCGAAGCGTTCGGCGCGAACGATACGATTGTAACTTGGCTAGGGGGGCTGGTCGGCGTACGTGGCCCACGTGAGCGTATTGTAGTTCTACGATTAGGGTTGCCAACCGTGAGATGCGGGACAGTTTGAAAGGGTTACCGCGACCCTGGAATGCAAAGGGCGACTAAAGGGTGGGTTTTAGTCAGTAAAACTCATAGAAAAAGAAACTTTAGCCAAAATCGTAAATGGAAAGAATTTTTCGAATTCAATTTTAAGCAAGTCAACGAAGCAAGCCTTTCAAATATGGCGGAAGGGGGAAACTGTCAAGTAACAGAATAAAGATGCGCATACTGAAATGTGACGTCACCGCCATTAGGTTACATGTGTACAAAAGAGACAGCGAGATGTTTCCAACACGCTCCCCACACTTCCAAGTCCGCATATTTGAAATGCAAATTATTGCTTCATATTTAATAACCAATTTTGATGCTGTTTTAAGAGGGTCCTTTTCCACAATGTGACGTCACCGCCATTAGGTTACATGTGTACAAAAGAGACAGCGAGATGTTTCCAACACGCTCCCCACACTTCCAAGTCCGCATATTTGAAATGCAAATTATTGCTTCATATTTAATAACCAATTTTGATGCTGTTTTAAGAGGGTCCTTTTCCACAATGTGACGTCACCGCCATTAGGTTACATGTGTACAAAAGAGACAGCGAGATGTTTCCAACACGCTCCCCACACTTCCAAGTCCGCATATTTGAAATGCAAATTATTGCTTCATATTTAATAACCAATTTTGATGCTGTTTTAAGAGGGTCCTTTTCCACAATGTGACGTCACCGCCATTAGGTTACATGTGTACAAAAGAGACAGCGAGATGTTTCCAACACGCTCCCCACACTTCCAAGTCCGCATATTTGAAATGCAAATTATTGCTTCATATTTAATAACCAATTTTGATGCTGTTTTAAGAGGGTCCTTTTCCACAATGTGACGTCACCGCCATTAGGTTACATGTGTACAAAAGAGACAGCGAGATGTTTCCAACACGCTCCCCACACTTCCAAGTCCGCATATTTGAAATGCAAATTATTGCTTCATATTTAATAACCAATTTTGATGCTGTTTTAAGAGGGTCCTTTTCCACAATGTGACGTCACCGCCATTAGGTTACATGTGTACAAAAGAGACAGCGAGATGTTTCCAACACGCTCCCCACACTTCCAAGTCCGCATATTTGAAATGCAAATTATTGCTTCATATTTAATAACCAATTTTGATGCTGTTTTAAGAGGGTCCTTTTCCACAATGTGACGTCACCGCCATTAGGTTACATGTGTACAAAAGAGACAGCGAGATGTTTCCAACACGCTCCCCACACTTCCAAGTCCGCATATTTGAAATGCAAATTATTGCTTCATATTTAATAACCAATTTTGATGCTGTTTTAAGAGGGTCCTTTTCCACTCGCCTATCGTCAACATCGAGCGTGGTTTAAAAGCTTGTTACTTCATCTAACGCAATCCAACGTGATGTTTGACGAAAAGGCAACGCGAAAAAAGAGTTAGCATTCTGTAATTCCGTGATTTACTCGAATATTTTACAAAACTTGTTCTAGGAAATACTTGTATTTTTTAAACCCTAAAAAGTTTTTTTTTACTTTTTTAATTTTTGAAAAATTATGAAGTGTCAAAGTTCATTCAAAATAGCAGATTTTCAGAGTTCTTTACCGGATTAGTTTTACACAAAGTTATAAATTGATTTCAATAGAAGCCTAGATAATATCCACAAGATACTGTGTTTCCAAAATATCTAATGAAAAATGTGTAATAACGTGATTATGACGTTATTACACGTAAGAGCGTTTGTATGAAAAACAGTGAAAATGTATGACGAGTTGCATCCCCTTAAAAAAGAAAAAGATTTCTTTATAGTGTTATTTGTTAGTCAGTCTAAACTATTCAACATAAACAAGGCAAAGACAGGTAGGTATAAATTAATGTTAAAGAATGTTAGTGTCACCACACTTACAACTATTTCAATGCTACCTCATAATAATACAATTACTTTCAAATAACTCTGTATATTTCAGTACGTAAATGCATACGTTTACGTAATAAAGAATGACGCAAAGATTATTTACAAAGCCATTTTGTGTCATTGTGGAGTTATTTACTCTCACATGCCACAACAACTACATAATATGCTGGAATCGGCCCCAGTGTCACAAGATGTTGGATACGCCATAATTATGGTGATAAGTCCACTCTTTGAGGAGTGACTAGAAAGACATCACGGCGTCCTCACCTTCCGCATGATGCGGGTCCTCACCGGACATAAACGGGTGTCACCATTGTGTAGCCCGCCTAGAGGACACGGTGGAGGTGTGTTCCGCTTGGGTGGAGCACCGCCGTGTTCTCGTGGGGCGATCGGCGGCAACGACCTCTCGCGTCGGGCCCTGGTGCAGGCCATAGGCGGTCGCCTACTTCTCCGAAGCAAAAATGCTAGCGAAGGACGCCGGACGCGTAAGGGTGTTTTTAATATGGTGTGGATTTCATCATGCATACGGAATTGCTTCGCGGGGCTGCTACCCGATATCACGCCCCGTATCTTGCGTGCGTATTCCACGCATTACAATAAATACTTGTATGATAAAAAACTTTTTCCAAAAAAAAATACAACCGACTTCAAAGTAAAAAAAAAACACTGAAAAGGGCAAAATAACTTAAATTTCGGAAGTCGGTGTTTCTATAATAGTTTGGTCTCTTCGTTATTTAACACCGACTTCGGAAATTAAAGTTAATTTGGCCTTTTTAAGTGTTTTTTTTTTTACTTTGAAGTCGGTTGTATTTTTTTTTGTAAAATGTTTTTTATTTTACACTTTTTAGTTCTGGTACCACCACTAAAAAGTACCCCTCAGCCAAACTTAAATACCTTATAGCCAGAGTGCATCTCATGACAATAGTAATAATCCCAAACACGGTTAGATTACATTAATTTATTACAGAGTTCCGGTGCCTAACTTCAGGCTTCATCATCAGATCAGTTCGATATTTTCCCCCTCTACTTTCAGTCAGTCATCGACTATACGTATAAACAAAGCAATTTTACTTGTTACGACGGTTCTGCTGTGATCCTATGAGGAGTTCTGTTCCATATCTTCAAAGTTCATGATCAGATCATAACAATATTTCTATGGGACCAACTCGGAAGCATAACATTTCAATAAAAAAAAAAAAATTTCAAAATCGGTCCACAATTGACCGAGAAATCGGTGAACATACATAAAAAAAAAAACATACATTCAACCGAACATAGATATAACCTCCTCCTTTTTGAAGTCGGTTAAACAGAACTTTTGGGGCTACGCGTGCGGAGCAACCCCGCATGTGTGATGAAATCCGCACAATATTAAAAACACCCTAAGGGAACCGACTTCTTTACGCCCCAGCCGCCGGGATCCCGACCCCGATTTCCAGCCAACGTGGCGTGGGACCGTGGACCCATCTAGGACCATGACTTTCCTTTTCAGAAATTCCCCCGTGGCCCTAGCGGGTATCGACCCTGCTAGGACCCAACGGTTTACTGACATCTCTTTGAAGCGCTCGTGGAACACTACACGCCCTTCTCGGACGGGCAGACGACGAGCTAACCTTTACTCGTCGTCCGCAAACATTCACGCGGGAGAAGTCTCTAGCAAAAGCTAGTATGTCCATAAATATTATAAGTCTTTCTCCATCTAACATCTATCCTCTCCCTCTTTCCAGGCACGTTGAACACGGTGATAGAGAGGCAAGAGATCCTGGGTCCTTCGCCAGAATTGAACTACAAGCGGAGCACCAGCCAGGAACGGGTTGTGAACGGACATAAACCTCCTCAGGAGAATGGCGAGGTAAGTAGCAGATTTATCAATATTTTTTTGGGGTTTTGTGTGCGTATAGGCTAAGGAGTAAAATTCCCTGCCGGAGTCTGTTTTTCCTGATAGCTACAACCTGGGGATCTATAAGTCAAAAGTGTGTTACTTCTGGGCAAGCGTGCTCCATCGTCGACCACATCTCGTCGCTTTCCTTCAGATGAGATAGAGGTCAAACGCGAGCCTATCCATAATATTCTATATAAAAAAAAAACCTATTTCTCCAGCCCACCTAGCCAAGTTACAACCGTTTCGTTTCGACTCTCTTTTTGTTGATCGCCTCGAGTTGGCCACGCCTCCTATTCCTTTGTTCTGACCACGTGACTGAGCGTTGAGATGACGTCAGAACAAAGGAATCGGAGGCGTGGCCGACTCGAGGCGGTCGATGAAAAGAGAATAGAAACGAAACAGTTGTAACTTGGGTAGAGGGGCAGGTCACGTCAGAACTTAAGAACGAGTGGACTAATTTTAATAATTCTTTTTTTGTTTTGTTCACCACCATACAGGAAAAAATAACATAATTAGGGTATGGTATGTAGGTAGGTAGGGTAGGTAACTAGGTAGGGTAGAGTAGAATAGAGTAGTCAGTTGATGGGAGCGAAGCCGCGGGCAAAAGCTAGTAATTAATAGAAATGAACATTAATTAATTTGGATCCGTTATTTTGCACTTAACAATCAACCCCGATAATGCACTTGTAAATCTAATCTGCTCCACAATCAGCTTGGAAACAGGCGTAACGAGATTTATTTCAGCTTCTTATCAATAACTACATAAGTACGGACACAACTGTGTTGTTATCGAGCAACGGTGTTCAACATTATGTCACTGCTTCAATTCAAAAGCACCACAAATAAAAAAAGTGAATGTTTTTATTCCAAATTTTTTTATCGTAATCTAAACCTATATACAACATTATTTTTGGTAGCGAAACCCGAAACACGTGTCCAGTATTTTTATGTAAAGAATCTATGTACAAAATTTCATAACTGTATCATGAAAAAATCACAAAGTTATAAGAGGGTTATGTTACCTGGTTGTCCGCACAAATACATGGTCACCGGGCCATCCGAGGGGTTTTATTGCTCCCGCACCCAGCTGTGCGCTGGCTCCTAATGCTCGCTATGACCTGCCATGATCTGTATTGTACTTAATGTCGGTGGTGTCCAACTTGTGACCTTTTTTATTCCAAAAATTTTATCGTAATCTATACCTATTTGGGTAGTTAGTTTGTGGTAGTTCCCACTGTTGGGACTCAGGCCTCCTCTCTAGGAGAGGAAATGGGCCGTAATCCAACACGCGGGCCCAGTTCGAGTTGGTGGATGTCACATGTCTTCGAATATTTGGTTCTAGAACATGCCGGTTTCCTCACGATGTTTTCCTTCACCGTTTTGAGAGCAGTGTTGATGAAATAAATTATGCAAAGTAATGCGCCTGGCTGGGTTTGAACCCGCAACCTACAACTCGCAAATCGGGGCCGTTACCACTCGGCCACCACTGCACCAATACCAATTTTTATCTTGTGTCATTTGTATCCATTTCAGAACATCATCGAGTTCCACCTGGCGAACTGCCTGGACCTGGTGAAGGCTGGCATGGAGTCCATCATCGAGGACCAGGTCACCTCCGTCTTCGAGGCTGAGGAGTTGAGAAGCTGGAACCTCCTCACCAGGACTAATAGGTAATAAGGAAGCTCACATTCTCAGAACCATGAGCTGCCAGCGGCTTTGTCGGTGTGAATGTAGGTTTCTCCATACAAACTTTGGACCCCCGTTTCTCCCCTTAGGGGTGCACTTTGAAAAATACTCTCTTAGTGCTCGCCCACGTCATAAAAGGTAGTCCTGTGCAAAATGTCACGCTCCTAGTCCCTGTAGTTTCGGCTACGCGTTGATATGTCAGCCAGTCAGTTTCTCCTTTTATATATTACTAACTTCGTGCCGCTTAATAGTAAAGATAACGCCATCTACTGGCATTACCAGAACAGCATAATTCATTTTATTATGACATTTTAATTAGAAATGGTGTTATATTCGTATTTTTTTTTAACGCGATTTTTTCCATATTTTCTCACCGTTTAAACCTTTCCTGGAGTATCACGAATATTCCAAGACTAAAATTAACCAAATCGGTCCAGCCGTTCTTGAGTTTTAGCGAGACTAACGAACAGCTGTTCATTTTTATGTATATAGATACTGATTAATTGCGAATTATAAATGAATTATAGATTATAAAGTTAAATTATAAATTACTATTCGTAATTCAAAGGTCTCAACATTATAAAAATAAACACTATGGGAAATAATGAGATAACTCGCAACACAAGTGTATTTTATAACTTACTGCGGCTACCTCTAACTCTGTAATTTAGTTTAATGTGTGAAAAACAATAAAAAAACTGGACAAGTGCGAGTCGGACACGTACTCTGAGGGTTCCGTACAAACTCAACTATAAAAATAAGTTCAATACCCGTATCTCTCGAAGTTTTTTTTTTTTTGTGACGTAACAACAAAATTACTGTTTTCAGATTTATTCCTTTATCTATGCTAGAAGACCTTTATACCAAATTTCAGGATTCTGGGTCAACGAGAAGTACCCTATGAATTTTGATTCCCTTGAGAGTGTCGAAATATACGTTTTTTTTTCAACATAAACGGCCTATCTTTTTTTTTCGTTAACTTAGAAGTTTGATTTTTTCACAGCTTCAAGAGACCGCAGACTTGAGTGTATGGTTTTAATTTCAACTCGATACCTCCACGCATTCCCTAGATAAAGGGTCTTGAAAGACAGACAGACAGACGGACGGACAACAAAGTGATCCTATAAGGGTTTCGTTTATTTCCTTTTGAGGTACGGAACCCTAAAAATAAAGCGGCGTTAACCAAATCCCTAGAACCTTCAACGCATTATCTTACCTAGATTATACTGGCTTAAAAATGCATGAATGCCTTTCTTGAGATATCGGTTACTCGACTTATCTTGTAGATAAATATTGATATCTTTGTGTATTGAAGGGTATACGACCTTTGGTTAAAGGTCAATGATTTGCTACATGATTTTGCTCTGCGAGGTTTTGGTGTTATCAGTGAGTGCTATAACTACATTAGACCGACGCACACGTGTAACACGCCAGATTTGTACGTAGAACGACGTCGCGTGTCGTGGATCTAGTGTAGCTCTACAAGTCTAGTTTCCATATAAAATGTATGGAGACCGACGCGCCCAGATCGGCGTACGTGGCACACGTGTGCGCAGTGTAGTTCTATCTTTATACTTGCACTTGTTATCTATCTATATATATAAAAGAAAGTCGTGTTAGTTACACTATTTATAACTCAAGAACGGCTGAACCGATTTGGCTGAAAGTTGGTGGGGAGGTAGCTTAGAACCAGGAGACGGACATAGGATACTTTTTTTTTTTGGAGTAGAGTAGAGTAGGGTAGAGTAGGATATAGTAGTCAGTTGACGGGAGCGAAGCCGCGGGCAAAAGCTAGTACAGTGGACCCCCGGTAGTCCGACAAACATTTTGCAGGGCAGTGTCGAACTATCGAATTTGTCGGATTATAGAGTACTGCCTAAAACCCCCTATAGTCCGATTTTTTTTACAAAAGAGTACCTTGTAATCCGACAAATTACAGATCCAATGATAAGATTTTTTATATTATATATACATATGTACTCTGAAGTACAAATCATACTTCATTATGTATGTCAAATTTAGTAAATTAAACAACACAATAGAGAGCTTACGTTTTATTATAAAATTGACGTCATTAATGCTACAGAACTTACAAAAAATATGCAATAACTTTACATTAGGAAATACATATTATCAAAAAAATATTCAATAATAAATAATAGACCATGTCGCATTACAGGGGGTGCCGGATTAGACAGGGGCCGGATTACCGGGGGTCCACTGTATTGAATAAAAGGGCTTATTTTTATAAAAGTTGTCTGTAAAAAATTGCTCATAGCTGTAAGATTTATTGTACACCATAAAAAAAAAAATAGTTGGAGCTTGTGTCACAATGGGCGGGTCTTATCGCGTCTTATTTTCATTGTTTCTGTTCTAGACAATACGAATTCCTTACATGGCGCCTGACGATCATCTGGGCGATGGGCTTCGTCGTTCGGTACATGTTTTTATTGCCGCTAAGAATTATGATCTTCATTATTGGGGTAAGTTTTACACTTTAGCATGAGATATTAATAAAAATAATTATGTGAAAACCCTTATAAAGAATGATTTTTTTCACGAAATAGTGGACAATTCAACGGCAATGCGATTACGAAGCGATCCGATGCGGTTCATGCGAACTTAACTCGACTCGCGGCTGCTCTATACTACGTGCGTGCGAAACCGCCGCTTTAGCCGCAATTTATTTAAGTCACCGCATCGCAATAGTTCATGCGAAAATATCGGATCAACTAATCGCGTCGCCACGCCGCACCCACGTGCTGTTAGTCACTTAAGCCACAGCAATAGAGTATCAATTGTTTATTCCATTCGCGCCGCATCGCTTCGTGATCGCGTTCACGTTGACTCGCCTACCTAAACGAAACCTTGTTAGAGGGCTGTATACAGTAAACCGGACGTTCTTTTTTACCCATAATCGTTTGTACCCTCAAAATACAATTTAAATATCGTATTTACCCTTGAATTTTTTTAGTTGCCTAATTCGATTTTATTTTAAATTTTACTTTTACAGTTAACCTTGTTTTTCTAAATTACGTGAGACAGTGGACGAAATACACCTTCGTCATACTGTAGTGTACGATTGTCGGTAAAAAAAGAAGGCCCATGTATTCTTTAATTTTAATGTTTGTATTCCCTTTAGCGACATCTATGAAGCCACTTAGAAACTAAAATTCAAAATCCTGTTTCACGGTGGGGTCACCACTTTAGAGGGTATGCTGAACAGAATGTTAAGTCCCGGAAATCTCCGTTGAAATCCCAGACGGGTGTGTGGCCCGATGGATGATTGCGGACTGTGCTATATGTTCTAATCGCATGGAGAACTCTTAACACTGCGAAGCACGCTAAGTTCCCTCTTTGAGGAGTGGCTGGAAAGATGTCACGGCGTCCTCACGGGACATGGGAAATTCGGGAGGTTCCTGCACCGGATTCGTTCGGAAGAAACGCCCCGGTGTCACCATTGTGTGAATCGCCCGGCGGACACGGTAGAGGTCTGTATTGGCGGAGCACCGCTGTGTCCTCGTGGAAGCGATCGGTGGCAACGATCTCAGGCTATAGTCCGGAGCGAAGAGAAATGGCAGGCGTTCGCCTCCTTCTGCGAAGCAGTAATGCTAGCGAAGGAGGCGACCGCACGCGTTAGGAAACGGCCCTCACGCCGCATCCGCCGGTATCCCGACCCCGATTTCCAGCAGCAAAACCAGCAGGAACGAAGTCGGGGGCCAGCAGGAACGAAGTCCACTGGGGCCATGGGTTGTGCTAAAGAGAACCACCTGAAAAAAAACACCGCCATGCAGGATTTTGAATTTTAATTCCTATGTGCTGTCAGAGATGTCGTTACAGCACCGAAAGTGTTAATGTACCTGTTATATCTTTTCACTTCTTATTTATTTCTGTTCTTAACATTATTTTTGTTGTTCGCACTAATATTCTCTGTAACGTTACTTTGTTTGTTTTAATGCTACTAATGATCTTATTTCAAAACTTCACAGCAAATAGTTTTTGCAGAATCCTGTTGATATTTTTTCCTGTAGCGCTATTCTGTACATCTCGCAAGGAACTCATATGGTTTTGGGCCAAATATCCACTGATTTTGATATTTACTTTCCATTACAAATTCTTTAGACTTTGTTTTGTCTCTGATAATTGCAATAGACTCGCTGTGTTAGACTGTTCTAATTCAGTTTCCAATATAAATGACTAAGTACTCATACGCGAGTGGCATGTTGCCCATGGGAGAGGCAACTGCCGCCGTCCAATCGCCCGGTAACCATCCGGACCAAGCCCAAGTCGTCGACGGCGCGTACTGTTCCACGCGCGCCTCAGGGAGAGGTCAGCAAACCGTAGGGTCCAGCTGGGTCGAAGCCTGGAGGAATGGCAGGCGGTCGCCTCCTTCTGCGAAGCAGTAATGCTAGCGAAGGAGGAGGCTGCACGCGTGAGGAAACGAAGGTCCTCACGCCCTAGCCGTCGTAATTTCGACCCCGACTACCAGCCACGGTAGACGCGGGCTTGCGGACGTCGAGCACTGGGTAGCTCGTCGTCCGGCTGTTCGGTAATTAACCGGACCGAGCCCAGTCGTCAACAGCGCGTAGTGATCCTCGCGCTCCTCAAAGAGATGTCAGCAAACCGAAGGGGCCCAGCAGGGCCGATGTCCGCTAGCTAGGACCGCGGAGAATTTCTGAAAGGGAAACCCGTAGTCCTAGAACGCAAAGGGTAATTGAAGGATACAGGTGTGGTTTTAGTCAGTAAAAGTCTGACACGCCCTCCCGCTCCACCCAGAGCGCGAGAAGTCATTTGGATGATTTCCAACCTTAAAAAAAAAAAAAAAAAAAAGCTGGGTCGAAGCCTACAGGGGCCAAGGGTTTCCTGGGTCCTGGGACTAAGGCAAAGAAGGAACAGGAGTGAGTTTTTAGTCAGTAAAACTCTGACACGCCCCGCCCAAGAGCGGGGGATGTCATTGGATGATTTTACTACAAACAAAAAAAAAAGCTTTCGACGCGTCGTCGGCTGCAGTTACCTCTCCTGTTCCCCCGTTGGTTCTCTCCCGCCTTTGGTAATATACCGCTCGTGTGTTTGAGCTCGTGTGTCGTGTGTTTGACTTCTATCAGCGGTTTCGCTCGCGTGGAAACAGAAGATTATCCCAAGAGAACATACTCCTGGGATGAAAAATCTTGTCCAAAGTTTTCTTATGTCCTTTTACAGGACGTGGTCCACCCGGTAGGCGTGTGTAACTCTTTACTGAACCGAGTCACTGTTCCGAAACATTTTAGTGTTCCGAAAGATTGGAACGTCAGTAAGGTTTTAAATGCATCAATTGGAACGATTGGAACACTAAAACACTCTTTACTTTAAGTGACCTGCAGACTTTTTAAAATTTAAATTAAACCGTAAATAGTGTAAATGTAATTAATAACCTGAACTTAAAACATCAACTTAAAATTATACACATCACGATTCATAACGATTGGTGTCTGTATCTTGAGCCGTTGTTCCAAATGTTCCAAATGATACATATCATCTAAAATTTCTCTGTCTCAGTGTATCTATGATGCGACGTAACAGATCACGATTCATAACAGTCAGTGTCTGTGTTTGTATCTTTTGAGCCGATGTTCCAAATGATACATATCAGTGTTCCGGAACATTTCAGTGATTCAAATGCAAATGTTCCAATCGCAAAGATGATACACTTTGCCCACGCCTACTACCCGTGTACTTTCTTTGTGCGTGAACGAGTACACACACATACAACCTTTCGCCTTTATAATGTTAGTATGATATACCTTTCTGCCATTTCCCTCAGCCCAAACAACCATGATGATACTCCATCTATCCCACCAGGTACTAGTAATGGTGTTCTCAACCTGGGTCGTGAGTTCCGTGCCATTCGTCCGCTTACGAAACAGACTAGGAAGGATTTCCTACAAGATGAGCATAAGGATCCTCATCAGGGGCCTCTCCATCCACGCGAGGTTCCATAACAAGCAGTACAGGCCCAAAGCCAATGGTTTCTGCGTGGCGAATCATACCAGCCCCATTGATGTAGGAGTTCTCAGTATAAACACCTGTTTCTCTTTGGTAGGTTGTTCTCTTTTTGATTGATTGATGGAACGTTTTTTTGTCTGGATAGAACGTTCTGGCTTGTTGGAATTGGGTGATACGTTTTGTCTACATTGGATGAGATGTTGAGTCCAAATTGGGTGATGCATTGTGTTTATATTGGGTGAGACGTTTCAATATTGAATGGAGCGTTGTGTCCAAATCGGGTGGTGCATTGTGTCTATATTGGGTGATACGTAAATAGTATCCGAATTGAGTGAGACATTGTGTTCAAATTGGGTGATGCATTGTGTCTATATTGGGTAAGACGTTGCGCCTAAATTGGGTGAAACATTGTTTTCAAATTGGGTAAAATATTGTGTCCAAATTGGGAAGATATTTCGTCTGGATTGGGTGAAACGTTGGGTCATATTTGTCCGTACAATGTATTACAATGAATTTGAATTACCCATAATACATTGTTTGGGTAGAACGTTATGCTTGCTTTAGATGATCTCTAAGTTAAATCTGGGTTAATCGTTTAGTCCAGCTTAGTAAAACGTTGTCTCGTTGGAATTGAAATGAAATTGGGTGTAACATTTGAATGGAGGGGGGTCATATGTATGTTGCTTGTTGAAATTGGTCATGTTACGCTATGCCTGATTTAGAAATAAATGGGTACTCATTATATTCGTCTGGATATATTATGTCATGTTTCGTTATGTTATGCCTGATTTAAATATAAGTTGGGAAGGGAGGTACTTTGCATTCTTCTGATAGTAATCGATGAAATGCCGTGTTGTTATCAAAATAAACTCTAAAGAGCTTTCCTCGGTTCGTTCGGGTGTAGCTACCGGTGAAAAAGGTACAACCAAATACAGAAGGCCCCTCACCTGCTAACCATGTACGTCCTGGGTCCAAAGGTCGAGGGAGCTCCCGTGTCTGGCTGTTTTCGCTGAAGATCAGGAGACTTACTCTGACGTGTTAAAATGTTATATGCGAGCGAGAAAGAGGTATGGAGATGTACACCCATACATGGTGGAGGAGTGTAGTTCCATCACTTTAACAGTTCAGTTTAGGTCGTCGAATGGATCGCGTTAAGAGCTCCTGCTAGGGCCTCAGGGCACTTCACTTGATTTAACACGCAAATATCGATATATTCAATCGGGTTTTATTAATCATCGGGACATATAGTCGTGATGTTAAATACATGGTGGAGTAGTGTGGTTCCATCACTTTAACAGTTCAGTTTAGGTCGTCGAATGGATCGCGTTAAGAGCTCCTGCTAGGGTCTCAGGGCACTTCACTTGATTTAACACGCAAATATCGATATATTCAATCGGGATTTATTAATCATCGGGACATATAGTCTTGATGGTAAATACATGGTGGAGGAGTGTAGTTCCATCACTTTAACAGTTCAGTTTAGGTCGTCAAATGGATCGCGTTTAGAGCTCCTGCTAGGGCCTCAGGCCACCACTTCACTTGATTTAACACACAAATATCGATATATTCAATCGGGATTTATTAATCATCGGGACATATAGTCGTGATGGTAAATATTCGGAGTCGTTTCAACAATAATTGATGCTGTTTATTATTTCTGTCGCTTATAAATGTTTCTTGTATTGTCTTATATTTTACTCTGTGTCGTTAATGTTTCTTACTTTTAATAGCTTTCTTTGTTTTCTACATGTGTTTTGTCCTTATATTATAAGTTCATTATTAATTTGTATTTTCGATTAAGTTTAGCTCAAACCGTGTCGTTTTGTTGTGAGTACTTTATAAATAGTGCTCTACATAAAATAGAACTTTATTTACTTCACGAAAAGGTACACATTTAGGTGAAATCGAATACACCCTGCGGAAATTGAATTTGTTAAGAATTCTCTAACTGAAATCTGTACAATTTTTATTTGACTGTTGTGTCAATTAAAAAATTGGATCAACTTAGCTCTGTATTGTGACGTCATAGCTGTCAAATCGAATCGGGTAGGGTGAGCAAAATAAGATATCTTTATTTAAATTGAACGAATCATGAACGAAAAAAGTTTAATCAGATCGAATCTAGTTCTCCCGTAATTCCGCTCATGTCTGCATCACTGTGTGAAGTGTCTGAGTGGATGAAGAAGGCGAATTGTTGTCAACAATAAAAATAAGAAAGATTTTTTTTTTTTCAACTATTTAAGGTGACTGGTAATTAGTGTACGATACTTAAACACGTGATTGTGCTCATGATAACAAACAATTTTTATTATGGGAGCAAAGCCGAAATCGCGAAAAAAATATCAGCTGTTCAGTACATTAGGCAAACATAAATGTACTGAACAGCTGATTTTTTTTTCGCGATTTCAGGTTTGTTCCCATAGTAAAAGTTGTTGGTTATCATGAGCACAATCACGTGTTTAAGTATCGTACACTAATTGCCAATCACCCTATATATACGACTTAAATAATTATTAAGAGTGTTCACTCGAAATTACGTGCTATTTGGCCAAAAACCATGATTTTCAAACCCGTTTATATCCATTAATGATTTATTGAACAAACATGTGATTTACCAATAACATTAGGAAATATTCTTGTCTAAATAGATTAGTAGGATTTTATTTAAATTAATAGCACGCTTGTGAATAATTTGGCAATGTTTTTATTTTAATTTTCTTAATTAGTAAACTAAATCAATGAATCTTTTTCTATAATATAATCTAAGTATTTCTATTTTGTTAAGGATTCTAGTTACTGTTTTGTATTTTTTGTTTATTAATTCTGTTAGAACTGTAGAAGTTGTCAACCTTCAAAATTGACTCTGAAAGTTAAATTTCAAAAACTCTATTTACATATGTGAATATAGTTTACAAGCATGCTATTAATTTAAATAAAGTCCTACTTAACTATTTAGACAAGAATATTTCCTAATGTTATTGGTAAATGACATGTTTTAAATCAGGGTTTTTTGGCCAAATAGCGGTTAAATTCGAGTGAACGCTCTTCATCATCTTCCTGCCCTTGTCCCATCTTATTTGGGGTCGACACAACATGTTTTTTTCTTCCATTCTATCCTGTCAACCGTCATGCTATCACTAACTTCCTTTTCTTTCATATTCACACGAACGCTCTTAAGGATTAAAAAAATAACGTATTTTTTGTTCAATAGATTTAACTAAGACTCAGTAAAACAAAATTAAAAAAACCCTTTATTGAAACGCAAATAAGTTTTCTTTGCAAACCGTACTTTTCAAGTAACATTTGACAGACGGAGGTCATTGACGTTCCTATTCTTATTTGAATCGCATTTAGTACCTTATGCTAAGTAAGTAAAGTTTTATAATCTATCACTATTTTAATAAGTGCTAGCAACTGTGTCGTCTAGTTCTCGGTGTGAGCTGAACCTGAAGACAAGTTAAAATATACCTTATTGTTATACAGATAGAACTCTAAATAAGTAAAAAGGTATATTTTAATTTGTCTGAAAAATTCATTTGTGTATTGTCCGAGTTAGTTTTTGCAAGCGTTGAAATTAAAAATAGTTATTTATATAGAAAAAAAAAACAATGAAATAAATGGGAAATTACGCACTAGAAAAATCAGCGTTCTTTTTTTTAAGGTCTTTTAATATTTCTCGCGAAAATTATGCCACGTCATATTTATCTTTAACAACAAGTCATCTACAATGGAAATTTTAATTTTGTCACTTCATTAACATTAAGAAAAAATATGCCGTTAATTGTCTATGTTAACCGTAAATTTTAACGTTATTTTGCAGTTAAACGTAAATTATACCGCTTCATTTGAACTGTAATTAAAATTATGCCGCTTTATTTGAACAGTAATTAAAATTATGCCGCTTCATTTAAACTACAGTTTTAAATTATGCCGCTCCTTTTAGACTATAATTTAAATTGTGCCGCTTATAAATACGCAGAATTTTCAAGCGTAATTTCGCCTCCAGCTTCGAATTCCTGTAAAATCAAACATGCCTCAACACTTGCAAAAACTGACTAAAAATCTACGTATGTCCAGGCCATATCTACCATCCCATGCGCTTCCGATAGGTCTGGTGGTTAGTAGCATGCACGGCCTGCGTGGGAACCCTTCCCGACGGCAAGACGAAGCAACGGGTTAACTATGCAGTGTCCGTAATGTGCTTCAACTTTTTATCTCGCTGCATCTCCGCCGTGATAACGTATCATGACACGCACTATAAGCCGAGGAACGGGATCTGTGTAGCCAATCACACGAGTCCTATCGATGCGCTCGTCCTTATGTGCGACAATTGCTATTCGCTGGTGAGTTTACACGTGATAATGTATCATAACACCCCACTATAAGCTATAGGACGAGATCTGTGTAGCCAATCACACGAGTTCTATCGACAACTGCTATTCGCTGGTGAGTTTACACGTGATAATGTATTATGACAGCCAGTATAAGCTACGGAACGAGATCTGTGCAGCCAACTACACGTGCTCTATCGACTACTGTAATTCGCTGGTGAGTTTACACGTGATAATGTATTATGACAGCCAGTATAAGCTACGGAACGAGATCTGTGCAGCCAACTACACGTGCTCTATCGACTACTGTAATTCGCTGGTGAGTTTACACGTGATAATGTATTATGACAGCCAGTATAAGCTACGGAACGAGATCTGTGCAGCCAACTACACGTGCTCTATCGACTACTGTAATTCGCTGGTGAGTTTACACGTGATAATGTATTATGACAGCCAGTATAAGCTACGGAACGAGATCTGTGCAGCCAACTACACGTGCTCTATCGACTACTGTAATTCGCTGGTGAGTTTACACGTGATAATGTATTATGAAATTATGACAGCCACTATAAGCTACCTACAGGACGGGATCTGTGTAGCCAATCACACGAGTTCTATCGACAACTACTATTCGCTGGTGAGTTTACACGTGATAATGTATTATGACAGCCACTATAAGCTACAGGACGAGATCTGTGTAGCCAATCACACGAGTTGTATCGACAACTGGTATTCGCTGGTGAGTTTACACGTGATAATGTATTATGACAGCCACTATAAGCTACAGAACGGGATCTGTGTAGCCAATCACACGAGTTGTATCGACAACAGCTATTCGCTGGTGAGTTTACACGTGATAATGTATTATGACAGCCACTATAAGCTACAGGATGGGATCTGTGTAGCCAATCACACGAGTTCTATCGACAACTGCTATTCGCTGGTGAGTTTACACGTGATAATGTATTATGACAGCCACTATAAGCTGAAACCTACAAGCCACAGGTAAGTTTTTTTTAAATAAAACAATTCTCGGAATACCTAGCATTGATATAAAACACGATACTTAGGTGAAAGTTGCGATGTCGAACGTAGCCATGTTCTCGCTAGATGGCGCTAAACTCAATATCTTCAATTTAGTCATTGAAAAAATAACGGAAAATATTCGAAATTGTTTTGTGATGTCTTCTATGTTTTTTTGTTTGTTTTGGGGTGTCATGTGAATGTAACAACTCATTGGTCGAGTTGATGCATGCTATGCTTGTAAATTATAGGTATTGGGTTCGAACCCCAGATGTGGTATGTGATGTCCTAGGCGTATGTTTGTCTGCCTAAATTGGAGTTTAATTAGGTGCCTGGGGTTTAAAATATGTTTTAATTTATAATATTTTGGATCAAAAATTAAAGTAAGGGCTGCGGGAGTGTTCGAAAAGGGTTACCGCGGCCCCGGCTTAGACAAGACACCCACAACGAACAAGGTTGTAACATTAATACAGTCTGTTTGAATTTTGTTTGGACTGTAATCCGAGATACTGCCTTGTTCGATGCCGGTGTCGAAATGACTTTTCTTTTAGCGTTACCGCCAAAGTCTAAGTACAAAATGTATAGGAATGACATTAACTGCGGAGAAGTCACGTGAAAGGATTTTTTTCGTTAATGTTTTAGGCTTGGATACTAAGTCCTTTTGTCTTCGTAATAAGTTCATTTGTTTACCATTAGAATATGGATGAACACAAATTCTAATGTTTTTGTAGCATTTGGCAGCAAATCGACACTCGCAACGAACAAAGTTGTAACATTAGTTCAGTAATTTTTTTAAATGAACCAAAAAAATGATAGAGCTATGTTTGAATTTTGTTTGGACTGTCATCCGAGATACTGCCTTGTTCGATACGGGTGTCGAAATGTCAACCAAGTCAACCTTCTCGGCAAGCTTCGCTGAGGTAGGCAACACTACAATAAAATTCTCAGCTCCATTTTACCGAGATCGCGCCTGTTTCAATGATTCCACATGTTGTCCAGTTGCGCAGACACTTGAGATACAAAAACCGATTTTAAATCACAATATCCACTAGGAATCAATTTGCGAATAATTATAACAGACACTGAACTTCATTAGAAGATATCCCGCCAATTAAAAAAAAAACCTGTGATAGGTTAAATGTGAACGCGATTTGTTGTAGAAACGCTAATAGAAAAGTCATTTGTTTAAGCCTGTTGGAACGCAAAGAGCAGCTGAAGGAACACGGGTGGGGTTTAGTCAGTAAATGTCTGACACGCCCTCTCGCTCCATCCAGAGCGTGAGAAGTTATTTGATGATTTCCCACCTCAAGAAAGGGGTTAAAGTGAGATTATCAAGAACGGGAATAGGAGTTCGAATCGAACTACTTTTCCACCACTACCATTTCGAGATGGAGTATTTGGTCGTTAATACACGACCGTGGCGAAATGGACACAAAAATATTTGTCGGATTAATACGACGTAAGACGTTTATAATTTTGTTTTTTTAATAATAATGAATATAAAATATAATAATATTTAATGGAAAAAAATTGAAGTAGGACAACTGATATACACCATAAAAAAATACAGTAGAAGCTTAAAATTAATAGGGTGTAACAATGTACAATGCGTTCCAAATAAGAATAGGATCGATTGCCATGTTGTGACGTCACGTCAAACTGTCAAATCGCAAGAAATTGGGCAAAATTGAAGAACTCGGAGATGAGCAAAATTGATGAACTGGATTCTGATTAAACTTTTTTCGTTCAAAGCTCGTAAATAAATTAAATTATAAAAATTTCTTGTTTTGCTGACCATAATAATTCTTCGATTTGACAGTATGACGTGACGTCACAACATGGCAATCGATCCTATTCTTACTATAACTTTATGTAATGAACAATGGTACTGATGTGTTTCCAAATGTTTTCAGATTGGTCAAAGACACAATGGTTTCCTAGGGATCCTTCAGAGGGCTCTGGCTAGAGCGTCTCCACATATATGGTTTGAGAGATCTGAAGTGAAGGATAGACATGCTGTAGCTAGAAGGTGAGAATGTTTTTGAATTAATATTGTATTTCTGACTTACGAATTGTAGGTCGCGGGTTCAAACCCAGCCAGGCGCAATACTTTGTGTAATTTATTTCATCACCACTGCTCTTAAAACGGTGAAGGAAAACATCGTGAGGAAGCCGGCATGTCCTAGAACCAAAAATTCGAAGACATGTGATATTCACCAACCCGCACTGGGCCCGCGTGGTGGATTACGGCCCATTCCCTCTCCTAGAGAGAGGAGGCCTGAGTCCCAGCAGTGGGAACATTATAAAGCTGATTATGGTATTGTATATTTTCTATTTTATTACTTGCTTCTGTGAGCGACTTTGCTTGCGCGAAACTAGGCTTCTCCATACAAACTTTGGACACCCGTTTCACCCCCTTAAGGGGATGCAACTCGACATACATTTTCACTGTTTTTCATACAACCGCTCTCACGTGATTATGACGTTCTTACACATTTTTCATTCGATATTTTGGAAACACAGTATCTCGTGGATATTATCAAGGCTTCTATTAAATTTGTTATCCAGTAAAGACCTCTGAAAATCTGCTATTTTGCATGAACTTTGACACTTCATAATTTTCAATTGAAAATTATGAAGTGTCAAAAGTGTTGAAAATTTGAAATACATACAACATAATTTTTAGTATACGCGAAACCCTAACACGTGACTAATATTTTATGTAAAGAATCTATGTACATAATTTCATAACTGTATCACGAAAAACCACAAAGTTATAAGCTTGTTATGTAACCTGGTTGTCCGCACAAATACATGGTCACCGGGTGACTGAGGAGTTGTTTTGCTCCCGCACTCAGCTGTGCGCTGGCGCCTAATGCCCGCTATGACCTGCCGTGACCTGTGTTGTACTTAGTGTTGTTGGTGTCCAACTTGTGACCTTTTTAAAATGTTTTTGGGAAAACATCTAACATGGTGTAAAAATTATTGGAATCGATTCAGTTACTTACTCTAAACAAACTATATTCGGGTTTCGCATATATACTAAAATGTGCTAATCTAGGACATGGTTTACCCGGGTGCCAAATTTCTTCCAAATGTGTTCAGCCGTTTGTGCATGAAGAAGTAACAATTATACAGACACTCACAATCTTTCGCCTTTTTAATATTAGTGTGACTAGGATTCGCCCAAACTTCGCACAGATGTTACAAATGTTAGATTTTTTTTTGTCTAGATACTATAAATTAACCTATTGTCATTTGTACCCTTACAAGGAGGGTGATCAGGAAAATTGACACCGTCAGCTGGCGCCACGCCGTCAGGTCTTTTCCTTTGAAATCGTATACATGACGTTATTTATTTATTTATTTAATGCTTTATGCACACAAAAGTACAGAGGCGGACATGCCTTAGGCATTTTCTACCAGTCAACCTTTGGGTGACGCAGAGAAAAATAGTGGTAGGTGCAATAAACGAGAGAGAGAAGACGAATGCGAGAATGGATATAAGTACTAATAAACCATATATTATATAATACAATTATACAATAAAAACTCAAATTAATAAACTACATACCTAACTCATATAGGGTGACTGGCAATTAGTGTACGATACTTAAACACGTGATTGTGCTCATGAAAACCAACAACTTTTACTATGGGAACATACCTGAAATCGCGAAAAAAATATCAGCTGTTCAGTACAGTTATGTTTACCTAATGTACTGAACAGCTGATATTTTTTCGCGATTTCGGCTTTGCTCCCATAATAAAAATTGTTTGTTATCATGAGCACAATCACGTGTTTAAGTATCGTACACTAATTGCCAGTCACCCTATATAGTCAAACAATTAGTCCAAATCGACAATTCACATTAGTTAGACGTTGATGTCTAACTAATGTCGTTAACATAAGCGTTTTGACAGGCGCCTGGACCTGACGCCTCAGTGCTGCCTAGTGAACTTCATTTTAGAACACCCTCATTAGTTTAGTACAATGTTTCATTTGTTGTCTACAGGTTAAAAGAACACATATCAGTCCCTGACAACCCACCGATCCTGATCTTCCCTGAAGGCACGTGCATCAACAATACTTCGGTCATGCAGTTCAAGAAGGGGAGCTTCGAAGTCGGCGGTACTATCTACCCTGTGGCCATCAAGTAAGTCGTTTTTACATCATTGCAGCGACATCTATACTTAACGCTCAAATATTACCTAAACAGTTTTTTTTTTTTTGCAAAACTGATTCTCCCCCCGCCCCTTCGTCAGCAAAAGTACGCAAAGCTCTCTCACATGCTTACGTAGACATTGGTACATGCATTTTTCAATTATGTCTTCTGTGTGTTAACAATTTAAGGGTGGATACTAGCCGTACGTCGGGTTGTCCGACGGTAGAAAGGAGATGGCGAAATTAAGTCATGCAGTTCTCGCGCACACTCTAAATGTATAAAATACCGAAAGGCTGGTTACCATACCCCTGTGCTCCAGGCTTTATAGATTGGACTTAACGAAATCTGGATCACCAATTAGCCTCTTCACACGCCTTTTCTAATTTGTTTCAATACCTATATTGTTTTGTAATTATCTCACAGAAAGTGTAAAAAGTAAAGTAACCAACACTGAGAAAAAGCTGTCTTTGTCGTGGGCGGCTTGAATTCCTCACGTTACTAAGGTTTTTACATTAACTACCCTCGCTGTGCTCGGGAGTTAATTATATAAATCCCTCACTGCGTTCGGGTTTAAAATTTAGCAGCCTTCGTTTCGTTCAGCATTCAACACGTTGCCCGCGACTTTAAGACACTGCTTTATCCCCTAGTCACATAATCTGCTATCCTCTACAGATACGACCCTCGTTTCGGAGACGCGTTCTGGAATAGCTCCCGCTATGGAATGCTTCACTACCTGCTGAACATGATGACGTCGTGGGCCATCGTGTGCGACGTGTGGTACCTGCCCGCCATGACGCGCGCCGCCGACGAGACCGCCGTCGACTTCGCCAACAGAGTGAAGGCCGTCATCGCGAGGCGGGGTGGGCTTGTGGACCTCATGTGGTGAGTAGTGTCCGTCTTAGACATGTGTGGGTCCATTCGTGGGCCATGGCCGTCGTGGGCCAGTATAGTTCATCACTTAGTAAAAGTGAAGGCCGTTATCACGAGCTGGGGTGGTCTCATGGACCTCAGGGGGTGAGTAGTGTCCGTCTTAGCCATGTGTGGGGACCATTATGGGCCATCGTCATCTTGGTCATATAAGGTATATCGTGGGCCAGCACAGTCCATAATTTAGTAAGAGTGAAGGCCGTTATTGCGAGGTGGGGCAGCCTTGTAGATCTCATGTGGTGAGCAGTGTCCCTCTTAGACATATGCAGCCATCGTCATCGTGATTATGTATAGTCTATCCTGGGTCAGTATAGTCAATCGTTTAGCTAGAATGAAGGCCGTCATCGTAAGGTGGAGCGGCTTTGTGGACCTCGTGTGATGAGTAGCGTCTGTCTTAGCTATGCGTAGGACCATGGCCGCGCGGGGATCTAGCGGACGCCTAGCTTCATAGACGCGACACGACGGCACGATGTTGCCACTTTCATAGTTTAGTATGTAAGCTTCACGCAGGCGTACACCAAGCGTATAGTGACGAATACGCGTCTATGAAGCTACGCGTCCGTGGACAGTAGGCCATAGTTTAGTATGTAAGCTTCACGCAGGCGTACACCAAGCGTATAATGACGAATACACGTCTATGAAGTTACGCGGCCGTGGTCAGTAGGCCATAGTTTAGTATGTAAGCTTCACGCAGGCGTATACCAAGCGTATAATGACAAATACGCGTCTATGAAGCTACGCGTCCGTGTTTAGTAGGCCATAGTTTAGTATGTAAGCTTCACGCAGGCGTACACCAAGCGTATAATGTCGAATACACGTCTATGAAGCTACGCGGCCGTGGTCAGTAGGCCATAGTTTAGTATGTAAGCTTCACGCAGGCGTACACCAAGCGTATAATGACGAATACACGTCTATGAAGCTACGCGGCCGTAGTCAGTAGGCCATAGTTTAGTATGTAAGCTTCACGCAGGCGTACACCAAGCGTATAATGACAAATACGCGTCTATGAAGCTACGCGGCCGTGGTCAGTAGGCCATAGTTTAGTATGTAAGCTTCACGCAGGCGTACACCAAGCGTATAATGACAAATACGCGTATATGAAGTTACGCGGCCGTGGTCAGTAGGCCATAGTTTAGTATGTAAGCTTCACGCAGGCGTACACCAAGCGTATAATGACGAATACGCGTCTATGAAGCTACGCGTCCGTGGTCAGTAGGCCATAGTTTAGTATGTAAGCTTCACGCAGGCGTACACTAAGCGTATAATGACGAATACGCGTCTGTGAAGCTACGCGTCCATGGACAGTAGGCCATAGTTTAGTATGTAAGCTTGACGCAGGCGTACACCAAGCGTATAATGACAAATACGCGTATATGAAGCTACGCGGCCGTGGTCAGTAGGCCATAGTTTAGTATGCTTCACGCAGGCGTACACCAAGCGTATAATGACGAATACACGTCTATGAAGCTACGCGTCTGTGGACGGTAGGCCATAGTTTAGTATGTAAGCTTCACGCAGGCGTACACCAAGCGTATAATGACGAATACGCGTCTATGAAGCTACGCGTCTGCGGACAGTAGGCCATAGTTTAGTATGTAAGCTTCACGCAGGCGTACACCAAGCGTATAATGACGAATGCACGTCTATGAAGCTACGCGGCCGTGGTCAGTAGGCCATAGTTTAGTATGTAAGCTTCACGCAGGCGTACACCAAGCGTATAATGACGAATGCACGTCTATGAAGCTACGCGTCCGTGGACAGTAGAACTAACTCATCGATGAGTGTTCTTACAGCAAACCTTTGGGTCATGGAATTCGGGTTTGGGAGACAGTTTTTTTTTATTTTTATTTGAGGTTTGTTTTAATCATCTATTTATCTTTCTACACAGGGACGGACAACTAAAACGAATGAAACCGAAGAAAGAATGGAGAGAGTTACAACAGGAAGAGATCAGTAAACGTTTGAAAGGAGAATAACTATTAAAAAAGTGAGTGAAAAGGACATACTAGTTGCCGCCCCCGGCGTCGCCCGGCCGCGAGTTATGTGATGACGACGTACCGAATTTGATATTCATTTAAAAAAAAAAAAGAATTCTAGATTGTAAACGTTAGCCATTTTATTATTGTATTTATTTATTATTATTGTTATTTTTTTTAGGTTACGGAAATTGTTTTGTAAGATTTCGTGTAAAAGCGAAACTGTGCTGGTTTCTGAGTTGAGAGTTTGTAAAGAGTTGCCGCGGCTCTGGAACGGAAAGGGCAACTGAACGGATACGGGTGGGTTCCAGCCAGTAAAAGTCTAACACTCTGGTTTCCCACATAAAAAAAGTAATAAGTGATAATTTTTTTTAGAAACGAAATTCCAGTGCACTTTGTAGTCTTAATTTATTGTTTTACGAGACTTAAAAAAAAAAAACGTACTTATTCAAATTTTTTTGACATTCCGTTCGCTCTGAGGGAGAGGGTGTGTCAAACTTTTGCCGACAAAAACCCACTTGTGTTTCTTGAGTTGCCAATAGTCGGCGGTGTGGAAACCTCTTTTTATTAAAAATATGGTAAACGACAGTTCAGAAGTGAGGTCAAGTAGTGTCATTGGCGATACACGAGTTTATAATGGTACAGTCTCGCTTTTATAAGAAATATTACAATTTTTCCTATAGTTTAGGTATTTTTTGTAAATTTAAATCGTGATGGCGCAAGTGTCTTTCTTAAACCCTTTAACCGCTTGCGTCGGACTAGTCCGACGAATGTTTTCGTGTCCTATTCGCCAGGGTCGCGTGTTTGCGACTGGGTACTCCATCTCGTTTAGCTCTTCAATCCCCATAGGTGACAGAAGAGCTGACGAGATGGAGTATTTGGTCGTGGATGATGAATGTTTGTCGGATATATCCGACGCAGGTGGTTAAAATATGAAACTTGGAATATAGGCGTTAGTTCTAAGTTAACATTATACAGGGTGTAAGGGACAGGCCTCCGCAAACTTTATGGGCTTACTCAGTAGACGAAACTGAATAACCTTACACAAGATTTTTTTCAGGAAACAAACAAAAAAATTGGCCTCTCCATACAAACTGTCTACTCAAGTTTATAATTTTGAATGGACAGGCCGATTTTTTTTTCGTTTGCTGAAAAAAAAAATCAGGCCGACCACGTACCGGAAGGCGTAGCGTTGGAAGGCCTCCTACAAGGTGGACCGATGACTTGGTAACGGTTGCGGGAGTCCGATGGATGCGAGACGCACAGGACCGTTCACTGTGGCGACACTTGGGGAAGGCCTATGTCCAGTAGTGGGGCGTCTTTCGGCTGAAATGATGATGATGATGGCCGATTTTGTTTTCGTTTCCTGAAAAAAATCTTGAAATCAGAAATCAGAAACGTTTATTTCAAATAGACCAATTACAGGCACTTTTGACTTGTCAAAATGTCGGTCAGTAAAAAAAAAAAACAAGTGAAGCTAAATTGCACGTTCCAAAGCGTATATCTCTATGGAGAAGAACGTGCAAGAAATTCTTAAATAAAAACTCCTAACCAAAACTTGTGTAAGTTTGTTCATTTTCGTCTATTGAGCAAGCTCATAAAGTTTGCGGAGATATGTCCCTTGCACCCTGTATATGACAACTTGGGACGTTGCATTTAAGTTGACAATGAATTTGTGATTTTGACATTTGAAAGTTCGCTTTTTTTTAATTTATTGCTTACGTCATGATTGATTTTAAATGTCAAAATTTTTGTTTTTTTTTTCATAAGAGGTGCGACGCTGTCATTGTCAAACAAATATCAATCTTGCGACCTTTAAAATAACATTGGAAATAAAAAAAAACATTTAAAGAAAATAATTTATATATACAGGTATATAGAATTTATTTAGCATACAGATACATAGTGATGAAGCAAATATGTAGAAAAAAATAAAAATCAGCCGCACATATAACCGCCTCTTTTTTGAAGTCGGTTTAAAAAAAAAACAACATTGTGTGTCTATGGCATGCATAGCGGTGTGAATTTTAATCTGAGATGCGCATATCCGCTTTGATGCACTGCCGGGCTAATGAATACTTTAAAGCAACGACCGCAAGGTCGATAATCGTTTGGCACTGACGACCGCTCTTCAAAAAAACCAACGAGGGTATTGCGACACTAGCGCCATCTTTGAGTTATGATTATGAGTGAAACTAAAGTTAAGCATTTATCTCGACTGATTAATACTTCCTCCTAGCATTTTTATGACCTGACCTTTCCGTTACGAACATGTATCGAAATAGAGTAGTATTCGAGTAGATATCGATTATCGACAAAATTTTTAATATGAAAAAAAAAATAGAAATAAATGAGCATTGGACGGCGCCTTCGTATCGATAGAGTAGTGAATGCGAAAAAAAAATGATTTAACCGTTTAACCGTCTACGTCGGATATATCCGACAAACACTCGGTCGCACATCCACGACCAAATACTCCATCTCGTCAGCTCTTCTGTCACCTATGGAAATTGAAGAGCTAAACTAGATAGAGTATCCAGTCGCAAACACACGACCCTGGCGAATAGGACGCGAAAATATTCGTCGGACAAATCCGACGTGGGCTGTTACAAGGTTAAACTCAGAGAAATAACTAATAAAATAGAATATACTGCGGAATTGTTCGAAAGGTTCGCCGGAGTTTATGGCGGGATTTCTTCGAATGAAGTTCAGTGGTTGTTTTAATTATTCGCAAATTGATTCCTTGTGGATATTGTGATGTAAAATTGGTGTAGTTTTGTATCTCAAGTGTCTGCGCAACTGGACAATATGTGTAATCATGGAAACAGGCGCGACCTCGGTAAAATGGAGCTCAGAATTTTATTGTAGTATTGACTACCTCAGCGAAGTTTGACGAGAAGGTTGACTTGATATATTTGTTGCTAAATTCTACAACTTTAGAATGAGTACATCCATATCTATTCATACGAGACATAGCTTAAAGGACTTAGTATCCAAGCTAAATAGCAGTCACTAATATATTTTTTTTTTTAATTATTTCTCTGAGATGTAAAAAAAATATAATAAAAAGCTTTTTGTAATACATATCTATAAATTGTGCATATAATAACTTCAACAAAAGGCCTATAGGGTACACCATACTCTATCACTGTTTTATAATGTTTTTGAATTTTATAAGGACACTGTTTTTTTTTTTTACTTTACCATGGAGCACTGTGACAACGCGGCGGTTACTGCTGGAGACGGTATTTTTTAATTTTATTGTGTGAAGTTCTGTGGCTGTTTTAATTATTCACAAATTTATTCCCAATTGACATTGTGATGTATAATTGGTGTAGTTTTGTATTTCAAGTGTCTACACAAATATGTGAAGACCCCTCTGGAAATACAATTAATGTCAAAAAAATATTCTAAGAAATCTGGTTTTAAAGTTTTCAAGTATATAAAGAAAGAAAGAATAATATTTTACTTAAAAATGTAAAAAAAAAAAAAAAAACTGTACTAAGACCTAACGAATTAACAAAACAAAAATTTCATTAAAATCGGTCATGCCCTTTCGGAGGAGATCGATAGCAAACACTGTGACAAGAGATTTTTATATATTAGAAGTGGAATTTTATTATCAACTATCACACAACGCCATCTAGTCACAAACTAAGCAGAGCTTGTGCTATGACAACTGATAAACGAACTTATATATTTTTAAATACATACATATTATACATAAATTACACCCAGACACAGAACAAATGATCATGCTCATCACACAAACATTTGTCCTGGGTGGGAATCGAACCCACGACCTCTAGCTTAACAGTCAGGGTCACTAACCACTAGATCCGGCTCTAGCTGGCTTCCGACGCGATTTACAGTGTTCTGTGGATAATAATAAATATAATAATGTCATAGAAAAAGAAATAATAAATATCGTATACAAGATGAACGCGATCAAAATCTATTGACCTTAAAAATATTTACGTTTTAATTTAAACTGTGTAGAATCGTTATTCTAACATTTTTAATGAAAAAAAAAAATGAATTTTAAAATGTCATTGGGGTTGATTAGAATAACGATTTTATCTACCCCAATGACGTTTTTAATTAATTTTTTTTTTTTACTAAAAATATCATCGGTCATCGGCCAAAAATATCGTTGGTTAGAATAACGATTTATAAAGTTTAAATTTAAAAAAAAGTACAGTTTTTTTTTTTAATTAGTAAAAAGCCGACGAAAAATTCGGGGGAGTCCAGAATCATGTACTGGATCCATGGTATTCGTTTTTGCGTCGATGTCAAAAACACCCTGTATATATTATTTCTTTTTCAATGCCAATTTTCATAAATAAATATTATAAAACCAACAAACTACTGTCAACTTTAACTGAACGAAAATAAAGTCGATTTTAAAATAACAAAAAACTAAGCAAAAGGTAAAATAAACCAAAAAAAAATTAATGTAAGAAAGGTCGTAAGTAACAGTTTTGTTTCAAACGAAACTGAACTTTGTGTAAAGGGAATGAGATTTATAATAAATTGTAAATTGATAGTGGTTGTTTACATTCTCTATCGGACACCTAAATAGGTGTGGTATCAAATTCGGTATATTTTTTTAAAAAGGACTCGGAGTGAGGAAAGCAATATATTTTTTGATTGCTCAACGTGTTAAAAGAAAGTGTAATCGCATACGAAATAAATGTTGTAATATATTCTATTTGATGTTTTTATTTTTGTTGGTAACCCCACCCTGACACTGGATTTTTTGGCGGGATTTCTTTGAAGTTCAGTCGGCTGTTTTAATTATTCGCAAATTGTTTCCTTGTGGATATTGTGATGTAAAATTGATGTAGTTTTGTATCTCAAGTGTCTGCGCAACTGGACAATATGTGGAATCATTGAAACAGGCGCGATCTCGGTAAAATGGAGCTGAGAATTTTATTGTAGTGTTGAACTACCTCAGCGAAGTTTGCCGAGAAGGTTGACTTGATACATTTGCTGCAAAATACTACAACAACATTAGAATATGTACAGTCAGGGGTCAAAATTGCAGTTGCACCCTGCCAATGCTAGTGTCTAAAATTTCTTTGTAGTAGAAGTTCATTGGTCCGCTACTAGTTACATAATATATATATATATATATGTATATAATATTATAATATTCTAGTCCCAAACTAAGCAGAGCTTGTGGTATGAGTACTAGTCAGCTGATAAACATACTTATATAATTCTAAACACATATATATTATAGATAAATTACACATAGACACATAACAAATGATCGTGCTCATCACACAAACATTTGTCCTGGGTGGGAATCGAACCCACGACCTCCAGCATAGCAGTCAGGGCCACTGACCACTAGACCAACAGGCCAGTCAAGTTGATTCAATACCTACTTTTTGTATGCTACAAACTGAACATTCATGGCGGATTTCTGAATTGAGTATTTTGACTTAAGAACGTCTCAAACCATTCTTAACTGCCAAATTTTGACAGGTTTTCAGGGCAAAGTAGAGTTTGAGTAATTCTCAACTTTGAATGCTTAAATCAGAAACCCCGAGTAAGTCATGAACCATTGACCCTTTTCTACAATGAAATTTTAGACACTAACATTAGTAGAATGCAACTGCACTTTTGACCCCTGACTGTACATGCATATTTTAATGGTATACAAGTTAACTGTTTAGAAACATGTAATCTCTATAATTCCGACTGAAGGACTTCGTATCCATGGTCATGAAATAAATGAAAAAAAAAATGCAGATTCGTGGATTGGAAATACTTTAGTCTTTTGACCGCCACAGATGTATACATGACAAATATCAAAATAACAAAATGTGTTGAGTACGCCACAGTCACGATTACATGACAGACTTAAACGTTAATAAAGAACGATGATCAAATTTGTATAAGATCCCCTATCTAACAGATACCAACAGATTTGAAACAGATGTCATTCGAAGTGTCTAGTTGAATAGAGTTGTTTTTATTATGGCGACATACCTCAAAAGTTTTTCAGCTTCGACTGGAGCAGTGGTAGCCGAGTGGTAACGTCCTCGACTTACGAGTTGTACATCGTGAGGAAACTGTCATCATGTCCTAGAACCGAAAATTCGAAGACATGTGACATTCACCAACCCGCACTGGGCCCGCGTGGTGGATTACGGCCCATTCCCTCCCTTAGAGAGGAGCCCTGAGTCCCAGCAGTGAGAACATTAAATGGCTGATTATACTATTATATTATACCTCAAAAGTATGGGGTTTAGGTTTTATAAAATATTTTTATTTTACCCTAACTTAACCTAAGTATTTTAGAGCTTAAATATACTCATAACATAGTACTGTCATACATTTTTGAATACGGCTCGGTGAGCCCTGTAAGATTCTACAAAAATATTTGACAATGGGCATTGCGTAAAACTGTCCCCAAAAAATGACACCTCATTCAAAACCAACAGATTTAAAACGTGTCAGGTGTCGTCTAATTCAATAGTTTTTTTATTATGGCGACATACCTCAAAAGTATGCGGTGCTTAGGTTTTATATAATATTTTTATTTTAATCAAACTTAGTAATAATAATAATAATAATTCCGGTGACCTCTTTGGGGAAATCGAAGGTTTTATCTGTGCAATTATGGACGAAGTTATCATGACGAATAACTACCGGAGATTTATTGTGAAGGACGGCACGGTTGACATCTGTCGGGCATGTCACCGTCCGGGAGAATCAATTCGTCACACTAACTCTGGTTGTTCTCGTCTAGCTAACGGAGAGTACTTGCATAGACACAACCTTGTAGCCAGGATTATCCATCAGCAACTTGCTCTGAAATACTCTCTTGTGGAATCGGAAGTGCCGTACTATAGGTACGAGCCCGATCCAGTTCTTGATAATGGTCATATCACTCTGTACTGGGATCGGTCCATCATCACTGACAGGACTATTGTAGCCAATAAGCCTGATATAGTGGTGGTGGACCGAAGCGAGAGGTGTGCAATGATTGTTGACATCTCTGTTCCACATGACTAGAACCTCGTGAAAGCCGAGAAAGATAAACAAATTAAGTATATTGACTTGGCTCGCGAGGTTGTCGACATGTGGGATGTGGACTCGGCGATTATTGTACCGATAGTCGTGTCGGGCAATGGCTTAATAGCCAAGAGCCTCGACCAACACCTTAGGAGGCTCGCGTTAGGCGGCTGGATCAAGGGCTTGATTCAGAAAGCGGTACTCCTGGACACGGCTCGTATAGTTAGGAGGTTCCTTTCTCTGGAGCCCTGACCGCCGGTAGCTTGGACCCTGTTCCCGATACCGGTGGGATACTATTTTTTATATTTTTAAATGTTTTATTTTTTATTTTTGAAATATTTAAAAATGTAACTAATAGGTTTATGTAAATGAAATAAAGAATAATAATAAGAACTTTATTTCAGACTTTTCGATCTAAACGATACAGGTCCATATTAATGTTAGTAAGTACTTAAGAACTAAGTTAGTAAACACACACAGGAAATAAAAATTACAAACAACTTTTTGACACGTGGAGCGCAATCCAGTGTCTCACAAACGGACGAAAAAAAAAAAAAATTCTCACCTTACAAAGATCTTTCGATTGAGATACATTTCAAATCTGTTGGTCGATGTAAGAATAGGGGGGATGTTTTGATGCATCGTCCTTTAATAAGAAAGTATTTTTTTCTAGTATTTTATACGACCGGCGCCAGTTTCTGAAACGGCGCCCCTAAAAAAAGTCCGAACTAGATAAGTTTAATCCATTTGATGTAGGTCCTCAACGGATATAAGTGTTTCGGATCTGGCGGGAAGAAACGCTCGGGTGTCACCATTGTGCGGATTGCTCGGAGCTGTGAAGCATATGGTGGAAGTTTGCCCGGCTTGGGCGAAGCACCGCCGTGTCCTCGTGGAGGTGATCAACTGTCCCGGACCTGGGCCTCGGTCCGCGAATCTGACTCGCACTTGACCGATTTTTTTTACATGCTTTTATTTAATTTCACGTACTGTCCCGATGTTTGCTTATAGCTTATGCATAGCATAATCAACCTTTTAATGTTCCCACTGTTGGGACTCAGGCCTCCTCTCTAGGACAGGGAATCGGCCGTAATCCACCACGCGGGCCCAGTGCGGGTTGGTGAATGTCACGTCTTCGAATTTTTTTGTTCTAGGACATGCCGGTTTCCTCACGATGTTTTCCTTCACCGTTTTGAGAGCAGTGGTGATGAAATAAATAACACAAAGTAATGCGCCTAGCTGGGTTTGAACCCGCGACCTACAAACCGATGTTTGCTTGTCTGTAATCAAATCTTGCAAAGATCCATTCCTGGTAAACGATTGTGCTGAAATTTTGCATACATGTGTAAATCAGATAACAATGAAAAATTATTATGACATGGAGCTGATCTGATGATGGAACCGGAAAGTGGCCATAGGAACTCAGATAACCCTATCGTGTTTGAGCTTGTTGAAATGGTCTTGATAAGTATTAATTATATAGGTATATACTGCGCTATAAAAGCCTGCTACGAAAAAAATATTTTCATTGATTTAAGATGAAAATTTGCAAGAAAACGGTAGCTTGTCCACTGTCTCACAAGATGGCGCTGAAGTCATCATTTTTAGTATATGGGAGTATACTTGTTATTCAAACTTTACATAGTGCTTGAGAGTGCCTTATGAACGGCCAAATTTCACGCATGATAGCATATTTTCAAAGGTCTTTTCAGGATTAGTTTTACACAAATCTATGATTCTTTTTTTATTATTTCTCAACTATCACACAACGCCATCTAGTCCCAAACTAAGCAGAGCTTGTGCTGTGAGTACTAGACAACTGATACATCAAACAACTTTTAAACATATATTTCTAAATACATACATATTATAGATAAATTACACCCAGACACAGAACAAATGATTGTGCTCATCACACAAATATTTAAGCTAGGTGGGAACCGAACCCACGACCTCCGGTATATCAGTCAGGGCCACTAACCACTAGACTAACAGGCCAGTAATTCTATATTCTTTTTTACCCGACTGCGCGACGCAAAGGAGGGTAATGTGTTTATCAGTCTATGTATGTATGTATGTATGTTTGTTTCTATGTGGCGTTCTAGAGACCAAATGCGTGGGCTGATTTTGATAATTCTTACGTCAATCGATTCGTCTTAACCTTGCGAGTGTCACTAAAGACATGACAGTAATCAAAATTCACCACAGCTACAACCAGACGCCATATTGTCAAAATGAAAAAAAAAAAAAGTCGATGAACTATGTCAAGTGGGGTGTCGTTGAATAGGTATTTTAAAATCATCTTTAGGTTTCTTTTATCATTTTTCATTTTAAATAATAGTTTAGGAGATAAGAGCGACGTCGAAACTAATTTTAAAAAATACGTAAAAAAATTAACTTAAATAAAAACTAAAAAGAAACAAACAAGCCCAGTAGTTTAGAATTCTGTTATGTAATACTAAATAACTACACAATTTAAATAGTTTTATAATCGATACACACATAAAACAAATCATACATTCTAATGCAGAACAGACCGACTCACAGTCGGGGCCCCTTGGGAAGATTTGATTGGTAAAATTTGAATGGGCCCCGACTGTGAGTAATGAATGTATGATTTGTTTTATGTGTGTATCGATTATAAAACTATTTAAATTGTGTAGTTATTTAGTATTACATAACAGAATTCTAAACTACTGGGCTTGTTTGTTTCTTTTTAGTTTTTATTTAAGTTAATTTTTTTACGTATTTTTTAAAATTAGTTTCGACGCAGTCGGGTTTTTTGTTTTTCTTTAAATATTTTTCAATAGAAAGATGTGTAATAAATAATGTCATAATCACGTGCCTAAGAGCGGTTGTATGGAAATGTAGGTACAATGCGTTCCAAATAAGAATAGGATCGACGCCATGTTGTGACGTCACGTCATACTGTCAAATCGCAAGAAATTGGACAAAATTGAAGAACTCAGAGATGAGCAAAATTGAAGAACTCAGAGATGAGCAAAATTGAAGAACTGGATTCTGATTAAACTATTTTCGTTCACAGTTCGTAAATAAATTAAATTTTAAAATTTTCTTGTTTTGCTCACCATAATAATTCTTCGATTTGACAGTATGACGTGACGTCACTACCTGTCAATCGATCCTATTCTTATTTGGAACGCATTTTAAGTGAAACTTATCTCGGGTTGGGCGCTCTTAATTAAAGCAATACTTAAGCTTCATAATAAAGTAAACATCCCTGCGTTCAAAAATAACCAGAGTAGGGTAGGGTCTTTACTCTAACCGTTCAAAAATGCTTCGAGTTGCAACCCAGAGTCGTTCTTTCTTTTATTATAACTCGAGTAGCTACCCTAGAGTTAACCCAACTAACTCTAACTCCGAGCAGGGTAGGTTGGTGTAAGCGGCAGGAATGACAGTTGCTTGGCATTGACAGTTGAACTCTACGTTTGCGTTCAAAAATGCGAGCGTAGAGTATCTAACCTGATGACGTCATTCGAGTTAACTCTAACCTCATTTTTGAACGCAGGGCTGAAGAGCACAGAAAGGCGTGTAGTATTTTGAAACGATCAATATTTTTCAAGAGCACAATGTAAACATACATAATTAATACTACCTAGCTACGATGAGTACCTACTTTAGCTAGAGTACCCTCTTGCTTGAGTTTGTTGAATAAAATCAATAGACTGTTAGTTAGTAGTGTGGTTAGTAGTTAATAATAGATCAACTTTGATAGTCGAGTCCTTGGAGTGGAGAACGCCATATAATAATGCTGTTTATAAGTGTATTGGTTATCGATTGACGCAGAAGCTAAGGTCACAAAAGAAATAGGTAGGTACTCTGTTCTGTGTTGTGCTAACTAACGCGCCTATTACACCACTCGATAATAAGACAGTCTATGTTTATCAGATCTATTTATCTCATCGTTCTGTTTCATTCTTTTACTAGACATTGGCGTAAATTGCTCTTTTTCTTGTGTGACGCTAGACAAAACACGTCTTGTCGCAGACAAGTCTGCGACGTCGTAGACAATTCTGTCTAAAGTCTTGTCTCAAGTGTGGTTGTACAATGCGATTTGAAAATAAGAATAGAATCGACTTTTCGCTATATAATTAGAGGTAGGGTGAACGAAACGAGATTTTTTTTTAATTTTTATTTAACTAGGTACGAGTCTTGAATGAAAAATGTTTAAAAAAAGAACTGTTGTCAGTATTTAGTTCTTTAATTCTTCATATCTCTGCAAGACTGTGTGATGTGTCTGAGTAGTGGCGAATGGAAGAAGGCGAATTTATGCCAGCGATAAAAATAAGAATGAATACAGTTCTTTTTTTTAACCGACTTCAAAAAAAAGGAGGAGGTTATCAATTCGGTTGTATTTTTTTTTTTTTTTTTTTATCATCATTTTTTTTTTTTATGTTTGTTACCTCAGAACTCCGTCGTTTATGGACCGATTTGCAAATTTTTTTTTTCTCTTTATAGGATATGCTTCCAGATTGGTCCCATTTTTTTCAAAATCCAGTTCTGATGATGGATTCCATGAGGAATCGAGGGAACTCCTCAAAAATTATAGGCAACCCCTTGGTAATTTTAGTATTTTCATCAAGAACTTAAGCATTTACAGTCAAAAAGTAACATTTGATGAAGTGGAACTGATGAAGAAGACCAGAAATGGTCAACGGAACTTCATACTCAAATAGATATCACAATGAAGATATAGTTAAGCGACTATGACAATACAAATAAATGAATGATTCTGAATAGTTACGTTGAAAATGGTATCATCGAAGTGATCTGATGATGATGATGGAGCCGGAAGGTAGGCACTGGAACTCCGTAATTAATCAATGTAACCTAGCCGTGTTTGGACTTATTAGAATTGTCATGAGATGCACTTTGGCTATAAGGTACTATCGAACTGATCTGATGATGGAGCCGGAAGGTAGGCACAGGAACTCCGTAATTAATCAATGTATCCTAGCCGTGTTTGGGCTTATTAGAATTGTCGTGAGATGCTCTTTGGCTATAAGGTACTATCGAACTGATCTGATGATGGAGCCGGAAGGAGGAAGGTAGACACAGGAACTTTATAATAAAACAATGTAACCTAGCAGTATTTGGGTTAATTGGAATTGTCATGAGAAATAGGCGCTCTGTTTATAAGTGTATCGTAACTAAAAAGTGTGAAATAAAAACTTTTTAGAAAAAAAAAATAACCGACTTCACTAAAACAAAAACACTAAAAGGATCAAAATAACTTTAATTTCGGAAGTCGGTGTTAAATAAGAAACAAACAATACCGAGAAACACCGACATCCGAAATTAAAGTTATTTTGATCCTTTTAGTGTTTTTGTTTTAGTGAAGTCGGTTATTTTTTTTTTCTAAAAAGTTTTTTTATACTAGTTATGACTTACTTAATTAATGTTTTTAGTTAATCTAGATTGAACAATAATGTTTTTTCTTCACTTATATTTAACTAAGACTTGGTTAAACAACAAAAAAACGGTTATTGATACGCACATAAGTTTTCTTTGCAAACCGTACTTTTCAAGTACAATGCGTTCCAAATAAGAATAGGATCGATGCCATGTTGTGACGTCACGTCATACTGTCAAATCGCAAGAAATTGGGCGAAATTGAAGAACTCAGAGATGAGCTAAATTGAAGAACTGCCCCCCTAGCCAAGTCACCAGCGATAAACGTAAACTCTCAGTAGTCTTTAATAGATTTTCAACTTTATGTTATTGGATATAAAGTTGAAAATCTATTGAAGATTACATAGTGTTTTCGTTCGTTCCGGTCGCTAACGCTCAGTAGTCTTTAATAGATTTTCAACTTTATTCTCTTAGGTATAAAGTTGAAAATCTATTGGAGACTACTAAGCGTTCACGTTTATCGTTTGCAACTTGGCTACGGGGGCTGGATTCTGATTAAACTATTTTCGTTCACAGTTCGTAAATAAATTAAATTTTAAAATTTTCTTGTTTTGTATACCTAACCTGAAGTTCAAAGAAGTAACATAAAGTTACATACATACATATTCAGCCTTTTAATGTTCTCAGGCCTTCTCTCTCTAGGAGAGGGAATGGGCCGTAATCCACCACGCGGGCCCAGTGCGGGTTGGTGGAACATAAAGTTACTTTCTCTAAAATCCTGGAGACGCACATATCAAATACATATTTTTATGGTCTTAAAATACGTAATTGAAATATAAATACGTATTTGGTATTTGTATTTCAATTACTTCCTTAAAATGTAATTTGTAATTCGTATTTCAAATACCTGACGGCGAAGTATTTTGTAATTAGTATTTCAAATACTTAAGGCTTCAAAATACATATTAACATTAAAATACATGAAAGATTGTTTTCTTTAGCAGGTTTTATTCACCCTCTAACAA
Source organism: Mythimna impura (assembly GCA_905147345.3). Lineage (NCBI taxonomy): Eukaryota > Metazoa > Arthropoda > Insecta > Lepidoptera > Noctuidae > Mythimna > Mythimna impura. Next base: position 3,960,442 of record LR990365.1, on the reverse strand, counting down.
GAGGCTGTTTGTCTGAACATTTAAAAAGCTAGTGTTCATGAAAGGAAACTGGTTTTACTGATTAATTAATCTTGTTTTCCTCTACTTTTCAGCCCATGCTGGTCTAGATTACTTATTTTGTAATATGTAATTTATATTTTGTATTTCAATTAAAAATACTGTATTTTTTATTTTATATTTCAAATACCTTACTTAACTTTTTGAGTAGCGTAATTAGAGACACAATAGAAAGACAATGGCGCGTTAACGCCGGCGTTATTGCGGGGATCAACAGCTTACAGATATTTTGTATTTTAATTACTTGCGATACTGTATTTTGTAATTTGTATTTCAATTAAAGCAAAGCATGTATTTTGCCCAGCCCTGCCTACAGGTAAGTAATAGTTTTGTTTTTACCGACTGAGGTACGGAACCCTGAAAATAGAGTGACGAAGCAGTCATTATGATCATCATTTCAGCAGAAAGTCGTTCGCTGTTGAATATAGGCCTCCCCGTTGCCACAATGGCCGGTATTACGCGTTTGGCATCCATCGCATTCCCGCGACCCTCGCCAGGTCCACCTTGTGGGAGGCTTTCCAACGCTGCGTCTTCCGACACGCGGTCGCCACTCCAGAACGTTTCATCCCCATCGACCATCTGTTCTGCGAGCAATATGCCCTGCCCACTTGCACTGCCACTTCAATTTGGCAACTCTTCAGGCATGAGCGTTGTCAGTCCGGGCGAACATGCTGGCCCGCAGGGTTGCACGCTGTGCAGACACGGTGAATGTAATGCTATACAAAGCTTACTGTACATCTCTGTACTCGGCAAGCCTGTGGGTTAGGTACCTATACCCAAAGGGCTTATAACGCTTTGTTTGTTGCCCAGTTTAACAATGCCTACAGGGTGTTGTTGCATCTGCCACGCTTCTGCAGTGCTTCCAGCATGTTCGCTGAATCGCGCACTGATGGCTTTGTAGCCACCATACAGCACATCACTGTTACCACGCTAGAAACACGCAGCCATTGTACTCCAAGGTCCCACGTGCGAACCTTACTACCTGCTACCCCAGCTGCTCGAACAAAAGCATTGCGCGCCCGAACCGCGTTCATTGGTTAAGTCTTTTGTAGATACTAAGTTACTATTGGTTAAGTTTTTAGTCCGTAATATTGTAGACTTGTATAAAAGGAGATGCATGGTAAAAATATACACATTATGTTTTGGAGTCACACGATTCTTACTTCTATCCCCAAAGTGGTGACCCCGACGTGATTCTGCCCAGCTATGGACCTGGTTTATGCCTGCCGGCTGGAGTAGATATCACACCCGACATGCTCCTCAACCAGCTACGGACCTGGCCCTAGGCCTGCCGGCTGGTACGACGGCATAGTCACAGCTATCTCCATGTGATCACTGCCCAACTACCATCTGCTCGCTGTCGTCATAACGGTACACCGTGATTGCACAGCTTTGATGCCATGTGGCGCAAGAAGATAGCTTCACTACTAAACAGACCGTGTGGTAGCTGCATCAGCTTCCTTAAAATGATTGCTTGTAAGTTTCACTGCCCTCTGGTGTGGTTCCTTTCCCAGAGAACTAAGTCGCTTTTAGTTATTAATAACTACTAACGTAGTGCTTTAAGATCATACTAACAATTTTCTTGTAATGAATGGACCAATATAATGTCGGATTAAATAAATAAATAATAATTATCATCATATTCATCATCATTTCAGCCGAAAGACGTCCACTGTAGACATAGGCCTCTCCCAAGTGTCGCCACACCGACCGGTCCTGTGCGTATCGCAATCATTTTGGGGTCAAATGTTTGAAAACAGTTGTATGAACTGAAACTAATCTGATATAGGTATAGATACCGGCACGGATCTTGAGCGCTAACTTCTACAGTTCTACTTGCGCAGAAGCACACAGAAGTGAAATATCGGGTCTCTTTTGTGGTATGAATGAAGAGAGATGCGGGGGCGGGGAGTGAAATCCTTGTACAGTGATTGGCTCGCCGATATTGTACGATGCGCAAAGCGATCCCTGTTCTTTCGCCGAGCGCTCAAGAGTCGTGACGCTATCTGTACCTAATAGATAATTAATATCAGTGTTGTATAGGCATGATATTTGATAATTTTTAGTTCGTACGTGAGCGATTACGACAAGTTTCGTACATTCCTTTCGTGTTGTTATTTAAAAAAAAAATGAATGTCATCCAAACACTTGTAAATTTATCTAATAACAATAAAATCGTGATCAGCGGAATATTTCACCATGACATGGTAACATCGTAAAAACTGGGCAAGTGCGAGACGAACTCGCGCACTGAGGGTTCCGTAAAAACTTACAAACATAAGTAGTTCAATTCCCGAAAGGAGTCGAAGATTTTTCCGAATAGCGAAAAGTTTTTGTTTTGTGACGTAACATCAAAACTGTTTTCAGATTTATTCCTTTGTCTGTGCTATAAGACCTTGCTTCATGCCAAATTTCAGGATTATAGGTCAACGGGAAGTAGCCTATGAATTTTGATTCCTTTGAGAGTGTCGAAATACACGTTTTTTGCGATTTATGTTAACTTAGAAGTTTGATTTTTTCACAGCTTCAAGGGACCGCAGTCCTGAGTATAGAGTTTTAATTTCAACATCGACTCTCCACGCGTTCCCGAGATAAAGAGTCTTGACAGATAGACAGATGGACAACAAAATGATCCCATGTGGGTTCCGTTATTTCCTTTATAGGTACGGATCCCTAAATATGGAGTGATATCAAAGAAAATAGTAATACAATCATAATAAACACGCCGCTGATTATATAACTACGTTTATCTACTTGAACTACAAACACCAAATTGATAACTCACTATTATTATAGAGTAACAGATAAAATAACCTTGATAGGCAGTCATTCTATACTCCTTTGCCTCGCAGTGAAGTCGTGAGATAAAAATGGCGCGAGTACCGACTATTAAATTCAACAATGGACAAACTTATCCTGTGATCGGGCTTGGAACTTGGAAAGTAAGTTACTTATTTTCATTTCTAAATGAATGAATAGGAGAAACGACAAGCTACAATAGTTACCTCGGTTAAAATTAATTACTCGTTAGGGCTGATGCTTGCCAGGGTAACGCGGTTGTGCAAGTCACCGTGGCCTTCACAAAGGGTAACTAAAGGAACACTGGGTTTTAGTCAGTAAAAGTCTGACACCGTATCCCGCTGCACCCAGAGCGGGAGAATTTATTTGATGATATTAAAAAAAAACTGAACTTGTAGTTATTTAAATGTTATTTCTCTATTTTTAACTGATGGATAGACTGTTTGAAAAATTATATGGCTAGAAAAAGGTCATTAAGGAGATGGGAGATGGTATTCTTGAGATGTGTGGAAGCAGAAGATATTTTGCTGCACAGACCACTAATACATTGGGATGGGTGTAGGAAGGTGATGATGTTAATCTTGTCTGATTTTGCGGCTGTTTCAGCGTTTAATTAATTTTAGTCTGTCTAGTTGTCGCATGACGTGCTAGAGAAACTTAATGAGACTTTTTTTTCATCATAAAAATACTGTTAAGTTGGATTTTTTTTACGTAGAAAATATTCAAATGAATTCTCCCGCTCTACGTAGAGCGACAAAAAGTGTCGGACAATTACTTACACCCACAGTGTTGATTTTGATTTTATTAATTGATTTATTTAATTAAACAAATGACATTGTTTGCGAATATTAAAGCTTAAAACCCACAGTGTCCCTTCAGTTGCCCTTTCCGACGGCCACGGTAACTCCTTCGAACCTACCGCCCTGCGTTCAAAAATGAGATTAGAGTTAACTCTAATGACGTCATCGGGTAGATACTCTAAGCTCGCATTTTTGAACGCTTAACTGTCAATGCCAAGGAACTGTCATTACACCAACCTACCCTGCTCGGAGTTAGAGTTAGTTGGGTTAACTCTAGGGTAGTTACTCGAGTTATAAAAGAACGACTCTGGGTTGCAACTCGAAGCTACTCTGGTTATTTTTGAACGCAGCCCCGCAACGTAACCCTCCCTGGCAGGCTGAATCAAAACTTGCAAGGTGGTAACCCTAATTTTGCTAGTATTTTTTATGTCAAATTATCGATGTCATGTCATGTCACTTGTTATGACAGCCGGTATCCTGTAGTTTCTCAAAATTTTTCTAATATTTCAAAACACTTGTAAAATGGCTTTAAAAGTTCCAAAAGTGAAATTTAATAATGGGATCGAGATCCCTATCCTTGGAATTGGTACTTGGAAGGTAAAATACTTACGTATTTCATTGTTATAGAACTTGTGTGATGATTTGGCGAAGTAAAAAAAAACAAGATTCTCCCACGATAGCGTTGTTTATTCATAATTCTAGAATGTTAGACAATTGTTGTTGTTTAAATATTTATAAGCCTATTATTAATGGTTCTACTCACGGCAATAACATTCTAAGTACCCACTATAATAAACGCAGAAATAAATGGATATTTACGTAAGTTGTCAAGCCGGTTAATTTAGTTTTGGCCCTGTATTTATCTCACAGTACGAACTAAAATGTAAGTAAATTAAAATCAAAAGTTACCGCATACATCGAAAGACTGGAACAATTTGCTTGTAGCGGTCTTTAGTCTGATTATAAGGTGTCTTCAAGGCTAGAGTGAATAGGCTCTTAATAAACTAGTGCGCTTCACCATTATCAATTGCATCACTACTAGACAACTGATAAACATACTTATATATTTCTAAATATAAACATATTTATAGATAAACTACACCCAGACACAGAACAAATGATCATGATCAACACGCAAACTTCTTTTTTCTTGGGGTTGGATCAAATTCACAATCTTTGACATAGCTGTCAGGGCCACTAACCACTAGATCAACATGCCAGCCCCCCTAGCCAAGTTGCAAACGATAAACGTGAACGCTTAGTAATCTCCAATAGATTTTCAACTTTATACCTAAGAGCATAAAGTTCAAAATCTATTAAAGACTACTGAGAGTTTACGTTTATCGTTTGTGACTTGGCTAGGGGGGCAGTAGAATTAACCTTTCGAGTACCATAATTAGAGGCACAATAGAAAGACAACGAGCGAGTGAACACAGTCGTTCTCTTGGGGTTTAATGAATTAAAAAAAAAAACCTACATAAAAATATTCTTTTCTGTGGCAATTATTTGTTTACAATTGAAATTACACTTCAGGCCACAACTTTGCATTGAGCCCATCTAAGTGATACCTTAGGCTGCATGAAAGTAAAAAACTGGGCAATTTCAAATAAAAATAGGAATGTCAATGACCTCTATGTGTCAAATGTTACTTGAAAAGTACAGTGTGTAAAGATTTATTTGCATATCAATAATGGTTTCTTTTTTTTACTTTTTTTAACTAATTTTTGTTAAGTTTAAGTGAAGAAAAACATTATTGTTTAATCTATTAGTCGAATTTATTATTTAAGGTAGGAAAACATCAAATGACTTCTCCCACTCTAGAGTGGAACGAGGAAGCGTATCAGGCAAAACCCACGGGTGTCCTTCAATTGCCCTAGCAGGCAACGGCCCTTCTGGGCCCCTACGGTTTTGCTGACATCTCTATGAGGCGCGCGTCAAACACTACGCGCCGTCGACGACTCGGGCTTGTCTGTCTGTAACTCATTTGATAGAAAGGTGCTTATTAAAGAATCAATGGCCAGTTGTAATGGCCTTGACTACTTTACTTTTTTTATTTGACTGGCTTGTTGGTCTAGTGGTTAGTGGCCCTGACTGCTATGCCGGAGGTCGTGGGTTCGATTCCCACCCAGGACAAATATTTGTGTGAGGAGCACGATCATTTGTTCTGTGTCTGGGTGTAATTTATCTATAATATGTATGTATTTAGAAATATACAAGTATGTTTATCAGTTGTCTAGTACTCATAACACAAGCTCTGCTTAGCTTGGGACTAGATGGCGTTGTGTGAAAGTTGTGGAATATTATTATTATTATTACTTCACAAAACTAAAAACTGGATCATTATACAGAGACAATCCCACAGAGACCTCTTTGTGAAAGGTAGTGGTTTGTAATCTAACATGCACAGTACAGATAGGGTTACCAATTGTTTAAAAAAAAATAACATACCTACCTATTTCTTTTTTAGTAGGGCTCGTACCTGGCCAGACGGCGAGCTACAAGTGTTGGCAACTCTCAACTATACGGCTGTTACAGAAAAATGATATCATTTAGGCCTACTCTCCACGGCCGCGTAGCTTCATAGACGCGTATTCGTCATTACACGCTTGGTGTACGCCTGCGTGAAGCTTACATACTAAACTATGGAACATGGAACCGTGTCGACTTAGCGGCAACAACACGACGCTGACGTACGGCACGACATTGTATAGACGTATGTACAATGCGTTCCAAATAAGAATAGGATCGATTGCCATGTTGTGACGTCACGTCATACTGTCAAATCGAAGAATTATTATGGTGAGCAAAACAAGAAATTTTTAAAATTTAATTTATTTACGAACTGTAAACGAAAAAAGTTAAATCAGAATCCAGTACATCAATTTTGCTCATCTCTAAGTTCTTAAATTTTGCCCAATTTCTTGAGATTTGACAGTGTGACGTGACGTCACAACATGGCAATCGATCCTATTCTTATTTGGAACGCATTGTAAGCTGTGAGCAGGCGTACACCAAGATTATAATGAAGAATACGCGTCTATGAAGCTACACGTCCGTGTATAGTAGACCTTAGTTATTCAATTACGTGACTCTGTACTTATGTAGCATTAGATAACATACAAAGAGGGTTATTGATAACTATTGAAAGGAGATAAACTGCTTAGCTCTGTTAAAATTTTGACGAATATAATATGGACTATCAAACATTTCATATCACTAGATACATAGGCGGCCTTGATGCAACAAGGCGTTCTCTGTAATCTATGGGTTAATAACACTCCTTTTTTGGGGCAGTCGTGTAAAAAAAAGACTACACTGTGATTGGTGTGCACAATAAATAAAAAAAAAAATTATTAATTTAAGTATCATTAAGATTAAGTACTTATAATACGTATAATATACTTAGTCAGGTTTTTTTTTCGGTGCTAAAATCAACTTATGAAATCCCCCGCTCTTGGGCGGAGCGAGAGATAGTGTCAGACTTTTACTGACTAAAAACCCACTCCTGTTCCTTCGTTGCCTTTCGTACCAGGGCCGAATTTTCCTTTCGGAATCAGATCCTTGGCCCCAGTTAGACTTCAACCCTGCTGGGCCCCTACAGTTGCTGACAATGTTGACATCTCCTTGAGGCGCGCGTGGAACAGTACGCGCCGTGGACGACTTGGGCTCGGTCCGGACGGTTACCGGACGGTCGGACGGCGAGCTACCCATTGCTCGCCGTCCGCAAGCCCGCGCCTACGGTGGCCGGAAATCGGGATCAGTATCCCGGCGGCGCGGCGGTTGGGGCGTAAGGAACGTTGCCTCATGCGATCGGCCGCCTCCTTTGCTAGCATTACTGCTTCGCAGAAGGAGGCGACCGCCTGCCACTCTTCCTCGCTCCGGACCATGGCCTGTACCAAGGCCCGGCGCGAGAGATCGCCGCCGCCAATCGCCCCCACGAGGACACGGTGTTGCTCTGCCAAAGCGAGGCACACCTCCACCGTGTGCTCCACCGTGTCCTCTGGGCGGTCAACACAATGGTGACACCTGGGCGTTTTTTCCGCACGAATCCGGTGCAGGAACCTCCCGAACTTACCATGTCCGGTGAGAACCTGCGTCATGCGGAAGGTAAGGACGCCGTGAGGTCTTTCCAGCCACGCCTCAAAGAGGGGACCTACCGCCATAATTGTGGCGTGCCCAATACCTAGTCAGGTCATAAATTCTGTCAAAAACTTTTAATGTTGCTACGCTTTTTGATAATTATTTAAATATCATACTATGAAAATAGCTCCCGACAGACGTAGCCTTGCCCGAACGTTGACTTTTCGTTAGAAAATAATTAACCCGATTACAGCGCCACCTACCGGGTCCAAAAGTATTTTCAAACCGTCCAGCGGGGCTATTGCGTAACTCTGTTGACAGTTCAAGTGATGATCACTTGTTAACAATGTGCATCATTGAACTGTCAAACAGCTAGTTTCGTACTGCCTATCTTCAGTGACCAACTGCAGTGACGTCATTTGCCACTGGTGCCTTTGATAGCCACCGTAACACGTTTTGACAGATGTTATTGTATCGATACTTTTAAAATTGCGATTGTGTAAGCTTTTGAAGCTGTATAATAGTCGATAAAATTTTAGAGTGGTCACAATAGGCACCGTAAATTTTTATAATTCACCACATTTCCACCGTAGTTTGTTAGTCACTTGTGTGATACGTAATACCAATTTTATGAAATTGTCAGTTGAAAACTAAGTTTAGTGTGCAACGAATGCTAGTTGTCAACTGTTATTGAAAAAGTTAGCCAATAGCCCCCCTGGACCCATTCAAATATACACACAGTGTCATCCTAATCCATCGAGCCGTTTAGGAGTAGTTAAGTGACAAAGACACGTATTGAAGAATTATATACTTATATAAAATTTTTATTGTTTTACAGTCAAAGCCAGGTGAAGTGACTCAAGCAGTGAAGGACGCCATAGACATCGGCTACAGGCACATAGACTGCGCGTATGTCTATGGTAATGAGAAGGAGGTGGGAGCTGCTATCTCGGCTAAGATCGCTGACGGTACTGTGGCAAGGTGAGTTTTTTTCTAAGTATAAAAAACCGCGGGCGGCGAACAGAAACCCTGTCCCTGCACCTGCGCCGCGCAGTAACTGTCACGGTTCATGAGATACGGCCTGGTGACAGATAGCGGAGTCAGTGGGTCCCGTTTTCACCCTTTAAGTACGGAACCGGTAACCGGCTTTAAGCGGTGTAAAAAATTATTTTTACTCTGCCTTGGGAGGTGTGGTGTATAATTGATGTCATGTATGATCTATCATAATATGTGTATGTGCTCATAGATCCTATAATAATCATGTGTAATTCTAAAATATAGAGAGTATTATTGGAGCAGCCTTACAGACCGGCCGAATCACAATTTGTAGCCGAAACCGTCTCCCAATGATCGAATTCTTTTCCAGTTTCGGCCGTAACCGAGCCGAAACTGTCGTGGTAACAGAAAAAAACTAGGCAAGTGCGAGTCGGACTCGCAACCTGAGGGTTCCATACAAACTTAGGTACATAAGTAGGTAAATAGTTCAATTCCGGAATGGAGTCTCGGAAGATTTTTCCGAATAGCATTAAAAAAGTCAACAAATTTACAGTTTTCATATTTATTCCTATACTTGTGCTATGAGACCTTGATTTATGCCAAATTTCAGGATTCTGGGTAAAAACAAAAAAGTGTCGAAATGTACGTTTTTTGCCACATAAACCGAAATATCTTTTTTTTTTCTCGTTACCTTAGTTTGATTTGTGTGTTCTTTTTAATATTTAATATACTTTATTGTAAATGTAAATGCCCTATGTTATAAATAAACGATTTATTATTATTATTTTTTTTATATTTTATTTATCTCAGGACCCTGAGGTCCTGGACCTTTGGGAGGCGTACGAGGAGCCGAAGCCAACTCGCAGAGGCCCTTTAGATAATTATAAAGGAACATGATATCAACCGACGATTATCCCTGTACGCGCTATGCTAGTGCACCCAAGGACAACCCCCGGTTATTGAAAAACTGTTGCGACATATGGAGAACAAAGATAATAGGGCTATGGTTTTTGGAGTCTTAAGTGGACTGGTAACATGGAACTATGTCAAGACTATGGCCCCTGCCTGAACAACGTTATTAATATGCATCGAAAAAAGGCAGGGGGTGACTTGCACACTCAATAAATGGGCCCCCAAAAACGGCCGCTAGCACGAAGTGACGTAGCAACAAGAGGGCAACATATCCTGAGGTGCTTGAGGAGTGGAGAGGTATACCACGGCTATCAGGACAATCCCGGAAGTACGGTCAAGATCCCTACCAGCACCTTACTGGATTATACATCCTTCTCCCGAGCACGTTTGCTCTTGCGAATCTCCACTCAAGCCAGCCAATAAAGGCAAGAGAGAGGTGGGAGCTCAGTTCCTCGTCAGTGTTCACTACGGCCGGCCAATAAAGGCAAGCCGGAGATGAAGAACAAGAATTCTCCCGGGAGATCGGGTCCGTGGGGTCGCTAATGCCCAACAGTTCGCCACAAAACTGCACTGCGGATTGTATCTCTCTTAGTCTGGCCCCTCACCCTAGGCATATTACGGCAAAGCAAACTTTACCGATACAGACCTAGGGTATATTGGAGCACGCAAGCCCCACCACGACGTCAACGTAGAGATACGGCGATGGGGTTATTATTATTATTATTTTATTACAGCTTCAAGGGTCTGCAGACTTGAGAGTATATGGTTTTAATTGCAACTCGATACCTCTACGCGTTCCTGCGATAAAGGGACACAATGACGCCAATGAATGATGTGTTTTTGATGAATGAATGATGATGATGAATGTTGATGATGATATGGTTTTAACAGACAGACAGAGAGACGGACGGACAACAAAGTGATCCTATAAGGGTTCCGTTTTTTCCTTTTGAGGTACGGAACCCTAAAAAACAAAAACAAAACTGGCAAAGATTAAAATAATATTTCGATACTATTTTAATTTTTGCCCAGTGTTTTTATGTTACAAGAATTCTATAATTTAAAACTAATGTTTACAGGGAAGACCTGTTCATAACTTCGAAGTTATGGAACACTTTCCACCGCCCGGACCTGGTGAAGGGCGCTCTCCTGGCGTCGCTTCAAAACCTCAACCTGAAGTATTTGGACCTGTACCTCGTCCATTGGCCCCAGGCTTATAAGGTATTAATTTATTACAGTACAATGAGGGCAGTGGTGGCCGAGTGGTAACGGCCCCGACTTACTGTAGGTTGCGGGTTCAAATCCAGCCAGACGCATTACTTTGTGTACGTCCATTGGCCCCAGGCTTATAAGGTATGAATTTATTACAGTACAATGAGGGCAGTGGTGGCCGTGTGGTAACGGCCCCGACTTACTGTATGTTGCGGGTTCAAACCCAGCCAGATGCATTACTTTATTTCATCACCACTGCTCTCAAAACGGTGAAGGAAAACATCGTGAGGAAACCGGCATGTCCTAGAACCAAAAATTCGAAGACATGTGAAATTCACCAACCGGCACTGGGCCCGCGTGGTGGATTACGTACGGCTCATTCCTTCTCCTAGAGAGGAGGCCTGAGTCCCAGCAGTGGGAACATTAAAAGGCTGATTATGCTATGCTATGCTATAAGATAGCAGTCAAACGCTTAGCCAACCATTTTTTTTTTTTCAGGAAGAATCTGATCTATTCCCAAAAGACAAATCCGATAACATAATCTTCTCAGACGTGGACTACGTGGACACGTGGAAGGCCCTCGAGCCCTTGGTCGGCGAGGGCCTCGTGAAGAGCATCGGCATATCCAACTTCAACTCCAAGCAGATCGAGAGGCTGTTGAAGAGTGCGAAGATTGTACCGGTCACTAACCAGGTGAGAATGCGGTTTATTTTTAGGACGGACGGTGAGCAATGGGCAGCTCGCCGTCCGAACGTCCAGTAACCGTTCGGACCGAGCCCAAATCGTCGACGGCGCGTTCCACGTTCCACGCGCGCCTCAACGAGATGTCAGTAAAACCGGGGCCATGGGTTGTGCGAAAGAGAACCCCGGGGCCCTGGGACGAAGTCACGGGCATCAGCTAGTGTATAATAAAGAATTAAGTATATTTCCATCTTTCCAGGTGGAATGCCATCCATATTTGAACCAGCGTCGTCTAATAGACTTCTGCGAGGCGCGCAACATCACGATCACCGCGTACTCCCCGCTGGGGTCACCGGATAGACCCTGGGCCAAGCCGGACGACCCCAACCTGCTAGAAGACCCCAAGCTGAAGGCCATCGCTGACAGACTGGGGAAGACTGTCGCTCAAGTGCTGATCCGGTGAGTGACTTCAACTTCGAAATATGGTCGTGGTACTCAACGCCAGTGTGCATGCTTTTCAAATATGAGTAGAAAAGTCAATAACCTGTCAAATTTTGATTGAAAAGTACGGTTTGCAAAGAAAACTACGACGGTTTTTTTTACTGTGTTTTACTAAGTTTTAGTTAAATCTAGGTGAAGTAAAAACGTTATTGTTTAATCCAAATTAGCTAAATATATTGTTTAAGTCATAATTAATTTAAAAATAAACTGTTTTCCTTTTTATTTTCATTGTGGGTAACAATGAGGATTGATCATGATTTTAGTGGAATATGCAGACTTATAGCGTTAAAAAAAACCCAGTAAATACTATGAAGACCAAAAATGACGAGGATACAGCAATTTTAGTGTATTAGTTTCAGAAACGATACGATGACGTCATCTGTCATGATCGGTCTCCACCGGCGAATGGATACGATCAAGCCGTTCGTCGCACGGATCATGACAGATGACGTCATCGTAAACAGTCCAGCGAGAGCGCGCGTTTCCAAGTAGTCGTTCAGAAAAACTTTAACAAGCACCATTACTTGACGGATTTTAATAATTTAAAAAATTAAATGCTCAGTATGATGTAGGTACTTAGTAAAAATCGGATTTGCTATTATGTGATTGATCCTCATTTGCGTTCTTCTTCCATTTACCACTACTCAGACACTTCACACAGCGATATGAGCATAATTGAAGAACTAAAATCCGACAAAAATTTTTTCGTTCTTATATAAATTTGATTTAAAAAATATCTTGTTTTGCTCACCCTACCTGATTCGAATTGACAGCTATGACGTCATAACATGACGCTAAGTCAATCCTATTCTTATTTGCAACGCATAGTACTTCCGAAACTGGATGAGAAACCGAACATTCAATTACCGTATTTTGGTGGGTTACTATACTCCATTCGCAATATGATGAGACAATGAGGATCAATCACATAATAGCAAATCCGATTTTTACTAAGTACATCGTATGTATAATTATTTACTGAGCATTAAATTTTTTTAAATTATGTCTCCTTAGACGTCTCGAAGACCTTCGACAGGGTATGGCACGCCAGCCTTCTGAGTAAGCTTCCAGCGTACGGCATTTCCCCTGGTCTGATTAACTGGGTAAAAGACTTCCTGAGTGAACGGTCTCTCCGAGTTGTTGTCGATGGATGCTCATCAGAGCCCATGACCACTAATGCCGGAGTTCCTCAGGGGTCAGTTCTCTCTGCAACTCTTTTTCTGCTGCATATTAACGATCTGCTGATGCCCGGTATCTATTGGTATGCAGATGATAGCACAGTTGTAGAGAGATACCTTCCAGGTGCTCGGGCTAGTAAGGAACTAATCCGGTCCGAAAGAGAGGCTATGGTAGAGCGTACGAATGTCTCACTTCAGGCAGTCTCCAAGTGGGGCGAAACCAATCTAGTAGAATTCAACGCCACCAAAACACAAGCGTGTCTGTTCACCGCCAAAAGGAGCCCGTTCACCTTGGCTCCTGCTTTTCGGAATGTATCCCAGGAGTGCACCGACCGCCTTCAGCTCTTGGGAGTTGAAATTTCCACTGACCTAAATTTTGGGCAGTTCATTGAGTCCAAAGCCAAGGTAGCTGCTAGAAAACTAGGCGTTCTTGCAAAGGTCCGACGGTACTTCACACCGGGACAGCTTCTAATGTTATACAAAGCACAGGTCCGATCGTGTGTGGAGTACTGCAGTCACATATGGGCTGGTACTGCAAAATGCCATCTAGCAGCTTTGGACTCAGTGGAAAGGCGTGCGAAGAGGCTAATTGGGGATCTAGATTTGGTTAAGTCCAATCTCCCTCGCCTCGAGCACAGGCGCAGGGTAGCCAGCCTGTCGGTATCCTACAGGTTGCGTTGTGGAGAGTGTGCGCGGGAATTGCATGACTTGATTCCGCCATCTCCTTTCTACCATCGGACAACCCGACGTACGGCGAGTATCCACCCTTATGTTGTTGAAACTTCAACGGTCCGGACTAAGCGTTTCGCTTCGTCGTTTATACCGCGTACATCGAAGGACTGGAACAATTTGCCTGCTGCGGTCTTCCCGTCCAACTATAATTTAGGTGCCTTCAAGGCTAGAGTGAATAGGCTCTTAATAAACTAGTGCGCCTCACCATCAATGATTGCATCACTGCTTACCATCGGGTGGGATCGCAGTCAAGCACTGGTTTATATCAATTAAAAAAAAAAAAAAATGAAAATTCGTCAAGAAATGGTGGATTTATTAAAGTTTTTCTGAACGGCTACTTAGAAACGCGCGCTCTCGCTGGACTGTTTACGATGACGTCGTCTGTCACGATCCGTGCGACGAACGGCTTGATCGTATTCATTCGCCGGTGGAGACCGATCATGACAGATGACGTCACAGCGAGTCACTTCATTCTCGGGCGCGTTTTTGGAACTAATACTGTACTGCAGTATTTACTGTTTTTTTTTTTGACACTATAAGTCTGCATACTCCACAAAAATCATTATTAGTAATGATTAAAAAAACCTTTTTTACTCTCTGTTTAACCGATTTAGACTTTTATTCCGTGGACATAAGGATAGCATTAAAAGCAAAAAACAGTGGTTACAATACAACTGCAGCCTTTGTCATGTCACCAACGCAATTACAGTCAAAATCGGTTAAATGGACAGTAAAAAACCTGCTACCATCGAGTACGAAGACAATGCTTGTGCAGACCTTGATTTTCCCTATCATCGATTATGGTGACGTGTGCTACTATGGCCTGAATGCAGATCTCCTCAACAAGCTTGACCGTCTACTAAATTACTGCATTCGCTTCGATTACAATCTACGTAAATATGATCATGTTTCAGCTCATCGGTCGCTTGTAAAGTGGTTACCCATACGTCAGCGCAGAGAGCAAAACCTTGTTTTCATTTCTTGATCCTCCTCATTCCCCTAGTTATTTAGCCCCTCACTTTCAATACATTTGCGCCAACCACAATAGAAATCACTGTTCTTTCTTTGTTCAAGCTATTTATTTGTGGAATGCGCTCCCCCAGGATATTAGGATGGTAACAAATCGATTAACATTCAAAACCAAAGTTCGCGTAAGAATTTGGCAGTAGTGCCATCACATCTTTAATGTTTTCCAATTGTCGATTTGAACCAACTGTTTGACTTTATTAGTGTAGATATATAGGGTGACTGGTAATTAGTGACCGATACTTAAACACGTGATTGTACTCATGATTACAAACAATTTTCCTAAAGAAAGTTTTTTATATTCTCATTAGTTTTATCACAATAATAAAACAGCTGTTTAAATACTTGCGCGCGCCTGCGACCTGCGACCGCTCAGCTGTTACCCGCGTGACGCCGTCGTACCTACAATAGTGATAGAACACCCGCGCAGCTTGCTAACCCAGAGGTGTACGTACCTAATCAGTGAATGTACCTACAAACTAGTGAGTATATAAAAAAAGTTTCTTTGGGAAAGTTGTTTGTAATCATGAGTACAATCACGTATTTAAGTATCGGTCACTAATTACCAGTCACCCTATATTTGTAGATAGTTTATTAATTTGTGTGTATGTATTATAAAATTGTATGATATTTATGGTTTATTAGTATATCTATTCTTGTACCTATTTACCCTTTCTCTCTCTTTTATTGCACCTGCCACTGTCCATATTTATCTCTGCATCACCCTAAGATTGACTGGTAGAAAATGCCTAAGGGAATAAGTCAGCCTCTGTACTTTTGTGCATAAAGTGTTTAATAAATAAATAAAAAAGGTTTTTTTAAATGTGTAATCTTATTGCCGAATGGAGTATAATTATTTAATATTGTCTCCAGGTACCAAGTCGACCGCGGTGTGATCGTGATACCGAAGTCGGTGACAAAGTCGCGCATAGCGAGCAACTTCGACGTGTTCGACTTCAAGCTGTCGCTGGAAGACATGAGCTTGATCGACTCGTTTGATTGCAACGGGAGACTCGTGCCGATGACTGCGTAAGTAATATAATATAATAATATAATATTCCACAACTATCACACAACGCCGTCTAGTCCCAAGCTAAGCAGAGCTTGTGTTATGAGTACTAGACAACTGATAAACATACTTAAATATTTCTAAATACATACATATTATAGATAAATTACACCCAGACACAGAAAAAATGATCGTGCTCATCACACAAACATTTGTCCTGGGTGGGAATCGAACCCACGACCTCCGGCATAGCAGTCAGGGCCACTAACCACTAGACCAACAGGCCAGTCAAAACACATTTTACTGAAAAAAAATTCAGCTTTCTACAAAAGTCAAACAATAATGTTATAAATTAACCATTGTTTCTTTGTTTCAGGTCATTGGGCCACAAGTATCATCCTTTTGAAAATGACGAGTTCTAAATATGAAGGCAATTTATGCACACATTATATTATGTTACACTTTTCATAAATATAACTACTTAAATAAAAGATTTTATTACGTTATTTTTTGTTTTCATCTAGCTACCCGCCCTGGTATTGGTTGGAGTAAAAAATGAATCAAGCATTTATTATAATTATATATTAATTGTGTCGACACCCTTGCGCCATCCCATGTTCCAAGTACGGCGGGCTGTGGCGGCGCTGCCGCTGCGGCTGCTGAGACCCACGCTATTTTCTAGTTCAATCGTTTATTTCTTTATTTTCCACCCAAAATATCATTAATTATGTATTGTTTGTTGTTGCCACTTTATTTGGGTATATTTTATCACAATTGTAATTTATAGCCTAATAATTTGCATTTCCCAAACGGCGCAAATACTGTAACCTTATTGGTAATTACAGTTTTGAGCCGTTTGGGGTCGAGACGCTTGGGTCATGGGGTCCGAGTACGCGTCTCCTTTTTAAAGAAATTTCACGCAGACTGATCGACACTGCGTGACCAGAGGGCTGGCTCGTTCTTTGCCCAAAGATCATTATTATTGCCACTCAACGTGGTAATGCTGCCAGTCTTCTGGGCACATTTCCGGATGACAGCGACGTGGAGGAGTATTTCGACGCCTGAGTGTACTTTGTGTTTTTGTATTATATTTATGTACATGGTTAGGTTTTAGTGTAGTTTAGTTAATATTTATGATGTAAGAGAGTGTTTATATATAATAAAAATAATTAATTACGGAATATTATAAAATAAGCATTTTGGAGAGTGTGCGCAGGAATTGCATGATTTGATTCCGCCATCACCTTTCTACTATCGGACAACCCGATACGTCGAGTATCCACCATTACGTTATTGAAACCTCTACGGTCCGGACTACGCGTTTCGCCTCGTCGTGTATACCGCGTACAATTTGCTGGAAAGACTGGAACAATTTGCCTGCTGCGGTCTTCCCGTCGGATTATAATTTGGTTGTCTTCAAGGCTAGTGTGAATACGCTCGCGCTTCATCTTCAACGATTGCATCACGTTGATTAATTCATTAAACCCCAAGCGAACGCTGGCGTTCGCTCTGTCATTGTCTTTCTATTAGTCTCTAATTACGGTATTCGAAAGGTTTAAAAAGTTCTCCATCGACACGAATACATGCACACCGTTAAAGTTTGGGTAGGTAATAATCATCGACTTATATTCTAGCGATAGACAAGCACGTTCATGGAAACTATTTGTCAAAATACTGAAAAGTTAAAACAAAAGTTCGCTGCAGCGCTAGATTGGCATTATGTCGTCTAACAAAACTATTAAAACATACAGCGCCTAGATAGCTTTTAGAGATACTTTTTTCACGACCAAAATGTCTTAAGCGCCATGAATTTCGCGGCACTTACGCGTTTCGTTCAACATAGTGTAATGACATGTTATCCATATAGATTTTTATACCGCAGAAGTGACACAGCTTTTTGCCTACAATTTATTACAATAACACTCTATTTCAAAATTTAATAATAGTCCTCGTTAGTGTAAATTCAAAAATCACGTTCTACTACTTTAATAAATAAGTGAATTCAAAATCGCGTAAAATATTGAAACCCTTTATTGTAATCATCATTCTGAAGAACAGCTATCCTGAGTGAATGAAGATCAGGCCCTGTACCATGACGTTAAAGTAAGATTGTTTCATTCTTATTTCCAGTGTGGGTAAGAGATGGCGCTAGACAACCTGTATAGCTGTCTCTTACTGAAATAAGAATGAAACAATCTTACTTTGAACGTCATGGTAACCCCGTAGGACTGCGCCGCTAATATCTAGTAACAAAACAAACAACAACGGTAAATTTATCTTTAAAATGTTTAACATTTCCAGTTAAAGATTCAGTTTTTTTTTTCGGAGATATTTTTCTGTTGTAATTTTATAACTTTTTTTGCAGCTAAAACTTTTTTTTAAATCTTTTTCAACTTAAATATCATCAGCTTGAAAGTGTGCAGAGCAGATAAACGAATATTTTGTAGAAAGTCACGTGTTTTCACTTCTATCCTCTTGAAGAATTTTTATCCATTCTTCCCTTTTCGGCTGACTAGTGTGAACCAATCTAGAATATAATTATAGTGTATGAAGGACGAAATCTCAATATGAGTAATGCAATATCACACAGACTACAAATTCAGCTGAGCCTAATGTATATTTGAATACTAATCTGCACGTGATATCTAGGTAGATACGTAATACCTAAGTGCTAACGAATGACAGAATGCTTACCTAACGACAAAACTTACCGATGAAAACTGATACCCAATGATTTGCTGACATTTCTTGCTAAGTTTTTACAGTATCAAAAAACACACGTCGTCATAATTTTTGAATTTGACGGAATTCATTGATATCATTAAGTATACAAAAAAGAAATAACTTTAAATAAAATATTAAAAAAAAAAACAAACGGAATAAAACACCATGCAAGTCTGTGTTCACTAAACCAGTTGTAGGTAAAAATCAGGTTTTTGTGGGAGTTAACATCTGCATGTTTTAGTCTATGATTGTAAAATGGGAAGGCTTTTTAATAAAATAATATGTTTTCTAACATACTATTACGATATTATAAGCTGTTATATTGCTTGGACAACCAGTAATTTTACATAAATTAAGTACTACAGAATTATTATTTACGTCCAGATTCGCTTTAATTTGAATTTATAAGCGCCGCTCTCACACTGCATGAACGTCAAAACTATACTATATACTAATGTCATCAATATCAAGGTGCATAGAAGACACTGCACCTGAGTCGGTTGAAGTGAGTGTACGGCACGCGTAATCTAGTACGTAGTACATATATATCGATGGTAATAATCCGGTTTCCGCTACAGGGACCGCCGCACACGACACACGCGCATAGTCACGCAACGGGTATCCGAGCGGGCGCCCGCTTAAAGCATCGTTGGCCCTAAGCCATAACCTTCTCTTTCCATGGTTTTAAACAGATGTATAAAATAAAAACACAGGCACATCGAAAAAAAAAAATAATTTATTTAAATACAAAAAGAATTGTCTTAAATATTAAAATCTCGCTTAACATAACATTATAGCAACCGATATTAAGTTTATTTTCGCCATTTTTTTATAATAGAAGGCTTTTCAAGTTAAATATCACTTAGGGTAAGACAAGTACCTAGAATTATACGTGACGACAACATACGGCGAAAATTGGAACTAATAATTGTTTATGAAAGACATTTTTGACGTTTCTTTTGACAGGGACTGCCACTATAAACCTACTGAATACTTGTCTATGCTGGTTATTATTTCAGTAAATATTTCATTAGAATTGTAACAAATTTCTATATGAAAAATAAAATAAGCTTCACATTTAAAAATACTGTTTAAATAGCACGTATAGCATGGGTAGGCTGGCAGCAGTAAAGAAAGAAAGAAAAACTGTTTATTCACGCGAAATGACGCAATCTTAAAACTAGCAAACAAACATTGTAAATTGATAGGGAAGATATGCGTCACATCCGCGCAAAACGGCCTAACGCTCAGCATAAAGCTGTGGCCTCACGCATTATGCGTTAGGGTGTTACCACACCGATCGATCGATGGTAGAATGGATTAGTCGACGTCGATCGATAGTTTCTACCACACCAATCGATCGATAGTTGATAGATGCCATCGATCGATGGTAGAATGGATTAGTCGACGTCGATCGACGATCGATCGATGGAATATAGCCGGGGTCAATCGATCTACGTCGACCGATGCTATCGACCGGCAATCGATTGATTGGTTAGTCGACCGGTAACCGTCGATCAATTAGAGCTACCACACCAATCGATCAACATCGACCGATGTCGATCGATGACATCGATCAACGATCGATCGATTGGTGTGGTAACACCCTTAAGCTCACAGCGACGACGACGACAGGACGATAACATGCATCTTTAAGATGAGAGAAAAGGGTAGGTAGCCAGCTACATTATATGAATCCGACAGCTGTCACCCGCACCATCCTTTAAGCAATTGTAGTGGAGTATAAGCTTGAATGAGAACCAAGGTTACAGACATAGCCCGAAGAATCACCAAACTTAAGTGGCAGTGGGCAGGGCACATTGCTCGCAGAACAGATGGTTGATGGGGACGAAAGGTTCTGGAATGGCGACCACGTACCGGAAGACGCAGCGTTGGAAGGCCTCCCACAAGGTGGACCGATGACCTGGTGAGGGTCGCGGGAATCCGATGGATGCGAGACGCACAGGACCGGTCATTGTGGCGACATTTGGGGGAGGCCTATGTCCAACAGTGGACGTCTTTCGGCTGAAATGATGATGATGATGATGATGATGATAAGCTTGAATTGGAAGTTCCAATTTAATATAATTATTATTTATACCCGATTGCGGCGAAGAATGGAAAATGATTTTTACATAATTATTTTAGCTGGTATTTTTACTACATATTTTGCTATTAAATAATTATAAAAGCTTTGTTTCTTGTATGTTATTATTGCTTATATCTTTCAACAAATTTAAGGGAGATTGTGCTAGCGACAACATTTGTTGAAAGAGTGCATAAGGCCTATTACACTACACGATATTCAGCACACGTCTTATTTTTTGTTCCGAGTTAGACCGGTCTAACCCTTAATTCATTCAATTTACTTTGATTTATTCCAGAAATCCCCACTAGAGGAGATTTTGTGTATTGCTAGGCTGATTTTATTTAACTAATGGAAAATCTGAAAAAAAGAAATAACATCCCCCACTGGTAAGCATTTGTCGGTGGGGATTTCTGGAAATAAACCTTTACTTTATATTATAATTTATTTCATCACAACTGCTCTCAAACCCGTGAAGGAAAGCATCGTGACGAAACCGACATGTCCTAGAATAAAAAAACCGGGCAAGTGCGAGTCGGACTCGCGCACTGAGGATTCCGTAACAGTTCAATTCCCGAATTGAGTTACGAAGATTTTTCAGACATGGAATTTTTTTTTTGTGACGTAACTACAAATTTAAAGTTATCAGATTTTTTCCTAAACTTGTGCTATGAGACCTTGCTTCATGACAAATTTCAGGATTCTAGGTCAATGAAAAGTACCCTATGAATTTTGATTTCCTTGAGAGTGTCGAAATACACGTTTTTTACGACATAAACGGTCGTATCTTTTTTTTTTGTTAACTTAGAAGTTTGATTTTTTCAGTTTCAAGGGACCGAAGACCTGAGTATATGGTTTTAATTTCAACTCGATACCTCCACGCGTTCCCGAGATAAAGGGTCTTGACAGAGAGACAGATGGACGGATAACTAAGTGATCCTGGGATCCGTTTTTTTTTTCTTTTGAAGTACGGAACCCTAAAAAGCGAAGACATGTGACATCCACCAACCCGCACTGTGCCCGCGTGGTGGTAGAGAGGAGGCTCGAGTCCCAGCAGTGGGGACATTATAAGGCTGCTTATGCTTACAACAGTCACAACATTTGTCATAAAGTCCAAAATGTATGAGATCGATTTGCGGGTACAAATTATGACATAGCCAATCTCAAAAACGCATTTGAAAAATTACTTTCCGTCAATACGATGTCCCTTCTAGAGCTCTTATTATCAGAATATTGTCTTTAACGGTGAAATATCGTTAAAGACAAAATTACACACAACAACTTATTAGCAGTTTTGCTCCATAAGGAAATGAAAATGTATGATCGAAGATTCAGAATAATTATAGGGAATATGCATGATTTTTTTTTATTTGCCAAATTATGTATGTTTGCGACTGGGTACTCCATCTCGTTTAGCTCTTCAATCCCTATAGGAGACAGAAGAGCTGACGAGATGGAGTATTTGGTCGTGGATGTGCGACCGTGGTAGAATAAACGCGTGTTTGTCGGATATATCCGACGAAGGCGGTTAAAGGGCTATATTCTTTTGATGCATATTCCCTTATACATCACTAATTTTTAATTAGTACAAATACTTAAAGGGCTTATTAGAAAAGGTCTTGTTATTATTTAAGTAAAGTCTCAATAAATAATATTCATAAACAGCAAAGTTATTAGCGTTTGTTTATATCCCAAAATGTCACTCAATTTATGGAAATATTGTACAGGTTATTGATTATGAATGAAAAACAATGGAAAAACACTGCGCGTAGTATTTTCTAGTAGAAATTGTTATGAATAATTGATTCAATTATGAATTTACCAATTATGACGTATTTTCTTGGACAATTTTGGGATTTCGTTTTTTTTTTTACTTTTGACTACTCAAATATGATTAGTAGCGGGTACGGATAGAGCCCCAATTTTTTTGTAGTAATTAAAAAATAGGGGTGTTTACAATGAGCCTTATCGTTCTAGATTCTTCTAGAGTAGTCTAGAAGGTCTTGCGATGGACCGCCCTGTGTCCTTCCTCGTCGTATTCCCTCTTGGAGACCCACATCTTACGGAATGTGTCAAGTGAAGCGAGAATCGAACCTCCGATCCACGTGGAGTAGAGGCGTTCTTGAGGCGCTGAGATCTGAAGAGAGAAAAAGGTGGATTTATTAAGAATCTTGCTTTCTTGTACCTTTATTTAGTGTTATATCTCTGAACCCCCTTCTCCCCCCCTTTCGAGCCTCTCGTGTTAACCTTTTAACTGACTATGTCGGATATATCCGACAAACACCCTCGTGTTTATTCTGCGTCAGACTTGTACAACAAAACAATTCTCTATTTGGTCACAATTTCAAGAAGTTTACGCGGAACCCTAATTCTTTTACTAAAATAAAAATGGCCTCAGATAGCTGATGTTATAAGGAGTAACCTATCATAGTATCTATCAGTGAAAGCCCTGTCAAAATTGGCCAAGCCGATTCGAAGATTAGCCGGATCAAACAGACAGATGTTGCACAGAAGAGCTGATGAGACAGAGTATATGGTCGCGGATGTGAGACCCTAGCGGAATAAACGCGAGAGTGTTTGTCGGATAAATCCGACGATTAAGAGGTTAAGAAAGAAACTGTTCAACCGGGGAAAAGCCAAGGCGGGTGGTGCTACAATCAAAATAAAGTACACTTACCCTAATTTTCATATCCTTAGGCGCTAATCTCCTAATTTCAGCCAGTAGACGGTCGCCGAAACCTCGAAATAGGGTGCTGCCACCACTCAGCACTATGTTCTGGTACAACACCTTGCGGAGATCCATGTCCGACTTCTGTATAGCGAACATTAGTACCTCGTGAAGACCTGGAAAGAAACTTGAGCGGTCAGGAACAAAGTTTCTTAACTCAATTATATGCTTGCTTATACTATACTATTTTTTAATTAATACAAAAAGAAAATGGGGCTCTATCCGTATCCGTTACTGATCATATTTGTGTAGTCAAAAAGAAATAAAAATAAGTGTGGCACTCGGGGACTGCCGCGGTAAAGCTATTGCATAGCATTTTGTATCAACTTATGCAATTATAATTATTTATTTATTTTATTTATGCAGTATTTCTTTTTCTTTGATATTAATTCAAGTTACACTTTTTGAGCGTGGTGACCGATAAGAAAACAATTTTTTTTTCTTTTATTAAATAAATAAACGAGCTTCGTAGAGTCGTACAATACGGCTAGTTGCACGCACACAAACACCGTGTCGAAGACTGCCGAAAAGAAACGACGTTAGAAAATGCACGGCCTTCAAGCCACACCTCCTTCAAGCCACACCTCCGTGCCCGTCGGAGTGGGGAGCGTGAGGTTTTTTCGTTACGGAATTTCTGGATTCGGTCCCCGCGCTCAAGGCCCTCGATAGAAGCTATGCAATAGCTTAAAAACGAAATGCCAAAATTGAGTGACATTTTGGAATATAAACCAATGCTAAGAACTTTGCTGTTTATGAATATTATTTATTAAGACTTTACTTGAATAATAACAAGACCTTTTCCAATTAAAAAGTTAGTGGTGTATACAACAGTCTATCGGGCAATTGCCCGGATCAGACAAAACACCAGTCTGGTCGGAGGATCCTCCCTTTATAACTGCTTCCAAACGTACCTTCACACTCTTCACCAATGAGATCAGGTCTGAACAAGACTTCTGGTGCTCGGAATCTGGCTGGACCAATCTGTAATAGGAGGAAAATTATATACAACATATAGTTTGTTCAGAATCAGTAACTGAATCGATTCCAATAATTTTTACACCATGTTATATTTTTTCCCAAAAATATATTAAAAATTTCACAAGTTCTCCACTGACACTAAGTACAACACAAGTCATGACAGGTCATAGCGGGCATTAGGCAGCAGGTCATAGCGGGCATTAGGCAGCAGGTCATAGCGGGCATTAGGCGCCAGCGCAAAGTTGGGTGCGGGAGCAAAACAACTCAGTCGCCCGGATGGCCAGGTGACCATATATTTGTGCGGACAACCAGGTAACATAACAAGCTTATAACATTACCATTTTTCATGATACAGTTATGAAATTTTGTACATATTCTTTACATAAAAATACTAGACAAGTGTTTCGGGCTTCGCATATACTAAAACATGTTGTATAAGGTAATTGTTCAGGGGCGCCGACTCCGTGGGTGCTCGGGGACTCGAGCACCCATGAGAAATAAACAGTGGGTGCCGAGCACCCCTGAGAATTATAGACATCAAGAAACATATCAGTAATCGCCTGTTAGGGATGGGCGTTTTTTCATTACCCGACGACCCGTTTAGCGTAGTGGTTTAGAGCACCGGTTGAGACGCAAAAGTCGCGGGTGCGATTCCCGCACCAACACCAATGTTTGTTGTATGAAACAGATATTTGGGTTGGGTCTGGGTGTTTGTGGTACCTTCGTTGTTTCGTTGTTCCAAGGGAAAACCTTAGTTTGGGACCAGGACAGTATATGTGATGTTGTCTCAATTTATTATTAGTTATTTAATTTATTTATCTGTCGGTCGATCAGTGTGCATTTCTCTTCTCACACTTCGCCACTTTTTCGAGTCATCAAATGAGCATGAGCACCCATGAGGTTATCTAAAAGCCGGCGCCCCCGTGTGAGATTATTTGAAGGACCCACCGCGGCCCTGGAACGTAAAGGCCAACTGAAGGAACCCATGTGGGTCTTAGTCAGTAAGTCTGACACTCCCTCTCGCTCCACCCAGAGCGGGAGAAATTATTTAATGATTTCCTACCCTCAAAATTAAGATTAGCGTTGTGTGGAAGTTCCGGAATATTATTATTATAATCTAACAAAGGCCTCCCTCCACGTCCTCCTCCATGTCTGTGTGATGAGCACGATCATTTGTTCTGTGTCTGAGTGTAATTTATTTATAATATGTATGTATTTAGAAATATATAGGGTGACTGGCAATTAGTGTACGATACTTAAACACGTGATTGTGCTCATGATAACCAACAACTTATACTATGGGAACAAACCTGAAATCGCGAAAAAAAATCAGCTGTTCAGTACATTTATGTTTGCCTAATGTACTGCTGATAGCTGATATTTTTTTCGCGATTTCGGTTTTGCTCCCATAATAAAAATTGTTTGTTATCATGAGCACAATCACGTGTTTAAGTATCGTACACTAATTACCAGTCACCCTATATAAGTATGTTTATCAGTTGTCTAGTCCCTCATAACACAAGATCTGCTTAGTTTGAGACTAGATGGCGTTGTGTGATAGTTGTGTGAATGTTATTATATCTTACCTCCAACCCAGTCCCATCAGGCAGAGTGTACTGCGCCCTCTCGGTCTCTAAAGTCTCCTCCTTCAGAGGGTTTGGAGAGAGGTAGCATGCCCTCTCTTTGATGGCCTTCACGATTTCTAGTTCAGCTGACGTGCGGAGATTGACGCCTTCTTTACGTAAGAGGAGTCTGTGGAAGGAAATGGATTATTTAGGACTTCGGCATGACTTCGTTCGCAAGAATCTATATTATAAAAATGAACAGCTGTTCGTTAGTCTCGCTAAAACTCGAGAACGGTTGGACCAATTTATCTAATTTCGGTCTTGAAATATTCGTGATAGTCCAGGGAAGGTATAACGGTGAGAAAAAACTGGGCAAGTGCGAGTAGCTATATTATATAAGATTATGTGTAGTAGGTATATATATAAGTTACTTAACTTACCTATGGAAACAGTTCAATTCCCGAATTAAGTTACGAAGATTTTTCTGAATCGCAAAAAAAGTTTTTTTTTTGTGACGAAACTACGAATTTACAGTTTTCAGACTTTTTCCTATACTTGTGCTATGAGACCTTGCTTCATGCCAAATTTCAGGATTCTAGGTGAACGAGAAGTACCCTATGAATTTTAATTTCCTTGAGAATGTCGAAATACACGTTTTTTTGCGAAATAAACAGCCGTATCTTTTTTTTTCGTTAACTCAGAAATTTGATTTTTTCAGTTTCAAGGGACCGCAGACCTGAATATATGGTTTTAATTTCAATTCGATACCTCCTCCATGCGTTCCCGAGATAAAGGGTCTTGACAGACAGACAGACAGACGGACAACAAAGTGATCCTATAAGGGTTCCGTTTTTCGGAACCCTAAAAACGAAAAAAAAAACCGGCAAAAATTCTACCACTGGGGGGTCCAGAATGGTGTTCGTTTGTGCGTCGACCTTGGTGACACCCTGTGTAGGGTGTATGCTTAGATAAAATACCTATAGATGCAGCCACCTCGTGGCCGCACATGAGACAGCACTATAAGCCTTCAATGAGGTTATTACGTAAACTTTTCCTTAAATATGACCACTGAAATACACTAAAAACTTAACCATTGGAGTCTATTTCTCATACATACACTAAAACTATTACTTTAATTGCCGAAATTATTAAAAAAAGCATAAAAATTGACTCGAGTCGACCTCTCAGTGACAACGACAGGCCTTTGTTTGGCTAACTTTTTAAAGTTCGCCAAGCAAAAAACCGGCCACGTCGAATGAGACAGAGCATGTTATGTTTTGTCTCAATTTTTTTACTTATTTCGTATATATGCTTCTCACTTCCGCACTTCCCTACAGTCTCGTCTATCTATCTAGTCTTATCTATTTTATATCTTGAGGTAAATAATCTAAGGGTGTGTATGTATAGTTCCATCCCTCTTTCTCGCTCACAGGCCTGACATTTTAACATGTCATGGTAAGATCCCTGACCATTGGCATGTCAAACTGGACCTAGTAGGCGTGGGCGAAGCGGCCCCTCGTCCATGGCCTCGCGCAAGCGAGGTCTCCCTAAGAACGAGGTTCTTTTTAGGGTTCCGTTACCCCAAAAGGAAAAAAAACGGAACCCTTATAGGATCGGCCACCGTAGGCGCGGGTTTGCGGACGGCGAGTAATGGGTGGGTCGCCGTCCGACCGTCTGGTAAACGTCCGGACCGAGCCCAAGTCGTCGACGACGCGTACTGTTCTATAAGCGCCTCAGCGAGATGTCAGCAAATCGAAGCAGGGTCCCAAGCAGGCAGGGGCAAAAATTATTATATTACATTATTATTATTATTATTATTATATTATTGTTCCCACTGTTGGGACTCAGGCCTCCTCTCTAGGAGAGGGAATGGGCTGTAATCCACCACGCGGGCCCAGTGCGGGTTGGTGGATGTCACATGTCTTCGAATTTTTGGTTCTCGGACATGCCGGTTTCCTCACGATGTTTTCCTTCACCATTTTGAGAGCAGTGGTGATGAAATAAATAACACAAAGTAATGCGCCTGGCTGGGTTTGAACCCGTGACCTACAACTCGTAAGTCGGGGCCGTTACCACTGGGCCACCACTGCTCTATTACATTATTTGCCCACGTCTAAATTATTCCACGCTACGCCCCTGCTAATCTGGTCATACCTGGTCATACCATCACCCTCGAAGTTTGGAAGTTCTTACCTTAGATATCTCGTGACATCTCTCCCGGCGACGTCCACCCGCATGATGCTGTGGGGCATCGCAAACCCTTCGTAGATGGGCACGGAGTGCGTGACACCATCTCCTGAGTCCAGCACTACACCCGTGGTCCTGCCTGTGGCATATCTGAGGAAAAAAGTAATAATAATAATAATAAGTCTAGTGGTGAATGGCCCTGACCCGATACCAGCTTGATGCACTTGAGGCAGGAAGATCATTGGCAATGATGCACTCGTTGAGTCGAGGCTTCAAAGTCTTGAGCATCGACACCGAGTTGCTAGCCTGTCGGTTTTCTACCGGTTGCATTTCGGGGAGTGTGCGTCGGAATTGCATAACCTAATTCCGCCCGCGCCCGTTCCATCAGGAGTGGAATTCCTTGCCGGAATCTGTTTTTCCTGATGGCTACAACCCGGGAATCTTTAACTCAAGAGTGAATAGGTTACTTCTAGGTAAGCGCGCTCCATCGTCGACCGCATCGTCGCTTTCCATCAGGTGAGATAGCGGTCAAGCGCGAACCTATCATGAATAAAAAAAAAAAAAAATGGCTCTGTCTGCTATGCCAGATGTCGTGGTTTCAATTCCCACCCAAGACAAATGTTTGATGAGCATGCTCATTTGTTCTATGTCTGGGTGTAATTTATCTATAATATTTATGTATTTAGAAATATGTAAGTATGTTTATCAGTTGTCTAGTACTCATAGCACAAGCTCTGCTTAGTTTAGGACTAGATGGCGTTGTATCATAGTTGTGGAATATTATATTATATTATTTAGAAATATATAAGTATGTTTATCAGTTGTCTAGTACTCATCACACAAGCTCTGCTTAGCTTGGGACTAGACGGCGTTGTGTGATAGTTGTGGAATATTATATTATATTATTTAGAAATATATAGGTAAGTATGTTTATCAGTTGTCTAGTACTCATAACACAAGCTCTGCTTAGCTTGGGGCTAGACGGCGTTGTGTCATAGTTGTGGAATATTATTTTTATACTCACAGACTTAACACAGCCTGCATGGAAAGGAACAGAGCTGGCACGTTGAAGGTCTCGAAGAACACCTCGGCAGCCTTCTCCCTGTTCCGTCGAGGGTTTAGAGGAGCCTCTGTCAGCAGTACAGGATGTTCTTCTGAGAATGTCGACAATTGGTCCTAGGGGATACAAAACACAGTTTTATTAAACATAAGCATAATCAGCCTTTTAATGTTCCCACTGCTGGGACTCAGACCTCTCTAGGAGAGGACATGCCGGTTTCCTCACGATGTTTTCCTTCCACATTTTGAGAGCAGTGTTGATGAAATAAATTACACAAAGTAATGCGCCCGGCTGGGTTTGAACCCGCGACCTACAACCCGTAAGTCGGGGCTGCCACTGCCATTACTCTTACTATACTAACCTTACTGTAGATATAATTCCAAACGCGTTCCATGTCATTCCAATCGGTTACAATCCCATGTTCCATTGGATATTTGATGCTGAGCAATCCTCGATGCTCCTCAGCACGGGGACCGACGAAGAGTTCACCTTCTAACGCTCCAGCCATCACTCGGACATGCTTCGGTCGGCCTATACTGTGGGACAAGTAATATTGTATACAATGGGGATGCTAAAGGCTCATTCGAGCCATCTGACACCCGACCAGCACCACCTCTCCTCAAGCGGTTAGTATTCTTTTTATAGAGTACTATGGATATACGCTCACTACATCCACTCCGGAGCGCCTCGCCCACGGGCTGACCACGCGCGGACGGCGAGTGGACCACTCGGTGGTCACCCGTTGCCCGCACGCTTGCGCGCCTTCAAGACCTTTACACACTGAATGCCAACAAACATTTACGAGGACATTTCTTCAAGTTACGGGGAAATACTGAAAAATTTTTTTTAACTGAAAAACCGGCGAAAATTAGGCTGGGCACATCGTAGTATTCTGTGAGTATTTAAGTCTCAATAAGCCTATCCCTTTCTCTACGCTGTTCCAGTGTGATAAAGTCAAGTTCTTTAAGGCGCTCTCCATAAGATAGATTAGATGAGTAGTTTATTAAAGAATGACGGGAAAGGGTGCGGTGTGTCGCCAATGCATCGTCTTCATGCGTGAACCAGTCGCAGGCAGTACACGATCCATTCGGAACCAGCGTTGTCTACACGCGGCAAGCGTGCGAGCAACGGCTGACCACCGAGTGGTCAACTCACCGTCCGCGCGTGGTCAGCCTGCGGGCGAAGCGCTCCGGAGTCGATGAGTGTATATCCATAGTATTCTATGGTTGCATGGAGGAAGAGGAGACAACAGCTCATCTACTCCTAAGCTGTCCAGTGGTTGCTGGATACAGGGCAAAGTACTTCAGAAACCTAGGTTCCGTGTAAATGGTCAGTAATACCAAGGTGTTGCTGACTTTCCTTAAGGAGCTGAGGTGGATCCAATGACGCCATTGTCCCCCCCGTATGCAATATACGCGCTTTAGTCGTAGAGTTCTGGACACCAGCCCGAAATACATACATAGTACTTGATAAGACATAAGTCATTTATTTCATAATAATGGAACATTGTGTTGAAAATAAAATATAAAAAATAAACAATAAAAAATAAATAATAAACAATTGCAGTGGTGGTAAAGAAGACAAAAAAACATACAACATTCTTACAAAATCCTAATAAACAAAAATATTGCTAATAATTATTACTTGTATAAAATATATATGATACAAAGAATACGAACCGCTCGAGGCGAGGTGGTGTTGGTTGAGTGTCGGGTGGGGTCTAATGAGTTATGACCTTAAACCCACCACAGTGTGCAGTGGTGGCACACAAAAAAAAATCAGAATCTAAGTATTTTATTTGTAAATGTTAACATACAGCTAAGGAGTGGAATTCAAATTCAACCTGGGGGGTCTTTAAGTCAAGAGTGAATAGGTTACTTCTAGGCAAGTGTGCTCTAAAAAAAAACAACAGATTACATCAGAGTGTGAG
The DNA here is from genome assembly GCA_905147345.3 of Mythimna impura. Lineage (NCBI taxonomy): Eukaryota > Metazoa > Arthropoda > Insecta > Lepidoptera > Noctuidae > Mythimna > Mythimna impura. Next base: position 3,929,201 of record LR990365.1, on the reverse strand, counting down.
GTGTTAAAGATAGGTAGATCCTCTGTCTTGAAAGAAAGTATGAAAACATGTTTATTTTGCCCAAATAGATGCACAATAAAATACAGCAATTTGTCAGGCCTTGTGATAATCAGGCATAACTGTGCTGCACCATAGACACTACTAGACAGAACACAGTTGTCTAAGTCCAAGGTTTTCTTGCCTAGAGGCTTACAAATATATATAATTAACATTGTCAGTTTTCATTTAACTTCCAGAATCTAAATGAAAACTGAAATTTTTTTGTGTAAACATATTCTAAAGATAAATGTTGACTGAAAGGAGTAGTGAAAACAAGCGAAAAAATATCATATTGAAAATTTTTTTTTGGCAAAGGTATAAGTAAGTACATGAATCTATAATAAACATATATATTTTTTAAACTGATTGAACAAGCTGTTACCATGGAGTAGGCTTCAGAAAGGTCACTGTTTTATACCACTGCTCGGGAGTTGGGGTCTTCAGTTACATGTAATATTATAGGCTCTTGTATATAGCATTGCCAGGCGTTCGGATAAAGCCGGACAGGGTCAGGCTGTTTAGTTGCGTGTCCGGCCGAATTAGGCGGAGTCCGGCCTGTCCAGCTTTTGTTAGGGTTTTTGAATTAGACAATTTTTTTTTAGATTTGTCTTGTCTTCTACTTTATTTTGTATCGCTAGCGTATAGCAGCCAATTTTATTGTTGTTTCATTGGAATAAAAAAAAATACATATCTACGATCAATAATAAAAGTTCCAGTTTTACTTTAACAAAAATTGTAGGCCATTTTACTCAAATGTCCGGCTAAATTGGCTGGTCTGTCCGGCTTTTCGGTTTCAAGACCTGGCAACCCTACTTGTATAAGGCTTTTTGGAGGTACTCTATTGAGTAAGCAATAGAGTACCGTTTACTGCATCAGTTTTATAATCATTTTTCCGCATGCCAGTCTGTGGCACTATAAAACTCATCCATAGATATGAAATATGGGAATCTGTGGCACTTTAATAATCAACCATAGGCATGAATTACAAATTATATGGAAATGAGAGGCATGCCAAATAAGAATCTTATTGTAAAAGTTATACTTACTAGTTAGGAAACCTGCATTTCGGTATCTGATCACCAGCAAAGCCAGCTTTGATTACTCCGGACCCCTGGTAAAACCGGCAACATTAGGAATTGTTAAAATGTACACGACTCTAAAAAAGGCAAGTGTGTCGAGATGACTCATTTATAATGCCAACTAATGTATGAAAGCGTGTGTATAAACGAATTGGAAACTCTAAAAACGATTAATTGTAAATAAAACCCTTTCAAAATGGTTCTACGATCGATTTTAACCATATTTATTGCTTAAAAACTTGTGTCGTCGACTCACTGAAAATATTAAGAGTTAAAGTAATTAAACCGTATTTACATTGTCGATCACGACGGGTTGATTGACTATCACATCGTTTAGCTCCATTGTTAGCTAAATTACGAAACAAATTTATATTTTAACTCAGTTTTTCAACAATTTCACTATTGTGAATTCCCACATTCGGGTACGTTTTTTCACTAAAAGCGTTCCAGATAAATTTCAGTTTTGATAGAAAGTAATTATAGCTGTTCTGTTCACACACATTTGAAATGTCTATTTGTTGTCCTGCTCTAATGCAAAAAAAAAAATTGCTGATTGTCTGTCACCGAAACTTAAGGGAATGACATCAGTATTTGAGTGTTGCTATTACACAAATTATTAACCTTGTAAGGAAAAATATTGCCATCAATAAATCAATATTGTTATTTATATTTTTTGATTATTTACCGCTGTTACCCGCGACTGCGTTCGCGTTGACTTTACTTTCCTTTTTAGGGGCCATCGTGTAAAAAAAAATTGTTTAGTTCGCAGATTTAGTCTGTAAAGTTGTCAAAAAAGAAAAGACCCGTTTTGACATTTGATGTTTTTATTATTTACGTTATTTTTTTATTTATTTATTTATTAATTTATTTATTAATAAGACAACATTTGGTCCACAATATCTGTTAGTAATTCTAATCTACGTTAGTACTTCAGTTCTTCATCAAATATAAATAATAATATACGAAAACAATAAAATAAAATATTCAATAAATTAAAATGTCAAAATTACAATGTCAGTGAAATTTAAAATGCTTAAATCAGAACAATAAAATAAATTAAAATGGTCAATAAATTAAAATGACAAATCAAATTTTCAATCATGATAAAAACAATTAATGAAACTAAAATTATTATAACAAACAATGTTACCTGCCCCACGCCTGATTGACGGGTGCATGCAAGGCCTGCCAGTGCTGTATAAAGGGCCCGTCCAACCTAGTGGCAATGACGGCAAGAAGACTGTTGCTGCTGCCTCGCACTCTACTCGCTAACGATGTCGCCCTCTTGCGCATGCAGGTGTAAAAGCAGTCAGTGCGTGCCTCTGCGAACATTCCCGAAGCGCTACAGAAGCGAGGCAGCCGCAGCAGTGCCCTCAGTGCGTTATTATATTGCACGCGGAGCGCGCTGTAGGATTTCTGCGTGTATGAAACCCACAGGCTGCACGTATAAAAAGATGTACAATAGGCTCGAAACAAGGTGATTTTGGCTTCCTTGGAGCTACGGGCAAACCTACGGGCAATCATATTCGCTCTCACCGACAGCGCCCTCCTTTCTCGCTCAATATCAGCGTTGTCTCTGAGGTCAGACGTCAGAATATGACCTAGATATTTAAAACTCGATACCAGCTCCAAGGACACACCGCACAACTTCACTGGTGGAATTTCCTTTATATAACCGTCTGTATTACATTATGTAGGTAACCATGATGTAATTACATTAAAACACTTTATGTAATTAATTATTAGTTTTATTGTTTCTTTCAGTTTCATTCCAACTTACATTCTAGGTTCTTTCTCAAATGTCAAAACGGGCCTTTTATTTATTAACGAGATTAGTTTTGGATATCGTCCTCGCGGTAAAATTTTTATTTTTTTTTTTTTTTTTTTTCCCTTGCGGTAAAATTTAACCAAAGGCTAAATTATTTCTAGTAACATTAGCCACCCGTCAGTGAAAGTTCTGTCAAAACCAGAAAAAATAGAGAGGCAGACAAAAAAAATACATTTTTGTGATAGGGATCCAATATTTTCATTTTAAAATTTTCATATGCATTTAATGAAAACAGTTATTTTGATGTTATTAATTAACAGGCATTTCCATTTTAATCATAATTATGTTCTATGTGTATAAAAATGTATACGCAGTGAAACAGTGGTACATATTATTCCATCTTCTTCTTAGCGTATCGATGGCAAAACTAGTTAAATTCTTTGTCTGGCCTAGAATTCGGCCACGGCAGTAATTATGAACACTAAAGACATATAATATGGTAGTAGGTGGTCTAGCTATGAACCAAGTACTTTCAAAGTCGTATAACTTTTTTGTTTATTAATCTATGCAATCGTACTTTTGCACTCAGCTAAAGAATGTATCTGTAGGGCTATTGGCTAACTTTTTCAATAATAGTTGACAACTAGCATTCGTTGCACACTAAACTTAGTTGTCAACTGACAATTTCATAAAATTGGTATTACGTATCACACAAGTGACTAACAAACTACGGTGGAAATGTGGTGAATTATAAAAATTTACGGTGCCTATTGTGACCACTCTAAAATTTTATCGACTATTATACAGCTTCAAAAGCTTCCACAATCGCAATTTTAATAGTATCGATACAATAACATCTGTCGAAACGTGTTACGGTGGCTATCAAAGGCACCAGTGGCTAATGACGTCACTGCAGTTGGTCACTGAAGATAGGCAATACGAAACTAGCTGTTTGACAGTTCAATGATGCACATTGTTAACAAGTGATCATCACTTGAACTGTCAACAGAGTTACGCAATAGCCCCGCTCGTTCTGGATTGGCATTTAAGATTTTTTGATATTTTGAATAAAAAAATGGGAATTGGTTCATAGTGGACTACAGAGTGTACTCATTGAACCAGGCTAATATTTACAACTAGCTTTTGCCCGCGGCTTCGCTCGCGTTAAATTCGGGGTAACACGGTTCCCCTTTCCTGATTTAGAACAAAGAAGAGAATTCGGGACAGGAAAGCGGACAATTGACAATCTATCAATCTGTCAACCTATCAATCTATCAATCTATCAATCTGTCAATCTGTCAATCTATCAATCTATCAATCTATCAATCTATCAATCTATCAATCAATCTATCAATCTGTCAATCTATCAATCTATCAATCAATCTATCAATCAATCAGTCAATCTATCAATCTATCAGTCAATCTATCCGAGTCGCCAGTGACTGAAAAGTTGAAAGGGAATTGTTTGTCTTGGTATGGTCATGTCTTCACATGACCATACCAAGACAAACAATTCCCAACCCTCTTCAGGAGGGTTGGGAATTGTTGGAGGAGGATGGAACGCATGTTACTAAAAGAGTTATGATGGATGGAGATCCATCATAACTCTTGCTTTTCTTTGGTCTCTCTCTCCAGGGAGACCAAAGAAAAGATGGATGGATTGTGTGAAGAATGATATGAAAGAAAAAGAAGTTAGTGATAGCATGACGAGTGACAGGATAGAATGGAAGAAAAAAACGTGTTGCGCCGACCCCAAATAACACGGGACAAGGGCAGAAAGATGATGGACGTTAGTATGTTTTTATGGAAAGCCATCTAGCTAAAACTTAATAACTGCTAGATTACAAGTACAGCATTTTTATTTTATGTTAAAATAAATGAAAATGTGTAAATGTGATTAAATACTGGAAAGATTAAATTGGTATTATTTTTTATTCATAATTTTAATAAAAAACCCACTGCAAGAAGTAAATAAGTCATTTTAACAATTTTTATTGCCATTTACGTAAATCGTACATTATGTGATAATTATGATTTTTTTAGAATGTGTCATTTTGAGAATTTGTCATTTTGAGAATGTGTAATTTTGATAATGTGGCATTTTGCTAATGTGGTATTTTGAGAAAAGACATTTTGCGAATGTGTCATTTTGCTAATGTGGCATTTTGCTAGTGTGGCATTTTGCGAAATGTCATTTTGCGAATGTGGCATTTTGCGTCAATATGTCATTTTGCGAATGTGGCATTTTGCGTCAATATGTCATTTTGCGAATGTGGCATTGTGCGCCTAATCCATATATACACCAACAGTTCAACCAATTTCATTGAAATTTGATTTGATGATAATTTAAAGCAGATGTTTTTAGTTTAGTTCATTCAAATTTACACTAGTTACGTTTTAATTTGAAGTTTAAAAAGACTGCAGGTCACTTAAAGTAAAGAGTGTTTCAGTGTTCCAATTGTTCCAAATGATACATTTAACACATTACTGTTGTCGTCTGCTGTTCCAATCTTTCGGAACAGTGAGTCGGTTCAGTAAAGAGTTACGAAGTACTCTGTGGTTAGTGAGTAACTCTTTAAGAGCATTCATCCGTTAAAACTACGCAGAAGCCAAAACCAATGATGAGCTGCCGACCGACGCCCGCAGGGGCCGCAGCAATATCTGAAAGAGTTACCGTAGCCCTGGAACGCAAAATGCAACTGAAGGAACACAGGTGGGTTTTAGTCAGCAAAAGTCTGGCACTCCCTCTCGCCCCACCCTACAGCGTGAGAAATCATTGGATGATTTCCCATCTCAAAAACAAAAAAAAAAGTAAAAGACTAAAACCCGACTACGACAAAAAAAAGACGCTGAAAAAATATGAAACAAGATTTTCAAGATGCTGAAATAAACAAAGTAACTGGAAAAACAAGAATAGAACAAAAAGAAAAGCCGTAGTCACACGCTATTAAAGTGTTTCGATTATTACCTACCTATAACGTGTGACTACGGCTTTTCTTTTTGTTCTATTCTTGTTTTTCCAGTTACTTTGTTTATTTCAGCATCTTGAAAATCTTGTTTCATACTTTTTCAGCGTCTTTTTTTTGTCGTAGTCGGGTTTTAGTTTTTTTACTTTTTTTTTATTTGAAAGATTTTGGTTTTAAATCACTGTGCTTCTATACTATTTATTTTGGTATGAACAAGTGAAGTCCTTTCAAATGATACCAACACGACGTCGTATTTATCTTATTTTTTTTAACACAATACTTTTTGTCCACTAGAGGGCGCCACATTGAATTTTGATGATATTTTTTTATAAGTATCAGTGAAGCCCTTTCAAATGATATGAAACACGGTGTTTTTATCATTTTTTTTAAACATGACTTTTTGTCCGCTAGAGGGCGTCACTTTAAATTTGAGCAATATTTTGGAAATGTACAAGTGAAGCCCTTTCAAATGGATACCAAACACGGCGTATTTATCTCCATTATTATTTTTAACGCATTACTTTTTGTCCGCTAGAGGGCGCCATATCGATTTTTGTGACACGTCACGTAGCCTATGTTTAGCGGACAATTAAAACAGCTCTAACGATACCTCATACGTCGAGTTCCGAAAAGTAGACTAGGAGCTATGAGGGAACAGATGAACATACTCACATACATACATAGCCTGTCAAAATCATAACCCTCCGTAGTCGGGTAAAAACCGATCCATGTTAAGTACAGAGATCGCGCCTATTTCAATAATTTCACATAATGTCCAGTTGCGTAGACAATTGAGATACAAAATTACATTAATTTTACATCACAATATCCACTAAGAATCAATTTGCGAATAAACAAAACTGTCAGTGAACTTCACTCGAAAAAAATCCGCCAAAAACTGCCGGGCGGGCGGGGATCACCTTCCAAAGACTTGCAAGCAATGTGTGCCTAGTGTTACCAGGATCATTAACTTAAAAGCTACAGTAGATCTAAACTGGCCCAGATCCTGCCGTCTGGACAGAATTTGGTCGCTATGAAACAAAATGTAAGGCAAACTATTATATCTCTCAATATTTTAAGAAGTTAATTAAATTTTTATAAACGGTAAAAAAATATTCATTAAAATTAAAAACAAATAAAATTTGATACAAACAATTGTATTTTCGAGAGTTTTGGACAATGACATTGATATTTCAAGACCGGAGGTTTAGACCTGTTTAGACAGTATATTTTATAAAATTTAATATAAGTATAAAATGTTGCCAGTTTAAAAAACGTATTCTATTTGCCAATTCGTGAACTAGATTTTATAGGTAGGTATCTTATTATAAAGGTTTTATGACGCACGCCGAGTGTTATTGTTATCTAAACTCTATATATACCAACCATGAGTACACTGATAAACCGATAATGAGTCTATCTTTGTTATTTCTTTGATATTTTCAAATAATTATTGTTTATCCTAAAAATACGATCTCCCATCTATATTTGTGTCCGATTTCTGTGGTCCCTGTTGAAAACTAAAGAACGGTAAGTACCTAACATTCGTACCCATAATGAAAAAACCAACTAAATGCACCAACATTTTTTTATTACTATGTATTATATTATGTTATTATTATTATATTCTATCAAATCTGTAGGTTATTTACTTTTACCCGAAGCTATCTTTGTAAATAAGTGCCGTATCTAATAACCGATTTATCTTCATCTTCGATTGCTATATTTAACTTAACCTTTTGACGTGCGTAATTAGAGACACAATAGTAAGACAATGGCTTGCGGGCGCCGGCGCCCGCCTGGACGTTAATGAAATTTGTGTAAAATATTACAGATATTGAAGAATATTGGTTTTTGCAATAAGGGTACGTTATAGGTAATATGTAATAAAAATAATAATAAGTTTATTTTCAGACTTTAGGTAGGTACTTAGGTTCATAGTTTTGTTAGTATTAGTAATTGTTGTTTTGTGGTGGTATAGTGTTGGTTGGTGGTGGTGATTTAGGTTATATATCTTTGTACTTACGTCATACAAGACTTAAGATTTTTTTCTTGTCCCCTACAATATACTATGTGTTCCAAATAAGAATAGGAAAGCCAATAACCTCGATCTGTCAAATTTTGATTGAAAAGTACGGTTTGCAAAGAAAACTTATTCGCGTATTAATAATGTTGTTTTTTGTTTGTATTACTGAGTCTTAGTTAATTCTAGTTGAAGTAAAAACGTTATTGTTTAATCTAAATTAGCTAAATATATATTATTTAAGTCACAATTAGTTTAAAAAAAAAAACTATTTTATTTCTTATTTTCATTGTTACGAACAATTCGCTTTCTTTTCAATTTGTCACTACTCAGTTAGACACTTCACACAGTGACGCAGAGATTAGCAAAATAATTGAAGAACTGGATTCTGATTAAACGGTTTTTCGTTCACGATTCGTAAATAAATTGAATTTAAAAAAAATATTGTTTTGTTCACCATACCCAATTTATTCAATTTGACAGTATGACGTGTGGTCACAACATGGCTATCGATCCTATTCTCATTTGGAACGCATTTTTTTCTTAAATGAACACACTCTTGGGATAAAAGAGTATCCCATGTGCTATTACAAGACATGGCCTACCTGTGTACCAAGTTTCATTGAAATCCGTACCAGTGGCGCATCGCTGGACGTTTGGTGGTCCGGTGATGGTACGGACGCGAGTGGAATTAAGTTATGCAATTCTGACGCACATTCCCCAAAACTATTGGGTATCCAATATTAAAAAAATAATAATTACAGGGATAATCGCCGGTTGGTACCACATTCCATTAAAAGCGTATAAGGGGCCTCTGCGAGTTGGTTTTGACTCCTCGTACGCCTTCCAAAGGTCCAGGACCCCAGGGTTCTGAGATATAATAATTCATAACGAAATAATAATAAAAATAATTTCCCCCTTTTCACCGCCACAAAACTGAAAAACAAAATAACAAACAAACTACTGGGACTATAAGTGTGAAACACAAGACTTCCTTTTAAGACGTAGGCGAGCACTAAGTGAGGGTTTTCCAAAATTAATCCCCTAAAGGGGTGAAACAGGGGTTCAAAGTTTACTTTGTATAGAGCAACCTACTTTCACGCGGGCAAAGCCACTGGCAAAAGCTGGTATAGATATATTGATAGAAGAAGGTATATATATATATATTTTTGAGCCCTTTGGGGTTGAAACTCTTGGGCCGTGGGGTCCGAGTGCTCATAAGCTTTTCAAAGAATTATCCAAACGCTTAGTTGACACTTCGCGTTACCCAAGGGCTGACTTTTACCTCGGTCAGAGATTAAGCATTGCCATACAACGTGGCAATGCCGCCAGCCTTTTGGGCACACTTCCAGTCGACAGCGATGCGGAGGAATTTTATGACGCCATATTTTAGCTAGTAGTTTTTGCCTTTAGTGTATATATAGTTTAAAATGATTGGAAATTATTATTCATTAGGTCAGTAAATATAAATATAAAGAAGGTAGATAGAAGATAGATTACACTAAAAACCGAATAAACTCAAAATGTTGGTGACAGGACCATCTTGCATTCACACGCTACCGAAATTACACGCAATTGATAATGACGTTTCGTGATATTTTGTAAAACTTAGGCCTACTGTCCACGGACGCGTAGCTTCATAGACGCGTATTCGTCACTATACGCTTGGTGTACGCCTGCGTGAAGCTTACATACTAAACTATGGCCTACTGTCCACGGCCGCGTAGCTTCATAGACACGTATTCGTCATTATACGCTTGGTGTACGCCTGCGTGAAGCTTACATACTAAACTATGGCCTACTGTTCACGGCCGCGTAGCTTCATAGACGCGTATTCGTCATTATACGCTTGGTGTACGCCTGCGTGAAGCTTACATACTAAACTATGGCCTACTGTCCACGGCCGCGTAGCTTCATAGACGCGTATTCGTCATTATACGCTTGGTGTACGCCTGCGTGAAGCTTACATACTAAACTATGGCCTACTGTGGCTTCTGTCCACGGACGCGTAGCTTCATAGACGCGTATTCGTCACTATACGCTTGGTGTACGCCTGCGTGAAGCTTACATACTAAACTATGGCCTTCTGTGGCTTCTGTCCACGGACGCGTAGCTTCATAGACGCGTATTCGTCACTATACGCTTGGTGTACGCCTGCGTGAAGCTTACATACTAAACTATGGCCTTCTGTGGCTTCTGTCCACGGACGCGAAGCTTCATAGACGCGTATTCGTCACTATACGCTTGGTGTACGCGCGTGAAGCTTACATACTAAACTATGGCCTACTGTCCACGGACGCGTAGCTTCATAGACACGTAAACGTCATTATACGCTTGGTGTACGCCTGCGTGAAGCTTACATACTAAACTATGGCCTACTGTCCACGGACGCGTAGCTTCATAGACGCGACACGACAGCACGACGCTTCGTCAACAGAATTTCATGGTTTTGTTGTTTTGACTAATAGCCTTACTTGTTTAATTTACAGATGCGAGGATTCGCAGTCGTGTAGCTGACAGTGTTCGAGGAATCCCGGGTTCCTGCTGCTGGCTAACTGTGAGTGCTGTCGTATGAACTGCCTTCTACAACAACATGGCAAGCTCTACAAAACCTGGCTCTAAAAAGTTCCAAAAGCGGCTTGGCACATCCGGTATACGAGGTCAATTGTATGAGACAAAACTTCTTAGTCTAATTTACTTTAGAGCAATACACGATGAAAACTTAGAAGAGATTTATTTAGCCACTAACGTAGACAAAGTAGGTTCGTTCGATGACATTTGTCTGAGAGCAAAATTGAAGGGGATTGAAAAACCTATGATAGTATTCATACAAGCAAAACACAGGGAGAACAGTAATACAGTTTTGACACTTAATAAAAGTGATTTGGTGGAATACTTCAACAGCTACTTAGAAATTAGACGCAAATTTAAACCAAATAATGACGACGTCCTCTTCAACGGGGAGTTTGATGATACAGAATGTCTATTCGTTATTTATACGACAGCAAAAGGTGACAAGAAATCGAATAAATACGAAGGTAGTTTAGCTGATCATTTGAATGCTCTGATAGGAACAGGTGACCCTGGCTCACAGCCATCGTACGACGAAGAACATGTCGAAAGTTTGTGTAAAATCGTTTTAGAAGAACAAATGACAGCACTGGCTCGACAAATGGTGAAGTGTATTTTCGGAGAGGTTAATGACAATCAAATGTTGATGTTGATGAAGAATGAACTCCTGATACGGTACCATGTCATTTTGGCACAAAAAGTATTCGACGTTTCCGATATTCAACCGGATGGATATCGTACCGCTAGCTTTAGGGAAGATTTCTTTGAAATCAACGGAGATTTCCTGCAGCTATTCAAAGATGAACTGTGGACAGAGATTTTAAAAAGAAGTATTATGAAGACTTCAATTCCGGACACACATTCCAATTTTAAAGTTGGTTTCTTGGCAATTCTTGAGAATTCATCTAATTCCATAGATCTTAAAAAAATATACGAAGATGTTGGAAGCCAGTTCATTTACAGAAATGGAAAATTCTGGTTTCGTGATAAAAATACAAACGTCTATTATAGGACTTTTCTCAACAAATTAAATGAATCTCAAGAAAATATACAGAGAACTAATGAATTGGCAATATCAACACTAAACTTTAAAGTGCCGGTTTCTTTTGGCAATAAAGACCTATCTATAAAAGGTAGCGATGTAAAAGTAGAAAGAAAATTAGATGACTTAACCTCTAAAATTATAAGTTTTATAGAAAAAGCAAAACCCAATAATATGGTCACCATAGACCATTCTTTGGGAGAAGGATTTCTACAGCTTAGTGGTGGCATAGCTTCTGCTGTTGGTAATTTATTAGTTTCTGATGAATCCTCTAAACTGCTTAAGTTTAACGGAGACTCCAACTCACTAGGAAATCTCGCCAAAAAATTATATTGTAAATTGAAAGAAAAATACGATTTGGCCAAATACAAATTTGACGTGAAAGCAAAAGTTTTTCCTAAACTATCAATCGCCACTGACGAATATACTAGAAAAGTTGTGAGTGACTTTTTAAGTACACTAATATTTTATACATCCCAATATGATGAGAAAAACGTAGAGGAAACTTTAATATATGAAATAAATATTAATCTAAGTGACGAAGTAAAACATGTAGAAATTACTTCCGATGCCATATTCTTGAAATATCATGACGCGATACAAAAATGGAGCATGACATCTGAGGCGGGAAAGGGAACATATCTTGAAAAAGAAGGGAGTTTATATAAAAATGCTGCAATACTTAGCACAAGTCAACCGTTGATCAGGGTCATAAATATGATGCAAAGAATTAAGAATAAAAATTACGATTTCAGTGAAGAAGCTGTAAATTCAATTAAGTTAGATGAGCTGGTTTCAGGAACTATTATTGTCACTGATAACCGAGAACTTACTATAGCTAAGCTCACAAAACAGTTAAATAATAGGGATTCAGCTGTCTTAGACGTTGAATATATTATAAATTTATCTCCAAGAGATGATAAAGCATTACGTGCAGAACTTATGAATTCGAAGGAAGTGAAAACACTTATTGTTGTCTTCGATAATGTTCTGATTGGTAGAAGCTCTAACAGAAAATTGCTCAATATTGCAAGCTCTATGACAAACAAAAGAGTAATTATTATTACTGACCAGAAGTCTGTTGAAAACGCAAAAGAAATATTCTCAGCAACTGGTAAAGTAATAAAGGATGAAAAAAATGGATTAATTGACATGACCGAAGAGACAAGGAATAGTATCTTACAGAACACTAAAGTGATATTTCAAGGTGATGAAATAACTTTGGGTGAAATATTGTTAAAAAATTCGATTACAGATATCACAGGAAACGTGATATATAAAATGATGCATAACAATCAAAATTATATAGGAAAACCAGTCATAAATCTAAATTATAAACCACAATCATACATTCAAAGGAGTGTAAGACAATATTTCAGAGACAAGTTTAAATCAGAAAATGAAAAGAGCGAGAGGAGAGAAAACAATATTAAAAGACAATATTTTATATCATTAAACGAAAAGAAGGGAAGGAAGAGGGAGAGGGAGAGGGAGAGGAGAGAAAGTAGTAGCTCAGGTGGAGATAAAAGGTCATCAGGTTATGTAAAAGGTGAACGCAGATATCTTAAAACGCTTCACGACTTACTAGATGTACGTGATAATAATGTACTTATCACCGGGGACCCCGGAATGGGAAAGTCAACTCTACTCACTTATCTGACTCTTAACACAAAAAAATACTTTAATAAAACGGGTTGGATAGTGAGAGTTAATTTACTTGAGCACACGACGCATTTTAGTAAGTGGAAAGAAAACCAAACAGACATCGATGCTCTACAGTGTTTTAGATTCTTGTGTCAAGCTGCACTCAGTAAGAAAAGTAGCGATACACTCGATCTTATCAATATAACACTAGTAGAATCTAATAATACTATATATCTAAAGGATTTTAAAGGTGATGAGTGGACTTTATTTGAGTTGAAAATTTTCCTAAATTTTTATAACAGTTCTGAAACACTACTTATCTTATTCGATGGCTTCGACGAAATCTGCCCAAACTACGCGAATGAAGTGTTGAAACTAATAATGGCAGTGAAAAATTTTTCTCGGAACCATAAAATGTGGATTACTAGCAGATCGTACAACAGAATGAATACAATCTTAGAATTGCAATTCGATACATTATTCGAAATAGAACCTTTGGATGGGCGTGAGCAGCACTTGTATTTGACTAAACTTTGGGATGAACAGAAGATATTGAAGGACCTCAATGAAAACCACTTAAAAAATATTGACGAATTCATTAGATTTATGTCGAGATACACTCATCACATACGAGTGTTAATGAAGAAGAGTGGAATTTCGCCTTCGAAGACATTAAATCGAGAATTCTTACTTGTTCATTTGGGAAAAGAAATACCACTTATTATAGTTTATTTGAGTTTTATAAAGTATTTGAAAACGAATCTTTCATTCGCGCCATCTTCTGTGATGACTGCTCTTAATCAACTGTATTTCGATTGTTATAACAGTAAATTATTTGAGAACGAATTCGTGACAAGTCCACTACATCTAAATATACTAGTCGATTATTTTCATAATAAAATAAAAGAACCTAACTTAACGCCTAACACATGGAACGAGGTCAATGTGAACTTTGATATGTATAAACACTTTCTGGAAACTAAATTGAAAAGAATACGCTATCAAGATAAAACTCAAAACGACATGACCAAGCCGGATAACATATTGGATTATGAGCGAAATTACGCTGAATTTATGGATAAGCATAAAAAACTAGCGGCATATGCTGTTTACGGCAAATCCCTATTTGATAACGATGACTTGGAGCAATTAAAGAAAATGATACACGAACTGAAAGAAGGAGAAGAGAGAACTGGTATTATATGTAATGTATTGGACGATATTCCAATTTTTGTGCACTCGACGCTCAAAGAATACTTTGCCGTCGAATTTATTTGTGATTTACTGAAGAGTAGAGACAACCAAGGATTTCTTTGGGATTATATATTGAACGAGATGTTTCTCAACTGTAATAAGAACATTTTGACCACATTTGACGATAAAATGAAGTTGGACGAAAAACTGACTATAGCTTTGAAAAGAAACAATAAATTAATATTTGGTCTGTTGTTGAAACAAAGTAAAAACACTGTGAATGAGAATGGCCAAATCCGATCATTTCTATGTGAAGCGATTCGTCATGATCTACAGAATTTTCTTAGAATTTTATTCAATTCAGTAATTGAAGTTAACTTAGACAAAAGCAATTTGGTGGATTTCATCAAAATTGTTAAAGAAACTAATATGCTCATTGTAGCTGTTAAAATGGATCTTATAGATCCAATTTCAACTATAATCCGTCTTGTAACTAAAGTTGACAAAACAAAGTTAAGTACATTATTTGAGAGTTTAAAATTAAATATTAAAGATATAGACAATGTTTGTGTTTCTGATTACATTCAAATGCTACACGAGCATGTGTGGACTCGTATGGATATAGTTCCTGATTGGGAAAATCTTTCAGAATTGAGTGGTCAAGTATACTTCATTTGAGAGTTTTAAGATATTTATTTATTATTTATGTACATATATAGGGTGACTGGTAATTAGTGACCGATACTCAAACCCGCAATTGTACTCATGATTACAAACAACTTTCCCAAAGAAACATTTTTTATATTCTCATTAGTTTTATCACTATAACAAAACAGCTGTTTGAATCCGGTACATACACAGATTACGTACACCGCTGGGTTTGCAAGCCGCGGGTATTCTATCACTATTGTAGGTACGGCGGCGTCACGCGGTTAAAAACAGCTGAGCGGTCGCCGGTCGCAAGCGCGCGCGTATTACAAACAGCCTTAGATTCAAACAGCTGTTTTGTTATTGTGATAAAACTAGTGAGTATATAAAAAAAATTTCTTTGGGAAGTTGTTTGTAATCATGAGTACAATCACGTGTTTAAGTATCGGTCACTAATTACCAGTCACCCTATATATAACATTACTTTTAGTATAAGTATGCGAAACCTGAATATAGTTTGTTCATAATCAGTAACTGAATCTATTCCAATAATTTTAACACCATGTTATATTTTTCCCAAATATATTTAAATAAGGTCACAAGATGGACTCCACCGACACTAAGTAAACAACAAAGGTCACGGCAGGTCATAGCAGATACACAGCTGGGTGCGGAAGCAAAACGACCCCTCAATCGCCCGGATAACGCCGGTGACCATATATTTGTGCGGACAACCAGATAACATAACTTTGTGATTTTGCATGACACAATAAAGAATCATGCCCATTTGATACCCAAAATTTGAAGAAAAAGTAATCTACCAATCGATCCTAAATAATAGGTAGTTATTTTGTTGATAAGTAATGCTTGCTGCTCAGATACAGAGTCTTTTGAGTTATGTCTTCATAGTATAATTATTTTAACTTATTATTATTTCTTGGTAATGTAGATGTTTTACTTGCAATGATGAATAACAGTGTTTTCTCAGCAGATACTTCTTTTCACTTTAAATTGAGTTTTTATTTTACGTTTCCTTTTAAGCGCATATTACTGCTACTGTTTATTGAATAAAATAACAACCAATTTAAACAGCAAATTCTACGATGAAATCATTTTCATCCATTTCAATGGTATTGTAATTATTTTTAGACAAGTGTTGATACATTAATCGATCGAATTTGTAATATTTAGACCGATTTTTTCCCATAGAGGAAACGACTTGTACATTTTAAATAATATTAAAGTTGCCTGAATACGATGATTGATGATAGATGTATGAAAAATCAGTAGGAAGCTAAAATTATAACAAATATATAGTCTAATAACTTTTGAAACCCTACTTTATGACGTCAAATCTAGTTATTTTAAAAATAGCATTATAAAGCTATTTTAAGACATAGTTCTGAATACTGGGGATTCCTGACTTATAGCTCTATTCTAATATGGGCATTGTTCTTTAGTAAAAATACTAGACACGTATTTCGGTCTTCGCAGAAATAGGTATCAGAAAAAGGTAGTTCATTATAAATATGGGCACAAAGGTAGGTACTGCTTATTTCAAAAGAAATTTCTTCCAGCAGACCTGTGTATGAAAAGCACAATGAAGAGATTAAAATAAATGTAGACAATAGTGTGTAGAAACAAGAAAAGATGAGTATGTGAATACTTAAATTAAGTAACAATTAACACAGTTTATAATTTAAATATTAATAGTTATATGATAATATAATATGAACCCCAATCGGTGAAAATAAAATAATCTTGTTGGAAGTTATATTTTCGAACCGTTTTGGGGTTGAAACTCTCGGATCGTGAGGTCCAAGTGCTCACAAGTTGTATAAGGATCTGTCAAAGCGTCTTGTTGACACTTCTGGCTGGCTTTTAACTCGGACGGAGGATTCGTATTGCCATACAGCTTGGCAATGCCGCCAGTCGTTTGGGCACATTACCAGTCGACAGCGATGTGGAAGATTCTTTTAACGCCATATTTTAGTTTAGTTTTTAATTTGGTGTATTTAGTTTAGGGTTTTTATTATTTTTTTTATTTTACTGTAATTATAGTTAGTTAAGTATTTTTTTAAATGTAAATTAGCATAGCATAATCATAATCAGCCTTTTAATGTTCCGACTGCTGGGACTCAGGCCTCCTCTATCTAGGAGAGGGAATGGGCCGTAATCCACCACGCGGGCCCAGTGCGGATTGGTTATTGTCACATGTCTTCGAATTTTTGGTTCTAGGACATGCCGGTTTCCTCACGATATTTTCCTTCACCGTTTTGAGAGCAGTGGTGATGAAATAAATTACACAAAGTAATGCGCCTGGCTGGGTTTGAACCCGCGACCTACAACTCGTAAATCGGGGCCGTTACCGCTCGGCGACCACTGCTCCAAATGTAAATTATTCTTGTAAATTAATATATCCTCTATCTACACTTCTACACTAATATTATAAAGAGGTAAAGCTTGTTAGTGCGTGTTGCCAGTGATGACATGGCTCCGAAACGTGGTCGCTTACAATGGGCCTCATCAGAAGGCTTAAAGTCACTCAAAGGGCTATGGAAAGGGCTATGCTCGGAGTTTCCTTGCATGATCGCGTCAGAAATGAAAATATCCGCAGGAGAACCAAGGTTACAGACATAGCCCGAAGAATCGCCAAACTTAAGTGGCAGTCGGCAGGGCACATTGCTCGCAGAACAGATGGTCGATGGGGCCGAAAGGTTCTGGAATGGCGACCACGTACCGGAAGACGCAGCGTTGGAAGGCCTCCCACAAGGTGGACCGATGACCTGGTGAGGGTCGCAGGAATCCGATGGATGCGAGACGCACAGGACCGGTCATTGTGGCGACATTTAGGGGAGGCCTATGTCCAACAGTGGACGTCTTTCGGCTGAAATGATGATGATGATGAAAGTTTGTTTCTTTGTTTTTTTTGTTTGTTTGTAGGAGGTAGGTAACCTCTGAAAGTACTGGCCCGATTGCTAAAAGATTTTCACCGATAGAAAGCTGCTTTATTCCTGAGTGACATAGGCTATATTTTATGTACACTGGCGAAGCTGCGGGCAAAAACTAGTATTTAAGCTGTTGATCCCCGCATTAACGCCGGTGTTCACGCGCCATTGTCTTATTGTGTCTCTAATTACGCACTCAAAAGGTTAATATTATTAAAAACTGGCAACGTGGCAATGCTGCCAGCCTTCTGGGCACATTTCCGGATGACAGCGATGTGGAGGAGTACTTCGACGCCTGAGTGTAATAGGTGTTTTTGTATTATATGTAGGTACATAGTTAGGTTTAGTATAATAGTATTTATAGTTTGTATGTACATAGTTCGGTTTTAGTATAAGTAAATAGTTTAGTTAATATTTAAGTTTTATGTAAGAGAGTGTTTTCAATTTGCAAAATAAAAACTTATATAACTATATAAACCTTGTAATAAAAATTTAATTAAATACTACAATTATTTTTTCTTTTCTTATATTTTTTTACCTTTAAACTTGAATTTTTTTCAATCTAATCACCGATGGTCAGTGCGGCTATATAAAATAGTAAAAAAAAAACAAACAAACAATAATGTAATTAAAAAATAACTCGAATGTATTCGAATAGTTGAGCAGGGGCTGACCATTACGTGTTAAGGTGTGTCCCTTAAATGAAATACCTATAGATGAAGCCACCTCGTCGCCACACATGAGACGGCACTATAAAACTTCAATATGGCTATACGTCAACTTTTCCTTAAATATGACCACTGAAATACACTAACTTGGAGTCTATTTATAGTACATACCAATACACTTTAACTATTACTTTGTCTAATTGCCGAAATTATTCTAAATAACAAAAAAAACTTTTTACAAAAAAAAATACAACCGACTTCAATGTAAAAAAACACTGAAAAGTGCAAAATAACTTTAATTTCGGAAGCCGGTGTTTCTATAATAGTTTTGTCTCTTCGTTATTTAACACCGACTTCCGAAATTAAAGTTATTTTGCACTTTTCAGTGTTTTTTTACATTGAAGTCGGTTGTATTTTTTTTTGTAAAAAGTTTTTTATTTTTCACTTTTTAGTTATGGTACCACCACTAAAAAGTACCCCTCAGCCATACTTAAATACCTTATAGCCAGAGTGCATCTTATGACAATTCTAATAATACCAAACACGGTTAATAATAATAAATAATAATAAATTTATTTATTTGGAACAAGAAACACATACAGATATAATCAAATTGAAACGATGATAACAGCAGTAGTATAAAACTGTGTCGCGGTTATCAACGCCCCTCTCCAGGTAAGGAAGTAAATTGTTCCAGTTCTTTAATAACCAGAAATGCTGACGTGAATTATTATTAATTAATTAATTACATTTAAAAGTAGTCTACGGTAAGTAAAATTAAATGTATTTGTGTGGATGGAAGAGAAGTTGCATGCATGTGTACTAGTGTAATTGTGAATGTGATATGTATGAGTGTGTGTGTGAGGATGTGTGTGAATGAAGGATTGTGTGAATTATACTTCCACAAGTTCTTCTGTTTTGTCATAATTTAATTGTTTTAGCCAGATATTTAATTTAATTTTGAGTTTGTTTCTAGTTAGCGAGTATATATTTAATTTCTTATTTATGCTGTTGTACAATTTCGAACTAATATATTTAAATTGACGGCGAGCCACATCAGTTCTGCGAACTGCTATACCACATATCCTATCAGATCGGCGTTTTGTATTGCAGATACTCGGATTATACGCAAGCTGGCAATGTTTACGGAGTATGGCCTGCAGTATGAATGCGTCTTACAGTGAGAACCTGACATAGAGAATACAGTTCCTTTGTTGGATATCGTATTGGTTTCTTCGCCAGAACCTTAAGTATAGCACGCTGTCCGCGTTCAACTCGTAGCATAGTCGTTTTATGAGCTCCTCCCCAAACAACAAGGCAATAACCTAACACGGTTAGATTAAATTAATTTATTACAGAGTTCCGGTGCCTAATTTCAGGCTTCATCATCAGATCAGTTCGATATATTAGGTACCCCTCTTCTTTCAGTCAGTCATTGACTACACGTATAAACAAAGCAATTTTACTTGTTACGACAGTTCTGCTGTGATCCTCATGGGATCATGAGGAGTTCTGTTCCATATCTACGAAGTTCATGATCAGATCATAACAATGTTTCTATGGGACCAACTTGGAAGCATAACATTTCAATCAAAAAAAAAAAATTTCAAAATCGGTCCACAATTGACCGAGAAATCGGTGAACATAATATAAAAAAAAACATACATTCAACCGAACATATAACCTCCTCCTTTTTGAAGTCGGTCAAAAACTGACTTGAGTCGACCTCTCAGTAACAGTGACAAGCCTTTGTTTGCCTAACTTTTCAATGTTCGCCAAGCAAAAAACCGGCACGTCGTATGAGACAGAGCATGTTGTTTTTTGTCTCAATTTTCTTACTTATTTTGTATACAGTCTCATGGCTACCTACATCTAGAGGTACCTATGTTATCTAAGGTGTGCCCAGACCTGTCGAATGTGTCGCTCGCGAGCCGTTCGCGAGCTGCTTGCGAACTGCGCGCGTGCATTTCATGTTCGTACGTAAGCTATATAATACGCGGCCACTATTTCTTATTCTGTTACGTCCGAAATGAGAATCTACATTTAGATCTTAAAATCCCCACCATCCAGCAGTTCACGAAACGCCTTTGCAAGCGTTTCTTCGATACTGCCGTGAAACACCGCAACCCCCTTATCGCATCGGCAGCACGATACGAACCCTCCCGCATCTCCAAGATTCGCCGTCCTAGGCATACTCTCGTCACCCCCGACGACCCCATTACCCTGCTCCAAGAGAGCCGTAAGGAAACCAGTACAGTTCGCAAACAATACAGACCGCCGTCCTTCCGTCCTCGCCGCCGATGCCCGCCGCGACAATCCCGTCAACGTCCTCCCCGTCCCTTACTCGAGCCAGCCCGCGGCGCTGACTTTTAAAATACCCCGTTAATAATAATAATATCCTTGTTCGATCCAGCCCGTCCCTTGCTGCCCTCCCCCAGCGACGCCCTAAGCCGAGGTCCGTACCCCACAGGGGGTGCCCTTAGCGTGTAGTCGCTTAGTTTTTAAGGTCAGTTAAGTAAGCCCTGGCTGGAGGCTTTGATTCTTGAATCGAGGCCGCCACAGGCAAGTCCGGTTAAGCAGCCGACAACCTCCTAGGTTGTCCTGCGAGAGGCCACACACTAAAAAAAAAAAAAATATTCTGTGACGCGGCGTACTCGAGCGGCGCGGGAGGTGCGCGCATGTGTCGCTCGCGGTACACTTGGCCCTTTCACACACGGGAGAGTAAGTATTTTTCTTATAAGTACGTATATTCTCGTAAGTATATTCCGACTTTAATTATTGCATGACAATACCTACCTGATATTTAATGCACTAATAACTGTGGCAACACTCTGTTGGCCATTGAATCATTACACTCATTTCTTTATATAGAATCCTACCTATCTACTTGTAAGTATTATTAGTTTGGACGTCTATTATACACCACGATTTTTTAATTAGTACAAAAAATAGGGCTTTATCCGTACCGTTACTGATCATATTTATGTAGTCAAAAGTAAAATAAACGAAATCCCAAAATTGTCCACGAAAATTTGTCATAGGTAAATTCGTAATTGAATCAATCATTCATATCAATTGCTACTAGAAAATACTACGCGCAGTGTTTTACCATTTTGGTCGCCATCCATTCATTCATAATCGTGTAAAATATTTCCATAAATTGCGTAACATTATTATTATTATATTATTTATTGAGACTTTACTTAAATAATAAAAAAACCTAGTAGTAGTCTAGTAAGCCCTATAAGTATTTGTACTAATTCAAAATTAGTGTTGTATTTATTGGTTTTGGAAAACAATAGGATTTTTACTGCAAGACTGCGGATACTATCTACGAAAAAAGTTAAAAAATCGTGAACTATAGTGCTCTCTGAATAATATTAGAGGATGATGGACAAAATATTTTCATATAATCATAATAAACAGGTAAGTACACTGTTTTATTTATTTAAGAGGGCCTTTCCCGACCCGTCTGCAGTCAGCTTGAGCATGATTTAAAAGTTTGTTGGTTCATCCAACGCAACCTACACTAATATTATAAAGAGGTAACGTTTTTTTTATGTTTTATTGTTTGTGGGTAATCTCAGGAAGCACTGGTCCGATTGCTAAAAATTTTTGGCAGATAGAAAGCTGCTTTATTCCTGAGTGACATTATAGGCTATTTTATGTACGCGGGCGAAGACGCGGGCAAAAGCAAATATGTAATAAATAATAACAAAATCATAAAAACTGAATCTTATATTCTATAAAAGGATAAACAGACTGATTAAAATATCAACGTAAAGCCGAAACTACTGGGACTAGGAACGTGAAATTTTGCACAAGGTTTCCTTTTATGACGTAGGCGAGCACTAAGAGAGGATTTTCCAAATTTTTTTCCCTAAGCGTAGGAAAGGGGGTCCAAAGGAGAAACCTAATTTCACGCGGGCGAAGCCACAGAAGCTAGTGGACCTGATAAGTGAAACACGTACGCGGTGACGAATACAATATTATTTATTAGGTCAACATAAGGAAAACACTGTTCTCAAGTGAGTGCCTTTGTGTCCTTTTTCAGAATTAAATGTCTGAACTTATTAGCTGCTTCATTAGATAACCGATTTTGATGCTATTTTCAAAAAAAGATTTAATTTTAATGCTATTTTCTGTTCAGTATAAAACATTGTTCAATAAAATACTTTTTACAAAAAAAAATACAACCGACTTCAAAGTAAAAAAAAACACTGAAAAGTGCAAAATAACTTTAATTTCGGAAGTCGGTGTTTCTATAATAGTTTTGTCTCTTCGTTATTTAACACCGACTTCCGAAATTAAAGTTATATAATGGGGCTTTGGAATCGGTTGTATTTTTTTGTAAAAAGTTTTTTATTTTACACTTTTTAGCTATGGTACCACCACTAAAAAGTACCCTCAGCCAAACAGACAGAGTGCATCTCATGACAATTCTAATAATCCCAAACACGGTTAGATTACATTAATTTATTACAGAGTTCCGGTGCCTAACTTCAGGCCATGAGGAGTTCTGTTCCATATCTTCGAAGTTCATGATCAAATCATACAATATTTCTATGGGACTAAAAAAAAAATTTTCAAAATCGGTCCACATCTGACCGAGAAATCGGTGAAAATACGTTAAAAAAAAACATTCAGCCGAATATACAACCTCCTCCTTTTTGAAGTCGGTTAAAAATACTAATACAGCACAGGCAACTCCGGTTAAAAGAAATTACAAAAAAAAATAATGATACTACAACATATATTACAAAATTAAAAAGTATGAGAGAACAGTGCCGTCAACGTTGTACTAAAAAAAACGCACAATAAAAAAATAATAACTATGAAGTAGATCGAAATAGAAAACAATCTATGAATCTTTAGTCTACGTAATACGTGGTACACATTCGCATTATAAAATAACCCTTCTTACAGTTGGATAAAAAGCCTCCGCCTCCGCCTCCTTGCGTCGTTAACCCTCAATGCTGAGTGTCGTGCGTGACCTAGAATAATAACTTTCTTGTGGAATAAATTACGCCATGTTGTCCTATCTTCGGCGATGTGGAGTAAAGAGTATTTACAATTTCTAAGTCCCGGCTTTCTTCGACAACAAAGACTTAGCAATAAGAGGCACTTATAAGAAAAATCAAAAGAGACCACCTAACAACAACAATCCTCGAAATATTTGAACAATCAAATCCCGTTCACATCGTCACTATAGACGAGTCCCTGGAAGATTGAGTCCTTCAGTTAAATGGAGGTATAGCTTCTGCTATCGGTAACATATGAGTTTTCTGTGAAACTTCAAAACTTTTGAAGTTTACCATTACCTCTGAATTTCTAGGCAAGCTTACATAGTAAAATTCCAAAGCACGAATATAAATTGGATGTAAAAGTTAATCCAGTGTAGCACGGATTTGGGATGCGTCTCGTATCATATAAAGTTATTTGGTATATTTTCATTTCATTAACATTCACAAGATATAATAAACGTGAGATATACCAACTGTTGATATAATTTCTTTACATATAAAATTTATATACTCTAAAACTTATTTCGTATAACCTTATTGGTTATAAAGTTTATTTCATCGAAAATCATTAGGTCTCGTTTAAAATATATATTTGTCGCAGCTGTCTTTAATCGTTTAACACTCTGTTAATATTACAAGTTGGCTCCGCGGCGTAATGAATTTAAAAACGTTAAGTGATGCGGCTGCGGAGCCTTGCAGCTGGATTAGATCAGGTTAGATTAGTGACCATTAGAATGCGATGGCGAGCAAACGAAGGGATCATGTGGGTTAGGTTTGGTTAGAACGATGACCATAAAAACGTGAAGGCAAGCGAGCGAAGCGAGAGTGCCGCGGCAGCGGCCGCCGAGCGCCAGATCGCCTTCTAATGTTAGTGAATCATTTGGATTAGGTTAAGGTAAAAGCCGCTATGATTTATTTATAGCGGCTATATATTTTTCGTTCTTTCATATTAGTCTAAATAAGTTTTATGTCTTTTGAGTGGTATATCTAAAGATTTTATAATCACTACTGTATGTGTACACATACTGTATGTTATGCTTTTATATAGTTATTTGAAAATTATATCAATCGTTTATTATATTAACTGATCGTTTTATCAAATATAATTATAGATTCAGTTGTTATATCTTGTAAATATTACAGATTTTGTAATTAAACCATATATGTTGTTTTGGGGGCTGAGTCACCCGCGTCCGTAGGAGAATACCCATAGATAGGCCCTACACGTGGTCCCCGGGTGGTGCTAATCAGGTGACATTAACTGGTGGTAGGTTTCGACCGATGGCTTGTGACCACCCACTGGGCAAAGACGTACCGCCAAGCGGCCTAGCCGTGTTCCGGTACGATGCCCAGTGTAGCCAATTTTGAGGAGTTGGGTCGAAGTGGCGGTTCTAATGTATGCAGACCAGCCGGACCCGCGCTGGTATTGACATATCGGGAGACTAGTCGCGGAGGGTAGCGGGATCCGAGGCACGGTGCACCGCTGGCCGACCGCAGTTAGTTGGGGGCCCAAGTAATGTGCTAGCCACACATGAAAGGCTGCCCCGCCAACTGACGAAAAATCCCGGAATGCACCATCGTGCTGGTTGGCGACCAGATGAGAGGGCCCGATGGTCATTTCCGGGGGGGCTCGGGCGTTCCCGCAGTCTCCAGACTAGTGCCCCAATGATGTTGTCCTGCCAGTGCGTGACGAAGGTTAGCAGCATGGGACTCCATTTCACTTCCTTCTCCTCTCCTACCTCACTCACAATATGCCAAGGTTGAAAAAGAGAAAAGTTAAACAGCGGCTGCACTCCCTCTCACTTGAAGTGCACCTCAGCAATATTAGAGGTCTGCACTCAAATCTCGCAGCAGTCCATCATCACCTGGAGACTGAAAAACCTTCCCTCTTTTTCCTTTCGGAGACGCAGATAAGAAGTCCGTCAGACGTGTCGTACCTGTCTTACCCAGGGTTTACCCTGGAGCACAATTTTAAACCACACGCTGGTGTGTGTTTGTACGTCAGGGACGACATCTGCTATCGGCGTCTCCGTAACCTTGAAGATACCAGGTTCTCAACGCTTTGGGCTCTGGTGGACACAGGCATGGATAAAATTATCTATGCTTGTGTCTACCGTTCGCACAGTGGTGATCAGGAGACGACCAGGCTCACACAGTACCTTAGTGAGGCGGCGGATGCGGCTCGGCAGAGGTACCCTTCCGCACAACTGGTGTTACTGGGGGATTTTAATGCCCACCATCAGGAGTGGCTTTTCCCATACCGGTGCACAGACCATGCTGGTCGAGAGATGCGAAAGCTTGCGCTAGCGTTAAATCTCACCCAGCTGGTCCAGGGAGCTACGAGGGTGCCGGATGTTGATTCGCACACGGCCAACTGCTTGGACCTTCTGCTGACAACAGATCCAGACCGCTATTCAGTGTCGATATCATCACCGTTAGGTAGTTCCGACCACTGTCTGGTGAAATCTGTATCAGTCTACTCTCCGCCTGATCCCTGCCTTAGAGGCACCAGGCGGGTTTGGCGATATAGGTCAGCAGATTGGGATGGCATGCGATCTTTCTTCGCATGTTATCCTTGGCAGCCTACTTGCTTTTCTTCGGATGATCCATCGTCGTGCGCAGATGCTGTGACAGATGTTTTGCGGCGGGGGATGGAGTATTACATTCCATTCTCTGACGTAACAATGTCTGGCCATGCTCGCCCTTGGTTTGGTGCGGAGTGTGATCGCGCTAACGCGCTTAAGCACACGGCATACCAGGCATGGGCCGACGCTCGTATGCATAAGGCGAGTGACGTGAGTCAGAAGAAGAGAGCCTTCAACAGAGCTGCCAAGTCTTGCAAGAAGGTGATGCGGAGGTCTCGGTTCGACCACATTAGCCGCATCGGGAACAAACTTGCATCATACCCTGCTGGTAGTAAGGCGTTTTGGTCCCTGGCTAAGTCGGTTGAATCGAACTTCTGCCGTCCCTCACTACCGCCACTGCTGAAACCCGACGGGTCGCTGGCCCATACCGCTGAGGAGAAAGCAAATTTGTTTGCCTCTCTCTTCGCGGAATCTTCGCGTCTAGATTCTGGTGACGCGCGGCCCCCTGTTAATCCTGATGGTTGCGAGACGAGTATGTCGGATATTCGCATCCATCAGAAGGACGTCCGTAGGGTGCTGCGTAACCTTGACGTGAACAAGGCTAGCGGTCCAGACGGGATACCGGCAATTGTTCTAAGAACGTGTGCGCCTGAACTGTCTCCGATCCTGACACGCCTATTTCGGCTTTCATTTGAGGCTGGAAAAGTGCCGATTGCATGGAAGCAAGCTAACGTACAACCCGTGCCCAAAAAGGGTAGTCGGGCTGACCCAGCTAACTACAGGCCAATCTCAGTAACGTCCATTCTCTGTAAGACAATGGAACGTGTACTCAACAGTAAGCTCCTGGCATACCTAGAAGCTAATGACATCCTAAGTGACCGACAATACGGCTTTCGCCGAAATCGGTCAACTGGTGATCTTCTAGCGTATGCTATCCACATCTGGAGTGAGGCCATCGAGAAACACGGGGAAGCTCTTGCCGTCTCCCTCGATATCTCGAAGGCTTTCGATAGGGTCTGGCACGAAAGCCTTATTAGTAAGCTTCCTTCTTTCGGATTACCTGCTGGTTTGTGTGCTTGGATTGCAGATTTCCTGAGTGACCGGTCCATCCGAGTGGTAATCGATGGTTGCTCGTCCGGTCAAATGGCTATTAATGCCGGGGTCCCTCAGGGGTCAGTGCTCTCGGCAACATTGTTCTTGCTGCACATAAATGATCTGCTTAAGCCCGGTACCTTTGGGTATGCAGACGACAGCACTGTTGCTGAGAGTTACATATCCAGCGCGCAGGCTAGTGGGTCACAGATCCAGTCTCTCCGAGAGGCTATGGTCGAGCGCTTGAACTTGTCCTTGGAGGCAGTCTCTGAATGGGGCGATGCCAATTTGGTCAAGTTCAATGCTGCTAAAACCCAGGCGTGTCTATTTTCCGCTAAAAGGAGCCAATTCAGCCCTGCTCCAACTTTCCGGGGCGTAACCGTGCCAATAACCGACCATCTTGATCTCCTTGGTGTTACGCTGACGTCAACACTCAACTTTGGGCCATACATCGAAGCAAAGGCTCAACTGGCAGCAAAAAAGCTGGGAATCCTCGCGAAGGTCAGACAGTACTTCACGCCGGAACAGCTGCTCAAACTTTATCAAGCGCAAGTTCGATCGTGTATGGAGTACTGCTCTCATCTTTGGGACGGATCTGCCCGATACCAGCTTGATGCACTTGAGGCAATTGAGAGGCGAGCCAAGAGGATCATTGGCAATGATGCACTCGTTGAGTCGAGGCTTCAAAGTCTTGAGCATCGACGCAGAGTTGCTAGCCTGTCGGTTTTCTACCGGTTGCATTTCGGGGAGTGTGCGTCGGAATTGCATAACCTAATTCCGCCTAGCCCGTTCCATCATCGGACCACCAGGCGTACGGCAATGCGTCACCGGTACATGGTGGACATCCCACCTATACGCACAAAACGCTTTGCGAACACATTCATAGTGCGTACAGCTAAGGAGTGGAATTCCTTGCCGGAATCTGTTTTTCCTGATGGCTACAACCCGGGAATCTTTAAGTCAAGAGTGAATAGGTTACTTCTAGGTAAGCGCGTTCCATCGTCGACCGCATCGTCGCTTTCCATCAGGTGAGTTAGCGGTCAAGCGCGAACCTATCAAGAATAAAAAAAAAAAAAATATATGTATATTACTTACCCACGGATTTGGTCTGACCAACTTATCGGACTCCTGCCTCTGGGTCTTTTCCCATCTACTTTCCCTGTCAGCAGTAACTTTCCAGGTTACCACATCTCTTTCTGGTTAAGTGGCTAAAGAAATCAAAGATTCTTCTTTGTCATATGGTGGTGAATCTCATGGGTGACTTGAGTTCGGCTATGGAGTCGTTGGTTCGATGCTCTGTTCTGGTACTCTAGTCAAAAATGAGCCTATATAGAAATAAATCTATCAATAAATATGTTCGAAACAATAATAATTAATAAAGTTAAGGTGGCTTTTTAGGTGGTAAATCATCCAATGACTCCTCCCGTTCCTTGTTTTCCTTCGTTCCCCGGGGTTCACGGGGCAAAAAATGGCCCCAGTAGTATTCGACCATGCTGGTCCCCTACGGTTTTGCTGACATCTTCTTGAGGCGCGCGTGGAACACTACGCGCCGTCGATGACTCGGGCTCGGTCCGGACAGTTACCGGACGGCCGGACGGCGAGCTACCAATTGCTCGCTGTCCGCAAGCCCACGCCTACGGTGGCTGGAAATCGGGGTCGGGATCCAGGCGGTTGGGGCGTGACAGCCGATCCCTCGCGCGTGCGGCCGCCTCCTTCGCTAGCATTACTGCTTCGCAAAAGGGGTCTCGGGCCCGGTGCGAGAGCTCATTGCCGCCGATCGCCTCGATAAGGACAAGGCGGTGCTCTGCCCAAGCGGGGCACACCTTTACAGTATAATGTTAAGGTGGCTGTGGTCTGAATAATATTAAAAAAAACATTGCAAAAAGAATGTCATAAAGAGGAAAAAAATTAAGCATTATTAGGCGTTTACACACTAATGCCTCCTAATAGGCTAGCAGGGAAGCCACTTGCCCAGAAGCACTCGTTGCCAAACAAGCGCATCTTCAACGTAGTCTTGAATCAAGATGCTTGTAATTCGCTGTTTTACAAGGCCATGCTTGATGTAGGTTTTGAACTTTCCCTAAAGGTATTCTGTCTTGTCACCCGTCTCTGTCACTGACACCCTTTTCTTTCATAGCACATCTCACAAAATCCATCCACCCTTTCTTTGGCCCCTCTCTCTCCACGAGTGTGGACATGGTAATGTAAATGTTGCAGTCAAAACTCTTAACCAGTCAAAAAGTACTATTGACTAGTAATATCAGTCAAAAGTACTTTTGACTGAACAGGTTGGTCAAAAGTGGTTTTGACTGAAAATTATTGGTTATTAGTACTTTTGACTGCAAGTTTGCCGTTAAAAGTACTTTTGACTGACGCTCTTCGTCAAAAGTAGTTTTAACTGCAATAAAGCATCAGTCAAAAGCACTATTAGTATTAGTAGTTATTAGTGTTTTCTTTTCATCAAACGCGTCTTCCACATCCATTGCAAACCTTTCAAATTTTTCTTTTGTCATCACATTGAAATGACTATCTTTCATATCTTCTATCGCTTAAATTCTTTGCAAAAAGCATTCTTTCTTTTCGTAGTCACTCATTTTTGTTCTAATATCAGCACGTTCTCCACTAATAATGAGTAATATAAAAGTTTATAGGGTGGTATAGCCGGTTTGCCGGCCACCTCTGGTTTTCGGCCAATATGTCGTTATATTAATATAATAAGGCAACTTTACCCTACTCATTTCAAAAACAACGACTACTTAATTTATTGGTATAAACCCTACAATATTTTAAATTTGTAGCATTTTAATGATCCAACTGTTTCGTCAGTGAGCCTCCGAAAGTCTTACAGAGCACGCGTGTGTCGAAATCAGTGAAAAAAATAGTGCGCGCGG
The DNA here is from genome assembly GCA_905147345.3 of Mythimna impura. NCBI lineage: Eukaryota > Metazoa > Arthropoda > Insecta > Lepidoptera > Noctuidae > Mythimna > Mythimna impura. Next base: position 3,899,019 of record LR990365.1, on the reverse strand, counting down.
AATTTTTGCAAGGTAAGTTTCAAACTTGATTATCGATATATAAATATAAGTTGTTGTTCTGTCTACGAGAGATAAGTTTAGTTAGTGTTATTTTATTTAAAACGGAAGAAAGATTATGTCATTTACATTTAAACTCGATGGCCGGGAAACTAGATAGTGATTTGGGTGACTATTTGTTTCTCGGCCGGCCGGCCGAGATCTAGAAGAAAACCATTCACATTGAATTAATTATTTCTAGTATTAGGTATATAAGAAATGCTTTAACGGAAATAATTTATGCAAAAAGCAGAACCGCTTCTCATTTATGTGATTAGATTTCGGCCGCATATTTTGAGCCAAATATGTGGTAATGACACTTTTTAGTCATTGAATATTTGACGGCCGAAAATAGGACTTTTAATATTTACTTTTCGGCCTAGGCTAAGCGATGTGTCCAAAAACTAATAATTTGCTAACTGATTCTCGGTTAGTAAAAACTACAGATAATAAATGACAATAAATAAACTAGTTGAATCGAAATCTTCACTCAGACGAACAATACAGACATAAAGGGACATTTCTATGATTTGATTTATCAGCTATTTAGAAAATTAAGCAAGTTGACCAACGGCTGAAAACTAATACATTCATGTCAGTTTTCGGTCAACTCTAACGATACGGCCGAAAATTAATCAATTTCAATTTGGTTTCCGGCCGTGTTTCAAGGGATGGTCGAAAATTAGTGCAAAAAATTTCTTTTTCGGCCAGTCAAAAAGCAGATGGCCGAAAATTAGCTAACGTAAACTTAGTTTTCGACCGTTTTTAAAAGGACGGTCGGAAATCAGATGTTTTAAATCTAGCATTCGGTCATATTTAAGAAAATTTAATTGTGTAGGTACATAAAAATTATTAATCTATTGATATTGTACCTAAATGAAGAAAAAAAAAATCTTACAATCGTATGTGCATAGGTACGAGGCATGCCTTTTAAGTTTTGTCGTTTGAAGAAAAAAACACAACTAGAACCTTATAGTACTTTTTATTGTTTTTCAAAGTATTCACCACGTAGCTTAATACACTTTTCCATTCGCTCAAATCAGTTATTATAACATTTATTCCACTCTAAAGTGGGGGTGTTCAAAATGGCTGACTTGAAAGCGTCGACTGCTTCTTCACCGGACTGGAACCTTTGACCACGAAGACTTTTCTTAATTTTAGAAAATGTAAAGAAATCGTTAGGGCTTAGGTCAAGACTGTATGGAGGCTGGTCAAGAATTTCTACTTTTTCCTGCTTCAAATACTCAATCGTTTGACGAGCGCTGTGTGAGCTTGCGTTGTCGTGGTGCAGGATGATGCGTCGCTTTGAGTTAGATTTTCGAAGTTCGGCAATGACTTGTGGTAAACAAACTGTGGTATACCACTCTGCGTTAACCGTTCTACGATCTTCAAGTGCAATAGTCGCTACATGGCCGGTTTTTCCAACGAACGTGGCAACCATCTTCTTTGAAGTGCTTCGGGAACGAACAACTTTAATCGGCTTTGGCTCGTCTTGAAAGACCCAGATTGTAGATTGTTGTTTGGAATCAGGATCGTAGGCATAGATCCAAGATTCGTCACCACTGAAGATGTCGTAGGCGTGATTTGACTCTCCTTGGTTGAACCTTTGCAGAGTTTTCTTACACCATCTGACGCGGGCCGCCATGTGATCGTTGGAAAGCAGATGCGGTAACCAACGGCAAACTAGCTTTCTCACACCAAGCGCTTCATGCAAGATCTTCTGAATGGTTGTCCCTGAGATGCCTAATAAAGCCTCTGTCTCTCGATACGTCACATGACGATCTTCGAGAATTAGTTGTCTCACAGCAATGATGTTATCTTCAGTGAAGGTGGATTTTGGGCGTCCTTCACGAGATTTGTCACTAACACTAGTATGTTCACGCTGGAATTCTAAATACCAGCGTTCGACAGTCCGCAGACATGGGGCTTCATCACTGAATACAGATGTTAGCTCTTCAAGACACTGAAGCCGTATCAGGCCTCTTCTAAAGTTGTAGAAAATTATTGCAAATTATTGCACGAACATTTTCCGTAGAAAGATTCATTTTCGTACGTAACCTGACAGATTCCAATCGACGCTGTGACTAAACAATAGCATTAATCTTAATACTTTCAACTGTTTTGAGATTCAAAATTTAAACACATTCGAATATAGAACAGTTCCAAATTCAAAATTGCCGGGAAATATGGAAACGACAGAACTTAAAAGGCATGCCTAGTATTGTTGAATGTAATTTGTACACGCTTAAAATTCAGTTATTAATTTCCGTGAGTTTTGATTACGGAAAAAAACCTTTAATACCTTCAAATAAAGTGAAGGTTCCGATGCAGTTTTATTATTTTTTTAAATGAAACTTATTTTTTAGTTATGCTATCTGGGATAATTAATTGATATTTTTTTCATCCCTAGCACGTCAGATTTTTATCCCTGGCTGCCGAGGTCTCAAACAATAAATTATGATAGTTTTATTACTGGGTGAAAACTTGTAGTCTATGTTCGCCACTACATAGTTTACTTTTTATGTTTTAATGGAACAGTTAATGAGTTGTGCAATGCAAATGTGTGTAAAGATAAGTAAAGTAATCAACCGTCTTAATTTTATTTTCAGATGCCTCCCAAGAAAAAGAAACTTAAAAAAGATATTAGAAAAAAGAGAACTCATTTTCAATATACCGAAGAAGCGTTAGCTAAAGCTGTGCAGGCCATAAAGGCTGAAAAAAAAGGTATTAGAGAAACTTGTCGACTTTATGGTGTTCCTCGGTCAACGATCCAAGATCGAATTGCGGGTAGAATGAAAGAACAGCCTCGAAAAGTTGGTCCAGAGCCTATATTAGGCCTTGATGGAGAGCAAAAAGTTGTGGACTGGATTATAGAATTAGCAAAATGTGGTATTCCTGTAAGCAAAGAGGTCTTGCTGGAAACAGTTACAAAATTAGTAAAAGATATCGGAAAAGAAGATAAGTTTCCTGAAGGGCGACCGGGACAAACTTGGTACCAAAGTTTTCTAAGAAGGCATCCGGAGATTAGCGTACGTGAACCCGAAAGTATTAATAAAGCCAGGGAAGCGGTAAAAGAGAGCTCGATTAGAAAATGGTTTACAGATCTTGAATATTATTTGACTGAAAGAGGAATGGCAGACATCATGAAAGATCCTGACAGAATATTGAACGGTGATGAAACTGGAGTTCCACTATGTCCAAAATCAGGTAAAGTCTTAGCTCCGAAAGGTTACAAAAATGTTTACATTGTTAAAAGAGGTAACGAAAAAGAATCACTTACGGTTTTAATAATGATGACTGCATCAGGGAAAGTATGCCCTCCACTTGTAGTGTTTCCATACATAAGACCGCCGAAAGCGGTTGTAGAAAATATGCCAGAAGGTTAGATAATAGGAAAAACTGAATCAGGTTGGATGCGTTCAGATGTATTTTACGAATACATTGCTAACGACTTTAATGACTGGTTAGTGAAGAATAACATGAAAAAACCAGTAATCCTTTTCGTTGATGGACATAAATCACTTATGTCGATGGCCTTAAGTCTCTTTTGTGATGAAAATGGCATTGTTTTATATGCTTTACCTCCAAATACTACTCACATTATGCAACCAGCCAATGTTAGTGTGTTTAGACCTTTAAAACAAGAATGGAAGAAAACTTTAAGAAATTGGCAAGCCAAACCGGAAAACCTCAATAAAACCGTGACGAAGATAAATTTTTGTAAAGTATTTAAGGAAACCGTGGATGTAGATATGACACAAACTATTAAGAACGGATTTAGAAAGTGTGGGCTATTTCCCTTCAATGTAGATGCAGTGGATTTCACGAAATGCGTAAAGGATTTTCAGGAAAGAAGGAAGAAGAGATCACTATCCTCCGGCGGATTAACGGAACGAGATTTCGCAAGTGCAGTAAAAGTGGTTGTTTCGATAAAAGAAAATTTATTGAAGAGAGGGATTGATCCAGATACGGTCTGTAATGAAATAGAGTTGGCGAAGTCATCCTTCAGTAAAAATCGACGGTCAACTTCCAAAACACCACGTAAGTCTACTGAAGTTGTTAATTCTTCTACGTTCAGAACACCTGAACAAATCAATTTTCTCGATAATATGTCTACTGAAGTTGTTGATTCTTCTACGTTCAAAACACCCGAACAAATCCATGTTCTCGATAATATGAATATCAATACTGCAGAAAGTGTTAGTGTTATTGAAGACTTTTCTTTGCTTGATGATATCTCAATTCCGGGTGTTGGATCATACGTTTCGTTAAGTGACATTTCTGTTTTAAACATTGCCGACATAAACTTGACTGAGGATCCAAATGCAACACAAATAACGGTAGCCGAAATGCCTGCTCCCCCGTCGCCATTGTCTCAAAAAAATGATGTATTTAAAAACCGATTGAGATTTCCAATTAGCCAAACTGGAATTCTAAATACTAAGAAGAAGAATATTAATGCATTTCCAAGTGCGATATCGTCAGAAGCTTGGAGAGATTTCCACAATTTGAAAGAAAAAGAAAAGCAAAAAAAGATAGACGAAAAAAATAAAAGAAAAGTGGAAAAGGAACAAAAAAAATGTGAACCGAAACCAAAAAAACCGAAGATAGTTAATAAGAACAAAAATGCACTTAATATCCCAAAGAGTAATCAGACTGAAGACGAAAACGAGATTACCAAAGAACAAAACATGGACAATAATATTAAAAATATTGATCAAGATGTAGAAATCAATACTAAGAAGACTAATATAGTTATAAATAAGACTGATATTGAAAAGAGTGATTCCGAAAATATTAAAGAAATAAATAAGGAAAATGAGATAAGAGTCACTATTGAAGAAGAGGATGTTGATCACGAGTTAGACATTTTTCCGTAATCTCAATATTATTTTATTGCAATTTTTTTTCAAACCCATGTTCCTACTATTAATAATATTTTTTTAAATGAAAAATTTAAAATCGTTGATTTATTAAGTTTTTTTGCTTCTATTCCATTATAGAACCTACTGAATAGCAAATAGAGATCATTTTTCATATAGTAGATTAGTGGCCGAAAACTAGCAAAATAGTGGCCGGAAACTGGCACAGGTGGCCGAAAACAGGCAAAATGGCTATTTTCAGATATTTTTTTTTTGTTATTTTACTAAGATGTTGACGAGTAAAAGGTCTCAAAATATCAAATCTACATGATCTTTTGAGTTCAAAAATATTTTTGAAACTGATCTTCGACTATATTACTAAGGAGAAAAATCGCCACAAAGTCATACATTCACTTAACTGGCCGAAAACCGGCTAAGTCACCCTATGTGCGTTTGTCGTTATTTTTATCGACCATCTTAACTTTTTAAGAGTTTTGACTGATACGACCAGTCAAAAGTACTTTTGACGAAATCACTTAGTCAAAAGTACTTTTAACCAGCTCCATTAGTACTAGTACTTTTAACTGTTATTTTAGTCAAAAGTATTATTGACTAAAGCATACGGTCAAAAGTACTTTTGACTGATTTTGCTAGTCAATAGTACTTTTGACTGGTTAAGACTTTTGACTGCAACAAATAGTACTTTTGACTGGTTAAGAGTTTTGACTGCAACATAAACACAACTTGCAACAAAATATAAATTAGTAGAATTATTACAAAAGTTGACCGATATTCATATTAGAAAGTTTCTAATAGAAACTTATATTTACAGGTCACTCATCATCAGCTGAAGACACGAATCCTGAAACAGTTCATCGTGTGGTGAGGTGCACTTCCTAAACGACCATTAGAAGAATCAAAACTGTGTTTTCACGTCTTTTGTATCTAAGTAACGAAAGCGAATCAATAACCATCAAACCATGAACAGTCAAATGTATAAAAAGCGTGCAGGCACGTCGGGAATCCAGGGACACCTATACGAGACTAAATTGATTAGTCTAATATATTTTAGATTGATACATGACGACAGTGTCGAGCACTTTAGTTTGTCCACCAATAGAGATGACGTTGGTGCCTTCGATGACATTTGTTTTATAGCAAATATAAAGGGATTCGATAAACCCCTCGCTGTGTTCCTTCAAGCCAAGCACAGGGAAAACGATAAACTTCCCACATTCACTAGTAAAACTGATTTGATGAAATACTTCGATAGTTATTTAGAAATAAGACGCGCTTTCAAACAGAACAATAAGGATATATTCTTTAAAGGAAAGTTTAATGAAACTGAGTGTATTTTCATTATGTATACTACAGCGAAGGAGGATCCTAATCACAGAGTATATGATGGTACTTTTGCTGACTATTTGAATGAACTTATAGGAACTGCAGGTTGTTGCACACAGCCATCATACACAGATGATGATTTGGACATGTTATGTGAAATAGTTGTGAAAGAACAAATCACAGCACTAGCTAAACAGTTGGCGAAGTTCATTAGTGATGAATCTGATAGCGTAATGTCGATGAATAACGATACCATGTTGCGCTATCATGTTATTCTAGCGCTCAACGTTTTTGATGTTTCTGAAATCCAACTAGAAGGACATCGGATTGCTAGCTTTAGAAAAGACTTCTTTACAACCAATGACGAATTTATTGTGCTGATCAAGAACTTACTGTGCTTAGAGGTACTCAATAAACAAAATTCTAAAGAGACTGATGTACAAAGCTTGTTGAAGTTCCTTAGAGAACCCTCGGATGTGAAGACACTAAGTAAATTGCTGATAGGAAGTGTTCTTAAGTATAAAAACAACAAGTTAGAATTTATTAGCAAATCGATAACTGACGATCTTAAGCGACAACTCGATAAAGCAAATGTCCCACAGTCGATTGTCTATGAAGCAGCAGAACTGGCTGCTAAAGAGTATTTACTGTCTCTGAAGCTTAAAGTCCCGGTTTTCTTCGGCAACAAAGACTTAGCAATAAGAGGCAATGATAAAAAAATTAAAAAGAGACTAATCTACCTAACAACGAAAATCCAAGAAATAGTAGAACAATCGAAACCTAATCACATCATCACTATAGACGAGTCTTTGGAAGAAGGACTTCTTCAGTTAAATGGAGGCATAGCTTCTGCTGTCGGCAACATACTAGTTTTCGATGAAACTTCAAAACTTTTAAAGTTCACAGACACCTGTGAATCTCTAGGCAAGCTTGCCAGAACATGGTATGAAACACTGAATAATAAAATTCCAAATTTGCACGAATATAAATTGGATGTTAAAGTTAACAACTTCCCAAAACTGTCCTTTGAACGAGGACAATTTGACGAGGATTTGGTAAGAGATTTCTATAAAAAATTACTATTTTACACGAACCAAGCTGATCAAAATCGCGTAGAGGATATTTTGAGAGCAGAAATAGAAAATCACCCTTGCAATGACGTCAAAAACTTTAAAGACCGATCTGGATTGATATTTCTAGAATATCATGATAAAATTCAAAAACTGTGGATGACGCCTAACGTAGGACCATATCTTACAAAGAAAAGTAAAATATATGAGGATGCAGTGACTTACGCTATGAGTCAACCATTAAAAGGTGTTTTAAAAGATATGCATAGCAATAAGAATCAAGACTTCACATTTAATGATGACGTTATGAAAGAGTTTGTGTTGCGTAAAAAGGTTCTTGGTACTATTATTGTTTCTGATAGCTGTGTATTAACAGTTGCTAAAGTAAAACAGTATCTAGGAAAGAAGGATCATATCGTATTAGATTTAGAGAATATTTTCAAACTATCTTTAAAAACCCACAACACTTTATGTGAAGAATTGACAAACACAGCTAAAGAGAAGATATTTATTATTGTTTGCAATATTTCTCAAGATTTCAGTACTTCTTGTAAACGGCTTGAAACTATCGCAAAAGCTGTTGATGGCAAGCAAATAATAGTAATTACAAAGACAAGGCAAGACAAAATTTCTGTTAAAATGATGATAAAATTTTTCCCACAAGCAAACGATGTTTGGAACGATGAAAGAATAATTTTCACTGAATTAACTGTAGAATCTCAGAAAAAGTTCTTAGCGACTACTAAAATAAAATTTCAGGATGAAGACGTCAGCTTAGATACAATCGTAGACGTCAAGTCTATAGGACTTACAAATTATGGCGTTTTTCATAAAATTATAAATAATGAAACTGTCAAAGTTGGTAATATGCCTTTGTATAGCAATTACGAGAAGCAGTTCTATATTGACAGACGAGTTAGTCGCGGCCAGACACGAAAGCACAATCAGTTTGATGATGTCAAAGATAAGGTTTTAAAAACTTTGTACGATCTGGAAGACGATCTTGTACTTATAACAGCTGAACGAAGGATGGGTAAGTCAACTCTTCTCAGTCACTTGATATCAAAAACAAAGGAACTCGATCCTAAAGCTTGGATTGTTAGAATAAACATACAGAAGTACGAAAGAATATTAAGGACTAAAAATTTTTTCAACATGTGTTGGAATATTTGGGAATTAATAAAACAAATTGCAGTGGGCGATGAATCCATTGATCATATAAAGGAACAGATAGAATCACCAAATAAGGATTTTCGTCTAAAAATGCCTTTACGTGATAGTTATTTAGAACTGTTTCAGGATCAAATATTCTTAGATTATTACAAAAGGGGTAAACTGATATTTGTTTTCGAGGGCTTCGATGAAATTAATCCGAAATATAAAATATTATTTGGCAAATGGCTGAAGGAGGCAAAGAACAGTGATTACAAGAATAAAATCTGGATCACATCATCGTCATCATCCAAGTTAGAACAGTGGTTCGGTCCATCGTACAAAATACAAAACTTTTCACACCTCGAACAGGAGATATACTTGAAAAAAATATGGAAGTTCAAGATACAATTTAAAAACCTTAATACCAAATTTATCCTGAATATTGAAGATTTCGTGGGTTACATGCACATAAGAAAGATCAAAAGTGAATACTTGAGAGTCTACGTTGTATTTTTGGAATACTTAAAAATGGAGTGTTTGGATCGGGACATTGACTTTCCTTATACTGAATATTATAATCATTTTAAGGTGAGATTTGGCCTTAGCAAAAGCACAATCCTATATATCCCTGACGACACAACGCCGGAGTATTTATACGACTTAGCTAAACAAATTTCGGCAATAACAGTGAAGGCATGGACAGAATGTGCAAAATGAAGTGCTAATTTTCAGGCATCCCATGTCAAGGCGCTCCTTGTTGCTCTCTTCATCGCTGCCACTGTGGTGAAGTTGTCATCAGCCTCGGACACCACGGTCTGTCATGCAGCCGAAGTGCAGGTAGCATAGCACGGCATGCGAATATCAACGATCTGCCACCGTCAGCGTTCCCGTCACCTGGCACACGGCGATGGCAACAGACTGGACGGCATGTCTTTATTTCCATGGAAGATGGGACGCTACTCGTGTCGATACTCTTGCGCCATCCCATCTTCCTCGCTCGTCGTGCTATGCTGATGCTGCTGCTATGGCTGCGGAGACCCTCAAGCAGCGGAAATATAAACGTTCAGAGTTCTATTACTGCCACACCTTTGCAGCGCATTGAGAATGTTTCCCGATGCGCACCGACAACTTTGATGCATTATGGCGAAAAAATCGTCTCGATGCTTCGCAGGTTGCGTGGTAGAGCTAACAGCATCCTGCCCTCGATAGCCATCCGACGAGTAGACAGCCCGCTTGTGCGTACGCTGGTCGATCGGACCAAATTGTTATTCGTTATTATGTACTAACATAGGCTAAGAGATTTTGTTACTAACACAGTCGACCTCTGCTGTCATAATGAATAAATAAATTATTATTTTTATACATTCATTTATCTCAGGACCCTGAGGGTCACCCATCACACTACACTAACTCCCTTTTCTTTCATATCACTGAGGAGTGAGGCCAAAGAAAAGATGGATCGATTCCGTGAGGACACAATCCCGCCCAAACACTAAAAGGATCAAAATAACTTTAATTTCGGAAGACGGTGTTTCTCAGTATTGTTTGTTTCTTATTTAACACCGACTTCCGAAATTAAAGTTACTTTGATCCTTTTAGTGTTTTTTTTTTAGTGAAATCGGTTATTTTTTTTTTAAGTTTTTATTTCACACTTTTTAGTTGCGATACACTTATAAACAGAGTGCCTATTTCTCGTGACAATTCCAATTAACCCAAACACTGCTAGGTTATATTGATTAATTACGGAGTTCCAGTGCCTACCTTCCGGCTCCATCATCATCAGATCACTTCGATGATACCATTTTCAACGTAACTATTCAGAACCATTCATTTATTTGTATTGTCAAAGTCGCTTATCTTCTTGTGATATCTATGTGAGTATGAAGTTCCATTGACCATTTCTGGTCTTTTTCATCAGTTCCACTTCATCAAATGTTTCTTTTTGACTGTAAATGCTTAAGTTTTCGATGAAAATACCAAAATCACTATACGATTGCCTATAATATTTGAGGAGTTCCCTCGATTCCTCATGGATCCCATCATCAGAACTAGATTTTGAAAAAAATAAGACCAATCTGGAAGCATATCCTATAAAAGATAAAAAATAATTTTGCAAATCGGTCCATAAACGACGGAGTTCTGAGGTAACATAACATACATAAAAAAAAAATACAACAGTTGATCCTCCTCCTTTTTTTGAAGTCGGTTAAAAAATAACCGACTTCACTAAAAAAGTACCAGGATCAAAATACCTTGAATTTCGGAAGTCGGTGTTAAATAAGAAACAAACAACACCGAGAAAAACCGACTTCCGAAATTAAGTTTATTTTGATCCTTTTAGTGGTTTTTTAGTGAAGTCGGTTATTTTTTTTTGTAAAAAGTTATTTTTTAATATTAAAACGCACCATAAAAAATAAAAGTTTTCAAAATGTTTAAAGGTATAATTTGTTTATTTACTTTGATGTATAGGACAGGGTAGATACACAGATATGCATTTTTCTTTTTGTGCACCACTGAAAATAAATGCGAAAACTACCAATTTAGTAGACTAATTTTAACGCTGCCCCATTGTGCAAGTGAGACACAACCATTTTTAGAAAGGGAAGTCGAGACAATACCTCTTGAACGTACTACATTTAATAGAAAAAGATCTTTATTTTGAAGAGCTTAGAGTTTAAATTTGAAAGTCATAAACAAGGCTAATCTATACGATACCTCAGAATATGTAATAGTACCTACTGATACTAGTTGACGATGAATCACAATTTATAATCATTCTATAAAAAAAACATTGTTTTGGTCACATTGTTATTAAAGTTCTTACATGTGTTGACACCAAGAATTTGATATAATTTTACGTGTATAATATAATGTGAATTATTGAGTGCTGTTTTCAAATCTAGGAGAATATTGGACGATTGGCTGAAGCTGAACATAAATAGTAGAATTTAGGTAAGTTTTAAGTTTCAACAACACAACGTTTTGATAGCCGTGCGATAATTACGAGATTTCTCTTTAGAATTACCGTGGCCCTGTCATATTCTGATGTTTTTGCAGTATTTGGCAGCAGTGGCGTAGCGGAGACTAGTTTAGATGTGGGCGCAGGCGCATCAGCGGGGCCTTTTTCTTTCAGCAGTGTTCGATTTCGACCATATCGTATCTTACCATCAGGTGAAAAAGTGATCAAAAGAGAGCCTATCTTTTATAAAAAAACCCTCGTTCTTAAAGAAGCGAGGGCTTGCGCGGGGCCCCTTTGGGAGCGAGGCCGTGGGTGAGGGCTACTACTATCTACTCTAATTTTGTAAAGCTGAATAATTTGTTTATTTGTTTGAACGCGCTAATCTCAAGAACTACTGGTTCGAATTGAAAAATTCTTTTAGTGTTTGATAGCCTATGTATTAAGGAACGCTGTATAACATCACGTTACGACCCACGGGAGCGGTGCAGTAACCAAAGACTCAGGTGACACCACAAGAGACAAGTCAAGACAACAGTGTGTTAGCGATTTTTATGATTAGTTACATACATTATGATTATTTTCTGTATTAGCAACATTAAAATGTATTTATTTTGCACTGACAACTGGAACGTTATGCGACTTGACAGCTCAGCGGTATGACAGTTAGAAGAGTTTATAAAATAACGCGCTGCGCTGTCCTCTCCTGACACATTCCATTCCAGTTTTCGGGGTAAGGAACATCTCAGTGTAAGTGCTACTATATAATTATTATTATTTTAAATGGTATTGATTTATGATATTTGTAATAATTGTGTGCAAGGCAAAAGTATAGAGGTTGTGTTACCCGTTTTGGTCGTTTTATTTAAAACCTTCCCGCTACACTATGTCTAGGTACACTAAATAAGTTTCTTATCCAATCTTTCTCTAAAGTTAACACATTAGCTGACAAGTGTTTACAATAAGCATCATTTTATCATAAAATGAAAAGTTATCGACCCCGCATTCCGAAATATGATATTTTCGATGTTAGCGCTCTAAAATCGTTCCGAATTGCCGTAAACGCATACACAGGTGATTTGGGGGCCATTCATTGATTACATAAGTCAATTTAGGAGGGGGGGAGGTCGACCGTGTATTATTTTTTCTTACAAAGGAGTGGGAGTCTTGATGGTTCTTACGTAAGATCATAAAAATACGCAAAGTTAAGTAAACCGCAGATTACCCTCTTTTTTTAGTTTAAGTTCTTATAATCCATACGAAAGTTGTCTGGTAGATATCGCTGTCAGCGATGAGACCGCCATTGTACCCATTTAAGTTTCTGTGGAATTGTTACTATTTTGGTGTACAATAAAGATAATTCTATTCTGTTCTAAAGTTAAGAACTGATTAAGCTCGGGCAAACATTTTAGATGTTTGCCCGAGCATTATAGTATTATCATTAGAGTATTTGATTTAATTTTATGATTATTATGGATTATTGTTTTGGATTATTATTATGGATTGTTATTATGAATTGTTATTTTTATTATTGTAGATTACTATTATGTAGGGATTATTTTATAATTTGTTATGTACAACATATAGGATTAGTATCTAATATAATCAATTGGCATTAATAATTAATTGGCATTCTAATATCTAAAATATAAAATTAATTAAGAAATGATTTCAATTATATTACAATTATATTTCAATTATTTATAAGCAGAAGCAAAATATGTAATAACTAGATAAATATAATTAATGATCGGATAATTCCAATGTTCTGATTTTAATTTCTCATAGTTATGATGTGTAATTAACTAATTTAAAATTTGTTTACATATTGTTAGATGTGGTAGTAGAATAAAAAGTCTATTTTATTTTATTTTATTTATTTATAAGCTCGGGCAACCGCGCGAATGTCGATATGCATTTGGATGCGTAGGTATAGGTCAGTGGCGGATTAAGCCAGCACTGCCTGTAGCAAATTCGACCAAGGGGCCCCTGTGTAGACCTATTTAATACTATTATTCTCATTCTTATTCTCAATAACCCAGTGGATTTTAAGATACGTGGAAATTTTTGACTGGCCTGTTGGTCGGGTGGTCGGTAGCCCTGACAGATATGCCGGAGCTCGTGGGTTTGTTTCCCACCCAGGATAAATGTTTGTATGATAAGCACGATCATTTGTTCTGTGTCCGGGTGTAATTTCTCTACAATATGTATGTATTTAGAAACATATATGTTATTTAATCATTTGTCTAGTACTCATAGCACAACCTCTGCTTAGTTTGGGACTAGTGAGCGTTGTGTGACAAATGTGGAAATTATTATTATATTATATATTATTATAATTACGGTAATGAGGAAAACCTAAGAGATTGACTATCATATTCAATGAAATAATTAGCTGTATTCGGATTCAATATATTTCAATATATACACTTTAACAAAATTTTTTTTGCGTTCAAGTGCAGAATTCCCAAACGCGCGGAACCCCCGGATGCGCGGGCCTGTAGCATTTACTACTCTTGCTACATGACTAATCCGCCACTGGCATAGGTAAAATATTTCCATGGCAACGTCACTGCGCCTCCCCGCTTGTGAACTAGACCCTACTTATTCGCGTAAACGACACACTTTTAAACGTCGCGTTCCTAAAAATGGTTACTTTTAAAAATAAACATCAAAACCAACTAAACGTATATTATTATTTTTCCTTTAGATTCATACGTAATAAATATTAAATAGAGGGAGAGGTGTCAGCCTATTCTTATTTTTTTCTTATTTAGGGGGTCAAAAGCTGTAAAAATCGTATTACATAATAAATGAATGGCCCCTTGTTGACGGACTAACAGTACTGTTATCGTAATTCGGAACGCGGCGCGAATATTATGTCGTTACGTCAAAGTTCTATTAATATCTAAGATTTAGTATCATAACATGTTATCAGTGGATTGCACGCCATTATCACGGCGATAAAGTCCCTCTTTGTGGAGGTGGCGTCACAGTGTCCTCACCTTCCGCATGACACAGGTCCTCACCGGACATGGTAAGATCGGGGGGTTCCTACATCGAATTCAGGCAACAGATACGCCCAGGTGTCACCATTGTGCGGACCGCCTGGAAGACACGGCAGCAGTGTGCCCCGCTTGGGCAGAGCACGCCCTGACACTGACTACCAGCCACAGTGCGCATACCGTGGCTGGTAGTTTGGTTTGCGAACGACGAGCATTAAGTAGCTCGGCGTCTAGCTACATATTTTTTTAATACTTTCATTGTTAAAAAAAAAAACGTACTTCTTGGAACAAGTTTTGTGAAATATTCGTGTTCCAATTTACTTTTGATGCTATCGCGTTCTCACTCGCTTGTTACGAGTATATACTAAACGTAATGATGACATACCTATCACATCACTTCGTGAAGAACTAAAAAAAAATTGTTCATAAAAAATTTTGTTTAAAATTTAGTAAATCCTGCAAATAGAAAAGGTCGAGTTAGCTGTTTTTGGGAGATATAAACAATTTTTTTTCTCGAAATTAAGATAGGTTTAGGTACATATATCTCGCGCTGAAACTGTTGACACATCTATTTAAGTTTTTAATTATTTTATTGTGTAATTCAGTTCGATGTATGTTTAGAAATGTTGAAAACTGTAAATGCTTTTTTAGGTGTTTTTTTTTTTATTCTTGATAGGTTCGCGCTTGACCGCTATCTCACCTGATGGAAAGCGACGATGCGGTCGACGATGGAGCGCGCTTATCTAGAAGTAACCTATTCACTCTTGACTTAAAGATTCCCGGGTTGTAGCCATCAGGAAAAACAGATTCCGGCAAGGAATTCCACTCCTTAGCTGTACGCACTATGAATGTGTTCCCAAAACGTTTTGTGCGTATAGGTGGGATGTCCACCATGTACCGGTGGCGCATTGCTGTACGCCTGGTGGTCCGATGATGGAACGGGCTAGGCGGAATTAGGTTATGCAATTCCGACGCTGTGAGGTGTTTCTTAAGGACATTCTCATAAGCAGTTACTTAATCGGCATATGTTCTCGTGTAGTTACACGAGAACATATGCCGATTGGAGCATTGCTGGATGTACGGGCAATCCAGTCTGTTGGCGATCATCGCTAGGACGGTGCTGGCGCTGCCCCGCACTCTCCATACCAGAGACGCACACCGCTTGCGCATCGTCGCATGGAAACAGTCGGTACGCGCATCTGCAAACATGCCCGAGGCACTGCAGTGGCGGGGCAGCCTCAGCACCGCCCTGAACGCGTAGTTGAACTGGACGTGGATGGCACCATGCCGAAAGATGGCACTGTATGGGCAAAGAATACTTTGCCCACAGACTGCACGTGTAGAGGGACGTACTCATCTCTGAACCGTGTTATTTTTACCTCCTTCGAACAGCGTGCAAACCTGCGAGCCAATGCTCATAATGTAAACTTTTTATGTTATCTACAGGAGGCTAATTTAGTATATATATACATCTTATCTATTAAATATTATAACTTATTAGGTATATATACAAAGTGAAAAGAATAATATGTACAAACGGGTAGAAAACTAACTCTTAAGATATCCAAAAAATTCGTCCATATCAATGAGGCATTTTTCCCATTGACATCTTCCTCATTAGAAGATGTCAATGGGAAAAATGCCCAGAACCCGGGATAGCAATGCTGATTCGTTGACCGAAGAAAAGCCCAGCCCTCTGGTCACGCGAACAGTCGACCAGCTGTTTGCTGATATCCCGATAAGCTGAGACATGAGACAACTCGATGAGCGCTCGGACCCCATGGCCCTAGTGTAATGTAAAATTATTATTTCCAGATTATCAGCAGAAGACGCCGAACTTGGACTAGTTAATGGCACGTGTTGAGATGCACTGGATAATCGACCAATAGTACAAACAACAGTACCCGGCGACGCGGTAGGCCCAGAAGGAGATGGCGTGCTGAGTGGCCTCCTACTTAAATGATTGACCAGATGTAGCTGAGGACCGAGAAAAGTGGAAGAGGGGATGGAAGGCCTTTGCCCTGCGGTCGGATACAACAGGTTCATAAGAAGAGAAGAAATAGAACAGTAAAGTCAGTGTTAAATAACCATGAACAGTCAAATATATAAAAAGCGCGCAGGCACGTCTGGCATCCAGGGCCAGCTGTACGAGACTAAATTGATTAGTCTAATATATTTTAGATTGATACACGACGACCGTGTCAAGCAATTTAGTCTGGCTACCAATAGAGATGATATAGGTGCCTTCGATGACTTATGCTTTATAGCAAAAATAAAGGAGTTTGACAAAATCCTGACAGTTTTCATTCAAGCCAAACACAGAGAAAACGATAAACAGCTCACATTTACTAGTAAAGTTGATTTGGCCAAATATTTTGGTAGTTATTTAGAAATCAGACGCGCCTTTGAACCGACCAGTAAAGACGTAATTTTTGGAAGAAAGTTTGAAGAAACTGAATGTTTTTTCGTTATGTACACTACAGCGAAGGACGACCCCAAAAACAAAGTATATGAAGGTACTCTTGCTGAATACTTGGACGAACTCATAGGAACGGGAGGTTGTTGCACACAGCCATCATACACAGATGATGATTTGGACATGTTATGTGAAATAGTTGTGAAAGAACAAATCACAGCACTAGCTAAACAGTTGGCGAAGTTCATTAGTGATGAATCTGATAGCGTAATGTCGATGAATAATGATATAATATTGCGCTATCATGTTATTCTAGCGCTTAACGTTTTTGATGTTTCTGAAATCCAACCTGAAGGACATCGGTTTGCTAGCTTTAGAGAAGATTTCTTTACAACCAATGACGAATTTCTCATGCTGATCAAGAACATACTGTGCTTAGAAGTACTCAAAAAGCAAAATTCGGAAGAGACTGATATACAAAGCTTATTGTTGAAGTTCCTTAGAGAACCCTCGGATGTGACGACACTAAGTAAATTGCTGATAGGAAGTGTTCTTAAATATAAGAACGATAAGCTAGAGTTTGTTAGCAAATCGATAACTGACGATATTAAGCGACAACTCGATAAAGCAAATGTCCAACAGTCGACTGTCTATGAAGCAGCAGAACTGGCTGCTAAAGAGTATTTACTGTCTCTGAAGCTTAAAGTCCCGTATTTCTTTGGCAACAAAGATTTAGCAATAAGAGGTAACGATAAAAAAATACAAAAAAGACTAAATCACCTAACAACCACAGTCCTAGAAATATTAGAAAAATCGAAATCCACTCACATCGTCACTATAGACGAGTCTCTGGGAGACGGATTCCTTCAGTTAAATGGAGGCATAGCTTCTGCTGTCGGCAACATACTAGTTTTCGACGAAACTTCAAAACTTTTAAAGTTTATAGATATCGATGAATCTCTAGACAAGCTTGCCACAACATGGTATGAAATTTTAAAGACTAAAATCCCAAATTTGCACGAATATAGACTGGATGTAAAAGTTAAAAAGTTTCCAAAACTGTCCTTCGAACGAGGAGAATATGACTTGAGTTTGGTGAGAGAGTTCTATAACAAATTACTGTTTTACACCAACCAAGCTGATCAGAGTGGCGTAGAGGATATATTGAGAGAAGAAATAGAGGGTAAACCTTGCAATGATTTTAAAAACTTTAGAGATAGATCTGGATTGATATTTCTGAAATATCACGATGAAATACAAAAACTGTGGATGACGCCTAAAGTAGGATCATATCTTAATCAGAAAAGTAAAATATATGAGAACGCTGTTACCTATGCTATGAATGAGTCGTTAATGGGCGTTTTAAATAAAATGCATAGCATTAAGAATCTAAACTATACATTTACTGAAAACGCTATAGAACGATTTGGCTTGCTTAGCCAGATTCTAGGAAGTATTATTGCTTCAGAGAGCTGTATATTAACGCTTGCTAAGGTGGAACAGTATCTAGGAACAAAGGATAATATCGTGTTAGACTTGGAGTACATTTTCAAACTACCCTTGAAGAGTCACAACACTTTATGTAAAGAATTAACGAACACTGCGAAAGAGAAGGTACTTATTATTGTTTGCAATTATTTTGATGACTTTAAAAATTCTTATAAAAGACTTGAAAATATCGTTAAAGCTGTAGCTGGCAAGCAAGCAATAATCATTACAAACTGTATTTCAGTTGACATAATGACTCAACATTTCTCACAAGCAAGTCATGTTTGGAACGATGAAAGAAGCGCTTTCACTGACATGACTGTAGAATCTCAGAAAAAGTTCTTAGCAACTTCTAAAATAAAATTTCAAGGTGAAACTATAAGCTTAGATATGATCATAGACGATGACTCAGTGAAGTTTATAGAGGAAGATGTTTTTTATAAATTAATTAATAATGAAACTGTCGAAATTGGTAATACGGCTTTCCATGACAATTATGAGAAGCAGTTTTATATTGATAGACGCGTTAGTCGCACCAAAAAACAAGAGCACGATAAGTTTGATGATGTTAAAGATAAGTTATTAGAAACTTTGTACGATTTAGAAGATGATGTTGTACTATTATCAGCAGGACCGGCCATGGGAAAGTCAACTCTTCTCACTCATTTATCGCTAAACACAAAGGAACTTGATTTCAAAGTTTGGATAGTACGAATAAATTTTGGGCAGCAAGCATCTGCGTTGCGCAAGATGAAGAAAAACAATGTCGACTTATGGAACTCAAATTATTCAACTACGGAAAGTTTAAAGTTCATGTGTCGAGCTGTGCTTGAGGAGGTACCTGAAGAACTTAATGAAGATGAAGAAGTATCAATAGAGTTGGAAGAATCAGAGAGTGGAACTGTTTCTCTAGTTAACTGTTCTGGTGGGAATTTAACTGTTTTCCAACTGAAAATGTTTCTACATTATTATAATAGAGGAAAACTGATATTTATTTTCGATGGCATTGATGAAATGCTATGGAGCTCTATTACTGAAGCGTTTTATTTAATGGAGTCCGTCAGGGATTATAGGCGACGGCATAAAATTTGGATCACAAAAGTATCTTACGATATCGACAGTGAGGACGATGATCCTCCTTTCTTGGAAAAAGAATTCGGAACAGCTTACGTGCTAGAACCCTTGACTCCACAGGATGAGGCCATGTTTTTGAAAAAAACTAATCGGAAGAAAACCGTGCGATATCCGCTCTCCATGCGGCGGTTTCACAAAAAAATCCTAAAATTAATAGCCGAAAAACGTGAAATGTGTGTCCAAGACATGGATACACATTTGACGCCTAGTAATGCGTTTCGTTTAGACTTATAATTAATTTATTTTTACATTTAAAGAGTGTAAATTAATGAATTCATTTTGGCATTTATAATTTTTACCTAGTATGTTGATTTTTATTTAATTTGATTTGTTGATTTGTATTTATTTTAAGTAACTTTAGGTTCATTAATTTTGATTACTAATTACTTACCTCTATAAATGTTTTGTTCCCGACAGGGTCCATAAGCACTTGTTAAACTATTTTTAAAATCTTATAAAACATGTGATATCATATGTATTATTATTATTTGAATTGTCTTCATAGGAATTCTGCCGTTATTCTAGTATTAAGCTGTTGATCCCCGCATTAACGCCGGCGTTCACGCGCCATTGTCTTACTATTGTGTCTCTAATTACGCACTCAAAAGGTTAAGAAAGCATATAGTTTGCTAAAACTAAAACATATGTATAAATTTATTTTATTCAGTTATATTTTTCATTACTAGCATTTGCGGCATCGCCCGCGTACATAAAATATAGCCTATGTCACTCAGGAATAAAGCAGCTTTCTATCGGTGAAAAAATTTTAGCAATCGGACCAGTACTTTCAGAGATTACCTCCTACAAACAAAAAAACAAACTTTATCTCTTTATAATATTAGTGTAGATTATTTTTACTTCTTTTGTAAGACAACTAGACTGGCCGATAATATTCTTAGGCCTTTTTTATAATTTTATCTAACCTTTTATAATAATATTGATTTTAGCTCCTATGGTACAACTCTCCTTCCTCTTCTAATTTTAAATCCTATATTTACAAGTGTCTATTGAGTTTCTTGCACATTCTTCTCCATAGAGATCTGCACTTTGGAATATGCAATTGCCAACATTATTCTGACTGACGTCTTGACCATTAAAATGTAATTCATATTTACGGAACTTTTTTATTCACACTTTTTTTTAGTTAATAAAATTGTATATTTCAGTACTTTTTTATTACCTACCTATTTATTTAGTCTGTGTTCCGTGAGTGTTTCCGTGGGTTCAATGAGAATACCAACGCTGCTCTGCGTTATTTTATATTACAGCATATGCTGACTGCTAAGATAAGAGCCTTCTTGGCCTAGCACAGGTTTTTTATTATTATTATTTTAATGTATTATTTTTATTTATAGATAGTAGTTTAGTTTAGTTATACATTTAGGTAGTTAAAATTTTTGTTATTGTTCTGTGCGAGATACAAATAAATGTTTTGACGTGACAACGTCTTATAAATTGGTTTGCCGGGTGACACTTCAAGAAACTGCGTTACGCTCCGCTCACGTTATGCGCTCACAATGAGAGCGAGTGAGAGGCACGCGTCCCTTCCACTCGGGCATGGTTAGCCCGCCTAAGAGCGAGAGAGACAGACATTCGCCCTGTCCTCAACAAAATCACTCAGATAGGAACAAGTTAAGTTGTAGTAAACGCTGTTTCATTGTACGCAAATGTATTGCAGGTTATTGTATGTATATTTGTATATAAATACGTATGTATGTGTAAAGGTAAAAATAAAATTTTGTTAATATGAAATTCAGTGCGAGATTCTTTGTATAAATTAATGTTTTAAATATAATTCTTTGTATAAATAAATGTTTTAAATTGTTACTATTATTTCATCCTTCTTCCTACTATACGAATGAATATTCACATTAAAATTATTTTACCACTCAAAGTCGTTGTCACGTAAAACTTTCGCCCGTATACCGACTTTACAGGCAACCAATTTTATTTAGTTACACGTGTACGGGATTTTCCTTTGTTTGTCAGTCTAGAAAGTATCAAGCTTAGTCAATGGTCTTGACATTTCTACCTACTGAATTTCGTTTTCAAAACAAATCTGACCTTTCCGAGATTCGGACATTTTGTTTTAATTTAGGATGATCTTAAACAAATAACAGTTAAGTTTTTCTCCTTCTTAAATGGTTTATTTGAAATAAATGCTATGATTTTTATGTCTACCACTCCACCGCAAATGTGGTGTTGGAAAGTAGCAGATTATGAACTAATTTGTGCTCCATTGGTGTAATTAATGCAAGGCGTTCCGATGTGAGTGAGGATTAACTAATAAATAAATAAAGAAAGAATGAAATAAAATGTCATAATTATTTGTGACACTGTGTGTATTGCGCTTAACGTTGTCACTCACAGTGGGCCTACCAAGTGGCGTAGCTAAGTGAATACTGGCCCTGGGGCATAAAAAACTGGAGCCCCTTTTTTAACTGAGAAATCTTTAAATAACTTCTCTTACTCTGGGTGGGGCGGGAGGGAATGACAGACTTTTACTGACTAAAACGAGTTGCCAAAATTAAAGTATGCAACACTACTTTTCTATTTTATTTAGATTCAAAAGGCTGGATTTTTTTTTTCGAGAGAGTAGATAACAGGTTTGTTCATCAGGTTTTGGGGGGCCCCCGAGTTTTGGAGGCCCCAAGGCACTGACCACCCGCCTAGCTCTTTGGTAGCTACGCCAGTGGACCTACCGAAGGCATCGGAAGGCTTGAAGTCACTCAAAGGGCAATGGAGAGGGCTATGCTTAGAGTTTCCTTGTGTGATCGAATCAGGAATGAAGATATCCGTACCGTAGGAGAGTCACGGTACAACATTACTCAATACATCGCTAAATTTCAGTGGCGGTGCGGCATGGTACATCTACATTTTATGCACGCTAAATAGATGGTCCATGGCGCCCAAAAGTCCAGCAGGGCCTCGAGGAAAAGCCTTCTACAAAGTCAGCCGTGGGGCAGTAGTTAAAAATAAAATAAAACAAATATACACCTAATTGAAAATAATTATTATTTATTTATTAATTAAGACTACAGAGGTCGACTGTGTAAAAAAATCATCTGAAACCAATGTACCCAGAGGAGGTTCGCTTCTCCGAAAACGTGAGTAAAAATTTCCTCAAACAATTTTCTGCTAAATGTCAAACGCAGAGTTCAATTTCGGTTAAGCTTTAACGTTTTTTGATAACTTGATGCGCCATCCACCATACTTAAAACTTGAAATATTTAAAAAGAATCCTGTAATCTGCTTCCGCGGTTGTGGCCCTTTATTAATCTGCATTCGCGGATGTCGAAACTTTTGCATCGACAACAACACTAGAGTCTTGGCTAGTTGTAGGGATCGAGCTGATTTCTCCCCCAAAAGTAACCCCAAATCCATAGTTAAATATACAAAATCTACTCCTCAAGGGATCTCTATCCCTTTCAACATCTCTATCGCCAACATGCTTGATGGTGTACCGAAAATAATCTGCCACTCGATACATTCGTCGATTGAAACATGCACCAAAATCACTGGGCAATTGAGCGATTATATCTTTTGCTAAATTAGAGCTTTTGTTTTCACAGCAATCAAGAAGCCTCATTAAAATGATGTTATATTCATCTAAAGGAAAATCGATGCAAGAGGCAACAGACTCCGTTTTTAAAAATTCCAAAAAAATCACATAAGCCCGTAAGTAGTCCTGTTTGAGAGTAGGGAAACAGCTTGGCTCAGTTCGATTTAGCATAAAATGGACAAACTCATGAACATTCTGTATTTGTCCTCTATTAAGACTTTTAAATTGGATCTTGTATTTCCAAAATTTGTTAAAGAATATATCCACATCTAATGGAGTCAATGGTTCTAACACGTAAGGTGTTCCGAATTCTTTTTCCAAAAAAGCTGGTTCGTCATCCCAGTTGTCGATATCGTACGATGCTTTAGCGATCCAAATTTTATGCCGTCGGTTATAGTCCCTAACAGACTCCATCAAATATAACGATTCAGTTACATTGCTCCATTCCATTTCATCAATACCGTCGAAAATAAATATCAGTTTTTCTCTATTATAATAATGTAGAAACATTTTCAGTTGGAAAACAGTTAAATTCCCACCAGAACAGTTAACTAGAGAAACAGTTCCACTCTCTGATTCTTCCAACTCTATTGATACTTCTTCGTCTTCATTAAGTTCTTCAGGTACCTCCTCAAGCACAGCTCGACACATGAACTTTAAACTTTCCGAAGTTGAATACTTTTTGTTCCACAAGTCGAAATTGTCTTCTCTTTTCTTACGAAACGCAGATACGTGCTGCTCAAAATTTATTCGTACTATCCAAACTTTGGGATCGAGTTCCTTTGTGTTTAGCGACAAATGAGTAAGTAGAGTTGACATACCCATAGCGGGTCTTGCTGATATTAGTACAACATCATCTTCCAAATCATATAACGTTTCTAATAACTTATCTTTAACATCACCAAACTTATCGTCCTCTTGTTTTTTGGTGCGACTAACGCGTCTATCAATATAAAACTGCTTCTCGTAATTGTTATGGAAAGCCTTATTACCAATTTCGACAGTTCCCTTATTAATTAATTTATAAAAAACATCTTCCTCTATAAACTTCACTGAGTCATCGTCTATGATCATATCTAAGCTTATAGTTTCACCTTGAAATTTTATTTTAGAAGTTGCTAAGAACTTTTTTTGAGATTCTACAGTCATGTCAGTGAAAGCGCTTCTTTCATCGTTCCAAACATGACTTGCTTGTGAGAAATATTGAGTCATTATGTCAACTGAAATCCGGTTTGTAATGATTATTGTTTGTTTACTAGCTACAGCTTTTGCGATATTTTCAAACCTTTTAGAGGAGTTTTTAGAGTCCTCAGTATAATTGTAAACAATAATAAGTACCTTCTCTTTCGCAGTGTTCGTTAATTCTTTACATAAAGTGTTGTGACTCCTCAAGGGTAGTTTGAAAATGTACTCCAAGTCTAACACGATATTATCCTTATCTCCTAGATACTGTTCCACCTTAGCAAGAGTTAATATACAGCTCTCTGAAGCTATAATGCTTCCTAGAATCTGGCTAAGCAAGCCAAATCGTTCTATAGCGTTTTCAGTAAATGTATAGTTTAGATTCTTAATGCTATGCATTTTATTTAAAACGCCCATTAACGACTCATTCATAGCATAGGTAACAGCGTTCTCATATATTTTACTTTTCTGATTAAGATATGATCCTACTTTAGGCGTCATCCAAAGTTTTTGGATTTCGTCGTGATATTTTAGAAATATCAATCCAGATCTATCTTTAAAGTTTTTGACATCATTGCAAGGGTTCTCCTCTATTTCTCCTCTCAATATATCCTCTACGCCATTCTGATCAGCTTGATTGGTGTAAAACAGTAGTTTGTTATAGAACTCTCTCACCAAACTCAAGTCGTATTCTCCTCGTTCGAAGGACAGTTTTGGAAACTTTTTAACTTTTACATCCAGTCTATATTCGTGCAAATTTGGGATTTTACTCTTTAACATTTCATACCATGTTGTGGCAAGCTTGCCTAGAGATGCACAGGTATCTGTGAACTTCAAAAGTTTTGAAGTTTCGTCGAAAACTAGTATATTGCCCACAGCTGAAGCTATGCCTCCATTTAACTGTAGGAATCCGTCCCCCAGAGACTCGTCTATAGTGACGATGTGGGTGGATTTTGAGTGTTCTAATATTTCTAGAATTGTCGTTGTTAGGTGGTTTAGTCTCTTTTGTATTTTTTTATCGTTACCTCTTATTGCTAAGTCTTTGTTGCCAAAGAAAGACGGGACTTTAAGCTTCAGAGACAGTAAATACTCTTTAGCAGCCAGTTCTGCTGCTTCATAGACAGTCGACTGTGGGACATTTGCTTTATCGAGTTGTCGCTTAACATCGTCAGTCGTCGATTTGCTAACAAACTCTAGCTTATCGTTCTTATATTTAAGAACACTTCCTATCAGCAATTTACTTAGTGTCGTCACATCCGAGGGTTCTCTAAGGAACTTCAACAATAAGGTTTCTATATCAGTCTCTTCCGAATTTTGCTTTTTGAGTACTTCTAAGCACAGTATGTTCTTGATCAGCATGAGAAATTCGTCATTGGTTGTAAAGAAGTCTTCTCTAAAACTAGCAAACCGATGTCCTTCAGGTTGGATTTCAGAAACATCAAAAACGTTGAGCGCTAGAATTACATGATACCTCAATATGATATCATTATTCATCGACATCTCGCCATCAGATTCATCACAAATAAACTTTGCCAACTGTTCAGCTAGTGTTGTGATTTGTTCTTTCATAACTATTTTACATAAAAAGTCCAAGTTTTCATCTGTGTATGACGGTTGTGTGCAACAACCTCCCGTTCCTATAAGTTCGTCCAAGTATTCAGCCAAAGTACCTTCATATGTTTTGTTTTTGGGATCGTCCTTTGCTGTAGTGTACATCACGAAAAAACATTCAGTTTCTTCAAACTTTCTTCCAAAAATTTTGTCTTTACTGGTCGGTTCAAAGGCGCGCCTAATTTCTAAATAACTACCAAAGTATTTGGCCAAATCAACTTTACTTGTAAATGTGAGCTGTTTATCGTTTTCTCTATGTTTGGCTTGAATAAACACTGTCAGGATTCTGTCAAACTCCTTTATTTTTGCTATAAAGCATATGTCATCGAAGGCACCTATGTCATCTCTATTGGTAGCCAGACTAAACTGCTCGACACTGTCATCATGTAACAATCTAAAACATATTAGACTAATCAATTTAGTCTCGTACAGTTGGCCCTGGATGCCCGACGTGCCTGCACGCTTCTTATATGTTTGACTGTTCATAGTTACTTACCCTCTCGGTACATTAGCTCATAAATATCAAAGTTCTGAAGTAACAACCATAAATAAATGTGAACCTTAAAAGACGTTACTGTTATTCAAGACAGCTCTTGTTTCTCCTTTTTTTGTATCTCTGAGTCCAAAGACCTCTCTTCCTTTCTTTCACAGTTGTCTGTCCTCAGCTACTTCTGATCAATCCTTTAGGTAGGAGTTCAACTCGTCACACCATCTCCTTCTGGGCCTACAGCGTCACGGGTTTCTGTTGTTTCTTCTATTGGTTGTTTATCAAGTGCCGAGAAATATCTTCAAGCCTCTTTGTAAGAATTAACTTGTCCAAGTACGGTGTCTCCTGCTGATATATAATCTGTAAATAATAAGTTTACATTATGAAGGCTTTTCATCCCTTAAAGGTTGAATTTCCTAAAACCGTTCTTAGGCCCGTATTATAGAGAACTACAATCAAGACTCAAGCATTACTTAAAACGAGTCTCAGTTGGAGTTTTCATTTTAGAACTTGACTTGAGCAGAGAAACTACAATCAATAATCACCTGAGCAGTGTCACTTAAAATGACATTATTAACGTATTATAGAACAGTGCTTGAGTGAGCTCCACTCAATGTGTCCTTATTTTAAAATCACAATCAGCTCAGAATCTCTGCTTGAGGCGAGATTTGATCTTTGTTTTCACAAGTGTAGTCGAGACCACGCTTGAGCATAGAATCTCATGGAAATTGTGGATTTAAATCAGAGATCAAAATCTCTACTTATGCGTAGTTTCGTTTGATTTAAATTTGAGGATAGTTCTAAAATAAACTGAACGCCTAAGTCGAGATTCTACGCTCAAGCAGTAATCGGTTGAACGCAGTTTAAGTAGTACTTGAGTAAGGTTCTGCAATACGGGCCTTAGTGCTCGCCTGCGTCACAATAGGAAGCCTTGTGTATAATATCACGTTCCCAGGCCCAGTAGTTTTAG
Organism: Mythimna impura; assembly: GCA_905147345.3. Classification (NCBI taxonomy): domain Eukaryota; kingdom Metazoa; phylum Arthropoda; class Insecta; order Lepidoptera; family Noctuidae; genus Mythimna; species Mythimna impura. The sequence goes on along the minus strand of LR990365.1, from coordinate 3,871,741 downwards.
CTGTGCGTTGATATGTCAGTCAGACAGTTTCAGCTGTGCGTTGATATGTCAGTCAGTCAGTTTCTCCTTTTATATACACCCCTACTTTTTAATTAGTATAAACAAAATGTGGCTCTATCTGTACCCATTACTGATCATATTTGTGTAGTCAAAAGTAAAAAAACGAAATCCCAAAATTGTCCACGAAAATTGAATCAATTATCATAATAAATTGAATCAATCATTCATAACAATAACTGCTACAATGCGCAATGATTTTCAATTGTTTTTCATTCATTATCAATAGTACAATATAATTATCCATAAATTGAGTGACATTTTCGAATATAAACAAACGCTAATAACTTTGCTGTTTGTGAATATTAAAATTATTTATTGAGACTTTATTGTGGTGTATAGGTACGTGTTTTTTTTTTATATATCCCATAACTCTGGGGTATGAATGATACCATAGCAAAGAATCAACTGCGAATTATTTTTAAATTATATTTTTTTTATTTTCCATACGTAATAATTCGATAAGTTCACGATTATTGACGTAAAACACTCTTACGTGAAATATGACAGCGTAAATAATTATGTAATGTCATTATTTACGCTGTCATGTTATTTTATAACTTTACTACATTACTGCGAAGTTTGGCAACGTCAAAAAGGTTTTTATTTTAGGTCGCGCTCTTGGGTGGAGCAGGAGATAGTGTCAGACTTTTACTGACTAAAAACCCACTCCTGTTCCTTCGTTGCCTTCGTCCCAGGGCCCCGGGTTTCGTTTTCACACTACTTATGGCCCCAGTAGGCTTCGACCCTGCTGGGCCCCTACGATTTGCTGACATCTCCCTGATGCGCGCGTGGAACAATACGAGCCGTCGACAACTTGGGCTCGGTCCGGACGGTTACCGGACGGTCGGGCGGCGGGCTACCCATTGCTCGCCGTCCGCAGCCCGTATTTTTGGCACTCAGCCTTCGTACCGCCACTCTCAACTCTACCTCGGTCATCTCTGGAGCATTTTCGTCGTCATCGCCATCGTGGTCCACGTCGGACACCGCTGGTGGCGGAGCCATGGGCGAGGGAGAGTGCTCCCCTCGCACGGGGAACAGAGTGCTCACCACACCCTCCACAAGCTGGGGCCGGAGACTGCGTCAGCGGGGGAGCCCAGGGGCGGATTTTGTACCGCACCACCTTATAGGGGCGTCCCCATGGGTCCCCATTCAGCGTCTCCAGCCACACGTTGCGGGCCTCGAGTTTGGCCCGCCTTATCTCCGCTCGGAGGGCGCGCTCCGCCTCTCTGGCCTCCGCATCCGTTGGACGGGTGCGGCGCCTGCGGTACCTGGGATACCGGCGTCGCGCGGCATTGCACGCGTTGCGCAGTGCCGGAATCTCCGGCGACCATCAGTTGCCTGGCGCTGAGCACGTCCTGGATGGACTCGGGGCATTGCCGCGTCGCAGATTTGCGACATGGCCTCCCGGAACCACTCTGCCTCGACGTCGATGTCGACAGGCGTCGGACCGGCGCGGTCGAGGTTTGGGCGGAGATGTTAGGTAAACCGGATGTACCGGTGGTCTGAGTACGTCTCCACCCCCTCCATAACGCGCCAGTTGACGACACGCGGTGACAGAGCGGGGCTGACAAACGAGATGTCCACCACTGAGTCACCCCGCATCCGCACACACGTGGGGACAGAACCCCGGTTTAGGACGACCAGGCCTGTCTCCAGAGCCCAGTCCTCTACCATCCGACCCTGCTGGTTCGTGAACCGGGAACCCCAAGCCAAGTTCTTGGCATTGAAGTCCCTTCAATTGGTCGTGTGCCAAGGTCGTCGTGTGGCACACGACCACGGGGAGGGAACCAAACCCAGCGACGACGGCTTTCAGCTCCATTAGGGAGATCTAAAGATCGCCGAGAGATCTGTTCGGGGACATGTAGACGCCTACCACTGCAATGTGCCCGAACCGTGCTGCCACGCAACCCCGTCCCCTCGTGACAGACTCGAGGGTCGGGGTACCGGCGCGCGCGGCGGCGGCCGACGAAATTAGGGTCACCGAGCCGTCCAGGTCATGGTTTTTTTTTAGGTTGGACAATCATGACAGACTTTTACTGACTAAAAACCCACTCCTGGGGGGTTACCATGACGTTCAAAGTAAGATTGTTTCATTCTTATTTCAGTGTGGGTAAGAGACAGAGCTATACAGGTTGTCTAGCGCCATCACTTACCCAGAACGGAAATAAGAATGAAACAATCTTACTTTAAACGTCATGGTAAAGGTCCTGTTCCTTCTTTGCCTTTGTCCCAGGGCTCCGGGTTTCACTTTCACACTACCCGTGGATCATGTTATGGTAGTTAGCTAAAATATTAATAGAGTTCTGACGTAACACTCGATAATTTTATACACCACTAAATTTTAATTATTACAAATACTTAAGTATTTGTAATAATTAAAGGGCTTATTAGAAAAGGTCTTGTTATTATTTAAGTAAAGTCTCAATATATAGGGTGACTGGCAATTAGTGTACGATACTTAAACACGTGATTGTGCTCATGATAACAAACAATTTTTATTATGGGAGCAAAGCCGAAATCGCGAAAAAAATATCAGCTGTTCAGTACATTAGGCAAACATAAATGTACTGAACAGTTGTTTTTTTTTTGCGATTTCAGGTTTGTTCCCATAGTAAAAGTTGTTGGTTATCATGAGCACAATCACGTGTTTAACCTTTTGAGTGCGTAATTAGAGACACAATAGTAAGACAATGGCGCGTGAACGCCGGCGTTAATGCGGGGATCAACAGCTTACGTATCGTACACTAATTACCAGTCACCCTATATAATATTCATAAACAGCAAAGTTATGAGCGTTTGTTTAATATCCCAAAATGTCACTTAATTTATGGAAATATTGTATTTAGAATCATTGAAACGGTTAGATCTTGTTTGATGTAACTGAGAATTTTATTGTAGGACTAGCTTTTGCTTCCTCCGCGGCTTCGCTTCCGTCAACTGACAACTCTATTCTGCTCTACCCAACTCTACCTACTACCATTTTTTTAAATATTTTCTTTCAAAACATTTATCTCCTGACATTAAAAACACAACAAAAAAAAAATAGTGAAATCGGTCCAGCCGTTCACGCGTGATGGCGTGACCAAGGGAAATAGGGATTAATTTTTATATTATGTATAGATTGACTACTTCAGCGAAGTTTACCAAGAAGGCTGACTCGATACATTTGCTGCCAAATACAGACTACAAAAACATTGTAATGGAATATAAAGTGACTGAATTTAGTTTAGAAGCTTTACAAAAATAACAAACGCGTTTTTCTCCTCTTTGTGAAAAATCATAAAATAAATTCTATCTTTCTAGTTAGAGCGAGAACGCATGTCAGACTTTTACTGACGAAAAACCCACTCAATCATTCGAATTTCGCATTCCCGCGTGATGCTTACATACAGAATGGAAATTCTTTTGACGTATCGTTATTATTATCGCATGACTACCAAAGCATTGTGTAGTTAAAAGTTAAAACTTGCCTTAATATATTATTATCTACAGCCAGTCGTCCAATATCCTCCAAGATATGAAAACATCACACAATTCCCGTTAATAATGTAATTTAAAATAAGTAATGTCAGTTCCTATATGGACAAGCTTTAAATAAATATTAGCAAAACAAAACAATATGTTATTTATGATTCATCATCCGCCAATAGAGTAAAGATTAGACTTGTTTATGACCTTCAAATTTTATCTTTAAATAGCTTGACACAAAGTTCCTTTTTTATTAAATGTTCGTTCGAAAAGAATGGCCGGTCTTGACTTCTCTTTCTAAAAGTATTTGTGTCCCTCTTGTACAATGCGGCAGAGCCAAAACTAATCTACTAAATTGGTAGTTTTCATCATTTATTGTAGGCGTGCTTAAAAAGATAAAAAGTGAAAATCGATGTATCTATCCCTGTCCAATATATCACAGTAAATACAAATAACGGTTTGAAACTTTGAGCATTTATTTTATAAGGGACGTTTCAAAATTTCAAAACATTAATTTAAGACTGCCGATCTTTATAATATTCTGATAGATGTAATTAATAAAGTATATGTACGAGCAACATTAAAACAAGACAGATTGTTTGATTTGGAAAGTATTAGTGTCTTTCATTGCGAATAAATTAATCGTATTCAAGTTGTACTTAGAATATAACACATCACTTATAGTAGTTTTATTGATTTTTTATGGTCACATTTTGGATACTGAAACGGGTTTTTTTTCAAATAAGGTTCAGTGGATGTTATAATTATTCACAAATTGATTCCTAGTAGATATTGTGATGTAAAATTAGTATAGTTTCGTATCTCAAATATAGATGCGCAACTGAACAAAATATGGAATCATTGAAACAGGCGCGATCTCAGTAAAATGGAACTGAGAGTTTAATTGTAGTATTGACTTTTTGGGGGCCGAGTCACCCGCGTCCGTAGGAGAACACCTGAGGCAAGTCCCTACACGTGGTCCCCGGGTGGTGCTAATCAGGTGACACTAACTGGTGGTAGGTTTCGACCGTTGGCTTGCGACCACCCACTGAGCAAAGACGTGCCGCCAAACGGCCTGGCCGTGTTCCGGTATGATGCTCAGTGTAGCCAGTCTAGAGGAGTTGGGTCGAAATAGCTGTTCCAGTGCAAGCAGACCATCCTGGTTCGTGCTGATATGGAGGAATCGGGAGGCTAGTCGCGGAGGGTAGCGGGATCCGAGGCACGGTTGCCGCTGGCCGACCGCAGGTAGCTGGGGGCCCAAGTAATGTGCTAGCCACACATGAAAGGCTGCCCCGCCAACTGTCGAAAAATCCCGGAATGCGCCATCGTGCTGGTTGGCGACCAGACGAGAGGGCCCGATGGACATTCTCGGGGGGGCTCGGGCGTCCCCGCAGTCTCCAGACTAGTCCCCCAATGATGTCGTCCTTTCAGTGCGTGCCTGAAGGTTAGCTGCGTGGAACCTCATTTCACTTCCTTCTCCTCTCCTCCCTTCACTCAAATAAAAATGAAAAGGAAAAGAAAGAGTCAAGATAAACAGCGGCTGCACTCCCTCTCTCACAAAGTGCACCTCACTAATATACGAGGTCTGCACTCCAATCTCGTCGCAGTCCACCACCACCTCGAGACTGAAAAACCAGCTCTCTTCTTCCTTTCGGAGACGCAGATCAGAGGTCCGTCCGACGTGTCGTACCTTTCTTACCCAGGTTTTACCTTGGAGCACAATTTCAAACCACGTGCGGGTGTATGTATGTACGCCCGTGACGACATCTGCTATCGGCGTCTCCGTAACCTTGAGGACTCTAGGTTCTCGACGCTTTGGACTTTGGTGGACACAGGCCTAGATAAAATAATCTACGCTTGTGTCTACCGCTCGCACAGCGGGGATCAGGAGACATCTGGGCTCACACAGCATCTGAGTGAGGCGGCGGATGCGGCTCAGCAGCGGTACCCTTCTGCCCAATTGGTGTTACTGGGGGATTTTAATGCCCACCACCAAGAGTGGCTTTTCCCGTACCAGTCCACAGACCACGCTGGGCGAGAGATGCGAAAGCTAGCGCTAGCATTAAATCTTACCCAGCTGGTCCAGGGGGCAACGAGGGTGCCGGATGTGGATTCGCACACAGCCAATTGCCTGGACCTTTTGCTGACAACAGATCCAGACTGCTACTCTGTGTCGATATGTTCGCCTTTAGGCGGTTCCGACCACTGTCTGGTTAAGTCTGTGTCTGTCTACTCCCCGCCCGATCCCAGCCCTAGGGGCACCCGGCGGGTTTGGCGATACAGGTCAGCAGATTGGGATGGCTTGCGGTCTTTCTTCGCATGCTATCCTTGGCAGCCCACTTGCTTTTCTTCAGATGATGCTTCGTCGTGCGTAGATGCCGTGACGGATGTGTTGCGACAGGGGATGGAGTACTTCATCCCATTCTCTGACGTAACAATGTCTGGCCAAGCTCGTCCATGGTTTGGCGCCGAATGTGATCGCGCAGACGCGCTTAAGCACGCGGCATATCGAGCTTGGGCCGACGCTCGTGCGCGCAAGGCAAGCGACGTGGCTCAAAAGAAGAAGGCCTTTAACAGGGCTGCCAAGTCCTGCAAGAAGGTGTTGCGGAGGTCTCGGTTTGACCACATAAGCCGAATTGGGAGCAAACTTGCTTCATACCCCGCAGGTAGTAAAGCGTTTTGGTCCCTGGCTAAGTCGGTTGAATCGAACTTCTGCCGTCCGTCACTTCCGCCACTGCTGAAACCCGATGGGTCGCTGGCTCACACCGCTGAGGAGAAAGCAAACTTGTTTGCCTCTCTTTTTGCGGAATATTCTCGTCTGAATTCTGGTGACGCACGGCCACCTGTTTCTCCTGATGGATGCGCGACGAGGATGTCAGACGTTCGTATCCATCAAAAGGACGTTCGTAGGGTCCTGCGTAACCTCGACGTGAACAAAGCTAGTGGCCCCGACGGGATACCAGCAATTGTACTTAAAACTTGTGCGCCTGAATTGTCTCCGATCTTGACACGCCTATTTCGCATCTCATATGAGACTGGAAAAGTGCCGATTGCTTGGAAGCAAGCTAACGTGCAGCCTGTGCCCAAGAAGGGCAGTCGAGCTGACCCAGCAAACTACAGACCCATCTCTGTTACGTCCATCCTCTGTAAGAGTATGGAACGGGTGCTTAACAAGAAACTTCTGGCATACCTAGAAGCTAACGACATCCTCAGTGACCGGCAATACGGTTTTCGCCAAAATCGGTCCACTGGGGACCTTCTAGCGTATGCCATTCACATCTGGAGCGAGGCCATCGAGAAGCATGGGGAAGCGCTTGCCGTCTCCCTTGATATCTCGAAGGCTTTCGATAGGGTCTGGCACGAAAGCCTTATTGCTAAGCTTCCTTCCTTCGGCCTACCCACTGGTCTGTGTGATTGGATCGCAGACTTCTTGAGGGATCGATCCATCCGAGTGGTTGTTGATGGCTACTCCTCCGGTCAAATGGATATTAATGCCGGGGTCCCTCAGGGGTCGGTACTCTCGGCAACACTGTTTTTGCTGCACATAAATGACTTACTTAAACCCGGTATCTTTGGGTATGCAGACGACAGCACTGTTGCCGAGAGATATGTGTCTGACGCACGTGCTAGTGGGTCACAGATCCAGTCATCCCGAGAGGCTATGGTTGAACGCTTGAACTCGTCCTTGAAGGCGGTTTCCGATTGGGGCGATGCCAATCTGGTCAAGTTCAATGCAACTAAAACCCAAGCGTGTCTTTTTTCCGCTAAACGGAGTCAATTCCAACCGGCTCCATCTTTCCGAGGTGTGACCGTGCCAATAACCGACCACCTTGAGCTTCTTGGGGTTACGCTGTCGTCTACTCTAAATTTCGGCTCATACATTGAGGCAAAGGCTCAACTGGCTGCCAAAAAATTGGGGATCTTAGCAAAGGTGAGACGGTACTTCACGCCGGAACAGCTGCTCAACCTTTATCAAGCGCAAGTACGATCGTGTATGGAGTACTGCTCTCATCTTTGGGACGGGTCTGCCAAATACCAGCTTGATGCGCTAGAGTCGATTGAGAGGCGAGCCAAGAGGATCATCGGCAATGATGCACTTGTTGAGTCGAAGCTACAAAGCCTTGGGCATCGCCGCCGAGTTGCTAGCCTGTCGGTTTTCTATCGTTTACATTTCGGGGAGTGTGCACTGGAATTGCACAATCTAATTCCGCCAAGTCCGTTCCATCATCGGACCACTAGACGTACGGCGTTGCGCCACCGGTACATGGTAGACATCCCACCCATACGCACAAAACGTTTTAAGAACACATTTATTATGCGTACAGCCAAGGAGTGGAATTCCTTGCCGGAGTCTGTGTTTCCAGATAGCTACAACTTAGGGATCTTTAAGTCAAGAGTGAATAGGCTACTTCTAGGCAAGCGTGTTCCATCGTCGACCACATCATCGCTTACCATCAGGTGAGATGGTGGTCAAACGCGAGCCTATCATTAATAAAAAAAAAAAAAAAAAAAAAAATTGACTACCTCAGTGAAGCTTGCCGAGAAGGTTGACTTGCTACATTTGCTGCTAAATACTGCAAACACATTAGAATGTGTACATCCATATTCCAATGGTAAACAAATTAATTATTTAGAAATATGTATTAGGTTGGGATGTTCTGACTAAAGGACTTTGTATCCATGCCTAGAATTATATTTAAAAAAAACTATCACCAACAGACTGTCATTCAGGAAGTCAGGAGTTTTTGGCGGGATTTTTGGAGCGCATTTTGTGGTTGATTTAATTATTTGCTTACTGTTATTGTGATGTAAAATTAGTTTAGTTTTGTATGCAGTATTCAGTGACTTGCAAAAAAAAACAATCAGTGGCGATGTCGTAAGATATTACGTATTACGGTTATACGTAAATGTTAGATAAACCTGCATGCATCTATTGCGTTTCAAATATGAATATTTAGAAACATCAATGACCGTCAAATGTTGATTGAAAAGTAGGTACTGTGATAGTGGAAACGCAATGAAAGGCTTATAATTGATTTTAAACTATTATTATAATGTATTAAGCACTTTCAAATACATTTTCTATAAAAATACGTCTCGACTTTTTACCCGACTACGGAGGGTTATGATTTTGACAGGATATGTATGTATGTCAGTTTGTTCATCTGTTCCCACATAGCTCCTAATCTACTTATCGGAACTCGACGTATGAGGTATCGTTAGAACCGTCTTAATTGTCCGCTGAACATAGGTTACCTGACGTGTCACAAAACTTGATATGGCGCCCTCTAGCGGACAAAAAGTAATGTGTAAAAAATAAAAATGGAGATAAATACGCCGTGTTTGGTATCATTTGAAACTATTTGAAAGGGCTTTACTTGTACATTTCCAAAATATTGTTCAAATTTAAAGTGACGCCCTCTAGCGGACAAGAAGCCATGTGTTAAAAAAAATGTTAAGATAAATACACCGTGTTTGATATAATTTGAAAGGGCTTCACTGGTACTTACAAAATATATCATCAAAATTCAATGTGGCGCCCTCTGGTGGACAAAAATTAATTTACCATTATTAATTAGAAATTTTAAATTTAGCTTTTGCAAATGGTATAGAAGCACAGTGATTTAACACCAAAATAATTTAAATAAAAAAAAAGTAAAAAAACTAAAACCCGACTACGACAAAAAAAAACGACGAAACTAAAAGTTTCATACTTTTAGTTTCGTCGTTTTTTTTGTCGTAGTCGGGTTTTAGTTTTTTTACTTTTTTTTATGTATGACGACTTCCTATCTCTTGTTTGAACATCCATCCAACCTAAACTTTTTATCACATAAACCTTAAAAGTATAACATGCCAGTTTGCAAGTTAGTAATTATTAGTAGGACCTGCATGGTCGCCACAGTACTTTGTAAAGAAAACTTTTGCGTATCAAAGATTTTGTTTTTTCGTTAACAGTGGTTAAACCGTTGGCTGCTGTATGTACCTACACACGAAAAAATAATAATAATGATTAATACTCAGACCAATAAAAAAGTATAGACGGAGTCGTCGTAAACAAAAGCGACGAAATAAGTGAAGACTAGTTTTAGCTTTGTGTGCGTAACTTGGTGTATGACATCGTAGATTTGCACATGTGTGCTAGAGAAAAAATGTTGCAAGCGTTGCGCTGCGACTCCCAACACTTTTAGGAGCACAATGTTCTGTCTATACTTTTTTATTGGTCTGAAGATTAATGTTGTACAAAAATAGGTCAATTTTTCACATTTTTAAAATATGTAGGTTTTATGATGTGGGAAATCATCCAATAATTCCGTCCGCTCTAGGGTGGAACCTGTCAGACTAACTATAACTCACCTAAGCTGTGTCCTTCAGTTGCCCTCTGCGTTCCAAGATCATGCACGGTATTCCCTTCAGAAATTCCTCGTGGACTAGGACCCCATGCATAAGTATTTCATTACCAATAGGCTCAAAGTTTTAAGCTTAGCCGGAGGGCGTGTCAGACTTTCCACTGGCTAAAACCCACTACTATGTTCCTTTTTTGACTTACGTTCCAGTACCCCGTACCGATAAGGTTGACATATTGACCCTTCTAAACTAAAGCAAAAAAAAAAAAATAATAAGCTGAAGAAATAAAATAACATTTTCGAGAAAAACCTTTATTAAGAAAAATTCTAACCAGTCTATCTTCTACAATTTTAGCCCTAACACATATTAATATCACATTTAAAAATAGTTTAGGCAACACAGATGAAAAACCGTTATCTTTAAAAACAAGTAACCTTCAAACCGCCTACGCCGGATATACCTATCCGACAAACACTCGCTTTTATCCCACCAGAGTCGTACATCCACGACTAAAAAAACTCCATCTCGTCAGCTCTTCTGTCACCTATATGGGGATTGAAGAGCTAAACGAGATGGAGTGTACCCAGTCGCAAACACACGACCCTGGCGAATAGGACTCGAAAACAGTCGTCGGACCAATTTGACGCAAGCGGTTAAAAGGTAAAAAAGAACAAATTTTCAAATATAGAAACATTTTATGAAGTTTAAATATGGAAGGGGAAACAGAGGAAGACCAAAGACACGAAGGATAGATTGAAAAAATAAAATATGATGGTTAGAAAGGAAGAAACTACTGCGATGGCAGCTGAAAGAGAGATGTGTGGATATGTCTTCCAGTGGCTGCGTCGACTACTTAGAAATAGGAGTTGGAGCTTGGCCACATTACCTGGATGCGATGTCATCAAGATATACGCTCCAGGGTATCCAAGAAATTAAAATTTCCATATTTTTTTGGCAATTTGCTGTTCATCACAAAAAATATTACTTTTGCGGTAAAGAATGTATGTATTTACACAACTATACACAATAAAACAATCATCGAAACTCTCTAACTTAGAGACAAGGTAAAACGTCAAGTTTTTATTTAAATTGCACATTTTAGCTCTTTTCTAAGTTAGAGAGTTATGTTAATGGTTTTAATTGTGTAAATACGTAACGATGGCTTAAGCGAGTGCAAATCTCGAGTACGCAATTTTAGGTTATTTTATTTTTGGAAAGAATAGCAAATTTATTATTGATTCTATACTTGTAGCGCCATTTACGATGTCGAATGCATACCTTGCTTGAGTCAGTTTATTGTGATAAACTCGCGACGGCGCGTCAGAACTTGTCAAAAAAAATTTAAAACAAGAGAAGTGTTTGAAATAAATCAATATTTGAATAAAACACGTAGAAGCACATTTAACCCTTTAACCGCTTGCGTCAAATTGTTCCGACGAGTGTTTTCGTGTCCTATTCGCCAGAGTCGTGTGTTTGCGACTGGACACTCCATCTCGTTTAGCTCTTCCATCCCCATAGGTGACAGATGAGCTGACAAGATGGAGTATTTGGTCGTGGATGTGCGACCCTTGGGGAGTAAACGCGAGTGTTTGTCGGATATTTCCGACGCAGGCGGTTACAACGTTAAATTACATACTTTGGTTATTTGTATCTCCTGAAAAGTTACGTATTTCGCAGTTACGACGTATTCACTAAGTCATCGATATATAGGGTGACTGGTAATTAGTTACTGATACTTAAACACGTGATTGTACTCATGATTACAAACAACTTTCCCAAAGAAACTTTTTTCATATTCTCATTAGTTTTATCACAATAAAACAGCTGTTTAAATGCGCTCGCGCGCCTGCGACCGGCGACCGCTCAGCTGTTAGCCACGTGACGCCGCCGTACCTACAATAGTGATAGAACACCCGCGCAGCTTGCAAATCCATAGGTGTACGGACCTAATCAGTGAATGTACCTACAAACTAGTGAGTTTTCTTTGGAAAAGTTGTTTGTAATCATAAGTACAATCACGTGTTTAAGTATCGGTTACTAATTACCAGTCACCCTATATTTATCATTACCACAAAAAAAAAAACACCTAAAATATATTTTTCGCTAAATTACAATTTTTGTGACCTTATTATGATTATTATCGCATTTAATCTGTGTTGCCATTATTAGAAAACAAACCCACGGCTCAGCCATCGGTTTGATTATGCTCATTTTGATCACATAACCTAAGATAAATATTACAAGTATTAAAAACACTTTAAAAAAATTAAATAAATATTAAAAATCAATCAATTTAATTTATATTTAGAATAACTGTTAGTATTAGGTATTTATGTCACATTTACGCAATCGAAGATAGAAAAAATACAGGTTGATTTTTTAACTGCAGCTTTCGGAAATCAGAATTGTCTGAAAAAAACTCATTCTTACACCGTGTGTCAGACACACAAAAATTACTACCATGGATCCAGTACATGATTCTGGACCTCCCAGTGGTAGAATTTTACGACGGCATATTTTTAATTAAAAAAAAATCTTTACTTTTTTATCGTTATCCTAATCAACTGCAATGACATTTATTATTAAAAAGCAAATTAACGTACTCACTTTTGTAATTATAAAGCTTAAATGTTACTAAAACTAGAAGGATCAAAGAGAAAACAGAGCTAGATAGCTCTTTGAGCAGACGCTTAGCTGAGCTCAGATGGCTCGAAAAAAGCGAATTAATTAATTTAAAAAAAATGTTATTGGAGTTGATTTGGATAACAATTTTAATCACGTAAAAATAAGAAGGTACAATTTCATTTTTAAGTAAGATAAACTGCGATGAAAAATTTCACCATTGGGCATTCAGAATCATGTACTGGATCCAAGGTATACGTCTTTGCGTCGATGTCTGGGACACGGTGTATAAAAAAATCAATATTAGAAATCAATCAATATAATTTATAATTAGGATGACTGCTAGTATTAGGTAGGTACTTATTTCACATTTATGCTATCGAAAATAGAAAAAATACAGGTTGATTTTTTAACTACTTATATGAGAAAATCCGAGTTATGTTTTTCCTTTAATGTTAAAAACTCATCCTGTATACACCGTGTGTCTGACATCGATACACTACACAAATTTTAAAAGTAAAATAAATTTATAACAAAAATTCATTTGTACGATTGGCAAAGCCCTGAAATTTCTTACTTGACTAGAAGTTTAAGAGTATCAAAAAAAAAAAATATATATTATGGCCTTCATTTGGCTTGATGCCAAATGAAGGCCATAATATATTTTTTTCAGTCAGATAAAAATCTAAATCTTTGTATTAAAAAAAGCCTTGTTCATGACTAAGAAAATTCTTAGGGCTTTCACCAACATTTTTAAGATGTTTTTAAAAAACCAACTTATTACAAAAATAAATAAATACATTAATGAAAATCAAACTGAATTGATGAAGTCTTTTCTGACGTTTTATAAGTGCCCATAAAAAAATAATAAGAATTTATATTGTTTTATCATCATTACATGTGCAAAGAAAGAAAAACAGTTTATTTTTGTCTACGGAGTCTTGCTAGTTAATTTAATTTGACTTACCTACCATTAATCTACAGTCCTATTCTATAATGTTATAAAGCTGAAGAGTTTATTTTGTTTGAACGCGCTAATCTCAAGAATTACTCGGTCGACTTCAAAAAATATTTTAGTGTTGGGTAGCCCATTTATTGAGGAAAGCTGTTGATAAACATCACAATGGCGGGACCAACTCTTGTATTTGAATGATTCTACCACATATATAGGGTGACTGGTAATTAGTGACCGATACTTAAACACGTGACTGTACTCATGATTACAAACAACTTTCCCAAAGAAACTTTTTTGTATTCTCATTAGTTTTATCACAATAACAAAACAGCTATTTAAGTACTGAAACATGTAGGTACATACACTGATTACGTACACCCATGGGTTTGCAAGCTGCGCGGGTGTTCTATCACTATTGTAGGTACGGCGGCGTCACGCGGCTAACAGCTGAGCGGTCGCAGGCGCGCGCGCGTATTACAAACAGCCTGATTCAAACAGCTGTTTTGGTATTGTGATAAAACTATTGAATATATAAAAGTTTCTTTAGAAAAGTTGTTTGTAATCATGAGTACAATCACGTGTTTAAGTATCGGTCACTAATTACCAGTCACCCTATATTTGTACCTTGTACCCTGTATGTTGTACCCTTTAGTACTATTTTGTAACTATCTTGAAATTTTTATAATAATTTTACGATAACAATAGCCCCGCCATTATAACACATTATAATGGCGTATGCCGTGTGAGGCACAAAAAAATCAGGATAGGTTAAGTAGGATACAAAATATTACTAAAGGGTACTAAATACAGGTTGTAAGGGACAGGTCTCGGCAAACTTTAAGGGCTTGCTCAGTAGACGAAACTGAAAAACCTACCACAAGATTTTGTAAAAAAAAAATATCGGCCTCTCCATACAAACTGTCCAATCAATCCCAACTAGCAAAATAGCCATAAGAATAATCCGTAATAAGAGCTTAGACCTTATAAAAGGTTTATATCTGTCTTGGCAAAGACTGTGTAACTTATAAAGGTACCTTATAAGACGTATTGTGCTAAAAGACACTTGTAAGTGTATTTGTTCTTACAAAAGCATTGTCAAGATTACTGTAAGACGAAAAAACACTTAATGAAACCATCATACAGCTACTATAAGGGCAAATAATCATACAAGGTGCGCCCAATTCCATACTTACAGACGTTTAGAAGTGTGTTATATGAGACATTTTGCTAGTTGGGAAGTTTATAATTTTGTATGGAGGCCGATTTTTTTTTGTTTGCTGAACAAAAATATTGTGGAAGGTTGTTCAGTTTCGTCTACTGAACAAGCCCTTAAAGTTTGCGGAGACATGTCCCTTGCACCCTGTATACGTGGTATAATCGTTCAAATACAAGAGTGGTCCCGCCTTTATGACGTTTATTACTTTACGACTATAGCATCACGCTTTATGCGAGCTTCAACTGTGTCTTCTATAAATGGGGTATCGAAATGGAAAACATTTTTCTTCTGTTTGAATATGTCTAAATTAGTTAATAACTAGGAACAAGTAACTAGAATTTAAAGCCAGCTTAAGATATATTCTTTTATAGAAATACAAGGTGACTTTTGAAACATTGAAAATCTTTCCGAGGATGAAAATTCGAATTGATATGAACCACTTTTACTAAAAGATCAACTCTGAAATCACGAATTATAGAACCTGGGTTTAGGGAGGCTGGGGGGTTTAGAAGGTTCGAACTCAAATCTTAGGACTCAATGCCACAATAATAAGAAATAAACACTAAGACCTACTGTTCACGGCCGCGTAGCTTCACATACGCGTATTCGTCATTTTACGCTTGGTGTACGCCTGTGTGGAGCTTACATACAAACTATAAAACTCTGTTGACGAAGCGGCAACGTCGTGCCGTCGTGTCGCGTCTACGACGCTACGCGTCTGCGGACAGTAGGCCATAGTTTAGTATGTAAGCTTCACGCAGGCGTACAACAAGCGTTTAATGACGAATACGCGTCTGTGAAGCTACGCGTACGTGGACAATAGGCCTAACTTTTTAATACAGTACTCAAAAATTGACAGTTTTCGTAGTCGTTTGGCAATCGCAAAGTTCGTTTTCTCGAACTAGTGCTTTTTAATGCATTTTCATCTATTCCCATCCCCCACCTTAGACTTTCTTTTTCCACCGTAATAATATGGCAAGGTTATCATAGTCAATAATCATGACAAGTTATATGAACAATAAAAAAACTGAAACGCCGATTTTTAATTTTTTAAATATTTTGTTGATATTAGTATCACAAAAATGATCATATTAATTCTTACGTTCATGTTTTGAAAGACTGCCATGAATTTAAAAGTCACATTTCATACTATCAGCTCATCAAATCTTATATTTAATTTTTTAAATTTTTTTTTTTGTTTTTTTTTTTTAATATTCTGTCTAATGTCATGTTGAGAGAAATATTTATAAATTTTGATTTTGAATATAAACTGAACGGTCTGAGCAACATTTTGTCTGTCTTCAACGTTTTATTGAAGCTGACTATGTTGAAGACAAACAAAATAAATGCTCATAAAGTTACCGAGACAAGAGAGAAATATTTTCTAAATTTTGATTTTAAATATAAACTGAACGGTGCAAAATAATGATAGGTACAGACTGAATAAAGTTATATAATTTCACTTGTAGATGCAAGCAAGTCTAGTTTGAAGAAAATTGCAGCGAATAATCTATTATCTTTGTCTTTTACATCAGTTAGAAAAGGATAGTAATAGTTTTTAATGTTCGGCCGAACTTTCCGTAATTTCGGCAAAAAAAAATAAGGAGACACCGAGTGATTAATATTAATAATTTTACCCCAATGAAAAAATGACTTTGACCTGAAGTTTCTGCTTCGTTTTCGGCCGAGACTGCGACTCCATTTGAAATTCGGTTCCGTTTTCGGTCGTAAAAACTAATTTTGTTCGGACACTAATAGTTTTAGCTTAATTTCGTCGGTAATACTCTTGGCTTCTGATATGATTGCTTCGTTTTTTGGGCCCAATGTTGGACGAACAGTTGACGTTGGCTTATATGACTATCCTTCTTCAAATACCAGCAAATCGTCTGTAACAAAAGATAAGTTCTCGTGTGAGTCGGAATTTTGTAAAAATGTTTAGTCGGGGCCAAGATTTCAGGAGGAAGAATGGACATCGTGGAAGCCGGCAGGATTGTTTTTTTAGACAATCGCTAGCTGCTTCCAGCGAGCTAGCGTGTGTGAAAGGTCGAAACCTCCTGGGGCCAAGGGTCTGCTTCTGAAAGGAAGACTCGGCCCTGGTACGAAAGGCAACGAAGGAACAGGAGTGGGTTTTTAGTCAGGGTATGTTATTGGATGATTTTCCGACCTACAAAAAAAAAAAACCACAGGAACATACTCCCGGGATAAAATTATCATATGTGCTATTCCAGAACATGGTTTGTCCGTGCGCCAAATTTCATCCAAATCGGTTTAGCAGTTCGAACGTGAAAAGAAGTAATTTACACACATACACTCGAAAATTTTCGCCTTTATAATATTAGCATAGCATATAGCATAGTCAGCCTAATAATGTTCCCACTGTTGGGACTCAGGCCTCCTCTCTAGGAGAGGAAATGGGCCGTAATCCACCACGCGGGCCCAGTGCGGGTTGGTGGATGTCACATGTCTTCGAATTTTTGGTTCTAGGACATGCCGGTTTCCTCACGATGTTTTCCTTCACCGTTTTGAGAGCAGTGGTGATGAAATAAATTACACAAAGTAACGCGCCTGACTGGGTTTGAACCCACGACCTACAACTCGTAAGTCGGGACCGTTACCATTCGGCCACCACTGCTCATTTTACAATATTAATACACAATTATTCCAAGGGAACATACTCTTGTAATAAAAATTATCCTATCTGCTATACCAAGACATCGTATACCCGTTCAGCCGTTCGAGAGTGAAGAAGTAATAAACATAATTATATACACACATACACTCACAAAACTTTCGCCTTTTTAGGGTTCCTCAAAAGGTACCTTAAGTCAAGAGTGAATAGGTTACTTCTAGGCAAGCGTGCTCCATTGTCGGCCACATCATCGCTTACCAACAGGTGAGATGGTGGTCAAACGGGAGCCTATCAATAATAAAAAAAAAAACCTCAAAAGGAAAAAAACGGAACACGTTGTAGAACCCCCCATGTCTGTCTGCCTGTCAAGACCCTTTACTTCAGGAACGCGTCGAGGTATCGAGTTGAAATTAGAATCATATACTCAGGCTGCGGTTTTTTGAAGCTGTGAAAAAACCAAACTTCTGAGTAAACGAAAAAAAAAGATAAGGCCGTTTATGTCGCAGAAAACGTATATTTCGACACTTCCCGTTGATCTAGAATCCTGAAATTTGACATGAACAAAAAATCTGAAAACTGTAAATTTGTAATTACCAAAAAACAAACTTTTTTTTTTGCGATTCGGAAAAATCCACGAACTCAATTCGGGAATAGAACGGTTTTCATATAGGTAAGTTTGTACGGAACCCTCGGCGCGCGAGTCTGGCTCCGAGATAGGCTCGCGTTTGACCACTATATCACCTGATGGTAAACGATGATGGAGCACGCTTGCCGACAAGTAACCTATTCACTCGACTTAAAGACTCCCAAGTTGTAGCTGGCCATCAGAAAACACAGATCCTGGCACAAACCGACAGGCCATTAACTCGGAGTCGATGCTCAAGACTGACAAAACAGACGGTAATGATGCACTTGTCGAGTCAAAACTCCAAGTTTTGACTCGACAAGTACATCATTACCGATGATCTTTATGGCTCGCTTCTCAATCAACTCCAGGGCATCAAGCTGGTATTTGACAGACCCATCCCTGCTTCTGGAGTGACGACCACGCAACGGATAATTTAGCGTTGGGAGGCTTTCCACTAGGTGGTGACCTGGTGAGATGCAAGACGCACAGGGCCGTTCATTGTGGCGACAGTTGAGGAAGGCCTATGTCCAGCAGTGGACGTCTTTCGGCTGAAATAAAGGTGATGAATATAAAAAAAAGATGGACTCACACAAGTTTAAGAGATCATTCAGCAACTTTCCTGCAGTTGGGGCACGTCTGTTTCTCTTGAAGCCACGGCATGATGCAATCAGTATGGAAGTTGTGAGCACAGGGAAGGGAGGTCACATCCTGGTTCCTGAGCATCACGTCGAAGCATATCGAACACTCCTCCAGGGTCCATGAGCGCTCGCGACTGGAAAAAGACAAAGCATTCATGAATTCTATGACATATTATATACACCACTATTTTTCCCTTCCCCCTTATTTTTCTCGGTCCCTTGAAGCTGTGAAAAAATCAAGCTTCTGAGTAAACGAAAAAAAGAGACGGTCGTTTATTTCACTCTCAAGGGAATCAAAATTCATAGGGTACTTCCCGTTGACCTAGAATCCTGAAATTTGGCATGAAGCAGGGTCTCATAACACAAGTATAGGAAAAAAAATCTGAAAACTGTTTTGTAGTAATGTCACCAAAAAAAAAAGAGCTTTTTTTGTGATTCAGAAAAATCTTCGTAACTCAATTCGGGAATTTAACTGTTTTCTTATGTAAGTTTGTACGGAACCCTCAGTGCGTGAGTCCGACTCGCAGTTGCCCGGTTTATTCGAGTATGTAGGTACATAGTTCGGATCAACTAACTTCAGAGCGGCCAACATAATATTTTGACCGTACTGTATTTTGCCATAGTACACACTCATGATTCAATTCGAACCAGAAACACAGTCAAGCATAAATTAATTAACATTCATTTACTCATTAGTCGTTACGCAACTACCCCACACGCACAAACTACTCGTGTTAATAGGTATCGTTATAACCAATTCATCCAAACAACTCATGCAACAGAAACCGCTATTTTTATAAAGGGGTGACCTCAGACCAATAAAAAAGTATAGACAGAACATTGCGCTCCTAAAAGTGTGGCACGTAATATGAAGCCAATCGGCAATATGAAGCCAGCCGCTCGGTCCGGCTCGGTAGTCTGCCACTAGCAAGCGAGTGCGCGTGACGTTGTTTTGTTGAGATAATAATTACGAAATTAAGCCGTCCTGTGTCATAAACTGCTGCAAGAACAATTCCTTTTTCCAAAAAAATGCTTCTATATATAAGGGATTACTTTTCACAAGTAAATAACGTTTTTGCTGTATAAATTAAATAAAATCGTAAAAATATCTGATATAATTTCTCGGAACACGCCATTGTGTCGGTGTTGCAAGTGAAGAACATTATTTATTCCCAAAAATAAGGGAAGTCGTAATTTTTTACGGACACTACAACAAAGAATTTTTTTTATTTACAAGTACGGCGTCATCCAACATACGGTTACGCTGGATGACCCGCACCTAATCCGACTGTCGTTGGATATATATTATTATTATTATATGTAAGTTTTGTGTGTTTTTAAAATTAATAATTTCACTTAATATGAAAATAAATGATTTTCATTAAGTGAGATTATCTTTCATTTCATACAACCAAGATAAACACTATACTACCTACACAATAATAATACTTAACCAAAGTATATCTCTCGCACTTGGGAGTCGCAGCGCAACGCTTGCAACATTTTTCTCTAGCACACATGTGCAAATCTACGATGTCATACACCAAGTTACGCACACAAAGCCAAAACTAGTCCTCACTTATTTCGTCGCTTTTGTTTACGACGACTCCGTCTATACTTTTTTATTCGTCTGAGGGGGTGACCAGATGGTTGCAAACCAACGTACGTTTCAATCTGTGTAGACAGCAGTTGTAATCCATGACCTTCAACGCCCTTGGTTGGGAGGCGCGTTTTCCCAACCACCGAACGTGTTAGCGCGTGGTTTACGTCCATGTAGCCGCAACACAAATCAAGAAACACATAAACAAAGGTCACCTTGCCTTGGTTTGAATGATAGTTGGCAACCGTCTGGTCAAAAGGGTGATTATTAGGGATGAATAGGATGGATTAGCCAAACAAAAAAAAAAATGGGTTGCATAAAAAAATTTAGAACATTCGAAATTTCGAAGTTGTTTCGAATGTTCTATAGTTTTTATCATTTCACAGGTCAGTGTCAATTTGTACGTTGTTCAAAATATGATTGGCACCCGTAATATGTATTCGTCGGCGATTATGACAATAGGGTATTACACTCATTTTTGAAGTGTCTCAATTAGATTATATAGTGCTAACTAGCTGACCCGGCGAACTTCGTACCGCCTATCTATCCTACTACTACTACTATCTACCCTACTCTACCCTACTACTACTATCTACCCTACTCTACCCTACCCTACTCTACCCTACCCTACTCTACCCTACTATAAACCTCACGGAGCCCGAGACCTTTCCAACGAATGCAAAACCGTGGAAATCGGTTCGTGCGTTCTGGAGTTATAGCGTCAGGAAGGAAAACCCGACTTATTTTTACCCGACTACGGAGGGTTATGATTTTGACAGGCTATGTATGTATGTGAGTTTGTTCATCTGTTCCCTCATAGCTCCTAGTCTACTTATCGGAACTTGACGTCTGAGGTATCGTTAGAACCGTCTTAATTGTCCGCTGATCATAGGCTACGTGACGTGTCACAAAAATTGATATGGCGCCCTCTAGCGGACAAAAAGTAACGCCGTGTTTGGTATCATTTGAAAGGGCTTCACTTGTACATTTCCAATATATTGCTCAAATTTAAAGTGACGCCCTCTAGCGGACAAAAAGTCATGTTTAAAAAAAAAAATAAGATAAATATACCGTGTTTGATATCATTTGAAAGGGCTTCGCTAGTACTTATCAAAAAATATCATCAAAATTCAATGTGGCGCCCTCAAGCAGACAAAAAGTATTGTGTTAAAAAAAATACGATAAATATGTCGTGTTTCGTATCATTTGAAAGGGCTTTACTTGTACATACCAAAATAAATAGTAAAGAAGCACAGTGATTTAACACCAAAATCTTTTAAATAAAAAAAAAGTAAAAAACTAAAACCCGACAACGACAAAAAAAAAAGACGCTGAAAAAGTATGAAACAAGATTTTCAAGATGCTGAAATAGACAAGGTAACTGGAAAAACAAGAATATAACAAAAAGAAAAGCCGTAGTCACACGTTATTAAAGTGTTTCGATTATTACCTACCTATAACGTGTGACTACGGCTTTTCTTTTTGTTCTATTCTTGTTTTTCCAGTTACCTTGTCTATTTCAGCATCTTGAAAATCTTGTTTCATACTTTTTCAGCGTCATTTTTTTTTTGTCGTAGTCGGGTTTTAGTTTTTTACTTTTTTTTTATATAGTAGATAAACCACTAAAAAAAACCACAAAATTTTTATTCAGTACCATAAAAATACATTTAAAAATTACATTTTCAAATTTCGCGCGTATTTGACGAAAATGTAGAAAGCTTTGGACGCCATATTTACTCTGGTCGTGACGTCAGTTGGCTGTGTAAGGAAATGCGCTCAGTATGGCCGTTCAGTTGACAGTTGACAGCTGTCACTTTAGTTTGCACAGCCGAATGACGTAATAACATGGTGACTACTATTTTAAGGCGATAAAGATCAGATAATAAAAACAGAAAACTTTGAATTGAATTTTAAAATTTATTTTGTTATTTTATGAACTGAAACTAACACTTACCAACTGCATTTTACGCTATCTTAATAATATATTTTTAGATTTTTTCTCATAAAGAGTAAAATACCCCATTTAGCGATAATAAGACACTCAATTGATTCCTTGGAGTGGGATCAGACGTTCTGACGTTGTAGACGTCAAGTGCACATTTACTGATGGCAGTCTTGGGCGATCCGTCGAAATTTACCGTTTCTCTCGGATGACTATACACAATCGTCTGTAATCACCTTATTATATCAACTGTGAAATAAAAATGATTGTGAAGTTATGCCATGAATAGGGTTGCCATATTTGGCAAGGCTCGTGTCGGGACGCAAAAAGAAAAAAAAAATTAAACATGAATTTTTTTTATTAAAAAAAAAATACAAATTCTACTGTATGGAAGCAGTGCTAGACGTAGCTTGGTCATATTTTGCTGAAGACTTTACTTTTTTAAGTAATTCTTTTTGTCCTTTTACATATTTATAAAACTCCGTGCAAGTCATATTGAAGTTAACCTGACACTGTAATATCGACTCCACAGTCTCCGGCAGCAGGCGATTTCTTTCATCGGTCCACTGGCTCGACATTAATGAAAATACTCTTTCTACTGTAACGTTGTGGCCAGGTATCGCAAACAAATATTGGCATAATTTGAGCATTTGGCATTTTCTTTCAGGATTTTCTGTAAGATTGAAAAAGTAAATCCACTTCTCTTCTACAGAATTTTTGGCCTTCCACTCTTCCGTGTCAACTGTAGCCTCCAAAAAGTTTTTCAGATAATTATATTGTTGAAAGCAACTGTCGCCCAAAATCTCCACACCATTTTCATTTAGGTATAAAATAGTGTTTTCAACCGCTGTCCATTCTGGGATTTCAGATAGCATCATCCAATCAAACACTTTATATTTATCAAATGATATGGACCACTTTTGC
Organism: Mythimna impura; assembly: GCA_905147345.3. Classification (NCBI taxonomy): domain Eukaryota; kingdom Metazoa; phylum Arthropoda; class Insecta; order Lepidoptera; family Noctuidae; genus Mythimna; species Mythimna impura. Next base: position 3,848,714 of record LR990365.1, on the reverse strand, counting down.
AGATACTCAAAAGCTGTATTATAAAAAGCCACTGTCTCCTCCTCAAACTTCGTGATCAATGTTATTATTTCAAGTGAAGGATTCTCATTTTTTAATTTGTTTAATTGTATTTTAGTTTGCATGCCTATAAAATTGGCAGACTTCCTCTTTGTCAGTGAATTTTGTGTTTCCTGTAATATCTGCTTTATTTCAATTATTGACACTTTTTTCTTCTCAACGCTTTTTATATTTTTTTGAAATAAATTGAGATTGGACTGTATAAATAGGAAATAAATTACACTGATCGGACTTTTAAAAAAATCAGAAATAATTTTAGGTGGTCTCTCTTCGGCGTTAAAATAGTTTTTTAGTGGAATCCAAAGTTTGAGGATCCGTTCAACCGCGGGCATCAGCGAAAGCCATCTTGTTCTTGAGTGCGACAGTAAATTTTGATTATTTATATCAACATAAGCGCAAAATTCCTTTAGCTTCTCAGTCCTGACAGTATATATGGAAAAATAATTATTAGTATTTGAAATGCTTTGACCGCGCGATAAAACGGGACGTAATAGTGTTTTGTCGGGACGTCGGGGCAGACGGCCTAATGACGGTGACAGTCCCGATATATCGGGACGAATGGCAACCCTAGCCATGAACCATTCTAACAAAAAAAATTACCGGTGACGGCTGTACTGCTGATTTATTGCTATCGCCTTCGTATCTATTTACGGAATTATACACTTCTGGACACATCTATTGGCCCACCTTGTATTTTCAGTTTCGTTTGGTCCTAGCTAAAATTTTATATTAGGTCGAGCAAAAAGTTTTTATGCAGTTTTGAACCTGGCACATTCACAATTTCATTCAACAGTCTTTTTTTGAATTTCGAACACAGAATTTAAAGAAACAAAAGACAATTTGGAGCCTGTTTGTTGATATCAAACAATCGAATACTAAGAAAACTTGGTTTTATTGGTTTACTTGGATTTAATTCTTGAAAAAGTGATTGATATCTTTGGTTGTGCAACAAACATTACCTACTTATTCTTAACATTAAGGTGAGGTTCTATCAATAATCTATGGATACTTCACCTGAAGTCGCCGCCCAAGCTGTGGCACTTTTTCAGGCCGGAGACAGCCAAAGAAACGTGAGTGCTCAACTTAATTTAAGTCGATCTGCGGTCCGAAATGTTTATCGGAGGTACCTAGAGACTGGCGGCTTTGTTCGTCGCCAAGGAAGGCCACGATCTCGGGTCACAACTGAAAGGCAGGATCGATTCATCGTGACGACCAGCTTGAGAAATCGTCACCTTACCTCCATTGAGATACAAAACCAACTTCGCGACTTCCACGTAGTATCTGTGAGCGCTCGAACTGTTCGGAGAAGGTTAAAAGAACGCGATATGGTACCACATAAGCCAGCTAATGGGCCCAAACTAACGCGAGCCCACCGAACAGCGCGCCTTCATTTCGCACGCAGTCATTTAAATTGGACACAGCAAGATTGGAGCCGTGTACTCTTTTCTGATGAGTCTAAAATTGTGTTACATGGCAATGATGGAAGGAAGAAGGCTTACCGACGTAAGGGAGAGCGTTTCGCACAATGCTGCTTTGAAGAGAGGGTTGCTTATGGCGGTGGTTCATGGACTGTCTGGGGCGGTATATCCGCGAGCGGCAAAACTCAACTTGAGGTTGTTACAGGACCACGGCTGCCAACATTAAATGCTGAAAGGTACATTCGTGAGTGCTTAGAACCTCACGTGATACCATACGCGGACTATGTGGGCCCAAATTTCCTTTTTATGCATGATAATGCAAGAGCCCATGCGGCCGGCATCGTCAGGGAATATCTTCGGGATGTGAACATCACAGTTATGGACTGGCCAGCCAGAAGCCCAGACATGAACCCCATTGAGCACATGTGGGACGAGCTAAAAAGACGTGTTAGGGCTCGTCAGCCAGTTGCCCAGACGATGCAGGAGTTGAAAACTGCCATAGAAGAGGAATGGGAGATGATCCCTCAAAATTTCATAGAGCGGTTGATAAACTCTATGCCTAATCGTATGAGAGCTGTGGTAGATGCCCATGGAGGCAACACGCGTTATTAAATTAAACCTTTATTTGATAAAACATGTTTTTTATTCAAAAATCAATTGCCTTTAACAAGGCGCATATCCGACTTGTTAGGCGTAGCTCCATGTCGTATGGTATTCTGAATTCAAATTTAAAACAATACGATAGAAAAAGATGGTAAAATGTATCAGGTTTAAAACTGCATCAACAGTTTTTGTTCAATCTAGCAATCATATTTCGGTAGGGGCCATCGAAACCTAAACTCTAAGGTGGGCCAATAGATGTGTCCAGAAGTGTAATTATCAACATACGGAATCATAGAACCCTCTCAGTACGTCTTACTCAATTGAACGGCTATTTCATGAAAAAGTAATCGCCAATCATATTTTAATCAACACGCAACTTGACAAAAATGCAAAAAACTTAACAGCTACCCTAGAGCTTTTACATTAATTGTTGAAAACCGGGTAAAAACAGTTATAGATACCGGCACGGATCTTGAGCGCTGACTTCTACAGTTCTACTTGCGCAGAAGCACGCAGAAGTGAAATCGGGTCTCTTTAGTGGTATGAAGAGAGATGCGGGGGCGGGGAGTGAAATCCTTGTAGTGATTGGCTCGTCGATATTGTACGATGCGCAAAGCGATCCCCGCTCTTTCGCCGAGCGCTCAAGATTCGTGCCGCTATCTGTACTCGCAGTACTTTTATCTACATGCTGTAGAGAAAAGTACTGTGTACTGTTTAGTAAACAAACAAACACAGTATGTACTCAAACCACACATGTACAATTTTAGGCTAATTTTAAGATAGGCAAGACAACTGTATCAATAATTTTAATTTCACACTTCGGTAAATAAATACATAATATTTAGTATGGTGATCAAATAATTCTTATTAATAATAAGTCGACTTCGCGCGCACGCAAGACAGAGCCGCAGAGTCGTGTTGCCAACCAAATACTCCATCTCGTCAGCTCTTCTATCACCTATGGGGATTGAAGAGCTAAACGAGATGGAGTACCCAGTCGCAAACACGCGACCCTGGCGAATAGGACACGAAAACATTCGTCGGACCATTCCGACGCGGGCTGTTAAAGGGATATGAAAATAGGTACATAATTAATTATGCTTGTCTTATTTGGCATTTCACACAGCTTTAAACAAAACATTTCCATGCATCCAAATATTAGTAAAAAAATACAGTTATTTTTGTTAATTTACTTTTCATTGAAAATAAAAATTCTTACAAAGCTTCTTGTCTTTTAATAGCCGTGAGCTCATCTTGGGTCCTGAAATTCATAAAAGTAGTATTCCTTTACAACACAATACCGATTAATCGAGCCCTTTTATGGTGTAAGCTAAGCCTCGCCGTGGCTATAATCTCAATAGATGGCGCTGTATTCAAAATTTTCAGTTAATTTTGTTTTAGTGTATAATCGGATATTTCACTTTATTGAGCTTCAGTCACATTATTACCTAAAAATCTATCTAATTCTATATTCATATCTGTAATTATAATGCATATGTATAGCGCTATACCAGCTTTCCTGATGAAAATCAGAAATCAATCACTTAATTACATTTTTGCTCCGATTTTGACGCAGAGTTTTAGAACACCTGTGTAAAAAAAGAAAATAGACCCGACACCTGTTTTAACTTTCAAGCGGGCGCGCGACTATTTGAAACCGTGTAGCGGTCGCGCGTAACCTAAAGGACCGATGGGAGCTTTCAGGAACTTGAGAAAACTGATTAATTAATGATATTTTTTTTATATATTCAGATTTTACCTATTTTTCAATTAAACATTAATTTGTTTAAATTCAAAATAAAATATTGAAGTTAAACTAGTTTCTTCGGATTAGGAACCAATTCTGCCCGACATAACAAGAGTTCTATTGTGAGTCTTGATTATGTCTCCAATTAATTTGTATTTTTTTAATATTCTTCAAGAGATCGAATAATTGGCATCAAAGAGTTTTTCATCTACTTAGGTCTAATTTTCTTCAGAATCAGTCTTCTCGTCAATGTAAAAAAAAAATACAAGGCAGGCGCGTGTAGTCTTTTCGACGCCTGCGCCGCGACCTAAACACACACATTCTGTGTCTTTCAGGAGGAGTGTAGAAAGAGGAAATGGAGTTATTTTCGTCAGTAGTGAACTAATGACAATTGACAAGCTACTAGAGATGATACGTTCTTTTGACGAGAAATTTTGAAATTATGATCGTGAATATATCGAGTGCGGTCGTTTCGACGCCGCGCGACCGCTTGAAGGTTAAAGAAGAATAGGTATAATAAAAGACAATATACATGAATGACTGATGAATGAAATGTGCATGATCCATAGAGATGTTAGTAAGAAGAAGAAAAAAAACATAACCCTTCTTGCAGTCGGGTAAAAAAAGTTTCATCGTAAAATGACAACGCGTAAGGCGATCCACAGACGGAGCAACTTCAGTTGACGCAACTATCAACTTTTTAAATGATTCCGTTAAAATGAAAGCGTCAGGGAAGCCCACAAAATTCAATATGGTTAAGCGAGGGTTGTATTGGTTTTAATTATTATAATTTTGTACGTTGTTACGGCCGTCAATCATATTTTAATCAACATACAACTTGACAATGACCTGCAAAATGCAGAAAACAATTTCGTGGGTTACCCTGGAGCATCCATCAGGTGCAGTTTCTTTCGTTCTTTTAATTTACAATTGCTGTGATGACGTTGAGCTGAGGGCTGGTGCAGAGAGATGCAAAGTAGTCATTCATTTATTTTAATAAAGCCATAAAAAGGCACTTTTTATGCCAAATTACAGCAAAAAAAAATTTTAACTTTTGTTGCGGGACATGGGGTGGTATTGAATGCATCGGTTGCAGAAAGCAGCAAATTGACGCAAGTGGTCCAATTTGTCGTTTCTACAAACTGTATGAAAGTTGCTCCGTTTGCAGACTGCCCAGTTTCCCTCCACAGCAGACCCAAAATACTTACTTCCTATTTCCGCGAACCCTTCCTGCTATTCCACCTTGAAGCAAACTTAACCAACTCATATCATTTGGAACTCCACTCGAAGTGGTGGTGATGTCCCATTCTCTATGGTCTGATTCTGAATCGGATGTCCTTGGTGACGTCATTTCAAAGGAAGTGTCCCTATACATGTCCAGCGATATAGCTATAGCGGCCTCCAGGTCTGAGTCTGGATCAGTTTCTGAAGTTATATCTTCATCAGCGGTATCCATGTGAGAATCTTCTTCAGATGTTGAATTTTCAGCATTTAGGGAGGTGTCTTCGTCAAAAACTATGAATGAATCTTCTGAACAGTTCATACTGGTGTCTGAAGTCTCATGTTCAGATATTGTTGTATAGGAGTCATCCGATTCAGATGTGTGGCTGATGTTGAAATGAAAATGATGTTATGTGAATGAATGTAGAAAAGAGTGGATTTCAAAAATTTTACCTGCGTTATGTAAACGAAGGTAAATTTTTGAAATCCACTTGCAATGCTGGTTGATACAATCAAAAAATGAATGAGGTTAAATCTTAATGTTTGTTACTTTTTAAATAATTGTAATCAATTATTTAAAAAGTAACAGTAGTAAAGTTCCTCTTGACATTTTTTAAATACCCATTTCATTACCCGAATTCTGTTTTCTACCCAACAGGTGCCAAGGAGACCCTATTAATAAGCCTGTGCTGTACGTCCGTCTGTACGGGGGCTGTATCTTATAAACTGTAAGAGGTACAGAGTTAAAATTTTACTACAAATAAAAAATAAATTACAAATAATACAATTAAAATAAAGTTTATAAAGTTTAGTTTTTCTTTTTCTTTTCTTTTTCTTTCTAGTTAAAAATTAAAGGGGTTCAGAAGAAGTGTCATTATGTTGGTGTTGTTTGCTCAATTTTAATATTGTAGTACGGAACCTTTCGCGTGCAAATCAGACTTGCACTTGACCAGTTTATTTACTCTGCCTGCAATGTCCCACTGCTGGGCAAAGCGTTTAGACAGGTACTTTTCATGAGCTTCCTCTAAGCAACACTTACACAGGACGGCAACCACCTCGTCACCTAAACCTCGAAGAAAGACAATGGTACAATTAATTTTTTTTATTATATTTTTTTTACATTTATACAAAAGAATACAGGTTTTTCCATATTAAATAGCAACCAAAAAACCACTAAGGTTAAACTTGTGCTATCATGAGTATAATTAGCATAGCATAGCATAGTCAGCCTTATAATGTTCCCACTGTTGGGACTCAGGCCTCCTCTCTAGGAGAGGGAATGGGCCGTAATCCACCATGCGGGCCCAGTGCGGGTTGGTGGATGTCACATGTCTTCGAATTTTTGGTTCTAGGACATGCCATGCCATGAGTATAATTGATTTATTATTATTATTTTGTGTAATGCATCATCATGTGAAAGATTGAGACAAACCTATTAAATTATTTTAAGAGCAATGAAATTATTTTTATTATTTTTAATATTCCTGTATTTCATTTTGACATTGACAAGACACCTGTCTTGTCAATGTTATGAAAATCGAAAAAAAATGTTGCAAGAAACAATTGAACACCTATATTTATAATGAAATAGCTTGAAAGGAGACGTTCAAAAAATGTATGGAGCTTGGGCTAAAATAATAAAAAAATTGAACAGCAATCTGACTTATACAGGCTGAAAGAGCGTAATTATCTTGATTTTTTTGAGCTTTAAATAACATTTTTCAGTCCTCCATTTTTTTTTTAAGTTAAGTGGAAAAGATATAAACTTGTATCACTATAAATCATTTTATAGGGCTAACAACTCTGTGATAATTGACGTGACAGTATAATTTTATATCAGTGTGTGTGTATCTCAATGACGTAAAGTGTATCTGTGTGTGTTTATTTCAACGTCAAACGTCAAGTTGACAAATTGTCAATCTGATATTTACGGATTTGATCTTCTTTCGACACGTTTTGATATTGCATTATCATGATAATACTTATGTTTAGTCTTTATTTCATAAAACAGCAGTTGAAATCATAATAAAAACATAAGGTGTTTATTAAATACGGCAATTTTAACTACATTTTAAATAATTCTATTGCGTAGGAACGAATAATCAAAAAAAGGTGCATTTTGTTTTTACTAAAACATTTTTTAGCTTTTTACAAAAACGGAGGAATGCAAAATTCATATTTAGTCATGATCCAGTAGCGCAATAAATAAGCTTTCTTATAAGGTATAACACATTGGTGTTCAAATTTCTTCGGAATAATAGCCCATTTTTGACCTCTCCTTTATGCTTAATTCTACAAGTTTTTAATTTTTCAATAGGTAAAGGACTTGCCTATTGAAACAAAGTTTTTTATTTCTACCTACTTACAAAATGTATGAACAATAATTTGAATTGGCATCAAAATACAAAATGAATGATATCATTCAGTTAAATAGATGATTAAGTCAAATTATATGATGAAATCATTTTGCAGATTTTTACAAGACACAAATTAGGTGTTAAAAAATTGTTTACTGTCTATATTTACAAACTAAATAAACTATTATGTAGGTATGTACTTACCACTTTCTTAAAAACATAACGAAGTCCATTTCGAGTTCGTTAAAAAGAAAATACTATTACAAAAATTAAAAATTTTGTACTCCTACAAGGCATAGACAATGAAAACATAAAAAATGGAGGCAAAAAGTATTTAAAAAATGTATTACTTAGCGAAGGTAACGAACCAAAAATTGCGATTTCCTACCGTATTATGCGAAATCGTGCCAAATAAAAACAGCCAAGCCACAATAGGTGTTAAAGTCATACTCACAAGGTTTGGTCTCGTTCACAGTTCCAATCGCTGGACGAACCTTCAGAACTTGGATTTTCTTGCCTTTTGCTGAAGAAGTAGTAAAGGGCTGCGCCAACCCCGACTCCTAGTGCCGCGGCTGCGATACCGAGGCCACGGCTTGGGCAGCTATTTTTCTTACGATCTTCCTCGCGAACACTCATTTTGTACTGCGTATATTTGTTGTGAACAGTGAGAATAAAATTATTTTCGTTTCGGACTGGTTGTCAATGTCACAGTTGAGCGATGTCAACACGGTACGTTCCGATTCAGAAATTGAAACGCGCCAAAATTTTAAGATAAATGCTTTGTATTAAAAAATATACTTAGATCGATGTGTTATAATGTTACATAACTAATATGTCTTCAAGGAAATTCTACGTAAAAAATAATCCAATTAATCTTTTCGTAATTTTTCACAGAAAGTTACGTTAAACAAAAGGTTGGGGTTGGTTGGCTTGGCTATGAATGGAATGGGCTTTGCGTCCCGTTCCACGCGATAAGCGATTGATATATTACGTAGAAATTTTATTTTTTATTTTTACCGATTCTAAGTTAAAAGTGTTTTTTTTTAAATAATACAACCTATTACTGCATCCAGAAAAAATTGTATAATAAATATTTTCTTTCATTTCCCCATGTCTATTTACAAAAAAATAATGTCCGTGAAATGGATCTCATTTCGTCGTCATACTCATAACTTTTATTAGAATTTATGTCAACAAAAGTATATTCTGTTTCTCTGACTTCTTTCCTATGAGAATCGCGCCGAATTAAAAAAAGTAGCAGAGTGAGCAAAGAGAAGATATTAATTATTTTTTATTATACATAGGGAACATAGTTCGTCTCCTAACTAATTTGAGACAATAAAATCAAAATAGTAACTCTTTATCGTAGAATCTCCTTGGTAACGAAATTGAATTTTTATGAATTTGCGCAATTACGTCGAGGTCTTCAACAATTAAAGCTTTACTGTAGGTAAGTACATTTACTTTATTTTTTTAATAAGTTTGCGATTAAGTTATGTAAGGTAAACTTGCCAGTAATTATAATATGATACCTAGTTACCAAACTATGGAAATGAATACATTTCTTTTCTTATTTACTACCGACAATGTACCTATATTTCAACGTCATCATAGATCGAAATTGTTTTGGTGTAGATTGCCAACTTTATTATACGCGGGCACTTTTTATATGTAGGTAGATACCTACCTACCTGCGCAAGAGAGGTTGGGTAGTCTCCCATCATAATAATATACTAACAGGGCGTTCCTTTAAGTATATTGCACAATAACTGAATATTTGCTAAAAATGTTGCCCTATTTCGACACTATAAAATATATCGAATAGTACTAGTTTCTAGGAAGCGGCTTCGCCATCTTGAAATTAGAAAATAGTCCCAAGGGAACATACCTACCTTCTCCCGGAATAAAATAGTATATTTTGATAAAAGTGGAGAAAGTTTGCCATTGTGAGCGAGGCAGATATAATGAAAAAGTAAAAGTGATTGTTTTTAGGGTTCCGTACCTAAAAAGGAAAAACGGAATCCTTATAGGTTCACTTTGTTGTCCGTGTGTCTACCTGACTGTCTATCAAGACCCCTTATCTCGGGAACGCGTGGAGGAATCGAGTTGAAATTAAAATGATATAAGTACTCTAGTTTGCGGTCCCTTGAAGCTGTGAAAAAATCAAACGTTAATGTTAACGAAAAAAAAAGATATGGCCTTTTCTGTCGCAAAACACGTATATTTCGACACTCTCAAAGGAATTAAAATTCATAGGGCACTTTCCGTTGACCCAGAATCCTGAAATTTGGTACGTTTAAAGCAAGGTCTTATAGCATAGGTATAGGAATAAATCTGAAAACAGTAATTTTTTTGTTAGGTACGTCATAAAAAGAAATACTTTTTTGCGATTCGAAAAAATCTTCGACACTCCATTCTGGAATTTAACTATTTACAGTAAGTTTGTACGAAATCCTCAGTGCGCGAGCCCGACTCGCACTTGCCCAGTTTTTTTTTTAAGTTTGTCAAAAGTGTTTGTAATTTTGTCTCTAAGATAAACCATATTTATTTTGTAAATAGTTTTTAAAAAAAGTACATTTACACGTAAATTTTTTCGTCAGTTTAAACTAGATGAGGCAGGTGTTTCCTAGCTGACTACTCTGAGAAGAAATACCGAAACAAACTCAGGGGTCAAAGTCTCTTTCAAAGTCCATACAGTTAATTATTTACAGTTTCCTGTAACCCCATAATACAACTGACAATTTTTTACTCAAATGTCACAACAAAACCGCAAAACATAACCGAAAAGAGTTGCCAACTTGGGAGATCAAAATAAAAATGTCGTACTACAATACAATCGGGGGATTCCCCGTAAACCACAAACGAAAAGGGTTGCCAATTTGGAACATTTTAATATCCTAGTTCTTTTTAATTTAAATAAAAAAACAATGGTTCGTAATGCGTTGTTCGAACCCCCCCTCCCGCCCCTGTAACGCATCGTAACGTTTTACAAGACGCCCCCCTCCCCCCTAAATTGCGTTACGTAATACTTGAACGCCCCCTAAGGAGCTCAACGATTTGACGAACAACATCAAAGAAAGGACATCCGGGTAGGCCACATTAAGTACTCAAAACTGCCAGACATTATAAAATTGCAGAAAAGGAAAACGTAATGGTCAAATCATATAAAAATCAAGCATATTACTCGTGTCAATAGATAGAAACTCATTATCACAGAGTGTCAAGGCCATGAGCTTTTTATCGCAGAAAAATATTTAGTTCTTAAGTGATTAGCGATTAGAAACAGGGGCGAGCGAGCCGCGCTGGATAAATCTAGTAGGCACTTAACTACTTGACGGCGAGCAATTAGTAGCTCGCGGTCCGGCCGTCCGGTAAGGACCCAGCCTGAGTAAGTTGCACGGATGTTGTGTTCCACGTGGACCTCGAGACATCCTCACGTCTCAGCCGCCGAGACCCCGACCCCGTTTTCCAGCCACTGGTGGCTGGCGTGGCGGTCGAGCAATGGGTAGCTCGCTGTCCGGCCGCCGGGTAACGATCCGGACCAAGCCTGAGTCGTCGACGGCGCATAACGTTCCATACGCGCCATGAAAGTGATGTCAGCAACACCGTAGCACAGTATAGATATATGGAACAGTACGGAAACTACCTACAAATATTCGAAACGGCACACTCACACAAACATACGCATCGACGAGACTCCTAAGCGTTTCTCGCGGTCCTGTCAGTAGCGAATGCCGCTTAGGAGTCTCGTCGATGCGTATGTTTGTGTGAGTGAGCCGTTTCGAACATTTGTAGGTAGTTTCCGTACTGTTCCATATATCTATACTGTGACCGTAGGGACCCTGCCGGGCCCCTAGCCCACTGGGGCCATGGGTTGAAAGGGAAACCCGAGGTCCTGGAACGCAACGGGAATGTTATAGGTATAAGGCCATTTCTTCAATCAGGTAGGTATGCAATTTAATGCTGCCCAGTCTTGGGCCCTCACAATTTTTTTTTTTTTTTTTTAAATTGATATAAACCAGCGCTTGACTGCGATCCCACCTGATGGTAAGCAGTGATGCAATCATTGATGGTGAGGCGCACTAGTTTATTAAGAGCTTATTCACTCTAGCTTTGAAGACACCTAAATTTAATGTCTTTCTAGGCGTGGGGCCTGTTCTGTGTTACGTTAAAACAAACCATCAAAATACAAGCTAATATTTACTTACCTGTCTGAAACAACTGGTGCCCAGAAACGTCAATTCACTTTTTAATGTTGAATTTAAACAACCGTCCACTGAACAGTTAGAATAAGGTTTTTTTTGTTTGTCCATTTTTCCACAAAAAAGTTCACAGACGCGTGTCTCAAACGGATAGCACTCGAGCTCGCATTGAGCTGAATTGAGCCGAGATATCGTTTCCGTGAGCGGTGTCTATGTGTGCGTTGCTCGAGCACGCTTTCTATTTAGATTGACTTCTGTACTTATCTATTTTGTGGCCCGGACTAGGGCCCTTTAAATTATTAAGTACCTAGGTATACAATACACACGATAATTTACGAAATGAAAATAGTTCATTATAAATACTAGCCGCTGATAGTAAATAAATCCTTGTTTATAAACAGTATTTGAAAAAAATAAATTAACCGATGTCAATAATAAGTCCTCCTGAAATATATATTATTTACCTTATTGCGTAGGTAACAAGAAACAAAATAGTATACGAAAAGTTATTATACAAAGCAAACGCATATATACTTAGTAAAATAATAATAATCATATGAAATTACAAAACTCTCAAACAAATCGTGAAAAGAATTAAATTCAACTAAATTAACCTGATTTCCTTATTTATGAAGAAAAAACTCGAACATTATATTATGCAATACGGTATAATTATTATTCAGCCAGACTCAATCAGTGAACAGCGTATCATCATCATCATCTTGCTACCCCTGTCCCGTCATGCCATCACTAACTTCCTTTTATTTCATATCACTCTACACACAATCCATCCATCTTTTCAATCAGTGAACAGCGTTGGTAATCCTAATTCAAATCCATTGAACATTTTGAGCAGAGATTAAAGGTAGAACTACATTGCGCACACGTGGGCCACGTACGCCGATCAGCGGGGCTATTGCGTAACTCTGTTGACAGTTCAAGTGATGATCACTTGTTAACAATGTGCATCATTGAACTGTCAAACAGCTAGTTTCGTATTGCCTATCTTCAGTGACCAACTGCAGTGACGTCATTACCCACTGGTGCCTTTGATAGCCACCGTTTGACAGATGTTATTGTATCGATACTTTTAAAATTGCGATTGTGTAAGCTTTTAAAGCTGTATAATAGTCGATAAAATTTTAGAGTGGTCACAATAGGCACCGTAAATTTTTATAATTCACCACATTTCCACCGTAGCACAGATTACTGAATAGTTACTACGTAAACCGTAGTTTGTTAGTCACTTGTGTGATACGTAATACCAATTTTATGAAATTGTCAGTTGACAACTAAGTTTAGTGTGCAACGAATGCTAGTTGTCAACTGTTATTGTTAAAGTTAGCCAATAGCCCCCCTGGGCGCGTCGGTCTAAGCAACTAGACTTGCAGAGCTAGATCCACGCCACGCGACGCCACGCAACGCGCCGCTACATACAAACCAGACGTGGTCCACGTGTGCGTCTCTCATCGATCAAGTGTAGCTCTGCAGACTACAAGTCTAGTTTCCATATATTATAAAATGTATGGAGACCGACGCGCCCAGATCGGCGTGTGTGACTCACGTGTGAGCAGTATAGTTCTATCGAGATACAATAGAGCGATTCCTCAGTGACGCCATCTAACTTTGAATAGCAAACACGCGAATTAATAAATATGTCAAAATCAAAATTTATAAATTTAACTATCGCTCGGTAGGTGGCCAAGGGCCTTACCATGATAATTATGTTAAAATGTCAGTCATACGAGCAAAAAAGAGTGATGGAGCTATACACCCTATATAGCTCCATCCCTTTAACAGTTAGGTTTAGGTCGTAAAATGGATCACGTTAATTCGGTGCACCTCGATTCAGATTTCAGTCGACGCCCGGCTTTAGCAGCGATTTGAAATAGCTAGCGACGTCACCATAAATCAGAAAAATCATAAAATATAAAAATTACTTACTTGAATTAAGCAATACCTTAGATTTCAATTCATCGACAAACGAAGAATTTCTGCAAAAATCTGCTTAAATAAATAAATAACCGCAAACTTTTACAAAATCGATTGACGGTTACTTATCATAACTTGTCCGAAAAATATTTGACCGAATTTCATTTCACCTAAAACTTTTCAACTATTTTCGTTTTGTTTTTTTTATTTCATCGAAGTCACGTCTGCCATTGTATCAGTTGACCTATTATTAATTCGATTTTTAGGGTCTTCAAACCACCTGCTTCACAACTCGCGGGCCGCCCTACCCCTCCGCGCCTACGCGGGTTTGAATTACACTCTAGGGGTAGGGCAGATAAGACTGTGAAGTCGGTTTTGCAGCGATTCGTTTCTGTCACTAAATTTTGTAGCACAACATATTGACTTTTTATGACACTATTTTAATATTGAAAATGCACCTACCATGTTATGTCTCTGCACCACCCTAAGGTCGACTGGTAGAAAATGCCTAAGGCATTAAGTCCGCCTTTGTACCATGTTTCACTAGTGCATAAACTTTTAAATAAATAAAATGCTACCATGTACCGTCTTTATATTTAAGACCAAAATTCTGTAAAAGTGTTGTTTCGTTGTGGTGAAAATATGGCAAATAAATCATTAGGCAAATGAAAAAAGTTCAAAAGAGGCTTCGGGCAATAGCAAAAAGTTATTTCGCAAATCGGCAAAACAAGATATATAACAAACATAGGCATATTTCGGTAAAATAATACCTAAGACACATGATGTTTCGATGATCTAAAAATATGTCAAATAGTCTCTCAAAATAGTAGGTATCTAAAAATATAGCAAAAAAGACGTCGGTCAATAGTTTTCGGTAAAATGAAATTCGAACAAAAAAATTTCGGAAAAGTGATCGGTTCCCTCGATTGACTTCTCCTTGACCTCTCATAATCTGAATCCGAATTTAATTAAGGTACGTGTGTGAACCTAGCTTGTAACCCAACATGCAAACAAATGAGGCCATTTAAATTAAAAGAAAATGACAGTGACGTTGAAATCACAGTGGCAACATTGTGGGCAACTCCTATCGTTCCGAATTGCGATAAAAGTGATTATATCGCGAATCCGACCCAAATAAATACAAGGGCTATTGAGTAATAATTGTGACACTGCACTGTACGAGTTGGTCGGATTCGCGATATTATCACTTTTATCGCAATTCGGAACGCAGGAATAGAAATAAACAAATAAAATCTGACAGATGTTTTTTTGGCGGGATTTTGAGTAAAGTTTAGTGACTATTTTATTCGCAAATTGACTCCTCGTGGATATTGTGATGTAAAATTGGTGAAGTTTTGTATCTCAAATGTCTGCGTAACTGGACAATATGTGGAAACAGGCGCAAACTCGGTAAAATGCTCAGCTCCATTTTACCGAGATGCGCCTGTTTTACTTTTATTGCAGCGAATTTTGTCTAGAAGTTTGATTAGATACATTTGCTGCCAAATACTACAAAAACATTTAATATGGTTATTTAAAACGGGTAAACAAATAAACTATTCACAAACAAGTAATCTCTATTATTCCAACTGAAGCACTTTGTATCCATGGTCAAGAAAAAAATAAAAACAAATTGTCAATCTGTGGCAAAAAAATAAAAACCAATTTACATTATTGTGATGTTCTTTTGTTTTTTTGCATGGGGAGGGCAGGGGAGGGAATTTTTTTTTTGTGTCGGGGAGCCCTCTGCCATTGTATAAAAATATTTATGCACTGAAATATAGTTTTCTGGGTGGTTAAAAAAAAAACCCAACCTAACCTTACCGATGATATTATAATAAGAGATAAGATAAGATAAGATACCTGTCCAAGTCAGAGTGCCCAATATTTAGTATGCAAAAAAAATTTTCCATCTCACTTTTATTATTTCTTACTAAAAACTAAATAAAAAAAGAGGTTGATAAATCAAACACCAAAATTACAATAAACTATTTAATTTTATTAAGTACATAAACATATTTTATTGCTTTTAATAATTCCTCGAAGGGATCTTTAAGATTTATTCTTATGTTCCTTCTCCAGGAGTATTCTGCAAGCCAGTCTGTAAAGTCTGACTTGTTATGTTGCTGGCGGAATACTTTTTTTAGGGGTTGCCATTGGCTTTCTATTCTTTGGGTGTGTGTCCGATCTGGTGCCACTAATTTATTTACAGGATCACTGTGGTTGACCCTTTTGTGAATATATCCATGTTTAGGAAGGCATTGATATGCTGTCCAAAAATCTGTGTGGATAATGGAGCCCTTCTGAACATGTTTTTTAACTAGTGACACCAATACTTCTGTTGTATGCTCATTATTGGGACACACTTCAAGCCTTAGGTCATCACTCTCATCTTCAATCATTCCTATCACCCAATGCCCTTCGATTTGTCTTCCTCTCTGTACTCTTCTCCCAAACAAAGATTTATCAATTTGTACAATTTTATTTGGTCCTCCTATTTTTGAATCAGGAGTGACATGTTCGAGCATATATATCACAACCACTTCCCTGCAGTAACTATAGCAATCAGCAATTATCTTGAATGATAATACTGGCTCGTTTTCATCTGATAGTTGTTTTTGCACCCATTCATATGATTGGCCATCACTAAACGCATACATCAGATGAAATATTGTTGTGAGGGCCAAATATGCATTTTCGAACCAGGTCCCAGCTGCTCGATTAAATGCTCTAGTTCGGCAATTACTTTTTCGACATCTAAATCGGCCAAAATGTCCAGTATCCATGTTGACTGCCATTGGCCGACGGTGAATGGGGCACAGTTTTTCGGTTGGAACCAACCCCCTTTCCTCAGCAAATTGCACGCATTGCTCATGGGAGCCCAGGCGGGTAAAGATTTTTTTCCACGTCCACATGGATCTAAAACAAATAGAAAAAAGAAACTAATAATAAAGTAATCTATACACTTTTGTACCTAATGTACCTAGATAAATGACAAACTAAAGCCCTTGTAAAAAGTGGAGGCTTCTCTCCATCCAAACCGGAGCTCCGCAGAGAGTAAGTTGGTTCTAATACCAACCTAATTTACAGTATTTACAGTTGAAACTATAAGTAACCAAGAAACTTATTTATACACATGGCATTACAATCTTTACTATCCTGACTTAATATACATTATTATATTTAACATCTACTAACCTTTCATCCGAGTGAAGATGAACTCGTCTCCCGGATGACCCAGATGGTAGATGTACCTCAACACCATCGGCAGAGGTGGAGGAGGAGGCTGGCATAACAAGGTTAGCCATCCTAGTTGCTTCATTGAATGTGGAAGACAATCCACTAGCTCCAGCTATGTCACTGGGACCAGCAACGGGTTCTTCCAACGAAGACGAGGACGGAAGCACAAGTGGCTCATTAGAGTCCAACACTTGCACTTGCGTAGAAGTAGACACAAGCGGCTCTCTAGAGTCTATCACTTGGGCACTACTGGGCACTGAAGAAGAGGCCGTAACAAGCGGCTCATTTGAGTCCAAAACTTGCACTACACTCGATTCTTCAGGCAAGACAGCGGAATCCGAGTACTGAGACTTCGAAGACGTCATGGTAGTCACAATGTTGTTTAGCTTTAACAGGAGTATGTAAAACAGTCTCGACTGCAAGGCGAACGAACAGTGACTAAAAGTAAAAAGGTACTCTGTGACAGTGACTGATGACACTGACAATAACCGCTCACTGGCGCGCTAGCGCAAGCAATATTGCGTTTTGTTTCTAGTTACAACATACAAAAACAATTTTTCTTTTTTTTTTCAGATATTATTTTTTACGAAAAATTAGCGATTTTTTTTTTTACTCAAAAACTATGTTTCCTAACATTGAGACTTTGCATAATTATTTTTTAGACATAAACCTTTTCAATAAAAAATTATGAGCGTAAAACTCGCTGTCCAACTAGTACTGCCCCCCTAGCCAAGTTACAATCGTATCGTTCGCGCCGAACGACTCGAGTAGGCCATGCCTCCGATTCCTTTGTTCTGACGTCATCTTAACGCTCAGTCACGTGGTCAGAACAAAGGAATCGGAGGCGTGGCCTACTCGAGTCGTTCGGCGCGAACGATACGATTGTAACTTGGCTAGGGGGGCAGTTTAGCATAATTACTTATTTCAAAATATGTTGTTAAGAAACTGCAATATCCCGTGTTGCGGTGATCAGCGTAGTAACGTAACTGAAATATTCCGTGAGTAACGGCATTTACCCGTAAAATCCCGTTCGTTGCGGTGATCAGTGTTGTTATGAAACTGAAATATCCCGTGTTGCGGTGATCAGTGAAGTATTGTAACTGAAATATTCCGTGAGTAACGGCATTTATCAGTAAAATCCCGTTCGTTGCGGTGATCAGTGTAGTAACGTAACTGAAATATTCCGTGAGTAACGGCATTTATCTGTAAAATCCCGTTTGTTGCGGTGATCAGTGTTGTTATGAAACTGAAATAATATTTCAGTTTCACGGGATATTATCCCGTGTTGCGGTGATCAGCGTAGTAACGTAACTGGAATATTCCGTGAGTAACGGTATTTATCAGTAAAATCCCGTTCGTTGCGGTGATCAGTGTTGTTATGAAACTGAAATATCCCGTGTTGCGGTGATCAGCGTAGTAACGTAACTGAAATATTCCGAGAGTAACAGCATTTTCTGTAAAATCCCGTGCGTTGCGGTGATCAGTGTTGTTATGAAAGTGAAATATCCCGTGTTGCGGTGATCAGTGTAGTAACGTAACTGGAATATTCCGTGAGTAACGGTATTTAACAGTAAAATCCCGTTCGTTGCGGTGATCAGTGTTGTTATGAAACTGAAATATCCCGTGTTGCGGTGATCAGTGTAGTAACGTAACTGAAATATTCCGTGAGTAACGGCATTTATCAGTAAAATCCCGTTCGTTGCGGTGATCAGTGTTGTTATGAAACTGAAATATCCCGTGTTGCGGTGATCAGTGAAGTAACGTAACTAAAATATTCCGAGAGTAACGGCATTTTCTGTAAAATCCCGTTCGTTGCGGTGATCAGTGTTGTTATGAAACTGAAATACTCCGCGTTGCGGTGATCAGCATAGTAACGTAACTGAAATATTCCGTGAGTAACGGCATTTTCTGTAAAATCCCGTTCGTTGCGGTAATTAGTGTTATTATGAAACTAAAAAATCCCGTGTTGCGGTGATCAGTAAAGTAACGTTACTGAAATATTCCGTGAGTAACGGCATTTTCTGTAAAATCCCGTTCGTTGCGGTGATCAGTGTTGTTATGAAACTGCAATATCCCGTGTTGCGGTGATCAGCGTAGTAACGTAACTGAAATATTCCGTGAGTAACGGCATTTATCTGTAAAATCCCGTTTGTTGCGGTGATCAGTGTCGTTATGAAACTGAAATATCCCGTGTTGCGGTGATCAGTGTAGTAACGTAACTGAAATATTCTGTGAGTAACGGCATTTATCAGTAAAATCCCGTTCGTTGCGGTGATCAGTGTTGTTATGAAACTGAAATATCCCGTGTTGCGGTGAACAGTGTATAGTAACGTAACTGAAATATTCCGTAAGTAACGGCATAAATCGATATCGTTTAATTGATCCTGGGACTGTTAATAATTTACAGAAACATTATCGCATATTGTTTTCATTTTGGCGTGGCAATCAAAGCTATTTTCCTAATATCTCTTTGTATGAACCTGAACAATAAACTAGGCACCATCACAGTCAGAAGTGCAGTAGCAAATGTAGCAATCCAGTTGCACTTACGACGTTCTTCTAATATAGGTACATGTCTTGGAAAGATCTTAGAATTGATCACTTCATGATATGGCCAACTAAAACTGGCCAGGGGGGTTATTGGCTAACTTTTTCAATAACAGTTGACAACTAGCATTCGTTGCACACTAAACTTAGTTGTCAACTGACAATTTCATAAAATTGGTATTACGTATCACACAAGTGACTAACAAACTACGGTGGAAATGTGGTGAATTATAAAAATTTACGGTGCCTATTGTGACCACTCTAAAATTTTATCGACTATTATACAGCTTCAAAAGCTTACACAATCGCAATTTTAAAAGTATCGATACAATAACATCTGTCAAAACGTGTTACGGTGGCTATCAAAGGCACCAGTGGCTAATGACGTCACTGCAGTTGGTCACTGAAGATAGGCAATACGAAACTAGCTGTTTGACAGTTCAATGATGCTCATTGTTAACAAGTGATCATCACTTGAACTGTTAACAGAGTTACGCAATAGCCCCGCAGATCGTTTAAACGTTAACATTTGATGATATCGTCACATTTATGGTAAAGTTGCAAATGTGCGTAGTTACAAATTTTTCAGGAGAACAAAAAAACTCCATCGATAAAGGGACCGATGACTTGGTGAGGGTTGCGGGAATCAGATGGATGCGAGACGCACAGTACCGGTCATTGTGGCGAGTGGCGACAGTTGGGGGAGGCCTATGTCCAACAGTGGACGTCTTTCGGCTGAAATGATGATGACTGCGTAAATACCAAGAATATTTACGAAAAAAACCGAAGTTTGATCCAGTCATTTTACCATATCAAGATTTGCAATAGCGTAATGCGGAACTCGGCCCTCAGAAAATGATTTTCTTTTAGTGCATTAAATAAGTTGCAAGACATTAAATATATACTACCAATAGACAGGACATAGCGAACAAAATCGTAATCCGATACTTTTTACCTAGTGGTAACAAAAAAGTCGTTCAGTCTAGTATGACACCTCTACACGTCAAGTCGTGTTTGTATCCGCTTTATACGATATTTTTTAATTTATTTTTAGTGGGAAGTCATCCATTGACATCTCCTGCTCTTGGCCGGGGCGATTCCTGTTCCTTCTTTACCTTCGTTCCAGGGCCCTGGGTTTCAATTTGACACTACCCGTGGCCCCAGTAGTAGGCTTTGACTCTGCTGGGCCCCTACGGTTTGCTGACATCTCCTTGAGGCGTGCGTGGAACAATATGCGCCGTCGACGACTTGGGCTCGGCCCGGACGGTTACCGGACGGTCGGACAGCGAGCTACCCATTGCTCGTCCTTCGACAGCCTGCGCCTACCGTGGCCGAAAATCGGGATCGGGATCCCGGCGGCTGGGGCGTGAGGGCCGCTCCTTCGCGCGTGCACGTGTGGCCTCCACCTTTGCTAGCATTACTGCTTCGCAGAAGGAGACGACCGCCTGCCACTCCTCCTCGCTTCGGACCATGGCCAACCAACTAACCACGGCCCGGAGCGAGACATCTATATGATAAAGAGCACTAATACTCTATTTTAGAGTACGTTTGGTAACCCTACCCGCACCGTCCTACTACGAATTAATTAATTAATTACTTGTGTTTTGCAGGTCGTCAAAAATGGAAGTGTTATTGAAAGGCATAGTCATTGGGGCTGCAGCGCTGGTGGCAGCTGTCACCATAGCCGTCGAGTGGTGGCAATATCGGCAAGTACCTCGAGCATACGCAGCCTACGGCCAACGGAAACCAAAAGAGGATTGATATTGTAAGTTTAATAGTTGTCAGGGCTTTCGGGATGATTAGAAACAGCCTACGGTAAAAAAAGGGCTACTGTAGGTCATGTGTACCTTCAATAGCCCTTTGTGTTCCATTTTAGACACTAAAAGTCTGACATTTTCTTCCTCTAGCCCACTCAGAGCAAGCGGATTTGTTTAATGGCGTTCCACACCAAAACTGACCTTTTTCGACACGTTTTGATATTGCATTATCATGTTAATATAGTAGGTACATTTTGATACAAGTGCAGAAAGTTTGTCATTGCGACCGAGACGGAATTCGTACGAGCCGTAGGCGAGTGTGTTATGGAGCCGAGGGCTGCCTGCAGTGACAAATTTACACGTGGGGACAGTTGGGGCACAATGGTACGAAAAAAATATTTTTATTTTTAGAAAAATCTGTGTTTACTCCATAGATATCCGTGGTTTACTCTTTATATAATTTTTGCTTACAGACATCAACAGTATACCTTAACTTAATAATTGCACAGCAAAACAGAGATCAATAATCAAACTTAAACCTATTTATCTTTGATTTTGTGAACCCCTTCCTGTGTTCCACTGTGCCCCAGGTCTGGGGTACAATGAGACAGGGTTTGGGGCACATTGGAACACGACCTGTATTCATACCAAAAAATTAACCAATGGTATCAAATCTTTTTACTTAATACCTTGTCAGGAAACGTGTAGATGCTTTTTTGACGTTTAGTTTTTCCAGATAAGGACGGGTTTGGCAAGACTAGTTCAATATCCTCAGCTGAAACCATTGCCATGTCCGGTTCTAACGGAAAATAGAAACTATTGTCAACTTTTGCGCTTCGTCGCAAATAATTTATCTCAAATTCGTTGTTCTCATCTGCATCAGACAGTATTTGACCAACGAAAAATTTGATTTGCTTCAAATCGGCAAATTTTACCACGATAAAATCGTTAGGTTTTGGTAATTTAAAGCTGGACAGTGAAAGTTTCATACCACCTTCTACGAGTTCTACAGCTTCTCGCATGTTAGCTTCGCTGTGAAGTCCCCTGTCACTTTTTTTGTCGCGGTGTCTCACCATTCTGGACTTGTGTAAAATCTGCCAAAAAATGAAGTTAAGTTCAATGGCACTGGGTTCAATGGAACAGTGTTCCACTGTGCCCCGTTCCATAGTGCCCCATAGCGTGTACAAAATTTCAAACAAGTCTTCAAAAAAGTTAGGTTATGTTTTGAACTTAACACATAGCGGTCTCAAATAGACAAAATGATTAAGATTTATGAAAAAAATATATCACTTACCTATTGTTTAAACTTTTTTACTATAAAAACTTTTTACAAAAAAAATACAACCGACTTCAAAGTAAAAAAAAAAACACTGAAAAGTGCAAAATAACTTTAATTTCGGAAGTCGGTGTTTCTATAATAGTTTTGTCTCTTCGTTATTTAACACCGACTTCCGAAATTAAAGTTATTTTGCACTTTTCAGTGTTTTTTTTTTTACTTTGAAGTCGGTTGTATTTTTTTTGTAAAAAGTTTTTATTTTACACTTTTGAGTTATGGTACCACCACTAAAAAGTACCCCTCAGCCAAACTTAAATACCTTATAGCCAGAGTGCATCTTATGACAATTCTAATAATCCCAAACACGGTTAGATTACATTAATTTATTACAGAGTTCCGGTGCCTAACTTCAGGCTTCATCATCAGATCAGTTCGATATATTCCCCCTCTACTTTCAGTCAGTCATCGACTACACGTATAAACAAAGCAATTTTACTTGTTACGACGGTTCTGCTGTGATCCTATGAGGAGTTCTGTTCCATATCTTCGAAGTTCATGATCAGATCATAACAATATTTCTATGGGACCAATTCGGAAGCATAACCTTTCAATCAAAAAAAAAATTTTCAAAATCGGTCCACAATTGACCGAGAAATCGGTGAACATACATAAAAAATAAAAAACATACATTCAACCGAACATATAACCTCCTCCTTTTTGAAGTCGGTTAAAAAACGAAAGCACTTTGAAAAGAAATCTCAGCTTTTGAACATAAAAACCAATATTTTTCTATTCACAGCTCCATTGTTGTCGCGCCGCCATATTTCACTACGTCCTCGTATGGCGCAGGACGCGCTGAGATCGGTCGAAGCGGTTACGCGCGAATTAGTTTGAAATTCAATTTTTGTTGCCCCGTGTTCCACTGTTCCCCAACTGTCCTGTATCAAACGATATTTTTCAATACACTTACGAAATGAATAAAAGGGGGTTGACCATCGACTGGTGGGGTTCGACACACGCCTAGCCTGATATTATGATAAATGCATCGACTTATATTCTAGCGAGATAAATGCAATAACATTATGGTGGGGGAGAGCACGCGCACTTTTCTGCACTAGTGTGGAATACAGTCTATTGCGTGCCTAAAAGCGGTGGGATAAGAGCGGGTTTTCGTGTAAGCGTATTGAAAAATATGTTTTGTCTTAATTGCTTAGAGTTCCAGTTAAAAT
This sequence comes from Mythimna impura, assembly GCA_905147345.3. NCBI lineage: Eukaryota > Metazoa > Arthropoda > Insecta > Lepidoptera > Noctuidae > Mythimna > Mythimna impura. The sequence continues at coordinate 3,825,128 of LR990365.1, read as the reverse complement.
TCTAATAAAAACTTAAGGTATTTAATAGAAACGGCAATTTTGGCTACATTTTAAATAATTCTATTGCTTAGAAAAGAATAAATAAAAAGTGTGGGTTTTGATTTTATTGAAACATTTTTCAGCTTTTTACAAAAATGGGGGTCTGAAAAATTCATATTTAATCATGATCGAATATTGTAACAAAAAAGGTTTTTTTTATGATGTATGTCACATTGGTGTTCAAATGTATTCGGAATAAAAACCCATTTTTGGCCTCTCCTTTTGACATTTGTCTATATGTAAGGTTTGAAAGTACTAAAAATTACAGAAATCTTTTTTATTTGTTGCAGATGCTAGCTGTGATTAATTTACACTTTTAGAGTTACGTCGCATAGTTTATTAAGGTAATCTCAGTAAGAAAATAAGGGTATTTTCGTTTGTATTAACGCCTATTTATTTATTTAAACTTCATGTACAGTAGTGGTACATGGCTTAATGCAACAAGGAATTTTCTACCTGTCAACCTTTGGGTTAAAAAAGACAATACTGTGGTAGGTTTGCACAATAAACAAATAACAGATACTTCAAACAGAAAATAAAATGAAAAATAAGTTCTTTATAATAATAATATACATATATATGCTATAATAATATATTCCAAGTTGTGCACTTGATTTCACCTCCAATCATCAAATAGACTTATTTATATATGTAGATACCTACACTCATTGTATTTAAGTTTTTTTTTTTAAGTTTGTCATTGTATTGAAGTAGTCTTTTTTTTTGTAAAAAGTTTTTCAGTGTATTGAAATCTCTTGTTTTTCTTTTTGTAAAAAGTTTGTCATTGTATTGATGTTGGCTGTTTTCTTTTTTTTTTTGTATAAATGTTTTCAGTGTATAGATCAATTCAATATTTTTATTTTTTACTACACAAAAAGTACACTTTTAGTTGAAAGAATTTAAATACACTGGTTTCAAATCAAAATTCATAATGCCATTGCAAAATTTAGAATTCGGGTTTAACCAAATACTCTAATTGAAATACTGTCACTATGTAATTTTATTTTTATTTATTTATGAAGTACCAAAAGAATGTACTGTATTTATATAACTAGATAAATACAAGATACAAAAAAAGGGAAAAAAATATAATTTAATAAATGTACACCACTAGTTTTTAATTAGTACAAATACTTATAGGGTTTATTAGAAAAGGTGTTAGTATTATTTACGTAGTCTCAATAAATAATATTCATAAACAGCAAAAAGTTATTAGCGTTTGTTTTTATCCCAAAATGTCACTCAATTTATGGAAATATTGTACAGGCTTAATAAAGGCTATTGTGCAGGATTATGAATGAAAAACAATGGAAAACACAGCGCGTAGTATTTTTTAGTAGCAACAATTATAACAAATTATCGTGGACAATTTTGGGATTTTGTTTTTTTTTACTTTTGTCTACATAAATATGATCAGTAACGGGTACAAATAGAGCTCAATCTTTTTTTGTACTAATTAAAAAACAGGGGTGTATATGTATATATATATAATTACATATTTTTTTAAAATTTTCTGCTTCCTACGAATTTTGTATCTGTATTTCATATTTATAACAGTTTTATAAATTGGTATAGCGGATCTGGGGCCTTACCATGTGTAAAAATGTCAGTCGTGCGAGCGAGAAAGAGGGATGGACCTATATAGGGTGACTGGTAATTAGTGACCGATACTTAAACACGTGATTGTATTCGTCTGTGCGAGTCTCAAATAAATGTTTTCTTTCTTTCTTTCTTTTCTTTCTATTCATGATTACAAACAACTTTCCCAAAGAAACTTTTTTTATTACCCGACTACGGCAAAGCCAAAGGAGGGTTATGATTTTTATACTCACTAGTTTGTAGGTACATTCACTGATTAGGTACGTACACCTGTGGATTTGCAAGCTGCGCGGGTGTTCTATCACTATTGTAGGTACGACAGCGTCACGCGGCTAAAAACTGAGCGGTCGCCAGTCGCAGGCGCGCGCGCGTATTTAAACAGCTGTTTTATTATTGTGATAAAACTAATGAGAATATAAAAAAAGTTTCTTTAGGAAAATTGTTTGTAATCATGAGTACAATCACGTGTTTAAGTATCGGTCACTAATTACCAGTCACCCTATATACCCTATATAGCTCCATCCCTTTAACAGTTAAGTTTAGATCGTCAAATTATTCGTGTTAAGAGTTCGTGGTAAGGCCTCTGCGCTTTTCTCATTTTAACTTTATACTCATTTAATATGTGTGGACTCTGATTGTCAATTGAAATTAATAAAATACTATCGATATAAATCTTGTATAGGTACTCTAAGATAGTACCTAGGTTTAAGATGTATTATAATAGATCATATTAGAGTTATTAAAAGTAATAATATTCTTTATTTGCATAAACATTCTCATAATTTAGTCAGTTTTTTATTTTTATGAAACGGACTCGATCTGGTAATGTAGTTTGTAGGTATGCGGAACAGAAAGTAAAGTCCCGCAAACCTCCGTTGAAAAGGGAGGGTCCAGACGGGTGTTATGTCTGGTGGGCAGCTGGCCGTTAGATGATTTCTGGCTCTCGTATATTGGGTGACTGGTAATTAGTGACCGATACTTAAACACGTGATTGTAGTCATGATCACAAACAACTTTCCCAAAGAAACTTTGTTTTTAGACTAGATTGGTGTTATTGGTGTAATCGGGCGGAGAACTTTGATGCAGGATTAGTTCTTATGTGACGCAATAGATGTCGCTACAGTAGTTTTCAATGCAATAAAATTCAATATATTTAATTTCACACGGATTTACGGGAAGACGCAGCGTTGGAAGGTCACCCACAAGGTGGACCGATGACCTGCTGCGCTATTCTCTAAAAGTCATTTTCATGGCTGTACGATGCGATGAGCTCGACGTCGAGACAGCTTTAAGATCGACCGAGCGTTATCGATGCTGTTTTTTCTTAGGGAATACCAATATGTATGAAGAACTGTCATTTTGCTCGTCGTTGAGTAGTTCCAACTCACAGCCGTCACAGCCTTGAGCGCTAGTGTAGCTTCTCACACTGGATTTCGTCGCTGCGGCCAGCGCTGCGCTCAAGGCTGTTTTCTTAGAAAATGGCACTGCTGGTGAGGGCCGCGGGGATCCGATGGATGCGAGACGCTGAGGACCGGTCGTTGTGTTGACGCTTGGAGGCCTATGTCCAAAAGTGGACGTCTTTCGGCTGAAATAATGATGCAATACTTACCACAATATCAGAAATTAGAAATTTAATTTCAAATAGACCAGTAACAGGCACTTTTGAATTGTAAAAATGTAGGTCAGTCAAAAAAAAAATAAGATAAAAGATAGAGAAAATACCCCTTAGGGGCCGCTGACCCTACCTTATCCTGCTAGACCATTTCCATACAACCGCTCTTACGGCCTTCGTTCCTTGGTCTACCTACTTTAACGCAGACCAAGGTGAAGTCCAGGTTCCTCGATGGTTTTGGGTTGACAAGTACTAGATAGTAGCAGGGGCCTAGCATGACTTGTTAAAATGTCAGTCCTGCGAGCGAAAAAGAAAGATGTAGCTGTGCACCCTATATAGCTCGGATCGCATTGAGAGAGAGTCAGAGCCAGAGCTCGTGGTAAGGGAACAGACATTTAAACTTAACGTTTTATTTCTTAACAACTAGCCTTTGCCCGCGTAAATAAAATATGTCACTCAGGAATAAAGCAGCTTCCTATTGGTGAAAAAATTTTAGCAATCGGACCTGTACTTTCTGAGACATACTCCTAAAAAAAAAAAACTACCGCTTTATAATTGTAGAGTATTCAGGCGCAGGGGTGGACAGTTTTCGAAGAAAATGAAAAGCAGGAACTGAAAGCTTCAGACGAATCACGATTTATTCTCTTTTCTTTTTACAGCGATTTGGTGTTACAGAAAGCTAAGTTGGCAAGCGACGACAAAGTTTAGCCGTGAGGCGGCTATATACCTATATACTTCTCGTATGTGGGTTGAAGTCGTGGTAGTGTTTACCTATAATTAAAATTCGAATCAACCAATCACATACGAGAACACTTAATACTAATTTCATACGTGGGCGGAAGTAGTGGTGAGGGCGACCATATAAATTTTCGTGACTTCCAACCACGTTTGTCCATTTACATTATACATATTAACATTGTCTAAATAGATTAAGTTCACATTACGTTAGTAGCAACCTTTCACGCACACAGTCATACTTCACACACTCAAATTACGTTCATACAGTCCACTCATCTAAAAATAAATTGTAAGGAAGGCAGTGTGCAATAAATACCCTTTGAGTAAAGACGAAATAAAAAGTTTTATTTCACCAAACAAGCCGATATAGACCTTATCGTCATAGACATATGGTCCTTCGAGCCGGATTTATATATAAAAAATCTAGTGACCGCGTGCGCCGTCGCGACACCGCGAGAACAATAGCATTCCAGAAATTATCTTTGCTAAATCGTGCGAGTAAATAATACATCATTAGCAAAATAAACATTCAAAACTATATCAATATTGTTTGGATTTTGGAGTTTCAACGTCTACACATTTGTACAACATGGATGCGCTTCTGGCATATCAAAAGGAAGTGCTGGATAACCTGAAGAAGTCGGAGAAAAACTATAAAAAGACACCTAAAGATCGGTTGAAGAAACCTTACTTAGAAACCAGATTAGACAATTTGGAGCAGCTGTGGATAACGTTTAAAGATGGACACAAGTCTCTCATAGGCAAGGTCACCTTGAAGGACAAACAGGACACATACTTCACTGAGGATATGTATGAGGAGTTTGAGGAATTATATGTATCATACAAAACTTTATTGAAAGAAGCCCTGCAGCCCTATCTCGCGTCATCGAGTGGAACTTCGTCCGTAACACCGAAAATAAGTGCCGAACAAACAGTCAGTGAGTGCGAGGTTAAATTACCACGTTTGCAGTTACCTACGTTTAGTGGTAAATACGTTGAATGGCAGTCGTTTTATGATATGTTTAATTCGCTTGTGCATACTAATAAGAATTTGTCTCCAGTGCAAAAATTGCATTATCTTAAAAGTAACCTGTCAGGTGAGCCGGAAACTTTGTTACGTAATTTTTCTATAACTAATGAGAATTATGACGAGGCTTGGAAACAGTTACTTAAACGTTATGATAATAAGCGGTATAATTGTAATGCACTTATGAGATTATTGTTTACGCAAAAACCGGTTACTAGCGAATCTCCTAGTGCCATTAAGCATTTATTAGATACAACTACAACTTGTTTACAATCTTTGCGTAATATGGATATAAGTCCTGAGTCAATTAACGATGCGTTTGTTATTTATTTAGTGGTTTCTAAATTAGATCCTGAATCCATTAAGCAGTGGGAATATCAATTGGGTGTACTAAGTAACGATTTACCGACATGGAAACAATTATCTGAGTTTTTGGAATCGAAATTTAGGTCGTTGGAGATGATAGACTCGAATAAGGTACGTAACAATACCAACACAAAGTCGAAGTCTTTTCATGGGTCCATAGAAAGTAAAAAGAATAATTCTAATATACCTAAATGTTCTAAGTGTAAAGGTGAACACTATTTATACAATTGCAAGGAATTTAGTCAACTTAGTGTCAAGGAAAGGCAAGATTATGTTAAAAATAATAACTTGTGTTTTAATTGTTTCTCTCCATCTCATCCAGTTCTTAAATGTCGTAATTCAGCGAGTTGCAAGCGATGTGGCAGGAGGCACCATTCATTATTACATTTTGAAAAGGAGGTGAGCAGCGAATCAACGAGTGAGGACGTTTTGGTGCAGAGTGAGTCGGACAAATCCGTGAGTACATCTATTTCAACTAATTTTTCGAGTAGAGGTTTAGAACCGAGTCGAGTTTTGTTAGCTACTGTATCTATTTGGGCATACAGTGAGCATGGATACAAACAACAGTTGAGAGGATTATTAGATCAAGGGTCGCAAGCGTCCTTTGTTAGCGAGTCAGTTGTTCAATTACTTGGACTTTCACGTAAACATGTTAGCGGTACAGTTTCCGGGATAGGCGGTAATGGCCACACTAGTGTTAAGCACATGGTTTCTCTTCGAGTGGTATCACGTCATAACCCTGAGGTTTCAATCCAAGTAAATGCATACGTTTTGCGATCTGTTACGTCATTGCTTCCTTCAACCGAGTTACATACACCTGAATGGCTACATTTTGATAAAATACCACTAGCCGATCCAGGTTACGCCACACCTAGTAAAATAGATATTCTTCTTGGAGCAGAGGTATATAGTGAGATTTTATTGGATGGTATCATACGTCACAATAAAATATTGGCACAAAACACTACCCTAGGTTGGGTATTATCAGGAAGGGTGTCAAAAAATTCAACTTCTGCTAACAATGGAATAATCACCATGCATTTACACCTAAGTGGAGAAGAACTGCTTAGGAAATTTTGGGAAATGGAAAATGAGCCCAACTTAATACAGAAGAAGATGACAGACATAGAACAACGATGTGAAGAATTTTATGACAGGACAACTACACGAGATAAAGAAGGAAGATTTATAGTTAAGCTACCTTTTGATAAAGAAGATCCAGAGTGTCAATATGGAAAATCAGTAGTTATAGCTATAAGAAGATATAAGTATTTAGAAAATAGACTGCAGAAGGATGCTACCTTAAAGGAAACATATAACAATGTTCTACAAGAATATCTTACAATGAATCACATGATACCAATAAATAAAGAAGACATAGATAATCCTAAGGCGGTTTATCTCCCGCACCACGCTGTGGTTAGAGAAGATAAAGACACCACAAAAGTGCGAGTTGTTTTCGATGGGTCATGTAAAGGATTGAACAACTTTTCACTTAATGATAATCTGATGGTGGGTCCCAAGTTACAACAGGATTTGAGACACATCCTGATGCGTTGGAGAAGCCACAGGATTTGCATAGTAGCTGATATCATTAAGATGTTCAGAATGGTGAAAGTCGATTCCGAGGACTCAGACTTCCAAAGAATTGTATGGAGACCACAAACAAACGAGCCGCTACAACATTTTAAATTATTGCGTGTGACCTTCGGTACTGCATGTGCTCCTTATTTGGCCGTGAAAACCCTTCAAAGGTTAGCTGATGTAGAACATGCAAGGTTTCCTACTGCATCAAGCATAACAAAGAAGGATTTTTATATTGACGATCTACTGACGGGCTGTGAGACACTACCAGAGGCTATACACATATATAACGAAATGAACAAGTTGATGAACAGTGGTGGCTTCGAACTGCAAAATTTTAGTAGCAATAATCAAGACTTATTGACACATATAGGAGAGGATAATCACAGCAGTGCCGATTCATTAAGATTAAAATCAACTACTGTCATGAAGGTATTAGGCTTAAAATGGAATAAGAATATGGATTGCTTTCAGTATTCACTCGACTTACCCGACGTCAAACAACCTATTACTAAACGGCAAGTATTGTCGGATGTGGCCCGACTATATGACCCGTTAGGATGGATTGCGCCCGTGATAATCAAGGCAAAAATATTTATCCAAAAACTGTGGAGGTCGAAGCTTGATTGGGATGATGTACTGACTGCAGATTTAACGAGTGAATGGTTACAGTTTAGAAAAAGTTTGATATATTTACATAAGATAAACATACCACGATGGTATTGTTTTAGTCCAGGGTCAAAGGTTGAGTTGCATGCATTTGCTGATGCTTCAAAGGTAGCGTATGGTGCTGCTGTATACATTCGTGTTATTAATAATAACAACGAAACATTTGTGAGTTTGGTATCAGCAAAAAGCAAAGTTGCTCCTATTGAGAAGGAGATATCAATTCCTAGACTAGAACTATGCGGTGCAGCTCTAGCAGCAAAATTAGTATTTGAGGTTTCACAAATAATGAACATTCCGAAAGAGAACTTGTTTGCGTGGTCCGACTCAACAATAGTTCTAGCCTGGCTGAGAGGAGGGTCTAGCCGCTGGACTACTTTTGTGAGCAATCGTGTGTCAGAAATTCTAAATATTTTAGACTACAGACAATGGAAGCATGTTACAACTGATTCGAATCCAGCTGACTGTGTTTCGAGAGGCATCGCTACACAAGATTTACTTGAACATTCATTATGGTGGTCAGGACCTTCTTGGCTTTCACAAGGAAGTACAGAGTTTGATAACGCTGATATTATCGAGGACACTCATGAAGAAGAAAAACACACATCTTTAACTGCTTTACCTGTATTGGAAAATAAATTCATCTGGACTATGTTTTCATCACTTGCCAAAACCTTAAAAGCTATTTCGTATTGGAGAAGAGTTTTACAGAATTTAAGATTACCAAAGGAAAAACGAAAATTATGCGAATATTATTACACCGGCAGAGAAAGATAGGAGTTTAATTATATGCATCAAACAGGTTCAAAGAGAGAATTTTAGTGAAGAGATAAAACAGTTAAAGTTGAAGAATTCAGTCCCCAAAAAAAGTAAGCTTCGCACTCTTTATCCCTTTTTTGATGAAAATGGGATACTAAGAGTTGGCGGTCGTATTGATGAGTCAGAAGTAACTTATGATACGAAGCATCCCATAGTTATGCCTGCTAAGAGCCATCTTACCAGTCTTATAGTTAGTGATGCTCATCTCAAAACCTTTCACGGTGGACCACAAGCTATGTTGTGCTATTTAAAAACGAAATATTGGATATTACGAGCAAAAGAAATAGTTAAAAGTCACTACAGATCCTGTGTAAAATGTTTAAGATATTCTAGGTCTAAAAGCACCCAACTGATGGGTCAAATCCCAGATGTTAGGTTGAAACCAACCAGACCTTTTAAATCATCTGGTTGTGACTATATGGGGCCTATTAGCGTGAGATTTTCACCCGGTAGAGGGTCGAAATCCTATAAAGGATATATTTGTTTATTTATTTGTATGGTTACACGAGCCATTCATTTAGAGGTAGTAACAGATCTGTCATCAAAGGCATTCATTGCAGCGTTTAAGCGTTTCACAGCACGAAGAGGTCACTGTCAAGATTTATATAGCGACAACGGCACTAATTTTGTTGGTGCCAACAGACAGCTTCGTGAGATGTTCGATCGAGCTAAGTCAACTGTGCCACGTGAAATTGAGGAGTTATTGAGCTTAGAGCACACAACATGGCACTTCATACCTCCACATTCCCCTAATTTTGGTGGTCTGTGGGAGGCTGGAGTTCGCAGCGTTAAAACACATTTATTTAAGGTGATCGGAGATAGCACACTCACATATGAGGAGTTATCTACTGTTTTAGCACAGGTCGAAGCCTGTCTTAATTCTCGACCGATCACAGTAATGAGTGATGATCCTAACGAACCTCAAGCTCTAACACCGGGACATTTCCTCATAGGTGAACCGTTGATAAGTATTCCCGAGGAAGATAATTCTAATCATAACATTGTAGGTTTGGATAGATGGCGATTAACACAAAAAATAGTAAATAACTTTTGGAAACGTTGGTATGGGGAGTACTTGGTTAATCTTAATCAGCGATACAAATGGAACACTAAAAAATCTGAACCCGAAGTTGGTGATGTTGTAATTTTAAGAGATGATAATATCCCACCTGCTAAATGGATTTTAGGGAAAATAACTAAAAAATATTTAGGGCCAGACAATATTGCACGAGTTGTATCTGTTAAATGTAAGAATGGCGAATTTAAACGTCCCATTAGTAAATTATGTTTATTACCTAAGTGAATTTTATTGTTTACTCACTATTATAATGTTAACTTAACTATGATGTTACAATAATAGATATCTATGTACCCTGTACCTTCTTACCAGTTATCAAGAACCGTAAATGTAAAATACCTAAAATATACAAAATGTATAATAACTTTTAGACTGCAAATGTTATGTCTTCTTTGTTACATTTCTATGCAAGGTTTTGTTTGCTAAATCATTAGCATTTTGTCGCTTAAATGTTGTCTTTTGTATCACGGTGGGCGGAGTTCTCTCATCATTGTAAAAACGTTAACATTTTAAAATTTCAAAGACATATATTTTATATGCATGTTATTTTTAAGTATAGCATTTAAGTACATACCAGTATTACTAATAGGTACACATACAAAGATTGTTAGACATAAGTAGGTACTCACAATGTACACTTTGATGTGTTCTGGATCTTTAATTTATGTTCTCAGACTTTTATGTGTTTTGTATATCGATCTTTTTTTTAAGTTTATAAAGTACTACGTCCTTTGGTGGGCGGTATGTCTAAATAGATTAAGTTCACATTACGTTAGTAGCAACCTTTCACGCACACAGTCATACTTCACACACTCAAATTACGTTCATACAGTCCACTCATCTAAAAATAAATTGTAAGGAAGGCAGTGTGCAATAAATACCCTTTGAGTAAAGACGAAATAAAAAGTTTTATTTCACCAAACAAGCCGATATAGACCTTATCGTCATAGACAAACATTTTCAGTCTTTTTTATCTTATTTTAGCTATAATTTACTATTTTGATTGCAATATCTACATTACAAAGTGGTTATCAAATTACTCTAGGCACTAAAAATACTAGTTAGTATAAAAAATCTAATATTCTGGCTACATAATATAGATATTTACAAATAAACTATCAAAACTTAACAATAACAGCTTACATTATTAAAAAACTATAATTACGGTAGCTCTGCTGCTGTTGTTCATGACTTTAGACGTTACAAGGCTGCATGACTCCTGCATCGTCTGGGCAACTGGCTGACGAGCCCTAACACGTCTTTTTAGCTCGTCCCACATGTGCTCAATGGGGTTCATGTCTGGGCTTCTGGCTGGCCAGTTCATAACTGTGATGTTCACATCCCGAAGATATTCCCTGACGATGCCGGCCGCATCGGCTCTTGCATTACCATGCATAAAAAGGAAATTTGGGCCCACATAGTCCGCGTATGGTATCACGTGAGGTTCTAAGCACTCACGAATGTACCTTTCAGCATTTAATGTTGGCAGCCGTGGTCCTGTAACAACCTCAAGTTGAGTTTTGCCGCTCGCGGATATACCGCCCCAGACAGTCCATGAGCCACCGCCATAAGCAACCCTCTCTTCAAAGCAGCATTGTGCGAAACGCTCTCCCTTACGTCGGTAGACCTTCTTCGTTCCATCATTGCCATGTAACACAATTTTAGACTCATCAGAAAAGAGTACACGGCTCCAATCTTGCTGTGTCCAATTTAAATGACTGCGTGCGAAATGAAGGCGCGCTGTTCGGTGGGCTCGCGTTAGTTTGAGCCCATTAGCTGGCTTGTGGTACCATATCGCGTTCTTTTAACCTTCTCCGAACAGTTCGAGCGCTCACAGATACTCCGTGGAAGTCGCGAAGTTGGTTTTGTATCTCAATGGAGGTAAGGTGACGATTTCTCAAGCTGGTCGTCACGATGAATCGATCCTGCCTTTCAGTTGTGACCCGAGATCGTGGCCTTCCTTGGCGACGAACAAAGCCGCCAGTCTCTAGGTACCTCCGATAAACATTTCGGACCGCAGATCGACTTAAATTAAGTTGAGCACTCACGTTTCTTTGGCTGTGTCCGGCCTGAATAAGTGCCACAGCTTGGGCGGCGACTTCAGGTGAAGTATCCATAGATTATTGATAGAACCTCACCTTAATGTTAAGAATAAGTAATGTTTGTTGCAAAACCAAAGATATCAATCACTTTTTCAAGAATTAAATTCAAGTAAACCAATAAAACCAAGTTTTCTTAGTATTCGATTGTTTGATATCAACAAACAGGCTCCAAATTGTGTTTTGTTTTTTTAAATTCTGTGTTCGAAATTCAAAAAAAGACTATTGAATGAAATAGTGAATGTGCCAGGTTCAAAACTGCATAAAAACTTTTTGCTCGACCTAATATAAAATTTTAGCTAGGACCAAACGAAACTGAAAATACAAGGTGGGCCAATAGATGTGTCCAGAAGTGTATAATGGCGTCATTATAACTTTCCAATGGTCAACTACTGACACTCCATTGAAAGAAGTGGCATATAATGGTAATCTGTAATCTCGTACATATTGACAAATGATTATCTGACGTAATACGGTAATCTGCTAAAATTTTTACAGTTCCTTTGGTTAGTGACCTACCATTAGAACGTCATTGTGCAGTCATTGCTTTTAATAAGCTCGATATTGTCATTCTACCACAACTTTAGTACGAGACCATTGACCGATCAATGATCGATCATTATGAATTAGCAGATTACGAATTTTTAGCAAAATGAAAATGGGATCGTGTTGGAATGACGAATGTAGAAAAATAGCAGACTTGGGCCCCTGATAAAATGTCAGGCGTGCAAGCGAGATAGAGGGATGGAGATATACACTCTATATAGCTCAATCTCTTTAACAATTCAGTTTAGACCGTCAAATGGTTCGCGTTAAGGTTAAGAGCTCGTGGAAGAACCACTGCCAATGCTGCAAGGACCAACGGTCACTGGCCAACTCTAAATATCAAGCAAATCAACACCTTCATCGGGGTACATAGGTCGGGACGGTCCACCTCGGTGGTACCAACTTAACCCAGAAAACTGATCTACCTGCTGTATTGTCACTTGCCTACTTCTAGCGCTCTCTAACTGAGAACCATCATTTCTAACAAAGAAAGCCTTTCGCTTTTTTTGTAGCAAATGCATAAATTTTAATCGCTTTATTCGTTGAGTACATTTCGTTAGATCTTTTAAATAATCTTCTGTCAGTCTCTCTTTTAATGTGAACAATAATGGCATAAAATTTGTCAACTCATCGTCCAAAGCTTTCATCAATGATGTTTTGATTTTTAAATATAGATATTTACTAAAATCATCAGGATAATACGTAAAGACTCCTTTGCCTTGTTCTAAAAGCAAGTCGAAAATTATTTGTTCATGATCTTTAACGATGGTTCGCAAATCTTCATCAGATTTAATTTTATATCCTAAAATATTGCGGACATTTTCACGGCGTTTAAAAACAACATTCAAAATGAAATCCCAAATAGATTTTTGTTTATCTTCTCTGGTTTCTGTCTTCAGTAAGTCGCAAATATATTGCACAGCAAAATATTCAGTGAATGTCATGTGTATGAAATTCGGTATACCATTTGCAACGCTATGTATAAGACCTGTTTTTTCCGTACCTTCTTTAATCTTGTCTATAGTTTCTTTAATTTCTCTCAGTTCTTTACCGCTAAAAATCTTATCTGCATCTTGATGAAAAACAGCGTAAGCACCTAACTTGTGATGTTTAGCAAAAAATATAGCTCTTACGTTTTCATAAATTATCAAATTATCAGGATTATACAAATCAATTTTGTTTTTCTCTTGAAAGCGTATCTTTTTCAGTTTCGTTTCTATGAATGTATCGTAAACTGTGAAGGCATTGATATCTAAATTCCAACGATTAGGCATGACACTTTCGTCTTTTATTTGGTTTTGAAAGTATTCAGCGATCAGGTAAAGATGCAAAGGCGTGTCAAATTTTTCCAAATAGTTGACCGTGTAATTACAGTTGCTAAAAAATGTGTTATAAGTCTTAATAACAAACTCTGGACAGACATCAACTTCTTTCCTCAAGTAACTCAAAAAATTGAAGCACACTTTCATGAATAGCACCTGATGCTTTTCCCTTTTTACCGTTGGCTTCGGGTTATAAGCATCAACTATATGATAATGGGCAGCCATAAATTCCATAAAACTGCACAAATTATCACATTGGCCTTTGGTCAGGTTTCTTAATGCTATATTAGATTTCCAAAACTTCACTAAATATATATCTTGTTCCGTTTCAGTAAAATGTTGTATTTCATACGAGTTACCAAATTCGTGTTCAAGCTTAGATATTATTTTGTCATAAGATCTACTCGTGATCCACATTTTATGTTTCTGAGGATATTTTCTGACTGTTGCTAGTAAAGTTAATACTTCATCCGTGTACATCGGACAGATTTCGTCGAAGCCATCGAATAAAAATATGATTTCTTTTCTATTGTAATAGTCTAAGAACATTTTAAATTCAAAACTGGTCCACTGATCACCTGTACAAGATTTTAGAGCCACTACACCGTTTGATTCTTCCAGGTCAATCGAAAAATTATTGTCATCCCTCTGTTTTTCACTTAAAACTTCACAAAAAAACTTCAATGTTTCCATGTAATCAATGTTTGTTTTATTTTCTTGCCACTTGTTAAATTTTTCAGAATTAGTCAGCAAATTAATCCGTATTATCCACACTTTCGGGTTGAGTTCTTTTGTTTTCAGTGACAAGTGAGTGAGTAGAGTCGACTTGCCCATCCCGGGCTTAGCTGTTACCAATGCCACATCGGTTATATCATTTAGTGTTAGTAACACATTACCGGTATGATGAGATGATCGTATATTAGGTCCCGAGTTATTGACTCGGATAACACGTCTGTCGATGTACAAATGTTTAAGTTTTTCGTAATTTGAATTGCTGTTTGATCCGCCTAAAACCATCGGCTCGTTGTTCATGACTTTATTTAACACTTCCCCTTCAACAAAAGCCATGGAATGTTCGTCTATGATCGAGTCTAAACTCATTTCCACTTCTTGAAATATGACTTTGGCATTTTCTAATATTTTTTTTTGTGATTTTTCACTCATCTGGAGTAAGCTACATTTTTCGTCTGTCACTATATTATTCGCTTGTACGAAATAAGTCTGTACCGTTTCTATCAAAGCCTCTTTAATTACAAAGATAGTTCGTTTCTTTTCGAGAACGTTTGCGATATTTTCTAACCTTTTAGTCCAGTTTCTATTTATGTTATTGCAAACAATAATAATTAGTCTATTTTCTTTTGTATTTTTCAATTCTATGTTGACGGTATTGTAATCTTTTGCTTGTAGATCTAAAATATATTCTAAATCAAAAACAAAATGATCAATCTTTTTTAAAGATTGTACCATTTTTGTAACAGTTAACGCGCTGCTCTCTGTAACGACTATTGTAGCTGGAGGTTGATCTTTAAATTTTAAGCTACTTAAAGCTGTCTCATTAAAAGTGTAATCTGTATTATTCTTTATTTTTATCATAAACATTTTACTTATGATTGACAAAAGAGGTTTGTCTACTATTAATGCTAAAGCATCTTCATAATGTTTGCTTTGTTTTGTTAAATACGACGCTTCTTTCAGCATCCACCATCTTTGAATCAAGTCGTGATATTGTAAAAAGATGGCGTCGGCTGTTACTCTAACATTATCCACTTTAAGACACTGATGGTCTTCTATTTCGTCTTTCAAAAACTTCTCTACGCCCTTTTCATTCGCCTGATTCGTGAAAAATAAAAGTCTCTTCAAGAAATCTTTAGCTAAATTCTCGTCATCTTCATTCCTATTAAATGAAAGTTTCGGAAACTTTTTAACTTTCACATCGAACTTGTATTCATGCAAATTCTCAATTCCGCCTTGCAATTTCATGAAAAGCCTTTTAGAAAGTTCTTCCAGTGTTTCCCAGTTATCTGTGATCTTCATCAATTCTGAGTTTTCGTCGGAAACTAGTATGTTTCCAACAATACCAGCGATACCTCCGTTTAGTTTCAGGAGTCCGTCTCCCAAAGACTCGTCTAAAGTTACGATTTTATCAGCGCTTGATTGGGCGATTAATTCAGATATTTTCAATTTCAGATGATCCAATCTTCTTTCGGTTTTACTCTTTTTAATTTTAATTGTTAAATCTTTATTGCCGAAAGCAGTGGGAACTTTAAATTGACGTGAGTTTAAAAATTCTTTTACTACCAAATCAGTTTTGTTTTCGTCTACATGTCTAATTTTGAGTACTTCGTTATAAAGTGCTTTTTTGAACAAAACAACAAACTTTTCGTTGCTGTCAAAGAACTCTTGCCGAAAACTTGCAAGTCGGTGTTCGTCGTCTTCGTTTAGAGATTGAATCTTAGAAACTTCGACAGCTTTTAGCGCCATGAGGACATGATATCGTAAAATAACATCGTTCATAGGTAGTACAGAATCATCTTCTTTACAAAGAAACTGTCCCACAACTTGGGCTAACACAGTGACTTGATCTTTTAACATTTCCAAATCCTCATCATCATCACAGTCAAATGTAAGTTTTGGAAACGTTTTGACTTTAATATGAAACTTATAATCGTGCAATCTCGGGATAGCCGACTGCACTTCAGTGTACAGCCTTTTAGCTAGTTCTCCTGAAACTCCGTTATCTGCAAATTTCATGTATTTAGAGTTTTCATCGGGTACAAGAATATTACCAACAGTGCCAGATAGACCTGCGTTTATGTTCAGAAATTCTTTTCCTATTGATTCATCTATAACGATAATGTTTTCCGTTGGAGACGTTTCGATCAAATCCACCAACTTATTTTTCAAACTGTCTATTACGGATGCAATATACACTGAAGGTTCGACGTTGTCTTCTTTGCCTCTTATTGTTAAGTCCTTGTTACCAAATGCAGCTGGAACTTTAAAATCTCGCTTTTCTAACATTCCATTCGCTGCAAATTGTATCGCTTCATTAATTTGTGATTGTAGAACATCAACCTTTTCAAGTTGTCTTTTCAAATCTTCAGACATCGCTTTACTGACGAACTCTAATTTAAACTTTTTATCATTAAATGTGACAACATTTCCTATCAGACTGCTAAGCGCCATGATATCCAATGGTTTGGTAAATAGTTTTGATAGTAATATATTGAGTTCTGGCTCTTTCAATTTTCGTTTTCTTAACATTTCAATAAAGAGTGTATCTTTAAACAAAATTACGAATTCATCGTCGGTAGTAAAAAAGTCTGTTTGAAAGCTTGCAACTCTATGTTCTTCTTCTTCATTTTTAAATTTGATCTCCGAAATGTCTAAAACCTTCTGTACCAAAATGACATGGTACTGTAACAGGAGCTCGTCATTCATTGACATAATAGGATCATCAGTTTTCTTTTTATCATTGCCTTCCTCATCATCTTTAGAATTATCAGAAAGGAATTTTGCTAGTTGAACTGCAAGCGCAGCGAATTGTTCCTTCATGATAATTTCACATAAAAACACAATATCTTCATCCTTATGACAGGGTTGCAAGCCTTTATCACCGGTACCAATCCACCTGTTCAGTTTATCAGCCAAATCACTTTGGAACTCCTTACTGTTAAGATCTGCTTTAGCAGTCGTGTACATTATGAAGAAGCATTCTATTTCTTGAAAGTTGCCTTTGAATAAGACATCTTTGTTACTCGGTTTGAACAAGCGTCTTATGCTGAGGTAGCTGGAGAACCATTTAGCTAAGTCATTTTTACTGTTTAGTGTAAGTTGTACTTTGTCTCCTTCTCTGTGTTTCGCTTGTATGAAAACTGCTACTGGTTTGTTTCCAGTTTTAACTTTAATTTTGGCTCTTATACAGATATCGTCGAAGGTTCCTATGTCAGAAACATTAGTAGCTAAGTTATAGTCTTTGATATTATCATCGAACTTCGTTCGGTAGTGTATAAGACTAATCAGTTTTGTCTCGTATAATTGTCCGCGAATGCCGGAGGTCCCGTCACGTTTTTTGTACATTTTGATTTGAAATATGTTTTATTTTCAATGTATCTCTCCCAAATTCCCCAGTATGTTGTGGTCAGTATTTAATCTAACCTGATGCAGATGAATACTAATGTTTCAGCTGGAGAGACTACCTTTCTGATCCTCCACAACTTAATAACTGAATAGCATGGTACTTCTGACTGGCTTTTGTACTTTTCAAGATTTCGAGGAATCTCTGATCGTCGCATATGAAAGATGTTCATTCATCTACAGACGGGCCTTGCTAAGCATTGCGTTGTTTTTTTTTAATGATAAACTAGTGCTTGACTGCGATCCCATCTGATGGTAAACAGTGATGCAATTGTTGATAGTGAATCACACTAGTTTATTAAGAGTATTCACTCTAACCTTGAAGACACTTAAATTATAATCGGACGGGAAGACCGCTACAGATAAAATGTTCAAGCAAACGTTAAAGTAGCTTCTGGACTGTATTGCTACCACCTTTTGTTGATTTGCTCTTATTACTACTACGATGTGCTAGCTATAAGTATAATTTGAAATAAGATGAGACGTCTCCAAAGCTAAGTGGAGCGACGATCTTCGGCTTCAGGGTGGCTGGCAGCAGGCTTGAGTAAAATGGCATGTGATTGAAGACACCTATGTCCAGCAGTCTACTGTAGGCTGATGATGAAGATGGTGAGATAATCTCAAACAGTTTATACCGAACAGTGCAGTACCTAGGGCTGTGCCAACAGTGCTCAAGCACAGGGCGCAGACCGTGACGGAGCGCAGAAATTATCCAACCAAGGCCAAGTTTTGTATCATTCATTTCTTCAAAAGGTGGTTACTGTTTCTCATTCCTTCTCATTCGGGTCGCTACCGTCGATCGCTCCCACAAACTTCCACCATATGTTCTGGGCCATCCGCACAATGATGATACCCGAGCGTTTCTTCCCTCCAGATCCGAAACAGGTCCGGTGAGGACCTTCGTCAGGCGGAAAACTTACCGAGCTCGGATTTTTTTAGGTGCGCAGTTACAGAAACTGACACCGTGCGTAGAAAAGTAATTAGTCTTTTCTACAGCTTCTTGCTACTTGTTTTGAAAATAGAAAAGGAACTTCACCGATAACAGTGCAGTATTCTCAGCGAACCACTTTTGATTGTTCTTTCTTGTTGTGTTTATTTTCAGATAAATGAGTCTGTGTCCCAACAGTTTGATTTCAAGATTCAAGATCTGTAAAAAAAAAGGGTTATTAAAACTAGTTCAGGTATTCTGATGCAGTGCGCTTTAGATGATATTCATCATCATCATCATCATTTCAGCCGAAAGACGTCCACTGCTGGACATAGGCCTTCCCCAAGTGTCGCCACAATGAACGGTCCTGTGCGTCTCGCATCCATCGGACTCCCGCAACCGTTACCAAGTCATCGGTCCACCTTGTAGGACGCCTTCCAACGCTACGTCTTCCGGTACGTGGTCGCCATTCCAGAATCTTTCGGCCCCAACGGCCATCTGTTCTGCGAGCAATGTGCCCTGCCCATTGCCACTTTAGTTTGGCGATTCTTCGTGCTATGTCGGTAACCTTGGTTCTCCTGCGGATATCCTCATTTCTGATTCGATCGCGCAAGGAAACTCCGAGCATAGCCCTTTCCATTGCCCTTTGGGTGACTTTAAGTCTTCTGATGAGGCCCATTGTAAGCGACCACGTTTCGGAGCCATATGTCATCACTGGCAACACGCACTGGTCATAGACTTTCGTCTTGAGACACTGTGGTATATTGGACGAGAAGATACCGCGCAGCTTCCCGAACGCTGCCCAGCCGAGTCGGATTCGACGATTGATCTCTTTCTCGAAGTTAGACCTTCCCAACTGGACCATCTGACTTAGATGATATTAGCTGAAGTTAAAAAATAGCCTACGACCTTTACTAATGATCGCATTGTTTGACTGAAAACCAATAATACGTTTTTAACTACGGACGGTACGGTGCCCTACGTACGCGAGTCCGACTCGCACTTGGCCGGTTTTTTGAGTTTATTCATCATTAACAAAATTCCGATCCTTCCCATTGGAATTTTAATTGTTCTCAATTTTACATACAACAAATGTTGTTTAACAGCAGTTTTTGCTCGCTTTTAATATTGTAGTTCGGTGTAGCTTGTACTTACTATTTCTTATTCTGGGGTGTAGCGTATCGATACCTCTACGTAACTATTGATATACACCACTATTTTTTAATTAGTACAAAAAATGGGGCTCTATCCGTACTCGTTACTGATCATATTTGTGTAGTCAAAAGTAAAAAAAACGAAATTCCAAAATTGTCCACGAAAATTTGTCTTAATAATTGGCAAATTCATAATTGAATCAATCATTCATAACAATTGCTACTAGAAAATTACGCGCAGGGTATTATCTAGGCGTGGGCAAAGTATGTTAACTTTGCGATTGGAACATTTGCATCTGAATCACTGAAATGTTCCGAAACAGTGATATGTATCATTTGGAACATTGGCTCAAAAGATACAAACGGACCATTTGAAACATTGGCTCACAAGATACAAACGGACCATTTGAAACATCGGCTCACAAGATACAAACGGAACATTTGGAACATCGGCTCACAAGATACAAACGGAACATTTGGAACATTGGCTCAAAAGATACAAACGAAACATTTGAAACATTAGCTCATAAGATACAAACGGAACATTTGGAACATCGGCTCAAAAGATACAAACGGAACATTTTAAACATTGGCTCACAAGATACAAACGGAACATTTGGAACATCGGCTCAAAAGATACAAACGGAACATTTGAAAAACTGAAACATTGGCTCACAAGATACAAACGGAACATTTGATAAACTGAAACATCGGCTCACAAGATACAAACGGAACATTTGGAACATTGGCTCAAAAGATACAAACGGACCATTTGAAACATTGGCTCACAAGATACAAACGGAACATTTGGAACATCGGCTCAAAAGATACAAACGGAACATTTGAAAAACTGAAACATTGGCTCACAAGATACAAACGTAACATTTGGAACAACGGCTCAAAAGATACAAACGGAACATTTGATAAACTGAAACATCGGCTCACAAGATACAAACGGAACATTTGATAAACTGAAACATCGGCTCACAAGATACAAACGGAACATTTGGAACAACGGCTCAAAAGATACAAACGGAACATTTGATAAACTGAAACATCGGCTCACAAGATACAAACGGAACATTTGATAAACTGAAACATCGGCTCACAAGATACAAACGTAACATTTGGAACAACGGCTCAAAAGATACAAACGGAACATTTGATAAACTGAAACATCGGCTCACAAGATACAAACGGAACATTTGATAAACTGAAACATCGGCTCACAAGATACAAACGGAACATTTGGAACATTGGCTCAAAAGATACAAACGGACCATTTGAAACATTGGCTCACAAGATACAAACGAAACATTTGAAACATTAGCTCATAAGATACAAACGGAACATTTGGAACATCGGCTCAAAAGATACAAACGGAACATTTTAAACATTGGCTCACAAGATACAAACGGAACATTTGGAACATCGGCTCAAAAGATACAAACGGAACATTTGAAAAACTGAAACATTGGCTCACAAGATACAAACGGAACTTTTGGAACAACGGCTCAAAAGATACAAACGGAACATTTGGAACAACGGCTCAAAAGATACAAATGGAACATTTGAAACATCGGCTCACAAGATACAAACGGAACATTTGGAACATTGGCTCAAAAGATACAAACGGACCATTTGAAACATTGGCTCACAAGATACAAACGAAACATTTCAAACATTAGCTCATAAGATACAAACGGAACATTTGGAACATCGGCTCAAAAGATACAAACGGAACATTTTAAACATTGGCTCACAAGATACAAACGGAACATTTGGAACAACGGCTCAAAAGATACAAACGGAACATTTGAAACATCGGCTCACAAGATACAAACGGAACACTTGGAACAACGGCTCAAAAGATACAAACACACTGACTGATATGAATCGTGATCTGTTACGTTGCGTCATATACACCAACAGTTTTATTTAATTGAATGTTGATTTGAGAATAATTTAAAGCGGAAGTTTTTAGTTCAGTTCATTAAAATTAACACTATTTACGTTTTAATTTGAATTTTTAAAAGACTGCAGGTCACTTAAAGTAAAGAGTGTTCCAATTGTTCCAAATGATCCATGTAAAACATTACCTACTGCTGTTCCAATCTTTCGGAACATTATGTTTCGGAACAGTGAGTCGGCTCAGTAAAGAGTTATACACAAGCCTAATAATGTCATTTTGATCGCCATTCATTCATTCATAAATATTATAATCAATAGCCTGTACAATACGTACAATATTTCCAAGGCCGTATCATCATTTTTTTTTATGTTTGTTACCTCAGAACTCCGTCGTTTATGGACCGATTTGCTAATTTTTTTTTGCCTTTATAGGAAAAATCCAGTTCTGATGATGGGATCCATGAGGAATCGAGAGTACCTACTCCTCAAAAATTATAGGCCACCTTATAGTGATTTTGGTATTTTCATCGAGGACTTAAGCATTTACAGTCAAAAAGTAACATTTGATGAAGTGGAACTGATGAAGAAGACCAGAAATGGTCAACGGAACTTCATACTCACATAGATATCACAATGAAGATAGTAAAAAATAGATAGTAAAAAAAATCAAAGTGTAAAATAACTTCGTCAGAAGTCGGTATTTTTATATTAGTTTTGTTTTGTCTCTTCGATATTTAAGTTATTTTAAAAGTAAAGTTATGCATGCACTGTGGTTTTTTGACATAGTTGAGATACATTATTTTTTTATATTTTATTTATTTAGGGCCTCCAAGAAAAGATGTTCACACAAATATAAGTGTTGAATACATTTAAGTTTTAAATTAGCGCACTTCCTCAATTACAGGAGGCCACATGGATAGAGTTTAAACAATTTAAATCTAAAATAAGAATAGGTAGGTATATTGTTTTATTACGGAGTTTCCGTGACTACTTTCCATAGAAAGAACGAAACGAAACGAAATTCCTCATAGGATCATAGCAGCTGATCATGATCAGCTGCTATGATCCTATGAGGAATTTCGTTCTATATCTTCGATGTTCATTATCAGGTCATGATAATATTTGTATGAAACCTATGAAATTTGGAAGTAGGTACCTATACACGTTCTAATAAATCAAAACCGGTCCATAATTGACCGAAAAATTGGAGAACATACATAAAAATCAATCGAACATCATATTATAACCTCCTTTTTGAAGTTGGTAAGAAATATGTCAAGCGAAAAGTAAAAACCGACACAACACGGTAGACGTTGTCATCGTCTGCCGCGCTTGCCTGTCCATAACAGACTGACGCCCTCGCCAGCATGTAAATGGCAACCAAGCGTTGGTGGAGAATAGGTACATTGGACGCTGGCCGAGGCTGGGCCCACATGTAAACGAGGCATAGACATTTAACTTTTAATTAATGCAATCGGAATCGTTATAACTTAGGACGAAGAAGCCCTTCATAGGCCTTAAGGTCGTCAAGGGATGTACCTAATACCGTTTGGTTTGGATACTCTTTTTTACGCTTTAATAAATATACAAAAAGACTCTTGTATGGTAGTCCATAACCATGACATGTGAGCACCACAGCCGGAGTTCGAATGACAAAAACTTAAAAAAAAAAAAAATAACCGACTTCACTAAAAAAAAACTAAAGACTAAAAGGATCAAAATAACTTTAATTTCGGAAGTCGGGGTTTCTCGGTATTTTTTGTTTCTCCGAAATTTTTATTAGTGTTTTTTTTTTAGTGGTTATTTTATTTTCGTAAAAGTTTTTATTTAACACTTTTTAGCTGCGATACACTTATAAACAGAGTGCCTATTTCACATGACAATTCTAATTAACCCAAACACTGCTAGGTTTCATTGTTTTATTATGAAGTTCCTGTGTCTACCTTCCACCTTCCGGCTCCATCATCATCATCAGATCACTTCGATGATACCATTTTCAACGTAACTATTCAGAAGTATTCATTTATTTGTATTTTCATAGTCGCTTAACTATCTTCATTGTGATATCTATGTGAGTATGAAGTTCCGTTGACCATTTCTGGTCTTCTTCATCAGTTCCACTTCATCAAATGTTACTTTTTGACTGTAAATGCATAATATTTGAGGAGTTCCCTTGATTCCTCATGGATTCCATCATCAGAACTTTTTTTTTTTTTCGGTGGGAAAATCATCTTATGACATCCCCCGCCCTTGGGCGGGGCGGGTGTGTCAGACTTTTACTGACTAAAAACCCACTCCTGTTCCTTCGTTGCCTTTCGTACCAGGGCCGAGTCTTCCTTTCAGAATCAGACCCTTGGCCCCAGTAGGCTTCGACCCTGATAGGACCCTACAGTTGCTGACATCTCCTTGAGGCGCGCGTGGAACACTACGCGCCTATCATCAGAACTGGATTTTTAAAAAATTGGGACTAATCTGGAAGCATATCTCATATATATGGGAAAAAAAATTATTGCAAATCGGTCCAGAAACGACGGAGTTCTGAGGTAACAAACAAAAAAATGATGATAAAAAATACAAGCGAATTGATAACCTCCTTTTTTTTGAAGTCGGTTAAAACGTGCGTTAGTTTCGCGGCAGTGCGCGGCGCTTCCTAGATCTCTATACGATACAAAAATATTTGCGGTAGATTCACCGCAAATTTGCAGCGAGAGGCCTGCGGTGATTCTACTGCATGCGTTTATTTCACGGCAGTGCGCGCACTTCTATGAGACTCCATACTTCACAGATTATGCGTTAGAAAAACGCAAGGCAGTGCGCGCACGGCCTTAATTAAGTGACATTTTGGGATATAAACAAACGCTAATAACTTTGCTGTATATTGATTATTATTTGTTGAAACTTTACATAAATAATAACAAGACCTTTTCTAATAAGCCCTGTATGTATTTGTACTAATTAAAAATTAGTAATGTACTTATTTAATTCGAAAAAAAAGTAAATAACTTACCAATACATCCGCAAAATAAAATATCCATAAGCAAAATCACAATGATGAAAAAACTCATTGAAATAACACGTTTAGACTTCCTAGGCTAATAGATAATTAATAATAACTCTAAATAGTAAATCACGATTAAAACAACCTCAAACATTTTGATAATATGAGTCAAGAGGTTTGTTTATCAGAATTTATTTTTATCTAGAATTCTTGAAAATAATTGCCAGTACAAAAAAAAATTACTACAAATTTATAAAAAAAAACATTTTTATTTAATTCTTTTTTAAATAAAAATGTTTTTTTTTAATATATATTTGTAGCATTAAATAATTAATGGATATTTATTATATAGCACTATTTTTTGTATGGTTGTTTTTTATTTTGTTTCAAATAGAATCTCACGTTGTTGCGAAAATGTATCCAAATGGAGCTGTAAGAAAACACCCCAATAACAAAAAATTGTATTGCCATGTCAAAAAAAATTATGATGATAAAAAAGGCAAGTTTTCATAAAGTTGAAAAACATTATGTGCATAATGTGTGGGTAAATACTTAACATTCAGGGGACGCTTAAAGGTAGCCCGCGAAATTCAAAAATCGTCTTTTTTTTCATTTTGACCGTTTGTCACATTTACAACGCACGGGGATAGTGATACAATCGCATAACATTGTTTCAATTTCGCAACTGATGCGTAACTATTTCGGACGAAAGGAGTGTGGAGATGTGACGTGGCTAGACGATAGTGAAGGCACCAACAGATAAAATACCTACCAACTTTATCACGATTGTCATATTAACAGCATACAGTCTTTTAATATACCTTCTACTGGGACTCAGGCCTCATCTCTAGGACAGGGAATGGACCGTAATCCACCACGCGGGCCCAGTGCGGGTTGCTGAATGTCACATGTCTTCGAATTTTTGGTTCTAGGACATGCCGGTTTCCTCACGATGTTTTCTTTCACCGTTTTAAGAACAGTGGTGATGAAATAAATTACACATAGTAATGCGCCTGGCTAGGTTTGAACCCGCGACCTAAAAGTCGTAAGTCGGGGCCGAAAATAAATACTGCAGGTGTGTACAATGCGTTCCAAATAAGAATAGGAATGACGCCATGTTGTGACGTCACGTCATACTGTCAAATCGCAAGAAATTGGGCAAAATTGAAGAACTCAGAGATGAGCAAAATTGAAGAACTGGATTCTGATTAAACTATTTTCGTTCACAGTTCGTAAATAAATTAAATTTTAAATTTTTCTTGTTTTGCTCACCATAATAATTCCTAAACCTGTCAATCGATCCTATTCTTATTTGGAACGCATTGTACAAGACATCCTTACGGCGACGACGGACTAAAGGTGTGCGGCGGCTGTGGCGGCGTGCGCGGGCGGAAGACAGCGGCGCGGGGGCGGATCTTTGCGGCGGAGAGGGGCGACTACGGTAAAACCAAAGGAGGGTTATGATTTTGACAGGCTATATATGTATTTATAGGTGAGTGTATGATCATCTGTTCCCTCATATCTCCTAAACTACTTATCGGAACTCGACACATGAAGTATCGTTATGAACGCTGAACTAAATAAAAAGCCGTAGTCACACGTTATTAAAGTTTTACGTTTGGTACTTGGTACCTACCTATATAACGTGTGACTACGGCTTTTTTTTTGTTCTGTTATTGTTTCTCCAGTAACCTTGATTTCAGCATCCTGAATATCTTGTTTCATACTTTTTAAGCGTTTTTTTTTTGTCGTAGTCGGATTTTAGTTATTTTTTTTTTACTGTTTAACTTATAATTTAATTATCTTTGCTTATAATAGTCGTAAAAATATATTTCATCATATTCAAAAAGAAATCAAACAATTAATTAAAGTAATAAAACATTTATTTTATTTAACGATACTACATTATCAAAAAAAGAATTGAACACTTCATTTCAAGTAAACGCAACTTCGGCTTTAAATTAAAATAGTATTGATTTCTTAAAAAAACAGTCATATCTTAAAATAACTTGAGAAATTCTACCGAAGCGATATAAACGTCATAATGGCGGGACCAACTCTTGTATCCGAATGATTCTACCACGTATATTTAGTACGTTTTAGTACTATTTTGTACCCTTCCTGAAATTTTTGTATATTTTTTTGTGTTTATATATTTCAGTTTTTTTTGGTCGTCAAATTATTCAGGCGTAGAAAATGTCAAAAATAAAAAAAAAATATTTTGTAAAGAAACTAATAATATCTTCGTCACTTATTGTTGATTTTCGGAGGTACTAAATCGCGTACTTAATACTAGTTTTATCAGAATGATGAAATTCGTTACAGTTTTGGCGTACAAGCCCCCGCCCCCCCCCGCCATTATAACGCATTATAATGGCGGGGCCAACAATATCGTGAAATTCCGTTTACACCGTGTGAGGTACAAACATTTCAGGAAGGGTACAAAATAGTACTAAAACGTACTAAATATACGTGGTAGAATCATTCGGATACAAGAGTTGGTCCCGCCATTATAACGTTTATTTTTTTTTTGTTCTGTTATTGTTTCTCCAGTAACCTTGATTTCAGCATCCTGAAAATCTTGTTTCATCCTTTTTAAGCGTTTTTTTTTTGTCGTAGTCGGATTTTTACTGTTTAACTTATAATTTAATTATCTTTGCTTATAATCATCATTCATCATCATCATTTCAGCCGAAAGACGTCCACTGCTGGACATAGGCCTCCCCCAAGCGTCGCCACAACGAACGGTCCTGTGCGTCTCGCATCCATCGGACTCCCGCAACCGTTACAAAGTCATCGGTCCACCTTGTAGGAGGCCTTCCAACGCTACGTCTTCCGGTACGTGGTCGCCATTCCAGAACCTTTCGGCCCCAACGGCCATCTGTTCTGCGAGCAATGTGCCCTGCCCATTGCCACTTTAGTTTGGCGATTCTTCGTGCTATGTCGGCAACCTTGGTTCTCCTGCGGATATCCTCATTCCTGATTCGATCACGCAAGGCAACTCCGAGCATAGCCCTCTCCATTGCCCTTTGGTGCCCTTTGCTTATCTATAATAGTCGTAAAAATATATTTCATCATATTCAAAAAGAAATCAAACAAATATTTAAAGTAATAAAACATTTATTTTATTTAACGGTAGCACATTATTAAAAAAAGAATTGAACACTTCATTTCAAGTAAACGCAACTTCGGCTTTAAATTAAAATAGTATTGATTTCTTAAAAAAACAGTCATATCTTAAAATAATTTGAGAAATTCTATTGAAGCGATGTGTATGGCCTATTATCCACGGACGCGTAGCTTCATAGACGCGTATTCGTCATTATACGCTTGGTGTACGCCTGCGTGAAGCTTACATACTAAACTATGAAACTTTGTCGACAGAGGAAACGTCGTGCCGTCGTGTTGCGTCTATGAAGCTATGCGTCCGGGGACAGTAGGCCATAGTTTTGTATGTAAACTGTGAGCAGGCGTACACCAAGCGTATAATGACGAACAGGGGCGCCGACTCCGTGGGTGCTCGGGGGCTCGAACACCCATGAGAAATAAATAGTGAGCGCTGAGCACCCCTGAGAATAGACATCAAGAAACAGATCAGTAATCGCCTTTTAGGTTACGTATAAATTATAATATTTCTTGATAATAAAAACTAGTTTTATTTTTATATAATGGTTTCATTTTATATTTTTATCAAACATAATTAGTAATTGAGTACGCAGTGTGTAAGTAGGACATTTATTTATTTGTCGGTCGATCAGTGTGCGTTTCTCTTCTCACACTTCGCCACTTTTTCAAGTCCATCAAATGAGCATGAGCACCCATGAGGTTTTCTAAAAGTCGGCGCCCCTGATGACGAATACGCGTCTATGAAGCTTAGGATAACTACTTACAATAAAACAAAGTAATAATTTCTGGATTTTTTAGCTCGTAACTAAAATAATAACAGCCGCTCGAAGTCGATTTCCAAGGTTAAAACAATAATAATTAATATTCCACAACTTTCAAACAACGCCATCTAGTCCCAAACTAAGCAGAGCTTGTGCTATGAGTACTAGGTAGGTACTCGTAGCACAAGTTCCGCAACTTTAGGTAAATATATAGCTACAACCTGCCCTGCGTTCAAAAATAGCCAGAGTAGGTTAGAGTCGCTACTCCAACCGTTCAAAAATGCTTCGAGTTGCAACCCAGGGTCGTTCTTTTATAACTCGAGTAGCTACCCTAGAGTTAACCCAACTAACTCTAACTCTGAGCAGGGTAGGTTGGTGTAAGCGGCCATAAATGTTACTTGCTTGACAGTTGAACTCTACGTGTGCGTTCAAAAACGCGAGTGTAGAGTAACTACTCTGATGACGTCATTAGAGTAACTACTCTGATGACGTCATTAGAGTTAACTCCAATCTCGAAGAACGCAGGACTGGGGGTCTTTAAGTCAAGAGTGAATTAGGTTACCTCAAAACCAGCAAGCGTGCTCCATCGTCGAACACATCATCGCTTACCATCAGGCGAGATAAAGGTCAAATACGAGCCTATACATAATAAAAAAAGACGTGTGGCACTCGGGGACTGCCGCGGTAAAGCTATTGCATAGCATTTTGTATCAACCTTATGCAATTATAATTATTTATTTATTTTATTTATGCAGTAACAATACGGCTAGTTGCACGCACACAAACACCGTGTCGAAGACTGCCGAAAAGAAACGACGTTAGACAATGCACGGCCTTCAAGCCACACCTCCGTGCCCGTCGCCCGTCGGAGTGGGGAGCGTGAGGTTTTTTTTCGTTACGGAATTTCTGGATTCGGTGCCCGCGCTCAAGGCCCTCGATAGAAGCTATGCAATAGCTTAAAAATACCTATTCCAATCTCTGGTATTAATGACTGTCAAAGATCTAGAACTGACAGCCGAGACCAATGGCTTTATGTGCATGCTATATTTCACCGGGACACCGGGGCGGCGCGACCAGTTGACCATTTGCGCCGCCATGGTGTCCGTAAGCTACCAAACTAGACACCATACAGACACCAGAGTCGCTACACCACACTGACACAGTATCAAAATGGACCTTAAGGTGCACGCGTCCGAGTTGGTCGCGCCGCCAAATTGGGTGTCGCAACCAAACTGACAACTCTTTCTGTAGGGCTGTAGGTATACATTTTGTTGGTAGCGGCGACTGGTCGCGCCGTCATGGTGTCCCGGAGAAATATAGCCTATATGGTCACCTTCCACAGCCCAACTTCGTCAAGCATTGCTTACTCTTGCCTGGACAGCCGTGCTATTCTGTAAATGGTAAATCATTTCGAAAATCATTTCACAAATCATCTCGAATGTCACACTCAGCGAATTGTATTTCAGAATACCAAATCCTATAGACAAATTTGTAGACAAACGTCAAAATACTCAACCATTTTAGTTCCTCTCACTTTGATCATCACTCGGTGGCGCCAGTGTCAAATTCACTCCATTTCAGAATACGAAACTTTGATTTCACTGCGGATTCAGAAGTGATTTCGCAAATAAACTTTTCAGAATAGCAATGCTGGCCTGTTGGTCTAGCTAGTGGTTAGTGGCCCTGACTGCTATGCCGGAGTTCGTGGTCGATTCCGACTTAAAACAAATGTCTGTATGACGAGCACGACCATTTGTTCTGTGTATGGGTGTAATTTATCGACAATATGTATGTATTTAGAAATAAATACATTATAGTTTTTAGTACTCATAGCACAAGCTCTGCTTAGTTTGGGACTAGATGGCGTTGTGTTAAAGTTGTGGAATGTTATTGTTATTGTTGGTTTTACGATTTACCAACGATATTGGTATTTGAAAAACACATTATTTCTAGAACAAACTACCCATATTGTGTTCCAATCGAACATGGCGGGTCCAAGCATCCAAGTTTTGAAAATCCTGAAAATAAAAATGAGCATTGAGGACAAACATGGATGTGGATTTAGTCGGTAAAAGTCTGACACACCCTTTCACTCAACCCTCTAAGGAAAAAACATTGGATGATTTCCCATCTTCAAAAAAAAAGAAAACCTGTGTTCCGGCAGTTGTCCTTTGCGTTCCAGGAGTCTTACCTAGTGATGCAACGGAAGCGGAAACGGAAACAGATGTCAAAAGTATATCTTTGCGGATGCGAAAGCGGAAACGAAAGCGGAAGCGTTAATACTATGAAGAAAAAGCACAATTTTATTTTTTTAAAACAACAGAAGGTTTACGTCGTAATCACGTCACGAGGCGCGGTGACGCGCAGAATGAACCAAAAAAATATAATAAAGAAACTCGTTGCGACACGTTTGTGTAGAATAAATAAAGATGAATTGATTGATTGACTGATTGAGGGGCTATTTCGCCCACGTTTAGTTACGCAACTGCCAATAATTTTGAATTCTTTCAATTCAGAACGGGACCTATTTGATTATTTCCTATAAAAGAAACACGTTTTACAAATAACTTACATCGTCACAATATTGGCAAGGGAACAGTTCTAAGCCGTGAGTAGCCACGTGGTCCCTAAACTTGTCGGCATCACCGAACGACACGCCGCAAGCATCACACATCCACGCCGATTCTTCTGCGGTATCTCCTACAAAATAACAAAATTATTAATAAAATGCTAGTGCACGCGACTTTCTCAGTCCACCTTGTAAAACATTAGGTAGTAATGCAGTTTGGCCACAATTTCAAGATTTTTTTCTGGGTCAATTTAAATGTTTACCAAATTTTCTTTGACTAAGTTCCAAGTATACCTAATTTAACTTCACATAGGTATATGTAAAATAAGACCACTCTATACCGCGGTGCCTGAAAAACAACGTTTTAAGTTCCATAAAACGTTCATCAGAATATTTGTACGTTTTGTATTTAAACTTTTTTTGCGTATCAAAATGGATATGCTCATCAATGTCCAAGAGCGAGCGAAGCGAGCTCGAAATTTTAGGCCACCATGAAATTCAATTTTCTTATTTTTTTTTGCTTTTGCAGGTCTGTCTCTGGTTCTGTGTTGTTTAAAATATTATTTGCAACCGTAAAATGTATTTATTTAAGAAATTGGATTGATTAAAATCATCAATACAACCCTATCAGTTCGTCTAACCCTATTAAATGACTATTTCATGGATTTTTTAAAAGAAAAATTGAATTTCGCGGGCTACCCTGACCTGTTCACCAGGATTCTTACCTTCGTCTTTTGACTCCAATTCCGTCTTCAAGGCTTCATCAATGATTATAGAAGATGACGCATGAGATTCAGTCTTAATTTTCTTCGATTCTCTTGGCTCAAAATATGGGCAAGCTAAAATGTTAAGACCTTCAATCTGGGAGCTTTTGCACAACTTGATCAGGGTCGGCTTCAAGTCTAACCGGAGGCAACACACACACAGGTAACACAACACACATACACACACAAGTACAGGTAATTTACATGGAGCAACTTCGCCTATCTGAAATCCGCAATCCAGTTAGTCTTACCAAGAAATATCGTTTGGCATGCCATAATCATGGCGGTAAGTCCCTTCTTTGAGGAGTGGTTGGAGAGGCGTCACTGCATCGTCATCTTCCGCATGACGCAGGTCCTCACCGGTCATGGTAAATTCGGGAGGTTATTGCACCGTGTTCAGAAGGAAGAAACGCCCGGGTGTCACCATTGTGCGGACTGCCCGGAGGACACGGTGGAGCATAGATAGGGTGGGGAGATGTGCCCCTCTTGGGCGGAGCACCACCGTGTCCTCGTTGGAGCGATTGGTGGCGGCGACCTTTCGCGCCGCGCCCTTTTTCAGGGAAGGTCCGGAGTAAGTAATGAGAGAATAATGCTAGCGGAGGAGACGGCCGCTGCACACGCGAGGGAAACGGACATTTTTACGCCCCGGCTGCCATGACCGTAACCCTGACCCCGACTAACCGCCCGTGGTGTGCCCCGCTTGGGCAGAGCACCGCCATGTCCTCTTGGGGGCGATCGGCGGCAACGATCTCTTGCGCCGGGCCTTGGTACAGGAGTCCGGAGCGAGGAGGAATGGCAGGCGGTCGCCTCCTTCTGCGAAGCAGTAATGCTGGCAAAGGAGGAGGCCGCACGTGCACGCGCGAGGGAGCGGCCCTCACGCCCCAGCCACCGAGACGGCGAGCAACCCCGACTGCCAACCACGGTAGGCTCGTAGTGTTCCACACGCGCCTCATACAAATATCAGTAAACCGTAGGAGCCCATCAGGGCCGATGCCCGCTAGAATTTGTGAAAAGGAAGCCCGAGGTCCTGGAACGCATAGGGCAACAGAAGGACATCTTGCTCCGCCCTAGAGCCGGAGAAGACGGAGATTTGATGATCCCGTCTCAAAAAAATAAATAAATAAGGGGTTTTGTGACAGCCTGGGTTGTGCAAGTCAAATATGCAGTCGCTCCATGTAAAACAATGTATTCAGCCCGCATCCGTATTATAGACTGGAAGTCGACCCCAACATGATTGGGAGAAGGCAAGGGTTGTAAGAAATGGTATGAGTGTTACTTATATGCTAAATATTTTAATGCAAATGTAGGAGGAACAGCCCCCAAGCCAAGTTACGATCGTTGAACGCCTCAGAATGCCTTTAGTAGGCCACGCCTCCGATTCCTTTGTTCTGACGTCATCTCAACGCTCAGTCACGTGGTCAGAACAAAGGAATCGGAGGCGTGGCCCATTAGAGGCGTTCGACGCAAACAAAATGATCGTAACTTGGCTAGGGGGGCAGAGTAGGTAGGAGGAACAGAGTGTAAAGTCCCGCAAACCTCCGTTGAAAAGGGGGGATCCTCCGACCAGACGGGTGTTATGTCTGGTGGGCAACTGCCCGATAGATGATTTCGGGCTGTTCTATATGTCCAAATCGCGCGGAGAACTTTAATTGCGCGATGCAGGATTAGTTCTTATGTGACGCCATCAAAATTAAGAACCTAGAAGCCTATCAACATTAAGATTTTTTTCCAAAATATATAATATGACGGCTAACTTTTTTTTCTTTCGAAGATTCACTCACATAAAGAAAGGGGAATTAGTGATAGCGTGACGAGTGACAGGACATAATGGAAGAAAAAAACGTGTTGCGTCGACCACAAGTAGCATAGAACAAGGGTAGGAAGGTGATGATATACTCACGTCCATGTCCTACGTGGGTCTTGTAGAAGGTCACGAGTACACGGTCCATGGTCTCAGTGACTATCATGTGTGCGGGACACGCTTTACCGGTTTTGTATATCTGTCTCTCAGGTGCTGGGCGTTTTCCTTTACCCTGAAATTGTGAGAAAATATGAATTGGGTTTAGAGTCTGACTATCAGTCTATTCAAGGAGTTTAGTGTTGCCAGAGTGGGTTGTGGAGGTCTGATAGGCAGTCACTCCACATCATCATCATTATCATTTCAGCCGAAAGACGTCCACTTTAGGACATACGCCTCCCCCAAGTATCGCCATAATGATCGGTCCTGTGCGTCTCGCATTCGCATCGGATTCCCGCGACCCTCACCAGGTCATCAGTTCACATTGTGGGAGGCACGTGGTCACCACTCCAGAACCTTTCGTCCCCATCGACCATCTGTTCTGCGAGCTATGTGCCCTGACCACTACAGCCACTCAAGTTTGGCGATTCTTCGGGCTATGTCGGCGACTTTGGTTCTCCTGCGGATATCTTCATTTCTAATGCGATCACGCAAGGAAACTCCGAGCATAGCCCTTTCCATTGCCCTTTGGGTGACTGAGCCTTCTGATGAGGCCCAGGGTCATAATCAAAATCGAAGTTTGATTTTTGGTAAAAATAAAACTCATGTGATTACGTTTAAAATCAACTTTTAATTGTAAAATGTCCAAATTAATATAATCAAAGGTTTTAATAAGATCGACTTTAATTATTTTTGTAAATATAGCCACTATTTACTTTTTTATAGACTACAGAAAATATCGAGCTGTCCACAGAAATCAATGAAATCAACTTTTGCATCAATAGTGTTTATCGTAATGATGAACAAAAAACTTATAATGATTAAATGTATGTGGCATAACAAAATAACCAGCATCTTTTTAAATCAAGTAGTCATAAAAACAATTTAAAAAATAAATTCTGAGATTCCACAGGAAATATTTTAATAGTCCACAGAAAAGACCTACATAATCATTTAAAATCACCATACTTTCATAATTTACACGACCATTAAAAAATATTATTATCGCTATCACTGTCGTTGAAAATGCTATTATTAATCATCCTCTTAGTTCTGTGAAGTGGTACAACAAAATCATCATCTTCTGAATAGACATTTTCAAAGTGAAGTCTCCGTGTAACTGGAGCACGTAATTTTATTGAACCTTCAGATGTGGGAGAATTGCTAGAAGCAACTGATGTATAGGCATTCGGGGTTCTAAATCCAGATAAAGATGCATGAACAATTAAATTATTATTAGTATGTAATGCACACAGACAAGTGTCTCTTGAAATCACTTTTGGAAATATAACCCACAATGGACGATTTCGCCTAAATGTTTGGGTACGACAATTTAAGCCCTGTTTTATTTAAAAATATCTTGTCTAAATTTAGCAAGGAGTCATTAAGTATTTCCTTTTTTTATTACATGTGATAGTTTCGTTTTTGCCCGCTGTCAATCTGCTGTATTCATCATCTTGTAAATAGTCATGTAATTGAGTTTTATTTCCTGATTTCTTTATATTATTTTCCCGCGTAGCAACCTGTTTGTTGATATTATGGTATTTTTTGGTGGCCCTTCCTAGACGCATTTTGTATTTGGCCAATTTAGACTCTAGAATATTTAACCTTTCCTTCAGATAAAGATTCTCAGCTTTTAATTTACGCTTATATCGAGCAATCACTGCTCTGCCTGATGCAACTCTAGAATGGGATGACACAGAGGTAGTTGGTACACCAACTACCTCTGTGTGATCCCATTCTAGAGTTTTTGCTTCATATCTTTACG
The DNA here is from genome assembly GCA_905147345.3 of Mythimna impura. Lineage (NCBI taxonomy): Eukaryota > Metazoa > Arthropoda > Insecta > Lepidoptera > Noctuidae > Mythimna > Mythimna impura. The sequence goes on along the minus strand of LR990365.1, from coordinate 3,789,560 downwards.
ACGATTTCTTGCTTTATCTCGCCACATCTTTAGAATTTGGCGCTGTTGACTAGGTGTGTAGGTACTGTTCAATAGTTTTCACTAGACCGTCTTTCTTCTTTTTATGGTATCTTTCTCGGTCTTTTCTTTTTCTTTCTTGAATAGCTGCATCATCTAATCTTGCCCGAGCACGGACGCCTACTCTGTTTCTTCTGTTCCCGGCGTCTTCTCTTTTTTTCTTCCTCTGTTATTTTTTTTCTTGGAGGCATATTTGCTAAAACAAAATAAGCTAAATACAATACCTACGTCAGAAACCAAAAATTATATAAGCACAAAAACCTTCAATCGGACAATTCATAAACTTAACATAAGAGTAAAATCATTTGGTAGCTTATGTGCATTTTAAATCAATCCGCATAGCCTTTTCCCAAAGTAACTATGTTAGGTTTGGTTTTTTAAAAAGTGCATTAAAAAGTAAGCCAAAACCGACTAACGTGAGAAAAATCAGCAATAGATAATAAAGAGGCCATAATAAACAATCAACACAAGCATAACAATTGAGAATTTTCATTATTATCCATTCTGTAGACAGTCGTCCCTCCTGTGGACACAGAAACACAGAAAAGAATTCCACAGAAGGGACTGTCTTATACAAAAACAAAATTAAAGTGATATTTTTTTAGGTTAGATTAAAAACAATGTAAATATTGTAAAAAAAGTTCATTTGACTCAATAATGCAAAGTTTATCGTAATAATTTAGTGCACACTTACCGAAATATTTGATAGTAAGGAAAGACACACGATCTTTGACGAAAAACTTGGCGTAAACAATTTTTTGGTTCGTTAAAACATATTCACCGTTAATTCCACGTCGGCACAATCACAAATGACAGTCACATAGAATTGCCAGCTTAAAAATAAAAGTATCGATTTGTAATTTGTGAAATCGATTCTTAGAGCTGGGTATTTTGGGTCCACAGAATGGATACACATTCTGTAACGAACTGTTTAATCTAGTTTTTATTAAAAATAGGTGGGATTATTTTTTTTAATAACCAGAACATAAAAGCTCAATGTATAAGTTATATATTGTCAAAAGTTTGACGATGCTTGGAAGAATATTTTATTTTTAATATCCATGCTAAGCTCCCTACTCTTAGTAGTAACAAGTCCACAGAAGGATACTTCATCATACTGTGCGCATAAAAAATACGTATTTAATGAAAATAAATTGAACATTCTTTATTACGAATATAGTTTAGCACAGAATCCATAACTCTATTAAAATATATATTTACTAAGTCTCTTAGATATGGAAATATTCAGTGATAACATTTTTTTCGCACGTTTTGATTATGACCCTGTAAGCGACCATGTTTCAGTGCCATATGTTATCACTGGCAACATGCACTGGTCATAGACTTTCGTCTTGAGACACTGTGAAACGCAACAAAAAAAACGCGAAAAAAAAAATGTCGTCTAAACTTATATCCCTCACTAATTTCCCTCGCTTTTGTTCCTCTCCATTTAATGTCCTGTAAGCATGCTATATTTATTCGTATTCTTTTCAATACATCCACCCTCTGGCCCTTCCGGTCACAGTACCAACATTCCAACTTACGTTGCTCCCGGCCGGGATGGTGCAACAAACCTAGTCCGTTTCTCACAGAAGTCGGGTGATGCCCCTGAGTATCGCCTGTGGGGTACGTCCTACCCCTATCGCAGTGTTCTATTGCAAACTTTAACTGACGGGTTATTTATAATAATAATGTTATTTTTAAACTATTTGTAGAACAAGTATTATAAGCAGGGGTCGGAATTAGGTAGAGTTGTTCATGTACTTGCATCGAAATGTTGATATTAATATAGATCTTCCCAGGATTTCTAATGAAAGATCCCGTGTGGCCAACAATATTACAAATAAATAATAATAAAAACCTCAGAGATAGATAAGACAAATAAAACAAAGATAATTAACATACAATTGTTATTAGTATTTTTCATTCATTGAAAAAGATCTCTCTATGTCAACTGAGGCTTAACAAATTTATACACTATTCCTCCTCCTCGACATTAATGCAGGAAGAATTTTTTTCTGCTACATTTCTGATAACATCACCTCGGGGTCACCATTTTGGAGGTATGCGGAACAGAGAGGAAAGTCCCGCAAACCTCCGTTGAAAAGGAAGGATCCTCCAACCAGACGGGATGTTATGTCTGGCGGGCTACTGCCCGATAGATGATTTCGGGCTGTTCTATATGTTCCAATCGCGTGGAGAACTTTGATTGCGCGATGCAGGATTCTCGGGATTTGAGGCATATCTACTTTATTCTTTCGCTGTATGAAATCAATATAAGTACATAAATAACTCTACCTAATTCCGACCTCTGATTGTAAGTTATAAAAGGCAGTATGTTATGTTTCTCACCTGATAAACGTAGACTCCTGATTGGCTGCACATATAATGAGACCTGACTCCTTCAATAGTTTGCTTGCTAGCCGTAGTCTTTCTAAATCTGTATTTAGTTTCCTCCTGAATCGCGCTTTTAAATATCATGAAATCTGTAATTTTGTTTGAAAAATGTAGTGGAGGCACTCACCCACACACTCACGCGTTTCCACCTAAACGAAGCAGAGCTAAGTGGGCCGGAGTTTGGTGAGGCGGAGTGGATGCATACTAATCCTCACTAAAGTGAAGCTGTGCGGGGCCAAGCGATGCTAGAGTGGCTGCGTTTCCACCTAAGTGGAGTTGGGTGGGGTAAAGCGGAGCTAAGAGTGGCTGGGTTTTTATGTAAATGGTGTTGGGCCAGGCTGAGCAAAGCTATAGATGGATGCGTTTACGCCTAAGCGAAGCTATGCTGGGTTGGGCGAAGTGAAGCTAAGAGTCAATGTGTTTCGACTTATGCGGAGCTGAGGGTGGGTGCGATTCTACCTAAACACAGCCGAGTAAAGTGGAACGGATAAAGGTGGATGAGTTTCCGTCTAAGCGGGGATTGGTGAGGTGGAGCGGATAAAGTTGGATCCATTCCCTCTAAAGTGGTGCTGGGTGTAGCCGAGTTTAGCTAAGAGTGGGTGCGTTTCCACCTAAGCGAAACTGGATGGGCCAAGTGGAGCTAAAAGTAAGAGTGTTTCCACTTATGTGGAGCTGAGGATGGATGCGGATCTACCTAAACAAAGCCGGGTAAAGTGAAACGGATAAAGGCGGACATATGAGTTGCCGTCTAAGCGGAGCTTGGTGAGGCGGAGCGTATGAGGGTGTAAGCATTCCCACTAATGTGGAGTTGGGTCGGGCAGAGTGAAGCTAAAAGTGGGTGTGTTTCCATCTAGGTGAAGTTGGGCGGGGCTGAGCAAAGCTATGGATGCGAAGAAGTTTTACGAAGACTATCACACAAATGTGTGATAGTCTTCGTAGGTAGGGTAGAATGTATTTAGTATAAATATATTATATACATTTATATATGTCACCAATTGTAAGCAATATTTTAGGGTTCACGATCATTCGATAGTTTACAATCTCGCGAGATAGATTATAGTCTAATGGTATCAACAATTTTACGGTGACATACGAGTATACATAACATAATTCAAGGAACTCACCATCCATGTTGTGGAACTCCAGTTGTTCAACTTGTTCGTGAACACGATGAGCATGCAACAGATGCGCACTGAAGTTAGACCCGTAACTCACTCTCTCATCACAAAGTGGACATATGAAGGCTTTGCGTTTTTCCACCTGTCAGAAAAAAATTAAAAAAAACTTGAAGGAAAAGACGAGGGTTAAAAACAGGGTATTTTTCGCCCGCCTCACACTTACAAGAAAAAAAACGAGCAAGTGCGAGTTGAACTCGCGCACGAAGGGTTCCGTACCGTCCGCGTCCGTAAAAAAAAAAAAAACGAAAAAAAATCACTTATGGGAGCCCCCTTAAATATTAATTTTATTATGCTTTTTTGTATTTGTTGTTATAGCGGCAACAGAAATACATACATACATATGTGAAAATTTCAACTGCCTATCACGATTCATGAGATACAGCCTGGTGACAGACGGAAAGACAGACAGACAGACGGACGGACGGACAGTAGAGTCTTACTAATAGGGGTCCGACTATTTTTACCCGACTGCAAGAAGGGTTATGTTTTTACACGACTGTCCCAAAAAAGGAGTGTTATGTTTTCAGGGTTCATGTATGTATGTGAGTTTCTTTATTCCACCATAACTTCTAAACGACTGGACTGATTTACATGCGTGAGGTATCGTTAGAATCCTTGCATCATCCCTAGTAACATAGGCTATTAAAAAAATATAGAAATGCAATGTGTTGGGTATGATAAATAAATGAACACTCACCCAGTATTTTTTTTTATTTTTAATATTATGTTAAGGCATGGTAAGGCCCCAGGGGGGCTATTGGCTAACTTTTTCAATAACAGTTGACAACTAACATTCGTTGCACACTAAACTTAGTTGTCAACTGACAATTTCATAAAATTGGTATTTCGCATCACACAAGTGACTAACAAACTATGGTGGAAATGTGGTTAATTATAAAAATTTACGGTGCCTATGACTATGTGACCACTCTAAAATTTTATCGACTATTACACAGCTTCAAAAGCTTACACAATCGCAATTTTAAAAGTATCGACAATAACATCGGTCAAAACGTGTTACGGTGGCTATCAAAGGCACCAGTGGCTAATGACGTCACTGCAGTTGGTCACTGAAGATAGGCAATACGAAACTAGCTGTTTGACAGTTCAATGATGCACATTGTTAACAGGTGATCATCACTTGAACTGTCAACAGAGTTACGCAATAGCCCCGCTGGACCATAAAAAGGTTCAGGGATAGAAAAACTGCAATTTCTCTGGAAATGCAGATGTCCATAGGCAACGATGACTTCTACCATCAGGTGGGATTTATAAGAAGACACTTGTGTCTAGAAACTGGCTTCTGATAGCAGCTTCGCCCGCATGAAAGTACCAAGGTTTCTCCATGCAAACTTTGGACCCCCGTTACATCCCCTTAAGGGGATGAGTTTTGGAATAATTGTGCTCGCGTGCGTGTTAAGAGGTAACCTGCAAAATTTCACGCTCCTGGTCCCGGTAGTTTTGGTTGTGCATTAATATGTCAGTCAGTCAGCGTCTCCTTTTATAAATGTAGACTGAACTAGGTTTCTCTATACAGAATTTGGACCCCGTTTCATCCACTTAGGGGGTGAATTTTAGAAAATCCTCTTTGTGTGCTCGTCATGTCATGTCAAAGGAGAGTTTTGGCCATAGGGTGTCGTGTATCGACGATTTCGTGGAAGGATACCGACCTCGCAGCGGAACACGACGCCGTCACTTCGTGTGCAATAGTATAGTTTAATAATTGTTATAGTTTCTTTTATACATATGTATTAGTTTATTATTTTGTAAGATTATTTGTGTATTTTTTCTATGGGCCTTAGTTGCCTGATAATGAAGAATTATTATTATTATAAAAATAAACCTTATGCAAAATTTCACGTACTTTTGATTGTGCGTTGATATGTCAGTCAGTTTCTTCTTTTAAATATATAGATAACTCTTACTTACAAAATGATTATAGAACAAAAAAAATAATCGCGGCTGTGACACGACCGCGACGCTCGGCAGACGTTCGACAAGTGGAAATCGAGAGCGGTGGCATAGTGGGGGCATCATGCCGTGTTCCGTCACGACATTTGAGTCGATTTTAACTGTCAAGGCGCACCAATAGATGCTTCACATCATAATGTTACGATCTTACCTCGAATCCATGTGCTTTCCATAAATGTTTATTCAGAATCTGCTTTTGGCTAAAATCTCTGTTACACATATGGCATTTTTTACGTTCCCTCGGCACGTATTTTGGTGTTTGTTCATTACAGAGTTTTACTGAAAGAAAAATTGTTATATGAACATTCGATATTATCCACATAATAAATAATTTTATTTCCCTTTTCACAAAGGTACATAGGTACCTATTGGGTGGAATTTTGTAACGCCACCTGCCCCCCTAGCCAAGTTACAACCGTTTCGTTTCGATTCTCTTTTCGTCGATCGCCTCGAGTAGGCCACGCCTCCGATTCCTTTATTCTGACGTCATCTCAACGCTCAGTCACGTGGTCAGAACAAAGGAATAGGAGGCGTGGCCGACTCGAGGCGATCAACGAAAAGAGAATCGAAACGAAACGGTTGTAACTTGGCTGACACCTTACCACGAGCTCTTAACATGATCCATTAGACGAGCTAAACTGAGCTGTTAAAGGGATGGAGCTATATAGGGAGCAGGGGCGCCGACTCCGTGGGTGCTCGGGGGCTCGAGCACCCATGAAAAATAAACAGTGGGTGCCGAGCACCCCTGAGAATAGCGACATCAAGAAACAAATCAGTAATCGCCTTTTAGGGATGGGCGTTTTTTCATTACCCGACGACCCGTTTAGAGCAGTGGCTTAGAGCGCCGATTGAGACGCAAGGGTCGCGGGTTCGATTTCCGCACCAACACCAATGTTTGTTGATGAAACAGATATTTATACCTTCGTTGTTCCTGGTTTCCATAGGGAAAACCTTTGTTTGGGATCAGGACAATGTATGTGATATTTTCCCAATTTATTAAATTTATTTATTTGTCGGTCTATCAGTGTGCATTCTCTTCTCACACTTCGCCACTTTTTCGAGTCACTAAATGAGCATGAGCACCCATGAGGTTTTCTAAAAGGCGGTGCCCCTGATAGGCAGTAAAGGACTAAAGCTCCATCCCTCTTTGTCGCTCACACGCTTGACATTTTAACACATCATAGTAAGGCCCCTGGAGGGAATAGGAAAATTATTCTAAATACTGGAAACAGAAAATTTTACTCAAAGTAAACATTACTTTATTTAATAAAACTGGGAGGGTGCGAGTCGGACTCGCGCCCTGAGGGTTCCGTACAAACTTACATAAGTAAACAGTTCAATTCCCGAATGGAGTCTTGTAGATTTTTCCGAATCGTAATTTTTTTTTTTGTTGTGACGTAACAACAAATTTACAGTTTTCAGATTTATTCCTATTTCTGTGCTATAAGACCTTGCTTTACGCCAAATTTCAGGATTCTGGGTCAACGGGAAGTACCCTATGAATTTTGATTCACTCAAGTGTCGAAATATACGTTCCTTGCGACAAACGTCCGTATCTTTTTTTTCAATTAACTTAGAAATCTGATTTTTTTACAGCTTCAAGAGACCGTAGACTTCATGTAAGTATGTGGTTTTAATTTCAACTCGATACCTTCAAGCGTTCCCGAGATAAAGGGTCTTGACAGACAGACAGACGGACGGACAACAAAGTGATCCTATAAGGGTTCAGTTTTTTCCTTTTGAGGTACGGAACCCTAAAAATAAAAAAACGGCCACATCATCACTGGTGTCATACCAGTTAGTCAAGCGCGAGCTTATCAAAAAAAAAAATGCCACCAGCTTTATTAATCATCGTCATCATTACAGCCGAAAGACGGCCACTGTTGGACAAAGACCTCCCCCAAATGTCGCCACAACGGCCGGTCCTGTGTGTCTCATATCCATCGGATTCCCGCGACCTTCACTAGGTCCTTGGTCCAACTTGTAGGAGACCTTCCAACGCTGCGTCTTCCGGTACACGGTCGCCACTCCAGAACCTTTCGGTTCCAATGGCCATCTGTTCTGCGAACAATTTGCCCTGCCCACTGCCACTTAAGTTTGGCGATTCTTCGAGCTATGTCGGTAACCTTGGTTCTCCTGCGGATACCTTCATTTCTGATGCACGCACCAGCTTTATTACAGAAGTTTTTTATCTATGCTAGTAGGTACTTACGTCCGTGCTTCATCCGAAGGTGGGTGAAACAAGCTTTCTTACTTATATAAATGTTATCGCAGAAATGACAGGGGTATTTTCTGCCATCGGAGTCTGATTTTACGCCATGACACCTAAAAAGTGAGATAGTAATAGGTATTAGGGTGACTGGTAATTAGTGACCGATACTTAAACACGTTATCGTCCTCATGATTACAAACAACTTTCCCAAAGAAACTTTTAATATTCATTAGTTTTATTTTTATGACAACAACAAAACAACTGTTTGAAATTCTGTTTGATACCTACTTGACACTACTACAAAAAGTTCATGAGACAACGGCGTTACGCGGCTAGGGATAACAGCTGAGCGGTCGCAAGCGTGCGCACGCGAATTTTAAACAGCTGTTTTGTTATTGTCATAAAACTAATGAGACTAAAAAAAAAAAGTTTCTTTGGGAAAGTTGTTTGTGATCATGAGTACAATCATGTGTTAAGTATCGTTCACTAATTGCCAGTCACCCTATATAATACAGAATTTATACTCCACCCGAAATTAGATCTATAATACAAACACTCGGGTATTATGTCTCTTGTACAACATCCTTTTCAACCCTGCATACTCTGGCTACTTGCGTGATCGTTTTTCGCTCACTCGCAATGCCGATGCCCCATGCAGCTCCCCTAGCCAAGTTGATAATCTGCAATCGTTAACGCTAGTCGAAAACTAATCAAATGTATGGGAATGACATCATCTCAACGTTAAGTCACGTGGTCAGAACAAACGAATAGAAAATTCGTAGCCAAGTTCACATCGTTCAAAATGATAGAATGAATTGTTATCGTTTCTATACAATGTTCAACGCATGTAGCCGTTGAACCTTTGTTATTGTAGAACAAGCGGCCGACTCAGGCGCGTCAACATGGCTACCAACTTATCGTTTTCTACAATTGCTGACACCGAGGCGTTACCGATTGGAGAACGGAATTCGACACGAAACGGTTGTAACTTGGCTAGGGGGGCAGATCCCACCTTAAATATCATCTAAATTTCCCGTTCCATAATACCCATTTCTATTCCAACTCCTTCTCTTTTCATGCGGTATGACTATGCTGCGTATCGACTTCGCGCTCCTGGCGCGCGCGCCATGAATGACCGCGCCGAGAGTGCGTTCCGCGGAGCGCGTTCCAAAGATTTGAAGTATATCAATATCAACTAAGCGCGCCTGGCGCGCGTGGCAACTGTTCCAGTGTTTGACCGTTCATCATGAAAGCTAGTCGTGTGCGAGCAGCAGCAGCTTTTGTAATTATACACAGCATTATAAAAAAGAAAAAAGAGAAACGAAAAGTGCGTTGGTGGATAAAAGAGCTGTACTGAAAAAGAATGCAGTATGGAGTGACACTTATAAGAGATATGCAGTTCGAAGTGATAGAAGACACAATAAAAAACTTCACAAGAATGTCTACAGAAGATTTTTATTAATTCATTATCCATAATTATTATTCGGAGCGCAACAAACACAAAAAAATACGACGACCCGTCTCAATTGGCGCGCGCGCCACGACCAGGCAGGGTAATCTTAGAACATTTGACCGGGTAACAAAAAATCATGTACCTCCGTAAGACCTCCGGATACCCGATACAGATGTCGCTAGCTGACGTTAAACGACTAAATTGAAAATGGCTTGACCACGGTTCAGCTTCACTGACCAAGCGACCATTTTATTCTTGTATCATTAACTCCATCAAGTGAATGTCAAATGTTACCATTAACAAAAATAACTAAACTACCACACTTTTTTAGCAAATACAAAATAAGCGTAATTAATTTATTGAAATAATAAAATTTGTTTTTAACAATTAAATTTTCACTATTGACATTAAATTAAATACAAATTGTATTCTCAAACTTATAGTAAATATTTTATTTTGGTCTGGTAGTAGCTTTTTGTACTTGACGTATTGTAATACGTCATAATACGTCAAGACTTGGCTGGCAGCCATTTTTTTTTTTCATTTATTTATTTATTTCATAGGTAGTGTTTTTTCTAAGTAAGTTTTCTTGTTTATTCTAAGTTACCTACTCTGCGATAAATTATTACAGTTACTGCTAGTGCTACTATACATAAAAAGGTACTCTGTGGCTAGTGCTGTATTTGTAAATCTTCATAACAAGACGCTATTTTGCCCCAATTGCCGTGTAAAAGACTAGCTAAGTGATGAAAGACAAAAACCCTGTTTACTGAAGGTGATATTATTTTGAGTGGAATAGCATTTTAGCAAAAAGCTGGTAAATATAATGATACATCAAATTATTACTTGTTGCTTGGCTGGCTGATTTTCAAACTTCCTTCACTCTAGTCTTAGTCTTAGGTTCTAATTTTGTGACTGAAAAGTTTAGTTTAAAATTAATAAAAAATATTGCAAGTGAACAAACTCCAGGAAATGGAGACCCGGTTACTTTTGTTAACATGTCAATAAGTGTAATTATCGACGAAGCTAACCACTGTCATTAGTGGTCTTTGATCTGAAAGAAAAACAAAACCTCTCATATCTTCTTCAACAAGATTCTAGTTAGAATTATATTTGCTATAATATCGTTTTCTGGATAGATCCTAACTAATTACACAATGTTTTTGCTAATTAGTCATCATATAAAAAGTCTCATTATCAAAATCTAATTACGTAGAGATCGCAAACATTTTAGATTTTCGACTTTATCCAAATCCTTACAAATTGAAATCTATCGTTATAAACAGCTTCTATTAGTCTAAAAAACACTAATTAACATGAATAGAATCTTATCAACAAGTAATAACGCAAGACAAATCCTTATTATTATAGCAAACAGACAAATTCAAGAAATTCTTTAATAAGATCGATTTTTCTTACAAAATCTTATAGGATTCTTATACCTACATATCGTTATTCCCGACCTTACTAATTAATGTACGTTTTAATTAAAGACAGAATAGAGACAATATCCAAAGTCATATTCTGTCATCCATAATAAAACAATAGAAATACGTTAGATGCTGCTTATTTACACAATTATATTAGCAAAACTCAGTCTTCAACAATTAAACCTAATGAGATAATACCTAATTAATCGAAATAAACATCTAATAAGTGAAAACACATAATAAAAACTACTTGCGTGCTAGGTGGTTATTTAACCTCTCCTTATTTCGTGGCCTGATGTTCCAATAAAGTTGTTTTTATATTTTCAGATGTACCTGTGTTACTTTCCAAATCCTGAAACATTTGCAGAAAAGTTCCAAGTTTGGGTGAAGAGTATTGGGGGTGATATTGCGAGTCTGGACAGTGCTACTGTCCAAAACACTCGAAGAATTTGCTGCTGGCACTATGAGAGGCAGTTTCTGTATCCAAATAATAGACTTAGCAAATTGGCTGTTTCTGCCTTGACTTTACCTACAGGAAATATTTCAGGTATCTACTTAACCAAATATTATAATAACTTCTGATCGTCTTAAAAATCTGATTTAACCTGTCCTATAAAGGTTAAAACATGAGTATGTTATTTATTATGCTTTAATATGCACAAATTGTTGGCTATGGGCTATGCCTCTACTTATAGCAATTTATTGTTTCACCATGACTCAAAGGAGTGTAGGAAAATATTGTGAGAAAACCATTCACCAAACCAATACTGGGCCAGAATGGTTGATTGCAGCCGACTGTCTCATAAAGAAAGTATACCTATGTTCCAGCACTGGTAACATCATCTTTTAATATTGAAGTTCAGTTCATAAAAATTTACAAGTCCGTGATAAGACCTGTCATACTGTATGGTTCAGAATGTTGGGCTGTGAAAAAGATGGATGAAAAAAGATTGCATGTAGCGGGAATTAAAGGATACAGGTGTGGTTTTAGTCAGTAAAAGTCTGACACGCCCTCACGCTCCACCCAGGAGCGCGAGAAGTCATTTTGATGATTTCCCACCTAAAAAAAAACAAAAAAATGTAGCGGAGATGAGAATGTTGAGATGGATGTGTGGTGTAATAAGAACGGATAAAGTGAGAAATGAGTACATTAGAGGAAGTTTGAAAGTGGCGTCAGTGACTGAAAAGTTGAAAGGCAATTGTTTGTCTTGGTATGGTCATGTGAAGAGGAGGGATGAAGCGCATGTTACTAAAAAAGTTCTGAGTATACATGTAGATGGATGGAGAGGGAGGCCAAAGAAAAGATGGATGGATTGTGTGAGAAGTGATGAAAGAAAAGGGAGTTAGTGATAGCGTGACGGGTGACAGAACAGAATGGAAGAAAAAACGTGTTGCACCGACCCCAAGTAATATGGGATAAGGGTAGGAGGAAGTAGTAACTTTAAAAGAATTTCTTCATTATTTAGTAGTAAGCATGTTTGATTTGTAGGACAAAAGCCAGTAGGTAATTAAAAACTAGGCAAGTGCGAGTCGGACTCGCGCACTGAGGGTTCCGTACAAACTTGAGAGGTAAATTGCGGTTTACGATTTATGACGTACTAGCTGTGCCCCGCGGTTTCACCCGCGTTTTTCTCGTTTCCGTGGAAATACCGAGATAAATATAGCCTCCCTCAATAAATGGACTATTGAATATTTAAACAGTTTTCATATCAGATCAGTATTTCCCGAGATTACCGCGTTCATAACAAACAACCAAACTTTTCAGCTTTATAATATTAAGAAAAATATAGATTAAGTTAAATTGTATAAGTCGCAGGCAATAGCTGTCTAGTTCGACATTCAGCCAGACACATAAGAATGACGACTATATAATAGGCGGGGTGTCCGTCCACTTTAAACCGGGTTAAAATATTATTTTAAAGTACTTCTGAGTAAATTATATTTTTCGTTTTATTTTCTTGTGGCAGAAGAATATATTGATTGTTTCCGCAACCTGATCTTGACAACGCGACATATAGTTGGCCGTGCGAAAAACAGTTTTGCCGTAAATCTAATCCTACATATTTAAATGTTTGCCCCTGTGATTTATTTATCGTTACGGCAAAAGATAATTTAATTGGGAATTGGACTCTTTTAAATGAAAAGGCAAATCATTTGGAATCATTGGGATCCGAGGTATAACTTACTGTTTGACCAACCGCTGGACCAGTCAAAACTGTTGCAATGATCACGTTATTGCGAAGAAATTTAACCTGAAGTCGAGTCCCGTTACATAAATTTGGTGGCTTAAGATTTCTAAGTAAAATAATTGGGGCACCAATTTTTAACTTGAGAGAATGTGGGGGGAGGCCACTCGGGTTTAAAGAATTAAGAAATTCCTGTGGATAATGGACTGCATCTTCTTGATCTCATCAACAAATATATTTCGAAAAAGATTATTACAGGATTTTATGTTGATAAAAAACTATGGCCCATAACTCATTAATAGGTACCAACTCTTAACATCTTACACACGTGATAACTTTTTTTTTAAACGAAATATCCGATTGAGATGAAACAAAAAGTATTTTACTTCTACATAAATACTCTTGATAACATAATGCTTAATTTCGATAAAGATTAATATTACGATACATATTTAACGTAGTTTTTTTTTCTTCAGACGATTTAATAATTATTTTGAACACAAAATCGGTTATTGTGATTAAACCATGATAGCTAGATATATGTTCTCGCAGACTTTTTTGTAGGTCTTAATGGGATCTACAAACCCGTAGTACATCATTTTGTTCTATTGTCAATAGTTTTTGCAGCGCACGCAAAAATAGGTTTTCGATTTTACACCTTGTGTTACAAAATAGCAATTTTATTACGGATCCCTAATTTTGAAAAAAAAAAACAGCCTATAGCCTTCCTCGATAAATGGACTACCCAACACTGAAAGAATCATTCAAATCGGACCAGTAGTTCCAGAGATTAGCGCGTTCAAACAAACAAACAAACAAACTCTGCAGCTTTTTAATATTATATTATAGACTAGCTGTGCCCCGCGGTTTCACCCGCGTTTTTCTCGTTTCCGTGGAAATACCGAGATAAATATAGCCTCCCTCAATAAATGGACTATAGAATATTTAAACAGTTTTCATATCAGATCAGTATTTCCCGAGATTACCGCGTTCATAACAAACAATCAAACTTTTCAGCTTTATAATATTAAGAAAAATATAAATTAAGTTAAATTGTATAAGTCGCAGGCAATAGCTGTCTATCTGTTCGACATTCAGCCAGACACATAAGAATTACGACTATAGGCGGGAGTGTCCGTCCACTTTAAACCGGGTTAAAATATTATTTTAAAGTACTTCTGAGTAAATTATATTTTTCGTTTTATTTTCTTGTGGCAGAAGAATATATTGATTGTTTCCGCAACCTGATCTTGACAACGCGACATATAGTTGGCCGTGCGAAGAACAGTCTTGCCGTAAATCTAATCCTACATATTTAAATGTTTGCCCCTGTGATTTATTTATCGTTACGGCAAAAGATAATTTAATTGGGAATTGGACTCTTTTAAAATGAAAAGGCAAATCATTTGGAATCATTGGGATCCGAGGTATAAGTACTGTTTGACCAACCGCTGGACCAGTCAAAACTGTTGCAACGATCACGTTATTGCGAAGAAATTTAACCTGAAGTCGAGTCCCGTTACATTTTGGTGGCTTAAGAATTCTAAGTAAAATAATTGGGGCACCAATTTTTAACTTGAGAGAATGTGGGGGGAGGCCACTCGGGTTTAAAGAATTAAGAAATTCCTGTGGCTAATGGACTGCATCTTCTTGATCTCATCAACAAATATATTTCGAAAAAGATTATTACAGGATTTTATGTTGATAAAAAACTCTATGGCCCATAACTCATTAATAGGTAGCAACTCTTAACATCTTACACACGTGATAACTTTTAAACGAAATATCCGATTGAGATGAAACAAAAAGTATTTTACTTCTACATAAATACTCTTGATAACATAATGCTTAATTTCGATAAAGATTAATATTACGATACATATTTAACGTAGTTTTTTTTTCTTCAGACGATTTAATAATTATTTTGAACACAAAATCGGTTATTGTGATTAAACCATGATAGCTAGATATATGTTCTCGCGGACTTTTTTGTAGGTCTTAATGGGATCTACAAACCCGTAGTACATCATTTTGTTGTAGTGTCAATAGTTTTTGTAGCGCACGCAAAAATAGCTTTTCGATTTTACACCTTGTGTTACAAAATAGCAATTTTATTACGGATCCCTAATTTTGGAAAAAAAAAACATAGCCTATAGCCTTCCTCAATAAATGGACTACCCAACACTGAAAGAAACATTCAAATCGGACCAGTAGTTCCAGAGATTAGCGCGTTCAAACAAACAAACAAACAAACTCTGCAGCTTTATAATATTAGTATAGATTAAAAAAAAACTACTTACTAGACCTCGTTCAAACCAATTTTCGGTAGAAGTTTGCATGGTAATGTACATCATATATTTTTTTTAGTTTTATCATTCTCTTATTTTACGGAACGGCGAGTATCCACCCTTACGTTGTTGAAACCTCTACGGTCCGGACCAAGCGTTTTGCCTCGTCGTTTATACCGCGTACATCGAGGGACTGGAATAATTTGCCTGCTGCGATTTTCCCGTCCGATTATAATTTGGGTCTCTTCAAGGCTAGAGTGAATAGGCTCTCAATAAATTAGTGCGCCTCACCATCAACGATTGCATTACCACTTACCATCAGGTGGAATCGCAGTCAAGCACTAGTTTATACCAATTAATAAAAAAAAAAAATTTGGGGGGGGGGGGACACATTTTACCACTTTGGAAGTGTCTCTCGCGCAAACTATTCAGTTTAGAAAAAAAATATGTTAGAAATTATTTGACTTTGACTTTGAATAACATAAATATCATTTTTGAAGCCCTATCCATAGATAACCCACACATATGGGTTTGATGAAAAAAAAATTTTGAGTTTCAGTTCTAAGTATGGGGAACCCCCAAAAATTAATTGTTCTTTTTTTATATTTTTGTATGAAAATCTTAATGCGGTTCACAGAATACATCTACTTACCAAGTTTCAACAGTATAGTTCTTATAGTTTCGGAAAAAAGTGCCTGTGACATACGGACGGACAGACAGACAGACTTGTCGAATCCATAAGGGTTCCGTTTTTTGCCATTTGGCTACGAAACCCTAAAAAGTAACGCCAAGTCTCAAGATTCTTGACGACAAAATGGTTTCGATTGTAGTCTTACGATTAAACTAAGCTAAAACTTATAAATGGTGACCCCCCATAAAGTGGTAACCTTATGGGGGTCATCATTTATAAGTACCCCTTAATAGCACTAAAATCTAAAGCAGTGAAGTAGGTACACGCTTGCAACTTTATATGGTGGTGTGTTAAGACGCGCCCAACCCGTGGTACTTTTCCCATACAACCGCTCTTACGTGATTATGTCATCATTACATATCTTTCTCAAGATATTTTGGAAACGCATTTTGTGGTTTATTTCTAGTTTTATATTGAAATAAAAAAATAAAGGTCAAAACAAATCCATTAGAGACCTCTGAAAATCTGCGTAAATATTTTATGTAAACTTTGGCCCTTCATATTTTAAATATGTAGCAGGGTGGAATAGGCACGTTAGGGACGCTCACCGGAGGGCCAGGTTTTTTTAAATATGTAGCAGGGTGGAATAGGCACGTTAGTGACGCTCACCGGAGGGCCAGGTTTTGTTTTGAGATGTGGGTATCTTATGGACGTTCTAGATCAAGGTATTATTATAATAATATGTGCCAATCTAAAAAACTATTTAAAGAAAAAATAAAGTACTGTCAAAATAATGAATATCAAATAAAAAAATAATAGTTTAAAAAACTAAAAAACACGCTTTTAGCACGCACTAAAAATTACAAAATAATTCGGACATTTAGTTTGATGACTCAAGAGTTTTCTCTTTGCCAAATCTTCATTAGATCGCAGGTAAACATAAACAATTTCAGTTCGTGATGAACGATAAATAATTACCTATGCGAAATGGTTATAATTAGGTAATCATCTTTATTGAATATTTACTATGATTTATTATGAAAGAAAGCGTGGAGCGTTTTGTCCAAAAAAAGTAAAGATTACATAAACTCTATCATAATACATAATATCTATCTAATGAAGATTTGGCAAAGGGAAAACTCTTGATTCATCAAACTAAATGTCCATTTTGTAATTTTTAGTGCGTGCTAAAAGCGTGTTTTTTAGTTTTTTAAACTATTATTTTTATTTTATACTTTTTAGTCTTCTTGTTATTCGAACTTAATTTACTACTTACTGATTTAAAATATTAATAGGTATTTAAAGATATTTATTATTAACAAAGTTATCAAATTTCACAGTTTTACGCATCCAAATTTAATACGGCGTTAGCACGCATTCTTTCCATTTCCGCCAATGCGTCAGTGTTGCAAGGAGTTTTCCCCGTGAGCTTTGAACAGTCCAGTTCCCCTATTTGAAGGCCATCTAAGGACTTGACGCGACTTAGAGCAACATAAGCTTGCCCGGATGCAAAAGTACGGGGTCCCAAATATACTACAGCACAATCCACCGTACAACCTTGCATTATGTAATTTCGCATTATTTTCAGCAAACCCTTTCATTTTATACCTAAATCATAGGGCTGCATTTCAAATAGCCAATCCGCTACCTTGGGACGGCCGCCATGTTGGATTTAGGTCACGTGATTATTTTTTTCGTATCCCATTCAGCAAACCCTTTCATTTAATACCCATATCATGGGGGTGCATTTCAAATAGCCAATCCGCCATCTTGGATGTCCGCCATGTTGGATTTAAATCACGTGACTATTTTTTTCGTATTCCTGACAGCAATCCTTTTCATTTGATACCCATATCATGGGGGTGCATTTCAAATAGCCTGTCTGCCATCTTAGACGTCCGCCATATTGGATTTAAGTCACGTGACTATTTTTTTCATTTTCCTGACAGCAAACCCTTTCATTTGATACCCATATCATGGGGGTGGATTTCAAACAGCCAGTCCGCCATCTTGGGGAGGCCGCCATATTGGATTTGTAATGACGTTTCTTAGCTAGTCATGTATTGTTATCAGAATTCAGAGCGTGTGCAAAATTTCATCCTAATCGAAGACCGGGAAGTGGGTCAAATTAAGATTCCAAGATTTTCTTACATACATAGTTACAAGTGAAGCTAATAAAAGCGTGTTAAAAATGGACATCATTCGAGTAAGAACTTTGAGGATTTTTGGAAAAATACTCACAAACTTAATCCAAGGTCGGGCTCTCCGGCGAGTGTCGGGGGTGCGCATGAACCACGGGACATAGCCTGTGCCTTTCAGCGGCATTTTAGTGTGGTATCACCGCTCGGGTCCGCGTCACAGGTGCTCGATGCTGAGGACGCTCAGTTTGGGTTCAGACCCGGTTTGTCAACTGAGAGTGCTATCCTCTGTCTTAAGCAGACTGTGCAGTACTATACGGACAGAAACACACCAGTATATGCATGCTTCTTAGATCTTTCAAAAGCTTTTGACCTGGTGTGTTATGACAAGCAGTGGCAGAAGCTACAATGTGAAACAGATGTGCCACATGAGATAGTATCTTTGCTCCGGTACTTGTACAGTAAGCAGCAGAATACCATTAGATGGATGGGTGCGCAGTCGGACGTGTACAGGTTGGAATGCGGAGTGAGGCAAGGGGGTTTATCCTCGCCACGCCTTTTTAACCTGTACATGAACGGGCTGATCGCTGAACTCAGCAACACTAATATCGGTTGTTCCATAGACGGAGTGTGTATGAACAACATAAGTTACGTGGATGATATGGTGTTGCTGAGTCCATCGATCAGTGCCTTACGTAAACTTTTTCGCATATGTGAGTCATATGCGGAGGCCCACGGGCTCAGGTACAATGCTAAAAAGAGTGAATTTATGTTGTTCAAATTGGGTACCAAATGTTACTCTTCTGTACCTCCTATCACTCTTTGCGGTATTCTTTTAAAAAGAGTGCAGCATTTTAAGTACTTGGGCCACTGGGTCTCTGACGACTTGTGTGACAATCTGGACATTGAGCGAGAGCGCAGAGCGCTGTCTGTTCGGTGTAATATGTTGGCTCGCAGGTTTGCGCGATGTACTAGACCTGTGAAAGTGACTCTATTTAAGGCATATTGTCGGTCGTTTTACACGTGCAGCCTGTGGGCCAACTTTACGCAGCGGGCGTACAGCGCACTGCGTGTGCAGTACAACAATGCTTTTAAGATACTGTTGGGGCTTCCACGGTTTTGTAGTGCTTCGACTATGTTTGCTGAGGCGCGGACGGATAATTTTTTCGCAATCATAAGGAAGCGGAGCGCCTCACTATTAAATCGCCTACGAAGCAGCTCAAACAGTCTCCTGAGGGTGTTGTCCGAGCGGTGCACCGCTCGGACAACACCCTCAGGAGACCATCCCACCGCGGTGGGACCTGTCCCTGTTGCAGAGGTGGATGCAGCTTCATATTAGCGCTTCTCCTCGTATTGTTTGACCGTATTGTTTTTGACTGTGTGTATTAATTATTGTTTGTCTAATTTGGTATGTTAATGTGTATTATTTCATTTATATTTATGACATTTTGTATTTAATTTAATTATATCTATGACATTGTGTATTTAATTTAATTGTATGTAACATTGTGTATGTAATTTTAATGTCTATTTTTGTAATGTTTTATTTGGCTTGATTTTGATTTTTAACCGACTTCAAAAAGGAGGAGGTTATATGTTCGGTTGAATGTATGTTTTTTTTTTTTATTTTATGTATGTTCACCGATTTCTCGGTCAATTATGGAGCGATTTTGAAAAAAGAAATTTTTGATTGGAAGGTTATGCTTCCGAGTTGGTCCCATAGAAATATTGTTATGATCTGATCATAAAACTTCGAAGATATGGAACAGAACTCCTCATAGGATCACAGCAGAATCGTCGTAACAAGTAAAATTGCTTTGTTTATACGTGTAGTCGATGACTGACTGAAAGTAGAGGGGGAATATATCGAACTGATCTGATGATGAAGCCTGAAGTTAGGCACCGGAACTCTGTAATAAATTAATGTAATCTAACCGTGTTTGGGATTATTAGAATTGTCATGAGATGCACTCTCGCTATAAGGTATTTAAGTTTGGCTGAGGGGTACTTTTTAGTGGTGGTACCTTAACTAAAAAGTGTAAAATAAAAATCTTTTTACAAATAAAAAAAAAATACAACCGACTTCAAAGTAAAAAAAACACTGAAAAGTGCAAAATAACTTTAATTTCGGAAGTCGGTGTTAAATAACGAAGAGACAAAACTATTATAGAAACACCGACTTCCGAAATTAAAGTTATTTTGCACTCTTCATTGTTTTTTTTACTTTGAAGTCGGTAGTATTTTTTTTTTGTAAAAAGTTTTTTATTATACTTATAAAGTAGCAGGCTGAAAGATTGTTATCTTGTAATTAAGATTTGTTTTTAAAGTTTCCCTTACCCGGTTCCAGTGGTCAAAGTTGGTGGTCCATGGCCTGTAATTAAGGGTGATCTGCCGTACTCCCTGAAGCATAAATTCATCGACATGTGTAACCTGCCCGTCCTAACCTACGGTGCTCAATCTGGTCTCTCACCGAAATACAAAAGTTTCTTCTTGGAGTTTGCCAGAAAGCTATGGAGCGCAGCATTCTGGGCGTAAAAAGAACAGACCGAATACTGAATGACATGCTGCGCTCTAAAACTAACGGGCATAATAGACGTGGGCAATAAAGCTGCCAGGCTCAACTGGGATTGGACGGATCATGTCAGCCGCATGCACAGGGACCGCTGAGCAGCTGGCAGGCGTCCCCACACAGTGGGTCCCTACAGAAGGAAAGCACCGTCGAGGCCGACCTAGAAAGAGGTGGTCGGATGATTTGGACGCGTACCGCGAGGACTGTTTAGAGACGGAGTGGGAGAAACGGATGTTTGGACGGACTTGAGGGAGGCCTTTGCCCAGCAGTGGGACAGAAAGGGCTAGTTAAAAAAAAAACTTGTGACTTATTCACAAGTTTGTCTTCTGTAAATGTAACATTTACCTACCCATAACTAACAAATTTAATTCTATTAGATAGCAATTTACTCAATGAAACTTCTTTTTTCAGGTTCCCACAGAGTTCTTCATAAGTTTCCAAACCCTGAAAAAGGCATTGCTCGTTTTAGAGCATGGGTCTATGCTATTGGTGGAGAGATTTTGAGCCTTAGTAATGAAAATATTTACAAGCTTCGTCGAGTATGCCATGCTCATTTTGAAGAGAAATATTGTTGCCGTTATAACCAAATTTCTAACATAGCCATACCAACATTACTTTTGCCAGGTAGGTGCATTACTAGTTAGTAGGTGCTATACAAATAATTGGTACTATTTTGATTTATCCAATGATACATAATTCAAAAAAGCTATGCAAACTTTAACAGTATGCTTACGAGTTCCTACATTTTGAAACATTTTTTTTTTTATATTTTTGGTTTATGTATTATATATATATTTAGCATTTTTTGGCATTTTACTTTTGCAAGTTTTAACAGATTAACCCAGTTAAGTTTAAAAAATATGACTTGGAAATTAGTATAAAAGACAATATTTGTTGGGACTCAATAAGATTTGGAAATTTTATCCAATCTGATCTTGAAGCAATTCAATGTGGGTGTCATTATAACACTTTTAAGTGTTTTACCTGCTCCATTACCTCATTGTTTGGTGGAAAGTATGTTTTGATTGTATTAAAGTTGCCTTACCTTTCTTGTTGCAGGACTACTATCCATTGCAAAATTTACCCACACTGGTAGAATATCATTAAGGGAAATTGAAAATTTAGCATCTACATCAAAAGGTGAGTTCACCAAAACTCTTAGGCCGAGATTGATTAACATTACTCATCTTGTGACAGTTGTGCCACAGTGACTGGAATAATGCTCAGCCAGAAGCATGTGAAATTTTTATTTATAGTGTGCTTTTCTCCATAAATGACAAGAAATGCAGACAATACAAAATAATCAATAGGATTTCAAAATTTAGACATTTGAAAATGCTTGTAAATCGGCTAAAAAAATCAAATTCTTAGTAATATAATTGTTTTATTATGATCATGATGCCCTAAGTTAATTTAAGTTTCATTTAGGGCAAATTACCTTTTCACCCATGCATGCCACTTTTGAGTAGGAATTATTTAAATATTGTGATCTTATTGCAAATAGGGACCAACACAAATTCACCTATAATTATTGCTGTATTTTTCATTTTTCAGGATCACAATCTCCACCAAAATCTCAGATGCCAGAAAAAGAAAACAAGGAACTTTCACAAGGTTGGGTCATGTAATTAAATATTTCCCTACTACCAGTATCTTAATTTTAACTTGTATGGTTATACCCACTGATTTTGTTTTAATCAGTTCAGGACCTAAATCACTTCCATTCATCTTATAGTCAACATAAAGATACCAACTTATTGCTGTATTTTTCATTTTTCAGGATCACAATCTCCACCAAAATCTCAGATGCCAGAAAAAGAAAACAAGGAACCTTCACAAGGTTGGTTCATGTAATTAAATATTTCCCTACTACCAGTATCTTAATTTTAACTTGTATGGTTATATCCACTGTTTTTGTTTTATATCAGTTCAGGACCTAAATCACATCCATTCATCTTATAGTCAACATAAAGATACCAACTGTACCTTTGTAACACTAGCAAATTAACTTATTTATGTCTTTTGTATTCCAGCCACGGTCAAACTAGGTGTTAATATTGATTATCTTGGATTGCAAGAATGCACTATACCTGCACAGGACAGCTGTAAAATTGGCCATACTGGTAAGTAGTAATCTGTTACATGGCATGATCAAATATTAAGTACAACAGACACAATGTTAAAATAATCCTTTTTTAATATTCTATGTATTATAAAACAAAGTCCCTCGCTGCGTCTCTCTATCTGTTCGCGATAAACTCAAAAACTGATGAACGGATTTTCATACGGTTTCTACCAATAGATAGTGATTCCAGAGGAAAGTTTGGGCATATAATTTGTCAAGGTTTTGTCTAAATTGGCTGAAATATGACGATTATTATTGAAGAGGTCGGAAAAAAATACTGACGTTCTTGAGCAATTTAATGGTTTTGTTTTCTAATAGATTTATTTTATTTGCAGGTTCAAACACTACTAAAAAGGTAGTAAAAAATATAAAAATGTCAGGAGTATAACTTATACAAAAAATTGGTTAGAACAAGAATAAAGTTGTCTAAATGCCAGAACAGGGTGCAGAAACAATCTTTAGAATTAAAATCAGCATCGAATTTAATGAAGAGTAGCAATTTTATAGCTACAGTCAACAATTTGCCAAGTGTTGCTAAAATTTTAACTCGATTACAATTCAGAGAACACAAAAAGAAAGCAAAAGGTAGAAGATTTTCTACAGAAGTAAAAATTATAGCTTTGGCTATGCTGAAACAAAGCCCCAAAGGCTATCGATTTTTGAGAAGAATGTTTGTTTTGCCTTCTTCCAGCATATTAAGAAAATTTTTGAACCAGGCTGATATAAAGCCAGGTATCAACAAGAATGTATTTGCTCAATTGAAACAAAGAGCGAATAAAATGAAGCCAGTGGACAAACTCTGCGTTCTATTATTCGATGAAATGTCGCTGATTAAGCGAATGTAACTTATAACGAAAGAAAAGATTTGGTAATTGGTTTCATTAATAATGGACGCGAGACAAAATGCGAATATGCAGATCACGCACGAGTTTTCATGATCAGGGGACATAATTAAAAATCTTCAAGAAACTGGCTTCAACGTAGTGGCCACGGTAACCAATAACAGGCATGCCTTAAATCTTCTCTTAAATGAAACAAGGGGACATAATAATATGCTGAGAAGTGGACAAGAAGTTGGAGAAGATATTAATATAATAATAATTAATGACAAGAAAATTTTTCCACTATATGATCCCCCACAACTGTTGAAAGGTATACGAAACAACCTATTAGACAAGAAATTAAGGTATACTACCGACAATAAAGAGAAGACAGCTAAGTGGGAACATATCATAAAGTTACACCAACAAAATCCAGCATATAAAGGGATCAGATTAATGCCCAAGCTGACAGATAGCCATGTGGATCCTGCAAAGACCAAAATGAAAGTCAAATTTGCCAGCCAAGTGTTCAGTAGAACTGTTTCATGTACTATGGGATATCTTGCAGGTAAGATTTGATGTTTTTGTGTTATCTATTTATATAAAAACAAACCCCTATTTCTCCTGGTCACGCTATAACTTAGGAACGGCTGGACCAATTTTAATAATTCTTTTTTGTTTTGTTCACTAGCATACAGGGAAGGTTGTAGTAGGGTACAGTAGGGTAGTGTTGGGTAGATTAGAATAAAGTGGTTAGTTGACGGGAGCGAAGCCGGGGAAAAAAGCTAGTATTAGATAAAGTCCAGCTATATTGGATTGAATGACTTACTTACATCATAAATTCTATTTTTCTGTATGTATTTTTGACACCATGGAATTCAAATATAAATCAAAATTATTTATAATGTTAAGAAAAATCTTTAATCAATCAATTGATTATTTAAAATGGATATTGAAACAAGTTATTTGAATAAATACAATTTTATACACAGTGTACTTTATTTGCAAAAAATCTTAAAAAGCAATCTAATATTGAATTATTATTATTTTACAGATAACGGAATCCTCCCAGTGGAATGTAAGGAGACTGCAGATGTGCTGCTTTTCTTTGGAAAAACAGGTTTGCAAAACCTCTCTTGGGACCAGTAACTCCTCATTCAAAACACCATGAATTTTGGATGCAAGCGAAAAAGGTTTTAAAATCAATGAAATTTATAACGGATAAAAACAAAATTGCAAGTGTACCTACTATAAATAATTGGGTATGGACACTGGAAAGCATAGAAAGCTTAATAAAAATATTAATTATTGACCATAATGTTACATCTTTTTGGATGCGGCACCTAAACCAAATCCCTATTGAAACATTTCTTTGGGGCTATAAGAAGTCATGGGTGGCGTAACATAAATCCTACGCCAGAAAGGTTCGAATCAGCCCTAACTACTTTATTGGTTAATAGCCTGTCCAGTGTCCATTCCCATGGAGCAAATTGTGAGGAAGATCAATGCAATGCACTACACACCCTCGTCGTTACGAAGAGTTGTGAAGCTGCGACCACTGGTGATATCTTTTTAGACATTATAAATGAGATTACCCTTACGCCTTTAGAGGAAAAAACTCAGCCCCAAGTAATGGGACCACTAAAATATTTTTCGGGATATTTTTTTAAAAAATCTAAAAATATAAGTCCTGCTAAATTTGTAAGGGTAATCTCTACAGCGAAACGGAAGATGATTTTATTAAAACAAGGGAATATACCAGTTGTTGTTGGCTTTCCAGCCCTAGCCCAATTTTTTTAACCTGCATATCAAATATGAAAGATATAATAAATAAAATATTAATTACTAATTTAGAAAGAAGAGGCCTCAAAGAATATACAAAAACAATTATATTGTTATTTCTTGATTTTAATTTTTTTACTTGTTCAAATCGAATATTTAATCAATCTAGTTTGTAGATTTTTTATATTTATATATTGTAAAAATTTAAATAAAATATTATCTGGGCAAAAGGATATAGATAGTGACGAGGATGTGATGCAGTGCAAAGCAAAAATGTATTTGAAACGATGTTATATGAGGAAACATAAATAATATTAAGATTCAAATTTAAAACGAAATTCATTGTTTTTTTTATAATTAAACTTATTGCTATAAATTTAATTATATTAAAAACAATGATTTAAATTTCTCCAAATTTAAATCTTAATATTATTATTACATAAATATTTTATAATAATGAATGTTTATGTTACCGGGCAATTGCAGACCCCGAAAGATTGTAATAAATCTTGATTAGTTTTGTTTAATCCAAAATCAATAGTTTCTAATAAACCTGTGGCTTACTTGGAAAAATAGTTTACAATTTCACGCGATATTTTAAAATTTATACGGAGTCTGCCATTTTTCGGTGACTTATTTAGGAATATTCATAAAGTAGAGCGCTAAAAAAATAGGTGGTTCATTCATAGATTAATATTTCTTTTTTAAACGTCCTTTAGTTCACTTAAAATTCATATTCAATACTTAAAAGAACCATGAATTCAATTTCAATCTAAACATCTTTCGTTAGCATTAACTAAACTTTTAGGTACTATGTCAACAAAACAACAAAACTTGTAATGGTATTTTCACTTTATTATTCTGCTCATTTTATTTAAATCAATATTATTCAAAGTTTTGATTCTATTCACCCCGTTTTACCTAGATCTACTACTATTATTGTACCATTTCTTATTGGCAAATAAATAATATTGATGATGTTAAAAATTGGTTTTATTTTATGAAAATAAATTAACCCTGAAAACTGCTTGTAGCCTGAAAGCACAGAGCATAATATGCTCTGTGCTTTCAGGCTACAAACAGTTTGCAAGCAACCTGAAAGCAGGAATGGTGGTAGGCGTATATCTATTTATATATATAGCAGGAAAGTTGTAGGTTACGAAATACAGATGGCGCAACAAATCTGTTTCCTTCCAAGACGGCCGAGTTGAGCCTCTATACTATATATAAAAAGGTACTCTGTGGCCACGACTGATGCGTGGTAAAAAACCGACACCCGACGGAACGGACCGCTCCGCGTTCGGGCGCTCCAACGAACACCTTGGCGCGCGTTCCAAACTGGTATCCATTTCGCGCGGCTGGAGCGCGCGCCTATGTTCGATTTCTCGGAGCGCGAAGTCGATACGCACCTTTAAACTCACTTCCAGCTAAGATCCGTGACGCTAAAAGTGTATCTGTCTTCAAGAAGCTAGTCAAAGAACATTACCTCTCTACCATCTCGTAAAGTTATATTTTATAGATATATATTTTTATAATTTAGTTTATGTATTGTATCTATTTATGTGTTTTATATACTGTTATGATATACCTATATAATTATGTATTATGTATATGATTTAATTTAGATAATATATTAAGTATATTTTTAATTTTCTAACTTATTTGTATAGAGCAGTGGTGGCCGAGTGGTAACGGCCCCGACTTACGAGTTGTAGGTCGCGGGTTCAAACCCAGCCAGGCGCATTACTTTGTAAAATTTATTTCATCACCACTGCTCTCAAAACGGTGAAGGAAAACATCGTGAGGAAACCGGCATGTCCTAGAACCAAAAATTCGAAGACATGTGACATTCACCAATCCGCACTGGGCCCGCGTGGTGGATTACGACCAATTCCCTCTCCTAGAGAGAGGAGGCCTGAGTCCCAGCAGTGGGAACATTAAAAGGCTGATTATGCTTATGCTTATGCTATTTGTATACACTGTGTCTACATCTCTCATCCAACTCTCCTGTCGCAGGTCTGCTGGAAGAAATTTCATTTGAAATAAGCAGTACCTTTGTGCTCTTCTATCTGCTTTTGTTCTTTTCATTTTTAAGTATTTGTGTGTAGGTACATAAATAAATAAAAAACTGATTTTGACATCTATTCCGTAGGCATAAGAATGGCCAGAAAAGAAAAAAAGTGGTTACAATACTATTTACTGCAGCCGCCATTTGTCATGCCACCAGCGCAATAAAAGTCAAAATCGGTTTCTCCGCCTCGCGCCCCGCCCTAGAGCGGGTTCTCCCGCTCTAGGGCGGGGCGCGAGTCTTTGGATGATTTCCCAATTTAAAATAATATAATAGTTTAACTAAAAAACACGCTTTTAGCACGCACTAAAAAATAGCCAATCCGCCATCTTGGATGTCCGCCATGTTGGATTTAAGTCACGTGACTATTTTTTTTTATATTCCTGACAGCAAACCCTTTCATTTGATACCCATATCATGGGGGTGGATTTCAAACAGCCAGTCCACCATCTTGGGGAGGTCGCCATATTGGATTTGTAATGACGTTTCTTAGCTAGTCATGTATTGTCATCAGAACTCAGAGCGTGTGCAAAATTTCATCCTAATCGAAGACCTGGAAGTGGGTCAAATTAAGATTCCAAGATTTTCTTACATACATAGTTACAAGTGAAGCTAATAAAAGCGTGTTAAAAAAAGGGTAAGTAGATCGCAAAACTCAAATTTTCAACGTTTTTTGCATTTTGCAGGTCAGTATCAGGTTCTATGCCTTTCAACATAATAACATAATCAGTGACAATAGCAAATATGTCAAAATTAGTAAAATTAGTCTTAGCTATGACTATGCAACTAACCTATTATGATGATCAGCAGGATCTCTCAAGGCTACTCCGCACAACGAACATTCCCTCAAAGGCAACCCAGTCCTGGGTTCCAATTCATGGACCGTCCGTATATGGTCGTGGACGTCATCAACGGTTGGCAGTTGAAGATCGCAGTATATGCAGGTCGTCTCATCTAAGGCTTGGATTGCATGTTCTTCGTCCAAATCTTCTGTTTTTTTTTTAAAAAAAAAGGTTAAATGATAAATGATAAAAACACTTTTACACGTCAATTTAAACTAGATGAGGCCGGTGTTTCCAAGCTGAATACCCTGAGAAGAAACACCGAAACTAACTCAGGGGTCAGTCTCTTTTAAAGTCCGTACAGTACAACATGTAATGGTCAAATTACATGAGAACCATGCAGATTAGTGTCTGAAATGGGCTTCATACCTCTACGGTTCCTGAGAAAAAAGATCTTGACAGATGGACAACAGATCGTGATCCTATGGGTTCAGTTTTTACCGAATTAGGTACGGAACCTTAAAAAGGGGTGTAGTAAACCTCTCTACATTCTTCGTGGAATTCTTACGCACTTACAGGAAAAAGTGCAAAAAGCGTTGCTTACCTAAATTATGTTCTTGTACATAGGTATTACTATCCGACAAAATTTCTATCGTGTTACCTCGGATACAACTCGTTAGAGGTAAGACGAGCGCGAGATCATCTCACCATAGCCTGCAAGATGCTCCGTGGCACTATTGACGCGCCTGACCTGCTTGCTGTGCTGGCACGTTTCTTTGTCCCGAAAAATTACTGCCACGGCAAAAAGCACAGAATGCTTGCTATGCCTCAGTGTCGCACTGTTGCCCGTGCTCAGTTTGCAATACCTCGCACTTTGGCTGCACTAAATCTCTTGGATTCTTATCCAACAAACGTTCTGTTTGCGAATGATTGGAAGATGGTTTTTTTTTCCTGTCAGAAGAACTGTGAGAGAGATCTATGTACATATTGTTTATAACTTAATTTTTTTTTTGTTTAGTCTCTGTAATTGGTTGTCTAAACGTTGTAATTAATTCAAATAAATAAATGTCGTAAGCTGTTGATAATATTCTTACCATCCATCTCATCGTCGTCACCGTCAGAAGTCGGAGGTTTGCGAACGATCAAATTCTTCGTATCATCAGGGGTAATGCATTCAGCCTCTTCGAGTATGGACTCATCTAAGTACTCTTCATCTGAAAGAGATTTTTTAAATACAAGTTTGCTCGGACCACTTCCCTTGATGGTAAGTAAGAAAGTCCGTTCTCTCACGCGTGGGGCCGTCGACTTCGCTAGCATTACTACTTCGCAGAAGGAGCGTCTGTCTCCCATTTCGATTTTCGGCACAAAATAGATAAGTAGGTAGGTACAGAAGTCAATCTCATGTATGTACTTCACTTTTCATACCTACGCTCGGCGATCGCGCTAACACAGTATAGATATATGGAACAGTACGGAAACTACCTACAAATATTCGAAACGGCACACTCACACAAACATACGCATCGACGAGACTCCTAAGCGTTTCTCGCGGTCCTGTCAGTAGCGAATGCCGCTTAGGAGTCTCGTCGATGCGCATGTTTGTGTGAGTGAGCCGTTTCGAGCATTTGTAGGTAGTTTCCGTACTGTTCCATATATCTATACTGTGGCTAGGGTCTGTCCGAGTGCGACCGGGCGCGGTGATAAATGCCTACCTAATCTGAACTGTAAAAATATTACATGGCCACAAAATCATCTTCTCTTTCTCGGTGCAGGGCCTGTTCTGTGTTAAGTTAAAACAAACCATCAAAATACAAGCAAATATCTATACTCCATCTGTTTAGGTAATTAACTAAAGGTACATAAACAATCTTGACATGTCTTTTATCTAAAAGTTGTCTAAATGTCTATAATTTTTATCTAAATATGTTTACAATTTGTTATTTACCTATACCGATGTTTGGTAACTAACTAAATTTAAATAATCTTTGTATGTCTATTATACGATTTTTTTTAATAACAAGACGTACCTATTAAGATTGTTTACGTTTAGTTAACTACCTAAACCGATGGAGTATAGTTACCTCTCTGAAACAACTGGTAGCCTAAAAAACGTCAATTCACTGTTTAATGTTGAATTTAAACAACCGTCCACTGAACAGTTATAGAATAAGGTTTTTTTTTTGGTCCATTTTTCCACAAAAAAGTTCACAGACGCGTGTCTCAAACGTTAGCACTCGAGCTCGCATTGAGCTGAATTGAGCCGAGATATCGTGTCCGTGAACGGTGTCTATGTGTGCGTTGCTCGAGCGCGCTATGAATACCAGCGCTGCGTTATTTATCGTTTTAAATATCGCAGCATATGCTGAGTTAGGCGCCTTTTTGGCCTTACGCAGATTTCAAAGTTATTTTTTTAGACTTAATTCAACTGTATGTGTGAGGTACGAACAAACGTTTTTTCTTTCTTTATTTGTATGTAGATTGACTTCTGTACCTATCTATTTTGTGTCCCGGGTTTGGGTGTCTTGTTTAGGTATGTGAGTTAACATGTTTACCGGTGTTTACGAAGAACGATGAAATGTGTAAAGACACACTGTTTATCGTTCCTCGTAAACACCGATATCCCAAGGGATTTTCCCGCAAATCTCTATTGAAAAGGATCCTCCGACCAGACGGGTGTGTTGTCTGGTCCGGGAAACTGCGCTTTAGTTAATTTGGAGCTGTTATATATATTCTAATGCGCACGGAGCACTCTAATATCACGATGCAGGATTTTCCAGCCACATCAGAAGGCTTAAGTCACCCAAAGAGCGATGGAGAAGGCTATACTCGGAGTTTCCTTGCGTGATCGCATCAGAAATGATGACATCCGTAGGAGAACCAAAGTTATCGACATAGCCCGAAGAGTCGCCAAACTTAAGTAGCACTGGGCAGGACACATTGCTCGCAGAACAAATGGTCGATGGGGCCGACAGGTTCTGGAGTGGCGCGACCACGTACCGGAAGACGCAGTGTTGGAAGGCTTCCCACAAGGTGGACCGATGACCTGGTGAGGGTCGCGGGAATTCAATGGATGCGAGAAGCATAGGACCCGTCGTTATAGCGACACTTGGTGGAGGCCCATGTCCAACAGTGGACGTCTTTCGGCTGAAATGAGTGTTCCTATGTGGTGAAATAACAGTTGCTAGGTTGCTACGGGTTTGACCTGACCTAAACTTAATAGTACATAGTCTGCAGCCGTCTTCATTCACAAAACCGTACCTTTTACATTCTGCAGCATCGCCAAGCTCTTGGTAGTCTGGCTCCTGAAGGATACTGACTTCTCCAGGATTTCCACGCAGTCCGAACATATGTATTTCAAGTTGTTTGGGATCTACAAACAGAAATGAAAGTGTTTAAGAGCGTATTTCTACGGAACGGAGACGTCCGGAACGAAGCGGAGCGGATTAGAGCGAACGGGAAGGAGCGTAGCAGAAAGTATGGCGCTTTTACTCACTAGGGGCTGAAATAGCGTGAAGCGGACGTCCGCGCGGTCCTATATTCCGTAGCGGGGTGCGCGGGCACCCGTCGCGGGGTGTCGAACCTCGGGCCCGTTTTGCTACGTAACAATATATAGGGTGACTGGTAATTAGTGACCGATACTCAAACGTAATTATACTCATGATTACAAACAACTTTCCCAAAGAAACTTTTTTTATATACTCACTAGTTTTGAATCTAAGGCTGTTTGTAATACGCGCGCGCCTGCGACAGGCAACATGCCGCCATACCTACAACAGTGATAGAACACCCGCGGCTTGCAAACCCAGCGGTGTACGTAATCAGTGTACCGGATTGAAACAGCTGTTTTGTTATTGTGATAAAACTAATGAGAATATAAAAGTTTCTTTGGGAAAGTTGTTTGTAATCATGAGTACAATTACGTGTTTGAGTATCGGTCACTAATTACCAGTCACCCAATATTAAATTCTCCATCGACACGACTACATGCATACCGTTAAAGTTGACCTAGCGACCACTGCGTAGGCAATAATACGGTTTCCGCGACGGTTGCTCGTCGTGGGTGTCCGCTTTACGCAGAAAATTT
This sequence comes from Mythimna impura, assembly GCA_905147345.3. NCBI lineage: Eukaryota > Metazoa > Arthropoda > Insecta > Lepidoptera > Noctuidae > Mythimna > Mythimna impura. Next base: position 3,757,388 of record LR990365.1, on the reverse strand, counting down.
CACCGCGGCAGATAGGACCAATTCATCATGTAGGCACGAAAATTTATCGTGGTAACCTACCGTTTCCCCTATCGCACCATACCAACTTCACGCGTCGTGTTTAGCGCTGACAAGATTTTTTTCTTGGTCAGCACCAGAAGCAGTGTATATACGTTCGTATTTAGAAACGACACGAATTCTTGCATAGGTCCGGCGACTTTTTTAACGTGTATATGCGGCCTAACGAACCGAAACGGAACGGAGCGAAGAGTAGATAGTCTTACATTTCATCTGTGGTTTTTAGGTTTTTTAGAATTAATGTTAAATAATAGTAAGTAGGTACCTACCTAATTATTAATTCCATATTTATACGCTTATATTTTTTTCAATAGAATTAATTAAAAATATTAACAATGGATGACACGGCGTTTTTTTAAATTAAGGCATAATTTTAAGAATGCACATAAACTTACGAAAATCTACAGAAAAAACTAGGCATCTATTATTATTTCATTTAGATATAATTTTGTTTAATAAATATATTTCATAGATACAATCCATAATTTAATGTTTCTTAGTTAAATTACCACTAGAAACTAATTCTTCTATAGGGCAAGGATAAAGCTAATACTTTTTATGTTAAATCTATTTGCTACATACTACACCTAAACTATAATTAAGATACTACAATAATAAACGGCTTCACATATAACCTTAATATCAAAACAGGTTTCAAACATTTTCGCATAAGTTTCCGAGTTCTCCGCGTACACAGCAAATAGGTCGCATAAATCATTGGTATTCATGCAACTGATGCAACCTACAAACTCTTCGTCCTCCATTTTCTGGTATATTTTTATTTATTTACAAACTAAGGAGGCCGGCCATGTTATGTGATCAAAATTCAAATGAAAGAAATGAATACTGAAAAAAAACAATTGAAAATCGCGGGCTTTAGTGATGTTACTAGCTGTTACTAATGTTTGTAAGTCAATCGATTTAAAATATCCTTTGCAAGAATTTGATAGACTATGGAACAAAATTAAATGTAGCTGTACAATAATTAAAATCATCTATCTGCTTGCTCAAACCACCCGATTGAATTACTGTTCTCAGTCATGAAAACGATTATGACGTTAATGGGTAAAATAAGCATAATAAAAATATAAACCCTTGTTTTATTTATAGCACAATTTTCACATTAACAGACTTAACCTTGTAGCCGCCTACGTCGTATATATCCGAACAAACATTCTAGGGTTTATTCCGAGGGTCGCTCATTCCCGACCAAATACTCCTTCTCGTCAGCTCGTCTGTCACCTTTAGGGATTGAAGAGCTAAACGAGATGGAGTACAACGTTACAAACACACGACCCTGGCAAATAGGATGCGAAAACACGAGTGGGACCACAAAACATATTTTTAACCGACATAAAAAAGGAGAAGGTTTTCAATTCGGTTGGATTCTTTTTTATCATTACTAATTTTTTAATGTTTGTTACCTCTGAACTCCTTCGTTTATGAACCAATTTTCATTTTTTTCCCTTAACCTTTCGAATACCTAATTAGAGACACAATAGAAAGACAATGAGCGAGCGAACTCGAAAGGTTAATGAATTAAATGGATATGCTTCCAGATTCGATTGGTCCAATTTTTATCAAAATTCAGATCGTTTTGTTCTGGCTTAGGTGGCAAAAAATACGACTTTTTTATAATGCAAAGGCTCGCGGTAGACTACTATCACACCTGACGATAAATGATGATGTGGCCGACGTTGGAGCACGCTTGCTAAAAAAGAAACTCTCGACTGTGACTAACATTTACCAATGCGAAGTCACATCACTATAGATGTTCGAATTTCAAATTATACATTTTTGTCATGTCTAAACGAGATAGCACATTAAAATAATGTTGACTAAAAAGAGATAGCAAAATTGGAAAGAAAAATTAACTGACATTAAATTGACAGCTGACAAACTACGATGACAACGTATTTCGTGTAGCCATCGTGTATTATTTCCCCATTATCTTGTTAATTGCAGTGGTTTTACAATTATTAAAGTTTATGATAACAGGGACAAAGTCCTAAAATAAGAAGTGAAACAAATTTTTAGAGGCAAATTTGTGAGTGCAGTAATGCAGTTACTTTATAGTCTTCCTCACAAATTACTTCAACAGAGAATAGAGGTGAGTCATCATCATCTCCCTAACCTTTTGCCAATTGTGTTGGGGTCGGTTTCCAATCGTATCAAAACGGGCGCGGGGCGCGGCTGCCCGGACGGAGTACTTTTGTATGGGACAGCGCGGGCGCCCGCGTAACGCAGCGTTCGGACTTACAGGGCAACACGATACTCCTTGGATAGACTGATGGTCAGACGTTTTATCGTCTGACAGTGACTAACTGTAACGACTGTCAAAGATATAAGAATAACAACCGGGACCTACGACTTTACGTGCTTTCCGAAGCACGGGGTGTCAGTAATGTCATAGATAATTATAGAAGTAAGTACATATAAATTGAAAAATTTACATTGTGTTATCTCAAATAAAATACACAATTGACACCCCAAGTGTTGGTAATAGAGGTGAGACCATGAGTAAATAAATAAAAAAATATATTTTATTTAGTTTAAATTGAAAATTTTACTTTACCACGGTCAGAGTGAAATAAACAACCGCGAGTAGTTTTAAAACACAGCTCACAGTAATCATCTTCACCCCGTCGTTCTTAAAAGTAAGTAATTTTAAGATCATACACTGGCAACCCCGTCAGCTGGTATCAAAACGTCAGTTCAATTGCATTATTATGACAACAATGATTGAGTTTATCTGTCGTTGTGTTTATTCAGACAATAATAATCTTTGAGTCAGTCGCGTCTCGTGCGATAACACAAAACAAGTATTATCTTGATGCGTCTCATGTTCCTTTGTGTACATAATGGTACCAGTGTTTAAATTCATAATTCAGTGCAGTTCTTAGTCTTAGAAAGTTGTTACTGATGCTCAAACCTGTCTTGGAGGCAGGAAAAAACTATGCCGTATGCGTTCAGTGACCTGTGCACGGTGAAATAACAAAGCGATTTATTTCTAGGCTGAATGTGAAATTTTAGTTGCAAAAAAAAAATGAAATTCAAGATAGACAGAGGGCTGTTGCCCATAAAGGCTCACTTTTTCTTTTTTTTCGCGGGTAAGTATTTTTTTTAATTAATTCTATTTTACATTATTAAATACCGGTCATTATGGTGACACTTGGGGGAGGCATATGTCCAACAGTGGACGTCTATCGGCTGAAATGATGATGATGATGATGAATTCTATTTTTATTAGTTTGTGGTTTATAGTTACTAACTTCCTAAAATTATTTTTTTGACAATTTTTCAAATATATGTATATAAATTATAATTATCATCTGAAATTAATAGTAATAAACAGCAGAATGCAATATCATCAAACAACTAATCTAATAATATATAACATAATGCCCTCTTGTTGCTACGTCACTTCGTGCTAGCGGCCGTTTTTGGGGGCCCATTTATTGAGTGTGCAAGTCACCCCCTGCCTTTTTTCGATGCATATTAATAACGTTGTTCAGGCAGGGGCCATAGTCTTGACATAGTTCCATGTTACCAGTCCACTTAAGACTCCAAAAACCATAGCCCTATTATCTTTGTTCTCCATATGTCGCAACAGTTTTTCAATAACCGGGGGTTGTCCTTGGGTGCACTAGCATAGCGCGTACAGGGATAATCGTCGGTTGGTATCATGTTCCATTATAATTGTCTAAAGGGCCTCTGCGAGTTGGCTTCGGCTCCTCGTACGCCTCCCAAAGGTCCAGGACCTCAGGGTCCTGAGATAAATAAAAAAAAAAACAAGAATATAACATAATAGGTATTCAGTACTTATACAAACTGCAAATAATATTATGTACGCATATAAAATATCGATAAAATCGTTGGAAGGCCTCCCATAAGGTGGAGGCATGACCAGGGCTTCAAGTCTGAAATTGTGGGAATTCGATGGATGCGAGACGCACAGGACCGGTTATTGTTATATGGCGACACTTGGGGGAGGCCAATTATTAGTTGTACATGGGTAGACGTAAAGAAATAGGCATTTTCTATTAGTGAATCTATAAAAACATGTATAAATTAAATTGAAATGTCTGTTTGTAATATCAAAACCAACATTAATAATTATTAAATTTTGGAAAATCCTCTCTTAGTGCTCACCGACATCATAAAAGGAAACCTTGTGCAAAATTTCCCGCACCTAGTCCCAGTAGTTTTGGCTGTGCGTTGATATGTCAGTCAGTCCGTTTCTCCTTTTATTAGATTTAAATTTCATACTTAAGTTTGGCGATTCTTCGTGCTATGGCGGCAACCTTGGTTCTCCTGAGGATATCTTCATTTCTAAATCGATCACGCAAGGAAACTCCAAGCATAGCCCTTTCCATTGTCCTTTGGGTGACTTTGAGCCTTCTGATGAGGCCCATTGTGAGCGACCACGTTTCGGAACCATATGTCACAACATTATCTACCAGTCAACCTACAGTAGTCCTTATTATTAGGAGTAACTTAGGCTACTTTTATTAAAAAAAAAAGAATTAGGGTTCCATACAAAAAAATCTTCTTGAAATCATGTGAAGTTGCAGGCGGTAAGAAAATAAAAACATGATCAGGACCTGTACCACGAAGCTTAAAGTAAGATTGTTTCATTCTTATTTCAGTGTGGGTAAGAGACAGAGCTATACAGGTTGTCTAGCGCCGTCTCTTACCCACACTAGAAATAAGAATGAAACAATCTTACTTTGAACGTCATGGTAACCCCGCAGATCATTGGAAGCTGCCACAAGACTGGACACTACCTGTGAACCAAATTTAGTACATAAAAAAATAAAAAAGAGTCAAGATGCAACCCATATATTTTCTCTATGTTGTTTTTGGTGCCATCACTGCCCCAAAAGGGACAGCAAAGGTTCGTAACAAAAAATAAGCGCGTAATAAAAAACCGGTTCCAAAATGCATTTTAAACATTGACAAACCCTTTTTTATCAACATTTTTTGTTTTTATGGCATTTATAGGGTGGCCATGAGTTTTTGGCGGGATTTTTTCGAGTAAAGTTCCGTGGCTGTATTACCTCCAGGGGCGCCGACTCCGTTGGTGCTCGGGGGCTTGGGCACCCATGAGAAATAAACAGTGGGTGCCGAGCACCCCTGAGAATAGACATCAAGAAACAGATCAGTAATCGCCTTTTATGGATGGGATGGCGCCGTTTGAGACGCAAGGGTCGTGGTTTCGATTCCCGCACCAACACAAATGTTTGTTGATGAAACAGATATTTGTGTTGGGTCTGGGTGTTTGTGGTACCTTCGTTGTTTCGCAGTATTTAAGTAGGACATTTATTTATTTGTCGGCGGATCAGTGTGCATTTCTCTTCTCACACTTCGCCACTTTTTCGAGTCATCAAATGAGCATGAGCACCCATGAGGTTTTCTAAAAGCCGGCGCCCCTGATTACCCCCTAATTTATACATTATACATAAATATTTCTAGGTTAATAAAGTCAATTTTCCTTTAATTATTACTAGCATAATTATTTGTTTAAGATTTATTTGTGGCTGTTACATGTAACTATTTTGTGTAAAAGATGAAATGAAGATTATTATTATTATTATAATACAGCCACGGCAGAGCCCCTACCAAGGCGAGCAAAAAAGTGGCACGGCCGTACCATCCTTATTCCTTATCTCGAAACAGTTCAGGACATTTTTGATACCCCTGTAACTTCGTTGTGTATAAAACTAGAAGCCTGAATTTTAAGTAACCAAGCAGGCATTGTGTAAACACTGTATATTTAAAATTTCATTCAATTTGAACTAGTAGTTTAAGAATTATAACTGGTCAAAGTTTCTTAATTTTGTCAATCACCGACTTACCGATCATCAAAACTCTAAGGCACTTCTAGCAGATATAGAAGCTTCAAAAGAATACAGTTAGTGTTTAGTGTATTAAAAACTAAAACATTTTGCACTACATGCAACTGCATAAATAACTTTGTAATCCCATATAAATATATAGGATTACAAAATAACATTTGCAGTGAATGAATCAGTGTACCTGTATATTTATAATAAAAAGGAATCTACAAAAATAATAGTTAAAAAAACTAAAAAACACGCTTTTAGCACGCACTAAAAATTACAAAATAATTCGGACATTTAGTTTGATGACTCAAGAGTTTTCCCTTTGCCAAATCTTCATTAGATCGCAGGTAAACATAAACAATTTCAGTTCGTGATGAACGATAAATCATTACTTATGCGAAATGGTTATAAGTAGACCGTATCTTTATTGAATATTTACTATGATTTATTATGAAAGAAAGCGTGGAGCGTTTATGTAATCTTTACTCTTTTTGGACAAAACGCTCCACGCATCCGAATTATTTTGTAATTTTTAGTGCATGCTAAAAGCGTGTTTTTTAGTTAATCATGTATTGTCATCAGAACTCAGAGCGTGTGCAAAATTTCAACCTAATCGAAGACCGGGAAGTGGGTCAAATTAAGATTCCAAGATTTTCTTACATACATTGTTACAAGTGAAGCTAATAAAAGCGTGTTAAAAAGAAAAAATGAGATACCATCAAAAACGTAACTTGTAAAAAAACCAAGGCTCGCAACTCAGTTCTCCAACTACCAAGTCGGTTAGTTTATTCAGTCCGTACTTAAGGGACCTTGATGACCTAGATTGACTTGGCAATCGCATGTATATCACAAGTTAATAGGTACGTCATCATCGCTTACTATCAGGTGAGATGGTGGTCAAACGCGAGCCTATCAATAATAATAAAAAAAAAAAACGTATTATATTAAATTAGATTGTTTAGTCCACCAAACGGCTCCGACTTACGAGTGGTAGGTTGCGGGTTCAAATTCAAACCCAGCCAGGCACATTACTTTGTGTAATTTATTTCATCACCACTGCTCTCAAAACGGTGAAGGAAAACATCGTGAGGAAACCGGCATGTCCTAGAACCAAAAATTCGAAGACATGTCACAACCACCAACCAGCACTGGGCCCGCGTGGCGGATTACGGCCCATTCCCTCTCCCAGAGAGGAGGCCTGAGTCCCAATAGTGGGCACATTATAAGGCCGACTATGCTATGCTAGTCCACCAAAAAAAGGTAGCCCTATAACCGCTTGCGTCGGATTGGTCCGACGACTGTTTTCGTGTCCTATTCGCCAGGGTCGTGTGTTCGCGACTGGGTACTTCCAACTCGTTTAGCTCTTCAATTCCTATAGGTGACAGAAGAGCTGACGAGATGGAGTATTTGGTCGTGGATGTGCGACCCTTTTTTTTTAGCTGGGAAAATCATCTTATGACAAATCTCGCTCTTGGGCGGAGCGGGAGATAGTGTCAGACTTTTACTGATTTTCCTTCTTTGCCTTCGTCCCAAGGCCCCGGGTTTCACTTTCACACTACCCGTGGCCCCAGTAGGCTTCGGCGCGCGTGGAACAATACGCGCCGTCGACGACTTGGGCTCGGTCCGGACGGTTACCGGACGGTCGGTCGGCGAGCCACCCATTACTCGCCGTCCGCAAGCCCGCGCCTCCGGTAGCCGGAAATCGGGATCGGAATCCCGGCGGTGGCTGAGTCGTGAGGACCGTTGCCTCACGCGATCGGCCGCCTCCTTTGCTAGCATTACTGCTTCGCAGAAGGAGGCGACCGCCTGCCACTCCTCCTCGCTCCGGACCATGGCCTGTACGCGCGGCTCGGCGCGTGAGATCGCCGCCGCCGATCTCGCGCGGCTCGGCGCGTGAGATCGCCGCCGCCGATCTCCCCCACGAGGACACGGCGTTGCTCTGCCCAAGCGGGGCACACCTCCACCGTGTGCTCCACCGTGTCTTCCGGGCGGTGGATGTGCGACCCTGGCGGATTAAAAATTAGAGTGTTTGTCGTAGGCGGTTAAAGGTTGATAAGTGATTTATTTAACACATCAAAAAATACAAGCGCACTCTCTATTGCTTCATATTTAATGTTGACTGATAGCGAACGTTGCATTAATCAAATGATAATTGATAATATTATGATAATGATAAGGAATAAGCATCGTAACTATTTTGAAATAGGATTATTTATTATTTACAACCAGACTATTCCAACGGTTTAAACGCTGACGTGAAAGTAATGTTCCACAGTAATACCTCTTCGACAGGGTTCAGTACGTTCTGCAGCTCAGCTGTCAAGCTGCCTGGCATATTTTGAAGCGTCTATAAAGTTACTCGTCCGTGGCTAACTGTCCACCAATGCGTAGCTTCGTAGACAGTTTCATAGTTTTTAGGGTTCCGTAGCCAAATGGCAAAAAACGGAACCCTTATGGATTCCTCATGTCTGTCTCTGTCCGTCCGTATGTCACAGCCACTTTTTTCCGAAACTATAAGAACTATACTGTTGAAACTTGGTAAGTAGATGTATTCTGTGGACCGCATTAAGATTTTCACACAAAAATAGGAAAAAAGAACAATAAATTTTGGGGGTTCCCCAAACTTAGAACTGAGACTCAAAAATTTTTTTCATCATACCCATACGTGTAGGGTATCTATGGATAGGTCTTCAAAAATGATATGGAGGTTTCTAATATCATTTTTTCTAAACTGAATAGTTTGCGCGAGAGACACTTCCAAAGTGGTAAAATGTATAAATATGATAAGGGAATGATAAAACAAAAAAATATATATGATTTACATTAATTACCATGCAAACTTCCACCGAAAATTGGTTTGAACGAGATCTAGTAAGTAGTTTGTTTTAATACGTCATAAATCGTAAACCGCAATTTACCTTTCAAAAGCCAATTTCGGAAAATGGCGTCTTTTTTTTTTCGAGCGGCCATCAAACAAACCTTGTTTTTTAAATACAAAATAGTATAATAAACCAAACTTACTATGGCAGGTATATCTCTAAACTCAGTCCGAACTGAGTTACGGGGGCTTGAAGTGTTAGGCCTCGGTTTTGGGCTCGCCATAATTATGGCGGTAAGTCCCCTCTTTGAGGAGTGGCTGGAAAGGCAACACGGCGTCCTTACCTTCCGCATGACGCAGGTCCTCACCGGACATGGTAAGTTCGGGAGGTTCCTGCACCGGATTCGTGCGGAAGAAACGCCCGGGTGTCACCATTGTGTGGACCACCCGGAGGACACGGTGGAGCACACGGTGGAGGTGTGTCCCGCTTGGGCAGAGCAACGCCGTGTCCTCGTGAGGGCGATCGGCGGCGGCGATCTCTCGCGCCGGGCCTTGGTACAGGCCATGGTCCGGAGCGAGGAGGAGTGGCAGGCGGTCGCCTCCTTCTGCGAAGCAGTAATGCTAGCAAAGGAGGTGGCCGATCGTGTGAGGCAACGGTCCTCACGCCCCAATCGCCGCCGGGATTCCGATCCCGATTTCCGGCCATCGTAGGCGCAGGCTTGCGGACGGCGAGCAATGGGTGGCTCGCCGTCCGACCGTCCGGTAACCGTCCGGACCGAGCCCAAGTCGTCGACGGCGCGTGCTGTTCCACGCGCGCCTCAAGGAGATGTCAGCAACTGTAGGGGCCTAGCAGGGTCGAAGCCTACTGGGGCCAAGGGTCTGATTCTGAAAGGAAGACTCGGCCCTGGTACGAAAGGCAACGAAGGAACAGGAGTGGGTTTTTAGTCAGTAAAAGTCTGACACTATCTCCCGCCCCGCCCAAGGGCGGGGGATGTCATAAGATGATTTTCCCACCGAAAAAAAAAAAAAAAAGGCCTCGGTTTCGAAGTCAGCAGGCGACGCGGACGACGGTGGCGGCCTAAGGCCTCATTTACGGAGACGCGGGGCGTCGCGCGTTGCGTTGAGCGGCGCGGCCCGCACTAAATTCAAATATATGGCGTTGTATGAGATTTTAGACGCGTTTGTTTGAATAAGGCCTCATTTACGGAGACGCGGGGCGTCGCGCGTTGCTTTGAGCGGCGCGGCCCGCACTGTATTCAAATATATGGCGTTGTATGAGTGCGTTTACGGAGAAGCGATTTTAGACGCGTTTGTTTGAATTAGGGCGTTTTTTGCGGCCGAGCCCGCGGATGGCACCGACGCGTCCCACGCGGCGTTTATCGCGGCGGCGCACGCAGCGGCAATTCTCGATGAAGCTATGTCCGAGGCGGAATCTTCTGTCAGTCTTATTTAGAAATCGCGCAACACAGACGTAGTCACGGCGAGCGTGCGCCGCCGCGATGCCCGCCGCGTGCTTCGCTACACGCTAGAGGATTCGCCGCGGGGGCGCCGCGGCGGGCACCGCCACGCTTCCCGTCTCGCTTCTCTATGAACATGGTCGTATATTGCTATAAGTTTGTGTTTACGCGTGCGATGATGCGTGCCGCTTCACGCGCCGCGTTTCCGTAAACAGAAAAAACGTCCGACGCGCCGCGAGACGCCACGCCACACGCGACGCGAGACGCCCCGCGTCTCCGTAAATGAGGCCTTAGGGCGTTTTTTGCAGCCGAGCCCGCGGATGGCACCGACGCGTCCCACGCGGCATTTATCGCGGCGGCGCACGCAGCGGCAATTCTCGATGAAGCTATGTCCGAGGCGGAATCTTCTATCAGTCTTATTTAGAAATCGCGCAACACAGACGTAGTCACGGCGAGCGTGCGCCGCCGCGATGCCCGCCGCGTGCTTCGCTACACGCTAGAGGATTCGCCGCGGGCGCCGCGGCGGGCACCGCCACGCTTCCCGTCTCGCTTCTCTATGAACATGGTCGTATATTGCTGAAAGTTTGTGTTTACGCGTGCGATGATGCGTGCCGCTTCACGCGCCGCCCCACTGTAAACAGAAAAAACGTCCGACGCGCCGCGAGACGCCACGCCACACGCGACGCGAGACGCCCCGCGTCTCTGTAAATGAGGCCTAAGGGCGTCCTCGCCAACTTCACAATCCTGTGTGAAACGAGTTTGGTACTATTTCTTTTTTGAAGAAAAATAAGTTATAGTAAAATGCAATGCAATGTTGCAATTTCTCACATACCTTGCGCTTAAAAGACAAAATATCCTATAAATCTAATAAATAAAATCAGCCAACTTCTATCTCTTGTAACTCAGTTCGGACTTAGTTTAGAGGTATACATGCCATAGTAAGTTTGGTTTATTACATTATTCTGTAAGTAAAAAATAAGGTTTAATCGATGGCCGCCCGAAAAAAAAAAGATGCCACTTCCCATACTAAATCCGGCATTGTCCTTTGTACGGAACCCTCAGTGCGCGAGTCCGACTTGCACTTGCCCAGTTTTTTTTATGTAAGCTTCACGCAGGCGTACACCAAGCGTATAATAACGAATACGCGTCTATGAAGCTACGCGGCCGTGGACAGCAAGCCTTACATTTTCGCAGTGCCGGCTCACCTCGTAGCTACCTCGCACACCGCTAGTGGTAAAGCCGAAAGCCATAAAGGAATTCGGTCGTACTTAGAACCCCTGTAATGTCAAGATTGAGGATATCTTCACTAAAGTGTCGTTTCCTACTCTATGGCCCGCATGACGTCAATAGACTAGACCTAGATTTATAAATAAATTAGGTTGAGTGTCACGGCGTGTAATGTGATGGGCAATCTATATATGGAGAGTCCTCCTCGGAAAGTATGTTAGGCCATTCTCTCTGGGTGATGAGAATCTAGAAAATCAGTCATCCAGTTTTATTCTTTGGTTTTATATTATTGATAACCCCGCGCTTAACCACCATCTCACTTGATGGCAAGCGATGATGTGGTCGACGATGGAGCACGCTTGCCTAGAAGTAACCTATTCATTCTTGACTCAAAAACCTCTAGGTTGTAGCGATCAGGACCTGTACCATGACGTTTAAAGTAAAATTGTTTCATTCTTATTTCCAGTGTGGGTGAGAGATGGCGCTAGACAACCTGTATAGCTCTGTCTCTTACCCACACTGAAATAAGAATGAAACAATCTTACTTTGAACGTCATGGTAAACCCCCAGGACACCGACTCCATTAGGGAATTCCACTCCTCAACTGTGTTCTCCAGAACGTTTTGTGTGTATGGGTGAGATGTACCCGATGTACCGGTGGCGCTTCGCTGTGCGTCTGGTGGTGCGATAAAATAGAACGGGATTGGCGGAATTAAATTATTCAATTCGGATGGACACTCCAGTTTATTTGTTTACATTAGCTGTTCACCGTTAGTTTTTTTTCTTCACACGGTTTGTGCATTTAGCCGGTATCAAGTTTAGAAAATATTTAACTTTAGATACAGACTGTACCTAGTGGACTGTATATTTTTGTCTTCTTATGTGTGTGTGTTCTTCTTGAACTTGAAATAAAACAAGGCTTCTTTCTTCCAAGTTTATTTCTTCTCAGGTATTCTTATTAGAATATTCGGAAAACGACTGTGTCCAGGAACAAAACCGGTTCCAATTTATTCATTACGCAGTTGATCGCTGATTGGTCGAACGGTCAGGAGGTGGAGCTTTTCAACCATTAAGGAACATTCCGGTATGCTCACGAATATTTCAACCAATCAGAATCAAGCACGGAATAATCTCGAAATTACATGCAATAACCTTTAGTATCGCGAAACTTTACCTTAACGAGAGCCTTTACACTTTAAACATGCTTTTTACATAGAAATATCCATATTTCACATATGAAACCTTATAACATTCTACTTAGAATTCACTAATCTATCCGCCAAAAATATAAAAATAGTAAAAAGATAAGAAAACCTTAGTCCTTATCACTACGTAATATAATTACACGTTATCACATCACAATTAGGGCTCATTTTATGAGTTCCTCACTAAAAACTAATTAGGTTCACTTAGAAAACACTAATTATTCACATAATCACTCACTGTCCTATCAGTCTATTGTCACTTTGACACATATTAGGTCCTCAGGCTCGGCGTCCATTACACAGACTATAGTCCACTTTGTTGTCCATTAGACGCAGATATATCTTATTCTAATGTGTGTGCAGAAGGCAAACTTCGCTGAAGAGTTAGTCATTATCTTATCTTGTTGTAGAGCTGGCCCTGGGCCAGAGCACTTCAACCCTTCTGGATCTTTTGTGTTATACCCCTCCCTTCTACTCAACCCCTAGCCCTCCGTGCACCTTCTTGCTGTTCTCTGGTCTTGGGAATGGTAGGTCCTATTGGAGCCTAGTGCTGCACAGCAGTCGTTACTACATTTTGTAGCATAGCATAAGCATAGCATAATCAGCCTTTTAATGTTCCCACTGCTGGGACTCAGGGCCTCCTCTCTCTAGGAGAGGGAATGGGCCGTAATCCACCACGCGGGCCCAGTGCGGGTTGGTGGATGTCACATGTCTTCGAATTTTTGGTTCTAGGACATGCCGGTTTCCTCACGATGTTTTCCTTCACCGTTTTGAGAGCAGTGGTGATGAAATAAATTTCACAAAGTAATGCGCCTGGCTGGGTTTGAACCCGCGACCTACAACTCGTAAGTCGGGGCCGTTACCACTCGGCCACCACTGCTCCAACTATACCTACATTTTGTACTTTTTCAACGGCTCACTTGCGCGTGCGATGTACCTACTGAGTTCGAATCTGCTCCGTTGCTAAATTAACTAAAAATAGTAAAACTGACTTTTTGTTGAATTTTATTAGCTAAATTTGTTTATACAGTTACCATCAATAAGTGAAAGTGTTATCTCGAAAAATAAATATGTATATCCATTGTTAAAAGCACAGATAAATAACTTTCGATAAACAAAGATAATTCAAAATAACAATAATGACAATCACTGAAAATAGAGTGCAGTGACATAAAACAGATCTTTAATATTAAGTGATCAAATAAACCCAAAATATTAAATCTAAAGCAAAAACCATTGACTTAATAGAAAGAGGAAAAGTGGATTAAACTATGATCAACATAGGTGTCATCATCATAATAGTGCTATAAACTAATTTAAAAAACTATCTGTAATAAACAAAACATTAAAAAAAAGTTCAAAAAGTGCATAATTTCATAACTTTTAAAACAAAGACAAAGTGAATTGGTGTTCGACATTGCAAAACATTCCAAGTAAATGAGTCATTTCTAACCGTTCTCGTTCGTTTAAATATTATATCCGTTGAATGCGATGCTGAATTTCGCTTCAGTTAGTAAAGCACATTTGGACGAGTGGCGCAAATTGTGGCGTCAATTCACCGCTCAATCGGACGCAAGGTCGAACCCCACAAAACCTGATTCTTTTTGAGAATTCTAAAATATTTCTACACAACATTGCGATCACCAATTTCTGTTGTCAGTAAATTTAACCAAAAAAAAAAACAAAAGTGTGTTAAAAACATGCTTTGATTTATCTACCTGCGCTCGGTGGTCTGCAGATTACCATATATGACGTACACACCACTTAACAGCAGTGGTCACTCTTGCTCTCAACAATACTATTACTTATTCTGTGGTACAATAAAATTCTCAGCTCCATTTTACCGAGATCTGCCTGTTTCAGTGATAATATAATAAAAATAATAGTTAGAAAAAGGCTAGATTGTTAAATAATATTATCTACTTGAGACTTTCCCTATCATATGACTGAGAAGTCGTGCCAGACTTTCACCCTGTTACTCCCGATGCCTGGGTCATCTTCTGTGGTGGCGGCTGGGGCATGAGGATGTCACAATAGTGACATAAGGTTTTTCTTCCGCCTGTCTGAAACAGGAAACTCCCGAACTGGCCATGTTCGATAAGGACCTGCGGCAGGCAAGCCATGGTGCCTTGCTAGCCACTCATCAAAGAGTACCTAAAAAATGGTTCCTTAAAAGCACAGTTGAATGTACTAACAAAACCTAAATAGAATCTGTTGACTCTGTATTCGACCGGCTGATCCTGACCCTGATTCAAGGTCCCTCCGCTTTGACAGCTGCTTCCTAATATAATGACATAATGGCTGTGGATGTGTAGACTAGATAGCGTTCCCTGTGACTCATAAATCACACTCTAATCTCTCTGGTTCTAAATTTGCGCCTGGTTCCGCCAAATAAAATGTTTTTCTTTCTATTCTTTTCTTTCTTTTATAACTATACCTATTGTAAGTATAATCAGCTGCGGTCAACTCGACATACATTTTCACTGTTTTTCATACAACCGCTCTTACGCGATTATGACGTTATTACACATTTTTCATTAGATATTTTGGAAACACAGTATCTTGTGGCTATTATCTAGGCTTCTATTGAAATCAATTTCTAAATTTGTGTAAAACTAATTTATTTATTTTATTTATTTATTTATTTAGGTTCACCCACAGCACATATATACACACATAAAAACAAATCATAGGTACAGTTCTTATATACTCGTACATGACAATTACGGGTAAACACAACATTTACAGTACACATGCCAGTTTACCGTTTAGTAGCTAACTTAAGTTTTTTGTACAATTGTAACACAAAACGAAAAACAGAGGACAATAAAGGAAACAGGTTACGAGAGAAAAAAAATAAATAAAAAAAGACAGACAAAAATAAAACAAAACAAACAGAGTAAGTACAAGAATGGACTCGATTACTTGTCCCTGGCGTGTAGGGACGCCAAAATTCTTGCCTAAACTAATCCAGTAAAAACCTCTGAAAATCTTCTATTTTGCGTGAACTTTGACACTTCATAATATACTTAAAAATCAATAGAAGCCTTGCAAAATTATTCAAGATTCTGAATGACCCAAAAAACACGTATTTCCTTGAACAAGTTTTGTTAAAATAAATATTCGAGTAAATCACGGAATTACCGAATGCTTAAGAGTTTTCAGACGTTATCTCTCTTTTTTCGCGTTGCCTCTTCATCAAACATCGCGTTGGACTGCGTTAGATGAAGTAACAAGCTTTTAAACCATGCTCGATGTTGACGATAGGCGAGTGAAAAAGGAGCCTCTTAAGAGCGCCAAACCCGAAATACAAATGTAATCATATAATATTCCACAACTATCACACAACGCCATCTAGTCTTAAACTAAGCAGAGCTTGTGCTATGAGTACTAGACAACTGATAAACATACTTAGCATAACATAGCATAATCAGCCTTTTAATGTTCTCACTGCTGGGACTCAGGT
Organism: Mythimna impura; assembly: GCA_905147345.3. NCBI lineage: Eukaryota > Metazoa > Arthropoda > Insecta > Lepidoptera > Noctuidae > Mythimna > Mythimna impura. The sequence continues at coordinate 3,741,312 of LR990365.1, read as the reverse complement.
CTCCTCTCTCTAGGAGAGGGAATGGGCCGTAATCCACCACGCGGGCCCAGTGCATGTTGGTGGATGTCACATGTCTTTGAATTTTTGGTTCTAGGACATGCCGGTTTCCTCACGATGTTTTCCTTCACCGTTTTGAGAGCAGTGGTGATGAAATAAATTACACAAAGTAATGCGCCTGGCTGGGTTTGAACCCGCGACCTACAACTCGTAAGTCGGAGCCGTTACCACTCGGCCACCACTGCTCTTAAACATACTTAATATTTCTAAATACATACATGTTACAGATAAATTATACCCAGACACAGAACAAATCGTACTTATCACACAAACATTGGTCTTGGGTGGGGATCGAACCCACGACCTCCGCTACTTTGTTCTTCTTCTTCTTCTTTTCGTGTCGATATCTAACTAAATTTTATCTGACCAGTATTTCGCAACCTCTACGGCTCTGTTATTGGCCTCGTATAGATCTTGAAAACTGCAGGTGGTTGTGCAAGAAGGACAGCATAGTAAATGACGCATGTCCTGTGCAGCGGCTCCACACTGGCACTGCGTTAGAGATGGGTCGAGGAAGCCCCATTTGGCCAAATTGTTTTTACAGCGGCCAACCTGGGTCCGCAGTCGGTTAAGAGATTTCCAGATTGGGTTTGAGTTTGAGACATCGTAGTGAAAGGATTAGTCAGCTGGACTCTGACTTTGCTACTTTGTTGTTTATATGGAATAACAAACCAGCGCAAAATTTTGCACAAGGTTTCCTTTTATGACGTAGGCTAGCACTAAAGGCGTCTTCAAATTAGTCGCAAAGTGCCGCGCGACGGCAGTTATTCCATGTAAATAAAAAAACCGGGGAAGTGCGAGTCAGACTCGCCCACTGAGGGTTCCATACAAACTTGCCTATGAAAACAGTTGAATTCCCAAATTAAGTTACGAATATTTTTCAAATTTATTTCGAAACGCAATTTTTTTTTTGTGACGTAATAACAAATTTTCAGTTTTCAGATTTTACCCTATACTTGTGCTATGAGACCTTGCTTCATGCTAAATTTCAGGGTTCTAGGTCAACGGAAAGTACCCTATGAATTTTGATTCCCTTGAGTGTCGAAATACGCGTTTTTTGCGACATAAGCGGCCGTATCTTTTTTTTTCGTTAACTCAGAAGTTTGATTTTTTCACAGCTTCAAGGGACCGTAAACTTGAGTATATGGTTTTAATTTCAACTCAATACCTCGACGCCTTCCCGAGATAAATGGTCTTGACAGACAGACAGACTGACAGACGGACAAGAAAGTGATCCTATAAGGGTTGCGTTTTTCCTTTCGAGGTACGGAACCCTAAAAACGCGCGACTGCTGCAGTCGCGCGGTATGCCACTTTGTTATTTAACAGGGTAACAAGGCAGCGCGGCACTTTGCGGCTAATTGAAAGGCGCCCTTAGAGATTATTTTTCAAAATTCACCCCCTAAGGAGACCCCCTGAGAGCAGTGGTGGCCGAGCGGTAACGGCCCCGACTTACAAGATGTACGACGCGGGTTCAAACCCAACTAGGCGCATTACTTTGTGTAATTTATTTCATCACCACTGCTCTCAAAACGGTGAAGGAAAACATCGTGAGGAAACCGGCATGTCCTAGAACCAAAAATTCGAAGACATGTGACATTCACCAACCCGCACTGGGCCCGCGTGGTGGATTACGGCCCATTCCTTCTCTAGAGAGGCCTGAGTCCCAGCAGTGGGAACATTAAAAGGCTGATTATGCTTATACCCCATAAGGGGATGAAACGGGGTTCCAAAGTTTATATGAAGAAACATACTTTCAGAATTAAGTATCTTGGCAAAAACTAGTTTATCCACAAGCCAAATACAGTGAGAACATTGTTGACTTATAAGTCATACATTATATTGAGGAGCAGTGTAATTTTAAGCGCTATCAAAGTGATAACAGATTACGATTGTTATCAGGGCACATAACGACATGTAATTAACCCTTATCAGTCTGTTTTGTTATCAATTAATTGTTTGGCACTTATGGCGGCTTAGCTGGGCTGAATATAATTGACATCCTGTGTGATATTATGTTATTTTATGGATTAATGTCAGCGTAATATGGTTTTATTTGCCGTGTTTTCTGGTAACGAGATCATTAACTTGTTTATTTTAATACAAATTTTATCCGGCGTCTTCGCTTTCGTGATCTTTATCACAGGAACTATGCGTTTGCGGACTTGCGGACGGCGAGCGATGGATTGAGCTCGCCGGCTCGTAAGGAGTCGACTGCGCGTTGTCCACGCGCGCTTTAGTTATGTCAGTAAGATTGACATGGCAAGTTAGGACCGATGCCTGCCAGGGCTTTTTTTTTAGGTGGGAAAATCATCTAATGACAATACCCGCTCTTGGGCTGAGCGGGAGATAGTTTCAGACTTTTACTGACTAAAAACTCACTCCTATTCCTTCGTTGCCTTCGTCCCAGGGCCCCGGGTTTCGTTTTCACACTACCCATGGCCGCGGATTGTACAAAAAAATTACCGTGGCCCGCGCGAAAGGCAATTGAAGGACTACTATAAGTTTTAGTCAGTAAAAGTGTGACACTCCCTCGCGCTCCACCCTAGAGCGTGTGAAGTCATTAGATAAGTAATTTAACACATCAAAAAAAAAATTCCAACGTTACTTTGGTCTCGTAGTCTCTCATACTCAAAACTTTATACCCTTGACATAATCAATACTTTATTGCGTTCCATAATGTTTCATAGTTGGTTATCTATATATATAAAAGGAGAAACTGACTGACTGACATATCAACGCACAGCTGAAACGATTGTAACGACGTAAAATTTTGCACAAGGTTTCCTTTTATGACGTAAGCGAGCACTAAGAGAATTTTTTCCAAAATTCACCCCCTATGGGGGTGAAACGGTGGTTCAAGCTAGTATGGTATATATGTTATTTAAAAGATTCAATTATGGACCCTGTCGGGCACAGCAAAGTCTGTTTTATAGGAGAGAAGATGAATATAATTGAGTGAAAGATATTAGTCAAAATTTTTTTGCAAGAAGTGCTTATCATAAGCTACATATGTGGAACAAATCCATAAATTTATAAGAATCTGTTTGCATGACGCATTTTGCGGAGATGACAACAGCATTCAACGAGAGACATCGTAAAACTATTAACATTTTAAGTGTAATTATGATTACTGGCCTTAATTATGTACTTTACAATGGTTTTAGATGAATATAAATTCAGCAATTATGGCTAAATGGATTTTTCCAGCGGTGTAGCGTGTAAAAGTCAAAGAATTAGATTATTCAAATTTCCTTCTCACCGTACTGGCTTTATGTCCAATTCATACACGGTTTCCACCATAAAACTCTGGAATGTGCTTCCCCTTGACATCAAAAAAGCTGAAAGTAAATTTTCCTTCAAGCGTAAAATTCGGAACTACTACTTGAAGTCCTCTCAACTTTAGTTTGGTCTTCGTCAGAACTATTATTAAGTTCTCTTAATGATTTGATATTTTTCATAGTATTTATTAGTTTATAATTTTAACATATAAGTATATGGTAAGTGGTGGTAGTAGAGGAGAGATGAAAAGCATGTTACTAAAAGAGTTATCAGTTTACATGTGGATGGATGGAGAGGGAGAGGGAGACCAAAGAAAAGATGGATGGATTGTGTGAAGAGTGATATGAAAGAAAAGAAAGTTAGTGATAGTATGACGAGTGACAGGGCAGAATGGAAGAAAAAAACGTGTTGCGCCGACCCCAAATAACACGGGACAAGGGCAGGAAGATGATGATGAAGTATATGGTATATGTATAAATAACTTATTCTTTATTTTATTTTTTTCTGTTTGAAGTACCTGTTATTTGTTTATTGTGCAAGCCTACCACAGTGTTGTATTTTTTAACCCAAAGGTTGACTGGTAGAGAATGCCTTGTTGCATTAAGTCCGCCTATGTACCACTACTGTATATGAAGTTTAAAGAAATAAATTAATTTTTGATGACCAAACAAATAGAAAGAATTTATCAAATCGTTTTAATATAAGGTAACTTAGAAATCAGTTGGAAAGGGAAACCAACAAATAACAGAATAAAAAACTAAAAAAAAAATAACCGACTTCACTAAAAAAACACTAAAAGGATCTAAATAACTTTAATTTCGGAAGTCGGTGTTTCTCGGTATTGTTTGTTTATTTTTTAACACCGACTTCCGAAATTAAAGTCATTTTGATCCTTATTGTTTTTTTAGTGAAGTTGTAAAAATTTTTTTTTTCACAATGTCAATAGTTTTGGACCAATTTAATAAGCTAAAATGAACTATCAAATGATTTTTCAGAACACTTATTTATAATGACAATATAATTATTATGTAATCAATACTGCATTCAGTACTCTCATCCAGTTCTATTTTTATATACAGCGTTGATTGCCGTCAGCATGCATTGCGCATGCGCACAGTATTGAAGTCGCGTTATGTTAATAAATATTATGACTGTATGCACTTAGATTATATCGACAAAATACCTAGTTTTATGTTATTTACGAGTAATGTGACCATGCGTCCCGTTTTTATCTGGACTGTCTCATTTTTCTTTACTCCCGAGGCAAGCTTTTTTTGTTTGAGTACTCATCAAACAAAATCTACTATATTGGGGTAGAATATATATATTATAATATATTACATATTCTTAAGAGAGATGCTCAATAGTAGCCCACGAAATTCAAATTGTCTTACGTTTTTTGCATTTAGCGGGTCACAGTGCACTCTGACCTGCAAAATACAAAAATACTTAAGACAGTTTGAATTTTGCAGAGGTAGTAAATAATCAGGAACGATAAAATAAAATATTTAACGTTAAATCTTTCAGATTTAGGAAGATTTAACTAAAAGTTAATTTTTACGCAGTTGGTTTTTTTTTTAACTTTTATTTCCACTCTTGAACATAATTAGGTACCCATATTCTAAAACACGTTAGTGCATTACTTAGGAAAAAATGTGGTGTGATGTGGGCATAAAGCGCAGATCACTTTATTTTTTTTTTCGAAGTGTCGCATCAATTATTTTCTCACGAAATTTTTATGTGTAATAGTCCTTAATATTTATTTTATTTTTTTATATAAAAACTAAAATAAATAAGCAGATGTACAAAGAAGATATATATACACCACTAATTTTTTAATTAGTAGAATACATAAAGGGCTTATTAGAAAAGGTGTCGAGAATGATACGACTTGTTTCTTCCTTCAGTAATGTATTCAGCAATGTCTATAGAGTTAAAATTAATCATGTGTTGTATGTGTACAAGATCATTTACTTATAAATGTGATAAATTCAAAAACATGTCCTTAGATCGTAGATATAATGAGGTTGCCTGGGCACGCCATAATTATGGCGGTAAGTCCCCTCTTTGAGGCGTGTTTGAAAAGACCTCACGGCGTCCTCACATTTCGCATGACACAGGTTGTCACTGAACACGGTAAGTTCGGGAAGTTCCTGCACCGGATTGGTGCGGAAGCGACGCCCGGGTGTCGCTACTGTGTGGACCGCCCGGAGGACACGGTGGAGCACACGGTAGAGGTGTGCCCCGCTTGGGCAGAGCAACGCCGTGTCCTCGTGGGGGCGATCGGCGGCGGCGATCTCTCGCGCCGGGCTTTGGTACAGGCCATGGTCCGGAGCGAGGAGGAGTGGCAGGCGGTCGCCTCCTTCTGCGAAGCAGTAATGCTAGCAAAGGAGGCGGCCGATCGCGTGAGGCAACGGTCCTCACGCCCCAACCGCCGCCGGGATTCCGATCCCCATTTCCGGCCACCGTAGGCGCGGGCTTGCGGACGGCGAGCAATGGGTAGCCCGCCGTCCGACCGTCCGGTAACCGTCCGGACCAAGCCCAGGTCGTCGACGACGCGTATTGTTCCACGCGCGCCTCAGGAAGATGTCAGCAATTCGTAGGGGCCCAGCAGGGTCGAAGCTTACTGGGGCCATGGGTAGTGTGAAAACGAAACCCGGGGCCTTGGGACGAAGGCAACGAAGGAACAGGAGTGGGTTTTTAGTCAGTAAAAGTCTGACACTATCTCCTGCTCCACCCAAGAGCGCGATTTGTCATTAGATGATTTTCCCACCTAAAAAAAAAAAGATATAATGAGGTTTCCAAACATAAACTTTGCCATAACTGTTTGCGTCCTGGCCATTACTCTGCTCAATGCAAACACAACTCTTGTAGAATCTGTAACAACATGTCAAGAGTATTCTGTCAACAAACTTTAAGTCAAGAGTGAATAGGTTACTTCTAGGTAAGCGCGCTCCATCGTCGACCGCATCGTCGCTTTCCATCAGGTGAGATAGCGGTCAAGCGCGAACCTATCAAAAAAAAAAAAAACTAACAAGATGCCTAGTGATACGGATAACGAAAATCTTAACTAAATCTATATAAGTCACAGGTAAAAGAAGTTTACTTGTAGTTAGTGGTGGTTGTTCACCTATAAGCATAAGCATAAGCATAATCAGCCTTTTAATGTTCCCACTGCTGGGACTCGGGCCTCCTCTATCTAGGAGAGGGAATGGGCCGTAATCCACCATGCGGGCCCAGTGCGGATTGGTGAATGTCACATGTTTTCGAATTTTTGGTTCTAGGACATGCCGGTTTCCTCACGATGTTTTCCTTCAACGTTTTGAGAGCAGTGGTGATGAAATAAATTACAAAAAGTAATGCGCCTGGCTGGGTTTGAACCCGCGACCTACAACTCGTAAGTCGGGGCCGTTACCGCTCGGCCACCACTGTTCACCTATAGAACCCATAGATTATATATTATAGATAGATATACCCATAGATTACTTATATAGATTTTCATCAGTATCTCTAGGCATCTTGTTAAAGTTTGTTGACGGAATACTCTTGAGTCACTCAATTTATGGAAATATTGTACAAGCTATTATTACGGTTATTAATGAAAAACAATGGAAAAACACTGCGCGTAGTATTTTCTAGTGGCAATTGTTAGGAATAATTGATTCAATTATGATAAATTTTCGTGGACAATTTTGGGATTTCGTTTTTTTTTTACTTTTAACTACTACATAAATATGATCAGTAAGGGGTACGGATAGAGCCCCATTTTTTTTTATCATCATCATCATCATCATTTCAGCCGAAAGACGTCCACAGCTGGACATAGGCCTCCCCCAAGCGTCTCCACAACGACCGATCCTGTGCGTCTCGCATCCACCGCACTCCCGCGACTCTCACCAGGTCGTCGGTCGACCTTGTGGGAGGCCTTCCGACGCTGCGCCTTCCGGTGCGCGGTCGCCACTCTAGAACCTTTCGGCCCCATCGACCATCCGTTCTACGAGCAATGTGCCCTGTCCACTGCCACTTTAGTTTGGCGATTCTTCGGGCTATATCGGCGACCTTGGTTCTCCTGCGGATATCTTCATTCTTTATGCGATCACGCAAGGAAACTCCGAGCATAGCCCTTTCCATTGCACTTTGGGTGACTGTAAGCCTTCTGATGAGGCCCATTGTAAGACGACCATGTTTCATGTTTTTTTTTGTATTAATTGAAAAATATGAGTGCATAGCATAGGAAACTAAATCTTTTTTGTATCTCTTTCCCCAGCCTTGGGACCCATATTACCTCAAATCAATGTCTTCGGGCGACAGCTGGGGGTCTCCCCATCAGTCATGGGCATGGTCACAGCAGTCTTACCACTGTTGTGGGCAGCAGCCAAACCTGTATTTGGATATATCGTCGATTTTTGGCCTGTAAGTACATTTTGAATATACAGGGTGTCCGGTGGCAATTTTCACATTTGAAAGTTTTGTTACTTAAGAACGCGAATAGCTAGAGGGGCGCGAGGTGGGGGGTTAGCTTCGTCAGCGTCGTGAGTTTTTTAGTCGCCATGCCGCGTTGGTCAGGAGAGGAGCGTGCTTTCGTGATCGAGGCATTCTTAACAAGCAATTTTTCGCTAATTGCGGGGCGAAAAATTATCTCTCGGCACGGTGACATCCCCTGGCCAGCACGATCGCCCGATTTGAGCCCATGTGACTTTTTTTTATGGGGCTACTTAAAGAGCATCGTTTACCGAAACCAGCCGACCACCACTGCTCAACTGAAAGAAAATATCCGGACCGAAGTTTCGAGGATTTCCAGCGATCTCTGCAAACGTGTTTTTGAAAATATGCGTGTGAGATGGGAAGAGTGCTTGCGTCAAGAAGGCCGACATTTAGAAAACGTTATTTTTAAAAAATGAAACTCACATTAATGTACCGTAAATAATAATAAAAATAATTCAGGAAACTTTTGTATTTATTTTATTATCAACCTTTGAAATGTGAAAATTGCCACCGGACACCCTGTATATTAAAGGTATGCCGCGCTACATGTCATTTATTGATAATTGTAATTATTTAGTTTTTCTTGCTTTTTTTATATAGCCTCTTTTTTATAATGTTAATGTGAGAACACTGTAGACTCCGCGAATTCTTAGGTTACTTCCTATTACGACTCACTTTTTTTTTTAATATGATTATTTTTATTGTGCTTTTGGGTACAATGTTGACTGGTCTACACTGTTCTTAATGCGTTCCAAATGAGAATAGATCGATTGACAGGTAGTGACGTCACGTCATACTGTCAAATTGAAGAATTATTATGGTGAGCAAAACACGAAAATTTTAAAATTTAATTTATTTACGAACTGTGAACGAAAATAGTTTAATCAGAATCCAGTTCTTCAATTTTGCTCATCTCTGAGTTCTTCAATTTTGCCCAATTTCTTGCGATTTGACAGTATGACGTGACGTCACAACATGGCGTCGATCCTATTCTAATTTGGAACGCATTGTACATAATCTCTATTAATACTGTAATATGAAAATATTGTAAACAACTACTTTTTTAAAAGAGTAACCATGGAGTTTCTTGCCGGTTCTTCTCCATAGGAAACGACCAATTTGGAACCGTGCACTAGCTTCTGACGTTTTATAAGTGCCCATGTAGGCCTGTGTGAAATAAAAACTTTTAACTTTGACTTTGACTTACCTATCGCGGGTTCGATTCCCGCACGGAACAAATAGTTGTATAGCCTACAGATAGTTGTTTAGGGTCTGGGGGTCTTGAGTATGTTTTTGAACGCACCCACGATAATTCAGCCATTCGTAGAGTGAGGCAACGAATTTAAAAGAAAAAAATATACATTTAAAATTATAAACAACACATTTATTTTAAATAAACTATTTACATACAACGGAAACCTTATAGAAAAAATACCCAATGACTAAATTAGTAATGACTAATCAATTGATTGAAAAAATTAGTTGATTGTCCCAACCTACCACTATTTTTTTCAGCATCACCCAATGGTAGGTGGTAGAACTTTAAGTCCACCCGTATAATTTATCTCACTTTAAAAATTTCCTGTGCGTCTAGCATTAGGGTATCTTTATACTGCCATATTTATTTAAACTTGTAATACATATTTATTATCTTTTCAGGCGCACAGAAAACTAGTCTTCATGCTACTAATAACTGTAATGACAACATCATACTGTTGTCTCTGGTTCCTACCGATGTCAGACCAAAGAGAAATAAAGAGCACACCACTACTAGAATCAGTCTATCGACTAAACGACACTATCTATTTAAAATCATACCCAAATTCAAATAACACTGTAGACTTAGAAAAATACAAATGTCATTGGAACTGCAGCGTGGCGGGAAATTTTGACGTTTACCTGTCAGACGGACCGTTCATAAACACAGTTTACATAGACAATGAGGTGTCAAATTCATCCTGCTTCAATTTGTCTATGGGTTTTGACGATTTTCAAGATGGCGAAGTTACGTGTGTACCAAAGGAGGATTGTAATTTACTTTGTTATGAGAATGAGATTGATATACAGGGTAATAAGTCTAGGAGAAGTATAGATAGTTCAATAAATGATAATTCTATAGTGGATTTAAATAAGAATGAGAGTCGGGTTGTGGAAGAAGCCGAGAAGAAAAGCGACAATTTCTATATGACAGCGCCATTTTGGGCGTTCGTTATTTTAACTTGTGTCGGTACAGTGGCGTTCAATGTTGCCAATTGTATCGGTGATGCTGTTTGCTTCGACGTGCTGGGTAAGACTTTTTAAATTATTTATTTTCATAGAACAATAAATCGTTTAGATGGGCGGGACGACTGACGTCCTCCTTAGGAAGAAGCAAGAAATGGTCCTGAACCAGGAACAATGGAAGGAATGGAGAGAGGCCTTTTTCCAACAGTGGAATAGACTAGTAACAATGCTATAGACAGGCCTGTTGGTATAGTAGTCAGTTGCCCTGACTGCTATGCCGGAGGTCGTGGGTTCGATTTCTACCCAGGACAAATGTTTGTGTGACGAGCATGATCATTTGTTCTGTTTCTGGGTGTAATTTGTCTATACTATGTATGTATTTAGAAATATATAAGTATGTTTATCAGTTATAGAAGTACTCATAGCACAAGCTCTGCTAAGGGCGGAATTCACCAATAAAACTAATCGCGTTTTAACGTTTGGCTCGCATAATCGCGTTTAGCCGCTGTCACTAGTGTCACTTGTCTGTATTTTTCGTTTGTTGTATTTTTACAAGTGACACTAGTGACAGCGGCTAAACGCGATTATGCGAGCAAAACGTTAAAACGCGATTAGTTTTATTGGTGAATTCCGCCCTTAGTTTGAGACTAGATGACGTTGTGTGAAATTTGTGGAATATTATTATTATTAATAATAAAAATATTTTTATTATTTTATTGCTTTCATTTTAAGCCCATTTACTTTTACTACAGCGCCATCTAGTGATAATAGGGCCAAGTTCGGGGCCATAGCTGTCAGTTTAAGCCCCTTCATTTATTTTTTTCTTATAGGACCAGACCGAGGGTCAAAATACGGTGCCCAGAGGGCATGGGGCACAGCTGGGTACGGATTGACAGCACTAATGGGTGGCTGGTTGATTGACAGCGTTTCTGGGGAGTACAAGGACTTCACGCCGGCTTTCGTCGTGGCCCTGGTAGCGACGGTAGTCGATTTGTACAGCTGTAGGGCTCTAACGGTAAGTAGGATCGTGAGAGAACCGAACCTGTTCAGAGAAGAAAGCGTAGATGCTCAAACCTTACCTGCACTAGGGGTCTTTAAGTCACGAGTAAATAGTATACTTCTGGGCAAGCGTGCTCCATCGTTGGCCACATCATCGCTTACCATCAGGTGAGTGATGAGCAGAAGTCGGAGTAGGTAGATTGATTTTATATGCTTGCGTCAAAATATTATAATATGGACATGCCATTTTATCCATAATGTGCGGGCAGGCCCTGTTTAAGTTTTGTCTCATACTGTCAAGCGTCATTTCTAATTCAACAGTAAGGGACAAAATACGGTGTGACTATTCCAAGGTATTTTTGTATAAAATAAAATACTGATTTCTTTCACCATTAGCTAACACTGGCAGCGTAGATTGATATTATTAATACGTTTTTCACCTTAAACACAAATTTGTGCTAATTTCAAAATTCCGGAACAAATATCACAATAAATATGAAGTTCCGGTATTTTGGAGGCATATCCATATTATCCTCTACGTTTGACGTCAAAGACCTTAAATCAATCTACCTACTCCGACCTCTGGTGATGAGCCTAGGGGCTTAGATTGGAGACACTGTCCGCTCACTGTGAGACCCCATATACTCTTTTCTCGAAAAGCCCAGGCGCCTTTTGAAAGTCCCCCCCCCCCCCCCCCCTCGATGAAAGAAAAAAAAGGTTCTCTGGTCGATTCCCACCCACTTCCTCCCACACGACTAGGTCTGTGTCCTAACCGTGGGACAATAATATGCTGGTCATGCACTGCTGGAAATCTGGTATTCTTAAATGGGATTTGGCATGTCAGCTGCATGCCAGATAAGCTGTGGGCTAAAAGAGCCATTTACTGGGTACTATTAAACGCAAGGCGACATCGCTGCAGATCAAGGCGAATGTGGAGAGATAAGCTTGACTCTTACCGGAGGGAATTGCTCGCCATGGCCGAAGGTAGAATGATGTGTGTGGAAAAGGGAGAGGAAGGCCTTCACACAGCAGCGGGGCGTATTTCCATTGTATACAAGGCCAGATCGCAGCCATAGGAAACTGCTCGCGTATACTTTGTATTGCTATTTTTATATCTGCAATTACAATGTATACACGAATTCTGCGGACTGGTCTTGTATTGTAAGTAACGCGTACGCGCGCGTCCATGTTCCAAACTACAGTTAACATCACTTCGCCTGACAAAAGCTGAGATATAGTTTAATAAAATCATTTATTCATTAAATGAAAATGAAATGATGTTTAAATATTATTAATGTAGAATTAGATAAATAACAAATGATTCACTAACATTAGAAGGGGACCTGGCGCTAGGCGGCCGCTGCCGCAGTACGGTCGTTTCGCCCGCTCGCCTTTGCGCTTTAATAGTTACTGTTCTAACTTAACCTAACCCACATGATCACTTCGTTCGCTCGCCATCGTGTTCTAATGGTCACTATTCTAACATGACCTAATCCAGGCGCGATTATTCCGATCTACGCACGATTACTCCATATTCGTACTGGCACTGTATATTATGGAATAAGGTTAGGTAGTTAGGTCACTACGAAGTACGACCACCCAGAGGACACGGTAGAGCATACGGTGGAGGTGTGCCCCGCTTGGGCGGAGCACCGCCGTGTCCTCGTGGAGGCAATTGGCGGCAGCGACCTTTCGCGTCGGGCCCTGGTTCAGGCTATGGTCCGAAGCGAGGAGGAATGGCAGGCGGTCGCCTCCTTCTGCGAAGCAGTAATGCTAGCGAAGGAGGAGGCTGCACGCGTGAGGGAACGAAGGCCCTCACGCCCTAGCCGCCGTAATTCCGACCCCGACTACCAGCCACGGTAGACACGGGCTTGCGGACGTCGAGCACTGGGTAGCTCGCCGTCCGGCTGTTCGGTAATTAACCGGACCGAGCCCAGTCGTCAACAGCGCGTAGTGATCCTCGCGCTCCTCAAAGAGATGTCAGCAAACTGTAGGGGCCCAGCAGGGCCAATGCCCGGTAGCTAGGACCGCGGAGAATTTCTGAAAGGGAAACCCGTAGTCCTAGAACGCAAAGGGTAATTGAAGGATACAGGTGTGGTTTTAGTCAGTAAAAGTCTGACACGCCCTCCCGCTCCACCCAGAGCGCGAGAAGTCATTTTGATGATTTCCCACCTTAAAAAAAAAAAAAAAAAAGGTCACTACGAAGTATACGCGAGTATTTGCGTACTACTCTTGTATAGATTGGAAGACCTCGATTAAAAAGTGATATCCAATCAATACGCGATTAGTTTCACACCCTTGCGTTCTGGCCTTGTATAGAATGGAAATACGCAGCAGAGGGACATAATGGGCTAATTAGATTTAGACATGTACCTAACCTGAAAGCTTAGAGTTTCCTTGTGTGATCACATACGAAATCTGCAGGAGAACCAAAGTTACCGACATAGCCCGAAGAATCGCCAAACTTAAGTAACAGTGGGCAGGGCACATAGCTCGCAGAATAGATGGTTATTGAGGATGAAAGGTTCTGTAGTGGCGACCACGTACCGGAAAACGCAGCGTTGGCGCGGCCTCCCACAAGGTGGACCGATGACCTGGTGAGGGTTGCGGGAATCCGATAGATGCGAGACGGACAGGACCAGTCATTGTGGTGACGCTTGGGGGAGGCCTATGTCCGATGATGAATCATGGTGTTACATGTACTGTAAGAAACGAATAAAATTATGTGCTATTTCTTCAGCTACCCGCACTATCAAGCCCAGAAGACTCGGGCAAGGCACTGCGTGATGTCCTCAGGATACCAAAGGTGGTGGTCTTCATAATCTTCGCGGTGGTCGCCGGTACTTTCGATAGTTTCATCATTTATTACATGTTCTGGTAAGTAAAAACGTAAATTCCCTGTCAGTGTCTGTGTTTCCTGATAGTTACAACCTGGGTATCTTTCAAGAGTAAATAGGTTACGCAGGTTAGGCGCGCTCCATCGTTGACCACATCGTCGCTTTCCATCAGGTGAGATAATGGTCAAGCGCGAGCCTATAAATAATAAAAACAAATATTTAAAAAGAATTTTTTCTTTCTTTCTTCATTCTTTCTGCGGGTTGACCCATGGCCCATGGCCTCAGTAGACTTTCTACCGACATCTCCTTGAGGCGTGCGTGGAACCCAACGCGCCGTCGACGACTCGGGCTCGATCGGGCCGGCTGGACGGCGAGTTACCCATTGCTCACCGTCCACAAGCCTGCGCCTACGGTAGCTGGAAATCAGGGTCGGGATCCCGGCGGCTGGGGCGTGAGGAAGTCCATTCCCTCACGCGTGCGGTCGCCTCCTTCGCTAGCATTACTGCTTTGCAGAAGGAGGCGACGGCCTGCCATTCCTCCTCGCTTCGGACCATAGCCTGAACCAGGGCCAACGCGAGAGGTCGTTGCCACCGATTGCCTCCACGAGGACACGGCGGTGCTGCGCCCAAGCAGGGGCATGCCCCACCGTGTCTTCCGGACGATCCACACAGTGATTGACACCCGGGCGTTTCTTCCGCCCGAATCCCGAACTTACCACGTCCGGTGAGGACCTGCGTCATGCGGAAGGTGAGGACGCCGTGACGCCTCAAAGAAGGGACTTACCGCCAGCCATGATTATGGCGTGCCCATTTGTGCGTGTGTGGGATGTCCTTTTACTGAGTAAAACCACACCTATGTCCTTCGGTTGCCATTTGCTTTCTAGGCCCACGGGTTTCCTTTTCAGAAATTTTCGTGAGTTTTTTTTTTTTTTTTTTTTTTTTTTATTTATTTATCTCATACATTTTTAACAATCGTTTAACATATTTTTAGCTCGCCAAACTTTACAGTTTGATGGCGAGAAACGCTCGTTATATAATTATTTCTATGACATCGTAAAACAGTAAAAGTATGAGTGGCTTTGCTACCTCAGGATGTGTACAAAATATCATATAAACTTAATACTTACTTTATGAATTTTTGTTATGTACATATATATTGTAATTATTATATATATATATATATCTATTTTTTTTTAATACATTTTTTTTTGTAGGCTGTATTTGTAATGTTAAGACGCTGCGTTGGAAAACCTCCCACAAGGTGGACCGATGACCTGGTGAGGGTCGCGGGAATCCGATGGATGCGAGACGCACAGGATCGGTCATTGGTCGAGGCATATGTTCAACAGTGGACGTCTGTCGGCTGAAATGATGATGATGATTCGTAATGTTATGTTTTCAGGTTTCTAGAAGAGTTAGCTGAGAAAACGGGACATACGGCTAAAATCAAGTTGATAGAAGGAGTCGTGGTGGCCGCTGAGAGCTTCGTCGGTGAACTATTGTTTTTCTTCTTCTCTGGTAAGTCCAATCTGCAAAGCCTTGAGCACAAGCGTAGGGTAGCCAGCCTTTCGGAATTTTACAGGATGCATTTTGGAGAGTGTGCGCAGGAATTCGCCATCTCCTTTCTACCATCGGACAACCCGACGTATGGCGAGTATCCACCCTTACGTTGTTGAAACCTCTACAGTCCGGGCTAAGCGTTTCGCCTCGTCGTTTATACCGCAAACATCGAAGGACTGCAACAATTTACCTGCTGCGGTCTTCCCGTCCGATTATAATTAGAGTGTCTTCAAGGCTAGAGTGAATAGGCTCCTAATAAACTAGTGCGCCTCACCATCAACGATTGCATCACTGCTTACCATCAAGTGGGATCGCTAGTTTATGTCAATTTAAAAAAAAATAAGTTATGTGCTAGAATCCTCTACTAGCTGCTGTCAGTGGTCCTGCGTGATCAGGGGCGCCGACTCCGTGGGTGCTCGGGGGCTCGAGCACCCATGAAAGTAAACAGTGGGTGCCGAGCACCCCTGAGAATAGACATCAAGAAACAGATCAGTAATCGCCTTTTAGGGATGGGCGTGTTTTCATTACCCGACGGCATTAGCGCAGTGGTTTCGACTTAGAGCGTCGGTTGAGACGCAAGGGTCGCGGATTCGATTCCCGCACCAACAGAAATGTCTGTTGATGAAAAAAATATTTGTGTTGGGTCTGGGTGTTTGTGGTACCTTCGTTGTTCCGCAGTATGTAAGTAGGACATTTATATATTTGTCAGTCGATCACTGTTCATTTCTCTTCTCACACTTCGCCACTTTTTCGAGTCATCAAATGGGCATGAGCACCCATGAGGTTTTCTAAAAGCCTGCGCCCCTGTTCGTGATATTAGAAAATCGTCCCAAGGGAACATACACCTAAGGTAAAAAGTGTCCTGTGTGCTATTCAAGGACATGATCTGCCAGTGTACCAAGATTCTTCGAAATCCGTTCAGCTGTTCGAGGGTGATGAAGTATCGAACATCAGACGGCCGTATAAGTTATGTTACTTTTTTGCAGTACAATAAAGTTCATTAAATGATTAATGATATTTATTTTGCAAAAAGGTTTAAGAAGTCTCTTTTAAAGTCCATACAGTAAATATGTAATGGTCAAATCACATGAGAACCTTGCAGATTTGTCTGAGATGGTCTTTTGAAGAAAGACCTGTTCTTTTGGACCTGTCCAGTCAGTGCAAGCATTTGTCAGTATTCGTAAAGCTCTCAGGACTCAGGACTACTAAGGAGCTCAACGACTTGACGAACAGTACCAAGGAAAGGACATTTGGGTTGACCGCAGAAAATACTCAAATTGCCAGACATACGTTAAAATTACTGAAAAGTAAAGGGAAAAAAAAGCAATCAACATAGTCCTCACATTCACCATAATAAAAGGAAATATATATCGGAAATATATATAAGGGAATATATCGTTTACAAAATGTAATACTTAGTAAAGTAATTTTTTATGTCAAAAATTAATTGAAAAAAAGTCAAATTGCGAAATAAAAATAATCTACAATGTCAAATTGTAAAACTAAACATCAATGTCAAATTGTAAAACTAAAAATCAATGTCAAATTGTAACAAATAATAATAAAAAGCACAATTGAAAATAAACATAAGGGGTAAAAAAAATAAGACAACAGTTGTAGCACGTGCGTACTGGATCCGGTCAATCCCAAGCCTTTTCGTCCTCAACATAGTCCTTTATAGTGTAAAAAAATCATATTCTACTCATTCTATTCTATTCTAACACGAAAATATGGCGAAATGGTCATGAAACTTTTTGTCGGATTAATCCGACGTAACTGTTTAAAGGGTTAAAAGATATAATTTTGTTTGATTCCAGGTAAAATAATAAAACGTTTCGGGTACGGCACCACGCTCACCTTCGCACTGTTCTGTTACGGCGTCAGGATGATGTGCATCTCCTTCATACAGAACCCTTGGCATCTCGTTTTCATCGAGGTAAGTTAATTTAGACATTTTTCAAAAATTTTAATTATAAAATCAGGAATTATAATAATTATAATATATTCAGCGTTAAAATTTGGTAAAATAGTTACATAAAATCTTAGGAATAATTACAAAAAGGTATGGCTATGTTATGTGCCTGTACTAGGATAAACCTGTGTCACAGGCGGTGCCAGTTGATAGTTCGGTGCCCCTGAGACTTAAAAGTCGTAAAAGTTTTATTGCAAGCGTGAGCCCATCTCAAGGTAACACCACCTCGGAGAGATGCGACCTCTGGCGGGAGAAGTTTAAACCTCCTGATGATTTTGTCGAGCCGTCGGAGAGCCTCTCTCCTGGACACACGTTGCCATGACCCACCTGGAAAACTCTAAACAGACTCCGCACCCAAGTTGGGCGCAGCAAAGACAATCACCACAGATGGGGGTTCTCGGACGGTTCCGATCTTCAGTGTTTGTGCGGCGTCTCTCCGCAGACCATGTCCCACCTTCGATCCTGCATCATGTGCCCTGTTACTTGTTCACATAGGGAACTAATGACAGCATCAGCGGACGGCACTGCCGTGGCCGAATACTGGGCCAGGCAAGGAATTTAACTAGTTTTGCCATCGATACGCTAAGAAGACAGGCGGTAGAAGCTCTTACAATACGGTTTTGTAGAACAATAAATTTCATAATAAAGTCTCTAAATAGGAAAAAATATAATTAAATTATTTATAATGTTTTATACCTAGTTTACTTAAACACTAAAAGTCACAATTATGTTATTTCGTATCTTAAAACTGTTTTTGCATTTTGTTCTCTAGTTACACACACTTGATTTCGCGTCAGCAGAATTAGTAATTGGGTTAAAGTTGAGGTTTCCATAATACTACAAAGTTATGTTTACATTGGACAAATATGTTTAAATATAAAGAAAAACGATGGTTTGTAGGTCAGCACACTGGAATTTTGAGTCAGCAGTAAGTGTTACACGGAAGTCTGGTCTTGAGTATGACGCTCTAGGGGCCCTCATAATCGATAGAGTTAATATATCTATATTCCGCTATTTTCCTAACGGGACACTCAGCGTCTCCCGTATTATAATAAATAAATAAAATAAAGTGTTGCGATGGATGTGTGCTGTGACGAGAATAAATAAAGTGAGAAATAAGTATATTAGAAGAAGTTTAAAAGTGGCACCTGTGATTGAAAAGTTTGAAGGGGAATCGTTTGTCTTGGTATGGTCATGTAAAGAGGAGAAATAAAACGCATGTTACTAAAAGAGTTATGAGTATACATGTCATGTGGATGGGTGGAGAGGGAGAGGGAGGCCAAAGAAAAGATGGATGGATTGTGTGAAGAGTGATATGAAAGAAAAGGAAGTTAGTCACACATGACGAGTGACAGGGCAGAATGGAAGAAAAAAACGTGTTGCTCCGACCCCAAATAACACCCATGCTATTTGGGGTCGCCGCAACACGTTTTTTCATCATCATCTTCCTGCCCTTCCGTTCCGACAAGGGCAGGAAGATGATGATGAAATAAAATAAATTTATTTCAGACTAATTTCAATGTCCATATTATGTTAGTGAGAGTGACTGAAACTTAAAACTACGTTAGTATAATATTAATATTAATTTATGGTTGGAGAACTTTTTGAAGCGAGAGCAAGTTGCACATTTCGGTGAGTCCGCTTTCTTTGAGCACTCGGACATCGAGTGTCCTGTCTCGCCGCAGTGGCCACACGTCGAATTGACCTCTCTACAGGTTTTTGCTGCATGTCCATACTGCTGGCATTTGTAGCATCTCGTAACCAGGGTGAAGTCCCTGACTGGGCAGGAAGTCCAATTTAAAAATCCTTGATTGGAAAATTAGAGCTCTTCGTATGTTGGCTGGAACTTCAACCACGTAGTTACAAGTCTGCGAATCTTTGTTCCCCGATTTGTGACTTAACCATGGTCAAAAAGGACTCCATGCAAATCGTTGGAAACTTTTCGGCTACATTCTGTTCGTAAATGCACCTGAAGACTTCAGTTTCAGCCAAAGAGGACGGCACTCCTACAACCACGATCCGGGGGATGCAGATTGCTGGACTGCGTACTTGATTTTATCCGCATCATCCTTTGTCTCTGTACTGATTATAACACCTCCGTTTTTAGTCTTACGGACACTGCGTATATGCAGCTTGACTTGATCTTGTCGTATCATCTTTTGCACAAGGACTTTTGTTTCGTCACTGGACTTTAATTTGTTGTTGGGGTATATGGAAACGGAATTTAAATTGGTTGGTCGAACGAAATCATTTGATCCCTTCATCACCATGTCGGCAAACGAAACAGTGCCAGAGTACTTAATCGTCTTTATGAGGTCCAAAATGTGATCTGTCAAGTTGCATTTTTCCATTAGATCTTCATTGAGGATACGCGCTTAGACTGCTTTAGCGATTGATATAGGACTGCCGTCTGTGAGGTGGCAGATCCTATTTTACAGCACAAAGTTGAAATTTTCAAATTCTGCTTGGAATTGAGTTTGCCATCCGAGGCAATAGAACAAACTTCGTTTCAATGGTTGACATCCATCTTTGTATCTCGGGTGTTAAAACAGCTTCGGTTGAGAGATCAGATTGGGCTGGATTTTGCGTCATCGTCTTCGCTGAAGATTCGGAGAGATTCACTCGATCTCTTGAGAAGGGGCTGTTGTCCATTTTATTTATAACTAGTTCACTTATTCTAAGTTTCCATTGTATTTACTAAACTACACACTAGGCAAAAAATACTACAAAAAAAACTCACTGATAATATTATATGAAATTAAATATTGCTACTGAGCACGTCTGTATGCTACGAGTGCAGACTAGTCGAATATCGAATGAAGATATCCGCAGGAAAACCAAGGTTACATCCATAGTCGACACCCGCAACGAAAAAGGTTGTAACATTAATTCAGACATTTTTCAAAATGAACCTTAAAGCGATAGAGCCATGTTTTAATTTTGTTTGGACTGTAATCCGAGATACTGCCATGTTCGATGCGGGTGTCGATAGGTTGTCCGAAAGGGAACCCCAGGGTCTTAGGACGCAAGGCAAAGAAGAAACTTAGAACTGGGTCAGTAAAAATCTGCACTTCCACTTCGTCCTAGTGCGGGAGAAGTCATTGCATGGATTTTCCACCTAAAAAAACTAAAAAAAAATGGGCGGGGCACATTGCTCGCAGAACAGATGGTCGAAGGGGCTGAAAGGTTCTGGAGTGAATCCGATGGATGCGAGACGCACAGGACCGGGCGTTATGTCCATCGCCTATGTCCAACAGTGGACGTCTATCGGCTGAAATGATGTCGACGAATAATAATTTGATGTATTTTTATTGTCCCACAGGGCATAATGCAGGGCCCGACGTACGCGCTGTGCTACTCCACCATAGTGGGGTATGCGGCGCACGTGGCCCCCGAGGGGTACTCCGCCACCGTGCAGGGCATCGTAGCGGGCATGGATGACGGCGTTGGTAAGTCTACATAATGCAGGGCCCGACGTACGCGCTGTGCTACTCCACCATAGTGGGGTATGCGGCGCACGTGGCCCCCGAGGGGTACTCCGCAACCGTGCAGGGCATCGTAGCGGGCATGGATGACGGCGTTGGTAAGTCTACATAATGCAGGGCCCGACGTACGCGCTGTGCTACTCCACCATAGTGGGGTATGCGGCGCACGTGGCCCCCGAGGGGTACTCCGCCACCGTGCAGGGCATCGTAGCGGGCATGGATGACGGCGTTGGTAAGTCTACATAATGCAGGGCCCGACGTACGCGCTGTGCTACTCCACCATAGTGGGGTATGCGGCGCACGTGGCCCCCGAGGGGTACTCCGCCACCGTGCAGGGCATCGTAGCGGGCATGGATGACGGCGTTGGTAAGTCTACATAATGCAGGGCCCGACGTACGCGCTGTGCTACTCCACCATAGTGGGGTATGCGGCGCACGTGGCCCCCGAGGGGTACTCCGCAACCGTGCAGGGCATCGTAGCGGGCATGGATGACGGCGTTGGTAAGTCTACATAATGCAGGGCCCGACGTACGCGCTGTGCTACTCCACCATAGTGGGGTATGCGGCGCACGTGGCCCCCGAGGGGTACTCCGCCACCGTGCAGGGCATCGTAGCGGGCATGGATGACGGCGTTGGTAAGTCTACA
This sequence comes from Mythimna impura, assembly GCA_905147345.3. Classification (NCBI taxonomy): domain Eukaryota; kingdom Metazoa; phylum Arthropoda; class Insecta; order Lepidoptera; family Noctuidae; genus Mythimna; species Mythimna impura. The sequence continues at coordinate 3,719,769 of LR990365.1, read as the reverse complement.
TAATGCAGGGCCCGACGTACGCGCTGTGCTACTCCACCATAGTGGGGTATGCGGCGCACGTGGCCCCCGAGGGGTACTCCGCCACCGTGCAGGGCATCGTAGCGGGCATGGATGACGGCGTTGGTAAGTCTACATAATGCAGGGCCCGACGTACGCGCTGTGCTACTCCACCATAGTGGGGTATGCGGCGCACGTGGCCCCCGAGGGGTACTCCGCCACCGTGCAGGGCATCGTAGCGGGCATGGATGACGGCGTTGGTAAGTCTACATAATGCAGGGCCCGACGTACGCGCTGTGCTACTCCACCATAGTGGGGTATGCGGCGCACGTGGCCCCCGAGGGGTACTCCGCCACCGTGCAGGGCATCGTAGCGGGCATGGATGACGGCGTTGGTAAGTCTACATAATGCAGGGCCCGACGTACGCGCTGTGCTACTCCACCATAGTGGGGTATGCGGCGCACGTGGCCCCCGAGGGGTACTCCGCCACCGTGCAGGGCATCGTAGCGGGCATGGATGACGGCGTTGGTAAGTCTACATAATGCAGGGCCCGACGTACGCGCTGTGCTACTCCACCATAGTGGGGTATGCGGCGCACGTGGCCCCCGAGGGGTACTCCGCAACCGTGCAGGGCATCGTAGCGGGCATGGATGACGGCGTTGGTAAGTCTACATAATGCAGGGCCCGACGTACGCGCTGTGCTACTCCACCATAGTGGGGTATGCGGCGCACGTGGCCCCCGAGGGGTACTCCGCCACCGTGCAGGGCATCGTAGCGGGCATGGATGACGGCGTTGGTAAGTCTACATAATGCAGGGCCCGACGTACGCGCTGTGCTACTCCACCATAGTGGGGTATGCGGCGCACGTGGCCCCCGAGGGGTACTCCGCCACCGTGCAGGGCATCGTAGCGGGCATGGATGACGGCGTTGGTAAGTCTACATAATGCAGGGCCCGACGTACGCGCTGTGCTACTCCACCATAGTGGGGTATGCGGCGCACGTGGCCCCCGAGGGGTACTCCGCCACCGTGCAGGGCATCGTAGCGGGCATGGATGACGGCGTTGGTAAGTCTACATAATGCAGGGCCCGACGTACGCGCTGTGCTACTCCACCATAGTGGGGTATGCGGCGCACGTGGCCCCCGAGGGGTACTCCGCCACCGTGCAGGGCATCGTAGCGGGCATGGATGACGGCGTTGGTAAGTCTACATAATGCAGGGCCCGACGTATGCGCTGTGTTACTCCACCATAGTGGGGTATGCGGCGCACGTGGCCCCCGAGGGGTACTCCGCAACCGTGCAGGGCATCGTAGCGGGCATGGATGACGGCGTTGGTAAGTCTACATAATGCAGGGCCCGACGTACGCGCTGTGCTACTCCACCATAGTGGGGTATGCGGCGCACGTGGCCCCCGAGGGGTACTCCGCCACCGTGCAGGGCATCGTAGCGGGCATGGATGACGGCGTTGGTAAGTCTACATAATGCAGGGCCCGACGTACGCGCTGTGCTACTCCACCATAGTGGGGTATGCGGCGCACGTGGCCCCCGAGGGGTACTCCGCCACCGTGCAGGGCATCGTAGCGGGCATGGATGACGGCGTTGGTAAGTCTACATAATGCAGGGCCCGACGTATGCGCTGTGTTACTCCACCATAGTGGGGTCTGTCTGGGTGTAATTTATCTATGTATGTATTTAGAAATATATTTTTATGTATGTTTATCAGTTGTCTAGTACTCATAGCACAAGCTCTGCTTAGTTTGGAACTAGATGGCGTTGTGTGATAGTTGTGGAATATTATTATTATATATTTTTTCCAGGTTTCGCCATAGGTTCTCTAGTAGGAGGGCAGCTCTACAGCTGGCTAGGAGGACGGGGCTCCTTCAGGGTGCTAGCAGTGACCGCAGTCATAGGTTCAGGGATCCATGCGGTACTGTTCGCTTTGGTGTCCAGGAGTGACAAGCGCAAAGGTTAGTGCTACACGTTTAAGTCATATTTTAAGATTTTGCCTCGCTGCGAATGGGTATATTGAAAAATTCTGGCAACGTGTGCTGGAAACATACATAAAAAAAGGTTTCGTAGGTACCCAAGGAGTGCATGACCTATTACTAAACCGTCGGTCTGTTTGCCATTTTTTTTGTGAGGTGGGAAATCATCCAGCGACTTCTCCCGCTAGGGTGGAGAGGGAGGGCATGTCAGACTTTTAATACCATTTACTTGACTTGATAATGCTCCCACTGAAAACAAAATAAAATAAAAATGTTGAGTTCAACGCCATCTAGCGAGCACATGACCACCCTCGGGTCTGTAGCTTTCACATCTTGAGCTACCATTTTGTAGAGAAACAAAATTGGTGATAATGCCTTCACCAGCTTTCATAGAGAACATCAAAAACTACAGTCTTGACAATATTAACATTCTTTTCTCCCTCTTCTTACAGCCGAGAAGCAAATATCGATTCAAGACGCGGCTTCAGAAGAAGGCCAGAAGATGCTACAAGAGCGCAGCAACGCCATCTATAAGGACACGACGGTACCACTACACAGTGACGAGAAGTTTGATAGATAACGTTCATAGATGGCGTTAGTGTGTATATCGATTTTATTTTTTATTCACAAGAGGGATTTTTCCATTTAAATTATTTATTTGTAATGGTTTGCATTACATGATTAGCCTTATAAAGTTTCTATTGACGGGACTCAAGTCTCCTCTCTAGGAGTCGTTCAAAATGTGTGATTTTTTTATAACAATATGTCTTTTTATATCAACCAAGCAGCAGGGAGCAGTGGGAGCAGACTTACGAATTGTAGGTCGCGGGTTGGAACCCAGCCAGGCGCATTACTTTGTGTAATTTATTTCATCACCACTGCTCTCAAAACGGTGAAGGAAAACATCGTGAGGAAACCGGCATGTCCTAGAACCAAAAATTTGAAGACATGTGACATTCACCAACCCGCACTGGGCCCGCGTGGTGGATTACGGCCCATTCCTTCTCCTGGAAAGAGGAGGCCTGAGTCCTAACAGTGGGAACATTAAAAGGCTTATTATGCTATGCTTATGCTATATGTCAACCAACTCATAGAATAGTGGCTGGCCAGTGGTAACGGCTCCAACGTACGAGTTGTGGGTATAAACCTACGTATAGATATGTGACATCCACTGCACCCACATTAGGCCTGCGTCGTGAATTACGGCCCACTCCCTCTCCTACAGTGGAGGCCTGAGTTCCAGAAACGTCCAGGCTGCTTTTATGTAGGTATCATGTAAGCCATTATTTTTGTAACAGACTTAAATCATAAAATTTGTGGTAAAAACACAAATAAAATGTAAAAATTCTATAATTTTGTAAATTGACTGAAAAAAAAAAATACACTGACTACCCTCTTGTATAATATAAATCTTAAGATTCGCAATAACTGTGCCATTTTGTTTTCTATTTAAAAGAATTTTATAAAATATATTTTAACTCTTTAACAGCCTGCGTCGGATTGGTCCGACAAGTGCTTTCGTGTCCTATTCGCCAGGGTCGTGTAGTTGCGACTGGGTACTCCATCTCGTTTAGCTCTTCAATCCCCATAGGTGACAGAAGAGCTGAAGAGATGCGAGTATTTGGTCGTGGATGTGTGTGAGATTGTTTGTCGGATATTTCCGACGTAGGCGGTTAAAGTATAATAAAATTTATTCTTAAGAATTTTGTAACGAATTTAGTAATATAAATTTTGAAAATAATGTGTTTAAATATCTAAACTTTGAGAAGCAATGTTTCTGTTATATTTTTTAGTAACATTTTTTCATGGACTGATATATATAGTTTCATTGTTGTACTGAATGGCGCGATTTTTAAATTGTGTTAGTGGAGAAGTTTCGTGTTATTGTTACTATTAAAATATATATGCATAAAAAAAAATTACTGGACTGTTGGTCTAGTGGTTAGTGATCCTGACTGCTATGTTGGAGGTCGTCGGTTCGATTCCTACCTAAGACAAATTTTAATGTTTGTGTGATGAGCCCGATCTGTGTCTGGGTGTAATTTGTCTATAATATGTATGTATGTATTTAGAAATATATAAGTATGTTTATCAGTTGTCTAGTACTCATAGCACAAGCTCTGCTTAGTTTGAGACTAGATGGCGTTGTGTGAATGTTGTGGATTATTATTATTTTATTTAACTTTTTCATATAAACACTGAAACTTCTCTAATATAGCTTTAAAAACATTTCACAAAATATTTGGTGGTGGTATTGGATGTGCGGAGATATAGGTTGTTGATATTTTTACACCATCTGCAATAAAGTTAAAATAAATTAGCTAGCGAAACTCTGCAGACGTCGTGGGTAAAAAAATATACTTTTACTAACATTTTTTTTGGTTCATTCAATTTTATTGTCTACTTTTACTTAATATTAACTACTTTATTATCATCTCCGGCTTTCTAACCAATTTAATTTGAATTTTTAGTTCACCCTAACATTCGATGTCAGGCGTGGTCATAAAAGATGCGAGTGGGATGGTGTATAGCCTCTCGCTCCCTCTTTTCATGACCGCGACTTGTACAAACATGGCGTTTGGCCTTTTGGCTTATTATTGAACCTTTTATTTTATTTTTATTTTTTTACCGCCTACGTCGGATATATCCGACAAAGACTCTCGCGTTTATTCCGCCACGGTCGTACATTCACGACCAAATACTCCATCTCGTCAGCTCTTCTGTCTCCTATGGCGATTGAAGAGCTAAACTAGATGGAGTACCCAGTCGCAAACACACGACCCTGGCGAATAGGAAACGTAAACACACGTCGGAAAAATCCGACGCGGGGCGTGGTTATAGGGTTAAAATTAGCGACCGTAACACGTATTTATTTATTGAATTACAATAATGAAAATGATCTACACAACCCTCTCAGATCAGCTAACTCTATTGAACGAATTTTCCATAAAAAAATAATAATTTTGCGGGCTACCATGTCCGAAGTTACCAATGCGTTAATATAATTCAGCCGTCGTAATGAAAAACGGCACAACTAACATATTTTTTCGAAATTGAGTTAAATACATATTCGGAAACATATTTTTTTCAGACCTTTCACAAAAAAAAAAAAAAATATCGTACCCTTATTGCAAAAACCAACTAAACGCACCAACATTTTTGTATTATTATATTATGTTATTACTATTATATTCAATCAAATTTGTAGGTTATTTACTTTTTGCCGAAGCTATATTTGTAAATAAGTGTTGTAGCTAATAACCGGTTTTACCTGTAGATACATCTTGATGAGACGAATGGATGAATGGATTTAACTTTAATTTCGGTACAAATTGCAGATAGTTGGTTTTTGCAATAAGGGTATTTATTTATTTGCTATTAAGGTAAAACCAACAGCTTCTGTGTACAGCATTTTACAGGTAAGGGTAACAATTGGCCTAAGTCTTACACAGTCGCCAATTACAGGTCAACCAGCATTCACAACAAGATCAAAATCATACATTGCAATTGAACAAGAATAAAGCAACAAAACAATTAACATTAATCGAAATATCAAATAATTTAAATAATACAAATATTCAATTAAAGCAAACAAAAAAAACAATCAAAGCAATTGAATCAAAATAAATAATCAAATTATACAAATTATCAGAGTAATCAAAAATATATAATACTTACGATATGTTACTTTTTATTTACGATGGCAGAATTATTATAGTTAGTTTTTTTTTATATTTTATGTAAAACAGAGTTTTTATTAAATTTCCAATGAGGCTCAGGATTTAGGCTGCATTTTCTAATTTAGAAATATAGTGACAATGAAATATTTATTCAAATAAATAATGTTATTTAGTCAATTTTATTTATAATAGTTAATAAAATATTTGTAATATTGTTTGTAGGAAATAATCTCTGGAAATACTGAACCGATTTTGAAATTTTTTTCACCAGTATCAACCTACATTATTCCTGAGTGATAAAGGCTATATTTGTATTTGTAATTAATATGTTTTTTTTTTACTCCAAATATATTTCACGCCCGGCGGCGAGGGCACGGGTCAGCTACTATGTTAATAAAAAATGAAAAACTAGAAAAAAAATTGGAAAAATGGACTTCTTAATTCTTATGAATTCTTAGTTCTATGGGGCTATTGCTCAAATTAATAAACAATAAAAAAAATACAGTTCCAACGGTCTCTAAAGACCATCTGAGACACTAATCTGCATGGTTCTCATATGATTTGACCATTACATATTTACTGTATGGACTTTAAAATAGACTTGACCCCTGAGTTTGTTTCGGTGTTTCTTCTCAGGGTAGTCAGCTAGGAAACACCGGCCTCATCTAGTTTAAACTGACGAAAAATTGACTTGTGTTTTTAACCGACTTCAAAAAGGAGGAAGTTTCTATGTCGGTGTTAAATAACGAAGAGACAAAACTATTATAGAAACACCGACTTCCGAAAATTTTTGCACTTTTCAGTGTTCTTTCTTTACATTGAAGTCGATCGCAATTCTTTTTTTTTTAAATGTTTTTTATTTAAAACCGGTTTGCAAAATAAATATAATTTATCCAAAAGGTTTTTTAAAAGTTAAATACGTTTCCGTTTACAAGTAATAATTCAATTTTACTTTATCAAAACTAGTCTAGATTACGTGTATATGAAAAATATATTATTACCATAAAGTTAGAAAATGCATTCTGAATCTATGAAACAAAAATAAAATGAGACTGTATGGGTAATGGCGCAATACTTTTATAGGTTGCTATTTAAAAAAAAAAATATTGTTTTGCTAGAGTGCAAGGGTTTTTAGGCGAGATTTCTTCGACTGATGTTCAGTGTCTGTTTTAATTATTCGCAAATTGATTCTTAATGGATATTGTGATGTAAAATTGGTGTAGTTTTGTATCTCAAGTGACAATAATTATGTGGATTCATTGAAACAGTCGCGATCTCGGTAAAATGGAGCTGAGAATTTTATTGTAGTGTTGACTACCTTAGTGAAGTTTGCCGAGAAGGTTGACGTGATACATTTGTTGCCAAATACTGTAAAAACTGCCAATTTCAATAGCTACCTGTGTGTGTTAAATCATTAATATAGGTAATTTTGAGCTAAATAAAAGTTACTCTGGCACCAAGTTTTAAATCTAAGTCCGTTCAAAGTTATTCTTAGTTTAACATGTTAGTTTTGCTAATAACCAAGCAATGCTATTTATATGTAATATTGTATTGCAATTCTGTGTTTCAGTATCTTTTATTCAGCTCAAAAAATTTTTTACCAAAAAATACAACCGACTTCAATGTAAAAAAAAATACAAAAGTGCAAAATAACTTTAATTACGGAAGTCGGTGTTTCTTTAATAGTTTTGTCTCTTCGTTATTTAACACCAACTTCCGAAATTAAAGTTATTTTGCACTTTTTTGTGTTTTTTTTTACATTGAAGTCGGTTGTATTTTTTTTTGGTAAAAAGTTTTTATTTTACACTTTTTAGTTATGGTACCACCACTAAAAAGTACCCCACAGCCAAACTTAAATACCTTATAGCCAGAGTGCATAATTCTAGTAATCCCAAACACGGTTAGATTACATTAATGTACCTTCCGACTTCATCATCAGATCAGTTCGATATATCCCCTCCCCGTTTTCTTTCAGTCAGTCATCGACTACACATATAAACAAAGCAATTTTACTTGTTACGACAGTTCTGCTGTGATCCTATAAAGAGTTCTGTTCGATATCTTCGAAGTTCATGATCAGAACATAACAATATTTCTATTGGACCAACTCGGAAGTATAACCTTTCAATCAAAAAAGTAATTTTCAAAATCGGTCTACAATTGACCGAGATATCGGTGAACATACATAAAAAAAAAACATTCAGCTGAACAAAGAACCTCCTTCTTTTTGAAGTTGGTTAAAAATACCTATCCAATGATGTAACACACATATCTACTGGAAGGTGGACCTAGGATGGATTAGCATCTTTCTTTTATTTAAATCCAAAATGGCAGATTTTGTTTACGCGCCAAATGTCACTTGTGTATCTCTAAGCTATAATATATATAAATTGACTGATTTTGCAATAATGTAATCAAAGAATGAACAGCCATTTTAATTGTATTGTTTTTTTTTTTAATGAGTTTATTAAACATTCTGTACGTACCTATATCATGTAAAAATTTGTTGTTTAAGTATACAAAGTTTTTTTTTTAATAAACAAAAAGACATTATATTTTATGGTTATATTTTTTATTACAAAAATAAGTCATCTGAAAGCAGTGGCGTAGCTAAGTGACCAAGGGCCCCGGGGCAAAAACAAACTGGGGCCCCTAAACTGTTTAGGCTTTATCAATAATTCGATATGTCAGTCAGCCAGTTGCTCTTTTATAAATATATTCATTCATGGCATTCCGCACAAACGAATAGAAGTAGAAACTTGTCGGGAATTTCTTAATAATTTTTTTGTGTTGCCTTATTAAAAAGTAGTGTTGCAGCCTATTTTATTTAGATTCCGAAGGTGGAAGAACATTTCGTTCGTTCAATAAGCGGTTTGCTAATCAGGTTTTAGGGCCCCCCGAGTTTGAGGGCCCCGTGGCACCGCCTAGCCCCTTAGTAGCTACGCCACTGAAAGATCACAAATAAAATGCTTAGAAATAAGACTTAGAACTATGACATAATATTATTTTGTACTTTATATACTGGCCATGATATAATTATTATGATTAAAGTAAATACAGTCAACATAAAATAACTTTTTCAGGAATTGGGTACTTTGCCTATTTTTATCGTTGAGCTCCTTAGTAGTCCTGAGTTGAGCTACACGAATACTGACAAATGCTTGCACTGACTGGACAGGTCCATTTAAATCTGTGTGGTTCTTTTATCAAAAGACCATCTCAGACACTAACCTGCATGGTTCTCATATGATTTGACCATTACATGTTTGCTGTATGGACTTTACAAGAGACTTTGACCCCTGAGTTTGTTTCGGTGTTTCTTCTCAGGGTAGTCAGCTAGGAAACACCGACCTCATATAGTTTAAATTTAAAAAAAATAGCGTGTAAAAGCGTTATTTAAAAATCCATTGGCAAAATAAATATCGTTTATTTTTGTATATTATTTTGTACTAAACAAAAAATAACACTAAAAATAATATGAATGTTGATAAAAAAAGAATCAGCAATTAATATTTCAAATATTTCTATGAAGAAAAGTGTGCGCGTGGTGGAAACATCTCGCTATCACTTTTTTACACGCGTAACCGATGACGTCACATTTCAGTTCATGCATCATTTTTATTTAACTTGACAGTTCCCCTTCCACATGAGTTGAAAGGTTTCTACCTACATAATTTTGTCCGTCCCTCTGATTGTCTGTCTGTCCGTCCGTCTGTCAGCGGGCTGTATCTCATAAACAGTAAAAGGTATAGAGTTGAATTTTTTACAGAATGTGTAGTTTTATTACTGCTACAACAACAAATAAAAGTTTTGGGAACACGTTTATTGTGCGTACAGCTTAGGAGTGGAATCCTCTGCCGGAGTCTGTGTTTCCTGATAGCTACAACCTAGGGGTCTTTAAGTCAAGAGTGAATAGGTTACTTCTAGGCAAGCGTGCTCCATCGTCGGCCACATTATCGCTTACCATCAGGTGAGATAGTGGTCAACCGCGAGCCTATCAATAATAAAAAAAATATATTATAGTTAAAAATTAAACAGGGTTCCCATAAAAAAATGTTATTTTGTCGGAGCGTTTCTTTTTTTGCTCGGTTTTAGTTTACCCTTCGTGTTCGAGTTCGGCTCGCACTTGGCCAATTTTTTTTTATTTGTGATTTTGGATAAACATTTTTTTGACACAAATATTAAAAAAAACTGGGCGAGTGCGAGTCGGGCTCGCGCCCTGAGGGTTCCGTACAAACCTACCTATGTAAACAGTTCGATTCCTGAATGGAGTATGGAAGATTTTTCCGAATCGCAAAATAATATTTCATTTTTTTGAGACGTAACAACAAAATTACTTTTTTCAGATTTATTCCTATATCTGTGCTATAAGACCTTGCTTTATGCCAAATTTCAAGATTCTGGATCAACGGGAACTACCCTATGAATTTTGATTTCCTTGAGAGTGTCGAAATATACGTTTTTTGCGACATAAACGACCGTATCTTTTTTTTCGTTAACTTAGAAATTTGATTTTTTCACAGCTTCAAGGGACCACAGACTTGGCTCTAAGGTTTTAATTTCAACTCGATACCTCCACGCGTTCCCGAGATAAAGGGTCTTGATAGACAGATAGACGGACGGACAACAAAGTGATCCTATAAGGGTTCCGTTTTTTTCCTTTTGAGGTACGGAACCCTAAAAATGATATCAGTAGGTACCCAATTACGTTATTTTTGTTATACCCTGTATATTTTTGAGTTTTACTGAGTAAGTTATTTAAATTAGTAGTCAGTAGAGGGTGCCTTAGTAGCGAGGTAGTCGAGAGCGCGCTGGATCGCAGGTGGGATTGGTGGCGGAGTGGGTATGTGATCACCGCGCGCCTCGAAGCCATTCTCTCCAGCTGTGTAGAGTACATTTATCACCTGGAATAAAGGATAAAAATATGGATTAGAAAGAGTTGGTGAAACTGGCAGCTGTGGCTGGCTGGAGCGAGAGGAAGTGTGAGACTTTTACTGACTAAAACCGTGCGTGTGCGCCGGTCCTCGTAGCGAAAACCAGATTATTATCTGCGCAGTGTCGCTATTTCAACTTTAACGGTGTGCATGTAGTCGTGTCGATGGAGAATTAGCAAAATGGGCGCGGGACGCGACTCCCTGCGACGGGTGCCCGCGCGGGTCACCGCGACGTTGCACTTTTGTATGGGACCGCGCGGGCGCCTGCTTGACGCAGCGTCGGCCCTTAATATACAGAAGTCGGGTTACTTTGGCCCTATTATTTTTACATGTGAAATCATCAAATAACTTCTCCCACTCTGGGTGGAACGATAGAGACTGCCAGACTTTTATTGAATGCCCTGGCAAGCATCGGCCCTAACTACGCCGTCAATTTTGCTGACTTCCCTGAAGCGCACGTGAAACAATGCACCGTCGACACGGGCTTGGTTTCGGACGGCGAGCTACCCATTGCTCCCCGTTCGCAAGTCTACACCTACGTTACTCCTTCTGCGAAGCAGTAATGCTTGCAAAGGAGGCGGCCGATCGCGTGAGGCAGCGGTCCTCACGCCCCAACCGCCGCCGGGATTCCGATCCCGATTTCCGGCCACCGTAGGCGCGGGCTTGCGGACGGCGAGCAATGGGTGGCTCGCCGTCCGACCGTCCGGTAATTGTCCGGACCGAGCCCAAGTCGTCGACGGCGCGTGCTGTTCCACGCGCGCCTCAAGGAGATGTCAGCAACTGTATCTAGGGGCCCAGCAGGGTCAAAGGGTCTGATTCTGAAAGGAAGACTCGGTCCTGGTACGAAAGGTAACGAAGGAACAGGAATGGGTTTTTAATCAGTAAAAGTCTGACACTATCTCCCGCCCCGCCCAAGAGCGGGGGATGTCATAAGATGATTTTCCCACCGGAAAAAAAAAAACCTACGTTGGCCTGGAATCGCCCTGCGACTCTCGGCCGGCTTCGCAGAAGGAGGTGACTGTAGCCTGAACCTGGGCTGGACGCGAGAGGTGGTTATTGTGGTCCAAGCTTAATACGAACATGGGACATTGTGTTTCTAGACGTCACCTAGCTTCGACTAAAGTTATACCTAAGTCCCAATGTAACGTCTCGCCATCGTAGGTACGGGCTAGCGGATGGCGAGCAATGAGTAGCTCAATGTCCGACCATCCGGTAAGGACCAAAGCCAGGCCGACATGCGACAGCGCATTGCGTTTATTTCATCCGCGCCTCAAAGATATATCCGCAAGATTAACGGAGCCATTAGGGCCGATGCTCGCACCCCCTGACGCGCCCTGAGGGTTCCGTACAAACTTACATATGTAAACAGTTCAATTCCCGAATTGATTTATCTACGAAGATTTTTGCAAATCGCAAGAACTGTTTTTTTTTGTGACGTAACTACAAATACAGATTTTTTCCTATACTTGTGCTATAGGACCTTGCTTCATGCCAAATTTCAGGATTCTAGGTTAACGGGAAGTACCCTATGAATTTTGATTCCCTTGAGTGTCGAAATAGACGTTTTTTGCGACATAAACGGCCATCAAGGGACCTCAGACTTGACTATATGGTATTAATTTCAACTCGATACCTCCTCGCGTTCCCGAGATCGGTCTTGACACAGACAGACAAACGGACGGACAACAAAGTGCTCCTATAAGAGTTCCGTTTTTTCCTTTTGAGGTACGGAACCCTAAAAACGTGTTAGTAATGTTGCCACTTTATATATATTATGATTTCGTATTTCCACTTTATTTATTCATTGTTCTTTTTTTTATTTTTTCTCCTTTCCCTATAATTTATTTATACTTATCTATTTTATTCAAATCTATTAGCACACAAGCGCTGGCCGTTTTGCATGAATGTGTCGCATAATTTTCCTTTCTTTTGTATAATTTGTTATATATGTATGTTATTATTATTTTTTTTTAAGTTATGTGTCATGTTTATGCGAATAAACTGTTTTTCTTTCTTTCTTTTCTTTCTTCACAATACCGTGCCGACGTCTTTATGTCGATACCGTTACCGGCCCACGCTGAAAACCAGCGCCGTAGACTCATCGCATTTTGCGTGTGGTCACGGCATTATGCTGAGCGTTCGGCCGTTTTGCGCGGATGTGGCGCATATTTCTTTCACATAATGTACCTACTTATAATTTGTTAGTTTTAAATTTGTGCCTTGTTCCGCCAAATAAAATGTTTTTTTTTCTTTTCTTTCTTGTTACACCGACCCCAAGTAACATGGAACAAGAGCAGAAAGATGATGGAAAGTTTACCTGCCCATCAGGAGCTGTGTACTGGTACTGTCCCTGCACAAACAGGCCTGGTTCACCAGTCTTGGTTGGCTCCAAACTGCCTTTCTGCTCGTGGAAGATTCCGCCCGCTGTGGATCATAAACGATACAGGTTAATGAAGCTGAATATTGCCGCCGCGATAGATGACGCCCCGAGCGTCGAGAATCGCAGAGGACATCTCCGGCCACAGTAAAGAAGAAAGAAAAAGATGGCGCACACCTTAAAAATAAAACAAATAACAATAACTACTTATTTATAAGTGGTAAGGTTATGCATCACATCCGCGTAAAACGGCCAGCGCTCAGCAAAATGCTGGGGCTCGTGTAAGACAGAGCCTCAGCGCTGATTTTCAGCACCAGCCGTCGTCGACGGTGAGACGTTGATCGGCCAGCAAGGATTACACAATATATAGGGTGACTGGTAATTAGTGTACGATACTTAAACACGTGATTGTGCTCATGATAACCAACAATTTTTATTATGGGAGCAAAGCCGAAATCGCGAAAAAAATATCAGCTGTTCAGTACATTAGGCAAACAGAAATTTACTGAACAGCTGACTTTTTTTTTCGCGATTTCACGTTTGTTCCCATAGTAAAAGTTGTTGGCTATCATAAGCACAATCACGTGTTTAAGTATCGTACACTAATTACCAGTCACCCTATATAAGTAGGCAGTAGGCGCGGGGTTGCGAACGACGAGTAATGGTTCATAATAATATATTTATTTATTTATTTTCTCCCATACTTAGTAAGAATTATACAATTTATAAGAAACAGTTTACAGACGGGAGACAGGAGCCCATACTAGGTGAAACCTGTGCTACGAGTCTCCTGGTCTCCTAATCTCGAAAACATTATAAAAATCCAAAGTTAGAGGATGCATTACATTAATAGGAAGTTCTTATAACTCATGAAAATAAAAATAAAATAAAATAAAATTATGACATTAAAATTCAAATTATGACATAAATTAAATTATAATATGAAATTAAAATAAGAGATCAAATTAAAAGAAATCATATACAGTCATAGTAGTTAATGTTTTGGTTAGTTTGTGATTTGTTGATGAGTGTTTATTCTGTTTATAGTGTTGTGTGAGTGTGTATAGTGTTGTGTGAGCTTTTTACGAGCAATGGTTAGCTCGCCGTCCGCTTGTCCTGTAATTACCGTGCTCGAGTCGACGAGGCGTAGTGTTCCACGCGCGCCTCAAAGACATGTCAGCAAACCGTAGGGCCGATGCTTGCTAGGGTTATGGAAAAAAGCATGAAAATGACATCCATGGTCCTAGAACGCAAAGGGCAACTGAAGGAGCATGGATGTGGTATTAGTCAGTAAAAGTCTGACACGCCCTCTCGCTCCGCCCTAGGGTAGGAGACGTCATTAGATGATTTCCCACCTTAAAATTGTCGAATATTGTTATTCTCTTTTTTTTTTCGGTGGGAAAATCGTCTTATGACATCCCCCGCTCTTGGGCAGAGCGGCAGATAGTGTCAGACTTTTACTGACTAAAAACCCACTCCTGTTCCTTCGTTGCCTTTCGTACCAGGGCCAAGTCTTCCTTTCAGAATTCGACCCTGCTGGGCCCCTACAGTTGCTGACATCTCCTTGAGGCACGCGTGGAACAGTACGACCGTCGACGGCTTGGATTCGGTCCGGACGGTTACCGGACCGGCAAGCCCGCGCCTACGGTGTGTTATGTATTATATAGAGTTCGCGTTTAGACATTCAAACAAACCTTTTTACTGTCCGTTCAATCGATTTCGACTTCTATTTCGAAGGAATAAGGACGGCATTGAAAGCAAAACAAGTGGTTTTGATGTGATTGAATATTTAAAAAAATAATTGTCAAAATGATTTACATGTCTGTAAGGCCCATCTGTACGATCCGTCATCATGAGGTCCATCGAAGTCTTGACGGATGATCTCGTCATCTTTTTGACACCATGAGAAGGAGGCTGCTGCCAAGATCTGGAACAATAAGAGAGGAATTACGTATTTAATTTGCCTTTTTTTAATATAAACCATTGCAGTGCTTAACTGCGATCCCTCCCAATGGTAAGCAGTGATGCTATCGTTGATGGTGAGGCGCACTAGTTTATTAGGAGCATATTCACTCTAGCCTTGAAGACACCTAAATCATAATTGGACGGGAAGACCGCAGCAGGCAAATTGTTCCAGTCCTTCGATGTACGCGGTATAAACGATGAAGCGAAACGCTCAGTCAGAACCGTTGAAGTTTCAACAACGTAAGGGTGGATACTCGCCGTACGTCGGGTTGTCCGATAGAAAGGTGATGACGGAATCAAGTCACGTAATTCCCGCGCACACTCCAAAATGCATCCTGTAAAATACCGAAAGGCTAGCCCTACGCCATTACTCGCGGCTTTGTACAATGCGTTCCAAATAAGAATAAGATCGATTGCCATGTTGTGACGTCACGTCATACTGACAAAATTGGGCAAAATTGAAGAACTCAGAGATGAGCAAAATTGAAGAGTTCGTAGGTAAATAAATTTTCTTATTTTGCTCACCCTATTTTTCGATTTGACAGTATGACGTGACGTCACAACATGGTAATCGATCCTATTCTTATTTGGAACGCATTGTAGATCAGATTTAACAAAATCCTGTGTTTATTTTGGTATTCTAAACAATTTTTTTTTTCAGAATTTAACGTCAAAATTCAGTGCCGGATTAAGCCAGCGCGGGGCCTGGAGCAAATTCGATCAAGGGGCCTCGTATGTACAGTAGGCCTAAAGATAAATAAAACAAAAAAAATGCAAAATGATTTAGCAAAGACATTATTTTCACTTCAATTTTATTTATATGTGTAGAAGATTTAGGTATAGGTATTCTGTATAGGTATTCGTTTGTCTTGGTATGGTCATGTGAAGAGGAGGGATGAAACGCATGTTACTAAAAGAGTATTCATGTGAATGGATGGAGAGGGAGAGGGAGGCCAGAGCATAGATGAATGGATAAAATCCATTCATCTATGCTCTTTTACGCGAGGAAAGAAAAGGGAGTAAAAACTTACGTTGGTACGCGGTGACGAACCCTTGTTATAATATTAATTTAGTACAAGGAAAAATTGTTCTCAAGTAAGTTCCTTTGTGTCTTTTTTGAGAAATAAATATCTTTAAACCTTAGTCAGTGATAGCATGACGGGTGGCAGGCCAGAATGGAAGAAACAAACGTATTGCGACGACCACAAGTAACATGGAGCAAGGGCAGGAAGATGAAGATGTACTAGGTCATCATTTCAGTCGGAAGACGTCCATTGTTGGACATGAGCCTCCCCAAGTATCGCCATAACGACCTGTCCTGTGCATCTCGCTTCCTTCGCATTCCCACAATCCCCATAATCCCCATCAGGTCATCGCCCCACCTTTTGGGAGGCCTACCAACACTGCATCTTCCGGTACGTGGTCGCCACTCCGGAACCTTTCGGCCCCATCAACCTTTTGTTCTGCGAGCAATGTGTCCTGCCGACTGCCTGGCTATGTCGGTAACTTTGGTTCTCCTGCAGATATCTTCATTTCTGATTCGTAGCCCTTTCCATTGCCCTTTGCAGGGGCATCGGCTTTTAGAAAACCTCATGGCTCATGCTCATTTGATGCTCGAAAAAGTGGCGAATTGTGAGAAGAGAAATGCACACTGATCGACGGACAATTAAATAAATGTCCTACTTACATACTGCGTACTTAATTACTAATTATGTTTTATAAAAATATAACATGCAACCATTATATAAAAATGAAATTAGTTTTTATTATCAAGAAATATTATAATTTATACGTAATCTACCTGAATCTACTAAATGAACACAACACAATGTGTACTTGCACTGTACGATATTAAACTAGTGATCTGTTTCTTAATGTCTATTCTCAGGGGTGCTCGGCACCCACTGTTGATTTCTCATGGGTGCTCGAGCCCCCGAGCACCCACGGAGTCGGCGCCCCTGGCCTTTTGGGTGACTTTAAGCCTTCTGATGACGCCCATTGTGAGTGACCAAGTTTGTGCTAAGTATACGACGCTGTTTCCGTTAGTACCTACCATCATCGATTACAACACAACCTTTTATTTCACAAAACGTTTTTATCCATTACCACCTTTTATACAACCGTTTATTACCGTGTAGGTAGATCCTATGTATAAATACAATTAGCATGTATTATGAGCCTATATTGCAACTAAAAAAGTAGTTACTTCTAAGTTATACAATAGTTGCGAAACAGCTGCTTAAATCCGCTATTTTGATGCTTAAGAGCGTCCAAACGGCGATACGTGTATTATGGAAAACCATACAACAGCTATGACTGATTATGATTTTTTTTTCTGTGGGAAAATCATGTTATGACATCCCCCGCTCTTGGGCGGGGCGGGAGATATTGTCAGACTTTTACTGACTAAAAACCCACTCCTGTTTCTTCGTTGCCTTTCGTACCAGGGCTGAGTCTTCCTTTCAGAATCAGACCCTTGGCCCCAGTAGGCTTCGACCCTGCTGGGCCCCTACAGTTGCTGACATCTCCTTGAGGCGCGTGTGGAACAGCACGCGCCGTCGACAACTTGGGCTCGGTCCGGACGGTCACCGGACGGTCGGACGGTGAGCCACCCATTGCTCGCCGATGACGGATTATGATTATGACTTCGTTACACATTTTTCTTCATATATTTTGGAAACATAGTTATCTATGTGGATATTATCTAGGTTTCTATTGAAATGAAAACATTTTGTGTAAAACTAATTCATAAAAGACCACTGAAAATCTGTTACTTTGGCCCTTCATAATGTAGTTATAATTTAAAAAAGTAAAGAAAATATGACTATAGAAACCTTATGTATTTAATCCAAATTTCGAAAACTTTAAAAGTTTTTGAAAAGACACGTAGATATATAGGGTGACTGGCAATTAGTGTACGATACTTAAACACGTGATTGTGCTCATGATAACAAACAATTTTTATTATGGGAGCAAAGCCGAAATCGCGAAAAAAATATCAGCTGTTCAGTACATTAGGTAAACATAAATATACTGAACAGCTGATTTTTTTCGCGATTTCAGGTTTGTTCCCATAGTAAAAGTTGTTGGTTATCATGAGCACAATCACATGTTTAAGTATCGTAAACTAATTGCCAGTCACCCTATATTCTGGAACAAGTTTTGCGAAATATTCAAGTGAGTGACGGAATTACTGAATGCCAACAGAGCGTTCCAGCGTCAGCTCTCTTTTTTTCGCGTTGCCTCTTTATCAAACATGCGTTGGATGAAAAAACAAGCTTTAAAACTATGCTCACGTTGCCGATAGACGAGGGAAGGAGGGCCCTCTTAAAAGTGAATGACTTGTTTGTCATGTCAAGTTATGTCAAATATGTCATCGATTTGTCAAAGTCAAGATGCTGTTATTCAATGGGTACATGGAAAGAAAGAAAGAAAACATTTATTTGAGACTCGCACAGGACAAACAACAATAAAATAGAAAGTAACTACTTAATCTATAACTAACTCTCCCTCCTCTCCTCTCTCTCTCCTCTTTCCTCCTTCTACTCTCTCTCTTCCTCTCTCTCTCTTCTATCTTTCTCTTTCTCTTTCTTTATCTATTTATATTTTTTTTTTTCGTATATTCCCTTACATTTTAATAGAGCTGCAGTGCGCCACACACATACTGGAATCAGATTATAAATTATTTCAGTTGACACTGCCAAAAACAATGCGATTAGTTCTAATTCCTCTTCTGTTGTGACTACTGAGCAATCTGATTTTTTAGAAAATCACGACACTACTGAGCAATCTGAATTTTTAGGATAATATGTGTGAGGCAAGGTGTCGGAATTTTGATTATAAATTTTAGATTAAGAATCCAGAGAGCCATTCCGGATGTTCAAATGAGGCCAGCCTTATACCTTGATTCATTATGACACATTTAAACTTAGACCTTCATAGACAACGCAACAGCAAATCCCTTGACATTGCAGATGTCTATAGACGACACCCATTCAAAAGCTTGTCCATTACTCAACATAAAACTTTAGAAACATTTTTATTTAGAATTGACACACTATCACCAAATATGATCGGGGGCTAAATAAAACGGGGTTTCTCAAAGTGCGATACGCGAACCCTTTGGAGTTCATTCATCAGTTTTTTTTTTTAACTTTCACGCAACGCCGTCTAGTCCCAAACTAGGCAGAGGCAGTGAAATAATCCAATTACTTCTCCCGCTTTTGGGTGGTGCGAGAGTTCGTGTTAGACTTTTACTGACTAAAACCACACCTAAGTCCTTCAGTTGCCCTTCAGTTGTGCTACGCCCAAGCAGGACACACCTGCATCATATGCTCCACCGTGTTCTCCGGGCGGTCTGCACAATTACTTCTCTCGCGTTAGGGTAGAGCGAGAGGGCGTGTCAGAATTTTACTGTCTAAAACCACATCTATGTTCCTTCTTTGCATTGCGTTTTTTTTGAGGTTTATATTTTTTTTTTTCTTAGGTGGGAAAATCATCTTATAACAAATCCCGCTCTTGGGCGGAGCGAGAGATAGTGTCAGACTTTTACTGACTAAAAACCCACTCCTGTTCCTTCGTTGCCTTTCGTCCCAACGACTTGGGCTCGGTCCGGACGGTTACCGGACGGTTGGACGGCAGGCTACCCATTGCTCGCCGTCCGCAAGCCCGCGTCTACGGTGGCCGGAAATCAGGATCGGAATCCTGGCGGCAGTTGGGGCGTGAAGACCGTTGCCTCACGCGATCGGCCGCCTCCTTTGCTAGCATTATTGCTTCGCAGAAGGAGGCGACCGTACGTTCTTTCTGAGGTGTGAAACTGTCAGACTTTTACTCACTAAAACTCACCTCTGTTCCTTTATTTGCCCTTTATGTTCTACAACCACGGTAATTTCTTCAAATATTCTCGCAGTTTTCGGTGGCATAAGTTTGAGATACTCTGTCTTGAAGAACTAGCTTCGTAACCCACTTATTGTGAACCGTGAGAAGCTCGAAAGCAACCGGTTGCGATAGAGTCACATAATACAGACACTGCCGTGACTTTTGAAAAGGTTTAAGTAACATATTTGTGACTTTCTTCTTCTCAACCTAAAATCGATCCCGTCGAAAAGTAGTGCAAATATCGTATTGTATGTATCGCACTAAATGTCGTATATTTATATTAATATGGGTTATTATATCTCGGGAAGTCAGAACCCTGGGGTCCTGAAGCTTTGGAAGGCTATTAATATTGCATTTATTTATTTTTATAGGTATATACATATGATTTATATTTTTAAATATTTCTTTAAAAATTCATTGTGCGTACAGCTCAGGAGTGGAATTCCTTGCCGGAATCTGTGTTTCCTGATGGCTACAACCCAGAAACCTCCTCACAATGCGAGCCGTATCGAGGAGTACTGCCTTCTGTATCAGGCCCTTGATCCAACCGCGCAACGACAGCTTCGACAGATGGTCGTCGAAGCTTTTGGCTATAAGGCCATTAATATTATTATTATACTTTATTTTATAAATAATATATAAAATAAAATATAATAAAATAAATATCGGATATTCAGTAAACTAAATAAACTTAAGGGTTTTACTTTTTTATATTAAATAAATAATTTTATCGACATCGCCTGAAGAATCTCTAAACATAAGTGGCAGTAGGGTGAGGCCCTACCTCGAGCTCTTAACGTGATCCATTTTACGACCTAAACTCAACTGTTAAAGGGATGGAGCTATATAGGGTGTAAGCTCTATCCCTCTTTTTCGCACTCTTGACATTTTACAACACGCGTTATGGTATTGCCCCAGGACAGTGGCGGATTAAGCCATCGCGGAGCCTATAGCAAATTCGACCAAGGGGCCCGTGCAAACCTTTTTTTATTAAGATAGATAGATATAATTTGACTGGCCTGTTGGTCTAGTGGTTAGTGACCCTGACTGCTATGACGGAGGTCGTGGGTTCGATTCGCACCCAGGATAAATTTTTGTGTGATTAGCACGATCATTTGTTCTGTGTCTGGGTGTAATTTATCTATAATATGTATGTATTTAGAAATATATAAGTATGTTTATCAGTTGTCTAGTACTCATAACACAAGCTCTGCTTAGCCTGGGACTAGACGGCGTTGTGTGATAGTTGTAAAAAATAATAATATTTGCTTTAATATTTTGTGTACATGTGAAAATTACAATGGACATCAATAACCCCGTGGATTTAAAGGTTGGTTACGTGAAAAGTACGATAATGGAGGAATTCATCTTCTTTTCTGTAGACTTCACCATAATATCTAAATAAATCAGCTGTATTTGAATTGTTGCATGTATATACTTTGACTAGCTTTTTTTTGCCTTCAAGTGCGGGATCCCCTAAAGCGCGGGGCCCCCGAATGCGCGAGGCCTGCCCCCCTAGCCAAGTTGCAAACGATAAACGTGAACGCTTAGTAATCTCCAATAGATTTTCAACTTTATACCTAAGAGCACAAAGTTGAAATCTATTAAAGACTACTGAGCGTTAGCGACCGGAACGAACGAAAACACTATGTAATCTTCAATAGATTTTCAACTTTATATCCAATAAGATAAAGTTGAAAATCTATTAAAGACTACTGAGAGTTTACGTTTATCGTTTGTGACTTGGCTAGGGGGGCTGTAGCATTTGCTACTCTTGCTACGTAGCTAAACCGCCACTGCCCCAGAGCATATTGCTCGCATAACTGACGATGGTCGATAAGAGACGCAGCTTTGGAAGGCCTCCCACAAGGTGGACCTATGATCTAGTGAGGTTCAGTCCGATAAATGTGAAACGCACAAGACCGGTCAGAGAACGAGAGATAGTCTTCTTGCAAACAAAATTGGCGTTACCAGACGATGCCAGCAATGTGTTTGTTGAAATTCATCTGATTTAAAGAAGCAGTAAATACCAGAGCTGCATAATTTACAACGATTTATGGAGGATATGTGTTAATGTGATATAAATCATAATATTTATGATGATAGGTAATTTAAATAGGAAACATAACCTTAGTCGGTACAGTCAGCAGAATACATAGTTTGGTAAATGATAGATGACTAGATTTTTAATGGCTGCACCCGAGTAAAAGTAGAAAATAAATGTATATCAAACCCTTTTTAATTAAAACCCATTCCTGCAATAACAATGATATTTTTCCTGAAAAGGATCTCTACTTCCGCTTCCGCCTCTGCAGAAGTTCCGCAAGCTTTTTCACTTCCGTTTCCGTTTCTGGAATATTATTATTATTAATTAAACAAATCTTAAAAAATAAAATTGTGTATTTTCTTCATAGTATTAACACTTCCGCTTCCGGTTCCACTTCTGCTTACGCTTCCGCCAAGATTTACTTTTGACAACTTTTTCCGTTTCTGCTGCTTCCGTTAAGAAACTTCCGAGTTCCGTTGCATCACTACTCAATATAGCTTATATCACTCAGTTACTGTTTGACATGTCTGTGCACTCAGTGATTTCGCAATATTTTTTTTTTTTTTTTGATAGGCTCGCGTTTGACCACTATCTCCCCTGATGGTAAGCGATGATGTGGTCGACGATGGAGCACGCTTGCCTAGAAGTAACCTATTCACTCTTGACTTAAAGACCCCTAGGTCGTAGCTATCAGGGAACACAGACTCCGGCAACTGAGTAACTATGGAGTTTCTAGCCGGTTCTTCTCCATAGGAAACGGCCAATTGGAACCGTGCACTAGCTTCTGACGTTTTATAAGTGCCCATGTGCATATGTGAAATACAAAACCTTTTAAATTTGAATTTTGAATTGCAGAGTAGTCGCGATTAAATAAATTACATAAGTATATAAAGTAATTCGCCTGACTGGGGTTTCATCCCATGACTCGCAAGTTGCGGCCGTCACAATTGGGCCAACAATAGCTCTGCAATCTCCGTCGACATCACAGTATCTATCATAACTAGATTTTTACTTAACATTATTATTTGTTTTTTTTTTTCTTATTTGTTTGTTTTTATTATGTTAGGTTTGCCGCACACGGGCCACCAACCACAACCACAAAACGCCGCATACATCTTAATGGATTCGCCGCCACACGCTTCAAATCGCCGCTGCTCGCTTCTTGTGGCCCGCACTGCCCCCCTAGCCAAGTTACAATCGTTCCGTTCGCGCCGAACGCCTCGACTAGGCCACGCCTCCGATTCCTTTGTTCTGACCACGTGACTGAGCGTTGAGATGACGTCAGAACAAAGGAATCGGAGGCGGCGCGAACGGAACGATTGTAACTTGGCTAGGGGGGCTGGCCACTAAACGCCGATACACCTGTGTGTACCTGTGTGCCAAATAAACGTGTTTTCTTTCTTTCTATACAAAACGCCGTCATACGCCACTCGCGCATTTTTAACCTTCTTTGTCACAGTCCATTATGATAATGCGCGTAAGGGTTAAAAAAAGTAGCAGCCACCGGCCACAACTAGCTTGTGGCCGCTTCTAGCTTCTCGTGGCGGCGTTAGTGGCTGTGGTATGTGGCCCATGCCCGGCGACACTAAGTACTAAGTTCTGTACAATTTAGTTGTACTTTGGTGTATGTTTTGTGTTGCAACGAATATTTTTTTTATTTTTGAAAACATCTTTAATTCAACTATATTCGAATCAATACAATACATATTCAAATGGCCTTTAAATTCCTGAATTATTGATTAAACAAAATATATCAAAAAGTGAATGTTACAATGATATTGGTGATCATATAATTAGAGATAACTTTCTGTAAGTATGTACCTAGTTACCGGTTTACAAAGTCGTGACCTTACTTGAACTTTAATTTTAACAGGCAGACTAACTTTTGATTGCGTCTTTTAAACTAAGCAGTCAACATAATATTATGATGGTCCTTGCTATGAAATTGGCTTTTTTAGGGTTCTGTCTGTCTGTCTGTCTGTCAAGACCCTTTATCTCAGAAACGCGTGGAGGCAACGAGTTAAAATTAAAACCGTATAGGTACTGAAGTCTGCGGTATCTTGAAGCTGTGAAAAAATCAAATTTCTAAGTTAACGGAAATAAAAGATACGGCCCTTTATGTCGAAAAAAACGTACATTTCAACACTCTCAAAGGAATCAAAATTCATTGGGTACTTCCCGTTGACCCAGAATCCTGAAAATTGGCATGAAGCAAGGTCGTATAGTATAGATATAGGAATAAATCTGAAAACTGTAAATTTATAGTAACGTCATAAAAAAAACCTTTTTTACAATTCGGAAAATCTTCGTAATTCAATTCAAAGGATAAACATTGCCATTCAGCGTGGCAATGCCGCCAGTCTTTTGGGTACATTACCAGTCGACAGCGATGTGGAGGAGTTTTTCGACGCCGTACTTTAGATTGCTTTTTTTTAGTACTTTATGGCTTTTATTTTTATTTTGTAAGTTTTAATTATGTTATTATTAGATTTAAATGTATATAAAACTAAAGTTATTATATTATAAATATTATATCTAAACTAAAATTCGGCAGTCGAACTTTTTTCGTAAGTTTGTGCGGAACCCTCAGTGCGCGAGTCCACCTCGCACTTGCCCTGTTTTTTAAAACGAGTAAGGCCTAATGTCCACGGACGCGTAGCTTCTTAGACGCGTATTCGTCATATGAATAATTTTGAAACTCTGTAAGCGAAGCGACAGCATCGTGCCATCAGTCGTGTCTGTCTATGAAGCTACGCGTCCCTGGACAGTCGGTAGGTATAGTCGGCCTTATAATGTTCCCACTGCTGGGACTCAAGCCAGGGAGGGAATGGGCCGTAATCCACCACGCGGGCCCAGTGCGGTTTGGTGGTTTTTTTTTTTTAATTGTTATAAACCAGCGCTTGACTGCGATCCCACCTGATGGTAAGCAGTGATGCAATCATTGATGGTGAGGCGCACTAGTTTATTAAGAGCCTATTCACTCTAGCCTTGAAGACACCTAAATTATAGTTGGACGGGAAGACCGCAGCAGGCAAATTGTTCCAGTCCTTCGATGTACGCGGTATAAACGACGAAGCGAAACGCTTAGTCCGGACCGTTGAAGTTTCAACAACGTAAGGGTGGATACTCGCCGTACGTCAGGTTGTCCGATGTTTCCTCACGATGTTTTGAGAGCTTTGAGAGCAGTGGTGATGAAATAAATTACACAAAGTAATGCGCCTGGCTGGATTTGAACCCGCGACCTACAACTTGTAAGTCGAGGCCGTTACCACTCGGCCACCACTGCTCTCCATCATCTGCTCTCAGTCGTTAAGTCATAGTTTTAAATTATTTATACTTATTTGACAAAGGCGCGGGTAGTATACATAATATAGGTAATATATAATACATTTTGATACAAGTGGAGAAAGTTTGTCATTGCAAGACGGCATTCACCAGAGCTGTGAGGCGAGGATGTTATGGAGCCGCGTGCTGCAGTGACTTTCCACATGTATCAAACGAGGTTTTTCAATACACTTACGAAGATATAAATAAACGGGAGTTGACGCGCGGATCGTGAGGGTCGACGCGCCTATCCTGATACGATAAATGTAATAAAATTGTGGCGGGCGTGCTTGCGCACTTTTCCGCACTAGTGCGAAAAACAGTAAATTGCTTGTCTAAAAGCGGTACGGATAAGAGTGGGTTTTCGAGTAAGTGTATTGAAAAATAATAAAGGATGCTTCTTTATTAAGTAGTACTAGTATGGCTGCAGACATTGCCAAAACTGCGATCAACCTTCGTTATTTATATTTAAACTAGTTTTACTTATAATTAAGCATAGCCAATTAACCTTTTAATTTAAAAAAAAATCGCTGCTGTAACAAATATAAGTAGGTAGAGATATTAATTAGAAGACAATTTAAAAAAATCTATCTTATCTACATATATAATACAAAACAGTATTTCCTCAATGCCTGATTGTCGTAAAATTGTATCTACTAATAATATAATGGTTCTAATTTACATGTTATAGGTAGGTACATAACTGTTTTTTTTTTAATATGTTGAAAAAGTTCCAAAGGGGAATGAAACTTGCCATAGATATCTGGCATGATTTATTTTTCTTTTCGCCAATAGTGAAACCTAGGCCATATCTTAAAGGACTGTATGAGAAATCAAAAGCAAAAAGAATTATGTCTACCAACCGTAACCAAACGAAGTTAGAGACTATTTAGAAGATCGCTATTGCTTTTTATCAGGAGTTATTTTTCTTAAACAAAAATAATCCGTGTTTTATCGTGTCGTAGGTCATGGGTTCAAACCCAGCCAGGCGCATTACTTTGTGTAATTTACTTCATCACAACTGCTCTCAAAACGGTGAAGGAAAACATCGTGAGGAAACCGGCATGTCCTAGAACCTGTTAGAACCAAATTCGAAGACATGTGACATCCACAAACCCGCACTGGGCCCGCGTGGTGGATTGCGGCCCATTCCCTCTCCTAGAGAGGAGGCCTGAGTCCCAGCAGTGGGAACAATAAAAGGCTGATTATACTATATAATATATACTACAATACACGGGACAAGTCGCTAGGTAGTCATAATACAAATGTCTAAACACAGCCTTTTATTTTTTGTCAATTTTAGTAAAGCTCTGTTTTCTCCCAGATCTAGTCGCTATAGTCAAAGTTAGTCGCCAAATAATATAAAAATTATAAGGCTTTCTAGGTTGTTGACATTGAGAGAATCTTCCCGGCTTACCCACAGTAATATCTCAAAAACTAGGGCATTAATAAGATCTGTTTTCTCCCTTTAGCCGCTATTAGTCTGAATTTGTCACCAAGTTTCTAAAATCCAAATCCAAAATTGTTCCTAAACGTTGATCATATCTTTAATATTTATTATATATAAATACTCTTACATAAAATACATAAATATTAACTAAACTATACTAAAACCTAACTATGTACATAAATATAATACAAAAACACAAAGTACACTCAGGCGTCGAAATACTCCTCCACATTGCTGTCATCCGGAAATGTGCCCAGAAGACTGGCAGCATTGCCACGTTGAATGGCAATGATAATTCTTTGGGCGAAAAACGAGCCAGCCCTCTGGTCACGCAAAGTATGAAGTCGGCGTGAAATTTTCTTAAAAAGGAGACGCGTACTTACTCGGACCCCAAACGGTTAAAAATGAAATTACCATTATGAGTATTGTTATTAATTGTTGTTTAATTATCTTTAATTAAACAATAATACCTAACACATTACTTCATTAATTCACTGTTTTATTGCATTAAATCAATCGCTGATTCGGTGTCACCATTAAATTAGACACGGTCTATTATAAACGTTCATAACTTCGCAAGATTTTATTTTTATTTCCTATTTATTTAGGTAGGTACCTAAGTATATAGGGTGACTGGCAATTAGTGTACGATACTTAAACACGTGATTGTGCTCATGATAATAAACAATTTTTATTATGGGAGCAAAGCCGAAATCGCGAAAAAAATATCAGCTGTTCAGTACATTAGGCAAACATAAATGTACTGAACAGCTGATTTTTTTTCGCGATTTCAGGTTTGTTCCCATAGTAAAAGTTGTTGGTTATCATGAGCACAATCACGTGTTTAAGTATCGTACACTAATTACCAGTCACCCTATATAGGCAGGTGTTTTTTTATTTATTTATCTCATACATTTTTAACAATCGTTTAACATATTTTTAGCTCGCCAAACTTTATAGTTTGATGGCGAGAAACGCTCGTTATACAATGACTTCTATGACATCATGAAACAGTAATAAAAATAGTAAAAATATTAGTGGCTTTGCTGTCTCAGGATGTGTACAATATATCATATAAACTTAATACAAGAATATATTTTTTTATGTACATATTATCATATTGTTACTTAGGTACTTTAAAAAAAAAGATTTTTTTTCTTTTTTTTAATGCATTTTTTTTCTCTTTGAGGAATCTATTTCTCGACAACGGCAGATCCGGCGGGTCATTCTAGTCCCTAGTGTGTACCTACCCAAATTGATTATGGGCTCCTCTAGGCCTGTCAGGGCTGCGGGTTTATTGGAAACAGTCACCTAGAACGCAAGGGGCAACTGAAGGAACGCGGGTGGGTTTTATTCAGTGAAAGACTCACTCTCTCTCTCGCTCCACCAAGTGCTGTACGCCCGGTGCCAATTACTAAAAATGCGCTCTGCGCTTTAGTTTAGTTTTCAAGGAGTGGAATTCCTTGCCGGAGTCTGTGTTTCCAGATAGCTACAAATTAGGGATCTTTAAGTCAAGAGTGAATAGGTTACTTCTAGGCAAGCGTGCTCCATCGTCGACCACATCATCGCTTACCATCATGTGATATGGTGGTCAAACGCGAGCCTATCATTAATAAATAAATAAAAAAAAAGTTTCAGGTTCTCACCGAACATGAGTGTTTCGGGTGGTACCTATTTCAGATCTGGATCGGGAATAAACACTCGGGTGTCACCATTGAACGAATCGTCCGAAACACACAGTAAAAGAGCTTTGCCCCGCTTAGGCGGAGCCCCGCCGTGTCCTCGTGGAGGCTTTCGACGGTGACCACCTAAGCGGCTGGCCCTGGTTCAGGCCATGGTATGGAGCGTCAAGGAATGGGAAACAGTAACCTCCATAAAATGAATGACAGAAACACTTGTTTGGTTTGATTGTTGCGCCCCATCATGGTCTGCGCCCCGTGCCTTGGCACCACTGGTTAGTTATGGCACTGGTTCCACCCACAGCGAGAGGAGTCATTGATTGCCCTCACAATAGGTAACTACATGTACTTGACATGAAAACCACAAACACACTTACACCCAAGTTATCACGACTCAGTAAAACAATGAAATAATACGGCCTACCCCAAATTATTTAGGTAACATTAAATGTTAAATGACAAATACATCAAATTGTCTTATAAAGGGCGACGGTTAACATTCACGATTCAACCGGTTCATTGTTTTGTCAACGTATCCAAACGTGCATTTTGGCGGGAATTCTGACATATGTAACTGTCAGTCATGTGTCAAAATATTTGCCCTTTTAAATTAGGGACAATAGGTATAGTGCACATTTGTACAGTCGTACCGACATTATATACTCAAAGAGCCGTGCCTTAAAATCTGGGTAGTAGAAATCATAATTATAATATATGAATGCATGCAGGTACAGTCAGGGATCAAAAGTGCATTTCCACCTTACCAATGCTAAAATGTCTAAAATTTCTTTGTAGAAGAGGCTCAATGGTGGTAGCATAGAATCTAAAGTATTGAATAAACTAGTTGTGGATTAATGAACTTCTACAACAAATAAATTTTAACCACTTTAGCATTGGTAGAGAGCAAATTCTGCACTTTTGATCCCTGACTGTACATAGTAGGTACATCCGACCATAGTATGATCCACACCAGGGATTGATATGTATCTGGATACGAAGAGCCGCAGGGCGATTCCCAGCCAGCGTAGGTGCTTTAGACTTTTCTTTATGCCAAATTTCACGAATCTGGGTCAACGGGAAGTACCCTATGAATTTTGATTCCCTCGAGAGTCGAAATATACATTTTTTTTTCCATCTTCTTTTTTAATTAACTTCAATCAATCAATCAATCAATCAATACGCTTATTTGCATAATACAGGTAAGTGTAAAAAGGTGTTACATACAGGTATAATAGGTGCGCTGTACTATAACCTAATAAGGTGTGCAAATTTATTAATTAATTAATTTTAAAATTACATTCTGACAAACTAGACAACAATTATTGAATCAAGATTAAAGTCATATAAATTCACATTAAAAGTAGTGTGTCATAGGTAAAAGATAAGTAATTAAGAAATGTCAAGTGGATTATATACATATGTCGCATTAAACAATCAAAAACAAAGTCGATTCAAAGATAAAATTAAACATTAAAATAAACATTGGTCCAAATAAATAAATCATTAAATTACATAATCGCACCTTCGGTAGAACAAGGGCATAATTGCAGTTTTTGCTATTTTACAGGAGAGCTATTTTAAGATATTTATTGCATTCAGTGAGGTCTTGCTCTGTTAATATTGCTCGAAAGTTTTTCTTCTTTGCATGATATAAACTATATACTATATCCTTTTTAGGCGTATAGTTTATTTTTAAGGCATTTCTGTATACTTAACTCATTTTTGCAATTTTTGACAATTGTGCCCTTGTTCTACCGAAGGTGCGTATGTCATATTATTATTGTTGTCATAAATTACTATCATTATTATAATTTTTTGTGTGAGCCATTACTGTTTATCAATATTTTTATCCTGCAAAAACTCCTTGACATTATAGTAACATTTATTTACTAAGAATTTGTGCAGCTTTGACTTGAACTGTGGAAAAGGTAATTGTTTAATATGATCAGGCAATTTGTTGTAGATCAGTGATGTCATACAGATAATACTTTTATTGACAAGTGGACGTTTGATTTTTACACAGCTTCAAGGGATCGCAGACCTGAGTATATGGTTTTAATTTCAACTCGATACCTCCACGCGTTCCTGAGATAAAGGGTTTTGACAGATAGACAAACAGACGGACTACAAAGTTCCGTTTTTTTCCTTTTGAGGTACGGAACCCTAAAAAGGAGGTAAACTAGAGAAACTACAAAATGTTTGATCGATATTGAGATCTAGTTTGAAGCTGAGATGCATTCTATTATTATTTCTTAGAAGACGGGTCTAGCCTGTGTCCCCGATTCTCTACCGCATTCCAATACTTTTGAAACAGCTGACAATTAAACATTTTATAATATTGCAACCTCAGACCAATAAAACATTGGTCTGAGATTGCAACATTGAAAATCGGTTTCATGCATATTTTTTTTATTGCATTTTTTTTGCCACATTGCCAAATAGGTATTGAAAAGTTGAACTATCACGAAGAGTCGAAGAAACAAAAGCTTTATTAATGACGTTAATGATATGTTTAGCATAGTAGCACAGTCGGCCTTATAATGTTCCCGCTGTTGGGACTCAGGCCTCCTCTCTAGGAGAGGGAATGGGCCATAATCCACCACGCGGGCCCAGTGCGGGTTGGTGGATGTCACAATATGTCTTCGAATTTTTGGTTCTAGGACATGCCGGTTTCCTCACGATGTTTTCCTTCACCGTTTTGAGAGCAGTGGTGATAAAATAAATTACACAAAGTAATGCGCCTGGCTGGGTTTGAACCCGCAACCTACAACTCGTAATCGGGGCCGTTACCACTCGGCCACCACTGCTCCCAATGATATGTTTATTAATGTTTAATTAGTAGGTAGGTATCTAGTCCCACCACTATCCGTGCCTCACTGTAGGGTCATCATCATTCATTCTAAATCTAATTCAGCCGAAAGACGTCTAATGTTGGACTCAGGCCTCCCCAAGTGTTGCCACAATGAACGGTCCCGTGTGTCTCGGGTCGTGGGGCTCGTTGGACCGGGACCGTGGTCCCAACTTATACTTGTAATTTTTATTTTTGTAGTAGTATTTTAGGGCCACAATGCATTAAAGTTCAATTACCAAAAAACTGTATTTATTTTAGTTTGCGACTGGGTACTCCATCTCGTTAAGCTCTTCAATCCCCATAGGTGACAGAAGAGTTGACGACATGGAGTATTTGGTCGGGGATGTGCGACCACGGCGAAATAAACAAGAGAGTGTTTGTCGGATATTTGCGACGTCCTTGCTATAAATAGCTACCGCCACTTTTGCGAATGCAAATCCATTTTGTATAGTGTGATCAGCCTGTATCCTCTTCAAAGGTTTGCGAATCATTGTACAATATAATTGACGTGGTTCTAAATTTATGGATTGACAACTTCGTGAGATATAGACGGATTCACATTTTAAGGTCTTAAGTGTGAAGGTAATCACCAAAAAACTCATAGGACTGGACAGAGGCGGCCTGCGCCTGGTGACGGGGACCATCACCGGACACTGCACACTGAATAAGCACCTCCACACAATAGGCATCACAGACAGTCCCCTGTGCAGAGCATGTTTGGAGGGGGAGGAGACAATTGCACATGTGCACCTAGACTGCACAGGTGTCACTGAAATACGCATACGAACCTTAGGATCCTCGAACACCCTTATTGATGCCCTGAAAAACCTAAGAGGCCTAATCTGTTTTTGGAGAGAGGTGGGCTGGTTGGAATGAGCCCACCTAAGGTTATGGCCGCTATGGCCCACGTACAATGGTCCACATAGGACTAAGTGCGGAAACCATACCTAAATAGAATGTGAAGGTAAACTGCCTGAGAATGATCTGAACTTAAAAATGTTTAGAAAGAATGTCACTTTGTCGAGAATTTAAGAACTGCAGTTCTCAAAATGACAGGTTACGACAGGTTTCGGCATGACGCAGGTCCTCACCGGACATGGTAAGTTCGGAAGGTTTCGGCACCGGATTTTTTGCGGAAAAAACGCCCGGGTGTCACTGTCACCATTGTGTGGACCGCCCGGAGGACACGGTGGAGCATACGGTAAAGGTATGCCTCGCTTGGGCGGAGCTCCGCCGTGTCCTCGTAGGGGCGATCGGCGGCAACTACCCCTCGCGCCGGGCCCTGGTAAAGGCCATGGTCCAGGACCTCGAACCTTACATCGCGTGCGCTGCAAAAACTATTGTTGATAGAACAAAATGATGTACCACAACTTGGTACTGGTATTCTTTAAAAAGAAATTATTCTGAAAATAACAGAGCACTATTTATTAAATATCTAAAACAATTAACCAATAGTGATGTTTACCGCTGTTTAGACGCAAATCGTGCATACAACCAATTCCACGAAAATTTTATTATGCTTTATGACCTGTGTTTCCCCCTAACTAGAATTAAAACTTTTAACAAATCAAGACCAAAATGGATCTCACGCGGCCTAAAAATATGCAGCAAACGTAAATGCCATCTCTTGTGGCAATATAGAAAAAATCCAAATGCATCAAATAAAACCACATTCAAGACATATGCGAAGAGATACAAAAAAATAATAAGGCTGACAAAAAAATCCCAAAACGATTACTACATTAGGACTGCCACAAATAGAAGCAAAGCAACATGGAATGTAATTAATGAGATCAAATCTAAATTTCCGATCGATAGCGTAGAACAAATAATTACCAACGACGAAATAATAACCAATCCCAATGACATCGCTAAAACGTTTAATGACTTTTTTCTTGACATTAATAGTAACAATAACAAACAATTCGATACAATTAATAACTCTTCAAATAAATTGACATATAATTCTAATTCTATTTTCTTGACTCCGACAATTCCAGAAGACATTAATAAAATAATAATTTCATTAAAAAATAAAAACAGTACCGGTTATGATGGAATAACGACTAATATTGTTAAAGATGTTGCTGATATAATATCAGAACCTCTAAGCTATATAGTAAATTTATGTATAGAAGAAGGCATATTTCCGGACAAATTAAAAATTTCAATTGTAAAGCCAGTTTTTAAAAAAGGTGACAGAACAAATATGAGCAATTATAGGCCCATAGCGCTATTACCTATCTTTGCCAAAATTCTAAAAAAGGTTATTTATAAATGTCTCTACACCTTCTTCGAAAGCCACAACATCTTTTCTCCATGTCAATATGGTTTTAGAAAAAATAAGTCGATTAATGTAGCAATATATAATTTCTTAGGAAATATAATGACTAATTTGGACAAAGGACTGCCGGCTGTAGCAATATATATGGACATGTCAAAAGCTTTTGACCGTGTTGACCATAATATTCTTCTAAGAAAACTATATGCATACGGTGTGAGAGGCAATGCATACAATCTCATAAAATCATATCTATCTAATAGGCAACAGATTACAGAGATAAGGAAAGTAAACGTATTCACAAAAACAGAAGAAACTTATGCGTCTGAATCCAGAACGGTAGAACTTGGCGTTCCACAAGGGGGTATCTTATCCGCCCCTCTCTTCCTTGTCTATATAAACAACATGCCTTCGGTAATAAATCACGACATGACATTATTCGCTGACGATAGCACTGTACTATTCATCAATGACAATACAATTGACTTAGAATCTGACATTAACGAATCTTTAGTATTAGTAAATGACTGGCTTAATTCAAATAAATTAATGATTAATATTGACAAGACCAAAATAATGAATTTTAAAATAAGATCTCGACGTACGGGTATTTTAAATATCAAGTATCAAGATAAAGACATTGAAGAAACAGAAACAACAAAATTTCTAGGGTTATACGTAGATGACAAAATAAATTGGAAAAAACAAGTCGACTATGTCTGTAAAAAGTTAAGCAAGTTCTCATATGCCCTTCACAGACTAAGGAAAATTGCAAACCTACCAACACTAATAACGGCATACCATGGTTACGTCAGCTCTAACCTTAGATACGGTTTGATATTTTGGGGCAATAGTGTTGATAAGGAACGTGCTTTCATTGCACAGAAACGGTGTGTCAGGGCAATTTTCAACTTACAGAAAACCGAATCGTGTGAACCATTTTTAAAAAAAATGAACGTGTTAACATTACCGTGTTTGTACATTTTTGAGGTCGCAGTTTTTGTCAAAAATAATACTGATCTATTTCAATATCGAACGCGTATACGGCATCAGGACAAGCTAGACATAGTTCCTAGTAAGACTCATTTCTTGCACAAAAGTATTTTCTGCTCGGCTCCGCGTATATTCAATAATATTCCAAGGCCTATAAGAGCAATTACTGAAATAAAATCTTTTAAAAAGAAACTCCATGAACTGTTAGTGAACAAATGCTATTACTCTATGAAAGACTTCTTTGCCGACAAATCACTTTTAAAATATAATCTGCCTGGGTCATGAT
This sequence comes from Mythimna impura, assembly GCA_905147345.3. Lineage (NCBI taxonomy): Eukaryota > Metazoa > Arthropoda > Insecta > Lepidoptera > Noctuidae > Mythimna > Mythimna impura. Next base: position 3,685,044 of record LR990365.1, on the reverse strand, counting down.
GCGTTTTGTGTACGAGAGGCTCCATTAATTTGTAAACTGTTTGATTGTTGAAATTTGTTGCTCCAACAATGTAATAATTTTGAATGTGTTTAGATATTGTTGACATGCATGTAATTTCACTATAGGTACTTACCTACATTGTATTGTACGCCCTAAGGGTGGGACATAGCCGTTCGTAGAAATTAATTAACACCATCTGTATTATGTACAATTACCTATGATCCACAACAATAAAGATGATTTGATTTGATTTGATTTGAACTTTGTAGACCACATTTTTATCTAGAAAAAAGGTCGCGACACCATATGTCTAACTATATTATAGTTATGTCACAATATCTACTTTTTTCAATTTAAAAACTATATTTATTCGCCGCCTCTAAAATAGGAACTTTATTGGTAGCTTGGTATTAGTCCTTATCAAAATAAATTACTTTATAATTAAGTCTGGTTTAGTGCCTGTAAGTATATTTCTTTTTGAATAATTTAATTTGGACATTCTATTCGAAAAATCTTAGTAACTCAATTCGGGAAATGAACAGTTTTCTTATGTAGTTTGTATGGAACCCTCAGTGCACGAATCCGACTCTTCCGAATCGCACTTGCCCGGTTTTTTTTTGTTCAGAAATTGGCAAAAAAAAAAGGAAAATAGGAAGGAAAGAGATAGGGAGGTTGGAAATTGGAATTGGTTTGGAATTTGACTGGCCTGTTGGTCTAGTGGTTAGTGGCCCTTACTGCTATGCCGGAGGTCGTGGGTTCGATTCCCACCCAGGACAAATGTTTGTGTGATGAGCGCGATCATTTGTTCTGTGTCTGGGTGTAATTTATCTATATATGTATGTATTTAGAAATATATAAGTATGTTTATCAGTTGTCTAGTACTCATAACACAAGCTCTGCTTAGCTTGGGACTAGACGGTGTTGTGTGATAGTTGTGGTATATTATTATTATTATCTAATGACATCTCTGCCCTTGAGCGAGAGGGCAAGTCAGACTTTTACTGACTAAAACCCACTCCTGTTCCTTCTTTGCCTTCGTTCCAGGGCCCCGTGGTTCTCTTTCGCACAACCCATGGCCCCAGTAGGCTTTGACTTTGCTGGCCTCCTACGGTTTTGTTTACATAGATCCTTGAGGCGCGCGTGGAACAGTACGCGCCGCCCTGCGTTCAAAAATAAGGTTAGAGTTAACTCTAATGACGTCATCAGGGTAGATACTCAGAGTTAATTAGGTTAACTCTAGGGTAGCTACTCGAGTTATAAAAGAACGACCCTGGGTTACAACTCGAAGCATTTTTGAACGGTTAGAGTAACGACCCTACCCTACTCTGGTTATTTTTGAACGCAGGGCAGTCGACGACTAGGGCTCGGTCCGGACGGTTACCGGACGGTCAGCTACCCATTGCTCGCCGTCCGCAAGCCTGCGTACTTATAGACCCCTAGGTTGTAGCTATCAGAAAAATATATCCGAAATTACATAGGTAACAAAACATCTCTGCTAGGCACATGAGTACCTAATTATTCGCAGTTTCAAGTACAAAACAAATAGATACTTATTTTTAAAATGGATTCCCCCAGTGACCTTGTTTCAAAAGTAACGCTTAATTTTACGTAATCATTTAGTAAACCGAGTTGCTCACTTGACATCGTAATAAACGCGAGTTATTTGCGAAATAACCACAGAGGCGATTTGTTGGGCCATGGTTTTAAATGTTACATGGATATATGGAGCAGTGGTGGCCGAGTGGTAACGGCTCTGACTTACGAGTTGTAGGTCGTGGGTTCAAACCCAACCAGGCGCATTACTTTGTGTAATTTATTTCATCACCACTGCTCTCAAAACGGTGAAGGAAAACATCGTGAGGAAAACGGCATGTCCTAGAACCAAAAATTCGAAGACATGTGACATTCACCAACCCGCACTGGGCCCGCGTGGTGGCGTCTCTAGGAGAGGGAATGGGCGTTACGGCCCATTCCCTCTCCTAGAGAGGAGGCCTGAGTCCCAACAGTGGGAACATTATAAGGCCGACTATGCTATATAGATATCTAAATATGGGCTGGCGCTGCAAAATGCCACCTAGCAGCTTTAGACTCGGTGGAAAGGCGTGCGAAGAGGCTAATTGGGGATCCAGATTTGGTTAAGTCCAATCTACAAAGCCTGGAACACAGGCGTAGGGTAGCCAGCCTTTCGGTATTTTACAGAATGCATTTTGGAGAATGTGATGAATTGTATGACTGATTCCACCATCTCATTTCTACCTTCGGACAACCCGGCGTACAGCGAGTATCCACCCTTACGTTGTAGAAATCTCTACGGTTCGGACTAAGCGTTTCGCCTCGTCGTTCATACCGCGTACATCGAAGGACTGGAACAATTTGCCCGCTGCGGTTTTCCCGTCCGATTATAATTTAGGTGTCTTCAAGGCTAGAGTGAATAGGCTCTTAATAAACTAGTGCGCCTCACCATCAACGATTGCATCACTGCTTACCATCTGGTGGGATCGCAGTAACTACTGGTTTATATCATAAAAAAAAACATCCTGAAAGTATTTTTTTTACGGTGGAAAATCATCAAATAACTTCTCTTGCCCTAGAGCGAAGCGGGAGGGCGTGTCAGACTGTTACTGACCTTTACACCTATGTTCTTTCAGTTGCCATTTAGCGGACTTCGCGGCTTCTAGGACTACGAGTTTCCTTTTCATAAGTTTTCCCATGAAGAGTCTAACAGGCATCGACCCTGCTGGGCCCCTACTACGGCTTTGCTGACATCTCTTTGAGGCGCGCATGGAACACTACGCGCTTTATTGAAGCAGCATTCATATTTTTATCGTGCGATGCCATTAAGCAAACATGCTATTTAATTGGCAAATCACTCGCATTGACAGATCACTTATCTGTTGAACATTCACAGTAAGTACTGTGGTGACCGTGCACGTCCCACTAATCTATACATATAATAAAACAGTAAAATGGTGGAGCGTTGGTATTAGTTGGCGAAAAAACTACTGAACCAATCCTGTTCAAATTTTGCATACATAATCCTTATAGGCCGGGTCAACTGTTAGGCTACATATTATCACGCTATTTGCTATGGGGGGTGAGCAATAATCCAAAATGTCGACATTGAACGACATTTGCCACGTTCGATCCCCAGCTACAGTTAAAAATTTTGTCATTATTTTATCTTCTTTTTTGTAATAAAATAACTTTTACCATTTTTTCAAAATAAAATTGACATTTCTATTCGATATCTTCTAAATATTTTGTAAAAACTAATCAAAACACATAATAAAATCAAAGCGGCGAGTAAAATCACGTACTCAAATGTAAATATGACACCACACGCAATTCAGATACTCGCAACGCCATCTAAAGACTGAAAGTAGAAATAATGATGACAATGATAGTTGAACGTCATATTTGATAGATGGCATTGTGTATTTTACGTAATTTTCTAAGTGGCGGAAGAATGACCATCGCCCAAGTTTGCAGACAGTTTTATTGTTTAAAATTGGACGAAAACCGTTATGATTAAACTGGAGTTAGACGGAGACATTTTTAATCCTACTTCTTTTTTTCCCCGTGGTTGTAACAAACTAATTGACCGTGATTATTCAAGGGATACCAACCAAAGGCGATAAAAGTAAATACTTATATGTATTTAATTATTGACTTTAAAATAACATGGCCAAATTTTCGGAAGGGGTAGCATGGCACCTTGCGTTGGAAGGCCCCCAGGTGGACCGATGACCTGGTGAGGGTCGCGGGAATCCGATGGATACGAGACGCACAGGACCGGTAATTATGGTGGCACTTGGGGAGGTCTATGTCCAACAGTGGACGTCTTTCGGCTGAAATGATAATGTTAATGATGGCACCTTTATTTTTCTTTTTTTAAGGGTGGAAGTGATCCAATGACTTCTCCCACTCTGGTTGGAGCGGGAAGGCGTGTCAAACTTTTACTAACTAAAACCACACCTGTGTCCTTCAGTTGCCCTTTGCGACATCTCTTTGAGGAGCGCGTGGATCATTACGCGCTGTTGACGACTGGGCTCGGTCCGGTCAATTACCGGACGGCCGGACGGCTGTGGACGACCGATTGCTGGTTGTCCGTGAGCACGCGTCTACCGTGGCTGGTCGTCGGGGTCAGAATCTCGGCTCGGCGTGAGGACGTTCGTTCCCTCACGCGTGCGGCCTCCTCCTTCACTAGCATTACGGCTTTGCAGAAGGAGGTGACCGCCTGCCATTCCTCCTCGCTCTGGACCATAGCCTAAAGTCACAAGGCCCGGCGCGAGAGGTGAGTGACGCCGATTGCCTCCACGAGGACAACAGATACCTCTGTGTGCTCCACTGTGTCCACCTTGCGGCCTAATAATGGTGTGTTTTGTTATTAGCAGTCACTGCTTCATATAAAGCTGGGTCGAAAGGTTTGCGTTCCTGATCACAGTTCGACAACGTATGATGTATCTCAGATTCCTTCCGTCGACATCCGTACGTTACCTCCTTGCAGTGAGTGGTGACCAACACTGGAACCACCCTCTGAGGGAGGCCAGTCTCAGGGATAACACTAATTGGCTGCTACATTTGTTTACCGGAATTTAATTGTTTTATGGATACACAAGCTCAGGACTGTTGAGGGTGTTTCACGCGGTTTCTGTTCCGGATTCGGTTGGAAGTACTCTGATATTACCATTTTACAAATCGCCCGGAGGACCCGTTGTAGCATGCGGTGGAGGTCTATCCTGCTTGGGTGAACCGCCGTGTCTTCATAGAGGCAATCGGCGTCAGTGACCTCTCGGTTTGGCCATCAATATGCGAGTTCGATTGGACAGGGATACACGCGTTCAAGATTTCACCGAAATTCATTCAAAAGTTGGAGACTCTTCATAGGGTAGTTCCCACTATGGAATAACATTTGTCTGATATACGAGGACGTCAGTCAAATACACACCAAAAAATCCTAGGTAAATGAACAAGTAATTTTTACGCCCCAAATGATCAAGCTGCAACAATCAATTCAAGCATGCTCTCGCAAATTCTTCATAAGTACTGTTGTGGAGGAAGATAGTTGATGATGATGGTAATTTTTGGATTCACTGGCTTTTTGGCTTTGCACCATCAGTGCAAACGTTATCCAGCTGAAGGTCGGTGTCCCGATTATGTTCCTTCGTTTACCTCTACCAATGCTGTCTGACGGCTTAAACTCTTCAGTGAAACATTATTGAGGCGAAAATTTTACAGGAGGTAACTCTTTCGAACAATCTCGCAGTCTTAGCAGACATTGGCCCTAGAGGGCCCTATCCATTTGCTGACATCATTATGAGTCGCGCGTAGGTTACTACGCGCCGTCGATTCAGGATTGCTTTGACCAGATGACCGGACGGCTCCACCGCAATCGCCCTGCGGCTTTCAACACCTGGAGCATCACTTCCCTCATCATCCTTCATAGTTTCAGCCACCTTCTTCGATCGTAGTGCTTCACTGAAGGAGGCTACTGGTTGGCATTTTTTTCCACTAATCGCCTCCATGAGGACACGGCGGCGCCGGCGCTCCTACCAAGCGGGACTGACTTCCACCGTAAGTTCCATCGTATTCTCCGGGCGATCCGCACAATGGTGAGACTCGAGTGTTTCTTTTCGCTGAATTCGATACAGATACCTCCTGAAACACCCACATCCGGTGAGTCCTGCACAAAGAGAGGATGCCGTGATGCCTCTGTAGCCACTCCTCAAAGACAGGCATTACCGCTGCGATTGTGACGTGCTCACTGTGACAATGTTGTTTTGCCGGAACATAAACCAGAAACATACATAAACTAGTGCCTTTTCCCTTGGGGTAGGCAGAAATGCCAACTGCTACGACCCTTACATACTCTTTCGATTCATTGACGTTCATACATCTGGATCTGGACGAGTACATAACATGTATCCTGAAGGTAATTTGCGTTTTTACCTTTAACAGTTTTATGTGAAAGTACAATAAATAATTACGATGCTTTCAGAATGAATTGCAAGCACAGAATGATTGTACAGTTTTACCAACTTAATGTAGACGAAGTCGCGGGCAACAGCTAGTAATTACTAACTTGCAAACTGGCACTTGCAACTTTTAAGGTTTATGCTTTGATTTTATACTTGTCGGTTTATGTTATAAAAGTTTAGGTTTGTATTGATGTTCAAACAACAGACAGGGAGACGTCATACAAAAGTCGAGACGTATTTTTATAGAAAATGTATTTGAAAGTGCTTAATACGATAAAATAATAGTTGAATCTAACCAGAAGCCTTTCATTGCGTCTCCATCCCTACAGTACTTAATCAAAATATTAGATACCTATTATAAGGGCAGAAGTTTCTGAGTGTGTCTATATTGGTTACATGTTCACACTCCGCTCTCGAACAGCTGAACGGATCTCGATGAAACTTGGCACATTTAGACCATGTCTTGTGCACATAGGATAGTTTTTATCCCCAGAATATAACAGACAGACAGTTCCCTGTGCAGAACATGCTTGAAGAAGAGGGAAAAGATCATTGCGCATGTGTCTCTTGACTGCACAACCCCCCTAGCCAAGTTACAACCGTTTCGTTTCGATTCTCTTTTCGTCGATCGCCTCGAGTAGGCCACGCCTCAGATTCCTTTATTCTGACGTCATCTTAACGCTCAGTTACGTGGTCAGAACAAAGGAATAGGAGGCGTGGTCGACTCGAGGCGATCAACGAAAAGAGAATCTAAACGTAACGATTGTAACTTGGCTAGGGGTCTGATACAAGCATGCGAATCCTAGGATCCCTGAATTCGCTTACAGACGCCCTGAAAAACCTGGGAGGCCTAATCTGTTTCTGGAGAGAGGTGGGCTGGTTGAAATAAGCCCACCAAAGGTTTTGGCCGCCATGGCCCACGTACAATGGTCCGCATAGGACTAAGTGCGGAAACCAGACTCCGATAGATAGATACAGGGAGTATGTCCCCAGGAGGTATTAATTTATGATGTGTCAGAATTTTGTAGATACAATTCAACCCTTTAAGAGCGCCCAACTCGAGGTACATTTTCATACAACCGCTCTTACGTGATTATGATGTTATTACACATCTTTCTTTAGATATTTTGGATATACAGATATCTTGTGGATATTATCTAGACTTCTATGGAAATCAAAATATAAATTTGTGTAAAACCAATCCAGTAAAGACCTCTGAAAATCTGCTATTTTACGTGAACTTTTGCCCTCCATAATGTACTCATATATTAAAAATATAAAAAAAACTTAAAAAAAACTTGTATTTCCTGGAACAAGTTTTGTGAAATATTCGAGTAAATCACGAAATTACCGAATGCTAACAGAGTTTTCAGGCGTTATCTCTCTTTTTTCGCGTTGCCTCTTCGTCAAACATCGCGTTGGATTGCGTTAGATGAAGTTTCTTATTCTGTGGATGAAGTAACAAGCTTTTAAACCATGCTCGATGTTGACGATATGCGAGTGAAAAAGGAGCCTCTTAACAGCTTGCGTCGGATTGGTCCGACGAAAGTTTTCGTGTCCGGGTACTCCATCTCGTTTAGCTCTTCAATCCCCATAGGTGACAGAAGAGCTGACGAGATGGAGTATTTGGTCGTGGATGTGCGACCCTGGTGGAGTAAACGCGAGAGTGTTTGTTGGATTATATATCCGACGTAAGCGGCTAAACGGTTATTAAAACTTATGATTTTCCGACTACTACGAGTAACATTGAAGAAATCCCTGTCTATTCATTAGTGTACACACTTATCTATAATTTGAGTGCCACTTGTGCAGTTTACGTGATATTTTATCTGAAGATATATATCTCTTTTTGCAAAAACCAACTAAATGCACCAACATTTTTGCATTATTATATTATTATTATCGGGCAGAATGGAAGAAAAAAACGTGTTGCGCCGACCCCAAATAACACGACAAGGGCAGGAAGATGATGATGATGATATTATTATTATAGTTTATTCATTACTTTAAACATATAAATTATATTTTTAAATATTACAATAAAAACATTTAAAAATATAAAAAAATAGTGTCCCACCGGTATCGAGAACAGGTTCCAAGCTACTCAGGTCAGGGCTCCAGAGAAAGGAACCTCCTAACAATACGAGCCGTGTCCAGGAGTACCGCTTTCTGGATCAAGCCCTTGATGCAGCCGCCTAATGCGAGCCTCCTAAGGTGTTGGTCGAGGCTCTTGGCTATTAAGCCATTGGCTGACACGACTATCGGTACAATGATCGCCGAGTCTACATCCCACATGTCGACAACCTCGCGAGCCAAATCAATATACTTGATTATATTATTATTATTTAGGTACTATATTCGATCAAATCTGTAGGTTATTTACTTTTTGCGGAAGCTATCTGTGCAAATAAGTGTTGCAACTAATAACCGGTTTTACCTGTAGATTCATCTTGATGAGACGAATGGATAGCTATATTTAACCTAATTTGGGTAAAATATTGCAGATAGTTGGTTCTTGCAATAAGGGTACGCCGTACGATATATAGGGTGACTGGCAATTAGTGTACGATACTTAAAGACGTGATTGTGCTCATGATAACAAACAATTTTTATTATGGGAGCAAAGCCGAAATCGCGAAAAAAATATCAGCGGTTCAGTACATTAGGCAAACATAAATGTACTGCTAACAGCTGATTTTTTTTTCGCGATTTCACCCTATACATATAAAAGGCAAAGTCCCATGGACCTCGAACGCTGATATTTTGTACAGAGTTCCCTTTTATGTTGTACTAGTCCCTGCCAGCGGTTTCGCCCGCGTAAAAGTAGTTTTCTCCATACATACTTTGGGCCCCCTTACATCCCCTTATGGGGAGGAATTTGAAAAATCCTTGTGCAAAATTTCATGTTCCTAGTCCCAGTAGTTTCGGCTGTGCGTTGATATGTCAGTCAGTGGCGTGCCAAATACCTTTAAAGGGGGCAAGCCAAGGAACCTTGACTTATCTACTACCTACCCAAGTACCCATTTACCTAATATGTCGAATAAAAAAAACTCGCGCTATAATCCGCCGTCACGTATCATCAGTGCAAAATCTCTTGCTGTAATGCTGATTAATTGCTACATTTTCATTTGTTATTAATAAGATAGAAATTAAGTATACATCATACCTGTATCATAAATGATTTAAAATATATAAGAGCCATCTATTGATAATTTTTGGCAACTCTTGCTCGCTCACAACAAAATTCTAGCTGGCTACTTTTGAATAATCCACTAGATGGCGCACAAAGTAGTAATCAATGAAATCATTTGTTTACGATATTGATATGTAATATAATTAGCATAGCAAATACTCACAATTTAAACAGCCATAGAGTATACAACAGCATAGCCGTTCTTCGTTTCTTTATCACACACTTAGAAATTTCATCACATAACTGTCGAGAACACGGATATCGGTCGAGAAATAGAACCAAGTTTTTGTTCGCGGTTTACCAAAACTACAGAATGAAATAACAGCATTTGAGAATTCTGATGTCTTTTCATAGCACCAGCGAAGTTATTAGTCATTATAACCTGATGTATTCCAAGCATTCTTATCGTTTGAGAAAAATATGCAACACGAATGAAACTGCCTATTATGTGATTTAGTTTTCTGAGAAATATTCAAATCAGGGGTAGGTTTACCCGAAGTTACGAGATCATATTTATCTCTAAAAGTCAAAGTATTTACCTGGCCAAGTATTTTTTCCACACATTTTAATCCGTCACAAGGAACAATTGCATGTATTTCCGAATTCATTTCAAAGATAACTTTAATCACTTCAAAACCAAGTAAGTTACAGTAATAACTAATCATAAAACTTTAAATGACAGAAATCAAAAATCTTTGTTAACAAAACACACGTAAAAGTAAACACGATTTAACCGCTCAAAGCAAATTTGAACTAATTTGTTTGCGGAACTGTTTTACGCGTCATAGATAGAGGGCGCCTGTTTGCGTAGTAAAAGTGCGCCTTGTAGTAAAATCCATTCATCAAAAATTTCAAGCCCGGAATATTTTAAAGAAAAAATGTTCGATGAGTACTTGCACACAGTATAAAATTTTACTCACACAGACTCACATTTTTATGTTTTTATAGGGAAAAGTGAGATGGCAGATCAAGCCTCATAACAAGCCTTTGCGCCAGACAGAGGCAGCAACACACTAGTGTTCATCTCTTTTTTTTGTTAAGTGTTAGAGTGAGATCGGAGAGATGGCGCTCAGAGCGGCAACATTGCATAATGTGCATACGTCCTCGGTATCGGGCGTGAATGAACACGAAATGGCAACAGCGCGTAAACGCGTAAGCGCGCGAAGTTTAAAAATTAGAGTTTTATTTAATTTAATTCTTTTGTTCTATGATATAGATGACTGTGGTGTGGTGAGGTATTACTTTCACATCAAGCCAGGCTTTTTAACTTGTATTGCTCGCACGTCGCTGATGTCAGTCAGTCAGTTTCTCCTTTTAAATATATAGATAGACATGTCACAGGAAAATTGCAGACTCCGTATGATTATAAGATTATAATATTTCTCGATATAATTATGAAAAAATCGTTTAGTATACGACAAATCACATCCAAATTCATTAGTTTCTAATATAACCATAGATATCCGAACATAACCGTGTTTTATTTAGAAAAAATAGTTTACAATTTCTCGCGATATTTTACAATCTTATATTATTTCTGCCCGAGCTGTTTTTTTTAATCAAATTGTCAATTTTTCTATATTTATTTTTTGACGCAAGTCAGATAAAATTATGACCGATAACCTGGTGAGGGTTGCGAGAATCCGATGGATGCGAGACGCACAGGACCGGTCATTATGGTGACATTAGGGGGAGGTCTATGTCCAACAGTGGACGTCTTTCGACTGAAATGATGATGATGATGAAGAAATCAGAGTAAAAATTTGACAATTTGATTACAGCGCAACCTACCAGATCCAATTATATTTTCACACATTCCAGGGCTCCCACTCAAATATACATACAAAACTTTCATCCAAATCGGTCAAGCAGTTTAGGAAGAATTAGGTGACAAACATACGTACAGAAGAATTATTATACATCTAATTAAAGATGAGGATATAGTTGTAATCTTTTTACATAAATATGATTAAGTTAGTCCAAGGTAAAAACTATAAAAATATTTGTTATTAAATTAAAATAATAATTATCTAACTATTGTCAAAATGTTAAGTATTTAAATTCGTATGGAGATTACAAAAGATAAATTATAATTAATCAGCAAATTAAATATTATTCACACGGTTCTTTGACTGGCCTGTTAGCTTAGTGGTTAGTGGCCCTGACTGGTAAGCCGGAGGTTATGGGTTCGATTCCCACCCAGGACAAATGTTTGTGTGAATACTACAATCATTTGTTCTGTGTCTGGGTGTATGTTATCTATAATATGTATGTATTTAGAAATATAAAAGTATGTTTATCAGTTGTCTAGTACCCATAACACAAGCTCTGCTTAGTTTGGGACTAGACGGTGTTGTGTGATAGTTGTGGAATATTATTATTATTATACCCAAAAAATTATCGGTAGGTACGGTAGGCGCAGTGATAGAGCGTTCGGCGGCTGCTCCGCATGTCGCGAGATCCATTCCTGCACGGAACAATATTTGTATTGTCTACAGATGGTATGCCAATAGTGGTGGGCCAGTGGTAACGGTGCCGACTTACAAGTTGAAGGTCGTGGGTTCAAACCCAGCCAAGCGCATTACTTTGTGTTATTTATATGTCATCACCACTGAACTCAAAACGGTGAAGGAAAACATCTTGAGGAAACCGGCATGCCTCCAGACCAAAACATGTGACATCCACCAACCCGCACATGGGACCGCGTGGTGGATTGGGGCCCAATCCCTCTCCTAGAGAGGAGGCTTGAGTCCCAGCAGTGGAGACATAGGGATGATACTATGCTTATGCTAGTCATCATCATCATCATCATTTCAGCCGAAAGACGTCCACTGTTGGACATAGGCCTCCCCCAAATGTCGCCACAATGACCGGTCCTGTGCGTCTCGCATCCATCGGATTCCCGCGACCCTCACCAGGTCATCGGTCCACCTTGTGCGAGGCCTTCCAACGCTGCGTCTTCCGGTAGATACGTGGTCGCCATTCCAGAACCTTTCGTCCCCATCGACCATCTGTTCTGCGAGCAATGTGCCCTGCCCACTGCCACTTAAGTTTGGCGATTCTTCGGGCTATGTCGGCAACCTTGGTTCTCCTGCGGATATCTTCATTTCTGGCGCGATCACGCAAGGAAACTCCGAGCATAGCCCTTTCCATTGCCCTTTGAGTGACTTGAGTGGCAAAAATGAAAAGTAAAGTACTTAACTAACTAAAATCTTTACTTTTATTTGTTTATTTAAGTACGAGTATATCAAACATAAAAACTTTTTACAAAAAAACAAAAACCGACTTCACTAAAAAAAACACTAAAAGGATCAAAATAACTTTAATTTCGGAAGTCGGTGTTTCTATAATAGTTTTGTCTCTTCGTTATTTAATACCGACTTCCGAAATTAAAGTTATTTTGCACTTTTCAGTGTTTCTTTTTAATTTGAAGTCGGTTGTATTTTATTTGTAATAAGTTATTTATTTTACACTTTTTAGTAATGGTCTACCTATGGTCCACCACTAAAAAGTACCCCTCAGCCAAACTTAAATACCTTATAGCCAGAGTGCATCTCATGACAATTCTAATAATCCCAAACTCGGTTAGATTACATTAATTTATTACAAAGTTCCGGTGCCTAACTTCAGGCTTCACCATCAGATCAGGTCGATATATTCCCCCTCTACTTTCAGTCAGTCATTGACTACACGTATAAACAAAGCAATTTTACTTGTTACGACGGTTCTGCTGTGATCCTATGAGGAGTTCTGTTCCATATCTTCGAAGTTCATGATCAGATCATAACAATATTTCTATGGGACCAATTCGGAAACATAACCTTTCAAACTAAAAATTTTTTTTCAAAATCGGTCTACAATTGACCGAGAAATCGGTGAACATACATAAAAAATAAAAATAAAAAACATACATTCAACCGAACATATAACCTCCTCCTTTTTGAAGTCGGTTAAAAATAGTCTTGTCCAAACATTTATTGCTCCAGGAATTTTGGGAACAATCTGTTCCTTTTGCACAGAATAAGAAATAGTACAAGTTCTTTTGTGCGACATTGTTGCTCCAGCTTTGGAAAACAAGCATTCGCTTGGAACCTATGAGAGGGATTTCGTTCTGATGCATACTGAAATTTCAAATTACATTCACTCAGTCGATTCGATTCGATACCAAGTAGGTACTTTTTTTTTTTTTTTGGGTGGGAAAATCATCTAATGACATCCCCCGCTCTTGGGCGGAGCGCGAGATAGTGTCAGACTTTTACTGACTAAAAACCCACTCCTGTTCCTTCTTTGCCATTTTTTTTTCCAGGGTCCCGGGGGTCACTTTCGCATCACCCATGGCCCCAGTAGGCCTCGACCCTGCTGGGCCCCTACGGTTGCTGACATCTCCCTGAGGCGCGCGTGGAACACTACGCGCCGTCGACGACCTGGGCTCGGTCCGGACAGTCACCGGACGATCGGACGGCGAGCCCCCCATTGCTCGCCGTCCGCAAGCCCGCGCCTACGGTGGCCGGAAATCGGGATCGGAATCCCGGCGGCGGTTGGGGCGTGAGGACTGTTGCCTCACGCGATCGGCCGCCTCCTTTGCTAGCATTACTGCTTCGCAGAAGGAGGCGACCGCCTGCCACTCCTCCTCGCTCCGGACCATGGCCTGTACCAAGGCCCGGCGCGAGAGATCGCTGCCGCCGATCGCCCCCACGAGGACACGGCGGTGCTCTGCCCAAGCGGGGCACACCTCTACTGTATGCTCCACCGTGTCCTCCGGGCGGTCCACACAATGGTGGCACCCGGGCGTCTCTTCTGCACGAATCCGGTGCAGGAACCTCCCGAACTTACCATGTCCGGTGAGGACCTGCGTCATGCGGTAGGTAAGGACGCCGTGAGGTCTTTCCAGCCACTCCTCAAAGAGGGGACTTATGGCCATAATTATGGCGTGCCCAGCACACCAAGTAGGTACTTTAGTTTTGATCGAGTAAGTATCGCAAGATTGATTCGATGCTGTTATTACTTGGTATTGAAACAAAAGTATCGAGTACTTACTTACTCATATTTACTAATATTGGAATATCCCCAGTCTGATGTCACATCTAAAATGATTCATATAGAAAGTAAATAATAATAATATTAACATTGAATTCACATTCGCGCTGAACCATGACTTTTTAAAACTTGATTTTGCCAATGAAAACATGAAATTGTGGGATAAACAATATACTAAATTATCAGTTTTTTTCCCAATAATAGATAACTTACCTACTTAGATTTGACATTTTGTCAACCTTTTTTGGTGTTATTTTTATATGCGTTTTATTGTGCATATTAATATTTTCAGTATGTATATTATATACCTATATTATAATACCGATCGAGTGTTTATATAGGTACCTACCTACATAATATATCTACTTTTTTCATATTTTTAATTTACGAATACATTATAAAGGGTCAAAGTTCACGCAAAACAGCAGATTTTCAGAGATCTTTACTATATTAATTTTACACCAATTTATATTTTGATTTCTATAGAAACTTACTTATTATATAGCCACTGAATGTCAGAAAATGTGTGTATTATAACGTACATAATCATGTAAGAGTGGTTTACCGAAATGTATCTCGAGTTGGCCGCTCCTAAGTGCTTGAATTACTCTACCCTACTCTACCCTACTCTACCCTACTCTACCCTACTCTACCCTACTCTACCCTACTCTACCCTACTCTACCCTACTCTACCCTACTCTACCCTACTCTACCCTACTCTACCCTACTCTACCCTACTCTACCCTACTCTACCCTACTCTACCCTACTCTACCCTACTCTACCCTACTCTACCCTACTCTACCCTACTCTACCCTACTCTACCCTGGAGCGATGGAGCTATACACCCTATATAGCTCTATCCCTTTAACAGTTCAGTCTACACTCACAACACGCACCCGGTAAACGTCGCGTGCTAAGTTAATATAGGCGCGACGTGCACTAACCTCACACACTCATGACTCTACATTCGATGTAATCACGCATTTGGACGTGTTGGACGGTTCGCGCGTTCCAAATCGCTACATGGGCGGTGTTACACAGTACAATGCCGCCCACACTCCCACCTCGGCCCCTTAGTCTGGAGCGCAACCGGCTAGATCTGGAAATGTAACAGACGGGGGTCATCATCCTCAGTGGATAGCGCCACCCAAGCCGGCACCTCTGTCGCTGGTCGTCGTCGCCGGGCCTCCTCCGGGTAACCGGAGGTCTCACCTGGCGGCGACTGACCGCCGAGGTGTCGCGAAGTAGCGGCAATGTATACGCACAAGGCCGCGGCGCTTCCCCACTGAACTAACACACATTCACACACAGGTAAGCATTGCATGCACGCTTGCCATGGGCCACGGCCTATATGGCCCCCCAAACGCTGTGTCCGTTGTGACGGACACCTACCCCTACCGCGGGATAAAGGCTTAGCCTACACCCCGCCAGCCGCGCCCCCTTGCGGGGACGCGGAGTTCAGTCTAGTTCGTCAAATGTATCGCGTTTAGAGCTCGCGGTACGGTCTCTAAACATAATACTTTTAGTATGTGCGTTTATTATGTGACAAAAACATTACACGTGACATAAACATTATTAGGTATATCTAGAAAGTAAATAATAATAGTTATTATTAACATTGAAATCACTTTGAACCATGACTTTTAAAGTCTAGATTTTTATATGAAAAAAACAAAGATAAAGTTGAGGGGTAAACAATATTAATTTAGTCCAGTTTTTTCCATAAAAACGTACTTTATCAATTTTTTTAGTTTTTTTTTTGGGGTTCCGTACCCAAAGAGTAAATACGGGACCCTATTACTAAGACTGTCCGTCTGTCTGTCACCAGGCTGTATCTCATGAACCATGACCGCTAGACAGTTGAAATTTTCACAGATGATGTATTTCTGTTACCGCTATAACAGCTAAAACTAATAACAGACTAAAATAAATATTTAAATTGGGCTCCCTTAAAGCAAACGTGATTTTTTTTCTGTTTTTTGCTTGATATTAATAACGGCAACAGGTAGGCGCTTCAAATATTCAAAGAATATTTAGACTTACTTAGCCCGCCGTCCGACCGTCCGGTAACCGTCCGGACCGAGCCCAATTCGTCGACGGCGCGTATTGTTCCACGCGCGCCTCTAGGAGTTATCAGCAAATCGTAGGGGCCCAGCAGGGTCGAAGCCTACTGGGGCCACGGGTAGTGTGAAAGCGAAACCCGGGGCCCTTCGATGAAGGCAACGAAGGAACAGGAGTGGGTTTTTAGTCAGTAAAAGTTTAACACTATCTCCCGCTCCGCCCAAGATTTGTCATTAGATGATTTTCCCACCTAAAAAAACAGGTACCTACTTGTATTTACACTTTAAAAATTAGTAATGATTAAAATAAAAATTTAAGGGGGACCCCCATACAATAAACGTGATTTTTTTGCCTATTTATAGTGTCTATGTTGTATAGATAATGTTGTACGGAACCGGAACCCTTCGTGACCGAGTCCGACTCGCACTTGGCTGCCTTTTTATATTTGTATAACTTATAATCTGATATTGAGATTTTTTACGTTTGAAACTCAATTTTCGTTGAAACGTCATTAGAATATTTAAATGTTTGATAAAAAGAAAAAACTTGAATTAAACAAGGTTAGAGTTGAAGAAGACGATTTTTTAATGAGACTAAAGTTTACTTGTGACTTTACTTTGAAAAGATACCTCTTATTAACTTTATTTACGTCAAACGTAGGTCCCGGTTGTCAGTTGCACATACTTTTTAACCGACTTCAAAAAAAGGAGAAGGTTCTCAATTCGGTTATATTTTTTTTTCTTTTATCATCATTTTTAGGGTTCCGTACCTCAAAAGGAAAAAACGGAACCCTTATAGGATCACTTTGTTGACCGTCTGTCTGTCAAGACTCTTTATCTCGAGAACGCGTGGAGGTATCGAGTAACCATATACTCAGGTTTGCGGTCCCTTGAAGCTGTGAAAAAATTAAACATCTGAGTTAACGGGAAAAAAAGATGTCGCAAAAAACGTGTATTTCGACACTCTCAATGGAATCAAAATTGACCTAGAATCCTGAAATTTGGCATGAAGCATGGTCTCATAACTCAAGTATAGGAAAACAATCTGAAAACAGTATTGTGTAGTTACGTCACAAAAAAAAAACTGTTTTGCGATTGGGAAAAATCTTCGTAACTCGATTTGGGAATTGAACTGTTTTCATAGGTAAGTTTGTACGGAACCCTCAGTGCGCGAGTCCGACTCGCACTTGCCCAGTTTTTTTGTTAGTAATGAGTAACTGTTGCCAGTGCTTCGTCCGCATAAAAGTAGAAAATATAAAACCGACTAAATATTCAGTTTCGACCAAGAAAACTGGTTTCGGCTAGAGTTTTGAGTTCTGCCAAAAAGAGCCGAATATTCGTCACAATTACTGGCGTCCGTTGTGTCTGAAAACTGATTGTCTCATTCGTCTATGTATGTAACCATTTTGAGTAAAATAAGTAATAAATAATATGGACGAAAATCTAATTAATTTTTGGTCCATATTAATCAATGTTAACCAACCTACCTATAAAATTACACAATAAATGTTTGTAAAAGACGAGAGCAGGGAAGGAATTGATGTAATTTTAGGACACCCCGACACGGAAAGGTTAGGTTAGGGTTATTAGGTTAGGGTTCCGTACCTCAAAAGGAAAAAACGGAATCCTCATAGGATCACTTTGTCGTCCGTCCGTCTGTCTGTCTGTCTGTCTGTCTGTCAAGACCCTTTATCTCAGGAACGCGTGGAGGTATCGAGTTGAAATTAAAACTATGTAGGTACTCAGGTTCGCGGTCCCCTGAAGCTGTGAAAAACCAAACTTCTGAGTTAACGAAAAAAAAAGATACGGCCGTTTATGTCGCAAAAGACGTATATTTCGATTCGACACTCTCAAGGGAATCAAAATTCATAGGGTACTTCCCGTTGTCCTAGAATCTTGAAATTTTAAATTAAGCAAGGTCGCTGTAAGGGCAATAGCCTTTACATATAATGTTGAATGTTGTGAAATGAAAGGATGTTATTGTTCTATAAATAATGTTTAATAATACACTTCACTAATTTAATGTTACTTAAAAATGTTAAATAAATGTTACTTAAAGAGACTAATAAATGTTCTATAAAATGTTAATAAAATGTTAAATGTTACGAGAGTTCGGTGCCAAACGTACTACTGACGCACTTGTGTTCGTGACGATACAGCAAACCTACTTTTACCCGGTTTGCAATAATTACTAACTAGGTCTAAGTCCAATGTACGGATGCTGACCGTACATCTTGGCCGCCCGGCGTCCTCACCTACCGCATGACGCAGGTCCTCACCGGACATGACAAGTTCGGGAGGTTCCTGCATCGGATTCAGGCGGAAGCAACGCCCGAGTGTCATCACTGTGCGGACCACCCAGAGGACACGGTGGAGCATACGGTGGAGGTGTGCCCCGCTTGGGCGGAGCACCGCCGTGTCCTCGTGGAGGCAATTGGCGGCAGCGACCTTTCGCGTCGGGCCCTGGTTCAGGCTATGGTCCGAAGCGAGGAGGAATGGCAGGCGGTCGCCTCCTTCTGTGAAGCAGTAATGCTAGAGAAGGAGGAGGCTGCACGCGTGAGGGAACGAAGGCCCTCACGCCCTAGCCGCCGTAATTCCGACCCCGACTACCAGCCACGGTAGACACGGGCTTGCGGACGTCGAGCACTGGGTAGCTCGCCGTCTGGCTGTTCGGTAATTAACCGGACCGAGCCCAGTCGTCAACAGCGCGTAGTGATCCTCGCGCTCCTCAAAGAGATGTCAGCAAACTGTAGGGGCCCAGCAGGGCCAATGCCCGGTAGCTAGGACCGCGGAGAATTTCTGAAAGGGAAACCCGTAGTCCTAGAACGCAAAGGGTAATTGAAGGATACAGGTGTGGTTTTAGTCAGTAAAAGTCTGACACGCCCTCTCGCTCCACCCAGAGCGCGAGAAGTCATTTTGATGATTTCCCACCTTAAAAAAAAAAAAAAAAAAAAAAAAAACATCTTGGCCACCAGAATATATTATATAAAAAAAAATGTAGAATAAGAACTAACTAATGTTATGCAAGTATATAAAATGTAAAATAATAACTTTATAATTTAAAAAAGTAAAAACAATTGCTAGCTAAATGTTAAACACATGAGGTGTTGTGTAGGTAGCGTTTCTCATGGTGGTCATTTCTAGGTCTTCCGTGGCCGTCGTCTGCAACCTCCGTGATGTGGCCCTCTGTGGCTTTGGTGGCGGTAATCTGGCGGACACGCCTGTGATGGCACTGCTGCCGCAGCGTTTGCAGTACACGTAGGCTCCTCCCGCCGCAACTACTGCCAACACCAGAAGTCCCAACGCGGTGTAGGAAACGATGTATTGATGAACGTCATGTTGTGACATTTCCACCGGTTTCGTTTCTTCCTTTAATTTATCTTCCAGTTGCCACTTTTCTCTCAGGTAAGTTTGAGTATCCTAACCTCCCTCCAACGCGAAGTATGTTATTCTCATCGAGGTAAGGGTTAAGTTTCAGAATTCCACTAGTGGAATTTATAGCACAAGTACCAACTTAAAAAAAAAAAAATTATAACCACCCGGATCCCGCGGACAAGAAATAGGACCTTAGTACATATACATAATAAAATTAACGTGAAATTAAAAATTCTTCTGGCTATAAGTATCTAACATAATGTAAATTTGCTTACAAGTTACAACTTAACCAGTCCGTGTCGGAGTGCCCTAAAATTACGTCACCTCCATCCCTGCTCTCGTCTTTTACACACATTACCGACTGCACATTCGGTATTGTATAGAATACCTAGGTAAAGTATAAATAATATTTTATACATTATCTACACGTTTTAGGTATTCTATACATTGCCTAGGTATTGTATAGAATACCGGATTATACAGATTGCCGGTAAATAATACATAGTCTATCTTCTGACAGCCGTTTCGCTCGCAAAACTAAATTATGAAAACAAATTTATAGCCTATAGCATTCAGAGATAAGCTAAAACTAGTGCGCCTCGCTATCAACGATTGCATCACTGCCATCAGGGTAGGATCGCAGTCATGTACCTACTAGTTTAAATTATTAAAAAAAGCTACAATTAGTGCATTATGTCCTCTCCCTCATGGATTCAGACTTTCAGCCGACTCCTTCACTCGTATTATTGCTTTCCATTCCCTCTCGCTCTGTACCATGACCTGATCCAGGGCAGGACGCGAGAGCACAAGGACCGGACGCGCGAGAGCGCTAGGGCTGGACACGAGAGCACTATGGCTGGACGCAGTAGCACCAGGGCCGGATGCAAGAGCTCCAGGGCCCGACGCATTAAATAACGCCTGTGTCGGACACGAGAGCTGGACTGGGAGTTTATTTTCACCTATTTTTTAAGCGAGATTGCCTGATGTTATGACAGACAGACAGTCTAGAATATAATTAAGTAGTATAGATATTAAGTAAGATCAAGATGTGAACATAAAATTAATTCAAAAATTATGCTTAAGTATGTGCTTAAATAATGCAATATATTTCTTAATCACGCAGCCATTTTTAAGCTTGTTGAACAATCGTTTTTATTAATAATTTATATTTTAATTATAATTGAAAGTAATAAAAAAATTCTTATGAATTTAGTCGTAAAATTATTTTTAGTGCTACTTAAATTATGTAAGTACTTACCTAGTCATAAAATCTTCTGGGTTTGGCAAAGTCGTTAAATCTGGCAACATTAAGTATTGCTACTGAGCCAGGGGTTACAGGTTAATGAGTTTAGAATATTAATATTATAAAAATATTTAATTTTCTACTAAAAACTCAACATTATTGTATTTTCAATGACAATTGTCACTAAGATAAAGTGGAATAGATTAATTTAATAAACTAGTTGAGTTTGTTAAACGTTATTATTTATTTAAAAGACATTTGAAATAGAATGAAGTAGGTATAACCAATTTTCCGTCATGCAGCATCATAGCATATTTTAATCAGCTTTTTAATATTCCCACTGCTAAGACTCAGGCCTCTCTACAAGAGGGAATGGGCCACAGCTATGCGTCTGCATTTTGCGTGTATATTCACCACCCACCCAAGTTCCTTTAGTTGCCCTTTGCATTCTAGAGCCGCACTGACTCTTTGGAACGACCCTGCAGCCTATAAATCCAGCCTTACTGCTTCTATATATAGACGCTTAGTCAAATAGGTGGGCACGCCATAATCATGGCGGTAAGTCCACTCTTTGAGGAGTAGCTGAAGAGACGTCAAGGCGTCCTCATCTTCCGCATGACGCAGATCCTCACTGGACATGGTATCAGTTCACGAGGTTCCTGCACTTGATTGAGGCTGAAGAAACGCGCCATTATGCGCGCGGAATTTTTTGCCTGGACGACACTGTGGAGGTGTGCCTACCCACCCCGCTTAGACGGACGGAGTACAACTGAAGGGCATCTGAAGGAATATAGGTTTGGTTTTAGTCAGTAAAAGTCTGACACGCCCTTTCGCTCCGCCCTAGTGCAGAAGTCATTAGATTTCAAACCTTAAAAAAAAGCAGTCAAATATTACCAAAGTAATGGCGTGTGACGGGGCCTATTGGTATTCATATCAAAGTTGTGAAAAACGACCGAATTATGCATGAATAGATGTCCAAATATCTTCGCATCGATGAATTCTAATTACTTATCAATCATAACAATATTTATGAGTTTGACGCGTCTTCAAGTTCAAATATTGGACGACCACTCTCTACATAAAATGAAAATGAATAGCTAAATGTGTTGCTAAGAGCGATACTGGAGACCAGCTGGAGCAATTTGGAAAACACTTTTTTATTTGTTTGTATTATATGTATTTTATTAGTTATGTATTGTATATATGTAAATAGTACACCACGAACTACCATCATCTTTTTTCTCCTTCTCTGTCAAATCCATCCAAAGGTTGTCTGTAAAAATCGCTTTTAGCGATAAGACCGCCCATTGTGACACCCTATTAATTTTAAGTTCCTATTGTAGTTTTATCATTGGTGTACAATAAAATCTATCTATCTATAAGCCGTGATGGCCCAATGGCTAAGGCACCCGCCTCTCATGCATGAGTGCATGAGGTTGCTGGCTCGAAACCGGGCAAGTACAAATGTGAATTTTTCATTTAATGTTCGCGGGCGGCGAGCAATGGGTGGCTCGCCGTCCGATCGTCCCGTAACCGTCCGGACCGAGCCCAAGTCGTCGACGGCACGTATTGTTCCACGCGCGCCTCAGGGAGATGTCAGCAAATCGTAGGGGCCCAACAGGGTCGAAGCCTACTGGGGCCACGGGTAGTGTGAAAGTGAAACCCGGGGCCCTGGGACGAAGGCAAAGAAGGAACGGGAGTAGGTTTTTAGTCAGTAAAAGTCTGACACTATTTTGCGCTCCGCCCAAGAGCGGGATTTGTCATAAGATGATTTTCCCACCTAAAAAAATAAGTACTTTTATAAGTTTATCTAAGACATTACTGACACCCCGTTTCTCGGCAAGCACGTAAAGCTGAT
Organism: Mythimna impura; assembly: GCA_905147345.3. Taxonomy (NCBI): domain Eukaryota; kingdom Metazoa; phylum Arthropoda; class Insecta; order Lepidoptera; family Noctuidae; genus Mythimna; species Mythimna impura. The sequence continues at coordinate 3,662,299 of LR990365.1, read as the reverse complement.
AGTCCCGATTGTTATCCGTAGATTTTTGACAGTCATATCAGTTAACAGAGACACTTGAGAGGAACACAATCATATACTACATACACACACACACGATACTACATTCTAAGTGATGGGTCGTTAACGATTTTTGGGTTAACGCAACGAAGCCGTTAATTTCATCCTGTTAACCTGTTATAAAAGCCGTTAACGTTATTAACAGGTTTTCATTCAGCTTTGTACCAACGTAGCAGTTAATAGACGAAACTATGTTCAAATTGAAAAAGGAGCTGACGTTACGCCCGCGCGCTGTTAAAACCAAACTGTTTTCGTGTTTTGAAGTTAGCTTGTTTGAGTGACCACTGACCAGTCAATTTTAAATAATGATCAAAAGTCGACATTTAAATGAAATAAACTTCCCTTCATACATTTCCAGGCTTAGGACAGGCTGCCAGCCAGTCCTAAAGCCCGCCTATGCCTCGCGTCCAGTCGACATATTCCGTTTCTAGTCGTTTTTTCAACGCAGAAGAAACAGATAATTTTAGCTGGATTTGCGTTAGCATCCTCATTTAACGTTAGTGACTTTTGATTACCATTCGTTGAGTTAATAATATGCGCTTTGCCAAAATCGTTGAATGAAACAGTTGATAAGTTTAACGGGTTTTGCGGTAAACAAAAAGCAGTTAATTCGTTAACATTAGATTAACAGTTAAAAAAAGCCGTTCGTTGAATTAACGCCCATCGCTTATTTCAAATATCTGTTATTTATTTATTGTGCACACCTACCACAGTGTTGTCTTTTTTAACCCAATGGTTGACTGGTAGAGAATGCCTTGTTGCATTAAGTCCGCCTATGTATCATTACTGTACATGAAGTTTAAATAAATAAATATACCCAAAAATACAATAGGTATATAAATATTTTAAGTTCAATACTACAATATCTTTAAAATATTGTATATATCTTTGTTCCGTCTTGCAACAACGGTAGAAACTTCCGAAACCATTTCACACAATTTTATTATAATTTTACGTAGATTTTCTATCTTTCAATGTCAAAGTCATCATCACATCATTATATATTTATCAATCAATACATATTAATGATATGGCGCGCCTTTGAACTCAAATATTTGACGTTTACTCAATATTTATAAGGATTACCTCACATCGAGATACATCGGTAGCTGCGTAAACTTTACAAGATACACAAATATATAAAAGGAGAAACTGACTAACTGACATATCAACACACAGCCGAAACTACTAGGCCTAAGAACGTGAAATTTTGCACAAGGCTTCCCTTTATGACGTAAGCGAGTACTATAAGAAGGCGATTTTGAAAATTCCATTTTAAGGGATGAAAAGCGGCAAACCCATTTACTTGTATGTAAAATTTTAAAAACTTTTTTTGTGATTCAGAAAAATCTTGGTAACTCAATTCGGGAATTGAACTGTTTTCCTATGTAAGTTTGTACGAACCATTCAGTGTTAGAGTCCGACTCGCACTTGCCCGGTTTTTTTTATTTGATATAAACCTGCTGTGCTTGACTGAGATCCCACCTGATGGTAAGCAGTGAAGCAATCGTTGATGGTGAGGCGCACTAGTTTATTAAGAGCCTATTCACTCTAGTCTTGAAGACACCTAAACTATAATTGGACGGGAAGACCGCAGCAGGCAAATTGTTCCAGACCTCCGATGTACGCGGTATAAATGACAAAGCGAAACGCTTAGTCCGAACCGTAGAAGTTTCAACAACGTAAGGGTGGCTACTCGCCGTACGTAGTGTTCTCCGATGGTAGAAAGGAGATGACGAATTCCCGCGCACACTCTCCAAAATCCATCCTGTAAAATACCGAAAGGCTACCCTACGCTCGAGGCTTTGTATCTGGATCACCAATTAGCCTCTTCGCACGCCTTTCAACCAAGTCCAAAGCTACTAGATGACTGACTTCTACTGACTAAAACCCACCTGCGTTTCTTTAGTAGCTCTTTGCAAGGACCGGGGTAACTCTTTCGAACAATCAGCAGCCCCGGCAGGCATCGGCCTCTAACGGACCCTGTCAATCTTGTTGACATCTCTTTGAGGCGCGCATAGAACACAACGCGCTGTCGACCCACGCTTAGTCCTTATCGGACCGCACAGAACATTGTCGGACCGCGACCAACCAATTACTAGTATCCGCAAACCCGCGCCTATCATGGCCGGGAATCGCCCTGTGACTCCCGATGCTCGGGGCGTCACCCATTCATTTCATTGTAGTTTCTTGCACGTTCTTCTCCATAGAGATCTACGCTTTGGAACGTGTAATTCAGCTTCATTTTTTTAACTGACCGACATTTTAGTAATTGAAAAGTATCTCTAAATTGTTTATTTTAAGTAAATGTTTTCGATTGATTGTAATGATGTGATGATATTATATCGCTATTATAAATGTGCGTGCAGCGTCGCGTCGCGTCGCAGTGTGAGCTGACCCTATACAATATTCATAATTTATTATTTATGATGCTAGTTTTTTGCCCATTAGGCACAGAGTACGGAGACACCTCGGCGGCAACTAGTTATTTTTTTTTTTTTTGAGGGTCATCAAAAAGTCCTCTTGCTCTGGGTGGAGTGAGAGGGTGTGTCGGACTTTTTCTGACTAAATAAATAATATTTCACAACTATCACACAACGCTATCTAGTCCCAAACTAAGCTGAGCTTGTGGTATGTGTACTAGACAACTGATAAACATACTTTTTTTTTTTTTTTTTTTAATTGATATAAACCAGCGCTTGACTGCGATCCCACCTGATGGTAAGCAGTGATGCAATCATTGATGGTGAGGCGCACTAGTTTATCAAGAGCCTATTCACTCTAGCCTTGAAGACACCTAAATTATAGTTGGACGGGAAGATCGCAGCAGGCAAATTGTTCCAGTCCTTCGATGTACGCGGTATAAACGACGAAGCGAAACGCTTAGTCCGGACCGTTGAAGTTTCAACAACGTAAGGGTGGATACTCGCCGTACGTCGGGTCGTCCGATGATAGAAAGGAGATGGCGGAATCAAGTCATGCAATTCCCGCGCACACTCTCCAAAATGCAACCTGTAAAATACCGATAGGCTGGCTACCCTGCGCCTGTGCTCGAGGCTTTGTAGATTGGACTTAACCAAATCTGGATCCCCAATTAGCCTCTTCGCACGCCTTTCCACTGAGTCCAAAGCTACTAGATGGCATTTTGCAGCACCAGCCCATATGTGACTGCAGTACTCCACACACGATCGAACCTGTGCTTTGTATAACATTAGAAGCTGCCCCGGTGTGAAGTACCGTCGGACCTTACTATACTACTTATATGTTTTTAAATACATAAACAACATAATTTTTAGCATATGCGAAACCTGAATACTTATAGCGTGGTCAGAATCAATAACTGAATCGTTTTCAATAATTTTTACACCATGTTATATTTATACGTCACTGTTTTTACGTCACTTTCGGTTTCGGCCGAAACTGAAAGAGGAGCCGAATATTCACTTATGGTATCCACTGGTTGGAGTCGTTTGTGGTGCGGGTGCCAACTCACCATTTGGAGACCTTCCTCATAGGAGAGTTTTGGCCGAAGGGTGTCGTGTATCGACGATTTCGTGGAAGGATACCTACCTCGCAGCGGAACACAACGCCGTCACTTCGTGTGCAATAGTACCTATAGTTTAGTAATTGTTATAGTTTCTTTTATACATATGTATTGATTTATTGCATGGGCATGTCCTAGAACCAAAAATTCGAAGACATGTGACATCCACCAACCCGCACTGGGCCCGCGTGGTGGATTACGGCCCATTCCTTCTCCTAGAGAGGAGGCCTGAGTCCCAACAGTGGGAACATTATAAGGCCGACTATGCTATTGGTTTATTATTTTGTAAGATTATTATTTGTGTATTTTATCTACAGGCCTTAGTTACCTGATAATAAATGATTATGATGATGATGACTGCAAATCGTGTTTCGGTCGGACACTAGTAGGAAGTAGGTATAGATTGGAAGTAGGGTAGGATCTCTTTTGCACTAGTAGGAAGTAGGTATAGATCGGAAGTAGGGTAGGATCTCTTTTGCACTCGTACGCTAAGGGTAACTTAAGAACCATAGGTGCAGTTTTAGTCAGTAAAAGTCTGACATTATCTTTCACTCCACCCCAGAGCGAGAGAAGTCATTAGATAATTTACCACCTTAAAAAAAGAGACCCGTACAATAACCTAATGTTGGTGACGTCATATTTTAGCTTATGCATCCTTTTTAGGGTTCCGTACTCAAAGGGTAAAACGGGACCCTTTTATTAAGACTCCACTATCCGTTTGTCTGTCTGTCTGTCACCAGGCTGTATCTCATGAACCGTGACAGTTAGACAGTTGAAATTTTCACAGATGTTTTTCTGTTGTCGCTATAGTCAAGATTTCTTTTAGCGTCCTGGTTGCGTCAATATGATCGAAAGTCACTGGTGGGAGTTTGTGCAGATCTTTTGCTACGAATATTGGTACAGACTCAGGATCCGTTTGCTTGAATAGTGCTACCATGTCATAGATATTTCGCTGCGATTTACCACTTTTCTTTCTAGATTTTTTTTTTTTTTTTTTTTAATTGATATAAACCAGCGCTTGACTGCGATCCCACCTGATGGTAAGCAGTGATGCAATCAAGATATTTTCCGTTGCTGCATTGAGACCGATGTAAACAATAAATTTTTGCCAATTTCTATGTCTTCTTCCGAAAAGGCTGTCACACATAGCCTTACTAGTCCCTTTTCATCCATCACGTCAACTTTATTTTGTATAAATGCTAGTAGCTCAGATATGACGATATTACAAGTCGTACACTTAATTACTTTCGTAGCCATTGCGCCCGGGACTGAGTCACCGACACCGTCCATAATACGTCCGACTGCTAGCGCGAGCGGAGGACTGACTGCTATAACAACAAATACTAAAAAACAAATATTTAAGGGGGTTCTCCTACAACTAACGTGATTTTTTTGCCGTTTTTTGCTACAGACGGATGGAACACTTTGTGCGCGAGTCTGACTCGCTCTTGGCTGGTTTTTTTTAATTGATAAGTGTTAGGTGACAGGTGTCTATTTTTTGGACAGATTTAAAAAAATCGCGTTGTTGTCGATTCCGTGGTCTATGGATTTTATGAGTAGGTATGTAATCAATTACGATATTGATTAGTTGTGAGGTGTATGGGTCACTAATGACTGTTGTTTCAACGCCTATATGCGTAGGATAAAATTATCGAGGCAATCAAAATTAATATATTATTATAATAATATGGAATAAGATATTTATAGTGAGTTACTGTTGTGCCTACTGTCCACAGACACATAGCTTCATAGACGCGTATTCGTCATATTCGTCGTGACTAGCCTGTTAGTCTAGTGGTTAGTGGCCCTGACTGCTATGCCGGAGGTCGTGGGTTCGATTCCCACCCAGGACAAATGTTTGTATGATGAGCACGATCATTTGTTTTGTGTGTGTAATTTAATTTATCTCTAATATGTATGTATTTAGAAATATTTAAGTATGTTTAACAGTTGTCTAGTACTCATAGCACAAGCTCTGCTTAGTTTGGGACTAGATGGCGTTGTGTGATATTTGTGTGAATATTATTATTATACATTTATTTATCTCAGCACCCTAAGGTCCTGGACCTTTGGAAGGCGTACGAGGAGCCGAAACCAACTCGCAGAGGCCCTTTTAGACGCTTTTAATGGAAAGTGGTACGAACCGGTGATTATCCCTGTACGCACTATGCTAGTGCATCCAAGGACAACCCCCGGTTGGTGGGAAACTATTGCGACATATGGAAAACTAAGATATATTAAGTGGACTGGTTACCAGGAACTATGTTAAGACTATGGCCCCTTTTTTTTTTGTTTTCGGGGGGAAACCTTCGAAAGGCGCCCGGACTTTGGGGATAAGTCCGGGGAGTGTGGGATTTTTACCTCACTAAAACCACCCCGGTGATCACCATCAGCACATATAGAAGGGGCGCCGTTACCTCTTAAAAGACCATTCCGGAACCCCCTCTGTGCAACGCCTGTTAGGGCACATCCCTGAGGAAGACTATGGCCCCTGCCTAAACAATGTTATTAATATCCATCGACAAAAGGCAGGGGGTGACTTGCACACTCAATAAATGGGCCCCCATAAACGGTCGCTAGCACGAAGTGACGTAGCAACAAGAGGGCAACATGTCCTGAGGTGCAGAGGTATACCACGGCTATCAGGACAATCCCGGAAGTACGGTCAAGATCCCTACCAGCACCTTACTGGATTATACATCCTTCTCCCGAGCACGTTTGCTCTTGCGAATCTCCATAATATAAACAATAAAATAGGACAGTTGATGTACATATGCGTATGTTTTAGAGTTTCGTACTAAAACTTGTTATGATTAAAACTAAGCTCTACCTTTCGACTGTCAAGTGAACACCAGTGGTTCATTTTAGAAAAGACCTCTGTGTTTAATTGAACTGAATAGTTAAATCCCTCGATATTTTAGTGCTTTTTTGAAAATGTTGAAAACAGTCGAAAGGTTTATACAGTTTTCGTACGGAACTCTAAACACATAATAAGAGATTTTTAGATATATTACTTAGGTACCTAGTTAAAAGGTAATCAAAGCACAATAAGTAATTATAGGTACTGCAGAAAGCAACTAGTGAGTTAGTATTTTTTTAATATTTTTGTCATGACCAATATTATGTTGCAGTCAAAACTCTTAACCAGTCAAAAGTACTATTGACTAGCAAAAACAGTCAGAAGTACTTTTGACTGAACAGGTTGGTCAAAAGTGTAAATTGTAGTTAAAAGTACTTTTGCCCGATGGAGTTGGTTAAAACCACTTTAGATGGAATCACTTAGTCAAAAGTACATTTAACCAGCTCCATTGGGCAAAAGTACTTTTAATTGTTACTTGCTGACTGATTTTGCTAGTCAATACTACTTTTAACTGGTTAGTAGTTTTGACTGCAACAGATACAAGTCTTTCAGTTAGATACTTAGATGGGTTTCTAGTGAATTAGCTACATACATAGACTAGATATAATATTTATTACTTTAGAAATTTATAAGTAGTTACTTAGTTGTGTCAAATTAAAATTATAATTAACCTTTCGAAACTTTCCCCGCGCGCCATTCGGAAATGACTGCAGGGGTGCCGCCATAAATAAAATGGCGGCGGAAATATACTTTTGTGATGTCAAACCGAAAAAAAAAAGCAGAGCATAGACTATAAAATATTGTTGCGTTCAATTTATAGGAAATTTATCTAAGAACGTAAATAATCAAACTTGTTCATACAAAAGTAGTCTCTAAGTATTGAAAATAGGGCCTACAATGAAGTGGGAGAGAGCGAACGCCGGCGTCCGCTTGGCTTTCGACCGTGTGTGGCGCGATGACGTCATGCCGCGAACGCCGGCGTTCGCGTGACTGTCCTTCGGCAAAAAAAAAACAGACTATAGGACCTGTACCATGACGTTTAAAGTAAGATTGTTTCATTCTTATTTCCATTGTGGGTAAGAGATGGCGCTAGACAACCTGTATAGCTCTGTCTCTTACCCACACTGAAATAAGAATGAAACAATCTTACTTCGAACGTCATGGTAACCCCATAGCACTTCCCAAGCGACTTTGTTCTCGAGAAAGAGTTCATAAAAAGTTTAACACATTTATCACACACTTACCGTATTTCGAAGGCAGTTTTTGAAAAATAATAATGACAGTCTTTAATATTCGTTTCGATTAGATTTTGTGTCAAGTTTCAAGTTTATTAACGGAACCCTTATAGGATCACTTTGTTGTCCGTCCGTCCGTCTGTCTGTCTGTCTGTCAAGACCCTTTATCTCGGGAACGTGTGGAGGTATCGAGTTGAAATTAAAACCATATACTCAGATCTGCGGATTCTTGAAGCTGTACAAAAATCAAACTTGTAAGTTAACGGGGAAAAAAGATACTTCGGTTTATATTGTAAAAAACGTACATTTCGATACTCTCGAGGAAATCAAAATTCATAGGGTACTTCCCGTTGACCCAGTATCCTGAAATTTGGCACAAAGCAAGGTCTTATAGCACAAGTATAGGAATAAATCTGAAAACTGTAAAGGATCATGACCAACGATGTATGGAAATCCGTCTTAAGTTGAAGCACAATAAATGTTTATTTAATATAGACTACGCTTTACATACTATTAAATAAAAGTGTTCATTTTCACACAAACACCCGAGTTTTAAAGTAATTAAACAAAAACGGAGATAACCTACAAATTATGTCTAACCAACTCGCAACTTGTAAAATGACCACAGATCACTCATGTAGGTACAAAACAACATTGTTAGTTATCATCCGTCTGTCATCTGGCTTGACAGCTGCATCTGCGTGAGACGAAGCACAAAATAAATATTATATTATCGGAACGATAAAATACTTATACAGTACGTTATGGTATTACTAATTACTTAGCTATTTAAGATATTGATATTATTTTTGTGATGTTTTTGTCTAAAGGTTCATACTTACGTACAAAGAGTATATAGTAATATATAGCTTACGTAACTCGTACAAATGAAGAGAACGAAACGTCAATCATGACTGGAAATGTACCTAGCAATCGTTAATTTACTGTTTATCTTAAAATCATAATTCCGGATACGAAAACAGAATTCCTGAAGTGAAAAGCTGTAAAAAAATAAGCAAATAATTTCTATATTAATTTGATTTTCGTTCACGCATCTTTGCTAGACTGCTTTTGGTCAATCTCCTTTGTTGTTACGTCATAATGTTTTTTTTTTTGCTTTTCGGAAAAATCTTCCGAGACTCCATTCCGGAATTGAACTATTTACATAGGTAAGTTTGTACGGAACCCTCAGGGTGCGAGTCCGACTAGCACTTGCCCAGTTTTTTATTTACTTGGGCAGGGCCGCGCCGCCCCTGTGTGCGAAGTGTGCGGCGCACACAGGCGCCAAGACAATAGAGGCGCCGCGCCGCCACCGAAATTATTTTTGTTACACTTACACAACAACATATTCTTTGTAGTGGAGTATCGATAAGTAAGTAGGTACAATAGGCGCAACATATGCCTTGTAAATAACAAAACATAATTATAATGCGCTTATTGTACAAGTCTTCTAAGATAATATTCACGTGTGTAGTTTAATTTTACGCTTTGGGTTTTACCTATTTAGGAAAATATTATCTAATATATAAAACTGGAGAACATTTATTTCGGTCAAAATTAACAAATAATAAAAAAAACATAAGTTGAAACATGAAGATTCGTGAAAAAAAGAGGCGCTTCATAGGTTTCGCACACAGGCGCTGTGGGAGGTCGGCGCGCCCCTGTACTTGGGTTACTATTTATGCTAAGTTTCAGCGGATTATGGGCCCAAGAAATAAAATTATCCAGGTTAAATTTCTTTAGTGCTCGCCTGCTTCATAAAAGGAAACCTTGTGCAAAATTTCACGTTCCTAGTCTCAGTAGTTTCGGCTGTGCGTTGATATGTCAGTCAATCAGTTTACCTACCCTTTTATTTTATACTAGCGGGTGCCCGCGGCGTCGCTTGCGTGGAAGTAAGTTTCTTCATACAAACTGGACCCCCGTTTCATCCCCTTAGGGTGTGAATTTTGGAAAATCCTCTCTTAGTGCTCGCCTACGTCATAAAAGAAACCCTTGTGCAAAATTTCACGCTGCTAGTCCCTGTAGTTTCGGCTGTGCGTTGATATGTCAGTCAGTCAGTTTCTCCTTTTACATATAGGTGAAAACAACAATACTAAAACAAAAAAAAAACAAATAAAATGACAAAAAAAAAAACAAAAAACAAAACGTTAACAAACGTTATGTATAAATAACAATACTAATTCATAGTACCTACTTATTCAAATGTTTGAAAGACGAATAATACCGGCTTCATTCAATACAGTCAATTTAGTGTTATTACTTAGTCTTTGAAACAATATAATGATGTTAAAGCAATTTAAGTTGTTATTATAACCATCATAGGCTTGTATTGAATTTGTAATTAAGAAACATGACTGTAAAATCCTTGTCCTAACATGTAGATATTACATTACTTATTACGCAGTCTGTCTGTCTGTAAATCATAACTGTAACGCATGTTACTAAAACAGATTGTGTGAGGGAGGACTGATATGAAACGAAATGGAGTCTGAGATAAGAATGAAAGAAAAAAACATGTTGCGCCGACCACAAATAACACGAGACTAGGGCAGAAAGATGATGCTGATGATCATGAACTGGATCCGTGGTATTTGTTTGTGCGTCGATGTCAAAGACACCCTGTATTTACATACAGACTGTCATCTGTAAACAGCCTGTATATCTCGAGAAGTATAAATTATTCTAATGAAACGTATGTCCAAATATTCCTATATTTAAACATATTTATTTGGACTCTGGTGAGTTTCCGCGTCCCTGGAACCCAAAGGGCAACTGAAGGAACACGGGTGGGTTTTAGTCAGTAAAAGTCTGACACACCCTCTGGTTCCGCCCAGAGCGGGAGAATTTATTTGATGATATATTTTTTCCCAAAAATATTAAAAAAAAGGTCACAAGTTAGACACCGATACTAAGTACAATACAGGTTACGGCAGATTATAGCGGGCATTAGATGCGAGCGCACAGCTGGGTGCAGGAGCAAAACAACCCCTCAGCCGCCCGGATGGCCGGGTAACAATGTATTTTTGCGGACAATCAGGTAATATAGCAAGCTTGTAACTGCTTGTGCTTGTTCTGCTGTTGTTGTACTTTGTAATTTTTCATGATACATTTGTGAAATTTTGTACTTAAATTTTTTACTTAAAAATACTAGACACGTGTTTTAGGTTTCGCATATACTAAAACTAATGTTGTATAGTATTCTATTGCTGGGTAAAGGCTTCCCCCTGTAGCGACATCTATGGTGTCACAAAAGAACTAATCCTGCATAGCAAAATCAAAGTTCTCCGCGCGATTAGAACATATAGAACAGCCCGAAATCATCTATCGGGCAATAGCCCACCAGACATAACACCCGTCTGGCCGGAGGATCCTTTTCAACGGAGGTATGTGGGGCTTTACTCTCTGTTCCACATACCCCTAAACCCCTTTCACCTTCCAAACCTCTCTGTCTTGGATGATCTCTGGCCAAGTTTGCCCCGCGAATGTGATCAGATCGTCACACCACCTTCGCCGTGGTCGGCTGACGACATCGACCACCGTCAGACGTAGGTACAGTGAGTAAAGATCGTCGCCCATCTGTCCGGGTCCATTCGTGTGACGTCGCCAGCCCAGTCGTGGGAGAGGAGTGGTCAAATCACGGTCAAATCGTTAAGCATAGCTGTTTTCTCCCCGACATCTGTCACTTGAGTTGTGGACCACAGGGTGGCGAAAGACATATTGTGTGCTGCTCCGGAAAGATAAATCCTGGAGGTCCAGCCTTCGGTCGACGGAAGAAATCCAAAGTCAGTGTGCAAGCTCTTAGGCGTCCATTACACGATAGGTTTTGCTGTCAGTTTTGCCACAGTCAAGTATTTTGACTGACGAAAAATCTACCGTCTAATGCGATGACTGACGTTTGCATGACGAAAAACGTAGGTATGGCGATGAAATTCCGTCATTCAAACATCATTCATGATTAATGGTTTTGATTGACGCTTGCATGACCGTGTAATGGACGCCTTAGGAGCATACACACTAACCTTGGATTTCTCTAATTTTCGTACCAATGTTTTGAACCAGATCCTTGCGTCCTGGGAAAACCGCATACAATTTTCATATTTCCGCACAAAGTAATTGGTGTAAGGCGCAACCAAGCTTCATCACTCTTTCTCGCTCGCACTCGGCACAGGACCTACTATTTTTTTTTTTGGTGGGAAGTCTTCGAAAAATATCTCGCGCTCTGGGTGGAGCGAGAGGGCGTCTCAGATTTTTACTGGCTTAAACCCATCAATGTTCCTTCAATTACCCTTTGCGTTCCAGCATCACGGTAACTCAGACAATCGGATACAATTGACAAACACAGATAAAATAAAATTCATGAATAAGTATTCTAATATTTCTAATACATTAGGTAATATTCTCCGTTTATTTCCTAATAATTTTACTATCTGGAATTGACCTTTAATGTAAGTGAATGCCGGTGTGGCACAGTAGAGGCATAAAAATATTAAATTTATTAATGAAGATGAGTGGAAATAGATTATAAATTACCTTAATTATCTATGGTGAAATCTCGGTTAAAAACTTGAGAAATTATCTATAATTATGGAAAAACTGTCTGACTGACATATCAACGCACATCCGAAACTACTGGAACTAGGAGCGTGAAATTTTGCACAAGGCTTCCTTTTGTGATGTAGGGGGGCACTTAGAGAGGATTTACCAAAATTCACCCCCTAAAAGGATGAAACGGGGGCGAAGCTGCTGCCAGAAGCTAGTTTACATACATAAAAGGCCATCAACGCCCAGACCAGACCCTTGGAACTAGACGCGGGCTTGCGGACGTCGAGCAATGGGTAACTCGCCGTCCGGCCGTTCGGTAATTAACCGGACCACGTCAGTCGTCAACAGCGAGCTCGAGCGCGTGGATCACTACGCGCTCGAGCTCCTCAAAGAGATGTCAGCAAACCGTAGGGGCCCGGCAGGGCTGATGCCCGCTAGCTAGGACCGCGGGGAATTTCTGAAAAGGAAACCCGTAGTTCTAGAATGCAAAGAGTAATTGAAGGACGCAGGTGTGGTTTTAGTCAGTAAAAGTCTGACACGTGTTCCCGCTCCACCCAGAGCGCGAGAAGTCATAGGATGATTTCCCACCTTAAAAAAAAGACCTTTGGACTAGAACGCTAAAATTTTGCACAGAGTTAACTTTTTATGACGTATCTATACATAAATAAGAAAAGGTAGGTACATCTTTGAAGAGACTCTCAAGGATGTGCCCTAACAGGCGTAAGGAGGGCTTCCGGAATGGTCTTTTTAAAGAACTATATTAATTTGGAGCAGTGGTGGCCGAGTGATAACGGCCCCGACCTACGAATTGTATGTCGCCGGTTCAAACCCAGCCAGGCGCATTACTTTGTGTAATTTATTTCATCGCCACTGCTCTCGAAACGGTGAAGGAAAACATCGTGAGGAAACCGGCATGTCCTAGAACTAAAAACTCGAAGACATGTGACGTTCACCAACACGCACTGGGCCCGCGTGTTGGATTACTGCCCATCTCCTCCTCTTAGAGAGGAGGCCACAGTCCCAGCAGTGGCAACATTGAAAGGCTGATGCTATGCTATGAGTTTGCGATTCGGGAAAACCTTTAAGACTTGATGCGGGAATTGAACTATTTACATAAGTAAGTTAGCACACTTTGTAGTGTTGTCAGGTCCGATTGGATAAAAATCGAGACAAATGGTAAAACTAATCGGGATTTAAGGTTCTAAATCGAGACCATTTTTTTTAATAATGATTTTTTTTTTGATGTGGGAATTCATCCAAAGCCTTTTCCTGCTCTAGAGTGGAACGAGAGGGCGTGTCAGACTTTTACTGACTAATACCGAAACTTCTTCAGTCGCCCTTTGCGTTTCAGTGCTACGGTCACTGTTTCAAAACGTTCCCACAGCCCTAACAGGCAACGGTCCAACTGGACCGGCATTTCTTTAAGGGCTTTGACGAGCGTGGCGTCATCGACTCGAGCCTGGTCCTTATTGGATGGGCAAACGAAGAGCTACCTAGTGCTCGTCGTTTGCAAACCCGTGCCCACTGTGGCCGACTCTGTGTGCGACTCTCTACGCCGCGGACATCTTCGGGGGCGACTGAGGCGTAAGGGTATCCGTTGATTCATGGTTGCGGTCAACTCCTTTTCGCAGAAGGAGGTGACCGCTTCCCATTTCCTCTCGCTCCGGACCATGGCCAGAACCAGGGCTCGGCGCGAGAGCGAACCGCTGCCAAACGCACCACGAGGATACGGCGGTGCTTCGCCCAAGTAGGCACACTTCCACAGAATGCTCCACGAAAAAAAAAACGTAATGTTCTTATATGATTACCGCTGTTTTAAAAGTTTAAATGTTTTTATATTAAAATAGTTTTGTTGGTTACATTTTACTGCATATGAATAGAATGGATGAACGAAGATCGATTAATTGAGTCACAGATTACTGATAATTATGTGGAGTAAAGCAGAAGACATTGATCGCGAGTGACAGACGAAGACGACGGCTATGCAGCTCTGAGCGAAAGAGAGAACTATCCAGTGATGCGCCGTGTGTCATTTGTAACGCACTTGACATAGTGATACGAATACGATACAGGTTAATTTATTGTAATAATAATGGCTTTAACCTTTCGAAACTTTCCCCGCGCGCCATTCGGAAATGACTGCAGGGGCACCGCCATAGATAAAATGGCGGCGGAAATATACTTTTTGTGATGTCAAACCGAAAAAAAAAGCAGAGCATAGACTATAAAATATTGTTGCGTTCAATTTATAGGAAATTTATCCAAGAACGTAAATAATCAAACTTATTCATACAAAAGTAGTCTCTAATAATGTGGACATTTAGCGTCCCGATCAGGTGCAAATCGGGACGCGACCCCAGACCCCTAAAAATCGGGACATCCCGCGCAATTCGGGCCGCCTGACAACACTAGTACGGAACCCTCTGTGAGCGAGTCCGTCTCGCACTCAAAACAAAATCTAATTCAGAAAATGGGTACATGGATGCGTCGTTTATTTCCTTTTTTTAACCGACTTCAAAAAGGAGATGTATGTTCACCGATTTCTCGGTCAATTGTGAACCGATTTTGAAATATTTTTTTTTTATTTATTGAAAGGTTATGCTTTCGAGTTGGTCCCATAGAAATATTATTATGATCTGATCATGAACTTTGAAGATATGGAACAGAATTCCTCATAGGATTACAGCAGAACCGTCGTAACAAGTAAAAATGCTTTGTTTATACGTGTAGCCGATGACTGACTGAAAGAAGAGGGGGAATATATCGAACTGATCTGATGATGAAGCCTGAAGTTAGGCACCGGAACTATGTAATAAATTAATGTAATCTAAACCGTGTTTGGGATTATTAGAATTGTCATGAGATGCACTCTGGCTATAAGGTAGGTATTTAAGTTTGGCTAAGGGGTACTTTTTAGTGGTGGTACCATAACTAAAAAGTGTAAAACAAAAACTTTTTTACAAAAAAAATACAACCGACTTCAATGTAAAAAAGAAAACACTGAAAAGTGCAAAATAACTTTAATTTCGGAAGTTATTTTGCACATTTCAATGTTTTTTTTTTTGTAAAAAGCGTTTTTTAATAGTTGGATAGGTTATAGCATATTTGGTACATAGTGATCTTAGTAATGTTATTGAATATCCATGATAGGTGTAATTTTGTATGCAAGCAGCGTTTACCTACCTATCAAGAAAAAAAAAATCATTTGGAAACCTAGTCGCGTTCGGCGTAACTATTCAATAACATTAGAGATGATTGTGCGGATTGTTCCATGGAATTACCACAGTCCTCGCAATAAACGATAACTGAAGAAAATCGACATTAAAACCACAGAAACACCGGTTTTAAAAGTGAGTAAAGTCTGACAGTCCCTCCTGCTTCACCGCCCCACGGGGAGCGTGAGTGGTATTTGATGATTTCCCATATAAAAAAAAATAATACGAGCAATTTTGTCCAGGTTTGGCACAAAAATCGTTTTTTTTTCCTATTTAAAAAAAACACCTTAATCATGATAGGACTAGAAAGTAGGGTTTGACACCTTCTTCCAAATACACAATTCCGGAACTGACCCTATGACTAAAAAAAAAATTACTAATTTAAAAAACTTACCATTATCAATGTACTTGTGAATTGCATTTTTCTCGCAGAATTTCTCGTTCAAAAAATTTAAAATGTTCGTTCACCGATACGAAAAACACAAAATTAAAAAGTTACTAAAGCAACGACAAAAAAAAAAACAAATCATAAAAAAGAACACGATATGTTCCCGCCAATTTTTGACACTTAATAATTCGTTCTAAAATGGACGTTCTTCAATGGCGTTCGCAAGGAGACTGAGTGTACAGAGGTCGTATACTGTCAAGAATTAAAATGACCTATGACCTATTGGCTACAGCTGTTCAGTATTTATTTGTTTAATTAGAAAGGAAAAGACGTTTCATTATGTAAGGATTTGAAGGTGCGACTTTTGTTACTATTGATGCAATTCGAAGTGATTCGTCATTAGGTTGACACTTAAACTATGGAGCATGTCAAAAAAATAGGCCACGACATTTTCCTTGCCAGTAAAACTATGCGTTTTCGTTTATTTATTTACTAGCTGTCGCCTGCGGTGTCACTTGCGTTTTTAGTTACTGCTCCTCTTCTATTGGTTAGGAGATAGGAAAAAATGTGTTACTCCTACGTAGCTACGCAGACTCCCAGTGGCATGGGACAAGAGAAGGAAGATGATAGTCCGCAGTTCCATGGATACACAACACATAAAATATTTATAGGATGACGATGACAGGAGACACAACAAAAAAAATGTCTGCTAGTTTTTTTTTTTATCAATTTTGTAGCTGCGGTCTTCTCGTCCGAATATAATTTAGGTGTCTTCAAGGCTAGAGTGAATAGACTCTTAATAAACTAGTACAATTTACCATCATCGATTGCATTGCGCCTCACCATCAATGATTGCATCCATGCTTACTATCAGGTGGGATCGCAGTCAATGCACTAGTTATCATTTAAAAAAAAAAATATTGATATAAACCAGTGCTTGACTGCGATCCCACCTGATGGTAAGCAGTGATGCAATCATTGATGGTGAGGCGCACTAGTTTATTAACATAGTTAACATAGCTTCATTTTGACTGGCCTGTTGGTCTAGTGGTTAGTGGCCCTGACTGCTATGCCGGAGGTCGTGGGTTCGATTCCCACCCAGGACAAATGTTTGTGTGATGAGCATGATCATTTGTTCTGTCTGGGTTTTTTTTTTAGGTGGGAAAGTAATCTAATGACAAATCACGCCTTGGGCGGAGCGGGAGATAGTGTCAGACTTTTACTGACTAAAAACCCACTCTTGTTCCTTCGTTGCCTTCGTCCCGGGGCCCCGGGTTTCGCTTTGACACTACCCGTGGCCCCAGTAGATTTCGACGCTTCTGGGCTCATAACACAAGCTCTGCTTAGCTTGAGACTAGTCGGCGTTGTGTGATAGTTGTTGAAAAAAAAAATTTGCCAATCAAACAGTGAAGTTTAGAAAGTATTTAGATAAGTTAGTTATTCCTTTAGTTTTCCATTAGAATGCGGATAACATATTCTAATGGTTTTGCAGTAGGTACCTATCTATTTGGCAGCAAAAATATGGAGTCAGCCTTCTCGGGAAGCTTCGCTGAGGTAGTCAATACTACAATACAGCTCTATTTTACCGAGATCGCGCCTGTTTCAATGATTAGTATTGAGTTGCGCAGACAATTGAGTTACAAAACTACACTAATTTTACATCACAATATCCACTGGGAATTAATTTGTGAATAAGTAATTAAAACAGCCACTGAACTTCATTCAATAAAATTCCACCATAAACTCTAAGCTAACTTATACCTTAGTTCCACCATGTACCTATGCCCATGGGTAGTGTGAAAACGAAACTCGGGGCCCTGGGACGAAGGCAACGAAGGAACAGGAGTGGGTTTTTAGTCAGTAAAAGTCTGACGCTATCTCTCGCTCCGCCCAAGAGCGGGATTTGTCATAAGATGATTTTCCCACCTAAAAAAAAAAACCATGTACCTATGTACCTACAATTCAACAGGGTCAAATCACATCAGCTAGTGAAAGTATGTAGCCGTGGTGGGTGCTAATAGATAAGAATATAATAAATAATATAAATATAAGTATTTTAGTAGTATTATGTTAAAACATAGTGAGAAAATTCGAAGTTACGTATGGCATTTACACAAACTCACAAAGTGCATCTATTTGTAAAATTCATTTACCATTTGAAAGATCCTCCTAAAAGATTTTTTTTTTACATAATCTATATATATAGGATGACTGGTAATTAGTGTACGATACTTAAACACGTGATTGTGCTCATGATAACAAACAATTTTTATTATGGGAGCAAAGCCGAAATCGTGAAAAAAATATCAGCTGTTCAGTACATTAGGCAAACATAAATGTACTGAACAGCTGATTTTTTACCAGTCACCCTATATACGAGTATATAAAAGGAGAAACTGACTGACTGACATATCAACGCACAGCCGAAACTACTGGGATTAGGAGCATGAAATTTTGCACAAGGTTTCCTTTTATGACGTAGGCGAGCACTAAGAAAGGATTTTCCAAAATTCACTCCCTAAGGGGATGAAGCGGGGGTCCAAAGCTTGTAATATATAAAATGAGAAATTGACTGACTGACATATCAACGCACAGCCAAAACTACTGGGACTAGAAGCGTGAAATTTTGCACAAGGCTTCCTTTTATGACGTAAACGAGCATTAAGAAGGGATTTTCCAAAATTCAACCCCTAAGGGGATAAAACAGGTGTACAGAAGCTAGTATAAACTCTAATGGAAAGAGTGGAGGGAAGCCTTTACCCAGGAGCGGGACAGAACAGGCTATATAAAAACTAGTGCTTGACTGTGATCCCACCTGATGGTAAGCAGTGATGCAATCGTTGATGGTGAGGCGCACTAGTTTATTAAGAGCCTATTCACTCTAGCCTTGAAGACACCTAAATTATAATCGGATGGGAAGACCGCTACAGGCAAATTGTTCCAGTCCTTCGATGTGCGCGGTAAACGACGAGGTACTTAGTCGCTTAGTCCGGACACTCGCCGTACATCGGGTTGTCCGATGGTAGAAAGGAGATGGCGGAATCAAGTCATGCAATTCCCGCGCACACTACAAAATGCATCCTGTAAAATACCGAAAGGCTGGCTACCCTACGCCTATGCTCCAGGCTTTTTTATATTTAAAAAGCCAGATTTGGACTTAAATCTGGCTTTTTAAATATAAATCGTTGCCCCACACTGGGAATTACTCTTGTATAAACTAGTGCGCCTAACCATAAACGATTGAACCACTGCTTACCATCAGGTGGGATCGCAGTCAAGCACGGTTTTTATTATTTAAGCTGTTGATCCCCGCATTAACGCCGGCGTTCACGCGCCATTGTCTTACTATTGTGTCTCTAATTACGCACTCAAAAGGTTAAAAAAAAAGTTCCTTTATGTAGGGTGACTGGTAATTAGTGTACGATACTTAAACACGTGATTGTGCTCATGATAACTAACAACTTTTACTATAGGAACAAACCTGAAATCACGAAAAAAAAAACAGCTGTTCAGTACATTTATGTTTGCCTAATGTAGGTACTGAACAGCTGCTATTTTTTTCGCGATTTCGGCTTTGCTCCCATAATAAAAATTTATTTGTTATCATGAGCACAATCACGTGTTTAAGTATCGTACACTAATTGCCAGTCACCCTATATAGTTCTTTCATGGACGAATTATAGCTCTTTTAGGCATTTTCTGTTCGGCGTGTTATTTCTTAAGGGACCAATTGGCGAAATACGAGCACCTCTGCTCACCCCTTTAGAAGTGCAGTCGTGTTTCTTATTGAAGTTTTTAATCGTTATAATTATATCTATACAGGGTGTGTTTGACTCACAAACTAATACCATGGATCCAGTACATGATTCTGGACCCCCCAGTGGTGGAATTTTCCGTCGGTTTTTTCTTAATTAAAAAAAAAATCTTTACGTTTTTTTTATTTATACCATATAAAATTGTTATTCTAAAATTTTTAGTGAAATAATGAATAATAATAATAATTTATTTTCACCATAAGCCTCTCATTACAACATTCATAGACATTCATTATACAAAAGCTTATAATAATTAAGGTTACCTATGGTTTAACGCACTGACTCCCAAACTAGGTGTATGTCCCTGTGGCTTAGGAGTCAGAGATCCTAGTAGCAACAAATCAAATAAAATAAGCCAGATAAATCAGTCGGCAGCCATTGTACAATAAATTATGGTACAGAAAAATATGATTTAAATTGAAGAAAAAAATATAATAAAAATCAAATTAAATAATACATGAATTACTTTTAAAAATAAATGTTATCGTGATTGATTGGAATAACAATTTTATCTACCCCGACGACTTTTTAATTACTCATTTTATCTTTTTACTAAAAATATCATCGGGGTTGGTTTGAATAACGATTTTACACAGTTGAAATTTAAAAAGTTATTTTTTTTAAATTGAACTTTTTTAAATTTAAACTGTGCGTCTATGTCAAAGACACGTTTGACGTTTATATTTAAAACTAGCTTTTGCCCACGGCTTCGCTCCCGAACTGACTACTATATCCTACTCTACCCTACTAAAAAAATAAAAAAATAGAAAAGTATCCTATGTCCTTCTCCTGGTTCTAAGCTACCTCCCCACCAACTTTCAGCCAAATCGGTTCAGCCGTTCTTGAGTTATAAATAGTGTAACTAACACGACTTTCTTTTATTTAAATAGATGAGAAACTGACTGACTGACATATCAACGTACAGCCAAAACTACTGGGACTAGGCGAGTGAAATTTTTCAAAATTGTTCCTTTTTTGACGTAGGCGAGCACTAACAGAGGATTGAAATTTACCCCCTATGGGGATGATAAGGGGTCCAAAGTTTGTGTGGACAAACCGACTTAGTCCTTACCTATAAAACAAAGTCCACCACCGTGTCTGTTTGTCTGTTCGCTACGCGATAAACCCAAAACTACTGAACAGATTCTCAAGCGATTTTCACCAATATACAAGAGTGATTCATGAGGAAGATTTAGATGTATAATAAATGCATATTACAGTAGAGAAAAACCAAGAAAGAGCGTGCGAGCGAGAGAGAGATGGAGCTATATTTAACACAAATAACATCTTACACGATAAACAGTATGGTTTCACCAAAGGACGTTGTACAACTGACGCTGGTGTCTCCTTACTAAAACACATTTTTAATGCGTGGGAAGAGGCACAGGATGCTATAGGTACCAACGGGGTGAATAGGACTGCAGGGGTGAATAGGAACTACACTTTGGTTAGGTTTTTCACATTGGTATATATTTCTATAATTGATTTCTATCAAAGCATCCGTTTTTATTACAATTAGTGAATAAATAGGAGTACTTAAATGCTGGGAAAAATTGATAATTAACGCGAAGATCCCCTTCAAAGTTTTGTTCCTATTCACCCCTGCGGTCCTATTCACCCCGTTTGACTGTATCTTCTGTGACCTGTCTAAGGCGTTTGATTGTGTGGTTCATGAAACATTACTCCTGAAACTTGAGCATTAATGCGCAAGAGAGGCACGTCGTTGGTGCATCGAGTGCGGGGGAGCGCTAACAATATGTTGGCCACGCTTGCAGAGAGACTGGACTGTAGCATTATAATGCACTGTTGTTTGCGACACGTGACAGGTTTGTGACGTAATAAACAATTTATTGTAATTTAAATTTAATTTGAAATTTTATTATTTACTATGATTATTATTATTATTATTTAATTTTGATTTATATTCTCGAATTATCTAATTGTATTTAAATAATTATCAATTTAATTATTTGCATTAATGTTATAATATGATTTGTTTTAATTGATTCTAATTTTGCAAACTGTGAATTTAATTGTGACTGTTTTGATTATTTTTTAAATTTGTATATGAGTCAATGTTACTCGCAATAAATAAATTATTATTTCTATATTCATTTATCTCAGGACCCTGAGGTCCTGGACCTTTGGAAGGCGTACGAGGAGCCGAAACCAACTCGCAGAGGCCCTTTTAGACGCTTTAATGGAAAGTGGTACAAACCGGTGATTATCCCTGTACGTACTATGCTAGTTGCATCCAAGGACAACCCCCGGTTGGTGGGAAACTATTGCGACATTTGGAAACTAAGATATAAGGCTATGGTTTATGGAGTCTTAAGTGGACTGTTTACCAGGAACTATGTTAAGACTATGGCCCCTGCTTAAACAATGTTATTAATATCCATCGACAAAAGGCAGGGGGTGACTTGCACACTCAATAAATGGGCCCCCATAAACGGTCGCTAGCACGAAGTGACGTAGCAACAAGAGGGCAACATATCCTGAGGTGCTTAAGGAGTGGAGAGGTATACCACGGCTATCAGGACAATCCCGGAAGTACGGTCAAGATCCCTACCAGCACCACAAAATATTATTATTATTACGGACTAGGCAAAACAGCTTTAAGCTTATTAAAATCTTATTTGATTGACAGACAGCAACAAGTTCAAATAAACGGTGTCAATTCGTCGGGATTAAATGTGAAAATGGGGGTACCCCAAGGTTCAATTTTAGGTCCTTTTTTATTTTTAGTTTATAATAATGATTTACCCTATTTGTTGCAAAATAAACTTAATATGGTGTTGTTTGCCGACGACACTTCTTTGATTTTTAAGATAAATAGAAGGGCTAATAATCTTGACGACGAAAATAACGCACTACTGCAGGTCCAAAACTGGTTCACTGCTAATAATCTAGTTTTAAACGGGAAAAAAACGAAATGCATAAGATTTTCCTTACCGAATGTCAAAAGTAGTGATTGTGACGTAATATTAAACGATGAAAAACTAGAATTTGTCGACAAAACTGTTTTCCTGGGGATAACGCTTGACTCAAGGCTACAATGGGGTCCTCATTTAACATCTCTTGCAGGACGGCTTAGCTCAGCTGCATATGCTGTTAGAAAAATCCGCCAATTTACGGATGTTGATACCGCTAGACTAGTCTATTTTAGTTATTTTCATAGTATCATGTCATACGATATCTTACTATGGGGACGGGCTGCAGACATCGACTCAATCTTTATACTACAGAAAAGAGCCATCAGAGCTATTTACAATCTTCGCCGGTGCGATTCTCTAAGGGAACTGTTTAAGGATATTAATATCATGACGGTGCCTTGTCAATATATTTATGAAAACATCATGTACGTTAGAAAATATCTTCATCTTTTTAGCAAAAGAGGCGATAGACATAATTATGTTACAAGAAATAGGGACCAATTAGTTCAACCAGGTTTCAGACTGGCTAAAGTGACCTCTTCTTTCATGGGGTACTGTTTGAAATGTTATAATAAAATACCTCCACAAATATTAGAACTTAATGAAACAAAATTTAAATCTTGTATTAAACGCACACTATGCAGGCATTCTTGAATATAATCCTCCAACTTATAATATGCCTTATTATAAGTTGGAGGATTATATTCAAGATAAAAATGCTTGGCTCAATGCTGGTCCAGCTCCACTACCACCGGGGTGAACAAATTGATTAGTTTGGAAATTATTGTTATTATTTTTAAATGTTTTTTTTTTGGAATTTTTAAATAATAAAAGTATTGTATAATGTAGAAGCATTTTTTTCAAAGTTTGTAAATGTGAATACCATGGAGCTATTTTATGTTACTATTGGACTTGTTTGACATAAATCAGCATGGCAGTTGAGAGTTTATCATGCTCACTCAAATGTCTCACTGATGGTGGCGCATGTGTTGGATCATTCGGTTCCCTTCAAAATGGTTGAGCTGAGTGGTGCTAATATTGGCGTCATGTTCGTGAACGGGCGCTGTCAGTTGAGACTGGTCATCTCTTAGCTGCCAGTTGCTATTTTAATATCTATATTTAGTTTGTATTTTTACTTTATTTACATTGTTCTCACATGATAGCGACAAGAAACATGTAACAGAGATATTTGTAATTACAAAACATGATTGAAAAGAGTGTCCATGGAGTTTCTTGCACATTCTTCTCCATAGAGATCTACGCTTTGGAATGTGCAATTAGCATCATTTTTTTTTTCTGACTGACTGACTTCATGACATTTCAAAAGTGCCTGTAAATGGTTTATTTGAAATAAAATGCTTTGAATCTTTGCTACACACCCTATATAGCTCCATCCCTTTAACAATTCAGTTTAGGTCGTGAAATGGATCGCGTTAGAAGCTCACGGTAAGGCTTCTGGGGTGAGTCACTGTTAAAAAATAAAACAAATAACTTTGGCACGTCCGTACATTATATTTACATTTTTATTTACACTTTTATAGTCATATACAATTAACAGTCTAAGAATAAATAACATTACAATAAAAAAAAACCTTTACAATTGCTTATAAATTAAGTGACAGTAAAGCAAATTATTGCTATATTAGCTTTCCACGGCCGCGTAGCTTCATAGACGCGTATTCATTATACGCTTGGTGTACGCCTGCGTGAAGCTTACATACTAAACTGTGAAACTTTCGACGAAGCGGCAGCGTCGTGTCCTTGTCGTATAATGACGAATACGCGTCTATGAAGCTATGCGTCCGTGGACTGTAGTACCTACTTAATTAATATTTACTTACATTACCCACTAATTGAGAGCAGTGGTGGCCGAGTGGTAACGGCCCTGACTTACGGAGTTGTAGGTCGCGGGTTCAAACCCAGCCAGGCGCAATACTTTGTGTAATTTATTTCATCACCACTGCTCTCAAAACGGTGAAGGAAAACATCGTGAGGAAACCGGCATGTCCTAGAACCAAAAATTCGAAGACATGTGACATCCACCAACCCACACTGGGCCCGCGTGGTGGATTACGGCCCATTCCCTCTCCTTGAGAGGAGGCCTGAGTCCCAAGAGTGGGAACATTATAAGGCCGACTATGCTATGCTATGCTACCCACTAATTACTCTAAAAGAAATTGTGGCTGGTCTCGAAATATACAGCGTGGGTCATCACCCACCTGAGACGCCATCAATCTTTCTTTTTAACCGAATCTTTATGCGCCATATTAATATCTTTAATGTGAAATTAACTCTGTCTGTCTGTTACGCTTTCACAGTAAAACTGCTGAGCCGATTTTGATGAAATTTGGAACGGAGCTAGCTTGAACCCCAAGGATGGGCATACCTACTACTGCTACTTTTTATCAATCTTCGACTTCAACATTCACGCGGACGAAGCCGATGGCAGAAGCTAGTTGTATACAGGGTGACTGGTAATTAGTGTACGATACTTAAACACGTGATTGTGCTCATAATAACCAACAACTTTTACTATGGGAACAAACCTGAAATCGCGAAAAAAAAAACAGCTGTTCAGTACATTTATGTTTGCCTAATGTACTGAACAGCTGATATTTTTTTCGCGATTTCGGCTTTGCTCCCATAATGAAAATTGTTTGTTATCATGAGCACAATCACGTGTTTAAGTATCGTACACTAATTGCCAGTCACCCTATATAGATAAAAAAAGAATGGCCAAATGTGTTGCTCAGCGAAAACTTAAGAACGATCCAGTCACTCAAATTGCACGCAAAATTTCATCCAAATCGGTCAAGCCATTTAGGATTTAAGTGACAAACACACGTACAGAAGAGTTATATATACAAAGCGATAATCATAATTACAAAAATAATAATTTATAAATACATTTTAAAAGGCAATAAGGAAAAAAAAATATCATCAAAATTAAAATTATTATACAATCCCTTAAAAATATGATTAAAAATCAAAACTAAAAAATTGGTAAGGTGAGGTCGTTTATAGTTTCTTAAATAATTACTTACAAACTAAATTACGAATACGATATAATATAGTATACAATCACACAGGGTAAAAACATACCCTTTATTATTTATTAATAAAAAAATATAATAATTAATAATAAGTATCACACTATAGTTTTATGAAATGAAACTAAATGTTCCTTTGTCTATGATAGATTGAAAACTTAATAATAAAAAAAAAAAACCAGCCAAGTGAGAGCCCGACTCGCGCACGAAGGGTTCCGAACAGTCCGTAGCAAAAAAAAAAGTAAAAAAATCACGTTTGTTGTAGGGAGGGTAAATTAAATTAAACCCTTAAATATTTGTTTTATTCTGTAATGTTGTGTGTTATGTTATGTTTGTTGTTGTCGTTGTTTTTGTGTTGTTTGTTGTAATGTTTCTTTTATTATTATTTTTTAAGTTTAAGTATTTAATATTTTTAAGTTACTTAGTATTTGTCTCTTTATAATTGTTAACTCATTGTGTGTACCTGTGTGCCAAATAAACGTGTTTTCTTTCTTTAATTGTTGTTATAGGGGCAACAGAAATACATTATCTGTAAAAATTTCGACTGTCTAACTATTATAGTTCATGAGATACAACCTGGTGACAGACGGACAGCGGAGTCTTACTAATAGGGTCCCGTGTTACCGTTTGGGTACGGAACGCTAAAAAAAATGATAAATTGTCATAGATAAACATAAATTTATAAAAAAAAATTGAGCAATGATGACCGTGGTTATTATGGCCCTGAGTTCGGTTCGCACCTACCAAGTGATTTACTTTGTGTAATATATTTCATCACCACTGCTCTCATAACGGTGAAGGAAAACATCGTGAGGAAACCGGCATGTCTTAGAACCGAACATTCGAAGACGTGTGGCATCTACCAATTCATGTTGTACTCACGTCCTCTCTCAGCGTGGAGCCTTGGTTAGGTGTAATAATAATTGTGAAGACTGGATCAATGCTTTGATTTTAGTATTTTATGGAGTTTTCGCTGGAGGAGGGCAGCAAGGAATAGGCTGTATCGAACATAGGGCTTAAATACCAGC
Source organism: Mythimna impura (assembly GCA_905147345.3). NCBI lineage: Eukaryota > Metazoa > Arthropoda > Insecta > Lepidoptera > Noctuidae > Mythimna > Mythimna impura. Next base: position 3,635,629 of record LR990365.1, on the reverse strand, counting down.
AGTGGGAACATCATGTGCCGATTACGCTATAACAACGCGGACAAAGGACAAAAAAAAAAGTGGCTCAAAAGGCAGTGTTTCAAGCTTGGCAGTGTCAACAGTTTCCAATTTATCATAGACAAGAGCTTCTATACAAAGTGACATTCATAGCGATGTCAAAAAGCAGCAATTTTAAGAACTTTAGTAGTCCTGAGTTGAGCTACACGAATACTGACAAACGCTTGCACTGACTGGACAGTTGTTTATTCCAAGACCATCTCAGACACTAATCTCCATGGTTCTCATATGATTTGACCATTACATATTTATTGTATGGACTTTTAGAGACTTTGATCCCTGAATTTGTTTTAGTGTTTCTTCTTAGGGTAGTTTAAATTAAAGAAAAATGTGTGTAAGAAAAATGTGTGTAACACAGTGCAAAATAAATATAACTTATAGTCATCTAAGGAATCGATATGGGCTTCTGGTATGTTCCTTGGTCAATTCCAAACATTATGAAGACTTGTGTTAATTGTCAACGCTAGCGCCGCTTTGTATAGATCTCTAGGAGACATTAAAGGCACTATGATGAGTATACAATACAATTTAATATGTCAAATTGTCGACACAGTCTACGTATATTTACCCAACTGATCTAAAAGGAGAGGTAATGTTTTTTCATAAATTTGAATCAGGGCATTACCATGACGTGTCACAATGGCAAGTATGCGAGTGAGAAAGAGCGAATATATATATTATATATATATATATAGGGTGACTGGTAATTAGTGACCGACACTTAAACACATGATTGTACTCATGATTATAAACATCTTTCCCAAAGAAACTTTTTTATATTCTCATTAGTTTTATCACAATAATAAAACAGCTGTTTAACGCGCGCGCGCCTGCGACCGGCGCCCGCTCAGCTGTTAGCCGCGTGACGCCGCCGTACCTACAATAGTGATATAACATCCGCGCAGCTTGCAAACCCATAGGTGTACGTACCTAATCAGTGAATGTACTACAAACTAATGAGTATATAAAAATGTTTATTTGGGAAAGTTGTTTGTAATCATGAGTACAATCACGTGTATCGGTCACTAATTACCAGTCACCCTATATATATATAGCTCTATCCCTTTAACAGCTCAGTTTAGTTTGTCTAATGGGTTGCGTTAAGAGCTAGCTCGTAGGGCCTCAGTTATTACAAAGGATTCGATCCCTTTGTATGTACGCAAATTGTAAGTAAAATTCCTTCTATTAAATATCCGGGTTTAACATAGAAAGTGTCGATTATACTTAACTTAAAATGTACATAACAATAATTATATAGGCACATAACAAAAGTTATTTTGATCAAATAATGCTTCGCAGCCAGACTGCTATTAACGAACTAATGTGTGTGTCAAAATGATTTCATATCTAAAACTGTACCTTTTTTTTTTTTAAATTCATATAAACCAGTGCTTGACTGCGATCCCACCTGATGGTAAGCAGCGATGCAATCATTGATGGTGAGGCGCACTAGTTTATTAAGAGCCTATTCACACTAGAACCTATATCGTAACCTATGATATATTGTAGAGGGTGCTAATACATAGGTGTTGATCGAATAAATATCAGTTCTATATTATTATCTTAGTTAATTGAAGAGTTATATAAAAAAGTGTCCGGAGTCGACTTTTTTCAAAGTGATAATCTTTGTTAATTTTAAAGCTATCAAAATAAAACTGTGTTAATGGTACACTTTAAATTTTATTTTATAGCATTTTTTATACTTCTCAAGTAACTAAGATATACGAGCTGATATCTACTCGGTTAACTATTATTAGTATAATATAAAAAAAGTTTTTTTTTTTTTCGGGTGGAAAAATCATCTAATGACATCCCCGCTCTTGGGCGGAGTGCGAGATAGTGTCAGACTTTTACTGTCTAAAAATCCAGTCTTGTTCCTTCCTTGCCATTTTTCCAGGGCCCCGGCAATCTTTTTCGCATCACTCATGGCCCCAGTAGGCATCGACTCTGAGTACAGTCAAATGGGGTGAGTAGAAACAAAACTTCAAAGGGTATTTTCACGATATTTGTATATTTTTTTGCATCATTTAACTATATCAATTTATTAATGAGTTGTTATTCTAAAAAGTCGATGCTTTGTTAGATGCCGATAATATGGTATCAAAGTGAAAAATCAAACCAAAGTTTTGTTTCTATTCACCCCTGCGTTTCTATTCGCCCCGTTTTACGGTAGGCTTCGACCCTGAATATAACATAGGTTACGATATAGGTTCCCATCGGGGGCAATTTTGATATGGAAATACTGTTAGACTCTTTCACATCTATAAAACCATTGCTTTTTATTCTGTAGCGACATCTATGGCGTCACATAAGAACTAATCCTGCATCGCGCAATCAAAGTTCTCCGCGCGATTAGAACATATAGAACAGCCCGAAATCATCTATCGGGCAGTAGCCCACCAGACATAACACCCGTCTGGCCGGAGGATCCTCCCTTTTCAGCGGAGATATGTGGGACTTTACTCTCTGTCCCACATACCCCTAAAATTCCAAGAGTATGTTTTCTGAAGATATTTTTTTACTTTCAAGCGAGTGAAGCCGCTGGCTAAAACTAGTGCTATATTTTGAGTTACTATACTGGCTGCGAGCTAACACAATTAATACATGATATATAAACTCACAACACATTATCTGGAATATAATTTTAATACGTAACTTAAAGGATAAGGTGACAGCGTTAATCTTCGACCGTAGGGTAGTTGTAAAATAGTTTTAACTAAATTATAAAGCACTTGACATACACTGTTACAGGATCGGTCAGTATGGCAACACTTGGAGGGAAGGGGGGAATACGTCCAACAGTGGACGTTGGACTAGCTGTTAGCTAGTATCGGTATAAAAGAGAGTTACAACTAAGTTACAAGCAAACGCTATCAGGTTTTCTTTTAACCCTTTAACGGATAACGTCGGATATATCCGTTTATCCCGCCAGGGTCGCGCATCCACAACCAAATACTCCATCTCGTCAGCTCTTCTGTTACCTATTGGATTAGGACCCTGGCGAATAGGACACGAAAACACTTGTCGGAGAAATCCGACGCAAGCGGTTAAAGGGTTAAAAGAAAACCTGATAGCGTTTGCTTGTACTAATAAAACACCAAACGGCCGTCAACTAACGCCTTAACCTTAATTAGAGCTACAAAAGCTTAATTTTATACATAACAATTTTTTTTTGGTATTTTTTTCCAAAAATTTTTGATATATCCTATCTAGGTTGTGTTATAAAAAAAAATATATCCTAACTTCATATACTTTAGAGGAGTATTTACATATTATATTTACATACAATATCAGTCATATTCCTTTTATTTTCTATTCCTTCAGCTATCATATCAAATATCAATAATATATAGGGTGACTGGTAATTAGTGACCGATACTTAAACACGTGATTGTACTCATGATTACAAACAACTTTCCCAAAGAAACTTTTTTTTTATACTGATTAGTTCAATCACAATAACAAAACATTTGTTTGAAACTTTGGATTTTGCTGTGCAGCTGTTAGCGGTGCGGCGCCCGCGCCCTCGTTATCGATGACGTAAGCAATGTACCTATATATTTCGGTAAAATAATATTCAAAGACTAGTATTTTGGTACTTTACGCGAGCGCGCTACGCTACAATAAATTAGTATAAAAAAAGTTTCTTTGGGAAAGTTGTTTGTAATCATGAGTACATTCACGTGTTTAAGTATCGGTCACTAATTACCAGTCACCCTATATAGTGGACTGCTTATTCCATATATCTATCACTATCAGTCATTACTAGATTCCGGAGAAGAGATGTAACGGAAGTTTTATATCGGAACCGGAATTTTTAAATTTGGTTTGTCGAAATCGGATGCGGAGGCAGAAGCGTCAAATGAAACAAAACAACAAGTGAAGAGTAATCGACGGAAAGCGCGGGGGAGGGAGGTTCCTCGTGCGACAAGAGTAAACTTGTTTGTAACTGACATAATTTCTAAATAAAAGGAGGAAGGGTGATAGTCATTTTGCGCCCATTACACACTGACAAAAAAAAATAGATTCTGTTTCCGACTTTTTTTTAATGCATTTGTATAGTTATAAATAGGGAATCCAATTCCGCAAACGCGGGATCCCGCACCTTTTTTGCGGGATTACTCATGCGGGATCCCGCAAGTCTGCGGGATTGAATTTTTTTATTAGATTCCGACAACGCATTATACACGTTCACGATTGCGGTGCACGGGACGTTATGCGCAGAGAGTATTTGGCCTTTTTTTGAACATTTTTTCTCGTTTTTTTTTCCAATATTTAACACAAATTATTGTAATTTCTATATTTAATACATATATTTTAATACATATATTATTATGTTTATTTCTGACAAATTGATACTTTTTTTGATTGAGTGATGATGGGCGAAAAATGTTTCTAATCAACCCTCCTTTATCAGAATCGAAAGTACGTATAAAAAATCAATCGGAAAATCCGAACTTCCGGAATCAAAATCGAACTTTCGTAACATCTCTTATCCGGAGTACTCCTTTCAACCATTAACCCCACAATCCCAGCACATATTACACTAAACTAAAGTATAATGTGTAATACAATACAATGGGACCAGCCATATATCTAATATCACTATTTATTTATTTTATATATTTTTATTTAAACACGACATATTTACAAAACTTAATTATTACTTAAAAATTTTTGATTAGATTCTGCGGTTAAAACAAAACATTTTTTTTTTCAATTTTATAATTATTTATTTATGAATTCATTATTCTAATATGGCGGGTGTTTAACTAGACAAATAACTAAACGCGTTTTATTAATAAATATAGCGACATCTACGGCGCCACATATGAACTAAACTACGAAATCCTGCATCATACAATTAGTTCTCCGCGCAATTAGAGTTCTCCACGTGATTAGAGTTCTCCGCGCAATTAGAGTTCTCCTCGCAATTAGAGTTTTCCGCGCAATTAGAGTTTTCCGCGCAATTAGAGTTCTCCGCGCAATTAGTTCTCCACGTAATTAGAGTTCTCCGCGCAAATAGAGTTCTCCACGCAATTAGAGTTCTCCGCGCAATTAGAGTTCTCCACGCAATTAGAGTTCTCCCGCGCAATTAGAGTTCTCCACGCAATTAGCTGTCAAACAAATGGAACAGCCTGTCCAGTGGTAAATAGTTGAGGTCAGTGAGTGTGATATACAACATGTAACTATAATAATACACACCAATAATAATACACCCCAATTAGAACATTAAATTACAATCTTAATTAAAGCACTGAAATTTTACTTAAATGAACTTATACCCTATTCAGAGAGCCATGAGATAAAAAGGTAAACAAACCATTTATTCAATTCAAATTTTAAGTGTATGGCTCCATCGACGAACGTCCGATGATTTTGCCAATGTCAAGGTATGAGATGGAAATGGTCGGTACTTTGTCAAGGATATTGTTATCTATTGATCAGTTTTTGTAGCAATGGTATCCATTAGTCATCAAAAAAACCATTTATAATACTACAAAATTATAGACCACAGATACTGCAAACATTTTACATAAAAAAATTACGTTTTGTCATCGTGCGGGTTATAATCCGCCATCTTTTTCACTGTCGATCAACTTGTTGATGCGAGATATTTTCGTCGAATTCTTGTTATTCGCCGAAGAAAATGCCAATGTATTCAACAGAAAAGGAGACTGTTATTATTTTTTTATAAGTGCCCATGTAGGCCTATATGAAATAAAAACTATTTTGAATTTTATATTCAAACACGTCGAAGAAACTTGGTCGAAGGTACCTACATTGTTTTCTTTGTTTACATTTTGTCTCAAGCCCAGATGAATAGGGTACAGGTAGTGTTTTATAAGAAAATAGTTATCCTGATTGTAGGCAATTAATATGGGAATAGACGCACTACATTGGCAGCGCATCGGTATTGGTATCTAAACACGCAAACACACAAACACGCTGGTGACGCAATCAAGATTTTTTTTTACTATTGATTGGCTCGTGTTTAACCAATATCTCACCTGATGGTAAGAATGGAGCACGCTTGCCTAGAAGTAACGTATTCACTCTTGATTTAAGGACCCCTAGATTTATCAAGAATTTATCAAAATTGATATGATTGATTGATCGATTGGAGAGCAGTGGTGGCCGAGTGGTAACGGTCCCGACTTACGAGTTGTAGGTCGTGGGTTCAAACCCAGCCAGGCGCATTACTTTGTGTAATTTATTTCATCACCACTGCTCTCAAAACGGTGAAGGAAAACATCGTGAGGAAACCGGCATGTCCTAGAACCAAAAATTCGAAGACATGTGACATCCACCAACCCGCACTGGGCCCGCGTTTTGGATTACGGCCCATTCCCTCTCCTAGAGAGGAGGCCTGAGTCCCAACAGTGGGAACATTATAAGGCCGCTTATGCTATCAAAATTCTTGATTATCTTAGGATAAAAAATTACCTATTTTTTTATATAGTTGAAATCGATTTATTTGCCCTTGCTGCATATACCTACTACTTTCAGCAAGTGATTCTTTGAAACTGAGAGAATGTCTCATACATCTGGTCTAGTTTTCGTACCTATCAATTTTGTGTCGTAAGCCACTGGGCGTAAATGAGTGCCTTTGATACATTTCAAAGAGATTTAAAGAGATGCAATAGAGCGGTTATCAGGAGAAATGTCTTAGAAAAACTCATCCTATGCTTCAGTGGCGCCATCTAGCTTTGAATAGCAAACACGCGAATTTATGTCAAAATAAATTATATAAATTTAACTATCGCTCGGTAGGTGGCCAGGGGCTTTACCATGATATGTTGAAAATTCAGTCATACGAGTACGAGTGAAAAAGAGTGATGGAGCTATACACTCTATATAGCTCCATCCGGCAGCTGATTCTCTTTTATTATATTTGGCTTTATATTCATAAATGATATAAAATTGCAAATTTTAAGGAGTAAAAATTATTTACTAAGGCTTAAAGAATAATTTCTTTATAAATAATTTTGAAGATTATTAGTTTAATTTAACTTAAAACCTTAATGGTTGCTCAATCCGGCACAGTAAACCAGCGCCGTAGACTCATCGCATTTTGCGTGTGGTCACGGCATTATGCTGAGCGTTCGGCCGTTTTGCGCGGATGTGGCGCATATTTCTTTCACATAGTGTGCTTATAATTTGTTAGTTCTAAATTTGCGCCTTGTTCCGCCAAATAAAATGTTTTTCTTCCTTTCTTTTCTTTCCATCCCTATAAAAGTTCGGTTTAGGTCGTAAAATGGATCACGTTAAGAGTTCGTGGTAGAGCCTCAGTGTGAGCCTAGGGAGGGTTAAGCTTTTCAGCAATAGATGGCGTTATCACAAAATCAGCAAATGTTCTAGAACCATTTATGAAAATTATTGAATTCTAATTAATTAATGCGTAAATACCAAGAATATTTACGAAAATAAACCGAAGTTAGGTCCAGTCATTTTACCATAACGAGATTTGCAATAGCGTAATGCGAAACTCGGCATATTTTCTCAGAAAATGATTTTCTTTTAGTGCATAAAGGGAGTTATTACCACAAGGTAACAAGTATCGGATTACGATTTTGTTAGCTATCTCCTGTCTATTGGTAGTATATATTTAATGTCTTTGATACATTTAGTGATCGGTGAAAACTAATATGCAAATAAAAATATCAAATTGTTAAGAAAAAACTAGCCCAGACAAATGAGACACCCTATCGGTTTCAAATACCCGTGTGCGTTTATTACCGTTACTTGTTGAATATATATAGTATAATTATGGAATAATAATACATTTGTATGTTTTCTTAAGAGGTGACCAGATGGTTGCAAACCAACGTCCCAACCAAGGTGACCTAGCTGGTTTCAATCCGTGTAGACAGCAGTTGTAATCCATGACCTTTAACGCCCTTGGTTGGGAGGCGCGTTTTCCCAACCACCGAACGTGGTTTACATCCATGTAGCCGCAACACAAACCAAACACATAAACCAAGGTCACCTTGGTTGGAACGCTAGTTTGCAACCGTCTGGTCACCCCTTTAACGTTGAAATCTATTCAGCTGCAATATATTAGTATGTATTTACAAAAACACTACATATCTAAACTACTTTAAGCATGTATTTTTAAATAAATCCTACCTAGTTTAGGCATGGTCTGTATATTCAAAATTCCTGGTTTCTGAAAGTCGCTATGGAATATGCAACGCGATTCTACGTGCATATTAGCTAGATACAGCTTTAAATTGCATAATATTAATTTTATTTACATACCTATTAACCTAAAGATGTGGTATTTCTATATGGCCTTAAAAATTAATATAAAATTTCTTTGCCAAAAATATTTTTACAGAACTGAAAACAAATCTTGAATTAAAGAAGACACAATTTACTATGAATTCCAAATAAGAATAGGAAACTCAATAGCCTCGATCTGTCAAATGTTGAGTGAAAAGTACGGTTTGCGAAGAAAACTTATTTGCCACAAAACAATGGAAGTCTGTGAGAAATTTCATAATTTTTAAGTAATAGTGTAGATACACTAGAAATGAAACGGATATCCGGTAACTATCCGGTATCTGGCCTTGTTTTGACTATCCGGCCGGACACCGGATAGTAATTCAGTACGGTTGCATATACCAGAGACTAGCTTCTGAAAATAGCGTTTCGCTAGCTGAAAAATAAATTTTAGCAAATCAAACTGTATTTCATGTAACGCGATAAAAAGATGAATATCCGGTAGCCGGATATCCGGCCACACCACTATCCGTTTCATCTTTAGTACACACACAGGGTTCGTTTTGGATAAAAAAGTATAAAAACTTTTAGGGTCAGTTTCTAAATTGATTTTTTTGAATTAATAATGTATCAATGAAGTCTTTTTTATTTTTCTCACTGTTTGTGTATTTAGTCATATTTTTTTTTACCTAACTCATTTTTACAGACATTGTTTTTGAATATGTTACCGGCCGAACCAGATTTTAGGATGAACTAGTTTCGCCTAGGCCTAATCCGCGGTGTTAGTCCAAGAGCGAGCGACGCGAGATCGGAATTTTGGGGCACCCTGACACGGACTAGGTTATTTTTTTTTATAACAAACCAGAAATGCGTGTAGGGAGAACTGGCTTGGCCTAGGCGAAACTAGTTTATCCTAAAATCTAGTTTGGCCGGTAACAAATATATTACATACGCAAATTAATTTTTTTGACAAAGAACATCTATAGTACCTGTGTGTTAATATTTAATATTATAAGTTGAATCCCCGGAGGTTATCCAGTCTTCTTTGGAGCTCGTCCACCGAGTCGTGAGGGGCTGAGTCGGTGGCCGACTTCCTCCGCTCACCCCCGGGGGCCATTTGGAAGCCGGTGAGGGCCGTCGACTTCCCCGGACTTTCGGTACTGGAACAAAAATGAGAAAACTTAAGTATTACCCTAATAATACCAAGGCCAAAGTTTGTTTGTTTGACCGGCCAGTTGGTCGTGGGTTCGATTCATAACAGTCAGTGTCTGTGTTTGTATCTTTTGAGCCGATGTTTCAAATGTTCCGTTTGTATCTTTTGAACCGATGTTCCAAATGTTCCGTTTGTATCTTGTGAGCCGATGTTTCAAATGTTCCGTTTGTATCTTTTGAGCCGATGTTCCAAATGTTCCGTTTGTATCTTGTGAGCCGATGTTTCAAATGTTCCGTTTGTATCTTTTGAGCCGATGTTCCAAATGTTCCGTTTGTATCTTGTGAGCCGATGTTTCAAATGTTCCGTTTTTATCTTTTGAGCCGATGTTACAAATGTTCCGTTTTTATCTTTTGAGCCAATGTTTCAAATGTTCCGTTTGTATCTTGTGAGCCGATGTTTGAAATGTTCCGTTTGTCTCTTTTGAGCCGATGTTCCAAATGTTCCGTTTGTATCTTGTGAGCCGATGTTTCAAATGTTCCGTTTGTATCTTTTGAGCCGATGTTCCAAATGTTCCGTTTGTATCTTGTGAGCCGATGTTTCAAATGTTCCGTTTTTATCTTTTGAGCCGATGTTACAAATGTTCCGTTTTTATCTTTTGAGCCAATGTTTCAAATGTTCCGTTTGTATCTTGTGAGCCGATGTTTCAAATGTTCCGTTTGTATCTTTTGAGCCGATGTTCCAAATGTTCCGTTTGTATCTTGTGAGCCGATGTTTCAAATGTTCCGTTTGTCTCTTTTGAGCCGATGTTCCAAATGTTCCGTTTGTATCTTTTGAGCCGATGGTTCAAATGTTCCGTTTGTATCTTTTGAGCCGATGTTTCAAATGTTCCATTTGTATCTTTTGAGCCGATGTTACAAATGTTCCAAATGATACATATCACTGTTTCGGAACATTTCAGATTGATTCAAATGCAAATGTTCCAATCCCAAAGATGACACACTGCCCACGCCTACTCTCAATTACCTCAAGTGCATCAAGCTGGTATCTGGCAGATCCAGCATTATAAACCACAAGCATATTATAAACAGTTTCATGTGCTCACCTGAAGTACTCAGTGCTGGTCGCCAAGCCACCATCAATATTACTGTTGCTATCTCTATTGTAGAGCCAGACTCCGCCGCTCATCTTGTGGTCGCGCACTTGGAAGTCTGTGTTGTACAGCCGAGGCGGCGTCGTGAAGTCTACGTTCAGCTGCTGACCTGTGGCCAAGGATATTGTGGATAAGTACAAGGATAGAAGAATCTCCAAACTTAAGTTGCAGTGCTCACATAGATTTAGTTACATACATAAATGTAATCAAGATGAGGGAGAGCGACCTCTCCTGGCACAGGTGTTTTCACACTTAAAAGGAGAGGCCAACCTTGTTATAGAATAAAACATTTTTCATTTTAAGTTTGCAGCGTAAAAGCCAATGTCGGAAAATGGCGTCTTTTTTTTTTCGAGCGGCCATCAACCAAACCTTGTTTTTTAAATACAAAATAGTATAATAAACCAAACTTACTATGGCAGGTATATCTCTAAACTCAGTCCGAACTGAGTTACGGGAGCTTGAAGTTGGCTAGTATTTATTAGCTTTATACGTAGGCCATTTTTGTTTTATAAACACAAGCTAAGTGAGAAGTTGCAAAAAAATAGTTTCTTTGTAATTGTGTTTTAACCTATTATTATTAACCTGTTAGTTCTCTGTTTCGAAGTCAGGTGGCGGCCTAAGGGCGTCCTCGCCAACTTCACAATCCTGTGTGAAACGAGTTTGGTACTATTTCTTTTTTGAAGAAAAATAAGTAATAGTAAAATGCAATGCAATGTTGTAATTTTTCACATACCTTGCGCTTAAAAGACAAAATATCCTATAAATCTAATAAATAAAATCAGCCAACTTCTATCTCTTGTAACTCAGTTCGGACTTAGTTTAGAGGTATACATGCCATAGTAAGTTTGGTTTATTACATTATTCTGTAATTAAAAAACAAGGTTTAATCGATGGCCGTCCGAAAAAAAAAAGACGCCACTTCCCATACTAAATCCGGGCATTGTCCTTTTAAAAGTATTTTTTTTTTACACTAAAAATGTTAGAATAACGTTATACGGTTTAAATTTAAAAAAGTAAAGATTAAAAAAAAATAGAAAAAAGCCCACGAAAGATTCCACCACTGGGGAGTCCAGAATCATGTACTGGATCCATCGAGATATAAGTACTAACGTACAAGAGAAGACACCGTAAATTCCTACTTTGTCTCGTTCAACTGCGGCGATCGCGCCGCACTTTGTCGAAGAAAACGCGTAAGTGCCGTGATTTACATGGCGCTTAAGACCTTTTTGCTGAGAATAAATACACTTCCGCAGCAAATCTAGCGCTGTGGTAAATTAGTTACGGTTTAGACGAATTGTTATTATTTTAGCGCTGCAGCGAACTAAAGATTCAAATTACGAAAATAGGACAATTCAGTTATTTGACGTAGCTTCTCTAGTACGTTAGTACTTATATCTCGATGACTGGATCCGTGGTATTCGTTGGTGCGTCGATGTGAAAGACACCCTGTATACATAGATCTCTTACCTAACTGAATATAATTCAGCTCAACCTTAACATGTTTCAAACTCGTTTCCACCATGTTCAAACGCTGATTGAGAAGATGCATACGATCTTGTAGAAAAGAATTTTGTTTTTCAACTTTTTTTACATATTCTAATTTATCTTGCAACATAGATTTTATCTCTTCATATTTATCTTTATAAAGGGCGATAGAATTTTCTAAATTTGCAATAATTTTATCATATTTTTCTGTTATATTTGACGTTGACTCCGCAATCTGTATTTCTAATAAATCTGTAAGATCAGTTTTAATTTCTTCATAATTCGTATGTGATTTTTTTAATTCTGCAAACTTTTTGTTAATTTTATCAAATTGTTTTAATTTTGTCTCTTGTTTCTCCATTTCCGTTTTCATTTCTTCACATTTATCCTTACATAAAGAGACTGAATTCTCTAAATCGGCAACATATTTATTATTATTACCAAACTGTTCTGCCGTCAATTCTTTGATGACACTTAGAATTTCTAGCTTCAACATCTCTTTATAGCCATCGTCTTCTTGTGCATCTTGGTGTTTTCTTGTACTTTTCGAACGTATAATCTTTTTAGGTGATGCGTCATCAAGATTTTGGATTACAACCGCCCATTTACAAACCATCGGATCGTATGTTACATAACTTGTGTGCGGTTTACTTTTCAAAACGATTTCTTTTTCAATTTCTTGATGGAACTGTAATTTACACTTTCCGGGGCATATAGAACATAAATTCTCTTTGAAGTTTTTGTCTTTGCGATTTTCTGCCATCGTTAATGGTAAAATGTAGTACTTTCATCGATTCACAAAGCGGTGTAGCGTCTAGAGGTCTAAGAGAGAATAAAGCGCATTGTTACAGCTTTGTACGATTTGAACTTTAATGTATACACCACTAGTTTTTAATTAGTACAAATATTTAAAGGGCTTATTAGAAAAGGTCTTATTATTAATGATAAATGATATTTATACTGTAAATAGGTTTATAAAACACTTTTACACGTCAATTTTTTTTTTGTTTTTTTAAACTAGATGAGGCCGGTGTTTCCTAGCTGACTACCCTGAGAAGAAACACCGAAACAAACTCAGGGGTCAAAGTCTCTTTTAAAGTCCATACAGTAAGTATGTAATGGTCAAATCAAATCACATGAGAACCATGCAGATTTGTCTGAGATAGTCTTTTGAAGAAAGAATCATACAGATTTGAGTGGACCTGTCCAGTCAGTGCAAGCATTTGTCAGTATTCGCAAAGCTCAACTCAGGACTACTAAGGAGCTCAACGACCTGACGAACAATACCAAAGAAAGGACATTTGGGTTGACCGCAGAAAATACTCAAATTGCCAGATATACGTTAAAATTACTGAAATGGAAAAAAAAAAGCAATCAACATAGTCCTCACGTTCACAATAATAAAAGGAAATATATAGTTTACAAGTAAAGCATTATTTAAGTAAAGTCTCAATAAATAATATTCATAAACAGCAAAGTTATTAGCGTTTGTTTATATCCCAAAATGTCGCTTAATTTATGGAAATATTGTACAGGCTATTGATTATGAATGAAAAACAATGGAAAATCACTGCGCGTAGTATTTTCTAGTAGCAATTGTTATGAATAATTGATTCAATTATGAATTTACCAATTATGACAAATTTTCGTGGTCAATTTTGGGATTTCGTGTTTTTTACTTTTGACTACATAAATATGATCAGTAACCGGTACAGATAGAGCCCTATTTTTTTGTACTAATTTAAAAATAGGAGTGTATACTATAAAGAGGAAATTTTTGTACTTTAATTTGTAATTAATAATAATTATTAATTGGACATGTTACAAGGCAATTTGCGCGTCATGTTGGGGGACATTTTGTCTCTTAATGTCCGTTTAACCTTTTAACCGCCTGCATCAGATATATCCCGAAGAATCGTCAAACTTAAGTGGCAGTGGGCAGGGCACATTGCTCGCAGAACAGATGGCCGTTGGGGACGAAAGGTTCTAGAATGGCGACCACGCACCGGAAGACGCAGCGTTGAAAGGCCTCCCACAAGGTGGAACGATGACCTGGTGAGGGTCGCGGGAATCCGATGGATGCGAGACGCACAGGACCGGTCGGTGTCGGTCATTGTGGCGACATTTGGGGGAGGCTTATGTCCAACAGTGGACGTCTTTCGGCTGAAATGATGATCATGATGATGATCAGATATATCCGACAAACTCGCATTTATTCCGTCAGTTGCACATCCAAGACCAAATACTCCATCTCATCAGGTCTTCTGTCACCTATGGGGATTGAAGAGCTAAACGAGATGGAGTACCCAGTCGAAAAAACACGAGCCTGGCGAATAGGACGCGAAAACACTCGTCGAAACAATCCGATGCAAGCGATTAAAAGGTTAATGTCCGCTTCAAAAATGATTACGTCTTTTATATAGCGATATTTCACATTTAACACGTTTTTAACGAAATATTTTCACTACAAAACTATATTTAACGTTTAAAAATAAAAAAAAGTGATTACTTGTTTACAGTAATTGATGCACTGCGTACTAACGATAAGTGTTATTACGATGAATAAGAAATTACTTGCGTAAGTTTGATTAATTGCATGTATGTCTCATCATTGCGTATTATCGGGTAATTGAGTAGGCAATTCAAGTGTTTTCTGATTCACGATATTTATCTATTCCAATACTAGCACTTAGAGGCGTAGCGTGGACTAATTTAGACGTGGGTGAAGGCACATCAGCGAGGCCCTTTTCTTTCATAAATTCGAAAACGAGACAGCGACTGTTGCAACCCAGTATTCGACCACATCGTCGCTTACCATCAGGTGAAATAGTGGTCAAACGCGAGGTTATAAATTATAAAACAAAACACACGTTGTTAAAAATGCCTCGCACATATAAGGCCCTTTTGGGTACGAGGGCGTAGGCGAGAGCCTACTTCGCCCACGCCTAGCTACGCTACTGCTAGCACTTTGCCAGCGACAGTTCGCGAGAATGTTTTCAATAAAAACTTTTGACGCACCTGAAACAGTTTAAAAAAAAACTGGGCAAGTGCGAGTCGGACTCGCGCACTGAGGGTACCGTACAAGCTTGAAAGGTAAATTGCGGTTTACGATTTATGACGTATTAAAAAAAAACTACTTACTAGATCTCGTTCAAACCAATTTTCGGTGGAAGTTTATAAGGTAATGTACATCATATATTTTTTTTTAGTTTTATCATTCTCTTATTTAAGAAGTTACGGGGACGACGACACATTTTACCACTTTGGAAGTGTCTCTCGCGCAAACTAATAGTATATAAAAAAATGATATTAGAAATATCATTTTTGAAGACCTATCCACAGATACCCCACACGTATGGGTTTGATGAAAAAAAAATTTGAGTTTCAGTTCTAAGTATGGGGAACCCCCAAAATTTATTGTCTTTTTTCTATTTTTTGTGAAAATCTTAATGCAGTTTACAGAATACATCTACTTACCAAGTTTCAACAGTATAGCTCTTATAGTTTCGGATAAAAAGTGGCTGTGACATACGGACGGACAGACAGACACATGACGAATCTTATGGAACCTTTATGGTTCCGTTTTTTGCCATTTGGCTACGGAACCCTAAAAACAAACTTTGTCCCACACTAGGAACGTCTCCTGTATCACGGATGCGTTATAAACTCACATACACAAGACACCCAGACCCGGGACAACTATTTGAAGGCCATACAAATATTTGTTTAGCCAACTACTGCATTAACCGTGCCGTCATTTTGATGGTAGCCTGGGGCCTTACCATGAGGTATTCATCAAGTACACGCGAAACAACGGCCCTCACGCCCCAGCCGCCGGGATCCCGATCCCGATTTCCAACCACCGTAGGTGCTGGCTTGCGGACGGCGAGCATTGGGTAGCTACACTCGCTGTACGATGGTAGAAAGTTGATGGCGGAATCAAGTCATGCAATTCTCGCGCACACTCTCCAAAATGCATCCTTTATCAAATTTCCTTACCTGGGTGCAATCTCTCATCCTGCCGGAGCTCTCCGAACCCACCGGCGATGTCGGTGAGAGTACACTGCTTGTTGCCAGAAGACCACACTTGAGCGCGGAGGCATTCTCCCGAAGGTGGGTACCAGGGTTTCGAGGCTTTTGGCTTCGAAGACTTGGGAGTGGAAGGTGGTTTTGCTGCGGGAACTGTAGAAAAGAAATATTTGTGGATAATTTTTTTTTTTTATCGTTATCGTGAATATTTACTTTATAAGGACTAGTTGACACTTGCGGCTTTGTCCGCATCAAGTTCGTAGAACTGTGTGTAGACAAGTAATGGTTCTGCTTATGTTTAATTCCGTAAGGATCTAATCATTAGCTACTAACACCCACTACTGTTCCTTCTTTGCCTTCGTTCCAGGGTTGGACCCTACCCGGCCCTGGGACATCTACTTGAGGCGCTCGTGGAACATTACGCGCCGTCGACGACTTGGGCTCAGTCCAGACGGTTACCGGACGGTCGGACGGCGGGCTACCCATTGCTCGCCGTCCGCAAGCCCGCGCCTACGGTGGCTGGAAATCTGGAACGGGATCCTGGCGGCTGGGGCGTGAGGGCCGTACCCTCCTCCTTCGCTAGCGTGACTGCTTCGCACGCAGAAGCAACCGCCTGCCAGTCCTCCTCACTCCGGAGCATGGCTTGTACCAGGCCCGGCCGCCCCCTGCCCCCACGAGCTCACGGCGATGCCCTGCCGCGCGTCGTCGTCCGCCTGCGCCTACGATGGCCTATGATCGCTGTGTGATTCCCGCAGCCCCTGATGCTAACTTACCAGTCTCCTCCTCAGCGACGGCGACCTTCTGCCGCTCCCTGCCGCGCGTCGTCGTCCGCCTGCGCCTACGATGGCCTATGATCGCTGTGTGATTCCCGCAGCCCCTGATGCTAACTTACCAGTCTCCTCCTCAGCGACGGCGACCTTCTGCCGCTCCCTGCCGCGCGTCGTCGTCCGTCTGCGCCTACGATGGCCTATGATCGCTGTGTGATTCCCGCAGCCCCTGATGCTAACTTACCAGTCTCCTCCTCAGCGACGGCGACCTTCTGCCGCTCCCTGCCGCGCGTCGTCGTCCGTCTGCGCCTACGATGGCCTATGATCGCTGTGTGATTCCCGCAGCCCCTGATGCTAACTTACCAGTCTCCTCCTCAGCGACGGCGACCTTCTGCCGCTCCCTGCCGCGCGTCGTCGTCCGTCTGCGCCTACGATGGCCTATGATCGCTGTGTGATTCCCGCAGCCCCTGATGCTAACTTACCAGTCTCCTCCTCAGCGACGGCGACCTTCTGCCGCTCCCTGCCGCGCGTCGTCGTCCGCCTGCGCCTACGATGGCCTATGATCGCTGTGTGATTCCCGCAGCCCCTGATGCTAACTTACCAGTCTCCTCCTCAGCGACGGCGACCTTCTGCCGCTCCCTGCCGCGCGTCGTCGTCCGTCTGCGCCTACGATGGCCTATGATCGCTGTGTGATTCCCGCAGCCCCTGATGCTAACTTACCAGTCTCCTCCTCAGCGACGGCGACCTTCTGCCGCTCCCTGCCGCGCGTCGTCGTCCGTCTGCGCCTACGATGGCCTATGATCGCTGTGTGATTCCCGCAGCCCCTGATGCTAACTTACCAGTCTCCTCCTCAGCGACGGCGACCTTCTGCCGCTCCCTGCCGCGCGTCGTCGTCCGTCTGCGCCTACGATGGCCTATGATCGCTGTGTGATTCCCGCAGCCCCTGATGCTAACTTACCAGTCTCCTCCTCAGCGACGGCGACCTTCTGCCGCTCCCTGCCGCGCGGGGTATCGTCATCGATGTAAGTCGTGGACGCCAGCTCGTTCAGCTCCGCCAACATTCGTTCTTCTCCGTCGAACACGAAGTCGCGTTCCGAGATCTTCCGACGGGTATTCGATGATGGTGGCGAGGGAAATTTTATGGCTGAAATTAAAAAATTGTAGTTTGTCAGCATTGTCACTTGTAAGGTCAACCTCAAATCAAGTAACTGAGTTGAAGACATCAAGCGATGAATGGTTCTGTCCAGAGCAGCAATGGATAACTTCAAGAAAATATGGTTAAACAGAAAAATAACAAAAGCCACCAGCCCCCCTAGCCAAGTTACAACCGTTTCATTTCGATTCTCTTTTCTTTGATCGCCTCGAGTCGGCCACGCCTCCTATTCCTTTGTTCTAACCACGTGACTGAGCGTTGAGATGACGTCAGAATAAAGGAATCGGAGGCATGGCCTACTCGAGGCGATCGACGGAAAGAGAATCGAAACGAAACGGTTGTAACTTGGCTAAGTGGGCAGGCTCGTTAAAACACTGTTCCCATATTTTTATATGCCACTGAGATATACACCCTACGACAGACAGAGACCAAAAAGATTCCCACTTTGGAAATGTGGACCTGGAGAAAAATGTTTGGGATCTCTTTGACCGAGTTTCAAACAAACGCTTCCATTCTCGAGGATCTGGGCGTCAAGGAACGCTTGTCTATGCTGGTGCGCAGTCGTATATATAAATACTTTGCCCATATTTTTAGATATAACTAGGAAAGGTAGAAGAAGCCGCGTGGCAGATCACCGATGCGATGGATCGACCAGATCAAGGCGGCTGTTGGCGACCCATTGAACGAGTGCGCCCGGAGGACTGCCAGCAGGCTAATCTGGTGGTAATTTGTGCGGCGTACCCTGAAAGCTTCCGGAGAGCTATCTTCGTGATAACCACGACCAATCTTGCAAGAGTCAAACGTCCAAGATTAGCGTTTACCTAAGGGCTTTATCACACTAGCGGTTTGCGAGCGGCTGCGGGGCGGGGCGGGCGCGCAGCGAATGCGTCGCGATCACGCCGCGGCTGCACAGCGAAGACGTCGCGGATGCATGGCAAATTCGCAACGAAAAACAAAAGTTTTCAAGGCGTGTTTGTAGAAAGTTAACGAAGTATACACTCAATAACAAAATGAATTCCGACGAGGAGACACTGCTGTTGGCTTTGTTACTTCGAAGACGCGCCGGTGACCCGCACCTCTTTGCCGGATCTCGTTACCCGTCCGCAAAAATTCGCTGCGCATGCGCGGCGTGTTCGCTGCGCACCCGTAACGTATTCGTTGCGCACCCGCTTCGCTTTGAGGACGCTCGCAATCCGCTAGTATGATAAGGCCCTTAGGTTGAAAGCACCGGGGTATTTAATTAAAAATGCAACTAATGTAGCTTTACTGAGTTAATATTTTGGTAAATTTTACATTTATTATGCGTACAGCCAAGGAGTGGAATTCCTTGCCGGAGTCTGTGTTTCCTGATAGCTATAACCTAGGGGTCTTTAAGTCAAGAGTGAATAGGCTACTTCTAGGCAAGCGTGCTCCGTCGTCGACCACATCATCGCTTACCATCAGGTGAGATAGTGGTGGTAGTGGCAAAAATAAAAAAAAATACGTTTTACGGTGTCAAATCAAATTTTAATCAATATACAACTTGACACTGACCGCAAAATGCAAAAAAAAATTGAGAAAATTTGATTTTCGCGAACTAGAGGTTGTAGCTATTAAGAAACGCAGACTCCGACAGGGAATTCCGCTTCTTAGTTTTACGTTCAATGAATGTGTTCCCAAAACGTTTTGAGCGTATGAGTATGTGGCGAATAGCGGATGGTAAAGAAAACACAGTAATTGCCGATTTTGTGGAATATATTTATTGTCAATTTGTGGCTATTTACATTCACATTTTGGGTGTCGCAAGTAGTGATGGTATTATTCTTACTTTTGCCAAGTGGATTTGGAATTAATAAAATATATCTAAATATCGCGCTACCCGAGGATTTCGAGGCAGTTAGTTCCGCATCTATAAATATGGGTGGCGGCCGCGGTGACGCGTTCAGTGTGTAGCCCGTGCGCCTGGTGAGCGCACCGCTACAAGTACAGGTAAACTCGTCATAGTACTGACCTTCTTTCCGCTCCTCCTTCCCCGGGGTGCCCCCGCCGGGCGCGCTGGGTCCCGCCAGCAGTTCTTGCAACTCTTCCTCGAGTTCAGCTGCGTCGAAGTCGTCCACGTTGGTGCCCAGAGCTTTCTCCACTTCACCGTATTGATCCATTACCTGAGAAATAAATTAGTTTTATGTGTATGCGTGGCAAAAAGCCTCGTGGGCGTAGCCTCATACGTTGGTCCGACCAGCCCCCCTAGCCAAGTTACAATCGTATCGTTCGCGCCGAACGCCTCGAGTAGGCCACGCCTCCGATTCCTTTGTTCTGACGTCATCTCAACGCTCAGTCACGTGGTCAGAACAAAGGAATCGGAAGCATGGCCTACTCGAGGCGTTCGGCGGGAACGAAACGACTGTAACTTGGCTAGGGGGGCTGATCCGCACCGCTCTTGACTATACGATATACAATGCCCTTCACACCACCAGAGACAAAAACAGATGGAGGAATAATATTCCACAACTTTCACACAACGCCATCTAGTCCCAAACTAAGCAGAGCTTGTGATATGAGTACTAGACAACTGATAAACATACTTAAATGTTACTAAGATAAATTACACCCAGACGCAAAACAAATAATAATAATAATAATATTTATTTAATATAAAATACATATTTGACATTAAATGTAAGTACAAAAAGTATAAGCGCTACAATAGTCAATTTAATTTGAGTACCCTGACTCCTAAACTAGGAAGATCCTGTATCTTAGGAGGCAGTGTCTTCGCATACATAGTGGATGAACAAATTATGAGCGTACAACGTAGATATGCCAAAAAGTGGACTAATGCGGAAAGAAATATATAAGTATATAATTATATATATATATATTTTTTTTTTACTGATAGTATGTATATGTATAGTGTATGTATGTGTATGTAGAGTATGAATGTAGTGTGCATGTATTTGTGTGTGGTGTCGTGTCATGAGCAAATGTAGTGTGAGTGCGTGTAAGCGAGAGGGGTGTGTGGTATGATCTAAGTGATTAGCAGATCCAGGTAAGTAGACTTTCAGTTGTATCGTAGTCTTGCTCTTTTAGCCACTCCTCAATTTTGAGTTTAGCCCTATATGTATTTAATGCAATTATGTTTACTTTTTGATTTATTTTTGTGTATAGGTGTGAGCTTAGAACGTAGTGCTGGCGTTTAGCGAAAGCGGTCTTGTGTGTTACCGTAAGAATAAGAGGCTTATTCTTGCGGCGTGTTGGGTCTGGCGGCGGGACCTTAGTGTGTGTTCTCAGTACGGATCGAAGCACAAATAGTTGCCTAACGCTAAGTACATTTGCATCTTTGTATAATTGTGTGGTGGGATACATAAAGTTCTTCTTTGACATCACCTTCAGAACAGCTCTTTGTGCCCGCTCCAACTTAAGAAACTTTGTCCGGGCGGCACCTCCCCACACTGTGATACAATAGGTGATAACGGACTGGCAGATAGCAATATACACCATTCTAATCGTGTTAAAATCAGCAGACGACTTAAGCAGCTTAAATACGTAAATCATTCTTCTGACTCTTGTGCTAATAGTATCCAGGTGCGAGTACCAGTTGAGTCCGCTATCAATAACCACACCCAAATATTTTAGTTGATCTACCTCACGAAGAGAGAAGCAAGAGCAGGGTGTAGGGCTATTGCATGTGTGGGCGTTAATGGCAAAGTCTGTAGGAGGTTTAGTACAAGGGTGTAATTTGAACGGGATGAAGTAGGTCTTATCCAGGTTAAGAGTAAGAAGATTCAACTGCAACCAACTGATAACAGATTTGAGTGAAGTTTCGGCAGAAGTTCTCAGATGCTCCCAGTCAGTTCCGTGAACAATGATTGCAGTGTCATCAGCATAGGTGAAAATTTTGGAGTTTGAGAGGGGTAAGCAGCAAAGTCCGTTAATATAGACCTGGAAGAGGGTCGGGGCAAGAACACTTCCTTGCGGTACGCCGAAGGTGGTGGTTTCCTCCCTACTAACGTGTTCGCCAACTTTAACACACAATCTACGGTTAGTAAGATAGCTTGCAAAGAAGTCATGGGTTATGCCACGAATACCGATGCCCTCCAGCTTCGATAGGAGTGTGGGAACAGAGACTGTGTCAAATGCTTTTTTTAAATCTAGGAATAAGCCTAGACAGATCTGTTTTTCATCAAGTTTTCTTGCAACAAATTCAGTTAAGTTGAGAACTGCATCTTCTGCTGATACTCCTTTTTTGAAACCAAACTGATTTTGTGCGATTAGGTTATTTTTATCGAGGTACTGAGTTAGCCTTAGATTCACTAATTTTTCGAAAATTTTTGAAATAGATGAGAGGACTGAAATAGGCCTATAATTGTTCATACAGTCTCTGTTCCCACCCTTGTAAATCGGATGCACAACAGCCTTTTTAAATGCCTCCGGAAAAATTCCAGTAGCAATTGAACGATTGAAAATATGCGTAATTGGGGACACAAGGAAGTGACGACATTCTTTTAGTAAATTAGTTGAGATGCCATCCCAACCGGTCGCAGAGTCTCGACGGAGCTGTATTATGGCGTTATTTATTTCCGATTCATCAAATTCAAGAAGAACCAGCGAGTTAAGGGGAACGTTTTTATGAGGCTGTGTGCGCGGGTTGAGGGGCACCGGAAGACGCGAAATGATGCTAGACGCGAGGTCTTTGCCAACATCCGCGAAGTACCTACACACACGATCAACAGCTGCCTGGGGATTACGTTCAATTTTTAATAAGTTTGTAGAGGATGTAGGTGTTTTTTTGTAGTTTGTAAAGTCTTTAATTTTTTTCCAAAGTGTCTTAATGTTTGTTTTAGCCTTTTCTAATTCATTCTTTTCAAATTGAGCTTTTAGGTTACGCAATATAATGTTACAGTGGTTTCGGTAGCGATTGTAGGTGATTCTAAGGATGTCATCATCAGGTGACTTTCTAGTGTTGATGTGAAGTAAATCACGATGACGAATACACCGCATAAGACCGGGCGTTATCCATGGCTTAATATTCCTGACTTTTTTGGGAATTGTAACCACATATGTATGTTTTTTTATTAAGCCCTGGATAATCCCGATCAGATCGTACGCCGCAACATTCGGATCGTCGATACTCAGGATATGAGAGAGGTTCGTACCTTCAATTTCCTTAACCAGTTTAGCGTAGTCTACTCGAGAGATAGTTTTTTGAGGTTTTTTGGGCGATTTTGTATCTTCAATATGTAACAAGACAGGCATGTGATCCGTAATAAATGATTCTAAGATTAGTGTTGTTGCTGGTGTTTTCGATTTGAGAATAATATGATCGAGGCAGTTCGTTCCTCTCGTGGGTATGTTATGAGCCGGTAAAAGGCCATGCGACGCGCTTAATGTTAAGTAGTCAGTGGTACGATCGTCATTATTAGAGGGTTTAATGTCCACGTTGACGTCCCCCACTATGGCAACAGTTTTAAAAATTTTTAGTTGAGTGAGTACAGTATCCAAACTATTTAAAAAACATTGAAATTGTTCTTTTTTGTTAAATGATGGCGAGCGATATATGGCAACTATTGCTGTTTTATTATTAATTTTGCATATGAGACAGTTCGCGTTTGTGAAGTCTGGTTCTATAACAGAACAGACTAGGTTTTGTTTAGTAAAAATCACGATGCCGTCATTTTGATTTTGTGTATTCAACGTATAATGTGAGTTATATCCGTCCAATGTGGGAATATTCATAATCTTACTCAACCAACATTCTGTGAGAACTATGACGTCACAGTTAATTTTAATACGAGACAGCAACACCAAAAGTTCACTAAAATTCCTATTAATGCTACGAATGTTTAAATGAAGAATTTTTAAGCCAGAAACTGTTAAATCAATAAAGTCTGAACACTTTTCCGGTGGACACTTATGTATTTTCGCAATTTCAAGTTTATCCAAGTCACCGATGACATTCTGAATATTATTAGCCATTAAATCCAAGTATAAATAACAAAGCAATATGCGCAAATAACCGAGTTCAAGAATGTATTCTCAATAAAATAGCGCTGTAGATACCTACATTCACAAACGAGATCATATCGACCACCCGTTATGATCATTAGAATAAATGTACTGAGTAAACGCAAAGAAAGTAAACAAAGCATTGAGTCATAACTTATAATGGCGGCTAAGTTATTTATCAAGCAGCTGTTGAGATTATGTGTAAGAATGAGTGTTGATGTATATTTTGGGGTGTTATTTTTATAGTTTTGTGTATAGTGTATGTTGATTAATGTTGAACTTGCAGTGAAAGGACACCACAAGTTCAGTCTGTAATGGGTGGAGTGTAGAATGTATGATTTAATATATAGAATAAACTTACTTATAGGTTTTTTACTGGGTACATTTTGCATAACTATATAGCACAACTTAGGTATGAATAGATGCAGAAGTGATAACATAAACCGTATAGCTGACACAATCACTATAAGTCACTGAGTTACCTGATTTGTCACTAGGTTGGTCAGACAACGCTCCGATTTAATGAGGATATGTTGGGTTCCTGTTTCTTTACGAAGAAAAATGTTGCCATCTTTTGTCCAGCAAAACATGTACTTTTGATTCTTTGCGAATTCCCTGGCCTTGAAAAATAGTTTTCTCATGCTTGACGGAAGATGTTCTGCTACATAGACGGGCTGCTGGTCTCCAGTAAAACCGATGCTGTGTGTGTTTAGTGTTTCACCCTTAGGCTGTTTTTTATTGTAGTTGCGCACATTGGTGATCAGCTGGTTTTTTGTGTCCACAGTCAGGAACTCAGTAACAATTGGTCGTGTTGTACCTTTCTTGCCCGGGAGGCGATAAACATCTCGGATCTGCATTTTAGACAGGGGCATATTTATGGCGGTACCTACTTTCTCAATAATGGTGGACAGATCAGAAATTGTTTCATTATCTTTAGTAGGTATATTCCTGAATACTACACATGATGAGCGCGTAGACTGTTGCAGATCTTGGATTTTGTTTTCGAGTTCGTTTATACATTTTTTATATGCATGGTTTTCCTTTTTCAAGGTATCGATCTGCTGTCGCATATCTTCAAAATTGGTATTTATGAATTCCATTGATTCTTTAATTTCCAGGTTGACTGACTGTATCGAGGAGTTTTGCAGCTTGAGGTCTGCAATCTCCGTAACAAGTTTATCCAACATCGATGATTGCTGTGCGAATAATTTGTTAACTTGTTCATCCTGTTCCTTTTTCCAGGATTCGAGAAGGGTTTTTAGATCCGAGTCAGAATCATCAGGTACGTTGTCCTGCGACGGTGGGGATGTCGGGGATTGTAAGCGTCGTTTGTTGTAACGCTTTGTGGTGTTTACGCTAGCATTATCACCCTCACTACATGACGTTTCCGGAATATTTACATCTGTTAATGATTTCGGCTCCGAGTTGTTTTTGTTTGTGGGTTTTGCGGGTGGAGGCGTACGCTGTACACTAGACATTACAGTGACGTGCTGACGATGTGAGGTGAAACAGATCTTATTGCTTGCTAGTTGGGTTGAGGTTGGTTCTAGCAGATCCACAGATCAAGCATAACATGCGCGCACGCAACAATTTCGATGAGTAGGTGAAACTGATGCAGCAGGTACGAGCGGGACAGCAATTATGGCGAGCGTACTGTTCACGCGGAGGTGAAGGCGAGCGCGCGGCGTCCGATCGCTGCTCGATGACACGGAGATTAAGTCAAAGAGCGCAACGCGAAATTATTCGAACACTATGAAACTGACGGGTCGTAAAGGTTAAAGTTCTATGAATAGTTAATTGATTATAAACCAAAATAGTTAAAAAAAATTTGCACACGTCCGCTCTCGAACAAGGCGCGAAGCGAAGGGGAATGATCGTGCTAACCACAAAAACATTTGTCTTGAGTGAGAATCGAACCCACAACCTCCGGCATAGCAGTCAGGGTCACTAAGCACGAGACCAACAGGCCAGTCGAATATCATACGAGTGAAAGTGATGAAGCAGGGAGGTCACGACCCTCAGCATTGGATATTTTTTTTTTAAATTGATATAAACTAGTGCTTGACTGCGATCCCACCTGATGGTAAGTAGTGATGCAATCGTTGATGGTGAAGCGCACTAATTTATTGAGAGCCTATTCACTCTAGCCTTGAAGAGACCCAAATTATAATCGGACGGGAAAACCGCAGCAGGCAAATTATTCCAGTCCCTCGATGTACGCGGTATAACCGACGAGGCGAAACGATTGGTCCGGACCGTAGATACTCGCCGTTCGTCGGCTTGTCCGATGGTAGAAATGAGATGGTGGAATCAAGTTATGCAATTCCTGCGCACACTCTCCAAAATGCATCCTGTAAAACACCGAAAGGCTGGCTACCCTACGCCTGTGCTCAAGACTTTGTTTAGTTGGTGTAAACGATGCGGTGGCCGTCGCTACCAGCCGCACGTGGGTGCGGTGCAACGACTAGCGAAGCGAAACGGACGCGCTCAGTTGGTGTGTTATTTTTGCACGAACTCTTGCAGTGTGGTGACATGTCCTACCAACATTATAAACGCGAAAGTTTGTATGTATGGATGTTTGTTACTCTTTCATGCAAAAACTACTGAATGGATTTCGATGAAACTTGGTACATGGGTAGACCATATCTTGGAATAGCACATAGGATACTTTTTATCCCGAGAGTATGTTCCCTTGGGATCATTTTCTACTATCACGCGAGAGAAGCCGCTGCCAGCAGCTAGTTTTATATAAATGGCGTCTAAAGGCCTACGCAGACCGGGACGGAAGGCAAAGGACTTAAATTTTTAACAATGGACATTCAACCATATCGAAATAGAAATACGACATAAATTCCTATGCTTTAAAATGATCCCGTGGCATCGAAAGGTATAGCATCGCACGGTATTGAAAGACGCGTCACGGGCTCCCGCGGCAGGATGCCGCGACGCGCTGCTGTAGGGGACGGCATGCCGAAGGACGCCAGCGCCCGCCAACACTCTATCAAACGCTACTTATGACTGAAACATGTATCGGGCAGTAGAAGCTGCCGTAGCATACCTACTTCGACGTGACGCAGCATGCCGTGGCAAGGCGCTGGAATACCGCAGTATCTAAGTGGCTAGTGGGCGCTGACTGGCGGCAAAATCCTTCGCCATCTTCCCGGTCTGCGTTGGAAGTCGCTGCTTTAAGGCAGCGACTTCGTGCCCAACTAGGTCGCCGTGTTAGTATACTAACCTCCTTCAAATCATCCATAGTATCGTGAACAGCGTCATCTTCCAAACCGTTCTCCTTGAGGTTGCGTTTCATCGCGTCGGAGCTTGTTCTGAAAACGAAACAAAACTTATGTCAGATTGAGTCCAAAGCAGAGGTGTAACTACCGCCGTATCAATCATATGGGGCTACAAGGGCCCCAAATTTGTGCAATAATTAGTAAAATGTTATCCACAACGTTAAATTTTCTTCTTGATAAGAGGCCTTTAGTTAATTAGTACCTCATCATTTCAGCCGATACCATTCTGTCCACTGCTGGACATAGGTACGGTAATATTATCTATACAGTATTATAACTCGGCAGTATCTTTGAAATCCGCCGTATCTGCCCGCCTCCAGCATTTTAATTACATTTGCCTACTTTGTGTTTCCATTTAGTTTTGTGATTGTAAATATACTTTTTTTATATAAACAAATAAAATTCTTTGTGAATTGAATAGGAAGTGTTCAATATTTGCGACCGAAAAATATTTGCGCCTCGACTGAGACGTACCTACGATTTCGTAGGTTTATTATTATTAAATTTTAAAGTACAAAAATCCGCATTCTAAAGCTTAATTAAAAATTGTTTTGGGAAACATGGACAAGGTGGAGAAAAAGGAATATCTTTTACTTGGTTATAGATACCTGCAGCTACTTTACAATTTATATGTTTGGTTTTAAATGAAGAATTCATGCAACCAAAAACAGCACAATATATCCTACTCGTCATATTAAATATATAAATATGTACTTGAACTTATTTTTATTGAAAAAATCGCGCGGCACAGACGCGACTGTCTGCATCCCGAGCGCACCTCGAGATCGAGGCGCGTAGGTATAGCTCGCGTTTCGTCCGTTTGTATGAAGTTGGAATACTGTATAGATAATATTACCGTGACATAGGCCTCCCCCAAATGTCGCGACAATGAACGGTCCTGTGCGTCTTGCATCCATCGGATTCCCGCAACCTTCACCAGGTCATCGGTCCACCTTGTAGGAGGCTTTCCAACACTGCGTGTTCCAGTACGCGGTCCTCACTCCAGAACCTTTCGGCCCCAACGGCCATCTGTTCTGCGAGCAATGTGCCCTGCCCATTGTAACTTAAGTTTGGCGATTCTTCGTACTATGTCGGCAACCTTGGTTCTCCTGCGGATATCTTCATTCCTGATTCGATCACGCAAGGAAACTCCGAGCATAGCCCTTTCCATTGCCCTTGGGTGACTTTGATGAGGCCCATTGTGAGCGACCACGTTTCGGAACCATATGACATCACTGGCAACACGCACTGGTCATAGACTTTCGTCTTGAGACACTGTGGTATATTGGACGAGAAGATACCGCGCAGCTTCCCGAACGCTGCCCAGCCGAGTCGGATTCGACGGTTGACCTTTTTCTCGAAATTAGATCTACCCAACTGTACTGTCTGTCCAAGGTAGACATAATCGTCCACAACTTCGAGTATAGAGTCTCCAATCTTGATAGGAGTGGGTGCTACATGGTTGTTTATCATGACTTTAGTTTTGTCCATGTTCATTTTAAGACCCACTCTTTCGGAAGCTCTACTGAGGTCATTGAGCATTGTGCTGAGCTCTTCCGTAGTCTCAGCCATGACTACTATGTCGTCGTTACTAATTAATACCTAATGACTATAATTGATAATGTTCCAATATTAAAGCTCGCTCCACCCATTCTAAAATTTTCTACTTAGCATCACAATACATATTAACGATTGCATCACTGCTTACCATCAGGTGGGATCGCAGTCAAGCACTAGTTTAAAACAAACAAAAAAAAAAAATGATAGTATGATTGTGTTTTTACAGATCTCACCTGTAAGTATCCACAATCGCCACGTTGACGTGAACCTCCCGCATCTGTTGCAGCAACTGACGCACGTTCTCGAGAGCGTTGCTGCAACGGTCGAGACGTTGCGCGGTTTTGTGTTTGCGGCGGAGATGGTTCTTTGCCTAAAAGTTATAAGAGAGAGGGTTAAAGATAAACGGAATGATAGTATTTAAACGAGTGACTGTAAATTAAACGTTTAAGTGACAAAAAAAAATAATTTAGGTTTTAGTATTAGTAGCCAGCCTATCGGTATTTTACAGGTTGCATTTTGGAGAGTGTGCGCGGGAATTGCATGACTTGATTTCTCCTTTCTACCATCGGACAACCCGACGTACGGCGAGTATCCACCCTTACGTTGTTGAAACTTCAACGGTCCGGACTAAGCGTTTCGCTTCGTCGTTTATACCGCGTACATCGAAGGACTGGAACAATTTGCCTGCTGCGGTCTTCCCGTCCAACTATAATTTAGGTGTCTTCAAGGCTAGAGTGAATAGGCTCTTAATAAACTAGTGCGCCTCACCATCAATGATTACATAGACTGTAGTGGATGGCCACCATGGACCATTGTGGACAGCTACCACTGGCCTCGGGCCATACTGGACCATAGTGAACGGCCACCAGAGGCTATAGTGGGCGGCTACCATGGAACAGAGTAGACTGCCACCGTGGACCATTTTTGACAGCCACCATAGACTACAGTGAACGACTATCACGGGTCTTACTGGTTATAGTGACGGCCACCACGGCCTGTAGTGGGTGGCCAGAAAGAACCATAGTGGATGGCTACCACGGGCCATATTGGACTAGAGTGGACAGTCACCATGGCTCACTTTGGCAAGCCATCACGGGCTACTCCGTCGGTATTACCTTACTAGCATCTTATCTTATCGTGGGGCTGGCCCTAAAACCAGAGCACTTCGACCCTTCTGGATCTTTTGTGCTAATCCCCTCCCTTCTACTCAATCCCCAGCGTTCTGTGCACCTTCTTCATGAGTCCCAGTATGGCCTTGATGGGGCTGAGCCTGTAGTCCTCTGGTCTTGGAAATGGTTGGCCCAGATACTCTAGTCTTTTGGAGCCTAGTGCTGCACAGTCGCACAGTAAGTGTAGCATATTCTCCTCCTGCCTCTCCACAGATCCTGCAAGTCGGGTCGCTTGCTAGTCCCATGTTGTTTGTTGGTGCATGCAACCTTACTAGCATACTCGGGTACTCACCGCCAACTTGTTGCCAACATTAAGCGCCGCTTTCGCATCAGCCTGTGCCGTGGCGACGTCCCTCGCCAGACGTAGCGCTTCGCCCTCGAGCCGGGTCTCCGCACACATCAGCTTAACAAGGGCTTCGTCTGTTTCTGTCACCGGCGATGCTTTCTTGTCGGGTTCGGCTGTGAAGAAGATGATTGCGTAATGATTTGCGTTTTTTTTTTAATAACATTTTATTTCATTCCACTGTCTACGGACGCATAGCTTTATAGACGCGTATTAGACATTAGAAAATTATTTGTTTTAAATGGGCACATAAATCTTTTTGGACTGTTTTATTAATAAGTATTGCAACATTTTCTTTTAGTTGGTTTCTGCACAGAACCTTTTTAGATTTTAATGAATATTTCCTATTTTCAAGTATATGGCACCCAAGGGTTGCAGCTGAAAATCAGCGTCAGGTGGTGGCCTTGTGTTACCATTTGGCATTATGCTGAGCTGAGGCCCTTTTGGCATTACTCAATGTACTATTTTTTAATTTTAAGGTGTTATGTTTCTTCTTTCTGTAATGCCAAATAAACGCAATTTTCTTTCTTTCTTTCTTCTTTCTTAGAAATTCTGTCGACGAAGCGGCAACGGCACGACGTTGCCGCGCCGTTGACAGAGTTCCATAGTTTGGTTAGCTTCACGCAGGCGTACACCAAGCGTATAATGACCATAACGCGTCTATGAAGCTACGCGTCCGTTGGACAGTAGGCCTTACGTACCACATATATGAAATTATCTGTCACATAAAATAACCAGAACCTTCGAGAGAAGAGTTTTCCTCCAGAACCTTCAATCAAGGTGTTGAAGAAAAGTACTCGCCTTGCCTTGCCAGCCTTCAAATGTGGCACATATGGATATGAAATTTCGAATCTGAATACGGATATAAGAATAATATTATACCGGCCTAGAAAATGGTTATGGATATGGAATTATTTAGATTATCCGCTAGTTTTCGTTATAGATATTTTTTTTTAATAGCCTATACAGTCCCACTGCTGGGCAAAGGCCTCCCCCGACTTCTTCCAGGTATTCTTTTCTTGAGCCACCTCGAACCAGTCCTTGCGGTAGGCGTCTAGGTCGTCTCGCCACCTCTTCCCAGGTCGACCTCGGCGGCGTCGCGTCGTCTATCTTCAGGTACCCACTTTGTGGAGACTCTTGCCCACCGGTCAGAGTGCATGCGGCTGATGTGACCCGCCCAATCCCATTTTAGCCTGGCAGCCTTTTTTCCTACTTCCATAATTATAGATATCTATATATCTATATATATAAAAGAAAGTCGTGTTAGTTACACTATTTATAACTCAAGAACGGCTGAACCGATTTGGCTGAAAGTTGGTGGGGAGGTAGCTTAGAACCAGGAGACGGACATAGGATACTTTTTTTTTTGAGTAGTGTAGAGTTTGGTAGAGTAGGATAGAGTTGGGTAGAGTAGGGTAGAGTAGGATAGAGTAGGATAGAGTTGGGTAGAGTAGGATAGAGTAGGGTAGAGTAGGATAGAGTTGGGTAGAGTAGGATATAGTAGTCAGTTGACGGGAGCGAAGCCGCGGGCAAAAGCTAGTATTAGATAGATAGAGATTAGAATTCCAAAGTTAAATAGCAAGATTTGACTTCTATTTCTAGTCTTTAACAAGATTACACGTTTTTCACTGTCCATTCAACCGATTTTGACTTTTATTGAGTTGGTGACATAATAAATGGCGGCTGCAGTAAACAGTTGGTATTGTAACCACTTTTTTGCTTTTAATGCCATCCTTATGCCTACGGAATAGAACTCAAAATCGGTTGAACGGACAGTAAAAAAGGTTTGTTTAAATGTCTAATCTTATTGCGAATGGAGTATAGCTTATCATTTGTTTGACCAGCTAAAACAAACAAAAACTTGTCAATTAGACTCCGCCTTTATCCTAAACTTTTATATCGGTTTTGGCTTGATGGTTACTGATATTTTTTTTTATTGTTGACGCTCTAATAATGTTCGTTTTTAATTTTGGATATCCAACAATTACATAGAGACAAACAGACAGACAGAGCCCGAAGAATCGCCAAACTTAAATGGCAGTGGGAAGTGCACATTGCTAGCAGAACAGATGGTCGATGGGAACGAAAGGTTCTGGAATTGCGACCACGTACCGGAAGACGCAGCGTTGGAAGGCCTCCCAAGGTGGAACGATGACCTGGTGAGGGTCACGGGAATCCGATGGATGCGAGACGCACAGGACCGCTCATTATGGCGACATTTGGGGGAGGCCTATGTCCAACAGTGGACGTCTTTCGGCTGAAATGATGATGATGATGATCCAACAATTTCGGTTACTTTTACGGAGCTCGGTACCTTGGTACCTTGGTACTCACCTAACTTGACGACATCGCCCTTCTTGACAGCCTGCCCGACACAGACCAGGTATCCGAGCAGCAGCTCAAACGTCTCGCGTCCATGTGTCCACTCGCAGTTGCGGAGCAGTTCCTCTATGGTGCCCATGCGTTCCACACCGGGAGGATAGTTCTGCAAGAGTTCTGTGGCTTGTTCCTGAAGAATAAATTTAATTTAATATGAAAGAAAGAAGAGAAAGAAAAATATTTGAATGTAGAAACAACAATAAAAAAAATAACTAACATTGTGTGTCTCACGCCTGAACCAAATACGTCCAGTTCAGCAAAAATGCCAGACAACTTCGTAGTAGTTGCCTGACGCTGGTTTTCAACTGAACCTTATTGAGAGTGTACGGTGGAAAAGTTAGATTTTTTTTTTATGCTGCATTGTGAACCTGAAGTTGAAAGGGAATCGTTTATCTTGGAATGATTTCTCCTTTCAGTTTTGGTGAAATCTGTCTAGTTCGTCCCACCATCTCCTTCGTGGTCATCCGCGACCCCGTCGCAATTTTTCAGGGCATCAAGTTTTTGCTACTTTGGCCCACAGTTGTTTTGACTGGCCTGTTGGCCTAGTGGTTAGTGGCCCTGACTGCTATGCCGGAGGTCGTTGGTTCGATTCCCACCCAGGGCAAATGTTTGTGTGACGAGTACGATTATTTGTTCTGTGTCTGGGTATAATTTATCTATAATATGTATGTATTTAGAAATATATAAGTATGTTTATCAGTTGTCTAGTACTTATAACACAAGCTCCGCTTAGCTTCGGGCTAGACGGCGCTGTGTGATAGTTGTGGAATATTATTATTATTCCATTTATTTATTTTATACACATATTTCTTTTAAATAACACATTAAAAAAAAACATTTTTTATTATATTAGTTTGTCGGCCATGCGGCAGACATGTCTTGCCTAGTCACATTTCAGTTGGGCAGCTTTTTGATCCACATCAACTATCCTGATTTTGACATCCCACCCATACGCACAAAGCGTTTTGAGAACACATTTATTGTGCGTCCAGACAAGGAGTGGAATGGAATTCCTTGCCGGAGTAATTCCTTGCTGTGTTTCCTGATAGCTACAACTTAGGGGTCTTTAAGTCAAGAGTGAATAGGTTACTTCTTGGCAAGCGTGCTCCATCGTCGACCACATCATCGCTTACCATCAGGTGAGATGGTGGTCAAACGCGTCATAAAAAAAAGGAGCGCAATATAGTGTTTCGAACTCGACCGGTTAATTTATCTCCATACTGCGCTCCATTGCTCGATGGCAAACTTACAGTTTGGACTTCTGGATGTTAGTCAAGGGCCAAGTTTGTGCGCCATATCAGACCTCCACAACCATTACTGGGCAACACTGGATACTCCTTGGATAGACTACCTAATGGTAAGACTTTCTGACATCTGACTAATTGTAACGACTGTCAAAGATCTACGAATGACAACCGGGACCAACTGCTTTACATGTTTTCCGAGGCACGGGGTGTCAGAAATGTCCTAGTTAAACTTAGAAAATGACATATGAATTTATATTGGTACTTGCCTGGGGCCCAAGTCTGCTATTTAACCCGTTAACCGACTTCAAAAAGGAGAAGAAAAGAAAGAAAGAAGAAAAAGAATTTATTTGGTACAGCACAAGGCACAAACACAATAGAAGAGAGGAGGAGAAGGAGGGAGGGGGGGGAGGGGGGGATGGGGAGGTTATACGTTCGGTTGAATGTAAGTCTTTTATTATTTTTTTTATGTATGTTCACCGATTTCTCGGTCAATTGTGGACCGATTCTGAATTATTTTTTTTTTGATTGAAAGGTTATGCTTCCGAATTGGTCCCATAGAAATATTGTTATGATCTGATCATGAACTTCGAAGATATGGAACAGAACTCCTCATAGGATCGCAGTAGAACCGTCGTAACAAGTAAAATTGCTTTGTTTATACGTGTAGTCGATGACTGACTGAAAGTAGAGGGGGAATATATCGAACTGATCTGATGATGAAGCCTGAAGTTAGGCACCGGAACTCTGTAATAAATTAATGTAATCTAACCGTGTTTGGGATTATTAGAATTGTCATGAGATGCACTCTGGCTATAAGGTATTTAAGTTTGGCTGAGGGGTACTTTTTAGTGGTGGTACCATTAACTAAAAAGTGTAAAATAAAAAACTTTTTACAAAAAAAATACAACCGACTTCAAAGTAAAAAAAAAACACTGAAAAGTGCAAAATAACTTTAACCTTTTGACGTGCGTAATTAGAGACACAATAGTAAGACAATGGCTTGCGGGCGCCGGCTACCGCCTGAGCGTTAATGAATTAATTTCTGAAGTCGGTGTTAAATAACAAAGAGACAAAACTATTATACAAACACCGACTTCCGAAATTAAAGTTATTTTGCACTTTTCAGTGTTTTTGTGGTAGAATGACAATATCGAGCTTATTAAAAGCAATGACTGCACAATGACGTTCTAATCGTAGGTCACTGATCGAAGGAACTGTCAAGACTTTATACATCAGACATTCATTTGTCAATATGTACGAGATTACCATTCTATGCCAATTCTTTCAATGGAGTGTCAGTGGTTGACCATTGGAAAGTCATAATAACGCCATTATATTAGTAGATTACCAAATTTATCAAAATCCACAATTATGAAATCAATGATAGACCATTCTGACACTATTGTAATAGCAGACTCGAGGCCCTGGTTTCAAACCATGCATGAGGTTGCCTCATGCATAAAAGGCGGGTGCTTTAACCATTGGGCCATCACGACGCTTGTCTATACAGTATATAAATACAAAGTAAT
This sequence comes from Mythimna impura, assembly GCA_905147345.3. Lineage (NCBI taxonomy): Eukaryota > Metazoa > Arthropoda > Insecta > Lepidoptera > Noctuidae > Mythimna > Mythimna impura. The sequence continues at coordinate 3,600,110 of LR990365.1, read as the reverse complement.
CTAAGAAAACTATCAATCAACTTACTTTAACAGCAGATTCCAACACAAACCGCTGAGTAGACTCAATACTAGCTTTCGGCAGTCCATCATTGTCCAGCACCTGTCTCGTCGGCATGAAAGAAGCCACAGCTGTAAGGGCGAAGGCTGCAGGTCTGAAGGCCAGCCGGGCGCCCCATTTGACCCAACCTTCGGGGCCGTTGTGCAGGATTTGCTGGTATTTGGACATAGGGCTCAAGTCGCCGTTGCTGTTGGAAAGAATTGAGAGGTTTTAAATAGAATAAACTTCATTGTACACCAGGGATGGGGAACCTATGGCACGCGTGCCAGTGGTGGTACGTGGTTAAATAATTTGAGCACACCTGTGTGAGATATTTAACATCTAGTTTATTTGAGATAGCATTTGTAACATTAACTTTCTGTTTTAATAATTCATTACGATATATATATGAATTTTGGGCTGCAAATGAATAATTAATACTATCTTGTTTCATTTATTGTCCATTAAACTTCAAAGTCACGATTATTGGGTGGCACGTCTCAACCGCATCATTTTTATTCCAATATTTAGTGGCACACTCTCCAATAAAGGTTCGCCATCCCTGTTATACTTGAAAATAATAACAATAGGGTATTATACCCATTTCTGAAAAGTGTCTCAATTAGATTCTATAGTGCTAATAAACCACTAAAAAATAACACAAAATTTTTATTCAGTCGCTAAGCACCCTAAAAAGACGTTTAAAATTTATATTTTCAAATTTTGCGCATAATTTGACGAAAATGTAGAAAGCAGTGGACGCCATATTTACTCTGTGGTCGTGACGTCAGTTGGCTGTGTAAATAAATGGGCTCAGTATGGCCGATCCGTTGACTGTTGACAGCTGTCACTTTAGTTTACACAGCCGAATGACGTAATAACATGGTGGCTACTATTTCATGGCAATAAACAACAGATAATAAAAACTGAAAACTTTGAATTTAATTTTTAAATTTATTTTGTCATTTTATGAACTAAAACTAACACTTACCGACTGCATTTTACCAAGCTATCTTAATAATATATTTTTAGTTTTTTTTCTCATATAGAGTAAAATACCCTATTTTACAGAAATTTTAATCTATGGGTACAATAGCGCTCTTATTGCTGACAGAGCTCTTTACCAGACAATTTGCTCATTGCTCAATTGACAGAGCTCTATCTACCAGACAACCTTAGGTTTTTGAGATGAGTAATTTGTTTGTATGTCAAGTTTATCACATAGAACTGAAGTATTAATTTCTGTACAACATTCTGCCAGTGGTCTCACCTTAAGTTGAAATTATACCAAGAGTACATGAGTAAATTTGGCACATGGTTGGACCATGTGCTAGCACAAAACTTCTTTCGCTAAACGCCAGTTTTATACCTTAAGTGGGCACATTTACAAAAAAGTTCACAAACATCTAAAAATTATAGATTTATTAAATTCACACACATTAAAACAAACAGTAACAGAGTGGCTACTACAGAAAGACTACACATACACGGAGTCTTTACTCACTTACATCGCCTAAATGAAAAACGCTCACTTACAAACTTATTCACACATACATCCACAATTCCACACACACTCACCCCTATATTCACACACACAAACTCACAACAAGCTCATACCACATCACACCACTACACATCCCCTCCACATTTTACTCGTACACGCACAACTATTACTGCTGTCAAGTTTAAACGGTAGATCGACACTGTCAACTGTTGTATAAAAATGGTGAATTTATAAGCTAGACACTGTCTCTTAAAATACAGGATAGCCTAGTTTAAGAGGCAGGGTTACTATAATTATGTACAGAAATTTTTGCAACACACTGTAATGTTTAGAATAAGTCTACCCCCTAGTTATATCTACTTGTGTACATTTCTGTAACTATTTTAGTAAATAAACTTTATTATTATTATTATGTCCTGAAATAGCACAGAGTATAATTTTCATGAGCACATGGGCGAAGACGCTGACAGCAGCTAATCAAAAACAGTTTTAAATAAAAAATGTCTACATCTTTCATTTATTTCAAATAGCATATCATAGCATAATATCATCAGCCTTACAAAGTTCCCACTGCTGGGACTCAGGCCTCCTCTCTAGGAGAGGGAATGGGCCGTAATCGACTCGCCCGGTAACGCTCGCAACGCTAAGCATTTTACAAGAAAAATTAGTTATTGTAGAACTTATCCGCTAAAGACTCTAAAACGCTAACGCTTTGTGCTTGAGAACTGTGCAGTGTTCAGTGAGTGTTATATCTCCTCGTCACTGGAGCAGGAGTCGCGAAATCCAGAGAACGCCGGCTGACTGACACGTGGGGTTCAAAAGGTTAGGTTAGGCAATTCCCTACCATATACGAGCTGTTTTTCTCTGCTTCCTAATCCTAAACGGCTCCAATAATATCCATATACTGCAAGTTGTCAAGTACATTATCTGAGAAACGCTAATCCGCAAAATACAGTCCACTTCCAATACTAGTAGTATACGCGCATCCATTTTCTTTGGTGCGGGTGCACGGAATGTCACATGTCTTCGAATTTTTAGTTCTAGGACATGCCGGTTTCCTCAGGATGTTTTCCTTCATCGTTTTGAGAGTAGTCGTGTTGGCGATCGCTTTGCTGTGTACGGGTCATCACCCTTACACAGCCAATCCGGTGACATCTCACCGGATTGGCATCATAGTCGGCGACGAGAATATAATAGAATAGAATAAAACTTTATTGTATACCAAAATAGTAACAAAAACTACACGCACGCTTGCACGAGGTTGGAGTGCTGAGTGACGTCACGGGATCGGCATGGTGGTCGTCGTGGTGACGGTGTTGAACTACTCATGCTGCGCCACCGAGCCCAGACGTAAACATGCGATAACCTCCGGGCTCAAGTGCCATGGGTTCCCCACAAATATCGAGACATTATTCGTTCAGTTTCTAACCAACTTTTGTGTAAGAAAGTCGTGATCTGTATCAATATAATGTTTGTTCATGGCCAAGGTAGTTTCACTTAAGTAAAGTAACATTTACTAAAATCAGAAGTGGCACAAGATACCCACACACAGCTGTGGAAGGTGTGTGAAGGTCGTGTATAGCATATAGCATAGCATAGTCGGCCTTATAATGTTCCCACTGTTGGGACTCAGGCCTCCTCTCTAGGAGAGGGAATGGGCCTTAATCCACCGCGCGGGCCCAGTGCGGGTTGGTGGATGTCACATGTCTTCGAATTTTTGGTTCTAGGACATGCCGGTTTCCTCACGATGTTTTCCTTCACCGTTTTGAGAGCAGTGGTGATGAAATAAATTACACAAAGTAATGCGCCTGGCTGGGTTTGAACCCGCATCCTACGACTCGTAAGTCGGGGCCGTTACCACTCGGCCACCACTGCTCGTCCACCAATGGTCGTGTATGCTGAGCAGGAAAAGAGATCACGCATATCCTGTGAAGGGGCTCCGCACTGGCCGTGTTTGCGATCGGTCAAGGATACCCTATTTACCAGATTATCTCTGCAGCGGTCAACCTATGCCTACAATTGGTTCAGAGACAGCCAGATTGGCCACTGCAGTTCTTGTCCCGGTGGAAGATGTTTTGCCTGAGAGATGAAATTTGGAAGAGTGGGATATCTTTTCCTCCACAGTTCGCGTCTGGAATATCTAGGCGAATAGATACATTTATAGTTTTATATCATAATTAATAAATATATATTATTATAGTGGTTCTCATCACATTGAATTCATATTCATATTGCATTATTGATTATTAGGGATCCGTAGCCAAATGGTAAAAAACGGAACCATTATGGATTCGTCATGTCTGTCTGTCTGTCCGTCCGTATGTCACAGCCACTTTTTTCCGAAACTATAAGAACTATACTGTTGAATGTATTCTGTGAACCGCATTAAGAGTTTTCACAATTTTTAAAAAAAAAATCAATAAATTTTGGGGGTTCCCCATACTTAGAACCGAAACTCAATTTTTTTTTTTCACTAACCCATACGTATGGGTTATCTATGGATAGGTCTTCAAAAATGATATTGAGGTTTCTAATATCATATTTTTTTCTAAACTGAAATATTGAAAATTGTTAGCGCGATTTTTCGAGAGTTGAGTTCGACCGCCCGTAACTTCTAAAATAAGAGAATGATAAAACTAAAAAAATATATATTATTTACATTACTATGCAAACTTCCACCGAAAATTAGTTTGAACGAGATCTAGTAGGTAGTTTCTTTTTTAATACGTCATAAATCAAAACCGCAATTTACCTTTAAAGTTTGTATGGAACCCTCAGTGCGCGAGTCCGACTCGCACTTGCCCCAGTTTTTATAAAATTTATTGATTTCCAATTGATCTTTTACCTATCAAGTGGTCTATTTGTAAAATCAGTAGAGGCCGACGAAAATATAGATGGTTTTAACAAATAATAATTATGTTGTCTTTGGCGGCAATTGGTAAAAGAACATTTTGTAGCCCCGGTGGATGACCAAAAACATCCGTAATTTCATGAACATTATTAAATAAAGGTTTCCATAACGACAGGGGCGCCGACTCCGTGGGTGCTCGCGGGCTTGAGCACCCATGTGAAATAGACATCAAGAAACAGATCAGTAATCGCCTTTTAAGTTACGTATAAATTATAATATTTCTTGATACTAAAAAATAGTTTAATTTTTATATAATGGTTACCTTTTATATTTTTATCAAACATAATTAGTAATTAAGTACGCAGTATATAAATAGGACATTTATTTATTTTTCGGTCGATCAGTGTGCATTTCTCTTCTCACACTTCGCCGCTTTTTCGAGTCCATCAAATGAGCATGAGCACCCATGAGGTTTTCTAAAAGCCGGCGCCCCTGCATAACGAGCAAACAAAATCTCTTGTTATGCAATAGCGACTATCATAAAGAGATAAATTGTCATTTACTTATTAAAAACTAAATGAGTTCAAGGTCATTGTTAAATATATAAACAAAAGTAGTTGCAAGATAACGTATAGCGAATGGTCCTAAGTCTTGATCTAAAAGCATTCAATTTTGTACAAAAGTCTGATCAGAATGATAGAAATGAATACTAAGTAAGTACGGACTTTAGAAAATTCATCCTCTAATGCGGTTACTAAAGGAAAATATGGTTGTTATACCTACTTTTACTTGTAGTAAGTTTTTATTATTATAGGTTCGCGCTTGACCGCTATCTCACCTGATGGAAAGCGACGATGCGGTCGACGATGGAGCGCGCTTACCAAGTAGTAACCTATTCACTCTTGACTTAAATATTCCCGGGTTGAAGCCATCAGGAAACACAGATTCCGGCAAGGAATTCCACTCCTTAGCTGTACGTACAATTAATGTGTTCCCAAAACGTTTTGTGCGTATAGGTGGGATGTCCACCATGTACCGGTGGCGCATTGCCGTACCAGTCCAGGTCCAGGTCCGATGAAGGAACGGGCGCGGGCGGAATTAGGTTATGCAATTCCGACGCACACTCCCCGAAATGCAACCGGTCGAAAACCGACAGGCTAGCAACTCGGCGTCGATGCTCAAGACTGAAGCCTCGACTCAACGAGTGCATCATTGCCAATGATCCTCCTGGCTCGCCTAAGTTAGTTGTAGTATCGTTTCTTTTGGAAACTTATCCCGTTGTGCTACTGGGAAGATTACATGGTGAATCCTATCAGACACATGAGTTATTGTATATTTTAAAAGTAATGGCGGTCCAAAAGGATGCCAGTTCTTAATAGCAACATGTAAATATGACTGATGATTGAAATAAAAACCAACTTTGATCATAGCTGCCCGTGTTAGCGGTAGTTTGTGGTTTATCTTAGGCGTATGTGCGAGTCAAGATAAAATACTTGAATTAGTTGGAAATGTCCTGTATCATAAACTAAAAATTAAAAAAGAAAGGCCGAGTGGTAGGTTCAAAAGAAAAATAAATTTCGAACGCTCGCTCAACTGCCGTGCTATTCTGTAAATGGTAAATCATTTCACAAATCATCAATCACACTCACTTCGCTTCTCATCTCGCCTGTACAAGTTTCGGTATTTTCATGTCAAGATCAAGACCAAGTGAAGTCAGTTCCGAGAACCCAAGTGACATTGCTCTATGGTAGGTAGTAGGGTAGTGACGCTGAATTGTGTCTTGTTATGATTTATATCGACTCACTAAATTTAGCTGAATTTGCGCTCTACAATAATAGTTTATAGTTTATTTCGGCCATGAATGCAATATAAATGCATAATTTTGTACGTTTTAATATTTACAAGTTAGATTTGAGATGAGAATGAAAAAACTAGGCTGAACGCAGTGTCGCCTTTGCCTTATATCCGTGTATTGAAAAAAAGGTATTCACTCAATCGCTAGCGTCGCGTCAAATGCCAATCCATACGGAGTATCCCTCTGTCGTCTGTGATCCATATCCCTCTTTCGTCTGTGTGCCAATCGTCTGTACTCTGTGAACTATTTTTTTTTTTTTTGTTAACAAACAAGCAGTATAAATTATTTTCATTTCCCCGCGATTTTTCAGTGAAGTGTGAAGTGTGTGAAGAACAAAATGAAGTAAGTACGATTTCTGTGGTAATTAGTTACTGCCGGTATCGATATATTCATATTTAATTATTAAGGTCGGTATATTAGTTTGTTCATACTAACCGTTTCAATTTTTCTGCAAGAAAGTCACAAATATATATTTGCGAATATGTATTATTTCTTTTTGTTTTGCGTTAATTTCATTTACTTTATTAAAAACACTATAATTCACTCAAGAAATAATAACTTTTCATTTGACAGATAAATTCGTGTGCGAGATGCGAGACGACTTTCGATAGGACAAGCGAATTTTATTTCAGAATACCAAATCCTATAGACAAACGTCAAAATACTCAACCGTTTTAGTTCCTCTCACTTTGATCATCACTCGGTGGCGCCAGTGTCGAATTCACTCCATTTCAGAATACGAAACTTTAATTTCACATGATTTCACTGCGGATTCAGAAGTGATTTCGCAAATAAACTTTTCAGAATAGCAATGCAGAGGTGAATTCCCTTTGAGTGCAAGTGGTTCTGGATACAATATCGATCTTAGCGCATGTGTTAGGCGATTAACACACTGCCACGCACCACGCAGCGTAGTGCGTAAATGCGTGTTTTGACGTTGCTTGTAAGTATCTCCGTTTGTATAGAAAACACGCACAGTCCAACACAGAAAATGCATCCACGCGCGTTCATTCAGATCACGCGCCTACAAGCGGAGAAACATGCGCACACGCGCGTGGGTGGGGGGCGAGACGCAAGGTATGGCACACCGAGTCTCGCAGTGCCGTGCGTGATTTTGAACGGCTTTGAATGAAATGAGTCAGAGCCGCCGTGAATCCACAAAACGCAACTTTGCGCGTGAGTGCGTAAAAAACCCGCACGATGATGCAGATCTGCACTCCCGCAAGTACATACGCGTGTAGGTACGTTGACACGCAACATGCAACGTGATAGGGCCTGCGCACACTTGAGACAAGACTGTCTTAGACAGAATTGTCTACGTCACGCGCATCCAGACCACAGAATAAGTAATAGTACAAGGTACAGAAGTTTCACTCTTCGAAAGAAAACATGCGAATATAAACCTACTAACAACGTAAATAATGTTCATAAAACATTGCACGGCACGGACGTGACCTTGATTATATTTGTCTACCGGGCGTAGTAACGCTCGTAATCGCTTGATAGTGTGCGCCGTGACGCTCTTCGTGACGTGAGTCTTGTCGCAGACAAGTCTGCGACGTCGTAGACAATTCTGTCTAAGACAGTCTTGTTTCAAGTGAGCGCAGGCCCTTAATCGTCTAATGGTTCAGGGACGAACTTGGTACGCTTAAATGTGGCGAGTACCCTTTAAGTGCAAGTGGTCCCTGGATACAACACCGATTTTAGCGCATGATTTAATTCGTTTGAACCTAGCCTCAAATACACTGATAGAATAATAGATAATAAAAGGTGACAGTTGAGATTCTAGAACCTCCTATACACAATCAAGGTGTGTGCAGTAGGTAAACTAACAGGTGCAATATTTTTGTTACAGCATTTTATCTGGACTCGTGGAGTACCTGATGGGACAGGCACCTTGCAGGACGGCCGTGTTAGCGATCGCTGTGCTGTGTAAGGGTGATGTCACCGGATTGGCATCACAGTCAGCGACGAGGTTGGAGTGCTGAGTGACGTCACGGGATCGGCATGGTGGTCGCCGTGGTGACGGTGTTGAACTACTCGTGCTGCGCCACCCTGAGCCCAGACGTAAACATCCGATAACCTCCGGGCTCCAGTGCCATGGGAATGTTAGCACAACTACTGTTCCCCACAAATTCAGAGACATTATTCGTTCAGTTCTTAACTAACTCTTGTGTAAGAAAGTCGTTGTGATCTGTATCAATATAATGTTTGTTCATGACCAAGGTAGTTTCACTTAGGTAAAGTAAGATTTGCTAAAAGTGGTGATAAAATAAATTACACAAAGTAATGTGCCTGGCTGGGCTAGGCGGCCTGCGCCTGGTGACGGGGACCATCACCGGACACTGCACACTGAATAAGCACCTCCACACAATAGGCATCACGGACAGTCCCCTGTGCAGAGCATGTTTGGAGGGAGAGGAGACAATTGCACATGTGCTCCTAGACTGCACAGCTGCGCAGGTTCAGTCACAGGTGTCACTAAGAACCTTAGGATCCCCGAACACCCTTATTAATGCCCTGAAAAACCTAAGAGGCCTAATCTGTTTTTGGAGAGAGGTGGGCTGGTTGGAAAAAGCCCACCTAAGGTTATGGCCGCCATGGCCCACGTATAATGGTCCACATAGGAGTAAGTGCGAAAACCATACCCAAATAGATTTGTTTTTTGTTTGTGCCTGGCTGGGTTTGAACCCGCGACTTACAACTCGTAAATCGAGGCCGTTACCACGGGGCCACCATGACTGCTCTCCAATCTAGATAGCATATCAATCATTTGGATTTCCCCAAATCACAAACAGCAGTTAGCTGTAACTTACACTCGCAAGATATAAAAAATCTATTACTTATACAGCTTTTCGACCTCGACATATTAGTGGTGTAATTTATGCTAATAACTGATTTAATTTACTGTGTTCTGGTTTTATTCTTCCGTATAAAAATAACTGTTGCTGACTGAGATTTTGAAATGTCCACACAAGCATTAAATATCAAACAAATTAATCCCTCCAACACACAGTCATAACATATTTAATGAGTAAAAAACTTTAAAAAAAAAATACAACCGACTTCAAAGTAACAAAAAAACACTGTAAAGTGCAATATAACTTTAATTTTGGAAGTCGGTGTCAAATAACGAAGAGACAAAACTATTATAGAAACACCGACTTTTGAAATTAAAGTTATTTTGCACTTTACAGTGTTTTTTTTTTACTTTGAAGTCGGTTGTATTTTTTTTTTGAAAAAGTTTTTTATGACTTGAAGCATTGGGGTCCTTATCTTCTAAGTACTTACGAAATATAGTGTCTAAAGGAAACGTATTGCATCTTTTATTCTGTGAATATTTCTTGTTTTCTCAACGTACTACCGTAGCGTGATTTATATTGTTTTTCACGAATTTTGTCGCTCGAGTTGTTGATTTTTTAGGGTTCCGTACCTCAAAAATTATTTGATTCCATACGGTCCAGACCCTTTATCTCGGAAACGCGTAGAGACATCGAGTTGAAACTAAAATCATATACTCAAGTCTGCGGTCTCTTGAAGCTGTGAAAAAATCAAACTTCTAACTTAACGAAAAATAAAGATAAGTACGGCCGTTTATGTCGCAAAAAACGACAATATTCGGACACTTATCGGAGGGCTGGATGGTGAGCCATCCATCGCTCGTCGTCCGTAAGAACGCACCTACGTTGGTGATGAATCGCCCTGCGACTCTCGACGCCCGGGGCGTCTTCTATCGCGACGGCTGGGGCGTAAAAATGACCGTTCAAGGTTGTGGATATTTCTTTCGCTGAAACTACCAACTACCCGGTTGGTAGTTGAACCTTAAGAAATTACAGTTACAAAACTGTATTCAGCAGCAAATCGCTACGGCGTCGAGTTTTATAATAGCATAGCATAGTCGGCCTTATAATGTTCCCACTCTCCAGGCCTCCTCTCTAGGAAAGGGAATGGGCCGTAAACCACCACGCGGGCCCAGTGCGGGTTGGTCACATGTCTTCGAATTTTTGATTCTAGGACATGCCCTCACGATATTTTCCTTCACCGTTTTGAGAGCAGTGGTGATGAAATAAATTACACAAAGTAATGCGCCTGACTGGGTTTGAACTCGTAAGTCGGGGTCGTTACCACTCGGCCACCACTGGTCTACGAGTTTTATAATGGCGTCAATAAAAAAGAATGAGAGATATCAGGAAAATACTTTTATCTACCCACATTCACGTGGAATATGTAAGAATCCGAAGAAATGCGATGGAACGTGATGGAATGCGATCGAATTCGTTTGAATGCGATGGATTGCGATGCAATGCGATGGAATGCTATAGAATACCACAGAATGCAACGGAAGGCGAAAGAATGCGATTGAATGAGACGGAATTCGATGGAATGCGTTTGAATGCGATGTAATGCGATATAAAGCGGTGGAATGCTATAGAATACCACAGAATGCGACGGAAGGCGAAATAATGCGATTGAATGAGACGGATTTCGATGGAATGCGTTGGAATGCGTTTGATGCGATGGAATGCGATAGAATGCGGCGGAATGCTATAGAATACCACAGGATGCGACGGAAAGCGAAAGAATGCGATAGAATGAGACGGAATTCGATGGAATGCGTCGGAATACGTTAGAATGCGATGGGACGTGATGGAATGCGATCGAATGCGATGGAATACGACGGAATGCGAAATAATGCGATGGAATGCGATAGAATGCAATTGAATATAATTGAATGCGGTGGAATGCGGCGGTACGTGAATGCGTTTGAATGCGATGGAATGCGATTGAATGAGACGGAATTCGATGGAATGCGATGGAATGCGGTGGAATCCGTTTGAATGCAATGGAAAATAATTGAATGCGGTGGAATGCGGCGGAACGTGATGGAATGTGATAGAATGCGGTGGAATGCGATTGAATGAGACGAAATTCGATGGAATGCGATGGAATGCGGTAGAAAGCGTTTGAATGCTGTGGAATGCGATAGAATGCGGTGGAATGCTATAGAATACCACAGAATGCGTCGGAGAGCGAAAGAATGCGTAAGAATGAGACGGAATTCGATGGAATGCTTTGGAATGCGTCGAAATTCGTTGGTATGAGACGAAACTTGATCGAATGCGATGGGACGTGATGGAATGCGATCGAATGCAATGGAATGTATGCAAACAAACCAATCGATTCCATCGCATTCGATCGCATTCCATCGAATTCCGTCTCATTCTATCGCATTCTTTCGCTTTCCGTCGCATTCTATCGCATTCAATCGCATTCCAAAGCATTCCATCGCATTCCATCGAATTCCGTCTCATTCTATCGCATTTATTCGCTTTCCGACGCATTCTGTGGTATTCTATAGCATTCCACCGCATTCTACCGCATTCTATCGCATTCAAAGGCATTCTACCGCGTTCCATCGCATTCCATCGAATTCCGACTCATTCTATGGCATTCATTCGCTTTCCGACGCATTCCACCGCATTCAAACGCATTCCACCGCATTCCATCGCATTCCATCGAATTTCGTCTCATTCAATCGCATTCCACCGCATTCAATTATATTCAATTGCGTTCTATCGCATTCCATCGCATTCCCTCGTATTCCATCGCATTCGATCGCATTCCATCACGTCGCATCGCATTCTAACGTATTCCGGCGCATTCCATCGCATTCTTTCGCTTTCCGTCGCATTCTATCGCATTCCGACGCATTCCTTCGCATTCCATCGAATTCCGACTCATTCTATCGCATTCTTTCGCTTTCCGACGCATTCTGTGGTATTCTATAGCATTCCACCGCATTCTACCGCATTCCACCGAATTCTACCGCATTCCACCGCATTCTATCGCATTCGAACGCATTCTACCGCGTTAAATCGCATTCCATCGAATTCCGACTCATTCTATCGCATTCCACCGCATTCTTTAGCTTTCCGACGCATTCTGTGGTATTCTATATCATTCCACCGCATTCTATCGCATTCCACCGCATTCAAACGCATTCTACCGCATTCCATCGCATCAAACGCATTCCATCGAATTTCGTCTCATTCAATCGCATTCCACCGCATCCTATCGCATTCTTTCGCTTTCCGACGCATTCTGTGGAATTCTATAGCATTCCACCGCATTCTTTCGCATTCCACCGCATTCAAACGCATTCTACCGCATTCCATCGCGTTCCATCGAATTTCGTCTCATTCAATCGCATTCCACCGCATTCTATCGCATTCAATCACGTTCCGCCGCATTCCACCGCATTCCATCGAATTCCGCCTCATTCAATCGCATTCCATCGCATTCAAAGGCATTCGAACGCATTCACGTTCCGCCGCATTCCACCGCATTCAATTATATTCAATTGCATTCTATCGCAATCCATCGCATTATTTCGCGTTCCCTCGTATTCCATCGCATTCAAACGCATTCTACCGCATTCAAACGCATTCCATCGCATTCCATCGAATTTCGTCTCATTCAATCGCATTCCACCTCATTCTGTCGCATTCTTTCGCTTTCCGACGCATTCTGTGGAATTCTATAGCATTCCAACGCATTCTATCGCATTCCACCGCATTCAACCGCATTCCATCTCATTCAATCGCATTCCACCGCATTCTATCGCATTCAATCACGTTCCGCCGCATTCCACCGCATTCCATCGCATTCCATCGAATTCCGTCTCATTCAATCGCATTCCATCGCATTCGAACGCATTCACGTTCCGCCGCATTCCAACGCATTCAATTATATTCAATTGTATTCTATCGCATTCCATCGCATTATTTCGCATTCCCTCGTAGTCGATCGCATTCCATCACGTGCCATCGCATTCTAACGTATTCCGGCGCATTCAATCGCATTCCATCGAATTCCGTCTCATTCTATCGCATTCTTTCGCTTTCCGTCGCATTCTATCGCATTCCATCGCATTCCAACGCATTCCATCGCATTCCATCGAATTCCGTCTCATTCTATCGCATTCTTTCGCTTTCCGACGCATTCTGTGGTATTCTATAGCATTCCACCGCATTCTACCGCATTCTACCGCATTCCACCGCATTCAAACGCATTCTACCGCTTTCCTTCGAATTTCGTCTCATTCAAACGCATTCCACCGCATTCAAACGCATTCTACCACATTCCATCGAATTTCGTCTCATTCAATCGCATTCCACCGCATTCTATCGCATTCAATCACGTTCCGCCGCATTCTGTGGTATTCTATAGCATTCCACCGCATTCTATCGCATTCCACGGCATTCAAAAGCATTCTACCGCGTTCCATCGCATTCCATCGAATTCCGACTCATTCTATCGCATTCATTCGCTTTCCGACGCATTCTGTGGTATTCTATAGCATTCCACCGCATTCTATCGCATTCAAACGCATTCCATCGCATTCCATCGAATTTCGTCTCTTTCAATCGCATTCCACCGCATTCTATCGCATTCTTTCGCTTTCCGACGAATTCTGTGGTATTCTATAGCATTCCACCGCATTCTATCGCATTCCACCGCATTCAAACGCATTCCATCGCATTCCATCGAATTTCGTCTCATTCAATCGCATTCCACCGCATTCTATCGCATTCTTTCGCTTTCCGACGCATTCTGTGGATTCTATAGCATTCCACCGCATTCTATCGCATTCAAACGCATTCAACCGCATTCCATCGCATTCCATCGAATTTCGTCTCATTCAATCGCATTCCACCGCATTCTATCGCATTCAATCACGTTCCGCCGCATTCCACCGCATTCCATCGCATTCCATCGAATTCCGTCTCATTAAATCGCATTCCATCGCATTCAAACGCATTCGAACGCATTCACGTTCCGCCGCATTCCACCGCATTCAATTATATTCAATTGCATTCTATCGCATTCCATCGCATTTCGCATGCCCTCGTATTCCATCGCATTCGATCGCATTCCATCACGTCCCATCGCATTCTAACGTATTCCGGCGCATTTAAATCTGTGGACAGTAAAGACACTAATAATTATAGGCCGGTGTCCGTGTTGCCGGTTTTTAGCAAGATATTTGAAAAGGTGATGTTAAATCAAATGCTTAATCATTTTAACACAAATAACATCTTACACGATAAACAGTATGGTTTCACCAAAGGACGTTGTACAACTGACGCTGGTGTCTCCTTACTAAAACACATTTTTAATGCGTGGGAAGAGGCACAGGATGCTATAGGTATCTTCTGTGACCTGTCTAACGTGCTGGCCACGGACAATTCGCTATAGCGAAAATTCGCGCGGCGCGACCGGCGGCGCGTCTTGCGAATGAATCAAATGTATGGAAATGTACTGGCCCCGGTCGTCTCGCTGGTCGCCGCTGCGCGTGGCATGCCCAGTACATTTCCATACATTTGATTCATTCGCAAGACGCGCCGCCGGTCGCGCCGCGCGAATTTTCGCTATAGCGAATTGTCCGTGGCCAGCACGTAAGGCGTTTGATTGTGTGGTTCATGAAACATTACTCCTGAAACTTGAGCATTACGGACTAGGCAAAACAGCTTTAAGCTTATTAAAATCTTATTTGATTGACAGACAGCAGCAAGTTCAAATAAACGGTGTCAATTCGTCGGGATTAAATGTGAAAATGGGGGTACCCCAGGGTTCAATTTTAGGTCCTTTTTTATTTTTAGTTTATATTAATGATTTACCCTATTTGTTGCAAAATAAACTTAATATGGTGTTGTTTGCCGACGACACTTCTTTGATTTTTAAGATAAATAGAAAGACTAATAATCTTGACGACGAAAATAACGCACTATTGCAGGTCCAAAACTGGTTCACTGCTAATAATCTAGTTTTAAACGGGAAAAAAACTAAATGCATAAGATTTTCCTTACCGAATGTCAAAAGTAGTGATTGTGACGTAATACTAAACGATGAAAAACTAGAATTTGTCGACAAAACTGTTTTCCTGGGGATAACGCTTGACTCTAGGCTACAATGGGGTCCTCATTTAACATCTCTTGCAGGACGGCTTAGCTCAGCTGCATATGCTGTTAGAAAAATCCGCCAATTTACGGATGTTGATACCGCTAGACTAGTCTATTTTAGTTATTTTCATAGTATCATGTCATACGGTATCTTACTATGGGGACGGGCTGCAGACATCGACTCAATTTTTATACTACAGAAAAGAGCCATCAGAGCTATTTACAATCTTCGCCGGTGCGATTCTCTAAGGGAACTGTTTAAGGATATTAATATCATGACGGTGCCTTGTCAATATATTTATGAAAACATCATGTACGTTAGAAAAAATCTTCATCTTTTTAGCAAAAGAGGCGATAGACATAATTATGTTTCAAGAAATAGGGACCAATTAGTTCAACCAGGTTTCAGACTGGCTAAAGTCGCGTCTTCTTTCATGGGGTACTGTTTGAAATGTTATAATAAAATACCTCCACAAATATTAGAACTCAATGAAACAAAATTTAAATCTTGTATTAAACGCACACTATGCAGGCAGGCATATTATAAGCTGGAGGATTATATTCAAGATAAAAATGCTTGGCTCAATGCTGGTCCAGCTCCACTACCACCGGGGTGAACAAATTGATTAGTTTGGAAATTATTGTTATTATTTTTAAATGTATTTTTTTTTTTTAATTTTTAAATAATAAAAGTATGGTATAATGTAGAAACATTTTTTCAAAGTTTGTAAATGTGAGTACCATGGAGCTATTTTATGGTTTTTTATGTTACTATTGGACTTGTTTGACATAAATCAGCATGGCAGTTGAGAGTTTATCATGCTCACTCAAATGTCTCACTGATGGTGGCGCATGTGTTGGATCATTCGGTTCCCTTCAAAATGGTTGAGCTGAGTGGTGCTAATATTGGCGTCATGTTCGTGAACGGGCGCTGTCAGTTGAGACTGGTCATCTCTTAGCTGCCAGTTGCTATTTTAATATCTATATTTAGTTTGTATTTTTACTTTATTTACATTGTTCTCACATGATAGCGACAAGAAACATGTAACAGAGATATTTGTAATTACAAAACATGATTGAAAAGAGTGTCCATGGAGTTTCTTGCACATTCTTCTCCATAGAGATCTACGCTTTGGAATGTGCAATTAGCATCATTTTTTTTTTCTGACTGACTGACTTCATGACATTTCAAAAGTGCCTGTAAATGGTTTATTTGAAATAAAATGCTTTGAATCTTTGAATCTTTCCATCGCATTCCATCGAATTCCGTCTCATTCTATCGCGTTCTTTCGCTTTCCGTCGCATCCTGTGGTATTCTATAGCATTCCGCCGCATTCTATCGCATTCCAACGCATTCCATCGCATTCCTTCGAATTCCGTCTCATTCTATCGCATTCTTTCGCTTTCCGACGCATTCTGTGGTATTCTATAGCATTCCACCGCATTCAAACGCATTCTACCACTTTCCATCGAATTTCGTCTCATTCAATCGCATTCCACCGCATTCCATCACGTTCCGCCGCATTCCACTGCATTCAAACGTATTCCACCGCATACCATCGCATTCCATCGAATTCCGTCTCATTCAATCGCATTCCATCGCATGCGAACGCATTCACGTTCCGCCGCATTCAATTATATTCAATTGCATTCTATCGCATTATTTCGCATTCCGTCGTATTCCATCGCATTCGATCGCATTCCATCACGTCCCATCGCATTCTAACGTATTCCGTCGCATTCCATCGCATTCCTTCGTATTCCGTCTCATTCTTTCGCTTTCCGTCGCATCCTGTGGTATTCTATAGCATTCCGCCGCATTCTATCGCATTCCATCGCATCATACGCATTCAAACGCATTCCATCGCATTCCAACGAATTCCGTCTCATTCAATCGCATTCTTTCGCCTTCCGTTGCATTCTGTGGTATTCTATAGCATTCCATCGCATTGCATCGCAATCCATCGCATTCAAACGAATTCGATCGCATTCCATCACGTTCCATCGCATTTCTTCGTATTCTTACATATTCCACGTGAATGTGGGTAGATAAAAGTATTTTCCTGATATCTCTCATTCTTTTTTATTGACGCCATTATAAAACTCGTAGACCAGTGGTGGCCGAGTGGTAACGACCCCGACTTACGAGTTCAAACCCAGTCAGGCGCATTACTTTGTGTAATTTATTTCATCACCACTGCTCTCAAAACGGTGAAGGATAATATCGTGAGGGCATGTCCTAGAATCAAAAATTCGAAGACATGTGACCAACCCGCACTGGGCCCGCGTGGTGGTTTACGGCCCATTCCCTTTCCTAGAGAGGAGGCCTGGAGTCCCAACAGTGGGAACATTATAAGGCCGACTATGCTATGTTATTATAAAACTCGACGCCGTAGCGATTTGCTGCTGAATACAGTTTTGTAACTGTAATTTCTTAAGGTTCAACTACCAACCGGGTAGTTGGTAGTTTCAGCGAAAGAAATATCCACAACCTTGAACGGTCATTTTTACGCCCCAGCCGTCGCGATAGAAGACGCCCCGGGCGTCGAGAGTCGCAGGGCGATTCATCACCAACGTAGGTGCGTTCTTACGGACGACGAGCGATGGATGGCTCACCATCCAGCCCTCCGATAAGTGTCCGAATATTGTCGTTTTTTGCGACATAAACGGCCGTACTTATCTTTATTTTTCGTTAAGTTAGAAGTTTGATTTTTTCACAGCTTCAAGAGACCGCAGACTTGAGTATATGATTTTAGTTTCAACTCGATGTCTTTACGCGTTTCCGAGATAAAGGGTCTTGACCGTATGGAATCAAATAATATTTGAGGTACGGAACCCTAAAAAATCAACAACTCGAGCGACAAAATTCGTGAAAAACAATATAAATCACGCTACGGTAGTACGTTTAGAAAACAAGAAATATTCACAGAATAAAAGATGCAATACGAGTACGTTTCCTTTAGACACTATATTTCGTAAGTACTTAGAAGATAAAGACCCCAATGCTTCAAGTCATAAAAAACTTTTTCAAAAAAAAAATACAACCGACTTCAAAGTAAAAAAAAAAAACACTGTAAAGTGCAAAATAACTTTAATTTCAAAAGTCGGTGTTTCTATAATAGTTTTGTCTCTTCGTTATATAACACCGACTTCTTCTTCTTCACCACTTTTTTATCGGTGGAAAAATCATCTTATGACATCACCCGCTGTTGGGCGGAGCGGGACATAGTGTCAGACTTTTACTGACTAAAAACCCCCTCCTGTTCCTTCGTTGCCTTTCGTACCAGGGCCAAGTCTTCCTTTCAGAATCAGACCCTTGGCCCCAGTAAGCTTCGACCCTGCTGGGCCCCTACATTTGCTGACATCTCCTTGAAGCTCGCGTGGAACAGTACGCGCCGTCGACGACTTGGGCTTGATCCGGACAGTTACCAGAAGGTCGGAAAGCGGGCTACCCATTGCTCGCCGTCGCCCATACCCCAAGGGTTAAAATGGCACCCTATTGCTAAAACTGCTGTCTGTCATCAGGCTGTATCTAATGAATCGTAATAGCTAGACAGATGACATTTTTACAGATGATGTATTTCTGTTGCTGCTATAACATCAAATACTACCATCAAAAATAGAATAAAAGAAATATTTAAATGGGGCTCCCATACAACAAACCTATTTTATTTTTGCCCTTTTTGACTATGGACGGTACGGAACCCTTCGTTGCTGAGTCCGACTCGCAGTTGGCTGTTTTTTTCTAATGCTAATTGGCAATCTGTTTTGGGAGCAATAATCTAATGTCTACCTTTTTTTTCGGGTGGGAAAATCATCTAATGACATCCCGAGCTCTTGGGCGGAGCGAGAGACAATGTCAGACTTTTACTGACTATAAACCCACTCCTGTTCCTTCTTGGCCATTGTTCCAGGGCCCCGGGTATCACTTTCCCATCACCCAGTAGGCTAATCTAATATCGAAATAAAATTTGTCTTTGGTGTGATGAGTAGAATTGTCTAGCAATGCATCTCTCAATTATCACACATTACAGAAGCAACAAAAAAAAAGTAAACAATTTTTTTTTAATTCTTTATGATTTAAAATAGAGTACATGGAGTTTCTTGCACACACTTCTCCATAGAGATCTATGCTTTGGAATGTGCAATTTAGATTCACTTTTTTAACTGTCGGAAATTTTGAAACTACAAAAGTGCCTGAAAATGGTGTATTTAAAATAAACATTTTTGATTGATATCTATGATAGCCCACAAAAGAAAACCGAAATTAATATTATTGTTTCTTATTAAATCCAGCGTTTGATACAGTGATCTTAAACTGATTACTGATTACATAATGCAAAACATTAGTTATGGTTGTGTGAAAGTGTCTCTCCTGAAAAAATGCACTTTTTGCCTTGCGACCTTGTGCAAAGAAGGCATTGAAATTAAAATGACTGAAATTCACATGGGCACTTAAAAAACATCAAGGTAGGGTGACCCTACGTAGTTACCTATCCCATGCTACCTACCTACCTACTCACTCTACCCTAATTATGTTTTTTTTGCATTTACAACCTTCCCGGTGAACAAAACAAAAAAAAAAACTTATTGGTCTAGCCGTTCTTAAGTTATAGCATGACCAGATGAAATAGGGATTCATTTTTATAAATGGATATTTATACACCTCTAGGCAACACTTAGAGGATCTACCTATCTTTAGCACCTCACACTCTGTTGTAATCTGCAGGGCTATTGCGTAACTCTGTTGACAGTTCAAGTGATGATCACTTGTTAACAATGTGCATCATTGAACTGTCAAACAGCTAGTTTCGTATTGCCTATCTTCAGTGACCAACCGCAGTGACGTCATTAGCCACTGGTGCCTTTGATAGCCACCGTAACACGTTTTGACAGATGTTATTGTATCGATACTTTTAAAATTGCGATTGTGTAAGCTTTTGAAGCTGTATAATAGTCGATAAAATTTTAGAGTGGTCACAATACGCACCGTAAATTTTTATAATTCACCACATTTCCACCGTAGTTTGTTAGTCACTTGTGTGATACGTAATACCAATTTTATGAAATTGTCAGTTGACAACTAAGTTTAGTGTGCAACGAATGCTAGTTGTCAACTGTTATTGAAAAAGTTAGCCAATAGCCCTCCTGACCTTGATTTACAAATAAATTATTCTGATTCTGACTCAAAGGAATACTTGTATCTACTGTAATGTTAGTTTAGTTTCTAAGGCACTTTTGTGAAAGAGATAACTAAAAATAAAATAAATATGTTATATTATTCTCTGTGGCTGTATGAAGTCATACCTTTGTCATATAGACTAGTACAAAATGAATGAAACCTTGTCAAAATCAATATTATGTAAAAAATGTCAATATACATTATTTTATTTTTTTCTAAAAAACTATTTGTTTGCTTGGCTTGATATTTCGCAAAATTACTTCTAAAACATAAAATATTTCAACAAAAATTGCGAGTTGCTACCTTGCAAACACTAAAGTACATTTTAGCCAAGATAATTTTGACTGCTTTGATATGGCAAGGAGAATAATATTGTAAGCATAGAATTTTGTAATGCCTTGAATAGTACCACAATGCAACCATAGTCACGATTATTTGCGTCATTTACGAATAGAGTTAAACCATAAACTTTGTGAATTTGCACAACAGGCATAATAATTAGAAATAATTATCATAGCTTAACATTTCTACTTTAGTCTTTGTTTACATTTAAATGTCCTTATAAATGCCACGAAAAAGCGGGACGCAGGATCAAAATTGCGCATAGAGAAATAATACGGGGTAATAGACACTCTGAATTAAAAAAAAACAGGGACTCACCGAAACATTTCTTCAACCACGATGTCCATGCATGCAGGCGTCCGCCCTTTTCGACTAAAAGCAGTTTTCGCGTCCGCAGCAGACACTATAGGATCCTTACGACTTTTACACCACTGTCTTAGCATATCCGACCAGAATTTCATCTTCATGTCCCAGGATTCTGGATTTGCTGTCTTCAAACGAAAAGGTGCGAAAAGCGCGTTCATACGAACGTCGTCGGACCAGCACTGGGGGAGGTCACCCTCCGGTATTCCACAACCTGGTAGACCCATTATTTATTAACAAATCTATGTTGACGGTTAACTTTTGATTTTTGTTGTTTTAAAACTGTGATTTTTGTGATTTAAAAATGGGTGACTTCTGCACACAATGGCGTGCGAAAAATTTTGACGTTTTGTTTGGGATGCCAGTGCAATAAACCATAGAGTATAAATATTTTCAAATTATAATTTCCATTGACAAATACTATATTTTACAAAATAGACTCCCATTTATAAAATCATTATAATTTATTCATTTATTTTTAATAAAGCTAAAAGTAAGACCCATAATTGCCTAAACATTAAATTCATGTTCATAGCATAGCATAGCATATTCAGCCTTTTAATGTTCCCACTGCAGGGACTCAGGCCTCCTCTCTCTAGGAGAGGGAATGGGCCGTAATCCACCACGCGGGCCCAGTGCGGGTTGGTGGATGTCACATGTCTTCGAATAATTCATGTTCGCCACCCCTTTATCAGAAATCTTAAAACTTTATCGCTCGTGGCAATCAATTAGTACATAATATTAAATATTATTTAAAACACAGACGCTTTTTACGTCTGTGACCGCGGCCGCGGCAGTCCCCGAGGGCCCGAGTGCCACACTTTTTTTTTTTACTTGCAACACCAAAGAGAAACGTCAACAAATTCTTTTCGGACATTCCGCAATTTTGGGCCGTTTTTTATCTGTGTCTACGTTCCAATAGCGTTCTTATTGTATTGTGAAACGGTATTTTCCCAATTTTCCACGTTGTTTTACGAATAAATTGTTACAAGTGAACCGAGGACACATTCTATTACATTCTGCCGGTAAGTTTTTGAAATAAATATCAACAAACTTATCGTTGAAAATCACTTCTGATTTGATGTGATTTAGTTGGTCACGAAACACAATCTTGAAGTATCATCTTTTTAATGCAAATTCCGCTGTTTAATGATGTTTCAGGTATTTAATATCTCACTCGTCGTTTTTTATGGGCTTATTACATCATGTCGTAGTTTTAAATCATTGTTTGCCACTGTTATTTGATGAGTAAATAGTACTTGAAGTTGCAAAACTGGTTTTGAATCACAGTTGTTATAGTAATTACTTGGTACTTTGAGCTCTGTCCTGTAATAATTTACCAAGGTATTTCTGTGTGTAATACAATAAAGTTAGGATGAATGGATATTACCTTAGCCTGTTGATAAATTACTGAAATGTTAATAGATGATCATAGACATAGTCAAATATATTCAACCTCTTTTTATTTTACTGGTATCAGCAGAATTCATAACTGATTCACCTTGAATGAGTTACACTACACCACTAACACTGAATTTATATTTGATTTTCTGAGTGAATAACATTGTTTATTTCTTTAAAAATAAAAAATAAATAAAAGACAAGGTGTATCCATGTTTCCATTCCACAATTTACAAAAAAAAAAAATAGTTTATGAATATTTTATTAATGATAAATGTATCCATTTTGTAACAAAAACTATTGGTGTATCAACTATTATAGAATAGAATCAACTTTATTGTACACCAAATTAGTAACAAAACTTTTACACTAACTTAAATCTATGGGTACAAAGGCGGTCTTATCGCTGAGAGCGATATCTACCAGACAACCTTAGGAAGGAACGTTAGAACTTGAAATAGAAAAAGGGGGGTAGTCTGCGGTGTACTGCAAATTAACAACGTAAATATTATATTAAAATTATATACTAGATTATACATAAATGTAATATAGCTATTAGATTTATATATTTGGATTTTAAAGTACATTTTTGTTTAAATATCTACTTTATTACTCTTTTTTTTTTCATTTATACAAAAGCATACAGGATTATTTATATTAAATATCAACCAAAAACCACAAATGTTTAAACTTGTGCTATCATGAGTATCTCAATATCGTAGTATAAAAAATGCATTTTATAAGTGTACCTGATCTCCACATCCTGGTTACTGGGTAACAAGAGATGGGTAACCCCTCAAGAGCAGTGGTTATTGGTTCTCAGACTTTCATATTTCTAAACACCAGTAACAACTGGATCTACAAGTAAAGCCTAAACCAAGGACTTAAATCATTAAAACAATAGAGGGTCTTATCTTATATTATAGTGGGGCTGGCCCTAGACCAGGGGGGCTATTGGCTAACTTTTTCAATAACAGTTGACAACTAGCATTCGTTGCACACTAAACTTAGTTGTCAACTGACAATTTCATAAAATTGGTATTACGTATCACACAAGTGACTAACAAACTACGGTGGAAATGTGGTAAATTATAAAAATTTACGGTGCCTATTGTGACCACTCTAAAATTTTATCGATTATTATACAGCTTCAAAAGCTTAAACAATCGCAATTTTATAATTATCGCTACAATAACATCTGTCAAAACGTGTTACGGTGGCTATCAAAGGCACCAGTGGCTAATGACGTCACTGCAGTTGGTCACTGAAGATAGGCAATACGAAACTAGTTGTTTGACAGTTCAACGATGCACATTGTTAACAAGTGATCATCACTTGAACTGTCAACAGAGTTACGCAATAGCCCCGCAGAGCACTTCGACCCTTCTGGATCTTTTGTGCTAATCCCCCTCCCTTCTACTCAACCCCAGCCCTCCGTGCACCTTCTTCATGAGTCCCAGTATACAATTGAGGGTAGTTAGGATTTTCTTTAATTCTTGCTAGACTCTTGCTTGACCACTATCTCACCTGATAGAAGCAATGATGTGGTCGACAATGGAGCATGCTTCCCTTGAAGTAACCTATTCACTCTTGACTTAAAGATCCCCAGGTTGTAGCTATCAGGAAACAGACTTTTTAATGGCTATGTGTGTTATTTACCACTTCTATTAGTAGGGGGTTATCTTATCTTGATGTGGGGCTGACCCTAGGCCAGAGCATTTCGACCCTTCTGGATCTCAACTCAACCCCTAGCCCTCCGGTTACCTTCTTCATGAGTCCCAGTATGGCCTTGATGGGGCTGAGCCTGTAGTCCTCTGGTCTTGGAAAAGGTTGGCCCAGATACTCTAGTCTTTTGGAGCCTAGTGCTGCAACGTCGCACAGCAAGTGTAGCATATTCTCCTCTGCATCTCCACAGATCCTGCAAGTCGGGTCGCTTGCTAGTCCCATGTTGTGGAGCTGTTTGTTGGGGGTTAGTAGTACCTTGCTAGCCTCCCACCATGGGATTTGGAGGCAACAGCCCTTGCACATATGTACGATCTACGCATGGAGGTGCAGAGCAAAACTCCGCTGCCGCGACAAATCGTGGAATGGCGGATAATGTTCCGGCGGGATCTCATGGTGGTACAGCAGCCACAGCGACTATCGCAACCTGGCGCTAGGCTTCCCACGTAATTCCCCTCTTTGAGGAGTGCCTAATGAAGCGCCACGGTGTCCTCACTTTCTGCCTGACGCAGGTCCTCCTCGGACATGGAAAGTTCGGGTAGTACCTGTTTCGGATTCAGGCGGAAAAAACGCCCGGGTGTCTGTCACCTTTGTGCAGATCGCCCGGAGGACACGATGCGGACAGAGTTCCGGCTGCATCTCATGTTTTTATGGAGACGGCGACTGTCGCAACCTAGCGCTGGGGACGCCACAATCGCGACGGTAAGTCCCCTCTATGAGGCGCCACTGTCCTCACTTTCCACCTGGCGCAGGTCCTCATCAGATGGAAAATTCGGGAAGTTCCTGTGTTGGTTTCAGGCGGAAAAGACGCCCGATATGGTGGAAGTCTGCATTGCTTGGCCGTGTCCTTGTGGAGGCGATTGGCGGCGGCGAACTCTCGCGTCCGGCCCTGGTACAGGCCATGGTCCGGTGCGAGGGGGAATAGGAAGCATTCACATCCTGTGAAGCAGTAATGCGAGCGAAGGAGATGGTCGCAACCGTAAGATAGCAGACACCTTTACGCTGAGGAGTCGCTGGGCGATTCCCGGCCACCGTAGGCAAGCAATGAATAGCTCGCCGTCCTCTAAGAACCAAGTCAGAATCGACGGCATATTTTTTTCCACGCGCATCTCAAAGAGATGTTAGTAAAATTGAAGGGGCCCAGCAGGGCTGATGCCTGCTAGGACTGTGGGAATATTTGAAAGAGTTACCGCGGCCGTAGAACGCAAAGGGCATCTGAAGGACACAAGTGGGTTTTGGTCAGTAAAAGCCTCACACGAAATAGATGATTTCTAACATCAAAAAAAAACTATGGTCAATTCTCGTGCACCGAGGGTTCTGTACAAACTTACCTGAGTGAATAGTTCGATTCCCAAATCGAATCTCGAAGATTTTTCCCGAATCTAAATAAAGTTATTATTTTGTAATGTAACTACTTTACAGTTTACAGATTTCTTCCTTTACTTGTGCTGTGAGACCTTACTTCTTGCCAAATTTCAGGGTCCTAGGTCAATGTGAAGTACCCCATAGGTTTTGATTTCCATACGAGTGTCAACATATGCGCCTATAAGGAGTATAAACAGCCATATCTTGAAATGGCGTTAGAAGTTTAAGTTTTTCACTACTCCATAGAATAGCAGACCTGCGTATTTGATATTGATGTCAGCCTAACTCTTTAACCGCTTGCGTGTCCGACGAGTATTTTCGTGTCCTATTCGCCAGGGTCGTGTATTTGCGACTGGGTACTCCATCTCGTTTAGCTCTTCAATCCCCATAGGTGACAGAAGAGCTGACGAGATGGAGTATTTAGTCTTGGATGTGCGACCCTGGCGAAATAACCGGGAGAATATTTGTCGGATATATTCGACGTAGGCGGATAAAGGTTACCTCCACGCGTTCCTGAGAAAAAGAGCCTTGGCAGGCAGACAGACGAACAACTAAGTCATCCTATATGGGTTTCGTTTTTGCCGAATGAGGCACGGAAGTCTAAAAAACTGTACAGTATCTACAAAATGGCTCATAATTAAATATCATTTGACTTATAGTTATTTGCCAATAAAACATCACACTAGCCTGTGATTTTGATAAAAAAAATTGGCATGTCTTGTAAAGTAAATTCTTCTGTCATTGCTTCAAAATAATACGGGTCTAAAGTTAACTTCATCTGTTTGCAGTACATGTAACGGAGACGAGGACACATATCATATTTTAATGAGTCCGAAATCAATCGCTTAGAACACAAATTGGCGCGCACAATATTAATTTATCAAATCCTGTTTCAGATAAAATAATCCCTATCATTAATATAGTTAAGCTCGCTCACTCTGAAATACCGGCCTAAAACCTAACTGTATTTTTATTTTTTAATTATTATATTTGTGTACCAACAGAGTGACTCTTTATATAAAGATTAAAAAATAAAAAAGTTTCGTACAAACTTACCTATGAAAACAGTTAAATTCCCGAATTCAGTTACAAGGCTCGGAACCGGTTTAAAAAATACCGGTTAATACCGGTTTATTTCGGTTTTCCTCCGAACTTTTCATAAGAACGTAAACGTTTTAAGAACTTTATTTTAACCTAAATTAACCGGTTTATTCGACGAACGGCATGTCGGGTAACGCGTTGCAACTTGTGACTACTTGTAAGGATGCCGCGTATAGCGGCGTGGTATGTAGACGTACTTACGAATTTACGATATTGATCGGTGAAGATCGAGAGTGTGTCAACCAGGGTGGCGTACCTTATACTCAGAATATCGCCAAGATATTAGCTGAAGGTCATACAGGTTTACGCCCCGACCTCGACGCACCCCGACGACGAAGTAGAGACCATGTATGAGGATGTATCCAGAGCCATGCATGGTTTTAAGACCCACTTCACCGTGGTCAGGGGGGACTTCAACGCGAAACTGGGCAAACGAGATGGTGACGAGCTGAGAGTGGGGCAATTTGGATTTGGACGTCGGAATCACCGGGGACACCTACTGGCTAGTTTTATGGAGAAGGAAGGCCTCTACATGATGAATTCCTTCTTCAAAAAACGTGAGCATAGGAGGTGGACCTGGCAAAATCCCGACGGTGCAACTAGAAATGAGATTGACTTCATTCTGTCGACGAAGAAGCAAATATTCAATGATGTCTCCGTGATCAACGCGGTGAAAACTGGAAGTGATCACCGCATGGTAAGAGGCACATTGAATATCAATATTAAGCTTGAAAGGTCTCGACTGGTGAAGTCTACGCTCCGTCCAGCACAGATCCAGATCCAAAACTCCGAGAGCTTTCAGCTCGAACTCCACAATCGTTTCGAGTGCCTAGGAAGCTCCGTGGACGAATATAAATAACGATGGGTTCGTGGGAACTGTCCATACGGTCGGGTCTAAATTTTTCAAGGCTCACTGTACAAAAAAGAACAAGAAGCTGTCAGATCAAACTCTCGAGCTTATGAAGAAGAGGCGTGAGATGACTTTGCAGTCTTCAGATGATGCGTGCACATATCGGCAGCTCAATAAACGGATCTCAAAGTCTCTGAAACGCGACCTTCGCCGATTTAATACCGAGAGGATTAAGGATGCGATTGAGCGGAATAAGGGCTCTAAAGTATTTGCACGAGATCTGTCTGTTGGGCAGAGCCAGCTCACGAAACTGAAGACCGACGATGGCAGAGTCATATCCGCCAAATCGAAGCTTCTGGGAGAGATCGAGGCTTTTTATGGACAGTTGTACACGTCAATCTCCGAACCCACTGCAAATCTAGCAAACGACCCAAGAGCTAGATTGACTCGACACTATACCGAAGATATCCCGTACGTCAGCCTGTACGAGATTAGGGTGGCTCTGAAGCAGTTGAAGAACAACAAGGCGTCGGGTGAGGACGGAATTACGGCCGAGCTCCTGAAGGCGGGTGGAAAACCGGTCCTAAAGGCACTTCAAAAGTTGTTCGATTCCGTCATACTCGAGGGAAAAACGCCACAGGCATGGAGCAGAGGTGTGGTGGTCCTCTTCTTTAAGAAGGGTGACAATACCCTGCTTAAGAATTACAGGCCCATCTCACTTCTGAGCCATGTCTACAAGCTGTTTTCCAGAGTCATCACGAACCGTCTCGCGCGCAGGTTCGACGACTTCCAGCCTCCCGAACAAGCCGGATTTCGAAAAGGCTTCAGCACCGTGGACCACATACATACGCTGCGGCAGGTTATACAGAAGACTGAGGAGTATAATCAGCCTCTCTGCTTAGCGTTTGTGGACTACGAGAAAGCCTTTGATTCGATCGAGACTTGGGCTGTACTGCAGTCTCTTCAACGGTTCTTATTGTATTGTGAAACGGTATTTTCCCAATTTTCCACGTTGTTTTACGAATAAATTGTTACAAGTGAACCGAGGACACATTCTATTACATTCTGCCGGTAAGTTTTTGAAATAAATATCAACAAACTTATCGTTGAAAATCACTTCTGATTTGATGTGATTTAGTTGGTCACGAAACACAATCTTGAAGTATCATCTTTTTAATGCAAATTCCGCTGTTTAATGATGTTTCAGGTATTTAATATCTCACTCGTCGTTTTTTATGGGCTTATTACATCATGTCGTAGTTTTAAATCATTGTTTGCCACTGTTATTTGATGAGTAAATAGTACTTGAAGTTGCAAAACTGGTTTTGAATCACAGTTGTTATAGTAATTACTTGGTACTTTGAGCTCTGTCCTGTAATAATTTACCAAGGTATTTCTGTGTGTAATACAATAAAGTTAGGATGAATGGATATTACCTTAGCCTGTAGATAAATGACTGAAATGTTAAGGTAGATGATCATAGACATGGTCAAATATATTCAACCCCTTTTTATTTTACTGGTATCAGCAGAATTCATAACTGATTCACCTTGAATGAGTTACACTACACCACTAACACTGAATTTATATTTGATTTTCTGAGTGAATAACATTGTTTATTTCTTTATAAATAAAAAATAAATAAAAGACAAGGTGTATCCATGTTTCCATTCCACAATTTACAAAAAAAAAAAATAGTTTATGAATATTTTATTAGTGATAAATGTATCCATTTTAAAACAAAAACTATTGGTGTATCAACTATTAGAATAGAATAGAATAAACTTTATTGTACACCAAAATAGTAACAAAACTTTTACACTAACTTAAATCTATGGGTACAAAGGTGGTCTTATCGCTGAGAGTGATATCTACCAGACAACCTTAGGAAGGAACGTAAGAACTTGAAATAGAAAAAGGGGGGTAGTCTGCGGTGTACTGCAAATTAATAACATAAATATTATATTAAAATTAAATACTAGATTTTACATAGATGTAATATAGCTATTAGATTTATATATTTGGATTTTAAAGTACATTTTTGTTTAAATATCTACTTTATTACTCTTTTTTTTTTCATTTATACAAAAGCATACAGGATTATTTATATTAAATATCAACCAAAAACCACAAACGTTTAAACTTGTGCTATCATGAGTATCTCAATATTGTAGTATACAAAATGCATTTTTATAAGTGTACCTGAGACACTGAATAAACACATCTCAGACCGTCCCCTGTGCAGAGCATGTTTGGAGGGGGAGGAGACGATTGCACATGTGCTCCTGGACTGCACAGGTGTCACTGAAATACGCACACAAACCTTAGGATCCCCTAACTCCCTTATTGATGCCCTGAAAAATCTAAGAGGCCTTATCTGTTTTTGGAGAGAGGTGGGCTGGTTGGAATAAGCCCACCTAAGGTTGTGGCCACTATGGCCCACGTACAATGGTCCACATAGGACTAAGTGCGGAAACCACACATAAATAGATAGATAGATAGATAGAAGTGTACCTGATCTCCACATCCTGGTTACTGGGTAACAAGAGATGGGTAACCCCTCAAGAGCAGTGGTTATTGGTTCTCAGACTTTCTTATTTCTAAACACCAATAATAACTGGATCTACAAGTAACAGCCTAAACCAGCGACTTAACTCATTAAAACAATTGAGGGTCTTATCTTATCTTATCTTATAGTGGGGCTGGCCCTAGACCAGAGCACTTCCACCCTTCTGGATCTTTTGTGCTAATCCCCCTCCCTTCTACTCAACCCCCAGCCCTCCGTGCACCTTCTTCATGAGTCCCAGTATACAATTGAGGGTAGTTAGGATTTTCTTTAATTCTTGATAGACTCATACTTAGCTACTATCTCACCTGATGGAAGCAATGATGTGGTTGACAATGGAGCATGCTTGCCTTGAAGTAACCTATTCACGCTTAACTTAAAGATCCCTAGGTTGTAGCTATCAGGAAACAGACTTTTTAAAGGCTATGTGTGTTATTTACCACTTCTATTATTAGGGGGTTATCTTATCTTGATGTGGGGCTGACCCTAGGCCAGAGCACTTCGACCCTTCTGGATCTTTTGTGCTATTCCCCTCCCTTCTACTCAACCCCTAGCCCTCCGTGCACCTTTCTTCATGAGTCCCATTATGGCCTTGATGGGGCTGAGCCTGTAGTCCTATGGTCTTGGAAAAGGTTGGCCCAGATACTCTAGTCTTTTGGAGCCTAGAGCTGCACAGTCGCACAGCAAGTGTAGCATATTCTCCTCTGCATCTCCACAGATCCTGCAAGTCGAGTCGCTTGCTAGTCCCATGTTGTGGAGCTGTTTGTTGGGGGTTAGTAGTACCTTGCTATTCTCCCACCATGGGATTTGGAGGCAACAGCCCTTGCATATATGTACGATCTACGCATGGAGGTGCAGAGCGAAACTCCGCTGCCGCGACAAATCGTGGAATGGCGGATAATGTTCCGGCGGGATCTCATGGTGGTACAGCCACAGCGACTATCGCAACCTGGCGCTAGGCTTCCCACGTAATTCCCCTCTTTGAGGAGTGGCTAATGAAGCGCCACGGAGTCCTCACTTTCTGCCTGACGCAGGCCCTCCTCGGACATGGAAAGTTCGGGTAGTACCTGTTTCGGATTTAGGCGGAAGAAACGCCCGGGTGTCAGCATTGTGCAGATCGCCCGGAGGACATAGTGCGGACAGAGTTGCGGTGGAATCTCATGGTGTTATGGAGACAGCGACTGTCGTTACTTAGCACTGGAGAGGCCACAATCGCGGCGGGAAGTCCCCTCTTTGAGAAATGGCTAGAGAGGCGTCACGGTGTCCTCAATTTTCTCCTGACGCAGGTCCTCATTGAACAAGGAAAATTGGCGAGGTACTTAATTCGGATTCAGGCGGAAAAAACGCCCGGGTGTCACCTTTGTGCAGATCGCCCGGAGAACACGATGCGGGCAGAGTTCGGGCGGGATCTCATGTTTTTATGGAGACGGCGACTGTCGCAACCTAGTGCTTAGGACGCCACTGTCCTCACTTTCCACCTGGCGCAGGTCCTCATCAGACATGGAAAATTCGGGAGGTTCCTGTGTTGGTTTCCGGCGGAAAAGACGCCCGGGACGGTGGAAGTCTGCATTGCTTGGCCGTGTCCTTGTGGAGGCGATTGGCGGCGGCCACCTCTCGCGTCCGGCCCTGGTACAGGCCAGGGTCCGATGCGAGAGAGAATAGGAAGCATTCACATCCTGTGAAGCAATAATGCGAGCGAAGGATGGTCGCAACCGTAAGATAGCAGACACCTTTACGCTGAGGAGTCGCAAAGGGCATCTGAAGGACACAAGTGGGTTTTAGTCAGTAAATATCTGACACGATTTTGATGATTTCTCACATCAAAAAAAAAAACCATGGTCAATTCTCGTGCTCCGAGGGTTCTGTACAAACTTACCTGAATGAATAGTTCGATTCCCAAATCGAATCTCGTAGATTTTTCCCGAATCTAAATAAAGTAATTATTTTGTAATGTAACTACTTTACAGTTTACAGATTTCTTCCTTTACTTGTGCTGTAAGACCTTTCTTCTTGCCAAATTTCAGGGTCCTAGGTCAATGGGAATTACCCCATAGGTTTTGATTTCCATGCGAGTCAACATATGCCTATATGGAGTATAAACGGCCATATCTTGAAATGGCGTTAGAAGTTTAAGTTTTTCACTACTCTATAGAATAGCAGAGCTGCGTATTTAATATTAATGTCAGCTTAACCCTTTAACCGCTTGCGTGTCCGACGAGTATTTTCGTGTCCTATTCGCCAGGGTCGTGTATTTGCGACTGGGTACTCCATCTCGTTTAGCTCTTCAATCCCCATAGGTGACAGAAGAGCTGACGAGATGGAGTTATTTAGTCTTGGATGTGCGACCCTGGCGGAATAAGCGCGAGGGTATTTGTCGGATATATCCGACGTAGGCGGATAAAGGTTATCTCCACGCGTTTCTGACAAAAAGAGCCTTGGCAGGCAGACAGACGGACAACTAAGGGCGGAATTCACCAATAAAACTAATCGCGTTTTAACGTTTGGCTCACATAATCGCGTTTAGCCGCTGTCACTAGTGTCACTTGTAAAAATACAACAAGAAAAATACAGACAAGTGACACTAGTGACAGCGGCTAAACGCGATTATGCGAGCCAAACGTTAAAACGCGATTAGTTTTATTGGTGAATGCCGCCCTAAGTGATCCTTTAAGGGTTTCGTTTTTTCCGAATGAGGCACGAAAGTCTAAAAAACTGTACAGTATCTACAAAATGGCACATGGTCTTGGATGTGCGACCCTGGCGAAATAACCGGGAGAGTATTTGTCGGATATATTCGACGTAGGCGGATAAAGGTTACCTCCACGCGTTCCTGAGAAAAAGAGCCTTGGCAGGCAGACAGACGAACAACTAAGTAATCCTTTATGGGTTCCGTTTTGGCCGAATGAGGTACGGAAGTATAAAAAACTGTACAGTATCAACAAAATGGCTCATAATTAAATATCATTTGACTTATTAGCTATTTGCCAATAAAACATCACACTAACCTGTGATTTTGATAAAAAAAATTGGCATGTCTTGTAAAGTAAATTCTTCTGTCATTGCTTCAAATAATATGGGTCTAAAGTTAACTTCATCTGTTCGCAGTACATGTAACGGAGACGAGGACACATATCATATTTTAATGTGTCCGAAATCAATCGCTTAGAACACAAATTGGCGCACACAATATTAATTTATCAAATCCTGTTTCAGATAAAATAATCCCTATCATTAATAAGTTTGAAAGTGGCGCCAGTGACTGAAAAGTTGAAAGGGAATCGTTTGTCCTGGTATGGTCATGTAAAGAGGAGAGATGAAACGCATGTTACTAAAAGAGTTATGAGTATACATGTGGATGGGTGGAGAGGGAGAGGGAGGCCAAAGAAAAGATGGATGGATTGTGTGAACAGTGATATGAAAGAAAAGGAAGTTAGTGATAGCATGACGGTTGACAGGATAGAATGGAAGAAAAAAACATGTTGTGCCGACCCCAAATAAGATGGGACAAGGGCAGGAAGATGATGATGATTAATATGGTTAAGCTCGCTCACTCTGAAAAACCGACCTAAAACCTAACTGTATTTTTATTTTTTAATTATTATATTTGTGTACCAACAGAGTAACTCTTTAACCTTTCGTATACACAATTAAAAAGCCATTGTGTCCCACGTACATCTACGTTCTGGCATACAACAGGTTAAATAAAGATTAAAACAATAAAAAAGTTTCGTACAAACTTACCTATGAAAACAGTTCAATTCCCGAATTCAGTTAGGCGAAGATTTTTCCGAATCGCAATAAAGTTTTTTTTTTGTGGCGTAACTACAAATTTACAGTTTTCTGATTTTTTCCTATACTTGTGCTATGAAACCTTGCTTTATGCCAAATGTCAGGATTCTAGGTCAACGGGAAGTACCCTATGAATTTTGATTCACTTGAGTGTGTCGAAATACACGTTTTTTTTACGTCGCAAAAAACGGCCGCATCTTTTTTTTCCGTTAACTCAGATATTTGATTTCTTCACCGATTTAAGGGACCGCAGACTTGAGTTTTAATTTTAACTCGATACTTCCACGCGTTCCCGAGATAAAGGGTCTTGACAGACAGACGGAGAACAAAGTGATCCTATAAGGGTTCCGTTTTATCCTTTTGAGGTACGGAACCACAAAAAGACATTGAAAATACAAAACGCTTGCGGCTGCCATCGGCTTCGCTCGTGTGATAGTAGAAAGTTACCCCAAAGGGTACATGCTCCCGGGATAAAAACTATCCCACGTACTATTCCTATAAATTAAAAAACTCGAAATCTTCGGGTCCAACATCAAATCCGTGCTGCTTTACGGGTGCGAAACGTAGAAGGTGACAAAGGAGATCCCACGCCAAATCCAGGTTTTCGTAAACCGTTGTCTTCGTCGCATCCTCGGGATTTACTGGCCCGAGACCATCTCTAACGTAGAGCTGTTGGAGAAAAGCCATGAAAGCTCGATCGACCACCAGATCAAACTTCGTAAGTTTTTTTTAGGTGGGAAATTATCTAATGACGGGCGAGAGGGCGTGTCAGACCCGGGGTTCTCTTTCGCATTTTCTATGGCCCCAGAAGGCTTCGACCCTGCTGGGCCCCTACGGTTTTGCTGACATCTTGAGGCGCGCGTGGAACACTACGCGGAAGATACCGGAAGGTCGGACGGCGAGCTACCCATTGCTCGCCGTCTGCAAGCCAGCGCCTACGGTGGGTGAAAATCGGGATCAGGCGTGAGGGCTGTTCCCTCGCGCGTTCGGCCGCCTCCTTTGCTAGCATTACTGCTTCGCAGAAGGAGGCGACCGCCTGCTACTCCTCCTCGCTCCGGACCATGGCCTGTACCAAGGCCCGCCGCGAGAGATCGCTACCGCCGATCGCCCCCACGAGGACATGGCGGTGCTCTGCCCAAGCGGGGCACATCTCTACCGCATCTCCACCATGTCCCCCGGGCGACACACAATGGTGACACGGGGCGTTTCTTCCGCAAGATCAAACTTCGTAAGTGGAAATGGATTGGTCGGCTGAAATGCTGATGATGATTATACACCCAAACCTTCCTCACGAATCACTCTGTCTATATGTGAAAACCGCTTCAAAATTCGTTCAGTAGTTTTTGAGTTTGTCGTGAACATTATAGACAGATGCGATGGGAGACTCTGTCTAATAATAAATGTAACAAGGAAGTGCGATGCTATTCTCATTGATGTAATAAAAACCTAGCCAGAGAATTATATCCATTGTAAAAACAAGAATCAAGTAAATTGGATAAGTGGTTCTCGAGTTACAACAGCACTAATGAACAGACAGACCCGAAGTGTCTAGAACGCTAGAGTAAAGGTCATTTTGATATATACAAGTGGAGAAAGTTTGTTATTGCCCGCGGGGTCCCTGTTTCTGGATGGTTTAAAAAAATACCACGAAGGCTAAGGTGGGGGCTCCGCTCCGCTCCCACCTTAACCTTCTAAAATAACTGGTCCGTGTCGAGGTGCCCTTAAATTCCGAGCTCAAGTGGAGAAAGTTTGTTATTGCCCGCGGGTTCCTGTTTCTGGATGGTTTAAAAAAAATACCACGAAGGCTAAGGTGGGAGCTCCGCTCCGCTCCCACCTTAACCTTCTAAAATAACTGGTCCGTGTCGAGGTGCCCTTAAATTCCGAGCTCAAGTGGAGAAAGTTTGTTATTGCCCGCGGGGTTCCTGTTTCTGGATGGTTTAAAAAAATACTACGAAGACTAAGGTGGGAGCTCCGCTCCGCTCCCGCCTTAGTCTTCTAACTTAACTGGTCCGTGTTGAGGTGTACATACTAAAATTCCGAGCTCGCTTCTATCGCTCTTGGACTAATATCGCGGATTTGGCCTACCAGAAACTATGTTATCCAAAATCGGATTTGGCCGGTAACATTTATGTAAATAAAATAAAAAATAAAAAACCTTTAAAAAATAATAATAATAACCGACTTCACTAAAAAAACACTAAAAGGATCAAAATAACTTTAATTTCGGAAGTCGGTGTTTCTCGGTATTGTTTGTTTCTTATTTAACACCGACTTCCGAAATTAAAGTAATTTTGGTCCTTTTAGTGTTTTTTTTAGTGAAGTCGGTTTTATTTTTTGTAAAAAGTTTTTTATTTCCGGCTCCATCATCAGATCAGTTCGATAGTACCTTATAGCCAAAGTGCATCTCATGACAATTCTAATAAGCCCAAACACGGCTAGGATACATTGATTAATTACGGAGTTCCTGTGCCTACCTTCCGGCTCCATCATCAGATCAGTTCGATAGTACTTTATAGCCAAAGTGCATCTCATGACAATTTTAATAAGCCCAAACACGGCTAGGTTACATTGATTAATTACGGAGTTCCAGTGCCTACCTTCCGGCTCCATCATCATCATCAGTTCACTTCGATGATACCATTTTCAACATAACTATTCAGAACCATTTATTTATTTGTATTGTCATAGTGGCTTAACTAGTTATGTGTCATGTTTGTGCAAATAAACTGTTTTTCTTTCTTCTTTCAACTATCTTCATTGTGATATCTCTGTGAGTATAAAGTTCCGTTGGCCATTTCTGGTCTTCTTCATCAGTTCTACTTCATCAGATGTTACTTTTTGACTGTAATGCTTGTTTGTTTTTGCTTGTCGACGTCGTAGACAAGTCTGCGACGTCGTAGACAATTCTGTCTAAGACAGTCTTGTCTCAAGTGTGCGCAGGCGCTTAGACTAAAAAGTCCATGAACGAGCGCATCTCTACTGTTGTCGCGCATCATCGCCCCCGCACTAGCATCTTTGACAGTCGAACAGAGAATTACGCGCCCTTTTCAAGGTGTTATACTTTTTGAACCGTTTGGAGTTATAATTGAATGTTTTATGTGTTAAAGTTACGTTTATCTCCAATAGTAGACATGATTTTGTTTCTAAATAAACTTGTCTTTGAATTCTAATGGTTACTTAGATAACAGTTACAATTAAATAACTTTTTATTTATCTTTAATTATTGTTATCAATTCGGCACATAAAGTTGATATCACTAACCTTAATTTTGTAGGGTCAGATATTGGAATCAATAATCATTCGGTAATCTTATCTGTACCCTTGATAAAAGAACTAGCAACGCGATAAATCTATTATTTTATACTTAAATTGTGACTGTCGCAGCGAACTAGATTAGTCATTTCATTACCCGCCTAGCCTGTTTACTAAATGGCGCCATTTAAAAATAAGTGAACTGGCTTGCTGATGCTTAGGTCATTCCTATAGTAGCGTTAAAGTTTTACATAGAAACTTGGGGCACCCAAATACAGGCAGGTTAGGTTCGAAGGGGATGACGGGGGCTAGGAAAAAATAAATTACAATGGAAATCCAAAAAATAAATATTTCAAAATAACTTTTATTTCGGAAGCCTGTGTAAAAAAACCCGGCAAGTGACTCGCGCTCTGAGGGTTCCGTACAAACTTTTCTATGAAAACAGTTCAATTCCCGAACTGAGTTACGAAGATTTTTCCGAAACGCAAAAAATGTTTTTTTGTGACGTAACTACAAATTTACAGTTTTTGGATTTTTTCCTATACTTGTTCTATGAGATTCATCATCTTCCTGCCCTTGTCCCATCTTATTTGCAGTCGGCGCAACATGTTTTTTTAACCGACTTCAAAAAGGAGGAGGTTATATGTTCGGTTGAATGTATGTTTTTTTTTTTTATGTATGTTCACCGATTTTTCGGTCAATTGTGGACCGATTTTGAAAATTTTTTTTTGATTGAAAGGTTATGCTTCCGAGTTGGTCCCATAGAAATATTGTTATGATCTGATCATGAACTTCGAAGATATGGAACAGAACTCCTCATAGGATCACAGCAAAACCGTCGTAACAAGTAAAATTGCTTTGTATATACGTGTAGTCGATGACTGACTGAAAGTAGAGTGGGAATATATCGAATTGATCTGATGATGAAGCTTGAAGTTAGGCACCGGAACTCTGTAATAAATTAATGTAATCTAACCGTGTTTGGGATTATTAGAATTGTCATTTTTTTTTTTTCCGGTGGGAAAATCATCTTATGACATCCCCCGCTCTTGGGCGAGGCGGGAGATAGTGTCAGACTTTTACTGACTAAAAACCCACTCCTGTTCCTTCTTTGCCTTTCGTACCAGGGCCGAGTCTTCCTTTCAGAATCAGACCCTTGGCCCCGGTAGGCTTCGACCCTGCTGGGCCCCTACAGTTGCTGACAACTCCTTGAGGCGCGCATGGAACAACACGCGCCGTCGACGACTTGGGCTCGGTCCAGACGGTTACCGGACGGTCGGACGGCGAGCCACCCATTGCTTGCCGTCCGCAAGCCCACGCCTACGGTGGCCGGAAATCGGGATCGGAATCCCGGCGGCGGTTGGGGCGTGAGGACCGTTGCCTCACGCGATCGGCCGCCTCCTTCGCTAGCATTACTGCTTCGCAGAAGGAGGCGACCGCCTGCCATTCCTCCTCGCTCCGGACCATGGCCTGTACCAAGGCCCGGCGCGAGAGATCGCCGCCGCCGATCGCCCCCACGAGGACACGGCGTTGCTCTGCCCAAGCGGGGCACACCTCCACCGTATGCTCCACCGTGTCCTCCGGGCGGTCCACACAGTGGCGACACCCGGGCGTCGCTTCCGCACGAATCCGGTGCAGGAACTTCCCGAACTTACCGTGTCCGGTGAGGACCTGCGTCATGCGGAAGGTAATGACGCCGTGTTGCCTTTCCAGCCACTCCTCAAAGAGGGGGCTTACCGCCATAATTACGGCGTGCCCAGCACTGGGTTGCGATAGTCGCTGTCGCCATTCCGCCATTAGATCCCGCCGGAACTCTTTCCGCCATGCCGCGACTTGTCGCGGCAGCGGAGTTTCGCCCCGGCGTTGCATCTCCACGCGCAGATCGTGCATGCGTGCAAGGCCTGTTGCCTCCAGATCCCATGGTGGCTGGCCAGCAAGGAGGCTCGCCGCTTCGCGGGAAACCGTGCGGTATCCCCGCACCATCCGTATGGCAGAATTGTCATGAGATGCACTCTGGCTATAAGGTATTTAAGTTTGGCTGAGGGGTACTTTTTAGTCGTGGTACCATAACTAAAAAGTGTAAAATAAAAAACTTTTTACAAAAAAAATACAACCGACTTCAAAGTAAAAAAAAACACTGAAAAGTGCAAAATAACTTTAATTTCGGAAGTCGGTGTTAAATAACGAAGAGACAAAACTATTATAGAAACGCCGACTTCCGAAATTAAAGTTATTTTGCACTTTTCAGTGTTTTTTTTTACTTTGAAGTCGGTTGTATTTTTTTTGTAAAAAGTTTTTTTCTTCCATTATATCCTGTCAACCGTCATGCTATCACTAACTTCCTTTTCTTTCATATCACTGTTCACACAATACTTGTTCTATGAGATTGCTACTTGCGAAATTTCAGGATTCTAGGTCAACGGGAAGTAGTTGTTAACTCTGAAGTTAGATTTTTTCACAGCTTCAAGGGACTGAAACCTGAGTATGTGGTTTTAATTTCAACTCGATACCTCCACGCGCTCCCGAGATAAAGGGTTTTGACAGATAGACAGACAGGCGGACGGACGACAAAGTGTGTATAAGGGTTCCGTTTTTTCCTTTTGAGGTACGGAACTCTAAAAATGACAAAACCCCATAATTACTCAATTCACTTCAAAAGAAATAACATAATAAAAAAAAACTTTTTACAAAAAAAATACTACCGACTTCAATTTAAAAAAAGAACACTAAAAAGTACAAAATAACTTTAATTTCGGAAGTCGATGTTTCTTATATAGTTTTGTCTCTTCGTTATTTAACACCGACTACATAAATTAAAATTATTTTGCACTTTTTAGTTATTTTTTTTTTTAAATTGAGGTCGGTGGTATTTTTTTGTAAAAAGTTTTACACTTTTTAGTTATGGTATCACCACTAAAAAGTACCCCTCCTCCAAACTTAAATACCTTATAGCCAGAGTACTTCTCATGACAATTCTAATAATAAACTTGCCCGGTTTTTTAAATTGTTATAAACTAATGCTTGACTGTGATCCCACCTGATGGTAAGCAGTGATGCAATCGTTGATGGTGAGGCGTACTAGTTTATTGAGAGCCTATTTATTTACACTTTAGCCTTGAAGAATTCCTATAGGTACCAGAGAACATGCTCACTGTTTAGTTTTGTAGTTAAAAAAAAAAAAATACAATATAAAAATATACATAAATAAATTGTAGTTTTTTTCTTCTACGAGTATCTTGTCAGTCAAGATTATAAATCTACTAACAAATCATTAAAATCTCATGACAGCAACAAGATAAATACATAGCCTATTACATGGTTATGTCGATGTAAGATATTTTTTTTTAGTTTGGAATCCATGTAATGATTTTTCCGGCTCTAAGGTGGAGCAAAAGGGCGTGTCAGTCTTTTACCAACTAAAACCCCCATTTGTGTCATTGTGCATTGTGCGGTCTGTCCGGTGGACACGGTGGAAGTGTGCCCTCGTGGAGGCGTGAGGTGGCGGTGACCTCTCGAGCCGAGTCCTGGTTCAGGCCATGGTCCGGAGCGATGCGGATGCGGTAGCCTCCTTTTGTGGAGGTTTCTGTTCCGGATCCAGGCGGAAGAAACGCTCGGGTGTCACCTTTGCGCGGACTTTCCGGAGGACACTGTTGAAGTGTGTCCTCGTGGAGGCGTGAGGCGGCGGTGACCCTTCGAGCCATGCCCTGGTTCAGGCATTGCATTATAAATAACTCATTTCACGTTAAATATACGAGTTATTTAAATTTAACTTCTCATTGTCAATATTCGTCATACCGTGTGTTATCGCAAGCATGCGACTATTTATAAATTGTATTTGTGTTCTAAGCTTTCAAAGAATATGTAAATTAAGTTATTTTCTACAATCTCTTTATCGTTATTACCATAGCATTTTACCGAGATCGCGCCTGTTTCGATAATTACACATATCGATGGCTTAGAGTTAAAAACTCAGGTTTGTAGTTTTAGGTAATTTTATTTTATTGTATTTCTGGAATTTTGCAATCTCCTCACCCTCATACTGCTCACAATGAACCCCCTAGGTTGGGCAGGAGCCGCTTGCGGGCAGCCCAAGTCCGATTCAGTTTGGGAACCAGACGTCGGAAGTGCTCCTCGAAATTTCACCGGCTATCGAGGACGAGTCCCAGGTACTTCATCGTCGACCAGATGCCGATGTGAACTCCTTCTACCGTTAATTAGGGACGTCGAGGTGGCGCACTCCGAGGGCCGTGAAAACACATGGCCTCGGACTTGTGCAGTGCCACCTCGAGTCCCAACTGCTGGATCCTCTCAACGACTATCGCAACCCCGCGTGTCGCTAGATCGACCACCGCCCGGTACGACTCTCCCTGCTCCAGGACCAGCGTGTCGTCTGCGTAACAGAACACGCTGACCCCGTCAGGGAGGTCGCCGCGCAACACGTAGTCGTATCCGATGTTCCACAGGGGCGGTCTTAGTACCGATCCCTGCGGAACACCGCACGACATCAATCGCCACGAACAGGGTAGATGATGTACCTGTACCTACCGGAGTGTCCTCCAATTTCCGATCGCATAAGGAAAACTGCTGCGCGCCAAAACTAAGATAAAAGATGTTACCTGAAAAGCTGCTATTCTAAAGTGGGATTGGGCCGGATATGTCTGCCGCTTGTCAGGCGAGTTTTGGGCTAAAAGAGCCACTTATTGGCTCCCATTAAACGCAAGGCGACATCGCGGCAGACCAAGGCGAAGGTGGAGAGATGAGCTGGACAACTACCGGAGGGACTGGCTCGCAATGGCCGAGGACAGACGTGTGTGGAAAAGGGTGAGGGAGGCCTTCGCCACAGTATAGATATATGGAACAGTACGGAAACTACCTACAAACGTTCGAAACGGCACACTCACACAAACATACGCATCGACGAGACTCCTAAGCGTTTCTCGCGGTCCTGTCAGTAGCGAATGCCGTTTTAATTTACTGTGCCTTCGCTCAGCAGGGGGACATAATGGGCTAACTAACTAATATTTCTGGAAAGAAAAGCTTGTGTCAAGGAATTTTTTTTTCGATGCTTATATGGTATTTTATTTTTTTCGATGCGAGCATGGTATGCATTCAACATCGTAGATAGCACTATCTACGATGTTGAATGCATATCATGCTCGAGTCAGTTTGGTGTGATAACTGCGACGGCGTGTCACTCAGGAATAAAGCAGCTCGGTGAAAAAATTTTAGCAATCGGACCAGTGCTTCCAGAAATTACCTCCTACAAACAAAACAACAAACTTTACCTCTTCATAATATTTAATAGTGTAGATATAATTATACATTAATTCATAGATAACTGTTTTGCGTTTACTTATTTTCTTTTTATTTTTACACACGATGATTTCATCTCTTTTTTTCCAACTCTCCTTTCGCAGGTATGCTGGAAGAGATTTCTATAAAAATAAGTATCACCTTTGTACCTATTTTCTGTTTTCTTCTTGTCTTTTATTTTGTGTGTAGAATAGTTAAATAAATAAACAAAAGAATATATGAGCCCCTTGTTTGACACCAAGAAAAGAAGGTGAGGCAAAGCGTAGTTTCTAGTATAAATTACACTGTACGTTATCTTATCTAACTTTCAATCGGTTCTAGTCTTCTGCACACAAATGATTTTATCATTATCTGTCAAAGATTAAGTGTAGAAAAATATTCAGACCTGACATACCGTTATTTATTTATGTCAACGTAAAATTGTAATTACAGTTCGATTAAAATCTATCTCGAGAGATTGTAAACTATCGAAATTTTGTGAGCCTTTTCAAACTACTCATGATTTAACGTATTATTTTGCGATAGATTGTAATTTATCGAACTTAAACAGTTACATTTTCATATGTAATAGAACAGATCGCATCTGGCGCGCTGATTGGTTGAACGTACACCAAATAAATATGACAATTTGAGCCTTGCTTTTGAAAAGTTCTTCTTTTCTATCAACAATCGATCAGTACAAAAATACGTGAATGAGGTCTCTGTCAAAGTGCTTGTAAATTCTATTACGGAACATATTGACTGTAAGGGCGCTTTCAATTTAGACGTTTCATGTCGGACCGCTGCCGCACGTTTGCCGTGCCGCAGCCGGCCGGTTGCAGTACGTTAGCAGTCCGACTACAAGCGCCTAAATTGAAAACGTATCTGGCTGCCGTGCGTTTGTATGCCAGTGATGCGCTATTCAACATCGCACTATTCAACACCGAATGAACACGTGGTGCTTGTAACGTTGCCGTCCTGTTGTCGACCGTTCGCCGCACGTTTGCCGCACTGCGCGCTTTGTATGAAAAATACGATCGTCCGTACGCAGTACGACTAACGCACCGCATCCGCACCGCAGCAGGCCGTCAAAAAACGCTTAAATTGAAAGCGCCCTAATAGTGGGGTTTTATTAAATAATCCAGACTTCATTCTATCCAATATGTCAGTCGGTTAAAAATACTACACTGTGGTAGGTCTGCATTATAAATAAAAAATTGATATTTAATCTTTTTTTTTTAGGGTTCTGTACCTCAAAAGGAAAAAACTAGGATCACTTTGTTGTCCGTCCGTCTGTCTGCCTGTCTGTCTGTCTGTCTGTCAAGACCCTTTATCTAGGGAACGTGTGGAGGTATCGAGTTGAAATTAAAACCATATACTCAGGTCTGCGGTCCCTTGAAGCTGTGAAAAAAATCAAACTTCTAAGTTAACGAAAAAT
The DNA here is from genome assembly GCA_905147345.3 of Mythimna impura. Classification (NCBI taxonomy): domain Eukaryota; kingdom Metazoa; phylum Arthropoda; class Insecta; order Lepidoptera; family Noctuidae; genus Mythimna; species Mythimna impura. The sequence goes on along the minus strand of LR990365.1, from coordinate 3,556,237 downwards.
AAAGATACGGCTAAAATCAAAATTCATAGGGTACTTCCCGTTGACCCATAATCCTGAAATTTTGCATAAAGCAAGGTCTTATAGCACAGGTGTAGGAATAAATCTGAAAACAGTAAATTTTTCTTTACTTACTTTTTTACAAAAAAAATATATTTTGCAATTCGGAAAAATCTTCGAGACTCCATTCGGGAATTGAACTATTAACATAGATAAGTCTGTACGGAACCCTCAGTGCGCGAGTCGGACTCGCACTTGCTCGGTTTTTTAAGGTTCTAGGGCGGGGTGGGAGGGCGTGTCAGACTTTTACTGACTAAAACCACACCCATGTTTCTTCTTTGCCTAGCAATCCAGGACCCCGGTAATCCCTTTTGGACTACCCATGGCCCCAGTAGGCCCTGCTGGCCGTTAACGGTTTTGCTGGCATCTCCTTGAAACGCGCGTGGGACACTATTGTACACGCTGTTGACTACCCTGTCTCGGTCCGGATTGTAACCAGACGGAGAGACCCATTGCTCGTCGTCCTCAGCCCACGCTTACGGTGTCTGGAAATCGGGGTCGGGAGCGGCTGGGGCGTGAGGAAAACGTTCCCACACGCGTGCGGCCGCATCGCCGGGCCTTGGTACAGGCCATGGTCCGGAGCGAGGAGGAGTGGCAGGCGGTCGTCTCCTTCTGCGAAGCAGTAATGCTAGCAAAGGAGACGCCCACACGCCCCAGCCGCCGGGATCCTGATCCCGACTTCCAGCCACCGTAGGTGCTGGCTTGCGGACGGCGAGCAATGGGTCTCCGTCTAGTAACCATCCGGATCGAGCCAGAGTAGTCAACGGAGCTTACAATAGTGTCCCACGCAGCTCGCCGACCGACCGTCCGGTTACCGTCTGGACCGAGCCCAAGTTGTCGACGGCGCGTAGTGTTCCACGCGCGCCTCAAGGAGATGTCAGCAAAACCGTAGGGGCCCAGCAGGGTCGAAGCCTACTGAGACCATTGGTGATGCGAAAGAGAACCCCGGGGCCCTGGAACGAAGGCAAAGAAGGAACAGGAGTGGGTTTTTAGTCAGTAAAAATCTGACACTATCTCACGCTCCGCCCAAGAGCGGGGATGTTATTGGATGACTTTCCAACCGAAAAAAAAAAATCGCGTGCGGCTGCCTTCTTTGCTACCATTACTGCTTCGCAGAAGGCGGTAACCGCCTGCCTTTTCCTCGCTCGGATATTTAATCTATGTCTCAAATAGATAAAATCAAGACCAACAATAAGTATACATTATAGTATTATCGGATGTTTTTATCAGTATCTTACTGTCATTCCATCAAAGAGCATTTACTTCAACGGAAGTTATTAAAATTTTAAATCTGGATAACTCGCCTTAAAGTATTTTTATCAGTGTTTTTTGACGCCAAAGTTTGTTTGATTTTTGTTTCTGTGTTTGAGAGGTGAGGCGGTAAAGTGAGAAGTGGGTGCTTTAAAAAAAAAAATTGCGGATTTTTCTGTGTAAGCTGTTTCTTTTTTTTAATTAATGATATAAACTAGTGCTTGACTGCGATACCACCTAATGGTAAGCTGTGATGCAATGGTTGATGGTTAATCGCACTAGTTTATTAATTAAGCTGTTGATCCCCGCAATAACGCCGGCGTTAACGCGCCATTGTCTTTCTATTGTGTCTCTAATTACGCACTCAAAAGGTTAAGAGCCTTACTTTTAGTTTTTTTTTTTTTCGGTTGCAAAATCATCTTATGAAATCCCGCGCTCTTGGGCGGAGCGAGAGATAGTGTCAGACTTTTACTGACTAAAAACCCACTCCTGTTCCTTTGTTGCCTTTCGTACCAGGGCCGAGTCTTCCTTTCAGAATCAGACCCTTGGCCCCAGTAGGCTTCGACCCTGCTGGGCCCCTACAGTTGCTGACATCTCCTTGAGGCGCGCGTGGAACAGCACGCGCCTCCTCGGTCCGGACGGTTACCGGACAATTAAAAGCCTATTCACTCTAACCTATTTATTCTTCTTAATGCTAATATTTCTTTTCAAACTAATATTATAAGGGTGAAAGTTTGTTAGTATGTTTGTCACTTCTTTACGCTTGAACGGCTGAACGGATTAGGATGAAATTTCGCACACATGTAGACCACGTCCTGGAATAGTACTGAGATACTGTTTATCCCGGGATTATATACCCTCTGGACAATTTTCTACTTTTACGCGAGCTAAGCCCCTGACAGGAGCTAGTTTTTTGGGGTTCCGTACCTCAAAAGGAAAAAACGGAACTCTTATAGGATCACTTTGTTTTCCGTCCGTCTGTCTGTCTGTCAAGACCCTTTATCTCGGGAACGCGTGGAGGTATTGAGTTTCGAAATTAAAACCATATACTCAGGTCTGCGATCCCTTGAAGCTATGAAAAAATCAAACTTGTAAGTTAACGACAAAAAAAGTTACGGCCGTTTATGTTGCAAAAAACGTATATTTTGACATTCACAAGGAAATCGAGTTTTTTTTATTTTTATTAATGATAGGCTCGCGTTTGACCACCATCTCCTCTGATGGTAAGCGATGATGTGGTCGACGATGGAGCACGCTTGCCTAGAAGTAGCCTATTCACTCTTGACTTAAAGACCCCTAAGTTGCAGCTATCTGGAAACACAAATTCCGGCAAGGAATTCCACTCCTTGGCTGTACGCATTCAAGATTCAAAGCATTTTATTTCAAATAAACCATTTACATGCACTTTAGAAATGTCAAGAAAATCAAAATTCATAGGAAAAAATCTGAAAACTGTAAATTTGTAGTTACTTACGTCACAAAAAAATACTTTTTTGCGATTCGTAAAAATATTTGAAACTCGATTCGGAAATTGAACTGTTTTGATAGGTAAGTTTGTAAGGAACCCTCAGTGCACGAGTCCGACTCGCACTTGCCCAGTTTTTATTTTTTATAAAACTTGGCCCTACTCTAGATGATAGAATAAACTTTATTGTACACCAAAACTAGAAACAAAACTTTTAAAGTAACTTAAATCTATGGGTACAATGGCGGTCTTATCCCTAACAGTGATATCTACCAGAACAACCTTAGGATAGGCTAGGAATTGAGAAAAAAAATTGGTTGCCTGTAAAGTCGGTATACGGGCGAAAGTTTTACGTGACAACGACTTTTATGTCTGTCTCTCTCGCTCTTAGGCGGGCTAACCATGCCCGAGTGGAACGGACGCGTGCCTCTCACTCGCTCTCATTGTGAGCGCATAACGTGAGCGGAGCGTAACGCAGTTTCTTGAAGTGTCACCCGGCAAACCAATTTAAAGACGTTGTCACGTCAAAAATATAATAAAATTGAGCCCATTATCATTTCAGCCGAAAGACGTCCACTGTTGGACGTAGGCCTCCCCCAAGCGTCTCCACAACGACCGATTCTATGCGTCTCGCATCCACCGCATACCCGCGACCAGGTCGTCGGATAATTGAGGCGATCGGAGAGCTGATCGGAAATTGAGCCCATGAATACTATTTTTTAAGGTGTGAAATTATTCAATGACTTCACCGGCTCTAGGCTATAGCGGTATTCAGTAAAAGTGACGACAAGTTAGTGAAGTTTGAGTGGTAGTCTGCGAGCTATCCAAGCTCGTCGTCCGCAAGCCACGGTGGCTGGAAATCGGGGTCGGGATCCCGGCGACTGGAACGTGAAGAGATCAGGGGGGTTATTGGCATTCGTTGCACACTAAACTTAGTTGTCAACTGACAATTTCATAAAATTGGTATTACGTATCACACAAGTGACTAACAAACTACGGTGGAAATGTGGTGAATTATAAAAATTTACGGTACCTACGAGTATTGTGACCACTCTAAAATGTTATCGACTATTATACATCTTTAAAAGCTTACACAATCGCAATTTTAAAAGTATCGATACAATAACATCTGTCAAAACGTGTTACGGTGGCTATCAAAGGCACCAGTGGCTAATGACGTCACTGCAGTTGGTCACTGAAGATAGGCAATACGAAACTAGTTGTTTGACAGTTCAATGATGCACATTGTTAACAAGTGATCATCACTTGAACTGTCAACAGAGTTACGCAATAGCCCCGCTGGTCTCTCACACGTGCGGCCACTTCCTTTGCTAGCGTTACTGCTTCGCATACGGAGGTGACCGCCTGGCATTCCTCCTCGCTCCGGTCCATGGCCTGTACCAGGGCCCGGCGCAAGAGTGGCATGCCTTCACCGAATGCTCCACCGTGTCCTACGGGCGGTCCACACAATTGTGACACCCGGGAGTTTCTTCCGCACGAATCCGGTGCAGGAACTTACCATTTCCGGTGAGGACCTGCGTCATGTGGAAGGTGAGGACGCCGTGACGTCTTTCCAACCACTCCCCAAAGAGGGGACGCCATGATTATGGCGTGCCCAAAGTTGGAGGATAAGTTATAGTTATTAAGAAAATTCTGATGGTAGTTATCTCTTCTTCCCCAGGTCCCTCACAGCATGGAAGCGAGTCGGTGACAGTGAAACTTCGGGTTTATTTATGAATACCTGTATTGTGGCCGTCTGCAGAGGTGGACTGCACCCGGTATGGTGTTAGGTGAGTAATTATTCCTTTATTCTTTATTGTACACACAGCTTTTATAAAACAATAAAAATAGGACTGCTGATGTACACAGGAAAGCTTAACCTACACTTGGGTAATTTATTTATTGAAACAACACAAAAGTACTGACTTAATGCCTCAGGGCGAAATTCACCAATAAAACTAATCGCGTTTTAACGTTTGGCTCGCATAATCGCGTTTAGCCGCTGTCACTAGTGTCACTATTGTCTGTATTTTTCTTTTGTTGTATTTTTACAAATGACACTAGTGACAGCGGCTAAACGCGATTATGCGAGCCAAACGTTAAAACGCGATTATTTTTATTGGTGAATTCCGCCCTTAGGCATTCTCATTGGGTTTTTGGAGGGTATGCGGAATAGAGTGTAAAGTCCCGCAAACCTCCATTGACAAGGGAGGATCTCCGGCCAGACGGGTGTTATGTCTGGTGGGCAACTGCCCGATAGATGATTTCGGGCTGTTATGTTCAAATCGCTCGGAGAACTTTAATTGCGCAATGGAGGATTAGTTCTTATGTGACGCCACAGATGTCGCTACAGGTTTACTTATAGCAAACGTTATATAAATAAAAGGGAAATTTCCTTTGTTTTTTTCGTTGTTAGGGAATCTAATCCCGCAGACGGGGTCTCGCTCTGTATCTTTTTGCGGGATCTCGCAAGTTTGCGGGATTTTAATAAGATAATTTGATTCAGACGACGCGCCTTTCTGTTTTATTTATTAGACCCAGCGAAGTCTCATTAAGTGATTTAACAACTTTTCATGGAACTCGTGAATTTTCTGTAGAATTGGTACGATTTTTTTTCCTTACAACAAAATAAATTTAAAAAAATATTTTGTGTTGTGCGAGTCCTGTATCGGAAGTGGAACGGAACGTAATCAATGTCAGTGTAAGTCATGGAAGTACTTCTAGCTCTTTTTCTTCTTAGCGTATCGATGGTAAAACTAGTTAAATTCCTTGCCTGGCCCAGTATCCAGCGCACCCTGGGCAATCGACTTAGGTCGATTGGCAAATCCTTTCACCACGATGGCAAACTTAAACTTCTAGCTCTGTAACTGTTTTTTCTATTGCTCCACAGCACGTGAAAAAGATGAAACGTTAAATATTTTATAATAATATTATGTTTTATAATTTATAATATTTAAATATATAATTTTAATTCTTTATCTCGCCCGTCTGCCCGATAGAGAATTTTAAATCGCCATTTTGATGCGGGATTATATTCCTTATTTGTGGTACACAAAACTTCAACTGACTTTCATTAACTTTAATTATAAATTGTTTTAAGTTTGTAATTAAGTTGATTACTTAATCCATTTTTTTATTTTATAATTTAGAAACAACTACATCTGGTGGGGATTGTTACTTAATTTTCCAAAAACCCCCATCATCATTATTTCAGCCGAAAGACGTCCACTATTGGACATAGCATAGGCCTCCCCCAAGTGTCGCCACAATGAATGGTCCTGTGCGTCTCGCATCCATCGGACTCCCGCAACCCTTACCAGGTCATCGGTCCACCTTGCCTTCCAACGCTACGTCTTCCAGTACGTGGTCGCCACTCCAGAACCTTTCGGCCCTAACGGCCATCCGTTCTGCGAGTAATGTCTGCCCAGTGCCACTTAATTTTGGCGATTCTTCGTGTTAATGATATCTTCATTCCTGATTCGATCACGCAAGGAACCTCCGAGCATAGCCCTTTCCATTGCCCTTTGGGTGACTTTAAGCCTCCTGATGAGGCCCATTGTGAGCGACCACATCTGACGATTTTCTACCTCAAATAAAAGGTTCCTGTGCAATATGTAACATGCTTATAATACCACAGCACGATTGGCGCAGTGGTTAAACGATTGGCTTCTGCGCTGCGGGTGACGGGTTCGATTCCCGTTCGGAACAAATATTTGTATGGACCACAGATAGTTGTTCCTGGTCTGGGTGTCTTGTGTGTGAGTTTATATGTTTGTGAACGTGACTACACCCATGATACTGGTGTAATTCCTAGTGTGGGGTAAAGTTTATTAAAAAATAAAGAAAAAGAATCTAAACCGTTAAAAACCGTTGTTGAAACTTCAACGGTCCGGACTAAGCGTTTCCAGCCAAAAAAAAAAAGCGTTTGGCCTTCCCGTCCAACTATAATTTAGGTGTCTTCAAGGCTAGAGTGAATAGGCTCTTAATAAACTAGTGCGTCTCACCATCAATGATTGCAACACTGCTTACCATCAGGTGGGATCGCAGTCAAGTACTGGTTTATATAAATTAAAAAAAAAAAAACTTAATCGATTTTGTTTGATTATCATCGACTTCAAAATGTCCGCCGTTGCCCATATTAGCGATATGTCTACTGAAAGTGGGCCCTACCAACAATCGATCTAGGTTCAACGTTCAACATAACGTAGTTCTGCACTAAAAAACTAGATGGCGTTAAACTAAATGTTGTTGATCGTATCTATCAATATTTATTACGTTTACTTTATACTTATCAGCTGTTAGTTCAAACGTACTTGAATAGATGGCGTTAGTAGTTCTAAGTTCAGATGCATTACCATGACCAGTGACTTTCATAGATACGCAATTTACCTGGTTTTTTTTTTTATCATCTTATGACAAATCCCGCTCTTGGGCGGAGCGAAAAATAGTGTCAGACTTTTACTGACTAAAAACCCACTCCTGTTCCTTCCTTGCCATCGTCCCAGGGCCCCGGGTTTCACTTTCACACTACCCGTGGCCCCAGTAGGCTTCGACCCTGTTGGGCCCCTACGATTTACTGACATCTCCCTGAGGCGCGCGTGGAACAATACGCGCCGTCGACGACTTGGGCTCGGTCCGGACGGTTACCGGACGATCGGACGGCGAGCCACCCATTGCTCGCCGTCCGCAAGCCCGCGCCTACGGTGGCCGGAAATCGGGATCGGAATCCCGGCGGCGGTTGGGGCGTGAGGAACGCTGCCTCACGCGATCGGCCGCCTCCTTTGCTAGCATTACTGCTTCGCAGAAGGAGGCGACCGCCTGCCACTCCTCCTCGCTCCGGACCATGGCCTGTACCAAGGCCCGGCGCGAGAGATCGCCGCCGCCGATCGCCCCCACGAGGACACGGCGTTGCTCTGCCCAAGCGGGGCACACCTCCACCGTGTGCTCCACCGTGTCCTCCGGGCGTTCCACACAGTGGCGACACCCGGGCGTCGCTTCCGCACGAATCCGGTGCAGGTCCCGAACTTACCGTGTTCGGTGAGAACCTGCCTCATGCGGAAGGTGAGGACGCCGTGAGGTCTTTCCAACCACGCCTCAAAGAGGGGACTTACCGCCATAATTACGCAATTTACCTGGTGGAGTCCCCAGGACTCCCGCAAATAAAGTTGTAATTTTAATATGAAATAAAAACTTACTTTAAATGAAATATTTGGTACATTTATTTATAATTTATTGTTTTTTAGTTAAAATTATAGAATTTTATTAAGTCAGGAACTTCTGGATTAAAGCAATATTTTTTACAAAATTACGAGACCTACCTTCTAAGCTCAACATTTCAAAAACATAACAGTTTTTAAAGTAAGTAATCTTTAAAGAAACAAAATAAAAATAAAAATAATTCTTATAAAAAAAAATACGTGTGGCACTCGGGGACTGCCGCGGTAAAGCTATTGCATAGCATGTAGAGTCGTACAATACGGCTAGCCACACCTCCTTCAAGCCACACCTCCGTGCCCGTCGGAGTGGGGAACGTGAGGTTTTTTTCGTTACGGAATTTCTGGATTCGGTCCCCGCGCTCAAGGCCCTCGATATAAGCTATGCAATAGCTTAAAAAGAAAAAGGAAATAGTTGGAATAAAAAATAAAAACGTGCAAAATCTTCCAGTTACAGTTGGTGACACAGTCATTGCATATTTTTAACCGACATCAAAAATAAAGGACAGATTTGTCAAAAAAGGTAATATTTTTATCCAAAAATAAATCAAGAACTATTTTTCCAAGTTTGTACGGAACCCTCAGTGCGCGAGTCCGACTCGCACTTGCCCGGTTTTTTTTCCCAGTAATTCCCACTAGTAAAACAAATAATCCTAGTGTCGTGTAGTGTAGTGTAATTTCGGTGGGGATTTCTGGAATAAACCGTTCTAAAGCCACTGCCCAAGGGATTCTCTGTTTTTTCTAAAGACTAATTAGTTTGTACCCAAGGTTACAAGCGGCTTTCTCTCCCATGTTGTCCTAGTTCTTCTGCTAAAGTAATTAAGATTCTGTTTGCATCGTTTTCAGTAGAAAGCGCGAATGTTAACCTAGATCGACATTGGTCTTTCATAATTAAAATTATGTAACCAAATCGGCCGATGGTCGATGGGGCCGAAAGGACCTTTCGGCCCCATCGACCATCGGCCGATTTTGTTCAAACCCCATAGGTGACAGAAGAGCTGACGAGATAGAGTATTTGGTCGTGTATGTGCGACCTTGGCGTAATAAACTCAAAAGTGTTCGTCGGATATATCCGACATAGGCGGAAGATTAAAGATTGATATACTTGCTAAATATCCTTTATCCTCTTTCCCAGCTTCCAACCCGAGACAGCTGAAGAGTGTGACCGCCTCTATACGTGCTATTTCACGCCTTGTGAGAATTACCCTTTATTTTATCCTGCTTACGTAGATTGAGAGATGTTAGGGCCTGCGCACACTTGAGACAAGACTGTCTTAGACAGAATTGTCTACGACGTCGCAGACTTGTCTACGATGTCTGCGACTGACTGAAGACTGTTTTGTTTACGTCACGGCGCACACTATCAAGGCCACAGAATAAGTAATAGTACAAGGTACAGAAGTTTCACTCTTCGAAAGAAAACATGCGAATATAAACCTACTAACAACGTTAATAATGTTCATAAAACATTGCACGGCACGGTCGTGACAAAACAGTCTTGTCGCAGACGTCGTAGACAAGTCTGCGACGTCTTAGACAAGTCTGCGACGTCGTAGATAATATTCTGTCTAAGACAGTCTTGTTTCAAGTGAGCGCAGGCCCTTATAGATATGTAATTTCGAATCTTAGGACTGGCCTGTTGGTCTAGTGGTCAGTGTCCCTGTCTGCTATGCCAGAGGTTGCGGGTTCGAATCCCACCCAGGAAAAATGTTTGTGTGATGAGCACGATCATTTGTTCTGTGTCTGGGTGTAATTTATTTGTAATTATGAATGTATTTAAAATTATGTAACTATGTTTATTACAAGCTCTACTTAGTTTGGGACTAGATGGTGTGTGAAAGTTTTGAAATATTATTTATTTAATGTGAATACGTTTATAGGGTTACAGTAATCCCTCGGTAATCTCTCTAATCTGGAACCCTCATAATCTGACACGCCTATTGATTGACATCAGTACGATTAGTTACCTAACGTATATTATATAGTTAATGTAGTACATATGTATGGATTTGATATTACCATTTTTGTAAGTAGGTATTTAATTTGACGGATTACAAGGTAACTACTCCTTTTCAAAAAAGTTCCGGACTAAAAGGGGTCGGTGGCAGTACTCCATAGTCCAAAAAATTCAATAAGGTCTACTGCACACGGCCGCGTAGCTTTATAGACGCGTATTCGTCATTATACGCTTGGTGTACGCCTGCGTGAAGCTTACATACTAAACTATGGCCTACAGTCCACGGCCGCGTAGCTTCATAGACGCGTATTCGTCATCATACGCTTGGTGTACGCCTGCGTGAAGCTTACATACTAAACTATGGCCTACTGTCCACGGACGCGTAGCTTCATAGACGCGTATTCGTCATTATACGCTTGGTGTACGCCTGCGTGAAGCTTACATACTAAACTATGACCTACAGTCCACGGCCGCGTAGCTTCATAGACGCGTATTCGTCATTATACGCTTGGTGTACGCCTGCGTGAAGCTTACATACTAAACTATGGCCTACTGTCCACGGACGCGTAGCTTCATAGACGCGTATTCGTCATTATACGCTTGGTGTACGCCTGCGTGAAGCTTACATACTAAACTATGACCTACTGTCCACGGACGCGTAGCTTCATAGACGCGTATTCGTCATTATATGCTTGGTGTACGCCTGCGTGAAGCTTACATACTAAACTATGGCCTACTGTCCACGGACGCGTAGCTTTATAGACGCGTATTCGTCACTATACGCTTGGTGTACGCCTGCGTGAAGCTTACATACTAAACTATGGCCTACTGTCCACGGACGCGAAGCTTCATAGACGCGTATTCGTCATTATATGCTTGGTGTACGCCTGCGTGAAGCTTACATACTAAACTATGGCCTACTGTCCACGGACGCGTAGCTTTATAGACGCGTATTCGTCACTATACGCTTGGTGTACGCCTGCGTGAAGCTTACATACTAAACTGTGAAACTGTCGAAGAAGCGGCAACGTCGTGCTCACATCGCTGCATGCGCTTTACGACGCCTGCTGCACCGCATGTCATACGTCGGGAAGTAAATCGAGCGAAAGCGCGTTTTTATTTTTGTAAAAAACTGGGCAAGTGCGAGTCGGACTCGCGCACCGAGGGTTCCGTACAAACTTGAAAGGTCAATTGCTGTTTACGATTTATGACGTATTAAAAAAAAACTACTGAGATCTCGTTCAAACCAATTATCGGTGGAAGTTTGCATGGTAATGTACATCATAATTATATTTTATTTTAGTTTTATCTTTAACTTACATTTTTAGGGTTCCGTAAACCCTAAAAATGTAAGTTAAACGTTTTAAATTGAAAATAAAGATAATAATGATGTAGTTAATGCACTAAATGCTACAAAATAATTCGGTAGGTCTTAAGTACTAGTCTTCTCACTAATTAATATTTTATCTCTTCATCAATTTAGGGCATTGATCGAATAAAAAAATAAAACCGTGGGGCGTATCGTTACCTGAATAAATAGCATTAATTATGATAATATCATCAATTTTAATCAAGACTTTTGATTAAAATTACACGTGCCCAATTTTCTACCAATTTTTCCTAATTTTTCGTTACACTTAAATTTTACTATCACTTAATTTTTCGTTTCGTAAATTGATCACTAAATGATATGGCCAAGTAAAACTGGTCAGATCGTTTTAAACGTTAAAGTTTGATGATATTTCAATCCTCGTTTGGCCTACTTTCTTTAGACGTAGGATTTTCTAAAATTCACCCCCTGGGGGGATGAAATGGGGGTACAAAGTTTGTATGGAGAAACCTATTTGTATGCCGGTGGAGCTGCTTGCAGAATCTAGTATATCTATATACTAGCTGACCCGGCGAACTTCGTACCGCCTATCCTACTCTACCCAACTCTTTCCTACTCTACCTTACTCTACCCTACTCTATCCTACTCTAAACTACTCTACCCTATTCTACCCTATTCTACCCTACTCTACCCTACTCTACCCTACTTTACCCTACTCTACCCTACTCTACCCTACTCTACCTACCCTACTCTACCCTACTCAAAAAAAAAGTAACCTATGTGTTTCTCCTGGTTCTAAGCTACCTCCCCACCAACTTTCAGCCAAATTGGTTCAGCCGTTCTTGAGTTATAAATAGTGTAACAAACACGACTTTCTTTTATATATATAGATAAGAATAGTTACATAAGGCGAAGAAATAGGCGTCCAAAGTTTGTATGAAAAACCTATTTTTATGCGGTCAAAGCCGCTGACAAAAGCTAGTACTTATATTGAGCATCACAATCAGCTGTGGCACGCTGGAAGATAATACGTTTGATAATGAGAGGTCGAATGTCAAAGAGACACGCACGTGTCACGCACGTGCTTTAAAACGAGATTAAACTGGATCATGTCTTGTGGGAAGCATGTGTATAAGGTGTGAGCACTTTACACTGATATCTTTGTGATTATTGGCTAGCTTCTGATCGTGGCTTCGACTCTGAAAAAGTAGGAAAATATAGCCTATGTAACTCAGTGATAAAGTAGCTTTCTACTGTTGAAAGAATTTTCAAAATTGGTCATTTAGTTTGTTAGTTACACACAAAATATAAAAATATAGATCTTTCGTCTTTAAAATATTACTAAGGTCTTTTTTATATAGCATGGGTAAGATGACAGCTGGACGAAAATATGCATCTTTAAGATGATAGGTAGCTACGTTGTATGAATCCGACAGCTGTCATCCTACCTATAGCATTTGTAGTGTAGCTGACACCGCAAACGTTGTTCTGCCTTGCAGACGGAGAATACGATAGAGACAAAAAAAGTTGCGTGGGCAGTAAATGCATACGGAGTCTGTGTTTCCTGATAGCTACAACCTAGGGGTTAAAAAAGTCAGGAGTGAATAGGTTACTTCTAAGCAAGCGTGCTCCATCGTCGACCACATCATCGCTATGGTGTCCGAAATAAATATAAAGCAACTGACATCTTTCGACGCGGTTTCAATGCAACCTAACTGAAATTAATAACCAACCATCTAACTACCGCCTTAGATCAGACTACATAATCACGCTAAGATGTTTATGTGAAGGAATGTTCGTTAGGGCCTGCGATAATTATGGATTCTATGGTACTGATTTACACCAGAGTGATCACATTTTTGGTAAGAAATTTAATTTTATTAAAGTACTAGACAAATTCACTAGCCACTAAAACCAATACTTCGCAACTAAATGGGGGGTTAAAACCACCAGTTTTAGTGGAAAATAAAAAGTTGGCAACACTGGCCGTACGACGCTAGACTGTTTTGTCTTCATGGTGTACGCCGTGTCGTAAATAAAAGTCTTGTTGCAGACAAGTCTGTCTAAGACAGTCTTGTCTCAAGTGTGCGCAGGCCCTTACTTCTTCACGCTCGAACAGCTGAACGGATTTCGAAGAATCTTGGTACACTGGTAGATCATGTCCTTGAATAGCACAGGATACTTTTTATCTCGGGAATATGTTCCCTTGGGACAATTTTCTGCTATCACGCATTGGAAGTCGCTGACCGCAGCTAGTATTATTATATACAGGCGAAAGATTGCAAACTTAAGTGGCAATGGGCAGGGCACATTGCTCGCAGAACGGATGGCCGTTGGGGCCGAAAGGTTCTGGAATGGCGATCACGTACCGGAAGACGTAGCGTTAGAAGGCCTCCTACAAGGTGGACCGATGACTTGGTAACGGTTGCAGGAGTCCGATGGATGCGAGACACACAGGACCGTTCATTGTGGCGACACTTAGGGGAGGCCTATGTCCAGCAGTGGACGTCTTTCGGCTGAAATGATGATGATGATGATGAAAGATTGCAAGTGTTTATGTTAGTTACACCTTCCCGCTCGAATGATTTAAGGGATTTCGATGTAACTTGGTAAACGAGTAGATAATATCCTGGAATTGCACCAAGGATACTTTTTATTCCAGGAGCTTAACCACAGACAGAGGGCAGCATTTATTCTATATAAATAAAAAGAGAAACTGATTAACTGACATATCAACGCACAGCCAAAACTACTGGGACTAGGAACGTGAAATTTTGCACAAGTTTTCCTTTTATAACGTAGGCGAGCACTAAGAAAGGATTCTCCAAAATTCAAGCCCTAAGGGAATGAAACGGGGGTCCAAAGATTGTGTGGAGAAACCTACGCGCAAAGCTGCTTGCAGAAATTAGTTAAGAATTAGAATAAGCCACGAGACTGATTATCTTGGTAATAGAAATCTTGGGGTCATCGAATTTAATTATTTAATACCTACAAGAGATAATCCTAAGTAATCCGAGGGTCACCGGCATAGAGGACATATGAGCGTTGACTGATTGCAGAAGTCTTTGGAATGGTCCATCATATACCACCTATGACCTCTTCAAACAAGAGACCCTGACCTCCATTGTGGACCTCGTCTAACGCTTACCATTAGACGAGATCGTGATCAGAACCCAACAAACAAAAATTGCTCTTGTAGTGGCATATATTGCCAAAAATAATATTCTTATAGGAGCCGCATTATCGCTAATAAGGATGCGTTTGGGCACAAATTATAAAGACAATAACCTTATACCTCCCTTATAGTTGCTTTATTGTCCACTTTTTTTCCTTATACGTGTTATATTATGACAAGTAACAAGGAAATTAAACTTATAATGGTAAGAAAAAAGCTCCTAAAAAGCCAACACACTGGAAAGAAACATATAGAAAGTGTTAATACGGCCGATCACCCTTATACGTGTTTTATTATGGTACAATACAACGGAATTAAACTCATTGCGGCAAATCAAAGGCTTTTAAAAAGCCGTAGGCCCTTATAGCCGTCTGTTTATGATTCTGCAATAAGATTTTTCTTAGTGATTATTACATTTTCACAACGTTTTGGCGAATAAAGAGAAACGTCAACCATTTTATTGACAAGTGAACGGTAAGTTATTGTTTTATGTAGTTTATTTACCTGATTTATGTGCTCGTTTATAGTGAAAAGTGTATGGGAATTCAAATGCATGGTAAAATGTGGTACGCTGTGTGTTGTAGTATCACCCCCCCTTGAATTTAAGCTGTTTTTTAGCTACAAACGTTATGAAATATTTAGTCATGTTATAAATAATGCTATTATGAGAGCAAAACGATTCGCACAACGTCTACAAGGAGTCTATAAGACTGAAGACTTTATAATGGCCACATTTGTTGCTTATGCTATCGCCATTTTAAATACTGTCAGGGTTCCTTTCTCACGAACAAAATGCTGTACCTAGCTAGTCTTGTTCCCATATGTATAAAATTTCTGTTTCACTATGATTGGGTTGGCTAGAAGAGATCTTTTTATAGGGATAAGCTTGCTTTTGTGCTAATTTTAATAGGTATAATTATTATAATTGTAAGTACACAATAAAGAATATAATTATATATATTTAATATGTTTGTCCGCAGATATTGCAATGGTGTAAAAACTGTATCAATCTATCTATTGATGATGGTTGATCATTTTCCTACTAGTATATAAGTAAAACTATATTCTAAGTAACAACTACTATGTAACAACATGCTTTTTTTTTAAGGTGGGAAATCATCCAAATAACTTCTCGCGCTCTGGGTGGAGCGGGAGGCCGTGTCAGACTTTTACTGACTAAAACCACACCTGTATCCTTCAATTACCCTTTGCGTACTAGGACTACGGGTTTCTCTTTCAGAAATTCTCCGCGGTCCTAGCTAGCGGGCATCGGCCCCGCTGGGCCCCTACGGTTTGCTGACATCTCTTTGAGAAGCGCGAAGATCACTACGTGCTGTTGACGACTGGGCTCGGTCCGGTTAATTACCGAACAGCCGGACGGCGAGCTACCCAGTGCTCGACGTCCGCAAGCCCGCGTCTACCGTGGCTGGTAGTCGGGGTCGGAATTACGACGGCTAGGGCGTGAGGACTTTCGTTCCCTCACGCGTGCAGCCTCCTCCTTACTGCTTCGCAGAAGGAGGCGACCCTTAAAAACGAGTTTTGATAGTAAAAGACCAAGAGATAGCTCCCAAATCAGGCATCATTCACAGGTTATGTTCAAACAGCGATTTCTATTGTGAACCCACCAACTGTTTCGCAGGCTAACTGAGAGAGCATTGAGGTCAATCCTTAAACCAAGAAATACAAAATTAGCCTTCCTTTAGACAATGCCCGATTTGAGAGCCACTCTTCCTCTGGATTTTGATACGGCTGCCTATAAAAACTGATAACTTTAATAAAAATACGTGATTTTCAAATTAGTTGTTTTATTTTACAAAGTATGGATTAATGGTGTAAAATACAATACCGAATTATATTCTACATTTAATAATTCACTTAAAGCGATATGGGAAATGTTGAATTTCACTGCCCATTCTCTGATGTCACTACGAATATCAATATTCTTCAACTGTTCATTTAAAAATATGTCTATATCACTATCGCTACAATTATATTCTTCCTCACTGGTTTCCTTTTCATTCTCATTTTCTATAAAATAATCCTCTACAGAACCACTGGCTGATTCGTTGGTATCGGCTTGGTCATTTATTAGCATCATAGGAGTAGAGCTGGTGGGTATAATGCTCCCAACCATGTTTTCGTAAACTTTTTTTACTTTTCTTCTGTAACCACCGCTCCTTTTAAACTTCTTCCTGTCTTTTGAATCCATTTTTAAAATGTAATTTCCACTCCATAATAAATTCACACAATCTGCTGTTCTTTCAAAATGGCGAATCTAGTTATGTAAAACATTTTAATGTTACCATGTAGAGAATAATATATTTATAATGACTGTATAAGGGAATAGGCATTACTTTCATCCTTGTAAAGATCATATACAATGTTAGAATTCATTTGTTCGATAGACGTCTTATCAAATGCTCCTATAAGTTAAGAAGCATCATAGTTACCTTGTACATTTTTATAAGAATAATTGACCATATTAAAAGCCTTCATATGACTTTGAATATTATATGGCTAAAAAGCAATGTAACTAGCCTCTATAAGAAGAACACATTTCGAACCCTTATTGTAGCCATATTAATTGGATTTATTACCGTTTACCCAGCCAAATTATAAGAATAAAGGTAATATTAGCCAAATCTTCTAATAATGTGCCACTATAAGGAACATTAACATAATAAATGCTCTTTTATAACAAGTATAAGAGTTTAAACCCTATAGACTTAATTTTATAAGCTTAGTTTGTTTGTTGGGAAGTAAACTCTACCTCCGATCACGATTTCGAACCATACTGAAAAGAATGAGAAATATGTTTTTTTTTATTTTATTTTGAGATCTGATATCATCCAATGACTTCTCCCGATTTAGAATGCAGTAGGAAGGCGTCATTATCATCATTTTAACCGAAAGAGGTCCATTGTTGGACATACGCCTCCCCCAATGGGGGCGGGGAATACCTTAATCGCATAATCGCTGGTGATCGCAGTGTGGTAGTTGCAATGCACAAAGAATGTTATTAGTGCTATTACTATCTCCGGTATGTTTCTTAGTCGCCTATTACGACACCCACAGGAAGAGATGCGAGGAGGAGTGGCAGGCTCTCGCCTCCTTCTGCGAAGCAGTAATTCTAGCAAAGGAGGAGGACGCACGTGCACGTGCGAAGTAATGGCTCTCGCGCCCTAGCCGCCGGGATTCTGATCCCGATTTCCGGCCATCGTAGGCGCGGGCTTGCGGACGGTGAACAATAGGTAGCTCGCCGTCCGATCGTCCGGTAACCGTCCGGACCGAGCCCAAGTCGTCGACGGCGCGTAGTGTTCCACGCGCGCCTCAAGGAGATGTCAGCAACCGTAGGGGCCCAGCAGGGTCGAAGCCTAATGAGGCCATGGTTGATGCGAAAGAGATCCCCGGAGCTCTGGAAAAATGGCAAAGAAGAAACAGGAGTGGGTTTTTAGTCGGTAAAAGTCTGACACTATCTCGCGCACCGCCCAAGAGTGGGGGATGTCATTAGATGATTTTCCCACCCGAAAATAAAAACAGGAAGAGATGGGAAGGTGCTATTCTTTACGTCCGAACACCATATGGTACGGAAGGAGGGCGTATCAGAATATTACTGACTAAAACGATTCCTATGTTCTTCAGTTGCCCTTTGCGGTCCAGGACCACAGGTTTCCTTTTCAGAAATTCCACGTAGCCCCAACGGGCATCGGGCCCCTGGCACTTACGGTTGTTCTGATATCTCTTTGAGGTGCATGTGAAACACTACACGCTGTCGACGTCACGGGCTTGGTTTTTGCTGGACGGCTAGCTACCCATACTCATCGCCTGCAAGCTCGCGCATACGATGGCCGGGGATCGCCTTGCGACTCCCGAAGTCCGGTTCGTCTCCTATCTGAGGTCGTATTCACGTTTCCGACCATCTCCTTCGCTAGCAGTACTGCTTCGTAGAAGGAGGCGCCCGCATCCGGACCATGGTCTGAACCAGGGCCCACTTAAGACCATAGTTGCCTGAATGTTTTTTTTTAAAGAAATACATACAAAAGTGATGACCACTCCTTACCTTTTGCAAGCAAGCATGCAACGACTGTTGCTATCGAAATTCCTACCAATAAAATGTGAAACGCATACATCCATACATTGCATTATGCTGTGTGGTAACAATTGTAACGCTAATTACTCTTTTACGGCTTTTAATCAATCTTTACAATCAAGAATTTTTAGTACTCCTGATGAAAGAGCTCGTCTGAGGAAGTGCTACCACCGTAACGGTCTCTGCTGCCAAGCGTTTCATTAATAAAACTACAGACTTTTTTTTTAATTAATGATAGGCTCGCGTTTGACCACCATCTCACCTGATGGTAAGCGATGATGTGGTCGACGATGGAGCACGCTTGCCTAGAAGTAGCCTATTCACTCTTGACTTAAAGACCCCTAAGTTGTAGCTATCAGGAAACACAGACTCCGGCAAGGAATTCCACTCCTTGGCTGTACGCATAATAAATGTGTTCTCAAAACGTTTTGTGCGTATGGGTGGGATGTCCACCATGTACCGGTGGCGCAACGCCGTACGTCTAGTGGTCCGATGATGGAACGGACTTGGCGGAATTAGATTGTGCAATTCCAGTGCACACTCCCCGAAATGTAAACGATAGAAAACCGACAGGCCAGCAACTCGGCGGCGATGTCCAAGGCTTTGGAGCTTCGACTCAACAAGTGCATCATTGCCAATGATCCTCTTGGCTCGCCTCTCAATCGACTCTAGCGCATCAAGCTGGTATTTGGC
This sequence comes from Mythimna impura, assembly GCA_905147345.3. Taxonomy (NCBI): domain Eukaryota; kingdom Metazoa; phylum Arthropoda; class Insecta; order Lepidoptera; family Noctuidae; genus Mythimna; species Mythimna impura. Next base: position 3,537,006 of record LR990365.1, on the reverse strand, counting down.
AGACCCGTCCCAAAGATGGGAGCAGTACTCCATACAAGATCGAACTTGCGCTTGATAAAGTTTTAGCAGCTGTTCCGGCGTGAAGTACCGTCTGACCTTCGAGGATTCCCAGCTTTTTTGCTGCCAGTTGAGCCTTTGCTTCGATGTACTTAGTGGCGGTGGGCAGGGCATGCGCGAGAAAACGGCCCTCACGCCCCAGCCGCCGGGATCCTGATCCCGATTTCCAGCCACCGTAGGCGCTGGCTTGACGAACAATGGGTAGCTCACCGTACGGTAACCGTTCGGGACCGAGCCCAAGTTGTCTACGGCGCGTAGTGTTTCACACGCGCCTCAAGATGTCAGCAAAACCGTAGGGGCCCAGCAGGGTCGAAGCCTACTGGGGCCATGGGTGATGCGAAAGAGAACCCCGGGGCCCTGGAACGAAGGCAAAGAAGGAACAGGAGTGGGTTTTTAGTCAGTAAAAGTCTGACACTATCTCCCGCTTCGCCCAAGAGCGAGGGACGTCATTGGATGATTTTCCAACCGAAACAAAAAAGTGAGCAGGGCACATTGCTCGCAGAACAGATTTTCCCACTTCAAAAAAAAAAACTACCCACCAGAGCCGTTAGTTTCCTGCTAGAACTGTGGGATCATACGTAAGACTTTCCTGCCGTGATCTTCGAACGCAAATGGTAACTAGGAACATACCTGTGTTTTAATTAGTAAAATTCTCATGATTTCACACCGAAAAAAAGGAGTGTTTTTTAAGTCAAGAGTGAACAGGTTACTTCTAGGCAAGCGTGCTCCATCGTCGGCCACATCATCGCTTACCATCAGGTGAGATAGTGGTCAAACGCAAGCCTATCAATAATAATAAAAAAAAAGTTTCTTTGACACTGCTGTAAAACATCGCTACCTCTTAATCTCATCGGCCGCCCGATACGAACCCAGGCATACTCTAGTCACTCCTGATGACGCTATCACCCTGCTCCAGGAGAGCTGTCGGGAAACCAGCACCATTGGCAAACTCAAACTGACGTCCTTCTGTCCTCGCCATTGAGGTTCGTGGCGAAACCCTCATCAATGTCCCTTGCTCGAGCCAGCCCGCGCCGCTGAGCCTGTAGTTTAACTTTGTCCATAAATAAATCATTGTTCGAAGCCTGGTCACTCCCGATGACGCTATCACCCTGCTCCAGGAGAGCTGTAGGGAAACCAGCACCATTGGCAAACTCAGACTGACGTCCTTCTGTCCTCGCCATTGAGGCTCGTCGCTAAACCCTCATCAAAGTGCCTTGCTTGTGCCAGCCCGCGCCGCTGAGCCTAGGTATAGTTTTAACTTTGTCCATAAATAAATCATTGTTCGAAGCCTGGTCACTCCCGATGACGCTATCACCCTGCTCCAAGAGAGCTGTCGGGAAACCAGCACCATTAGCAAACTCAGACCGACGTCCTTCTGTCCTCGCCATTGAGGCTCGTCGCAAAATCCTCATCAAAGTCCCTTGCTCGAGCCAGCCCGCGCCGCTGAGCCTGTAGTTTTAACTTTGTCCATAAATAAATCATTGTTCGAAGCCTGGTCACTCCCGATGACAATATCACCCTGCTCCAGGAGAGCTGTCGGGAAACCAGCACTATTGGCAAACTCCAGACTGACGTCCTTCTGTCCTCGCCATTGAGGCTCGTCTCGTAACCCTCATCAAAGTCCCTTGCTCGAGCCAGCCCGCGCCGCTGAGCCTGCAGTTTTAAATTTGTCCATAAATAAATCAATGTTCGATCCCGCCTGTCCCTTGCCATCCTCTCCAAGCAACGCCCTAAGCCCAAGTCTGTAGCCACAAGGGGTGCCCTTAGAGCGTAATCATTCAGTTTTAAGTGTAAGTCCTGGCTGGAGGCTTTACTTTATTATGGCCACCACAGGCAAGTCCGGTTCAGCGACGGCGAAGTACCTATAACTCCTAACTGTCGAAGTCAAAAATGTCCTATCGCAAAAAAGTTAGGAGGTATTACTATAATTTAATACGTTGGTCTAGTTAGGAGGTGTTTCCACAATTTAATTTGATGCAGTAGCAACTAAAGGGGTGACCAGATGGCTGCAAACTAGCGTTCCAACCAAGGTCACCTTGGTTGGAATTTTGTTTGTGTATTTGGTTGGAAGTGCCGGCTAGACGGATGTAAACCACGCGTTGCAAACATCTCCGACTGTGGTTGGGATAACGCGCCTCCCAATCAAGGGCGTTGACGGTCATGGTTTACAACTGCTGTCTACACGGATTGAAACTACCAAGGCTACCTTGGTTGGGACGTTGGTTTACAACCATCTGGTCACCCCTTAAATATCTGCTTCGGAGTTTTCACTAAAATATGCGGAGACACATATTGGAATTATAAGCGCTAAAAATTAATTTTCTCGAAAACTATCAGTTAGAAGGCATTGGCACTTCACCATTGATAAGTTGACCTGCGAGAGGCTACTAAGAAAAGAAGGGCAAATGATGCTGTGACATTGGCCACGGTAGATGACAAGACTGGCTTCTTAAGTTTGCCAGAAACCAAGGCTGTTTAAGTGCAATTCAAATTTTAATGATCATCGCGAATGATAATAATTTAATTAATCAATCTGTCTAGCTTTTTTTATGCTGTTTTTTTTTTACGACGAAATTCTATAGCCGGTGCGTGGTGCCAGTGATGACTTATGGCTCCGAAACGTGGTCGCTCACAATGGGCCTCATCAGATGGTTTAATGTCACCCAAAAGGCAATGAACTCGGAGTTTCCTAGCGTGATCGCATCAGGAATGAAGACATCCGCAGGAGAACCAAGGTCACCGGCATAGCCCGATGAATCGCCACACTTAAGTGGCAGTGGGCAGGGCATATTGCTCGAAGAACAGATGGCCGCTGGGGCCTAAAGGTTCTGGAGGACGTAGCGTTGGAAGGTCTCCCACAAGTTAGACCGATGACCTGGTGAGAGTCGCGGAAATGCGATGAATGCGAGACGCACTGGACCGGTCATTATGGCGACGCTTGGTGGAGGCCTCTGTCCAACAGTGGTCATCTTTACGCGAATGAAGTTGCGTGCACCATCTAGTATAATGGGTGGCGTCTCTGAGTATGAGATTTAATCTTTAAAATCAAGTTCGCAAAACGCTAATTTATTTATTTACCATTTTATGTTAAAATGCACATAAATAATTTATAAACTCATGCTATTGACATTGTCCTACATTGCAGAAACCTTGGTTGCGTAAGTCTTAGATAATAATGATCTAAACATTTTAATAAATTTATTAGACTTGATCGCAAAAGGAGATGTTTCATTTTCGGCCATCAGATGTACATTTATCGAAAAAGAGGAAAAAATACCACAAATTGGGGAAAAATATTCTCTGGTGAATTTGAGCCTGATTTGTTGTGTACAAAAAATAATAGTTTTTCAATTATTGCCATGTTTTAATCAACATGGCGTCTCGTTTGCTTACAGACTTCATTCGTTCTGAAATCATGTCTCATCAAATCAATGTTACGTAGAAAATAATAAAAAATGTGTGTATTCTTGTAGTGTTAAAAATAATTTATCTTTCTTAAAATGTCCGGCGAGTATCCACCCTTACGTTGTTGAAACCTCTACGGTCCAGACTTAGGCGGAATTCACCAATAAAACTAATCGCGTTTTATCGTTTGGCTCGCATAATCGCGTTTAGCCGCTGTCACTCACTAGTGTCACTTGTAAAAATACAACAATAGAAAAATACAGACAAGTGACACTAGTGACAGCGACTAAACGCGATTATGCGAGCCAAACGTTAAAACGCGATTAGTTTTATTGGTGAATTCCGCCCTAAGCGGATCGCCTCGTCGTTTATAGCGCGTACATCGAAGGATTGGAACAATTTTCCTGATGCGGTCTTCCCGACCGATCATAATATAGGCTCTTAATAAACTAGTGCGCATCACCATCAACGATTTCATCACTGATTACCATCAGGTGGGATCGCAGTCAAGCAGTAGTTTATATCAAATAAAAAAAGAATCGCAGAATGTCTCTTTCGCAAAATTGCGCGTTAGTTTAGTAGCACAATACTCAGGGGCGCCGACTCCGTGGGTGCTCGGGGGTCGAGCACCCATGAGAAATAAATAGTGGGTGCTGAGCACCCCTGAGAATAGATATCAAGAAACAGATAAGTAATCGCCTTTTAGGTTACGTATAAATTATAATATTACTTGATAATAAAAACTAGTTTAATTTTTATGTAATGGTTTCATTTTATATTTTTATCAAACATAATTAGTAATTAAGTACGCAGTATGTAAGTAGGACATTTATTTATTTGTCGGTCGATCAGTATGCATTTATCTTCTCACACTTCGCCACTTTTTCGAGTCCATCAAATGAGCATGAGCACCCATGAGGTTTTCTAAAGCGCCCCTGACAATACTTACAAATGTGAAACATTTTAGCGATTCACTAAAAATCTACAGGTTTGATTATAAAATTAAAACACTACAACAGTAAAACGTTGCTTGTACAATGATCTGACAAACAATCAGAATGACTGCAAACATATTAGTCCGGTTTTTAATAAAAAGATGAAAGTAAAAAGTAATTTTCATCACATTTTCGTTGTCACGCCATAATCAAGGCGGTAAGTTCCCTCTTTGAGGAGTGGCTGGAAAGACGTCACGGCGTCCGTATCTTTCGCATGACGCAGGTCCTCACCGGACATGGTAAATTCGGGAGGTTTCTGCATTTGATTCGCGTGGAAGATTCACCATTGTTTGGAGGACACGGTGGAGATGTGCCTCGCCATGTCCTCGTGGGGGCGATCGGCGGCAGCGACCTCTCGCGCCGGGCCCTGATACAGGCTATGGTCCGGAGCGAGGAGGAATGTCAGGCGGTCGGCTCCTGCGAATCAGTAATGCTAGCGAAGGAGGCGGCCGCACGCGTGAAGGAACTGAAGTCTTCACGCCATAGCTGCCGGGACCCCGACTTCGATTTCAAGCCACCGTACGCGTGGACTTGAGGACGACGAGCAATGAGTAACCCGCCGTCCGTCAGTCCGTACCGAGCCCGAGTCGTCGACGGCGCGTCGTGTTCCACACGCACCTCAAAGAGATGTCAGCAAAACCGAAGGGGCACCGAAGGGCCTATGCCCACTGAGACCATGGGTTTACTTCCGTAAAGGAAACCTATGGTCCTGAAACGCAAAGGGCAAAGAAGGAACATAGGTGTGGTTTTAGTCAGTAAAACTCTGACACTCCTCTCGCTGGGCTTGCGGACGGCGAGCAATGGGTAGCTCGCCGTCCGACCGTCCGGTAACCATCCGGACCGAGCCCAAGTCTTCGACGGCGATGGAACAGTACGTGTTCCACGCACGCCTCAAGGAGATGTCAGCAACTGTAGGGGCCCAGCAGGGTCGAAGCATACTGGGGCCAAGGGTCTGATTCTGAAAGGAAGACTCGGCCCTGGTACGAAAGGTAACGAAGGAACAGGAGTGGGTTTTTAGTCAGTAAAAATCTGACGCCCAAGAGCGGGGGATGTCATTAGATGACTTTCCTACCGAAAAAAAAACACTCCTCGCTCCACCTTGAGTTTAAAAGTCATTTGATGGTTTTCCCATCTAAAAATATCTTCAATTGACATAAATATGTTATCAATTAGGATTCAAAAGTGGGTGTGTCTCCATATGGCGTCTGGTCGTGGATCTCTGGTTATGACGTGCTGTCATCGTATTATTGTTACTTATTATGAAATTGGTCAAAATATTTGTTCAACACTCATGACTCTAATGCGTATGTAAATTGATATTCCCAAGAAACGCTCGAAGAAAGCCTGCAAAACATATTGAGATGGTCATTATGTCCGTCCATTCGTTTGGGAGGGGATGCTACAGGGTAGCCCTAGAAATTCAATTTTGTTTTTTGCGTTACGCAGATCAGTGTTAATTAAAATATGATTTTGCCGTAAATAGTATTTATTTGCTGAATTATAAATCGTTAAAATTATGATTTAGATTTTAAAAGGGATGGCATGAAAAGAATATTTGTTATCTAACCAGCCCCCCTAGCCAAGTTACGACCGTTTCGTTTCGATTCTCTTTTCGTTGATCGCCTCGGGTTGGCCACGCCTCCTATTCCTTTGTTGTGACCACGTGACTGAGCGTTGAGATGACGTTAGATTATAGGAATCAGAGGCGTGGCCTACTCGAATAAATATGTAAAGATAGACTTTTTACCAATTTCGATATTTTTTCAGTTAGTATCTGTGAAAAAATACCCAAAATTGGCAGAAAAGCAAACGAACCATAGCCATCATCATCATTTCAGCCAAGAGACATCCACTGTTGGACATAGGCCTCCCCCAAACACATATAAAACACAAAACAATTCTTCTTCTTTTCGATTCGATGGTAAACTTGTCAAACTGTTTGGGCCCAGTAGGTGGCTAGGTACGTTAATAGCAGCATCGTTGGCACTCATCAAATCCTCCAAACTGCAGGTGTATAGGCACTAGGGGCTTTTTAACGTGTGGCTCATTTTAAGAACAGGATCACATTGAGTATCCAACAGGTCTATAAAACCCCATTTTGCCAAGTTGTGTTTGCAGCAGCCTACTTGGGTGCGCAACCGATTTAGTGCTTTCCATATAGGCCACTTTAAATCGCGCCCATGCGGGAGATGTTCTTGAGGTTTCAAGAAATCGGATGGTGGTAGATGATGCTCTTCAACAATACGTACAATACACAGAGAGACATAGCAATATTGTAAAGAAATAAAGAAATCTATCTGTCTCTTTCGCCAAGAAGCCGTTTTTTATGGTGACCGTACGTAGGGTGGGTGTGATGTACATTGACGTCAAAGTTCATATTGGACTATTCTTTCTTATTATCAGTTTTAAAGCTTCATAACTTCGTTGTTGATAAAGATATTTTAAACTTTATTTCATATTTGTTTACTAGAGATAAAATGATTGAATTCAGCTAATAAAAAATATATAAAACTACTACGTGAAGAGAGCAGTCTTGGCCGAGTGGTAACGGCTCCGACTTACGAGTCGTAGGTCGCGGGTTCAAACCCAGCCAGGCGCATTACTTTGTGTAATTTATTCCATCACCACTGCTCTCAAAACGATGAAGGAATACATCGTGAGGAAACCGGCATGTCCTAGAACCAAAAATTCGAAGACATGTGACATCCACCAACCCGCACTGGACCCGCGTGGTGGATTACAGCCCATTCCCTCTCCTAGAGAGAAAGCCTGAGTCCCAGCATTGGGAACATTATAAGGCCGACTATACTACGTGAAGTCCTCTCAACCTTAGTTTGATCTTAGTCATAATTATTGTATTTTCAGTTCTCTTAATTATGATGATGATTAGATTTTTATCATAGTTTTTATTAGTTTATAATTTTAGCATATTTTATAAATAATTTCAATGATATTCGTTCTATTTTTAAATATAGATCTATTATTTATTTATTGTGCACACCTACCACAGTGTTGTCTTTTTTAACCAAAAGGTTAAGCATAGGTAAGCATAATCAGCCTTTTATTGTTCCCACTGCTGGGACTCAGGCCTCCTCTCTCTAGGAGAGGGAATGGGCTGTAATCCACCACGCGGGTCCAGTGCGGATTGATGAATGTGTCTTTGAATTTTTGGTTCAAGGACATGCCGGTTTCCTCACGATGTTTTCCTTCACCGTTTTGAGAGCAGTGGTGATGAAATAAATTACACAAAGTAATGCGCCTGGCTGGGTTTGCACCCGTGACCTACAACTCGTAAGTCGGGGCCGTTACCACTCGGCCACCACTGCTCTCCAAAAGGTTGACTGGTAGAGAATGCCTTGTTGCATTAAGTCCGCCTATGTACCACTACTGTACATGAAGTTAAAATAAATAAAATCTTGAGCGGTTCCGCGAGCACAACTAGTCTTACTAAACATAACAAAACCATGGGTAAATTTACTTCAAGAAAATTATATTTGTACTTAACAAAAGTGCTAATAAAATTGTTGTCGATGCAGGGGGTATGCAAACATTATAATCATGACAATAGTGATGTAACTTAATGGCGGCGATCTGTGATGTCACAGCTTAATATCTGCCGAAATGTGCCCCGTTTGGGCGGAGCACCGCCGTGTTTTTGTGGAAGCGATCAGCGTCCTCTCGCGCCGGACCCTGGTTCAGGCTATGGTCCGGAGCGAGGGGGAATGGCAGGCGGTCGCCTCCTTCTGTAAAGTTGTAATGTTAGCGAAGGAGAAACAAACATCCTCACACCGCAGCCGCCGAGATCCCAACCCCGACTACCAGCCACGGTAGACGCGGGCTTGCTGACGACGAGCAATAGGTCGCTTGCCGTCCGGTTATCGACCGGACCAATCCAAGTCGTCAATAGCGCGTAATGTTCCACGCGCTCCTCAGAGAGATGTCAGCAAACCGTAGGTGCCCAGCAGGGCCTAATATCTAATACATACATACATACATATTCAGCCTCTTAATGTTCCCACTGCTGGGACTCAGGCCTCCTCTCTCTAGGAGAGGGGATGGGCCGTAATCCACCACGCGGGCCCAGTGCGGGTTGGTGGATGTCACATGTCTTCGAATTTTTGGTTCTAGGACATGCCGGTTTCCTCACGATGTTTTCCTTCACCGTTTTTGAGAGCAGTGGTGATGAAATAAATTACACAAAGTAATGCGTCTGGCTGGGTTTGAACCCGCGACCTACAATTCGTAAGTCGGGGCCGTTACCACTCGGAATAATACATAGAATATAATAATATAATAATGATAATATATATATATATATATATATATAATGAGAATAATATAATATCTAATACATAGACATAATATCTGCCTTTTTTATTAGGGTGGAATATCATCAAAGACCTTTTCCAGCTCTGGGTGGATCGAGAGGGAGGATCAGACTTGTACTGATCAAGATTTCCCAAATTGCTTTTTTTTAGGTGGGATATCATCTAATGACATCTTCCGCCCTTGGGCGGGGCCAGAGGGCGTGTCAGACTTTTACTGAATAAAACCCACTCCTGTTCTTTCTTTGCCTTTGTTCCAGGGCCCCGGGGTTCTCTTTCGCATCACCCTTGGCCCCAGTAGGCTTCGACCCTGCTTGGCCCCTACGGTTTGCTGACAACTCCTTGAGGCGCGCGTGGAACACTACGCGCCGTCGACAACTTGGGCTCGGTCCGGACGATTATCGGACGGTCGGTCGGTGACCTACCCTATTGCTCGCCGTCCGCAAGCCCGCGCCTACTGTGGCCGAAATTGGCATTGGATAATATAAAAGCAGGAATGTCACTAACTGTACTACCATTTTATAAAGTGTTGCTCAATCGACGTAACAGTGTGACATTGAATTTCTGATTAATGCTAATGATATATTTGACGCAGATATTTTATTATGCGAGCCTCGGGACAGCGCGAATGTTCAAGTTTATTGCCTGTATGTTTGTTTACCATAGGGTTCATGGCAAACAAAATGGCGACAGCAATTTTGTATAGGCAACTCAATTATCTCTATGCAAATTGTGTCCGGAGCGAAGAGGAATGGCATGCAGCCGCCTCCTTCTGCGAAGTAGTAATGCTAGCGAAGGAGGCGGTTGCACACGTGAGGGAACGAACTTTCTCACGTCCCAGCCGCCGGGATCCCGTCCCTGATTTCCAGCCACAGTAGTCGTGGGTTTGTGGACGACATGCAATGAGTAGCTCGCCGTCCGTTAACCGTCCAGACCGAGCCTGAGTCGTCGACGGCGCGTAGTGTCCCACGCGCGCCTTAGGGCTATTTTTCACCGGGACACCATGGCGGCGCGACCAGTTGCGCCGCCATGGTGTCCCGGTGAATATAGCCTTTTCATAAGATAGATTTTCATCTTACATACTCTGTTGGGGGCGCCACTAAATTGGTTGCGCAACCAAACGGACACCAGGTGAGTTACTCTCTATAGAGCTGTATACATTTTGTCGGTAGCGGCGACTGGTCGCACCGCCATGGTGTCCCGGTGAAATATAGCCCTTAAAGAGATGACAGTAAAACCGTAGAGGCCAGCAGGGGCGAATCCTGCTGGGGCCATGGGTTGATTTCCACATGAAAATAGATTTCTTCATACAAAATTTAGATCCCCGTTCCTCTCCTTAGAGGGTGAACTTTTTTTTAAAAAAAAAAGGAAACGGAAAATTTCACGCTCCTAGGCTCTGTAGTTTTGGCTGTGCGTTGATATGTCAGTCAGTCAGTTTCTCCTTTTATATACATAGATAAATAATTCGCCATAAATTATACACCTATCACACTTTGACAGAATTTATTCATATTATAAATGTCGGAGTAGGTCAAACTCGTTCGGGGCTGGTCTATGGCTAGTTTCGATAAGCTGTTTTCATTTTAGTCAAGGTCATATTAAGGCGCATTCTCTAATATAATGATTTATTGCTTTTTTTTATTTATAGGCTCGCGTTTGACCACTATCTCACGCAAGCGATGATGTGGTCGACGATGGAGCTCGCTTGCCTAGAAGTAACGTATTCACTCTTGACTTAAAGACTCCTCCTAGGTAGTAGCTATCAGGAAACACAGACTCTGGCAGAGAGTTGCACTCTTTAGCTGTACGCACATGAATGTGTTCCCAGAACGTTTTGTGCATATGGGTGGAATGTCCACCATGTACCAGTGGCGCATTTCCGTACTGGTGGTCCGATGATGAAACGGGCTTAGCAGAATTAAGTTATGCAATTGGCAACCGTGAAAAAACTTTCGTGATCGCATAAAGAATGAAGATATCCGCAGGAGAACCAAGGTCGCCGACATAGCCCGAAGAATCGCCAAACTAAAGTGGCAGTGGGCAGGGCACATTGCTCGTAGAACGGATGGTTGATGGGCCCGAAAGGTTCTAGAGTGGCGACCGCGCACCGGAAAACGCAGCGTTGGAAGGCCTCCCACAAGGTGGACCGACGACCTGGTGAGAGACGCGGGAGTGCGGTGGATGCGAGACGCACAGGATCGGTCGTTGTGGCGACGCTTGGGGGAGGCCTATGTCCAACAGTGGACGTCTTTCGGCTGAAATGATGATGATGATTGGCAACCGATAGAAAACCGACAGGCTATCAACCCGGGTAACATGCATCAAGTAATATTTCAAAACTGTTTCTAGGATGCCTTAAAGAGTCTGTTTCAAGGAGTCACCGCGTCCGTAGAACGCAAAGACCAACTGAAGGAACACGGGGGGGGGGGGTTAAGAGACCCTCCCTCTCGCTTCACCCAGAGCGGGAGGAGTTATTTGATCATTTCGAAAAGGGCAAGTGAAGGAATTCGGGTCGGTTTTAGTCAGTAAGTCCATTTTTTACTACTGATAGTCTCGCGTTTGACTATCTCACCCGATGGAGCACGCTTGCCTAGAAGTAACCTATTCACTCTTGACTTAAAGACCTCTAGGTTGTAGTTATCAGGAAACACGGACTCCGGCATGGAATTCCACTGACACCCCTCCCTCTCGTTCCAACCACAGCGGGAGGAGTGATTTAATGATTCCTTCTGGCGTCTTATTCCTCAATGCTGAGGGTCGTGTCACTTTCATTTTTATTATGTTCCTTCATTTTTTCCTGTCTCTGGCGGTGTGAAAGGCCTTGTGTACCAATGATTTAATGATTACCCATCCAAAAAAAAAGTCTCAATAAGTTCATTCATTTAAATGAACATTTCTAAGCTGACAAATAATTATGTAGGTAAAGCGAGTACAGTTTGAATAAATCAGAAGTTGAACTTGTGACCCCAGCTGTGACGTCTTGGTTACTGTACTGTAGGGCGATGTTACCAGTTAATGAATTGTATTAAATTTATATTATAACTTCCTTCTGGCCGCGTTTTCGTCCGGAAAGTAACTAAAAACAACAACAAAAAACTAACTAAACAATAACTAACAAAAAAAACTAAAAACCTAAAAAACAAAAAAAAAAAAACAACTAAAAATAATATAAAAAGCCAAACACTTCCCCACACACACACACACACACACACATACACACACACACATACACACACACACACATACACACACGCCACTCTCCACTCCTCTACACTCTCCTCCTCTTCTCTTTTGATTTAAAAATAACTTATAACCTGTCATCATCATCATTTCAGCCGAAAGAAGTCCACTGTTGGACACTGTAGGCCTTCCCCAAGTGTTCGCAACGAACGGTCCTATGCGTCTCGCATATATCGAATTTCCGCGACTATTTAATGATGAAACTAAAGTCTTTGATCTGATTCTCTATCTACATATAGTTTAATTCCGTCCACAATTGCAACAGTTGATACGCTCTTATGCCAGCCGATTTTGGAGTTCATCATTTCAGCCGAAAGACGTCCACTGTTGGACATAAACCTCCCCCAAATATCGCTACAACGACCAGTCCTGTACGTCTTGCATCCATCGGTCAATGGTCCACCTTGTGAGAGGTCTTCCAACGTTGCGCCTTCTGATACGTGGTCGCCACACCAGAACCTTTCAGCCTCATCGACTGCCCCTTAAGTTAGGCAATTCTTCGGGCTATGTCAGTAATCTTGGTTCTCTTGCGGATATCTTCATTTCTGATGCGATCACGCAAGGAAACTCCAAGCCAGTTCCATTGCGCTTTTGTTGACGTTAAGCCTTCTGATGAGGTCCATTATGAGTGACCACGTTTTAGAGCCATATATCTACCTGTAACGACTCCTAAATATCTACGAATGACAACCGGGACCTTCAGCTTTATGTGCTTTTCAAGGCACGTGGAAGGAGTGTCAGCTAGATAATCTAAGAAAAGAGCATAATTATGAATTGAAAAATTCACATTGGTGCTTGACCGGTTTCGAATTTCACATGCATGAGAGACGGGTGCCTTAAGAGCATTCATCCGTTAAAACCAAGCAGAAACCAAAATCAATGATTTCCGACGGAAAATATAACAATAATGTGCACTACAATACAATTAATTATTTAGTATCACTGTAGAATAGAAAGACTAAAAATCTGAAAGACCTCGGCCGGTACAAAGCGCTGACGCGATTTCGCGTCTATTATATAGTGATATTAAATAATTAATTGTAGTGTAAACAAATAAGTTATTAAAAAAATTATTGTACCATGTCTTAGATCGTAAATGCGTTCAATTAATAAGTCTAAAAAAAAACAAAAATGCCTCATATATTATCCTAAACTAACACGTTTAATATCTCCAAAAACGGCTAAAAATGACAGTTTTGAGATTACTTTTCTTGAATGAAAACTTACAGCAATCGTATTTTTTTTTGAGCCATGTACTAGTCAATGTTATCATTTTGTTTTTTAAGTAAAATGTTGTAAGTTTACCATACACGGTTTAACTACTATCTCGCATCTGCGTAGACCGTCGACCGCTAGTTTTAAAAACGGCTTGGATAAGAACTGTTCTAATGGGAAAACTATATGATCATTTGAAAATGTTTTTGGACCATACACTAGATTATGAAATTCCCAATAATATGACGTCAATATCTTATCTAGAAATTAAACACATTATTGTTATATTGTCCGTCGGAAATCATTGATTTTGGCTTCTGCGTAGTTTTAACGGATGTATGCTCTTAACCACAGGACATAAAAAGGCAGGCTGACTAAAAATAATAATATAATTATCGATAAACAGTCTTCCTATACCATCATGTTGCACGCTGACCCAATGCACAACCCCGATACGTATTCATGATCGTTACTCCGTCGCATTGATAGCCGCTTATCGGCGCGCGCGCAGATTCCAAATACGAATTCCGGACAGCAAATACCTCATTCTGTACATGACCGCCGCGCGGTTGATACGTGTTGTGTAAATGTCCGCGGCAGATTTACGTATTGTCATCGAATGTTGGTGGATATTATTTTACTATTGCATATTTTTAAATACAATTGTTGATTCGGTTATTAGAAGATTGTTGAGTGGTATTGCGAATCTATGGGATTTGGACATAGAGGATGATTAAGTAAAAATGTTGTGATTATCTAAATAAACTAACTTATTTATTTATTTATTCAACCTGTGATATTAGTGTTGTAATTGTGTTCTTTAGTTCGGATAGTTTTATTTTAATTTAAAATGACGGAACAATCTGGAGTTATTACTATTCATCAAGTAAGTGTTTTTTATTTATTTATACTGGCTTATTTTATTTATTTATACTTTATTTTTACTCGCGGTTTTGCCCGCGCCGCGTAATAAAATAAAAAAGACCTTTTACACCACCTGCTCGATAATGGCCTTATATATATCATAAAACCATCACTTAAAGCAAATCATTCTGTCCCTAGGGAGATAATGTAGTATGGGGGATCCCTAGGGAATAATGAGATTTGAATTTGGAACGTCAAAAACCATTACTTATTTTAAATTAAAACAAAAAAAACATTATGTGAATTAAAATTTACGTACATCAAATTATTCAAAAATCAAACTGGCCACTAACAAAAAAAACGAATAAATTTTGGTTACGGACGAGTCTATAAAATAAAATAATGAAAGCGCGGGAGCGTTACATAAAATTAAAAGTATAGATCATAGAGTAGTAAATTTTGTTTGTTTTTAATCTCAAAACATGTCGAGTGATAGTAAAGATTAACTTGTAAATAATATTTATATTTCTCTAATATATAATTTGTCTTTTAACTATATCTCACTGATGGTGTAAAAAGTAGAGAATCCAACACGGGGATAAAGCTGTCTTTGTCTTGGGCGGCTTGAATTCCTCACTTTACTCAGGTTTCTATATTAACTCCCTCGCAATGCTCGGGAGTTAATTATATAAATCCCTCACTAACGTTCGGAATTAAAACTTAGCAACCTTCGTTTCGTTCGGAATTCAACATGACACCCGCGACTTAAAGACACTGCTTTATCCCCTAGTCACATAATCTACTATTATTTCCCATTACCCCATAATCATCAAATCATTTCTCCTGCTCAGGATGGAGCGAGGGGTGTCAGGCTGTTACTGACTAAAACCACCTGTATTCTTTCAGTTACCCTATCCCTCTCAGGGCCGCGGGAACTGTTTCGAAAAATCCCACATCATCATCATCATCATCATTTCAGCCGAAAGACGCCCACTGCTGGACATAGGCCTCCCCCAAGCGTCGCCACAACGACCGGTCCTGTGCGTCTCGCATCCATTGGATTCCAGCGACCCTGACCAGGTCATCGGTCCATCGTGTGGGAGGCCTTCCAACGCTGCGTCTTCACCATAGGCGCGGGCTAGCGGACGGCGAGCAATGGGTAGCTTGCCGTCCGACCGTCCGGTAATCGTCCGGACCGAGCCCAAGTCGTTGACGGCCCGTACTTTTCCACGCGCGCCTCAAGATGTCAGCAACTGTAGGGGCCCAGCAGGGTCGAAGCCTACTAGAGCCAAGGTTCTAATTCTGAAAGGAAGACTCGGCCCTGGTAAGAAAGGCTACGAAGGAACAGGAGTGGGTTTTTAGTCAGCAAAAGTCTGACACTATCTCTCGCTCCACCCAAGAACGGGGGATGTCATAAAATGATTTTCCCACCGTAAAAAAAAATAAACGCGGTCGCCACTCCAGAACCTTTCCACACAAAAAAAAAACCCACAGTTTTGACGTTATTTATGACCAGAAGAAGCCCTATCACGATTTTTTAACACGATCCATTCGAGGACCTGAACTGAACTGTTAAAGGGATGGAGCTTAACACTTGAATTAGTACAAATACTTATAGGGCTTAATAGAAAAGGTCTTGTAAATTATTTAAGTACTGGTTGAAACTCTTGGGCCGTGGGGTCCGAGTGCTCATACGCTTTTTAAAGAACTGTTCAAACGCTTAGTTGACACTTAGTGTGACCCAAGGGCTGGCTTTTACCTCGGTCAGAGACTAAGCATTGCCATACAACGTGGCAATGCCGCCAGCCTTTTGGGCACACTTCCAGTCGACAGCGATGCGGAGCAGTTTTATGACGCCATAATTTTAGTTAGGAGTAACCTTTAGTGTATATAGGGTGACTGGCAATTAATGTACGATACTTAAGCACGTGATTGTGCTCATGATAACAAACAATTTTCATTATGGGAGCAAAGCCGAAATCGCGAAAAAAATATCAGCTGTTCAGTACATTAGGCAAACATAAATATACTGAACAGCTGTTTTTTTTTCGCGATTTCAGGTTTGTTCCCATAGTAAAAGTTGTTGGTTATCATGAGCACAATCACGTGCTTAAGTATCGTACACTAATCAACAGTCACCCTATATATATAGTTTTAATTAGTTAAGTGTTTTTGTATATCATTTTGTATATATATAAATGTTATTGTGTTAAAATGTAACTTCATTATTTAATTATAAAATAAATAGATAGTTTAAGTAAAGTCTCAATAAATAATATTCATAAACAACAAAGTTATAATTGTTTGTTTATGTCCCAAAATTTCACTCAATTTATGGAAACATTGTACAGGCTATTGATTTATGAATGAATAAATGACGATCAAAATGGAAAAACACTGCGCGTAGTATTTTCTAGTAGCAATTATTATGAATGATTGATTCTATTATAGCATAATCAGCCTTTTAATGTTCCCACTGCTGGGACTCAGGCCTCCTCTCTAGGAGAGGGAATGGGCCAATCCACCACGCGGGCCCAGTGCGGATTGGTCACATGTCTTTGAATTTTTGGTTCTAGGACATGCCGGTTTCCTCACGATGTTTTCCTTCAGCGTTTTGAGAGCAGCGGTGATGAAATATATTACACAAAGTAATGCGCCTGGCTGGGTTTGAACCCGCGACCTACAACTCGTAAGTCGAGCAGTGGTGGCCGAATGGTAACGGCCCCGACTTACGAGTTGTAGGTCGCGGGTTCAAACCCAGCCAGGCGCATTACTTTGATTCTATTATGAATTTATTAATTATGACAAATTTTTGTGGACAATTTTGGGATTTTGTTTTTTTTTTTTACTTTAGAATACAAAAATATGATCAGTAGGATAACGGGTACGGATAGAAACCTATTTTTTTTTGTAAGTACTAATTAAAAAATAGAAAGAAAGAAAAAAATTTTTTTTTGGCACGCATGTATTACACACACTGTAAAAACAAAATTTAAGACAACAAAAACAAAAACACTGACACAATGACAATCTCACGGCTGCGCCAAATAGGTCCATTTTAGCAAAAATGCCAGACAACTACATGCTAATCAGTGGTAGTTGCCTGACGCTGGTTTTCAACTGAACCTTATTGAGAGTGAACGGCAGTTATTTACTTATTAGTATTGTGTGTGAGGTCCCTCTTTCTCGCTCGCACGACTGACATTTTTACACGTCATGTTAAAGCCCTGGGGGTCAATTTCAAGATCGTAAAGAAATCTGCGGCGTCAATCTTTATACTGATAGCATCACTCAAACGGTCACGTGTATGTCATTTATTTACTTACTATATTTATCTTTTATATAGTCAATATGAAGCGTTAACATGTACCTAATGCTATAGCGTTGTCAAGTAATGTGTTCCGGGTACAGTCAGTTTTTAGGGTTCCGTACGCAAAGAGTAAAACGGGACCCTGTTACTAAGACTCCGCTGTTTGTCTGTCTGTCTGTCACCAGGCTTTATCTCATGAACCGTGATAGCTAGACAGTTGAAATGTTCACAGATGATGTATTTCTGTTGCCGCGCTATAACAACAAATACAGTTCAATTCCCGAATCAAGTTACGAAGATTTTTCCGAATAGCAACAATTTTTTAGTGACATCTACAAATAAACTTGCTTCATGCTAAATTTCAGGATTCTAGGTCAACGGGAAGTACCCTATAAATTTTGATTTTGAGTGTCGAAAAACACGTTTTTTTTGCGACACAAACGGTCATATATATTTTTTTTCATAAACCTTTAGGTTTGATTTTTTCACAGTTTCAAGGGACCGCAGACTTGAGTATATGGTTTTAATTTCAACTCGATATGTCTATGCATTCCCGAGATAAAGGGTCTTGACAGACAGACGGAGAACAAAGTGATCCTATAAGGGTTCCGGTTTTTCCTTTTGAGGTACGGAACCCTAAAAAATAAAAGAAATATGGCGATTGTTTAGGAAGAAGTATTGCAAAGACTTAATCTCTTGGCGATTTATTGATACTATAAAGTAATTCCCGATCAAATCCGATCCGCTGGAAGCGAGACGTACAGGACCGTTCATTGTGGCGACACTTGGGGGAGGCCTATGTCCAACAGTGGACGTCTTTCGGCTGAAATGATGATACTTTTTTTTTTCTTTTTTTTCACACAACTATCACACAACGCCGTCTAGTCCTAAGCTAAGCAGAGCTTGTGTTATGAGTACTAGACAGCTGATAAACATACTTATATATTTCTAAATACATACATATTATAGATAAATTACACCCAGACACAGAACAAATTAATCAAACTAATTTAACATTTATATAATATGCACTTTTTACTACTCATATGTCATATTATCAATATGCGGACGTAACGACAAAAAATTGGCAACAAATCAACATAATCTAGCTTGTAATCATCACACAACAATTTATGAAGGTGTAAGTTGTATGTATCTCTGTTTGTTTATACCCCTATGCTCAAACGGCTGAACGAATTTGGATTAAAAAAAAGACGTGTGGCACTCGGGGACTGCCGCGGTAAAGCTATTGCATAGCATTTTGTATCAACTTATGCAATTATAATTATTTATTTATTTTATTTATTATTTATGCAGTAACAATACGGCTAGTTGCACGCACACAAACACCGTGTCGAAGACTGCCGAAAAGAAACGACGTTAGACAATGCACGGCCTTCAAGTGATAAAACCTTTCGGTTTTAAGATTCAAAAACTGTCTTGGTTCAAAATAACTATATTACAGTATATTACACTTTCATAAATTCACAGAGTACACTTATAAGTTATAACTCATCAAATAGACAACCAACTCGCTTCGCGGCTCAATTCCGACTGACTGTCGTTGCTTGTTGGAACGTAAAAGTGTACTCCCCACTCAAACGGCAAACGAACGACATTTCGTCACAACGACCGGAAGTCAGAATTTAGTCATTTACAAAGTGTAATAACAAATTAAATACAAACATTTGGAAAATTCACATTAAAATCATTAGAAAATTCACATTAAAATCAACATGTTTTATGGAAGATGGAACAATATTTAATATTTTATTTTAATACAACTTCCGTAATAATCTAGAAGTTTTGGGTAGAATTCATAACTTTTATTTATGAAATAACATAAAATATCCAAAAAGACATGCAATATTTACTCACAATTAAACATGTACTTTCAACAAGCTAACAATTCGTCCATCCTGACAAATTTCGCGACCCCGCGAAAACAAAGTAATTTCAAGAATTCATTGAGGTTACACAATTCAATAATCATAATTTTATTAAGTAATTATACAATCATAAATATTAATATATTTTCTAACAATCATATTTTTTTATAGAGATCACAATAAGTCACTGAAAAAATTATAATTTGCACCTCAAACTAATATTTGCTCATAGCGGTTTATCTTAATGCGCACATTGCTCTTCCAGGATCATATTCGCTCATAGCGACTGATATTGTTGTGTGCACATAGCACTTCGAAGATATTCGCTCATAGCGACTGATATTGTTGTGTGCACATAGCACTTCGAAGATATTCGCTCATAGCAACTGATATTGTTGTGTGCACATAGCACTTCGAAGATATTCGCTCATAGCGACTGATATTGTTGTGTGCACATAGCACTTCGAAGATATTCGCTCATAGCAACTAATATTGTTTCGTGCACATTGCACTTTTAAAGTGTTCGCTCATAGCGACTTATATTATTGTGTGCACATTGCACTACAAAACCATTCGCTCATAGCGGTTTGACTGCCATTGCACTACCAGCTACACTCACGCTCATAGCAGTGTAGGCTGACAATTTGTGTACTGCACAGTTTTTAATTGAATGACACAAATCAGATGAACTCACAATCAATGATATTACTCAAAGATATTATATATTCTACATGACAATATATGTATCGCATTTATACACATACACATAAATGTCGCACAACGTTTATATAAAACGCTACATGAATTAATCGTCATTACTATCGGTACTATCGCTAGTAGACGATTCACTACCTTTATTATTAAAACAAAGCCAAGGATGTATTTTATCGATAGAAAATACACCCTTATACTTTAACGTCCTTTTTTTAGTAATAGGAGTATCTACGACCTCATACCTATCGTTGACTAAAACTTTAGTTATTTTGTATGGTTCCAAACATTTCGGTAATAGTTTTTTGCTTTTACCAACAGTATGTGCCACTCTTTCGACTCTCACTAAGTCTCCGACCTTAAAGTCTATCGGTTTTTTCCTTTTTTTATCAAATCTATATTTTTGTTTTTGTTGCGACTTTTTTGTATATTCATTTACTTCATCCCTAATCTTACGTAACTTTTCACAACCAGCGTTTACCAAATTTTCGTCCAGAGAACTTTCAACCATATCATTATCTATTTCAGAAACTAGACTACCTTCTTTGATCCCAGTAAGTCTTAACCCAAACAAGGTCTCTGAGGGAGTTTTACCTGTGCCTTTGTTTACAGTATTATTCAATCTCCATTGTACTTGTAATAACCAGTCATCCCAAAGCTTTTCGTCCTTGCCATGGTTTTGTGAAGCTAAAGAATCCAAAATGGTTCGGTTATACCGCTCCACTTGGCCATTCGCTCTGGGTGAAGCAACTGCATTCTTTATGTGATTAACTCCTACTTCGGTGAGAAAACTTTTAAATTTCGAACTTGTAAATGAAGTGCCTCTATCACTAATCAAGCGTTTTGGCAACCCAAACGTCCCAAAATAGTCTCTGAGAACTATGATGGTGGTAGTGGACTTAGTGTTTTTAACCGCCTTCAGAACAATAAATTTTGTAAAAGACTCTACAATCACTAAAATATAACAATTCTTCCTTTTTGATCTTACAAATGGGCTGACATGGTCAACATGGATGGTGTGAAAGGGTGCAGTGTCCTTGGGTATAGGGTGCAAAAAACCTTGTTTTTTTTTTTCAGATGGGAAATTATTGTGAGCACATTCTAAACATGAATTTACATATTTTTTTATAAACTTTCGCATGCGAGGAAACCAATAATGCTGTTTAATTTTATCTAACGTTTTATCAAACGCAAAATGACCTATGTCATCGTGCTTCTTCTGTAGTACCTGCCATCTACAGTCCTTTGGCACCACCCATCTTAATCCGTCTTCAGTTATTCTATACAGCCTTTCTCGTTTAAGTACAAAATTCTTGCGTATCTCTATCATGTAATCAAATTCTTTATCAGAAAGGATTTTTTTTTATGCGTTGTATTTCAGAGTCCTCTAATTGTACAGTCGTTAACCAATCATCTGTTATCGTCATAATATCAAAAGCGTCAATAGCCTGAATTATCCCCGCGTATTCCGTAGTCGGATTCCTACACAACGCGTCAACGTGAATCATGCCTTTACCAGATTTATATACTATGTTACAATCATACTCCTGAACCAAAGTCCACCATCGCGCCACTCTAGGTATCATGTCACGTTTTAAAAATGTCGCCCTAAGCGAATTACAGTCTGTCAAAATGGTGAAGCTTAATCGTTTTCCTATTTAGGGCCCGGTAATCTACGCAAAGCCTCTTATCGCCAGTTTTCTTTTTCACTAACAAAACAGGACTCGCGTATGGTGATTGGGACTCTCTTATTATGTCATATTTTAAGAGTTCTTCAACCATAACTCTCACCTCCTCCCGTTCTGAATGGCTCAACTTGTATGGTCTATAAACGACTGGTTCTATGTCTCCCTAACTGAATATTCATTTCCGTAACTTTTGTATGACCTAGTTCAGACAAGTCTTTGGCAAAACAATCCCGATATTTGTTCAAAGTATTAAATAATTTGATTTAAATTTTATCGATATTAAGGTCATCCAAGATAAATGGCGATTTTGTGACACCGTTTTGAACCTCTGTTACCCTATTAACGCATTTTACGTTATTGTTAATTTGTATAGCAGAGGCTCGAGCTAATACTTGCCCCTCTCTAAATTGAATTAGTCTACTATAAGTACCAATTTCTACACTATAATTAAGACGATGGCCATTTTCAACGAAAACCACTCCACTAAAATCGTCATCAGTAAAGACCTTCACAGATACACAACCTTCAGCCATAACAGATTTGAAACTTTTTAGAACTAGTCGCCTACCATCTTTTACCCGTTTATCAGTGATCATCAAGTCCTTATCAGATTTAAACACCCATATGTGGGGTTGCTCAATAGCAGTCTGTCCAATAAGTAAATCATAGTTTAGAAAATTATCAAGCACAACAACTACCTCCACATGCATTATCAATAATTATTGAAATCTTAGTTTTACCTAAAGCCTTCACGAATGTATTGCCAAAACCTTTAAGAGATGGCAAATTATTTACTTGCCATTTTTCGCATGGAATAATTTTCTTCATAATGGATTCTTTAATTAACTCTTTGAATGCCGGAAGCGTAGATCTACGCGAGACACAATGTTTTTTAATTGTGTCTCTAATAGCCGGCATACGAAAGGCTAAAGTACACTGACTACCAAAATCTACATACCCTGTTAAGAATACATTATGTAATTTGTCGTCTACTTTTACATCCCCGCTGTTATTTAGTCATAACGTTTTAACTTCGGCTTTTTCTACCCAAACACTCCTGTTGCATTCAGGATAATCATGGCCAATGCGTTTACATTTTTGGCACTTAACAATAGGTTTTTTACATCCTGACACTACATGACCTGTTTCGTGACAGTTAAAATATTTTGTGACTCTACCTAAATCATTTTTTTCAGGTTTACGCGTTTCATTTACAGAACGTACTGGTTTCTTATTGATCTTGTCTAATCTCTCATGTTTAACACCTCTTAAATAACCCAATAGTTTATCGGCATCCTCAAAACGTACTGCTTCTGCTCCGTATCGAACCGACCTGTCATCTATCCCATAAACAATGCAGTCAATAGCGTTCCTACCAACTATACCACACCGGTTTAAGGCTATTAACTTTTCATAATAGTACTCTTCTAAGTCATCGCCAAACTTTGCCCTTTTAGCTAACATTTCAGTTAGCAAATGCCCGTAATTCTCATAGGACGGAAAAGCAGATTGAAGTTTTTTTACCCATTCGTCCCATGATAATAATACTGATGGCTGCCCTTCGTACCACTTCTTTGTAGTACCAACAAGCTTAGGAGCGTAGTGAGCAGTCTGCTTACTGTCCCAGCCATAGATCTCAGAACATTCTTTAACTTTATTCAACCAAGTCACAATTGTTTGGTTTTTTGATTTAGGATTGTTATCGATGGATGCTCATCAGAGCCCATGACGACTAATGCCGGAGTTCCTCAGGGGTCTGTTCTCTCTGCAACTCTCTTCCTGCTGCATATCAACGATCTGCTGATGCCCGGTATCTATGGGTATGCAGATGATAGCACAGTTGTAGAGAGATACCTGCCAGGTGCTCGAGCTAGTAAGGAGCTAATCCGGTCCGAAAGAGAGGCTATGGTAGAGCGTACGAATGTCTCACTTCAGGCAGTCTCCAAGTGGGGTGAAGCCAATCTGGTGGGATTCAACGCCGCCAAAACACAGGCGTGTCTATTCACCGCTAAAAGGACCCCGTTCACCTTGGCTCCTGTTTTTCAGAATGTATCCCTGGAGTACACCGACCGCCTTCAGCTCTTGGGAGTTGAAATTTCCTCAGACCTTAACTTTGGGCAGTTCATTGAGTCCAAAGCCAAGGTAGCTGCTAGGAAACTCGGTGTATTTGCGAAGGTCCGGCGGTACTTCACACCAGGACAGCTTTTAATGTTATACAAAGCACAGGTCCGTTCGTGTGTAGAGTACTGCAGCCACATATGGGCTGGTGCTGCAAAATGCCACCTGGCAGCTTTGGATTCGGTGGAAAGGCGTGCAAAGAGGCTAATTGGTGATCCAGATCTGGTTAATTCCAATCTACAAAGTCTTGAGCACAGGCGTAGGGTAGCCAGCCTTTCGGTGTTTTACAGAATGCATTTTGGAGAGTGTGCGCAGGAATTGCATGACTTGATTCCACCATCTCATTTCTACCATCGGACAAGCCGACGAACGGCGACCCTTACGTTGTTGAAACCTCTACGGTCCGGACCAATATACCGCGTACATTGAGGGACTGGAATAATTTGCCTGCTGCGGTTTTCCCGTCCGATTATAATTTGGGTCTCTTCAAGGCTAGAGTGAATAGGCTCTCAATGAATTAGTGCGCCTCACCATCAACGATTGCATTACCACTTACCATCAGGTGGGATCGCAGTCAAGCACTGCTACTACTTCTTGCCTGCATCGCCGCCCTGGATGGCGATCGTCTGGATCTGCCCCGTTTGGAGCCTCGACTATCGGTGCGGTGCGCAGCTGATGAGTGCCGACTTTGCCTTGAGCCTCGATCACGTGTCCGGGATCGGCTGCGTCTCGAGGTGTGTCCCAGCACAACGCTAGGAGACCTCACAGTGGATCCCCGTCTACTCTCAGACCGCTGCTTAGGCATCTTCACTCGATTGTACAGTCAGTACAATGTCAAAATATCTGAAATAATTAAAACAACGAGTATCTATTTCACATAGACGTACACAATCAGGAAGCGGTAATGTTAAAACAGTTTTCAACTAAATTGCTTTAAAGCCAGTATTATTTAAAATGTTAGAAGTATAGCACGGTTTGACAATAAATAAAATACAAGTAAAGTTAACCTTAAAGTGTATAACAATTAAATTGTTTTTCTATATCAAACGTGTCATGAAACTATTCAGCGAGGGTAACGCACACCTAACGTTAATGATTTAATTATACCCGAAATACAGTTTATAGTAACTATCCCAACAAAATACAAGTAATCATTAAATGCATTAAAAACAGACAAATAAAATTCATTTTAAATAATCAATTTAACTTATCTTATTGTGGGCGTATGATCACACCAGGTTGGCAGCAATACACCAGAATTCCTTGGTGTTATCCCTGCTTCTGATTTGATAAAACCTTTCGGTTTTAAGATTCAAAAACTGTCTTGGTTCAAAATAACTATATTACAGTATATTACACTTTCATAAATTCACAGAGTACACTTATAAGTTATAACTCATCAAATAGACAACCAACTCGCTTCGCGGCTCAATTCCGACTGACTGTCGTTGCTTGTTGGAACGTAAAAGTGTACTCCCCACTCAAACGGCAAACGAACGACATTTCGTCACAACGACCGGAAGTCAGAATTTAGTCATTTACAAAGTGTAATAACAAATTAAATACAAACATTTGGAAAATTCACATTAAAATCATTAGAAAATTCACATTAAAATCAACATGTTTTATGGAAGATGGAACAATATTTAATATTTTATTTTAATACAACTTCCGTAATAATCTAGAAGTTTTGGGTAGAATTCATAACTTTTATTTATGAAATAACATAAAATATCCAAAAAGACATGCAATATTTACTCACAATTAAACATGTACTTTCAACAAGCTAACACAAGCCACACCTCCGTGCCCGTCGGAGTGGGGAGCGTGAGGTTTTTTTTCGTTACGGAATTTCTGGATTCGGTCCTCGCGCTCAAGGCCCTCGATAGAAGCTATGCAATAGCTTAAAAATGGATACACGGGTAGACCAGGTCTTGGAATCCAGGATCTGCCCAGCATAGGGTCACAATTAGGGAATTAAAAGTCTGATAAGCCCTCGCTCTTCACCTTAGAGCTAGAGAAGTCTATGAATAATTTCCCACCTCAAAGTCCTAGTGTCCACTATTTAAACTGATATTGATTATGTTCCGTTCAACTTACGATACACGACTCACGAAATTATAAAATTTGGCTACTAAGGTAAAAACTGAAAACATAAAAAACTTTTTACAAAAAAATACAACCGACTTTAAGTAAAAAAAAAACACTGAAAAGTGCAAAATAACTTTAATTTCGGAAGTCGGTGTTTCTATAATAGTTTTGTCTCTTCGTTATTTAACACCGACTGCCGAAATTAAAGTTATTTTGCAGTTTTCAGTGTTTTTTTTTACTTTGAAGTCGGTTGTATTTTTTTTGTAAAAAGTTTTTAATTTTACACTTTTTAGTTATGGTACCACCACTAAAAAGTACCCCTCAGCCAAACTTAAATACCTTATAGCCAGAGTGCATCTCATGACAATTCTAATAATCCCAAACACGGTTAGATTACATTAATTTATTACAGAGTTCCGGTGCCTAACTTCAGGCTTCATCATCAGATCAGTTCGATATATTCCCCCTCTACTTTCAGTCAGTCATCGACTACACGTATAAACAAAACAATTTTACTTGTTACGACGGTTCTGCTGTGATCCTATGAGGAGTTCTGTTCCATATCTTCGAAGTTCATGATCAGATCATAACAATATTTCTATGGGACCAACTCGGAAGCATAACATTTCAATCAAAAAAAAATTTTTCAAAATCGGCCCACAATTGACCGAGAAATCGGTGATAAAATAAATATATAAAAAACATACATTCAACCGAACATAATAACCTCCTCCTTTTTGAAGTCGGTTAAAAATTCACGAGTTCCTTATTGAGTTATTACATGTCTTTCTTATCAGTGAGGCTGTGCTGTCTAATAAATACATAGTCAGAACGGTGCGTCGTCTGAATGCAATAAAAAAAATTCTATCCCGCATGAGTAATCCCGCAATGACCGTGTGGGATCCCGCGTATGTGGGATTGGATTCCCAAGTCACAATCTAGGCTTGACGGCGCGTACTGTTCCACGCGCGCCTCAAGGAGATGTCAGCAACCGTAGGGACCCAGTAGGGTCGAAGCCTACTGGGGCCATGGGTGATGCGAAAGGATCCCCGGGGCCCTGGAAAAATAGCAAAGAAGGAACAGGAGTGGGTTTTTAGTCAGTAAAAGTCTGACACTATCTCCCGCTCCGCTCAAAAGCGGGGGATGTCATTAGATGATTTTCCTACCCGAATAAAAAAAAAGTCACAATCTAGGCTAACAGAAAAAAAACTACACTTCCAATAGCTGTTTACTCCTAAACCAGCCTTGAAATTATAATGATTTTAAAAAATCGTACCTAAACGAATGTAATGTGTTTTTTATCATCATTTTAATTAGTATTCCCTTCAAAATACCAGTTTAACCTTATTTTTTTGTCTAACTAAATCTCAAAAAAAAAAACATATTAATACACAATAACTTCAAACAGTGGCTAATAATTATTAATTATTATAATGGTTAGTAACATAATACAAATGATATCTTCACACATTAAAATTAAGTTAAACAGAAAATTAAAGTGAACAATTTTTTGTTTTACTTCCAAAATACATGGTCACTGGGCCATCCGGACGACTGAGGGGTGGTTTTGCTCCCGCACCCAATTGTGCGCTGGTGTCTAATGCCCGCTATGACCTGCCATGACCTGTGTTCTACTTAGTGTCGGTGGTGAAAAAAATATGGAAAAATTATTGGAATCGATTCAGTTACTGTTTCTGAACAATATTTAGTTTTTGAATGTACAAAAATTTCCAATGAGAAGAGTCTTAATTTGTTGTATTATATTTTGTCGTTTTACGGTAAAAAAATATGACTTCCGGCAGTCAATGTCACTTACTCATCCTTGACCTTGTAAATGACAATATTTTTTATTAATTTATACATCTCGCTATTCTCAAAACCATTTTATTTTAATAATAACTCAATTAAATATAATATGTGATAATTTTTAAAAAAATAATAACACGAATGCCATGTCAAAAAAAAAGAACTAAAAATCATAAAACAAGATGTTTGTTAATTTATAGAAAAGAGAAGAAAGTAGTCACTCATTGACTAAACACGGAATCTCGGAAACTACTTGATCTACAACACTAAAATTTTTATCACAGTCTGGGGACTTCTTATACTAATAAGTATTTTATGGGAAATGAATGGGAGTGATGTGAAATGGGTGGGTGTTCATTTATTTATCATACCTACCATATTGGATTTTTCTATAGTCTATGTTACTCGGGACGATGCAAGGATTCTAACGATACCTCATACATGTAAATCAGTCCAGTCGTTTAGAAGTTATGATGGAATAAAAAACTTACATACATACATACATGAACCCTGAAAACAACACTTCTTTTTTTGGGCAGTCGTGTAAAAATTTAGGCTAAGGGTCACAGCTTAAATGTGACGGCTAATGCGGTGATCTACATAGAGGTGAACGCAGTTATGAATGCGATCGCGAAGCGAAGCGGCGCGAATGGAACAAACAATCATTGCCATATCTTAGAACAATAGGCCTTCGGCCCCAGTTAGCAGGTATGCGCACGTTTAGGGTTGCCAGGTCTTGAAACCGAAAAGCCGGACTGACTATCATAGTTAGCCGGACATTTGGTCAAAAAAGCCGACATTTCTGTTTTTAGTCTACCATGACTTTTTAATAGCAATAAAATTCATAAAATCTTTTTAAATTCTAATGAAAAACAATACAATTAAGTGGTATAATTGCTAGACTAATTGCATGAGCGCTCTGCTTGTGCCAGCGAGACAAGGTAAGGCAGAACTCGTATGATAATTCGAAACAAAATTGTCAAATTTAAAAACCCTAACAAAAGCTGGACTGGCCGGACTCCGCCTAATTTGGCCGGACTAGCAACTAAAAAGCCTGACCTTGTCCGGCTTTATCCGGACGCCTGGCAACGCTACGCACGTTCAAAGTACATATATGACCGGAGATCGCTCTGCAGATTCCCGACGCCCGGGACATCTCCTGTCTTGGCGGCTTGGGCCTGAGGATATACTCGTACGTTCCCTCACTCTTGTGGCCGTCTTCTTCCTTAGCATTACTGCCTCGTAGAAGGTTGCGACGCATCTCATTCCCTCTCGCCCCGGACCATGTCCTGAACCAGGGCCCTGCGCGAGAGTTCCAGCGGAGCATATCGCATCTAGTGACAAAGGGTGCTTTTTGTGGTAGAACGACGGGGAGTGTCGAGACTCTTTCGAAAAATCCAGCAGTTCAAGGCGTTATGGAATCGTCTTGGACAGATCGATGCTCGTTCGTTCTCTGTATATCAAGAGGCTTCTGCACTGTAATATGACAATTGCAGATTGATATTGTATTATAATCTTTATAAGGAAACTTGCTGACCCCACCTTGTATTTATCTGTGTCACGGGTTTGTCGATAAAGGCGTATAATTCAATACAATATCGGCGACAGGTCGTGTCATGCTATGTAAACTCGTTAAAAAATAAAAGGCCCGTTTTAACATTTGAGAAATACCCTAGAATGTAACTTATAGCGACATCTATGGCGTCACATAAGAACTAATCCTGCATCGCGTAATTAAAGTTCTCCGCCCGATTGGAACATATAGAACAGCCCGAAATCATCTATCGGGCAGTTGGCCACCAGACATAACACCCGTCTGGTCGGAGGATCCTCCCTTTTCAACGGAGGTTTGCGGGACTTTGCTATCTGTTCCACATACCTCCAAACTGGTGACCCCGACGTGAACGTCGTGTAACGAAACTGAAAGATACAATAAAATAATAATTAATTACGGCGCGTTAAATAATATGATGGAAAATATTGCGAGTATAGTTTTTGCGTATTTTTTAGTATTCGTTTTGACAGATGTCAAACGAGTCTTTTATTTTTTACTTTGGTGCAGCTGACATTATGCGTATATACTTAGACTAGCTACCCGGCAAACGTTGTTCTACCATATAAAAAATTAAAGGAAAAATGGGGATGTAGGTAGGGAGGTAGTAAATAGTAATGTTGCAACAGAACGCTTCCGCTTCTGCAGAATTAGTTCCGTAAGCTTTTTCACTTCCGTTTCTGCTTCTGCTTCCGCAAAATTTATAACAGAACTCTAAAGGGGGGGCGGTACATGGGGGGGGGGGGCGGTACACAAACGTGTCGCAAACGAGTTTCTTTATTATTATATTTTTTTTGTTCATTCTGCGCATCACCGCGCCTCGTGACATGATTACGACCGACGTAAACCTGTTGTTTATAAAAAATAAAATTGTGCTTTTTCTTTATAGTATTAACACTTCCGCTTCCGTTGCATCACTAAAAAATAGCCTATAACCTATTCTCGGAACTACCAAATACTTCTATTCTGTCCTGTCACCCGTCACGCTAATTCCCTTTTCTTTCATATCACTCCTCACACAGTCCATCCATCTTTTCTGGTCTCCCCCCTCCTTCTCCATCCATCCATACATGTTTACTCATAACTCTTTTTAATAACTTGCGTTTCATCCCTCTTCTTCACATGACCATACCAAGACAAACGATTCCCTTTCAACTTTTCAGTCAATGACGCCACTTTCAAACTTCCTCTATTACACTCATTTCGCACTTTATCCCAGGGGCGCCGACTCCTTGGGTGCTCGGGGGCTCGACCACCCATGAGAAATAAGCAGTGGGTGCCGAGCACCCCTGAGAATAAACATCAAGAAACAGATCAGTAATCGCCTTTTAGGTTAAGTATAAATTATAATATTTATTGATACTAAAAACTAGTTCCATATTTATATTTTTATCAAACATAATTGGTAATTAAGTACGCAGTATGTAAGTAGGACATTTATTTATTTGTCGGTCGATCAGTGTGCATTTCTCTTGTCACACGTCACCACTTTTTCGAGTCCATCAAATGAGCACGAGCACCCATGAGGTTTTCTACTAGCCGGCGCCCCTGCTTTATCCATTCTCGTCACACCACACATCCATTTCAACATTTATCATCTCCACTACATGCAATCTTTTTCATCCGTCTTTCACAGCCCAACATTCCGATCCATACAGTATGACAGGCCTTATCACGGACTTGTAGATTTTACCCTTCAAATTTAGGGGCATCCGTGGGTTACAAGTTGTTCCAGTGACCTTTCGCCATTTCATCCATCTCGAGTTGATCCGATGTGTTACGTCTCAGTCTACCTCTCCTTTACATCCCCTTGGACAAGCGATCCGAGGTACCGAAAGTCGGAACAGATTGGTATGGGCGTTCTGGCGAGAGCTAAAGGCACACACAGCACTGGAGAAACTGCCAAATTGTGTAGTTTTGTACAAAATATTATTTAAAAATAAATCGCAAAATTGCAGATATAACTTTTTTCACCTTGCACCTGTCGAATTAAAGTTAATAAAAACTGTTGTTTACATAAAATTTAGTTGTGCTTATGCTTCATCAACATTAAAATCAAATTACTCAACAACGTTAAAATTACTAAACAAGCGGACTTTGTATGCTATTAGGTATTTTGTTGAATACATTGTTTCCATGTAGTTTTTGACGTGACAACGTCTTATAATTCGATGGAGCCGGCTGCACGCACGAAAAAGTATGACGCGTGCGGCGTTACCTCGCTCTGAGGCGTTCCATTTAAGGCTTGAAGTGCAAACGAGAGCGCGTTCGGCCTCCGCGTTCGGCAGTGTTCGACATCTGCCTCTCTCCTACTTCAGTGAGCGATGCGTCTGCGTCGTGACAACTGCTATAGAATAATACATTTACATGTTTTCGTCAAGTATAAAGTGCAGTGAAAAGTGAATGTCGTGTTAATTGTTTATTTGTATTTATGCGTACAAATAAATGTAACACGTTGTCACGTTCAACTGTCGTCAGTAAACCGACTTTACAGACAACCGATTTTTTTTAACTGTTTTAAATTCACTAACTACTGCTTTTGTTCTTCATTTTCAACTGGCTGATACGGTGGAGTCTCAGATCCCTAATTATGATATACTAGCTTTTGCCAGCGGCTTTGCCCGCGCGAAAAAGGTTTTTCTATACAAACTTTGGACCCCCGTTTCATCCCGTTAGGGGGTAAATTTTGGAAAATCCTCTCTTAGTGCTCGCCTACGTCATAAAAGGAAGCCTTGTGCAGAATTTCATGTTCCTAGTCCCAGTAGTTTCGGCTGTGTGTTGATATGTCAGTCAGTCAGTTTCTCCTTTTATATATATAGATTATATAGATTAATCTAGATATATAAAAGGGGAAACTTTTTTTTTAAATAGTTTAAAGTAGTGCTTGACTGCGATCCCACTTGATGGTAAGCAGTGATGCAATCGTTGATGGTGAGGCACACTAGTTTATTAACTGATTGACTGACATATCAACGTACAGCCCAAACCACTGGCTTCCTTTTATGATGCAGGCGAACACTGAGAAAGAGTTTTTGGAAATTCAACCAGGGGGTAAAAAGGGGGAATTGCGTTTGTGCAAATGCAAATCTCATTCCATGTGTCAGTATACTTACCTCTCATTTATCACAAAAAAGTTAGACTGCGATTCCACCTGATGGTAAGCAGTGATGCATCAGAGATAGTCATATATCAGCATTATATACGAATATTTTTGACTCCTTCCGCACAGGTACGGGCGAAAGGGAATGTCTAGAATACTGACTAACCCACCTGTGTTTCTTTGGTTTCGAACTATCTCGCAGTTCAGCTCCCCTAGCCAAGTTGATAATCTGCAATCGAAAACTAATCAAATGTATGGGAATGACATCATCTCAACGTTAAGTCACGTGGTCAGAACAAACGAATAGAAAATTTGTAGCCAAGTTCACATCGTTCAAAATGATAGAATGAATTATTATCGTTTCTACAATGTTCAACGCTACATCCTTTGTTATTGTCGAACGACATTGTAGAACGAGCGGCCGACTCAGGCGCGTCAACATGGCTACCAACTTATCGTTTTCTACAATTGCTGAAACCGAGGCGTTACCGATTGGAGAACGGAATTCGACACGAAACGGTTGTAACTTGGCTAGGGGGGCAGGGCTGTTACTCATTTCAATTGCAGCGATGCACCCGGTAGCGGACGCACCAAATGCCTGACATGCCATAGCTGAAATTTCATGGCTGCGATTCCGCGTACGTTTTAGTTTTAAGTAACAGTGACGTAGACAAACGTCTAGCGTAATAATAATAATAATAAATTTATTGTTCTCTCTTCACAAAGGTTTCCTTAACTAAGTAATCTATTATACATATACAAGTGAGTAAGAAGCTCCTTTGCAAGAGACTGGAGTCCGTACTAGGGAGACCCTGTGTTACGGATCTCCAGGCCCTCATCCTAAAGAATACGAGAATATACCTACAAGTCGATGGGAAACATCATTTATATTAAAAACATGAAGGAAGAACAAAAGAGTTGATAAGTGTTTCTATGCGTGTGGGTTGTGCTTGTGAGCGTGTTAGTGTGTAGTGGTAGTGTGTAGTGGTGTACTCGTTTGATTACCAGATTCCTCAGGGTTTAGGGCTATGACAAGACTAAAAGTAGCTGTTCGGTACTATCATAGTCCAGATTTTGCAGCCACTTCGATAGTTTTGCCTTACATGATTGTTTGGAAAGGGGGTATATTGACAATATCTTGTTTATTTTAGTATAAAGATAGTTGCTCAGAAACGTGTAGTGATGGCGCGCGAATTTTGTGTGTGTTTTTATAGACGGACACACTGCATACCTACGTCGCTTGTTTTCAAAAACTGTGGGATTATAATTAAGTTGGGAGTGTTTGCGGAGGGTGACATTCAAAACATATAGCTGGCGCACCGTCAAGACACCAGTGAGTGCATAGAGGTCTTTGGTTGGATGTAGGAATGGCAAGAAGTTACCAACTTTCAGAACTGCCCTCTGCGCACGCTCGAGTCTTAGCATATATGTTCTATTTGCACCACCCCAGATGGTTACGCAATATGTAATCACCGACTGACACAGTGCAAGATAAACCATTTTAATAATATCTGGGTCAGCAACTTGACGTAGGCTTCGGAAAATAAATATTAACTTGCGGGTCCTCGAGACCAGAAGATTGATATGGGGTTGAAAACTGAGCGCGCTGTCAATTATGACACCTAAGTATCTAATCGAATCAGTTGTGTGTAAGGTGGGGCAGGAGCATTCGGAAAAGTGCGAGGCACAGCTAGCGAGGTGAGCCCTAATGACTAGCGAATAATAATGTGTTACTATGGCTTACTATTATACAATCGGGAAAGACTATCCACTTGACACTTTTCCAAGAGTGCCATCGAATGATCCTTCGAAGATCCGTTTAAACGATCTTGCCATATCATCAGACCAATAATTTTTTATAGGTTTGAGGCCATGAAGTGATCAATTCTAAGATCTGGCCAAGACGTCTGTATGTTTATTTATTATTTATTTAATTATGTACACACAAACACTTAAAAAAATGAAAAGAACAAAAGCAGATAGAAGAGCACAAAGGTACTGCTTATTTCAAATGAAATTTCTTCCAGCAGACCTGCGACAGAAGAGTTGGATGAGAGATGTAGACACAGTGTATACAAATAAGTTAGAAAATTAAAAATATACTATATTATCTAAATCTATATATATAAAAATCAATGCCACTTTTCGTTGTAATTTTATAACTCAAGAACGGGCTCCCCTATCAAACCAAATGTTTAGGCTTTGTTCGTACTATTTAGTAGATGGTTTATGTGAAGTTTGCACAAAATCGGTCGAGCGGTTCTTCAT
Organism: Mythimna impura; assembly: GCA_905147345.3. Lineage (NCBI taxonomy): Eukaryota > Metazoa > Arthropoda > Insecta > Lepidoptera > Noctuidae > Mythimna > Mythimna impura. The sequence continues at coordinate 3,502,372 of LR990365.1, read as the reverse complement.
TTATTACATTTTTTGTAACAAATGAATTCAATAAATGGCGGATCATTTTGTTAATGGGGATTTTGCTGACAAATTGAAACTTGTAGGGTAGAGTAGGGTTAAGTGGGGTAGAGTAGGGTAGGGTAGGGCAGGGTAGAGTTGGGTAGAGTAGTCAGTTGACGGGAGCGAAGCCGCGGGCAAAAGCTAGTTAAATAATATATAATAAAACATAATTATATATATCAATAACAGTATATAAAACACATAAATAAGTACAATACATAAACTAAATTATAAAAATATATATCTATAAAATATAACTTTACGAGATGGTAGAGAAGTAATGTTCTTTGACTAGCTTCTTGAAGACAGATACACTTTTAGCGTCACGGATCTTAGCTGGAAGTGAGTTGTATGTTTGTTTGTTTAGTACTCCTTCACGCTTTGGATGAAAATTGTAACACGGGTGGGCCATGTCCAGGATTATCTAGCACATAGGAGACTCTTTATCCTGAGGTTATAATCCTTTGGGATAATTTCCTAATTTTACGCGGGCGAAATAGGGATGGACGATATACATCGATGTATTGTAAACGCTCTATATACAATAACGATGCATCGTATTGATCCGATGTATTGTTGATACTTTAACATCTAATATATCGATATCTTTTGTTCGATGCATCGAATACGCATAGGTACTATAAAATGGTGGATAGTGTCTATGAGTATGACGTTTCGTGAATTGGAACGTAATAATCAGTTCAGCTATAAAGCCAGATTAGCCAGTAAGTTGTGGAATATTATATTTATCGTCTTGGTATTTTTGGTCTTGGGGTTATGTTCCCTTTACCGCGGAGATGGCAAATTCAAACTTACAACCATTTATCCGATCGAGTTTCTGATATGTCAATGTTTTCGATACATTTTTAGCTGTTTCTTTAAGGTCTAAACATATCCATTGCGAAAAACAAATCGATGTTTTGGAAACATCGATGTATTACATTGGAAACACATCGATGTATATTTTAAATGTCCATCCCTAGGGCGAGTTTCGAGTCCAGAATTGTGAGCGACCACGTTTCAGTGCCATATTATGTCATCATCACTGACAACACTGCACATTGGTCATACAATACAGTCATAAAGTAGGGTATCTTATAATAATCTTTAGGCGCGGTTCCCTATCACCTGGTAATCAGGGAACATTAGATAAACCAGAGTTATCGTTGTTAACCTGAAAAATGGACTCGTCATATGACACGTTTTTCTTTTCGGTGGGAAAATCATCGCTCTTTTTGTGTCAGACTTCTACTGACTAAAAACCCACTCCTGTTCCTTCGTTGCCTTTTTTTACCAGGGCCGAGTCTTCCTTTCAGAAGCAGACCCTTGGCCCCAGGCTTCGACCCTGCTGGGCCCCTACGGTTTGCTGACATCTCCTTGAGGCGCGCGTGGAACACTACGCGCCGACGACCACTTGGGTTCGGCCCGGACGGCTACCCATTGCTCGCCGTCCGCAAGCCAGCGCCTACGGTGGCTGGAAATCGGAATCGGGATCGCGGCGGCTAGGGCGTGAGGGCCGTTCCCTCGCGCGTACGGCCGCCTCCTTTGCTAGCATTACTGCTTCGCAGAAGGAGGCGACTGCCTGAAGAGTCACCGCAGCAGGGTTTTATTCAGTAAAGCATTGTTTAGACCAAAATGTATTGTCGGCCGCGTTCACACTGGAGCTGACAGTGAGCATACTCACCGTCGTCGGTGGACAATACGCTTGGTGTGAACGATGCTTTAAAAAAAGTCATTTAATAAATTATCTCCAAAAAAAGGGTGAAATGACAAATTAAATTAAGCAAAAATCACGTAATTATTGTACTTCATCAATTATTCGAAACCGTCACAGTCAGTTGTCATAGGGCCACAAAATAGATAAGTATTTTGTGATAGGGCTTCATTAATTTAAATAGTTAATTATTCAGTTCAACAACCCCTTATCAAATCGCACCCATGAATCATGCAAATTAATGAAAATAACTTTATAATTGTTGAATAACAAAGGATTTCAACCTACGACCTTTTACTATCAATATTTAAATGGCTGCTAAATAAATGTAATTTTATACATATTTCAGACAAAGTCCGTTGATGGCTAAATACACACAACTTGAAAATTATAGTCCATTAGCGGAAAATAGTGAGTCAATCAGTGCTACTGCAAAGTTAAGGCTTATTCGTAATGGGGTAAAAATTATAACATTATTATTAAAGCAAACTTTTTACTACACAGTACGTTCAATTAAGTAATTATTTTAAAATTTAATCATAATCGTCAGAATTTTCACTTTTATTTCTAAGAATAGGCGAGGTATTTATTTTTAAAATTAACAGAAGACGCGTCCGTTCTAAGCGGTGTGGCTAAGCTAAGTGATGACGATGACGTCACTATTTTCTTAACGCGAATGAGTTTTTAAGGGTTCCGTACCCAAAGGGTAACAGAATAAAATAAATATTTAAGTGGGGCTATTATACAAAAAGCGTGTTTTTTTTGCCTTTTTTTGCTACGGAAGGTACCCATCATACGCGAGTCCGACCCGCATTTAGTGTCGCCGCACATGGGCCACATGCCACAGCCACAAACGCCGCCACGAAAAGCTAGAAGCGGCCACAAAGGAAGCTGAAGCGTGCGACAGCCACTTGTGGCCGGTGGCTGCTACTTTTTTTTAACACATACGCGCAGTATCATAATGGACTCTGTCGAAGATGGTTTAAATGCGCGTATGGCGTGCGTCGGCGTTTTGTATCGGCGCTTAGTGGCCGGGGGGGCTATTGGCTAACTTTTTCAATAACAGTTGACAACTAGTATTCGTTGCACACTAAACTTAGTTGTCAACTGATTGGGCACGCCACAATTATGGCGGTAAGTCCCTTCTTTGAGGCGTGGTTGGAAAGACCTCACGGCGTCCTCACCTTCCGCATGACGCAGGTTCTCACCGAACACGGGAAGTTCGGGAAGTTCCTGCACCGGATTCGTGCGGAAGCGACGCCCGGGTGTCGCCACTGTGTGGACCGCCCGGAGGACACGGTGGAGCATACGGTGGAAGTGTGCCCCGCTTGGGAAGAGCAACGCCGTGTCCTCGTGGGGGCGATCGGCGGCGGCGATCTCTCGCGCCGGGCCTTGGTACAGGCCATGGTCCGGAGCGAGGAGGAGTGGCAGGCGGTCCCCTCCTTCTGCGAAGCAGTAATGCTAGCAAAAGAGGCGGCCGATCGCGTGAGGCAACGGCAACGGTCCTCACGCCCCAACCGCCGCCGGGATTCCGATCCCGATTTCCGGCCACCGTAGGCGCGGGCTTGCGGACGGCGGGCAATGGGTGGCCCGCCGTCCGACCGTCCGGTAACCATCCGGACCGAGCCCAAGTCGTCGACGGCGCGTATTGTTCCGCGCGCGCCTCAGGGAGTTGTCAGCAAATCGTAGGGGCCCAGCAGGGTCGAAGCCTACTGGGGCCATGGGTAGTGTGAAAACGAAACCGTGGCCCTGGGACGAAGGCAACGAAGGAACAGGAGTGGGTTTTTAGTCAGTAAAAGTCTGACACTATCTCCCGCTCCGCCCAAGAGCGGGATTTGTCATAAGATGATTTTCCCACCTACAAAAAAAAAAAAAAAAGTTGTCAACTGACAATTTCATAAAATTGGTATTTCGCATCACACAAGTGACTAACAAACTACGGTGGAAATGTGGTGAATTATAAAAAATTACGGTGCCTATTATGACCACTCTAAAATTTTATCGACTATTAAAGAAAGCTTTAAAAGCATACACAATCGCAATTTTAAAAGTATCGATACAATAACATCTGTCAAAACATGTTACGGTGGCTATCAAAGGCACCAGTGGCTAATGACGTCACTGCAGTTGGTCACTGAAGGTAGGCAATACGAAACTAGCTGTTTGACAGTTCAATGATGCACATTGTTAACAAGTGATCATCACTTGAACTGTCAACAGAGTTACGCAATAGCCCCGCAGTGCGGGCCACAAGAAGCGAGCAGCAGCAATTTGTAGCGTGTGGCGGCCGCCGGCGTCAACCGTGTGCGGCGAGTCCATATAAAATGTATGAAAACTACAGGAAATATGCCGCCGGTAGCCGTTTTATGGTTGTGACCCTTAGCCGCTTTTTTTTAGGTGGTTTATCATCAAATAACTTTTCCCGATCTGGATGGAGCTTTTACTGACTAAAATTTTACGTGCTTATGGTTTTTTCGAAAGAGTCACCGACCCTGGTACGCAAAGCGCAACTGAAGGAATAGGGTTATAGTCATTAAAAGCCTGACACTCGCTTTCGCCCCCACTCAGAGCGCGAAAAATCATTTGATTGATGACTAGCTTTTGCCCGCAGCTTCGCCCGTGTACATAAAAAATATGCCTATGTCACTCAGGAATAAAGCGGCTTTCTATCGGTGAATTTTTAGCAATCTGACCAGCCCCCCTAACCAAGTTACAACCGTTTCGTTTCGATTCTCTTTTCGTCGATCGCCTCGAGTCGGCCACGCCTCCGATTCCTTGGTTCTGGCGTCATCTCAACGCTCAGTCACGTGTTCAGAACAAAGGAATAGGAGGCGTGGCCGAATCGAGGCGATCAACGAAAAGAGAATCGAAATGAAACGGTCGTAACTTGGCTGGGGGGGGGGGGGGCAGTACTTCCAGAAATTACCACCTACAAACAAAAAAAAAAAAACAAACTTTTAGCGTAGATTTCCTAGTTATCTAAGCATTATTATTATTATCAAGCAATACTTATAATGAAGATATCATGGATTATTTTCATATGATAATACAATATCTTTAATACTATCTCTAAGCAACAAAACTCGGTCACTTTCGGAAGAACGTTTAGGGCATTTAGGTGGTCTGAAAAGTGTGCAAATTAATACGCAAAATATTTGTTACTAAAGTGGTTTAAAACTGAAGTTTTGAGTGAACTCTTTGTGCACTGATTGGCTTTACACGAATAGGATAACCTGAAGAAAGATGAATGATAAGGTGATGATGGTTTTTATTAAAAATGGCTAAGTTTAAGGCCTCTGAATTTGGTATTAAGAGGGTCCTTTTCCACTCGCCTATCGTCAACATCGAGCATGGTTTAGAAGCGTTACTTCATCTAACGCAATCCAACGCCATGTTTGATGAAAAGGCAACGCGACAACTCTGTTAGCATTCGGTAATTCCGTGATTTACTCGAATATTTTACAAAACTGGTTCCAGGAAATACGTGTTTTTTTTTTAAACCCTTTAAAGTTTTTGAAAAAAATTGTCATCATTTAGAATCTTGATTAAGTTTGCAAGGCTTCTATTGTTATACTTTTTTGACTTTTTAATTTTTGAGTAAATTATAAAGTGTCAAAGTTCATGCAAAGTAGCAGATTTTTAGAGGTCTTTATTGGATTAGTTTTACACATATTTATAAATTGTATTCAATAGAAGCCTAGATAATATCCGCAAGATACTGTGTTTCCAAAATATCTAATGAAAAATGTGTAATAACGTCATAATCGCGGAAGAGCGGTTGTATGAAAAACAGTGAAAATGGATTTCGAGTTGCATCCCCTTAATGACACTCTGTCGACGAAGCAGCAACGACACAACGGCACGATGTAGCCGCTCCGTCGACAGACTTTCATAGTTTATTATGTAAGCTTCACGCAGGCGTACACCAAGCGTATAATGACGAATACGCGTCTATGAAGCTACGCGTCCGTGGACAGTAGGCCTGAGCTGAAAGCGCCAGGGTAGCCCGTTAAATTCAAATTTTCTTAAGTTTTTTTTTCATTTTGAAGGTTAGTGTCAAGTTGTATGGTCATTCAATTATGATTAACCGCCGTGACACGTACGAGTTTATTTACAGAATTATAACTATTTAAGTCACCAATACAACCCTCTAAGTTCGTTTTACCCTGTTAAATGGCTATCAGTCAGGGGCGCTGGCTTTTAGAAAACCTCATGGGTGCTCATGCTCATTTGATGTACTCGAAAAAGTGGCGAAGTGTGAGAAGAGAAATGCACACTGATCGACCGACAAATAAATAAATGTCCTACTTACATACTGCGTACTTGTTTGATAAAAATATAAAATGAAACCGTTACATAAAAATTAAACTAGTTTTTATTATCAAGAAATATTATAATTTATACGTAACCTAAAAGGCGATTACTTATCAGTTTCTTGATGTCTATTCTCAGGGGTGCTCGGCATCCACTGTTTATTTCTCATGGGTGCTCGAGCCCCCGAGCACCCGCGGAGTCGGCGCGACTGCTGTCATTCATTCAATAGGTAAGACGAACTGAGAAAAATTTCAACTTCGCGGGTTCTCTTGGTGCATCCCTCGCTAACTATGGTACTTGAGTACCTATAGTCGAATGTTAGTTTAGGTATTCTTGACGAATTCGGTGGATTTTGTGGCAATAGTTCGTAATAATAAAATGTAACGTCCGATTTTCGCAAATACCTTTTACTCGTACTTTACTTAATAATGCTTCCATGTACTGAAAACAAAATAATTTTCAGTCACTGGTGCCACTTTTAATCTTCCTCATTAGAGGAAGTCACGAGGAGGAGAAGGTTGAGAAAGGTTCCTGATTTTGACATTATCTTATAATTTTGACATTTATATTGATATTTTGAGATTCATATTGTAATTTTGACAGTTGTATTGTTATTTTGACATTTTATATTATAATTTTGACATTTATATTGTAAATTTGACATATTAATCCTATATTTTGACATCCATGTTGCAAATTTGACATAAATCTTCTAATTTTGACATATATTTTGTAGCTTTGACATTGTTTTTGTATTTGTTTTAAATTACTGTTTTTAATTAATTTTGAATGTTGACATGATAAGATAAAAATAAGTTCGAATTGAATGGTCTTTAAGTTACAAATTTTGTAATTGAAATCCTAGGTATTTTTTTTTGTGTTAAGTTTTATTATTTATTTATTATTTTTTAGTTAAATTTTCAATGTTATAAATATTTGTACGCCGACACTTACGGCTAAACATGAAGGGACTCAAATAATAAATTTCAATCTTGCATGCTATTGTATGTATACAATGTTTAGACAAATATAGAATATCTTATCTATAAAAGGGAAAGGTTGATTGAAGGTTGGGGATAAAAGGGAAAGGAGGTTGTTCCATTCTAGGGCCTTACCATGTTAAAATGTCAAGCGTGCGAAAAAGGACGGAGCTATACACCCCATATAGCTCCAACCCTCTTCCCATGCTAAGAATCTGCGTTCTTCTAACAATCTTCTACTGCTTTAATAATAATAATAAACTTTATTATCAGACCAGAGATCCATATTTTCAGTTACATTAAATTGATACTTACTAAACAAAAACAAAAAGACATACAATACAATAAGCCTACTTCACATACCTGAAAGACGGTCTGTGTACCGCCATCCAATGAGACACCATTAGGCCATCCCCCTGCCGGCTACAGTAGCCACGAGGCTATTGGGGCTGTCGCGCATCCGACGCATCAGTGATGCGATTCGCAGCCGCAGCAGTGAGCCGAAATCCGGAACACGCGCGTCCGCGAACATCCCCGACGCGCTACAGAAACGCGGCAACCCCAGCATTACCCGGAACGCGTTATTATATTGGACTCATAGAGCATTGTGCATAACTGGCCCACAGGGCGCACGTGGACAGCGACTGGCAGTAGGCCCTGAACAGTGTTATTTTAACCTCTCTTGTACACCGTGCAAACCTGCGAGCCAGAATGTTACACCTGACAGCCAACGCTCTACGTTCCCTCTCTAAGTCAGCGTCATCCGACAGACTACAGCTTTGTCCTTCTCATACTTCTGATTTTGTTCTTTCTTCCTTTCATATACAGTTCAGTTTAGGTCGAATAGACCGCTTTAAAAACATATGTGTAATGTGTATAGTGCAAATTCGAAGACATGTGACATCCACCAACCCGCACTGGGCCCGCGTGGTGGACTACGGCCCATTCCCTCTCCTAGAGAGGAGGCCTGAGTCCCAGCAGTGGGAACATTAAAAGGCTGGTTATGTTATGTTATGTTTGTTAGACCGCTTTAAGAGCACGTGGTATGTCCTCTGGTCACCTACCTGCTTGTTCTTTAAATACTAACTTTTCTGTTGTTCTGTTGTTACAGATGCGCTTGCACCGGTGTGAGGGCTGTCTTGCGGCGTGCAGCCGGCAGCGCCGCGCCACGCCGCTCAATACCATACCACGGACTATAGCCAGGCATGTCTTTTTTATTATTATAAGGTTTGCACTCGACCACTATCCCACCCATAGATATCCGATCCCACCTGTCTTGCTATTCTCCAAGAAAACAGCCTTGAGCGCAGCGCTGGCGGCAGCGACGAAATCCAAATACGTACATAGGATTAACAATCAGTTAACTTCACCTATTTGCGGTACAGGTAACGACACATCCACAAAACATGGACATCCACGGTGGTTCACGGTGGTGTGACATCCACCAACCTGCACTGGGCCCGCGTGGTGGATTACGGACCATTCCCTCTCCTAGAGAGGAGGCCTGAGTCCCAACAGTGGGAACATTATAAGGCCGACTATGCTATGCTATGCTAACGACACATATCATATTTTAATGAGATGTGTCCGAAATCAATCGTTCAGAACACAAATTGGCGCGCACAATATTAATTTATCAAATCCTGTTTCAGATGAAATAATCCCTATCATTAATATGATTAAGTTCGCTCTGAAAAACCGACCCAAAACCTAAATGTATTTTTTTTTTTAACTGTTATATTTGTATACCAACTGAGTGACATATTGGCATTAGCGAAAAAACTCTTTAAAAAAAAATTACAATGAACCTATACATTGGATTGTTAATCCTATGTATGGGGTCCATTACACGATTGGTTTTGCTGTCAGTTTTGCCACAGTCAATTATCTTGACTGACTAAAAACCTACCGTGTAATGCGATGACTGACGTTTGCATGACGAAAAATGTATGGCGAAAAAATTCCGTCAGTCAAGCTTCATTCATGATTGATGGTTTTGATTGACGCTTGCATGACCGTGTAATGGACCCCTATGTACGTATTTGGATTTCGTCGCTGCGGCCAGCGCTGCGCTCAAGGCTGTTTTCTTAGAGAACAGCACTGCTGATGGAAAGCGACGGTGTGGTCAACGATGGAGCGCGCGTGCCTAGAAGTAACCTATTCACTCTCTTCATCCGTCTTTTTCACAGCCCAATATTCTGATCTATAGTATACAGTATCCTCAGAAAGAAGTTTTATAGTGGTTAAACAAACCCGATGATTGTAGTTCAATTTCAGTACAATTGACTTGCTAATGGTCCTCATAAGCATATCTTGTACAATGCGTTCCAAATAAGAATAGGATCGATTGCCATGTTGTGACGTCACGTCAAACTCATTTGAAGAACTCAGAGATGAGCAAAATTGAAGAACTGGATTCTGATTAAACTGTTTTCGTTCACAGTACGTAAATAAAATATTTTTTTTAAATTTCTTGTTTTGCTCACCATAATAATTCTTCGATTTGTCAGTATGACGTGACGTCACAACATGGCAATCGATCCTATTCTTATTTGGAACGCATTGTATGTCCCTTATTTGGTTTTGTTCGTCGAGTCGTCGAGCTCCTTAGTAGTCCTGAGTTGAGCTACTTAAATACTGGCAAATGCTTGCACTGACTGGACACTCCAATCCGTGTGGTTCTTTACTCAAAAGACCATCTCAGACACTAATCTGTATAGTTCTCACATAATTTAACCATTATATGATTGAGTTAAAAAATATCAATCTTACTAGTCCTGAGTTGATACAAATACTGACAAATGCTTATACTGACTGGACAGGTCCACTCACATCTGTGTGGTTCTTTCCTCTTATATCTCAGACACTAATCTGCGTGGTTCTCATATGATTTGACCATTACAGGTTTACTGTATAAACTTTAAATGATATTTAGAAGTATGTGAAGCAGGAGCCCAATAGTCCCGCAAACCTCCGTTGAAAAAAGAGCATCGTCTGACCAGACAGGTGTTAGTTTCTGGTGCGGGCAAGTGCCTGATAGTTGATTTCGGCCTGTTGTATTTGTTATAATCGTGCGGAGAACTCATAACGCGTTGCTGGATGATTCTATGTGGCGATTTACTCATAGATGTCGCAGATCTTACAAACGATGACCTCTGAGTTGGTTTCGGTGTTTCTTCTCAGTGCAGTCAGCTAGGGAACACTGGCCTCATCTAGTTTAAATTGACGTATTCACCAATAAAACTTATCGCGTTTTAACGTTTGGCTCGCATAATCGCGTTTAGCCGCTGTCACTTGTAAAAAAACAACAAAAGAAAAATACAGACAAGTGACATTAGTGGCAGCGGCTAAACGCGATTAGGCGAGCTAAACGTTAAAACTCGATTAGTTTTATTGGTGAATTCCGCCTTAAAAGTGTTATTTAACCTGAATCCAAAATAAATGTCAGTTATGTGATAGAAATTCTGTTTGTCTGTATTTCAGGACCAAACTATTAAATAAAGCCAGAGTCACCCCGTACACGCACAAGATGAGTAAAGAGAACTGCGCCAAGACGTGTGAGGACGCGCCTCCCACACCGCCAGATAATGAAGCCCCTCGTAAGTAATCCTCTTTAGTTCTAACTTTTTAATTATATTATTAAATAAAATAAAAATCATTTAATACAGACAACAAAAAGAAAACAGTCCATAAAAGTTGTTAGTAACAAGAATTTAACTTATAACTAATGTTAGTATTAAAAACTGGCCAAGTGCGAGTCGGACTCGCGCCCTGAGGGTTCCGTACAAACTCACCTATAAAAATAGTTCAATTTCCGTATCCCTTGCAGATTTTTCCGCATCGGAAAAATTATTATTTTATTTTTTTGACATAACAATAAAATTACTGTTTTCAGATTTATTCCTATACCTATGCTATAAGACCTTTCTTTATTCTTTATGCCAAACTTCAGGATTCTGGGTCAACGGGAAGTACCCTATGAATTTTGATTCCCTTGAGAGTGTCGAAATATATGTTTTTTTTTGCAACTTCAAGGGACCGCAGACTAGAGTATATGGTTTTAATTTCAACTCGTTAGTTACACGCGTTCCCGAGATAAAGGGTGTTGACAGACAGACAGACAGAAAGACGACGGACAACAAAGTGATCCTATAAGGATTCCGTTTTTTCCTTTTGAGGTACGTCTTGGGTGGGATGTCCACCACGTCTTCCAGTCAGATAATATGCCATGTCCTGGACAAGGGTTTTTTTTTTTTTTTTTGTTCGGGTTGGAAAATCATCTAATGACATCCCCCGCTCTTGGGCGGAGCGAGAGATAGTGTCAGACTTTTACTGACTAAAAACCCACTCCTGTTCCTTCTTTGCCATTTTTTCCAGGGCCCCAGGGGTCACTTTCGCATCACCCATGGCCCCCGTAGGCCTCGACCCTGCTGGGCCCCTACGGTTGCTGACATCTCCTTGAGGCGCGCGTGGAACACTACGCGCCGTCGACGTCTTGGGCTCGGTCCGGACAGTCACCGGACGATCGGACGGCGAGCCACCCATTGCTCGCCGTCCGCGAGCCCGCGCCTACGGTGGCCGGAAATCGGGATCGGAATCCCGGCGGCGGTTGGGGCGTTGGATGTCCACCACGTCTTCTAGTCAAATAATATGCCATGTCCTGGACAAGGGTTTGATACTCTTCGATCCCCGGAGTATGTTATTATTTCAGTTAGTCTGAAGCTAGTTCTTCATAATACTCATATACATACTTCACTATTCCCGCAGGACGACTACCGGCCAACATAGGCGCATAGGTTTACGGACGACGAGCAATAGGTAACTCGCCGTCCGGTAACCGTCCCTACTGAGCCCGAGTCGTCGACAGCGCGTTGTGTACCACGCGTGCCTCAAAGAGAAGTTAGCAATACCGTAGGGACTACGTGCTAGGGCCACAGGTTATTTTTAAAAAGGGAACCCGCGATCCTAGAACGCGAAGAGCAACTGAAGGATAGGTGGGTAAATCATCTAATGACAAATCGCGCTCTTGGGTGGAGCAGGAGATAGTGTCAGACTTTTACTGACTAAAAACCCACTCCTGTTCCTTCGTTGCCTTCGCCCCGGGTTTCGTTTTCACACTACCCATGGCCCCTGTAGCCTTCGACCCTGCTGGACCCCTACGATTTGCTGACATCTTCCCGAGGCTCGCGTGGAACAATACGCGCCGTCGACGACTTGGGCTCGGTCCGGACGGTTGGACGGCGAGCCACCCATTGCTCGCCGTCCGCAAGCCCGCGCCTACGGTGGCCGGAAATCGGGATCGGAATCCCGGCGGCGGTTGGGCCGTGAGGACCGTTGCCTCACGCGATCGGCCGCCTCCTTTGCTAGCATTACTGCTTCGCAGAAGGAGGCGACCGCCTGCCACTCCTCCTCGCTCCGGACCATGGTCTGTACCAAAGCCCGGCGCGAGAGATCGCCGCCGCCGATCGCTCCCACGTGGACACGGCGTTGCTCTGCCCAAGCGGGGCACACCTCCACCGTGTGCTCCACCGTGTCCTCCGGGCGGTCCACACAGTGGCGACACCCGGGCGTTGCTTCCGCACGAATCCGGTGCAGGAACTTCCCGAACTTGCCGTGTTCGGTGAGAACCTGCGTCATGCGAAAGGTGAGGACGCCGTGAGGTCTTTCCAACCACGCCTCAAAGAGGGGACTTACCGCCATAATTGTGGCGTGCCCAAAGGATATATATATAGGTGTGGTTTTAGTCAGTTAAAGTCTGACACGCCCTCTCGCTCTACCCTAGAGTGTCAGTCATTGGATGATTTCCCACCTCAAAAAAAAAACCACTATTTCCCACGCTGTTTATTTATTTATTAATTCTTTATCCACACAAGAGGCGGACTTAATGCCTTAAGGCATTTTCTACCAGTCAACCTTTGGGTGATGCAGAGACAAATTGTGGTAGGTGCAATATTAGGCATCACATATTTTATACAAATATATACTTAAATACTATAAATACAATATACATAATATATCTTTAGGTACTCAAACTAGAAAGAAGGAAAAAAAGAGAATACACGAATCTAGTGTAGTATGTAGTGCAGACAAATAATAAGAAAACAAATTAGCGCTGTGACGATACTGCTGCCAACTTCTTACGAATGTACTCGCGAATCCGGCTCGAAGGACCAAAAAATTATGTAGGGTGCAATCCTAACATAAATATGATGTCAATGCAATGCAAATGCAAGTGTAATAAATGCAGAAATGTCACTGAGTGCCTAACGGGAAGAGTCTAAATAAAAATGCAAGTAGTCCGACTCAAACCACGTCTAATTGAACACTAAAGTAAAAAATAATTTACATAAATACATGCAATCGTTGCTGAGTCTATGTCAATGCATTTCCGAATGTAGGTCGCGTTCAAAGTGCACTTACATGAGCCTACATTCGGCTAATTTAACTAATTTAATAATCAAATTATTTTTCCATGTACGTACACCGTACATTCACTTTAAAGCTCTATGCTCTTACACCAAATTTTCCTTCATTTCTAGCAATGCCCTGGTTCGGCATGGACATAGGCGGCACCCTAACGAAGCTAGTTTACTTCGAACCTCGCGAGACGAACCGGCGCGAGCTGGACAAGGAAACCGAGGTGTTGAAGAACATACGCCGGTACCTCACCAGGAATTCTGCCTACGGGAAGACTGGTCGGCGCGATGTGCATTTGCAGGTGGGTCCTTATCAGAGCAGATGATATAGCAGTCCTATGAAACTTTTTTAGATAACTGCACCGCAACAGTTCGCGCGAAAATGTCAAACCAACTGATCGCATCCACCACGCTTAGCTAGTCACCGCACCGCACCCACGTGTGGCTGGCCACGTAAGCCACCCCAATAGTGTTTACGTCGCTTCGCTTCGCGTTACCGCGTTATACAGTAATTACTTAATTTTTTAATTGACCTATCACCTGATGGTAAGCAGTGATGCAATCGTTGATGGTGAGGCGCACTAGTTTATTAAGAGCCTATTCACTCTAGCCTTGAAGATACCTAAATTGTAATCGGTCAGAAAGACCTATAGGTCCTTCGATGTACGCGTCAAGCAACAATTTATATTATTAAAAAAAAGTTTTGTACAAAACTCCACCCTCGTGAAAGTAGGTTTTTCCATACGAATTGAACACCCCGTTTCATCCCTTTAGGGGAAGAATTTTCTAAAAACCTCTCTTAGTGCTTGCTTACATCATAAAAGGAAACCTTTTGCAAAATTTCACGCTCCCAAGTCCCTATAGTTTCGGCTGTGCATTGATATGTCAGTCAATTACCCAATTTCATTACCCTATCCCTTGTCACCTTTCAGATGGACAACGTGACCATCCGCGGCCGCCGCGGCACCCTGCACTTCATCCGCTTCCCCACGTCGGAGGTGGGCGCCTTCCTGCAGCTGGCGCGCTCCAAGGGCATGGCGGACCTCGTCAACACGATATACGCGACCGGCGGCGGCGCCTACAAGTTCGAGGAGGACTTTATTAAGGTAATACTACTCCCGAGATCCTTGCTTCCGACCGTCCGGTAACCGTCCGGACTTGGGCCCCAAGTCGTCGAAGGCGCGTAGTACCTATTCCACGCGCGCCTCAAGGAGATGTCAGCAACCGTAGGGGCCCAGCAAGGCCGAAGCCTACTGGGGCCATGGGTGATGCGAAAGAGATCCCCGGGCCCTGGAAACATGGCAAAGAAGGAACAGGAGTGGGTTTTTAGTCAGTAAAAGTCTGACACTATCTCTCGCTCCGCCCAAGAGCGGGGTATGTTAGACGATTTTCCCACCCGACAAAAAACAAAAACCCCGAGATTCTTGAGACATGAAAATTTTTCGGAATTTCTGCCACCACTGTCCTGGGATGACCTCCCACTGAAGACCGTGATGGTCCATGATGTCCCGCCACTATGGCCTATAATGATCCGCCACCATGACTCATGATGGCCCACCACTATGGCTCTTGATAGCACGCTACTGTAGCCAATGGTGACTTATGCTTCTAGGAATCATGACGACCTGCCCCAATGACCCCTGATGGCTTGATCTGAAAGAAGAAAAGAAAGAAAGAAAAACATTTTATTTGGCAGAACAAGGCGCAAATTTAGAACTAACAAATTATAAGTACATTATGTTGAAGAAATATGCGCCACATCCGCGCAAAACGGCCGAACGCTCAGCATAATGCCGTGACCACACGCAAAATGCGATGAGTCTACGGCGCTGGTTTTCAGCGTGGGCCGGTAACGGTATCGACATAAAGACGTCGGCACGGTATTGTGTGCTAATAGATTTGAATAAAATAGATAAATATAAATAAATTATAGGGAAAGGAGAAAAAAAAAGAACAATGAATAAATAAAGTGGAAATACGAAATCATAATATATATTTTTTTTTTTTTTTTTTTTTATTATTGATAGGCTCGCGTTTGACCACCATCTCACCTGATGGTAAGCGATGATGTGGCCGACGATGGAGCACGCTTGCCTAGAAGTAACCTATTCACTCTTGACTTAAAGACCCCTAGGTTGTAGCTATCAGGGAACACAGACTCGGGCAGGGAATTCCACTCCTTAGCTGTACGCATTATGAATGTGTTCCCAAAACGCTTTGTACGTATGGGTGGGATGTCCACCATGTACCGATGGCGCAACGCCGTACGTCTAGTGGTCCGATGATGGAACGGACTTGGTGGAATTAAATTGTGCAATTCCAACGCACACTCCCCGAAGTGTAATCGATAGAAAACCGACAGGCCAGCAACTCGGCGTCGATGTTCAAGGCTTTGGAGTTTTGATTCGATATAATGTGGCAACATTACTTTCCGTCTGTGCCAAAGTACGCGGTTCTGTTTTCATGTACCTATAGTCTATGGACGCGATGACGTGCGTGAAAAGGAAGTGATGCATGCTATGACGCTGCGCCATTAATATTGTGACGAGTGTTTCTACGGAAATGGTAATTGAAGTTCAAAATTTAAAAAAGATGCGATGCGAAATCGTTGAATATGTTTGTGTTTTATTGTTTTGTACAGTGTTCTAAGAGTCCGCGACGAAATATAAATCACATGGACTCATGAGAAGCCGAAATCGGGGCAGACAATATGTTATTTAGTGTTTTTAATCCGATTGCTTCATCTTGTGGAAATAATTTCTCTGAAAAGAGGACAAAACAAACAAACTGAAAAAGCTATCTATGATGGCCTGTCATTATGACCCATGATAGACTACCACACTATAACCTAAACGCTGACACTAACCCATGATTACTCGCCACTATAGCCCTTAATGTCACTCAACTATGTCCAATGAACTAGATCTGTACTACCATTTTTCAGGCAAATAAATGAATTATTATTATTATTATAAAAAATGATGGTCTTCTACTGTGGATCATAAAGGCCTGTTATTATGACCCGTGATGGCCTGCTACTGACTCTTGATGACACGCCACTGGCTCATTATGGCCAGTGATGGCCTCCCGCTATGGCCCATGATGGCCCGTCACGATGGCCCATGATAGTTTGCCGCTATGGCCTATACTGAAACTATGCTACCGGCGGCGGTTCCTTCCTTGTTGACTTCCAAATAAAGTACGCCCAAAATGTCATACAGGTTTGACATTTGGTGTCAGCTAAGTTTAAACCGAACATAGTAGAGCGTCGAACGAACGAGCGTCGACGAAAGTCTATGACCAGTGCGTGTTGCCAGTGATGACATATGGCTCCGAAAAGGGCAATGGAAAGGGCTATGCTCGGAGTTTCCTTGCGTGATCGAATCAGGAATGAGGATATCCGCAGGAGAACCAAGGTTACCGACGTAGCACGAAGAATCGCCAAACTAAAGTGGCAATGGGCAGGGCACATTGCTCGCAGAACAGATGGCCGTTGGGGCCGAAAGGTTCTGGAATGGCGACCACGTACCGGAAGACGTAGCGTCGGAAGGCCTCCTACAAGGTGGACCGATGACCTGGTAAGGGTTGCGGGAATCCGATGGATGCGAGAGGCACAAGGACCGTTCATTGTGACGACACTTGGGGAGGCCTATGTCCAATAGTGGACGTCTTTCGGCTGAAATGATGATGATGATGAGTAGAGCGTCAAAAATATTAGAACTCAATGAAACGAAATTTAAATCTTGTATTAAACACACACTATGCAGGCAAGCATATTATAAGTTGGAGGATTATATTCAAGATAAAAATGCTTGGCTCAATGCAGCTCCACTACCACCGGGGGTACAAATTGATTAGTTTTGAAACTATTATTATTATTCTTTAATTATTTTTTTTTAATTTGTAATTTTTTTTAAATATTATTTTAGTTAGTATTGTATAATGTAGAAGCATTTTTCTTTCAAAGTTTGTAAATGTGAGTACCATGGAGCTATTTTATGGTTTTTAGATTACTATTGGACTTGTTTGACATAAATGAGCATGGCAGTTGAGAGTTTGTCATGCTCACTCAAATGTCTCACTGATGGTGGCGCGTGTGTTGGATCATTCTGTTCTCTTCAAAATGGTTGAGCTGAGTGGTGCTAATATTAGCGTCATGTTTGTGAACGGGCGCTGTCAGTTGAGACTGGTCATCTCTTAGCTGCCAGTTGCTATTTTAATATCTATATTTAGTTTTTATTTTTACATTATTGACATTGTTCTCACATGATAGCGACAAGAAACATGTAACAGAGATATTTGTAATTGCAAAACATGATTGAAAAGAGTGTCCATGGAGTTTCTTGCACACTCTTCTCCATAGAGATCTACGCTTTGGAATGTGCAATTAGCATCATATTTTCTGACTGACTAACTTCTTGACATTTCAAAAGTGTCTGCAAATGGTTTATTTGAAATAAATGCTTTTTGAATCGTCACAGATAAGATTTGTTATGATTTGATGTTAGTTAGTATTATTGTATTTATTAAATTTAAGTGATATAAAACATGACTATGACTCCAAACTTCTCTAACATGTTCTTTCGTTTCAATTTGTGACATTGAAAATGTGAAATGCAAGTTGTGTGATAGAGAAATATTAAAGTAAATATAAAATAATAATTATAAAATCATGTCAGTTGTATTGTAATTCTATATCCATTCAATCAATATATTTTTTCCTTTTTGTTTGACATTTTGTTTGTCAAAAACATTCGCATGTTTCTTGCGAATGCGAATATTCGTTACATCACTAGTTATTACATTAGGGTTTGTTTCAAGGGTGGAAATCATCCAATGACCTCTCTCTGTACAATGCGTTCCAAATAAGAATAGGATCGATTGCCATGTTGTGACGTCACGTCATACTGTCAAATCGAAGAATTATTATGGTGAGCGGTTTGAGCAGTGGTGGCCGAGTGAGCAGTGGTGGCCGAGTTGAGCAGTGGTGGCCAAGTGGTAACGGCCCAGACTTACGAGTTGTAGGTTGCGGGGTCAAACCCAGCCAGGCGCATTACTTTGTGTAATTTATTACGACATCACTGCTCTCAAAACGGTGAAGAAAAACATCGTGAGAACCAAAAATTCGAAGACATGCGACATCCACATCCACCAACCCGCACTGGGCCCGCGTGGTGGATTACGGCCCATTCCCTCTCCTAGAGAGGAGGCCTGAGTCCCAACAGTGGGAACATTATAAGGCCGACTATGCTATAAACAAGAAATTTTTTAAATTTAATTTATTTAAGAACTGTGAACGAGAAAAGTTTAATCAGAATCCAGTTCTTCAATTTTGCTTATCTCTGGTATCTTCGATTTTGGTCAATTTCTTGCGATTTGTCAGTATGACGTGACGTCACAACATGGCAATCGATCCTATTCTTATTTGGAACGCATTATACTACGAGTATATATTATATACTGCGTGGATAGTGTGAGGTTCGATTGCAGGGCATCATAATTATTATATTCTTAAAGATACTAACATTAATTTTAAGTTTTTTACTAACACTATGGATTTACTGTGGTCTGAAAAATAAATGTTATTATACATTTATTTATCTCAGCACCCTAAGGTCCTGGACCTTTGGAAGGCGTACGAGGAGCCGAAACCAACTCGCAGAGGCCCTTTTAGACGCTTTTAATGGAAAGTGGTACGAACCGGTGATTATCCCTGTACGCACTATGCTAGTGCATCCAAGGACAACCCCCGGTTGGTGGGAAACTATTGCGACATATGGAAAACTAAGATATAAGGCTATGGTTTTTGGAGTCTTAAGTGGACTGGTAACATGGAACTATGTTAAGACTATGGCCCCTGCCTGAACAACGTTATTAATATCCATCGAAAAAAGGCAGGGGGTGACTTGCACACTCAATAAATGGGCCCCCAAAAAACGGCCGCTAGCACGAAGTGACGTAGCAACAAGAGGGCAACATATCCTGAGGTGCTTAAGGAGTGGAGAGGTATAAAACGGCTATCAGGACAATCCCGGAAGTACGGTCAAGATCCCTACCAGCACCTTACTGGATTATACATCCTTCTCCCGAGCACGTTTGCTCTTGCGAATCTCCACTCAAGCCAGCCAATAAAGGCAAGAGAGAGGTGGGAGCTCAGTTCCTCGTCAGTGTTCACTACGGCCGGCCAATAAAGGCAAGCCGGAGATGAAGAACAAGAATTCTCCCGGGAGATCGGGTCCGTGGGGTCGCTAATGCCCAACAGTTCGCCACAAAACTGCACTGCGGATTGTATCTCTCTTAGTCTGGCCCCTCACCCTAGGCATATTACGGCAAAGCAAACTTTACCGATACAGACCTGGGGTATATTGGAGCACGCAAGCCCCACCACGACGTCAACGTAGAGATACGGCGATGAGGTTATTATTGTTATTATTATACTATATTAGGGTAAATGTATCCTTTTTCCCAGAAAATTTGACGTATTTTTCTTACTTATCTCTCCCCCTTTCCCTTGCAGGAAGTAAACATGCGGCTGTCGAAGATGGACGAGCTGGACGCGCTGATAGCGGGCGTGCTGTACGTGGACGGTATGAACGCGCAGGAGTGCTACTACTGGGCGCCGCCGGTGGAGGGCGCCGTGCACTCACATGTCAGTATTGAGGTATACGAAATAAGTAAACGAACACAGAGATTCAGGCCATGGTCCGGAGCGAGGAGGAATGGCAGGCGGTCACTCCGAAGCAGTAATGCTAGCGAAGGAGGCAGCCACACTTCCTCACGCCCCAGTCTCCGGAATCGAACAATGAGTAACTCGCCGTCCGGCCGTCCGGTAACCACCCGGACCGAGCCCAAGTTGTCACAATATAATTATTATGCTTTTGAAATTTTACTAAATATTTTCGAATTTGTGTGTTGAAAAACGTCGTTTGGTACACGTGGGTAACCGAGGCGGTTTACACGCCCGAACTGTAGGTGAGGACGTTCTTGCCCACATGCATATTTTATTTTATTTTTATGAAAAGGAACAGCTGCACAAAACATATAAACAGTATTGTAACCCTCAGTGCTCTTCACAGATTAGCTGTGGGATATATAAATAAAATCAGTAGTATATATAGCACAAAAAAATTTTTTTTAGCGCGCACAAATATATTTCTAACAATATTATGTACAAGTTCACGGCCTTTAAATATTGTCGTCTATTTTAAATGTACTATGTCTAAGGACCTGTGCACACCACGTTTTTTAAACGCGCCGTTGACGCGCGTTTGTAGCGATACAGACGCGATGCGCACGCGAGTCAGACGCAGCTTGTAGATCTTTAATATTTAGGTCAAAACTCTAAAGCCTTGAGCATTGACGCCGAGTTGCTAGCCTGTCGGTTTTCTATCGATTACATTTCGGGGAGTGTGCGTTGGAATTGCACAATTTAATTCCACCAAGTCCGTTCCATCATCGGACTACTAGACGTACGGCGTTGCGCCACCGGTACATGGTGGACATCCCACCTGTACGTACAAAGCGTTTTGGGAACACATTCATTATGCGTACAGCCAAGGAGTGGAATTCCCCGCCGGAGTCTGTGTTTTCTGAAAGCTACAACCTAGGGGTCTTTAAGTCAAGAGTGAATAGGTTACTTCTAGGCAAGCGTGCTCCTAGCACGAAGAATCGCCTAACTAAAGTGGCAATGGGCAGGGCACATTGCTCGCAGAACGGATGGCCGTTGGGGCCGAAAAGTTCTGGAGTGGCGGCCGCGTACCGGAAGACGCAGTGTAGGAAGGCCCCCTACAAGGTGGACCGATGACCTGGTGAAGGTTGCGGGAATCCGATGGATGCGAGACGCACAGGATCGTTCGTTGTGGCGACATTTGGGGAGGCCTATGTCCAGCAGTGGACGTCTGTCGGCTGAAATAATGATGATGAAGCGTGCTCCATCGTCGACCACATCATCGCTTACCATCAGGTGAAATAGAAGTCAAACGCGAGCCTATCAAAAAACAAAAAAAAAAGCGCGCCGTCGACGCACGTTTCTAAAACGTCAACGGCGCGTCTAAAACACGTGGTGTGCACAGTTCCTAAGAGTGTACAGAGTTCAGAACCTCCCCCCCCTCCCCCCCAGCCCCCGTACTCGGAGGCGGCGCTGAGCCAGTACGTGCGCAAGCCGTTCGACTTCTCGTCACCGTACCCCTTCCTGCTCGTCAACATCGGCAGCGGCGTGTCCGTGCTCGTCGTCAACGCGCCCGATGACTATTACCGGGTCAGCGGCACCAGGTAACTGCTCATTATTTTATTTTTTTAGGGTTCCGTACCTCAAAAGGAAAAAACGGAACCCTTATAGGATCACTTTGATGCCCGTCCGTCTGTCTGTCTGTATTTCAAGACACTTTATTTTGGGAACGCGTGGAGGTATTGAGTTGAAATTAAAATCATATATTTAGGTCTGCGGTCCCTTAAAGCTGTGATAAAAATCAAACTTCTAAGTAAACGAAAAAAAAAATACGGCCGTTAATGTAACACTTTCAAGAGAATCAAAATTCATAGGGTACTTCCCATTGACTCAGAATCCTGAAATTTGGTATAAAACAAAGTCTTGTAGTAATTTCTTGTAACGTCACAAAAAAAAAATACTTGTGCGATTTGGAAAAATCTTCGAGGCTCCATTCGGGAATTGAAATGTAAATAACATAGGTAAAATTGTATGGAACCCTCTGTGCGGGAGTCCGACTCGCTCTTGCCCAGTTTTTTAACCTTTTAACCGCCTACGTCGGATATATCCGACAAACACCCGTTTATTCCACCAAGGTCGCACATCCACGACCAAATACTCCATCTCGTCAGCTCTTCTGTCACCTATGGGGATTGAAGAGCTAAACGAGATAGAGTACCCAGTCGCAAACACATGACCCTGGCGAATAAGACACGAAAACACTCGTCTGAATTCTGATCTTAAGCTGTTGATCCCAGCATTAACGCCGGCACGTGTGTGTGTTGATGTTGTGATGTGTGTGTGATGTTCACGCGCCATTGTCTTACTATTGTGTCTCTAATTACGCACTCAAAAGGTTAATTCACTCACCGCCCATAGTGCGAGAAGCTATTTGATGATTTCTCACCCTCAAAAAAAAAAACGGTACAGGCGTTTCCTGTGTGCAATGCTGTCTTTTTCTTGCCATAACCACAGAATAAGTAATAGTACACGGTACAGAAGTTTCACTCTTCGAAAGAAAACATGCGTATAAAACCTACTAACAACGTTAATAATGTTCATAAAACGTTGCACGGCACGGACGTGACCTTGATTATATTTGCCTACCGGACATAGTAGCGTTCGTAACGAATCAAAATGCACCTTAAGGCCTGCCATAACCCAAGTTCTTCGTTCCCAGTTTGGGTGGCGGCACATTCCTCGGGCTCTGCTGCTTGCTGACCGGCTGCAGCAGCTTCGAGGAGGCCATAGCGCTGGCGGCTTCGGGAGACAACACCACCGTGGATAAGCTGGTGCGGGACATCTATGGTGGGGACTACGCGAGGTTCGGACTGCCTGGTGACCTGGTGGCTAGCAGGTGAGACGTAACTAGATGATGGATGTACTCTTCTTTATTTGTTAATGATTTTGACTTGGGTACTAAGTCTTTTAAGCCATGTCTTCGTACCGTAGACGTAGGCTTGTGGACGGCGAGTAAGCGACGGGTAACCCACCGTCCGGTAACCGTCCGAATCGAGCCCAAGTCGCGCGCTTTAAGGAGATGTCAGTAAACCGTAGGGGTTTGGAGGTATGCGGAACAGAGAGTGAAGTCCCGCAAACCTCCGTTGAAAAGGTAGGATCCTCCGGCCAGACGGGTGTTATGTCTGGTGGGCAACTGCCCAATAGATGATTTCGGGCTGTTCTATATTTTCCAATCGCGCGGAGAACTTTAATAGCGCGATGCAGGATTAGTTCTTATGTGACGCCATAGATGTCGCTACAGGGGCCCAGCAAGGTCGAAGCCTACTGGGGTCATGGGTTAAGTGAAAGTGAACCCGGGGATCCTGGATCAAAGGCAAAGAAGTTAAAGTTTGACACGCCCTCTCGCTCCGCCCAAGAGCGGTCACGGAGTCATTAGATGTTTACCAGCATAAAAAAGCCATGTCTTCGTATGAATAGTTAATTTGTTTACCATTAGAATACAGATGTACACATTCTCTCATCTCGTCAAGCTTCACTGAGGTAGTTCAATGCTACAATAAAATTCTCAGCTCCATTTTACCGAGGTCGCGCCTGTTTCCATGACTCCACATATTGTCCAGTTGCGCAGACACTTGAGATACAAAACTACACCAATTTTACATCACAATACCTTGGCTTTGGACTCAATGAACCGCCCAAAGTTAAGGTTTGGAGAAATTTCAACTCCCAAGAGCTGAAGGCGGTCAAAGCACTCCAAAGATACATTCTGAAAAGAAGGAGCCAAGGTGACTGAGCTCTTTTTGGTAGTGAACAGACACGCTTGTGTTTTGGCAGCGTTGAATTCCACTAGATTGGCTTCGTCCCATTTGGAGACTGCCTGAAGTGAGACATTCGTTCGCTCTACCATAGCCTCTCTTTCGGACTGGATTAGCTCCTTACAAGCCTGAGCACTCAGCCCTGCGTTCAAAAATGAGGTTAGAGTTAACTCTAATGACGTCATCAGGGTAGATACTCTACGCTCGCATTTTTGAACGCGAACGTAGAGTTTAACTGTCAATGTCAAGCAACTGTCATTCCTGCCGCTTACACCAACCTACCCTGCTCGGAGTTAGAGTTAGTTGGGTTAACTCTAGGGTAGCTACTTGAGTTATAAAAGAACGACCCTGGGTTGCAACTTGAAGCATTTTTGAACGGTTAGAGTAGTGACTCTGCTCTACTCTGGTTATTTTTGAACGCAGGGCGGTAGGTAGGTATCTCTCTACAACTGTCATCTGCATACCCATAGAAACCGGGCATCAGCAGATCGCTTCCTCATTCTTCTCGAGGGTCTCAACCCACAAGTGAGTGGTATACACTAGTAGGTCCCCAGTAGACCCATTGCGGCGAATCCCGTACTGTCGGTCACTGAGGAGGTCGTTACCTTCCAGGTATGCAATAAGGCGCGAGTTCAATACACGCTCCATAATCTTGCAGAGTATGGAAGTTATTGAAATCGGCCGATAGTTGCCAGGATCGGCACGACTGCCCTTTTTGGGCACGGGTTACACGTTGGCAAGCTTCCAGGACTTGAGCACTGTACCAATCCTAAATAAGAGGCGGTACAAGCGTGTCAATACACATGCGACTAATTTTATAAACTTTTTGGTTACAGCTTCGGCCAAATGTGTTCGGCGGAGCGGCGCGCCAAGGTGTCTCGCGCAGACCTCGCGCGCGCCACCGTCGTCACCATCACCAACAACATCGGCTCCATCGCGAGGCTGTGTGCCTCCAACGAGAACATTGAGAGGGTGAGCATAATATCTTAAAACATTCCCACACGCTGCGTCTGCAGGCAATACTTGGGGGCAGCGGGAGTCTCAGAGTGACTTCCGAGCACCGCAGACGCGGGCTTGTGGACTTGCAAACGACGAACAGTGGGTAGAGGCGGCTCTAGATTTCCGAGCGTCCGTGTGCGTACAAAACCTTGGCGCCCTCCAATATGCATGTGGACAAAATGGAATACTTACAGTTTATTTACCCGACTTCGGCAGGAGGATTATGTTTTTTCGAGTGTGAATATTTTTTGGGCACGCCCAGAACCCTAAATGGTTTGTTGCATTTTAGCTTCAAAAGTGTCGTTAGATTTGTCTTAGTCGTGAGAGTGACACTGGTAGTTTTTTGGCGCTCAAATATTTTTTGACTGGCCTTTTGGTCTAGTGGTTAGTGGCCCTGACTGCTATGTCGGAGGTCGTGGGTTCGATTCCCACCCAGGACAAATGTTTGTATGATGAGCACAATCGAGGCCAATATTAGAGCTGTACAGGTTGCCAAACACTGATCAGGAAAAAATATAGTTTGAAAACATCGACACGAAAAGTAGAAGAATGTAATTATAGTTAAGAAGAATATACTTAGTTAGTTATTGGAGAGTGTGCGCGGGAATTGCATGACTTGATTCCACCATCTCATTTCTACCATCGGACAAGCCGATGTACCGACGTACGGCGAGTATCCACCCATACGTTGTTGGAACCTTTACGGTCTGGACTAAGCGTCTCGCCTCGTCGTTTATACCGCGTATATCGAAGGACTGGAACAATTTGCCTGTTGCAGTTTTCCCGTCCGGTTATAATTTGGGAGTCTTCATGGCTAGAGTGAATAGTCTCATAATAAACTAGTGCGCCTCACCTTTAACGATTGCATCACTGCTTACCATCAGGTGGGATCGCAGTCAAGCACTAGTTTATATCAATAAAAAAAATAAGTAATTACTGCTTAACGCGGTAACGCGAAGCGAAGCGGCGTAAACACTATTGGGGTGGCTTACGTGATCAGCCACACGTGGGTGCGGTGCGGTGACTAGCTAAGCGTGGTGGACGCGACCAGTTGGTTTGACATTTTCAAGCACTAGTTTGCATGTAAAATGACGTAATAAATAAAATGTTATTTTTCTTTGCTTAACAGGTAGTGTTCTGCGGGAACTTCCTCCGTGTGAACCCGTTATCAATGAAGCTGTTGTCCTACGCGATGTCCTACTGGTCGCGGGGGGCTCTCAAAGCGCTCTTCTTGGAGCACGAGGGGTGAGCAGAACACTTGTTTTATATACAACAACTATTCTACAATTCAATTCAAATATTTTTATTTCACACAGGCCTACATGGGCACTTATAAAACGTCAGAAGCTAGTACACGGTTCCAAGTTGGTCGTTTCCTATGGAGAAGAACCGGCAAGAAACTCCATGGTTACTCTTTTAAAAAAAGTGGTTGATGTTACAATATTTCCATATTACAGTATTACTGTACGGCCGTAATATTTTCAATCTAATATCGCAATCGATTTGGAATTTATTAATTTTTGTTTCTATGAGATATTGAACGGAATAGATTTACAAACATAGTGAATGTTGTCGTTAGTAAACGAGATTTCGACTTTAATGAAAAAATAAACTAATAAAATTTTATTTTCTTGGTTGAAGACATGATTTAGTTAAATATCAGTTATTTATAAACAACTACTAAAATAACGATTGTTTGAGAATATTTTAAACCTCCATAGAAAATTGAATATGAATATATTTTTATAACTTAATTTAAATCGATTTGAAAAAAAAATCGATTAAACAACACCATCAGACACGCGTATTGGACATCTCTCTTCGGTAACTTCGTAAAGCTTCGTACTTATTCGGCAATGTTCGGTACGCAGTAATATGTCTCACTCACACGTTAGCATTGCTGTTATTTTCGTGTCGCTGTCTCTGTCTTGAGCACAGGCGGTGACAAAAGTTTTCGTTGGTTGTTATTATTATATTGTTAAGTTTTTTGTGTAGTGTTAGGTTTGTTTCTTTAATTCATAAGTCATTTTTGTAGCTTTCTGTCTCCAAAGTGTTTTAATATTTATTTTGTTTGTACTTGGTCCCTGTATTAGTAAATTTTTATTCGTAATTTGGTTTAAAAAAATAAATGTCAATAACTTTTTTTACGAGTGTACATGCGCTAAAGTTCGCAGAACCTATGTTCAGGCTCGCCAAGTTACGTCGGCAGTATTGTAATAGATATTATATAAGAATTGCTATCGGATGGTGCGGCTGACAGCTGTCGGATTTATACAATGTAGCTATCCTTTTCTCTCATCTTAAATATGCATGTTTTCGTCCTGCTGTCATCAAAATGACTAAGCTTAGTGACAACGATGACGTCACTATTTTCTTGACGCGAATACTATAATAATAATGAGTCATTATTTCCTAACGTGGATACGCTAATAATGTTTCTTCTCTTCCACCCTCAGGTACTTCGGCGCCGTGGGCTGCCTGCTGCACCTCGACAATAAGAACCACAACCACCGGCGCAAGCAGAACCCGGACGCGGGCAACGCCGACAGATGAGCGACTGTCCGCCCTAACCGCCTACTTATACGGCTCAAATTGCCTTGCCTGCCTGTCTGGCTCCTGTTAATGTATGATTTAGTACCATTACAACCACACGTGAGCGATTACCTACCCTACATAGTCTGTTATACGGCACAAATTGCCTTGGCTCCTGTTAATGTATGATTTAGTACCATTACAACCACACGTGAGCGATTACCTACCCTACATAGTCTGTTATACGGCACAAATTGCCTTGGCTGCCGTCCTGGCTCTAGTTATTATATGATTTAGTACCCTCATGGCCGCACGTGAGCAATTACCTACCCTACATCGTCTGTAATACGGCTCAAATTGCCTTGGCTGCCTCCCTGGGTCTTGTTAGATTTGATTTAGTACCGTTACGACTACACGTGAGCGACTATCTACCCTACATCATCTATTATACGGCTCAAATTGCCTTGCCTGCCTCCTTGGCTCTTGTTAGATTTGATTTAGTACCGTTACGACCACACGTGAGCGACTATCTACCCTACATCATCTATAATACGGCTCCAATTGCCTTGCCTGCCTCCCTGGCTCTTGTTATTGTATGTTTTATTACCATTACAACCATATGTAAGCGACTACCTACCCTACATCATCCGTTATACGGCTCAAATTGCCTTGGCTGCCTCCTTGACTCTTGTTAGATTTTATTTAGTACCATTACGACCACACAGAAGCGATTATGAAGCTATGCGTCCGTGTACAGTAGGCCTTAGTCAGTTGCCCTTTGTGTTTCAGGGCTACAGTTCCCCTTTCAAACAATCACGCAGCCCTTCTTCACTAGGCCATGGGATCCCACTGCTGGAGAAAAACTCACTTTGAACCTATAGTTATTACTAGAAAAAATGCGCTTAGGTTAAAGAATCAATTTTAAGTGGCGCTCTACGTAAGTGAATCAACGCGATTTCGTTTTCGAAGCGATGCGGTGCGGTTCACGTGAATTTAACGCGATGCGGCGGTATTGTCCTACGTGCGCGTGACGTCGTCGCTTCAGCCGCCATTAAAACTAGCCAACCGCAAGCAGTGGCGACTTACAAGTTGTAGATCACGGGTTCAAACCCAGCCGGGCGCGTTACTTTGTATAATTTACTAGCTTTTAGCTCCCGTCAACTGACTACTATATCCTACTCTACCCAACTCTATCCTACTCTACCTTACTCTACCCTACTCAAAAAAAAAAGTATCCTATGTCCGTCTCCTGGTTCTAAGCTACCTCCCCACCAACTTTCAGCCAAATCGGTTCAGCCGTTCTTGAGTTATAAATAGTGTAACTAACACGACTTTCTTTTATATATATAGATTTCATCACCACTGCTCTCAAAACGGTAAAGGAAAACATCGTGAGGAAACCGGCATGTCCTAGAACCAAAAGTTCGAAGAAGTTCCCGCGTGGTGGATTACAGTCCATTCCCGATTATGCTTATTATATCCTAAATCAATTGCCAAGAGTTCACGCGAAAATGACAGACCAAGTAATCGCGTCCGCTTCGCTTCGCTCGTCGCCGCACCGCACCCACGTAGGCCACGGATATGGAGTATCAATATAGACTGGCCTGTTGGTCTAGTGGTGAAAGCCCTAATCCACTTGTGTCGGATTGGTCCGACGAGTATTTTCGTATCCTATTCGCCAGGGTCTTGTGTTTGCGACTGGGTACTCCATCTCGTTTAGCTCTTCAATCCCCATAGGTGACAGAAGAGCTGACGAGATGGTGTACTTGGTCGTGAATGTGCGACCCTGTTGGAGTAAACGCGAGAGTGTTTGTCGGATATATCAGACATAAAGAGCTAATTTGTTTGATTGTGCCGCATCGCTTCGAATTCGCGTTTGGGTTGAATTGCTTACGGAGGATACCACGTTAATATTCTATTAATATGACAATAAATTAATTAGACAATCATTGTAGTATAAAAAAAGCAGTTTTTATCCAGCAGTGAACTGATTTATGCTGATTTTGACCACAAAATAGATAGGTACAGAAGTCGATCTCATGTATGTACTTCACTTTTGATACCGACGCTCGTATGTGCATATAAATTGTTCACTTCTGTACTCCATTCGCATTAAGATTAGACATTTTTACAGTTTACAGTTGATGTATCAGTGAGTCAGGTAGGACTTTGCCTTTTATATAGGGTGACTGGTAATTAGTGACCGATACTTAAACACGTGATTGTGCTCATGATAACCAACAACTTTTACTATGGGAACAAACCTGAAATCGCGAAAAAAAAACAGCTGTTCAGTACATTTATGTTTGCCTATCTAATGTACTGAACAGCTGATATTTTTTTCGCGATTTCGGCTTTGCTCCCATAATAAAAATTGTTTGTTATCATGAGCACAATCACGTGTTTAAGTATCGTACACTAATTGCCAGTCACCCTATGCAATGTTTTTTTTTTTATATCCCATAACTCAAGGTTTATATTCTATAAAGAAAAATAATACTAAAAGTCCTAGAAAATGTGTTCCAAAAATGCATGGTTTCGAAGATATCATCAATCATATTAATTTAGGTCAAAAATTTACACCCGTATGACAAATCTTTACTTTTGTGACATCGCCAGTCATCGATGAAATGTAAAGTAGTTTGCAAATAAACAAATGACATTACATATTTACGCTGTCATATTTCACGTAAGGGGTGTTTTACATTAATAATCGTGAACTTATCGAATTATTACGTATGGAAAATGAAAAAAAAAAACAAAAAAAAAAAGATAATTGTAAAATAATTCATAAGCCAGTTGATTCTGTGACACGGTCTCATTCACACCCTAGAGTTATGGGATATATTATAAAAAAACGTGGTATATTTATCATTCCTCTAGAACTAATATTTGGTTATTTTTAAAAGTTGTTCTACACAAGAAATGACTCTAGAAGCCTTACCACGAGCTCCTAACGCGATCGATTTGATGACCTATATTGAACTGTTATAGGGATGGAAATATATAGGGTGACTGGTAATTAGTGACCGATACTTAAACACGTTATTGTACTCATGATTACAAACAACTTTCCCAAAGAAACTTTTTTTATATACTCACTAGTTTGTAGGTACATTCACTGATTAGGTATGTACACCTGTGGGTTTGCAAGCTGCGCGGGTGTTCTAAGTATCACTATTGTAGGTACGGCGGCGTCACGCGGCTAACAGCTGAGCGGGCGCCGGTCGCAGGCGCGCGCAAGTATTTAAACAGCTGTTTTATTGTTGTGATAAAACTAATGAGAATATAAAAAAAGTTTCTTTGGGAAAGTTGTTTGTAGTCATGAGTACAATCATGTGTTTAAGTATCGGTCACTAATTACTAGTCACCCTATATAGGGTGTAAAGCTCCATCCCTCTCTCTCGCTCGCACTCTCTCTTCTCTCGTCTTGTGTTCACTCACAAACACAAGACATCCAGACCAGGATCACCTATCTGTAATTCATAAAAAAAAATGTAGACCAAAATAGTTCGTATCTCAATAGAATAAAGGTGAAAATTGAGTGTACTACGATTGAATATGGGTGTATTAGACACTTCTGTGTTTCAAACCTTCGAGGTAAGCAACCGTAATGTTATCGATACTGGAAATATGAAATAACGTAAGGGACATTAACCTAAAATGTAAAAATGTACCTTACGATGATTGACGTAAGGGTGTTTTACGCAAAACGTAAATATGTCACTTACGTTAATTCATACTTCTGGGGGGCTATTGGCTAACTTTTTCAATAACAGTTGACAACTAGCATTCGTTGCACACTAAACTTAGTTGTCAACTGACAATTTTATAAAATTGGTATTACGTATCACACAAGTGACTAACAAACTACGGTGGAAATGTGGTGAAATATAAAAATTTACGGTGCGTATTGTGACCACTCTAAAATTTTATCGACTATTATACAGCTTCAAAAGCTTACACAATCGCAATTTTAAAAGTATCGATACAATAACATCTGTCAAAACGTGTTACGGTGGCTATCAAAGGCACCAGTGGCTAATGACGTCACTGCAGTTGGTCACTGAAGGTAGGCAATACGAAACTAGCTGTTTGACAGTTTAATGATGCACATTGTTAACAAGTGATCATCACTTGAGCTGTCAACAGAGTTACGCAATAGCCCCGCTGGTATCGTTATGTAAGGGCCTTCGCCCACGGCGACTTTTTGTAGCGATGCTGTCGCGCGTTCGTATCGATACAGTCGCGATGCTGTAGCGCGTTGGCATCTTTTCTATAGCGCTTTCAAATGCGACTAATGTGCGTTAGGTTAGGGTGTCGCGCGCTTACGAAACGCGCGACAGTGTCGCTACAAAAAGTCGCCGTGGGCGAGGGCCTTTATACATAAAAACTATGTAAATGATTCCTTTTTGCACAAATTGTTTTTTTTTTTTAGTTTTTAGTCTTTTTTTTTTGTATACAAGTATTGTTTTTGTTAACATTTTGCGTTAAACGCTTGGGTTGCTAGTTAAAAAATTATGTTTAGTCTTACCACATTCTAAAGTCTATCGTCAAGTATTTTGGAACATTCAATGCGTTGTTTCAGTGTATGTCAACTGTATATTGGGCCAGATAGTTCTAAATTTAGTGTTCGGGTACCTACGAAGATTCATGGCAAATTATTCTGACGCCTACCTTACATAATTGGATTCTTTATGACGTTACGGTTCTTGTCAATCAATTTTACACATGGCAAAGCAAAAATGTGTCCACCACGCCACCGTCACGTCTACATGACAGACTTAGACGCTAATAAATTTTATAAGAAAGTATTGTTTTGTGATCTGTTACTTCGCGTTATAGTCACACTGAGACAGAGAAATGTTAGATGATATGTATCATTTGGAACAACGGCTCAAAATATACAGATAGGTACTGTTATGAATCTTGATCTGTTACGTCGCGTCTTATACACTAACAGTTTTATTTAATTGAATTTTGATTAAAGAATAATTTTAAGCAGATTTTTTTGGTTCGTGTCATTAATTACATTTACACTATTTACGTTTTAATTTGAGTTTCAATAAAAAGACTGCAGGTCACGTGTTTCAGTGTTCCAATTGTTCCAAATGATGCATTTAAAACAATAATGACATTCGAATCTTTCGGAACAGTGAGTCGGTTCAGTAAAGAGTTACACACGCCTACCGTTTTGAGAGCAGTGGTGAGGAAATAAATTACAAAAATTGAAACTCCTGTCCAAGTTTGACCCAACGTACAACTCGTGAAGTCGGGGCCGTTATGACTGGGCCATCACTGCTCATAGCATAGCATAGTCGGCCTTATAATGTTCCCACTGCTGGGATTAAGGCCTCCTCTCAAGGAGAGGGAACTGCTCCACAGCTGCACTCCTCACCAATTGCATGACTCGAATTGAATTTAAAGTGAATGCTTCAGGGTAGGAGATCATACACACCAATGGCTGAGGTAACTACAGTCATCGACACGTCAGCGCCAGCGGCAGCTGTTGAAGCGTTTATGAGACGCTTTAATGAGTGTAATTGTGTAAATACATACATGTCGTTACCGCAAATATAATTTTTGTTAGCATACTATCTGATACTGAGTTGCAAATTGCAAATAACTATCGAGAATTTCGCGGGTTACTCTGGAACATTCACGACACGTCAATATTTTTTTTTTTCTAAACTCCATACTTTAGTATTGTATAAAAAATAAAGAAATAAATTACTCGCTTTTGTCAGACACAACAGTGACAACTAAAACAATAGAAAATTATAATTTTTATTTAATCCATGTAAATATTCAATATAATTATGGTGAACAGGTATTTATTTATTTTTTTTGTTTTCAATGTTAAGTTAAATATTATTTCGTATTTAGTTAAGTAGGGGTGGGATATATGATTTTTTTTTCAGGGTGCAAACATGTTATTTTAAAATCACGAGTGACGTGTATCAAGAATAGGTATAGAGGCTGATGACATCATTACTAATAATTTTCGTGCCCAGCACAAGTATCGGCTGTAACAGCCATAGTCAGCATGGTCCCGGCCTCCATCAGAGACGCCCAAGGCGTCGGAGGAAGCAGAGCGGACTTGCGGACATCGAGCAATTGTTAGCTTACCATCCGGCCGTCCGGTGAGAACTAAGCCCGGATCGACAGCGTGCTGTGTTCCACGCGCAACTCATAAAGATGTCAGCAAGATTGAAGGGTCCCGTCCGAACTGGACCTGTCAATTTTGTTGACATTTATCGACCCGTTTCCCTCGTCAAAGGTGACTGAAGGAACACCGTGGGTTTTAGTCAGTAAAAGTCTGTAAAAGCCAGTAAAATTCTGACACTCCTCGCTCCAACCCCAGCGGAAGGAGTCATTTGATGATTTCCCACTTAAAAAAAAAATATTGTCACGGGTCAATTTCCATGAGTAAGTAGTGACGCTCACTGACGGGCTCAGTTTGTATGAAAAGTCTGTTGATTCTGTCTCTATTCTTGTTTAGAATAATGTGTTTGCACTCTAATACATATTTTGTGATACACTATTGATTTATTCGTTAACGAATAGAACCCTGAATACAATAGGGGTAGTTTCCTACTTATTTTATATTGTAATTATATTACATTATTTTGTGAAAATGTCATAATTTTTGAACCAATGACAAAATATAGTAATTTTGCTTTGACATGTTGACGATGAATTTTGATTCGGTATTGACAAAAGCAAAGTTGCTCGATTTTGTCATAAACTGACAAATGTAAATTCGCTTCAGCTTGAGCCTCTGTCATGAAAATTGAATGTGAATTAACGTGATGTTTTCGCAAAACTCTTTAAGATGCTGTACTTTTAATGATGAATTTGTTGTAAATTGTAGGCCAGAGAATCAGGGTTTTTTTTTATTTTGCGGTCTCAAAGTGAAAACTTAACAAATAAAGTTTTTATTATAACTTTACACGAGTTTTGCTGTTCGAAGTATTCTATGATTAATTTTGAGTTATTTTATAATGCGTGCGTGGAGTAGAAAATATATTAAGGGCTGATAAATATTTTATATGACTAGAAATAAATATATGATATTATATGTTTGTGTTTTATTTATTTGTTTTCTGTATTAACAGACATTACCCGTGGCTATTCTTTATTAAGCTGTTGATCCCCGCATTAATGCCGGCGTTCACGCGCCATTGTCTTTCTATTGTGTCTCTAATTACGCACTCAAAAGGTTAAAAGGTACATTATAATGCACAAACACACCATCATCATCATTATTTCAGCCGACTGACGTCCACTATTGGATATAGGCCTCCCCAAAATGTCGCCACAATGACCGGTCCTGTGTGTTTCGCATCCATCGCATTCCCGCGACTCTCATCAGGTCATCGGTCCACCTTGTAGGAGGCCGCGACAACGCTGCGGGTTCCAATCCGCGGTCGTCGCTCCAGCACCCCTAGCCAAATTGATAATCTGCAATCGTTAACGCTAGTTGAAAACTAATCAAATGTATGGGATTGACATCATCTCAACGTTAAGTCACGTGGTCAGAACGCCCCCCGAAAAGTAGAGGAACTGCCCCTCAGATATCGCACGCGTGTAACATTAAGCAGAGCTGTGCAACATTTAGCTTATTCGCCGTCAGATACTTGTCGCGATTGGATGTCTCAGAAATACCTGAAAAATTACAAATTATGCCTTATTGTGCGGTATTGACCTGCAAAATCTTGTGGAGGTGTATCGTATCATCGGTAAGTACTAAACTTTGTTATTTTTAATATAGTTGACTTTAATGACAATACTACATTTTATGACTTCAATGCAAACTATAAACAACCTTATTTTCATTGTCACAAAGTCTAAATGCACTTGGTCGTCATCTGGAAAATCATAACATAAATTCTAGTAACTTCGACGCTACTCAATTAGGGATGGGACACATCCGTAAAGTACGTCGGTATCGATAATTTTTATTTATTTCCAACTCTTCATTTCATGGCTGGCACCATCATCCAAAATTTATGTCGAACGGTTCATGTGTATAATTTATAAATATTTAACTAAGATTGCACAGAAATCTCGAGGTTTTAATAACAAGTAACCAATTGTTTTGTAGATACTAAGTTACTATTGGTTAAGTTTTAGCAGGTAATATTGTAAACTAGTATAAAAGGAGGTGCATGGTGGAAATATACACATTCTGTTTTGGAGTCACACGATTCTTACTTCTATCCCCAACCTCCGTCCGAAGTAGGTGCGGGTTGCTAATCACTTTATTTTACTTCTTCATGTTTTTAAAGGCTGAACGGATTTCAATAAAACTTGGTACATGGGTAGACCACGTCACGAAGTATGTTCTCGTCAAGCGAACGTCAAGTCTCGTCTCGTCTCGTCAAGCGAACTTTCTATTGTGTCTCTAATTACAGTATTCGAAAGGAATCGTAATAGTTCCAGTAATACCGGCATTGCTGTATGTGTAGGATTTATCATAGTAAATTCTAAGTCTTATTGGTTATTATTTTTTAATTTCACGGCTTGACTTTAAGCCAATTTTATGTTTAGTATGAATTAGTTTTTGCATGACTCGAAACAAACACTGAAAGATGAAGAAAAATGGGATTTTGTTCGTGTTCGTAATTATTTTTGTAACAGGTACACAAAATGTTTATTCATTTGTATTATTTTATTTTAGATGGGGTAGAAAGAGACGTTACCCATAGATGGCTGTGCGAATGTTCATAACAGTTAGCGCGCCCCCTTTTTTTTAGATGGGATGGTTCTTTTTTGCCTTATGTTCCAGGACCCCGGGTTTTCCTTTCAGAAGCGAACCCATTGCCCCCGTAGGCTTTGACCCTGATGATACCCTACAGTTTTGCTGACATCTCCTTGAGGCGCGCGTGGAACACTGCACGCCGTCGATAACTCGGGATCGGTCCGGACGGTTACCGGACGGCCGTAATGGGTATCTCGCCATTCGCAAGCCCACGCCTATGGTGGCCGGAAATCGGGGTCAGAATCGGGCTGGAGCGTGAGGAAGTCCGTTCCCTCATGCGGGATCGCAGGCATCTGAACGAACATCGGTTGGTCTTAATTAGTAAAGACTAGTTCCTTGAGTTCCTTGTCGCTCCACCTAGAGTTTGAAGAGTACCTACTATTTTACTACATTTTGATACAAATGGAGAAATTTTGTCTTTGATCCCGAGCCGCAGGCAAGGGTGTTATGGAGCCGAGTGCTGCAGTGACAAATTTCCACGTGTTTCAAACGAGGTTATTCAATACACTCACAAGCACACAAGCACAATCAGCCTTTTTAATGTTCCCACTGCTGGGACTTAGGCCTCCTCTCTCTAGGAGAGGGAATGGGCCGTAATCCACCACGCGGGCCCAGTGCGGGTTGGTGAATGTCACATGTCTGCGAATTTTTAGTTCTAGGACATGCCAGTTTCCTCACGATGTTTTCCTTCACCGTTTTGAGAGCAGTGGTGATTAAATAAATTACTCAAAGTAATGCGCCTGGCGGGGTTTGAACCCGCGACCTACAACTCGTAAGTCGGGGCTGTTACCACTCGGCCACCACTGCTCTTGTTACCCAATACACTCACGAAGATATAAATAAACGGGGGTCGACGCGTGATTTGTGGTAGAGCTGGCTTGGCACCCAGGCCTAGCATGATACGATAATTATAATAAATTGTGCCGATGGGTTTTCCGCACTAGTTTAAATTGCCTGCCTAAAAGCAGTAGGGATCGGAGCGGGTTTTCAAGTAAGTGTATTGAAAAAGTTATTTAATGATTTTCTACCAAAAATGGCCTCCGGACGGCAAACAATGTAAGCTATCTACACTAATATTATAAAGAGGTAAAGTATGTTTGTTTTGTTTGTAGGAGGTAATCTCGGAAAGTACTGGTCCGATTGCTAAAATGTTTTTAACCGATAGAAAGCTGCTTTATTCCTGAGTGACATAGGCTATATTTTATATACGCGGGCAAAAGCTTGTTTTGTATAAAAACTTATCTGTCAGCTTATTAGCTCTTAATTGACTGACCTGTTGGTCTAGTGGTTAGTGGCCCTGACTGCTATGCTGGAGGTCGTGGGTTCGATTCCCACCCAGGACAAATGTTTGTGTGATGAGCACGTTCATTTGTTCTGTGTCTGGGTGTAATTTATCTATTTAAGTATGTATTTACAAATATATAAGTATGTTTATCAGTTGTCTAGTACCCATAACACAAGCTCAGCTTAGCTTGGGACTAGACGGCGTTGTATCCTTTAAGTCTGACTTCAGTGATTTGATCAATAAAATCTCTTGGTTATAGGCTACGGTCCCGAGCGTTGCCAAGTTCTCACTAGATGGTGCTAAACTCATTATTTTTAAGTCAGAACATTCCACTTTTTTGAACTAACAAAGCCTTGGGCATCGCCGCCGAGGTGCTGGCCTGTCGGTTTTCTATCGTTTACATTTCGAGGAGTAAGTATGCGCTGGAATTGCACTATCTAATTCCGTCAAGTCCGTTCCATCATCGGACCAATAGACGTACGGCGTTACGCCACCGGTACATGGTAGACATCCCACCCATACGCACAAAGCGTTTTGAGAACAGATTTATTGTGCGTACAGCCAAGAAGTAGAATTCCTTGCCGGAGTCTGTGTTTTCTGATAGCTATACAACTTAGGGGTATTTAAGTCAAGAGTGAATAGACTACTTCTAGGCAAGCGAGCTCCATCGTCGACCACATCATCGCTTACCATCAGCCGAGATGGTGGTAAAACGCGAGCCTAACATTAATAATAATAAAAAAAACCGAGCCAAATGATTGCCTCAAAATCCACCTAATTCTGACTGTTCATGTTAGAGACATGTTAGCATAAGCATAATCAGCCTTTTAATGTTCCCACTGCTGGGACTCAGGCCTCCTGTCTAGGACAGAGAATGGAGAGTCATGTTACTAACTTATAATGCGTCGAGTCAGAGGCCTAGCGTGGACTAATTTACATGTAGGCAAAGGCACATTAGCAAGGCCTTTTTCTCTCATAAATTCGAAAAATATAGGTAGGTACAAAAATTTTACAGAACTGTCGCTTGCGTGAGGCCCTTTTGAGTGCAAGACCCTGGGTAAGGGGCCACTCCGCCCACGCTTAGCTATGCGACTGCGTAAGGTAGGTACTCCAGGGCAGCCCGTGAAATTCAAATTTTCTTATTGTTAAGGGGTTCCGTACCTTAAAAGGAAAAAAACGGAACCCATGGGATCACTTTGTTGTCCGTCCATCTGTTTGTCTGTCTGTCAAGACCCTTTATCTCGGGAACGCGTGTTGGTATCGAGTTGAAATTTAAACTATATACTCAAGCCTGCGGTCCCTTAAAGCTTTGAAAGAATCAAACTTCTGAGTTAACGAACAAAAAAGATACGGCCGTTTATGTCGGCAAAAAACGTATTTTTCGACACTGTCAAGGAAATCAAAATACATAGGGTACTTTCCGTTGACCTAGAATCTTGAAATTTGGCATGAAGCAAGATTACATGATAGCACAAGTATAGGAAAAAATCTGAAAACTGTAAATTTGTAGTTACGTCACAAAAAAAAAACTTTTTTGCGTTTCGGAAAAATATTCGTCTCAATTCGGGAATTGAACTGTTTTCATAGGTAAGTTTGTGCGGAACCCTCAGTGCGCGAGTCCGACTCGCACTTTCCCGGATTTTTTTGCATTTTGCAGGTAAGTGTTGTACGGTATGTTGATTAAAACATGATTTGCGACTGGAACACGTACCTACGTATTCATTTAAGGAATAATAAACACTAAAATCATCATCATCAATACATCTCATAAGTGTGCATTTATTTCCGGCCAGCTGCGCCTGGATAGAGTTCCGCTGACCTTTAAATCCATTTTCTTTGCGATATATTGATTGATTTGCATATGCTATGTACATTCTGAAGAACATTTCATCATCATCATTTCAGCCGAAAGACGTCCGCTGCTGGACATAGGCCTTTCCTAAGTGTCGCCACAATGAACGATCCTGTGCGTCTCGCATCCATCGGACTCCCGCAACCGTTACCAAGTCATCGGTCCACCTTGTAGGAGGCCTTCCAACGCTACGTCTTCCGGTAGGTACGTGGCCGCCATTCCAGAACCTTTCGGCCTCAACGGCCATCTGTTCTGCGAGCAATGTGCCCTGCCCATTGCCACTTTAGTTTGGCGATTCTTCGTGCTATGTCGGTAACCTTGGTTCTCCTGCGGATATCATCATTCCTGATTCGATCACGCAAGAAAACTTTGAGCATAGCCCTTTCCATTGCCCTTTGGGTGACTTTAAGTCTTCTGATGAGGCCCATTGTAAGAACATTTAACCAGATTTTTTTTGTGTAAACATATTTCTAAATATCAAAAGCCGTTTGAAAGGAGTAGGGAAAACAAGCGAAAAAATATCATGTTGTATATATTTTTTTAGACAAAAGTATTAATCGCACGAAAAAATCATAATGATGATAATATTGTAAGTACATGAATCTATGATAAACATTTTTTTTTTATCTACTACCCCAGCCGTAATCGAGGAGTAGGCTTCAGAAAGTCACTGTTTTATGGCACTGCTCGGGCACTAGGGCCTTAAGTTTAGCGCCATCTAGCTAGAATATGACCTCGTTCGGATCCGTAGGTTTCACCTTAAAATATTGCTTCCAGTTTCAACAACCAACGCAAAGCTAAGAAATGCAATCAGAAACGCCAAAGCTTTACAAGATTATTTAAATTCGTCGCCAGAAATAAAACAAAGCGCTCACAAGAACAGCCTAATCGATGAACTAAGAATATTAAACTCAAAATACAAGATACCAATCTACATCGTCACGTCAAAAAATCAATACAAAATGGCGGCTGGAAAAAGTAAAAAAAGTCCGCTAAAAAATAGT
Organism: Mythimna impura; assembly: GCA_905147345.3. NCBI lineage: Eukaryota > Metazoa > Arthropoda > Insecta > Lepidoptera > Noctuidae > Mythimna > Mythimna impura. Next base: position 3,461,988 of record LR990365.1, on the reverse strand, counting down.
GAATCGTTCCAGGCTCGGAAATATTACATGGAACATATTGAGCATGAATATAACAAGCAAAAAGCTCGGGCGATTGCCGACAATATGAATGATGTATTAAACTTCAAGATTTTTCAATTAAGTGAAGGAAGATCTTACATTCCTCATGAGCATGACTAAAATTTTTTATCAATAAATCATAGTTTTTTTTTTTATTGGTACCTACTTAATTTCTGATGACCTGTAGCGACATCTATGGCGTCACATAAGAACTAATCCTGCATCGAGCAATCAAAGTTCTCCGTGCGATTAGAACATATAGAACAGCTCGAAATCATCTATCGGGCAGTTGCCCACCAGACATAACACCCGTCTGGCCGGAGGATCCTCCCTTTTCAAAGGAGGTTTGCGGGACTTTACTCTCTGTTCCGCTTACCTCCAAAATGGTGACCCTCGACAAAGATCGTCAGCGCAGCCTTCGTGCAGCCACTACTTCGTGACGTCATCATCACTTCCTCAAGCTTTCGAGCAGCGAGCCATACAGCCTGTACCCACGGCTATAAAGGGTATCCTGACCACCAGCACGCCTACCTGGTCATACCTGGTCATCACCCTCAGCCTCATCAGCGACCTTGGCTAAGCACACTGCACCTTCGGCCAGTCACATGAAGAGCCACGAAGAACCTCTCCTGGTCGACGCCAGCAGTCAAGCCACTACGTCGCACAGCACCGCTCCGACTCACTGGAGCCAGCAGCACTACTCCGACTCACTGGAGCCTGCAGCATCATCCCGACTCACTGGGACATCATCACTCCGACTCACTGGGGCATCATCCCGACTCACTGGGACTGCACCACCCCGACTCACTGGGGCATCAACGCAGACACCGACTCACCGAGAACTATGCGGCATTCGGTACCGACCCACTGGAACCAACCTACCACTGGCCTGGCACGCATCAAGAAGCATCAAGAACCATCGATCTCCGATCTCCGGAGGGGAGTGATGTAGCGACATCTATGGCGTCACATAAGAACTAATCCTGCATCGAGCAATCAAAGTTCTCCGTGCGATTGGAACATATAGAACAGCTCGAAATCATCTATCGGGCAGTTGCCCACCAGACATAACATCCTCGTCCGGAGGATCCTCCCTTTTCAAAGGAGTTTTGCGGGACTTTACTCTCTGTTCCGCTTACCTCCAAAGACCTAATTAGGGCCTCGGAAGTCCGAACGCAGGAACCTCATGCCAAGTCGATAAGGCAATGCTTGGAGCCTTGGAGGTGTTCTATGTCAGAGTGGGCGGCTTTCGGTTGGAATAAAGATAATAATAATAATCCCTAATACACATAACATAGGTACCTACAGAAAACAATTTCTGAAACTCTGAAAAAGTAAGTATATATAGGCAAAACTCAAAAGATGAAACTGCTAAAGTGCCATTCGAACCTCGGCTGCAGGCTGTGGATGCAGGCTGCGAATGCAGGCTGCGAATGCAGGTAGCACACGCATGACACGCAGCCGTTGCCTGCATCCGCAGCCGGGAGTGATTCCGAGGCTGGCTGCACGTGCTGCCAGTTGCAAATCTACGATTCAATCCAATATGAGCGCTATCGGCTCCGAATAGCGATTTCGGGACTTGTCTAAACAGGTTGGTGACGTAACTAACGTAACGTGCGCATCGACTTGGGACCGCAGCACTACTGGTCTGCGGCTGCAGGTCGCGGCAGCACTCGCCGCCGAAACTCGGCAGCACTTGCGGCCGCAGCCGCGTTTGGAATGGGTATTCACAAAAATCCATACTACTACATAGAAAACCAGTTGTGCAGCTGCAGCCGACTTCGTGCAGCCGCCGCTTCGTTCGGTTTGAATGGCACCTATAGAATCTGGCGTCAAGAAAAAGTAGGTGCAGCTGTTGTGCTGTGCAGTTTGCGACGTAAATTGTCGTTCAAAATGAGCCGAGATTTATGAATAAGGGCCGTGCCTCACTGGGACATCATGGCGGCGTAGCCAGCCCCCCTAGCCAAGTTACAATCGTATCGTTCGCCCCGAACGCCTCGAGTAGGCCACGCCTCCGATTCCTTTGTTCTGACGTCATCTCAACGCTCAGTCACGTGGTCAGAACAAAGGAATCGGAAGCGTGAACGATCAGCGCGAACGATACGATTGTAACTTGGCTAGGGGGGCAGGTCATGACACCAAAAAAATTTATGGGTTGGATGCGTGGCGAACAGTGGCCAGGTGAGGTACACACCATAGACCTGCATGCGTTTTCTTGGTTGCGCGAACTGGCAACGTAACTTTAACTTTCGCAAATGGGCGAAACCGCGTGAAAATAGAATACATAGAGTATTTTACTCAGTGGTAATTAAAGTAGCAATCTACTAGTGGAGAATTTTGAAAATCAGTCCCGTATGTCTTGAGTTATTCTTTAGGTACAACAAATATACTAATATTTTCTCTTTATAGTTTTAGTATAGAAGTTTAGATAAAACCGGATGTAACCGTGATGTCGGTGAGTAATATTGAGAGGAAGATGGATTAGAATTGATTAAAGATCTAGATTCCTGGTTTGGACCAAAATGGCAATAGAATTTTTTACATTAGACATTTTTTTTATAGCTGGGAAATCATGCAATGATGTCTCCCGCCCTTGGGCATAGCGAGATGGCGTGTCAGACTTTTACTGACTAAAACACACTCCTAGTTACTTCGTTAACTTTCATTCCAGGGCCGGGTTTTCTTTTCAGAACCGAGCCCATAGCCCCAGTAGGCTTCGACCCTGCTAGGCCCCTACGGTTTGCTGACATCTCTATGAGGCGCGCGTGGAACACTAAGCGCCGTCGACGACTTGGGCTTGGTCCACTTGGGATCGGGATCCCAGCGGCTGGGGTGTGAGGGCCGTTGCCTCACGCGTGCGGCTGCCTCCTTTGTTAGCATTTCTGCTTCGCAGGATGAGGCGACCGCCTGCCACTCCTCCTCGTTTCGGACCATGGCCTGTACCAAGGCCCGACGCGAGAGATTTCCATTAGACATAAATAATGCCTACATCAGTGCTTCGAAAGGAACGTAGGGTAAGTTGGTCCTTCACCTGATCTGCCCCGGTCGTGTCAGATTGCCGTCCTATCGGACTGTGAGAATAAAGAGAGGTGCACCTGCGTTTACGCACACGCTTGTACTATCAGGGGCGCAGACTCCGTAGGTGCTCGGGGGCTCGAGCACCCATGACAAATAAACAGTGGGTACCGAGCACCCCTGAGAATAGACATCAAGAAACAGATCAGTAATCGCCTTTTAGGGATGAGCGTTTTTTCACTATCCGACCACCCGTTTAGCGCAGTGGTTTAGAGCGCCGGTTGAGACGCAAGGGTCGCGGGTTCGATTCCCGCACCAACACATATATTTGTTGATGAAACAGATATTTATGTTGGGTCTTGGGTGTTTGTGGTACCTTCGTTGTTCCTGGTTTCCATATTACAAAGGAAAACCTTAGTTTGGGACTAGGACATGTATGTGATGTTGTCTTAATTTATTATTATTTATTTTTATCAAACATAATTTGTAATTAAGTACGCAGTATGTAAGTAGGACATTTATTTATTTGTGTATATTTCTCTTCTCACACTTCTCCACTTTTTCGAGTCATCAAATGAGCATATGTACCCATGAGGTTTTCTAAAAGCCGGCGCTCCTATGCATATATTTCATATATTTTATATATTTCCTGCTTACCTGGCTAACTTGTGAACCGAAATTCAGTCGTAAGAATTCTTATGTTTGACCATTAGCACTCATACCTAAAAGCGACAAGGAAAACTGGTTTTATAGAGTTCTGTACCTCAAAAGGAAAAAAACGGAACCCTTAAAGGATTACTTTGTTTTCCGTCTGTCTGTCAAGACCCTTTATCTCGGAAAACGCGTGGAGGTATCGAGTTGAAATGAATACCGTATACTCAGGTCTGCAGTCCCTTGAAGCTGTGAAAAAATCAAACTTCTGAGTTAACGAAAAAGATGATACGGCTCAGCTGTTTATGTCGCAAAAAACGTATATTTCAACACTCAAAGGAATCAAAATTCGGGCCACGGGTAGTGTGAAAGTGAAACCCGGGACCCTGGGACGAAGGCAAAGAAGGAACAGGAGTGGGTTTTTAGTCAGTAAAAGTCTGACACTATTTTTCGCTCCACCCAAGAGCGGGATTTGTCATAAGATGATGTTCCCACCTAAGAAAAAAAAAGAGTACTTCCCGTTGACCTAGAATCCTGAAATTTGGCATAAAGTAAGGTGTTATAGCATAGTTATAGGAATAAATTTGAAAACTGAAACTTAAAAAAAAAGATTTTTTTGCGATTCGGAAAAATCTTCGTGACTCCATTCGGGAATTGAACTGTTTTCATAGATAAGTTTGTACGGAACCCTCAGTGCGCCAGTCCGACTCGCACTTGCCCGGTTTTTTTCTGTTTAATGCCCTTCTGTTTCCATATAATATGAACAGAATACCTACATTGATACACAGTGGTCTCAAGTGGTGTTAATTTTCAGTGTTCATTTTGACATTAACTACAACTTCAGCCGAAAGACGTCCGCGGCTGAACATAGGCCTCCCTCGATTTTATCGCCACAACGACTGGTCCTGCATCTCACATCTAGCGGATGGCGGCAGTCTTTCAAAGGTCATTTGTCCACCTCCTTCGAGGTCATTTCCAACGCTGTGTCTTCTGGTAAGTGGTGGTTATTTCAGAACTATTCGGCCTCATCGACATTCCTTTCTGCGAGTTATGTGCTCTGAGTGTGTTACGAGAGCTCGACAAATAGACGAGCGATTAACGCTTTGCGACAAAACCTTACTGCAACTCATCTTATTTCGAATGTCGCTGTGTGCTGGTGTGACAATTGAAATTAAAAACAAAATTGTTTATTGGCACCAAAAATAACCATTCACAATAATATAAGTCCAGAAAAAAAATTGCACTAGTACCTAAGCGCAGAAGTTGCAGATATTGTTTCCCAAACTAAGCTACCGCTTGTATTTTGGGACTCAGTGTTCAGCCGTGGCTATTGTTACAATTTAGTTTCTATTCAAATGTGCGACAATAGTTAGACACTACTGTAGTACGACAAATAATTGTGTGACTACTACTTGTGTGAGTACTGTAATTTTACAGTACGTTGGTGTAGTAAAACAGTACTTTGACACTGCCCTATCTGCCAAGATAGCTCGACGTAAGACTAAGGTGGGAGAGAAGTGGAGCGGAGCTCCCGCCTTAGCAAACTAATCTAACCTGTCTGTGTCGGGGTGCTCTAAAATATATTAATTCTTCATGTCGCACTAGAGCGATGTCGAGCTTTAGTGTGTCGCACAAGCGTATACCTATTCGAACTATGGTTAGGCCTACTGTCCACGGAAGCGTAGCTTCATAGACGCGTATTCGTCATTATACGCTTGGTGTACGCCTGCGTGAAGCTTACATACTAAACTATGGCGTACTGTCCACGGAAGCGTAGCTTCATAGACGCGTATTCGTCATTATACGCTTGGTGTACGCCTGCGTGAAGCTTACATACTAAACTATGGCGTACTGTCCACGGAAGCGTAGCTTCATAGACGCGTATTCGTCATTATACGCTTGGTGTACGTCTGCGTGAAGCTTACATACTAAACTATGGCCTACTGTCCACGGAAGCGTAGCTTCATAGACGCGTATTCGTCATTATACGCTTGGTGTACGCCTGCGTGAAGCTTACATACTAAACTATGGCCTACTGTCTACGGAAGCGCACAGCGTAGCTTCAAAGACTAGGCACTCATAGACGCGACACGATGTTACGACGCACGCCGCCGCTTCGTCGTTTGGTTTCTATTCGCAACTTGTCATAAACACAACGTAAGGTAAAAATGATACACAGAGCACGCGCTGATTCGAATAGCGGGAGTAGTCTCGTTTTTACAATATGACATTTAATGTTGCCACCCAAAATATTATAAACAGTGTTTTTTTTTTTTTGGTGGGAAAATCATCTAATGACAAATCCCGCTCTTGGGCGAAGCGAGAGATAGTGTCAGACTTTTACTGACTAAAAACCCACTCCTGTTCCTTCGTTGCCTTCGTCCCAGTAGGCACACTACCCATGGCCCCAGTAGGCTTCGACCCTGCTTGGCCCCTACGATTTGCTGAAATCTCCCTGAGACGCGCGTGGAACAATACGCGCCATCGACGACTTGGGCTCGGTCCGGACGGTTACCGGACGGTCGGACGGCGAGCCACCCATTGTTCGCCGTCCGCAAGCCCGCGCCTACGGTGGCCGGAAATCGGGATCGGATCCCGGCGGCGGTAAGGGCGTGAGGACCGTTGCCTCGCGCGTGCCCGTGCGGCCGCCTCCTTTGCTAGCATTACTGCTTCGCAGAAGGAGGCGACCGCCTGCCACTCCTCCTCGCTCCGGACCATGGCCTGTACCAAGGCCCGGATTATAAACAGTGTTGCAACATATTACGCCACACACAATTATGTGCTCTGACCACAAGATGCTAAGTAGGTACCTGCCTATTGATTGGTTCAATTTCTCGGCTTGACTTTGATTCAATTATATTACTTTTTTTATTGCCTTCCCAACACATGTTGGTTATAGGTACCCATATTTTTAATATAACACGAACGAATATGAAGACACTTTCACGTTTTATTGTTTTTATAGTTGTTGTGTCGGGTAAGAATTCTTATAATAAAATAGTATTCATTTTCATCTGGGTTTTGGGACGTAATTATCCCTCTCTCTCTCTCTTTCTTTTTTTGTTTTTTTTTTTAATTGATATAAAGTAGTGCTTGTCTGCGATCCCACCTGATCTTAAGCAGTCATGCAATCGTTGATGGTGAGGCGCACTAATTTATTAAGAGCCTATTCACTCTTGCCTTGAAGACACCTAAATTATAATCGGATGGGAACACCGCAGCAGTCAAATTGTTCCAGTCCTTCGATGTACGCGGTATAAAAGACGAGGCGAAACGCTTAGTTCGGACCGTAGAGGTATAATAAACGTAATCGAAATAAACTTTTCTGATTTCTGAAGCGACGCGATGGAACAAACAATTGATAGGTACTCTATAACGTCCCGATCACGACCTTGCCGCTGTGAGCGGTAGCTAAGCGCGGGGCGGCGCGGCGAGCGGAAAGCTCAAAAGTATGAAATGTTTGAAGCACGCCACGAGACGCCGCTCATAGCGCCGCGCGCCCTGGTACAGATACCGCTCCGCTCGCCGCTAAAACCGAAGTCGTGAACAGGCCCTGTACCATGACGTTTAAAGTAAGATTGTTTCATTCTTATTTCCAGTGTGGGTAAGAGATGGCGCTAGACAACCCGTATAGCTCTGTCTCTTACCCACACTGAAATAAGAATGAAACAATCTTACTTTGAACGTCATGGTAACCCCGCAGGCCGTTACGGTGTCGTACGTGGGTGCGGCGCAGCGATGAGCGAAGCGAAGCGTTCGCATCCAGTTGTCTGCGGTGACTTGTTTTATATATTATTATTCTTTAAATGATATAAACTAGTGCTTAATGCGATCCCCACCTGATGATAAGCAGTGATGCAATCGTTGATGGTGAATAGCACTAGTTTATTAAGAGCATCTTCACTCTAGCCTTGAAGACACCTAAATTATAATCGGGCGGGAAGACCGCTGCAGGTACCTAAATGCGGCTAAAGCGGTGACTTTACGCGCACAGCCCCCTAGCCAAGTTGCAAACGATAAACGTGAACGCTTAGTAATCTCCAATAGATTTTCAACTTTATACCTAAGAGCATAAAGTTGAAAATCTATTAAAGACTACTGAGCGTTAGCGACCGGAACGAACGAAAACACTATGTAATCTTTAATAGATTTTCAACTTTATATCCAATAACATAAAGTTGAAAATCTATTAAAGACTACTGAGAGTTTACGTTTATCGTTTGTGACTTGGCTAGGGGGGCTGGTACAGATGCCGCTCCGCTCGCCGCTAAAACCGAAGTCGTGAACAGGTCGCTACGGTGTCGTACGTGGGTGCGGCGCAGCGATGAGCGAAGCGAAGCGTTCCATCCAGTTGTCTGCGGTGACTTGATTTATATATTATTATTTTTTAAATGACATAAACTAGTGCTTAATGCGATCCCCACCTGATGGTAAGCATGGTCCATGGCCCTTTATGGCGCACCGGTATAGGCGCCGACGCTGCGGAAGCAGCCGGCGGCCCGGCTGAACGCATGCCAGAGGGTCATGGCCATGCAGATGGTGCGAGGATACCGGACGATTTCCCGCGAAGCGGCGAGCCTCCTTGCTGGCCAGCCACCATGGGATCTGGAGGCAACAGTCCTTGCACACATGCACGATCTGCGCATGGAGATGCAAAGTCGGGGCGAAACTCCGCTGCCGCGACAAGTCGCAGCGTGGCGGACAGAGCTCCGGCGGGTTCTCATGGAGAAATGGCGACAGCGACTGTCGCAACCCAGTGCTGGGCACGCCACAATTATGGCGGTAAGTCCCCTCTTTGAGGCGTGGTTGGAAAGACCTCACGGCGTCCTCACCTTCCGCATGACGCAGGTTCTCACCGAACACGGTAAGTTCGGGAAGTTCCTGCACCGAATTTGAGCGGAAGCGACGCCCGGGTGTCGCCTCCGGGCGCTCCACACAGTGAGCGCCCGGAGAACACGGTGGAGCACACGGTGGAGGTGTGCCCCGCTTGGGTAAAGCAACGCCGTGTCCTCGTGGGGGCGATCGGCGGCGGCGGCGATCTCTCGCGCCGGGCCTTGGCCATGGGCCGGAGCGAGGAGGGGTGGCAGGCGGTCGCCTCCTTCTGCGAAGCAGTAATGCTAGCAAATGAGGCGGCCGATCGCGTGAGGCAACGGTCCTCACGCCCCAACCGCCGCCGGGATTCCGATCCCGATTTCCGGCCACCGTAAGCGCGGGCTTGCGGACGGCGAGCAATGGGTAGCCCGCCGTCCGACCGTCCGGTAATCGTCCGGACCGAGCCCAAGTCGTCGACGGCGCGTATTGTTCCACGCGCGCCTCAGGGAGATGTCAGCAAATCGTAGGGGCCCAGCAGGGTCGAAGCCTACTGGGGTCATGGGTAGTGTGAAAACGAAACCCGGGGCCCTGGGACGAAGGCAACGAAGGAACAGGAGTGGGTTTTTAGTCAGTAAAAGTCTGACACTATCTCCTGCTCCTCTCAAGAGCGGGATTTGTCATTAGATGATTTTCCCACCTAAAAAAAAAAACCTGAGGGTAAGCAGTGATGCAATCGTTGATGGTGAATCGCACTAGTTTATTAAGAGCATCGTCACTCTAACCTTGAAGACACCTAAATGATAATCGGGCGGGAAGACCGCTGCAGTTAATGCGGCTAAAGCGGTGACTTTACGCGCACAGCCCCCCTAGCCAAGTTGCAAACGATAAACGTGAACGCTTAGTAATCTCCAATAGATTTTCAACTTTATACCTAAGTGCATAAAGTTGAAAATCTATTAAAGACTACTGAGCGTTAGCGACCGGAACGAACGAAAACACTATGTAATCTTCAATAGATTTTCAACTTTATATCCAATAATATAAAGTTGAAAATCTATTAAAGACTACTGAGAGTTTACGTTTATCGTTTGTGACTTGGCTAGGGGGGCAGAAACGTATCGGATAGCTTAGTAAGCGCAATCGCTTCAAAACCGGTTTTTCTTGTGCGCATGGAATGATGCACGATTAGGTTTACGTTATTTTTATTTCTTAAAGTTTTATGTAAGTATTTTGTAAACTGAACAACTATCCATTTATTTATTTGTTATCCACCACTTATTTAAACATGTATATATAGGGTGACTGGTAATTAGTGTACGATACTTAAACACGTGATTGTGCTCATGATATCAAACAATTTTTATTATGGGAGCAAAGCCGAAATCGCGAAAAAAATATCAGCTGTTCAGTACAGTAGGCAAACATAAATGTACTGAACAGCTGATTTTTTTTCGCGATTTCAGGTTTGTTCCCATAATAAAAGTGGTTGGTTATCATGAGCACAATCATGTGTTTAAGTATCGTACACTAATTACCAGTCACCCTATATATATGTATGTAAGGTAACCTAACACTAACAACTATAAATAATCTAACTTTTCTACCGTACACTCTAAATAAGGTTCAGTTGAAAACCAGCGTCAGGCAACTACCACGAAGTTGTCTGGCATTTTTGCTGAACTGGACCTATTTGGTGCAGGCGCGAGACACACAATGTTAGTTATTTTATTTTCTTATTTTTTTTTGTCTTAAGTGTTTACATGTTGTTTCTACATTGTGTGTATCTGTGTACGTGTGCCAAATAAAATATTTTTCTTTCTTTCTTTCTTTCAATCGCGTTGATCAGTAGGACACTGCATTAGTTTTGTAATTAAAGAAATAATCCTTGAACCTTGAGTTTTAAAAATTTGGCCAGGATCATCATCATCATTGCAGCCGAAAGGCGTCCACTCTTGGACATAGGCCTCCCCCAATCGTCGACATAACGACCGGCCCTGTGTTTCTCGCATCCATCGGATTCCCGCGACCCTCACCAGGTCATCGGTCCACCTTGTGGGAGGCCTTCCAACGCTGAGCCTTCCGGTACGTAGTCGCTACTCCAGAACCTTTCGTCCCCAACCTTGAACCTTGGCTTTTAAATATTTGGCCAGGATCACTTCAATGCGTCTGTGTACCTTCTCTCAATTTCCACAGAATTTCGAAAGCATGCTGCATCGTCTAACTTGCACGTGGTGTTTTATCGAAATTACGCATTGCCGCATTCACAGCTTCGCACACAAACGAAACATCAGCCAACTAAATCAACGAAACAGCAGCACAGGATCACACAAGCCAGGTTGATTCTTTTTTTGGTATCGACTGTTGAGGGCACTTTGCTGGCAGAACAGATGAACGATGGTCGATAGAGCTGAAAGGTTCTGGAATGGCGACTATGTACCGAAAGACGGAGCATTGGAAGACCTCTCACATGGAGTATCGACGCCGAGTCGCTAGCCTGTCGGTTTTCTACTGGTTGCATTTCGAGGAGTGTGAGGACCTAATTCCACCAAGCCCGTTCCATCATCGGACCACTAGACGTACGGCGATGTGCCACCGGTACATGGTGGACATCCCACCCATACGCAAGTTTGAGAACACATTAATTCTTTAAGTCAAGAGTGAATAGGTTACTTCTAGGCAAATATAGAGCAGTGGTGGTCGAGTGGTAACGGCCCCGACTTACGAGTTGTAGGTCGCGGATTCAAACCCAGCCAGGCGCATTACTTTGTGTAATTTATTTCATCACCACTGCTCTCAAAACGGTGAAGGAAAACATCGTGAGGAAACCGGCATGTCCTAGAACCAAAAATTCGAAGACATGTGACATTCACCAACCCGCACTGGGCCCGCGTGGTGGATTACGGCCCATTCCCTCTCCTAGAGAGAGGAGGCCTGAGTCCCAACAGTGGGAACATTAAAAGGCTGATTATGCTATACTATGTTATGCAGGCAAATATGCTCCATCTTCGGCCACATCATCGCCAGGGCCTCAAGTCTGCTCTGGCTATTACAATAGTATCAGAATGGTCTAGCATTGATTTCATAATTGTTGATTTTGACAAGTTTGGTAATCTACTATTATAATGGCGTCATTATGACTTTCCAATGGTCAACCACTGACACTCCATTGAAAGAAGTGGCATAGAATGGTGATCTCGTACATATTGACAAATGAATATCTGACTTCCACAAAATTTCTAGTATAAGTCTACCGGCGTTTCTGTCTTCGGTCCACAGCAATCAACAGTTAGTCGAACGTATCTTAACTCCATCACTGGTTGACTGTCAGGTGCCGTGCTTGACCGACGCAGTGAACGCCTGGAAAGTGGCTTGCCCAGACAAGGCGTTGCCCGAGAATCCATCTTCCCAGAGACAGTGGGATGAGCCGCTCTGCAGGCTGGTACGGAATAATCTTATTAATACGTCCACGATACTGCTGAGCGCGCCCGCCTACTGGCTGTGGGTGAATGGGAGTCGGGCCTCTGGCTACAGGCTCTACCGTCACCTAACATAGGTACTATGCTGAGTGACACCACCTTCCGGATCGCTACATGCCTGCGTCTGGGTGCTCCTAGTGGAGCTCCACATCGATGTCAGTGCGGCGAAGCAGTCAACCGCCTCGGACACCATGGCCTATCATGCAGTAGAAGCGCTGGTCGGATAGCTAGGCACGCAAGCATTAATGACATCATCCGTCGAGCTCTTGTCACCGCCGGGGTGCCAGCTGTTTTAGAACCCAATGGCTTGGCACGTGACGATGGGAAGAGGCCAGACGAGATGACTTTAATGCCTTGGAAATTGGGTAGGCATTTGGTGTGGGATGCAACATGTGTTGACACCCTTGCGCCATCCCATCTTCTGAGTACGGCGGGCTGTGCTGGGGCGACTGCTTCAGGTGCAGAAAATCTCAAACGGCGTAAATATAATAACCTCATCGGAGGTTATATATTTGAGCCGTTTGGGGTTGAAACACTAGGGCCATGGGGTCAGAGCGCTCATCGAGTTGTTCGGGATATCAGCAAACAGCTGGTCGACTCTTCACGTGACCAGAGGGCTGGGCTTTTCTTCGGTCAACGAATCAGCATTGCCATTCAGCGTGGCAATGCTGCCAGCGTTCTGGGCACTTTTCCCATTGACATCGATGTGGACGAATTTTTTAATGCCCTATGAGGGTTATTTCTACCCGTTTGTACATATTATTATTTTCAGTTTGTGTTATAATATTTAATAGTTAAGATGTATATATAAATTAATATATTTTGGTACTTATGCGGTAAGTAATCTGCTAAAATTTTGACAGTTCCTTTGATCAGTGACTTACCTAGAACGTCATTGTGCAGTCATTACTTTTAATAAGCTCGATATAGTCATTCTACCACAACTCTAATACGAGACCATTGACCGATCAATGATCGATCATTATGAACTAGCAGATTACGAACTTTTAGCAAAATGACAATGGGATCCCATTGTCATTTTTGTTGGAATGACGAATTTATAAAAATAGCAGACCTGGATCCCTGGTGACTCAATAAGACACTTACTTGGTGATGTGTAGTAATTTGTACAAGAACAATGGATAAATTATCTCAAGATTATGTTTTTTTGAAGTGAAAATTTCATTAGGCGCGCTGCATTGCTACAACAAGCTTTTAACGCGACCCGTTTATTACCTTAACTGAACTGTTAAAGGGATGGACCTATATAGGGCGTATATGTAGCTCCATCTCATCAATGGATAAAGTGAGAAATGAGTATATTAGAGGAAGTTTGCAAGTGGCGCCAGTGACTGAAAAGTTGAAGGGGAATCGTTTGTCTTGGTATGGTCATGTAAAGAGGAGGGATGAAACGCATGTTACTAAAAGAGTTATGAATATACATGTGGACGGGTGGAGAGGGAGAGGGAGGCCAAAAAAAAGATGGTTGGATTGTGTGAACAGTGATATGAAAGAAAAGGAAGTTAGTGATAGCATGACGGTTGACAGGACAGAATGGAAGAAAAAAACGTGTTGCGCCGACCCCAAATAAGACGGGGACAAGGGCAGGAAGTTTTTTTTTTTTAATTCATATAAACCAGTGCTTGACTGCGATCCCACCTGATGGTAAGCAGCGATGCAATCATTGATGGTGAGGCGCACTAGTTTATTAAGAGCCTATTCACTCTAGCCTTGAAGACACCTAAATTATAGTTGGACGGGAAGACCGCAGCAGGCAAATTGTTCCAGTCCTTCGATGTACGCGGTATAAACGACGAAGCGAAACGCTTAGTCCGGACCGCTGAAGTTTCAACAACGTAAGGGTGGATACTCGCCGTACGTCGGGTTGTCTGATGGTAGAAAGGAGATGGCGGAATCAAGTCATGCAATTCCCGCGCACACTCTCCAAATAACGATCGATCGATCTCGATGATGATATAGCTCCATCTCTTTTTCTCGCTCGCACACCTGACATTTTAGATCACGTTATAGTAATTAATAAGGCCGCTGCCCTCTGATCTTATGCGCACACAATTTTTTTGTTCTAGTGTCACTTTTGAAATTGGAAGCCAAATCGTTACGACTCCCAATAGCCGATCTTGATCATCATGAATCGTTAACAAACTTCGTATACGCACCATTACAGAAGATACAAAGTGGTTTGGACAAGGAGAAATATGAAGACTCAAGCGCTGAAAAAATTCCTGTCTACTTTATCGTTAGCCCAAAGTCTAATATGAGGACTGAAATTGAAAAACAGTCGAAAGACTTGCCGAAATACGGAAACATTTTTGATGACAAAGGCATGATCTATATTACAAAGCCAAAAGCAGTGAGGAATGGACAGAACAGGTGAAGAAAGTTCATTATATTTGTTTTTGAGGTAGGACATCCCTGCTGGGCCCCTGCGGTTCTGCTGACATCTCTTTCAACTGCGATCCCACCTGATGGTAAGCAGTGATGCAATCAATAATAGTCGAACTAGTTTATTAAGAGCATAATCACTCTAGTCTTGAAGACACCTAATATAATCGGACGGAAGACCGCAGCATGCAAATTATTCCAGTCCTTCGATGTACGCGGTATAAACGACGAGGCGAAACGCTTAGTCCGGACCGTAGAAGTTTCAACAACGTAAGGGTGGCCCACGACACGTAACCACAACGTAACGTCATAATAAACACGTTATTTTTTCTTTCTTCCAGGATTTCGATCCTCGATGACATGGAGGTCATAGATCGTAGAAGCTATTCTAACTACGACTTAACCAGAAAGAACAAGAGAGCTCTGAAATCGTTTGTGAATCAAGAACTTAACAAGAAGTTGATCGCACAGTCTGCGATGAGAAGATTCATTGATAAATATGATAAAGAATACAATTTCAATGATTTGGTGATGTAAAATAAAATACTTAAGTTTGTTTTTTTTAGGGTTCCGTATCTCAAAAGGAAAAAAAACTAGGCAAGTGCGAGTCGGACTCGCGCCCTGAGGGTTCTGTACAAACTTACCTATGTAAATAGTTCAATCCCGAAATGGAGTCTCGCAAGATTTTTCCGAACCACAAAAAGAATAAAATTTTGACGTAACAACAAATGTACAGTTTTCAGATATATTCCTATACTTGTGCTATAAGACCTTGCTTTATGCCAAATTTCAGGATTCTGGGTCAACAGGAAGTTGTAGACGACTACGTTTACCTGGGACAGACGGTCCAGTTGGGAAGGTCTAATTCGAGAAAGAGATCAATTGTCGAATCCGACTCGGCTGGGCAGCGTTCGGGAAGCTGCGCGGTATCTTCTCGTCCAATATACCACAGTGTCTCAAGACGAAAGTCTATGACCAGTGCGTGTTGCCAGTGATGACATATGGCTCCGAAACGTGGTCGCTTACAATGGGCCTCATCAGAAGGCTTAAAGTCACCCAAAGGGTAATGGAGAGGGCTATGCTCGGAGTTTCCTTGCGTGATCGAATCAGGAATGAGGATATCCGCAGGAGAACCAAGGTTACCGACATAGCACGAAGAATTGCCAAACTAAACTGGCAATGGGCAGGGCACATTGCTCGCAGAACAGATGGCCGTTGGGGCCGAAAGGTTCTGGAATGGCGACCACGTACCGGAAGACGTAGCGTTGGAAGGCCTCCTACAAGGTGGACCGATGACTTGGTAACGGTTGCGGGAGTCCGATGGATGCGAGACGCACAGGACCGTTCGTTGTGGCGACGCTTGGGGGAGGCCTATGTCCAGCAGTGGACGTCTTTCGGCTGAAATGATGATGATGATGAGGAAGTACCCTATGAATTTTGATTTCCTCGAGAGTGTCGAAATGTACGTTTTTTGCCACATAAACCAAAGTATCTTTTTTTCTCGTTAACTTACAAGTTTGATTTTTTACAGCTTCAAGAGTCCGCAAACTTGAGTATATGGTTTTCATTTTAACTCGATACCTCCACGCGTTCCCGAGATAAAGGGTCTTGACAGACAGACAGACAAACCTTGAAATTAAAACCATATACTCAGGTCTGCGGTTCCTTAAAGCTGTGAAAAAATCAAACTTCTAATTTAACGAAAAAAAAGACAAGGTCGTTTAAGTCGCAAAAAACGTGTATTTCGACACTCTCAAAGGAATTCAAATTCATAGGGTACTTCCCGTTGACCCAGAATCCTGAAATTTGGCATAAAGCAAGGTCTTATAGTATAGATATAGGAAAATATCTGAAAATTTGTTGCTACGTCACAAAAAAAAACTTTTTTTGCTATTCGAAAAAATCATCGTAACTCAATTCTGGAATTGAACTGTTTTTATAGGTAAGTTCGTACGGAGCCCTCAGTGCGCGAGTCCGATTCGCACTTGCCCGGTTTTTTTTTAATTCTAAACCACAATTATACCACAGAAAGTGTGTGAGTTTATTTATTTGTGTTGGAGGCTGTTACTTCTTTACGCACAAACTTCAGAACAGGGGGGTTACCATGACGTTCAAAGTAATATTGTTTCATTCTTATTTCAGTGTAGGTAAGAGACAGAGCTATACAGGTTGTCTAGCGCCATCTCTTACCCACACTGGAAATAAAAATGAAACATAAAAAAAAAAACTGTTTTTTATTTGACTGGCCTGATGGTCTAGTGTGGCCCTGACTGCTATGCCGGAGGTCGTGGGTTCGATTCCCACCCAGAACAAAATGTTTATGTGATGATCATTTGTTCTGTGTCTGGGTGTAATTCATCTATAATATGTATCTAAATATATAAGTACCTATGTTTATCAGTTGTCTAGTACTCATAACACAAGCTCTGCTTAACTTGGGACTAGACGGCGTTGTGTGATAGTTGTGGAATATTATATTATATTTTTATATATTTTATTTATCTCAGGACCCTGAGGTCCTGGACCTTTGGGAGGCGTACGAGGAGCCGAAGCCAACTCGCAGAGGCCCTTTAGATAATTATAATGGAACATGATACCAACCGACGATTATCCCTGTACGCGCTATGCTAGTGCACCCAAGGACAACCCCCGGTTATTGAAAAACTGTTGCGAAATATGGAGAACAAAGATAATAGGGCTATGGTTTTTGGAGTCTTAAGTGGACTGGTAACATGGAACTATGTCAAGACTATGCTTATATTATTATTATTATATTAATTTTATTAAACGTCATGGTACAGGTCCAGATGTTGGAGGTTTGGTATCAACATAGTTTATATCCGGGATTAACACATAGGTTGTAATTACGAGTATATAATTCGTCGAGCTGCCAGCGTACGTGCCATATTAGAACCTAGTGACTTGGTACGTGACGATGGGAAGAGACCAGGGCCTCAAGTCTGCTATTACAATTGTGTCAGAATGGTCTATCATTGACTTATTGTTGATTTTGACAAGTTTGATAATCTACTAATATAATGGCGTCATTATGACTTTCCAATGGTCAACCACTGACACTCCATTGAAAGAAATGGCAGAGAATGGTAATCCCGTACATAATAACAAATGAATGTCTGATGTACTTTGCGGTAATCTGCTAAAATTATGAAAGTCCCTGTAATCAGTGTCTTACCATTAGAACGTCATTGTGCAGTCATTGCTTTTAATAAGCTCGATATTGTCATTCTACCACAACTCTATTATGAGACCATTGATCGGTCAATGATCGATCATTATGAATTAGTAGATTAGGAACTTTTAGCAAAATGACAATGGAATCGTGTTGGAATGACGAATTTTTAAAAATAGCAGACTTGGCCCCCAGATGGTATGACGTTGGTGCCGTGGAAGGTGGGTAGGCCTCTGGTGTGGGACATAATCTGTGTCGACACCTTTGCGCCATCCCATATTCCTATTTCGGTGGGCTGTGCAGGCGCTGCCGCTGCTGCTGCTGAGATCCTCCTACGGCGCAAATACTGTCACCTTATTGGTAATTACCTACAGATTTGAGCCATAATGAGGTCGAAACGCTTGAGGGTTATGGGGTCCGAGTACGCGTCTCCTTTTCAAGGAAATTTCACACCGACTGGTCGACAGTTTGCGTGACCAGAAGGCAGGCTCAAAGTTATTTTAGAAAAACTCAACGATAAATAGCAAGCGTTCCTGATTGACTCATTGTCACAAATAGTCGAACTATATCGCATTGCTTCTTCCAAATTGACATGATACTAGGTCAACGGGAATTCTCTTGCGTCAAAATAGGCGCTATAATCTGAGCATAAACGTCTATATCTTCAGATTGCGTTGACTTAGATGTTTAATTTTTTTACTGCTCAAAGGGGTTAGAGACCTGCATAAGCATAGAATAAGCATAGTCAGCCTTTTAATGTTCCCACTGCTGGGACTCAGACCTCCACTCTAGAAGAGGAAATGGGCTGTAATCCACCACGCGGGCCCAGTGCGGGTTGGTGAATGTCACATGTCTTCGAATTTTTGGTTCTAGGACATGCCGGTTTTCTTACGATGTTTTCCTTCACCGTTTTGAGAGCAGTGGTGATGAAATAAATTATACAAAGTAATGCGCCTAGCTGGGTTTGAACCCGTTACCTGCAACTCGTAAGTCGGGGCCGTTACCACTCGGCCACCACTGCTCTCAACTCTACGAGACCTGAGTATTTGATATCAATTGCGGCTTGATACCTCCACATCATCATCGTCGAAAAGACGTCCACTGTTGGACATAGGCCTCTCCCAAGTGTCGCCTTAACGACCGGTCCTGTGCGTCTCGCATTTATTGGATTCCCACGACCCTCACCAGTTCTTCGGTCCACCTTATGGGAGGCCTGCCAACGCTGCGTCTTCCGTGGTCGCCACTCTAGAACCTTTCGCCCTCATCGACCATCTGTTTTGCGCACAATGTGAAACCGCGTGGTTTTGACTGGCCTGTTGGTCTAGTGGTTAGTGGCCCTGACTGCTATGCCGGAGGTCGTGGGTTCGATTCCCACCCAGGACAAATGTTTGTGTGATGAGCACGATCATTTGTTCTGTGTCTGGGTGTAATTTATCTATATATGTATGTATTTAGAAATATATTAGTATGTTTATCAGTTGTCTAGTACCCATAACACAAGCTCTGCTTAGCTTGGGACTAGACGGCGTTGTGTGATAGTTGTGGAATAAAAAAAAAAATAAAAAAAATGTGCCCTGCCCGCTACCACTTGAGTTTGGCGATTCTTCGGGCTACGTCAGTAACTTTGGTTCTCCTGTGGATATCTTCATTCCTCTACACGTACAAAAAATGCCACTTATTTTAAAGATTAATTAAGTTACTTAGGTCAAACAAAACAACAGTAATGTTCAAAGGTTTATTACTATAGAAAAAATTATGATATTTGTACACTTCTTCTTCTTCTACTTTTCGTGTCGATGTACTCCAACTAAATTTTAATCGACCAGTATTTGGCAACCTCTACGGCTCTGTTGTTAGCCTCGTATAGATCCTGAAAACTCTCTCTCAAACTCATTTGTACACTGACCGCCCCAAATCTATCTCCTTTCGTTCAGTTCATCCTAAGGTTGTCAGTGAGAGACTACCCATTGTACACTTAGTTTTTAAAAATGTTTATCCAGTCCACATTATGAGGTGTACAATAAAATAAACAATAAATAACTAAATAAAAACCTTTTATTTCTCAATTTTGGTACCACCACATTCTATAAAAAAGGTAGAAATTGATAATGATTGAACGCAGTATAATTTTAAATTTAATTTATTTACAATCGAAACTTTTTGCTTTGTAAAAAAAAGGACACAATTTTTGTGAGTTTGACCGTCAAGGTAATAAGTTCGGGCAACAACTTAATACTATTTCTAATGCTAGGAGAACAAGGTGTAAGACAAGAAAACGAACAATATTATATACAAAACTAGTTTTAGTATATGCGAAACTTGAAACACCTTTATAGTATTTTTATGTAAAGAATCTATGTACAAAATTTCAAAACTGCACCATGAAAAATCACAAAATTATAAGCTTGTAATGTTACCGGACAGTCCGTAGAAGTACATGGTCACCACAAGGCGCGCACGCGCCGTCTTCTCTATTTACAATAATTAACTTAATCACTACTTACTATGTCTTACTAATCACTCCCTACTCAATTACACGATAGTTTTTACATACGATAACAGGTAAGTACCTACAAGATCAACCAACAAAAGTCAAAACACTCGCGGCGCCACGGCGGCCACGCGCTCGCGTAATGCAACCGGGACGAGAGTGCGACGCGTGCGCTTCGTCCTGTGGCATTTTGGCGACTGAGGGGAAGGGAAGGGAAGCGCCCGCTGTGCGCTCGCGTCGCTATGACCTCCCGTGACCTGTGCTGCACCTATGATTTGCTGATAGGTACTTGATGTCGCTCGCGGTGTCCAGCTCGTAGCCATTTTTAAATATTATTGGGAAAAAATATAACATGGTGTAAACGTTATTGGAATCGATTTAGTTAGGTACTGATTCTGAACAAACTATATTCAGGTGTCGCATATACTAAAAATAAGTTTGTTTATGAAACTTAAATATAAAACTACAAGTACTTAGTTTAGTTGACAAGAATGTATCCGATCTTTCTTATCCAACTGGCCTGTTGGTTTAGTGGTCAGTGGCCCTGACTGTTATGCCGGAGGTCGTGGGTTCGATTCCCACCCAGGACAAATGTTTATGTGTTGAGCATGATCATTTGTTCTGTGTCTGGGTATCTATTATATGTATGTATTTAGAAATTTATAAGCATGTACATCAGTTGTCTAGTACGCATAACACAAGCTCTGCTTAGCTTGGGACTAGACGGCGTTCAGTTGTGGAATATTATTATTATTTCTTAAGGCCCTACCACGAGCTCATGACGCGATCCATTTGACGACGATATAAACCAGTGCTTGACTGCGATCCCACCTGATGCCTAAGGCGCAATAGTTTATTAAGAGCCTATTCACTCTAGCCTTAAAGACACCTAAATTAAAATCGCTATTTAGGGAGCTGGTCATGTAAAGAGGAGAGATGAAACGCATGTTACTAAAAGAGTTAGGTATGAGTATACATGTGGATGGGTAGAGGGAGGCCAAAGAAAAGATGGATGGATTATGTAAACAGTGACATGAAAGAAAAGGAAGTTAGTGATAGCATGACGGTTGACAGGATAGAATGGAAGAAAAAAACGTGTTGCGCCGACCCCAAATAAGACGGGACAAGGGCAGGAAGATGATGATGATATAGCTCCAACTCTCTTTCTCGCTCGCACACTGACATTTTAACAAGTAATTTTTGTGAATGTATACGATCTTTCCTGTTCTTGACCCTTGTTTTTTTCTAACGAAACATAGTACACGTCCCAGTTGTCGGAGCGACTGGCGGGCTGACACTGCGGGGTGAGGCGGACCATCAAGGTGAGTCTACGCTAGAGGAGCAGAGCATGAGCTGATCACAAGCAGAGCCACTCAACTCGCGGTGTCAAGAGTGGATGTACAACGAGCCGCCAACGATCACTGTGTGTTCTTCAAAAACCGACAATAGGCGGAGCAGTCGAGTACAAACCAAACGCTCGAAGTGCGCTCGTTCGAGGCTTGTACAGATATCGGTATGGATCTTGAGCGCTGACTTCTACTTGCGCAGAAGTGAAATATCGGGTCTCTTTAGTGGTATGAAGTGAGACGCGGGGGCGGGGAGTGCAATCCTTGTACAGTGATTGGCTCGCCGATGTGTACGATGCACAAAGCGATCCCCACTCTTTCGCTGAGCACTCAAGATTCGTGCCGGTATCTGTAAATCGGTCCACACTACACGAATTTATGCTCGACAGATGCTCGGCTCCTCTACCATTGACCCACCTTAATGACGTAGCATGCAATGTAGCTAGCATTAAAAAATATAGCACATTCTTACCCCAGCTCCGAGCTTACCCCAATGCACCTTACGTATTAAGTCTACCAGTACCAACAAGTTTATGAAACCCCAATAAGTCGGCACAGTATTAATGTCCCCGACATTAATACTGTGCCGACCTACTTACGACTCTACCTTTATTTGTATGTCGGTAGTAATAATAACAATAAGGAACCTTCAGTAGTGCGATCAGGATAGAGTTTGGTGTGGAAAAATGTGCGGTCATGCATGTAAAGCGAGGGGAGATTGTGGAATCCGTGGGTACTCAGCTCTCGGACTCCATAAACCTGAGATCCCTCTCTCCAACTGAAACCTATAAGTATGTGGATATGTCGGAAGCTTTAGGTATCAATGCCAGTAATGCCACTGACATGAAGCAATCGTTGAGGGAGCGCTACTTTGGACGCCTGAAGAAGGTATTCAATAGCCTTCTTTCAGGCGGAAACAAGGAGTGTGCCTTCAACGGTTGGGTCATGCCGGTATTGATGTACTATTTCGGGGTACTCAAATGGACTCAAATAGAACTAGACGCCCTGGATTAGCGGGTTCGTACACTGCTTACCGTAAATCGAATGCATCACCCACGGTCATTGGTGATGAGACTGTATATCCCGCGGAAATGTGGGGGCTGGCTTTTTAAATGCTAAGATCCTACACAACCGCAAGGTATGCAGTCTCAGAAATCAGAAACGTTTATTTCAAATAGACCAATTACAGGCACTTTTGAATTCTCAAAATGTCAGTCAGTCAAAAAAAGAAAAGAAGTGAAGCTAAATTGCACGTTCCAAAGCGTAGATCTCTATGGAGAAGAACGTGCAAGAAACTCCATGGACACTCTTTAAAATCATATTATGAGTTACATAAATCTTGGTTACATATTTCATGTCGCTTCTAATATGTGAGCACAATGTAGATAAATAAGAATAAAAACTAATTAAAAAGATAGAAATTGAATTAAGCCACTGGCAGCTAAGAGATGACTAGTCTCAACTGACGGCACCCATTCACGAGCATGACGCGTGCATCAGCCTCACTCAGCTCAACCATTTTGAAGGGAACTGCATGACCCAATAACACGTGCCACCATCAGCGAGACATTTGAGTGAGCATAAAACTCACAAGAGACAAACTCTCACCTGCCTTGCTCGTAATGTCAAACAAGTTGTAACCTAATAAAAATGCTCCATGGTACTTCACATTCACAAAACTTGAAAAAAAAAAGTGCTTCTACATTATACAATGCTATTGTTTCCAAATGCAAAAGGTAATAAATTATCATAAGCTCTATTGAAATAAACAAATAAAATAAAATAAGAAAGATTTCGAAAACAACAAAAGGAAATACTTCCTAGAAACCGACGTGGGTATGCACCGAGATGTGGTAGCGGTGGACAAGGGCCTCACTCTGCTCTCCTTGGCTAACAGGAACTGGCGCAAACCTATAGTACTGGATGCTAATGATCGCAGGGAAGTATGTCAGAGTAAGGAGTTTCACGGGCGCTTTAGGATTATCCACCAGCAACTTGCTCTTACTTAAATACAATCTTGTGGAATCAGAAGTACGAAATAAGAATGAGTCCTGCCTGACCCAGTTCTCGACAATGGCAATATCACGTTGTATTGGGATTGATCTGCTGTCATTACTGACGGGACTATTGTTGCCAATAAGCCTGATATAGTGGTGATAGATCGACTAGATCGTCGTCCAGTGATTGCTGGTATAGCTGTCCCTCATGACGAGAACCTCGTGAAAGCTGAGAAAGATAAGCAAAGTATCTTCACTTAGCTCGTGAGGTTGTCGACATGTGGGAAGTGGTTACAGCAGTCATTGTGCCGATAGTCGTGACGGCCAATAGATTAATATCAAAGAGCCTTGACCAACATCTGAGGAGGCTCTCGTTGGGCAGTTAGATCAAGGGCTTGATCCAGAAAGCAGTAGGTAGGTAGGAAATTCTTCTCTCAGGAGTCCTGACCACCAGTAGCTTGGACCCTGTTCCCGATGCCCGGTGGGCTACTATTTTTTATATCTTTAAATGTATTTTTTAATATGTTTTTTTTTAAGGAAATATTTAAAAATAAATGAAATAATTTATGTATTTAAATATAAATAAATGGAATAATAATAAAAATATTCCACCTGAATCCCAAAAGTGGGAACATTGTAAAGCCGACTATGCTATACTCCATTTTCGACTGGCCTGTTGGTCTAGTGGTTAGTGGCCCTGACTGCTATGCCAGAGGTCTTGGGTTCGATTCCCACCCAGGACAAATGTTTGTGTGATGAGCACGATCATTTGTTCTGTGTCTGGGTGTAATTTATCTATAATATGTATGTATTTATAAATATATATGTATGTTTATCAGTTGTCTAGTACTCATAACACAAGCTCTGCTTAGCTTGAGACTAGACGGCGCGGCGTTGTGTGATAGTTGTGGAATATTATTATTATTATTCGCAGTAAGATGAGACATTCAACCAATCTTTTTAACTGTCCATTCAACCGATTTTGACTTTTATTACATTGGTGGCATGACAAATGGCGGCTGCAGTAAATAGTTTCTATTGTAACCACTTTTTTGCTTTTTATGCCATCCTTATCACTACGCAATAAAAGTTAAAATCGGTTGAACGGACAGTAAAAAGATTTGTTTAAAAGTCCAATCTTATTGTGAATGAAGTACAGTCAAATGGAACGAATAGAAACTCAGGGGTGAATAGAAACAAAACTTCAAAGGGTATTTTCACGATATTTGAATATTTTTTTGCAGCATTTAACTATATCAATTTATTAATGAATTGTTATTCTAAAAAGTCGATGTTTTGTTAAAAGCCGTTTTTTTTTATACAATATTCCACATCTTTCGCACAACGCCATCTAGTCCCAAACTAAGCAGAGCTTGTGCTATGAGTACTAGACAACTGATAAACATACTTATATATTTCTAAATACATACATATTATAAATAAATTACACCCAGACACAGAAAAAATGATCGTGCTCACGACCTCCGGCATAGCAGTCAGGGCCGCTGACAACTAGACCAACGGCCCGCAGGCCTGACTGTGCCTGAATGATAATAAGTAATGACATCTTCTAGTCGAGTCATCATTTCAGCTGAAAGACGTCCACTGCTGGACATAGGCCTCCCCAAGTGTCGCCACAATGAACGGTCCTGTGCGTCTCGCATCCATCGGACTCCCGCAACCATTACCAAGTCGAGTATTCCACAATATATTGGGGTCTCTGTGTGCTTGGTTACTGTTTAACAATATATTGGGTCTACCGTTGCTTGAATATCGGTATTGACGTTTTGTCGAGTGTTCCGCAAGATCTTGGGGTCTACGTGTAATTTTTGTCTGTTTTTCAGTACATATGTAATGTTTACCTTTACTGGTAATTATTTTACCTTTTTAGGTTTAACGACTGAAATACCATTTTCAAGCATCTTGTTGAGATGTTTATTGTTGTAATACATAAAGGTATCTTCTTTTTGAGCCTCTTGGGGTTTACGTGTGACTGGTGATTTTTCATCAATAGGAGTCTACCTTTACTTGTATATCGCTAATTACGTTCTCTAGTCGAGTGTAATAGAAGACCTTTTTGTGTGATTGGTGCTTGTTCGTCAATATATAGGGGTCTGCCTTTACTGGTTAACCCTTCCAGGTTTAACGACTGAAATACCATTTTCAAGCAGCTTGTTGACCTACCTATTATAGTAATACATAAAGGGATCTTATTTTTGAGCTTCTTGGGGTCTACCCTTGCTTGAATGCCTAGAATGACGTTTTCTAGTCGAGTGATCCACAAGGTCTTGAGGTCTTTGTGTGACTGATGATGGTGCGTCAATATATAGGGGTCTACCCTTGCTTGAATGCCAGGAATGACGTTTTCCAGTCGATTGATCCGCAAGGTTTTGGGGTCTATGTGTGACTCGTGATGGTGCGTCAGTATATAGGGGTCTGCCGTTGCTTGAATACCAGGAATGTCTACCTTTACTGGTAATTACCTTTTCAGGTTTCTGAACTGGAATACCATTTTCGAGCAGCTTGTTCAGATGCTTATTGTAGTAATACATAAAGGAATGTTTTTTATTTTTATGTTCACTGATACCTTTTGAGCCATTTTTATCGGAGTTCGTTCGAGCCCGGATAACTGTAACGAAAATAAGACACTTTTAGTCAAGAGTGCTTCATCGTCGATCACATTATCGCTTACCATCAAGTGAGATGAAAATCCAAAATTCAAATATTTTTATTTCATGTGTGCCTACATCGGCACTTATATAGGGTGACTAGTAATTAGTGACTGATACTTAAACACGTGATTGTACTCATGATAACAAACAACTTTCCCATAGATTTTTTTTTTATATACTCACTAGTTTGTAGGTACATTCACTGATTAGGTACGTGCACCTATGGGTTAGCAAGCTGCGCGGGTGTTCTATCACTATTGTAGGTACGGCGGCGTCACGCGGCTAACAGCTGAGCGGTCGATTCTTATCCAACAAACGGTCTGTTTGCGGATGAATGGAAGATGATTTTATTGGTATGTCAGAAGTACCTGTCCTCTCACAGGAGAGGAATTGATGTAAGTACATGTTGTTTATAACTTAAAACTTTTTGTTTAGTTACTGTAATTGGTTGTTTAATCGTTGTCATTAATTGATTAAATAAAATAAATAAATAAATAGCTCCATCCTTCTATTTCGCTCGCTCGCTTGACCTTTTAACACGTGATGGTAAGGACCTTGTCCGCCGCGCCGGTAACTTGGACCCTATTCCCGATACCTGTGGGATACTAATTTTTAGGCATCAACCCTCGTGGGCCCAGTCGAAACACTATCTTGGTAAAAAATGGAAATGTAAAGAAATAATAAAGTTACCTGCTGTGAATGCCAGAAAAATTACTATTGTTACAAATGTCTGCATATTATTTGATCAGAAAATAATGGATAGGCTTTCTGAGAAGAAAACCTTCATGGGATCCAGACACGAGCTGATAGTGCATCAAATAAATCTGCAATCAAATAAAGTGTATGTTATGGTGTTTACCAAGGTTACAGACATAGCCCGAAGAATCGCCAAACTTAAGTGGCAGTGGGCAGGGCGACCATCTGTTCGGCAAACAGATGGTTGATGGGGACGATAGGTTCTGGAATGGCGACCACGTACCGGAAGACGCAGCGTTGGAAGGCCTCCCACAAGGTGGCCCGATGACCTGGTGAGGGTCGCGGGAATCCGATGGATGCGAGACGCACAGAACCGGTCCTTGTGGCGACATTTGGGGGAGGCCTATGTCCAACAGAGGACGTCTTTCGGCTGAAATGATGATGATGATCGTGTTTATCAGTAAAAATCTCCTGAGCAGTGCCATAAAACAATGACTTTTTGAAGCCTTGGTAACGGGTAGATCTATAGTTTTGAAAAAAATATATATGTTTATTATAGTTTCATGTACAACATTATCAACATAATATATGATTTTTTTGTATGACTAATACTATAGCCAAAAAAAAAAATTACCAACATGATATTTTTTCTCTACGCGCCTCTTGCAGTATTTAAATAGATTTGATATTCTGTCATCTTCTAAATTTGGAAATTTGGATATAGGCAAAATAAGGTCAACTGAAAATACTGTTATAGAAGTTCTTTAATAACCCAACAACTCGATAAAGGAAACCATTGTATGGCTGCCTTTCTGGATCTAAGAAAAGCCTTTGACACCGTTCTACACCCAGTCTTGTACACAAGCTTATAGCTATTGTAATTCGTGGCACACCACTGGCACTTTAAGGATTACCTTTGTAGTAGAACACAAAAAGTTAAACTTGAACTAATTGTGAGTGAGGGCGCAGATGCACGCATGCGGCATACCACAAGGAAGTGTACTAGGACCTATGCTTTTTTAATTTACATAAATGACTTCTGCAGCATGTGAATAATAATGCCAAAGTATTCAGATGCACACGTAGGGCGTACCACAAGGAAGTGTACTAGGACCTACGCTTTTTTAATTTACATAAATGACTTCTGCAGCATTTGGATAATAATGCCAAAGTATTCTTATACGCCGATGATACAGCTATCGTTTTCTCAGGGAAAACATGTGATGATGTTAAAAATAGTGCAGAAGGACTCGCTCTTTTTGCAAATAGATTTTTAAAAAATTAGCTCACCCTGAACACAAGCAAAACCAACTTTATTTGCTATAATATTATAATCAGTTTCAACCAGATAAAGAATTTAAAAGGGTCCCATTTTTATACAACCCCTCATAAGTGATTATGACATTATTACACATCTTTCTCTAAATATTTTGTAAACACAGATATCTTGTGTAGTTAGAAAGAAATAAAAATATTTTATTTGGCACACATTCATAGAAACACACGTAGTCACTGGATAAATTGCCAACTAAAAAGAAAAGCATATGGTAGCTACTTACTGTCCGCGCTCTGTCCCAACAATAACAATATGGCAATAACATTTAAAAGATTTTTGGTAGGAGTTAATTAATTACGTCGGCAGGTGTAACAATCAAAAATTTTTATACTAATACTGAAAATACGCATTTGTCTGTTTGTTACCATTTCTCACTTTGACGGCTAACAATAAATAAAATAATCCTATATTTTTTAGTTGTGGAATATTATATTATTATTATCAGGCGGCCTCCTATATATAAAATACTTAAATAATCTTACAAAAAATAAACTAATACATAAAAAAGAAACTATCACAAATTATTAAACTATTTAAAACTATTGCACACGAAGTGACGGCGCGGCGTCGTGTTCCGCTGCGAGGTCGTTATCCTTCCACGAAATCGTCGATACACGCAGGGCTGGGCAAAATACATGCTTTGCTTTAATTGAAATACAAATTACAAAATACAGTATCGCAAGTAATTAAAATACAAAAAACAAAATATATTTAAGTACCTAAGGTATTTGAAATATAAAATACAAAATACAGTATTTTAGCTATTTTTAATTGAAATATAAATTACATATTACAAAAAAAGTAATCTAGACCAGCATGGGCTGAAAATTAGAGGAAAACAAGATTAATTAATCAGTAAAACCAGAGTTTCCTTTCATGAACACTAGATTTTTAAATGCACTGACAGACAAACAGCCTCTTGTTAGAGAGTGAATAAAACCTGCTAAAGAAAACAATCTTTCTAGAAGGTTAAATGTATTTTAATGTTAAAATGTATTTTGAAGCCTCAAGTATTTGAAATACTAATTACAAAATACTTCGCCATCAGGTATTTGAAATACGAATTACAAATTACATTTTAAGGAAGATTTAGATTTAGATTTGGATTTTAATTACAAGTAATTCAAATACTGCCCAACCCTGGATACACGACACCCTTCGGCCGAAACTCTGCTTTGAGGAAGGTGTCCAAATGATGAGTTGAGTGGCTCCGAGTGCACGACCCACTCACTCAAACTCACTCGTCCTGGCTTAGGACACAGGATGTATCTCCATATGAAAAT
Source organism: Mythimna impura (assembly GCA_905147345.3). Taxonomy (NCBI): domain Eukaryota; kingdom Metazoa; phylum Arthropoda; class Insecta; order Lepidoptera; family Noctuidae; genus Mythimna; species Mythimna impura. The sequence goes on along the minus strand of LR990365.1, from coordinate 3,432,581 downwards.
ATATGGCTCTGAAACGAGATGGCTCGCATCACAAGGTTTAAAGTCACCTAAAGGAAAATGGAAAGGACTAATGCATTGTCTGCCACGCTTCTGCAGTGTTTTCACTATGTTCGCTGAATCGAGCACGGATGGTTTTGATGCCATGTGGCGCAAGAAGACAGCCTCACTACTGAGCAGTCCGCGTGGTAACGGCAACAGCTTCCTAAAAATGATAGCTTCTAAAGTTTGACAGCCCTCTGGTGTGGAACCTTACCCAGAGGCGACGAGATTCCGATCTCGATTTCCGGCCACCGTAGGCGCGGGCTCGCGGACGGTGAGCAATGGGTAGCTCGCCGACAACCGTCCGGACCGAGCCCAAGTCGTCGACGGCGCGTAGTGTTCCACGCGCGTCTCAAGGAGATGTCAGCAACCGTAGGGCCAGCAGGGTCAAACATCGCGTTGGATTGCGTTAGATGAAGTAACAAGCTTTTAAACCATGTTCGATGTTGACGATAGGTGAGTGGAAAAGGACCCTCTTAGGGTCAGCGTACACCAAGAGCAGAGCAGAGCATATTCTAAGATTATTGAAAAAAATATCTTATGATTATTATCATATATCGCAAAATTGAATACACGCGCAAATTTTGCTCGACCATGCTCGAGCAAGCCGACTGCGTGTTCGAATATGCATTCTACATGCGCGAAAATTTTGGTCGACCATGCGCGAGCATTTTGCAGTTCGGTCTGCGCTGACCCATAAAACGAATATGGCGTTCGGAAAACAAACTGTGACGTAAAACTTAAATCTCTTTATAATAATGAACAAAGCAGGTGCCAATTATTAGTTTAGATTCCAATAATGTAATCTTTTAATTTGACACATTATCGCCTTTAGACCGTGAAATTAATTCAGACATGAATTGAATAAATTAAGAAAAGCAACATTGTCGGTACAGTGAATCACGCGCCACTGTTGAACATGACTGGTTCGGTGCTCGGGTCGGGTAGGTCGCTGTTATAGGGTTTTTCTCAGCGCGTAGGGTGTAAAGAAGCCCTGGAGCGGGGCTCTGAGCGTTGGAGGTGGGGGAGAGTTGACAAAAGGCGCAATTTGTTACTCAATTCTCAAGGATCGCCCGGAGGACACGATGGAGTGCCGTGAGGTGTGTGCCACGTGTCCTCGCGGGGGCGATCAGAGGCGGAGAACTCACACGCCGGGCCCTAGTTCAGGCCTTGGTCCGGAGCTATAGGAATGGAATGCGGTCGCATCCTTCTTCAAAACAGTAACGACGGAGGCGGCCGCAAGAGGAAACGTACATCCTTACGTTCCAGCCGTCGCGACAGGAGACGCCCTGGGCGTCGGGAATCGCAGAGCGATCTCAGGCCACCGTAGGCACGCGCTTGCGGACGACGAGCAATGGCTAGCGCGCCGCCCGCTCGTGTCTTATGAAGCCCGAGTCGTAGACGGCGCGTAGTGTTCCACGCGTTTCTCAAAGAGATGTCAGTAAATAGCAAGGGCCCATTTAAGGCCTGCGCAGACGACGGACTTTTCTCCGCGGCGGAGAAAAAAGTACGCTCCGCGAATAAAAAGTCCGCCGCGGATTTACCGCGAACTCAACGCAAACGGTGTGCGTGTTTATCGTCGTGCATACCGTCACTCACTAGCGCAAAACGCGGACTAAACTCCGCCATGTGCGTTGCTTCGCAGTCACGAGTTCTATTTTTTTCGGAGACTTCCCCGTACTTTTGTCCGGTCCGCTCTCTGCATGTCCTCGGTTATTCGGGGGACTTTTTGTACGCGGTACTTTTAATCCCTCGGACAAAAATCCGCCGTCTGTGCAGGCCTTTATCGCTCTCGCCTTCGTATATAGGGTGACTGGCAATTAGTGTACGATACTTAAACACGTGATTGTGCTCATGATAACCAACAATTTTTTATTATGGGAGCAAAGTCGAAATCGCGAAAAAAATATCAGCTGCTCAGTACATTAGACAAACATAAATGTACTGAACAGCTGATTTTTTTTCGCGATTTCAGGTTTGTTCCCATAGTAAAAGTTGTTGGTTATCATGAGCACAATCACATGTTTAAGTATCGTACACTAATTACCAGTCACCCTATATACTTTGAAATATAGGTAGGTAGGTAACGAGTAATAAAATAAAAAATTGATTTGACGCATTTATTCATAAATTCATTTACTAAATAAATAAAAATAACAAAACATAATTGCATACCTACATTACTTACTTCACTATTCATCTTTTAAAGACGTTCTGAATTGTTTTATAGGTACGTATCTGTCAGTTTTATCACCGTCGCTGTTGGAAAAAGGCACTTCGAAACCTGTCCATCCGTCTGTCTGTCCGTACGTCAGCAGGCTGTATCTCATAAACCTTAGAGAGGCAGAGAGTTGATTTTTTTACAGAATGTGTATTTCTATCGCCGATAATAAAATTAAAGGGGGCCTCCCATATAAGAAATGTATATTTTGTCGGCATTTTTTGGGTCGATTTTAATATTGTATTTGGAGCCCACTTGGGCAGTTTTTTTAAAATTTTTTATACGTTTTCAGTGTCAAGTTTAAAAAGAATTTAGTTTTTGATACATCAATCACTTTGTTGAGCATTCGATTACGGATGTAAACACATACAGATACCGGTATGGATCTTGAGCGCTGACTTCCACTTGCGCAGAAGTGAATTATCGGGTCTCTTTAGTGGTTTGAAGTGAGACGCGGGGGCGGGGAGTGCAATCCTTGTACAGTGATTGGCTCGCCGATGTGTACGATGCGCAAAGCTTTCCCCACTCTTTCGCCAAGCCCTCAAGATTCGTGCCGATATCTGTACTAAAGGTCTAAAGGAAGCCGGCATTCTCGTCGCTGGTCGTCTCTCGCTGGGCTTCCTCCGGGTAACCGGGGGTTCCACCCAGCGGGGACTGACCGCCGAGATGTCGCGAAGAAGCGGCACTGCCGGAGCAGTGCCGAGGTGCCAAGGAGCTGCGTACGCGCGCTTGCCACGAGGTTGCCGCCTCTGAGGCACCCCTACACTGCAACCACGGGACAAAGGCAGAGCCTATACCCCACCTGCCGCGCCCCCTTGCGGGGACGTAGCGACTTCCTGGAACTTCCCTCAAGTTACTTTGGGACAGTCTACGCATCTCATCGCGTCAACGACGCTCGCATTAGCGCGCACTGGGGACCATGACGTGTTAAATTATCAGTCGCGTCAACTCTGCCCCAGTGTGTTGAGCTAAGCTTTTGGAGTATAATAAGGCAACAAATATCAGCATTTTCGGTATCGATTCTTTCGGGTGAAGTTCAGCAGCCGTTTTAATTATTCACATATTGATTCCTAGTGGACATTGTGTCATTGTGTTTCCTACCACCTAAAATTGGTGTACTTTTGTATCTGATCAATATGTGGAATCATTGAAACAGGCGCGATCTCGATAAGATGGAGCTGAGAATTTTATTGCAGTATCGACTACCTCCATCGACTAATATTCTAGAGATAGACAAGCACGTTCATGGCAAATATTTGTCAAAATACTGAAAAGTTAAAACAAAAGTTCGCTGCGACGCTACATTGGCATTATGCCGTTTAACGGAACTATTAAAACATACAGCGCTAAGATAGCTTTTAGAGGATACTTTTTTCGCGACCAAAATGTCTTAAGCGCCATGAATTTCGTGGCACTTACGCGTTTCGTTCAACACAGTGTAATGTTCAAGGTGTATGGATTACACTACACCTGAGTCGAATGAGTGTTCGGCACGCGTAATCTAGTGCGTAGTACATTTAAATCGATGACTACCTCAGCGAAGCTTGCCGAGAAGGCAGACTCGATACATTTGCGGCCAAATAATGCAAAAACATTAGAATCTGTTACATTACATCTACCTATATTGTAAAATCAGAGTGACTGTACTTTGTATTTAAAACTAAATACCTTTTAAATTTGACAAAAAAAGAAGAAAAAGGAGCTCATGTCAGCATCACGTAATACGAGAAAATCTGTATCTTCTCGCTTTTGTCCCATATTACTTGAGTTCAGAGCGAACACGTTTTTTTCTTCCATTCTATCCTGTCCCGTGACGCTATCACTCATTCCATTTTCTTTCATATCACTCGTTCACACAATCCATCCATCTTTTCTTTGGCCTCTCCCTCTCCATTCATCCACATGTATACTCATAACTCTCTTAGTAACATGCGTTTCATCCCTCTTCACATGACCATACCAAGATAAATGATTCCCTTTCAACTTTCAAACTTCCTCTAATATACCTACTCATTTCTCACTTTATCCATTCTCGTCACACCACACATCCATCCCAACATTCTCATCTCCGCTACATGCAATCTTTTTTTATCTGCCTTTTCCACAGCCCATCATTCTGGTTCATACAGTATGATAAGTTTTATCACGGACTTGTAGATTTTATCCTTTAACTTAAGAGGCATCCGTGGGTCAGAAATATGAAGAAAATGTATGAAAAAAGACATGTTGAGCCGATCCTGAGTAAGATGGGATAATATTAAGTAGATGATCAAACAGTAGGCAGTGATATAACCGACTTTCATACTCGCGTTACCATGAATGCTCTAGTTTTATTACATTTGGTATGGTATGGTAACAAAAATTATATTTGCGATAACGACATGTATGCATTTATAAAATTTTATTATACTCATTAATTTTATAATCCAATATACCACAGTGTATCAAGACGAAAGTCTATGACCAGTGCGTGTTGCCAGTGATGACATATGGCTCCGAAACGTGGTCGCTTACAATGGGCCTCATCAGAAGAATGTCACCCAAAGGGTGTAAGGGTGTAACCGGCTATGCTCGGAGTTTCCTTGCGTGATCGAATCAGAAATGATGATATCCGCAGGAGAACCAAGGTTACCGATATTTTTAATTAATATTAACCAGTGCTTGACTGCGATCCCACCTGATGGTAAGCAGTGATGCAATCATTGATGGTGAGGCGCACAAGTTTATTAAGAGCCTTGAAGACACCTAAATTATAGTTGGACGGGAAGACCGCAGCAGGCAAATTGTTCCAGTCCTCCGATGTATGCGGTATAAACGACGAAGCGAAACGCTTAGTCCGGACCGTTGAAGTTTCAACAACGGAAGGGTGGATACTCGCTGTACGTCGGGTTGTCCGATGGTAGAAAGGAGATGGCGGAATCAAGTCATGCAACTCCTGCGCACAATCTCCAAAATGCAACCTGTAAAATACCGACAGGCTGGATACCCTGTGCCCGTGCTCGAGGCTTTGTAGATTGGACTTAACCAAATCTGGATCCCCAATTAGCCTCTTCGCACGCCTTTCCACTGAATGCAAAGCTGCTAGATGGCATTTTGCAGCACCAGCCCATATGTGACTGCAGTACTCCACACACGATCGGACCTGCCCCCCTAGCCAAGTCACAAACGATAAACGTAAACTCTCAGTAGTCTTTAATAGATTTTCAACTTTATGTTATTGGATATAAAGTTGAAAATCTATTGAAGATTACATAGTGTTTTCGTTCGTTCCGGTCGCTAACGCTCAGTAGTCTTTAATAGATTTTCAACTTTATGCTATTAGGTATAAAGTTGAAAATCTATTGGAGATTACTAAGCGTTCACGTTTATCGTTTGCAACTTGGCTAGGGGGGCTGTGCTTTGTATAACATTAGAAGCGGTCCCGGTGTGAGGTAGAGTCGGTGGAGTAGCACTGCTAGTATCAAGACGAGAATTATGGGCGAAGAGAGATGCAAAGACACCTGCTTTCTCTCTCGCCGAGTGAGCCACTGTTCCATCAGGTTTAACCAGCGGAGGCAATGTGGGCCTACAGAAGTTCGCTTCGACCGACTTGGCAAGGGACCAGAATGCTCTGCTACCGGACGGCTGTGCAGAGAGCTTTGTGCCAATATGGGTAATGCGGTCGAACCGAGCCTTCTTCAGTGCCTTTTTGTAGGACTTGGCAGCACGGTTGAAAGCTCTCTTCTTTGAGCTCAAATCCGGAGCTTTGCGGTCACGAGCGTCAACCCAGGCGAGAAACGCTGAATGCTTACGCTCTTCAGCTTGAACGCAATCGGCGTTGAACCATGGGTGAGCTGAGCCTCTGATGGGTACGTCACTATAAGGGATGAAAAACTCCATAGCTTGACGTATCACATCGGATATAGCATCCGCAAAGCTCGACGGACTTTCAGAAGAGAAGCAGACCTGCTGCCAAGGATAAGATGCAAAGAAATGCCGCATCTCATCCCAATCTGCTGACCTGTAACGCCACATTCGCCGTTCGCCGCGTGAGTCGCAGTCAGGTGGGGAGAAGGACGAAACAGACTTCACCAGACAGTGATCTGAAGTTCCAAGTGGTGAGGAAACTGTTACTATACATCTGTCCGGATCGGTGGTCAGCAGAAGGTCCAGACAATTGGCAGAATGACCAACTACATCAGGCACCCTAGTCGCTTGCTTGACCAGCTGAGAAAGGCTCATCGATACTGCAAAGTTTCGCGCTTCTCTCCCAGCGTGGTCAGTCCTCTGGTATGGGAAGAGCCAGTCTTGGTGGCAGGCGTTAAAGTCCCCCAGAGCGACGAGCTGCGCATTAGGGTGTCGATTCAGAGCCTTATCGGCGGCCTCACTGAGGTGGTCGAACAACCGAGTCGCCTCCTGATCACATTGTCCATACCAGTGTCCACCAACAGCCATAGCGTAGATAAATTAGGGTCTTGCCTTACTTTTTACCTTTCATAAACAATGAGTTGTGGAGTGAATAGGAGAGAAGATGGCAGTTGAGCGAGGTGATGCGATGTTAAACCCAACAACACAACCAGAGTTGCTACGCCAATGGAGGGTTGATCTGGAGACTGCGTGGACGCCAGAACCCCCCAGGGATCGCCATCGGGTCCTCTCGCCCGGTCGCCAACCGGCACGATGGGGCCACCCTGGGATTTTTCGCAGTTGGCGAGGCAGCCTTTCGTGTGTGGCTGGCACACTACTTGGGCCAACTACCTACGGTCGGCCAGCGGAGCACCGTGCTTTGGATCCTGCTACCCTCCACGATCCAACGTCCGACACAACAACAGCTGGCGCATCATACCCGGTATACGTCGCAACACAACTGCTCAGACCCATCTTCCACCATACGGCTTCACCAGACATCACGCCGGAACACGACGGATCGCTTGGCGGCATGGCTTTGTCTGATGGATATAGCTCGAAGAATCGCCAAACTTAAGTGGCCGTAGGCAGGTCACATTGCTCGCAGAACAGATGGTCAATGGGGATGAAAGGTTTTGGAATGGCGACCACGTACCGGAAGACGCGACGCACGCGACGGAAGGCCTCCCACAAGGTGGACCGATGACCTGGTGAGGGTCGCGGGAATCCGAAAAAAATGCCGTATTTTGGCTCTTTTCTAAGTTAGAGTGTTATGTTAATGGTTTTAATGAGTATAGTTGTGTAAATATACATACATGTCGTTACCGCAAATATCATTTTTGATACCTTAGTGTCCGATAATGAACTGCTAATTGCGAAAAACGTGGGAAAATTTGAATTCCGCGGGTTAATTAGAAAATTCATTTAATCGCGAGTACTTCATACCTTTACTTGTAATTGATTATTGACACGTCACAAAACTAACCGCAAATCTAGCGATTCGTCTATTTCTTTTAGCGATTTTCAAATAATTTACCTACATACAAACACAGAAAATAATAGGGGTTAAAGCATGAAATTTCCGTTTTTTAAAACGGCAATTGCAATTGGAATTGGGGTTGCTTTGAAGTGCCTCGTTTCTACGTTGGAACTCTTAATGTGAAAAAAAAACGTTTTTTTATAAAGAAAATACAAAACACAAAGAAACCAATAAATACCTAATTTTGATAAAAGAATAACGTACCTTTAATATAAAGTTTATTTGAACTTATAATTCCAAGTCAATCCAAAGATATAAATATCACTTCAAAGCAACCCGTCAAAGCAACGGTAATTTCATACTTTAACCCCTAATACATAATAAATAACAAAATACAAATCCATCACCATTTTGACTATTCAATGTTTAGTCAATATTTCTGTTAGCAATTTCACTGGGTATCTTTTAACTAAATGATCTGCATTTTAGTTAAAATTAAAGTCAAAGTTATAATTTCAATAGATTTCCAAAATTTAAAAAAAAATTGTTATTTATTTTAGAAATAAATACCGATAATTTTATTTACTCACTAATGTATCAAAAATATATATATAGGGTGACTGGTAATTAGTGTACGATACTTAAACACGTGATTGTGCTCATGATAACCAACAACTTTTATTATGGGAGCAAAGCCGAAATCGCGAAAAAAATATCAGCTGTTCAGTACATCAGGCAAACATAAATGTCCTAAAGACACTTTTTTTATATACTTACTAGTTTTAACACAGTAACAAAACAGCTGTTTGAATCTAAGGCTGTTTGTAATACTCGCGCGCACACCTATGGGTTTGCAAGCCACGCGGGTGTTTTATCACTATTGTAGGTACGGCGGCATCAAGCGGCTAACAGCTGAGCGGTTGCCGGTCACAGGCACGCGCGCGTATTTAAACAGCTGTTTAGTTATTGTGATAAAACTAATGAGAATATAAAAAACATTTCTTTGGGAAAGTTGTTTGTAATCATGAGTACAGTCACGTGTTTAAGTATCGGTCACTAATTACCAGTCACCCTATATTTTATGTTAGGTTCCTTCTAATTGTAACACACACACAAAAAAACTAGCTTCTGATATTATGATGTTATAAAACCATAATTGTCAATGTACGAATCAACTTACTAACAACAACTTGCTATTAGAGTTTAACATTTTAACCACATACGTCGGAATTATCCGACCAACACTCTCGCATTTGGGTCACACATACACGACCAATTACTCCATCTCGTCAGCTCTTCTGTCGCCTATGGGGATTGAAGAGCTAAACGAGATGGAGTACCCAGTCGCAAATAGACGACCCTGGCGGATAGGACACGAAAACATTTCTCGGACCAATTCGGCGCAGGCGGTTAAAGTGTTAAAAAAGGGAATCTATATCGTCATATTAAACTATAGTAAACTGGAATAACAGTCATAAAAAGCTGTGTCAATTTCTAATCGTCAATTCATAAAAAATTAATAAATCTAGTTTTTTTTTTCAACCATGTTTGGGTGGACTTCCATTCCAGTGTTTTACGTGGAGCGACTGTCTTTCTGACTTCCGCCACCCAGTTACTGGGCAACAAAGTACCCCCGGATGAATAAACCCATTTGCCAAATTAATTTTGCTAAAATTTAAAAAAAAAGTGGTGGAAAATTCATTTTACTGACTACTCATTGATACAGCTTTATAAAACTTCGATTACATAAATTTTATGGTAATCATATTATTTTAAATACGTATTTATTTATATTATTTTGAAAATAATATAATAATAATATAATATTATTATAATTTTAGGAAAATATAAATGTTTTTAGACATCTAAATCTATAAGGTACTTATTGAAAACAAAATTTTATATTTTATTATTAATATTTTTGGAAAATATAATGATATTTCAACTGTGTATTTTTTTAAAAAGGACTCTTAATCTCATTTATTGTTTAAAAAAATCATGATGTATTTAGAATTACAAACTTCTATAATAAAATAATAATTTTGTATTTTCCTTTATATTTTCCAAAAAAAATCAACAAAATTAAACTTATAGGTACCCAAGTGCTACATACAGACTTCAAAATCTTTATTTTTAGGTATATTAAATATACACAATAAAATTAAGAAAGTCTGTACTGCCAAAATTCGTCATTATGCATTAATATTAACTAACTCGGTAAAATAAGTGATTTTTGCAAGCAAATATATAAATAATTCAAAAAACAAAGTGGCATACTAAAATTAACTAAAAATACACGGGCAATTTATCAGCGACTGGCAACAGTTGCCGTAGTCAGTGTAGTCAGTGGAGCAATTTTAAGTTGCTCCAAATAGCTTCTCTTGCTAGATGTCGTCATTATGCCACATTTGGCTTATATTGCACAGAACTGAACAATTTACGTTGCTCATAATAATCCAACAAAAAATTAATATTAATTTAATGTCAGTGTCTTGTTTCACCCGTATACTCGTGTCACGTTGTGGTCCATCTGTTGATCCACAGTTGACCAACTGTTGGCATACATTTGACCGACTGTTGGCATACAGTTGATTGCCTGTTGGCATACAGTTGATCAACTGTTGGCATAGTACAGTCTTGTTGCAAAAATCGCTTAAATCTCCAAGCGGTCATTGACTACACGGCTCTATCCGTCAAATTCTGGCGTCATTGATTGTCTCTGGAATCTGGATCTCTAGGCCATCCATATCTTTGGTCAGTATTATTTGGCAACCCAGGCGCGATGTCTCCGTTAGGCCGTACGCTAGGTCTAACATGTCGCGTTCTTCGTCGCAGGCTTCGTCTGGTAATCTGGGGACAGAGACGTGAACTAATGAAATAACAATACTTTTATAACAGCACATTCGTTTAAATTTTTTCCGGATTATACAGGGTGTTTGGTGCATCGTGTGCAAAATTGAAATGGTCGACGGGAGGGGTCATCTACTATCCTTTCAGACCCCTAAAAACTTCTCATGCACTGTGGATTTTTTTTCATCGACTTTTTATTGTTTTATGAAAATAAGAACCAAATTTTTCATACGAATATAAATTTAAAAAAATATATAAATCGTAGACTCCCAATTTTAATTTTATTTAGATGTGTATTGTATTAGAGTACTTTCAACTTTAAAATTAGTGACATTAGCTATCTAGTTTTTTTTTAATTCACTGCAAAGTTTTGGACTTGAAATAAAGCTGTCCATGTTACAGCTATTTACTTGGCGATAAAAAAAAAAAACAAAAGCGACCGGATTCTTCCAACTTCCTCAAAAATTCTCTAGTTTATCCTCTTGCTAGTGATGTGCCACATGCCATAAAAATCTTTTTATAACTTTGTGAATTCGCTAGAATTGTGAATCGAGTCACATAAAACTAATATTCAAAATTATGATTTAAAAAATATTTTTGCTTAAATGATACCTGAAAAACCTATTAAAAATGTTATCTCACTCTTATAAGGAAAATTCTGTCTCGTATCTCTCTTTTCGTGGGTTTTACTAGAAATAAAAAAAATGAAATTGCATTTTTAACATTTATTTCATATTTTTTACAAATCCTGCTCAAATTGTTGGCCTCTGTTGTAAATGCAGGCCCAACATCTGTTTCGTATTTCGACAGTTGTTGTAAGAAGTCGTATTTCCTCCTTAATTCTCTGGACCAATTTTAATAATTCTTTTTTGTGTTCAATGCGTTGAACTAGTACCTCCTAACTATCATTACTGCACAACAACTGCTACAAATTTGTAAATTCGCTAGAATTGTGAATGAGTCACATAAGAGTAACTTGCAACAACGCATTGAAACGGCTTTCAATACAATTAAGGAGGAAATACGGCTTCGTATAACAACTGTCGAAATACGAAACAGATGTTGGGCCTGCATTCACAACAGAGGCCAACAATTTGAGCAGGATTTGTAAAAATTATGAAATAAATGTTAAAAATGCAATTTTTTTTTTTTCTAGTAAAACCCACGAAGAGAGAGATACGTGACAGATTTTACCTTATAAGAGTGAGATAACATTCTTAATAGGTTTTTCAGGTATCATTTAAGCAAAAATATTTTTTAAATCATAATTTTGAATATTAGTTTTTTGTGACTCGATTCACAAAGTTATAAAAAGATTTTTATGGCATGTGGCAAATCACTAGCAAGAGGATAAACTAGAGAATTTTTGACGAAGTTGGAAGAATCCGGTCGCTTTTGGTTTTTTTTTTATCGCCAAGTAAATAGCTGTAACATGGACAGCTTTAATTCAAGTCCAAAATTTTGCAAGTGAATTAAAAAAAAAACTAGATAGCTAATGTCACTAATTTTAAAGTTAAAAGCATTCTAATACAATACACATCTAAATAAAATTAAAATTCAGAGTCTACGCCTTATATATTTTTTTAAATTTGTATTTGAATGAAAATTTTGGGCCTTATTTTCATAAAACAATAAAAAGTCGATGAAAAAAATCCACAGGGCATGAGAAGTATTTAGGGGTCTGAAAGGATAGCAGATGATCCCTCCCGTCGACCATTTCAATTTGGCACACGATGCACCAAACACCCTGTATAGTCTAAAATTTAAAAAAATACTAAACATTTTATTTCACATTAGCACTTTCGCAGCTGCTTCGTTCGCGAGGAAAAAACGGATTCCTTATAGGATCACTTTATTGTCCGTCTCTCTGTCTGTCTGTCTGTCAAGACCCTTTATCTCGGGAACGCGTGAAGGTATCGAGTTCAAATTAAAACCATATACTTGAACCCGTGAAAAAAATCAAACTTCTGAGTTAACGAAAAAAAAGATACGGCCGTTTATGTCGCAATAAACATATATTTCGACACTCTCAAGGTCATCAAAATTCATAGGGTACTTCCCGTTGATCTAAAATCCTGAAATTTGGTATGAAGCAAGGTCTCATAGCAGTCATTGCACAAGTATAAGAAAAAAATCTGAAAACTGTAAATTTGTAGTTACGTCTAAATTTTTTGCGACTCAGAAAAATCTTTGTAATTCGATACGGGAATTAAAAACGTGAGTTTGTACGGAACCCTCAGTGCGCGAGTCCGACTCGCACTTGCCCGGTTTTTATAACAGGCAAGACCGGTCTTACCTCTGTCATGGACTCAACGGAAATGCATAATACATTATTTACTTGAATTGATCAAATAAGCAGATTCGGTCATATGAATATCTAACGTCAGTTTCGTAACTGTTCGACGCTAAAATTTACATATATGAATACATCGGTATACTACTCTGTCAAGAAAGTACCGGGAAAAGATTTTATCACCTTCAAAGTATGCTCCTTCAGAAACGACACACTTACGCCAACGAATAATCCAATCATCAAAGCATTTTTTAAATGCTGTTTCCGGAATTGAGTTCAGTTCTCGCCGCGAATTCTCCTTTATGTCTTCTACCGATTGAAAACGGGTGCCACGAAGTGGTAATTTGAGTTTAGGAAAAAGAAAGACGTCGGCTGGAGCCATATCTGGTGAATAAGGTGGTTGCTCGATTGTATTTGTTGAGTGTTTGGTCAAAAATTCGTTCACAATGATAACCTTGTGCGAAGGCGCATTTTCGTGGTGCAAAATCAAAGAATTTTCTTTCCACAAATCTGGCCTTTTTCGTCGAATTTGCTCTCTTAAATGCCGCATAACGCTCAAATAATATTATTTATTTACCGTTTGACCTTCCGGCAAGAATGCCGCGTGCACAACACCGCGATAATCAAAGAAAACAGTCAACATAACTTTGACTTTTGATCGACTTTGGAGTGGTTTTTTCGGTCTCGGTTCAGTTGGAAGGCGCCACTCCGAAGCTTGTTGACTAGTTTGCATGTCAAACTCGTAAACCCACGTCTCGTCACAAGTAACAATGCGTTTCATGAATTGTGGAATGAAATGTTGGGTCGGAATTGACTCGTTCTAGCATGTCTTCAGCGACTCTCATGCGATTGAGTTTTTGGAGAAAATTCAGGTCTTTTGGGACTAGCCGAGCGGTAACATGTTTCATACCCAAATGATTAGTTAAAATGGTACGGGTCGACTCGTGAGATACAGAAAGTTCGGCGGCTACCTCTCTCAAAGTTGAATGAGGATTTTCAGTCACTATTTCCTTAACTTTTGCGATGTTAATTTCATTTGAAGACGTTGATGGCCTACCAGAGCGAGGCAAATCTTCCATCACATCTCAATCGCTTTTGAACGCTTTGTACCACTCATAAGCACGTGCTTTTGATAAAGTCGATTCACCGTAAGCCTTCTGTAACATTTTAAGTGACTCCGAACACGAAATTCCATTGGCGATGCAAAATTTAAGACAAACTCTTTGATTGATGTTTTTGTCCATTATGAAATTCGCAATAGGGCAGAATGGAAGAAAAAAACATGTTGCGCCGACCCCAAATAACACGGGACAAGGGCAGGAAGATGATGATGAAATTCGCAATACACACTAGATATAACTAAAAACAACACTGTATTTAATATAAATAACAGATGCAACTCAAAGTCCGCGCCAAAATGGAAAACAGTTGTGCCAATCTACCAATAACAAAAATTTGAATTTAGAACCATAAAAAAATCATCCATTCCCGATACTTTTCTGACTGAATGTACATTTGTTTAACCCTTTAACCGCTTACGTCGGATATATCCGACAAACACTCTCGAGTTTATTCCACCAGGGTCGGACATCCACGACCAAATACTCCATCTCGTCAGCTCTTCTGTCACCTATGGGGATTGAAGAGCTAAACGAGATGGAGTACCCAGTCGCAAACACACGACCCTGGCGAATAGGATACGAAAACACTCGTCGGAATGTTGGTGTTGGTGGTTAAACAAATTGTGAAGAGTAATCTCAGTGGTTAAGGCAGCAGCCTTTCATGCATGAGGTTGCGGGTTCGAAAACGAGAAAGTATATGTTTTTTTTTTTCAATTTATATGTTGTTTTCTCGCAGGAGAACCAAGTTTATATATAGAGAAAGCTCGAAGAACGCTAAACTTAAGTGGCAGTGGGCAGGGCACATTGCTCGCAGAACAGATGGTCGATGGGGACGAAAGGTTCTGGAATGGCGACCACGTACTGGAAGACGCAGAATTGGAAGGCCTCCCACAAGGTGGACCGATGACCTGGTGAGGGTCGCCGAAAAAAATGCCGTATTTTAGCTCTTTTCTAAGTTAGAGAGTTATGTTAATGGTTTTAATGAGTATAATTGTGTGAATACATACATATCGTTACCGCAAATATCATTTTTGTTACCTTAGTGTCCGTTAATGAACTGCAAATTGCGAAAAACGATGCGAGACGCACAGGACCGGTCATTAAGGCGATATTTGGGGAGGCCTATGTCCAACAGTGGACGTCTTTCGGCTGAAATGATGATGATATGTTATTTTCTAAGTTATCTAGGACATTGCTAATATCCCGTGCCTGGAAAAGCGCGTAAAGCAGTTGGTCCCGGTTGTCATTCGTAGATCTTTGACAGTTGTTACACCTGTAACGACTGTACAACTCAAACTCTGTGTCTAGGTAGACAGACATCAGAAAGTCTGACCATCAGTCTGTCGCCGGGATTCCGATCCTGATTTCCGGCCACCGTAGGCGCGGGCTTGCGGACGGCGGGCAATGGGTGGCCCGTCGTCCGACCGTCCGGTAACCATCCGGACCGAGCACAAGTCGTCGACGGCGCGTATTGTTCCGCGCGCGCCTCAGGGAGATGTCAGCAAATCGTAGGGGCCCAGAAGGGTCGAAGCCTACTGGGGCCATGGGTAGTGTGAAAACGAAACCGGGGCCCTGGGACGAAGGCAACGAAGGAACAGGAGTGGGTTTTTAGTCAGTAAAAGTCTGACACTATCTCTCGCTCCGCCCAAGAGCGAGATTTGTCATAAGATGATTTTCCCACCTATAAAAAAAAAAAAAAACATCAATCTGTCTACGTGTTGTCCAGTAACTGAGTGGTGAAGGTCTGCGTTGGTTGGGTCTTTATTTTATGTTAGCAGGCATTGGCCCTGCTGGGCCCCCACGGTTTTGCTGACATCTCTTTGAGGCGCGCGTGGAACACTATGCACCGTTGACGACGGTCCGGGCGGTTACCGGACGGCGAGCTACCCATTGCTCGACGTCCGCAAGCCCACGACTACGGTGGATAAGAGTGAAGCTACGGGCCGAAGCTAGTATCAATAAAAAGACTTACTTATCATAATCTTCCTGCTTCAACACAACATGGCATGTGGAGCAGGTAAGGGTGCCTTCACAAGCGCCATACCCCTCGATGTTGAGGTCGTTGTTCACGACCACGTCGAGTAGCGAGTCTCCAACATTAGCTTGAGTTTCTAAACGCTTGCCGTCATGGAAGACGAACGTGACTTTTAATCTGTGGAAAAAGAGAGAATTTTAATGTTTTTAAGCTATTGTATAGCTTCTATCGAGGGCCTTGAGCGCGGGGACCGAATCCAGAAATTCCGTAACGAAAAAAACCTCACGCTCCCCACTCCGACGGGCACGGAGGTGTGGCTTGAAGGCCGACAGAGACCGAACACCTATTTTAGAAAAGTCGTTAACGACCTGTGTGGCGCATTGGTACAGCGTTCTACCTATGTTATCATCGTGCCTCGAGTTCAAATCTCGGTCAAACAAAATAGTCTTTTTGTATTATAATAGATTATAGTAATGTTCTATGATAACAACTGAACATGCTTGTAGCAATTTATAAAGTAAACAAGAAAAAAAAAAATATTTTTTTGCTTTTTTTTTAAGCTATTGCATAGCTTCTATCGAGGGCCTTGAGCGCGGGGACCGAATCCAGAAATTCCGTACATGCTATGCAATAGCTTTACCGCGGCAGTCCCCGAGTGCCACACGTATTTTTTTTTCTGGCTTAAAGTACTAAGTATCCTGGCCAAAATCATTACAAAAAAAAATAGTTTTTGGCGGGATTTCTTCGAGCGAATTTCAGTGGCTGTTTATTTTTTTTTTTTGTTATATTTGGCTTCACACCGTTTGTGCATTTAGCCAGTGTCAAGTTTGGCAAAATATTAAGTTTTCAGTCCCTTTAAGTTACTTTGAAATCCATTAGAACGCGGATGTAACAAATTCTAATGTTTTTGTAGTATTTGGTAGCAAAATGTATCAGGTCAGCCTTCTCGACAAACCTCGCCATGATAGTCAACACTACAATAAAATTCTCAGCTCCATTTTACCGAGATCGCGCCTGTTTCAATGACTCCACATATTGTCCAGTTGCGCAAACACTTTAAATACAAAACTACACCAATTTACATCACAATCACTAAGAATCAATTTGCGAATAATTAAAACAGACACTGAACTTCACTCGAAGAAAAATCCAACCAACCAACCAATAAACCCACTGGCTGTTTTTATTAACCGCAAATCGATTCCAAGTGGTTAGAAATCTGTAATCTCTATTATTCCGACTGATAAAAAAAACATTTGTTATTTTTATTTAGGTATCTTAGTGATGACAGTGACACTGGGTACAACAAAATAAAAAAATAAAATAAAATGGCGGATTATTGGCGCCAAATTGTGTTTTTAAATATATTTTTTTCATGACATAGTCATATAATTAAAAAAAAAATAAAAAAAAAACTAAATTATTGTCTCATTAAATTTTTACAAACGTAGATGAAACCCTGAACCCCACTAGGATTCCCTGTGTTTTGGGGTCCGGTCTCTTTAAATCCATATCCAGAAGGTACAGTAACAAAAACAATTTTATTTAATTCTGTAATTACGACATTTTCACAATTTGAGCCTTAAATCTGCAAAACCTAATCTGTATTTTTGTGTGTTTTTCCCCTCTTTTTTAATTAAGTATTACGATGAAAATTTTTATTGTTTGTTGCCTAGAATTCTAAACCAAATATGTTGTTTTTGTACGCCATAAATGGCAAAACATGCAGATCTTGCTGTTAATTTAGGACCTTGCACATATTATTATTATGATGTATACGTACTCATGTTTTACAATAAAAATATATTCTATTCTAATAGTTTTAGGTAACTAAACTATATGTTTAACAAAATTTCAGTAGTTTGGGTAGAGTGTGGTGTAGTGAGTGTAGTGTGGGAAGTGTAATTAGGTAGGTGTAGTGAGTGTAGTGTTGTGTCATCAAAATAAAGAGCTCGAAGAGACGATTTCAAGTTCGCGCTAATCTCTGGAACTAATTTTTTTAATTGTTTACATTATCCATGGCCTGATTAATGACAAAAGGTTTAGCCATCAGGCTACGCCTACTACCCACAGAAGCGCAGCAGTAAACAAAGACGCGGGTGAAACCATGGAGGACAGCCATCATCATCATCATTTCAGCCGATAGACGTCCACTGTTGGACATAGGCATTCAGTTCTTTCCCTTCTTTTTCTTTCTAGTCCTTTCACCTTTTTGTATATTTTTTCTCTATTTCTCCCTTTGAAATTGTGTAACATATATTATAATATGTATGTATATATAAAAGTATATATATATAATATTTATGAGTTTTTTTTTTGTCTTTTATATATAATAGCTATATAATATAATTTTATATCTATGTATAGTCTTATAAATATTTTTAATTTAATTAAATTTAATTTGCAGTACACCGCAGTCTACCCCCTTTTTATGTCAAGTTCTTACAGTCCATCCTAAGGTTGTCTGGTAGAAATCGCTGTTAGCGATAAGACCGCCATTGTACCCATAGATTAAGTTAGTTTATAAGTTTTTGTTACTATTTTGGTGTACAATAAAGTTTTATTCTATTCTATTCTATTCTATAGGCCTCCCCCAAATGTCGCCACAATAAACAATCCTGTGCGTCTCGCATCTATCAGATTTCCGCAACCTTCACCAGGTCATCGGTCCACCTTGTAGGAGGCCTTCCAATACTGCATCTTCCGTGGTCGCCACTCCAGAACCTTTAAGCCCCAACGGCCACCTGTTCTGCGAATAATGTGTCTGCCTATTGCCACTTAAATTTGGCGATTCTTCGTGCTATGTCGGCAACCATATGTCGGTAAAAAAAAACAATTGGGGATCTTAGCAAAGGTGAGACGGTACTTCACGCCGGAACAGCTGCTCAACCTTTATCAAGCGCAAGTACGATCGTGTATGGAGTACTGCTCTCATCTTTGGGACGGGTCTGCCAAATACCAGCTTGATGCGCTAGAGTCGATTGAGAGGCGAGCCAAGAGGATCATCGGCAATGATGCACTTGTTGAGTCGAAGCTCCAAAGCCTTGGGCATCGCCGCCGAGTTGCTAGCCTGTCGGTTTTCTATCGTTTACATTTCGGGGAGTGTGCACTGGAATTGCAATCTAATTCCGCCAAGTCCGTTACATCATCGGACCACTAGACGTACGGCGTTGCGCCACCGGTACATGGTAGACATCCCACCCATACGCACAAAACGTTTTAAGAACACATTTATTATGCGTACAGCCAAGGAGTGGAATTCCTTGCCGGATTCTGTGTTTCCAGATAGCTACAACTTAGGGGTCTTTAAGTCAAGAGTGAATAGACTACTTCTAGGCAAGCGTGCTCCATCGTCGACCACATCATCGCTTACCATTAAGTGAGATGGTGGTCAAACGCGAGCCTATCAATAATAATAAAAAAAAGGTATGTTGGTGCTATGGAGGACAGCCAGTATATGTATTTAAAGTAATCATCAACATCTCCCTAACCTTTTCCCAACTAACATGGTGTCGGCTTCCAGTCTAAACAGATGCGGCTGAATACCCGTGTGTTACATGGAGCGACTGCCCACCAGACCTCCACAACTCAGTTACTGAGCAACATGATACTCCTTGTATAGACTAATGGTCTTTCTGTCGTCCAGGTAATCGGACGACAGAAAGACGACAATAACGACTCTCAACGGTTTTACGTGCATTCCGAGACATGGGGTGTCGGTAACGTCCTAGACAGGTCTGGGCAAAATACATGCTTTGCTTTAATTGAAATACAAATTACAAAATACAGTATCATCATCATCTTCCTGCCCTTGTCCCGTGTTATTTGGGGTCGGCGCAACACGTTTTTTTCTTCCATTCTGCCCTGTCACTCGTCATACTATCACTAACTTCCTTTTCTTTCATATCACTCTTCACACAATCCATCCATCTTTTCTTTGGTCTCCCTCTCCCTCTCCATCCATCCACATGTAAACTCATAACTCTTTTAGTAACATGCGTTTCATCCCTCCTCTTCACATGACCATACCAAGACAAACGATTCCCTTTCAACTTTTCAGTCACACATCGCAAGTAATTAAAATACAAAATACCTAGGTAAGGTATTTGAAATATTAAATACAAAATACAGTATTTTAGCTATTTTTACTTGAAATACAAATTACATATTACAAAATAAGTAATCTAGACCAGCCTGGGCTGAAAAGTAGAGGAAAACAAGATTAATTAATCAGTAAAACCAGTTTCCTTTCATAAACAAAATTTTGATTTTGATTTTTAAATGTACTATCAGACAAACAGTCTTGTTGGAGATTGAATAAAACCTGCTAAAGAAAGCAATCTTTCTTGAAGGTTAAATGTATTTTAATGTTAAAATGTATTTTGAAGCCTCAAGTATTTGAATTACAAATTACATTTTAAGGAAGTAATTGAAATACAAATACCAAATACGTATTTGTATTTCAATTACGTATTTTAATTACAAGTAATTCAAATACTGCCCAAACCTGGTTCTAGATTAACTTAGATTCAGGGATCAAAAGTGCAGTTGCACTCTACCACCAATGCCATGTCTAAAATTGCTTTATTGTAGAAGTTCAATAGTCCACAACTAGTTTATTCAATACTTTAGATTCTATGCTACCAATTAAATCAGTCATGGACCATTGACACCCTTCTACAAAGAAATTTTAGACATTTTAGCATTGGTAAGGTGGAACTGCACTTTTGACCCTTGACAATTGTCTTTGTCCCGGACAATTACTGCCGCGGCAAAAAGCACAGAATGTTTGCTGTGCCTCAGTGTCGCACTGTTGCCCGTGCGCGGTCTCCAATACCTCGCACTTTGGCTGCACTAAATGATCTCTTGGATTCTTATCCAACAAACGATCTGTTTGCGGATGAATGGAAGATGATTTTATTGGTATGTCAGAAGTACTGTGAGAGGAATTGATGAAAGTACATGTTGTTTATAACTTAAAAGTCTTTGTTTAGTTACTGTAATTGGTTGTTTAACCGTTGTAATTAATTTGTTAAATAATAAAAAATAAATAAATAATTGACTGTACATATGTTTTTTTTTGTAATATGTATATATTTAGAAATATATAAGTATGTTTATCAGTTGTCTAGTACTCATAGCACCAGCTCTGCTTAGTTTGAGACTAAAAAAGAACACATTGGTACTTTCAAGTTTCGAACCCGTAACCTCATGCATGAGAGGGGTGCCTTAACCACTGGGCCATCACGACTTCACGACAGAGTTAATGAAAGACAGACGATTTAATTAAACTAATGAAAATAGGTGTTCCGAGAATTAAACTAATGAAAATAGGTGTTCCGAGACGACTCAGCTATCTGATTAAAAAATAAAGATAGACGTCATTTTATCTATGACAGTCATCATGAGTAGCCAAAAGCCAGGAAGTCGCACAATTGATTCGCCCTTGTAGATATAACGTCGGTATTACGGTCTGGCGACATTACGACGGGACGCGGCGCCATTAAGGTGAATCCCTAGCCGCCGGGATCCCGACCCCAATTTCCAGCCACCGTAGGCGTGGGCTTGCAGACGACGAGAAATGGGTAGCTCGCCGTCCGGCCGTCCGGTAACCGTCCGGACCGGGCCTGAGTCGTCTACGGCGTAATGTTCCACGCGCGCCTCAGAGAGATGTCAGCAAAACCGTAGGGGCCCAGCAAGGCCGAAGCCTACTGGTGCCATGGGCTGACGAAAGGGAACCCCGGGGTCCTAGGACGCAAGGCAAAGAAGGAACATAGGTGTGGTTTTAGGCAGTAAAAGTCTGACACGCCCTCTCGCTCGTGGGAGAACTCATTGGATGATCTCCCACCTTAAAAATATAATTAAAAGAGTGTGTGTACTTATGTACACGCGTTAGAAGTTATACTTCCTTGGCGTATGGAAAAATTTATTACTAAAATGCAGTAGTGATTAACGATAAATATTAAAATTAATCAAAAAGATTTTATTTAAATAAAAAAGGTTTTATTAACTTAATAAATTATTAGTATCACCGTCGTATACGAAATTGATTTAATAAAAACACCAAAATAATATTTATTTATTCACACTGTTTAATTGTACTCTTACGAAACACGTGTTCTAAATATAAAAATACTAGAATATACAACTTGAACATGGTTATCAATTTTCATGCATGCCACCTAGAACTAACTTCACGATGTAGAATTTAGGTGTCGGTGTGCGCGCGCATCGTAAAAATTCACTCTCATCATTTTTTTCTATCGCGCCAAAAGAAGTATAACTTCAAAAACCGTATAATTGTGGCCAGGCCCTTATCTAGTAATTGACCTGTGGAGGTCAAATGATAGTCGCCATGTGACCAAAATTTGTTCAAAATAGATTCGGTGCGTAGATTAGCTACAAAGCGTATTTCACTGAACAACCAGGAAATAGCGAGAAGGTTGAAATAGGGCCGGCGCTGAAAATAGAAGCTGTGTAGCTCTGACGATACAAGGTTTATAATAACATTAATCTATCGATTTATTCAATACTTTATTGTGTATAAAAATAATTTAACTAAACCTACAACAATTTATTAATTTTATTAAATTATATTAACTTATTACTAAAATAATAAAGAAGGATGGATTGTGTGTGTGAGAAGTGATATGAAAGAAAAGGGAGTTAGTGATAGCGTGTCGAGTGACAGGACAGAATGGAAGAAAAACACGTGTTGTGCCGACCCCAAATAAAACGGGACAAGGGTAGAAAGATGATGAAGATGATGATTACTAAAATAATACTATATTGACTACTTATTTTTCAATAACAAATTTGCTAAAAGTGCATTACATTACACTTCACACAGACAGTAGGCCATAGTTTTGTATAAGCTTCACGCAGGCGTACACCAAGCGTATAATGACGAATACGCGTCTATGAAGCTACGCGGCCGTGGACATACTGCCCACGGACGCTTATTGGCTTAAGCCTACTGGCCTAAGTATATTGATAAAGCCTTATCATCACATTTCAATGTGCGCAATTTCTTATAACATCAATTTCCTAGGCAAATGTCTATTATATACATATAAGCTTATCTTACTGATATCTTGTATTTTAATAATAACCTTGACTATTGTAAGTACTCATATTTATAAAGATATCAATACAATTGTAACAAACTGATAGCCATAATATAACAACTAGTTCAAGAATTACCTAAGAAGGCTAATGGTACGTTAATAAAACCTCACGGCGGCGGCGTCCTCACCTTCCGCATGACGCAGGTTCTCACCGAACATGGTCAGTTCGGGAAGTTCCTGCACCGGATTCGTGCGGAAGTAACGCCCGGGTGTCACCACTGTGTGGACCGCCCGGAGGACAAGGTGGAGCACACGGTAGAGGTGTGCCCCGCTTGGGCAGATACCGTCGTGTCCTCGTGGGGGCGATCGGCGGCAACGATATCTCGCGCCGGGCCTTAGTACAGGCCATGGTACGAAGCGAGGAGGAGTGGCAGGAGGTCGCCTCCTTCTGCGAAGCAGTAATGATAGCAAGAGGTGGCCACACGCGAGAGGGAACGCTCCTCACGCCCCAGCCGGGATTCGCCGGGATTCCGATCCCAATATCCAGCCACCGTAGGCGCGTGCTTGCGGACGGCGAGCAATGGATAGCTCGCCGTCCGACCGTCCAGTAACCGTCCAACCGTTCGGACCGAGCCCAAGTCGCGCGTACCTCAAGTAGATGTCAGCAAACCGTAGGGGCCCAGCAGGGTCGAACTACTGGGGCCATGGGTTGTGCGAAAGTGAACTAGGGGGCCCTGGAACGAAGGCAAAGAAGGAACAGTAGTGGGTTTAAGTCGGTAAAAGTCTGACACGCCCTCCCGATCCACCCAAGTGTGGGAGATGTCAATGTCCATATTATGTTGGTAACTGAAACTTAAAACTATGTTAGTATAATATTCAAATGCATTAAAATATTAGTCAATTATTTCACAAATTAAATTAAATTAAAATAGGTCATTTCAAAAACACAATACATGCGGGATAGGTTTATAAAACATGCAGTTTTATAAACCTATCCCGCTCTGGTGACTCTGGGCTTTCAGCGATCATCTTTAGGATTCTGTTACCACTGCCCCTAATTCGATGCATGAGTAATGTCAAACAAGTTGTAACCTAATAAAAATGCTCCATGGTACTTCACATTCACAAAACTTGAAAAAAAGTGCATTATACAATGCTGTTGTTTCCAAATGCAAAATGTAATAAATTATCATAAGGTCTATTGAAATAAACAAATAAAATAAGAAACATTTCGAAAACAACAATACAAAAAGGGGAATATTAAGTATCTCTTCCGTATTTATAAATATATATAAAAAAAAAACTAATTTGAAGGATGTGGCTGTGGAGCAGGACCGGCATTTAGCCAAGCGTTTTTATCAAAGATATAATCTTCCAGTTTATAATATGCTACATAGTGTGCGTTTAATGAATGTTTTAAATTTGGACTCATTTAGTTGTAGAATCTCAAGTGGTATTTTATTATAAAATTTTACATAGTACCCCATAAAAGAACTGTGTACTTTAGCCAATCTGAATCGAGGTTGATCTAATTTGTTCCTATTCCTAGTATTAAAATTGTGCCTGTCACTTATCTTAGTAAAAAGATTACTTAATATTTTTCCGAACATACATAATGTTTTCATAAATGTATTGATAAGGGACCATCAGGATGTTTATTTCCTTAAATAGTTCCCTAAGAGAATCGCATCTGCAAAGATTATATATGGCTCTGATAGCTCTCTTCTGCAGAATAAAAATAGACTCTATGTCTGCAGCCCGTCCGCATAGCAAAATACCGTAAGACATGATACTATGAAAGTAACTAAAATAAACCAGTCGTGCAGTATCTACATCAGTAAGTTGATGGATTTTTCTGACAGCATATGCTGCCGAACTAAGCCGACCTGCCAGAGATGTTAAATGAGGACCCCATTGTAGCCTTGAGTTAAGCGTGATCCCTAGGAAAACCGTATCCTCGACGAATTCGAGTTTCTCCTTGTTCAATACTATGTCGTAGTAATTACTTTTAACATTTGGTAACGCAAATCTTATGCACTTAGTTTTTTTACCATTTAAGTAATACTAAATTATTGTGGTTGATTTTTTAATAGATGCGGTACATCATTTATATATACTAAAAAGAGGAAAGGACCCAATATTGAGCCTTGTGGTACACCCATTTTGACTTTCGAACCCAGAGAATTGACACCGTTTATCTGAACTTGCTGTTGCCTGTCAATTAAATAAGATTTCACCAAGCTGAGTGCAAGTTTACCCAGCCCATAATGTTCTAGCTTTAAAAGCAAGGTTTTGTGATTAACACAATCAAAAGTGTTTAAGAGGTCACAAAAAATTCCTATCGCATCTTGGGGTTCTTCCCACGCTGCAAATATATGTTTTAAAATAAAGTGACACCGATTTTTAATTATTATTTTATTTTGAATAAATAGAAATTAATTATTGACATAAGTTTTTCATTGATTTGTTTTGTCATCAATCAGTGCAAATTAAGAGAATATTAATGATAGCAATAATTAATGAAAATTGGAATTGCCAAGGAATATTAAATGGCTAAATAATAATAAAAAAGTGACACCAGCGTCAGTCATACAACGTCCTTTGGTGAAACCATACTGCTGGTCATGAAAGATTTTATTGCTGTTAAAATGGTAAAGCATTTGATTAAGCATAACTTTTTCAAACACCTTACTGAAAACCGGCAATAATGATACACGTCTGTAATTATTAGTGTCATTATGGTCACCGGATTTAAAAAGTGGTATAACCTTACAGTACTTCATTATATCTGGAAAGACTCCTTGGTCCACACACAAGTTAAATATTAAAGCTAAGTATGGTGCTATGGTCTCAATTATGGATGTGCATACTTTAACAGACATTCCCCATAGGTCTTGGTGGTGGAAAATGACTAAGGCATTAAGTCCACCTCTATACTTTAGTGCGAATAAATTAAACACTGATGAAAAGCTATACTAACTGACATAGATTACCATAATTGGATAACAACATACATTATAAGAAAATTTCTGAGCCAAATAGATACAAAAAAGTTTGGAAGGTACTTTAAAAATATTTTTGAAAATTGACAATTATGGCTAGTTGCTGCAGTTTAGATATTAAAAATATTCTGTGACCTTCAGCTTACTCTGTTTACCTAAAGAGGTTTATCTTAAACATAATTTAACATTTAAGTGCTTGATTTATGAAGTTAAATAATTACTTACTTTTCCGCTTTTAGCGCTGGTTCGCTCGTCGATAATGGCGCTATAAACCTTCTGCTAACGAAACTTGGAGATACACCATTGTTCTTTATCGAAGAACGTAGGTTTCGTGCAGATAAAGTTTTCACAAAATTCCGTAACATTTTCTTTTATTTCTAAGCCACAGCACCGTTCAAAAATGCAGAATCACTGCCCGTTTCACCAGCGTATATTAAGTAATTCAGCGAGATAGCCTCTCAAAGATTTATGATAGTAAAAATATGATAATTTCACAATTTATTCTTGACCTTGCGTATTTTAGGTTACACAATACCGTTACCGTCAGACACCATCAGTTCTGTCCGTGACATTGAATTAACTGTCAATTTTTCACGTTGTTGCGAACTTGATTGCAAATTTGTCACTTGATAAGGAACTAGGCTGATTAAAATTTCTACTGGTATATTTTTTATAATTAAGTAGATTTAAAAAAATGGAAATTTAAAACTATAGTTTGAATATATTCGCTACTTTAGGAAAAAAAAAATGAAAACTAGAATCTGGCTGAGTGAAACGGAAAATTGCAACACGACGGTGACGTTTGCACTTTGAACTTACGTTTAGTTTTTGCAATTTTTGCCAATTGTCAATCATAAGTTTATTATTTTTTATATTATAACTTTTCTGATTTAGTGCAATTTTTAATGACTGATACTAAAACCAAAATTAAAGGTAATTCGATAACTTTTATTTCTTAAGGTTTTATATATTCTTTTTAGAAACTAAACGTAGCCCTGTATGAGAAAAGTTCCTTTGCTTGATTTTGAAAAAAAATATGAACGGCGTGCGTTCCAGGTTATTAAACGAGTATTGTTTAGCATAAGACTAAAAACGTTAGTTAACTTAAAAAAATAACAAGGAAATGTAATATTTGAACAATTAACTAGGAATTAAAAAACAACAACTTAATTTAATACCAATACAAAAAAGCTAAATAAAAAAATAATTTTCAAGTCATAGACTATTCGAGAAATATAATGCTAATGGTGTAGAGATACGCAATTTGAAACGCTTCTTCCGTACAAATGTCAAAATTGCCATATTGCCATCGTTGAACGTACATTTGTAGTCAAAATATTCGAGATTTTCTCTTTTTTTCCATAATTCCGTGTGTTCTAAATCTTAAATACCAATAATACTACTTCCAAAATATTGAGATCATAACCAAAAATGTCGGAGAGATTAAAGAGTACGGTTCCAGCCAATGAAGAAGTTATAGATGAATTAACAAAAGATTTGAAAACATCATTGAAAACGAATGAATCTGTTGAAGAATTTGTTATAAGTCCTGGCACAAGCGCTGAAGACTTTCCTAAGGCTAGTGGAGATGCCCCACATACTAGCGGTAGTTATACCATTTTTTTATTACCTCCATCTCAATTTGGGCGTAGTCTTACAAGAAACAAAATTTTTCAATGCTATTATTTGCTAATTAATGTGAACCATGCTGAACATCTGTCTTAGTTGCCCTCCTTTTTTTTGTGTGTCCATTCTATATTAACAGTCTCAAGCAATTTCATAATTTTTCTGCATTCAAAAGTTGGTGGTTTATTCTCTATTATATAGACTTTTTGACTACAAAAAGACCAGTTGTATGTTTTATATTATAGGTCTTGTTATTTATAATCCATGTATCCTGTTGCCCAGTAACTAGGTTGTGGAGGTGTGTTAGACACGTTTTACTTCTAAAACACAGGTAATACAGCTGCATTAGGCTGTAAGCTAGCTCCAAGCTAGTTGGGGAAAAAGTTCAGGGAGATATCTATAATCCTTGTCCATATCCATATATAATAATAATTTATTTATTTTCACAAAATGAGGTACAGTCTAAACAGTTACAAAAGATAAATGACCAATTTAAATGTAGAACAAGGGTGTCCTGGCGTCCTAGCTAGGTTTATCTTATCTTATCTTGTAGTGGGGCTGGCCCTAAACCAGAGCACTTTGACCCTTCTGGATCTTTTGTGCTAATCCCCCTCCCTTCTACTCAACCCCCGGCCTTCCGTGCACCTTCTTCATGAGTCTCAGTATGGCCTTGATGGGGCTGAGCCTTGCTTGCTAGTCCCATGTTGTGGAGCTGTTTGTTGGTGGCATAGTGCCCTGTGAAGACTCCTGTGATTGTTCGGAGCTGTGATCTGCTGTACCTCCATCCATGTACACAGATCTGTGATCAGTTTTACCCTCAGTGTGAATTTCGTCTTTTGGCGCACGTATTCCACAATGTCTTCCACCCTTTATGTTTTGTCTAAATAAAAAAAAAACTACCTGTTTTAAAATTGTGAAGCCGGAAATAAAGATTTTATTTTTGACTAACATCTACCAACGGCTTCGCCCGCATGACAATATAAATGCCAATGTCACTCAGTGACAAAGTAGCATTCCACTGGTGGAAGGATTTTTGTAATCGAAACGGTGAAGGAAAACATCGTGAGGAAACTGGCACGTCCTTGAACCAAAAAATTCGAAGACATGTGATTCGTTCACCAACCCGCACTGGGCCCGCGTGCTGGATTACGGCTCATTCCCTCTCCTAGAGAGAGGAGGCCTGAGTCCCAGCAGTGGGAACATTAAAAGGCTGATTATGCTATGCTATTATGCTAAATAAAACATAGAGTGGATTATAATATCTCCTGTGTAGTTTCTGCATTTTTCTTCTTCAATTTTTTTTTTTTTGCATTTCTTTTTTTTTCGTGACTTGTAAGTTACAGGATTTCCTAATTTGGGTGTTAGGGTTTTCTTAATTTGTGTGAACTTTAATTTACTGTAATTTTGTGCATGTCAACCTAGTATTTGTCATGTTAAAGATTTCTGTATAAATAAAGATTATTATTATAATAAATAACGTAGTGAACACTGACGAGGAACAGAGCTCCCACCTCTCTCTTGCCTTTATTGGCTGGCTTGAGTGGAGATTCGCAAGAGCAAACATGCTCGGGAGAAGGATGTATAATCCAGTAAGGTGCTGGTAGGGATCTTGACCGTACTTCCGGGATTGTCCTGATAGCCGTGGTATACCTCTCCACTCCGTAAGCTGTTGATCCCCGCACGAACGCCCGCGTTCGTGCGCCATTGTCTTACTATTGTGTCTCTAATTACGCTACTCAACCAGTTAAGCACCTCAGGATATGTTGCCCTCTTGTTGCTACGTCACTTCGTGCTAGCGACCGTTTATGGGGGCCCATTTATTGAGTGTGCAAGTCACCCCCTGCCTTTTGTCGATGGATATTAATAACATTGTTTAGGCCGGGGCTATAGTCTTAACATAGTTCCTGGTAACCAGTCCACTTAGGACTCCAAAAACCATAGCCTTATAACTTAGTTTTCCATATGTCGCAATAGTTTCCCACCAACTGGGGGTTGCCCTTGGATGCACTAGCGTAGTGCGTACAGGGATAATCACCGGTTCGTACCACTTTCCATTAAAAGTGTCTAAAAGGGCCTCTGCGAGTTGGT
Organism: Mythimna impura; assembly: GCA_905147345.3. NCBI lineage: Eukaryota > Metazoa > Arthropoda > Insecta > Lepidoptera > Noctuidae > Mythimna > Mythimna impura. Next base: position 3,402,934 of record LR990365.1, on the reverse strand, counting down.
TTCGGCTCCTCGTATGTTTTCCAAAGGTCCAGGACCTTACGGTGCTGAGATAACTAAAAGTATAAAAATAATAATAACTTTATTTCGGGTGGCATAGACCCATAGAAAACTTAACCTAGTACAATTAATATTATTATTTTTTATTTCAATTATTGTTTTTTTTATACCCTTTTGGCTGGCACAATTTTTTTTGTTTATAATGTAATTATTTTTTAGATAGTTTATGATATAGTTAATAATTTTATTTTTTGTTTGTCTTAGGCAAGTTATAAAAACTTTTTTTTTCTTGTTTGGTTAATCTCCATTGAAATTAGCCATCAAATCAGTGGGTGTGCACCATAGTCTTCAATATCCATAATTAACCAACCCTTTCCTTTCAGAAACATCAACACATTCCGAAATAACCGATGACCAAGATTTAGACAAAGATCACGCAGAGAAAGACCCTGATGCCAAAGAAGATAGTGATTCAGACATTGATGAAGAGTCATTAAAAGATACAGAAGTAGCTCTTACGGATGACCAGAAGGAGGAACGGAGGATCATTGCCGAGGAGTTGAAGAAGGCTGGCAATGAGGCATTCAAAGTTGGCGACTTTGATAGGAGCATTGAGAAGTATACTGAAGGTATGTTTATTAAATACTCCATCTCTACTTTCTGTCACCTATGGGGATTGAAGAGCTAAAAGAGATGGGGTACCCAGTCGCAAACACACGACCCTGGCGAATAGGACACGAAAACACTCGTCGGAGCACTCCCACGCAAGCGGTTAAATGGTTAAGCGACTTCCATAAAAGGAGGAGGTTCTCAATTCATTATTTTTTCTTTTGGGATTGGTCAATCGATATCTTCGCTCGATGTGAACCGATTTTGATGATTCCTTTTTTGTTTCGAAGAGTGTGTGCCAGGTGGTCCCATTTGGTGAAGGTCTGATGAAGAATTTCGAAGATAAACCATGGAACATTTCAGTAAATGATAGCAAATCTTCCGGAATTACTGCAACCGCATGTCTGTTTATTATTGACACCATTTCATAAGCCGCAGTTGTAGAACGATTTCTGGCCACCGCACTGACTGGTATTTGGTACTAAAAGTTGGCCATAAAAGGCATACGTAATATATACAAGCATTTATTCGTCATTTTCGTCGTCATCTTCAAAATTTACATTTAAAATTGCACTTTCTAGTAACAAATTTAAAACATCAGCCTAAAGTGGGAGATTTTTTTTATTCTTCTTCTTCCTCATGCCCGTTACGAAAGAAAAAAGAAAGAAAGAAAAAACATTTATAAACACACACACACATACACAACACATACATACACACACACACACACACACACACACATTACACACACATACACACACATTTTCATTTTACATTTTTTTTTTTTTTAGGAAAGGGTAAAGGAGCCTTTAAAAACATTGCGTTGCAGGCTACCCGGGAAAATTTTCGGGCGTAGTAGAGCCGGAACATTCTAATATGTTTGTTGCGGGCTTCTGCCGCTTCTTCGGACAGTTGTCCAATGGGAAGAATTGCTTCTCTTACCACTTCAGCCCCATAAAGCAATACTTTATGTAATGTCGGAGACATTGGGTAAAAGTTGTACAAAGAAACGTATAACTTTGCCGTTTCTTGGCAATATCTTTCAAAGACCTCCACGTTTACTTTTAAACCACAGCACAATGTGTCCAAAATCACTTTCAACCTATAAATTAAATTTACGTCTATCCCCGTAATTGCCGTCGATATTTTGAAGTTCTCAAAAAAGCGTCTACCTACTGGTTTTTCCGTCATTGGTATTTCCAAAGTTGGTTTTTGGTATATCCACCAACAGACCTAGTTTTTCCCGGAACTTATCTTGAATTTCATTTTTTTTATTTTCCACTGCTTGCTTTTCCTCGTCAGTAAGGCGAACGTTCCATTTTTTTTACGGGCAATCTATAGGCCACATGTAAAATGCTCTCATTTGGGTATCACCTACATGCTTTCGGTAGCGATATACATCTTTTAAGCCACTCGGCAATGTTTTCTAGGAATCTGGCCTTCGTGTTACGAGCAGCTAACCATTTTTGTTTAAATTGATTTTGTTTAAAAGTAGGGGTATTTAAGCGTTCCATTATATTAAACAAAGCATTTCGAGTCAAAACTCTCTATTTAGAAGAGCCTATAACAAAAATACACAAAATATAAGTAAAACTTTATTTACTGAATATCGAATGTGCCTACGGAAAAAAATCACCAAAAATAGAGGGGTACTTTGGGGTGGCTATTTTGCGTCTATTTATTGCGGTCTACTCTAAAACTAACCATTACAATTTTGGCTTAGAAATGATGAGAAATATATTAAAACTCCCTTTGATCTTCCAAAATGTGTTTTTTATAGCAGTTTCTTGGTGCTTACTTCTCAAGCATATAAATGAAGAAAGGCTATAAATTAGTTGTTAAAAGTAATTTCCAAATAAAATACATACCTGGTTGAGCACAATCCACAATGAAAACCAACACAAAATCGTTCAGTTACAAGATGGCAAATATTTGAAAACAACGAAATCTGAGCGCATCGAACAATCACACGAACACTTTAAGCGAACGGTAACTTCCGATTGAGCCCACGGCGTGCTGGAAGGGGCTAGCGCTTTGTGTTTTATGCTATTGTTTGGAGTGGATATTCTTGTTTTTCGAAACAATGGCTTAAAAGGAGCAGAACTAATATAAAAAAAACGATTTTGGTGAACTTTTAGGACCAAGTACCAGTCTGTGCACCGTAGGCGCGGGCTTGCGGACGGCGAGCAATGGGTAACCGTCGCCGTCCGACTGTCTGGTAACCATCCGGTCCTAGCGCAAGTCGTCGACGGCGCGTACTGTTCCACGCGCGCCTAAAGATATCAGCAAACCGTAGGGGCCCAGCAGGGTCGAAGCCTACTGGTGCCAAGGGTCTGCTTCTGAAAGGAATACTCGGCTCTGGTATGAAACGCAACGAAGGAACAGGATTGGGTTTTTAGTCAGTAAAAGTCTGACACACCGTCTCGCTCCGCCCAAGAGCGGGCATGTCTTAAATATGATACCGAAAAAAAAAAACCAGGCATAGATAAAAGTAGGTTGGCGAGCGGCATGTTGAATTCCGAATGAAACGAAGGTTGCTAAGTTTTAATCCCGAACGCAGTGAGGAACTTACATAATTAACTCCCGAGCACTGCGAGGGAGTTAATACTGGCTGTGAGACTTGCTTTAAGTAAGGGTTGTATGACATATAAAAGGGCATTATTGAGCAGATGGTGTATAAAATATCTAGTATAAATTTTTAATTTTTATTTAACCCTTCCAGGCCTCAGGACATGTCCCCTCCAGTTTCCCCAGCAGCGTTCAATACTGTACTGCAACCGGAGCGCCGCTAAGATGAAGCTTCAGAAGTATGCGCAAGCTGCCAAGGACTGCACTAAGGCTATTGAGCTGGATGACAAATATGTGAAGGCTTATATTAGGTAAGAAGTTATATAACAACTACTGTGCAGGAGGTTGTCATTCGTCGTGTTGGAGGATGTTCGAATAGAAAGGCTTGATTATGAAGATATACTTTGTTTTTAATTTTCCTTTTACAATTGGTAACGTCTAATGAGAATTAAGAGTAGTCGTACTCGATCGCCGGTAGTTTTTGTATTGAATCGACCGCTTAAAAACTAAATCTGGTTGGAGTCTACCGCGCGCCCCCCGCCCCCGCATATATCTTCCACGTCGGCGTCGGCTGTCGCCTGAAGTGTCCGCTCGATGGCGCCAGTTGTTCGTAAAGAACTACTATAAGTGTACCCTTCGCGAAATGGTCATTAACACCAAGGTACAACTAGCCTTTCTTGAGGAGATGGGGTTTTTTTTAAGGTTGGAAATCATCTAATGATTTCTCTCGCTCAAGGGCGGAGAGGGACTACGGGTGGGACAAATGTGTCATTGAATTCGCCCCAGCTGCGCGGACTTGCGGACGACGAGCAATGGGTCGCCGTCCACTCGCCTTGTAAGGATCGAGCCCAAGTCGTAGACGGAGAGCAGAACCATGGGGAAAAGTATGAAAATGATACCCGTGGTCTAGAACGCAAAGGGCATTTGAAGGAGCATAGCTGTGGTTTTAGTCACTGAATGTCTGATACGCCGTCTCGCCCCACCCTAGGCGAGAGAAGTCATTAGATGATTTTTCACCTTAAAAAAATACTGTTTTTATCCTTCCCCCGCGCCCCAATTTTTCTTTGATAATTTATTTGGCATCAACGTTTACCAGGTCAGCCAGATTTTCCTATAAAAATATTGTTTTATATTTCAGGAGAGCACAGTCATACGAGGCTACAGACAAACTGGATGAATCTTTAGCCGATTACAAAAAAATCCTAGAGTTGGATCCTTCTCACAAAGACGCTAAAATTGCCACCGTTCGACTACCCCCTTTAATAGAGGAAAAAAATGAAAAGTTGAAGACAGAAATGCTTGGCAAACTAAAGGACTTGGGCAACATGATTCTGAAACCTTTCGGCTTGTCTACTGAAAATTTTCAAATGGAACAAGATCCTGAGACGAAGGGATACAAAATCAATTTCAAGCAATGAATAATCGTTAAGAAAAATTGTGATATTATTATTATATTTACGGATACTTATTTGGCTCTTTTTTTAAAATTTTATCCCCACCTAATCTATAACATCACATTACATCATATCACATCACTCTGCAGACTATCACATCACATCAAATCACGCTTCATAAGTACTAATATTATAAAGACGAAATTTTGTATGTTTGTGTTACTTTTTCACGATCGAACGGCTGAATGGATTTGGATGAAATTTGGCGCACGGGTAAATCATGGCCCGTAATTTCACCTAGGATACTTTTGTAGCGACATCTATGGCGTCACATAAGAACTAATCCTGCATCGCGCAATTAAAGTTCTCCGCGCGATTGGAACATATAGAACAGCCCGAAATCATCTATGGGGCAGTAGCCCACCAGACATAACATCCGTCTGGTCGGAGGATCCTCCCTTTTCAACGGAGGTTTGCGGGACTTTACTCTCTGTCCCGCCTACTTCCAAACTTTTTTTATCCCGTGAATATGATCCCTTAGGATAATTTCCAACTTCAACTTCTTTTTCTTTTTTTTTTTAGGATTTTTTTGCAGCTGAAGCCGCTGACAGACAAACTAATATTAAAAATGTGAAAGTTTGCATTTTTGTTTTTTACTCTTTCACACTAAGAGCCAACGCTGCGTTAAGCAAGCACCCGTCGCGTGACGTCGCGCGTGTGTCGTGTGCGGCGGTCCCCGTAGCAGAAACCGGATTATTACCTGCGCAGTGTCGCTAGTTCAACTTTAACGGTGTGCATGTAGTCATGTCGATGGAGAACTTAAATCTATTATTACGTAGCAAAACGGGCGAGGGTGCGACTGCCCGCGACGGTGCACTTTATTATGGGATCGCACGGGCTACCGCGTAACGCAGCGTCGGCCCTAAAACTGCTGAAAGTATTTGGAGGTAATCCATGTCCTGGAATAGTACATAGGATATTTTTTAGAGCAGTGGTGGCCGAGTGGTAACGGCCCCGACTTACAAGTTGTAGGTCGCGGGTTCAAACCCAGCCAGGCGCATTACTTTGTGTAATTTATTTCATCACCACTGCTCTCAAAACGGTGAAGGAAAACGTGAAGAAACCGGCATGTCCTAGAACCAAAAATTCGAAGACATGTGACATTCACCAATCCGCTCTGGGCCCGCGTGGTGGATTACGGCCCATTCCCTCTCCTAGAAAGAGGAGGCCTGAGTCCCAGCAGTGGGAACATTAAAAGGCTGATTATGCTTTTATGCAATATTTTTTACCCCGGGAGTATGTTGTTCCATTGGTAGGTACAATTTTCTACTATCAGGCGGCCGAAGCTGCATAGATTACTATTTTAGACACCAAATTGTGTATGCCACTAGTTTCAGTTAGGTGTACCTCAAGGCTCATTTCTAGGACCATTCTTATTTTTAACCAACTTCAAAAAGGAGGAGGTTCATGTTCGGCAGAATGTATTTTTTTTAATGTATGTTCACCGATTTCTCGGTCAATTGTGGACCGATTTAGATTTTTTATTTTATTTAAATGTTATGCTTCCGAATTGGTCCCATAGAAATACATATAATTATGATCTGATCATGAACTTCGAAGTTATGGAACAGAACTCCTCATAGGATCACAGCAGAACTGTCGTAACAAGTAAAATTGCTTTGTTTATTTTTGTAGTCGATGACTGACTGAAAGTAGAGGGAGAATATATCGAACTGATCTGATGATGAAGCCTGAAGTTAGGCACCGGAACTCTGTATTAAATAAATGTAATCTAACCGTGTTTGGGATTATTAGAATTGTCATGAGATGCACTCTGGCTATAAGGTATCTAAGTTTGTATGAGGGGTACCATAACTAAAAGGTGAGCATTTTTTTTTTACAAAATAAAATTTCAACCGACTTCAATGTAAAATAAAAAACTTTTTACAAAAAAAAAAATAACCGACTTCACTAAAAAAAACACTAAAAAGATCAAAATAACTTTAATTTCGGAAGTCGGTGTTTCTCGGTATTATTATACAGTATCTTATTTAACACCGACTTCCGAAATTAAAGTTATTTTGATCTTTTTAGTGTTTTTTTTAGTGAAGTCGGTTATTTTTTTTTTGTAAAAAGTTTTTTATTTCACACTTTTTAGTTGCGATAGGTACACTTATAAGCAGAGTGCCTATTTCTCATGATAATTCCAATTAACCCAAACACTGCTAGGTTACATTGTTTTATTATGAAGTTCCTGTGTCTACCTTCCACCTTCCGGCTCCATCATCAAATTAGTTCGATAGTACCTTATAGCCAAAGTGCATCTCATGATAATTCTAATAAGCCCAAACACGGCTAGGATACATTGATTAATTACGGAGTTTCAGTGCCTACCTTCCGGCTCCATCATCATCATCAGATCACTTCGATGATACCATTTTCAACGTAACTATTCAGAACCATTCATTCATTTGTATTGTTATAGTCGCATAAGTATCTTTATTGTGATATCTATGCGAGTATGAAGTTCCGTTGACCATTTCTGGTCTTCTTCGTCAGTTCCATTTCATCAAATGTTACTTTTTGACTGTAAATGCTTAAGTTCTCGATGAAAATACATAAATCACTATATAATTGCCTATAATATTTGAGGAGTTCCCTCGATTTCGCCAAGATTCCATCATCAGATCCCGACTTAGTGACTATGGGACCATTTGGAAAGTATACCCTTTCCAACAAAAAAAGAATTTTTCAAATCGGTTGGCAAGCGACGAAGTTATGCACGAACAAACCTCAGACTAATAAAAAAGTATAGACAGAACATTGCGCTCCTAAAAGTGAAACACGTAATATGAAGCCAATCGGCAATATGAAGCCGACCGCTCGGTAGTCTGCCGCCAGCAAGCGAGTGCGTGAGACGTTTTTTTGTTGACACAATAATTACGAAATTATGCCGTCCTGTGTCATAAACTGCTGCAAAAATAATTCCAGTTTGCAAAAAAAGGCTTCTGGGATTACTTTTCACAAGTAAGTAACGTTTTTGCTGGATAAATTAAATAAAATCGTAAAAATATCTGAAATAATTTCTCGGAACACGCCATTTTGTCGGTGTTGCAAGTTAAGAACATTATTTTTTCCCAAAAATAAGGGAAATCGTAATTTTTACGGACATTACAACAAAGTGTTTTTTTATTTACAAGTACGGCGTCATCCAACATACGGTAACGCTGGATGACCCGCACCTAATCCGATAGTCGTTGGATATATATTATTATTTTTATATGTAAGTTTTGTGTGTTTTTAAAATTAATAATTTCACTTAATATGAAAATAAATGATTTTCATTAAATGAAATTATCTTTCATTTTATATAACCAAGATAAACACTATACTACCTACACAATAATAAAACTTAACCAAAGTATATCTCTCGTACTTGGGAGTCGCAGCGCAACGCTTGCAACATTTTTCTCTAGCACACATGTGCAAATCTACGATGTCATACACCAAGTTACGCACACAAAGCCAAAACTAGTCCTCACTTATTTCGTCGATTTTGTTTACGACGGCTCCGTCTTTACTTTTTTATTGGTCTGAGGAACAAACATAAAAAAAAAAAAAAAAATACAAACATCCGAATTGAGAACCTCCTCCTTTTTTAGAAATCGGTTAAAAAAAACACTGAAAAGTGCAAATCGGAACTCTGTGTTAAATAACGAAGAGACAAATCTATTATAGAAACACCGACAAGTAATTTTGCACTTTTCAGTGTTTTTTTTTTACATTGAAGACGGTTGCATTTTTTTTTTGTATTTTTTTATAAATCGAGGGAGGAGTGTGAAATTAAACAAGTTCTTTTTAAATATATATACTTTTTATTTTACTAGGATTGAAAGGAGTCACTTGCACAATTTCACGAACACTTTTATTTAGGTCGATATACATTTGCATTAGTTAGTAGCAGGTTCAGGCTTCGACCAGAGACAAACACTCAATTAAGTTATCTATTCAAACTTTTTACTCCTTTTTTACAATTGGTTGTTTGCAAAGAGAATTTCATAGCACGTTAACAGTAAAGATAAGTACTTCTTAAAGAACCAAAAAACATACAGCCCCTAGCCAAGTTACAACCGTTTCGTTTCGATTCTCTTTTCGTCGATCGCCTCGAGTAGGCCACGCCTCCGATTCCTTTATTCTGACGTCATCTCAACGCTTAGTCACGTGGTCAGAACTAAGGAATAGGAGGCGTGGCCGACTCGAGGCGATAAACGAAAAGAGAATCGAAACGAAACGGCTAGGGGGGGTAGATCTATATTACTCGCTAATATCAGTTGCTAAAACTAAATAAAGTAACATAACAAAACTTGGTTGTTTTCAACTTTCGACTAATCGACAAATTTTTGAGCAATATCGATAAAATATTTCATATTTTGCAAGTGTGGCTTCATCGTGTATTTCTTTCTTTTCAATGCAGTCCCACAGTGATCACATTTTAAATTTTTCAATGTCTAAGGGCCGAGCCACACCGAAATGGCAGTGGCGCGGCGAGTACTTTCAGTGTGAAATAATTTTAAACTTTATTTACATACATAAAAGACCAGTATCGCTTGAAAAGCATGACAGCTGCCATTCCAGTGTGTCTCGGCCCTTAGGCTTATACATCAGTGGCAGCGTAACCAGTCGCATTATCGTCATTGTTAACACATTGCAAAAATAAATATGCCAAAATTCTTGTTAAAAGCATGCTAACAATAACTATCGCAAACAATTTATTTTATGGAAAGGAGAATAACTTTAGATGAATATAACGTAGGTAAAGCAAGGCTATTTATAACGCATTTTTTTTAATAACTCTCCTTTAAAGCAAGGCTATTTATAACGCATTTTTTTTAATAACTCTCCTTTATAATTGCTATTGGATCCTTGTTTTACCATAGCTGCTATAAGTATATCATAAACTGTCTAGTGCGAGTTTGACGTTAATGCGATCGACACATCGAACTCGGCCTTCCGATTGGGCCGCTCCAAACTCTTAACCAATCAGAGAGCCAAAGGCGGTAGACGTTTCGAACGTAATCGTATACGTAATACACAACGCACAGATGACGAATCCTCCTTAGCTGTAGGTAGGTATACATTTTGTTGGTAATGCGAATGGTTGCGCTATAACTGGAATACTAGTGAGCTAAAGGCCTAAATCGTTTTTGGCAAGTTAAGTCAAGTTACAACCCATCCGCGCGTCTTCCTCGCCCCAATAAAAACAAGTCACCTAAACATGACTCTTGTCAAATTAAACCCTACTATGTAACTATTACAAATGTAATTCAACCTTATGAGGGCAAATCACCAACGACACTTTACCTGAAAAGAAAAAAAAAACTGTATTAAACAGTCCGAAAATAAAGATGATGGTATTTTTTTCGAGTTAAGTTTGGTGGCTGTTTTCATTATTCGGAAATTCGTTCCTAGCGGATATTGTGATGTAAAATTGGTATAAATTTATGCGGAATCATTGAAACAGGCGCGATCTCAATAACATAGTGCTGATAATTTTATTGTAGTAGGTATGTATTGATATCTCAGTCAAGCTTTCCGAGAAAGCAGACTCGATACTAAACTTTCCTGCAGTAGTCACGGTTACCCTCGTGGGTGGCAAGTTGTTCCAGTATCCTGTCGCCCTTTCATCCGTCCTGGGTTGATTCGGTGCGCCATCTCCTTGGACAAACGACCCAGCTTACCGATAGTGGGAGCAGAACCACATGAGTAGTTAAACCGTTTATCTACTCATGTGGCAGAACGGTTGCATCAAGGGCCTCAAGTCTGCTATTACAATAGTGTCAGAATGGTCTATCATTGATTTCATACTTGTTGATTTTGACAAGTTTGGTAATGTACTAATATAATGGCGTCATTATGACTTACCAATGGTCAACCACTGACACTCCATTGAAAGAAATGGCTTAGAATGGTAATCTCGTACATATTGACAAATGAATGTCTAAGGTATGCGGTAATCTGCTAAAATTTTGACAATTCCATAAATCAGTGACCCACCATTAGAACGTCATTGTGCAATCAATGCATTTATTAAGCTCGATATTGTCATTCTACCACAAGACCATTGGCCGATCAATGATCGATCATTATTAATTAACAGAACTTTTAGCAAAATGACAATGGGATCGTGTTGGAATGACAAATTTATAAAAATAGAGACTTGGGCCCCAGGGTAGGAATATGATGATGATGTAACGAAAGCTGATGATGAAGTACTTACCGACTATGTAGTTGGTATCTTTTATCATGACCGACAGGAGCGAGATCTTTTGATGCGGTATCGGCGATCGCAGCGTCTGCATCGCTTGAAGGACCCACAACGGGATCGGCAGCGCCATAAATAGCTGAGGAACAGAAGGAGATACAATGAGAGATATAGACGGAAAATTTTATACCTGTAAATAATAATAATAATTTATTTAAAGATGTAGTCTTTGGGTCCAATGGTTAATAAAAAAACTTATCAACTAAAAGGGTTAGTAAAAAACTTAAACTAATGCCGCACTAACAATTGCAACCAGTGCTTGATCACTGGCGCATCATGTTTATCGGCTAAGGTTCGAAGAATGCCATTGGAGCTGGTCCTAGATCTGCTTAGCAACGAGGCAGCCTTCTTCCTTACTATAGCGTGGAAATCATCCACACGCGCTAAAGCGAACATACCTGATGCACTGCAGTATCTAGGCAGCCCCAACAGTACCCTGAAGCCATTATTATACTGGGCATCTAGAGCCGCAGGGCATCTAGAGCCTTGCGCCAGTATACTATAGTAGTCTTTGCCTTGCGCGTATAATTAACCCACAGGCCGCCCATGTAGAATGATTGGCAAAAAGCTTTAAATAAAGTAAAGTAGTAGTAGTAAAGAGGGCGTGTGTAACTCTTTACTGAACCGACTCACAGTTCCGAAACATTTTAGCATCATTGATATAGGAGTACATAGTATTACTAGTGTGGAAAAATCGCACTGATATTATAAAGGCGAAAATTTATGTGTGTGTGATGTTTGTTACTCCTTCACGGTGAAACGGCTGAACGGATTTCGATAAAACTTGGTAGGTATACGGGTAGACCGTGTCCCGTAATAGCACATAGCACACTTTTTATCCTGGGAGTATCTTCCCTAGCCATGTTACAATCGTATCGCTCGCGCCGAACGCCTCGAGTAGGCCACGCCTCCGATTCTTTTGTTCTGACCACGTGACTGAGCGTTGAGAAGACGTCAGAACAAAGGAATCTGAGGCGTGGCCTACTCGAGGCGTTCGGCGCGAACGATACGATTGTAACTTGGCTAGGGGGGCTGGTGAGGGTCGCGGGAATCCGATAGATGCAAGACTTACAAGACCGGTCATTATGGCGTCACTTGGGGGAGGCCTATGTCCAATAATCGACGTCTTTCGGCTGAAATGATGATTATGATATTTAGAATATGTATAACCGATATTCGTACCGTGGTCGGCCGCAGGAGCGTCCCCTCCTGCGTGCTCTTCGCCTGCGGGGGCAGCGGCGCCGCTTACAACAGCCTTGGCGCACACTGTAGCGGCGGTCGCAGCGCCGGCAGCGCTTGAAGCGCCCGCTCCTGCTTCGGCATCGGCTAGGAACCATTGAAATAATAAGTCAAAACTAGTGTTGTTAGGGTCCATTAAGTGAAAATTCGAGATTGAATGATGAAAATAGTCGGAATTTCAGTATTTAAATCGAACAGCTGCGTTAAACAACACCAACAAAAAGAACAATAAACGGACCAAGACTGTCGGGGAGCGTGGGTAGTAAAACTAAATGAGGCGAGCTTTCTCAAAATTTTAATATTTTAACGGTGAATTGTTTTAAGTAAATGGAGATTGAAGTGTCGAATTCGTGCGCACGTAGAAGCCACCGCGTCGCGTTGAATTCGCACCGAATTGGATCGCTCACGTAGAATGCCGCGTAATATTGAAAATACTTACGTTCTGCACATTCTGAAATAAAAACAAAAAACATAAGAGAATTAGTGCTAAGTTCGAGACTTGATGGATCGACGGGAGTCACAGGGCGATCCCTTGCCACCGTAGGCACAAAATAGATAGGTACAGAAGTCAATCTACATACAAAGCGCGCTCGAGCAACGCACACATAGACACCGCTCACGGACACGATATCTCGGCTCAATTCAGCTCAATGCGAGCTCGAGTGCTATTCGTTTGAGACACGCGTCTGTGAACTTTTTTGTGGAAAAATGGACCAACAAAAAAAACCTTATTCTAACTGTTCAGTGGACGGTTGTTTAAATTCAACATTAAAATATTGAATTGACGTTTTTTAGGCTACCAGTTGTTTTAGAGAGGTAAGTAGATATTTGCTTGTATTTTGATGGTTTGTTTTAACGTAACATAGAGCAGCCCCCTAGCCAAGTTACAATCGTATCGTTCGCGCCGAACGCCTCGAGTAGGCCACGCCTCCGATTCCTTTGTTCTGACGTCTTATCAACGCTCAGTCACGTGGCCAGAACAAAAGAATCGGAGGCGTGGCCTACTCGAGGCGTTCGGCGCGAGCGATACGATTGTAACATGGCTAGGGGGGCAGGGCCCGCGTCGACAGAGAGAAGATGAATTTGTGTCCATGTAATATATTTAAAATTCAGATTAGGTAGGCATTTATCACCGCACCCGGTTGCACTCGGACAGTTCGGCGCCACGCGCTAACCCTAGCGCGACCGCCGAGCGTAGGTTCGAAAAGTGAAGTACATACATGAGATTAACTTCTGTACCTATCTATTTTGTGCCGTAGGCGCGGGCTTGCGGACGACAAGCAATGGGTAGCCGGTAGAGACGGAGTCGTCGACGGCGCGTCTCAAAAAGATGTCAGCAAAACCTTAAAGCCCGCGGAAATTTTTGAAAGAGTTACCGTGGCTTGTTTAGTTTTAGTCAGTCAAAATCTGACACGCCCCCTCGCTCCATTCTAAGGCGGGAGAAGTCATTGGATGATTTTCAGTTCAACACGTCACTTTGTTCTCATATTTTAACAGGCGCAGGGGCTTTTACACTCGTGGCTAGCTTATAAAAAGAAGAAACAGGGTCTAGACTTATAAATAGTGAAATAAGCAATTGATAAGCAATTTTTTGCCCATAAATATTTCAGTAATTCCATATAGTTTCAATTCTACAGAGCTTGTCCAGCCCTTCTGATAACAGAAAGGACGGTCACCCTTATATCTTTCAACTTATGAAATAAGTTAAAATAATTCTTTCATCATCTGACTGACCTGTTGGTCTAGTGGTTAGTGGCCCTGACAGCTATGCCGGTGGTCGTGGGTTCGATTCCCAGCCAGGACAAATGTTTGTGTGATGAGCGCGATCATTTGTTCTATGTCTGGGAGTAATTTATCTATATATGTATGTAATAAGTATATTTATCAGTTGTATAGTACCCATTACACAAGCTCTGCTTGGCTTGGGACTAGACAGCGTTGTGTGATAGTTGTGGAATATTAAATTATATTAATATATATATCATGATAAGCAAACAGACGCAATTGATAATTGGCACAATTTCAAAGCTAAAATACTACTGTTGACCGGCCATTCTGACGTTCATAATAGTTTGTATTTCCACTTACTTTCTCTTTCGACGACATCGTGCCATTTTTGCCTGAAAAATAAGAAAAATCTCAATGGTGTGAATGTAGGTAGGTACTGATTAATCAAGAGTCTTCTTCAATTTTGCTGTATAATATAGCAGCCCTCCTAGCCAAGTTACAACCGTTTCGTTTTGATTCTCTTTTCGTTGATCGCCTCGAGTCGGCCACGCCTCCTATTCCTTTGTTCTGACCACGTGATTGAGCGTCGAGATGACGTCAGAACAAAGGAATAGGAGGCGTGGCCGACTCGAGGCGATCAACGAAAAGAGAATCGAAACGAAACGGTTGTAACTTGGCTCTTCCGATTGATGCAAGACGCACAGGTCCGGTCATTATGTCGACATTTGGAGGAGGCCTATGTCCAACAGTGGACGTCTTTCGGCTGAAATGATGATGATGTGATTAGAAATTTGATTTTTTCACAGCTTCAAGAGACCGCAAACTTGAGTATATGGTTTTAATTTCAACTCAATACCTCCACCCGTTCACGAGATAAAGGGTCTTGACAGACAGACAGATGGACGGACGGACAACAAAGTCATCCTATAAGGATTCCGTTTTTTCCTTTTGAGGTACGGAACCCTTAAAAGTAAAGTTGCTACTGTTTGAACGCACAGAACAACAGCCCTAGCCAAGTTACGACTGTTTCGTTTCGAGTCTCATTCTACAGTTGGTAACGATTCCAATTCCTTTGTTCTGACCACGTGACTTGAACGTTGAGGTCATTCATTCCCATAATAGGTACACTTGAAGTTTTCTACTAGCGTTAACGATTGTAGATTATCAACTTGGCTAAGTCCGATCAGTACTGTTTTGACAGTAACCAAGGCCCAACAGTTAATAGCTCGCTGATCTATTTATTCAGGGCAGTTTGCTCTCTCCACGATCTCCACCACCTTTCTCGCTCGTCTGTCTTGTGGCTGGACTCGTATGAACGCAACAGCAGTGCAAGTGCAAAGAACAGGACAGTGACGTCCCGACTTGTTTTTGCTCGCAGTTCCTATTTATTTAATTCTTTACAATTTCAATTAGCTCATCCTGAGCTTTTTAAGTTGCAATTTTGAGTAAGTGGCGTAAATTTTGCCATTTTCGTCATCGAGGCTCCATCGCTATCACTCGCGAACTATCCATATTTGTGGCCCTTACTCTCATTTAGTACCATCAAACTGTGACTTTCTGAAGCCTACTCCTCGATAAAGGCTGGGTTAATAGATAAAATATTATAGATTCATATACAACACTACCAACGTAAGATTTTTTCGTATCACTAATAGGTACTTTTGCCAAAAAAAAAATTTAACAACTTGATATTTTAACGCTTGTTTTCCCTACTCCTTTCAAACGGCTTTGATCTTTAGAAATATATTTACACAAAAAAAATTGCTGGTTAAGTGTTCTTTAGAATGTACATAGCATATGTAAATTAACCAATATTTCGCAAAGAAAATGGTTGCCTCTCTGCGGGTGCAGGCGGCAGTTCGAGTATGTGTGCATTTAACTCCGGCCAGATATAGGTACTATACGCTTTAAACGCCACTGTTCTTTCAAACTGTTCTGCTATCGTGTAAAACTAGCATCAGAGGTCCGGAGTTGAGCTGAGCAGACTTTCAATAAATAAAACAAATGTACACGCGGCCTCGAGCTGGACAGAATGGAGTTGAGCAGGCTGGGGTGCCGAGCAGAAAGCATGAAGCAGAGGGTAACTCAACTCCACTCCTTCCCGCTCCTGATCAACGGAAACACTTGCCACTTTTCACTGATCTTCTCTGCTCTACTCCACTTAGCTCTGTTTCATTAAAAACGCATCCTGAAGCTTAATAAACTTACCGACTCTAGTGTGATATCCTATATTTTCTCATTTGGAACAAAAATTTGTTTCTACAAGACTAAATAGTCATCTGATTCCTTTTCACAATATTAATTTGATTCACAACAAAAAATATATAGAAAAAATATTACTTTTTAAAGCGACATAGAAAAAAAATGCGAAAATAATCCGATCATAACGGACATTCTAATTTTGAAAGTCAATGACGGATCTTTCTTCTTCAACTGTCAAAATGTTGGTCTATGACCAGTGAAGAAGGATGCATTTAGTATGAAGGTTCAGGTCAACCTCGAATTCAAAATAATCCCTTTCACTCACGCGTGCGGCCGCCTCCTTCGCCAGCATTACTGCTTCACAGAAGGAGAGGACCACCTGCCATTCCTCCTCGCTTCGGACCATGGCCTGTACCAGGGCCCGGCGCGAGAGGTCGTTGCTGCAAAAGACACGGGGGTGCTCCGCCCAAGCGGGACACACCTCCACCTTGCCCCCTAGGCGGTCTACACAATGGTAACAACCGGGCGTTTGTTCCACACGAATCTGGTTAATTATGGCGGTAAGTCCCTACCTCATGCGGAAGGCGAGGACGCCGTGAGGTCTTTCCAGCCACTCCTCAAAGAGGGAAGGCTTACCGCCATAATTATGGCGTGCCCAACTTTCGAAGTCTGGCTTCCAAACTGGATTGGATTGGGGCTGCCCTCAAGCGGCTCCTGCCCAACCTAGGGGGTCCAGACGCCTTCTTCCGGAAGCTCTACGCAAGCATCGTTCTGCCCATGGCCCTTTATGGGGCGCCGGTATGGGCACCGTCGCTGCGAAAGCGACCGGCGGCCAAGCTAAAACATGCCAGGGCGTCATGGCCATCCGGATGGTGCGGGGATATCGCACGGTTTCTTGCTGGCCTGCCACCATGGGATCTGGAGGCAACAGTCCTTGCGCGTGGAGATGTAACGCCGGGGCGAAACTCCGCTGCCGCGACAAGTCGCGGTATGGCGTACAGAGTTCCGGCGGGATCTCATGGTGGAATGGCGAAAGCGACTGTCGCAACCCAATGTTGGTCACGCCATAATTATGGCGGGAAGTCCCCTCTTTGAGGAGTGGCTGGAAAGACGTCACGGCGTCCTTCCGCATGACGCAGGTCAGAAGAAACGCTTGTGTGAACCGCCCGGAGGACACGATGGACCATACGGTTGAGGTGTGCCCCGCTAGGACGGAGCACCGACGTGTCCTTATAAGGGCCATCGGCGGCAACGACCTTTCACGCCGAGCCCTGGTACAGGCCGTGGTTTACGTAGTAACTATTCAGTAATCTGTGCCGTGGTGCAAGGAGGAATGGCAGGGGGTCGCCTCCTTTTGCGAAACAGTAATACCAGCGAAGGAGGCGGCCGCACGCACGAGAGAATGGCCCTCACGCCCCAGCCGCCGGGATCCCGACCCCGATTTCCAGCCACCGTGGGCGTGGGCTTGCGGACGGCGAGCAATGGTAAGCTCGCCGTCCGGTAACCGGCCCGAGTCGTAGAAGGCACGTAGTGTTCCACGCGCGCTTCAAGGAGATGTCAGCAAAACCGTAAGGGCTCAGCAGGGTCGAATCCCACTGGGGCCATGGGTTCGCTTCTGAAAGGAAAACCTGGGGCCCTGGAACGCAGGCAAAGAAGGAACATAGGAGTGGGTTCAAGTCAGTTAAAGTCTGACACGCCCTCGCGCCCCGCCCAAGGGCGAGAGAAATCATTGGATGATTAAAAAAATTAAAATTATAATTTCTTTAATTCAGACCCAATAGTCCATAAATAGTTGCTGGAGCAGTGGTGGCCGAGTGGTAACGGCCCCGACTTACGAATTGTAGGTCGCGGGTTCAAATCCAGCCAGACGCATTACTTTGTGTAATTTATTTCATCACCACTGCTCTCAAAACGGTGAAGGAAAACATCGTGAGGAAACCGGCATGTCCTAGAACCAAAAATTCGAAGACATGTGACATCCACCAACCCGCACTGGGCCCGCGTGCTGGATTACGGCCCATCCCCACTCCTAGAGAGAGGAGGCCTGAGTCCCAGCAGTGGGAACATTAAAAGGCTGAATATGTATGTATATGTATGTCCATAAATTGTTAGTGTGTTAATAACAGAAAGTGCTTAAATACAATATTAGTGTTATTAGTAACCTATAGCTAATTCCACAGTGTCTCTGGATGGGGCAATCCGGCCTGTCAGCAATCATTTTCAGGATGCTGTTACGAGTGTTTCGCAAGCGTTGCAGTAAGGAAGCCGCTTTTTTACGCACGATGGCGTGAAAGCCATCCGTGTGAACCGCTGCAAACATTCCCGACGCACTACAACGCCGCGGCAACCGCAACAGCATCCTGAAAGCGTTGTTATATTGAGCGCGCAGGACGTTGTAAGCCCGGTTTGTATATGACACCCACAGGCCGCTCGAGTAGAAAGACTGACAGAACGCCCTAAATAAACTAATTTTGACGTCTGCCGTGCAGCGAGCGAACCTACGGGCGAGCATATTACCCCGCACTGCCAACGCCCTGCGCTCGCGCTCTATGTCGCCATCATCACGTAGGTCACTAGTGACAACATGACCCAGGTACTTAAAACTATCAACCACATTGAGTACCACGCCGTTAAGATATACTGGAGGCTGGAGGGATGATATCCCACCCAAAAAAAACCTACATAAGTATTTGAAGTTTAATAAAAGGAATACAGAAAGTCAATAGTGTCAGAAATATATTACAAAACAATTTACAACGCGACTGAAGTACCTACCTAAGCACACACTGACACTGACATCTCGCTTACCGCGGTAGCACTACTAACTTGGAAATTTGGGATAAATTTGTATGTGTTTCGTAATACCAAAAATGATGAATGAAAACTTAATATTTTTCTAATTCTTCTTCTATAATTTGTAACTTGATAATATAAGCTATGTTCCTACGGAAACAATATTAGAAATATTGTTGTTTATAATAAAGAAAATACAAAATGAAAACATGCCCTGTAAAAATGTGCGAAAGTAAGTTTTTTTTTTATAAAACAAAGACGTAGGAACCTAGATAAATATTGTCTAAATCCGAATATCATCATAATATGGTGGAAATATGCTCAATCTGCAAATGATTTTGGTACATATTACGTTTGTATGGATAATTCGTTCGTCGCTGTGCCCTTAAGTATTGACAATATAAAAAAAATAAAGTAAAAAACTAAAACCCGACTACGACAAAAAAAAAAAACGACGCTGAAAAAGTATAAAACAAGATTTTCATACTTCGAACAGAACAAAAAGAAAAGCCGCAGTCACACGTTATAGGTACCAACCGAAACACTTTAATAACGTGTGACTACGGTTTTTCTTTTTGTTCTGTTCGAAGTATGAAAATCTTGTTTTATACTTTTTCAGCGTCGTTTTTTTTTGTCGTAGTCGGGTTTTAGTTTTTTACTTTATTTTTATTTAAACAATTTTGGTGTTAAACTTAACACATGACTTTTTGTCCGCTAGAGGGCGTCACTTTCAATTTGAGCAATATTTTCGAAATTTACAAATGTAGCCCTTTCAAATGATACCAAACACGGCGTATTTATCTCCATTTTTATTTTTTAACACTTACTTTTTGTGCGCTAGAGGGCGCCATGTCGACTTTTGTGACACGTCAAGTAGCCTATGTTCAGCGGACAATGAAGACGGTTCTAACGATACCTCATATGTCGAGTTCCGATTGGTAGATTAGGAGCTATGAGGGAACAGATGAACATACTCACATACATACATAGCCTGTCAAAATCATAACCCTCCGTAGTCGGGTAAAAATCATAACCCTCCGTAGTCGGGTAAAAAGTGCCTGTAAATGTTTTATTTGAAATAAATGTTTTGGTTTAATTTGACATGGAATAATAATTAAAAAAAACAATAATTATATATTTTTTTAAGAAGTTTTATTTCATACATAAATATTACTTATGAAAAACACAGTCTTAGTTAAATGATTTATGAATTTCTTAGAGCACTAATGAATACAAATGTTTTTATTGTAAAGTTATAATCTAATACATGACTTAAACCTAAGATTACAAGAAATATAAAAGTTGTAATGTACCTAAAATATGTAGGTACTAGCATGGCTTTGCTCGCGTGGAATCATCTCAAGGAAATATATACTCCCGGGATAAAAAAAAAAAAACTGGCGAAGTCGGAGTCGAACTCACACACGTAGGGTTCCATACTACAATATTAAAATTGAGCAAAAAAACACGCCGACAAAATAACGTTTCTTAAAATAGAACCCCTTTAATTTTTATATCTATCGAATCTATCCGACACACTCTCGCGATTATTCCACCAAGGTCGCACAACCACGACCAATCTCCCACTCGTCAGCTCTTCTGTCACCTATGGGGATTGAAGAGTTAAACGAGATGGAGTACCCAGTCGCTAACCCACGACTCTGGCGAATAGGACACGAAAACATTCGTCGGATCAATCCGATGCGGGCGAGTTAACTTTATTTTAATTTTATTATTAGTTGTTGTAGCTGCATTAGAAATACACATAACATGCTTCTTAGTCGAATGCCTTCTTCAAAAGACTTAAGGTAGAACTACATTGCGCACACGTGGGCCACGTACGCTGACCTGGGCGCGTCGGTCTCCATACATTTTATATGGCAACTAGACTTGCAGAGCTACATTAGATCCACGCCACGCGATGCCACTCAACGCACAAATCAGGCGTGGTCCACGTATGCGTTGGTCTAGTGTAGTTCTCGCTTTAATCTTTTATAACAGACATCATCATCTTCCTGCCCTTATCCCATCTAACTTTGGGTTCATACATCACGTCTGTCAACCGTCACACTATCATTAACACCCTTTTCTTTTATATCACTCTTCACACTCTTCTCTATTCATTGCCACATATGTATAACACTTATAGTAACATGCGTTTCATTCTTTCTCCTATTAACAAATATAATAGACATAAAAAAATCTAATATTAAAATTTAAGCTCACCGAGCACTGAATACTAGAATAAATGTTCAGTGTACCTAGATAATCAGTCCTGTTATCACCTTTCTGCATGGCTAATACTGTTACTGTGACATGAACAACTACAATACACACCATGCAAGTACGATAGAATGCAAAAAATATTAACCTTTCAAATACTGTAATTAGAGATACTATAGAAAGACAATGAGAGAGTGAACGCCGGCATTCGCTTGGGGTTTAATGAATTAACACATTGAATACCAACTATGGATATGTCTGTTTTTGGTTCCTATGCAGGATACTGGCTATGGATATATATGTTACAGTCATAGTGATTAAATAGATATTATACATAATGACTGGTCATTATATATAATAACAAAATTGACTAGACAATATGATAAATTAATCACTTCATCCGGATTTTATTCATAATAGCGGGTCAAAGTTAGCCAAAGTAATAAATACGGTCTAACTGACTTGTTACCCCTCCCGCTCTTCATCCCACTGCCGCGTCGCGTGATCGCCGCCATCTTGTAGCTGACGCAAACAGTGGTCGTCATCGTTTTGTTATGAGAGGTCGCGCCGCGCGTGCCGCAATTTCCGCGAGTTTTTACATTCGTATCAGTGTCTAATAATGGCAGATGAAATGAAAAAACGTTTCTATGAAAATATCACTGTACTCATTGCAAGTAAAGGAAAAAATAATCAGTTGTTTACATGTGATCAATATTTGTCTTTAATTTCAAAAGTTAAAGAATCAAAGAACAAGGTTATTAAGAAAACACCTGAAGATTACCAGCGCCTATCAAGATACGATGTCGTCAAAATTGGAGCATCAGAAAAACTAATAATTCCGGTGAAAAACGAAGGTGATCCCATTATTTACTATGCTCACTTAGACGAAACTTTTCAAATAATCCACGACTGTCATATTAGTATTGGACACGGCGGTAGAGTCAGAATGATGAAAGAGTTAAAATTAAGATATAAAAATGTAACTGCTGAACTCGTCACAGTGTATTTGAATCTGTGCGAATCTTGTCAGAAAAAGAAAAGTTTGCCAAAAAAAGGTCTTGTTGTAAAACCGATTATCAGCAACGAACTTAATTCAAGGTGCCAAATAGATCTCATAGACATGCAATCACAAAGTGATGGTGATTATAAATTCATCATGGTCTATCAAGATCACCTAACAAAATTCGTGCAGCTGCGGTCTTTAAAAAGTAAGCGAGCAGAGGAGGTAGCGTATCATTTACTGGACATTTTTACTACATTTGGAGCGCCTAGTATTTTGCAAAGCGATAATGGTAGAGAATTTGCTAACAAAGTGGTCAAAGAAGTCTGTGCGATGTGGCCGGAATTAAAAATCGTACATGGCAAACCCCGACATTCTCAATCACAAGGGTCTGTTGAAAGAGCTAACCAAGAAATAGAGAAGATGCTTTGTACTTGGCTGGAATCTAACAAGACGACGAAATGGTCTGAAGGATTACGCTTTATTCAATTTATGAAGAACAGAGCGTATCACGTAGGAATAAATCGTAGCCCTTACGAAGCAATGTTTGGCTGTAAAGCTAAAGTTGGATTAAATAGTCTTCCTAAAGACGCGCTAGTTGAACTGTCAACAGAAGAAGAGCTAGAATCTATATTGAATGAAGACGAAAACCAGTTGAATGAGGAGAGGCAAACCGAACCCAATATAACCGACGCTGTGATTAATGAAGATGATGATACTAAAATTTCAAACACTGATTCGCAAAATGAGATTCCGGATAATCTGACAGGAAACCCTGATAACGATACCGAAAACCAAGGAAATACTACAGATCCGTCAAATATAACGCAAAGTGGCCAGGAAATAGTAATTGCTCTTGATAAAAAGAAAGAAGACATTGGAAACATCAGAAAATTAGTTGGACAATCTCTGAAAAAACAAGCAGATAAAATGTTGACTCTATCTTCGCAAAAATATCCTGCTGCTAATATAGGCGATAACGTAGTAGTAAAAATTCCTGACGTAGACCGTGCCAAAGCCGATGATAGAAACATTATCGCTGTTATAATTTCTCAGGAGACAGAAGGAATGTATAAGTTAGGCACTAAGCATGGGATTCTAAATCAACTTTACGCAAGAAATCAGTTCACTGTCTGCAAAGAAACTTTTATTACAATTGATATCGTTCCCCGACATGAAGTTACCATCAGAGAATGTGCAAAAAAAGAGTCACATCTTGGCGGCCAAGGATTTCAGCACTGCAATTGTACTGGAGAATGCGTTTCTAATAGGTGTAAATGTAAAAAGTCAAACCTCATGTGTAACTCAAAATGTCACAAGAGCCTTACTTGTAAGAATAAATAAAATGTTATGACCCAGTTAATTCATGTCAGTTCATTTTAAATATTTTATTATTATAGTCTTTAAAGAGAGATACCAAATAGGTACTTTTACTGATCTCTGTGTTCTTTTTTAATTTTTTTTAATGGCTAGTGAGCTTTTCTACTTTTTAAAGTTAAATAACTTTAAAACAATTTGATTTAATGTAGAATTATTATCTATGGCAATGTTATTTTAATTCTTAATATTAAAAGTCAAACCTCTTGTGTAACTCAAAATGTCACTTGAGTCTTACTTACTTGTAACAATAAATAATACTTGTGACTCAATTAATGAATGTCAGTTCATTTTAAATATTTTATTATTGTAGTCTTCAACGATAGATACCAAATACTTGTATTAATCTCTGTTCTTTTTTGTTGTTTTTAACGGCTAGTAAGCTTTAAGTTTACTTTAGAAAGTTTAATTACATTATAACAATGTTAATTAATGTAGAATTATTATCTATGGCAATGTCATTTTAATTCTTAATAAAAACCTTAACAGTACCTACTTGTTTTATTACATTATCCAAGTCTTGGAAGATATTATATAAAATTGCTAGTTAATGTGATTAATTCCGTGTCAATTATCACTTTATCTAAATTGAGTAGACATTATAAATAATGGCTAGATAATATACATAATATCCAGATTAATTACTTTGGCTGTAACATATACATAGATTTTCTGTACGAGATGAGAAAGTGTATAGGGGTGGGGTAGGTACCAAAGATTCTGAAACGTATGTAATTAGCATGGGGAAGGATGAGACAGCAACTCATCTGCTTCCAAGCTGCCCTGTGGACACTGGATACAGGGCAAAGTACTTTGAGAACCCAGGTACACTACACAAAATGGAAAACCAAGGCGCTGCTGGCCTTCCTTGAGGAGCTGGGGTGGAATGAATAACACATTTGTTCCGACCATTTGCAAAATACATGCTTTAGGGTGGACACCAGTCCAAAATAGAGGGCTAATTGCGGAAACCACACTATAAAGATAAGAATAAGCAAATGTATGGCCGCAACCAATTGGACATTTAGCTAATTTCCACATTTAATTGGTTAAAAAAAACATTGTTTCAAAATGCTTATTTTTAGTTACCATTTTATTTAGGCTTCTTCTCTTCCAAAAGCGTTGATGGTTTCAAATGATCCTCCGGTACTTTCAGCGGGTTATAGCTACGTTGGGATGCCAAGTGACGGAGAATAGCTAGTTCGTGATTTTCAGTTGGTCTCGGGAATGTGTTTATCTCTTTATCCGACAAATCAACATTGTTAATAATATATCTAAAAGCTGCTGTCTTGATGAATGCTTTGCTCGACAGTGCAGTCTCAATGAGGCATTTGTGGAGAACTGCAGCAGTACCCAGGTCTGCTGTCACCGGTTTTCCTTCCATAGCGTTTGCAATTTGGTGGTAGACCTGTCTAAAATCTATACCGTCTGTGCATTCAGGTGTAGGGATCTTCTCCAAGTCAGCGATCATGCGGACTGCTGTGGCGGTCTCAGTGCTGAGTTCACTGTAACTCAAGTTGTCTGTCAACAGTTTTGCCCAATCTGTCAATGGAGAGTGCGGTTTTCGTGAGCGCTTCGGTTTTTGCCCAGTTTCTTTAACAAAAATAGGATGTTGGAGGGCTACTCCGGTGTAATACTCAACTGCCGCTTTTATTTCTTGCAAGGTTTTAGTAGTAACGTATTCTTGAATTTTCGCGAAGTCATGTCGGCCATAAGTTTTTAGAGCTTTTAAAAGATGGTATTTTTCTTCTTGAGTCCAGTCTTTGATAGCATCTTTAGATTTGTCCTGTGTAGGTTCAGGAGATGATGATGATGATGATGATGCAGCTGCCATTGCTGAACTGTAGAAAATACTTTTTCAATAGGTTTCAGTAAAAGCCGGCTTCCTCAAATCAAAACACCACACCAAACCAAAATCCAAAGAGTATAGTAAATATAAGGGGAACCAAAATCAATCAATATTATCCGTGAAATGTCAAAAATTAACACTTACTGACAGATTGAGCTGGTTTGACATTGACAATGACATTTTCACAAAATAATGTTACCAGATATTAGCTTTTTCAAGCTTACAGGATTTCTCAAAAAACATTTTCCTAAAATCGTAATGAAAACATAGGCTGTTTTATTAGAAAAAGGGTTTTCCAGCAATAGAGATTTTTTAGACTTTCACTTATAACTAATCACATTAACAATGCGGTTCAGGAGTTTTATGTAAGACTATTCGATATCCGTTAAATATTTGTTAAACTTTAATGAATGAAGGCACAAGACTTTTATACACACAACTTACCTATAAATTAAATTGTTGTTTGGAAAATTCATATTTTGAAGAAAAACTGTTGAAAATAAAAAAATATTTTATGGCAACACATATATCAAGATGGCGGTTTCACGTTCCTTTCAACGCATACAATGAAAGTTAACCTTAGAAATTATAACAAAATGAATCTGAAATCAAATTGATCATAATTATTAAAAAAATATGTCACTATTCTAAGTAGAAACTCAACCTTTCCTCAGAAGTTTTTTATGCCATGCTTGAACTTCCACCTTTTCTCATGTGATTAAATAGAAAATTCTAGTCTAAAACTCAAATGCACAACTATTCTATCTCTCGATTGTTGCTGTTTTGTTAATTATTGAAATCTGTCAAGAAATGGTGGATTATTAAAGTTTTTCTGAACGGCTAGGTACTTGGGAACGCGCAATCTCGCTCGCTGGACTGTTTACGATGACGTCATCTGTCATGATCCGTGCGACGAACGCACGGCTTGATCCGCTTGATCGTATCATTCGCTGGTGGAGACCGTTGCGATCATGAGAGATGAGATGAGACAATCGTCACAGCGAGTCGCTTCATTCTGGGGCGCATTTTTGGAACTAGTACACTAAAATTGCTGAATCTTCGTGATTTTTGGTCCGATTTAAATAATTTCTTCACTGTATTTACTGTTTTTTTTTGACGCTATAAGTCTGCATACTCCACAAAAATCATGACTGATCCTCATTGGAACCGTGCACTAGCTTCTGACGTTTTATCAATCATATGTGGCTCTTTAACAAATTAAAATATTTTGTTTGATTTTTTAAAATTTCCCTTCAGATCCAGCACCTCATTTTTTTTTTTTTTTTTTTTTTTTTTTTCGGTAGGAGTGGGAAATCCTCATGGACGCCCAAACTGCCTCACAGACGAGCCAGTCTGGGCAGTGTCAGACTCCTACTGACTAAAACCGCACTCCTACCTTACATTTAAACCACGGACATGACGTCCGTGCCCTTGTTTGATAATTATACATTATTTGCTTCTGGGCAACTCCACGTGCAAGTGGCGTCACTCCAGAGCATCTCAGCGATTGCAATAAATCCCGTCAGAATTTCAGGGTTTAGAGGCCACCAGTCCGAAGCGATACCCAAGCGACAACGACCCACATACGCATCAAAAATCAGGAATCTCCCAACCTTCAACACACATACAACTCATCGCCGCCCAAAATGCCGCACCAAAGAAATGGCCCCTCAACCCCAATAACTATACTTAATACTAATACTTAATAGGTACTATACATAATATTAATTATATACATATAACCATAAATACCATCTAGTTTATATTACATAATTATTATCAATAACTATAACTACTATATTATGTTGTAAATACAACGTTTGGCTTCCGTTCATTTTTTTTTTTTTTTATTTTTTTTTTATTTTTATTTTTTTTTTTTTTATTCATTTATTTAATTTATTTATTTTTTTTTTTTTTTCTTTTGGACCTGGTGATACATATTACGTCCTTAAATTTAGGTGATACTATGATAAATGTTTACTTAATGGTACTCTCTCCTCAGTCACGGATTATCCACCTCACCATTCCCCGTTTTACCCAAGACGGCCCCGAGCAATACCCGCGTCGTCCAAGGCGCCATCAACTCGTCATTGCCTTAGTAAGCGGATCAGTGCCTCGACGACTGTTTCGTCCCGATGTCGCATGGCGTTCTTCATGTTGGTGTTGATGATGTCCCTGGTCGACGCTTCCTGTGCCCTCCTCACAAACCGTCCAATTGCGTCATCAACGTTGTCGGCGTAGTACACGCAGTGGGCAGTATGTCTGGAGACTGCCACTACTGCGTGGGGGACGCTGCTGTGAATCCGGATATTTATGGATTTTGTCTTCAGGATGATGACCGACTCACTGCTAAGACCCTGGGCTTCGTGAATAGTTAGGACGCATGATCCAGCACCAGCCCCATATCCCTGGTCAATGAGGGTCTTCTTCTCCTCCTGCGTGTGGACCAGAAAAAGCGTGTTGGGAAGTGTGCCGGAAATATGCGCGCCCGTGAACCTCCTCAGCTGTAGGGAGTGGACCTGGTTCCTTGACGAGTAAATGCCGGGGTACACCTCCCCCAGGGCATACGCGACATCCATTGGATTCCGGTGTGTGCAGGACAGCTCGTGGCTGATGGTCACCACTAAGTCCGGACGGGCGTAGCTAATGGGGAAAAGATTTTCCCTGTCCAGATAGGGCAGTTGATTAATATCTCCGATAAGGACCGCGCTACTAGCGCCTGACAACCGGACTGCCATTACGATGGCCCCGAAATGGTTCATAAGAGCCTCATCTACGAGAATGCGATTGCATTTTTGTGACTCTTTGCACCCGTTCGATAGAATTGAAGCCATCGTGCGCACCTTGGTTCTGTTGTCTTCGCCAATTTTGTGCGCTAACTTTTGCCGTAGGTCTTTCGCGGCCTCGGTTGTTGTAGTGACTATGACGTCGTTGTCCTTATCGAAGTTATTGATCACCCAAGTGGTCTTGCCGCACCCTGGAACACCGTTGACCCAACTGATGTCCGGCAAGGTCCAGCCTCCAGCCTGATCTATAGTCCTCGAGATTGCTTCCGCCTGTTCGAGGATCTTGTCATCCAGCATAATTTTGGTGCACCGAGCTACTACCACTATTGGGTCGCCTTCGGGTGTCGCGAAAGTAATACGGCCAGTCCGCGACGTTGCCGACTCATCTAGCGGTATAAACCCACACGTAGCACTATATGCAGCCATATATTGACCAGTCATTTCTCCCTTGATGACTTGGGAGGTGGCATTATTATATATGGCTGCCGCAGCCTCCTCTAGTCTCTCCTGAAGCAACCCTTCAGTCTCTAGCTGGTATGACTGCATGATTTTCTGGCAAGTCATGAGACCGACAGCATTGATTCCTTTTGTGATCGCTTGAAACTCGAAAAAGGCATTCGCCACGTGGTCGCCTGGCTTGGTTACCGTCCTGAGTTCCGGCGGGCTGACTTGCCCCCTGTCGGCTCTCGTAGGCGTTGGGCGCTTCTGTTTCGGTGGTTGTGGGACAAACCTGATGAACTCCTGTACTGCATCTATCTGTCTGATATGACGGGGCCTGGCACCAAATCCCAGCCGCCTGCTTAGAAAGTTGGAGACCGATTTCCATCGATCCATGGTATCGATCTTCTTCTCCAAACTACGGCTGATTTTTGCCTCCGAAGCGGCCCTCTCGGCTGCTATCTTCTGCTGTAGTTTCTCTGATCCAGCACCTCATTCGACGGACTGTGAGCAACGGAGTACAGCTAAGGAGTGGAATTCCTTGCCGGAATCTGTTTTTCCTGATGGCTACAACCCGGGAATCTTTAAGTCAAGAGTGAATAGGTTACTTCTAGGTAAGCGCGTTCCATCGTCGACCGCATCGTCGCTTTCCATCAGGTGAGTTAGCGGTCAAGCGCGAACCTATCAAGAATAAAAAAAAAAAAAAAAAAAAAAACGGCTAGCTCGCCGTCCAGTAAGGGCCAAGCCCAGGTTGACATCGCGTTGTGTTTCATCCGCGCCTCAAAGACTTGTCGGCAAAATTGACGTGACCAGCTGTTAGGGCCGACGACGCCTGCCAGGGCTGCAGATGGCTATTTATTTATTTAAATTTCATGTACCTACTGTAGTGCTACATATTCAAACTTAAAGGGATGCAACTTAACATACATTTTCACTGTATTTCATACAACCGCTCGTACGCGATTATGACGTTATTACACATTTTTCATTAGATATTTTGGAAACACAGTCATTATCTTGTGGATATTATCTAGGCTTCTATAGAAATCAATTTGAAAATTTGTGTAAAACTAATCCATTAAAGACTTGTAAATCTGCTATTTTGCATGAACTTAGTTTGACACTTCATAATATACTCAAAAATTAAAATAGTAAAAAAAAATATAACAATAGAAGCCTTGCAAATTTAATCAAGATTCTGAATAACAACAATTTTTTTTCAAAAACTTTTAAAGGTTTAAAAAAAACACGTATTTCCTGGAACAAGTTTTGTGAAATAATCGAGAAAATCACGGAATTACCGAATGCTAACAGAGTTTTCAGGCGTTATCTCTCTTTTTTCGCGTTGCCTCTTCGCCAAACATCGCGTTGGATTGCGTTAGATGAAGTAGCAAGCTTTGAAACCATGCTCGATGTTGACGATAGGCGAGTGAAAAAGGAGCCTCTTATTGCAACAAGGCATCTTCTACCAGTCAACCTTTGGGTTAAAAAAACACTACCAAAAGAACCAAAAGAGTATCGTGGCCATCACAAAGTGCAACTGAAGGAACATTGTGGCTTTAAGTCATTTAATCCAAACACTGCTAGGATACATGCCTAAGGCATTAAGTCCGCCTCTGTACCTTTATGTGCATGAAGTATTAATTATATAAATACATTATTTTATTAGGAAGTTCCCATCCACCTCCCGGCTCCAAAATCAGATCAGTTCGATAGTACCTTATAGCCAAAGTGCATCTCATGACAATTCTAATAAACCCAAACACGGCTAGGATATATTGATTAATTACGGAGTTCCTGTGCCTACGTTCCGGCTCCATCATCAGATCAGTTCGATAGTACCTTATAGCCAAAGTGCATCTCATAGCAATTATAATAAACCCAAACACGGCTAGGACACATTGATTAATTACGGAGTTCCTGTGCCTACGATCCGGCTCCATCATCAGATCAGTTCGATAGTACCTTATAGCCAAAGTGCATCTCATAGCAATTATAATAAACCCAAACACGGCTAGGACACATTGATTAATTACGGAGTTCCTGTGCCTACGATCCGGCTCCATCATCAGATCAGTTCGATAGTACCTTAAAGCCAAAGTGCATCTCATGACAATTCTAATAAACCCAAACACGGCTAGGATATATTGATTAATTACGGAGTTCCTGTGCCTACCTTCCGGCTCCATCATCAGATCAGTTCGATAGTACCTTATAGCCAAAGTGTATCTCATGATAATTCTAATAGCCAACCCAAACACGGCTAGGTTACATTGATTAGAGTCCGACACTCCCATTCGCACCACACAGAGCAGGAGGATTCATTTGATGATTTACCACGTAAAATAACGCTTCCTGACATTTTGGTAAAATATAACCTCAACTGAATTCAAAATTGGGGCCGTCATGACGTGTCAAAATATCAGCGAGCGAGATAGAGGGATGGAGCTATATCTACACCTTGTGTAGCATTGGTATTGCACAACTTAATTTCGCCAAGTCCGTTCCATCATCGGACCACTAGACGTACGGAGTTGCGCCACCAGTACATGGTCGACATCCCACCCTGCCATGCCGGAGGTCGTGGGTTCGATTCCCACCCAGGACAAATGTTTGTGTGATGAGCACGATCATTTGTTCTGTGTCTGGGCGTAATTTATCTATAATATGTATGTATTTGGAAATGTATGTTTATCAGTTGTCAAGTACTCATAACACAAGCTCTGCTTAGCTTGGGACTAGACGGCGCTGTGTGATAGTTGTGGAATATTATATTATATTATATTATTATCCTTTTAACAGTTTAGGTTAGGTTAGCGTTTTGGGAACACATTCATTATGCGTTCAGCTAAGGAGTAGGATTGCCAGAGTCTGTGTTTCCTGATAGCTATAACCTAGGGGTCTTTAGGTCAAGAGTGAATAGGTTAGGTACTTCTAGGCAAGCGTGCTCCGTCGTCGGCCACATCATCGCTTACCGTCAGGTGAGATAGTGGTCAAACGCAAGCCTACGCAAAGTAAAAAAAAAAACAGGGCAAGTGCGAGTCGGACTCGCGCACTGAGGGTTCCTTACAAACTTACCTATGAAAACATTTAACCTTTTGAGTAGCGTAATTAGAGACACAATAGAAAGACAATGGCGCGTGAACGCCGGCGTTAATGCGGGGATCAACAGCTACCTAATTGAGTTACGAAGATTTTTCCGAATCGCAAAGAATTTTTTTTTTTGTGACGTAACTACAAATTTTCAGTTTTCAGATTTTTTTCCTATACGTGTGCTATGAGACCTTGCTTCATGCCAAATTTCAGGATTCTAGGTCAACGGGAACTACCCTATGAGTTTTGATTCCCTTGGGAGTGTCCTTGCACACACACACACGTTTATACACGTATTTTGCGACATAAACGGCTGGATCTTATTTTTTCGTCTAAAGTTTGATTTTTACACAGTTTCAAAGGACCGCAGATATGTATATTTTTAATTTCAACTCGATACCAACACCAACACCAACATGTGCCTGAGATAAAGGCTCTTGACAGGCAGACAGACGGACGGACCACAAACTGATCCTATAAGGGTTCCGTTTTTTCCTTTTGAGTTACGGAACCCTAAAAATAGATTTCATCCCTTTAACAGTTCAGTTCAGGTGATCAAATGGATCGTGTTAAGAGCTAGTGGTAGGGACTTGGTGTCTAAAGGTCGAATTCCAGAATGATATTTTATTATATTTTTTACGTTTCAATGTACTTAAAAGCCTAGACCGTTATCAAACTGATAAGGTTCGAGGTAGTGTATTGATCAGCGTTGTGTTTGCTGAAGGCTTGTTATCTATGTGGTGATATCATGCTGTTACTATCTGACAGACGACAGAGGAATAAACAGTAGTACAAAAATAGAAGTTGCTAGTGCCATAGATAGGTTTATTATTTTTTTAGGATTTTATGACCTGACTACGCGTAAAGGTCGGTGTCTCCATACAAACTTTGGACCTCCGTTTAGTCCCCTTAGGGGGTGAATTTTGGAAAATCCTCTCTCAGTGCTCACCTACGTCATAAAAGGAACCCTTGTGCAAAATTTCACGCTCCTAGTCCCAGTAGTTTCAGGTGTGCGTTGGTATGTCAGTCAGTCAGTTTCTCCTTTTATATATAATATAGATAACTGAGATCAGGGGCCCAAGGCCGTAGGGTATACAAGGTCCTTGCAGAGTCTTACCGTGACCCTGCGAGCTGAAAGATGAGCTATAGACCCTATATAGCTCCATCCATCCATCGACTGGCCTGTTGGTCTAGTGGTCCTGACTGCTATGCCGGAGGTCGTGGGTTTGATTCCCACCCAGGACAAATGTTTGTGTGATGAGCATGATCATTTGTTCTGTGTCTGGGTGTAATTTGTCTATAATATGTATGTGTTTAGAAATATATAAGTATGTTTATCAGTTGACTAGTACTCATAACACAAGCTCTGCTTAGCTTGAGACTAGACGGCGTTGTGTGATAGTTGTGGAATATTATATCATTATCATCATTTCAGCCGAAAGACGCCCACTGCTGGACATAGGCCTCCGCGGTCCTGTGCGTCTCGCATCCATCGGACTCCCGCAACCGTTACCAAGTCATCGGTCCACCTTGTAGGAGGCCTTCCAACGCTACGTCTTCCGGTACGTGGTTGACATTCCAGAACCTTTCGGCCCCAACGGACATCCGTTTTGCAAGCAATGTGCCCTGCCCATTGCTACTTAAGTTTGGCGATTCTTCGTGCTATGTCGGTGACCTTGGTTCTCCTGCGGATATCCTGATTCCTGATTCGATCACACAAGGAAACTCCGAGCATAGCCCTTTCCATTGCCGTTTGGGTGACATTAAGCCTTCTGATGAGGCCCATTGTAAGCGAACACGTTTCGGAGCCATATGTCATCACTGGCAACACGCACTGGTCATAGACTTCCGTCTTGAGACACTGTGGTATATGGACGAGAAGATACCGCGCAGCCTCCCGAACACTGCCCAGCCAGTGAAAATCTTAATGCGGTTCACAGAATACATCTACTTACCAAGTTTCAACTGTATAGTTCTTATAGTTTCGGAAAAAAGTGGCTGTGACATACGGACGGACAGACAGACAGACATGACGAATCTATAAGGGTTCCGTTTTTTGCTATTTGGCTACGGAACCCTTGCCCAATTTCAGTATAACCCGTTCAGCCGTTCGATCATGAAGAAGTGACAAACATTCAACTTTAGCTTTTATAATATTTGCGTGTTGTATTTCTGTATATTTTCTACATTATGACAACGGATATGTTATTTACTTCGTACTCACTATAAATACATCCTACGGCAGACATGCACAAAACTACGCTATTTTGAACCTTATCTCAATAATTTTAAGATCTTGATAGCTATCAAAATGGTCAACTACCAAACTACTTCCAATATTTTTCTCGGAAGATTATTAAATTTTCTATGACTTCTCCTTATTCGAAGAAACTTGTATTGTTCGATTCATTTGTTTTCAATTTCTTGTTCCGGTTTCTTTATCAGTTCCTAGCTTTTGCCCGCGGCTTCGCTCCCGTCAACTGACTACTATATCCTACTCTACCCAACTCTATCCTACTCTACCTTACTCTACCCTACTCTACCCTACTCTACTCTATTCTACCCTACTCTACCCTACTCTACCCTACACAAAAAAAAAGAAAAAAAAAGTAGGTATCCTATGTCCGTCTCCTGGTTCTAAGCTACCTCCCCACCAACTTTCAGCCAAATCGGTTCAGCCGTTCTTGTTGAGTTATAAATAGTGTAACTAACACGACTTTCTTATAGATATATAGATTTTATCTTTTCATGAACGAAGATCGGAATAGGTACGAGTGTTTGTAGTTCGAAGAAATCAGTAACTTAGGGCGGAATTCACCAATAAAACTAATCACGTTTTAACGTTTGGCTCGCATAATCGCGTTTAGCCGCTGTCACTAGTGTCACTTGTAAAAATACAACAAAAGAAAAATACAGACAAGTGACACTAGTGACAGCGGCTAAACGCGATTATGTGAGCCAAACGTTAAAACGCGATTAGTTTTATTGGTGAATTCCGCCCTTAGAGTTGATAATCATCATAATTTCAGTTGAAAGACGTCCACTGTTGGACGTAGGCCTCCCCCAGGTATCGCCACAATAACTGGTCCTGTGCGTCTCGCATCCACCTTGTGTAGGGTGGCCATCTCTAAGATCTGGCAACCAGGATAAGAAGCATAAAAACCCCGGATTTTGGAGCTCAGAATCCGGACATATTATCACTTTATTTTTAACTTATAAACAATAGATATGGTAAAACTCGAGAAAACCCGGACGGATGGCAACCCAAACCTTGTAGAAAGCCTACCAACGGTGCATCTTCCAGTGCGCAGCCGCCACTCCAGAATCTTTCGTCCCCATCGACCATCTGTTTTGCGAGCAATGTACCCTGCCCACTGCCACATAAGTTTGGCGATTCTTCGGGTTATGTCGGCAACCTTTTCACTCCTGCGAATATCCTCATTTCTGATGCGATCACGCAAGGAAACTCCGAACATAGCCATTTCTATGAGTCTCATTGTGAGCGACCACGTTTCAGAGCCATATGTCATCACTGGCAACATGCACTGGTTGATAATACCTCTCGAAAATTCCGGAATCAAAATATGGGGACTGAATCCTGGGATTGGTAACAGACCAACTTACGAATTGCAGCTTGCAGGTCCAAACCTAGGCAGGCACTTTAGGTAATTTGTTTAATTTATTTAATTATCACTGCTCTTATAATGGTTAAGAAAAACATCGTGAGGAAACTGGTATGCAAAAATTTGGGGAAAAGCTCCAGTACTGGGCCCGCGTGCTGGATTACGGCCTATTCCCTCTCCTAGAGAAGAGGCCTGAATCCCAGCAGTGGGAAGGCTGATTATGCTATATTATAACTGCCTATTTACCTTCTATCATTCAAAGGAAATAATATTCTGCCGTGCCATTCTGTAAATGGTAAATCATTTCGAAAATCATTTCACAAATCATCTCGAATGTCACACTCAGCGAATTGTATTTCAAAATACCAAATCCTATAGACAAATTTGTAGACAAACGTCAAAATACTCAACCGTTTTAGTTCCTCTCACTTTGATCATCACTCGGTGGCGCCAGTGTCAAATTCACTCCATTTCAGAATACGAAACTTTGATTTCACTGCGGATTCAGAAGTGATTTCGCAAATAAACTTTTCAGAATAGCAATGCTGGAAATCAGTTTAAATTAATAAATTGGTTATTACCTATGAAATTGTCGTTTTTTAAAACGGGTTGCTTTGAAGTGTTATATCTTTGGATTGACTTGGAATCATAAGTTCAAATTAAAACTTTATAATAAAGGTACGTTATTCTTTTTTCGAAATTAGGTATTTGGTAGTTCCTTTGTGTTTTGTATTTTCTGTAATATCGCAGTACTTATAACCATGAAAAATAAATAAAAAAAACGTTTTTTTCATATTAAGAGTTACAACGTAGAAACTATGCATTTCAAAGGGCAAGCAATATCAATGACGTATACCTACGACTTTCTTTTACTCTTGACTTAAAGACCCCTAGGTCGTAGCCATCAGGAAACAGATTCCGGCACGAAATTCCACTCCTTAGCTGTACGTTCAATGAATGTGTTTCGAAAACATTTTCAAGGATGGGTGGGATGTGATAATTATAATATAACGCTGTACGCCTAGTGGTCCGATGATGAAACGGGCTTGGCGGAATCAAACTGTGCAATTCCGATGCACACTTCCCGAAGTGTAAACGAAAGAAAACTGACAGGCTAGTAACTCGGTGCTGATGCTCAGACTCTTCGATAATTTTTATTCAATATCTACACTTACTCGAAAACTGCTCTTATCCCTACCGCTTTTAGGCACCATATTTACTATTTTTCGCACTAGTGCGGAAAAGTGCGCGTACAATTTTATTACATTTATCGTATCAGGCTGGGCGTTAACCGACCCCCACGAGTCGCGCGTCTACCCCCGTCTATTTATGTCTTCGTAAGTGTATTGAAAAACGTCGTTTGATACACGTGGTTTTTCCACTTGTATCAAAATGTGCTAGGTGTTTTTAGTTGCCATAGCCCATTTAACGAGGAAGGCTAGCTATATAACATTACATTACGGC
The DNA here is from genome assembly GCA_905147345.3 of Mythimna impura. Classification (NCBI taxonomy): domain Eukaryota; kingdom Metazoa; phylum Arthropoda; class Insecta; order Lepidoptera; family Noctuidae; genus Mythimna; species Mythimna impura. The sequence goes on along the minus strand of LR990365.1, from coordinate 3,366,229 downwards.
CAATAGAAGCAAAGCAGACGCAAAAAGTCGCGGGTGAGACCGCAGGGTACAACAAATTTTACGGGGTACAACAATTTAGCTTCACTTTTTTTTTGACTGACCGACATTTTAACAATTCAAAAGTGCCTGTAATTGGTCTATTTGAAATAAACGTTTCTGATTTCTGATAATAATAGGATATGACTCAGTTCCGATAAATATGACACTTTATTTACTTTATTTTTCACTAACCATGCCATTGTCTTTCAATCTTTTGACTCATACACTTTCATTGGAAAATGATTGATATTATACGAAAGGGCGATACGAACGTCATCTTCAAAGAATATTGCCAATTACGTGACAGGAAGACAAACTGTAAAGAAAGAATAAACATTTACCAAAGTCAAAGTCAAAAGTTTTTTATTTCACATAGGCCTACATGGGCACTTATAAAACGTCAGAAGCTAGTGCACGGTTCCAAATTGGTCGTTTCCTATGGAGAAGAACCGGCAAGAAACTCCATGGTTACTCTTTTAAAAAAAATTGTTGTTCTTACAATATTTCCATATTACAGTATAAGTAGATATTATGTAAGGACAGTATAGACAGGTCAATATTGTACTAAAAAGTACAATAAAAATAATCATAATAAAAAGTGAGTCGTAATAGGAAGTAACCTAAGAATTCGCGGAGTCTACAGTGTTCTCATATTCACATTATAAAAAAGAGGCTATATAAATAAAAGCAAGAAAAATCAATCATTACAATTATTAATAAATGATATGTTAACAAAATAAATTACTAATGAATTTATGGTGGTTGCGGTCTAATAATATAATAAATAATAGTATATAATACAACAAATGATTAATTGGATTACTCTTTTTTTCTCTTTAATTATAACATCATGTCTGGCAGTTTTGAGTACTTTTTGCGGCCTACCCAAATGTCCTTTCTTTGGTATTGTTCGTCAAGTCGTTGAGCTCCTTAGTAGTTCTGAGTTGAGCTACACGAATACTGACAAATGCTTGCACTGACTGGACAGGTCCGCTCAGAACTGTGTGGTTCTTTCTTCAAAAGATCATCTCAGACTCCAATCTGCATGGTTCTCATATGATTTGACCATTACTTACATGTTTGCTGTATGGACTTTACAAGAGACTTTGACCCCTGAGTTTGTTTCGGTGTTTCTTCTCAGGGTAGTCAGCTAGGAAACACCGACTTCATCTAGTTTAAATTGACAAAAAAAATTGACGTGTATAAGTGTTTTTAAAAAACCTACTTGCAAAATAAATGTCATTTATAATGTGGAGCAGTAAATAGATACATTTACGCAATATTATGAGTTACCGTGCCCCACACAATCGTACTTGATAAAAATACATAGGTACGGAAAAAGTAATGATAATGATATTTGTAGTATGGCCATTCCTTAGCTCCTCGCGCGTATAGGGATGTTATTATTACGTAATTGCGCGTTTTTACGTAAAATCGCCAAAATAAAAAACTTTTTCAGGATTTTTTTAGGGAAAATGAAGTTATAGAGACCAACATTTTCGGCCGAATAAATTTCGTACACCCGTGTGTACAAAACGATAATTAAGCGTTTTTCAAGGTCACTCAAGTTGTACAGACGTATGTACAATCGGCCCTCGAGGGTTAAACCTCATGAAATGGCGTAATATTACGAAATCAAGAAATGTATCAATGACTAATTATTTTTATGGGACTTTTGGAGGGTGAGCCGAAAACGAAAAACCAAATATTCATGGCACGTGTTACCAATCTACGATTATCCTTGTACGCGCTATACAGGTGCACTCTTATTAGCAAAATATATGTTTGTAGGTACATCATTATAAAATAAATACAATGGAATCGATCCTTCCTCATTTTATTGAAATCACAATTGGGTATTTTGGTATTTGGCTTAATTAAAATGAGGAAGGAAGCGATTCTTCCTTCCTCATTTTAATTAAATCACAATTGGGTAGGTTATTTATAACAAAACCAAAAATCCCAGTACATGTTATTTTCCTCCTATAAAAACTTCAGTACCTGAAGTATGTACAAATAATCCCATAAAAAAGCAAAAAAAGAAACTTCGAGCTCAAAGGGCCTTAGACGCTTCCCTGCGGGACACCGGCTCGCCGCGCCACGAAAAATCGCTCCAACGCATCGTTATCAGGCTATCAGTGATTATATCACCCACCTTTACGTTGAATTTCGAAATACTGATAAGATATAACAGCGTTATACTACTCATATATTTTAAATAAGATTAGCCATTGAGGACAACGGTGTCGTACGCTACAGTAAAGTCGACGGCGGCAGGACTAAAAATTAACGCAGTAGGATTTAATCCTGCAGTGTAGTGAAGTGCAAAAATGGGTTTCAAGGAAGTTTTCTTGGTTGCTTGTGTTGTTGGGGCGGTGTCTTCACAAACTTGTGAGTATTATATAATATTTTTTGAAGATATCGAATTCAGTGCAGATAAGGCTAAGAAAAATGGCGGCTTATTGGAAATCGATACCCGTATTTGTTCAATTCATTTATTGATAGCGATTAAATTATTGGAAAATACTTTTTTCGATTTGAACTTTTTAGACGATTTTAATATTAGCTTTTATACCACGTATGTAAAAGGTGTTAGGCCGTGATATATACTAGGGCACAATTCGCCGGTGATAATATCAACTCCAAAATGATAAGTCGCGTTCTTATCATATTTTAACGGATGCAAATCTTGAATAGTTACTTACCTACATAGATTTTCATTTCAAGCACCCTTTAACTGATAAGGATATTATTATTACCTATGAATTCATTTTTATCTAGTTTTATGTTGCCAAGGTCTATTTTATAACGGCTGGTTTTGCTTAGAAAACAACCACGCCCTTTCTTTACCTTTGTACAAAATGACTCATCCTATGTGACCGTATCGGCTGCTGTTCGCCAGCAAATAGAATGAACATTATCAGCTTTATAATGTTCCCATTGCTGGAACTCTTACCACCTCTCGAAAGGGACCGATGGAAGGAGTATAGGCATATATAGCGGGGGGAGTGGGCTAGTATATGGTCTGTCGCCCATTCTAGGAGGGAATGTGGCGTAATCCACCACGCGGGCCCAGTGCGGGTTGGTGGATGTCACATGTATTTCAAGTTTTTGTTTCTAGGAAATGTCGGTTTCCTCACAATGTTTTCTTTCGCCGTTTTGAGAGGAGTGGTGGAGGAGTGCGGGATAGCAGCAATTAACGTCTTCTAAAATAAGAATATTAATTAATTCAGTTGCTTTACTATTAAATATTATAACTTAATAAGTATTTAAACAAACTGAAAATAATAATATGTACAAACAGGTAGAAAAAGAACGCATAGGGCATCAAAAAATTCGTCCACATCGATGTCAATGGGAAAAGTGCCCAGAATGCTGGCAGCATTGCCAGTTGCTTTTGTGTGCTTTTACTGGACGGCTCCACTAAATCTGTGTGGTTCTTTTTAGTATAACCACTATCTCACTTGATGGTAAGCGATGATATTGTCGATGTTGGAGCACGCTTGCCTAGAAGTAACCTATTCGTTCTTGACTTAAAGGCCCCTAGGTTGTAGCTATCAGGACACAGACAGGGAATTCCATTCCTTAGCTGTACCACAAAGAATGTGTTCCCAAATCGTTTTGCGTGTATGGTTGGGATGTCCACCATATACCGGTAGTGTTTCGGCATTTCTTCCTCAAAAGACAATATCAGATGATATGGTCAAAGTCAAGAACGAATGGGCTACTTCTAGGCAAGCATGCTTAATTTTCAATGTTTAGGGTTCCGTAACTCAAAAGGAAAAAACGGAACCCTTATAGGATCACTTTGTTTTCCGTCCGTCTGTCTGTCTGTCTGTTAAGAATCTCTGGAACGCGTAGAAGTATCGAGTTGAAATTAAAACCATATACTCAGGTTTACGGTCCCTTGAAGCTGTGAAAAATTCAAACTTCTAAGTTGATGAAAAAAAAAGATACGGCCGTTTATGTCGTCACAAACAACAAAGAACAAAATGATCCTATAAGGCAGGGATGGCGAACCTATGGCACGCGTGCCAGTGGTGGCACGCGGCAAAAAAATTCGGGCACGCCAGTGAAAGAAGTACAACATGTAGGTGATTTTAAACACTAGTAATCACACCAATTTTCTCTTTTATACATATAATTGAATAAACAAACTACTGTTAACATTACGATATACGAATTTTGGGCTGCTAATTAAAAGTTAATAGCATTAAGTTCAAATATTTGTTCATTAAATCACTAAGCCAAGATTCTTTGGCGGCACCCAATGACTACATTTTTTTTTTAAATATTTTTAGTGGCACGTTCTCATATAAAGGTTCGCCATCCCTGCTATAAGGGTTCCGTTTTTTCCTTTTCAGGTACGGAATTCTAAAAATAGGTAGGTACGGTAGGGTAGGTAGCGTAGGCAGGTAGGTAGGTACCGTAGGGTAGGTAGGTAGACAGTTGACTAGAACGAAGCCGCGGGCAAAAGCTAGTTTATTGATAAAACAATAACCGTTAATGCACTAGCAACAGATAAAAATCTAACACGTATATATGATTCAGTATTTATAGTAAAACTTAAGTGATATATCATTTCCTGATTGATAGCAAGGTTTTAGTTAGGCACTCAAAATGGTGACGTCATGAAGACAATGAGTCAATAACAGAATTTCCTTTTTCCTTTACACTTAACATGTCATTTTACAAATCTCTCCCGCTCATAATCTTATAAACATAAGATTCTTGTTTATGTGCCGCAAAATGCGAATATGTTTAAAATGGTGTGAGCCTGGAGATCTGTCATACTGGGGACCAAGTCTGCTATTTTTATAAATTCGTCATTCCGACACAATCCCATTATCATTTTGCTAAAAGTTCGTAATCTGCTAATTCATAATGGTCAATCATTGATCGGTCAATGGTCTCAAAGTTTTGGTAGAATGACAATTTCGAGCTTATTAAAAGCAAAGACTGCACAATAACGTCTTAATGGTAGGTCACTGATCAAAGGAACTGTCAAAATTTTAGCAGATTACCGCATACGTCAGACATTAATTTGTCAATATGTACGAGGTTACCATTAGTATGCCACTTCTTCCAATGGAGTGTCAGTGGTTGACCATTGGAAAGTCAGAATGACGACATTATATTAGTAGATTACCAAACTTGTCAAAATCAACAATTATGAAATCAATGATAGACCATTCAGACGCTATTGTAATAGCAGACTTGAGGTCCAGGTCTCGAACCTACTTGTGTTACAATGTACCTTTATGAGAGAAATAAATTATATTTATTATTATCTTTATTTATTTTTTACACATAGTTTATATATTTTTAAATATTTCTTAAACACACATATAAAAAAAACATTTAAAAATATAAAAAATAGTATCCCACCGGTATCGGGAACAGGGTCTAAGCTACCGGCGGTCAGGGCTCCAGAGAATGGTATCCCCTAACAATACGAGCCGTGTCCAGGAGTACCGCTTTCTGAATCAAGTCCTTGATCCAGCCGCCTAACGCGAGCCTCCTAAGGTGTTGGTCGAGGCTCTTGGCTACGACTATCGGTACAATGATCGCCGAGTCCACATCCCACATGTAGACAACCTCGCGAGCCAAGTCTCTACCTAATTTGTTTATCTTTCTCGGCTTTCACGAGGTTCTCGTCATGTGGAACGGAAATGTCAATTATTATTATTATTAGAAGAATGTGATGGTCGTTTTCAAGTGTGGCATCTAGTCGAACTTCGGGATTATCCAAAAGAGTACAAACTCTGAAACGCAAAGAATAACTAGGAGAAATACTGGTTGGTTAAAACCATAAAATTCAAATTCGAAATTCAAAATCTTTTTCTATACACTTACGGGAAAACCCGCTCTTATCCCACCGCTTTAAGGCACGCAATAGACGGTTTTCCGCACTAGTGCAGTAAAGAGTGCGTGCTCTCCCCCGCCACAATGTTATTACACACATGTATCGCATCAGGCTGGGCGCGCGTCGACCCCCACGAGTCGCCGGCGTCAACCCCCGTTTATTCATTTCTTCGTAAGTGTATTGAAAAAAGTCGTTTGATACACGTGCAAATTTGTCACTGCGCCCCTCGGCTCCATAACACACTCGCCTACGGCTCGTGCGAGTTCCACCTTGGCCGCAATGGCAAACTTTCTGCACTTGTATCAAAATGCCACAACTCAACTTATCAATACTTTATTTCACATAGGCCTACATGGGCACTTAAAAACGTCAGAGGCTAGCGCACGATTCTAATTGGTAGTTTCGTATGGAGGAGAACCGGCAATAAACTCCATGGTTACTTTTTAAAAAACCGGGAAAGTGCGAGTCGGACTCGCGCACGGAGGGTTCCGTACAAACTTATCTATGAAAACAGTTCAATTCCCGAATTGAGTTACAAAGATTTTTCCGAATCGCAAAAGTTTTTTTTTTGTGAAGGAACTACAAATTTACAGTTTTCACATTTTTCCTTATACTTGTGCTATGAGACCTTGCCTCATGCCAAATTTCAGAATTCTAGGTTAACGGGAAGTACCCTATGAATTTTGATTCCCTTGAGAGTGTCGAAATATACGTTTTTTGCGACATAAACGGTCGTACACCTATCTTTTTTGTTCGTTAATTCAGACTTTTGATTTTTTTACAGTTTCAAGGGACCGCAGATTTGAGAGTATATGGTTTTAATTTTAACACGATACCTCCACACGTTACCGAAATAAAGGGTCTTTGACAGACAGACAGACAACGAAGCAATCCTATAAGGGTTCCGTTTTTTCCTTTTGAGGTACGGAACCTTAAGATGATTGTTTTTACAATACTTCCATATTACAATATTAATAGGTAGGACAGTGTGGACCGGTCAGTACCCAAAAATACAATAAAATAATAAAAAGTGGGTCAAAAAAGTTCCAGTGGGCGAAATGTCCATAGGCGAAAAATTCTGCGGGGGAAACGGAAATAAATAAATCGTCCTGTCGACGAATAGTCCAATGACGAATCGGTCGTAGGAGAACGGTTGCTGAATCTAAATCTTGCGTAAACAGTGAGGTTTAGGTGGTAAATATTTATTTCCAGTTACGTGTGGCATTTTAAGATTATAAGCTCCACAAACATAACTGCATTAATTTCTGGAAATTGCCCCACACAAGATAAATATTATGAAGAAGTTGTTACTGGGGATGCGCCAATTTCCAACCGCGTGCGACTGGGCTTACGGACGACGACCCATGGGTAGCTCGCCGTCTGAGTTTCAACGGTGCGTCGTGTTCCACGCTCGCCTCAAGAATATGACAGCAAAACCGTAGAGGTCCAGCAGGGTCGAAGCCTATTGGCGCCATGGGTTCTCTTCTGAAGGGAAAACCCTTGGTAAAGAAAGTAAAGAAGGAACATAGGAGTGGGTTAGTCAGTAAAAGTCTGACACGCTCTCGCACTCGAACCTACAACGGGAGAAAACATGAGATGATTTCCCACCTAAAAAAAAACCCTGCATCGCTAGCTTTACTGCTTCGCAGAAGGAGGCGACCGCCACCCACTGTTCCTCTCTCCACAACACCTTATCCTGAAATAGGGCCCGGCGCGATAGCAAGCAACCGACTCACGCCCCCACGAGTATCACGGCGGTACTCCACCCAAGCGGGGTACATCTCCACCGGTTTCTCCTCCAGCGGTTTACACAATGGTGGCATCCGGGCGTTTTATCCGCCTGAATCAGGTGCAGGAACCTCCCGAACTTACCATGTCCGGTGAGAACCTGCGACATGTGGAAGGTGAAGCCGCTGTGACGCCTCTCCACAAAGAGGGGACTTGGCACCATGATTATGGTATGCCCAAGTGGTCCGATATGGAACGGGCTTAGCGGAATTAAATTGTGCAATTAAAAATTTATGCAGTAGTAATAAACACTGTACAAAGGCGGACTTAATGCCTTAGACATTTTCTACCAGTCGACCTTAGGGTGGTGCAGAAACAAAACATGGTAGGTGCAGCTTAATGGTAAAGAAATAGAAAAGAAATACAACAATAAATATATAATTAGATACATACATACAAATTAACAATGTAATTATGAAATACTAATGCAACAAATCAACGCTGTGATGATTACACCAACTTCCAGCGAATGTGCTCACTTGCCTTCACCTTAAAATTGAACCGACTGGACGCCATCCTGATGTTCAGCGGGAACGCATTCCAAAGAGAGATCGCCTGGACAAAGAAGGCGGACTGGATAAACCCAGAGCGATGTGTGGAACATCGTAGAAGACGATTATTGGTAGATCGGCGATTTTTATTATGACCAGAGCAACGAAATTGGATTTGAGAAGTCAAATAAGAAGGAGAAGAAGGTTTATCTAGAAAAGAAAAGAAGCTAGTCAAAGCTCTTAGCGCTCTACACTGCTCTATTGTGGTTCTTAGACATTTTTTATCAGCCCTTGGTTTTCACTTTAAAGGCTTTAAATGTATGTAGATATTAAAAACACGCAAGCTAATGGTAAGCACAAACCATAAATCGTCTACACAAAGTATAGCAGCGGGCGTGCCCCAAGTATCAATACTAGGACCTATTTTATTTAAATTATTTACAAATGATTTGATTAATTACATTAACTTAATATTTCCTGCGGGGCTATTGCGTAACTCTGTTGACAGTTCAAGTGATGATCACTTGTTAACAATGTGCATCATTGAACTGTCAAACAGCTAGTTTCGTATTGCCTATCTTCAGTGACCAACTGCAGTGACGTCATTAGCCACTGGTGCCTTTGATAGCCACCGTAACACGTTTTGACAGATGTTATTGTATCGATACTTTTAAAATTGTGATTGTGTAAGCTTTTGAAGCTGTATAATAGTCGATAAAATTTTAGAGTGGTCACAATAGGCACCGTATTTTTTTATAATTCACCACATTTCCACCGTAGTTTGTTAGTCACTTGTGTGATACGTAATACCAATTTTATGAAATTGTCAGTTGACAACTAAGTTTAGTGTGCAACGAATGCTAGTTGTCAACTGTTATTGAAAAAGTTAGCCAATAGCCCCCCTGATATACAACTGACTGTTTATGCCGACGACACTAATGCAATAGTTGAAGCTAACGATATACATGAGCTTGTTGCCATAGATCCCAATCACCGATCAACCTACATATTACCAGCTCTGTTGACATAAAGCTAATCTTTTATCTAAATGTAATAAAATTGTATCAAGGTCGTTACATTAAATATCCTCTGTTAGATATGACACGTGTAGTAGGATCGTTATCCTGTCCTTTTCTAGGGTTCCGTACGTACCTCAAAAGGAAAAATCACTTTATTGTCCGTCTGTCTGTCTGTCAAGACTCTTTATCTCGGAAACGCATGGAGGTATCAAGTTAAAATTAAAACCATATACTCAGGTCTGCGGTGAAACTGTGAAAAAGTCAAAAAAAGATACGGCCGTTTATGTCGCAAAAAACGTGTATTTCGACACTCTCAAGGGAATCAAAATTCATAGGGTAGGTACTTCTCGTTGACCTAGAAACCTGAAATTTGGCATGAAGCAAGATCTCATAGCACAAGTATAGGAAAAAATCTGAAAACTGTAAATTTGAAGATACGTCACAAAAAAAAATTATTTATGCGATTCGGAAAAATCTTCGTAACTCAATTCTGGAATTGAAATGTTTTTATAGGTAAATTTGTACGGAAAGGATTCATCGTATTATTTATCGTATCAGGCTAGGCACCACGCAGGCTCCACGAGTCGACAGTGAACGTCGTTTGATACACGTGGAAATTGGTCACTCCAGCACTCGGCTCCGTAGCACCATCGCCTACGGCTCGGGCAAATTTCGCCTCGGCTTTGATACAAGTGAAAAAGAAATCTTCACTTGTATCAAAATTATTTTCTTAGTTGCCAGCACACCATATCACACTGTTGTCGTGTGACTTTGAACATATTATATTATTGTAGATATGCCTAAGATAAGGTATGGGCGCGTCGGTGACTAAGAGATTATGTAGGTACACACATTTTCTTTGGACTGAATGTGCCTTTGAGCTTTGTCATACCGACCTGTTGAGCTCCATATGTTATTTACTATAGCGACCCGCCCCGGCTTCGCACGGGTGCAATGCTGATACTAAATATACTACAGAATGTCTTTATATACAACGTTTACAGCTTTATTAAATGCACAATGTATTTAAGGTGCTTCATTGGATAAGGATTAATGCTGTATTGCTTAAAATCGCTTCTTAAATAAGCCATTATTCTCGTAAAAAGTAAAGGATAAAAAATGGTTATTGTAGGTTATCATATAAGATTTTTTGTAGACCTTTCTATGGTGTACAATACTGTAGTACATTATTTTGATCTATCTCGTAGGGTTCAGCCAGCGATTGCAATGTAAGCGCAAAATGTGTTTATTTAAGACATGAAAGTAGAAACTTCTAAAAGTCTATATTATGCATGTATTATACATATAAACCTTTCTCTTGAATCACTCTATCTATTATAAAAAAACTGCATCAAAATCCGTTGCGTAGTTTTAAAGATCTAAGCATACATAGGGACAAACAGCGGGAAGCGACTTTGTTTTATACTATGTAGTGATAGTGATGTTTTAATATATACAATTTTTTTTTTCTAACACACTGCCTTTGGTAATATTTTTTATATTATTTTGAACTCGACCACCGTTTATTTTATTAACCTCTCATTTATGGATAGTTGTAATTATTAATTTTATCTTGCTTTTTTATATAGCCATAATCAGTCGGTGTTAAATAAGAAACAAACAATACCGAGAAACACCGACTTCCGAAATTAAAGTTATTTTGATCTTATTAGTGTCTTTTTTTTAATGAAGTCGGTTATTTTTTTTTGTAAAAAGTCTTTTTCTTTCATAAATTCGAAAACTAGACCGCGACTGTCGCAACCCAGTGTTCGACCACATCCTCGCTTACCATCAGATGAAATAGTGGTCAAACGCGAGCCTATCTATTGTAAAAATCCCTCGTTCTTAAAGAGACCTCGCTTGTGCGAGGCCCCTTTGGGTCCGAGGGGGCCCATTTCGCCCACGCCTCCGGCCTCGCAAAGTACGACACGGCCCGAAAAGACAGAGATGCGTGAAGACACGATGCTTGCAAAATATGAAGCATTTTAGCGATGACTAAGAATCGGTAAAAAGTTGCTTGCAAAATAATCTAACAAACAATGTGAATGATTGCATGGATTATGAAAAAACAGAGGACGTCTTAAAAATAATGTCATAAAAAAGTAAAACAAAGTAGTATCAATAAACGCACAGGTACAGATAGCGGCACGAATCTTGAGCGCTCGGCGAAAGAGCGGGGATCGCTTTGCGCATCGTACAATATCGGCGAGCCAATCACTGTACAAGGATTTCACTCCCCACCCCCGCATCTCTCTTCATACCACTAAAGAGACCCGATATTTCACTTCTGCGTGCTTCTGCGCAAGTAGAACTGTAGAAGTTAGCGCTCAAGATCCGTGCCGGTATCTATATACAAGTAAAGGGCCTATTCCACTACGCGATATTCAGCACACGATATTCAGACTGTCTTATTTTTTGTTCCAAGTAAGACCGGTCTAACCCTTATTACACTACGCGACATCGACTAAGGGCCTACGCAGACCGGGACGGCATGGCAAGGGATTTTAATTTTTACTAATGGACATTCAACCGTACTGTTACAGAAATACGACATAAATTGCTATGCTTTAAAATGATGCCGTGGCATTGAAAGGGATTTTATCGCAGGGCATTAAAAGACGCGCCACAGGCTCCCGTGGCGGGATGCCGTGGCATACTGCGGTAGGCAACGGCATGCCACGGACTCCGGCGCTCGTAATGATATACTGCGGGGTGCGGCGGCGGGGGTAGAGAAGCGGGGAATGCACACCCATTGACCACGCACGCCGTGGCACGCCGTGGCAAATTGCTGGAATCTAAGCGCATCTGGCATCTAAGCGGCCAGTGTGCGCTGACCTCACGGCAAAATCCCTTGCCATGCCGTCCCGGTCTGCGTAGGCCTTTAGACTGTCTGAATTTTGAGTAGTGTAATAGGCCCTTTACCCTTCTCACATGCACTCACACACCCTCACCCACAACACTACACTCACTACACCTACCGCACTACACTTCCCACACTACATTCACTACACCACACTCTACCCAAACTACTGAAATTTTGTTAAACATATAGTTTAGTTACCTAAAACTATTGTTTTTGTTACTGTACCTTCTAAATATGGATTAAAAGAGACTGGACTGGACAACGCAGGGAATTCTAGTGTGGGGTTCAGGGCTAAATCTACGTTTGTAAAAATTTAATGAGACAATAAATAATTTTTATTTATTCTATTTTATTGTAATTATAGTTTATATACATTCTAAAGAGAATCTATCAAAATCTGTTGAATCAGAAGGTTGCGTGTTCAAATCACGTCGGGGTCACCAGTTTGGAGATATGCGGAACAGAGTGTAAAGTCCCACATACCTTCTTTGAAAAGGGAGGATCCTCCGGCCAGACGGGTGTTATGTCTGGCGGGCTACTGCCCGATAGATGATTTTGGGCTGTTCTATATGTTCTAATCGCGCGGAGAACTTTGATTGCGCGATGCAGGATTAGTTCTTATGTAACGCCATAGATGTCGCTACATCACCTTTTGTAATACCATTATTTTTTGTTTTCAGACCGAGTATGTGTTTCTTCAATCCATTCTGGTTCGACGTGCAGTAGTTTAAGTAGAGATGACAGCCAAGTTTCATGCTCTACTGTGGAATCCAGGTAAGAAAAACTATCATCAGATTATAATGGTTCACCGGTCCTGTGCGTCTCTCATCCATCGGATTCCCGCGACCCTCACCAGCACCCCTAGCCAAGTTGATAATCTGCAATCGTTAACGCTAGTCGAAAACTAATCAAATGTATGTGAATGACATCATCTCAACGGTAAGTCACGTGGTCAGAACAAACGAATAGAAAATTCGTAGCCAAGTTCACATCGTTAAAAATGATAGAATGAATTTGTATCATGTCTACAATGTTCAACGCTACATCCTTTGTTATAATAGAACGACATTGTAGAACGAGCGCTCGACTCAGGCGCGTCAACATGGCTACCAACTTATCGTTTTCTACAATTGCTGACACCGAGGCGTTACCGATTGGAGAACGGAATTCGACACGCAACGGTTGTAACTTGGCTAGGGGGGCAGGTCATCGGTTCACCTTGTGGGAGGCCTTTCAACGCTGCATCTTCCAGTACGTGGTCGCCACTTTAGAGCCTTTCGTCCCCTTCGACCATCAGATGCGGGACACTTGGAGGAGGCCTATGTCCAACAGTGGACGTTATACGCTTGGTGTACGCCTACTCAGAGCTTACTCGTCAGCCCTAACTGGCCCCGTCAATTTTGCTGTATATTCATCTCTTTCATTAACTAAACCAAATTAAAGTTATGCACTCCACACGGTAGCGAAGATTGATTTTCGAAGCTACACCGCAAGGAAAACACGTACGAAGCGTAATAGACCTCTTTTTTTTAATTTTGATCACCTGATGGTAAGCACTCATGCAATCATTGATGGTGAGGCGCACTAGTTTATTAAGAGCCTATTCACTCTAGCCTTGAAGACACCTAAATTATAGTTGGACGGGAAGACCACAGCAGGCAAATTGTTCCAGTCCTTCGATGTACGCGGTATAAACGACGAAGCAAAACGCTTAGTCCGGACTGTTGAAGGAGATGGCGGAATCAAGTTTTGAAGGTAGGCGGAACAGAGAGTAAAGTCCCGCAAACCTCCGTTGAAATGGGAGGATCTTCCGACCGACGGGTGTTATGTCTGCTGGGCAACTGCCCGATAGATGATTTCGGGCTGTTTCTTATGTGACGCCATAGATGTCGCTACAAAGTCATACAATTCTCGCGCACACTCTCCAAAATGCAACCTGTAAAATATCGAAAAGCTGGCTACCCTGCGCCTGTGCTCGAGGCTTTGTAGGTCGACCTCGTTCTGCACTGAATGTTTTACCCTTTCGAGCACCGTAATTAGAGACACAATAGAAAGACAATGAGCGAGCGAACGCGCCGTTCGCTTGGGGTTTAGTGAATTAAAAGATATAAAAGAATCTGCAACAATAAATCCTGCATTCTTTCCACATCCAGGATAGACTGTGCTCTTCGACTGGCCACTGGACAAGCAGACATTGGTTATTTCTCCGAGGAAGAAACTCTTCTTCTGGCACAAACACAGCCCAATGACAACAGGGTTATCGCTTCTGTGAGAGATGTGAGCAAACTTGGTAAGTAGATTCTCCTTTTTAAGTATGCAACATGTCCTCAAAATCTACTTAATGAGGATCAATCACATAATAGCAAATCCGATTTTTACTAAGTACATCGTATGTGTAATAATTTAGTGAGCATTTAATTTTTTAAATTATTAAAATCCGTCAAGAAATGGTGGATTTATTAAAGTTTTTCTGAACGGCTACTTGGAAACGCGCGCTCTCGCTGAACTGTTTACGATGACGTCATCTGTCATGATCCACGCGACGAACGGCTTGATCGTATTCATTCGCCGGTGGAGACCGATCATGACAGATGACGTCACAGCGAGTCGCTTCATTCTCGGGCGCGTTTCTGGAACTAATACACTAAAATTGCTGTATCTTCGTCATTTTTGGTTCGATTTAAATAATTTCTTCACAGTATTTACTGTTTTTTTTGACGCTATAAGTCTGCATACTCCAAAAAAATCATGACTGATCCTCATTCTGACTGTTTATATATTATAGTGCTGAATAGCGAAATACTTAAGAATCATAGTCTACTAAAGTAGAAAGTGTGACTCGTCCCGTTATTTTCGCATCACAAGGGCAAATAACTAATATTTTGAAAATAATTAGTAATGTTGGAAACTTAATAATATTTTTCTAAAGAGTAACTATAGAGTTTCTTGCTGGCCTTTGAAAAAAAAGGAAACGATTAATTGGAACCCTGCACTAGATTCTGACGTCTTATAAATGCCCATGCATGTAGGTGTATGTAAAATAAAAAGATTTTGAATTTGTATTTTCACTTAATTTTCTTATTTTTTCGTCCTCAGATCCTAATGCCTTCGAAACAGTATCCGTGGTGCCTTCAAATCACACTAACGGACTCGAGGGTCTTCGCGGAGGAGTATACTGCCACCCTGGATTCGAACGGGCTGATCAGAGGTGGTCTCCTAGAGTGCTGAAGAATTTAGAGGAATTGGTAAGGTTTTAAAACAAGATTACTATGTTAATTTATTTTACAAAAAAATACAGCCTAGGTACTTCTTTATAAAGTGAAATCTTGCAAATCGATGTTTCTGATTTCGTATTGTCTAAAAGGCATCGGCCAAACTGGCCTCCTTCCGTTTTGCTGGCAGTTCTTTGAGGCGCGCATTAAACACAATGCGCCGTCGACTCAAGCCTGTCCCCTTAGCCAAGTTACAACCGTTTCGTTTCGATTATTTTTTCGTTGATCGCCTCGAGTCGGCCACGCCTCCTATTCCTTTGTTTTGACCACGTGACTGAACGTTGAGATGACGTCTTGGTTAGGGGGGCTGGTTCTTGCCGGACGGCAAACTACTACATAGGTACTTCACAGCACTTATTCTTGCATTATTTCCATTCCTGTGTTACGAGGCATTTAAGACCTCGTTTGAAAACTATCATTATGGCGGTAAGGGGCTAATTAGACCCCATAACGATAAAGAAACTAAACCTTAAAAAAAACAAAATTCTTCAGTGTGGTATGAGGTCAAAATGACCCCATATTAAGGTAAAAACACCACTGCCTTCTGTTTTAAAAACGTCTCATAGATATACTCCATTAATTTTTAATTAGTACAAATATTTAAAGGGCTTATTAGAAAAGGTCTTGTTATTATTTAGGTAAAGTATATAAAATATTCATAAACAGCAAAGATATGAGCGTTTGTTAATATCCCAAAATGTCATTCAATTTATGGAAATATTGTACAGGCTATTAATTATGAATGAATGAATGGCGATAAAAATGGAAAAACACTGCGCGTAGTATTTTCTAGTAGCAATTGTTAAGAATTATGAATTTACCAATTATGGCAAATTTTTGTGGACAATTTTGGGATTTCGTTTTTTTTTTACTTTTGACTACACAAATGTGATCAGTAACGGGTACGCATAGAGCCCCATTTTTTTGTACTAATAAAAAATAGGCATATACCAGGTCACTCGGAAAGTTTTTATGTCTAAGGCACTGACCACTTGTAATTATTTTGAAAACTTTGGTTATTTAAAAGTAAATACGCGATTGTTAGAATTTTGAATTTCCCTCCGAAAATTGGTTCAGACGCATGAAACTTTGCATAGAGGCTGGTGGAGAGTTCTTTGAAAAGATTTAAAAACAATATTTTATCCATAGAAGTTATTTTTTTGTTTCTTAAAACTTTCTGAGTGTCCCACGTATACATGTCATTTCTTTCCTGAACTAAACCAAACCAAATCGCATCTCGTCCCGCACTGAACGCGTTATGATATCTGGTTCTCCTCTCCCACTTCAACAGTCTATCCTAGCCGTCGTTCTATCTAAGATATCTAAAAATGAAATACAATTTATTACAAAATTTGTTGATGTAATGCGTTTTGCATACAGGCCGCACGCACCGACCGTTGCCCGAATGCGAACATCAACGGGAAGACGGCAGAAGAGCTGGAAGTAGAGACCCTGAACGGATTCTTCTCAGCTGCCTGCAGACCTGGTATCTGGAGCAACAATATTACTGTCGATGCAGCACTTAGTAAGTTCTTCTTCTTTTCGATTTGATGGTAAACTCGTCAAACTGTTTGGGCCCAATAGGTGGCTACATTAATAGCAGCATCGGTAGCACTTATCAAATCCTCCAAAGTGCAGGTGTATGGGCACTTGGGGCATTCTAGTATGTGGCTCACGTTTTGAACAGGAGCACCGCACTCACATTGAGTATCCGACGGGTCTAGAAAACCCCATTTTGCCAAGTTGTGTTTGCAGCGGCCTACCTGGGTTTGCAACCGATTTAGTTCTTTCTATATAGGCCACTGCAAATCGCGCCCAGGCGAGACCAGGATACTTAGTAAGTTAATATTAATATATTTAAGGGTGCGTTCCTCTGGGTGGAGTAGACAGAAGTGGACTGCGAATTGGCAAACCAAAGTGCTCAAAATCTCCACTCGCATCTGTGGTAAGAGTGTAAGTGGAGCGGAGTGGAACTGAGCGGACTTTAAAAGTTCAAGAAAAAAGGGTGTATTTAATATCGCGCGAATCACTTTTTCCTTTTCTGTAATTTTAACATAATGTCTAGCAGTTTTGAGTACTTTACCCAAATGTCCTTTCTTTGGTATTGTTCGTCAAGTCGTTGAGCTCCTTAGTAGTCCTGAGTTTAGCTACACTAATACAGACAAATGCTTGCACTGACTGGACAGGTCCACTCAAATCTCATTATCCACTCAAATAAAATAGTAACCATGGAGTTTCTTGCCGGTTCTTCTCCATAGGAAACGACCAATTTGACGTTTTATAAGTGCCCATGTCGGCCTATGTGAAATAAAAACTTTTGACTTTGACTTTATCATTCATCTTCCAGAATCTCGCTACCCATCCCTATGCGAGCGCTGTGGTCCTAACTCCAGCTGTTCCGGGTACACCATCAACATGGGTGTGCAAGTAGCTGGTGTGGACAACAACAACCGTCACATCCAAACCCTGGAGTGCTTGAGGACGAATGTGAACGCTAGCTCAGCTGTGGCGTACGTCGCGTGGCAGCATGTCAGAGAATACTTTACTGTGAGTATTTTAAGCAATGTTAAAACTAAAAGGTTAAAGTTAGGGTAGTTTGCCCATGAACTGAGAGGGTTATGTTAATGATTTTAATTATTATAATCTGTATATATAGGGTGACTGGTAATTAGTGTACGATACTTAAACTCGTGATTGTGCTCGTGATAACCAACAACTTTTACTATGGGAACAAACCTGAAATCGCGAAAAAAAAATCAGCGGTTCAGTACATTTATGTTTGCCTAATGTACTGAACAGCTGATATTTTTTTCGCGATTTCGGCTTTGCTCCCATAATAAAAATTGTTTGTTATCATGAGCACAATCATGTGTTTAAGTATCGTACACTAATTACCAGTCACCCTATATATTTATTTATTGCCAACTTACACTTACAGTTTACACCACACATAGAAATTATAGACACACATTAACAGCGATAATACAACAAAAATTTAAAGAAACATCAATAAGTATAATAATAGTGAAAATAATGTCAAAAATAATAATAATAAGTAATTAAAATCATGCATCATCATTAAAAATAATAATTATAATAATTTAAATGCTTTTTGCCTCAGGACCTGATGCGTAGGAGGTATCGAATTATCTACATTTTCATCCCACCACATTCTAAAACATGACATTTATTTCAGATCCGCAACCCACAAGACGCTCCCAACTTCTCAGTGTTATGCCCCAACGGCACCCTGGCCGCTCTGACCACTGACGTCTTGAACAACGCCATCTCTCCCTGCGCCTTCATCAGGCAGCCTTGGGGAGCTCTCGTCGCTTCCACGTAAGTAATAAATTTGCTCTAGCAACAAACCAGCTTGGACAGGGTACATTGCTCGCAGAACAGATGGTCGATGGGGACGAAAGGTTCTGGAGTGGCGACCACGTACCGGAAGACGTTGCGTTGGAAGGCCTCCTACAAGGTGGACCGATGACCTGGTGAGGGTTGCGGGAATCCAATGGATGCGAGACGCACAGGACCGGTCGTTTAGTGAGACTTGAGGGAGGTCTGTGTCATACAGTGGACGTCTTTCGGCTGAAATGATGATGATACCAGCTTTGCACGGACGTAAATTATATGCACAAACCTTCCTCACCTCGGAAAGTAGGTACGTAAATAATAATAATTCTTTATTATCAGGCAACAAAGGCCCATAGAAAAAATACACAAATAATCTTACAAAATAATAAATATAAAAGAAACTATAACAATTATTAAACTATACTATTGCCCACGAAGTGACGGCGTCGTGTTCCGCTGCGAGGTCGGTATCCTTCCACGAAATCGTCGATACACACCACACACACGTCGGTA
Organism: Mythimna impura; assembly: GCA_905147345.3. NCBI lineage: Eukaryota > Metazoa > Arthropoda > Insecta > Lepidoptera > Noctuidae > Mythimna > Mythimna impura. The sequence goes on along the minus strand of LR990365.1, from coordinate 3,347,021 downwards.
AAGCCTTTGGTCACAAAATAGATAGGTACAGAAGTCAATTTCATGTATGTACTTCACTTTTCATACCTACGCTCGGCGATCGCGCTAGGGGCGGCGCGTGGCGCCCAACTGTCCGAGTGCGACCGTGCGCGGTGATAAATGCCTACCTAATCTGAATTGTAAAAATATTACATGGCCACAAAATCATCTTCAATTTCTCGGCGCGGGGCCTGTTCTGTGTTACATTATAACAAACCATCAAAATACAAGCAAATATCTACTTACCTTTTTGAAACAACTGGTAGCCTAAAAAACGTCAATTCACAGTTTAATGTTGAATTTAAACAACCGTCCACTGAACAAGTTAGAATAAGGTTTTTTTTTGTTGGTCCATTTTTCCACAAAAAAGTTCACAGACGCGTGTCTCAAACGGATAGCACTCGAGCTCGCATTGAGCTGAATTGAGCCGAGATATCGTGTCCGTGAGCGGTGTCTATGTGTGCGTTGCTCGAGCGCGCTTTGTATTTAGATTGACTTTTGTACCTATCTATTTTGTGCTTTGGTCCCGCCTGATTTCTCCCGGTCACAGTATAGATATATGGAACAGTACGGAAACTACCTACAAATATTCGATACGGCACACTCACACAAACATACGCATCGACGAGACTCCTAAGCGTTTCTCGCGGTCCTGTCAGTAGCGAATCCGCTTAGGAGTCTCATCGATGCGTATGTTTGTCTGAGTGAGCCGTTTCAAACATTTGTAGGTAGTTTCCGTACTGTTCCATATATCTATACTGTGTCCCGGTCGTGGCGAAACACCGTCCCATCGAACTATGATAGTAAAGGTACAGAGACTGCACCTGTACACACACACCCACACACCTGCACATGCTTATAGCAATATAATATCTCCTGAGTTCTTATTTTTTCAAAACTCTCAAACAACATCATCTAGTCCCAAACTAAACTTGTGCTATGAGTACTTAGACAACTGATAAACATACTTATATATTTCTAAATACATACATATTATAGATAAATTACACCCAGACATAGAACAAATTATCGTGCTCATCACACAAACATTTGTCTTGGGTGGGAATCGAACTAGGCGACGATCTCTGGTATAGCAGTCAATGGCTACCAACCACTAGACCATGATTGGCCACATCAGTTCGTGTATTAATTTTCCGTCTTCTCCGCAGCTCCAACGCACAGGCACTCTTGACCAACCTTCGTACCTGGTGGCCAGCTGGTACAAACCCCAACGTAAACACTTGGCAGTCCACCCTGTTCACGGTCCTAGCTGGCGGCTCTAATGCAAGAGTCATCTATCAGGATGCTCCTATTTCTCTGCTGAACTACACATCCCCAAGTAAGTATTGCTATTTTCTCCTCTCGTTTTAAAGGACCTTTGAAAGTGGATTATTTTAGTTACCTACATATCTGTATATTACACAGAACATGTCAGAACTTTGCCTTTTGTGTAATATACAGATTATTACACAAAAGGCAAAGTTCTGACACACTCACATGGGTGAGTTGATACTCATCAACGCCCAGCCTAAATCCTTGGAGCTAGAACGCTGAAATTTTGCACAGAGGTGCCTTTTATGATGTATAAAAAGAAATAGAAAGGACTTTCCAAAATTCACCCCCAAGGGGATGAAACGGAGGTTTTTGGTAGAAATTTGTATGGAGAAACTTATTTTCCTGCAGATGACACACACACACATTACGACTTTACGACAGTAGAATTTTCCATACTAAACTCGTTAAAAAATAAAAGACCCATTTTGACATTTGAGAAATACCGTAAAATGTAACTTGGAACGAAATTGAAAGAAACAATAAAATAATAATTAATTACATAAAGTGTTTAAGAAGAAAACACACATTTTTTGGCGCGTTAAATAATATGATGGAATATATCGCGAGCATTCTTTTTGCGTATTTAAGTATTCGTTTTGACAGATGTCAAAGCGGGCCTTTTATTTTTTGACAACTATAAATTACAAACGTTTCATGACGTAGTGTCATGTTGGCCATGTCTGTCTGTCGAAAGATACCTACGTCGATGGACGTTAACGGTTTGAACAAAGACATTAAATATATACTACCAATAGACAGGACAAAGCGAACAAAATTGTGCTCCGATACTTATTACCTAGTGGTCATAAGTCGCTCAGTCTAGTATGACGCCCCTACACGTCAAGTCGTGTTTGTATCCGCTCTATGCATTAAAAGAAAATTATTTTCTGAGAAATATGCCGAACTGCGCATTACGCTATTGCAAATCTTGTTATGATAAAATGACTGGACCTAACTTCGGTTTATTTTCGTAAATATTTTTGGTATTTACGAAGTAAATAATTAAAATTCAATAATTTTGAGAAATTGTTCTAGAACATTTGCTGGTTTTGTGATAACGCCAACGATTGCTGAAAAGCTTAACCTTACCTTTATCACACACTGAAGCTCTACCACGAGATCATAACGTGATCCATTTTACGACCTAAACCGAACTGTTAAAGGGATGGAGCTATATAGGGCGTATAGCTCCATCACTCTTTTTCGCTCGTCTCGTACGAGCGAAAAAGAGTGATGGACAAATTTAATTCGCGTGTTTGCTATTCAAAGCCAGATGGCGTCACTGAGACATAGGATGACAGTTTTTCTTAAGACATTTGTTCTGATAGCCGCTCTATTGTATCTCTTTAAATCTCTTTGGGTTTGAACGATGTAACCATGCCAGTCTGGTTAAGCAACACGCGCACGTTCCCGTAACCGCGCTCTCCCCGCACCGCGCTGCCAGTCTGGTTAAGCAACACGCGCACGTTCTCACACTCGCACCGCTCCCCGCACCGCGCTGCCAGTCTGGAATAGCAACAAGCGCACGTTCCGGCACCCGCACCGCTTCCCGCACCGCGCTGCCATATTTTAATTCCCCGCCTAACGACGTTCTGTCAGCGAACGCGTTAAACATAACTAACAAAAAGCACAAATTCCTCTACCTTTCCCTCTTTACGACATTCATACAAGCTGGACCCTATGTACACTTCTTTAACTCTACTTCTCAATCCCCCAGTTCGAACAATCAGCCCCGCAGAATCGACCACCTCCTGCCTGCCCGCCCGGCGCTGGTGCACCATCTCCGACCAGGAGCAGAACAAGTGTACCTGGATCAGAGCCGCAGCGCACACCCTGGGCATCCAGCCGAGCATCGCTTGTCAGCAGAGAAATACCGTCATCGACTGTCTGATGGACACCAAGGATGACCAGACTGATTTCATTTCTATCTCATCCAACTACGGATATTTGGCTAGACAGTAAGTTATTTTTAACTGTTATTAATTGTATTTAATTACTTGCTCGATAATGGCCTTAATTATGTCATTTAACCCTCACATAAAGCAAGTCATTATGTACTTAGAGATCTTATGTTGTATCCAATGGGCGTTCTTTAGAGAATAATGTAATTTGAATTTGGGATGTCAAAAGTATTTGAAAAAAAAAAACATAAGTGAATTAAAATGTACGTGCAACAAACGAGTTTATTCGGGCCACTAACCAAAAGAAAAAGAATAAAATATGGTTACTGTTGAGTCTCTAAAATGACATTTAATTATATTACACACGGGAATAAAGCTGTCTTGGGCGGCATGAATGAATTCCTTACTTCATTCAGGATTCTATATTTACTCCCTCTCTATGCTCGGGAGTTAACTATATAGGTTCCTCACTGCGTTCGGGATTAAAACTTAGCAACCTTCGTTTCGTTCGGAATTCAATATGCCGCCTGTGACTTTAAGACACTGCTTTATCCCCTAGCCACATAATCTACTATTTTTTTTGTCTTCATTATATGCCCTAATTCTTCGTTTATTTGGAAACTGCATAGCACTCATCTTCTTCTATATAATGGAGTACTACTACTCTCATATTTGTAATGTATCTGCCAAATATAAGCTTGATGCACTTGAAGCGATTGATAAACAAGCCAAAAAGTTCATCGGCTATGATGCATTCCTCGAATCAAAACTCACTGGCCAGCTACAAAATATGGCCTACTGTCTCCGGGTGCATAGCTTCATAGACGCATAGTTTCGTCGACAAAGTTTTATAGTTTAGTATGTAAGCTTCACGCAGGCGTACACCAAGCTTATAATGACGAATACGCGTCTATGAAGCTACGCGGCCGTAGAAAGTAGGCCATAGTTTAGTATGTAAGCTTCACGCAGGCGTACACCAAGCGTATAATGACGCATACGCGTCTATGAAGCTACGCGTCTGCGGACAGTACTGTCTAAAGCTTGAGCTTCATATCTCTCTCTACCTTCCTCAGACATTTCCAGCTGACGCCAGTGAAGCTAGTGCAGAACGCCCAGGCTGACGCTTCCAGGATCGCCGCTTTCGTCAAGGAATCTTCTGTCCTTACTGCCAATATCACCCGCTTTGAGAACCTGAGGGACAAGGTCGCTTGCTTCCCTGAATTCGGTGGTCTTGGTAAGTTTTTTTTTGTTTTATCTCTGGACCCTGGGGTTCTGGACCTTTCGAAGGCGTACGAAGGGCCGAAGTTGGCTTCGGTCCCTCGTACGCCACACACGATCGGCCCTGTGCTTTGTATATCAGCGTGATTATGTACACTAATATTAATAAAAAACATTTTACAAACAAAATACAACCGACGTAAATGTAAAAAAACTTGTTACGACGGTTCTGCTGTGATCCTATGAGGAGTTCTGTTCCATATTTTCGAAGTTCATGTCAGATCATAACAATACCTATTACTATGGGACCAATTCGGGAAAATAACCTTTTAATCGAAAAAAAAATTTTCAGTATCGGCCCACAATTGACCGAGAAATCGGTGAACATACGTAAAAAAAAAAAAACAAACATTCAATCGAACATATAACCTCCTCCTTTTTGAAGTCGGTTAAAAATACATTCAGCCGAACATAGAACCTCCTCCTTTTTGAAGTCGGTTAAAAAGAGGTAAAGTTTGTTTCTTTGTTTGTGGGAGGTAACCTCTTGAAGTACTGGTCCGATTGCTAAAATTTTTTCACCGATCATATAATATTTTAAACGCCATGTTACTTCCACAGGCTACGTCTCCTTCGTCCGCGCTGGTCAAGAGCGTGGAATCCTCTCCTCTACTGACTGTGACTATGCACGCCTTGTTGGAGAATTCTTCGGAGGAGCCTGCGCACCTGGAGCCATTGATGCTTCCCATGCCCTTTCTGAGTCCGTAAGTATATATTTTTATACAGTTATAATCATCATCATCATCATTTCAGCCGAAAGACGTCCACTGTTGGACATAGGCCAGACAGGTCCTGTGCGTCTTGCATCCATCGGATTCCCTTCCAAAGCTGCGTCTTCCGGTACGTAGTTTTCTTTCTTTCTTTACGTGGTCGTCAATCCAGAACCTTTCGGCCCAACCTTTCGGTCGCGGGAATCCGATGGATGCGAGATGCACAGGATCGGTCGTTGTGGCGACGCTTGGGGGAGGCCTATGTCCAATAGTAGACATCTTTCGGCTGAAATGATGAACAATGAGTTTTTTTTATATAAGTTGTATCATGTACCTAATTAGTTTTTTTTTTTTTATATTCCACAACTATCACACAATGCCGCCTAGTCCCAAGCTAAGCAGGGCTTGTGTTATGAGTACTAGACAACTAATAAACATACTTTTATATTTCTAAATACATACATATATAGATAAATTACACCCAGACACAGAACAAATGATCGTGCTCATCACACAAACATTTGTCCTGGGTGGGAATCGAACCCACGACCTCCGGCATAGCAGTCAGGGCCACTAACCACTAGACCAACAAGCCAGTCTAAAGGTAGGTAGTAGGTAGTCTAGAGGGTTTGTAGGATGCTGCCCTCTACAGGGCCTGCCCTTCCAAGTGTTGTCACTTATGAGTGACTTTTCTGGTCAAAGATGTCATGCCGTTCTTCAGTCGACGAATGCTTTCAGGGATAGTAAGCTGGTTTGTGTGCTTTTGGAGACGTGGCTTGTAGTTGGCACCATGGTCACTTACTTCTTTAACTATTGGCATATTCAGGATTTCATGGATCTCCTCTGTTTTGATGAACCAAGGCGTATTAAGCCGGGTACTGTTGTAACATAACATGCAAGGTTGCGTGAAAGAACGCAGCGCACGCACGGACCGAGAATGTTCCTACTCGCATAGTTAAAATGCTCTGTTCGCGCGCGTAGTGTGCACGGTTCGCGAGCGCAAGGCGTCCACACTATGTACATTCTGTTACATTGCATGATACACGTCGACAATGTGGACGGCAAATTCTTTCATTGCATGTTACGGCCTGGTCACGACTTCAGTCTTAGCGGCGAACGGCGCGGTGAGCGGGGCGGCATCGGTAAATGGATGCGCGGCGCTATGAGCGGCGCCTCATGGCGTGCTTCAAACATTTTCATACTTTTGATTTTACCGCTCGCCGCCCCGCGCTAAGCTACCGCTCACAGCTGCGGCAAGGTCGTGTTACATTGCATGTTACGTTACGGCAGTCTGTACCCGTCTTTAGATATCTGCTTGAAAATATAGTTATATGCCCTTTGAGTAATCACAATAATGGAGTCAATAGTGCTCCTCTCATGAAATAGTCATTCATAGGGTTAATGTACTGATAGGACTAATTTTAGCTAACTTCACAGAAAACATCCATTCCGGAAAAACGCGAAAGAAACAAAAACAAAAGAAGGGCAAGTATAGAATGTGTGTGGGTGTTTATAAATGTAGATTTTTTTGTGTCAACCGTCTTATACTGAACGGCGATGTAAAATATAATCATGGAAAACTTCTGATCATTGTACCCACAGATCAGAGGATCAGGGAGTATCATACTCATGAAAATTAACCAGGCATTTTGATTTTTCTTTTTGTCATAAGAGGACTACAGAACCTAAAGCATGGTCACTCCCAAACTGCATATATCACCGTAAAACTGTAAATATGTTAGATTATAATCTACCTCGCGAGATTGTAAATTATCGAAAGATCGTGAACTATGACATACTTACAATTTAACGTATTATTTTTGCATTTACTATTTAAAAATAATACGTTAAACTGTAAGCAGTAGCCTTAGATATAATTCAGCAAAATAAGCAACACAATTTAGACACTCCACAGAACGCGTTAACGCGCACATGCGACTCCGATCGAGGCTTCGACCAGTGGTCATACTGCCCGTCCATCATCGACTTAAATCGCTTTAGCACTCGGTGTTGCGTCAGAGTGTAGTGTGCCAGTTACGTGCCCATCCATCGTCGACTATATCGCTATAGCACTCGGTGTTGCGTCAGAATGTAGTGTGCCAGTTACGTGACACACGTCACTCTAAACAACTAGCCCCATCTCTGTTAACTTTTGTAAAGTAATTAAAATATGAAAGCGCCGTCATATACTTTTGTGCATTATAAACCATGGCGATAAGCTCTTGTAGTCCTCTTAAACATTAACCTACGGTTCTTATATAATTTAACGATTTGTATTCTATAGTTATGAAATTGCTTGAAGTTAGAACTGCCAACAAATAACAACAAAAAAATAAAGTAAAAAACTAAAACCCGACTACGACAAAAAAAAAACGACGCTGAAAAAGTATGAAACAAGATTTTCATACTTCGAACAGAACAAAAAGAAAAACCGTAGTCACACGTTATTAAAGTGTTTCGGTTGGTACCTATTACGTGTGACTGCGGCTTTTCTTTTTGTTCTGTTCGAAGTATGAAAATCTTGTTTCATACTTTTTCAGCGTCGTTTTTTTTTGTCGTAGTCGGGTTTTAGTTTTTTACTTTATTTTTATTTAAACAATTTTGGTGTTAAACTTAACACATGACTTTTTGTCCGCTAGAGGGCGTCACTTTAAATTTGAGCAATATTTTCGAAATGTACAAATGTAGCCTTTTCAAATGATACCAAACACGGCGTATTTATCTCCATTTTTATTTTTTTAAATATACTTTTTGTCCGCTAGAGGGCGCCATGTCGAGTTTTGTGACACGTCACGTAGCCTATGTTCAGTGGACAATTAAGACGGTTCTAACGATACCTCATATGTCGAGTTCCGATAAGTAGATTAGGAGCTATGAGGGAACAGATGAACAAACTCACATACATACATAGCCTGTCAAAATCATAACCCTCCGTAGTCGGGTAAAAACTACCTAGCGTCGAGTGTTACTTGAGCATTTTCCCAAGTAAATACCGCGTGTTACTTCACTATAGAATGAGATTTTGTAATTAAGAATTCTAACCATAAGTAATTACTTCTTTATAAATAAATACGGATGTTAGACTTCGCCTTTATCGAAACCGATTTATAAGTAACCGAAAATTTTATGTCATTTCGGTTTCAGTTACGGATATTTTTTTATTTCGGATATCCGATAGTTTCGAGGAGCTTCATAACATGTCTGATTTTTAACTAACATTCATAAGGTTTTTTTTTTCTGTGACTAACCAACACACATATTTGTGGAAACCATAAAGGGATGTTTTTAGGGTTCCGTAGCCAAATGGCAAAAAACGGAACCCTTAATTCGTCATGTGTCTGTCTGTCCGTCCGTATGTCACAGCCACTTTTTCCGAAACTATAAGAGCTATACTGTTGAAACTTGGTAAGTAGATGTATTCTGTGAACCGCATTAAGATTTTCACAAAAAATAGAAAAAAAAACAATATGGGGGTTCCCCATACTTAGAACTGAAACTCAATTTTTTTTTTGTCTTCAAAAATGATATTGAGGTTTCTAATGTCATTTTTTTATATACTGAACTTAACCCCCCGTAACTTCTAAAATAAGAGAATGATAAAACTAAAAAAAATATATGATGTACATTACCTTATAAACTTCCACCGAAAATTGGTTTGAACGAGATCTAGTAAGTAGTTTTTTTTTAATACGTCATAAATCGTAAACCGCAATTTGCCTTTCAAGTTTGTACGGAACCCTCAGTGCGCGAGTCCGACTCGCACTTGCCCAGTTTTTTTTATAGCTTGCCTGCATAAAACTTAAGAATTTCATTTTCTTTTGCAGAGTTTCAACGCCACAGTGCTGTGCTCCGCTTGCAGGCCTAGAGTCCCCATCGTTGGAAACGAAAATGCAAGTAAGTAACCATTTATTTTTAGGTGTTACTGGCGACCACCTCAGTTTTACAGAGTTGTTAGAAATCTTACGAAATTCGGTTTTCTTGTATTGTAATATGCATGTATTATATACACCTAAACCTTCGTCATGGATCCCTCTAGCTATTCCAGCTGTTCAATAATTTTTGAGTATATATCTGTTTTTTTTATTTATTTATTTATTGAGTAGGCACCTCAATGACTTACTCACTAAAACACACACAAAAGAAAAAAAATCACAAACATTTTTAGGCATAGTGAATTCGTGCACAGTACTGACAACAAAGAAAAACTTAACAATTAAATTACAACAAGTACAATCTTAAATATATAGGGTGACTGGTAATTAGTGTACGATACTTAAACACGTGATTGTGCTCATGATAACAAACAATTTTTATTATGGGAGCAAAGCCGAAATCGCGAAAAAAATATCAGCTGTTCAGTACATTAGGCAAACATAAATGTACTGAACAGCTTTTTTTTCACGATTTCGGCGCTGAACTTACTCGCTTGCTACTAGTGGTGGGTCCTCACCTCAGATGCTTATGCCGAAAATACTTCGGCCTGCAGTTAGTTTGTAGCGACATCTATGGCGTCACAAAAGAACTAATCCTGCATCGCGCAATCAAAGTTCACCGCGCGATTGGAACATATAGACAGCCCGAAATCATCTATCGGGCAGTTACCCACCAGACATAACACCCGTCTGGCCGGAGGATCCTCCCTTTTCAACGGAGGTTTGCGGGAGTTTACTCTCTGTTCCACATACCTACCTCCAAACTGGTGACCCTCGACAAAGAACGTCAGCGCAGCCTTCGTGCAACTACTACTTCGTGACGTCATCATCACCTCCTCAAGCTTTCGAGCAGCGAGCCATACAGCCATCACCCACGGCTTTAAACTCTCTGTTCCGCTGACCTCCAAAAGTTCACCATACTTATTTTACATCTTATTAATTTTTCAGCAACCTGTACTTACGACCACAACACCAACCGGTACTTCGGAAACAACGGGTCCCTGGCGTGCCTCAATGATCCTAACAGCCATGTCGCATTCTTGAACACCAGGAATATCAGTGGTAAGACAAAATAATTATTTAAATTAAGCTGAGCAAGAGAACAGTGGTAGCCTAGTGGCAGGGACGGTCTTAACCATTATGAGGCCTGCGTTAAAAATATAAAAATCAGTATACCACCGGCTCGGGAACAGGGTCCAAGCTACCAGCGGTTAGGGATCCAGAGAAAGGAACCTCCTAACTATACGAGTCGTGTCCAGAAGTACCGCTTTTTGAATCAAATCCTTGATCCAGCCGTTTATCGAGAGCCTCCTAAGGTGTTGACCGAGGTTTGTGGCTATTAAGCCATTGGCTGACACGACTATCGGTACAATGAACGCGGAGTTCAATTTATTATTTATTTATTTAAAAATTTATGTACACACACAAAATAAAAGATTAGAAGAAGGAAACAGAAAAATAGGTACAGAGGTGGTGCTTATTTCTAAAGAAATCTCTTCCAGCATACCTGCGGAAGGAGAGTTGGAAGAAAATAGATAACCGTTTGTAATAGTAATAGGAAAATAAGTACATACAAAATAGTTATCAATAAAATAATATAACAAGCGAAAAAAGATATATTATTATTATTTTTGTCAGTAAACCATCACCTATTTTCTTTACTTTTTCTTCCCCAGCATACCTGACTGCTCAGAACCTCAGTGCCAACCAGTTCCGCGCCCTCTGCCGCAACAACTCACTGGCTGCCAACCCTGGAGTCAACATCGATGATGCCTGCCTCCTGGCCTACGTTGTGGATGCTGAGGTCGTCACTAGAACGTGAGTTTAAGAAATTCTAAAGGGGTGACCAGATGGTTGCAAACCAACGTCCCAACCAAGGTGCCTTGCTGGTTTCAATCCGTGTAGACAGCAGTTGTAAACCATGACCTTCAATGCCCTTGGTTGGGAGGCGCGTTTTCCCATCCACCGAACGTGTTGGCGCGTGGTTTACATCCATGTAGCCGCAACACAAACCAAACACTTAAACCAAGGTGGCCTTGTTTGGAACGCTAGTTTGCAACTGTCTGGTCACCCCTTTACTGTTTTAAAGTTTTTGGTGAACAAGTTACTAAATACGTAATGAGTATTACTAAAAATTGGAGATTTTACGATGGTGTTGGATATAGTTTTAGACTACACACTTGAAGAAATTTGGATTCATAATAATATAGACCGACCGAAGATTCGATTTCGGTCAGTTTGTCCAAAAAATATTGACAGACTAGTTCGTCAATGTATTTTATATTTTTAGGGAGGTTAATCATTGTCAATCAATGTAGAAGCACATTTTTTTTCAAGTTTTGTGAATGTGAAGTACCATGGAGGATTTTTATTAGGTTACAACTTGTTTGACATTACGAGCATGGCAGTTGAGGGTTTGTCATGCTCACTCAAATGTCTCGCTGATGGTGGCACGTGTTATTGGGTCATTCAGTTCCCTTCAAAATGGTTGAGCTGAGTGGGGCTGATGCATGCGTCATGCTCGTGAACGGCTGCCGTCAATTGAGACTGGTCATGCTCTTTGCTGCCATTGGCTTAATTTACTTTCTTTTTTTTTAATTCGTTTTTGTTTTTTAATTATTATTACTTATCTACATTGTGCTCACATACTAGAAGCGACAAGAAATATGTAACCAAGATTTGTGAAAAAGACGGATGAAAAAAGATTACACGTAGCGGAGATGAGAATGCTAAGATGGATGTGTGGTGTGACGAGAATGGATGAAGTGAGAAATGAGTATATTAGGGGAAGTTTGAAAGTGGCGCCAGTGACTGAAAAGTTGAAAAGGAATCGTTGGTCGTGGTATGGTCATGTGAAGAGGAGAGATGAAACGCATGTTACTAAAAGAGTTATGAGTTTACATGTGGATGGATGGAGAGGGAGAGGGAGACCAAAGAAAAGATGGATGGATTGTGTGAAGAGTGATATGAAAGAAAAGGAAGTTAGTGATAGTATGACGAGTGACAGGGCAGAATGGAAGAAAAAAACGTGTTGCGCCGACCCCAAATAACACGGGACAAGGGCAGGAAGATGATGATGATGATGAGTTCTCATTCCACAAACTCTACTTAGTTTGGGACTAGATGGCGCTGTGTGAAAGTTGTAACAAATAAAAATAACAGCCACTAAACTTCACTCGAAAGAAAAACCAACAAAAACTTCCTCGTTTTCATATTATTTTATTCTTTTTTCAGAAACGACCCTCTATACAACGCCTTGAACACTCTCTTCGACTCTCTGGACGCCTACTTCGGGTACACGGCTGCAAATGGCAACCAGTTGATCAATTTAGAAATCTTCTCTCCCCTGAACGGAGCCAAGGACTTACTCTTTAAAGACTCCACCATTGGCCTGACGGAACCCAGTGTCGCATCCAATCACGAGCCTGCTAAGAACTACATGGAACTGTTAAGACATTTGCAGGCATGCACGGGTACCGCTCCGCCTGTTCCTGGTCATGCTAGCCGTAACGTCTTTAGTCATTCTGTAGTCATTTTAATAATCATGGCATTTATGACGAAATTCGTCGTTTATTAGTCTATTTTTTTGTATGTGTTTCCGAACGATGGACATAGAGAATTGACTCTGCTTGTCCTGTTTAAGTATGAAGTGAATATGTGAAGAAAGAGATTGATGAAGCGAAGGTTCGCTTCATCAATCTCTGCAGAAGCAGGTGCTTCTAGTAAGTTTGCACTTCGTCTATCAGAAAAAGGAGAGCCATTATCTGCGAAATCGATTTGTCTCTTTTCACAGGAGTGGTCAACTTTGTGTGTCTCAGTCCATTCTTTATGTCTATGTTTCCGAACGTGCTAGTTTATTTTTTTAAGATTTTGGCAGTTGTTTTGGCGGGAAGCGTTTATGGTTGTTTTTATTTTCATGACAGCAATTCACAGGCAAAAAAGGTTATATTATATCTTTATTTCTAGTTAAATTAATAAAAAATACAGAGTACAATTTAAATAAAGGACTATTTTTTTTAATACGTCACTGTAGTATTGGAATACCTTAGGTACCTAAATTAAAAATGTTTAAAAAATTCTTACGTACAAATCCGGTAGGTAAACAATTAATTAATAATTTTGTATTATTACTAGTTTTAAGAAATAATTATGAGTACTTATTTTTATATATATAAAATATTTTTGTATGTGTATGCTCCCTATTTTGACCACACAGAGCTGGTCTTTAATTATCATCCAAAAATCCAAACTCAAGGTTTGCTTCAAAATACAGGGCCTCAAGTCTGCTATTACAATAGTGTCAGAATGGTCTATCATTGACTTCATAATTGTTGATTTTGACAAGTTTGCTATGTTACTAATATAATGGCGTCATTATGACTTTCCAATGGTCAACCACTGACACTCCATTGAAAGAAATGGCATAGAATAGTAATCTCGTACATATTGACAAATGAATGTCTGACGTATGCGGATAACTGCCAAAATTTTGACAGTTCCTTTGATCAGTGACCTACCATTAGAACGTCATGGTGCAGTCATTGCTTTTAAATTGTTTCGAGACAGCTCATTGACCGATCAATGATCGAACATTATGAATTATCAGATTACGAACTTTTAGCAAAATGACAATGGGATCGTGTTGGAATGACGAATTTATAAAAACAGCAGACTTGGGCCCCAGATCGTTGACGTGACTTATTATTTATTAGTTTTTCTCCGAATTTTCTAAATATTATGTATGAACAAATCAATGTAGGTAGAACTTACTAAATTTATTGTAGTATAAAAACAATTTGTTACCAATGTAGTTTCGTTTGTATTTTTGTGAATAAAATTAAACATTTTTATAAAATAACAAGTTGTTTTATTTCAATAATCCTACTCAGATATTTTGTTATATTTGAAGACTTTTTTTTATGTGGGAAAATCTAATGACATCTCCCGCCCTTGGGTGGAGCGCGAGGGCTGTCAGACTTTTACTGACTAAAAACCTACTCCTGTTCCTTCTTTGACATTGTTCCAGGGCCCTGGGGATCTCTTACGCATCACCCATGGCCTCAGTAGGCTTCGACCCTACTGGGCCCCTACGGTTGCTGACATCTTGAGGCGCGCGTGGAACACTACGCACCGTCGACGGCTTGGGCTCGGTCCGGACGAATACCGGACGGTCGGACGAATACCGGACGGTCGGACGAATACCGGACGGTCGGACGAATACCGGACGGTCGGACGGAGAGCTACCCATTACTCGCCGTCCGCATATTTGAAGGCTTATGAGCCACATCAGCAATGTTAATAGGATCGATGAGAGGATGTATCCTCTAAATTCGTTTTGCAATATGACGTCACTGTAGTAAGTGCAATAAGGCATGGTTTGTCGGATGAAGGGAATTAGACACTTGTTACAAATCAAATCACTTAATTTTAGCACTTCTCTGTAATCTTACTTTTAATTCTCATAAAATCAATCAGAATAGATAAATAATCTCACAATAATCGTAACAACAAAATAGGCAACACGATTAAGATACTCCACCGAACGCGTAGCGCGCACATGCGATTGCGATCGAGGCTCCGATCATAGTACTGCCCGTCTGTCGCCGATTTATATCGCAGTAGCGCTCGGTGTTGTGTCAGAATGTCGTGTGCCAGTCACGTGACACACGTTATTGGCACTCTAAGCAACTAGCGCCATCTCTGATATCTTTTGGAAATTAATGTAAATACGAAAGTGCCGTCATGTTTTTTTTCGTAGTTTAGCATTTAAAACGGTTTTTAAAATTACACATTAGGTCTGCTGGAAAGGTTTAAAGAGGAGCAACTGAAGAACACAGGTGGGTTTTAGGATTTTAGTCAGTAAAATGGTAAAAGTCTGACAGCCTCTCGTTCTACCCTAGAGCATGAAAAGTCATATGAAAATTTCCCATCTCAAAAATAGTAGGTACCTGTTTACCTAATAACACTAGCTTTCTCATAAATTTAATTAAATAAACAAAACAAATGCAAAACATAGTGCACATACGCATAAAACGTTATGAGAAAACATTCACAATTCTTTAGGTACAGCTAAGGAGTGGAATTCCCTGCCGGAGACTGTGATAAATGATATTTATTTTGCAAATAGGTTTTTTTAAAACACTTTTACACGTCATTTTTTTCAGCCAGTTTAAACTAGAGAAGACAAAGTCAGGGGTCCATACAGCAAACATGTAATGGTCAAATCATATGAGAACCATGCAGATTAGTGTCTGAGATGGTCTTTTGATAAAAAAACCACACAGATTTGAATGGACCTGTCCAGTCAGTGCTAGCATTTTTCAGTATTCTTATACAGTAATAGCTCAACTTAGGACTACTAAGGAGCTCAACGATTTGACGAACAATACCAAGGAAAGGACATTTGGGTAGGCCGCAGATATACTCAAATTGCCAGACATACGTTAAAATAATTGAAAATAAAAAAAAATATCCACATAGTCTTCATGTTCACAATTAAAAACTGTGTTTCCTGATAGCTACAACCTAGGGGCAAGTAAAGAGTGAATAGGTTACTTCTAGGCAAGCGTGCTCCATTGTCGGCCAGATCATCGCTTACCATCAGGTGAGAGTAGTCAAGCGTATTAAGCTTATCAACAATAAAAACAAATACATACCTATCTCCTGAAACAGCCATGTCCAGTGAGGACCTGCGTCAGGCGGAAGAAGAGGACGTCGTGGTGCCTCTTTAGCCACTCCTCAAAGAAGGGACTTAGGGCCGCGATTGTGACGTACTAAGGCTTTCAGTCTCAATACATTTTCGAGACTCAGATAGTTCTCGGGATTCCCGGTAAAAACGAGACTTTTGAGACTGGTTAAAAAGAAAAAGAATTATATTCAAATGCAAAGGCAATCAATTCAAGATTATTATGAAAAAAAAAACAATTCACAATATTATAGAAATGTGTCTCAACTGACATCGTCCGTTCACGGACATGCCGCGTATATCAGCATTACTTAACTATTTTGAAGAGAACCGACTAACATTTGAGTGAGCATAGCCTAGGATGGTTTAGCTTGACTTATCACACTGCATGTTGTTACTAGGGCTTTCAAATACCGGATTTTTTTTCAATACCGGTATACACCGATATTTGTTTGATCTATACTGTGATTACGGTATTGACCACAAGTTCAATTAGGATAATAATAAATAAGCCAATAAAAGTATGTTTTTATTTTCGAGACAGGCTTTACTAATGTTACTTTCTAAAAATAATAACATAAAACTTTCTTATTAGTAGGAATTATTAACTGTTACTACATCGTTCGCGTGCAAATTACGAATATTACTTACTCTCCTTGTTTGTGGTAATCGGGTAAAAAATATATACATATGTATTTTTTAATTCGTATAAAAATCACTTTTACACGTAGCAAACTTAAATATTAACTATAAATACTTTTATACTAAACCTAACTATGTACATATAATACAAAAACACAAAATGCACTCAGGCGTCGAAGTACCTACCAACTCCTCCACATCGCTATCATCCGAAAATGTGCCCAGAAGGCAGGCAGCATTGCCACGTTGAATGGCAATGCTAATTTTTTGGGCGAAGAACGAGCCAGCCCCCTCTGGTCATGCAAAGTGTCGATCAGTCGGCAAAAACTCGGTAAAAAATTATTTGCTTAGTTCGCAGATTTCACAAAGTCATATATGTAGGTATATATTCCTCGTTCGTTCCTAAAGAAATGCTAGGTTTTAATTTCATTCTTCATCTTGGCGAGGCAGTCAGGCTCAGAAATTACTGGGTCAATAAGAATTAGCCTACGTTACTCACTATAACTTTAGCTATATTATAATATATCCCAGTGAAAGTCTGTTAATTTTTTTTAACGGTTTTGAATACGTTCCGTGGTTTGAAATGCTGGTCCTGCGAGAAAATGAAATGTAATCTAAGTTACTTTACGTAACATCAGCTATCCGTAAGTGAAAGTGCCGTCAAAATCGGTCCTACCGTTTCGGGGACAGATAAGATAGGAAATTAAAGATCGCATTTTTTTAATCGCATTGGATGAGGCCGGTGTTTCCTAGCAGACTACTTTGAGAAGAAACACTGAAAAAAACTCAGGTCAGTCTCTTATAAAGTCATGCTACAGATATTTTAATTTTATTTATATGTATAGATGTTTAGATAATATATTTCCTACTACTTAAATTACAACAAACTGCAATAATATTATATCAATGTTTATAACACCGCAATCAAGGTATTGGCTCGTCAATATCGTGATTAAAAAACTGGGCAAGTGCAAGTCAGACTCGCGCCCTGAGGGTTCCGTACAAACTTACCTATGAAAACAGTACAATTCCCGAATTGAGTTACGAAGATTTTTCCAAATCGCAAAAAGTTTTTTTTTTTTGTGACGTAACTACAAATTTACAGTTTTCTAATTTTTACTAATACTTGTGCTATGAGACCTTACTCCATGCCAAATTTCAGGATTCTAGGTCAATGGAAAGTATGAATTTTGATTCCCTTGAGAGTGTCGAAATACACGTTTTTTACGACATAAACGGCCGTAACTCGTTAACTTAGAAGTATGGTTTTTCCACAGTTTCAAGGGATCGCAGACCTGAGTATATGGTTTTAATTTCAACTCGGTACCTCCAGGCGTTCCTGAGATAAAGGGTCTTGACAGACAGACAGACAGACGGACAACAAAGTGATCCTATAAGGGTTCCGTTTTAACCTTTTGAGGTACGGAACCCTAAAAAGACCAATAAATATATCCGGGATCACGGTATTACGTGATCCCGGAATACCGGTATTGAAAGCATTAGTTGTTACACACTCTTCAAAGAGAGAGAAGAAGGAAGGAAGGTCGAGGGAGGAGGGGGTGAGTGTGAGAGTGTTCGTTTGTTGTTCTTTAATAATAATAATAATATTCCACAACTATCACACAACGCCGTCTAGTCCCAAGCTAAGCAGAGCTTGTGTTATGGGTACTAGACAACTGATAAACATACTTTTATATTTCTAAATACATACATATTATATAGATAAATTACACCCAGACACAGAACAAATGATCGTGCTCATCACACAAACATTTGTCCTGGGTGGGAATCGAACCCACGACCTCGGCATAGCAGTCAGGGTCACTAACCACTAGACCAACAGGCCAGCTTTCTTTTAAGATTGCGTCATTTCGCAATCTTAAAACAAATTCACTGTTTTTCTTTTTTTCTTTCTTTCTCCGAATTCTACACCAGATCCTTAGCAACTATCGCCTCCACAATGCCCTCGATCTACACGCGAGGGGCACGTTTGTCCACGATAAACAATGTGCTATCTCTAAAATCATTTCAATCGGCTTACCGTTGATTTAATAGGGGAGAGTTGGGTACAGACGGACAGCGGGTAATTTTTTTTAAAGTGGGAAATCATCTAATGACTTCTCACACTCTAGGACGGTGTGGGAGAGCATTAACTGATTAAAACCACACCTATATTTATTCACCTATATTCAGGACTGATCTGTTGGTCTAGTGGTTAGTAGCCCTGACTGCTATGCCGCAGGTCGTGGGTTCGATTCCCACCCAGGACAATGTTTGTGTGATGAGCACGATTATTTGTTCTGTGTCTAGGTGTGATTTATCTATAATATGTATGTATTTAGAAATATATAAGTATGTTTATCAGTGGTCTAGTACTCATAACACAAGCTTTGCTTAGCTTGGGACTAGACGGTGTTGTGTGATAGTTGTGGAATATTATTATATTATATTCTTTGCCTTGCGACCAGGACCCCGGGGTTTCCTTTCGGGGGAAGTCAAACCATGGCCCCAGTAGGCTTCGGCCCTGCTCTACGGGTTTGCTGACATCTCTTTGGAATATTTCTATAAATATAGTAGCATTTTGGGATATAAACGCCAATACCTTTGCTGTTTATGAGTATTATTTATTTAGAAAGCCCTCTAAGTATTTGTACTTATTAAAAACTAGTGGTGTATACATATAAGTACACACAGGCTGATTATGTATGTTATCTATGTAAGTACAATATATACTTATATCATAAAGAGAAAAGATTTGTATTTTTGTTTATAATAAATAAACTCAAACTACTGCTGGGCAGGTTTTAAAAATTCTTTCCACCAGTCTGACGTGTGAATACAAGACACTGTATCTCAGAAATAACTATTTTGTGAAACCGGAATTTAAAACTTTTTTTGGTTTTTGGTACGTTTAAGTTTTTTTTTTTTTTATTAATGATAGGCTCGCGTTTGACCACCATCTCACCTGATGGTAAGCGATGATGTGGTCGACAATGGAGCACGCTTGCCTAGAAGTAGCCTATTCACTCTTGACTTAAAGACCCCTAAGTTGTAGCTATCAGGAAACACAGACTCCGGCAAGGAATTCCACTCCTTGGCTGTACGCATAATAAATGTGTTCTTAAAACGTTTTGTGCGTATGGGTGGGATGTCCACCATGTACCGGTGGCGCAACGCCGTACGTCTAGTGGTCCGATGATGGAACGGACTTGGCGGAATTAGATTGTGCAATTCCAGTGCACACTCCCCGAAATGTAAACGATAGAAAACCGATAGGCCAGCAACTCGGCGGCGATGTCCAAGGCTTTGGAGCTTCGACTCAACAAGTGCATCATTGCCAATGATCCTCTTGGCTCGCCTCTCAATCGACTCTAGCGCATCAAGCTGGTATTTGGCAGACCCGTCCCAAAGATGAGAGCAGTACTCCATACACGATCGAACTTGCGCTTGATAAAGTTTTAGCAACTGTTCCGGCGTGAAGTACCGTCTGACCTTCACGAGGATTCCCAGCTTTTTTGCTGCCAGTTGAGCCTTTGCTTCAATGTATGGCCCAAAGTTGAGAGTTGACGTCAGCGTAACGCCAAGAAGATCAAGATGATTGGTTATTGGCACGGTCACACCTCGGAAAGATGGAGCCGGGTGGAATTGACTCCGTTTAGCGGAAAAAAGACACGCTTGGGTTTTAGTTGCATTGAACTTGACCAGATTGGCATCGCCCCAATCGGAGACCGCCTTCAAGGACGAGTTCAAGCGTTCAACCATAGCCTCTCGGGATGACTGGATCTGTGACCCACTAGCGCGTGCGTCAGCCACATATCTCTCGGCAACAGTGCTGTCGTCTGCATACCCAAAGATACCGGGTTTAAGTAAGTCATTTATGTGCAGCAAAAACAGTGTTGCCGAGAGTACCGACCCCTGAGGGACCCCGGCATTAATATCCATTTGACCGGACGAGCAGCCATTAACGACCACTCGGATGGATCGATCCCTCAAGAAGTCTGCGATCCAATCACACAGACCAGTGGGTAGACCGAAGGAAGGAAGCTTAGCAATGAGGCTTTCGTGCCAGACCCTATCGAAAGCCTTCGAGATATCTAGGGAGACGGCAAGCGCTTCCCCATGCTTCTCGATGGCTTCGCTCCAGATGTGAATGGCATACGCTAGAAGGTCCCCAGTGGACCGATTTTGGCGAAAACCGTATTGCCGGTCACTGAGGATGTCGTTAGCTTCTAGGTATGCCAGAAGTTTCTTGTTTAGCACCCGTTCCATACTCTTACAGAAGACGGACGTAACAGAGATGGGTCTGTAGTTTGCCGGGTCAGCTCGACTGCCCTTCTTGGGCACAGGCTGCACGTTAGCTTGCTTCCAAGCAATCGGCACTTTTCCAGTCTCATATGAGATGCGAAATAGGCGTGTCATGATCGGAGACAATTCAGGCGCACAAGTTTTAAGCACAATTGCTGGTATCCCGCCGGGGCCACTAGCTTTGTTCACATCGAGATTACGCAGGACCCTACGAACGTCCTGTTGATGGATACGAACGTCTGACATCCTCGTCGCGCATCCATCAGGAGAAACAGGTGGCCGTAAGTAATATTATTATAATATTATATTATGTGTTAGGTACCATATTACTTCTCCTTATATTTCTTCTTATTAGTATTTTAACGTTCTATGCAGCTATGTACACTTTAAAACCACACTATCATTACAATTAGAATTAATTAAGTAAACGTGTATTATCGCTATAAAACTTAAAGAAATGTTCCCGATTGTTTGAACAAAACACTGTATGTTTAGTTTAGTCACATAGTATTGGTTTTAAGTTCTAAGTCTGAGAGTTGTTGTGATGTTGTTTATTGCTTTGTGACAATTTCAATAATAGTCTATTACGGTATCCACTCATTTTTATTGTTCTTACACAGTATAACACAAACTTATCAAAATTCGTAAACAGAACGCAGCGTACGCGCTATCGATCATAACACTGCCCGCGCGTCCGAGCAAGAGCAATGAGTCACGACTACTAACCGTTGAGCTCTCGCCCACTTGCCCCCTGTGTATCGTACACCCACTACGTGTAGGTACATGTAACCACGCGCGACGTCTTTTTTATTTTTTTTTTTATTTTCGGGTGGGAAAATCATCTACGGTTTGTTTGGTTTAAGAAAACACTATCTCAGAATTTTAACTAAATTAATTCAGCTAAAACACCGTAACTTCAACTACAGTGTTAAGCAATAACAAACAATAAATTTAACTAAAATACCACTGTATTTTAGTTAAATTTATGGTTTGTAAATTTGTAGTTATGTTTGTATAGTACGTACAAAACACTTTGTATGTGCTTATATCTCCTTCTACGTACTATAAAAAAAAATATTAATATGGTAACTGTCCCGAAATAATCTAATGAGCGCTATTAAAGCAAAACACTGTAACTCGAGTTACAGTGTATTGGATTTGCACGTCAGCAGTAGCATGCTACTTTATCACAGAGTGACAGCCTTCTCCTCCTCCTCGAGTCGTATTCCTCGTATTCATCGTAGGGTCGTGAAGTTTCCGCTAGATTAGCTCCTTATTGATGGTAACACAGAGTGATAAAATTTAGCTATTTATTTATATCCACTACTTTATCGCAAACGAAGCCCCTGGCAGAATCTTTATATTAATTAGAATTTGACTTATTTTTTAAATTTGACTTGAGTGTTCCAAACAACCCTACTCGCCCCTATATTATTATAATCCTTTATATTTGTTTGATAAGACTTCATCTTGTTTCATTCCGTTGTACTGTGGCTCACTTCCTCGTAGCCCATGGCTGAAGACGCCAGGCTCTAACTGAAGAAGCAGAAATCAAAAGTGAAAATATAAAAAAAATAGTCATGGCTGATGACCGGAGGGATAGTAAGGCCGAAGGTCCTGGTGACCGCAAGGGCAGCGTCTACGAGAGGCCGCTGGACCTGGATGACGTGCTGATAAACGAGCTAGGCCAGTTCGGCCGCTACCAGATGCTGAACTTGCTACTCGTCTCAATTCCCCTCATCATGTCGGCGTTCATGAGCGAGTTTATCTTCTCTGCTGCCGCCATCCCGCACAGGTGCGTATAGACTTTTAACTAGGTATATCTGGTTGCAACAAATCAAATTTTCCTCTACTTCTGTCCCGTTCTGACACTTAGAACCCTCATTTACTATGCTTAGAGAGAAAGAGAGTGTGTTGCTGAGCACCTCGCTGATTCCGCCGCATGCGGTCGCACTCCCGCTCTCATTGTAGAGACAGATCAACACTTAATAAGTTACAGAAGCATATAATTAGCCTTATATTACCCACTGCTGAGACTCAAGCCTTCCCTCTCTTAGAGAGGACGCTTGAGTTTTAGCCCCCGGCTCTACGGCCCCTTGGCCGTAATCCAGCATGCGGGCCCAGTGCAGGTGCAATAGAAGAGCTATGCTCGGAGATGCGTGATTGTGTTAGGAATAAAGATATCCGCAAGAGAACCAAGGTTATCGTCATAGCTTGAAAAATCGCCAAACTTAAGTGGCAGTGGGCACGGCACAGCTCGCAGAAAAGGTCGTAGGGGCCGAAACTTTCTGGAGTGGCGACCGCGCACCGGAAGATGCGTTCGAAGACCTCCCACAAGACCGATGACCTCGTGAGGGTCACGGAAATCCGATAGATGCGAGACGCACAGGACCGTTCGTTGTGATGAACTTGAGGGAAGCCTATATCTAACAGTGGACGCCTTTCGGCTGACATGATGATGATAATAACAGAATTTTTTTTGTGTTTCGGCAATTTTCTAAGAGACTACGAGTAACTTATACTCATTAATTTTAATATATCCACAGATGTCAGGTACCAGAATGTGGAGAAACGAAGAAGAGCGAATATTTCAGTCCAGAATGGATCACAAACGCAATCCCAGCTGCGGACAACGCGAACGGATTTGTGTCGTGTTCCCGGTACGAGCCTGCCGGAGGAAACGGCACTCTGGACTACTGCCCTGCTGACATCTTCAATGACAATGAACAAGACTGTGAAGGATTCGTCTACGCGAGGGACAACTCCTGCGTTTATGATGTTGGTATTTTATTTACCTATTTATTTATTAATCTTCATGCAACATAAAGTACAAAGGCGGACTTAATTAATGCCTTAGGCATTCTCTACCAGTCAACCTAGGGTGGTGAAGAGATAATATGCATACTCGTAAAAAGAACATTTTATACAAAAAACAAGAGTAAAAAAAAGTATACATATAACTAAAATACACATACATATATATTTAAAATAATATATCTATATATACATATATATAAATATAAAGTAACGAAAGAAGTTTTGAGACGATTCTGCTATTGCTATTTGCTATGGAGCAAATGATTCCGCAACCTCCGCTAAAATGCATATCGACTTTCGGCCGTCCTGCCCCCCTAGCCAAGTTACGATCGTTTCGTTTGCGTCGAACGCCTCGAGTAGGCCACGCCTCCGATTCCTTTATTCTGACCACGTGACTGAGCGTTGAGATGACGTCAGAACAAAGGAATCGGAGGCGTGGCCTACTCGAGGCGTTCGACGCGAACGAAACGATCGTAACTTGGGTAGGGGGGCTGATATCGAGATGAAGCGCAAGGAGGAAGGATGGACCGTATCACAAATCACAAAGTAACACAAATTGAATGGATTTTTTTTTAGATGGGAAATCCGCCAATGCCTTCTCCCTCTCTAGGGCTTATCAGGAGGCGTGTCAGGCTTATACTAACTAAAACCCACTTCTATAATCCTTCTTTGCTTTGCATTCTAACACCCCGGGTTTCGCTTTCGGAAGAGAACATGGGTTCCTTGCCCTTAGACTTCGGCCCTGCTCTCTCTCTCTCTCTCAATCTCTTTAAGGCGTGTGTGGAACACTACGCGCTTCAAAGCTTGGTCCGGACCGTACGGCCGGACAGCGAGCAACCCATTGCTCGCTATCCGCAAGCCCATACCTACGGTGGCTGGAATTTGGGGTCGGGATTCCGGTGGCTGGGTCGTGAGGAACTCCGTTCCCTCACGCGTGCGGCCGTCTCCTTCGCTAGCAACTGCTTCACAGAAGGAGGCGGCCGCCTTTCATTCCTCCTCGCTCCGGACCATGGCCTGGGGCCCAAGTCTGCTATTTTTATAAATTCGTCATTCCAACATGATCCAATTGTCATTTTGCTAAAAGTTCGTAATCTGCTAATTCATAATGGTCGATCATTGACCGGTGTCAATGGTCTCGTAATAGAGTTGTGGTAGAATGACAATATTGAGCTTTTTAAAAGCAATGACTGCACAATGTCGTTCTAATGGTAGGTCACTGATCAAAGGAACTGTCAAAATTTTAGCAGATTACCGCATAGGTCAGATATTCATTTGTCAATATTTACGAGATTACCATTCTATGCCACTTCTTTCAATGGAGTGTCAGTGGTTGACCATTGGAAAGTCATAATGACGCCATTATATTAGTAGATTACCAATTTTGTCAAAATCAACAATTATGAAATCAATGATAGACCATTCTGACACTATTGTAATAGCAGACTTAAGGCCCTGTCCCAGGGTCAGCGGGGCTATTTAATTGCGTAACTCTGTTGACAGTTCAAGTGATGATCACTTGTTAACAATGTGCATCATTGAACTGTCAAACTGCTTGTTTCGTATTGCCTATCTTCAGTGACCAACTGCAGTGCCACCGAAACACGTTTTGACAGATGTTATTGTATCGATACTTTTAAAATTGCGATTGTGTAAGCTTTTGAAGCTGTATAATAGTCGATAAAATTTTAGAGTGGTCACAATAGGCACCGTAAATTTTTATAATTCACCACATTTCCACCGTAGTTTGTTAGTCACTTGTGTGATACGTAATACCAATTTTATGAAATTGTCAGTTGACAACTAAGTTTAGTGTGCAACGAATGCTAGTTGTCAACTGTTATTGAAAAAGTTAGCCAATAGCCCCCCTGGGCGAGAGGTCGCAGCCGCCGATCGCCCCTGAACGGTATACGTTGTGTGTCGGGTTCTATTCCCGCACGAAACAATTATTTGTATGGCACACAGATAGTGATACTGAGTCTGAGTGTCTTGTGAGTGAGTTTATATGTTTGTAAACGTATTCACGATATAGAATTAATTCCTAATGTAGAGCAATGTTTAAAAAAAAAAGATAAGATAAAATGGTATCACAAATTCAAAATAGGTCCTTGAGATAATCGGAAAATTTAAAATTAATTAATCGCATGCCTTTCACTTTACAATTTGATATTGTAGATTATTTTTATTTTGTAATTTGACATTTTTTTTTTCTATAAATTTTTGACATCAATATTTACTTTACTATGTATTACATTTTGTAAACTATATAAGTATTTCCTTTTATTATTGTGAACGTGAGGACTATGTTGATTGCTTTTTTTTTCCTTTTCAGTAATTTTAACGTATGTCTGGCAATTTGAGTATTTTCTGCGGCCTACCCAATCGTTCGTCAAGTCGTTGAGCTCCTTAGTAGTCCTGAGTTGAGTTTTACGAATACTGACAAATGCTTGCACTGACTGGACAGGTCCACTCAAATCTGTATGGTTCTTTCTTCAAAAGACCATCTCAGACAAATCTGCATGGTTCTCATGTGATTTGACCATTACATATTTACTGTATGGACTTTAAAAGAGACTTTGACCCCTGAGTTTGTTTCGGTGTTTCTTCTCAGGGTAGTCAGCTAGGAAACACTGGCCTCATCTAGTTTAAAATGACGAAAAAAAAATT
This sequence comes from Mythimna impura, assembly GCA_905147345.3. Taxonomy (NCBI): domain Eukaryota; kingdom Metazoa; phylum Arthropoda; class Insecta; order Lepidoptera; family Noctuidae; genus Mythimna; species Mythimna impura. The sequence goes on along the minus strand of LR990365.1, from coordinate 3,320,737 downwards.
GACGTTTAAAAGTGTTTTTTAAACCAATTTACAAAATAATTAATATCATTTATAATTTATCACTTCCTTATTTGACAAATCTTTCACATTTCGAACTGTTCGTTTATGGATTGCATACCTATAGAAATGAGGCGTGCTCAAATATTACCAAAGTTTGAAATAGTACATTTAGATACAAGTGCAGAAAGTTTGTCATTGCGACCGAGGCTGAATTCGCACGAGTCGTAGGGGAGTGAGCAGTGGTGGCCGAGCGGTAACAGACTTACAAGTTGTAGGTCGCGGGTTCAAACCCAGCCAGGCGCATTACTTTGTGTAATTTACTTCATCACCACTGCTCTCAAAACGGTGAAGGAAAACATCTTGAGGAAACCGGCATGTCCTAGAACTAAAAATTCGAAGACATGTGACATCCACCAACCCGCACTGGGCCCGCGTGGTGGATTACGGCTCCTTCCCTCTCCTAGAGAGGAGGCTTGATTCCCAGCAGTGGGAACATTAAAAGGCTGATTATGCTATGCTATTATTTTGTAATATCATACTCGTATTATTTCCTTTATTTACAATAACAGCCCCAAATCTATTTCCTTATGTTCAACCCATCCAAAGGTTGTCTGTAAGCAATCTCTTGTGCGATAAGATCGCCTACTATAAACTTGTTTTTATAAATTTTTATCCTGTTTTTATCAGGTGTATCTACAACAATAAAAAATGCATAAATAAATAAATTCTCACGTTCTCTACACCTATTTTGTGTGTCAATGGGGAACCTCAAGCGGCGGAAATATAAAAACCTTGTTGGAAGTAAAATTTTTTTGAACCGTTTGGGATTGCAACTCTCGGATCGCGAGGTCCGGGTGCTCACAAATTGTATAGAGACTGGTCGAAACGTCTTGTTGACACTTCGCGTGACCCAAGGGCTAGCTTTTAGGTACCTTGGACAGAGGATAAGCATTGCCATACAACGTGGCAAAACCAGTGTTTTGGCCACATCACCAGTCGACAGCGATGTGTAGGAGTTTTTTGACGCCATATTTTAGTTTTCTTGAATTAGTTTAGTGCTTTTATTATTATTATTTATTTATTTTCAAGTAATAGATACTCATTTTAGTTACAAATCATTAACACACAGACAATACAAATCAAAAATTCGAAGACATGTGACATCTACCAACCCGCACTGGGCCCCTCGTGGTGGATTACGGCCCATAGCCTCTCCTAGAGAGGAGGCCCGAGTCCCAACAGTGGGAACATTATTAGGCCGACTATGCTATGCTATGCTAATACAAATCATAAATTACATAAAATTTGAATTAAATTAAATTATAATAGTTATAATAGTAGCCCGTCAGACATTAAAATAATTGCATTAAATATTAAAATAAATTGCTTATAATTTAAATTCAACTAAATGTCATTATTACATTAAAATAATTTGACAGGCCTGTTGGTCTAGTTGTCAGCGTGCTATGCCGGAGGGCATGGGTTCGATTTCCACCCAGGACAAATGTTTGTGTGATGAGCACGATCATTTGTTCTGTGTCTGGGTGTAATTTATCTATAATTTGTATGTATTTAGAAATATATAAGTATGTTTATCAGTTGCCTAGTACTCATAGCACAAGCTCTGCTTAGTTTGGGACTAGACGGCGTTGTGTGAAAGTTGCGGAATATTATTGTTATTATTTATTAATGTTATAATTGCTTTAAAATTAAAGCTTTTAATCTGTCAGAATGAATAAAGTCAACCATTATTATTTTTGGTTTTACTGTAAGTAATTATAATTAGTTATGAAGCTAAAATAAATTTTATTTTCAGTTCGACCTCGGTTGTCAAGACTGGCTTCGTGTCTTAGCTGGTACACTCAACAGCGTGGGCACCCTACTGGTACTACCCTTTGCTGGTTACATCTCTGACACATTCGGAAGACGTGTGGCTCTCGTCATTAGTGTCACGAATCTGGCCATCTTCGGAATCATCAGAGCCTTTTCTGTAAACTACCCCATGTATTTGTCGCTACAGCTTCTACAGACCACGTTTGGGGCTGGAACTTTCAGCTCTTCTTATATCTTTGGTAAGTTAAATGTTCTTGAATATTTATTGCGTATTATAATATGCAGGAGTGGCTAGCCGTTATGAGGCCCCGGGCGGTAGATCTTCGCGAGTCACTTGACCTTTGTGCAAAGTATGTGAATCAAAACTGGGTATCTTTTATGATAGGTGAGAAATGCAAACGAGGAGGCCTTTTTCGCCCATGACACACTCAAAAAGAACTTGCTATTTCCGACTATTTTTAAACGCATTTGTAGGTAAGTATAGTTAGAGAGATATTTTTATTTTTATTCAGCTTCTTTTACGTCATAGATAATACGTAAGTCAAAGCAATTATTGCCCAAACATACTGTTTCGTGTTTTGGTACATTTTTACCGTTTTTTCAATATTTAAGTTTTTATTTAAACAGAAACCTTTTTCTAAGTGCGTGCGTGTAAGCGAACAATGCCTTTTATTAACCCTCCACCTTTACAAAAATGTTATGACATGGATTTTGAGTTAAAAATATAATAGAAGAGGAGAGATGAAACGCATGTTAAAAAAAAGGCTTATCAGTGTACATGTGGATGGATGTGGAGAGAGGGAGCCCAAAGAAAAGGTGGATAGATTGTGTGAGGTGTGATATGAAAAAAACTGGGCAAGTGCGAGTCGGACTCGCGCACTGAGGGTTCCGTACAAACTTGAAAGGTAAATCGTGGTTTACGATTTATGACGTATTAAAAAAAAACTGCTTACTAGATCTCGTTCAAACCAATTTTCGGTGGAAGTTTGCATGGTAATGTACATCATATATATTTTTTTACTTTTATCATTCTCTTATTTTAGAAGTTACGGGGACACACACACACATTTTACCACTTTGGAAGTGTCTCTCGCACAAACTATTCAGTTTAGAAAAAAATGATATTATAAACCTCAATATCATTTTTGAAGACCTATCCATAGGCTCTACTCAACACGTATGGGTTTGATGAAAAAAAATTTTTTGAGTTTCAGTTCTAAGTAAAACTAAACCCCCAAAATTTATTGTTTTTTTTTTTCTATTTTTGTGTAAAAATCTTAATGCGGTTCACAGAATACACCTACTTACCAAGTTTCAACAGTATAGTTCTTATAGTTTCGGAAAAAAGTGGCTGTGACATACGGACAGACAGACATGACGAATCTATAAGGGTTCCGTTTTTGTCATTTGGCTACGGAACCCTAAAAATGTATGACATGGATTTCGAGTTAAAAATATAATAGAAGAGGAGAGATGAAACGCATGTTTAAAAAATGGCCTAATGAGTAGGTATACATGTGGATGAATGGGAGAGAAAGGCAGCCCAAAAACAATGAATAGTTTGTGTGAGGTGTGATATGAAAAAAAGGGAATTAGTGATTTTTTTTCCGTTTGGAAAATCATCCAATGACATCCCCCGCTCTTGGGCGGAGCGGGAGATAGTGTCAGACTTTTACTGACTAAAAACCCACTTCTATTCCTTCGTTGCCTTTCGTACCAGGGCCGAGTCTTCCTTTCAGAATCAGACCTTTCAGACCCTGCTGGGCCCCTATGATTTCTGACAAATCCTTGAGGCGCGCGTGAAACACTACACGCCGTCGACGACTTGGGCTCGGTCCGGACGGTTACCGGATGGTCGGACGGCGAGCTACCCATTGATCGCCGTCCGCAAGTCCGCGGTGGCCGAAAATCGGGATCGGAATCCCGGCGGCTGAAGTGCGGGGGCCATTGCCTCCGGCGTGCACGTGCGGCCTCCTCCTTTGCTAGCATTACTGCTTCGCAGAAAGGGAGTTAGTGATAGCGTAACGGGTGACAGAACTGAATGGAAGAAAAAAACGTGTTGAGCCGACCACGAGTAACACGGGACTAGGGCAGGAAGATGAGAAGGATGCTTTATACCCCTCTCTCCTCTGTTTAGGGCATACTGCTAGTCTTTTTACACTTGCAGTCTATGGGTTGACTACACGCAGAGGGCTTACAGCGCCTTGCGGGTCCAATACAATAACGAATACAGGGCACTATTGAGGCTGCCGCGTCATTGCAGCGCATCGGGGATGTTTGCGGAAGCACGTACTGATGACTTTTATGCTATCGTACGAAAGCGTGTCGCATCCCTGATGGGGCGGGTGTGGGGCAGCGCCAACAGTCTCTTAAAAACCGTAGCGGATAGGACTGATGGCCTTATATTAAAACACTGGACGAGGACGCAAGTGTTATCCTCAAACCGTGCCCAGAAGTAGTGTTGTGTGTGTATATTAATTGTTATTTGATTTAATTATTACTATTGACATGCTTTATTGAATTTATTTATTTAATTGACAGAGATATATATGTACTAACAATAGTTTATAGGTTGTGTATGTCTTTACTAACCTTAATGGATTGTATTATCTTGAAAATAAATTATTATTATTATACATTTATTTATCTCAGCACCCTAAGGTCCTGGACCTTTGGAAGGCTTGCGAGGAGCCGAAACCAACTCGCAAAGGCCCTTTTAGACGCTTTTAATGGAAAGTGGTACAAACCGGTGATTATCCCTGTACGCACTATGCTAGTACATCCAAGGACAACCCCCGGTTGGTGGGAAACTATTGCGACATATGGAAAACTAAGATATAAGGCTATGGTTTTTGGAGTCTTAAGTGGACTGGTTACCAGGAAATATGTTAAGACTATGGCCCCTGCCTAAACAATGTTTTTAATATCCATCGACAAAAATTATTATTATTATTATACCTATATCACGCATCAACATCGTGCCATCAAGGATACAATATGACCTTTATTTCAGCTACCGAGTTCGTGGGCCCGAAGTACCGTGTGCTAACCAGCGCCACATGCACGTCCATGTTTGCCGTCGGCCAGGTCATCCTTGGCGGAGTGGCCTGGCTCATCGAACCCTGGAGATACATGATCTTAACGCTTCACATCCCATGCTTACTTATCATCTCCTACTTCTGGATCCTGTCGGAGAGTGTGAGGTGGTTACTGTCCCAGAAGAAGTATGACAGGGCAAGGATAGTGTTGCAGCGAGTGGCCAAACGCAACAGGACTACAATTAGTGAGAAGTCGATGGAAGCGCTGTGTAACCCACCAGAGCCGGTCAAGGTTAGTATTGGGAGAGGTTATATCAATTAGGTACTTACTAATTACTAAACAACAAAAAAACACAGGATTGGCGCCCAGACACAGCGACACAAAGGGTACTATTAAAATATACACCCCTATTTATTAATTAGTACAAAAAAAAATGGGGCTCTATCCGTACCCGTCACTGATCATATTTTTGTAGTCAAAAGAAAAAATAACTGGTCAAGTGCGAGTTGGACTCGCGCACTGACGGTTCCGTACAGACTTATCTAATGTAAATAGTTAAATTCCCGAATAGAGCTTTAAGATTTTTCCGAATCGCAATTTTTTTTTTGTGACGTAATAAAAAAATTAATGTTTTCAGATTTATTCCTATATCTATACTATATGACCTTGCTTTATACCAAATTTCAGGATTCTTGGTCAACGGGAAGTACCCTATGAATTTTGATTCCTTTGAGAGTGTCGAAATGCACGTTTTTTGCGACATAAACGGCTGTATCTTTTTTTTTCGTTAACTTAGAAGTTTGATTTTTTTACAGTTATATGGGACCGCACATATTAGTGTATGGTTTTAATTTCAACTCGATACCTTGACGCGTTTCCGAGATAAAGGGTCTTGACAGAGAGACAGATAGACGGACGGACAACAAGGTGATCCTTTATGGATCCCGTTTTTTCCATTTGAGGTACTGAACCCTAAAAAAATGAAATCACAAAATTGTCACGATGTCATAATTGGTAAATTCATAATAGAATCAATCATTCATAACAATTGCTACTAGAAAATACTACACGCAGTGTTTTTCCATTTTGATCGTCATTTATTCATAATCAATAGCCTGTACAATATTTCCATAAATTGAGTGACATTTTGGGATATAAAGAAACGCTAATAACTTTGCTGTTTATGAATATTATTTATTGAGACTTTACTTAAATAATAACAAGACCTTTTCTAACAAGCCCTATAAGTATTTGTATTAATTAAAAATTAGTGGTGTATAACATTTATATTTAAAATAAACATCCATAATATTATATACTAGATTCTGGCAGCGGCTTTGCCCGCGTGAAAATAGGATTTTCTATACAAACTTTGGACCCCCGTTATCCCCTTAGGGGGTAAATTTTGGAAAATCCTCTCTTAGTGCTCGCCTACGTCATAAAAGGAACCTTTGTGCAGAATTTCATGTTCCTAGTCCCAGTAGTTTCGGTTGTGCGTTGATATGTCAGTCAGTCAGTTTCTCCTTTTATATATATAGATTTAATATAAAATATACCTATATTAGCGGCCTCTACAAACGTTGTCCTGGCCGAGAAGTGACTGTTTGTCAGAATAAAATTTGAGAACCAGTTCCAATTGTATTTTCAAACCGTGCAGGGATCCACTCAAATATACACACAAAGTTTCATCCAAATCGTTCAAGCTGTTGAGGAGGAGTTAAGTGACAAACAAACGTACAGAAAGAATGTTCAGTCAGAGTTACTGAATCAATTCTTGCTATTTTTAAAATAGGTAATTTTGTAGAATAAATCTTGATAAATCATGACAAATCTTGATAAATCTTGATAAATCTTAATAAATCTTGATAAATCTTGATAAATCTTGATAAATCTTGATAAATCTTGATAAATCTTGATAAATCTTGATAAATCTTGATTTCGTCATTAGCGTATGTGTTTGCGTGCGCAGATACTAGTAACGATACGCTAACAAAGTAGTGCATCGATTCCCATAATATACATTTCAAGAGTAACTAATTTCTTCAAAAAAAGACACAAAATTTTACCTAAGTGCATTTAGAATTTAAGAGGGTTTTCACTCGCCTATCGTCAACATCGAGCATGGTTTAAAAGCTTGTTACTTCATCTAACGCAATCCAACGCGATGTTTGACGAAAAGGCAAAGCGAAAAAAGAGAGAAAACGCCTGAAAACTCTGTTAGCATTCGGTAATTCCGTGATTTACTCGAATATTTTACAAAACTTGTTCCAGGAAACACATGTCTTTTTAAACCCTTAGAAGTTTTAGAAAAAAATTCATCAGAATCTTGATTAAATTTGCAAGGCTGCTATTGTTATACTTTTTTGAATTTTTAAATTTTTGAGTAAATTATGAAGTGTCAAAGTTCATGCAAAATAGCAGATTATCATCTAGGCCTTTACTGGATTAGTTTTACACAAATTTATAAATTGATTTCAATATCCACAAGCCTAGATAATATCCACAAGATGTAGGTACGTCATAATCGCGTAAGACCGGGCAAGTATGAAAAACAGTGAAAATGTATGTCGAGTTGCATCCCCTTAACCTTTTGAGTGCGTAATTAGAGACACAATAGTAAGACAATGGCGCGTGAGCGCCGGCGTTAATGCGGGGATCAACAGCTTACGTAAAACGGGGTCCTATCTGAAAACCAGCGCTAGGTGTCTGACGCCCAGCAATTGAGTTCGCGACCCTTTCGTTTGTTGCCCATGCGTCGAATAAATCCTATATGTTAAATTTTTATGATTGTAAATAAAGCGGAATTACAGTTTTGCCATACATTGCTAGTATATCATTTTTTTTTCTTTTCGCCAAAAGTGAAACCTAGGCCATAATATTAAAGGACTGTATGAAAAATCAATAGCAAAAAGAATTATGCCTACTAACCGAAACCAAACGAAGTTAGAGATTGTTATTTAGTAGATTGCTACAGTTTTTTATCAGGCGTTATTTTTATTAAATAAAAATACTCCGTGTCTGATATTTTAAGTTTCCCATTGTTAAATATAGTTTTGGTGGGTACGCAACTACGCATTAAATAGTGTCAATCACTATCGCAACAATAACGCGTATCTTTTCGATTCGTTTATTATTTTGTTTTCTAGTTTTAGTGATGTAAAACTGCGAGTTTGAAAACAATATAACAGGAACAACCAACTTAATCTGTTTCATCAATAGAAATCTCAAAATATTACGTATTATATTCCCATTTCATTATAATATAAGGAAAATAGGTATCACCTGACAAAAATATACTAGCAATGCTAAAGGTATCTTCGTTCGGTTACGGTTTAAAGACGTAGTTCTTTTTGCTATTGATTCCTCGTATTGGCCTCTAAAATATAATCTAGGTTTCATTTCCGGCGAAAAGAAAAAGTAAATCATTCCAATAGTTGCATTAGCTTTTTAAATTTGGATGTATAAATCTGTACATTATTCCAGTTTCATGTTGCATATAAACATTTTTTAAATTTGTTTTACTTCCCTTCAATTCTAAGTTTCTCTTTCTTTAAGCGTCTCTTTTTGAATTTTATCAACGCACGTATTTATTGATATCTTTTCTATTTGTAGGTGGTAGATGACGCTGATGTCCCCAACCTCTTCACCGCCATCTTCCGTTCCCGCGTGCTCTTACGGCGCATCTGCACCACTCCCGTCTGGTGGATCACCACTACCTTCGTCTACTACGGGCTCTCCATCAACGCCACCAGTCTATCTGACACCATGCATTTGAACTACATCTTGACCTGTGCCATTGAGATCCCCGGCTTCTACACCGCTGTCCTCGTCCTGGATAGGATAGGCAGGAAGCCTACACTTTCTGGAGGCTATCTGTTCTGCGCTGCCTGTAATATCGCCTTCGCTTTCACTCCAAATGGTAAGTGTTGTCTAACTCAATCTATCTATCATCATCATCTTCATTTCAGTCGAAAGACGTCCACTGTAGGACATAGCTGACCTCTCCTAAATTTGGCCATAATGACCGGTCCGGTGCGTCTCGCATCCATCAGATTCCCGTGACTGTCACCAGGTTATCGGTTCAGCTTGTGGGAGGCCTTCCAACGCTGCGTCTTCCGGTACGTAGTCACCACTCCAGAACCTTTCGTTCGTATCGACCATCTGTTCTACGAGCAATGTACCCTGCCCACTGCTGATTCTTCGGGCTATATTAGTAGCCTTGGTTCTCCAGCGAATGGATGCGTCTCATATCATATAAAGTTATTTGGTATATTTTAATTTCAATAACATTCACAAGATATAATAAACATGAGATATATCAACTGTTGAAATAATTTCTTTACATATAAAATTTATATAGGGTGACTGGTAATTAGTGACCGATACTTAAACACGTGATTGTACTCATGATCACAAACAACTTTCCCAAAGAAACTTTTTTTTTTGACTTTTTGAATACTATTTAACCGAAACATGTAGGTACCTACACTGATTACGTACACCGGTGGGTTTGCAAGCCGCGCGGGTGCTCTATCACTATTGTAGGTAAGGTACAAAAAGTACATGAGACAACGACCTTACAACACAGCATACAGCTGAGCTGTCGCAAACTCGAATTTCAAACAGCTGTTTTGTTATTGTAATAAAACTAATGAGTATATAAAAAAGTTTCTTTGGGGAAGTTGTTTGTAATCATGAGTACAATCACGTGTTTAAGTATCGGTTACTAATTACTAGTCACCCTATATACTCTAAAACTTGTTTCGTATAACGTTATTGGATATAAATTTTATTTAATCGAATATCATTAGGTCTATCGTTTAAAATATGTATATATTTGTTGTAGCTGTATCGTATAACACACTGTTAGTATTACAAGTTAGCACGGCGTATTGAAAAACGTTTATTATTAAACGCAATGGCGAGCGAACGAAGCGATCATGTATGTGGGTTAGGTTAGGTTAGACCAATGACCGTTAAAGCTCGAAGACGAGCGAGCGAAGCGAGAAAATGCGTATAAACATAGTTCCAAATAAGTACATTACAAAGACGTGGACCAGAATAGAAAATAATGAATGTACAGAGTCTATTTCACAGTGTTCTTCTATAAACATCATAAAAAAGAAGCTATATGTATATAAAATGAAAGTAAACCCATTAATAAATGATACGATTGTAAAACACTAACTAATGTAAATATTGCAAAAATAAGTAAATTAAAATCAGTTAATCAGCTAGCATTGAAGCTAACAAACTTGGTCTTCAACGTAGTCCTCCATTTTATAATATGGTTTTATTCGAAGGACACTATTGATGTGGGTTTTGAACTATGGATAAGTATTCTATATCTATCTAGGTTATCTTCTAGAGCCGAAATTAAACATTAACTTTACATAATAATATGACATTGACGACTATTTAAATGCCTTATTTCCTATAGTGATAATGTTTACAAAACAATGAACACTATCGTACATAAAAATCTCAAGAAACCGATAAATGCACTAATTATTCATTTCATGTGTTTGTTATCATAATCTGTCTTGATTGATTAATATCCAATTATATCAAAACAGAGATTAAAAAAATTAAAATAAATAACAGATTAAAAAATATTATAGTAATCTATGATTTTATCTTTCACGATTATTTCAATCAGCTATGTTTAAATTTAAATGCATTTGTATTCAAATTTAACACGTGTTAATCAGCGTTTTATAAAAAGAAAGCTACTTATATCGATAAATACCTGAGCTGCGATAAAATACGTACCTACTATTGTTTGTGGGAAAACAAAATTCAAAAAAATCAGTTCTAGCTAACTATGTTTTTATTTCACACTAGCTGACTCGGCGAACTTTGTACCATCTAAAGCCGGTTGCAGACCGAAAACTAAGCTATGCCAAGCAAGCTAGGCTAAGCTAAGCTAGAAATAAATAGCGTGCACACCAACAGCTAAGCCAAAGCTCAGTCAGTGGTGCGTAGTTCAATAAGACGGACGTCGCTCGCCATGAATATAATCGATTGTTTAACAGTTTCAATAAATTGCTCCATAATCGTTACTAAACGACCGTGCGTACAACAAAGAACACTGGACAGCACTGGCGAAGGATGTGCAAAGGGTGCTTAGCTTAGCTTGCATAGCTGACGCAGTTTTCCATACTTGTGTGCAGACCGCAAACTATGCGAACTAAGCTATGTGAGCTAACTAAAATATGCGAAGCTAAGTTAGTTGTGTATGCCGATGCGCAGCTACACGAGCTAAGCTAAGCCCCTCCCGCTACCCCGCACACCCTTTGCACATCCTTCGCCAGTGCTGTCCAGTGTTCTTTGTTGTACGCACGGTCGTTTAGTAGCGATTATGGAGCAATTTATTGAAACTGTTAAACAATCGATTATATTCATGGCGAGCGACGTCCGTCTTATTGAACTACGCACCATTGACTGAGCTTTGGCTTAGCTGTTGGTGTGCACGCTATTTATTTCTAGCTTAGCTTAGCCTAGCTTGCTTGGCATAGCTTAGTTTAGCCTTGGCATAGTTTAGTTTTCGGTCTGCAACCGGCTTAACAGTCAATTGCGTGTGGTGTGATATTTTACTTCTTGAACACTTTAAATTCATACATCTTCTATACCTTTACATAAAAGCGAAATACCACTCACTGATTAATCACGAAATCTCAGAAACTATAACACCTACAAACTTAAAATTTGGCAGGTAGGTTCCTTATAGGGTGTAGACATCCGCTAAGAACGGATTTACCGAAATTCACCCCCTAAGGTGATGAAACGGGGGTCCAAAGTTTGTATGGAAAAACTGACTTTCACGCGGGCGAAGCCGCTGGCAGAAGTTAGTCTTTCGATATAGTCAACCGATTCGATGAAACAAAGTGTAAGTAACATATCAAGTTACACACAATTTTAATGTATAAAAGTTACCTAGATACATCGATTTCGTATATTTTACGTGATGCGCGCACAACTGTATAGAAAGGAGATAAGCCTACATGGGCACTTATAAAACGTCAGAACTTAGTGCACGGTTACAATTGGTCGTTTCCTATGGAGAAGAACGGACAAGAAACTCATGGTTACTCTTTAAAAAAGAAACTGGGGAAGTGCGAGTCGGACTCACGCCCTGGGGGTTCCGTACAAACTTACCTATGTAAACAGTTCAATTTCCGAATGGAGTTTTGAAGTTTTTTCCGAATGGCATTTTTTTTGTTGTGACGTAACAACAAAATTACAGTTTTCAGATTTATTCCTATACCTGTGAAATCAGAACTTGTTTTATGCAAAATTTCAGGATTCGGGGTCAACGGGAAGTACCCTATTAATTTTGATTTCCTCGAGAGTGTCGAAATATACGTTTTTTGAGACATAAACGGCCGCATCTTATTTTTTCGTTAACTTAGAAATTTGATTTTTTCACAGCTTCAAGAGACCGCAGACTTGGTTTTAATTTCAACTCAATACCTCCACGCGTTCCCGAGATAAAGGGTCTTGACAGACAGACAAACAGACAGACGGACGGACAACAAAGTGATCCTATAAGGGTTCCATTTTTTCCTTTTGAGGTACGGAGCCCCAAAAATGATTGCTATTATCTACGATATTTCCTTATTATAATGTTAATAGGTATGTAAGGACAGTGTAGACCAGTCAAATAACCCCTCCCGTCAGTGTCAGACTTTTACTGACTATAATCCACCTTCAGTTGCCATGGAAGCTTTTCCGAACAATCCGGCAGCCCCGAGCGATAAAATACATATCACACTGAATAACAATAATGACTTATACGTATCAACAAATGATTGCTTTCATAAGATAAATTTAATTGATGGATATGTCACGGACGAAAGCCGCAGGGGGCACTATCTATGTAAATCCTTTGGTTTTTCCAAAGAATTAAAAAACAAACTAATTAAAATTGAAGATTGAGGTTCGCGAGCATTTTCGTAAGAAGTTGGCAGTATTCTCTGTTTGTCGATTAGGACTAATTTTTTATCGAGTACTTACTTATATATATTGTGTTGCATCTGCAATTCATTTGTATATCTTTTTCATATTTACCTTTTTTCTCATTTTTATTGCACCTACCACTTTTTGTCTCTGCCTCACCCAAAGGTTGACTGGTAGAAAATGCCTAAGGCTTTATGTGCATACATACATAATAAAATAAACTTTGTTATGATTTTATAATATAATAATAATAAATTATTTTATTCGGACAACCAAGGAACCATTTTTGTTAGTAATTTATATGCTAAAACTTAAACACTGTTTTAATAAGATTTTGTTTTGATTTGTTACAGATCTTTCGACGCTGCGGCTCATCATTTACCTATTAGGAAAGTTCGCTATCTCCATGGTGTTCACGTCGCTGTACCTGTACACGTCAGAACTGTACCCGACACAGTACCGTCATCGTCTGCTCGCCTTCTCTTCCATGGTTGGTAGAATCGGCTCCATCATTGCACCACTTACGCCAGTACTGGTAAGTAATTGACTCACCTCAAAAATTGGTATTTGCGGAAAATTAACACGAAAATTTTCAAAATTTACCTATAGTGTTGATAAGCATTAAATGGATCTTCCCCGTGTTTCTTTTTTACTCATAATTCGGCCTCTTTTTAACCATAGTACTAGTGGGCCTTTTAAAGATTTTTCAAAATTTTCAAGGGTTTTGAATTGGGTCACTTTCATTCTAAGGGTGCCATATTAGGTCACATTTTTGGAAACTGATCCAGCACTGCTATATTTAGCATGTTTTTAGCTAAGTAGTCGATTTTTATTGTTATTGTATTTAAAACAGAAGTGGACCAAGTATCGAGTATTGTGGGACCCCTACCTTCATTAAACACTCTGACTATATATTATGTCCTTTTATTACTATGTTTTGTGGTGGCCGAGGGGTAACGGCCCAGACTTACAAGTTGTAGGTCGCGGGTTCAAACCCAGCCAGGCGCATTATTTTGTGTAATTTATAATTTCATCATCACTGCTATCAAAACGGTGAAGGGAAACATCGTGAGGAAACCGGCATGTCCTAGAACCAAAAATTCGAAGATAATGTGACATTCACCAACCCGCACTGGGCCCACGTGGTGGATTAAGGCCCATTCCCTCTCCTAGACAGGAGGCCTGAGTTCCAGCAGTATATTAAAAAGGCTGGTTATGCTATGCTATGCTATAACGTTAACCATGTTTCTCATCAACAGATGGATTACTGGCCCGGTATACCGTCACTAATGTTTGCTGGCATGGCCTTCCTCTCCGGTGTCCTCGTGCTTACGCAGCCAGAGACCCTCGGCACGAAGATGCCTGACACCCTTGCGGAAGCAGAGGCTGTCGGCACTCCTGAGTCGAAAATACGAAGAAACTGACATAATTTTTATAAATGGAAAAAACTGATTTTAGGAAATACTGCACTCAGTTATGTGTTACCTTTTAAAAATTACCTATTGCATTATGAGTTTAAAAAGAATGACGTTTTAGTGCTTTTGTAAGAGCTATATGGTGTCCAAAAATAGATGGCGTTGCTGATAACAATAACAATTTGCAATAGAAAATAAATAAGAAATATTGAAATTTTTGTATCGACATTATCCATCTAAAATTTATATAAAAATGTGTTTTATGAGTTATTTATTTATTAAAGGTACCAGTGTACCATAATTATTCATGTAAGTAGCCAAATATAAAAATAGTCACATGTCTAATTATACTATAGTCACCTAGATAATTATAATTAGTAATTAGCGTATAATTTTAATAGGGAATTGGCATGCGAGTAGAATAAAAAATACATTTTGACACAAGTGGAGAAAGTTTGTCATTGTGACCGAGGTGGAATTCACCCGAGCCGTAGGTGAGGGTATTATGGAGCCGAGTACTGTAGTGACAAATTTCCACGTGTATCAAACGACGTTTTTCAATACACTTAAGAAGATATAAATAAACGGGCATTGATGCGCGACTCGTGGTAGTCGCTTAATGCCGAACCTAATACGATAAATACAATTAATTGTGGCGGGGGTGATCTCGCACACTTTTCCGCACTTGTGCGGAAAACAGTAAATTGTGTGTTTAAAAGCGATAGGTATAAGAGCTGATTTTCGAGCAAGTGTATTGAAAATTATATTTTAAGAAGTAGATGACAATGTTTTGTCTTTAATATTATGTCTTAGTTTGTAATATTATTATATTGCTCTCTTAGTAATGTAAATGTGCTGTATACACGTGTACTTTATAATAATGATAATGATAAAAGCGGGCTTAAGTCCGTTGTTATTTGTTGACAAGTTGATATTAAATGTCTTTGTATTATTTATATTCTGATTTCATTTTATGATAGGTACCTTTTTAGTGAAGCCTGAATGAGAGTAGCAGTTGTAATAATTATAACTCGTATCATATTTATGCAAATAGAATAATCTTCGAATGTTGTAATTTGTCTGGGGCAAAGCAAAGTTAACAGTCATCTTGTTCGAAACTCATTTCACTTTCTCATGGTGAAATAAATGTATGTATTTTTTTTAGGTGGGAAATCATCTAATGACATATCCCGCCCTTGGGTGGGGCGGGAGGGTATGTCAGACTTTTACTGGCTAAAACCCACTCCCGTTCCTTCTTTGTCTACGTTCCAGAGGCCCGGGGTTCTCTTTCGCATCACCCATGGCCCCAGTAGGCTTCGACCCTGCTGGGCCCCTACGATTCGAAGTCGGGCTGGTGTCCGCAACACCACGTTTAAAGTGCGTATCTTGTGTAGATACGGGTGGGACTAATGTGTCATTCGATCCACCCCAGCTCCTCAAGGAAGGCCAGCAGCGCCTTGGTGTTACTGCGGAGGGTAGCTGAGTTCTCGAAATACTTTGGCCTACTGTATCCAGCGACCACTATGCAGACTAGAAGCAGATGAGCTGACGTCTCGTTCTCCTTCATGCAGACAAATTGTTTGCGCGATTGTTTGAAAGTGTGACCGTGGCAAAACGCCAAAGACAACTGAAGAACACTGGTAGATTTTAGTCAGTAAAAATCTGACACGCCCTCTCGCCCACCCTAGGACGGGATAAGTCATTTCATGGTAAAAAATCGAAATCTAGGCATTAAATGAAATTGAAATGGACCTCATCAGAAGGGGGTATTGATACTTACTCGTATCAAATCGTTTTTGGAAAAGGATCATGGCGAAGTCCCAAACAAAATTTTTCTGGCATATTTTTTTACCGTATTGTGATGAAAAATATACAAAAGTATAAATATAAAGTATAAATTTCTAAACATTTTTGTCTTAGATATTACTACAATCATCACAATTAGTCTGACTACTGAAATATAACTTATAACATCTTTAAAAATCAGACGTAAAAATAATTAGAGTTCATTTTTTTTTGAGCTCTAAAGTGTCTGACTGAAGTTTTGGTCCATGGAAAGTGTCTGACACTTATGATACATACGATGGTACTTTAGAATAATATTCTACAAATCATCTATAAAAATCAGCCATAAAAATTTAAGTTAAGTTACTCTTATTTTTAGTTCCCTTTCTCACCTGGTACCTGCCCAGGGGCTCCAAGGAGGAGCTCCACAAGCACACAGGTATTCAAAGCACATGAGACGCTACTGAGAACTTTAGGTTTCATCTATGTGAAAATAAGTTATGTCAGACAGCTCTGGCATCTTGGTCTATAAAAGAAAAATGTTTTGATGCTTGAATATTTTTTGTATTTGTTACAAACATATCACAGTTGTTTACGAACTTAAATTCTAGTCAAAAACGTGTGTAGGTATACACCCCTATTTTTTAATTAGGTAGTACAAAAATAAAATGGGGCTCTATCCGTACCTGTTACTGATCATATTATTTATTTATTTAACAATTTATGTACCTACACACAATAATAAAAGAAAAGAAGAAGGAAACAGAATAATGGTGATGCTTATTTCTAAAGAAATCTCTTCCAGCATACCTGCGAATGGAGAGTTGGAGAAAATAGAGATGTAGACATTGTGTGTAGAAGTAAAAGGAAAATTGGTACACACAAAATACATAGTTAACAATGCAAAAAAGATATACTATTATAATTATATACATTCACATAGTAAAATAAATCTGCTCTAAAAACGGTGAAGGAAAACATCGTAAGGAAACCGGCATGTCCTAGAACCAAAAATTCGAAGACATGTGACATCCATCAACCCGCACTGGGCCCGCGTGGTGGATTACGGCCCATTCCCTCTCCTAGAGAGGAGGCCTGAGTCCCAACAGTGGGAACATTATAAGGCCGACTATGGTATATGCTATGCTAGTAAAGTAAATATCACAAAAATACATACTAAATAATATAATACTCATATCGTTTCATCCTTAGGTGCAGCGTTGGCGTGGCCGACCACAAGGTGGACCGATGACTTGCGGGGTTACCATGACGTTCAAAGTAAGATTGTTTCATTCTTATTTCAGTGTGGGTAAGAGACAGAGCTATACAGGTTGTCTAGCGCCATCTCTTACTCACACTGGAAATAAGAATATAATATAGTAATATAATATTCCACAACTATCACACAACGCCGTCTAGTCCCAAGCTAAGCAGAGCTTGTGTTATGAGTACTAGACAACTGATAAACATACTTATATATTTCTAAATACATACATATTATAGATAAATTACACCCAGACACAGAACAAATGATCGTGCTCATCACACAAACATTTGTCCTGGGTGGGAATCGAACCCACGACCTCCGGCGTAGCAGTCAAGGCTACTAACCACAGTCACAGAATGAAACAATCTTACTTTAAACGTCATGGTACAGGTCCTGGTGAGAGTCGCGGGAATGCGATGGATACGAGACTCACAGGACCGGTCATTGTGGGGGCGATCAGCGTCAACGACCTCTCGCGCCGGGCCCTGGTACAGCTAGGCCAAGATCTGGAGCAAGGAGGAATGGCAGGCGGTCGCCTCTTTCTGCGAAGCAGTAGATAATGCTAGTGAAGGAGGCGGCTGCATGCGCGAGAGAACGGCTCTCACGCCCCAGCTGCTGCCGGGATCCCGACCCCGTTTCCAGCCACCGTAGGCGTTGGCTTGCGGACAGCGAGCAATGGGTAGCTCACCATCCGGACCGAGCCCGAGTCGTCAACGACGCGTATTGTTCCACGCGCGCCTCAAGGAGATGGCAGCAAAACCGTAGGGGCCCAGCAGGGTCAGAGCCTACTGGGGCCATAGGTTCGCTTCTGAAACGAAAACCCGGAGCCCTGCAACGCAAGGCAAAGAAGGAACATAGAGTGGGTTTTAGTCAGTAAAACCACACCCAACATACTCGCAGGTGTGGTTCAGTTATTATGTCCTCGTGTAGCCTTCAGTTGCCGAGAAACAATACCGAGAACCACCGACTTCCAAAGTCGGTTATTTTTTTTTTATAAAAAGTTTTTTATTTCACACTTTTTAGTTGCGATACAATTACAAACAGAGAGCCTATTTCTCATGGCAATTCCAATTAACCCAAACACTTCTAGGTTACATTGTTTTATTATGAAGTTCCTGTGTCTACCTTACACTTTCCGGCTCTATCATCAGATGAGTTCGATAGTACCTTATAGCCAAAGTGCATCTCATGACAATTCTAATAAGCCCAAACACGGCTAGGATACATTGATTAATTACGGAGTTCCTGTGCCTACCTTCCGGCTCCATCATCAGATCAGTTCGATAGTACCTTATAGCCAAAGTGCATCTCATGACAATTCTAATAAGCCCAAACACGGCTAGGATACATTGATTAATTACGGAGTTCCTGTGCCTACCTTCCGGCTCCATCATCAGATCAGTTCGATAGTACCTTATAGCCAAAGTGCATCTCATGACAATTCTAATAAGCCCAAACACGGCTAGGATACATTGATTAATTACGGAGTTCCTGTGCCTACCTTCCGGCTCCATCATCAGATCAGTTCGATAGTACCTACCTTATAGCCAAAGTGCATCTCATGACAATTCTAATAAGCCCAAACACGGCTAGGATACATTGATTAATTACGGAGTTCCTGTGCCTACCTTCCGGCTCCTTCATCAGATCAGTTCGATAGTACCTACCTTATAGCCAAAGAGCATCTCATGACAATTCTAATAAGCCCAAACACGGCTAGGATACATTGATTAATTACGGAGTTCCTGTGCCTACCTTCCGGCTCCATCATCAGATCAGTTCGATAGTACCTACCTTATAGCCAAAGTGCATCTCATGACAATTCTAATAAGTCCAAACACGGCTAGGTTACATTGATTAATTACGGAGTTCCAGTGCCTACCTTCCGGCTCCATCATCATCATCAGATCACTTCGATGATATCATTTTCAACGTAACTATTCAGAACTATTCATTTATTTGTATTGTCATAGTCGCTTAACTATCTTCATTGTGATATCTATGTGAGAGTGAAGTTTCGTTGGCCATTTCTGATCTTCTTCATCAGTTCCACTTCATCAAATGTTACTTTTTGACTGTAAATGCTTAAGTTCTCGATGAAAATACCAACATCACTATATGGTTGCCTATAATATTTGAGGAGTTCCCTCGATCCCTCATGGATCCCATCATCAGAACTGGATTTTGAAAAAAATAGGACCAATCTGGAAGTATATCCTATTATGGAAAATAAAAAAAATTGCAAATCGGTCCATAAACGACGGAGTTCTGCTGAGGTAACAAATATTTAAAAAAAATGTGTGCGTGTACCTACTAGCGTACACTCGTAAGAAGTGAAACTTCTTACTGGATTTTAAAGTTCACTATATTTACAATATGTACATTGTAAGAGCAATTTCTTAATCGGGTACCGTTTTGTATGTGAAAAATAGTTTTTTTTTTATGCTTTTAAAATTGGTGCTTAAGTGCGACGTTATTTTTCAAAAAATAATTTACTATATGCAACTACAGAAATTGGTTAAATAAAGTTAAATTAGATAAAGTTTAATAAAAGGCTTTTATTATCATAGACATAAATACAAATTCTACAATTATTTCGACATTTACCAATCCCTATTCCGCTGGAGAAAGTATACTTCGAATCACGCGTGGTAGGGATAAGAAAAAGATGGCGCGTAACGGAAAAATGTGACGCGTAACGAAAAAATGTTACACTATTTTTTTCCAACCCCGATAACGAAGTTTCACTTCAAAAATATAAAAAAAATACAACCGATTTGATAACCTTCTTCTTTTTTTTTGAAGTCGGTTAAAAATGAACAGGGGCAGCAACACTGGGCTCTCTAGGGCCGATGTCTGCTAGGGCTGCGGGAATATTCGAAAGAGTAACCAACTGTGGCCCTAGAACGCAAAGGGCAACTGAAGATGAGAATGAAAATAGGGTAATGTTAAATATATAATACCTATGCAACGTGCACAAGGATATTATGTTATCATTTATCACATTATGTCGATAATAATGAGCTTGATTATGATAAGTAGATGAATAAGATACGTAATTTCATTAATCAATGAAATGATTGATTGACCTGCGGGGTTATTGCGTAACTCTGTTGACAGTTCAAGTGATGATCACTTGTTAACAATGTGCATCATTGAACTGTCAAACAGCTAGGTAGGTTCCTTCAGTGACCAACTGCAGTGACGTCATTAGCCACTGGTGCCTTTGATAGTCACCGTAACACGTTTTGACAGATGTTATTGTATCGATACTTTTAAAATTGCGATTGTGTAAGCTTTTGAAGCTGTATAATAGTCGATAAAATTTTACAGTGGTCACAATAGGCACCGTAAATTTTTATAATTCACCACATTTCCACCGTAGTTTGTTAGTCACTTGTGTGATACGTAATACCAATTTTATGAAATTGTCAGTTGACAACTAAGTTGAGTGTGCAACGAATGCTAGTTGTCGACTGTTATTGAAAAAGTTAGCCAATAGCCCCTCTGATTAGGTTTAAGAAAATCCAGCGCAACGGTTGGCCGTTTTCACTATAGTATACGTTAATGACACGAAATCGTGTGATTTTTAGTTTTATAGATTTTCTAACGAATGGTGTAGGTAAGTTCCTATTACGACTAGATACTCGAGACTACTCTTTGGCATAACGCATACAATTTTTTTTATTTTGGTGTGAAATCATCGTCTCCCGCTTGTGTGTCAGACTTTTGCTGACTAAAATCCACTCCTATGTTCCTTCTGTGCCTAGCGTCCCAGGTTCACAGGTTTCTCTTTTGGATGCGAACCCATGGCCTCACTCCAGAAAAAATGTCTTAAAACCGATATCCGTGCTTAAAACAATACATAGCATGCATAGTACCTACGATTGTGACTTAGAGCAGTGGTGGCCGAATGGTAACGGCCCCGACTTACGCGTTGTAGGTCGCGGGTTCAAACCTAGCCAGGCGCATTACTTTGTGTAATTTATTTCATCACCACTGCTCTCAAAACGGTGAAGGAAAACATCGTGAGGAAACCGGCATGTCCTAGAACCAAAAATTCGAAGACGTGTGACATCCACCAACTCCCACTGGGCGCGCGTGGTGGATTACGGCCCATTCCCTCTCCTAAAGAGGAGGTCTGCGTCCCAGCAGTGGGAACATTAAAAGGCTGATTATGCTATGCTTATGCTAGTACCTACCGAATCATTAAGAGATGTCTTCAAAAAGGAGGGTTTCCACACTGAGACTGGTATTTATATAGGTACTCGAATTATGTTTATTTGTTAAAAACAATATGCAATACTTTAATTTCAAATAAAATTCCAAAAGAAAAATTCGGAAACAACATAAATATGACAGTTATAGTTATCAACAATATGATGTACAAAAAAGTACCTACGTTACTGCTATTCGTGTGTAGAACCAGTTACCGCCAGCCGTTTAGCAATTAAATGGAAAATATGTTTAAAAATAAATTGAAAACATTTTTGATTGTGAATGTATTTTACAATCTGCATGAGTTTTTAGATAAAAAAATAATTTTGCGTGTACTTATCTACTTTTTTTTTGATAAAAATTAAATTTGTGAATACCTAATTTCCAATGCATATCCGACTTGGGTAGACTGTTGAAACTAAAAATGTAATTAGGCTTCGGCCTTGCTTGGCCATTACGGTTTTGCTAACATCTCTTTGAGGCGCGTGGAACACTACGCGCCTGGCTTGGGTTTGGTCCGGACCTTTACCGGACGGCAAGCCCACGCCTAAAGTGGCTGCAAATCGGGGTCGGGATCGGGGCTGGGGCGTGATGAACTCTCGTTTCCTCACGCATGCGGCTGCCTCCTTCGCTAGCATTATTGCTTCGCAAAAGGAGGCGACAGCCTGCCATTCCTCCTCGCTCAGGACCATGGCCTGTATCAAGGCCTTATTTTTTATTGGTCTGAGGCCTCATTTCAACTTTTCCGTCTGTGTTACCTACGCTAAACAAATATTGGACAAAAGATATAAGTACTGTAGGGATACCCATCTATTAAACGACTCGACCTGGCAACTTTCAACACGCGTACACTGAGGACTGACGAGAAGATCACCGAACTGGAGGAGGAATTGAGCAGGTTGCGATGGAGTATTGTGGGATTGTCTGAAGTCCGAAGACAGGGGGAGGATACGATAATTCTCAAATCCGGTAACCTGCTCTATTTCCGGGAGGGTGACCAGCAGTCCCAGGGTGGTGTCGGGTTTTTCGTCCACAAGTCCCTTGTGAACAATGTCGTGAGGATCGAGAGTGTGTCGACCAGGGTGGCGTACCTTATACTCAGAATATCATCAAGATATTCGCTGAACGTCATACAGGTCTACGCCCCGACCTCGACACATCCCGACGACGAAGTAGAATCCATGTATGAGGATATATCAAGAGCCATGCATGGTTCTAAGACTCACTTCACCGTGGTCATGGGGGACTTTAACGCGAAACTGGGCAAACGAGACGGTGACGAGCTGCGAGTGGGGCAATTTGGATTTGGACGTCGGAATCACCGGGGACACCTACTGGCTAGCTTTATGGAGAAGGAGGGCCTCTATATGATGAATTCCTTCTTCAAAAAGCGTGAGCATAGAAGGTGGACCTGGCAAAGTCCTGACGGTGCAACTAGAAATGAGATTGACTTCATCCTGTCGACGAAAAAGCAAATATTCAATGATGTCTCTGTGATCAACGCGGTGAAAACTGGAAGTGATCACCGCGTCGTAAGAGGCACATTGAATATTAACATTAAGCTTGAAAGGTCTCGACTGATGAAGTCTACGCTCCGTCCAGCACAGATCCAGATCCAAAACCCCGAGAGCTTTCAGCTCGAACTCCACAATCGTTTCGAGTGCCTAGGAAGATCCGTGGATGAATATAACGATGGGTTCGTGGAAACTGTCCATACGGTCGGGTCTAAGTTTTTCAAGACTCACCGTACAAATAAAAACAAGAAGCTCTCCGATCCGACCCTCGAGCTAATGAAGAAGAGGCGTGAGATGATTCTGCAGTCTTCAGACGATGCGTGCATATACCGGCAGCTCAATAGACAAATCTCGAAGTCCCTGAAACGTGACCTTCGCCGCTTTAATACCGCAAGGATTAAGGATGCGATTGAGCGGAATAAGGGCTCTAAAGTATTTGCACGAGATCTGTCTATTGGGCAAAGCCAGCTCACGAAACTGAAGACCGACGATGGCAGAGTCATATCCGCCAAATCGGAGCTTCTGGGAGAGATCGAGGCTTTTTATGGACAGTTATACACGTCTACCGCTAAACCCGCTGTAAATCTAGTAAACGACCCAAGAGCTAGATTGACTCGACACTATACCGAAGATATCCCGGACGTCAGCCTGTACGAGATTAGGATGGCTCTGAAGCAGCTGAAAAACAACAAGGCGTCGGGTGAGGACGGAATTACGGCCGAACTCCTGAAGGCGGGTGGAAAACCGGTCCTTAAGGCCCTTCAGAAGCTATTTGATTCCGTCATACTCGAGGGGAAAACGCCACAGGCGTGGAGCAGAGGCGTGGTGGTACTCTTCTTTAAGAAGGGCGATAATGCCCTGCTTAAGAATTATAGGCCCATCTCGCTTCTGAGCCATGTCTACAAGCTGTTTTCCAGAGTCATCACGAATCGTCTCGCGCGCAGGTTCGACGACTTCCAGCCTCCCGAACAAGCCGGATTTCGAAAAGGCTTCAGCACCGTGGACCACATACATACGCTGCGGCAGGTTATACAGAAGACTGAGGAGTATAACCAGCCTCTCTGCTTAGCGTTTGTGGACTACGAGAAAGCCTTTGATTCGATTGAAACTTGGGCTGTACTGCAGTCTCTCCAACGGTGCCAAATTGACCATCGGTATATCGAAGTGCTGAAGTGTTTGTACAAAAACGCCACTATGTCAGTCCGACTACAAGACCAGACCTCGAAACCTATCGTCTTGCAGCGGGGTGTGAGGCAGGGAGACGTTATTTCTCCGAAACTGTTCACGGCAGCAATGGAGGATGTCTTCAAGGTTTTGGAATGGAGAGGGCTAGGCATTAATGTCAATGGCGAGTACATCACTCACCTTCGGTTTGCCGACGACATAGTAGTCATGGCTGAGACTACGGAGGAGCTCAGTACAATGCTTGGTGACCTCAGTAGAGCTTCCGAAAGAGTGGGACTTAAAATGAACATGGACAAAACCAAAGTCATGATAAACAGCCATGTAGCACCCACTCCTATCAAGGTCGGGGACTCTACACTCGAAGTTGTAGACGACTACGTTTACCTGGGACAGACGGTCCAGTTGGGAAGGTCTAACTTCGAGAAAGAGATCAATCGTCGAATCCGACTCGGCTGGGCAGCGTTCGGGAAGCTGCGCGGTGTCTTCTCGTCCAATATACCACAGTGTCTCAAGACGAAAGTCTATGACCAGTGCGTGTTGCCAGTGATGACATATGGCTCCGAAACGTGGTCGCTTACAATGGGCCTCATTAGAAGGCTTAAAGTCACCCAAAGGGCAATGGAGAGGGCTATGCTCGGAGTTTCCTTGCGTGATCGAATCAGGAATGAGGATATCCGCAGGAGAACCAAGGTTGCCGACATAGCACGAAGAATCGCCAAACTAAAGTGGCAATGGGCAGGGCACATTGCTCGCAGAACAGATGGCCGTTGGGGCCGAAAGGTTCTGGAATGGCGACCACGTACCGGAAGACGTAGCGTTGGAAGGCCTCCTACAAGGTGGACCGATGACTTGGTAACGGTTGCGGGGGTCCGATGGATGCGAGACGCACAGGACCGTTCGCTGTGGCGACGCTTGGGGGAGACCTATGTCCAGCAGTGGACGTCTTTCGGCTGAAATGATGATGATGATGATGACTGTAGGGATGGGGACGCAATGAAAGGCTTCTAGTTCAGATTTAAATTACTATTATAAATACGACGACTGGCCTGTTGGTCTAGTGGTTAGTGGCCCTGACTGCTATGCCGGAGGTCGTGGGTTCGATTCCCACCCAGGACAAATGTTTGTGTGATGAGCACGATCATTTGTTCTGTGTCTGGGTGTAATTTATCTATATATGTATGTATTTAGAAATATATAAGTATGTTTATCAGTTGTCTAGTACCCATAACACAAGCTCTGCTTAGTTTGGGACTAGACGGCGTTGTGTGATAGTTGTGGAATATTATATTATATTATTATATTGTTTTAAGCACTTTCATATACATTTTCTATAAAAATACGTCCTGACTTTTGTATGACGTCTCCCTATCTCCTCTTTTAACATCCATCCAACCTAAACTTTTTATCACATAAACCTTAAAAGTATAACATGCTAGTTTGCAAGTTAGTAATTATTAGTGGGACCTGCATGGTCACCACAGTACCTATAACTTTATCTGACAATATCTATTATACAATACATTCTAATAACAAAAAAGTATTAAATAATGATTAAATGATAACAGTTTCTATGCCTATATTTTTATCTGAACTTGAATACCTACCTAATCACTTATTTATGTTACCAAATAGTACATTTTGATACAAGTGCAGAAAGTTTGTCATTGCGACCGAGGCGGAATTCGCACGAGCCGTAGGTGAGTGTGTTATGGAGCCGAGGGCTGCAGTGATGAATTTGCACGTGTATCAAACGACTTTTTTCAATACACTTACGAAGAAATGAATAAACGGAGGTTGACCGACGATTCGTGGGGATCTTGTGGTGGGGGAGAGCACGCGCATTTTTCTGCACTAGTGCGGAAAACAGTCTATTGCGTGCCTAAAAGCGGTGGGATAAGAGCAGGTTTTAGAGAAGTGTATTGAAAAATATTTTTTTCTATTATACCGTAACGTGGGGTTACTTGCACTTACCCGCACCCGCGCTTCCACTGTGGCCGAGCACTAAGTGTCGCCGCACATATGCCACAGCCACAAACGCCGCCACGAGAAGCTAGAAGCGGCCACAAGCCACTTGTGGCCGGTGGATGCTACTTTTTTTAACCATGCGCGTAGTATCATAATGGACTCTGTCGAAGAAGGTTTAAGTGCGCGAATGACGTGTGGCGGCGAGGTTTAAGTGCGCGAATGACGTGTGTCGGCGTTTTGTATCGGTGTTTAGTGGCCAGTTCGGGCAACAAGAAGCGAGCAGCGGCGATTTGTAGCGTGTGGCGGCCACCAGCGTCAACCGTGTGCGGCGAGTCCATAAAAAATGTATGAAACCTACAAGAAATATGCCGGTGGCGGCGTTTTGTGGTTGTGGCCGGTGGCTCGTATGCGGCGACCCTTAGAAGGGTTTTTTGGAAAAAAGGGAGTTTATATGCAAAATCTTATTCCGTGTGCCAATATTATAAAATCTGCACAAATTGTACCTAACCTAAGTAAATAATAAACGTTATCATTATTTTTTTCTGAATTACCCCCCAATAGTACAATTTAAGGAGTTTGAAGACTATATGGAAGTTTCTTTTATAATTGAAACATGGCACAAATTCCAATCAAAATGAAGACTGTCATAATTATTTTTTCAAAACTACCCTCAAAGTTCAGTTTAAGAGGTGTTTTTTTTTTAGGTGGGAAATTCATGTAATGCCAAATCCCGCCCTTGGGCGGAGCGGGAGATAGTGTCAGACTTTTACTGACTAAAAACCCACTCCTGGCCCCCTAGCCAAGTTACAATCGTTTCGTTCGGCGCGAACGCCTCGAGTAGGCCACGCCTCCGAATCCTTTGTTCTGACCACGTGACTGAGCGTTGAGATGACGTCAGAACAAAGGGATCGGAGGCGTGGCCTACCCGAGGCGTTCGCGCCGAACGATACGATTGTAACTTGGCTAGGGGGGCTGTTCCTTCTTTACCTTCGTCCCAGGGCCCCGAAAGAGGTGTTGAGCCGGGTATTCATTAGGCAACATTTGTTAATAAACAATGTTTTTAAACAGTTTATAAGCAGTGTTTCACAATGTTTCATCATCTCTAGAAACAGTTTATAAACAAAGGTGATGAAACATTGTTTAGGAAACATATTGCAGTGTTCCCCACTTCGAATGGAGAGTAAGACGAAACATCTAGTACTGTCGTCACCTCACACACACACAACTCTGTGTAGTTACTACGAGTATATAAATTAGGGATGAACTATATGTATATATATATTCTGTGTAGGCAACGACAATGACGTTATGGAGTGAGTAGTAGGAAATGCGTCACATACCTGTTGAGTTGAGCTGTTGAGTTTTCGTAGGTATATTTCTTTCCCTCATATAATTGTCTGCTTCGCATATATCGGACTTCTACCACCTGTAAAAGTTATTGCTCCCTGAACATGAATATATCGACGCAATTAACCCTATACCTTACAGTGTAAACAACATATTAATAAATTCACATAAAGAACATCATTTCAATATTAAGTATATAATAATCAATAGCCTCGCCAGGATGAATATGACATAATAACATCTTCATCCTGTATCATTAAACTTGAGGTTGGATAAGGTCAGTAGGTACTACCAGGACCCTCAAATAGGCGTCCAGCACCCCATGCTCGCTCAACTACGCGAGACTCTAATGTGCCCGGCTTAAATGCCGGAGCGAAAGCTCGGTGTCTAAATCACCGTAGCTACAGTTAACTGTGCCATCACTCGGGTAACAACGTACCCGAGCAAGACCTCAAGTAACACTCTTGAGTCTTAAACCGGAATCCAAGAGGAACATACATCTCAAGGTCTCAGCGAACCCCTATCACTAGAAGCCGCCTACTCCGTAATATAACAAGTTGGAATCCCAGAGACACACCTCTCCAGGCCTCGGCACAAACCCCTATTATACTAGAGGCCGCCTACTCCTAATATAAACAGTTGGAATCCCAGAGACACACCTCTCCAGGCCTCGGCACAAACCCCTATTATACTAGAGGCCGCCTACTCCTAATATAAACAGTTGGAATCCCAGAGACACACCTCTCCAGGCCTCGGCGCAAACCCCTATTATACTAGAGGCCGCCTACTCCTAACTGCAGAGGGTTGGAATCCGGGGGATGGCTACCCGGCCTCAGCAGCTCACCTAGAAAGCCTGGGCCTGCCTACTCCGTGCCCTCTACCTGTCCATGTTCACGACAAGGACTAGGCCTAACTTTATCAGGCCTCATACAGTTTAGCTTTCACCTTTAACATTAACATCTATAGGAATCAATTGCGCCGAGACAACAAATAACCACATGGAGCTTGACTAAGAATTTACATAAGTAATACTTAGCTTTCATGCCGTCGAATTCTGGATACATCTCTTTCCTCCAGACACGGCACGAAAAGTCTTTAACTAACATAATTCACGCTCTGTACACAAGCAATCACACTACACGTTAACTTAGTTTGTGACTTTTAGAAATGGCGGCTACTAGTTACCCGCCCGCTTGGCGCCAAATAATCTCACGCTATTGCAAAGTCTATAATATCTATGCTTACCATAGTTATTCAAGATGGCGCCTCTAGATGTTGCTAGAGTTGAATTTATGTGTTTGGTCTATGGCTTCGCGTTCTTCGCGACACTCCCGACAAAAGGCGAAAGTAGCGTGATCAGGACGCTTGTCCATTCTTTAATCTTTTCAAGGGCTCGTGTGGCAGCTACTCGTTTTGGTCTAGACTCGTGACTTTCTTCTATTGATACACAATCAGTTTGGTCACTTGACTTAGGCTCGGATAATATGTACGACTTAGGTTCAACAGACTTAGCAATGTCTATTTCACTTTCTTGACACACAACAGGCGAATATTCTACGGTACATTCATCTTCATTAAGTACTCTACTATTTTCATTTTCAACAAGAAGTTCGGTGGCTTTTTGACTTGGTAATTTTTCGGTAACCACGTTTCCTTTACTACTGTAACGAGTTGACTGTCTTTTAACAAATGTTTCTGCAAGGTTCTCTTCATACAGTTCTTCACAAGACCCACTAACCGTTCGTAGAATCCTCCATGCCACGGTGCTAATTGTGGTATAAATTTCCAACGTATTTTCTTTTCCCCACAGAATTGATCTTCCAATATTTCAGATATTAGTTTAAAGTGTGTCGCATTGTCTGATGTGATTAATTCTGGTACACCCCTCGTAGATACCATTCTTCTTAATGCAAGTAATCCTTCTTCAGCTGTGAGGTCATTGACTACTTCGAGGTGTACAGCCCTAACTGCTAAACATGTATATAAACATATCCATCTTTTGCAGTTGCCGTTACTATTGTTAACTATCAGAGGTCCCATGTAATCCATTCCGACATATGTGAACGGAGAGCTGTAGTTGACCCGTTCTTTTGGTAAAGCTGGTGTTAATGGTAACTTATATGGTCCTCCTGTAAATTTAACACATTCTGGACACTTCTTTATAATTCGTTGAACTTGACATCTTCCCTGAGGAATCCAATATAATTGTCTAACCCTGTCTAGAGTATGACTCACTCCTACATGTTTATTATCACGATGTGTTTTCATAATGATTTCTTCTGTGAAATCTACATTCTTGGGTATAAGTATAGGATATCGTTTATCAAACGACCAATCTGCATTTTTCATACGACCTTTACACCTTAGTAATCCGTCTATATCTGTAAATAGTCCTAAATTGCGACTTAAGCTTGTCACTTTTCCTCTTACTTCCAAAGGAAAATGTTCTAATTGAATTTTCTTTAAATTTATAATTATGCCATCTTGTTTATTATTATGTTCTGGTTTTTCTTTTTCGTTATTTTGTATGTATATATCCTTACTCATTGTGTCATTAATGTTTCTGTCTGGATCATCTATTTCCATCGGATCATCCTTACTTTCCTTAGTCGGACCCTCCCCAGCCGAAAATGAATGGGTTTCCACAGTAACAGACTCATTTGGCCACTTGTCTGGACTGTTCACTAGAAATTGTGGGCCTATAAGCCACTTCTTCTTATCTTCTCTCGAACTGGTAGGTCTCGTTCCGACGTCAGCTGTGTTAAGCTCCGATGGAATATATCTAATCTCTAACTGTTGATTCTTTTTAATTTCTTCAACTCTTCTAGCCACAAATGGTGGTAGTAACTTGTTAGATTTGCACCATTCTATGACAATTTGACTGTCTGTCCATAAGACTTGTCTTGTTATGCTTTGTTGGATAAATTTAAGAACAAACTGCATTAATCTACATCCAATTAATACACCGAGTAACTCAAGTCTTGGAATTTTGAGGTTGTCCTGATCTTTTATTGGTACAAGACGTGATTTTCCTATGATAAAACTTTTCTCAGACTTGCTGACTAGAAAAATAGAAGCAGCGTACGCCTGCAAAGAAGAGTCGGTAAGACAGTGTAACTCATAGTCCTTTCCTTTAGTGTTCTTCATGTAGCATCTGTTTATCGACACCTCCCTGATGGCATCTAATCCTTCATGGATGGTGATCCATTCATCGGTCAGTTCTTTTGGTAATGGCGAATCCCAATTCACCTTGGCCTTCCAGAGCTGCTGTAAAAAGAGTTTAGCTGGTAAAATGTATGGTACTGCGTATCCACATGGATCGTATACTGACGCAATAACTTTAAGAATTTCTCTTTGTGTATATTTCCATGTATGGATTCTTGAATTTTAGCTGCAGCGTATCCTTCTTGATATCCCATTCCAAGCCTAATACATTAACTTTTTCATCGGTACATGCATCCGAAATTGAACGAATAAATTCTTTAGAATTAGAACTCCAATCTCTAAGATTCATTGATATTTCTTGAAAGGTTTCTTTAAGATGTTTGTAGAGGGTTAATGTTTCTGCTGTCGAATCTGATCCAGATATGAAATTATCCACGTAGATATCATTTGCCAGTTCTCTCACTTGTTTCTTGCTCGAATTTGACAAGTGATGCTTGATCGTCGCATTAAGCAAATATGGACTGGCTATAACACCAAACGGTACTCTACAAAATCTTAAATAAATAAGATTGTCCTTTGATACAGGTTTCGACGTGTCCTTAATCCAAAGAAATCTAGTGACATCACGATCTTTCTCATGCAATGCCATTTGAAGAAAAGCCTTTTCAATGTCTGATGATAATCCTATACGGTGGCTTCTAAATTTTAGAAGTAATCCTGTAAGATCTTCGAGCATCAGTGGTCCACGATATAAGCATTCATTTAAACTTTTATTATCTTTACTTTTGGAACTTGCGTCGTAAACTATTCTGATAGGTTTTCCTGAGTGCTGTATTGCGTGATGCGGTAAATAATGAATAATTTTGTTTGATGTTGACTTTGTAGAATTTGGTATTATTTCAATCATGCCTCTGGCCATCTGATCTTTTAAGATATTGTCGTATTCTACTAAAGTCTTGCAATCCATTCGTTTTAATATACTTGCTAATCTTCCAAATGCCATTCCAAAATTATCAGGTAAGTCTGGGGGATATTTTATCCATGGCCAGCTTACCGTATATCGATTGTCAATTTTTTGAGTTGTTTCATTGAAGTATTTAACAGCTTCTTCATCTCTATTTTCTTTAGGCGAGTCGGTTATACCTATAGATTCTAATTCCTACAGCTTCTTGATATCACCATTAGGTACATAATGGTGGATCAGGCTGATTTAATCCCATTGAACTACTAGCTTGAGTGTAAGTTATTACCGATAATTCATTAACATTTGCAGTGTTTACTTGACCGCTGACAAGCCAACCAAATATAGAATCTACCAGAAATAGATTATCACTTAACTGTATCTTCCCTTCACGGATGATATTGAAGTAATAATCATTTCCAATCAGTATGTGAACCTGATTCTTTAGTGATCCATCATCAGCCAACAAGTAAGATTTATTTATATCTGATAAATTTACGTGAGGGATACCTGCTCTTGAAATGAATTCAACGCAATTTGCATATAAGACAACTATTTCCTCCTTTCGTGACTGCAACTGAAGAGCAACCACGGGGCTGCGTATTTCTTGAGGTTTATCTGTCCCGAAGGTAAAAATAGTCAAATTACTTTCTTCTTCTATAGAAAGTTTTAATTCTTTAGCTAGTTTAAATGTTATATAAGATTTCTGAGAACCTGAATCCATCAAGACACGACATTTGATTTGTTTAGATGTATTTCCAACGATGCTAGCTTTGACAGCACATGCAAAGTTTCTACTGTACTACTTTCTTTATCATTCGGCCTTTTCCTTCCAGATATTCTTTCTGCATCTTCCCTGGCAGATATAGTCTTCTCCAAATGATTTCTCAATTCTTGAATAGAGTCACTATTCGTTCTAAGTTTTAATTCATAAATTAAGTCAGTTGGGAACTTTTCCATTATCATGAAACGAAGATGATTGTGGTTTATATCTTCACCTAATGATTCCAATATTTTCACATTCCTTTCAATTTCATTGAAAGTTTTTCTACAATCTTCTGATGTACTTTCAGCAGCTTTGATTCTATAAAGTGTCGCATAATGCGCATCAATGAGGTAAGAAGTTTTTCCGAATCTATCCTTCAAAATCGATAAAGCTATTTGGTAATTTTTGTTGGTGGTGTCTAATCCTTCAATAGCCTTCTTGGCATCACCAGTCACAGAAGCTTTTAAATAAGAAAGTTTATCAACATCAGTTAGATTTCGAGAATCAATATTCGAACTGAATTGATCCCAAAATTCATGCCATGTTAGGATATCTCCATCAAACGTTGGCAATTGTAGTTTAGGAAGACGACAGGATGAGTTATTTTCTTAATTATTTTGCTTACTTTTGTTTTCAGAAAGGATACAATTTATCTTCGTATTCAATTCGGCCAAAGTTTCTTCTGCTTCAAGTTGTACTTCACTCATTTGAGAAATGTCATCAGAAGCTGGGTTTGATACCAACCGACAACATTCTAAGAGATCCGAATTTAACCGTTTCACTAAATCTTCTAATTTGCTATAAGCTATTTGGCCTTGTGTCAATGTTTCAATGGTAATAGAATCTGGTATGTTAACTAAGTCAGTTTTGATCTTTCCGATTATGAGCCTAAGTTTATTCAATAATATTTCCTCCATGTTGCAGTCTACTCCTGTAATACATATACATGCTTACATAGTCTAATAACTATACCATTGAGCAAAAAATCCTCTATAGATTGTGGAAAATTAATGATTATTAAAATTATTATTTATTTAAGATTTCCATTAATACAAGACAAACTCATAAATAATTTTTAAATATCCACATTAAATTCAATTCCGACTTTGGCTAACAGTTCAAAACTTCTCCTACTAATAAATTAACAATTTGGAAACTTGAACATACTCAGTGTTCAAAGAGTATATTGACCTCTTCCCACAATAACTCAAAACTCATGGAATTGCTTCTATTTACTATGTAATTATTGAAAAATAAATCAATAAAGTTAATTATTTGCATTTTATCAAATGATCTGAAACCATACTTCAATTTTATTAATACTCCCCTATTCCCAGTACATTACCATGCTATTTATTTAATCAAGTTTTATCACTAACATATTTTATAGTTATTATTAACTTTATTACACTATTACACAATATTAATATCATACCTGTTCATTGAAAAACACAAAAGAAAAACAATAAACACTGACATACAAACACATGACTGTCAAAAGTAAAATCAGAATGTTCATCTTAAATGTCATTCAACAATAAAATTAAATATTCAATATCACTCAATAAATTGTTTGATGTATCACCTTTCATATGTTGTCAATTATCATATTTAACCATGTAGTGCCAAAACTGCTAATATAATAAATTATGTTTTTATTTCAAATTAAAATAATGAATAAATATATAACCTTTATCAACTTTCACTTAGAATGATTTCAATTCTAATAAATGAGTTTTCCTTATTCAGTGATAGATATGTAGGTAGGTAAATTTCTCAATATACCATACTACCCTATCTAACTCACTCATGACACCATTATTGAGAATATTATCTTAATGTAATTTATGAACTGAAAATATTAGTTTTATACTAATTTTATGTTATAAATACTTATCCTGCATTTAATAATTACTAATTTTCTTACGGTATGCATAATAACTTTCCTGTTTAGTGTAAGTATCAGTAAGTTGAACTTAAAATTTCACGAATGACCAAAAAAAAAAAATGGCTGACCGGTAGGTACCAACAAAAATGAATTAGACCTTTAATATTACGAAAGTTACTGAACAAATTCGCGTTAAAAGTAGCGCTAGCCTGCCAATTTTCAATGTATGTATTTCTTATGAATCTCAATTGCCTATGCAATCAACAAGATTGAACAAAGTTTAGGTACAATGTAAAACTCACCAGTTTTATGAAATTACTCGTTCAAATATTTCAATTCCTTTTATATTGTCTTAATCCAAGTAATACGCCCTCGGCGAAGTGTAAAATCCAGTGTGGTTGACGGCTAGGTCTTAAAATTCAAAATAACTCGCGCTTACGTGTGTGATTCTGCCGAGGGTCGCCGCCAACAAATCGTGGAGTTGCAAACCTAAGATATCGCGGCTCCCTGATATCAATTATCATATGGGGAAATATTTTGAGTGTTTTAAAATTCCTTATTTGTTTATGATGAATTATTATTATCTAATTCTAGCTTACATCTTAACACATACTCACGTTGGTGTATAAAACATATACACTCATGATAAACCGCAACCTATGTCATGTTAGTCCAGTACTAAATGACATCTCTTTGTAACTTATTCCATAATAGTTAATACACAATAATATGATATCGCTTTATGCTCCTTGCACTTACAATCGGTTTTTAATACTAATATTGATAGTGGTAACTTTATGTTGAAGTTTCACGTAATATTTTCCTATCTTCCAAAGTAATCTCCAGCAATAATATTTCTCACTTAACTTTTTTTTTCAAGGTTGTGTTTGTAAAGAAAGTTTCTAAA
The DNA here is from genome assembly GCA_905147345.3 of Mythimna impura. Classification (NCBI taxonomy): domain Eukaryota; kingdom Metazoa; phylum Arthropoda; class Insecta; order Lepidoptera; family Noctuidae; genus Mythimna; species Mythimna impura. The sequence continues at coordinate 3,285,523 of LR990365.1, read as the reverse complement.
TTTTTAGTTAATGCTTAATAGCTTTTAATTTTCTTCCTTTTCTTCTTACCTTTTATTTTGTATTTTATTTTTACGCTTCCTCGCATACTGTAAAAGTCCACTTATGTGGGGAATTTTTCCAAGATCTGGCAACACCTTATATCTTTTACCCAATAAGACTCCCATAATTGTCACACCAACTCAATCACATTTAAATGTGAAATTAGTTATTTCGCACTGAAAAATGCCATTATTAATTTGCAAATTTCTTTAAGCCTTATATATAACAAGACCTTTCACCATAATACACATCAAATTATATTTGTGCCGTCAATTGCATTCACTTTCTTTATCCAATGAAATGCGTTTCCGTTTTGAACTTCCGTTCGCCATTTATAATAATGCGTACAAAATAATACTTTATTAAGTCTACATTATCCATTGAGAGCCTTACTTACTGTTAAATTAGTAAGTTAATTAGACCAAGAAAACTAAAGATTTACGCTGATATTAATGTAAATATATAACTGAAGCGAAGTTTTCTAGAGAACTCCCCCTAATTCTTAATTCCGTCGCTGAGCCATAGATGTCGCTACGTGGCGGAAAGTTTATATAGTGTATTGAAATTTTAAAGAGCGTTTTACCTCTTCTTTTATTTAATTACATTGATCTGATTATTAACAATTAAAGCTCCACTCAACCGGCATGTTCTGCATTCCTTTGTTTACTCAAAAATGAGCCTTTTAGGTACTCTATTGTAATGTGATGCAGATCCCAGCATCTCCACCATTTTGTCGTCACCTCACACACACACAACTCTGTGTAGTTACTACGAGTATATAAATTAGGGATGAACTATATGTATATATATATTCTGTGTAGGCAACGACAATGACGTTATGGAGTGAGTAGTAGGAAATGCGTCACATACCTGTTGAGTTGAGCTGTTGAGTTTTCGTAGGTATATTTCTTTCCCTCATATAATTGTCTGCTTCGCATATATCGGACTTCTACCACCTGTAAAAGTTATTGCTCCCTGAACATGAATATATCGACGCAATTAACCCTATACCTTACAGTGTAAACAACATATTAATAAATTCACATAAAGAACATCATTTCAATATTAAGTATATAATAATCAATAGCCTCGCCAGGATGAATATGACATAATAACATCTTCATCCTGTATCATTAAACTTGAGGTTGGATAAGGTCAGTAGGTACTACCAGGACCCTCAAATAGGCGTCCAGCACCCCATGCTCGCTCAACTACGCGAGACTCTAATGTGCCCGGCTTAAATGCCGGAGCGAAAGCTCGGTGTCTAAATCACCGTAGCTACAGTTAACTGTGCCATCACTCGGGTAACAACGTACCCGAGCAAGACCTCAAGTAACACTCTTGAGTCTTAAACCGGAATCCAAGAGGAACATACATCTCAAGGTCTCAGCGAACCCCTATCACTAGAAGCCGCCTACTCCGTAATATAACAAGTTGGAATCCCAGAGACACACCTCTCCAGGCCTCGGCACAAACCCCTATTATACTAGAGGCCGCCTACTCCTAATATAAACAGTTGGAATCCCAGAGACACACCTCTCCAGGCCTCGGCACAAACCCCTATTATACTAGAGGCCGCCTACTCCTAATATAAACAGTTGGAATCCCAGAGACACACCTCTCCAGGCCTCGGCGCAAACCCCTATTATACTAGAGGCCGCCTACTCCTAACTGCAGAGGGTTGGAATCCGGGGGATGGCTACCCGGCCTCAGCAGCCCACCTAGAAAGCCTGGGCCTGCCTACTCCGTGCCCTCTACCTGTCCATGTTCACGACAAGGACTAGGCCTAACTTTATCAGGCCTCATACAGTTTAGCTTTCACCTTTAACATTAACATCTATAGGAATCAATTGCGCCGAGACAACAAATAACCACATGGAGCTTGACTAAGAATTTACATAAGTAATACTTAGCTTTCATGCCGTCGAATTCTGGATACATCTCTTTCCTCCAGACACGGCACGAAAAGTCTTTAACTAACATAATTCACGCTCTGTACACAAGCAATCACACTACACGTTAACTTAGTTTGTGACTTTTAGAAATGGCGGCTACTAGTTACCCGCCCGCTTGGCGCCAAATAATCTCACGCTATTGCAAAGTCTATAATATCTATGCTTACCATAGTTATTCAAGATGGCGCCTCTAGATGTTGCTAGAGTTGAATTTATGTGTTTGGTCTAAGGCTTCGCGTTCTTCGCGACAAGTACTTAAACATGTTAGTAGTGTGGTCCAACAACCAGGTGTCGATGCTCATAGCTTTATCAACAGCATCATGTACCTACTTTGGGCTTCTTCAAATCAAGATTATAAAGATAAATTTAAAAAAAAACTTTTTAGAAAAAAAAATAACCGACTTCACTAAAAAAATACACTAAAAGGATCAAAATAACTTTAATTTTGGAAGTCGGTGTTTCTCGGTATTGTTTGTTTCTTATTTAACACCGACTTCTGAAATTAAAGTTATTTTGATCCTTTTAGTGTATTTGGTTATTTTTTTTTTTTCTAAAAAGTTTTTATTTCACACTTTTTAGTTGCGATACACTTATAAACAGAGTGCCTATTTCTCATGACAATTCCAATTAACCCAAATACTGCTAGGTTACATTGTTTTATTATAAAGTTCCTGTGTCTACCTTCCTCCTTCCGGCTCCATCATCAGATCAGTTCGATAGTACCTTATAGCCAAAGAGCATCTCACGACAATTCTAATAAGCCCAAACACGGCTAGGATACATTGATTAATTACGGAGTTCCTGTGCCTACCTTCCGGCTCCATCATCAGATCAGTTCGATAGTACCTTATAGCCAAAGTGCCAACCATGACAATTCTAATAAGTCCAAACACGGCTAGGTTACATTGATTAATTACGGAGTTCCAGTGCCTACCTTCCGGCTCCATCATCATCATCAGATCACTTCGATGATACCATTTCCAAATTCAATTTTTTTTTTTTTTTTTTTTTATCATCATTATTTTTTTATTTTTTTTTTTTATGTTTGTTACCTCAGAACTCCGTCGTTTATGGACCGATTTGCAAATTTTTTTTTTCCCTTTATAGGATATGCTTCCAGATTGGTCCCATTTTTTTCAAAATCCAGTTCTGATGATGGAATCCATGAGGAATCGAGGGAACTCCTCAAAAATTATAGGCAACCCTATGGTAATTTTAGTATTTTCATCAAGAACTTAAGCATTTACAGTCAAAAAGTAACATTTGATGAAGTGGAACTGATGAAGAAGACCAGAAATGGTCAACGGAACTTCATACTCAAATAGATATCACAATGAAGATATAGTTAAGCGACTATGACAATACAAATAAATGAATGATTCTGAATAGTTACGTTGAAAATGGTATCATCGAAGTGATCTGATGATGATGATGGAGCCGGAAGGTAGGCACTGGAACTCCGTAATTAATCAATGTAACCTAGCCGTGTTTGGACTTTTTACAATTGTCATGGTTAGCACTTTGGCTATAAGGTACTATCGAACTGATCTGATGATGGAGCCGAAAGGTAGGCACAGGAACTCCGTAATTAATCAATGTATCCTAGCCGTGTTTGGGCTTATTAGAATTGTCGTGAGATGCTCTTTGGCTATAAGGTACTATCGAACTGATCTGATGATGGAGCCGGAAGGAGGAAGGTAGACACAGGAACTTTATAATAAAACAATGTAACCTAGCAGTATTTGGGTTAATTGGAATTGTCATGAGAAATAGGCACTCTGTTTATAAGTGTATCGCAACTAAAAAGTGTGAAATAAAAACTTTTTAGAAAAAAAAAAATAACCGACTTCACTAAAAAAAACACTAAAAGGATCAAAATAACTTTAATTTCGGAAGTCGGTGTTAAATAAGAAACAAACAATACCGAGAAACACCGACATCCGAAATTAAAGTTATTTTGATCCTTTTAGTGTTTTTTTTAGTGAAGTCGGTTATTTTTTTTTTCTAAAAAGTTTTTTTTGTATTGTCATAGTCGCTTAATGTATATCTTCATTGTGATATCTATTTGAGTATGAAGTTCCGTTGACCATTTTTGGTCTTCTTCATCAGTTCCACTTCATCAAATGTTACTTTTTGACTGTAAATGCTTAAGTTCTTGATGAAAATACTAAAATTACCATAGGGTTGCCTATAATTTTTGAGGAGTTCCCTCGATTCCTCATGGATTCCATCATCAGAACTGGATTTTGAAAAAAATGGGACCAATCTGGAAGCATATCCTATAAAGGGAAAAAAAAAATTTGCAAATCGGTCCATAAACGACGGAGTTCTGAGGTAACAAACATAAAAAAAAAAAAAAATGATAAAAAAAAAAATACAACCGAATTGATAACCTCCTCCTTTTTTTTGAAGTCGGTTAAAAATAATGATGCTTGGGCCGTTATTGCTGCAGGATTGATATATACGAGTATATATATATCGTGGCCAGATCTTAGAATTGATCACTTCATGATATGACCAACTAAAACTGGCCAGATCGTTTTAAACGTTAAAGTTTGATGATATTGCAATCTTCGTTTGACCTACTTTATTTAGACCTTTTGTTACTATTGAAATCCTACATCAATGATATGGCCAAACGAGGATTGACATATCATCAAATGTTAGAGGCCATATCACGAAGTATGTGTAACTTCTATTTAAGAGATAGTTTCGAAACCACCACCTCTCCGTCTTCTTTTTCTAGTAGCACTCTATGAATTATTATGTAAGCAGCACAAAGCATCACTACTTCCTCGGGCGACATCCTAGCAACAACCGACTAGTGTGGACGGCCAAGTTTCAGAAACAGTGTTTACGGTAAACTTGGTGATAGGTTCAACTTCGACTTCAAAAAGAAGGAGGTTCTATATTTGGGTGAATGTTTTTTAAGCTATTGCATAGCTTCTATCGAGGGCCTTGAGCGCGGGGACCGAATCCAGAAATTCCGTAACGAAAAAAAACCTCACGCTCCCCACTCCGACGGGCACGGAGGTGTGGCTTGAAGGCCGAGCATTGTCTAACGTCGTTTCTTTTCGGCAGTCTTCGACACGGTGTTTGTGTGCGTGCAACTAGCCGTATTGTTACTGCATAAATAAATAAAATAAATAAATAATTATAATTGCATAAGTTGATACAAAATGCTATGCAATAGCTTTACCGCGGCAGTCCCCGAGTGCCACACGTCCTTTTTTTTTTATGTATGTTCACCGATTTCTCGGTCATTGTGGACAGATTTTGAAAATTATTTTTTTGATTGAAAGGTTATGCTTCCAAGTTGGTCCCATATAAATATTGTTGTGATCTGATTATGAACTTCGAAGATATGGCACAGAACTCCTCATAGGATCACAGCAGAACTGTCGTAACAAGTAAAATTACTTTGTTTATGTGTAGTCGATGACTGACTGAAAGAAAAGGGATATATCGAACTGATCTGATGATGAAGCCGGAAGGTAGGTGCCGTGACTCTGTAATAAATTAATGTAACCTAACCGTCTTTGGGAATTTTAGAATTGTCATGAGATGCACTCTGGCTATAAGGTATTTAAGTTTGACTGAGGGGTACTTTTTAGTGGTGGTACCATAACTAAAAAGTGAAAAATAAAAACTTAAAAAAAAAATACAACCGACTTCAATGTAAAAAAAAAAACACCGAAAAGTGCAAAATAACTTTAAATTTCGGAAATCGGTGTTAAATAACGAAGAGACAAAACTATTATAGAAACACCGACTTCCGTAATTAAGATTATTTTGCAATTTTCAGTTTTTGTTTTTTACATTGACTTTACAATTTTTGTCGGTTGAAATTTTTTTTGGAAAAAGTATTTTTTAATGAACAAATTCTCGCGAACGAAGATCTAGCAGGAACTAGTAATAAATAAAACAACAAAATAAATATACCTTCATCGGTTTATTTCATACAATATTTATAAAATACACGTCTAGCAATAAGTTACATTTTAATGTGCTAAGATAGATATTTAAAAGGGCTTGCTGCCGCCATATTTGAATTCCGATTTCTGATGGTGAGTGTGACAGCATATTTTGTCTCTTTCTTACTATCGTGTTAGAAGCAGACGGCAACACCTCGACTGGTTCCTCTATTCACTATTGATATAAAACAGGGATGTTATGGAGTACCGTAATCTTAATCAACTATCAATTATCCGAATTTAAAACTTTCGGATAAAGGCAGTCTAAATGACAGGTTATGACAGATTTTTGTTTGTTTTGCCCGGCCAAACTAATGTTAATCCTTTAACCGCTTGCGTCGAACTGTTCCGACGAGTGTTTTCGTGTCCTATTCGCCAGGGTCGTGTGTTCGCGACTGGGTACTCCATCTCGTTTAGCTCTTCAATCCCCATAGGTGACAGAAGAGCTGACGAGATGGAGTATTTGGTCGTGGATGTGCGACCCTGGCGGTTAAAAGGTTAATCTAGCTAGACTAAACATAAAAGTCAAAGGAGAGGTCATAATTGGGCCTTTATTTCGAAGAAATTTGAACACCAATGTGATATACCTTATGAAAGCTTATTTATTACGCTACTCGAACATGATAAAATATAAATTTTTCTGGCCCCCGTTTTAGTAAAAACCTGAAATACAGAGTGGAGATGACTATACGACATTAAATTAAACTTCGCATACCTTAAGACGTTCCCAATATACATACAAAAAAAAAATTGAATATATCAAGTAGTTTAGTCACTGGAAATTATTTTTCATCTTCAACATTTGCGACATGATGTATCTGATTTTAAGGAAGCACTAACAGGTTAACGACCCCCGCATCGGTAAAACATCAAAACATTAAAGACACGTTGCCAACTCGCCATTTAAAAACTTTCGCCAAATTAGTTTTTAAATTTGATTTACTGCAAATTATACTTTAAACCAGGCCAATAAGAGTCATAAAGAGTATCCTTAGAGTTAGATAAGAAAATAACGCATGCGGAAGTTGAACTATGCACTGTATTACTTAATAGAAAATTTAGTAAGTGCGAAAGAGATAAATGTAATTTGCTTTGTACTTCATTTTTTGTCGAAACTTGAAGTTGAAACTACAAATTTAGGTCAGTGTGTCGCTACAATCCTGTGACGATCCACGCGTCATCGCTTCGCAAGCGCACAACCTACCGCAGGACGTACTTTCTTTGCCCGCCTCGCCGCGCCTCCTTTGAAGTACCCGGCGCCCGCGTTCGTGTGTTTGTGTTTGTGATTTGTTAGTTATTTAACATAAGTGCGAAATTGGACGCTTTATTATTTTAGTGACAGGACACGTAACATTTTAATAGGTATCAAGTTAAGTGTTAAGTGAATGGTGCGAGATTAGACGCTTAGTTTTTATTGTGTTTTCGTGTTTTGTTTGTAGGTAATAATCATGCCTCGTTACTCCTACACAGCTTCGGAATACACCGACATGGTTTTAATTTACGGGGAGTGTGACAGAAATGCTGCTTTGGCTATACGGACATACCGAGAGAGATATGGGAACACTCGAGTTTGTCCGACCAACGGGCGCACGATTGTTCAAGCTGTCCAGAGGATGCGTGAAAATCGATCCTTAATCCCGCATGTGGATAGTGCTCCTCCACGTGTAAGAGTGACCCTTGAGGAACGAATTTTAAATTATTTTGAACGCAACCCAACGTCTAGTTTGCGTAGGGCAGGTCGACATTTTCGTGTTAACCATAAAACTATTTTAAAAATTTTAAAACGCGACAAACGGAAGCCGTATAAGTACAAAAAATTACATGCGTTGTTACCTAGAGACAAGCCAGTAAGGGTACACTTCTGTCGCTGGATAGAAACAAAACATATCGAGAATCCTGATTTTCTGTACAATGTGATGTGGACTGATGAAAGTACTTTTACTAGGAATGGTTTATGGAACAGACAGAATCTTCGTTACTGGAGCCGGGTGAATCCGCGTCTAGGACGGGAGACTTCGCACCAGTACAGATTTGCTGTCAATGTTTGGGCTGCCATTCACAGAAACACCATAATTGGTCCGGTTTTTATTGAAGGAAATTTAAATGCCGTAAAGTTTTTGGAACTCCTCAACGGACCCGTTTCCGAGTACACGGAAGAGCTTTCGCTAGATGTTTACAGGCAGATGTGGTACCAGTTAGACGGAGCACCAGCTCATTCAGTTGTGAGTGCAAGAGAACGTTTGTCTGAAATGTTCGGACAGCAGTGGATTGGCCGTTATGGACCAACGCGATGGCCCGCCAGGTCCCCTGACCTTACGCCATTGGATTTTTTCTTGTGGGGTCACATCAAAAATGACGTGTACGCAACAGCTGTTGAATCTGTGGATGATTTAAAAGACAGGATAATCTTATCTTTTAATAAATTAAAACACATGGCTGCGAATGGGGACCTCTTGTCAAACGTCAGAAATAATCTTCTGCGACGTTGCAGTTTGTGCATTAGAATTAATGGCGGCCATATCGAAAAACGAAATATTTAGTGACGTAGGTCACGTAGGTACCGCTAAGTGATTGAACAGTGATCCAGATAGTGATTAATAATTTAATTAAAAAATAACCAGCGGATGAGATGTGCCTGATTGTTTGGTGAATAGTCTGTGATTTAGTGTAATTGTTTTTACTAAACATTAGCCAAAAGATCAAGTCGCTACACGACTGCGTTGTTGCCGCTCTTACCACAGGTTAGTGAACCAATATTCATAAATGGTGTTCTATTTTTTATTCAGTTTTAAGCCATTTAGTTTGTTTGAAAATTTTTTTTTTTCTATTTTGATTTTGGGGTTTTTTTGATAGTGTAGAATTATTCCTATGAACTAGTATTATGCGTGTTTTCATTTATTGTCGTATTGTCGTATCCACTCTGTATATATTTCGGTAAAAACAAAAACGCACATTTTTATTTATTTGTTAATTTCTATGCAATGGATTATTTAAAGTGTAATTAAAATTGCCGTATCTACTAAATACCTTAATTTTTTACTATAATTTTAGGTGCAACTTTACGCAATTAAAACAAAACATATTTATTATAATGATAATGCAATATAAAAAGGTGTCGAAAAAAGTCAAATCCCTAACTGTCGACTTGACATTTGACGCTTAAGTAAACCATCCCCGTTCCGAGTCACGATAACGCCGAAGGAACGACTGTTGACGCGCTAACATCGATGTTACCGTGACTCGGAACGCGGGCATAGAATACATACACAGTTATATTGTGACTTCAATTTCCACAGAATTGCCAACAAGAATACAGGCTTATATTTTTTCCACTTAAAAAAAAAACGGGGACCTGAAAATTTTTATTTAACGCTCAAAAATATCAAAATAATTACGCTCTTTCAGCCTATGTAAGTCAGATTGCTGTTCAATTTTTTAATTATTATAGGCCCAAGCTCCATACATTTATTGAACGTCTCGTTTTACGAATTTAGCGGATAATCTGAAATAATTTCATATCCGTAACCGTATCTGAAATCAGTATAATATTAGTTCTATACTCCATTCGGCAATAAGATCAGACATTTCAACAAACCACTTTTCTTGTCCGTTCAACCGATTTTGACTTTTATTGCGTTGGTAACATGATAAATGGCGGCTGCAGTAAATAGTTGGTATTGTAACCACTTTTTTTGCTTTTAATGTCATCCTTATGTCTACGGGATAGACGTCAAAATCAGTTGAACGGACATTAAAAAGGTTTTGTTGTTTTTGACATCATTTACCTTTCGCCAGTAATGAAACCTAGGTTATATGTTAGAGGCCAATACGAGGAATCAATAGCAAAAAGAACCAGGTCTTTAAACCGTAACCGAACAAAGTTACGCATATATAATCATTGCTAGTATATTTTTGTCAGGCGTTACCTATTTTCGTTATGTTATAATGAAATGGCAATATAATACGTAATATTTTGAGGTTACCATTGATAAAATAGATTAAATATTATTACTGTTATATTTTTTTCATACTCGCAGTTTTTCATCACTATAACTAGTAAAAAAAAAAATAAGTAATAAACGAATCGAAAAGATACGCGTTAGTCTTGTGATAGTGATTGACACTATTTAATGCATACTCACCATAAAAACCGAAACTAAAACTATATTTAACAATGGGAAACTTACAATATCAGACATAGAGTAATTTTATTTAAGAAAAATTATACCTGATAACAAACTATACAAATATACTAAATTGTCTCTAACTTCTTTTGGTTACGGTTGGTAGACATAATTCTTTTTGCTATTGACTTATCATACAGTCCTTTAAGATATGGCCTAGGTTTCACTTTTGGCGAAAAGAGAAAAAGTTTCATTCCCCTTTCATTTTCATAACATCCCTGACAGAACCAGCAAGATTAGATATTAACTGTATTTAACTAAAAATTAAATAAAAAAAAAAAAGAAAACATCTAACAGCGCACCCTTCCATAAATTTATTACTAAATTATTTACAACTTAACAACTAATAGCCTATTTTTGCTAGATTTTTAGTTTAAAAAAAATCTATTACAATACTAAACGTCACTCTCCGAGATTTTTACAACAGACTAAATAATTGATTTTATAATTCGAGATAGTTATGGTACAACAAACTCAGTCGTACGCAATAAACGGGCCATTCAAGTATTACTTAAGTAGATTGTTTTGTAAATATTACAGGGGGAGGGGTGGGGTCCCCCTCCTCAGCATAAGTAAACAAAGCTTTCTCCCCCCCCATGCTTACGTAAACATGCATATTTCCATCGACTTATATTCTAGTGATAGACAAAACCGTTCATGGAAAATATTTGTCAAAATACTGAGAGTTAAAACAAAAGTTCGCTGCGACGCCACATTGGCATTATGTCGTCTAACAAAACTATTAAAACATACAGCGCTAAGATAGCTTTAGAGGATACTTTTTTCGCGACCAAAATGTCTTAAGCGCCATGAATTTCGTGGCACTTACGCGTTTCGTTCAACATAGTGTAATGTTCAAGGTGTATGGATTACACTACACCTGAGTCGATTGAAGTGAATGGTTCGGCACGCGTAATCTAGTGCGTAGTACACATATATCGATGCATTTTTCAATGTGTTCTGATTTCGTTATTAATTTATTAGCAGTAGTTATAAGTCTAGAAATAAAGAATAGGCTTGAGATATAGAAACAAAACCACTTCATTTAAAATTTTGGCATATTAATTCAAAATAACAGTCCTCAGTCCATGACACACGAATCCATGACTCTAAGGGCCTGTGCACACCACGTTTTTTAAACGCGCCGTTGACGCGCGTTTTAGAAACGTGCGTCGACGGCGCGCTTTTATCCTATTAAGGTCTACAGGCTGCGTCTGACTCGCGTGCGTATCGCGTCTGTATCGCTACAAACGCGTGTCAACGGCGCGTTAAAAAAACATACATTCAACCGAACATAGAACCTCCTCCTTTTTGAAGTCGGTTAAAAAACCTGGTGTGCACAGGCCCTTAGTCTTCAATGAAATTGGATGTTTGCTGTTCGCTTTCGTGTGATTTTGTAACATCGACATCGTACTCTTAAAAAAACTAAAAAAAAAATATACTACTAAGGTAATCACCATCTAGACCCCTATCTGCCATATCATCAAAAATAAGCAAAGAGAAAGACCCCCCCCCACACCCTTTAGTGCTTACGTAATACTTAAATGGTCCCAAAGATCAAAATCCATTGCGATCAATCCATACTTTATTTATAAAAATGCTCACTTGAAAAATCAACTTAAAATACACAAAGCTAAAGTTGTAAATTCAATAATTTCCAATGTGTTTACAAAAGTCGACAGCGCCTTGTACAAGTCAAAATCGTCGTATGATACACGTAAGTATTGATGATTACCGTCCTCGGCTCTCTAACATCTCAGCGGTAATCATCAATTTTACAGTTACATCATAATTTACCTACTGTTATGGGCTCCCACACAAAACTGCGATGCGAAGCGATAAGACACCGCATCGCTTAATAAATATAGAAAAAATAAATAAAACAATTTTGTGTGGATGACACTTATTACGATTATGAACGCTGATGTGAGTCCAAAATACAATGATTTGGGAACAGAGGAAGATAGTTTATTTTTTAAATTATTTTTTTTAGAAGTTATCACCTAATAGAAAAATATGTAACCGAGATACTTGTAATATTATAACATGATTAAAAAGAGTGTCCATAGAGTTTTTTGCACGTTCTTCTCCAGAGAGATCTACGCTTTGGAATGTGCAATTAGCATCATTTTTTCTGACTGACTGACTTTTTGACAATTCAAATGTGGGCTGTAAACGATTTATTAAAAAAAAAAAATCATTTGAGTTTATTATTATCACTATGTTCACAAGCACGCTATCTCATATCGCGTTACCGAGTGCGACTTAGGCCTACTGTCCACGGCCGCGTATTCGTCATTATACGCTTGGTGTACGCTTGCGTGAAGCTTACATACTAAACTATGGAACTCTGTCGACGGAGCTGCATCGACATGATGGCACGACCAAGCTTATAATGACGAATACGCGTCTATGAAGCTACGCGCTCATAGACAGTAGGCCTTAACCTCGCAGGAATGCGCGATGCCAATCAATTCGCAAATACTTGCGATGCGTAATGCGAACTCGTAGATTTTTACGAAGCGCCGTCACACAGCAGTTTTGTGTTTGAGCCCCTAAATCATCAGCACAGCTCAAAACGGTTAAGGAAACCTTGGTGAGGATACCAGCATGTTCTAGAATAGTCAGTTCCTCTGATGCCCAGCAATACACATGTTCGTGCCAGACACGCTCCAGGAGTTACAGCTCAGTTAGTTAGTCGCAGGACGATTTCCGGCCACCGTAGGCGCAAACATCTGGTCCATGGTGTGTGGTCAATGATGGAGCGTGTGATGTGGAGTGAGCACGGCGCCGCCCGCCGGCAGCACGGACGTGATGGCGGGCGCGGCGCCGCTCTGTGTCCATGGTGTGTGGTCAATGATGGAGCGTGTGATGTGGAGTGAGCACGGCGCCGCCCGCCGGCAGCACGGACGTGATGACGGGCGCGGCGCCGCTCACGCCGCCCACGCCTCCCACGCCGCCCACGCCTCCGCCGCAGAATATCACCTGGGGAGGAACAAACTTATACTTGCTACTTTGATAATGAAAAAGTGTTAATTGATATGGCGACATCGTTTACACAAAAGATATTTCTACCAAACTGTAAAGCAGTTTGTTGGTAGATTTAGATCCTGTATACAATAGTAGCTTCTGCCAGCAGTTCGACCCGCTTAAAAGTCGATTTCTCCATACAAACTTCCAACCCCCGTTTTACCTCCTAGGGGTGGAGTTTCATAAAATCCGTTCTTAGCGGATGTCTACACCCTATAAGGAACCTACCTGCCAAATTTTACGTTTGTAGGTGTTATAGTTTCTGAGATTTCGTGATTAATCAGTGAGTGGTATTTCGCTTTTATTTAAATAAATTAATTGCGCAAGAATCTCAAGTGGCTCCCTAACCGTCTTTGTTGGAACACTCAAATATTGTCTCTTGTACAACATACTTTTCAACCCTGCATACCGTGGCTACTTACGCGATCGTTTTTCGTTCACTCTCTCTGCCGATGCCCCATGCAGATCCCATCTTAAATACCATCTGTCCCATAGAACCCATTTCTATTCCAACCCCTTCTCTTTTCATGCAGTATGTCTATGGAACCCACTTCCAGCTAAGATCCGTGACACTAAGAATATATCAGTCTTCAAAAAGCTAGTCAAAAACCATTACCTTTCCTCTTAAAGTTATATATAATATAACATTATATGTTACGGACACGAGCATGTAATTTAGAATCACTAAATATAATCAACATTACGTCATTCACAGACGCGTAATGTATGTACATAAGCGCTGTACATAATAGAGGGCAAGCCTATCAGAGGCCAGACTATTGTCCAATCAGCTACTGGAATAGTATATAAGGCTATGTACTGAGTTCTTAGAAGTACATAATGCGGTTCTTAGAAGTAAATAGCGCAGAAAAACCGTTAAGAATAATCTGGGTTTCTATTGGTAGATTACAACGGAGAAAATCACGCCACTATTGATGACCAATGGTGTGCTTGCTGTATGCGGGGGGTCGGGAGGTGAACGTCAGCCGGCCTCAACAGGATTAGGGAATAGACTAGAGGGAAAGGGACTCTCTCCCACGACTTGCGACCGGCTGAAAAAGTACTTAAGCTGCACTTTCCTTGAAGACGACGTTCTCTCTCTGCAGTTCGACTCGAAGCGTCACTACGACAGTTTGTCTTGGCACCCTACGCTCCTGGAGCGGCCCTAGATTTCCAGATTTCCTAAGTAGTTATCTAACGTATTAGAGTCAGTGAAGTATTGTAAAGTAACTGTGAACTATTTGTGAGTTAGCGTCACGCGTATGTACGTAAAGGACTCGATTATGTGAAAGTATTTACACGTGTTATGTGAAGTCTGTATTTTATACGTGTTAAATAAATTGGCTGAGGCCTTTCAAGCGTGACCATTGTGTTGTGTAATTATTTACATCCTCTGCCCCCAACAGAGGAACTTTGGTCCTTCGAGAGCCGGATATTGGTCCTTTGGTAAGGAATATCGAGCGGCTTATTGTGCGTCTTTGGGGAGACGTGAAGAAATACAGTTGGGTGTCGAAGATTGAAGAAGGGAACGCTTCAAGCTCGAACAGGAACGCTGCAAGTAAGAATAGGAACGCGGCAAGTTACGTTTCGAAGAAACCTATTTTCAAGAAAGAAAAGGAACGCTTTCAAGAAAGAAAAGGAATGCTTCAAGTGGGAAAAGGAACGCAGCAAGTCACGTTACGAAGAATACCTATTCTGAAGAAAGAAAAGGAACACAGGAACGCAGCAAGTCCGACCCAGTAGGTGCTTAGGATTGTCGCCACGTCGGGAACTTCGAGCCGCCAGCGTCGTGTCAAGCCGTCGTGTCAAGTCATCGTGTCAAGCCGTCGTGTCGAGCTGCAGAGAGGGATCCACGGGTCCTTTACGCCGTCGAGTCAAGAACCTTTTAAGCGGGTGGACCGCGGCTCAGGTACGTGCCACCTAACGGTGTCAAAGGTGCGTGCCTGAGTTAACGCCGTTTCAAGGCGGTGCGACATATTGTGCGGTGTCGCCAACCAAACGTGGTTGAATAGCACTACTGCGCCTGTAAGGCTGCGCACGTTGCGAGGGCCGGACTGTAGGCACTGCCGAGGCAACCGGTCGTTCCCACCGGTTGCTGAGCACCTCGTACCGCGTGTAGCTCTCTGCAGGGTAGTCCCCACCTTTCCATTTCCTGCACATTTTCCATCCCTGCCGGAGCATATCGCTCTCATAGGGCCCTCCGGTAGGTCTGATAGGGCCGCTAGGGCATTGATAGAGCTAGGGTGCCAAACGAGGAGGAAGGATGCCGACTACAAGAAGCCAGAAGAACGAAGATACGCAAGCCCGCGTGTTTGAAGAACCCCCCGCGTCACCGTCGTCCCGCGCGACAATATTATCACGCGCTAACCCCCGCGTTACGATTCCCGCGTCTGTACCAGTTCCTGCAACAGTGCCTACGAACGCGCCGACAGCCGAGAACATTACGATGGATGCTATAACGTCAACTGCCGCCGCGACCGCCATCCCAGCGCCCGCGCCCGCCGTTCATAGGATAAATAGTAGGTCGCCCGTCCAATCCGTACGATCGCGCCAATCCACCGCTAGTGCTGTACTGCGCATTAGGCAAGCAGAATTATATGCTGAGGAGCGCCTCGCCGCGATACGCCGCCAGGAATTGCAACTCGAAGCCGAGCTGGTTAAGAAGAGATTAGCGATAGATGTAGCTACCATTCGCGAGGAAACAGATCGAGATAGTGATATAGCCCAGGACGTCGCGGACACCGATAATCGAATCGATAATTGGCTGCAATGCGCGCAGCCTACGGGGGACGAGGAATTACCATCGCTGACTCCGCCGGATCAAACGTCGTCAGCGATACGCGCACCCGCCCCGGTTCACATACGGGGGGAGGAAGCCGAGCGCGCCCGGGGTAGGCAGGAATTTACGAGGCCGCGTACGCCACAGTATGAGGAGCGAGAACGCGCGTACTTTCCGAGAGAGGAGCCGCCCCGCGTAGAGAATAAGGAGCCCCGCGAACCTAGGTTCTGATCACCGCCTAGGTCGCGACATAAATCTCGATCTCGATCTCGATCCCGAGATATCGATAAGCTAGCCGACGCGTTAAATAGGATGACACGTTATCGACCGCCGCCGCGTCAAGCGATAGAGTTGCCCATTTTCACGGGAGCGCCGCACGAGTGGTTGCTGTTCAAGTCAGCAATGCGAGACTCGACACGAGAGTATGGATTCTCACGAGGAGAGAACTTAGCGCGCCTACGCAACAGCCTGAAAGGTGAAGCGAGAGAGACCGTGTCCGCGCTACTTTGCACCGCTGCTGACCCCGCCGTGATAATGCATACACTCGAACAGTGTTACGGACGTCCCGAGATTATAATCGACAAGTCGCTCGACGAGTTAAGAAAATTACCGCGACTCGGTACGACGGCCGCTGAACTCAACGCGTTCGCGATAAAGCTGCAGAACATCGTCAGCGTGCTATCGTGTCTGGATGATAGGGGGTACCTACAGAACCCAATGCTGTCCAGACACGAGGTAGAGAAGCTCAGCCCACACATGCGCGCGCGTTGGTGTGATTACGCCCAAGAGCATGGTAGTCGCGTGGAAGCGGAGATCGTTACGCTGTCGCGCTACCTAATGAGGGAAGCTGATCGGGCCGTAAGATACGCGTACTCGTCGACCGTGACTACGACTTCAAAGGAAGCGACGCGTCAGCAAGCTCCCGCCAGAGCACAAGCGGTCATTAGGAAGAACAAAGCGCGCGTACCCGCAACGTACGCCGCCGCCGAGCGACCTGGCGAGGACGAGAGAGAGAGGGCTAAGAAGACGTGCTTGTGCTGTGGCGAGGGACATGCCACGCCAAGCTGCAAGAAACTTGGTGACATGACGGTCCAACAAAGATGGGAATGGGCCAAGGAAACTGGAGCATGTTTCAAATGTCTGGCGAGTAAACATCGTCGATTCAAGTGTACCGCGAGGAAGTGCGGAGAGCAGGAATGTCGTAGATCGCACCATAGGCTACTCCACACCGCCGACCGAACGTCGGACGCGGCTAGCGCCTCCACCAACTGTGGGACCAGGAGCGTGAGGGAAGAATCGGCGACCACCGCATCTGCCCATGCCGGCAGCGAAATGAGCGCGGTGTTACTCAAAGTGTGCCCAGTAACGTTGCGAGGGCCAAACGGTAAGGAAATAGAGACGCATGCGTTACTGGACGAGGGCTCCACTATTACGCTACTCGACGAAGAGATAGCTAACGAAATGGGCGCAAAAGGAATTAAGCGAGCGTTACGCGTCCACGGGATTACGGCCACGCGACAAGAGAACGACAGTCGTTGCGTGGAAATAGGAATCAAGGGAAAACGCTCAGAGTGTTTTAACATACGCGCGCGTACTGTTAAACGCTTAAATATAATTAGTCAGACCGTGAAAGCGAGCTATCTACGCTGCGAGCACATGAAACGTATACCTGCACGTGACGTGTTTTACGAGAATGCGAAGCCACGCCTATTGATAGGCGCCGATAATTGGCATTTGATAGTGTCGCGAACTTTGCTCACGGGACGGCAGAACGAGCCAGCCGCTTCACTTACGCAGCTAGGATGGGTGGTCCACGGAACGGTACCACGGCGCGTAACTGAATTCGAGGCGAGTAGCGGGATAGCATTGCACGTGCACCCACAGGAAATATCCGATGATTGCGAAGAGTTAAAGGACCTCATCACATCGCATTTCTCGATCGACGCTCTGGGGATAGTTCACCAGCCGAGACCAGTGCTGGCAGACGAACGGGCGAAGGATATTTTCACGAAGACTGCTCGGCTGGTTAACGATCACTACGAGGTAGGATTGCCGTGGCGGAGTGACGAGCCATACCTACCACCGAGTTACGATATGGCCTTTCGTAGACTCAAAACCATTGAAAGGAAAATGGATAAGTCAGCTGACTTCAAAAAAGCATATGTGTCGCAGGTCAATAACCTCATAGAAAAGGGGTACGCGAACAAAGTAGCCGAGAATGTAGGTAGGGAGAGTGTCATACCGGAATGGTACCTACCACATTTTGCCGTCACGAACCCGAATAAACCTGGGAAGATACGTCTAGTTTTCGACGCGGCAGCAACCTCTGCAGGGAAATGTCTGAACGACGAGTTACTCTCCGGGCCCGACATGTTGAATACTCTCTATGGCGTGTTATTTAGATTTCGTGAAAGGTCGATAGCCGTCACCGCGGACATACGAGAGATGTTCCTTCGAATCAAGATTCGGCCGGAAGATAGAAGAGCGCAGAGGTTCCTGTGGCGTGGCAACGATCGGTCCGGACCACCAATCAAGTACGAGATGGCGTCCATGATTTTCGGTGCTAGGAGTTCACCTTTTCTAGCACACAGCGTGCGCAATAAGAACGCGGACGAATGCCGAGAAAGTCGCCCGCACGCGCACTACGCCATCACGCGTGCTCACTATATGGATGATTGGGTGGACAGTTACGACACCCGGGAACAAGCGGCTGAGGCTATGAGGGAGGTGGTCGCCGTGCACGCAAGAGCCGGTTTTCAGTTGGCAGGGTGGCAAACCAACGAGGCCGACCTACTATGCGAGATAAGCGATAGCGACAAGTCCAGTTCGCCAAAGGAGTTAGGAGCGAACGCACATCCCTACGGGAAGACGTTGGGTATTATGTGGCTACCGACGACCGACGAGTTCGCCTTCAACGTGGAAATGCCACGAGTGCCCGCCGAGGTGAAAGCGCGCGAACGCGCACCGACAAAGCGAGAGACATTAGCAGCAGTAATGTCCATTTTTGATCCGCTAGGCATGCTTAGTCCGTATACGATAACGGCTAAGATAATGTTACAAGACCTGTGGCGCAAACAGACCGGATGGGACGAACCTTTGCCCCCGGAAGAGGCTTACATTTTTGAAGAATGGTTAGGTGATTTAAAATACGTAGCGAACCTACGACTCCCGAGATGTTATTTTAAAGGTGGTGTAGTGAATAGAACTCTACACACGTTCGTCGACGCGAGCGAGCAGGCGTACGCGGCGGCGGTATATATGAGGTCAGTGACCCCTGAGGGAAGAGTGATCGTGACACTCGTCGCAGGAAAAGCGAGGGTCGCGCCAATGAAGGCGCAAAGTATACCGCGGCTCGAATTGCAAGCGTGTCTAGTAGGTGCGAGGTTAACCGAGCAAGTTAAACGGGAACATCGTTTTGAGTCGTTAGATACGACATACTGGAGTGACTCCAAGACCGCCCTACATTGGATAAGGAACGAATCTTCAAAGTACACGCCGTACGTCGCGCACCGACTTCGGGAGATATGTGAACTCACACAAGCAAAACAATGGCGCTGGATACCATCGGCTTATAATGTAGCCGATGACGCAACTCGGTCCGGAATGACGCAACTGGAAAGCGACAGTAGATGGTTCACTGGTCCCCTCTTCCTGGGCGGACCAGAACACATCTGGCCAACGGAGATCGCGCAGGGAGAGGGGGGTGATGAGATCGTCACCCACATAGCGCGCATCACCAGCCACGTCGACACGACCGCCGAGAAATGTATGGCCATATGGGAAGATAGTGCGCACCATACAAGGACCTGATGGTGTCATACGCAGCGCTGAGGTACAGACGCGTGGAGGCGTTTTCAGACGCCCAGTTAGAAGGCTCGTTGTCCTGGCCGATGGAAGTTAGGCTCGCGTTGCTACGCCGGGGGGAGGCTGTTACGGACACGAGCATGTAATTTAGAATCACTAAATATAATCAACATTACGTCATTCACAGACGCGTAATGTATGTACATAAGCGCTGTACATAATAGAGGGCAAGCCTATCAGAGGCCAGACTATTGTCCAATCAGCTACTGGAATAGTATATAAGGCTATGTACTGAGTTCTTAGAAGTACATAATGCGGTTCTTAGAAGTAAATAGCGCAGAAAAACCGTTAAGAATAATCTGGGTTTCTATTGGTAGATTACAACGGAGAAAATCACGCCACTATTGATGACCAATGGTGTGCTTGCTGTATGCGGGGGGTCGGGAGGTGAACGTCAGCCGGCCTCAACAGGATTAGGGAATAGACTAGAGGGAAAGGGACTCTCTCCCACGACTTGCGACCGGCTGAAAAAGTACTTAAGCTGCACTTTCCTTGAAGACGACGTTCTCTCTCTGCAGTTCGACTCGAAGCGTCACTACGACAGTTTGTCTTGGCACCCTACGCTCCTGGAGCGGCCCTAGATTTCCAGATTTCCTAAGTTATCTAACGTATTAGAGTCAGTGAAGTATTGTAAAGTAACTGTGAACTATTTGTGAGTTAGCGTCACGCGTATGTACGTAAAGGACTCGATTATGTGAAAGTATTTACACGTGTTATGTGAAGTCTGTATTTTATACGTGTTAAATAAATTGGCTGAGGCCTTTCAAGCGTGACCATTGTGTTGTGTAATTATTTACATCCTCTGCCCCCAACATTATATATAATACACATATAATATAATAATATAATAAAACAGTAAAATTATTTTGGGATGGTATTAATTGGCGCAAAAACTACTGAACCGATCCTGTTCAAATTTTGCATACATAATCCTTATAGGTCAGGGCAACTTATAGGCTATAAATTATCACGCTATTTGCTATGGGGGGTGAGCAATAATCCAAAATGTCGATATTGAACGACTTTTGCCGCGAGTTCGATCCTCAGCTACAGTTAAAAAAATTGTCATTATTTTATCATCTTTTTTGTAATAAAATAACTTTTAAAATTTTTTCAAAATAAAATTGACATTTCTATTCAATATCTTCTAAATATTTTGTAAAAACTAATCAAAACACAAAATAAAATCAAAGTGGCGAGTAAAATCACGCACTATAATGTTACATTATTCCATTTAGCTGCAAATTAAACTTCTGAAACGAAAATCATCACGCTATCATCGTTAAGGAGCCAACCAGCCAATTATGACGTTTATATAAGAACGTCTATTTTAAATGATAATTATCGAAGTCTGTAGCGCAGTGGTTTCGTACCTAGACTTGCAAGTGATATAAAGATCGTTCGAATCCCATAAGGTTCTTTTAGGAGATATTTTTATTTTATTTTTTCTCCATAAATTAGATTTTTTTTTACATATTTTTGCAGGTTTTTGTTTCATCGCATTTGTTTGGCTATATCGAAAGAAGAATGAATTTAATGTTTTCAAGAAATAAAATATGACACCACACGCAATTCAGATACTCGCAACGCCATCTAATAGAATTAATGATGACAATGACATTTGAACTTCATATTTGATAGATGGCATTGTGTATTTTACGTAATTTTCCGAGTGGCGAAAGAATGACCATCGCCCACGTTTGCAGACAGTTTAATTGTTTAAAATTGGGCGAAAACCGTTATAGTTAAATTGGTGTTAGACGGAGGCATTTTTAACAATCCTACTGCTTATTTTTAGTTTTTCATCCACGGTTTTAACAAGCTAATTGACCGTGATTATTCAAGGTACGAGTATACCAACCAAAGACGATAAAAGTTAATACATGTATTTAATTATGGACTTTAAAATAAAACGGCCAAATTTTAGGAAGGGGTTGCATGGCACCTTGCGTTGGAAGGTCTCCCAGGTGGACCGATAACCTGGTGAGGGTCGCGGGAATCCAATGGATACAAGACGCACAGGACCGGTCATTATGGCGACACTTGGGGAGGCCTATGTCTGGACGCCTTTCGGCTGAAGTGATAATGATGATGATGATGGCACCTTTTTGAGGCAATGACTTCTCCCGCTCTGGTTGGAGCGAGAGGGCGTGTCAAAATTTTACTGACTAAGACCACACCTATGTCTTTTAGTTGCCCTTTGCGTTCTAGGACTGCGGGTTTCCTTTCAGAAATTCCAAAGCTGTCTAACGGCTTAAACGCTTCAGTGAAACATTATTGAGGCAAAAATTGTTCCAGGAGGTAACTCTTTCGAACAATCTCGCAGCCTTAGCAGACATCGGCCCTAGAGGGTCCTATCCATTTGCTGACATCTCTTTGAGTTACGCGTAGAATACAACGCGCCGTCGATTCAAGATTGCTTTAACCAGACGGCCGGACGGCACCACCGCAATCTCGTGTTTGCGATGGCTGGGAATCGCCCTACGGCTTTCAACACCCGGAGCGTCACCTACAGCGACAGCTGAAGCGTGAGAATGTCCTATCCCTCATAGTTTGAGCCACCTTCTTCGATCGTAGTGCTTCACTGAAGGAGGCTACTGGTTGGCATTTTCTCCACCAATCGCCTCCATGAGGACACGGCGGCGCTCCGACCAAGCGGGACTGACTTCCACCGTTTGCTCCAATTTAGTTTTCTCTTGGACGGAGCGGGAGATAGTGTCGGACTTTTACTGACTACAAACCCACTCCTGTTCCTTCGTTGCCTTTCGTACCAGGGCCGAGTCTTCCTTTCAGAAGCAGACCCTTGGCCCCAGTAGGCTTCAACCCTGCTGGGCCCCTACGGTTTGCTGACATCTCCTTGAGGGGCACTACGCGCCGTCGACGACTTGGGCTCGGTCCGGACGGTTACCGGACGTAGGACGGCGAGCTACCCATTGCTCGCCGTCCGCAAGCCCTCGCCCACGGTGGCCGAGAACTCGGGATCGGAATCTCAGCGGCTGGGGCGTGAGGACCATTGCCTCGAGCATGCACGTGCGGCCTTCTCCTCTGCTAGCATTACTACTTCGCAGAAGGAGGCGACCGCCTGCCACTCCTCCTCGCTCCGGACCATGGCCTGTACCAAGGCCAGGCGCGAGAGATCGCCTCCACCGATCGCCCCCACAAGGACACGGTGGTGCTCTGTCCAGGTAGGGCACCCCTACACCGTATGCTCCACCGTGTCCTCCGGGCGGTCCACTTAATGGTGACACCCGGGCGTTTCTTCCACACGAATCCGGTGCAGGAACTGCCCGAACCTACCGTGTCCGGTGAGGACTTGCGTTATGTGGAAGGTGAGGATGCCGTAAGGTCTTTCCAGCCACGCCTTAAAAAGGGGACTTACTGCCATAATTATGGCGTGCCCAACGTTCATACATCTGGATCTGGATGAGTACATAACATGTTTCTTGAAGGTTAACCGAATATGCTTAACCGTTTTATGTTTTCACATAAAACGGTTAAAGGTAAAATAAATAATTGCGATGCTTTCGGAATGAATTGCAAGCACAGAATGATTGTACAGTTTTACGACGCGGACGAAGTCGCGGGCAAAAGCTAGTACATATATAATAGATATGTATTTTTATGATTTATTAATTTATGTATTGTATCTATTTATGAGTAAATTTATTTACTGTTATTATAATAATAATAATATTCCACAATTTTCACACAACGCCATCTAGCGCCAAGCTAAGCAGAACTTGTGCTATGAGTACTAGACAACTGATAAACATACTTATATATTTCTAAATACATACATCATCATCATCTTCCTGCCCTTGTCCCGTGTTATTTGGAGTCGGCGCAACACGTTTATTTTCTTCCATTCTGCCCTGTCACTCGTCATACTATCACTAACTTCCTTTTCTTTCATATCACTCTTCACACAATCCATCCATCTTTTCTTTGGTCTCCCTCTCCCTCTCCATCCATCTACATGTAAACTCATAACTCTTTTAGTAACATGCGTTTCATCCCTCCTCTTCACATGACCATACTAAGACAAACGATTCCCTTTCAACTTTTCAGTCACTGGCGCCACTTTCAAACTTCCCCTAATATACTCATTTCTCACTTTATCCATTCTCGTCACACCACACATCCATCTTAACATTCTCATCTCCGCTACGTGCAATCTTTTTTCATCCGTCTTTTTCACAGCCCAACATTCTGATCCATACAGTATGACAGGCCTTATCACGAACTTGTAGATTTTACCCTTCAACTTGAGGGGCATCCGTGGGTCACAAGTTGTTCCCGTGACCTGTCGCCATTTCATCCATCCTGCGTTGATCCGATGTGTTACGTCCCGGTCTACCTCACCATCCCCTTGGACGAGTGACCCGAGATACCGAAAGTCGGAGCAGATCGGTATGGGTATTCCAGCGAGAGATAAAGGCACTGGATTTGAGAGACCGCCGAAATCGCAGAACAAGTATTCCGTTTTGGTTCTACTCAATTTCAGGCCAACACTCTCCAGTCTGTGCCACCACACCTCCAATCTGTTCTGGACCTCTAGGCCACTCTCGGCAACCAACACAATGTCATTGGCAAACAGCATACACCAGGGAGCCTCTTCCTGGATGCCCGACGTCAGAGCGTCCATTATCATCAGGAAGAGGTAAGTGCTGAGAGCCGACCCTTGATGTAAGCCGACAGCCACATCGAAGCTGCCAGTGGTGCCCACTGTAGACCGGACTTGGGTACTGCATCGACTGTACATCGCTCGGATCAACTGCACATACTTCCGAGGCACACCTTTCTCCTTAAGGGCCCACCACAGAACCTCACGAGGTACCCGGTCGTATGCCTTTTCGAGGTCAATGAATACCATGTGCAAGTTTTTATGCGCACCTCTGTATTTCTCGCACAGCTGGCGTATAGCAAAAACGGCATCCGCTGTACCCCGACCATAAAACCGAATTGGTTCTGTGAAATTTCACTCTCTTCTCTCAGTCGCCTTTCAATAACTTTCTCCCAGGCTTTCATAGTATGTGACATCACAGCTTTATTCCTCTATAATTGTTGCGCTCAAGCACATCACCTTTGTTTTTAAAAATCGGCACCAAAGAGCTATTGCACCACTCATCCGGTATGGCTTCTTCCAGCAACAACTTATTGAAGAACAAAGCTAACCACGTCCATCCATCCACTCGCAATAACTTCCACACTTCAACTGGTATTCCATCTGGACCAATGGCTTTACCATTCTTCATTCCATTTACTGCTATTCTGACTTCATCCATACTAACCATTCTCACTAATCCCACATTCACTGGTTTATTCTCTAACACCCCACTCCAATTATTTTCCTCATTCATCAATCTTTCAAAATATTCCTTCCACCTCTTTCTGATTTTTTCATCATCCGATAGAACCATTCCAGTTTCATCTCTTATACATCTTACATGACAAACATTCCTCGCCTTTCTCTCTCTTATTCTAGTAAGCCGGTATAGCTCTTTTTGGCCTGCAGGACTGTCCAGTGCGTCATACAGTTTGTCCTGGGCTTTTGATTTTTGCTATTGCCACGGCTTTCTTGGCTTTCTTCTTTAAAACGTCATACTCGTGTCTTTTTTTCAGCTTTTAAACTAGCGTTTCCAGGCTCTACACGCTGCCATTCCTTGAATTTTCTCTTTTTTTCTTTCAATACGCTCTGAACTTCTGTCGACCACCACCATGTATCCCTATCTATTATGCCCTTTCCTCTCGTCTCTCCCAAAATATCTTTCGCTGCATGCCTGATACACTCAGCCATCTCATTCCAGCTTTCATTTATACTTCGATCATTCATATCTCCCATCTCTATCATTCTGTCCACCACTCGCTCCCTGAACTTCTTCGCACAACCATTCCTCTCTAACATATGCCATTTCATTTTAGGGGGAGGACGCTCTTTGTATTTGGTAGACAGTATTTTAACCACTGATGTCATAACCAGGAGTCTGTGTTGTGAGACTAGGTCTTCTCCTGGCAGTACTTTGCAATCTTTGACGTGCTTTAAGTGGTTGCGCCGAACTAGAAAGTAGTCGATTTGGGTCTTATGATTACCACTTTTGTACGTGATCATGTGTTCGTCTCTTTTTTGGAACCACGTATTGGCTACTGCTAGGTCAAACTCCTTCACTGTTCGGACTACCGAAACCCCATCCCCCATGTACTCTTTCATAAACACCATTCGTTCTTCCCACATGTCCATTAAAATCACCTCCAACTATTAATTCTTCATGAACAGGGATGTTCATTAAAGCTGTATCAAAATTCTCCCAAAACTTCTCTTTTACCGTTTCATCACATCCTACTTGTGGTGCATACAAAGGTCCGACGGTACTTCACACCGGGACAGCTTCTAATGTTATACAAAGCACAGGTCCGATCGTGTGTGGAGTACTGGGCCGTGGTGGTGAGTGGTGGGTGGTCAGGTGTGCGCCATATTTGACGTAAATAAACAGTTTTTCTTTCTTTCTTTCTTTACTGCAGTCACATATGGGCTGGTGCTGCAAAATGCCATCTAGCAGCTTTGGACTCAGTGGAAAGGCGTGCGAAGAGGCTAATTGTTGATCCAGATTTGGTTAAGTCCAATCTCCCTCGCCTCCAGCACGGCGCAGGGTAGCCAGCCTGTCGGTATCCTACAGGTTGCGTTGTGAAGAGTGTGCGCGGGAATTGCATGACTTGATTCCGCCATCTCCTTTCTACCATCGGACAACCCGACGTACGGCGAGTATCCACCCTTACCTTGTTGAAACTTAAGCGTTTCGTTTCGTCATTTATACCGCGTACATCGAGGGACTGGAACAATTCACCTGCTGCGGTCTTCCCGTCCAACTATAATTTAGGTGTCTTCAAGGCTAGAGTGAATAGGCTCTTAATAAACTAGTGCGCCTCACCATCAATGATTGCATCGCTGCTTACCATCAGGTGGGATCGACATCACATTCTCTAACATAACTTTCACAACTATAAATCTATCACTAATCCTTTGTACTTCCATCACACTTTCTTTCAATTTACTGTCTAACACTATTCCTAAAGTTCGTTTTTTAATCCCAGATAATGATTTGACAAGTGCAAATGTCAAAGTCCAGAAATATGTTGCCTGCTTTTTGATAAAAGTGATGTCTCCAAATTCGATTTTTTATACCGATTCTTTTAATAATATAACCTTTAAAGAAAGAAGGACCAAGATACAATATTGTTTGTTTATAATAGAGCCTAATATGAATTGAAGATTAAAATATTCAAAACTATTACCATATTTTTTTACACTCGGACTTTTACTTACACTAAGAACTCACAAAACCGTTTTTACTGGCGGGCAACTAGTAAAATCGTGCAGGCCACGGTCACCCTGCAGCCTCGGCGGGTTGCGCCCGCACTCTCTGTGGTCTGTTAACAACCGCAATGGCCATCAGGGGATAGAGAAATTCGATGCGAAATCCGAAAATCGATTGATGCACCCAGAACTTCATAGGCCTTCTTTTTTTAATTCTTCTGTGAAGTAAGTATAACTCAACAGCTCGTTTCTGGTCTATGTCCACGGCGGTCTGGAGCTCAACTAGTAATTAACCGCGCGGCTTGCGATTGTCTTCTGCCAAGTTTGCGAGCAATAACCGCAACCGCGACGGCTGTGTAACCACACAAAACTCCGGTCTCGTGGGTTTAGAAATAAAACAGCTGTTTTTTCCACCGTGGCAGGCGCGGTTGAAAACCGCTCCATGAGTTCTTAACTAGTACCTTTTACCAGGGAGCTCCAGTATATGGGCGTCCCAACACAATTTTATATCTCGTTTACAAGAGCGGGACGAGACAGTCGCAGTTTATGCTTTAGAATTAAAAAAGTTATCATCATTGGTCGTCAAGATATTTATCAAGATGGGAATTCATCCAATGACTTCTCCCGGTCAGGGTGGAGCAGGAGGGCGTATCAGACTTTTACTGCTTAAAACCACATCGACCCTACTGTGCCCCTACGGTTTGCTGACATCTCTTTGAGGAACGCGTGGATCACTAAGCGCTGTCGACGACTGGGGCTCAGTCCCGGCGATTACCTTACTGCCAGACGGCAAGCTACCCATTGCTCGACGTTAGTATTGACATTGTGGCAGTCCGGGTTGGGGTCTCGGCGACCGGGGCGTAAAAATGTTCGTTTCCTTACTCGTGCAGCCTCCTCCTTGGCTAGAATTACTGCTTCGCACTCTTCGCAGAAGGAGGCGGCAACTGCCATTCCTCCTCGCTCCGGACCATGGCCTGTACCAGGACCCAGCGCGAGAGCTCGCTGCCACCTATCCGCCTTCACGATAACACGGCGGTGCTCCGCCCAAGTGAGACACACCACCACCGTATGCTCCACCATGTCCTCCACACAGTGGTGACCTCCTCAATCCGATGTAGGAACTTCCCGAACTGATCATATCCGGTGAGGACTTGCTTAGCCACTCCTCAAAAAGGGGACTAACCGTCATAATTATAGCGTGCCCATTGCTCGTCAAGCTGTGAATTCACATGTCTGCATTGCAAGAAACCGACACTAGATTCGTGTATCGCTACAATTTTAGAAGAGATTAACCTAGTGTTAATCCCTAACCTAGTAAAGTTGTGATAAAGTGTCAGCAAAAATATAACTTTGAGTAATTCTATATTTTTATCTGGGTTTGGTGATAATAAATCGAGACAAAAAAATAAAATGACGCAGCTTTCGCTAGTCTTTCAATTCTTAGGCTTAAATTATATTTTATTTTATGAGTTAGACATTTGCATCTATCAAATTACCTTCAGAAAATAAAAAAAACGACCATAATTAGTTCCATAAAAAAACGAAATTATTTTTACGGATATTTTCGGTTTTTTGTTCAATATCGGTTTCGGTACCTCACTATTTATGAAATGGAAAAAACATGCAACATTCGAATTGTCAAATCATTATCTGGGATTAAAAAACGAACTGTACACTATTTCTTTTTCCATCACTTCCACAGTAGTAGAACTTGTATCCCTCACCAATTTCTCTCGCTTTTGTTCCTCTCCATTTAGTTTCCTGCAAGCATGCTATATAGGGTGACTGGCAATTAGTGTACGATACTTAAACACGTGATTGTGCTCATGATAACAAACAATTTTTATTATGGGAGCAAAGCCGAAATCGCGAAAAAAAAATCAGCTGTTCAGTACATTAGGCAAACATAAATGTACTGAACAGCTGATTTTTTTTCGTGATTTCATGTTTGTTCCCATAGTAAAAGTTGTTGGTTATCATGAGCACAATCACGTGTTTAAGTATCGTACACTAATTACCAGTCACCCTATATTTATCCGTCTCCTTTTCAATACGTCCGCTAAATCTCTGGCCCTTCCAGTCATAGTCCCAACATTCCAACTTGCATACCTCAATCTCGTTTCCCGAGCTAGCTTCTTACGTAGCCCCCGGCCGGCATGGTGCAACAACCCTAGTCCATTTCCCACAGGAGCCGGGTGCTGCCCCCGCGCGTCGCCTGTGGGGTACGCCCTACCCTTATCGCGCATTCTGTTAAGACCGAACATGTTACAATGGGATTTGGCAAGTTTTTTTTTAAAGTCGGCCGCCAGCCTGACACCAACCCTCCTTCCTCCCTCCAGTTTACCCGCCACCACGGGGTGACCTAAGGTGCTGTAGTATGCACAGTCTCTAAATATCCCTTAGTCGCCTCTTACGACGACACCCACGGGATGGTGCTATTCTTTACGTCCGACACCATACAGTAAATACATGCATATTATAGATAAAAGAACAAATTATTGTGTTCATCACACTACCATTTGTCCTGGGTGGGAATCGAACTCACGACCTCCGGCATAGCAGTCAGGGCCGCTGACCACTAGACCAACAGGCCAGTCCAGTTATTGATATACATATATGTATGTATTATATGATTTTGTAACAGAAATACAATGTTTACCTGTGAGACAGGCGTGGCGGGTTGTCCGGGCGTCGCTAATACATACTGTTGTTGCCTAACGCCGCCTACCTGGAACAAACAACAATATATCATTACGCATAATCAATTTCGAAATAATTTTATATGAGAGTATTATTATTTTATAAGTGAATTTATGTTAAATATAAGATTATTGTGGTGAGCGCTATGATTCAAAGATTCAAAGCATTTTATATCAAATAAACCATTTACACCACTGCTCTCAAAACGGTGAAAGAAAACATCGTGAGGAAACCGGCATGTCCGAGAACCAAAAATTCGAAGACATATGACATCCACCAACCCGCACTGGGCCCGCGTGGTGGATTACGGCCCATTCCCTCTCCTAGAGAGGAGGCCTGAGTCCCAACAGTGGGAACATTATAAGGCCGACTATGCTAAACCATTTACAGACACTTTTGAAATGTCAAGAAGTCAATTAGTCAGAAAAAATGATGCTAATTGCACATTCCAAAGCGTAGATCTCTATGGAGAAGAATGTACAAGAAACTCCATGGACACTCTTTTCAATCATGTTTTGTAATTACATATATCTCTGTTACATGTTTCTTGTCGCTATCATGTGAGAACAATGTAAATAAAGTAAATATAAAAACTAAATATGGATATTAAAATAGCAACTGGCAGCTAAAAGATGACCAGTCTCGTATGTTCGCCTTATAGGCGAACCTTATAGGAAATATTCGAGATAGTCCAGGGAAGGTTTAAACGGTGAGAAAAAATGGAAAATATCACGAAAAAAAAAATTCCGGATACAACGCCATCTCTAATTAAAATGTCACGCCATCTCTAATTATAAAATTAATGATGCTGTTCTGGTAATGCCAGTAGATGGCGTTATCCTTACTATTAGGCGGTACGAAGTTCGCCAGGTCAACTAGTTTTAAATAAAGTTTGTTTTATTCCTGTAATTCAAGCCTATTCCTCATTACTACGGCTCCAGAACACGTTGAAAAATGCATGTACCAATGTTTACATAGGCATGGGGGGGGGGAGGGGAGAGTTTTGCTTGCTTTTGCTGACGAGGGGGAGGGTTATAATTTGTAAAAATCTGCTTACTTAACACTTGAACGGTTTTAGGTGAGATGGAGGTCAAACGTGAGCCATAGTAAAAAAAAAAAACTAGATAATTCAAAGATTTGTCGAAGGGAGCGGGTTGATAGTAACTGATAACACAATCTAACGCACCTGGTGTACTTGCTGGGGCTGCTGCTGTATCGTCTGCCGGTGCTGTTCTTCCGTTTCAACGACCACCTGCTCCATGAACGAAGCGCCACCTAACAGGAAGAGTAACGAAATATTAAATCCTTTTTCTATCGAAATCTCGTTGTATGCTGCACCGTTCGGGCGTCTTTATGTTAACACCGCCACCGGCCCACGCTGAAAAACAGCGCTGTGAGCTCATCGCATAATGCGTGAAGCCGCAGCTTTATGCTGAGCGTTCGGCCGTTTTGCGCGGATGTGACGCATATCTTCCCTATTCAATTGATAATGTTTGTTAGCTAGTTTTAAGATTGCGTCATTTCGCGCGAATAAACAGTTTTTCTTTCTTTCTTTTTTTCAAATACTAGCTTTTGCCCGCAGCTTCACCCGCGTACATAAAATATAGCTTATGTCACTCAGGAATAAAGCAGCTTTCTATCGGTGAAAAATATTTTAGCAATCAGACCAGTACTTTCAGAGATTACCTCCTACAAAAAAAAACAAACTTAGGCCCGTATTACAGAACTACAATCAAGACTCAAGCATTACTTAAAACGAGTCTCAGTTGGAGTTTTCATTTTAGAACTTGACTTGAGCTGAGAAACTACAATCAATAATCACCTGAGCAGTGTCACTTTAAAATGCCATTTTTACGTAATATAGAACAGTGCTTGAGTGAGCTCCACTCAATGTGTCCTTATTTTAAAATCACAATCAGCTCAGAATCTTTGCTTGAGGCGAGATTTGATATACTATTTCGCAAGTGTAGTCGAGACCACGCTTGAGCATAGAATCTCATGGAAATTGTTGTGGATTTAAATCAGAGATCAAAATCTAGCGTAGTTTCGTTTGATTTGAATTTGAGGATAGTTCTAAAATAAACTGAACGCTTAAGTCGAGATTCTTCGCTCAAGCAGTAATCGGTTGAACGCAGTTTAAGTAGTACTTGAGTAAGGTTCTGTAATACGGGCCTTAGACTAGCACTTTGCCAGCGAGGATTTAATAAAAACTTTAACACCCTTTAAACCGTATTTTGTGGGTAGTTTTGAAAAAGTAATAATAACAGTCTTCATTAACCATCTTAACCTTCAAACAGGCGCGCTACTATTTGAAACATTAGCGGTCGCGCGTTACCTAAAAGACCGATGGGAGATTTCAGGAACTTAGAAAACTGTATAATAAATGATATTTTATTTTTATATTCAGATATTAACTATTTTTCAACTAAACAATGATGTGTTTAAATAGCATAATAATAGCATAACATAATCAGCCTTTTAATGTTCCCACTGCTGGGACTCAGGCCTCCTCTCTAGGAGAGGGAATGGGCCGTAATCCACCACGCGGGTCCAGTGCGGATTGGTGAATGTCACATGTCTTCGAATTTTTTAGTTCTAGGACATGCCGGTTTCCTCACGATGTTTTCCTTCACCGTTTTGAGAGCAATGGTAATGAAATAAATTACACAAAGTAATGCGCGCCTGGCTGCGTTTGAACCCGCGACCTACAACTCGTAAGTCGAGGCCGTTACCACTCGGCCGCCACTGCTCCCAATCTTCGTGTTTATCTAATCTTTGTCTTCTATCTAATCTAATCTTTCTTTTAATATAATCTTTGTGTTTAAATTCAAAACCAAATGTTTGAAGTTAAACTAGTTTTTTCGGATTAGGAATCAATTCTGCCCGACATAACAAGAGTTCTATTGTTTGTCTTGATTATATCTCCAATTAATTAATATTAGCCAAGCTAAGCAAGACTAGATGGGGTTGTGTGAAGGTTGTGGAATATTATTATATTATTACCTGCGTTATTACTTGTGGTAGAGTTGAGACTCTCGCAGCCAAATAAACAGTGTTGCACCGTCCAGCGAGGCTCGAAAGGGATGTGTGTTTTTACCTGGAAACAACAATTTGTGTAAAGCCACTGTGTCACTCAAATTTTACTATAAAGCAGCGGTGCAAAGATTTGTAGGTTAATTCATTACAACACCTACTATGAATTAGTTTTGTGTAGTTTGTAAAAGAACTACATTGTATTCGTGTTAAGGGGTGCTCAAAAGTAGTTCGCAAAATTCAAATTTTCGTACTATACAGTCTAGTAAAAGTGTCATACTTTGGTGTCCCCCACATTAAGCGTACGCGTTCCTCGGGCTTGAGAGCGACGGGGGCGCCGCGAGCGCGCTTCGTGCGCACCGCGAGCGTGCTTCGTGCGCATCGCGAGCGCGCTGATTGTGGAAACAGTAGCGGACGGCGGGGATAGCGGGCGAAGGGGTAAAAACGCGACGCTCGCGCTACTCACACGCCCGAGAAACGTGCGCGCCTAATGTGGGGTCAGCTTTTAACCGATTATAACCCACCTATAGTTCAGTTGCCCTTTGCGTTCTAGCGCCGCGGTAACTCTTTGAAACTTACCTGCAGCCTAAGCAGGCATCGACCCTTGTCTAGCCCGCTAATTTATTTATTTATTTTAATAACACACAAATGCTTTAACGGGCATGGACCTAAGGTAACAAAAGTAGTCTTAAAGTAGCCGCATTCAGAGATACCTCTCACAAACTGATCACATACCTATTAGTGCAGGCAACATATGCACATACATAATCGATGGTCAGTCTCAAGTAGTGTTGTAACAGAACTGTGCTTCCGTTTCTGCAGAAGTTCCGCAAGCTTTTTCACTTCCGTTTCCACTTCTGCTTCCGCAAAATTTATAACGAGAAATCTAAACGGAAGAATACAGCAAGGAGCGCGGGGGTGGGGGGCGCATGGAAGACTGGACACATCGGAAGAGGCGCGCGGGGGGGGGGGGGCGGTACACAATTGTGTCGCAACGAGTTTCTTAACATAAAATTGTGCGTTTTCTTCATAGTACTAATACCTCCGCTTCCGCTTCCGTTTCCGCTTCCGCATCCGCTAAGATTTACTTTTGACATCTGTTTCCGTTTCTGTTAAGACACTTTCGTTGCATCACTAGTCTCAAGCAACGTCTTGGAGAACCGGCACAAGTTACATAGAGGACAACTGATTAGTGTCACCCTCTAGCATTGGAATTAGTATCCACGTACCTTGAGCTCAGTAGTCAGCATGAGTATATGTCTGCAGGGCAACCGGAACACTTTGCTGAACAGACACGAACATTCTTGAGTTGATGTACCGTATTTGCAAATGGCCGCGCTGCTGTGTTTCCTGAAAACATGATAAGGTTATTTTTGAACGAACTTCGATTACAATGGCCAATCTTTAGGTGAAGCCTGTGGGTTTGAGAATGGCTGTGATCTCGCTAGGTGGGGCTGAACTCAACATTTATAGTTTTTTCGACAAGTCTTTACAACATTATATCTATATAGGGTGACTGGTAATTAGTGTACGATACTTAAACACGTGATTGTGCTCATGATAACCAACAACTTTTACTATGGGAACAAACCTGAAATTGCGAAAAAAAATCAGCTGTTCAGTACATTAGGCAAACATAAATGTACTGAACAGCTGGTTTTTTTTTCTCGATTTCAGGTTTGTTCCCATAGTAAAAGTTGTTGGTTATCATGAGCACAATCACGTGTGCCAGTCACACTGTATATATAAAAGCGAAATACCACTCGCTGATTAATCACGAAATCTCCGAAACTATAACACCTACAAACTTAAAATTTGGCAGGTAGGTTCCTTATAGGGTGTAGACATCCGCTAAGAACGGATTTTACGAAACTCCTCCCCTAAGGGGATGAAACTGGGGTCCAAAGTTTAGTATATGCGAAACCTGAATATAGTTTGTTCAGAGTTAGTAACTGGATTGATTTAAATAATTTTTACACCACATTAGATTTTTCTTCCATAAATATTTAAAAAGGTCACAAGTTGGACACCGACACTAAGTACAGCACAGGTCACGGCAGGTCATAGCGGGTATTAGGTGCCAGCGCACAGCTGGGTGCGGGAGCAAAACTACTCAGTCGCCCGGATGGCCCGGTGACCATGTATTTGTGCGGACAACCAGGTAACTTATCAAGCTTATAACATTATAGATTCTTTACATAAAAATACATGTTTCGGGTTTCGCATATACTAAAGCTAATATTGTATAGATGCATATTGATTTTTTTTTTCCAAAAAATAAAGTCTCACCTGCCAGCTCTGTCGTCGAGACACTTCTGTGCCAGTTTCGTTTGATGCGACATCAAATTGTAAGCGTATTGAGTTATCGTGTCCGTTGGAGATTGTTTCAGTGTTTCTGTATCCTGAAATTAGTAACAAAAATATGATAATTATAAGTCAAGCCACCCTTTTCATTACTGGAGAACCACGAGATAAAACTTCACATTTTATAACTAAGCAATTGAGAGGCGAGCCAAGAGGATCATTGGCAATGATGCACTTGTTGAGTCGAAGCTCCAAAGCCTTGGACATCGCCGCCGAGTTGCTGGCCTGTCGGTTTTCTATCGTTTACATTTCGGGGAGTGTGCACTGGAATTGCACAATCTAATTCCGCCAAGTCCGTTCCATCATCGGACCACTAGACGTACGGCGTTGCGCCACCGGTACATGGTGGACATCCCACCCATACGCACAAAACGTTTTAAGAACACATTTATTATGCGTACAGCCAAGGAGTGGAATTCCTTGCCGGAGTCTGTTTTTCCTGATAGCTACAACTTAGGGGTCTTCAAGTCAAGAGTGAATAGGCTATTTCTAGGCAAGCGTGCTCCATCGTCGACCACATCATCGCTTACCATCAGGTGAGATGGTGGTCAAACGCGAGCCTATCATTAATAAAAAAAAAAAAAAAAAAAGAGGAACGGGAAAATGACATTACTTCTAATAGACTAATTCGTCTTTTTTACAACGTCAACTAAATATTCTTAGTCCCAATTGGAATTTTAGGGCACTTCGACACGGACAGGTTTGTTTAGAAGGCTGAGGCGGGAGCGGATCGGAGCGGAACGCCCGCCTTAGCTTTCATTGTTTTTTTTTTTGTTGTATAACCACCCCGAAAGTGGCTTACATAGAAGGACTAGTGGCTAAGATAGTATTATTCAGACGCTCGTTAATTAATATAATTTAATAATATAATATTCCACAACTATCACACAACGCCATCTAGTCCCAAACTAAGCAGAGCTTGTGCTATGAGTACTAGACCACTGATAAAAATACAGTGTCTAATACTCATAACACAAGATCTGCTTAGCTTGGGACTAGACGGCGTTGTGTGATAGTTGTGGAATTTTATTATGGGGAATTATAAAACGAGCGAATAAAAAAAAACTTAGCAACTGATGATGAGATACTGTTTTAATAAGTTGAGCGGTATGAATTTGAGTAAGCGAAAAATTAACTTAACTAACGACAAATATTGATTAATAATAAAATCCAGAACGAGCTTACTAAAAGTGGGTTGTGATTAATCCATTTCAGATATTTAAAATTCTAGCCGTGCGACTAAATTACTAAGTGAGCGACTAGAAATAAAAGGGAAATAATAATGGTTCCGAAAAACAAATGAATCTCCAGCGATCTGTGGCCGACTATTATTCTAATTAACCAGCGTTATAATGAATTACCGACAAAAAACCCAAAACATAAACGAAAAAATATATCCAGTTTAACAACAGATAAGAGCATGTTCAAATTACATTTTCTCCTTTAAAAAAAATGGATCTTCGAATAACAAAACTAAACTTCCGAATATAATACTGAACCTCCGACAAAATTACAAGTTACCGACAACAGAGGTTTTGTCAAAATAATCATATTTTTACAACTTGCATGATCCGTTTTAATTTCTATTGTTGGTTATCAAATTTATTTTTTAACTCTCAATAATGAGGAAAATACCTCAACTGTGCGGCTCGCGCGATCGGGTTCGAGTCGCTTTCGGCTGTTTTCGGGTCGGTTTTGTCTGTTTATGTTACAAAATTAAATAGTTTTTGTTGCTACTGGTTTAATATTATCATTTCAACGAACTAATAAATCTACTAAGGAAACTACTAACTTACTTAAAAACTGGAAACTATAAACTTAGTATTGTTACGAAATATGGATGAGGTACCCGTGTACCGTTCTGAGTCGGAGGAGGAAGAGGAGGGAGCTGGCTCATCAGTACCGGTAAAGAAGAATCGTAGTAATAAAAGTTGAGTGTTGATCAAACGGTGCTATAATGTGCAAGAAGCAGAGGAGTTTGTAAGTAATGAAAAGACTTGGTCAAGAAACTATAAGCGGGACAGTGATGAAGGCCAAAAACGTTTCTATCGTTGTAACAAGGAACCCCCTCTAATGATAGTGAATCATTTGTTAGGTTAGGTTAGAACTGTGACCATCAACGCGCGAAGGCGAGCGAGCGGAGCGAGCGTGCCGCGGCAGCGGCCGCCGAGCGCCAAATCCTCTTCTAATGTTAAAAGCCATTATGATTTAGGCCCCAAACCGCCCCATAAATCGATGGAAATTAGTGTTCTAACTTAACCTCAAACTTTAAAAATGGATATCTCCATAACCATGGGGTTCTGCGGGGTGGGGATGGTACAGGGGGGTAGCCCTAAGCCCTTCTACTACCTATTAAAACTACATTTTCATAATAAACTGAGTTTTGTTTTTTTTTTATCTTTGTTCTCGCTGACATTATAAAAACTAGGAAAGTTGTCGAATAATTAGTAAATAACTAAGTATATTCTAGGAAACCAAAGTCTACTTGGTTTTAGATTAAAGCATGAATACGACTGTTTTAACTTTATAACGCCTGAAATAGGTACCGCTATCGAAGCATACCCGTGGTAAGTAAAATTCATGATATATGATGCAAGTAAAAGTTATTGTTACAAGTTCATTTTTATATTTTTTATAAGTTTATGTATAACCACTCAGAATAATATTTTCAGTATAATGTTACAGTTAAAATAGCACCACAGTCTATGAAATATGAAAGGTAATTTATGAATTAATAGTAGGCAAGTAAAGATAAAAATTACAAAGCATAGTTTTCAGTAGAACGTAATTTATGCTGGTAGAAAAGTATTATAGCAATAAACAGTCATGTTTATTTTTCGAAGATTTCAGTATCTCATTCGGTCGTTTCGTCATTTTTATTCGGACAAAAATAGTCGGAAAGTTAGTATTTTACAATTCTTCTTTTTTTGTCGGAGCTTTTATTACTACCCGAAATAAAATTGAGGTTTTACATAACGAACTACTAAAAAGTTTACTTTAAGAAATGTTTTCACCATTGTCTAATTATCTAGTCGTAGGCAAATTCATCATTAGGAACTGGGTGAAATAGGTTAGGTTAGGTTAGAACTGTGACCAACCGCGCGTGAGCCGAGCGAGCGAAGCGAGCGGTGCCACGGCAGCGGCCGGCGAACGCTACGTCCAAGTCGCTCGCAGATTGAGTCGCGCGCTCCTTATACTCTGCTCATTAGTGTATTTTTCAAAGTGGTTTTTGTATTCGAAACACTTCATTTAAGATAAAATGCCGCTCAGTATAAAAAAATACATTTGCCAAATATTGAAAAATTGCAGGACGTAACGTTGACACTCAAACAAATATTAAGTCGCTCAAATATTATGAAGCTGCTCATTTTGTAT
This sequence comes from Mythimna impura, assembly GCA_905147345.3. Taxonomy (NCBI): domain Eukaryota; kingdom Metazoa; phylum Arthropoda; class Insecta; order Lepidoptera; family Noctuidae; genus Mythimna; species Mythimna impura. The sequence goes on along the minus strand of LR990365.1, from coordinate 3,246,913 downwards.
TTTAAGTAACTCAAATTAATGTTTGTAAGATACTATTCTGTTGATTTTTCGTCACTTACAGTCAGTCGCTCACTTAGTAATTATATAACCCAAATTAATTAATTTTGACACTTAAAATTGTAATTTACAGTCACTCGTTTTATTGCTACCCTTTTATTATTACTCTTTGTAACTTACCCGTAACCGGCTAAGCGCGAAGGTCCTCCTGTCATTCTCCAGCTGATTGGCAACGTTGAAGAATATGGAGACGAACTCGTCCAGCTGCAGTTGGTTGCGTACCAAGTTCTGGAACTTGGTAACTAAGCGTTCTAGGCCCTGGAAGATGGATAATTTATTATTTATTATTATTCTAAATAGAACGGCCGAAGCCAATTACACTATTTAAACTTATACCTAATTTTTAACTCAGTCATGCATCCTTCTCACAAAAATCAAACATTCCGACATTATCAGCTTCCATTCATCCGCAAACACATCAAGACCTGTGTTTGAGTTCAGGAGAGCGTTAATCTAGAAGGGCATGTTCTGGGTACGGTTCCAAGATGACAGTGGTGTGGAGTAGTTATTTATTTATTGAAATGATATGGAGAACTTACGGAATAGTAAGTTAAACTGACAGCTAAGCTGTTTCATGTTTTTTTAAATTTTTGATTTTCATTTGACTTTGTTCGAATTCTTGATACCACACATGCACAGTGTTCTTAGACCAAAAATCACCATAATCTGTTAATATTTAGAGGTTGCACAACGCCAATGAGTACATCATCAGTAAAGATTACATTTTTAATATTATTATTTTTGACAGAGGAGGGAAGTATGTTTTACTAGACACAACAACACATTAGTAACACTTGCTACCCACCACTATAAAAAATAATAATATTAAACATTTAACATACACTGATGATATATGCTAGCTGTATGAAAAACCTTTATTGGCGTTGTGCAACCTTTAAATATTAACCGATTATGGTGAGTTTCCTTGCGTGATCGAATAAGGAATGAAGATATCTGCAGGAGAACCAAGGTCGCCGACATAGCCCGAAGAATCGCCAAACTAAAGTGGCAGTGGGCAGGGCACATTGCTCGTAGAACGGATGGTCGATGGGGCCGAAAGGTTCTAGAGTGGCGACCGCGCACCGGAAAACGCAGCGTTGAAAAACCTCCCACAAGGTGTACAAACGACCTAGTGAGAGTCGCGGGAATGCGGTGGATGCGAGACGCACAGGACCGTTCGTTGCGGCGACACTTGGGGGAGGCCTATGACCACCTTCGGCTGAAATGTTGATGAACGAAGTCGCCGGTAAAGTGCTAGTAATTTATATGGTAGAAAAACGTTTGCCGGATCAGCTAGTATTAATATATAGGGTGACTGGTAATTAGTGACCGATACTTAAACACGTGATTGTGCTCATGATAACCAACAACTTTTACTATGGGAACAAACCTGAAATCGCGAAAAAAAAATTAGCTGTTCAGTACAGTTATGTTTGCCTAATGTACTGAACAGCTGATTTTTTTTTCGCGATTTCAGCTTTGCTCCCATAATAAAAATTGTTTGTTATCATGAGCACAATCACGTGTTTAAGTATCGTACACTAATTGCCAGTCACCCTGTATAAGACGTACCTTGTGCAATATGTTGGTATAGTTGTCGGCTTCTAACCACGAGTCCAGCTTTGGGATGGCTCCGTTGGGCCGAGTCAGCAGTTCCCACAACCCCAGCGTGCCGGCTCCAGTGCCGATGATACCGCGCTTTAGAACCTGGTGGCAAAAAAATATGATAAGTTTTATTTTTATTTTTACTACAACAAAAAAAAACTGGTTTTACAAGCGAGAAGGTCTTTGTCCAGCAGTGGGATAGTTCTTTCTTCCTTATTTTATTCCCGAATTTTTTTTTTAAATTAATGATAGGCTCGCGTTTGACCACCATCTCACCTGATGGTAAGCGATGTTGTGGTCGACGATGGAGCACGCTTACCTAGAAGTAGCCTATTCACTCTTGACTTAAAGACCCCTAAGTTGTAAGACCATTTCATTTAGGCCCAGCAGGTTGCCACGTTTCTCGTCCTTCAAAGTGCAGATGTAGGGACACTTTGGTCGCTGTAAAAAGTGGTGGCACGCTTCTAGCTTCTCGTGGCGGCGTTTGTGGCTGTGGCATGTGACGAAAGTCAAAGTCAAAGATTATTTACCTGTTTTGTCTAACTCTGGTAGACTGTAGTTCTACGACGTAGCATCTGTTGTAGACTATAGCTCTACGACGTTGCAACACTCGTCGACTGTAGCTCTACGACGTAGCGACTCTCGTAGACTACGAAGTAGCAACACATGTAGACTATAGCGCTACGACGTAGCAACACTCGTCGACTGTAGCTCCACGACATAGCAACTCGTGGACTATATGTAGCTCTACGACGTTGCAACACTCGTCGACTATAGCTCTAAGACGTAGCAACTCTCGTAGATTGTAGCTCTACGACGTAGCAACTCTCGTAGATTGTAGCTCTACGCCGTAGCAACTCTCGTAGACAGTAGCTCTACGACGTAGCAACTCTCGTAGACAGTAGCTCTACGACGTAGCGACTCTCGTAGACTACGAAGTAGCAACACATGTAGACTATAGCGCTACGACGTAGCAACACTTCGACTGTAGCTCTACGACATAGCAACTATTGTAGACAGTAGCTCTACGACGTAGCAACTCTCGTAGATTGTAGCTCTACGACGTAGCAACTCTTGTAGACTATAGCTCTACGACGTAGCAACTCTTGTAGACTATAGCTCTACGACGTAGCAACTCTTGTAGACTGTAGCTCTACGACGTAGCAACTCTTGTAGATTGTAGCTCTACGACGTAGCAACTCTCGTAGATTGTAGCTCTACGACGTAGCAACTCTCGTAGATTGTAGCTCTACGACGTAGCAACTCTTGTAGACGTAGCGACTCTCGTAGATGGATCTATAGTGTAGCAAGTTTTTTAATTTTTATTTATTTATTATTAAATATACACACATCATACATACTACATTTACAGGCTGAACCTAATACCATAGTGGTTTAAAAATCCAAAAAAAAAAAAATTGAAAAAAAGTCATAATCTTACACTAACATTAACTTAAAGCTAAAATAACACGAAACTATTACAATACTACTAACTATAAAAAAATAAAAAAAGTTGTCACCATCGTAGAGCTACAGCCGACAAGAGTTGCTTCGTCGACGAGTTGCTACGTCGTAGAGCTACAGTCTACGTGAGTTGCTACGTCGTAGAGTAACAGTCTGCGAGAGTTGCTACGTCGTAGAGCTATATAGTCATATTAGTCACTATTTTCTTAACTCGATTAGACTAATGTGTATGACAAACGTCATAGCAACACAATTGCGTTAGTTGTTATCATGCATAAGTGCTCGTTTACGGAAACGTGGCGTCACGCAGTGCGTCGGGCGTTTTCCCTGTTTACAAAGAAGCGGCGCATCGTATGTTCGTATTGCTAGTAGCAACCCTCGGCTACCTCGTCGACTGTAGCTCTACGACGTAGCAACTCTCATCGACTATAGCTCTACGACGTAGCAACTCTGTAACAAGACTTTAGCTCTACGACATAGCATATCTCATAGACTAACTCTACGACGTAGCAACTCTTGTAGACGTAGCGACTCTCGTAGATGGATCTACGGTGTAGCAAGTTGCTACGTCACCATCGTAGAGGTACAGCCGACTAGAGTTGCTAAGTCGTAGAGTTACAGTCTACGAGAGTTGCTACGTCGTAGAGCTATATAGGCTTACTAATCACTATTTTCTTAACGCGATTAGCCGATAATGTGTATGACAAACGTCATAGCTACACAACTGCTTTTTAATTGTTTTCATGCATAAGTGCTCGTTTACGGAAACGTGGCGTCTCGCAGTGCGTCGGACGTTTTCCCTGTTTACAAAGAAGCGGCGCGTCGTATGTTCGTATTGCTAGTAGCAACCCTCGGCTACTATCGTCGACTGTAGCTCTACGACGGAGCAACTCACGTAGACGATAGCCAAAGTGTAGCAACTCTTAGAGAATGTAGGCTACATCCTTAGGCTACCAGGGGGGTACCAGTATTATCTACATACCTGTAACTGTGTATGAGTGTGCTCGCCTCTCAGCAAGGCGAGCGCGTACGTCTTGCACCTCGCCGCCAGCTCAATGAGGGAGAGGGACGTGTCCACGCGTCGAGTCGCCTCTAAGCAGAGGCGGGCACTCGCGAGGGACGCCTGCCACACTGAACACGTCACGTGGGCTGACGGGAAGGCTGTGCGGACTGACTGTTGAAGAGAAACAAGTACAGATATTTATTTATTTATTTTATAGTAGATTTTTCTACCGGCGGTTTCACACGCATGAATAAAGAAAGTTATCTCATGGGAACATACTCCCGGGACTAAGATTCATTCGAATATTTCACAAAACTTATTCCAGGACATATGTGTATTTTTTTTAATTAAAAGTTTTTGGGAAATTTCATTCAAAATCTTGATTAAATGTGCATGGTTTTTATAGTTATATCTGTCTTTTTAAATTTATAAGTACATTATGAAGTGCCAAAATTCACGCAAAATAGCAGATTTTTAGAGGCCTTTACAGGATTTAAACTTCATCAATTTTCTTTTCATTTTTTTTTTTATTTCAATAGGAACTGTGATATCGAAAGGAGATCGCATGAGTTATTTTTTTTATAGCTAACGATCTGGCTTGTAAAATATACTTTTAAGGATTTTGTAGTTCCAGAATAGGTTTAAAAATTGAGTACAACAAAGAAATGTCTAATTTTTGCAGTTCGAACATAACCATTATAGTGCGATTAAAACGTGATAGCCTCCCTCCCAAGTTTTATTCAAGTAGAAGATCGTACCGAAGTCTACTGGAGCTGAGATGCGACAAAACTTATAAAATATGCACAAGATATCTGTGTTTCCAAAATATTTAGAGAAAGATGTGTAAAAACGTCATAATCACGTGAGAGCGGTTGTATGGAAATGTATGTCAGTTTGAACACTGTTAAAAACAATAACTTACCTGTTGACATTTCGTAGGATCACAGACGACGCATCTGACCTGCCGCCACGCAGGATTGCAAGACTTGAACGTCTCCAACAACCATGTCAGATCTTCACCAATGAGGGTCGAGATACCTGGATAAATGATATTTATTTTGCAGATAAGTTTTTAAAAACACTTTTACACATAAAGAAAAAAGAAAGAAAGATAGCAACAAGAGTTTATTAACGTCAAACATGGCGCATATCTTAAAAATAAAACAAATAACTATAACGACTTATATTATAAGTTGTAGGATATGCGTCACATCAGCGCAAAACGGCCAGCGCTCAGCAAAATGCTGGGGCTCGTGTAAAACAGAGCCTAAGCACTGATTTTCAGCACCAGCCGTCGTCGACGGTGAGACGTTGATCAGCCAGCAAGGATTATACATTATATACTTAAAATCACACACATCAATTTTTTTGTCAATTTAAACTAGATGAAGCCGGTGTTTCCTAGCTGACTACCCTGAGAAGAAACACCGAAACAAACTCAGGGGTCAAAGTCTCTTTAAAGTCTATACAGCAAACATGTAATGGTCAAATCAAATGAGAACCATGCAGATTAGAGCCTGAGATGGTCTTTTGAAGAAAGAACCACACAGTTCTGAGCGGACCTGTCCAGTCAGTGCAAGCATTTGTCAGTATTTGTATAGCTCAACTCAGAACTACTAAGGAGCTCAGCAACTGGAGACAATGGACATCAGTACACGGTGGAGCACTGGGTAGAGGTGTGCCCCGCTTGGGCAGAGCACCGCTGTGTCCTCGTGGGGGTGATTTATTTATTTATTTAGTTAGGTTGGCCCACAGCACATATATATATATACACACATAAAAACAAATCATAGGTACAGTTCTAATATACATGCCAATTACGGGTAAACACAACATTTACAGTACACACATGCCAGTTTACCGCTTTCTTAAGTTTTTTGTACAATTGTGACACAAAACGAAAAACAGAGGACAATATAGGAAACAGGTTACGAGAGAAAAAAAAACAGTCAAAAACAAAACAAACAAAGTATAAGAATAGACTCGATTACATGTCCCTGGCGTGAAGGGAGGCCAAAATTCTTGCCTTAAATTTCGCTTCAGAATCGTCATATATATCAGCTTCGGGTACGGACTTATAAAATTTAATTTAGGTTGTTACACATTTTGATGAGTGGTGAGTTTATTTATTTATTTGTTTATTCTTACATTGGAACGCCTTGTAGCAATTACACCAATGGGGGTCAATTAATTCAGAATCGGCTACTTTCTACTTTTTACATCAAAGGAGCAGCGCGGTGTGGTGGTGGGTCACGTATGCTCGCTTACGTAGCATCAGGCCAGCATTCCTCCAGGACTCCACATGCACCAAATCCCATATCGAAGACATTTTTTAAATTTTAAAGCTCTTTCGATGAGTTTTTCAAAGGAAGTTGAGACCTATGTTTGTGGAGGTGGTAGGGCGTTGTAGCAGAGTAGTTATAGGAAAGCGTGGAATTTTGTGCGGAACTTTTAAGAAGATACGCGATAAAAGTTAACTACAGTCTATGCAACCGTTCACTAATTTATGCAGGAACATAAGACTATGCACAGTTCTCCGTTGAGGCGTTGACGTAGTGAGGTACATTGCCCAGGAACCTGTCCTGCGACTCCCGATGGCCAGGGCATCTCTCAATGTAGTGCAACTTCGAAAACCAATGAAAACACTCACCAGCACTGACGATAACAGATTTCCCGTTTCCATCTTCAGCTAAGAACAAAGTGACGTTGTGTTTGAGAGCTGGTGTACCAGTCCCTCCCAATGTCGGTATCGTGCTGTTGAACTCTATGCCTGTAACAATAGGGTGCACTTTAGCATGGCTTTTGTGAAGAACTAAGTTATCACAGTTTCAACTGATTGAAAGTAGAAAATTGTCCTGAGGGAACATATTCCCGGGATAAAAAGAATCCTTGTTCAATTCCAAAAAATTTTTTTATTCCAAATTCATTTGATTAGAATTTTGATTAAGATACTACACCGAACGCGTAGCGCGCACATGCGATTGCGACCGAGGCTCAAATCATACCACCCGTCGTCAACTTATATCGCGCTAGCACTCGGTGTTGCGTCAGTGTCGTGTACCAGTCACGTGACACGTCATCGACGCAATATACAACTAGCGCCATCTCTGATATCTTTTGAAAACTAATTTGGAGGTATGCAGAACAGAGAGTAAAGTCCCACATACCTCCATTGAAAAGGGAGGATCCTCCGAGCAGACGGGTGTTACGTCTGCAACTGCCCGATAGATGATTTCGGGCTGTTCTATATGTTTTAATCGCGCGGAGAACTTTAATTGCGCGATGCAGGATTAGTTCTTATGTGACGCCATAGATGTCGCTACACTAATTTAAATACGAATGCGCCGTCAAGTATATAAAACTATCTTCTATTGAACATTGTTTGAGCAGTGACCCCTTGCGTGATCGATGAAATCAGAAATGAAAATATCCGCAGGAGAACTTAAGTAGTTGCGGACAGGGCACATTGCTCGTAGAACTGATGATCGATGGGGTGAAACCATAGTGGAACACGCAACGATGGAAGGCCTCCTACAAGGTGGAATGAGACCTGGGCCTCAAGTCTGCTATTACAATAGTGTCAGAATGGTCCATCATTGATTTCATAATTGTTGATTTTGACAAGTTTGGTAATCTACTAATAATGGCGTCATTATGACTTTCTAATGGTCAACCACTGACACTCCATTGAAAGAAATTACATAGAATGGTAATCTCGTACATAATGACAAATGATTTGACATAGGCGGATAACTGCCAAAATTTTGACTGTTCCTTTGATCAGTGACCTACCATTAGAACGTCATTGTGCAGTCATTGCTTTTAATTTGTTACGAGACATCTCGATATTGTCATTCTACTACACACAAATGATCGACCATTATGAATTATCAGATTACGAACTTTTAGCAAAATGACAACGGGATCGTGTTGGAATGAGGAATTTATAAAAATAGCAGACTTGGGCCCCAGTTGATGGTCGCAGAAATCCGATGGATGCGAGACGCGTAGGACCGGTCACTGTGGTTGTTGTGACACTTGGGGAAGGCCTATATCTATCTGTGGACTTTCGACGGCTTCCACCTAAAATGATGATGACGGTGAGGCATAATATGACTTACCAGTTTCAATACATAAAAACTGTGGTACTGCATTGAATGCCAACTGCATGCTGGGAGTAGTTAGATACACACACTGAATGCATCCCGATGGTGAATGAAGAAGTTTTACACCAGCATCTATAAACAAGAAAGTTTTTTAAGCAGTGATCAATCGTTGGTGGTGAGACGCACTAGTTTATTAAGAGCCTATTCACTCTAGCCTTGAAGACACCTAAATTATAATCGGACTGGAAGACCGCAGCAGGCAAATTGTTCGTCCTTTTTTTATTTTTGATAAGTTCGCGCTTGACCGCTATCTCACCTGATGGAAAGCGACGATGCGGTCGACGATGGAGCGCGCTTACCTAGAAGTAACCTATTCACTCTTGACTTAAAGATTCCCGGGTTGTAGCCATCAGGAAACACAGATTCCGGCAAGGAATTCCACTCCTTAGCTGTACGCACATTGAATGTGTTCCCAAAACGTTTCGTGCGTATGGGCGGGATGTCCACCATGTACCGGTGGCGCATTGCCGTACGCCTGGTGGTTCGATGATGGAACGGGCGCGGGCGGAATTAGGTTATGCAATTCCGACGCACAGTCCCCGAAATGCAACCGGTAGAAAACCGACAGGCTAGCAACTCGGCGTCGATGCTCAAGACTTTTGAAGCCTTTCGAGCCGTGCTGCCGATTCTCTTGTCTAAGAGTTAATCGTGTCGTCCTATATGTGAACACCTCCATTTAAATATAAAGACACACTCAAAACTACATGATTATCTGTCGTCACGACAAAGTGCGAACGCGGCCTTAGGATTTATAGCTGACAGACAGATGGACAGATGGATGGACAGCGGAGACTCGAAGCCTTTTACGGAACGCTAAAAATGATCCAAAAAAATAAGTAACACCTCTACAGTCGTCACTATCACCACTGCTCTAAAAACGGTGAAGGAAAACATCGTGAGGAAACCGGCATGTCCTAAAACCAAAAAAAAAATCGAAGACATGTGACATCCACCAACCCGCACTGGGCCCGCGTGGTGGGTTACGGCTCATTCCCTCTCCTAGAGAGGAGGCCTGAGTCCCAACAGTGGGAACATTATTAGGCCGACTATGCTATGCTATGCTACAGTCGGGGCAAAGCGTTTCGCCTCGTCGTTCCATCGAAAGACTGGAACAATTTGCCTGCTGCAGTTTTCCCGTCCGATTATAATTTAGGTGTCTTCAAAGCTTACCATCAACGTGAAATCGCAGTCAAGCGCTAGGTTATATCATTAAACAAAAACCGGTGTCGAACCGGTGGCGAGTCGGACTCGCGCACTGAGGGTTCCGTACAAACTTACCTATGAAAACAGTCCAATTCCCGAATTGAGTTACGAAAATTTTACAGAATCGCAAAAAGTTATTTTTTGTGACATAACTACAAATTTACAGTTTTTAGATTTTTTCCTATATTTGTGCTGTGAGACCTTGCTTCATGCCAAATTTCAGAATTCTAGGTCAACGGGAAGTACCCTTTGAATTTTGATTCCCTTGAGAGTGTCCAAATACACGTTTTTTTGCGACATAAACGGATGTATCTTTTTTTTCTGTTTACTCAGAAGTTTGATTTTTTCACAGCTTCAAGGGACCGCAGACTTGAGTATATGGTTTTAATTTCAACTCGATACCTCCACGCGTTCCCGAGATAAAGGGTCTTAACAGACAGACAGACAACAAAGTGATCCTATAAGGATTCCGTTTTTTCTTTTTGAGGAACCCTAAAAAGATAAGAAAACGCTTACCATAATTCAGTTGCAGCTTTCTAACAACAAAGTCATATTTCTGGTTGAGCCAGCGCACAGCACCGGTGCCCGTCGCCACCAGTTGGTCTTCATTTGTCACCACTTGAGGTTCAGGACTGAAAATAATAGAAAATGTTAATAAAAAATGTTTGAGGAACTCAATCTAGTCATTCTGGTTTATGTTAGCTATTGAGAGCTGGTTTTTTAGACCAAATAAAATCAAACAACCATCACATAACATCACCTATCTGTCAGAGGAGTATCTTATCTTATCTTATAGTGGGGCTGGCCCTAAAACCAGAGCACTTCGACCCTTTTGGATCTTTTGTGCTAATCCCCTCCCTTCTACTCAATCCCCAGCCTTCCGTGCACCTTCTTCATGAGTCCCAGTATGACCTTGATGGGGCTGAGCCTGTAGTCCTCTGGTCTTGGAAATGGTTGGCCCAGATACTCTAGTCTTTTGGAGCCTAGTGCTGCACAGTCGCATAGTACGTGTAGCATATTCTCCTCTGCCTCTCCACAGATCCTGCAAGTCGGGTCGCTTGCTAGTCCCATGTTGTGGAGCTGTTTGTTGCTGCTGTTTGTCTGTCAGAGGAGTAACAGACAGTCCACTCTGCAGAGCCTGCATGGAGGAAGATGGGACAGCAGCTCATCTGTTTCTGCACAATGGTCAGCGGCATCAGCCAGTTACCTATACTTGGAGATAGTGTCAGACTTTTACTGGCTAAAAACCCCCTCCTGTTCCTTCTTTGCCTTCGTACCAGGGTCCCGGGTTTCACTTGCACACTACCCATGGCCCCAGTAGGCTTCGACCCTGCTGGGCCCCTACGATTTGCTGACATCTCCCTGAGGCGCGCGTGGAACAATACGCGCCGTTGACGACTTGAGCTCGGTTTGGAAGGTTACCGGACTGGCGAGCAATGGGTGGCTCGCCGTCCGTAAGCCCGCGCCTACGGTGGCCGGAAATCGAGATCGGAATCCCAGCGGCGATTGGGGCGTGAGGACCGTTGCCTCCTTTGCTAGCATTACTGCTTCGCAGAAGGCGACCGCCTGCCACTCCTCCTCGCTCCGGACCATGGCCCGGCGCGAGAGATCGCCGCCGCCTCACGCCCCTACGAGGACACGGGCGTTGCTCTGCCCAAGCGGGACACACCTCCACCGTGTCCTCCGGGCGGTCCACACAGTGGCGACACCCGGGCGTCGCTTCCGCACGAATCCGGTGCAGGAACTTCCCGAAATAACCATCATTTCAGCCGAAAGACGTGAACTGTTGTACATAAGCCTTTCCCAAATGTCGTCATAACGACCGATCCTATGCGTCTCGCATATCCATCGGCTTCCCGCAACGCTCACCAGGTCATTGGTCCACCTTGTGGGAAGCTTTCCAACGCAGCACGTCTTCAGGCACGTGGTCACCACTCCAGAACCTCCGTTTAAGTAGTGGAAGGTTATAAATATTAATATATTGATATATCATGGATAGTCCTCTGTGCAGAGGATGTATGGAGTCAGAGGAGACTGTCGCGCACGTGCTCCTCAAGTGCACAGCCGTCAACGAAATAAGAACACGAACCTTGGGAGCACCGAATTCACTCATAGATGCCCTGAGCAAACTGAAAAGACTCATCTGTTTCTGGAGTGAGGTGGGCTGGTTGGAGTGAAGGCCGCCATGGCTCACGCACAATGGTCCGCCAAGGACTAAGTGCGGAAACCAGACCACAATAGATAGATAGGTTATAAATATTTTCCTACCTCTCTGTAGCCTCGGCAGGTGGGTTCTCAATGATAGCCACTTCATACTCCTGCTGGCCGTCCACTTGGGTACCGCTGCTGAGCTCAAACTGCTGATATGTGTTCTGCTGTTCTTCTACTTGTTGCTGGAAATATAAAAAACAGTATTTTTTTTTTACAAGTACATAACCATGATTGTTCGGGTAAAATCTTGCAACTCAATTTTGAAGCACATATCCACCACCAATTGTATATCATAATCACAAGTCTTCATGGGGCACTATGCCACCAACAAACTTCGCCACAACATGGGACTAGCAGGCGACCCGACTTGCAGGATCTGTGGGGATGCAGAGGAGACTATGCTACACTTGCTGTGCGACTGTGCAGCACTAGGCTCCAAAAGACTAGAGTATCTGGCCAACCATTTCCAAGACCAGAGGACTACAGGCTCAGCCCCATCAAGACCATACTGGGACTCATGAAGAAGGTGCACGGAGGGCTAGACAGGAGGGGCATAGCACCAAAGATCCAGAAGGGTTGAAGCGCTCTGGCCTAGGGCCAGCCCCACAACAAGATAAGACTGATTGTATGTAAAAGGAGAAACTGACTGACTGAGATATCAACTCACAGCCGAAACTACTGGAATGGGATTCTATTACTGCATAGGTTCGTGGGGTTTGTTTCCTCATAACTTATCTTGTAGTGGGGCTGGCCCTAAAACCAGAGCACTTCGACCCTTCTGGATCTTTTGTGCTAATCCCCTCCCTTCTACTCAATCCCTTCTACTTAAGCCTTCCGTGCACCTTCTTCATGAGTCCCAATATGGCCTTGATGGGGCTGAGCCTGTAGTCCTCTGGTCTTGGAAATGGTTGGCCCAGATACTCTAGTCTTTTGGAGCCTAGTGCTGCACAGTCGCACAGTACGTGTAGCATATTCTCCTCTGCCTCTCCACAGATCCTGCAAGTCGGTTCGCTTGCTAGTCCCATGTTGTGGAGCTGTTTGTTGGTGGCATAGTGCCCCGTGAAGACTCCTGTGATTGTTCGGAGCTGTGATCTGCTGTACCTCCATAATTTTCCTCATAACTACAACCGGACTTAACTATTGGAGTCAGGATTCTGCGCTTAGTCCTGTGTAGACCATTGTATGTGGGAGCATGACTGCCATCCTTTGGTAGGCTTATTCCAACCAGCACCTCTCCAAAAATTAGGCCTTGCAGGTTTTTCAAAATGTTTGTAAGGGTATTCAGGGATGAATCCCTACATAGCTACAACCTGGAGATCTTTAATTCTTTTAACCTATTGAGTAGCGTTAATAGAGACACAATAGAAAGACAATGACATTCTAACGCCGGCGTTCGCTTGGGGTTTAATGAATTAATTCTTTATTGTACACAAAAACATAACATAATATATGGAGATACAGACAATTCATGTACAAAGGCGAGCTTAACTCAGCAATGAGTTTTCTCCCAGCAAACCTTTGAATTATAGAGAGGGAACATATTCGAGGGTAGGACAATATAAACCTACATAACTAAGTCTAATATATATTATACATACTATACGCGTTGCCGGTGCCAATTAGGCAAGCCCAGTCACTAGCTTCTTTCAAAAATCTAGTCAAAGATCATTTCCTTTCACTCTAATTGCTATCCTGCCTCTACCTAAATTCAGTTCTTCCGTCACTAACCCACCAGTTCTTTTCTTTTTCCATCTCTTTGTATGAAATTGTGTAACTCATAATATTTATATGTTTACATATTGTCTTTTATATATAATAGCTATGTTACATCTATTTATAGTCTAGTGTATAATTTTAATATAATATTTAAGCTGTTGATCCCCGCATTAACGCTTGCGTTCACGCGCCATTGTCTTTCTATTGTGTCTCTAATTATGCACTCAAAAGGTTAAGTTATTAATTTGCAGTACACCGCAGACTACCCCCCTTTTTCTATTTCAAGTTTTTACATTCCATCCTAAGGTTGTCTGGTAGATATTGCTCTCAGCGATAAGACCGCCTTTGTACCCATAGATTTAAGTTAGTGTAAAAGTTTTGTAACTAATTTGGTGTACAATATAGTTTATTCTATTCTATTTTATATATACTAATATTATGTCAATAATGAAAGGAAGTGCTCTAACACGTCTAGGCAAGTGCGCTCCATTGTTGACCACATTGTTACTTTCCATTAATCGAGATAATGGTCAAGCGCAAGCCTACCCACAATAAAAAAAAAAAAACAATGAACTATTTTTCATTACCAGAAAATGTAAAGGATCACAATAGGTATTGATTCAAGACAGCTTTTTATCTTAAATACCATTTTTTAAATAAAAAATGTTAATATAATATGTAGGAGGGTCAATGAACTTTCTTCAAAATCAATCTGGCACCTATCTTAAACACTTCAAAAACCTTAACATAGTTCACAGACATATTCAGGACTACTTCTTCTATTTTTTAGCAACAAAAAACTGCAAAATATTTAATAAATAAAAGGAAAAACTGACTGGCTGACATATCAACATAATATAACCAAGACTATTGGGCCTAGGAGCTTGAAATTTAGTACAAGTATTGCTTTTGTGACATAGGCAAGCACTAAGAGAGGATTTTCCAAAATTCACCCCCTAAGGGGATGAAAGGGGGTCCAAAGTTTGTATGGAGAAACTTAACTTCACGCAGTTAGTATTCAATCCTTTGTCCCCAGACTTTGTCTAGCAAGAAAGGAATGCCTAAGTCTTCTCAAATATAAGGCTAGATTTTTAGAGCCTAAATAAATTTTAAAAGAAAGATTTGAAGTAAAAACGAACCAAACTCACCGTGGTAACTTCTGTGTTACTCTGCACAAAGTTAGCACCTTCTTCCTCTGGTTCTCCTTTTACGTCATAGATTGTTTCTGCCATCACAATCCTACCCGAAGAGTCCATGGTCCACATCCCACCGAAAGCGAAGTTTGAAGGGTTTCCGCTTTGTTCGTAAAGTATGACCGTGTTTGGACCCAACTGAACGGGCTCCCCTTTCATATTCACGAAGACTGGCTGCTCAAAGTTACCCTCAACTAGCTGTCCCGTGTGGACAATCTGTTGTCCCTGCTCCACAGGCACTTCTACCACTTGATTTACGACTTCAACTTTTTCTTTCTCCTCCACATTCTTACGATTCACCATTATTTTTTGTTTTTTCTCACTGTCACCCGTATCATCACTTTTGCGTTTGATCACAGTTTTCTTTTTGTTTTTCTTGTCCATTTTTACACTTTGTTTGTTAATTTTTACACTAAAACGAGCGCTTCAACGCTAAATATTGTGACAGATTTTCAGACAAACCGCCTCGCCCATACAACATTTTTAACCTATTTTATGATAAAGCAGGGTTTTTTTCCGCACGAATTATATTCTGAGATTCGCAATAACGTCAACTACAGTAAATAAACAAAGTATTTAATTGTTTTGTAAACTGTTATCTGAGATACTTTTAAAATTATGCCAGTGCGAAAAGGACAACTCAGAAAGACGCCATTTTTAAATGGAGGGAAGTTTATTTCTCTTTCTTGCAGTCGTGGCATCCCTTTCCCTCTAGACAGGTTTCGTTCGGAAATCAACGTAAATATTTCACTTGAAGTTGGAATTTAGGCAGAGTTTTTTCATAGTAATTAAAATAAAATAAAAATTGGATTTTCATTAATTAAACAGCCTTTTCGGTTGTCATCACTGTTCACATTCATTTTATCATGGTTTTATGATCTAATTAGACAATACAAGATATTGCTCTGGAACGCAGCCATCAAAACCATCGTGACTCTGACTAATAAACGTCAAATTATTTACAGATTTTTTATGATCGAAAACAATAACCTTCACGGCTGGTTAATTACAATAATTATTTATGTGTGATAAGGTCATACTCAACCAGTTTACATGCTTGTGCTCAATACACTCACGATACTACTACAAGTGGCGTTTATTGTGTCTATGTCATTGCTGTCCATGAATATAATTCGTTATTTCACTGGTGGTGTTAAAAAAATGGCTTTATTCGCGCCTGCTATGTTTGTTAACCACGGTGGAGGACCCTTACCTCTTCTTGGAGACAAAGAACACGCAGAACTCACAAGTTTCCTTCGTGACGGGGTGCAAAAGCATTTGAACTTGAAAGAGGTCAAAGCCATAATATTAGTCACTGCACATTGGGAAGAGAAGGTGGTAACGATATCTTCAGCAGAACACCATGATCTGTACTTCGATTACTACGGATTCCCGCCAGAATCGTATAAATATCAGTACAACGCACCTGGAGATCCTGCATTGGCCGAAAGGATACATGAAACACTGAAAAACGCGGGAATAAATTCAAAATTGGATCCGAAAAGAGGTTGGGACCATGGAGTTTTTGTTCCTATGATGCTTATTAACCCGTCGGCCAGTATTCCTATAGTACAGATCTCTGTACTATCCAATCAGGACGCTGAACAACATTATAAACTGGGACAAGCACTATATGAGTTCAGAAGAGAAGGTATAGCCATATTAGGGTCTGGAATGTCTTACCACAATATGAGAGAATTCATGACGAACCGATACCAGTCTTCAGTAGCCAACAAAGAATTTGATGAATATTTAAACAAAGTTTGCACCGCAGAGACCGAGGAAGCTAGGAAAGAAGGCCTAGTCTCTTGGAGGCAGCAAAAAGGTGCAACTGAAGCTCATCCGATGCGTGCCGCAGAACATTTCATGCCCCTGATTGTGATTGCTGGAGCTGGAGGCTCTAAACCAGGTGAACGGATCTTTAACTGGGATATGAGAGGAACGTTTAGGCTGAGCGCTTTTGTTTGGAAAGAGGAATAATCATGTGATGGTTTTAGCATTTACAGTTTGTAAGCTAAACTATTTTATATGCATTTCGTTTAAAAATATGACTGCGTTGATTGATCAGATATTAACCTGTTTACTAGAAAGGGCTTCCAAATGTCAGATTTCAGGCAATGAACAAAAAACCTAAAAAAGTGTTGCGAACAAGTGTAAGAGCTATAAGGAAAAGTTGGTAGTTGAACCTTTTTTTATTGTGAGTCTGGTGTGACGGTGATTTGCTCACGATGAACACTAGAAAACTTGTGGTTCCACTTCCAGGTAAAAAGAGATAATAACCTATAACCAGGTTAATTACCAATGCATATTAAGAACAAAAATATCTACAGATCACTTTGGGGCTATAGAATGTTGTAAATACCTACTAAGGTGTATGAATTTTATTTTTAATAGATAATTTTAGAGATAAAGGTAATAATTAACCCTTAGATACTTATTTAACCCTTTAACTGCTTGCGTATTTTCATGTCCTATTCGCCACGGTTGTGCATTTGCGACTGGGTACTCCATCTTCAATTCCCCTTAGTGACTGAAAAGAAAGAAAGAAAAAATGTTTATTCGTACCTCACGCATACAGTAAAATTAAAATACAGTAGAATACATAGCATATAATAACATAGCATAATCAGCCTTTTAATGTTTCCACTGCTGGGACTCAGGCCTCCTCTATCTAGGAGAGGGAATGGGCCGTAATCCACCACGCGGGCCCAGTGCGGATTGGTGAATGTCACATGTCTTCAAATTTTTGGTTCTAGGACATGCCGGTTTCCTCACGATGTTTTCCTTCACCGTTTTGAGAGCAGTGGTGATGAAATAAATTACACAAAGTAATGCGCCTGGCTGGGTTTGAACCCGCGACCTACAACTCGTAAGTCGGGGTCGTTACCGCTCGGCCACCACTGCTCTCAGTAGAAATTAGAATACATTGGAATTAAAATAAAGTAGAATGAGAAGCTGACGAGATGAAGTATTTGGTTGTGGATTTGCGACCCTGGTGAAATAAACATGAGAGTGTTTGTCGGATATTTCCGACATATGTGATTAAATAGTTAATCAATATACAACTTGACACTGACTTGCAAATGCAAAAAAAACCTTTGAAAATTGGTTTTCTACCTTGAAGCTTAAGCATTATTAACAGTTTTTCGAATATTTTTTTTACTAATTAAAATTATTTATTGTCCTATACACAAATCATAGTTAAATATTTATCAGAAGTACACAGTTTACGGTTTTTTATTTATTTATTTATAGAACGATATTAAAAACATTGATAATAAGAGCAAAGTTTGTCTTTGCAGAAACTCCCCGGTTATGGAGGCGACAATGAAATGTACAAAAATATCAAACGACGTTTTTCAACACACTTAATAAAATGGATTTTAGAAACTTTGTAATGTTTGTGGGAAAAAAAGGTTTATTTTTCATCATCAGCTTACTATATTATTCAAAACGTGATAAACTGAAAGCCGCACACTTTTCCGCACGAGTGTGGATATAGAAATAGAATACTACGCGGGTAATCTAAAATGTTGCAATAAGAGCCAGATATCTAGAATATTGTAAAAAAAAAATACCAGCCTGTCTTTGAAAAAGTAAGTTTTTAGCGGGATTTCTCCGAGTGAAGTTCAGTGGCTGTTTTATTTATTCGCAAATTGATTCCTAGTGGATATTGTGATGTAAAATTAGTATAGTTTTGTATCTCAAGTATCTGCGCAACTGGACACTATGTGGAATCATTGAAATAGTACTATCAAGGTAAATGGACCTGAGAATTTTATTGTAGTGTTAACTACCTCAGCGAAGTTTGCTAAGGCGATACATTTGCTGCCAAATACTGCAAAAACATTAGAATCTGTATTTATACGAAGACATTGTAAGGACTTAGTAGCCAAGTCAAAAAAATATATATATATATATATATATATATATATATCAGAGATGAAATGGATATCCGTTAACTATCCGGCCTATTCGGCCTTGTCTTGACTATCCGGCCTATTCAGCCTTGTCTTGACTATCCGTCCGGATACTGGATAGTAATTCATTATCTGACCGGATTCCGGATCATTAAATTGAAACAATTCTCATTATTTTACACAAGGCAAATCATATCACAATAGTTTATGGACACCATTTATTTTTATAATCGCACGTCAAAAATGTTTGTTTTATTAATTAGTTTAATAATCAAAATTAACAATTGGCAAATTGTAGTGAATATCAAATTTTCCGCATTTTTTGGTAAGAGGCGACTCCACTTGGCTTCGTAAACTAGTCCAGCTTCTGAAAATAGCGTTTCGCTGTAAATGCTACCGCCAGGTGCTGAAAAATAAATTGTAACAAATCAAACTAATCGCGGCATGAAACGCGATAAAGGGCTGAATATCCGGCGCTCCGGTCTCGTAGCTTACCGAATATCCGGTATCCGTCCAAACCATTGTCCGTTTCATCTCTAATTTATATTTTTATATTTAAATAAATTTATATATATATATTTAAAAGTTCCCCACACTAGAAATTACTCCTGTATCGTGGTTCACAGACATGTAAACTCACTTACATAAGACACCCAGACCTGGAACAACTATCTGTAGGCCATATAAATATTTATCCCGTGTGGGAACCGAACCCGGGACCTGCAGCGCAACAGCCAATCTCTCAGCCACTGCGCCAACAATGTTGTTATAATATCATGTCAGTACTTTTGACTTAGCAATCATCTAATGACAAATCTCGCTATTGAGCGGAGTGGGAGATATTGTCAGACTTACTGACTAAAAACCCACTGCTGTTCCTTCTTTACCTTCGTCCCCGGGGCTCCGGGTTTCACTTTCACATTACCCGTGGCCCCAGTAGGCTTCAAACCTGCTGGGCCCCTACGATTTGCTGACATCTCCCTGAGGCGCGCGTGGAACAATACGCGCCGTCGACGACTTGGGCTTGGGCGAGCTGCCCATTGTTCGCCGTCCGCAAGCCCGCGCCTACAGTGGCCGGAAATCGGGATCGGAGTCCCAGCGGCGGTTGGGGCGGGAGGACTGTTGCCTCACGTGATCGGCCGCCTCCTTTGCTAGCATTAGGTACTGCTTCGCACGTGGAGGCGACCGCCTGCCACTCCTCGCTCCTTACCAAGGCCTGTACCAAGGCCCGGCGCGAGAGATCGCCGCCGCCGATCGCCCCCACGAGGACACGGCGTTGACCGTGACGTCGTCGTATTAAATAAATGTGGAAAGCGTTTTAAAAAAACTTACCTTTGCCTTGTTCTAAATGTGATGTTAAAATGCAATAAATTACGTACAATCAGCTTTTTTAAATGATTTTTTTATATACAAGTATTTTAAAAGATAAGGGACCATTGTAATTAAATTATTTTTTATTATTTAGCCTAAGAGTTGCTTACTTGTAAGTAAATTATATTAAAAAAAAATATTCTGTAGTTTTTATTTCTTATTTTTACTAGCTATTGCTCGCGGCTTCGCTCCCGTCAATTGACTACTCTATTCTGCTCTACCATACTCTACCCTATCACCATTTTTTTTTTCTTTCATAAGAACCTTCTCCTCCTGACAATAACAAACACAACAAAAAAAAAAATAGTGATATCGGTCCAGCCGTTCACGCGTGATGGCGTGACCAAGGGAAATAGGGATTCATTTTTATATAGGGTGACTGGCAATTAGTGTACGATACTTAAACACGTGATTGTGCTCATGATAATAAACAATTTTTATTATGGGAGCAAAGCCGAAATCGCGAAAAAAATATCAGTTGTTCAGTACATTAGGCAAACATAAATGTACTGAACAGCTGTTTTTTTTTTCGCGATTTCAGTTTTGTTCTCATAGTAAAAGTTGTTGATTATCATGAGCACAATCACGTATTTAAGTATCGTACACTAATTACCATTCACGCTATATAGATTAAACACACAAGGTGTACCGATGACCTGGTGAGAATCGCGGGAATCCGATGGAAGCGAGACGCAAAAGACCGTTCATTGTGGTGACACTTGGGGAAGGCCTATGTCCAACAGTGGACGTCTTGGCTGAAATAATGATGATGATTAAATCTTTGGAAGGAGGAAGCGCGAGCCCGTGAAAGATGGAGGGAGTGGGGAAGGGTTTCGCCCGGGTGTAGGACAGAACAGGCGAACAAAAAAATAGTACCTACTTTTTTATACAAGTGGAGAAAGTTTGTCATAGCGACCGAGGTGGAATTCGCCCGAGCCGCAAGCGAGGGTGTTATCTTTTGTATGGGACCGCCCGGGCGACCGCATAACGCAGTTTCAGCCCTAAGGGGACAGCTCGTAAGCCTTTAAAAGATCCAGGAAAAAACCCTGGGGGGTTTTGAGATAAATAAATACATAAGCATAGCAAAATCTGCCTTAAAATGTTCCCACTGCTGGGACTCAGGCCTCTCTGTAGGAGAGGGAATGGGCCGAAATCCAACACGCGGGCCTGGTCTGGTGGATGTCACATGTCTTCGAATTTTTGGTTCTAGGACATGCCGGTTTCCTCACGATGTTTTCCTTCACCGTTTTGAAAGCAGTGATGACGAAATAAATTACACTAAGTGGGTTACCGTGACGTTCAAAGTAAGATTGTTTCATTCTTATTTCAGTGTGGGTAAGAGACAGAGCTATACAGGTTGTCTAGCGGCATCTCTTACCCACAATGGAATAAGAATACCTAAAACAAAGATTGTTCTAATTTAAACGCAACCTACAACTCGTAAAGCTGTTTCTACCGGGCCACCACTGCTCCTAATAAATCCTACTAAGATTATAAACGCGAAAGTTTGTATGCATAGAAGTTTGTTACTCTTTCACGCAAAAACTGCTGAATGGATTTTAATGAAACTTTGCAATAATATAGCTTATACATCAGAAACGGAACGGATGGTCGATGGGGCCGAAAGGTTCTAGAGTGGCAACCGCACACCGGAGAACTCAGCGTTGGAAGGCCTCCCACAAGGTGAACCGACGACCTGCCTCATAGCCAAGTTACGATCGTTTCGTTCTGACCACGTGACTGAGCGTTAAGATGACGTCAGAACAAAGGAATCGGAGGCGTGGCCTACTCGAGGCGTTCGACGCAAACGAAACGATCGTAACTTGACGCACAGGATCGGTCGTTGTGGCGACGCTTGGGGGAGGCCTATGTCCAACAGTGGTACTTTCGGCTGAAATGATGATGATGATGATACATCAGAATAACATATATGCATAAGATATTGTAAGCTACTCAAAGTAGTAATCCTGCGCAGACGAAGTCTCTGGAAAAGTGTAAGTTCTTACATAAAATCAATACGTTTAGTCTGAATATCGTAATTATCTAATGTACCTACCGTTACAAAGTCCGCCTGCATTGTAAACTGTCTAGGTAAACAAATTATACGATTTATTTAATTTGATTTATCGAGGTCGGTCGGGCTCTGGTCATTGTGTTATCTCGACCGCAGCATAATAAATTATTTATATATCTACAATAAAATAACTTGATCATTTTGTATGTTTGTTGATAGGTAAGTATCTTTTTAGGGTTCAAAGATACAAAGATTCAAAGCATTTTATTTCAAATAAACCATTTCCAGGCACTTTTGAAACGTCAAGAAGTCAGTCAGAAAAAAACAAATGATGCTAATTGCACATTCCAAAGCGTAGATCTCTATGGAGAAGAATGTTCAAGAAACTCCATGGACAGTCTTTTCTATCATGTTTTGTAATTACAAATATCTCTGTTACATGTTTCTTGTCGCTATCATGTGAGAACAATGTAAATAAAGTAAAAATAAAAACTAAATATAGATATTAAAATAGCAATACATACGATTGGACCCGGTAGGTAGCGCTGCAAGCGGAATCTCAATTTTTTTTTCTGACGGTAAGCCAGTTTTCGGGCAAGTCAACGTCTGTCGGAATCGCTAGTATAGGTATTTATATAATAATATTCCATAATAATATTCCACAACTATCACACAACGCCGTCTAGTCCCAAGCTAAGCAGAGCTTGTGTTATGGGTACTAGACAACTGATAAACATACTTATATATTTCTAAATACATACATATATAGATAAATTACACCCAGACACAGAACAAATGATCGTGCTCATCACACAAACATTTGTCCTGGGTGGGAATCGAACCCACGACCTCCGGCATAGCAGTCAGGGCCACTAACCACTAGACCAACAGGCCAGTCAAAATATATAGATTAACTAACGTATATAGATACAAAGTATATAGATTAACTAACCAGCTGGGGAAACTTAAAGAGCCAATAAATTATTTAGTCTATGCAAAACAAAGTCGAATGACACATCGTATCTTTTTTATGTAGGTATATTCCATCGTGAGCACACTATGTAGGATGACATTACAAAACAGTATTTATTTACGCATTAATTGATATAAGCGTGCACAGTCATATCGCTTCGTAAATAAACAATTATCATGTTCAAAATAATCTTTATTTCAATAATAGTGTTAACTTTCATAACACATTCTAAAATGGCGGACGTATATTTCGCGCCTTCTGTCTTCCTAAATCATGGCGGTGGACCATATCCTGTCTTACGTGAGAAATATAACGTGGAAATCGGAGATGGTTTGAAAAATGTGTCGAATTATGTGGATTTGGATCGTTTGAAGGCCATAGTTATCGTAACAGCGCATAGGGAGGAGGATGTGGTGACCATTTCGTCCGGTGATCGTCATTCGTTGCTGTACGATTATTATAACTTTCCGCCTGAAAGTTATGAGTTTCAATATGATGCTCCAGGTATGTAATATTCTTCGATTATTTTATCTAGCCTAGTTGACACTTCGCGAACCCTAGAGCTAGCTTTTATCTTGGACAGAGATTAAGCCCTTTGCCATACAACGTGGCAATGCTGCCAGTAGGCGACAGCGGTTCGCAGGATTTTTTTTGACAGCATATTTTAGCTAGAAATATAGTTTTAATTAGTTAAATGTTTTTTGTTTTAGATTTATAGAATTAGAAAATAAATATTTCGAAATTCTTATCATGACAAAATTTTTGTTTTTTCTTTTATTCAACGACGTTTAGATCGTCAGTTGTTCTACCATAGGGAACCACGTTCATCTTTATATAGATAAAGATGAACGTGGTTCATCCGTTGCTTCGAATTCGTGAATCAGCTTTTTAATGTGTTTTATAAGTGTACCGTTTTATAAGTGCCCATGTAGGCCTATGTGAAATAAAAACTTTTGACTTTTGTCGAATGTTCCCACTGCAGGGACTCAGGCGTCCTCCCTAGGAGAGGGAATGCGCCGAAATCCACCGCGCGACCCCAGTGCGGGTTGGTGGATGACACAAATAATGTCTTCGAATTGGTTCTAGGACATGCTGGTTTCCTCACGATGTTTTTCTCTAGCGTTTTGAGGGCAGTGGTGATGAAATAAATAACACAAAGTAATGCACCTGACTGGGTGTATGTAGGTCGTGGGTTCAATTATTTTAGCTTATGCAAGTGTAATAGAAAATTGTAACCCCCGATTTTATTTATCATTAGTTTTTTAATTGCCTCCCAATATGGAAGTCATTCTGTGACGTATTCAAGTCAAAATGGTTTATTTTATTTTTATTTTTAACACGCTTGTTCTACTACAAATTCTGAACAAATATTGTTATTATGAAAATATTTTGTTTATATCGAAATAACGTTAGTGGTTACATTGTCTGATTTCTTTGCATATACTACTTGTTTACGCCAAACTTGTAACTCATTATCATCATTATGATTCACATCAAAACAAATGTAATTAGTAAAGTGTCTTAACGTGTTTACATTATGACTATTATTCCATGAGCGAGAATCTTACCTTGCCGTAACTATTTCTTATTCTGTGCCGTAACACAGTTCTTGACTAGCACGGGAGGTAAAGAACTTTTCTCTGTATAGCCGTCATTGGGCATTTATAAATTTTATCTAGTATGTGAACCATTGTTTTACTTGTGATAGCATTATTATGTGCTATGTAAATATGTACTTATTACCGGTGTACCTAAACATAGGGTCAATAAACTTTTATTTATTTATTTATTTGACAGGTGATCCAGTTTTAGCGGGAAGAATACACGATGCGTTCAAAAACGCAGAAATCCCATCTACTTTAGACGATAAAAGAGGTTGGGACCACGGAGTCTTCATACCAATGATGTTGATAAATCCGAAAGCGGACATACCGATTGTACAAATATCTATCTTAAAAAATCAAGATGCAACCCAACATTACAATATGGGAAAAGTTTTGTATCAGTTTCGAAAAGAAGGTGTTGCCATTTTTGGATCAGGGTTGTCATATCATAACATGAGAGAGTTTGACAAAGCAAGGCCAGTGACTGAAAAAGAAATTGCCAACGAGGATTTTGATAATTATTTGAATGACGTATGCACTGGAGACGAAGAAAATCGTAAGAAAATATTACTTTGGGACCAACAGAACGGAGGTTTAGACAGTCATCCGCTAGGAGAAGCGGATCACCTCATGCCATTGATTGTGAATGCGGGCGCGGGTGGAACGCGCCCGGGGAAGAAAATTTATGAATCAGTATTTTTGGGGAAATTTAAATTAAGTGGGTTTATGTGGGATGGTGAATAGTAATCAAAAGTTTGTTTTTGTTATAAATCTTTGAAATTCTCGATTATTATTTACTATAATATTATGCTTGTATAGAATAAACCTTTCTCGTGAAACACTCTGTTTAAATATTCAAACGATTTATTTCAAATAAACCATTTAAAGGCACTTTTGAATTGTCAAAAAGTCAGTCAGTCAGAAAAATGATGCTAATTGCACAATCCAAAGCGTAGATCTATGTGAAGAAGTATGTGTAAGAAACTCCATGGACACTCTTTTCAATCATGTTGTTATGTATTACAAATATCTCGGTTAGATGTTTCTTGTCGCTACTCATAACTATTATGTGAGAACAATATAAATAAAGTAAAAATAAAAAAAAACAATTTTAAATATAGAAATTAAAATAAGCCACTGGCAGCTAAGAGATGACCAGTCTTAACTGACAGCGCCTGTTCACGGACATGACGATCAGCACCACTCAGCTCAACCATTTTGAAAGGAACTGAATGATCCAACACACGCACCGCCTTCAGTAAATTTGAGTGAGCATGACAAACTCTCAACTGCCATGCTCTCATTTATTGGCGAAAACCTTGATCGTTAGGATGGCTAGACCCAACAAGATAATTAATATGTTTTAATACCTATGTTCTACCATTTACTACCCTCAAACGGGGTGAATAGGAACGCAGGGGTTAATAAAAACAAAAATTTTATTAGGGCTTTCACTCATTTCTCCTTACATCGGTTTCTAGCAAAGCGTCCATTATTTTTGTATTACAATGCTAGAAAAAAATACAATACGTAAGTGCTCCAAACAATTTCCTTATAACGTGAAAAAACCCTTCAAAATTTTGTTTCTATTCTTCCCTGCGTTCCAATTCACCCCGTTTGACTATCTACCTATAATGAAATACTTATTTGCTACATTTGCGTAAAGAGCGGCTAACTCGAGGTACACTTTTAACCGACTTCAAAAAGAAGGAGATTCTATGTTCGGCTGAATGTATTTTTTTTATGTTCACCGATTTCTCGGTCAATTGTGGACCGATTTTGAAATTTTTTTTTTGATTGATGGGTTATGCTTCCAAGTAGGTCCCATAGAAATATTGTTATGATCTGATCATGAACTTCGAAAATATGAAACAGAACTCCTCATAGGATCACAGCAGAACCGTCGTAACAAGTTAAATTGCTTTGTTTATACGTGTAGTCGATGACTGACTGAAAGAAGATTTGAAACTGACCTGAAGTTAGGCACCGGATCTTTGTAATAAATTAATGTAATCTAACCGTGTTTGGGATTATTAGAATTGTCATGAGATGCACTCTGGCTATAAGGTATTTAAGTTTTGGCTGAAGGGTACTTTTTAGTGGTGGTACCATAACTAAAAAGTGTAAAATTAAAAACTTTACAAAAAAATACAACCGACTTCAATGTAAGTTATTTTGCAATTTTCAGTGTTTTTTTTACATTGAAGTCGGTTGTATTTTTTTTGTAAAAAGTGTTTTCATACAACCGCTCTTACGTGATTATGATGTTATTACACATCTTTCTCCAGTTTTGGATACACAGATATCTTGTGGATATTATCGAGGCTTCTATAGAAATCAAAATATAAATTTGTGTTTCGTCGTCGTCGGTTTCCATCAGGTGAGATAGCGGTCAAGCGCGAACCTATCAAGAATAAAAAAAAAGTGTAAAACTAATCCAGTAAAGACCTGTAAATCTATTTTACGTGTAGTTTGGCTCTCCATATTGTACATTATTATAATAGTATATTAAAAATATAAAAAAGTACATCTACTTATAGAGACCTTACACATTTAATCGAGATTCTGAATGACGACAATTTTTCTCAAAAACTTGTAACTCATTAAAAGCCCGGTGCGCGGATCCACGCGAGACACAATCGCTTTTTAATTGGGTCTCTAATTACGGCATACGAAAGGTTAAAAAAACACGTATTTCCTGGAACAAGTTATGTGAAATATTCCAGTAAATCACTTTTTTCGCGTTGCCTCTTCATCAAACATTGCGTTGGATTGCGTTAGATGAAGCAACAAGCTTTTAAACCGTGCTCGACGTTGATGATAGGCGAGTGGGGATAGGTGGGCCCTTCCCCACTCGCCTTCTAAGAAATATATCAAAGAAATAAAATAATCAGTCATTCTGACGTCAGATTGGCTAACCTTAATGCTTAACCAAATAATGATAAAATTATACTTATTAACCGCGTTGTTAATGTACATATTTACTATCTGTTTGGTACCTCAACATATATTTTGTACACAACTTTAAGAAGATCCTCTATAAAGTTGTTAATTATACTATTAAAACACCTGGGACAATAATTATTTACGTCTTTCGATTTCTTAAACTATTGCTAATAATGTTTTTACAGGCGCTTATGAAAAACTTATTTCTGGATATACTTAACCGCTGAATAGGCTCGAGTGAATGGGCTCTTAATAAACTCGTGCGCCTCACCATCAACGTTTGCATCACTGCTTACCATCAGGTGAGATCGCAGTTAAGCACTAGTTTATATCTATTATAAAAAGGTATTATGATGTATATAATTAAAATATGTAACCTATCTGTAAATGTACTAATGGGTTTTCCATGTTCCATATTTATGACATGCACGCTACATAGATATTATAATATGTAATTACAACATTGCAACACAATATTTCAGTTTGTGTTAAATTCTTTCCGTATCTTTACTAAGGTGTGGGCAATGGGTGTGGGACTCAAAGCGCCTCAGACAAAATAAATAACTAGTGATAAAAAACCATTTTAAAACTATCTTTTAAATAGTTGAACGAGTATACTTTACATAAGGCAAAATTCTTTGGGCACGCCATAATCATGGCCGTAAGTCCCTTTTTTGAGGAGTGGCTGGAGAGACGTCACGGCGTCCTCACCTTCCGCATAACGCAGGTCCTCACCGGGCATGGTACAAATTCGGGAGGTTCTTGCATCTGATTCGTGCAGAAGAAACGCTCGAGTGTCACTATTGTCCGGACCACCCGGAAAACACGGTTGAGCATTCGGTGGAGGTGTGCCCCGCTTGTTCCAGTTGGGTAGATCTAATTTCGAGAAAGAGGTCAACCGTCGAATCCGAGTCGGCTGGGCAGCGTTCGGAAAGCTGCGCGGTATCTTCTTGTCCAATATACCACAGTGTCTCAAGACGAAAGTCTATGACCAGTGCGTGTTGCCAGTGATATGGTTCTGAAACGTGGTCGCTCACAATGGGCCTCGTCAGAAGGCTTAACGTCACCCAAAAGGCAATGGAAAGGGCTATGCTCGGAGTTTCCTTGCGTGATCGAATCAGAAATGAAGATATCCGCAGGAGAACCAAGGTTGCCGACATAACACGAAGAATCGCCAAACTTAAGTGGCAATGGGCAGGGCACATTGCTCGCAGAACAGATGGCCGTTGGGGCCGAAAGATTCTAGAGTGGCGACCGCGTACCGGAAGACGTAGTGTTGGAAGGCCCTCTACAAGGTGGACCGATGACCTGGTCAAGGTTGTGGGAATCCGATGGATGCGAGACGCACAGGACCGTTCATTGTGGCGACATTTGGGGGAGGCGTATGTCCAGCAGTGGACGTCTATCGGCTGAAATGATGATGATAATGTGCCCCGCTTGGGCGAAGCACCACCGTATCCTCGTGGGGGCGATCGGCGGCGGTGACCTCACGCGCCGGACCATAGTACAGGCTATGTTCCAGGTTGCCTTCTTCTGCGAAGCAGTAATGCTAGCGAAGGAGGCGGCCGCACACGTGAGGGAACGGACGTCCTCACGCCCCAGCCACCAAGACTCCGTCTCCGACCTCCAGCCACTGTAGGCTTTGGCTTGCGGATTACGCGTTATGGGTAGCTCGCTGTCCGGTAGCTGTCCGGATCTAGCCCAAGAGATGTTAGCAAAACCATAGGTGCCCAGCAGGGCCAAAGCCTACTGGGGCCATGGATTGACTTCCGAAAGGGAGACCCGTGGTCCTGGAACGCAAAAAGCAAAGAAAGGAACATATGTAGGTGTGGTTTTAGTCTGTAAAAGTCTGACACGACCTGATCACGACCCAGTGACGTCTCTCGCTCTGCCCTAGAGCGAGAGACGTCACTGGGTGATTTCCCACCTTAAAAAAAATCCTATAATCTTTGAGGGCTTAACACGTTCGAGGACAGAACGAGATTATACGTCGTCGTTCGAAATTTTGATATGGCACAACGTACAATGACGTCCAAATATTTTTTTTACTTTACGACAGAACGTACATTTCCGATGAACGTTCAAGTTAAAATCCTATTGAATGTATCTTGTGTCACAACATTTAAAATACCCGAAGCTTTACTGTCACGTAGAGTAAGTTTTAAACTATTTCAAATAAGTGCCGTTGACAGTGGACGGGAACGGTACTCACACACGCACAACGTGTAAATGCGTCGCGCGCGCCTACCGCGCTCCTACATTCAGTGCGGCTGCGTCACTGCGGGGTGCGCTCGCGTTCGCTAAACATTTCGTGGTGTATCGTAATATTTGCCGCGACAAAACATCGTAAGTATTTAGTTTATTTGATTTATGTATTATTCCTTAGCCAGACAGTATACTATTTTACTATGAATTAATAATATTACTCTGTGAAATTGATGTTTAATGGGTTATTTTATGTGTTTTAGATGGATAAGCGCAAAACAAGACTGATGAGCATTTTCGATGATTCTGACAACTCTACCGAGGCGGATCCTCACCAAGACGATGATGGAGAATATGGTTCGGATAAAGATTTTGACCCACAAGGCAATACATCAGGTAGTGAAACTACCTGATGTATATACGTTAGACGTTATTACACGTTGTGTCCCTTCACGTCTAGTTAACTTACTTTTAATGACATAACGTATTTATACGATAACGTGATAAAACGGTTGTGTCATGATGTCTTTAAAACAATATATTTTCATGGGAGGCTACGTACTCATACGTCGTATAATTTGTATGGACATTTACTGTGTCATTTTGGTACACAGTCTCAAGTGGTAGCGTCCTCGAACGTGTTAACAGGAGTCTGATGGCTTACGATAAAAGCGGGTACAATCTTTGAAAACAATGTACGAGTACACTAGTGATTATCACATATATCAAGAGCAGAAACCCTGGATCATCACAAGATGGGTATCCTCCATAATGACATCTATCATGAAGTGTGGTAGAGACTTTTGCAAAGAGACCAGTATCCATGGATTCAACCATATTGCGGCTCCTCGAAGGCATTGGATTGAACGGTAAGGATTTTAAAGGTATGCGGAACGGGGTGTGAAGTCCTGCATACCTCCGTTGTAAAACCGTACGGGCCCAGCAGGGTCAAAGTCTCCTGGGGCCATGGGTTGTGTGAAAGAGAACCCCGGGGCCCTGGAACGAAGGCAAAGAAGGAACAGAGGAGTGGGTTTTGATCAGTAAAAGACTGACACGCCCTCTCATTCCGCCCTAGAGCATGAGAACTTCAAAACAAATTGGATCGACTTCTCAACAACTATATTCGTTTCATATTTGGTTTTCGTAAATTATGTTCAACATTTCTTCTTTTCGTTCTCAGCTTAAATGGCAGTCTATCCGTCACAGGAGATCCCTCAGATCTCTTTGTACACTCTTTACTATAATGAACGATCCGTGTGCTCCTGATTATTTAAAACAATATTTTAAAGCAATGGGCCGTTCTCATAATTTCAACCTTCGAGCATCCAAAATATGCTATATACAAATATGCTATATGCTTTATATTCCTTCTCACCGTACTGGGTTTATGGCTAATTCTTACGTTGTCTCTACCATAAAACTCTGGAATGTGCTTCCCCTTGAAATCAAAAAAGCCGAAAGTAAATTTTTCTTCAAGCGTAAAATTCGGGACTACTACTTGAAGTTTTCTCAACCTTACTACGGTCTTCGTCATAATTGTTATTTTTTAAGTTCTCCTAATTATAATGATTTGTTATTCATCAAAGTATTTAATATATATATATATAACTTAATTTATTGTCTACACCTACCACAGTGTTGTCTTTTTATCAACCCAAAGGTTGTCTGGTAGAGAATGCCTTGTTGCATCAAGTCCGCCATGTACCACTACTGTGCATGAAGTTTAAATAAATAAATTTTCCACCTAAAAAAAAACCTCCGTTGTAAAAGGAGGATCCTCCGAGCAGACGGTCGTTGGTCAACGGTGTAGTGATTGTTCAGGGAAATTGCTCGATAATTGTTTTCGGGCTGTTATATACATAGATATAAGAAAGGAGTTTGTTTTTAGGGTTCCGTAGCCAAATGGCAAAAAACGGAACCCTTATAGATTCGTCATGTCTGTCTGTCTGTCTGTCCGTATGTCATAGCCACTTTTTTCTGAAACTATAAGAACTATACTGTTGAAACTTGGTAAGTAGATGTATTCTGTGAACCGCATTATGAGCATTCATCCGTTAAAACTACGCAGAAGCCAAAATCAATGATTTCCGACGGACAATATAACAATAATGTGTTTAATTTCTAGATAAGATATTGACGTCATATTATTGGGAATTTCATAATCTAGTGTATGGTCCAAAAACATTTTCAAATGATCGTATAGTTTTCCCATTAGAACAGTTCTTATCCAAGCCTTTTTTAAAACTGTGCTTAGTTTGGGACTAGATGGTGTTGTGTGATAGTTGTGGAATATTATTATTTATGCATTTACATATCTCTGGACCTTTGGAAGGCGTACGAGGGGCAGAACCCAACTCGCAGAAGCCCTTTAGATAATTTTAATGGAACGTAATACCAACCGAAGATTATCCCTGTACGCGCTATGCTGGTGCACCCAAGGACAACCCCTGGTTCGTGAAAAACTATTGCGACATAATTATGGGAAACAAAGATAATAGGGCTACGGTTTTTGGAATCCTAAGTAGACTGGTAACCTGAAACTATGTTAAGACTATGGCCCCTGCCTGAACAATGTAATATCTATCGATAAAGAGCAGGGGGTGACTTGCACACTCAATAAATGGGTCCCCAAAAACAATCGCTAGCACGAAGTGACGTAGCAACAAGAGGGCAACATATCCTGAGGTGCTTGAGGAGTGTTATTAAGGTGTCGCTACGCGCACCAATTTTTTTTTTTTTTTTTTATTCTTGATAGGTTCGCGCTTGACCGCTAACTCACCTGATGGAAAGCGACGATGCGGTCGACGATGGAACGCGCTTACCTAGAAGTAACCTATTCACTCTTGACTTAAAGATTCCCGGGTTGTAGCCATCAGGAAAAACAGATTCCGGCAAGGAATTCCACTCCTTAGCTGTACGCACTATGAATGTGTTCGCAAAACGTTTTGTGCGTATAGGTGGGATGTCCACCATGTACCGGTGGCGCATTGCCGTACGCCTGGTGGTCCGATGATGGAACGGGCTAGGCGGAATTAGGTTATGCAATTCCGACGCACACTCCCCGAAATGCAACCGGTAGAAAACCGACAGGCTAGCAACTCTGCGTCGATGCTCAAGACTTTGAAGCCTCGACTCAACGAGTGCATTTTTTTTTGATAATTTATTTGGCAGGGCAACGTTTGTCGAATCACCATTGTACAGTTTCCCGTAGTATCCTATGGGTAGCAGCAACAGCCCTCGCCTCGTGGGGAGCAGTAGACGTGTCCCTGGGTCAGCTGCAGCGGTACAACGAGTCTCCAACGGTCGTGACGTTGGAGAAAGACTTCAGATCCTGGCGGTTCAGTGTGCCTGCTATCACGATGTGTTATAAGGTCTGTAGTTTGTACAGTTTATGGCGAGGGAGAGGGAGTGTCAGACTTTTACTGACTAAGGGCCAACGCTGCGTTAAACGGGCGCACGCGTATGCGACGGTCCCTGTAGCGGAAACCGGACTATTACCTTCGCAGTCTCACTATTTCAACTTTAACGGTGTGCATGTAGTCGTGTCGATGGAGAAATTTAATGTATTATTACGTAGCAAAACGGCTCCCCGCGCGTGCGCTCGCTTAATTCAGCGTTGGCCCTAAAACCCACCTGTGTTCCTTCAGTTGCTCTTTGCGTTCCAGGAACGCGGTAACTCTCTCGAACAATTCCACTAAGTCAATAGTTGTTCAGGCGGAAGCAACGCCCGAGTGTCATCACTGTGCGGACCACCCAGAGAACACGGTGGAGCATACGGTGGAGGTGTGCCCCGCTTGGGCCGAGCACCGCCGTGTCCTCGTAGAGGCAATTGGCGGCAGCGATCTTTCGCGTCGGGCCCTGGTTCAGGCTATGGTCCGAAGTGAGGAGGAATGGCAGGCGGTCGCCTCCTTCTGCGAAGCAGTAATGCTGGCGAAGGAGGAGGCTGCACGCGTGAGGGAACGAAGGTCCTCACGCCCTAGCCGCCGTAATTCCGACCCCGACTACCGGCCACGGTAGACGCGGGCTTGCGGACGTCGAGCACTGGGTAACTCGCCGTCCGGCTGTTCGGTAATAAACTGGACCGAGCTGAGTCGTCAACAGCGCGTAGTGATCCTCGCGCTCCTCAAAGAGATGTCAGCAAACCGTAGGGGCCCAACAGGGCCAATGCCCGGTAGCTAGGACCGCGGAGAATTTCTGAAAGGGAAACCCGTAGTCCTAGAACGCAAAGGGTAATTGAAGGATACAGGTGTGGTTTTAGTCAGTAAAAGTCTGACACGCCCTCCCGCTCCACCCAGAGCGCGAGAAGTCATTTTGATGATTTCCCACCTAAATCACACTGGACACGCCATGACCGCGGCCTTAAGTCCTGTTTTTGAGGAGTGGCTAGAGAGCCCTGAACCGTTAAAGAGATGGAGCTATACAGGGCGTCTTTGACATCGAAGGACAAACATATGTTTATATACCATGGATTGAAGTGCATGATTCTGGACCCCCAGTGGTGGAATTTTTCGTCGGATTTTCCTATTTTTAAGCTATTGCATAGCTTCTATCGCGGGCCTTGAGCGCGGGGACCGAATCCAGAAATTCCGTAACGAAAAAAACCTCACGCTCCCCACTCCGATGGGCACGGAGGTGTGGCTTGAAGGAGGTGTGGCTTGAAGGCCGTGCATTGTCTAACGTCGTTTCTTTTCGGCAGTCTTCGACACGGTGTTTGTGTGCGTGCAACTAGCCGTATTGTACGACTCTACGAAGCTCGTTTATTTATTTAATAAAAGAAAAAAAATTGTTTTCTTATCGGTCACCACGCTCAAAAAGTGTAACTTGAATAAAAATAAAAAAAAAATCAAAGAAAAACAAAAAGAAATACTGCATAAATAAAATAAATAAATAATTATAATTGCATAAGTTGATACAAAATGCTATACCGCGGCAGTCCCCGAGTGCCACACGTCTTTTTTATTTTTTTATTCATTACGTACGTTTTTTTAATTTAAACTGTATAAAATCATTATTATAACATATTTAGTGAAAAAAAATGAATAAATTACTTTTAAAATTAAAAATGTCATCGAGATTGATTGGAATAAAAATTTTATCTACCCCGATTAATTTTTAATTAATTAATTTTTAATTTAAAAAAAAAGTGTTTTCTTTTACTAAAAATATATTACCCCTATATTTTATCCCCATATTTTACTAAAATATAGGGTTGGTTAGAATAACGATTTTACACAGTTTAAATTTAAAAAAAAAGTAAAGATTTGTTTTAAATAAAATTAGGAAAAAGCCGATGGAAAATTCCACCACGGTCCAGAATCATGTACTGGATCCATGGTACCTATTCGTTTGTGCTTCGATATCAAAGACACCCTGTATAGCACAAAATAGACTGTTCCGGATTCAGGTAACGGAGAGGACCCGGTTTTAGTCAGTAAACGTCTAACACGCTCTCTCGCTGCAGAAGTAATTTGATGATTTCCCACCTAAAAAAAAACTGGACAAGTGCGAAGTCGGACTCGCGCCCTGAGGGTTCCGTACAAACTTATCTACGTAAATAGTTCCCAAATGGAGTCTCGAAGATTTTTGCGAATCGCAAAAAAAGATTTAAAAAAAGATACGGCCGTTATGTCGCAAAAAAACGTGTATTTCGACACTCACGGGAATTAAAATTCATAGGGTACTTCCCGTTGACCTAGAATCCTGAAATTTGGCATGAAGCTAGGTCTTATAGCACAACTATAGGAAAAAATCTGAAAACTTTAATTTTTTAGTTACGTCACAAAAAGAATAATACTTTTCTTGCGATTCGGAAAAATCTTCGAGACTCCATTCGGGAATTGAACATAGGTAAGATTGTACGGAACCCTCAGTGCGCGAGTCCAACTCGCACTTGCCCAGTTTTTCCTTTTGAGGTACGGAAACCTAAAAAATAAAAAATACCCCTACCTTCACCCAGAACCGTCTTAACAAAGCCAAGTTACCAGCAGTGATCAAGAAGTACTTTGGCACCGAACCTTCAGATGAGAAGTATGACTACTACGCCAGTCTCGTGGAAGCCATCACTGACTCTGACCTGTTCCACCTGCAGAGGTTCCAGGAGTTCAACAATTTGGATACCAGCGTGAATATGTTTGGGATAGCTGTTGATGTAAGTAGGTTTTGAATAGCCTCTAGAAACTCACAATGCGTTCCAAATCAGAATAGGATCGAATGCCATGTTATGACGTCACGTCATACTGTCAAATCGCAAGAAATTAGGCAAAATTGAAGAACTCAGAGATGAGCAAAATTGAACTGGATTCTGATTAAACTTTTATCGTT
The DNA here is from genome assembly GCA_905147345.3 of Mythimna impura. Classification (NCBI taxonomy): domain Eukaryota; kingdom Metazoa; phylum Arthropoda; class Insecta; order Lepidoptera; family Noctuidae; genus Mythimna; species Mythimna impura. The sequence continues at coordinate 3,210,941 of LR990365.1, read as the reverse complement.
CACAGTTCGTAAATAAATCAAATTAAAAAAAAAAACTTGTTTTTCTCATCCTATTAATTCTTCGGTTTGACAGTATGACGTGACGTCACAACATGGCAATCGATCCTATTCTTATTTGGAACGCATTGTACGTACTTGGCTAATTTCTGTTGAGATTGAAACTCGGTCAGGAGAATTATTATTTTAAGCTTTTCATCTTCATCAGGTTATGCCAGAACCTGACATCAAGACTAGATCTTCGCAGGAGGTCACCTACAAATGGATTCCGGTGATGACTGAGGCTGGCGCCTGTTATGTCACTAATTCTCTTGCGTTGGGAGATGTTGCTATTGCGTAAGTTATAAAATATAATAGCTGGTGCTAGTGGCTTCGCCCGCGTTCTAGCAGAAAATGATCCCAAGGGAACATACTCCCGAGGTAAAAAGTATCCTGTGTGCTACTCCAGGACATGGTCTACCCGGGTACCAAGTTTCATCGAAATCTGTTCCGCCGTTCGGGCGTAAAGAAGTAACAAACATACACACACCATCACTCACAAATTTTAATCTTCAGGTGTAATATTAATGTGATTTCAACTCTATTAAGACATATTATTATATTCTATTATCATCATAATATCAATGACATATACCTACGACTTTCTTCTAACAAAAGAACTCTGTGGTTTAATAGCTTTCGTTTTGGAAATTTTATCTTGTAACCGCCCTGAGAAGAAAAGTTATTCATGAGATAAAATTTCCCACGTGAAAGTGATTGAAACAAAAATTGACATCGAATTCATTAGCAGTTTTAAGTCCGTATACATCATCGACATTGTTTCCATGGTAGAACTCATATTACAAAATAATGCGAGTTTTCTTAGTTTTCATACAAAAATGGTTATAAGTATATTACAGAAAATACAAACACGTTTATTTTAACTTATAATTCCTAGTCAATCCAAAGATATAACCCTTCAAAGCAACCCGTTTTAAAAAACGGCAATTTTATAGGTATAAGAATAAGAAGGTCAACAGGGGCCCAAGTCAGCTATTTTTATACATTCATCATTCCAATACGATCCCATTGTCATTTTGCTAAAAGTTCGTAATCTGCTAATTCATAATGATCGATCATTGATCGGTCAATGGTCTCGTAATATTAGAGTTGTGGTAGAATGACAATATCGAGCTTAGATTGCACAGTGACGTTCTAATGGTAGGTCACTGATCAAAGGAACTGTCAAAATTCTAGCAAATTACCGCATACGTCAGAAATTCATTTGTCAATATGTATGAGATTAACCATTCTATGTCACTTCTTTCAATGGATTGTCAGTGGTTGCCCATTGGAAAGTCATAATGACGCCATTAGTAGATTACCAAACTTGTCAAAAGCAACAATTATGAAATCAATGATAGACCATTCTGACACTATTGTAATAGCAGACTTGAGGCCCGGGCCAGTCAAAACCCTACCTTCATTGCAGGACCCCAAACCTCAACGACACCGTCCGTTGGCCGGAGACTTGTAAATACTCGTCTCTAAGCTGCTACATCGTCATGGACGTGCCCGCTTCTGCTGATGTAAGTTATTCTTTAAACCTTTAACCACCTAGGTCGGATATATCCGACAAACCTCTCGCGTTTACTCCAGCAGGGTCGCTCATCCACGACCAAATACTCCATCTCGTCAGCTCTTCTGTCACCATTGGGGATTGAAGAGCTAAACGAGATGGAGTACCCAGTCGCCAAAACACGACCCTGGCGAATAGGACACGAAAACACTCGTCGGGCCAATCCGACGCGTTAAAGGGTTAACACGTTGACAGCGACAGTCATTTTTATATTATTTCCATTTCTGCGGTACGGGGCGTTTAAGACCTCGTTTGGAAACTATCATTATGACGGTAAGGGGCTTATTAGACCCCGTAACGTTTAGAAACTATAAGATTTTTTTGCTATGTGCGGTACGAGGTCAAAGTGACCCCGTATTAAAGTAGATACACCACTGCATTCTGTTTTAATAGTTCATATCTTAGGTAAATATTCTTCGCTTTTCTAAAGTAAACCAAATTAAAGTTACGCCTCCGCACGGTAGAGAAGACTAGGGGGAGTTGGGTGACAAACACACGTACAGAAGAAATATTTAAATAAAGATATATAAATTTTCACACCCTATTAACGCGCGATTAGCAAATAGACAAGACCCCGAAAACAACCAAGTATAGGGCAGTTGCCTGGGGGTGATTCTTTGAAACCGAGAGGGTGTCTCATTCATCTGGCCTAGTTTCACGGTAGAGAAGACTATGCTTTTCTTAGCCGCACTGCAAGTAAGATACGTACGAGGCATATTAGACCTCGTTCTGCACTGAACGTGTTGATATTTATTCAAGGCTTGGGAACAAAAACATAATTTTCCTGCCCTTATCCCACATTACTTGGGGTCGGCGCAACACGTTATTTTCTTCCATTCTGTCCTGTCACCCGTCACGCTATCACTAACTCCTTTTTCTTTCATATCGCTCCTCACACAATCTATCAATTTTTTCTTTGTCCTCCCTCTCATCCACTTTTTAGTGTTCATAGTATACACTTTTTAGAGTGATTAGTTTTAAAGTTATTTTTAAAAAGTAATTATAATAAAAAACTTTTTACAAAAAAATACCGTTTATCTTTAATTTTGGAAGTCGGTGTTTCTCGGTATTATTTGTATCTTATTTAACACCGACTAGATTCCATTATCAGATCCCGACTCGGTGACTATGGGACCATTTGGGAAGTATACCCTTTCCAACAAGAAAAGAATTTATCAAATCGGTTGGCAAGCGACGAAGTTATGCGCGAACAAACATAAAAAAAAATACAAACATTCGAATTGAGAACCTCCTCCTTTTTTAGAAGTCGGTTAATAATAATATTCCACAACTATCACACAACGCCATCTAGCTCCAAACTAAGCAGAGCTTGTGCTATGAGCACTAGACAACTGGTAAACACACTTATATATTTCCCAGACCCAGACACAGAACAAATGATCGTCCTCGTCACACAAACATTTGTCTTGGTTGCGAACCAAACCCTTAACACTAACCATTAGACCAATAGGCCAGTCGATTATTTAATCTTCTTCTTCTTCTTATAGTTCTACGTTCACTCTCCGTACGACGTGATGGACCTCACCCACTCTCCCTCACATGTTCGCCTGACCCTCGTCAGGACCACAGAGCTGAGCGTCATGGAGTCTCGCTGTGGACGAGGAGTGGAGGAGCTGCAGCCGACCAGGCGAGGGTGCTCATATACCAATGAGCCAGGTTCTAGTGGAAGGAAGGTTGGTATCTCTGTAGCGAAGTCTATGGCGTTACGTAGGAATTATATACACGGTGTCTTTGAAATCGACGCACAAACGAATAACACGGATCTTGTACATGATTCTGGACCCACTAGTGGTGGAATTCTTCGTCGGCTTATTCCTAATTTAAAAAAAAAAAAACAGTACCTACTTATTTAAATTTAAACTGTGTAAAATCTTTATTTTGGTTAAAATAACGATGATATTTTTAGTAAAAAAAAATACTGAATTAAAAATTAATTAATGGATCAATCACATAATAGAAAATCCGATTTTTACTAAGTACATCGTGTGTGTAATAATTTACTGAGCATTTAATTTTTTAAATTATTAAAATCCGTCAAGAAAAGGTGGATTTATTAAAGTTTTTCTGAACAGCTACTTCTAAACGCGCGCTCTCGCTGGACTGTTAACGATGACGTCATCTGTCATGATCCGTGCGACGAACGGCTTGATCGTATTCATTCGCCGGTGGAGACCGATCATGACAGATGACGTCACAGCGAGTCGCTTCATTCTCGGGCGCGTTTCTGGAACTAATACACTAAAATATCTGTATCTTCGTCATTTTTGGTCCGATTTAAATAATTTCTTCACAGTATTTACTGTTTTTTTTGACGCTATAAGTCTGCATATTCCAAAAAAATCATGACTGATCCTCATTAAAAAGTCATCAGAGTAGATTAAATCGTTATTCTAATTAACCCCGATGACATTTTTAATTTTAAAAGTAATTCATTCATTTTTCTCACTAAAAAAGTTAGAATAACGATTTTATACAGTTTGAATTAAAAAACGTAAAGTTTTTATTTTTTTTAAATTAGGAAAAAACCGACGTAAAATTCCACCACTGGGGGATCCAGAATCATGTACTGGATCCATGATATTCGTTGGAGTGTCGATGTGAAAGACACCCTGTATATATGTTGAAAGCGTATAAGCAATGATATAATGGTAAAATATAATGTCAAATATGTCAAGAAAAAATAATACCCAGTCCCGAAAGACGTTATTCTGTCTTACAGCTGGCTTAAAAACTGAGAATCTGAATGCAGCGCCACCTATCGGGTTCAATTTTATTTTCAAACTATCCAGGGACCGATTCAAATATACACACTAAGTTTCATCCAAATCAGTGAAGCCATTTAGGGGTAGTTGGGTGACGAACACACGTACAGAAAATTATTTAAATAAAGATATGTCGTGGATTGATGGCGCAAGGGTGCGATGGACAGCACCATCTAACAATTAGTTTCGTAAACTAATAATATCATCACCGGAAACGCAAGCGGCGCCCTACCGCTTGGACACGATCGTCGGTAGAGGGGATGCAGCGAGGACTGGAGGGAAGCCTGAGAAGTGCGGCATTCTACCTCGGACAGCCTCGGCATACGCTTAGTGCCAACGCACGTGTTTCTTTCCTTTTGTAAAACCGTTATCAAAATAAAATTATTCTGATTCAAATTATCTTTCGTTCGAGTACCCAAGTCAGTCAGTACCCACACCTACCAAGAACTATGTCGGATCGTGATGAAGACCCGATGTTTCGCATCTTGGCCACCCTTGATGCGACAGATATATAAAATTCCAAATACTAATCTAAGTATTAGAGTTCTACGCGTGATTAGCAAATAGACAAGAGCCCGAAATCAACCAACTGGAACAATTTGCCTGCTGCAGTCTTCCCGTCCAACTATAATTTAGGTGTCTTCATAAACTAGTGCGCCTCACCATCAATGATTGCATCACTTCTTACCGTCAGGTGGGATCGCCGTCAAGCACTAGTTTGTATAAATTAAAAAAAAAAAAACAAGGCAGTTGCCTGGGAGTAATTCTTTAAAACCGAGAGGGTGTCTCATTCATCTGGCCTAGTTTTTAGGGTTCTTTTCCTGAAAAGGAAAAACGGAACCCTTATAGGATCACTTTGTTGTCCGTCCGTCTGTCTGTCTGTCTCTGTCTGTTAAGACTCTTTATCTCGGGAACGTGTGGAGGTATTAAGTTGAAATTAAAACCATATACTCAAGTCTGCGATCCCGTGAAACTGTGAAAAAATAAAACTTCAAAGTTGAAAAAAAAAGATACGACCGTTTATGTCGCAAAAAACGTGTATTTCGACACTCTCAAGGAAATCAAAATTCATAGGGTACTTCCCGTTGACCTAGAATCCTGAAATTATTAAGCAAGGTCTTATAGCACAAGTATAGGAATAAATCTGAAAACTGTAAATTTGTTGTCAAGTCACAATTTTTTTATTTTTTGCGATTCGGAAAAATCTTTCGAGACTCCATTCCGGAATTGAACTATTTACATAGGTAAATTAGTCCGGAACCCTCAGGGTGCGAGTCCGATTCGCACTTGCCCAGTTTTTTTTCTGATAGACTGACTTTTTGACAATTCAAAAGTGCCTGTAAATGGTTTATCTAAATATATATTAAAAAAATCGTGCCACTGTGTTTGTTATCAAACTACTCCGAAATGGCTTGACCGATTTTTATGAAATTTTGTATATTGGGTAGATCTAAAAATAGGTTGTAGGCTTGTTGTATTTTTTATACCCTAGTCATTTAATTTATATAATGATTATGAAAGAAATGTTTTTTATTTTGATTTTGAAGGTTTCTTTGACCTTTCGAATCAGAAAGAGTCTTTGCTATGTAGAAAAAATGGTTTAATCTGTCCAGGTGCACAGCACAAACACGTGTCGGTTGTCGTGTAGAAGTATACTAGCGAAGAAGTTCTGCAACTGCGTGCCTTTCTACTACTTCTATGACGGTAATCAGCCATTTTTACGTACCTCAAAAGGAAAAAAACGGAAACCTTATAGGATCACTTTATTGTCCGTCTGTCCGTCAGTCAAGACCGGAAACGGGAGGAAGTATCGAGTTGAAATTAAAACTATATATTCAAGTCTGCGGTCCCTTAAAGCTGTGAAAAAATTAAATTTATAAGTTAACGAAAAAAAAAGATACTGCTGTTTATGTCGCAAAAAACGTGTATTTCGACACTCTCAAGGGAATCAAAATTCATTCATAACCCATTGAATCCTGAAATTGTGGCATAATGCAAGGTCTTCTATCATAGGTATATGAATAAATCCGAAAACAGTAAATTTTTTGTTACGTCACAAAAAAAACTTTGTGATTCGGAAAAAATTTCGAAACTCCATTCGGGAATTGAATTATTTGCATAGGTGATTTTGTACGGAACCCTCAGTACGCGAGTGCGACTCACACTTGCCCAGTTTTTTTTTATTACAGAAGAGTTGTTCAGGAACACACACAAAGATTTAAAAAAAGACAAGAAAGAAGAATATTGATACCTACTGACCAATCTGCGACAAGAGACGCAGGGTGATCCCCGACCACCATAGGTGCTTGCGGACGACGAGCAATGGGTAGCTCGCCGTCCGGCTGTCCAGTAACCGTCCGGACCTAGTCCAAGTTGTCGACGGCGCGTAGTGTTCCACGCGCGCCTCAAAGAGATGTCAGCAAAACCGTAGCGGCCCCACAGGGCCGATGGCCGCTAGGGTTATGGGGAATTTCTGAAAAGGTAACCCGTGGTCTAGAACGCAAAGGGCAACTGAAGGACACAAGTGTGGTTTTAGTCAGTAAAAGTCTGACACGCCCCCTAGAACAAAAAAAAACATAATTCGCTTTGAAAAGGTTAGGTATTTAGTTTCCCTCTAAATAATATTTCATTAATACTTATATACCAATAATAATGAAATATTGGCACATTGGCCGTTAGGGCCGAAGGGTTCTGGAGTGGCGACCACGTACCGGAAGATGCAGCATTGGAAGGCCTCCTACAAGGTGGACTGATGACCTGCTAAGGGTTGCGGGAATCCGATGGATGCGAGACGCACAAAACCGTTCATTGTGGTGACAATTAGGGAAGGCCTATGTCTTTCGGTTGAAATGACGATGATGAATATTTCGTACTGCATCCTATCGATATTTTAATGACTGCCCTTTTTTACAGATGGTCCACAATGCACCCCAAAGGGCATGGCGTGTTTGTCCAACTATTCTCACAAATTATCCAACAATAATGGACAGAAATGCGCGTGCGCACCGCAATGTATTGACTCCATTTATAAGGAAATTTCCACTGTGGATCAGATTTGGTGAGTTATTTTTTATCTTTATATTTCTGATTTTACAGTTTCAACATAATACGTACTTACGAATGTGAAATTGCTGTGCCCGACAGGGTCCATGTGCACTTGTTTAACACGTTCTGTGCAGAACGAGGTCTAATACGCCTCGTACGTTTCTTCCTTGCGGTGCGGCTAAGAAAAACATAGTCTTCTCTACCGCGCGGAGGCGTAATTACAATTTGATTTAGTTTAGAAACGCGAAGAATATTTACCTAAGATAAGATATTAAAACAGAATGCAGTGGTGTATCTACTTTAATACGGGGTCACTTTGACCTCGTACCACACATAGCACAAAAATCTTTTAGTTTCTAAACATTACGGGGTCTAATAAGCCCCTTACCGTCATAATGATAGTTTCAAAACGAGTAAGACCTCGTTTTGAAACTATCATTATGTAGTATTTTTTTTTGTAAAAAGTTTTTTTTTATATGTAACCGTACTCCATATAAATTATATGGAGCACGATTCTTTTTAAAAAAGTTTTAACTTCACTTACATGAAAACATTACATTTTTTATTCAGGGATCGTCCCCCGTTCAACGTGCACGGCTCGATCAAGTTCGCGGTACAAGCACCGAGAACCAGATACACGAGGGAGATCGTGTTCCACTTTCAGGATCTTGTCGGTGAGTAGATGGGACAGGTCGTCCATCACATAAGGGTCCTTAAGGCAAGAGTGAATAGGTTACTTCTAGGCAAGTATTCTCTATCGTCGAACAAATCATCGCTTACCATCAGGTGAGATAGAGGTCATGTGCAAGCCTATCAATAATAGGGTATTTTAATTTAAATCTAAAAATATGTTATTAAGATAGCTTAGGTAACATGCAGTCCGTAAGTGTTAGTTTTAGTTCATAAAATAACAAAATAAATTTTAAAAATCAATTCAGTTTTCTGTTTTTATTATCTGCTTTTTATTGCCTTGAAATAGTAGCCACCACGTCATTCGGCTGTGTAAACTAAAGTGACAGCTGTCATCTGTCAACTGATCGGCCATACAGAGCGCATTTGTTTACACAGCCAAATGACGTCACGACCAGAGTAAATATGGCGTCCACTGCTTTCTACATTTTCGTCAAATACGCGCGAGATTTGAAAATGTAAATTTTAAATGCATTTTTAGAGTACTTAGAGACTGAATAAAAATTTTGTGTTTTTTAGTGGTTTATTAGCACTATAGAATCTAATTGAGACACTTTTCAAAAATGAGTGTAATATCCTATTAAAAAAACATCTCCCATTGAAAGTTAATTAGGAGATGAGAGAACTTAAAAAAAGAAAAAATTCTTTGTGGTCGTACATACAGGAACTATAACGAGAAAAGTGTTCAGGAATCATTACAAGATTATGGAAAAATCGAATCGGATTTTGTCAACAGCTTTTGTGTGAATTTTTCTATGTTTGATTAATTGGTGGCTTAACAATTCCTTGATGGAAAAACCTACATGGCCATCCTCTAAAAATGGTCATCCCCTTTATTAAAGCATATTTTAAACAATATTGAAACAAAAGTGCGAAATTTTACACATTCTGACTACTGTATTATTTATATTGGCGAGGAGGATTTCAGGGGAACGCATAATTATGTAGAACTAGTTAAGTTTACTCGTGAAAAATTACAAACTTTAAGTCACACCAATTTTATAATATGTTTACCAACTTTTAAATATATGGATAACGGTAATATTAAGTTTAACAGCCGTGTTGACATTTTCAATAACTTGATTTACATGGATGTGGAGACACATGAATATGCGTTCATACTGGACTCTAATCTTAACCTTCCATATACTTATGACACTTATAACCGTCGATATGGGAGTTTAAATAATAAGGGCTTAAATATTGTAATGTCAGATTTACAAGACCTTATTTTAAACTTAAACACTATGAATGCCACTCACCTAGAAGTTGATTGTTCCCAGAGAAGTGAGGCCGAGTCGATAACTGAAGTGCAATCGCTAACAAAATCTCAGTTTTTTCTATAGTAATTACCTTAATATTCTTCATCAAAATATTGCAGGACTTATGAACAAAGCGGACTTACTGACAATTAAGTTAGAAGAGCTTTTCAATAAAGGTAGCGATATAGATGTTATATGCATTACGGAACATTTCGTTGAGACAGGCAATGAGAGCTTGTTATCTAATTATTGCCTAGCTGCCATCTTTTCGAGAAATATTAAAAGAGGAGGAACCTGTATATTTGTTCGTATAGGATTACATTATAGAGAGTTAACGGAAGTAGCTAAGCAATCAGTGACCGGTGTTTTCGAGTGCTGTGGTATTGAGCTGATATCTCATGGCATTATTATTGTCTGTGTTTATAGAATACCTAAATTTAATTATAGCGTATTTTATGAAAAACTGGACGATATACTGAAAAAAATTCGTTCACTTACAAATAAAAATATAATTTTAACAGGAGATTTCAATATCGATGTACTAAAAAGAAACAAAAGTACATTGGAATTTGAAAATTTTCTTTTACAGTATAATCTTAAACTTGCCCTCTATGAACCGACCAGATTAAGTAGCAATTCTTGTATAGATAACTTTGCACACTCTTACCGAAATGAATGCAAAGCGGAAATAATCGATCTAGTTCTTTCGGATCACACTTCTCAGTTACTCAAAGTACCTATCAATAAAGTCTGTACCCTAAAATTTTGGAAAACGAAGAAACAAGACATTTCAGCATGTAACTTATCTAAATTCAAAAATCACTTAAATTGTTTATCTTTCTTGCAAGTGTACAACGCCAAAGATGCAAACAAGTGTTACGACAAATTTATAGATGACTTTTCGTTATTATATCGTTTATGCTTCCCGGAAAAATATGTCACTATATATACTAATAAAAAGACTAAATGGCTATCGCGTGGAATTAAATTATGCAGTAAAAAACAGAGACAGTTACTCTGGGCATATAGACTTCATCCCAATTCAAAAAATAAACTTGTTTTAAAGAAATATTCCACTCTTTACCGAAAAATAATAAAATTAACCCAGAAAGCTCAAAATAACCATTTCATCAATGTTTCACAAAACAAATCAAAGGCGGCCTGGCAAGTAATAAACAAATCAAAATATTGTTTGCCCCAAGAACCAATATTATCTCTAAAAAAGGATAATTTAATTTTAACCCACCCGTTGGATATAGCCAATGAATTTAATAAATATTTTATTGAGACTGTCGAAAATAATCAACAAACGAATTGTACGTCAACAAAAAAACCTTTTAGTGAAAATTCGACATCGCATTCGTTATTTATGATGCCTGTAGTAGAGGATGACATAGTTAAAATAATTACCAGCCTTAAAAACACGAACACTGTCGGACATGATGGTATTTCAACCAAAGTGATAAAATATGTCAAGGAAGTAATAGCGAAACCACTGTCACATGTAATCAATCTCTGTATTGCTGATGGTATATTCCCAAGTAGTTTAAAGAAAGTAATTATTAAGCCCCTTTTTAAAAAAAATGACAGAACTAATGTTAAAAATTATAGACCAATTGCTAAAATTCCGATATTTTCAAAAATAATAGAGAAAATAATTTATAACTCCATTTATTCTTACTTCGAAAAATTCAAATTATTTTGCAAGGAACAAAAGGGATTCAGAAAAAATATCAATGTTAATATGGCACTGTTTGACCTATTATCAAATGTCTTGACATCTGTCGACAAAAAAAAACCTGTTTGTGCAATATACACAGACATGACGAAGGCATTTGATTTTGTGAATCATGAGATTTTATTGCAAAAATTACATAGCTATGGCATTAGAGGGAACATCCTTAAGCTTTTAGAATCATACCTAAGTGACAGAGTACAATGTACGGAAATCTCTAGAATATGTCCTACAACAAAATTAGAAATCACATATACCTCTGAACCAAGGTACATAAAATATGGCGTACCTCAAGGTAGCGTTCTAGGACCACCGCTTTTCTTGATATATATAAATGACCTCCCAAAATTCATAGGGCAAAAAATGGTACTCTTTGCAGACGATAGCACGGCTACTATAGAATGTAATAATCCAAACAATTATCAAAATGACATTAATAATTCTTTAAATAAAATAATAAAATGGCTTAATGATAATAATCTAATAATTAATTTAAATAAAACCAATATAATGCACTTTCATCAACGGCTTGAGAAACCACTAATTAGTGTAGCTTATGATAATTATGAAATTGGGGAAGTTAGTACCGCGAAGTTCTTGGGTATAACTATAGATGAAAAGCTGACTTGGAAACCTCACTTGGAGGAAATTTGCAAGCGATTAAGTAAATCAGCATATTTGTTATTTCAACTTTCAAAAAAAGTAAATATTGATACATTGTTGATGGCATATCATGGACTTGTCGCCTCAGTTCTGCGATACGGTGTTATTTTTTGGGGACAGTCAACAAATAGGGAACTTGTTTTCAGGATGCAGAAAAGATGTGTACGGTGTATGTGTGGTTTAAAAATAACAGACAGTTGCATTCCTTATTTTAAAAAGTTAAAAATATTACCTCTACCGGCCTTAAAATACATCCTAGAAATTGCATTATTTGTAAAAATGAATCCACATTTATTCAAGAAATTAAGTGCAATAAAGAAAACACCCATGCGTGCTCAATATAAAAATGATTTATGCCTAGTGAAATGTAAAACTTCTCTTATGAGGAAAAGCTTCTTTGGTATTGCACCGCAAATATATAATAAAATACCCGATGAAATAAAATGTATGCCAGTGCAGAAGTTTAAAAAAACGCTTAATGGGTTACTACTTGAAAAATGTTATTATACTCTAGGTGAATTTCTTAATGACGAATCTCTGTAATTTTATAATATTGACATTTTTACTTATATTTGACATTTTTACTTATACTTGACATTTTTAATTCCTTTTTTTTTTTACTTATTTTATTTTTAAATTAATCTTCTGAATTGACTACAAATTTTGACATGAAATGAAATTGATTATGAATATTGAAATTTTAATTATATTATGACGAATTTATATTTTAATTTAATAGCATAATATTTATTTTCTAATTTGTATGTCAATTGGCAAAACATAGCGCACTACCTAATTTTTTAACATCTTGTATATAATTATCACCTATGTTTACGAATAAATGATTCTGATTCTGATTCTTTAAATTCTATATATGATAGGCACAAACCAGGGAAGATATCATAAAAAAGAAAAAGTCTATCAAATGAAAACAATAGCCGTATTATCAATTAAGCTTACACTCAGCCTCTTTGAAACTTCAAAATTCACATATATACGGTATCTCAAAAATGTATAAGCAGTGAGAAAAAAAATATACTATTATTGATAATGAGTATCTTACGAGTCCCAATTGGGCGCCAATAAGCTTAGTGGCGCCCGACAAACATTTACATTTACTTACATTTTTTGTTTATTGACTTACAGAATCAATATATTTGCGCATTTAAGTCTGACTGATATACATTTTAATAACTACGACGATTATTAAATTATAAGTTTGTATGTAGGATGAAGTAAGAGTAATATATGGAATATTTAATTTTAACCTTACTTTAATTGTGTAGCTTTTTTATAAAATCAAGATATTCTAGTCATCAGTCTCAGATGAGCTTAATGCCGCCCAATTGGGACAAACCAAAAAATAATATTAGTGGCAAATATATACAGGCAAATTAGTCTGCTATAGTAAGTTCTATTAATCCAACGGCATGCTTATCACGGTCCTTAAATATCTAACTATATAATAGGGTATTACACTCATTTTTGAAAAGGGTCTCAATTAGATTCTATAGTGCTAATAAACCACAAAAAAAAACACAAAATTTTTATTCAGTCGCTAAGTGCCCTAAAACTGCATTCATCATCATCATCATCATTTCAGCCGAAAGACGTCCACTGATGGACATAGGCCTCCCCCAAGCGTCGCCACAACGAACGATCCTGTCCGTCTCGCATCCATCGGACTCCCGCAACCGTCACCAAGTCATCGGTCCACCTTGTAGGAGGCCTTTCAACGCTACGTCTTCCGGTACGTGGTCGCCATTCCAGAACTTTCGGCCCCAACGGCCATCTGTTCTGCGAGCAATGTGCCCTGCCCATTGCCACTTTAGTTTGGCGATTCTTCGTGCTATGTCGGCAACCTTGGTTCTCCTGCGGATATCCTCATTCCTGATTCGGTCACGCAAGGAAACTCCGAGCATAGCCCTCTCCATTGCCCTTTGGGTGACTTTAAGTCTTCTGATGAGGCCCATTGTAAGCGACCACGTTTCGGAGCCATATGACTGTCATCATTGGCAACACGCTCTGGTCATAGACTTTCGTCTTGAGACACTGTGGAAAACAAAACTGCATTTAAATTTACATTTTCAAATTTCGCGCGTAATTTGATGAAAATGTAGAACGCAGTGGACGCCATATTTATTCTGTTGTCGTGACGTCAGTTGGCTGTGTAAACAAATGCGGTCAGTATGGCCGATCAGTTGACAGTTGACAGCTGTCACTTTAGTGTAGACAGCAGGATGACGTAATAACATGGTGGCTACCATTTCATGATGATAAAAATCAGATAATAAAAACTGATTTTTTTAAATTGTTTTAAAAAAATATTTTGTTATTTTATGAACTAAAACTAACACTCACCGACTGCTTTTTACCTAAGCTATCTTAATAATATATTTTTAGACTTTTTCTCATATAGAGTAAAATACCCTACTATTTAAATTTTCCTTTCTAATAAGACCGTCCATTGTACACTTGATTTTGTAAACAACATAATAACTAAACCCAACCTAACTACAACTCTAACAACAACTCACAACAACTAACAACTAACCCACTAACCCCGCTAACTCTTATTTTGTAATACATGATTGCTTGCCTAAATATTAAATTTAAAGAAATATCTCTTGCAGTATCATTTGGTGGAGCCGCTGGCCTCTTCCTAGGTGCCAGTTTCATCAGTTTTGTGGAGATCCTGTACTTCTTACTGGCAAAGCCTTTTAGGACTACGGTCAAAAGGGAAGAGAATAAACATATTAACAAGACTACAGCGGTACTAAAGGTATGGTGTTATTGTGGCTTATTTTAATTTCTTTATTTAGTTTATTTACATTGTTCTCACATAATAGTAGCGACAGGAATTGTTTACTGTTGATATTGACATTTAATCATTTTTGACATTTTAAATATTTTGGATTAGATACTCGTAGTTATATTTTTTTGGACATTTAACTTAAATGTTTAATTAAACTTAAATGATGAAGTATTTGGAACTGAAATTTACTGTTGATACTGACATTTAATAATTTTGACATTTTAAATATTTTCGTAAGACCAAAATATTTAAAATGTCAAAAATTAGATTATTTGCCATTTATAACTAATAATTTATAAAAATAATCCCTTATTTAGGTCTGATATGATTCAAGTGCTAGATAATATTTATAAATGCAGGATTCTCAATACATATTACATATTTTTAAACTTTAATTTGTAATCTTGAGCTGGATGCTCGCCATATTTGTACGCCTCCTAGCATAACAGTACTCTCTTCATCAAATATAAGATCTGAATTTCTGTACCTGAGTTAACAAATCAAAGTGATTTGATTTGATTTGACAAGAAATATGTAACCGAGATATTTTTGATAACGTAACATAATTTAAATGATTTCCATGGAGCTTTCGTGCATTCTTAAAAATTCTTGCATCATTAGGATGCTACTTTATCACTGAGTGACATTGGCTATAATAATATTTTCTTTTGGCACGCAGGGGAAACTGCTAGCAGAAGCTAATTATCACTAATTCGAGTTCAATTTCTTACTCGAGCTCCGTGACTTGAACAATTTCAACCAAAAACAATTAGATTTAAGTTACTTTTTGGTTTTTCTAGCGCAAACCGATTTAAACTTTTTACATTATATGACTAGCCTGTCAGTCTAGTCGTTAGTGGCCCTGACTGCTATGTCGGATTTCGTTGGTTCGATTCCCACCCAAAACAAATGTTTGTGTGATGAGCACGATCATCTGTTCTGTGTCTGCTTGTAATTTATCTATAAAATGTATTTAGAAATATAAAAGTATGTTTATCAGTTGTCTAGTATTCATATCATAAGCTCTGGTTAGTTTGGGACTAGATGGCGTTGTGTGATAGTTGTGGAATATTATTATTATTATTACCAATTTATTTTCAGGTCAAACAATTGCCCGTTTCTCACGAAACCCTGAGAATAAATCAGCTGACGGCCATACTGGATGCTCAGAAGAAATACGATGCTGTAACAGAATATTATTACTAAAAACAGACGATAGAACGGAATCGGGTGCCGGGCGGAAAGCACGAGCGGAGGGCAGCTCAAATCCACTTCGCCCAGGGGCGGCGATTGCGTGGGTGCTCGGGGGCTCGAGCACCCATGAGAAATAAACAGTGGGTGCCGAGCACCCCTGAAAATAGACATCAAGAAACAGATCAGTAATCGCCTTTTAGGGATGGGCGTTTTTCCATTACTTGACGACCCGTTTAGCGTAGCGGTTTAGAGCGCCGGTTGAGACGCAACGCGGGTTCGATTCCCGCACCAACACAAATGTTTGTTGATGAAACAGAT
Organism: Mythimna impura; assembly: GCA_905147345.3. Lineage (NCBI taxonomy): Eukaryota > Metazoa > Arthropoda > Insecta > Lepidoptera > Noctuidae > Mythimna > Mythimna impura. Next base: position 3,194,821 of record LR990365.1, on the reverse strand, counting down.
ATTTGTGTTGGGTCTGGGTGTTTGTGGTACCTTCATTGTTCCTGGTTTCCATAGTACAAGGAAAAACCTTAGTTTGGGACCAGGACAATGTATGTGATGTTGTCTCACTTTATTATTTATTAACGATGCGGGCAACGGATGCCAGTTACTGATGCCGGTATCCGTTAACAAAATGACCGATCAATGTGCATTTCTCTTCTCACACTTCGCCACTTTTTCGAGTTATCAAATGAGCACCCATGAGGTTTTCTAAAAGCCTGCGCCCCTGACTCCGCCCATCTCCACTTCAATAGATACACTTGCCATTTTTCACTATATACGGTGAACTTATTATGGTAAAATAATTTGATTATTACTAAAGCCTGGTTTTCACAGGCCCTTTAGCTGGCGGTTAGTGAAGGACAGTTACTGCCTAAGCCTGCCTAAGGAGAGCAATCTTAAAAGTAGCAAATTTCCTTCCATTTCTCTATCCTACAGATCAGTTATACAAATCCTGTAACGTGCTTACTGTTCGCCAGCTTTTCATAATGCACTTAGTATTAAAACAGCACTCCATGCTTTCCTACAACGGCGAAATTACTAATAAGAGACGGAATGATATTGTTTGCCATTCTAATGCATCCTCAAAACATGTATTTGTAAAAAGATTTTTTACTTTTTTAGGCCCATTTCTGTACAATAAATTAAATAGAATATTAAGTATCTACAAATTAAATAAGTATAACTGTAAAAAGATGATTCTCCAATATTTCCTAAGCATATCTTATGTAGAGACAGAAGACCTACTTACTGTTTGTAAATAAAACACGCCGTATCACTAAATTTAGTTAAGTTTTTATTATAGTCATATTTAATGTTAATTTATTATTTTGTATTTTAGCACTCTAGCCTGAAGCACAGGTTCCCCTAGTTCAGGCAAACAAGCAACTGTGTTCTTTTTTAAAAATTTAATATACTTTATTGTAAATGTGTTCTATGTTATTAATAAACGATTATATTATTATTTTTTTATATATGCTTGACAGCTACTGGGTCCGTGACAACAGAGTTGAGCCAGTACTGACCGGTTAAGCCTCGTATCCACTAGGCAACAATTGACGCGCAACACGTGACTCTCAACATGTACGGCAACGTTGCACAACAGCGCGCAACGTTGCCAGTTGGCGCGCAATATGACGCGCGGCTTGTTGTTTGTTTAGAGAGCATCGTTAGTTGAGCATCAATTGTTGCCGAGTGGAGACGTGACGCGCAACAATGCCCGTAGTGACACTGCCGTTGAATTCCACACTAGCTCCTCTGACGACATGTTGTCGACGACTGTCGTTGTCATAGATGCGTAGACAGACAACGTTGTTAAACAAAAGTTCTGCGTTGACTAGCAACATGTTGCACATCATGTTGCACAACATGTTGTGCAACATGTCGTGCGCCAAATGTTGCCTAGTGGAAACACGGCTTAAGTTGCTGTCGGTCAGCTACTTCAATTTTTTTTGTTTCTACTTCCCCCACTCCTACAAGGACAGCTACTGGGTCAGATCTCGCTCCATATGAATGCAATTAGACAGTGGCCGGTCAGTGCCTAAGGACAGTGGACGCCTGGGCAAATTTTTGTCCATATTTTTTTCTTTTTTGTCTTCTGAGAATTTCCATCAAATGTTCACCAAGGAATAATCCCATATAGCATAATAGCATAATCAGCCTTTTAATGTTCCCACTGCTGGGAGTCAGGCCTCCTCTATCCAGGAGAGGGAATGGGCCGTAATCCACCACGCGGGCCCAGTGCGGATTGGTGAATGTCACATGTCTTCGAATTTTTAGTTCTAGGACATGCCAGTTTCCTCACGATGATTTCCTTCACCGTTTTAAGAGTAGTGGTGATGAAATAAATTACACAAAGTAATGCGCCTGGCTGGGTTTGAACCCGCGACCTACAACTCGTAAGTCGGGGCCGTTACCACTCGGCCACCACTGCTCAAGGAGTAATCCCAATAGTTGTATATTTTTTCAAATTATATTGCACTGTTCAGCCATTTTCCTGGCCTCTTTAAAACGCAGTGAGTCAGTAACACCAGGCCAGTACTGGTAACACAGCAGCTGTGTACTCCTGTCTCCTATGCAGACCCAGTAGTGAGAACACGTCGGGAAAGTGATAGTACTGTACAGACAGCAGGAAGTACAGTTGCTGACTACTGGGTGGTCAGAAACTGAGCCTGTGAAAACTAGGCTTTAGTTAAATTAGCTGAATGTAGGCCCATGTCCCCATATGTACTTTGAACGCGACCTACATTCGGCAATGCAAACTACTCGGCAATGCCTACATTTGACTGGCCTATTGGTCTAGTGGTTAGTGGCCCTGACTGCTATGCCGTAGGTTGTGGGTTCGATTCCCACCCAGGACAAACGTTTGTGTGATGAGCACGATCATTTGTTCTGTGTCTGGGTGTAATTTATCTATATATGTATGTATTTAGAAATATAGAAGTAGGTTTATCAGTTTTCTAGTACTCATAGCACAAGCTCTGCTTAGCTTGGGACTAGATGGCGTTGTGTGATAGATGTGGAAAGTTATATTTAAAAAAAAAAACTCGGCTACGAAGCTACGTGTCCGTAGGCTTTACTATATTATTTATCGCGTAAATGTCACTGAATAAAAAAATATACAGGGTGGCCCAAAAGTCGTGGATCAAACGCAACTACGGGTTAGATGGGGTCATCAGCTGCAAAAAGTTGTTCTACGGGAGGTCCTTAAGGTCAACCCCTGCAGAGTTATAATTTATTTTGTGTTTTTATGGGAAATATGACTTTTTTTAACTAATTGTTATTAAAATTCGAAAAAATCTACATCCTGTATCTTTTTTATAATTTTTACTAGATTGGTACTGATGAGTCCTTGCGTTAGACATGCAATTTATGGTTGTTTATTGGGTGTGTTGAAGATAATATTAAGTTTTACGATTTATTTTTTTCTCAAATCATAACTTTTTATTTACTTCGGACCCCACTGTGAAAAAAAAATACTCTACCGAAAAGTGACCCTGTATTACAAGTTTTCTGGAAAGAGGAGGATTCTGAAAAGGTATTACACATGGCCATGAGTGGCTCTAATATCTTTCTAGGACGAAAAAACAAAACAACGATTGTGAAATAATTGTTTTATTAAGCAAAACATTTTACAATAAATGCTCAAAATTCCTGCCTCTGACCATAATACATAATCTGCACCGCCTAATAAAATTCCTACGTAACCTACGGAATGCACCTCTGTTGTTAGTAACTTGTACCCTAGCAAATTCGAGCTTTTGTCGTAGTTCTTATTCGCTATTGTTCTCTCCTTGGTAAACTATTTCTTTAAAATAGCCCCAAAGAAAAAAATCTAATGGATTTAAATCGGGCGACCATTCCAAATGGTCAGAGGCAGGAATTTTGAGCATTTATTGTAAAATGTTTTGCTTAATAAAACAATTATTTCACAATCGTTGTTTTGTTTTTTCGTCCTAGAAAGATATTAGAGCCACTCATGGCCATGTGTAATACCTTTTCAGAATCCCTATTAAATGCGCCAAAACTTGTAATACAGGGTCACTTTTCGGTAGAGTATTTTTTTTTCACAGTGGGGTCCGAAGTAAATAAAAAGTTATGATTTGAGAAAAAAATAAATCGTAAAACTTAATATTATCTTCAACACACCCAATAAACAACCATAAATTGCATGTCTAACGCAAGGACTCATCAGTAACAATCTAGTAAAAATTATAAAAAAGATACAGGATGTAGATTTTTTCGAATTTTAATAACAATTAGTTAAAAAAAGTCATATTTCCCATAAAAACACAAAATAAATTATAACTCTGCAGGGGTTGACCTTAAGGACCTCCCGTAGAACAACTTTTTGCAGCTGATGACCCCATCTAACCCGTAGTTGCGTTTGATCCACGACTTTTGGGCCACCCTGTATATCTTTAACTATACTTAGGCATTAAAAATTGTCGGAAACAGAAACTTTTTATTTTTAAGTTAAAAATTAAAGAGAGTCAAATATAAGAAACGTTATTTTGTCGGTGTTTTTTTGCTATTTTAATATTGTAATACCCTTCGTGTGCGAGCCCTACTCGCGCTTGGTCAGTTTTTCTTTAACTTTGTGTTCAATTTATTTCAATTCTTTATTGCAATATCACTTGTGTTTTATAAGATCTTAACACTAGTTAAACAAGTGCACATGGGGGTTGGGGACAGCAATGTCATAAAGGTAAGTAGGTCCACCGTAGGCGCGGGCTTGCGGACGGCGAGCAATGGGTGGCTCGCCGTCCGACCGTCCGGTAACCGTCCGGACCGAGCCCAAGTCGTCGACGGCGCGTATTGTTCCACGCGCGCCTCAGGGAGATGTCAGCAAATCGTAGGGGCCCAGCAGGGTCGAAGCCTACTGGGGCCATGGGTAGTGTGAAAACGAAACCCGGAGCCCTGGGACGAAGGCAACGAAGGAACAGGAGTTTTTTTTTTTATGGGTGGGAAAATCATCTTATGACAAATCGCGCTCTTGGGCGGAGCGAGAGATAGTGTCAGACTTTTACTGACTAAAAACCCACTCCTGTTCCTTCGTTGCCTTCGTCCCAGGGCCCCGGTTTCGTTTTCACACTACCCATGGCCCAAGGAACAGGAGTGGGTTTTTAGTCAGTAAAAGTCTGACACTATCTCCCGCTCCGCCCAAGAGCGCTCTTTGTCATTAGATGATTTTCCCACCTAAAAAAAAGGTAAGTACGTAGAATTACAAATTAAAGGAACAAAGTTAAAATTATAAAAAAAAACTAGGCAAGTGCGAGTCGGACTCGCGCACTGAGGGTTCCGTACAAACCTTTGAAAACAGTTCAATTCCCGAATTGAGTTACGAAGATTTTTCCGAATTGCAAAACAAGTTTTTTTTTGTGACGTAACTACAAATTTACAGTTTTCAGACTTTTTCCTATACTTGTGCTACGAGACCTTACTTCATGCCAAATTCCAGGATTCTGGGTCAACGGAAAGTGCCCTATGAATTTTGATTCCTTTGAGAGTATGATGGAAATATACGTTTTTGCGACATAAACGGCCGTATCGGGGGGCACGGCAGTGCCCCCGCCAAGCCGACCGCTAAGCAAGCACTGCCGTACCATCCTTTACTGGAACCATTTCGCCCCTATTTGAGAACGTCTGGATAAGACCAGAACGCAGAAATTTTCGTCATCCAGTAAGCTATAATCACATACTTAAAATCTAAAATTTCAAGTCTGTAGGTCATTTAGTTCCGAAGTTAAGCAAAAGCAAAGTTTCGCATTTATGACACTCACTCACTCATGATCATCAGAATAGAACTAGTACTGCCCATGAACTCAGAGAGCTGAAATTTGGTACAGAGTTAGGGTTTAATGACCACATAAAGGGAAAACTATAAAAACTAGGATAATCGAAGATCTGGAGTACCTGGTGACCCTGATTAGAAAACACAAGAGCCCAACCAAACTATTAGAGATCGACATTCCGCCTTTACAACCGCCTTTTTTTGTCAGTCAAAAATCGAAGGTCTGAAGTATCCGATGAAGAACCCTCAGCTGGTCTCAGCTGTATTAGAGATATGGTAATGTCCCCTTCTACTATTGGTACCTAAAAAAATCGACTGTCATTGCAAAAATCAATATGCGTTTCTACAAAAAGAAGTGAAATCCCACCAAAAACATTCTGTAAAAAACTAGCCAAGTCTCGATGGAGCTGCTTGTTTATCTCTAAAAAGTAATGAAATCTAGACGAAGCGTGCCAAGTCTAAGGTTCCTTACTGCGATTTCTTTATTATTATAGTTAATGTTGTGTGACTTGGCCGTTGAAGGATACACAAGGGTACAAAACCAGGTGCTCCATGACACCTTTGCACCAATCTGTCGCCAGAACCGCTACCCATTGACGATGGAAAATTGCCAATTGGAAAACGTATTGTTCAACGTATTGTTCAACGGCCAAGTCACACAACATTAACTATAATAATAAAGAAATCGCAGTAAGGAACCTTAGACTTGGCACGCTTCGTCTAGATTTCATTACTTTTTAGAGATAAACAAGCAGCTCCACCGAGACTTGGCTAGTTTTTTACAGAATGTTTTTGGTGGGATCTTTTTTTTTCGTTAACTCAGAAGTTTGATTTTTTCACAGCTTCAAGGGACCGCAGACCTTAGTATATCGTTTTAATTTCAACTCAATACCTCCACGTGTTCCCAAAATAAAGGGTCTTGACAGACAGACAGATGGACGGACAACAAAGTGATCCTGTAGGGGTTCCGTTTTTTTTCCTTTTGAGGCACGGAACCCTAAAAATTAAGTTAATCGGATTTACAAAACAAATTAAATAAAAATACGAATGTCAATAACATAGTAGATAAAAATAAAATAAAATTCATTAAATGTCAAAATACATTCAAACGAAATAAACCTCTCCCCTCCTCTCCTCTCCTTCTTTCTTTATTTTCTTTAGTGTTACTTCTGCTTGTCATATTACTGCAAAACAAAAGAAAGTAGTGTTAACAGTGAGCACTATCGATTTCAACACGACCCAATTATCGTTGGCAGGTTAGCGCGTGCTAGGGCAGGTAATGCAGTCCGTCGTGGGAACCAGGACACGAAGGGGGCAACGTGAGGGTGGAAATCAAGAGTTTTGTGGAAACTTATAATACTTTATGATGAGGTCATGTTGTGATTACTTTTTAAATGCAGTTGGAGAAACTAAACTATTAGGTAACGCGTTATAAATTACATTATTTATTTATTAAATACCTACTTTATTGTACACTATTACACATACAAACAGGGGACAGGGGAGCAGTGGTGGCCGAGTGGTAACGGCCCCGACTTACGAGTTGTAGGTCGCGGGTTCAAACCCAGTCAGGCGCATTACTTTGTGTAATTTATTTCATCACCACTGCTCTCAAAAAGGTGAAGGAAAACATCGTGAGGAAACCGGCATGTCCTAGAACCAAAAATTCAAAGACATTTGACATTCACCAACCCGCACTGGGCCCGCGTCGTGGATTACGGCCCACTCCCTCTCCTAGAGAAGAGGCCTGAGTCCCAGCAGTGGGAACATTAAAAGGCTGAATATGCTATGCTATGTTACACATACAAAAGGAAACTAAAACATATACATACAATGGGCGGCCTTATCGCATTCCGCGATCTCTTCCAGGCAGTCTGGAATGGACAGCAATTGCCTGGACAAGAAAAAAAAAAAAAAGAAATAAGTGCTTTTTACTCCAAGTGGGCCAACAAAGAGTGTATTTTTTTTTTCAAACGCATAATAATGCTGTTACTTCTCTTACTCTAGGGTGGAGCGGGCATCTGTCCTTCAGTCGCCTTTTGTGTTTTAGGACCATGGGTATCCTTTCAGAAATTTTACGTGAATCTAGCGGGCGTTGGCCTTGCTGGGCCCTTACGGTTTTACTGAAATCTCTATGAGGCGCGCGTAAAATACTATTGATGCCCTGAAAAACCTAAGAGGCCTAATCTGTTTTTGGAGAGAGGTGGGCTGGTTGGAATGAGCCCACCTTAGGTTATGGCCGCCATGGCCCACGTACAATGGTCCACATAGGACTAAGTGCGGAAACCATACCTAAATAGAATAGGTTTTCCGTCCGTCCGTTACTGCGTGCCGTCGGCGATTCGGGCTCGGTTTGGACGATTACCGGACGGCCGGACGACGAGCTACCCATTGTTCGTCGTGCGCAAGCCCGTGCCCGCTGTGGTCGGGGATCTCCTGACGAGGCCTTTCCTGTCGCGTGCGGCCGTTTCCTTCGTTAGCATTATTACTTCACAGAAGGAGGCGACCGTATCCTATTCCCACTCGCTCCGGATTGTGACCTAAACCAGAACCAGCGTGAGTGGTCACTGCAGCCGATCGCCTCCACGAGGACACGGTGGTACTCCGCCCAAGCGGAGCACGCCACCTTATCCTCCGGGCAATTACGGTGTTTCGTTTACCTCAATCTGGAACAGGAATCTCCAGAACTTACCATGTGCGGTTTTTTTTTTTGGTGGGAAAATCATCTTATGACAAATCCCGCACTTGGGCGGAGCGGGAGATAGTGTCAGACTTTTACTGACTAAAAACCCACTCCTGTTCCTTCGTTGCCTTCGTCCCAGGGCCCCGGGTTTCGTTTTCACACTACCCATGACCCCAGTAGGCTTCGACCCTTACCATGTGTGGTGAGGACTTGTATCATGCGTAAGGTGAGAATGCTGTGTCGCTTCTCCAGCCACTCCTCAAAGAGGGGAATTAACCACATGATTGTGGCGTGACCCTGATTTTATTGCATATCCATTTGAAATGGTTTACTATCAATTTATTATATGGGTAGAAAAAAACAACGGTTCAAAGTAAAAACTTCTTATTGAGCTTTATTAAGGGGATGCAACTCGACATATATTTTCACTGTTTTTCATACATCCGCTCTTACGCGATTATGACGTTATTACACATTTTTCATTAGATATTTTGGAAACACAGTATCTTGTAGATATTATCTAGGCTTCTATTGAAATCAATTTATAAATTTGTGTAAAACTAATCCATTACAGACCTCTGAAAATTTGCTATTTTGCATGAACTTTGATACTTCATAATTTACTCAAAAGTCAAAAAAGTGTAACAATAAAAGCTTTGCAAATTTAATCAAGATTCTAAATGACGACCATTTATTTCAAAAACTTCTAATAGTTTAAAAAAAATCACGTATTTCCTGGAATAACTTTTGTAAAATATTCGAGTAAATCACGGAATTACCGAATGCTAACAGAGTTTTCAGGCGTTATCTCTTTTTTTCGCGTTGCCTTTTCGTCAAACATCGCGTTGGATTGCGTTAGATGAAGTAAAAAGCTTTTAAACCATGCTCGATGTTGACGATAGGCGAGTGGAAAAGGACCCTCTTAATTATACTACTTAGCATTTTGATAACGAAAGTATTAAAGTTACTTAGCTACATAGCTTTTAATTTAAATTAAGCAAGAAAGTGATTTAAAACGAAAGAGAGAGAGATATCTATTTAACCAAAAAAAGATACAATTTATGGTCTATAACAAAAGGTAGAATTTCCGTTACCACTTTTCTACGTCGTAACATAATATACACTTTGTCACGTCGTAACATACACCTTGCTACGCCCTTATACACTTTGCTACACTCTACACTTTGGATCATACTTTTGCTACGCCGTAGCACTCTGCTACCGTGTATTAATACACGTTGCTACACCGTAGTATACACCGCTACGGAGTACCATAAACGTTGCCACGGCGTAACATTCACTTTAGTACACCGTAGCATACACTGCTATGGAGTACCATAAACGTTCCTACGGCGTAACATTCACTTTGGTACGCTGTAGCATACACTGCTCCGCCGGTACATACACTTTACTACGCCGTTGCATACACTCTGCTATGGATTAGCATACACGTTGCTACAGCGTAATATATACTAGTATAGTGTACCACACTGCTACGCCGTAGCATACACTGCTATGGAATACCATACACGTTGCTACAGCGTAACATATACTTTACTACGCCGTAGCATACACTGCTATGGAGTACCATATTTTGCTACGGAGTACCATACTTTGCTACGGAGTACCATACACTGCTACGCCGTAACATACATTTTGCTATGCTGTAGCATACACTACAACGTCGTGACATAAACTGTTACGCCATAATATGCAGTTAGCTACGCCGTAACATACACTTTGCTACAACCATCGTAGAACGATTTATTAAGCTTTTTCCTAGACATAAATTGAGCCAATTTGTTTAGTTTAACTTAAATACATAATTTTTTGAGCCATACATACTTCTGCAGACCATACAACTAAAATAGCAAAGTATTAAAGCCAAAATGATTTCTTATACTAACCTCGTATTTACATGCAATTCTAAACTATAGTATATTTAAAATTTTCTACTTAATTATTTTTATTGATTATAAAATGTGATACACAATATAACGTCTTATAAACTCTACAGCATACAAAACAATTCACTATATAGATAGCGGCACGAATCTTGAGCGCTCGGCGAAAGAGCGGGGATCGTACAATATTGGCGAGCCAATCACTGTACAAGGATTTCACTCTCCACCCCCGCCCCCACATCTCTCTTCGTACCACTAAAGAGACCCGATATGTCACTTCTGCGTGCTTCTGCGCAAGTAGAACTGTATTAAGTCAGCGCTCAAGATCCGTGCCGGTAACCATACCTACCATTATAAAGAAGCCCACATAGACGTTAAATATTATTGATCATCTCATTTTAAATTGATAGGTTTATTTTTATTTTTATAGGTAGACCAAAGAAAAGATGGATGGATTGTGTGAAGATTGATATTCAATGAAAGAAAAGGAAGTTAGTGATAGCATGACGAGTGACAGGGCAGAATGGAAGAAAAAAACGTGTTGCGCCGACCTCAAATAACACGGGACAAGGGCAGGAAGATGATGATGATATTTTTATTTTGCCTCTTTTTATAATGTGAATGGAGAACACTGTAGACTCCGAGGAATCATAGATTACCTAATATTTTTATTGAACTTTTGGATACAAAGTTGACCGGTCTACACTGTCCTCTCATACCTATATATTGTAATATGGAAATATTGTATATTTAATAATTTTTTTAAAAGAATAACTGTGGAGTTTCCTGCCGGTTCTTCTCCATAGGAAACGACCAATTTGGAACCGTGCACTAGCTTCTGACGTTTTATAAGTGCCCATGTAGGCATATTATGTGAAATAAATAATTTTGAGTTTGAGTTCATTATACATTGCGTATTGAAAGGCTATATCAATCGGCAGTGGCGAATTTACAAATTTTCAAGGCATAGGCTTATACAGTTTTTGCCGCCCTTGCCTCTACAATTGTCATCTCCTGCATTATTTTTACAATTCAAAAATTTCAAGAAATACTGCATTCGGAGAAAAAATATTTTTTTGGCTTAAGACTATCCCTTTCCCTACTACCTCACTATTACTGTTCAAGGCTTTTTAAGTTTTTTTTAGAATTCCAATTGAATACTCTCGGAATGTGCAATGACAAGTGAGAGAGGAAAGTCCTCAGCAAAATTTGTTGCAGATTTCTATCTGTGAGACATCAGAAAACCGGCACGCAAAAATCTTTTTGATTTCTATGAGGTAGCAAAAAAAATTAAAAAAAAAAATTGGTCCCCTTTGCCGCCCCAAAAATCTGCCGCCCTAGGCTCAAGCCTGCTCAGCCTGCTGGTACACGTATTATTAGCAGTATATTGCATGTTGATAGGAATTCTACATTAGTTGCATGATAATATTGAAAAATCATATTACACCATGTATGATAATTTAAAAACAATTTAAAAATAATAATTAAATAATTTTGGAGATATGAGAGATGGAGAGCAGTGGTGGCCGAGTGGTAACGGCCCCGACTTACGAGTTGTAGGTCGCCGGTTCAAACCCAGCCAGGCGCATTACTTTGTGTAATTTATTTCATCACCACTGCTCTCAAAACGGTGAAGGAAAACATCGTGAGGAAACCGGCATGTCCTAGAACCAAAAATTCGAAGACATGTGACATTCACCAATCCGCACTGGGCCCGCGTGGTGGATTACGGGCCATTCTCTCTCCTATAGAGAGAAGGCCTGAGTCCCAGCAGTGGGAACATTAAAAGGCTGATTATGCTATTATGCTATGCTAATTAAATAATTTGTACTATCAGAAATAAAGGCTAATTTAATTTCTGTATGTTTATTACTTTTTTACGCACAAACGACAGAACGTCTTTCGATTAAACTTGGCACACGGGTAGACCATGCCCTAGAATTTATTTATTAATTTTTATCCTCACATCGGAACGCCTTGCAGCAATTACACCAATGGAGCACAATTAGTCCAGAATCTGCTACTTTCCAACATCGTGTGCGCAGTGGAATGGTAGTCATCAAAGAAGCATCGCGGCGGAGGATCACGTGGCTCGCTTACGCAGCATCAGGCCATCGCTCCTCCAGGATTCCACATGCATCATCCCATATCGAACACATTTTGAAATGTCAAAGCTCTTTCGATGAGTTTTTACAAAGAAAATTGATTTAAATTGAAAAAAAAGAAAAAATTTGATATACAGCACATAACATACTTTCTATCTCGGAAGCATGATTTCATGGAATAATTTTCTATAGTCACTCGGGTGAGGCTGTTTGTAGAATCTTGTTGATCAATAATATTGAACTTCTATAATAATAGTAATTTATTACACCAGAAAAATACATATTAACACAATTTGCCTAGCCACAATTGTGCTTAATTTTGCATCAACTGCCGAACTAGGCTAGGTGCCTGTTTTTCAGCACGCACTGCCTCAAACCCTGGATCTGGGTCTGCAAGTACGATCTCAAGAAAATGAAGACAATGTTTCTATTAATAGAAGTACAGGAATTTTACATAATAGAAGAAAATAATTTAAAAATGGACTACTTATGGCAGTTTCAGCAATATACATCTAAAACTATCACAGACTAACCACGAATTTCACTTCTTTATCCAATCTAGCCACGAGTTCCACCTCCCTACTCATTCCAGCCATGTATTTCACTTGTCTACCCAACCCAGTCTAGCTCTGCCCACAACCAACATGATAACATCTTCGCTAGATGGCTCCACCGTCGGTGTCACACGGCTGCTCCATCCCGGTCTCACTCTTGGACCCTCAGAGGGGCCAGGGTGTGGAGGATGTGGTGATGCTGAAAATAAACAGAAGACTTTGATTAAAATTAAAAGTGACGAGTCAGAAATTTTAGTCTACTTAAACATTTATTTTATTCTGTTTTTAGTAATTTTTTTTACAGCAGCAATATAGAAATTTATCATCTGTGAAAATTTCAATTGTCTAGTTATCACGGTTCATTTAATACAGCCTGGTGACGGACAGACGGACAGTGGAGTCTTAGTAATAGGGACGGTACCCGGTAGGGTCTTTGGGTACGGAACCCTAAAAATCAGGCATGTCAGGGGCCATGCACCTCCTGCAAAATAACTCTAGTTACACCACTGCAACTCACCGCTTACGCGCCTCTGCGAACGCTAGCTATAAGAACGAGACGCTTGGCTCGACCGTCGAACGAAAGAGCAGGATGACAATAGCACGTGTAGCACCGCTAAGGACGTGTATATCGGCAACTGATAGCGTTCCAACCAGCTGACTATGGACGCGTGGCAGTCCTGGAAAAAGAGACCAACATTATAATATGTAATTTTATTAAAGCCAAATACAAATTATGTAATTTGGAATGCGTGTCTTAGTTTTGCAGTCATAGCAGGCTTACAATGTTAGCGTGAAGTGTGATTATTTATTACAGTCAGTTAGTTTTGAAGGTATCGAACTCAGACCAATAAAAAAGTATAGACAGAACATTGCGCTCCTAAAAGTGAGGCACGTAATATGAAGCCGATCGGCAATATGAAGCCGGCCGCTCAGTAGTCTGCCGCTAGCAAGCGAGTGCGCGTGACGTTGTTTTGTTGAGATAATAATTACGAAATTATGCCGTCCTGTGTCATAAACTGCTGCAAGAACAATTCCTTTTTCCAAAAAAAGGCTTCTAGGATTACTTTTCACAAGTAAATAACTTTTTTGCTGTATAAATTAAATAAAATCGTAAAAATATCTGAAATAATTTCTCGGAACACGCCATTGTGTCGGTGTTGCAAGTTAAGAACATTATTTTTTCCCAAAAATAAGGGAAGTCGTATTTTTTACGGACACTACAACAAAGTGTTTTTTTTATTTACAAGTACGGCGTCATCCAACATACGGTTACGCTGGATGACCTGCACCTAATCCGATAGTCGTTGGATATATATTATTATTATTATATGTAAGTTTTGTGTGTTTTTTAAATTAATATTTTCACTTAATATGAAAATAAATGATTTTCATTAAATGAAATTATCTTTTATTTCATACAACCAAGATAAACACTATACTTGTTATTAAGGCCAAGTTTTACTACTTTTGAACTTTTTTGTCGAATCCGACTCGGCTGGGCAGCGTTCGGGAAGCTGCGCGGTATCTTCTCGTCCAATATACCACAGTGTCTCAAGACGAAAGTCTATGACCAGTGCGTGTTGCCAGTGATGACTTACGGCTCCGAAACGTGGTCGCTTACAATGGGCCTCATCAGAAGACTTAAAGTCACCCAAAGGGCAATGGAAAGGGCTATGCTCGAAGTTTCCTTGCGTGATCGAATCAGAAATGAAACGAAGAACCAAGGTTACCGACATAGCACAAAGAATCGCCAAACTTAAGTGGCAATGGGCAGGGCACATTGCTCGCAGAACAGATAACCGTTGGGGCCGAAAGCTGGAATGGCGACAATGTACCGGAAGACGTAGCGTTGGAAGGCCTCCTACAAGGTGGACCGATGACTTGGTAAGGGTAGCAGGAATCCGATGGATGCGAGACGCACAGGACCGGTCATTGTGGCAACACTTAAGGGAGGCCTATGTCCAACAGTGGACGCCTTTCGGCTGAAATGATGATGATGATAATGATGAACTTTTATGAACCTCTGGAAATCCACAAATATAAAAGAGAACACCGTAAAAAAATACCTTATTAAAATTGACCATATGACCAACCGCTGGGTAAAAATCAAAACATGATAATTATAAATTAGTTGGCTTGATAAAAAAAAATCACGAATCTGACCCAACTTACGATTTCAAACGTGTATTACATATAAACGAAATTATGTTACGGAAATATTTAAAAGTTAAATAAAATAATAAAGATTGTTTTTTAAAAGGGTCTGGTTAAAACAAAAATCTTGAATAGTTACTATGTTTTTTTTAATCTTTTCAGTACCGTAATTAGAGACACAATAGAAAGACAATGAGTTCGCTTGGGGTTTAATCTATACTATATATTATATTAATATTATAAAGCTGCAGAGTTTGTTTGTTTGTTTGTTTGTTTGTTTGTTTGTTTGTTTGTTTGTTTGAACGCGCTAATCTCTGGAACTACTGGTCCGATTTGAATGTTTCTTTCAGTGTTGGGTAGTCCATTTATTGAGGAAGGCTATAGGCTATGTTTTTTTTTTCAAAATTAGGGATCCGTAATAAAATTGCTATTTTGTAACACAAGGTGTAAAATCGAAAACCTATTTTTGCGTGCGCTGCAAAAACTATTGACAATAGAACAAAATGATGTACTATGGGTTTGTAGATCCCATTAAGACCTACAAAAAAGTCCGCAAGAACATATATCTAGCTATCATGGTTTAATCACAATAACCGATTTTGTGTTAAAAATAATTATTAAATCGTCTGAAGAAAAAAAAACAACGTTAAATATGTATCGTAATATTAATCTTTATCGAAATTAAGCATTATGTTATCAAGAGTATTTATGTAGAAGTAAAATACTTTTTGTTTCATCTCAATCGGATATTTCGTTTAAAAGTTATCACGTGTGTAAGATGTTAAGAGTTGGTACCTATTAATGAGTTATGGGCCATAGAGTTTTTTATCAACATAAAATCCTGTTATAATCTTTTTCGAAATATATTTGTTGATGAGATCAAGAAGATGCAGTCAAGCGACGAGCGAGCGAAGCGAGTGGTGGTGTGTGTGTGTGGTGAAGTGCAGAATTCTTTAAACCCGAGTGACCTCCCCCCACATTCTCTCAAGTTAAAAATTGGTGCCCCAATTATTTTACTTAGAAATCTTAAGCCACCAAATTTATGTAACGGGACTCGACTTCAGGTTAAATTTCTTCGCAATAACGTGATCGTTGCAACAGTTGTGACTGGTCCAGCGGTTGGTCAAACAGTACTTATACCTCGGATCCCAATGATTCCAAATGATTTGCCTTTTCATTTTAAAAGAGTCCAATTCCCAATTAAATTATCTTTTGCCGTAACGATAAATAAATCACAGCGGCAAACATTTAAATATGTAGGATTAGATTTACGGCAAGACTGTTCTTCGCACGGCCAACTATATGTCGCGTTGTCAAGATCAGGTTGCGGAAACAATCAATATATTCTTCTGCCACAAGAAAATAAAACGAAAAATATAATTTACTCAGAAGTACTTTAAAATAATATTTTAACCCGGTTTAAAGTGGACGGACACTCCCGCCTATAGTCGTAATTCTTATGTGTCTGGCTGAATGTCGAACAGATAGACAGCTATTGCCTGCGACTTATACAATTTAACTTAATCTATATTTTTCTTAATATTATAAAGCTGAAAAGTTTGATTGTTTGTTATGAACGCGGTAATCTCGGGAAATACTGATCTGATATGAAAACTGTTTAAATATTCAATAGTCCATTTATTGAGGGAGGCTATATTTATCTCGGTATTTCCACAGAAACGAGAAAAACGCGGGTGAAACCGCGGGGCACAGCTAGTGTATTAAGAAAATAAAATCGCTGTTACGGGCCGCGAAGTCGACACGAGATCCGGGCCAGTGCCTACAAAATACTCTGACTACAACCGGGCGTGAGGCAAATGTCCTCACGCCTCCTCACGCCCCAACCGCCGTCGGGATTCCGATCCCGATTTCCGGCCACCGTAGGCGCGGGCTTGTGGACGGCGAGCAATGGGTAGCTTGCCGTCCGACCGTCCGGTAACCGTCCGGACCGAGCCCAGGTCGTCGATGGCGCGTACTGTTTCACGCGCGCCTCAAGGAGATGTCAGCAACTCTAGCAGGGTCGAAGCCTACTGGGGCCAAGGGTCTGATTCTGAAAGGAAGACACGGCCCTGGTACGCAAGGCAACGAAGGAACAGGAGTGGGTTTTTAGTCAGTAAAAGTCTGACACTATCTCCCGCTCCACCAAAGAGCGGGGGAAGTAAGTAATAAGATGATTTTCCCACCGAAAAAAAAAAGAATGCATACCTTCTTAAATATTAGCGCTGAGGTGCAGTTATCAGGGTACGCGTCCGGACCACAGCAAGACCATGGTGGCTTCTTAGTTTCAGGTATGGAGGTGCTGTGACAGAAAACATAATTTTGTAACTTCTATAACATAGCTTGGAAGACTATATATATATATATATAGACTATATATAGGGTGACTGCTAATTAGTGACCGATACTTAAACACGTGATTGTACTCATGATTACAAACAACTTTCCCAAAGAAAATTTTTTTTAAATACTCATTAGTTTGTAGGTACATTCACTGATTAGGTGCGTACCTAATCAGTGAATGTACATGTAACCTATGGGTTTGCAAGCTGCGCGAGTGTACTATCACTATTGTAGGTACGACGGCGTCACGCGGCTAACAGCTGAGCGGTCGCCGGTCGCAGGCACGCGCGCGTATTTAAACAGCTGTTTTATTATTGTGATAAAACCTGATAAAACTTATGAGAATATAAAAAAAGTTTCTTTGGGAAAGTTGTTTGTAATTATGAGTACAAACATGTGTTTAAGTATCGGTCACTAATTACCAGTCACCCTATATATACGACGATAAGATAATAATTTATACACCACTAATTTTTAATTAGTACAAATAATTAAAGGGTTTATTAGAAACGGACTTGTTATTATTTAAGTAAAGTCTCAATATATAATATTCATAAACAGCAAAGTTATTAGTATTTGTTTCTATCCCAAAATGTCACTCAATTTATGGAAATCTGAATCTGTGTGGCTCTTAATAAACTAGTGCGCCTCACCATCAACGATTGAATTGCTGCTTACCATCAGGTGGGATCACAGACATCACAGTCAAGCACTATTTTACATCAATTAAAATCAATATATATAAAAATCAATGCCACTTTTCGTTGTAATTTTATAACTCAAGAACGGGCTCACCTATCCAAACCAAATGTATAGGCTTTGTTCGTACTATTTAGTAGATGGTTTATGTGAAGTTTGCACAAAATCGGTCGAGCGGTTCTTCATTTATCACATTTTTTATAACAAATGAATTCAATAAATGGCGGATCATTTTGTTAAAATGTAGAGTAGGGTAGAGTAGGGTAGAGCAGAATAGAGCATTCAGTTGACGGGAGCGAAGCCGCGGGCAAAAGCTAGTATATATATGAATGAATGGCGATCAGAATGGAAAAACACTTCCTAGTATTTTCTATATGCAATTGTTATGAATAAAATTGATTTAATTATGAATAATTTTCGTGGACAATTTTGAGATTCCGTTTTTTTTTTTAATTTTGGGTACATCCCTTACTGATCATATTTGATGCATAAAGTGAATAGAACCCCATTTTTTTTACTAATTAAAAAGTAGTGGTGTTTAGTGCATTTTTTATTTCTTTAAATATTGTTACTACAAAGAATATACGTAATACACCGACACACAGACGTTTACTATGAATCCAGTACATGATTCTGGACCCCCAGTAGTAAAGTTTTTCATCGGCGTTTCCTTATAAATAAACTGTATTTTTTTTTTGTGAAATATATTCATTATCATCATCATTTCAGCCGAAAGTCGTCCACTGCTGGACATAGGCCTCCCCCAAGCGTCGCCACAACGAACGGTCCTGTGCGTCTCGCATCCATCGGACTCCCGCAACCGTTACCAAGTCATCGGTCCACCTTGTAGGAGGCCTTCCAACGCTACGTCTTCCGGTACGTGGTCGCCATTCCAGAACCTTTCGGCCCCAAATAAATAGAAATATATTATTATATTATATTTTTCCTTTTCAGTAATATCAACTATTTTGCGGCCTACCCAAATGTCCTTTCCTTGGTATTTATTGTTCGTCAAGTCGTTGAGCTCCTTAGTAGTCCTGAGTTGAGCTACACGAATACTGGCAAAAGCTTACACTGACTGGACAAGTCCACTCAAATAAGCGTTTCGCTTCGACATTTATACAGCGTACATCGCTTCGATGTACGCTGGAACAATTTGCCTGCCCGCAGCAGGCAAATTGTTCCAGCAAATTCTTCCCGTCCAACTATAATTTAGGTGTCTTCAAGGCTAGAGTGAATAGGCTCTTAATAAACTAGTGCGCCTCACCATCAATATTTGCATTACCGCTTACCATCAGGTGAGATCGCAGCCAAGCACTGGTTTATATCAATTTAAAAAAAAAAAAAAACTATGTTGTTCTTCCCACAAACGACCATTTCAGACACCAATCTGCATGATTCTCATATGATTTGACCATTACATGTTTGCTGTATGGACTTTGACAGAGACTTTGATCCCTAAGTTTGTTTCGGTGTCTCTTCTCACCGTAATATGCTAGGAAACACTGGACTCATCTAGTTTAATTCAACGAAAAAATTGTCATGTTAAAGTGTTTTATAAAATCGCCAAAAAAATACTTACTTATGTTCACAGCATTTAAACGCCAGCCTCATTGCATGTGTCCATTGACCATCATCTTGAAGGCCTTTCTGTAATAATAATAACTACTAAAACATTATCTATGTCGCAGCCATATCGTATAACACGCCGTATTACAAGCCGACGCGCCGGATTGAAAAACGTTTTCTGTAATGTAATACGGCTACCTCACGTTAAGCCAGATTTCAATTCGGCTGAAATAAAGTACGCCGCATTGAATACGCATTTCACATTCGTCTAAGCGACTTAGTAACGTGTAGCCTACATATAAAACGGCGCTTTGTCGATACGCTGCTTTGAAAGTTTTAGTTCCAAGAATTGCCGAAAGTAGTGTTACTTTATGAGTTATGAGTATATATGCGGATAGGTGTAGAAGGAGAGGGAAGCCAAAGAAAAGATGGTTGGTTTGTGTGAGAAGTGATATGAAAGAAAAGGGAGTTAGTGATAGTATGACGGGTGACAGTATGACGGGTGACAGTACAGAATGGAAGAAAAAAACGTGTTGCGCCGACCCCAAATAAAACGAGACGAGGGCAGGAAGATGATGATGAAGATGAATTGCTCAGGTAGCGCTAAATAACAACAAAAATGGCGCCAATAATGTCACAAAAAAGTGAGAATAAGTAATAATACAAGTACAAACTAACCTATGATAACAGTACAATTCCCGAATTGAGTTACGAAGAATTTACAGAAACGCAAAAAAAAAATATTGTGACGTAACTACAAATTTACAGTTTTCAGATTTTTTCCTATACTTGTGCTATGAGACCTTGCTTCATGCCAAATTTCAGAATTCTAGGTCAACGGGAAGTACCCTATCAATTTTGATTCCCTTGAGAGTGTCGAAATACACGTTTTTTGCGACATAAACGGCTGTATATTTTTTTTTTGTTAACTTTGAAGTTTGATTTTTTCACAGCTTCAAGGGACCGCAGACCTGAGTATATGGTTTTAATTTCAACTCAATACCTCCACGCGTTCCCGAGATAAAGGGTCTTGACAGACAGACAGACGGACGAACAACAAAGTGATCCTATAAGGGTTCCGTTTTTTCCATTTGAGGTACGGAACCCTAAAAATGGACCAATATACCTCCTGGCAACATCCAGAATCATAATCTGCATGCTTTTCTGAGTTCAAAACTATTCACAGAATGCGGTCCTCATATTTTGCACACTCAACTTCCTTGGCACCTGCACTACAACTAGATACTTGATTGATGTTATAATGAGTAACGTTGGCTACTTTTATTTAGTTTTTATCAGAAAAAGAATTAGGATTCCGCATAAAATACAAAACTTGAAATCGTAACGAAATTACATTGTGCTGTTTTACAAGTCTGACGCGTAAGGAGATCACTGCCGACCATGGACCGAAACACGGCTAGCAGCGACAGTTTAATTCTGACTTCCGTCACGTGAGTGTCTTTTTATTCGGTGGTTAAATCATCTAATGACATCCCTCGCTCTTGGGCGGAGCGGGAGATAGTGTCAGACATTTATTGACTAAAAACTCACTCCTGTCCCTTCTTTACCATCGTTCCAGGGCCCCGGAGTTCTCTTTCGCATCACCCATGGCCTCAGTAGGCTTCGTCTTTGGTGGGCCCTTTAGGTTTTAGGTTAGGTATCATCCAAAGACTTCTCCGCACTCTAGGCCGGAGCAAGAGGGCGTATCAGATATTTACTGACTAAAATCCCACTCCGATGCTGATGATTCTTTGCCTTCATTCCAGGAGCCCGGGGTTTTCTTTCGCACAACCCATGGACCTAGGAAGCTTCGACCCTACTGGGCCCCTACGATTTTGCTGAAGACTCTTCGAGGCGAGTGTTTAACACTACGTGCCGTCGACGACTCGGGCTCGGCCCAGACGACCGGACGGAAAGCTACCCATCGCTCGCCGTCCGCAAGCCTTTCCATAACGTGGGTACCGCGTGGCTCCTCCAATGATTATGACTTACCTCAACCAGGTTGCTTGAGAAGTAGTAAAGTAAAGCGCATTCCAGTAGCAAGAGTAGCAACACCAGCGCTGAGTACTGGAACAAAGAATTTAAAGTTAAATGGAACACTTAAAAAAATCATCTATATCACGGGTACAATACCAATGCATTCGACTACTTTCCTGCCTTCGCTGTCCAGCGGGGCTATTGCGTACCTCTGTTGACAGTTCAAGTGATGATCACTTGTTAACAATGTGCATCATTGAACTGTCAAACAGCTAGTTTCGTATTGCCTATCTTCAGTGACCAACTGCAGTGACGTCATTAGCCACTGGTGCCTTTGATAGCCACCGTAACACGTTTTGACAGATGTTATTGTATCGATACTTTTAAAATTGCGATTGTGTAAGCTTTTGAAGCTGTATAATAGTCGATAAAAGGTCACTGTACCGGGCAACAAGCGTTGGTGGGGATAACCACGGGACATATTTGACCCTGGGAATTCCGGCCGACGAAGTTGAAAAGGTCCTGGGTCGAGAGCGGCGCATAGCGTACCTACTTGGGTCGATATACGTCCGCTTTTACCCCAGGACACATCCCACTGACGTCAGAACAGACAGTACGGAGACCCCGAACCCGACACCGACCGAGACTGAAATGACCCAACTGGAAGAGGAGATGGCCCGAGCAGCGATGGCTGATGCCAAAACCGACCTTGCCCCTGCATCACCCGGATGGACGACGCAGCTGCTCGCATCCTCTCCCAGCGACGACTGGCGCGGGACGGAGGAGGGAGGCGAACTTTCCGATGGATCCGTCTCCTCCTAACTCCGCCCCCGGGCCGTTGACAACCACACCCAATCCCATCCCGATACACCAAATAAACCTCCAACACAGCCAAACTGCTACGGCTAGCACGCAGGGTGCTGGAGATGAAACCCCGAACAATCGCACTGATCCAAGAGCCGTGGGTCAGGAAAAACAAGATATGTGGATTTGGAAGCACTAGAGGTAAAGTAATATCCAGTACTCAAAACACAGAAAAACCACGAACTTGTATATACATACTCCAAGATTTATCTATCACACCACTAACCCAATTCTGTTCCAGAGACCTGACGGCAATCAGGCTCCGGTGCAATAATGATGCCCCAGAACTAGTACTAGCCTCGTCGTACATGCCAGGCGACGACGAGAACTGCCCCCCAAAAGAAGTGACAGACCTGGTCCAGTACTGCGAGAGCGCCAACATGGACCTGATCATCTGCACCGACTCAAACGCGCATCACCCCTTATGGGGAAGTGAAGTATCAAACACCAGAGGTGAGACACTATCTACTTATTTGTTCTCCACTAACCTTAATATCGTAAACCGAGGCGCGGAACCCACTTGGGTCACGTCCCGAGGACAGACGATTATAGACCTAACATTAGCCACAGAAGGCGCGACAAATCTCATATCGAATTGGCGCGTCTCCGATGAACCTTCCTGCTCTGATCACAGAAGTATATGCTTCACCTTAGCAACCGACACTGGAAAACCCGAACCGCGGCGTAATCCACGCCGAACAAACGTGCCCGAATATAAATGTCTTCTAGCATCTCTTTTAAATAGGGGACAAACTGACACGACTAGTATAACAAATCCCGAGCAATTAGATAACACGGTGACAAAAATCACGGACAACATACTTGAGGCATACCACACCCACTGTAAACCAAGATCTCCACACACCAAGAGCAAGGGAACCCCCTGGTGGAACGCAGACCTTGGTAAACTTAGAGACACCCTACGCAAACAGTTCAACAGAGCTAAAAATACAAGGCTCCCAGAGGACTGGGAAATATATAAAGAAACCCAATACACATACAAGAAAGAAATCAGAACCGCCAAGAAAACTGCATGGCGGAATTTCTGTGAGAACATAGAATCTAACAATGAAACCGTACGAGTAAGGAAAATCTTATCGAAGGAACAGGATCGCACACTCGGTGCACTGAAAAATCCAGATCACAGCTATACACGAACAGATCTTGAGACCAGTAACCTCCTACTGGAAACGCACTTCCCGGACTGCAACCTCCTTGAGGACAGGTCGTGGGGATACGAACCAGTACCAACTCCCACCAATTTGGACTGGTCCAGAGCACAGAACATAGTGACGGAAGACCGCATACTCTGGGCAATTAGAACCTTCCAGCCATACAAGTCCGCAGGACTGGATGGTATCTTCCCAGCCCTACTTCAATGGGGTGATAGCTCTCTGACACCATGGCTGCTGGCAATATACCGAGCATGCATAGCACTCAGGTATGTACCACTAGCGTGGCGCGAAGTGAAGGTTATCTTCATTCCCAAACCCGGCAAGACTGACTACACACAACCTAAAGCGTATAGACCCATAAGCCTGACATCTTTCCTTCTGAAGACCCTAGAGAGACTCTGTGACAGATACATCCGGGATGGCCCTCTTTTACAGAGACCACTACACAAGCAGCAACACGCCTACTCTACGGGCAAGTCAACAGAATCCGCGCTACACAGTGTGGTATCCAAAATAGAATGCGCAGTACATCACAAATGTTCCTCGTTAGCTGCCTTTATCGACATTGAAGGTGCTTTCGACAAAACCATGTTTCAAAGTATAAACAAAGCCCTTGAGAGACACGGCGTCGACCCGACCTTAAGTGGCTGGATCACGAACATGCTCAAACTAAGAGCAGTACAAGTCACCATAAATAGCACAACAAGGGCTACTGTAGCAAAGGGCTGCCCCCAAGGGGGCGTCCTCTCACCTCTGCTATGGAACCTAGTCGCAGATAGCCTCGTCAAGAGACTCAACGATAAAGGTTACTTTACCGTGGGGTATGCCGACGACATAACCATAATAGTAAACGGCACTCATGAAAACACACTATGCAACCTTATGAGCCAGGCCTTGAAAATAGTAGAGGATTGGTGTAAAGAATACCAACTAGCAGTGAACCCCACCAAAACCGAACTGGTTTTATTTACAAAAAAAAGGAAGCTACCAGTACTGAACCTACCACGCTTCTTTGGAACTACCCTAAGCCTTTCAACTGAAGCCAAATACCTGGGCGTCTACCTGGACAAACAGTTGAACTGGGCAAAACACATGGACTACACTACTAAAAAAGCCAGTATATCCATGTGGCAATGCAGACGCATGTTGGGACGAAACTGGGGCATTGGCCCAAAAGTGACCCACTGGCTATATACCACAGTCATCAGACCAATCATCACATATGGCTCCTTAGTCTGGTGGCCCCGAACCGACTTGAGCACAGCCCAAAAAGAACTCGAAAAATTGCAGCGGCTGGCCTGCGTAGCAATCACCAGTAGCATGAGAACGGCACCCACTGCTGCCTTACAAGCGATGATAGGACTGCCTCCACTGCATCTCATAGTGCGGGAGGAGGCAGCCCTGGCTGTTTTCAGACTTAACTTATCGGGTACACTGAGAACAGACTCTCGAATCAAACATACACGTATTATGGAATACGCTGTGAAACGAGAGCCCATGATGACGGCCCCCAACGATAAAGCCCCTAAGGCACTGCACTTCAATAAACACTACAGCATCCAACTCACAGAAAAATCGTACGACTACTCGGGCCCAAAGGAACTGAGAATATACACTGACGGATCAAAAACGAATACCGGAACAGGAGTCGGAGTCTT
Organism: Mythimna impura; assembly: GCA_905147345.3. Lineage (NCBI taxonomy): Eukaryota > Metazoa > Arthropoda > Insecta > Lepidoptera > Noctuidae > Mythimna > Mythimna impura. The sequence goes on along the minus strand of LR990365.1, from coordinate 3,169,807 downwards.
CTCCAACGACCTTAATATAAGGATATCCAAACCGCTAGGAACACTCAACTCTGTCTATCAGGCAGAATGTGTTGGCATCATTCTAGCGGCCCACGCCATAGAAGCCAGGAGAGTTATGGACACTCATATCCGCATAATCTCCGACAGTGCCTCAGTACTACAATCACTGGGGAAAACCACAACAACCTCGAAACTCATACAAGAATGCCACTTTGCACTGGAACGCGTTACAGTGCCAAACAATAACACTGTGACACTGCAATGGATAAAAGGACACAGCGGCTCACTGGGCAACGACGCAGCTGATGAGCTGGCAAGGCGGGGGTCTGACACGGTGGTCTTCGGACCCGAACCCATCGTGCCAATACCCTTTGGTCAGCTGCGTGTTTGGCTACGTGAGCACACTAATGCACAAGCGGAAAGATGGTGGTCCCTGGCACCGGGTTGCAGGCAGGCCAAAGAAGCCATGCCATACTTGAATAAAACCCTAACCAGTAACCTTTTGCGTTTGGACAGAGGTAGCCTGCGTCTGGTGGCAGGGACCATCACCGGACACTGTTCACTGAACAAACACTTCTTCGTAATGAATATCACGGATAGTCCTCTATGCAGAGGATGTATGGAGTCAGAGGAAACTGTCGCGCACGTGCTCCTCGAGTGCACAGCCGTCAACGAAATAAGAACACGAACCTTGGGAGCACCGAATTCACTCGTAGATGCCCTGAGCAAACTGAAAAGACTGATCTGTTTCTGGAGTGAGGTGGGCTGGTTGGAGTGAAGGCCGCTATGGCTCACGCACAATGGTCCGCCAAGGACTAAGTGCGGAAACCAGACCACAATAGATAGATAGATAGATAGTCGATAAAATTTTAGAGTGGTCACAATAGGCACCGTAATTTTTTTTATTTCACCACATTTCCACCGTAGTTTGTTAGTCACTTGTGTGATAACACGTAATACCAATTTTATGAAATTGTCAGTTGACAACTAAGTTTAGTATGCAACGAATGCTAGTTGTCAACTGTTATTGGAAAAGTTAGCCAATAGCCCCCCAGGCCGCTCGTCTATGGAATGCATTGCCTGTGGCAATAAAACGTGAGCAAACACTGCCTGTATTTAAAAGGCTTGTGAAGCATCATTACTTGTCACTTTGATCATGTCTTCGTTTCATCACTTATTCTCTTGCTTATATATTTATATTTTGTATGTATGTATATGTGTATCTATTTTAGTATTAAGTCAATCAATATTATATTTTTTTACTTTTATATTTGCGCCAAGTGCAACCCCATTTTGTGTCCAGGCAATCTCTATCCATTCTGGGTTGCCTGGAAGAAATCGCCGAGTACGATAAGGCCGCCAATTGTATGTTTCTTTTGTATTATAATTTCAATTTGTAATCTTGGTATGCAATAAAGTATATATAAATAAATAAATAAAATAGACTAGCACTAGTTAATATATTTTTTTTTAAATGCTACTAGCTTGTGCTTCGGCTTGTTACGCTGCTTGCTTGTTATGATCTTAACGTATTTAAAAAACAATTGCACAATTTTACTTATAAAAAAGACCTACTATACCGTGAGTGAGTACGTCTCAGACAGGAATTTATGTGTACAATTATGATAATATGGTTACTTCTTTCTAAGACCGATTTACTTTACTCAATCTATTTGTTGTATTTACAACAAATAGATAAACAAAACAACACAAAACACACAACAAGAACAAGTAAATCGGTCGGTTAGTCTATCGGTGTAGTGTCGTTGTGTGTGTGTGTGTGGGTGTGTAGTCGGTGGTGGTCTATCGGGGTAGTGGTCGGTGGTCGGTCGGTAATCGGTCGGTAATTGATTGGGTTAATAAATATTTTAATTTTGTTTTTATTTTGTATTGACATTGTCATTTGACTATATAAATTTTATTTTTGTTCTGTGTTGACATTATCATTAGTATTAATCTCTGACATATATATCTTACTCACAAAATGTTTTTGAATTTATTACAATTTTGCATGCCTAATTTGGTAAAACACAATTAACTGAGCATTCAAATGTCATCCAGAAATTTATAATTTATTGTATTGTGTTCTGCAATAAAGATTTGATAGATAGATAGATATATTCTTTATTGTACACCAAAAATACAAATTACGTTAGGAACTTAAAATTAATAGGGGGTCACAATGGGCGGTCTTATCGCTAAAAGAGATTTTTTACAGACAACCTTTGGATGGATTTGACTCTGACTTTGAGTTTGGCTCTGTTGACATTCGGTAATTCCGTCACTCACTCAAATATTTCACTAAGCTTGTTCCAGGAAATATGTATTTATTTAAAAACCTTAAAAAAAAATCGGAAAAGTGTTCATCATTCAGAATTTCAATTAAATGTGAAAGGTTTAATATTTTCTTTACTTTTTAATTTATGAGTAGGTACATTATAAAAGGGCCAAACTTCACGCAAAATAGCAGATTTTCAGAGATCTTTAGCATAACATAGCATAATCAGCCTTTTTAATGTTCCCACTGCTGGGATTCAGGCCGCCTCTCTTTAGAAGAGGGAATGGGCAGTCATCCACCACGCGGGCCCAGTGCGTTCAGAGATCTTTACTAGATTAGTTTTACACAAAATGTTTTAGAAAAAGAAACCTAGACGATATCCACAAGATATCTGCCCCCTAGCCAAGTTACAACCGTTTAGTTTCGATTCTCTTTCGTCGATCGCCTCGAGTCGGCCACGCCTCCTATTCCTTTGTTCTGACCACGTGATTGAGCGTTGACATTGAAACGAAACAGTCGAACTTGGCCTAAGCGTGCTGTGATTCCAAAATATCTAGAGACAGATGTGTAATAACGTCATAATAAGAGCGATTGTATCTCGCTCGCTAACAGCTATTTTACCATGTTTTTTTTAAATGATATAACTGTGATCCACCTGATGGTAAATGGTCATCGATAGTGAAGCGCACTAGTTTATTAAGAGCCTATTCACTCTAGGCTTGAAGACATCTAAATTGTAATCGGACGGGAAGACCGCAGCAGGCAAATTGTTCCAGTCCTTTGATGTAGGGTCGGGGGTCAAAAGTGCAGTTGCACTCTGCCATTGCTAGAGTGCCTAAAATTTCTATAAAGGGTGACTGGTAATTAGTGTACGATACTTAAACTCGTGATTGTGCTCATGATAACCAACAACTTTTACTATGGGAAAAAACCTGAAATCGCGAAAAAAAAATCAGCTGTTCAGTACATTTATGTGTGCCTAATGTACTGAACAGCTGATATTTTTTTCGCGATTTCGGCTTTGCTCCCATAATAAAAATTGTTCGTTATCATGAGCACAATCACGTGTTTAAGTATCGTACACTAATTGCCAGTCACCCTATATAGAAGAGGGTCAATGGTTTAGGATTGATTTAATTCGTAGCATAGGATTTAAAGTATTAAATAAACTATGTGTGGACCATTGAACATCTACTATAAAGAAATTTTAGACGCTCTAGCATTTTTAGACTGCAACTGCACTATTGACCCCTGACTGTACATTGTATAAAAGTCGAAGTGAAACGCTTAGTCCGGACCGTAGAGGTGTCAAAGATACAAGAGTGGACACTCACAGGACGTCGGGTTGTCCGATGGTAGAAAGGTGATGGCGGAATCAAGTCATGTAATTCCCGCGCACTCTCCAAAATGCATCCTATAGAATACCGAAAGGCTGAGTACCCTACGCCCGTGCTCCAGATTTTGTAGAACTCGACATACATCTTCACTGTTTTTCATACAACCGCTCTTATTCGTGTAAAAGCAGTTGTATAAAAAACAGTTGAATGAAAGAAAAGAAAGAAAGAAGAAGAATTTATTTGGTACCTACAGCACAAGGCACAAACACAATAAAGGTAAACACGAAACAAAAATAAAAACAAGAAGCAAAAAATGTAGTTATGTGCCTTTGTTGTTGTTTTTGTTGTGTTGTGTGTGTTGTGTACCAAAATAGGTCCAGTTCAGCATGAATGTCAGACGTTCTATGACGACGACTATGACGTTATATATTACACATTTTTCTTTAGATATTATAGAAACACAGTATTTTGTGGATATTATCTAGGCTTCTATTGAAATCAATTTATAAATTTGTGTAAAACTAATCCAGTAAAGACTTCTGAAAATCTACTAGTTTGCATGAACTTTTACACTTCATAATTGACCTCAAAATTTTTAAAAGCTTATAACTTAGCTTTAGCTTTAATCAAGATTCTAAATGACGACAATTTTTTTCAATAAACTTTTAAGGGTTTTAAAAAAAATCACGTATTTCATGAAACAAGTTTTGTAAAATATTCGAGTAAATAACGGAATTACCGAATGCTAACAGAGTTTGTACGGGACCCTCAATGCGCGATTCGGACGAATTATAATTAGAAGGTTACAAGAATGGAGACCTATGAAAACTTTTACTTATGTACATAAGATAATTGTAAGCTTTCTGAACCTTTTCTAAAAATGATACATGTGTAACATTAAAATCTGGGTCAATGTCAAAACAAATATGACATAGTATAAATGTGTATTCGATCGATTTTTATCATGCGCGTCTGACATACTTATTGGAACTTCAAGGTAGCTTTGAAAGTTTTATATTTAACTGCAGCAACCATGATTTTTGTGACCCAGATTTGTTTAAGAAGTTCCTTTTTCACTCGCCTATCGTCAACATCGAGCATTAAACCTCGAGCGAACGCCGGCGTTCGAACGTCATTGTGTTTCTATTGTGTCTCTAATTACGCTACTCAATAGGTTGGTGTTTGTTGACGCGATGTTTGACGAAAAGGCAACGCGAAAAAAGAGGGATAACGCCTGAAAACTCGGTTAGCATTCGGTAATTCCGTGATTTACTCGAATATTTTACAAAACTTGTACCAGGAAATACGTTTTTTTTTAAACCCTTAAAAGTTTTTGAAAAAAAATTGTCGTCATTCAGAATCTTGATTAAATTTGCAAGGCTTCTATTGTTATCCTTTTTTGACTTTTTAAAATTTTTGAGGTAAATTATGAAGTGTCAAAGTTCTTGCAAAATAGCAGATTTTCAGAGGTCTAAATTACTGGATTAGTTTTACATAAATTTAAAAATTGATTTCAATAGAAGCCTAGATAATATCCACACGATAGGTACTGTGTGTCCAAAATATCTAATGAAAAATGTGTAATAACGTCATAATCGCGTAAGAGCGGTTGTATGAAAAACAGTGAAAATGTATGTCAAGTTGGATGCCCTTAAATTCGACATCCACTATCTTGCACTGGGCCCGCGTGGTGGTTTACGGCCCATTCCCTCTCCTAGAGAGCGGGCCTGAGTTTCAACAGTGGGAACCCGGGTTGCCTGCACGCGGACTGATTATTTTAACTCACCATAAATAACAGGAATGTTGATCTGGTGAAGGCCCCGTAGAATCCCATGGAACAGACGAAGAATACGAAAATGGCGATTGCAGTCAGGGCGATACCGACTTGAAGAGTCAGCATGTCTTGCAGAAGGGCCTGTGGACAAATACAAGGAAAATTAATAATAACATAACAATAACAATCCACAACTATCACACAACGCCGTCTAGTCCCAAGCTAAGCAGAGCTTGTGTTATGAGTACTAGATAACTGATAAACATACTTATATGTCGGCGCAGGATGCCGATCATCATTGAAGCTCTGTCCAGAGACTATGTCTTGTGGGCGATGGCTGGGTAACGAGCAATAAACAAACTACCTTAGATCACACAACTGATTTATTATGAGGCAAGCTTTAGGTATTCACTTTACACAACGAGCAGTGAGACAGTCCCCGACACTTAGACGTTGTACGCACGGCTGCCGACAGAGGAATGAGCCACGAACCTCTGCGGTCGGCCCTTTTATCTGCTCGGTTCGTGCAAACGTCAGCGCGGATTCTGTCAAAGTGACATGTGTCACTTTTCACTTGGCTCGTTCATTCGTTCTCAAGCTTCCGTACTATTGACTTCACCGACACGACCATCCTGCGGAACACACGTCCCTGTGTGTTAGTCATCATCGTCACCTCAGCTGGAAGATATCCATTGACGAGACGTCCCAACAAGACATCCGTCGCTGTATTCATCATCACCAGTTCACCACCTCAGCCAAAAGACGGTCCACTGACGAGGCTTCCAAACAAGGCGTCGGTCTCTGTGTGTTGATTTGAAACAAAATACATCTCGCAGTATCATATAGCTCGGTCACTCCTGACAAACATCAGGAACCACTCTCGCACCGCGAGTGCGCTCCCAAACATGCAAACTCTCACACACACTAGACATCCTGATCATGAGTGACTATGTATAATGAAATTCCCAATCCAACCATAAATCCAAATCGTTTACGCACCAACGCAAACGTGGTCAACTCGCTACAGGTGTCGCACCAACGACTCCTCTCGTTTACGCACCGACGTAAACGAGGATAACTCACTAAAGGCGTCGCTACAACGACTCATCTCGTTTACGCACCAACGTAAACGAGGATAACTCACTACAGGCGTCGCTACAACGACTCATCTCGTTTACGCACCAACGTAAACGAGGATAACTTACTAATTGCGTCGCTACAACGACTCATCTCGTTTACGCACCAACGTAAACGAGGATAACTCACTACAGGCGTCGCTACAACGACTCATCTCGTTTACGCACCAACGTAAACGAGGATAACTCACTACAGACGTCGCTACAACGACTCATCTCGTTTACGCACCAACGTAAACGAGGATAACTCACTAATCGTTCCTTAATTCTAAAGCAGCAGTGATTAAATAGTGCCATGATAACTTTCCCCACCTACTTCCTATACATCTAATTCAACCGGAACCTCATGTTTTATTATCCCTCTCTCTGTAGGCCATAACAACGTCTACCCCCTGCGGGAATCGAACCCGCAACGCGCAGCGCAGCAGTCAATCGCTCAACCACTGCGCCAACCGTAAATTATGAAGGTTCAACAAAACTCGAGATGTATCGAAACTCTAAATTTCTATTAACTAACCTACTAATTCTCACTACTGTTCATAGTACTGCTAAGTTCAATTAAAGAAAATAAATTAACATCAAAATTTCTATATCGTTTCAATATCAAAATCAATAATCAGAAAATTCAAAGCATAACCGTGAATTAATTATCATGGTAACTTCTCCACCAAATCAATCAAACTGATCCAAAACACTAATCATTAATCACTGCACGTGATCTCTGGCTACTAATAGCCCAGTAACCTCTAGTCACTCAACCATTCCTGCGCATCCCTCCAGGATTGCCAAGTCTCTCACGACTTAATGGTTTCCCCACATTACGTCCCAGGTTTTATCGCAATACCGCGTACTCACGGACTACTGTGATCACTAGATACCGATTTATATTAAGCTACGGCTACAAATCAAATCTGGTATAGTCCGATCATCATGTAAACTTAATAATCTCATTATCTCTACCACTTAACTCTACCCCGATTTTATCAGTTATGCGCTGATTTTCTTTCTCTCTCTCTATTACTTCAAATTAATCTTTAAATGGATCTTACTCAGTTTACTTGCTCTGCTCGTATATGAAAAAGACTCTTATCAAAAATTTATCAACTTCCGCCTTCGTCAGATTAAACTTACACTTTTCATAGGTTGCTACGCACTCTCTATATGGCGTAACGCATCATTTCTCACGGTACTAAAATTTAACTCTGAGTCTACATCGTCTTTTGTCATCAACGGTAGAGAAAACGCAGCCTTGTCAATTAACAGTGCTAAGGGACCACCTGCCTTCGTCGTTTGGTTTAGCGTCCGTAACTGAACAATTAATCACGAGTTAGACTTCGCCTAATAAACCCTACCACAAACGGGTTTTTGTCTAAGGTAAGTGGTATCTCGGTTAGGCACATTGTTATTTAGTTCACAGTAATCTTTGCTCATTATATCTGACCGGTCGAGTTTTTAAGTCAAAAGAGCTAACAAACACCGAATTACTTGGTCGAATAATATTTGCCAGCAACAATCATCACGCTCACGCATTATTAATTTTTCCACGCTAGACCTCTATGGTCATCTTTATACAGTCAAATACGAGTCAATCAAACGTTTTTTACTTTTTACAACACGCGTTTGTAGCATACCGACACACGTCACACGTCAGTGTCAATATCGTCAAAATTATCTATGGAGGAATTATCACTGTCATAAAAAAATCGAAACGGTATCTACTGGATCTAATGAGGGTAGTTGTAATTACAATTGTTTACGTCGTGAACTTTAGCAATTTTTACTATTTGAACTGAACCCTTGCAACAACATTTCACGGCCAAAATATCACTTCGCAAATAGATCTGAACACACTGAACTGACCCTTCAATGTAACAATACTGTGTTTACGTTTGCCGTCAAATAGTGATGACAGACTTTAAAGTGAAAGAGAGACAACACTCAGCACCAGAATTAAAATGGAATGTGAATACCTGACCTTGTTCCTGGTGTAGGATCGACAACACCCGTCAGTCAACCTCTCGCTCGCTACGTGATGCCTTGGCGTCACCGTCACCGCTGCGTCACTTTCATCAGGACACCGGAAGGAGATGTGACCTTGTTCTCCACATTTGCAGCATACGATGTGGCTGACCATGGGATTGAGTCTTGAAGCTTGAATATCACGTTATTCTGTCGGTTTCCTACTGTTTCTTGCTTATGAAAACACAGCCTGCTCCGTCCATTTTTTCCACAGTGGAAACATTTGACAGGTGACGTTTGAGATGTCTTCATACGTTTTGTGTCAAATATTTTCTGATCGGGTAGCGCACTTGACACACTGCATCTCAGGCATGCACACACACACGCACTGCACTTTGCATTTTACACTTCAGGTAACTAAAAGTTTGTAATTCTTGCTGTAATCACTGGTGACTTCGGATTATCAGCAAAGCACGTACCAAAAAATGGTACATCGTGAACATGCATTTGCGTCGGTCTTGTCCCGGTCACAATCTGGGTAGTACACGGTGATTTAGTCAGTTCCTATTTCTTTCTGGGGAAACAATGTCATCATGGTCCAACATTCGTTGCTCAGGATTAGGGAAAAACCCCAGAAAAAAACCTAATCAGACCAAAACTGATAATGACATTGATTAACGGAACTTTGAATCTTATTCGGTCCAGTGCTTCATTCCAGGTCTTCACTTTCTAATTTTCCATTTCAAATAATGACCGCTACTTGTCTTGGCTCTTGCTATTTTCTTTGTGACCGGCGTTACGTAACCTTCGTGCTGCTCTTGTTTATTTGCTCGGAATCCCACTTCTGATGTCGGCGCAGGATGCCGATCATCATTGAAGCTCTGTCCAGAGACTATGTCTTGTGGGCGATGGCTGGGTAACGAGCAATAAACAAACTACCTTAGATCACACAACTGATTTATTATGAGGCAAGCTTTAGGTATTCACTTTACACAACGAGCAGTGAGACAGTCCCCGACACTTAGACGTTGTACGCACGGCTGCCGACAGAGGAATGAGCCACGAACCTCTGCGGTCGGCCCTTTTATCTGCTCGGTTCGTGCAAACGTCAGCGCGGATTCTGTCAAAGTGACATGTGTCACTTTTCACTTGGCTCGTTCATTCGTTCTCAAGCTTCCGTACTATTGACTTCACCGACATATATATTTCTAGCAGCGCGCTCGCGTAAAGTATCAAAATACTAGTAGTCTTTGGATATTATTTTACCGAAACATTTAGGTACATTGCTTACGTCATCGATAACGCGGGCGCGGGTGCCGCGCCGCAGCTGATCGGGTGATGGCGCGCGCGAAATTCAAAGTTTCGAACAGCTGTTTTGTTATTGTGATTGAACTAATTAGTATAAAAAAAAGTTTATTTCGGAAAGTTATTTGTAATCATGAGTACAATCACGTGTTTAAGTATCGGTCACTAATTACCAGTCACCCTATATAGATAAATTACACCCAGACACAGAACAAATGATCGTGCTCATCACACAAACATTTGTCCTGGATGGGAATGGAACCCACGACCTCTGGCAAAGCAGTCAGGGCCATTAACCACTAGACCAACAGGCCAGTCAAACAAAAAAAAATTAAAAGACCTACATGGTGGACATCCCACCCATACGCACAAAACGTTTTACACACACATTAATTTTGCGTAAAGCTAAGGTGTGGAATTCCCTACCTGAGTTTGTGTTTCCTGATAGCTACAAGCTGGGATCTTTGAGTCAAGAGTGAATAGGTTACTTCTAGGGAAGCGTGCTCCATCATCGACCACATCATCGCTTTCCATCAGGTGAGATATTGGGCAGTGAGGTAGTGGAAGACTCAAAATGAATATGGTTCATGGAACGCGTGTTACAGAAATAATTCAGAAATATGAAGAGGCAAAGTTTGTTTTTTTTGTTTTTAGGAGGTAATTTTCACCGATAGAAAGCTGTTTTATTCCTGAGTGACATAAGCTATATATTTTATGTATGCGGGCGAAGCCGCGGGCAAAAGCTAGTATATTGAAAAATGACAAGAACGTACAAAAAAGGCAAAACGCTCTCTGTTTGGGCAATAATTACTTTGACTTACTATATTTTATTTATTACGTAAATGTCACCGAATAAAATATTATATATATCTTTAACTATAAATAATCACAAATAATCTGAAACAGAAACTTTTTTTTTGAGGCGAAAAATGCCTCTCAACTCCTTTGAAGTTACGTCACGAAAAAAATACTCTTTTTGCGATTCGGAAAAATTTTTGAATCTCTTTTTCTTTCTATTCGGGAATTGAACTATTTTTTTTTATTAATAATAGGTTAGCGTTTGACCACCATCTCACCTGATGGTAAGCGATGATGTGGTCGACGATGGAGCACGCTTGCCTATTTAGATACATAGTTAAGTTTGTGCGGAACCCTCAGTGCGCTAGTCCAATTTAGTATATACTTAAATAGTTACCTAAATAGTTTTTAAATATGTACTTAAATAGCACTTAAATAGTATGTAGTAATTGTTAACACGTTAACAGCGGCTCTCATTTTTGTATTATTTCCATTCTTGCGGCACGGGGCGTTTAAGACCTCGTTTGAAAACTATCATACGGGGCTTATTACACCCCGTAACATTTAAGAAACTGAAAGCTTTATTGGCTAAGTCCGGTACGAGGTCAAAGTGACCTAGTATTAAAGTAAATACCACTGCGTTCTGTTTTAATAGGGCATCTAAGATATATATTCATCTATTGTCTAAAGTAAATCAAATTGAAGTTACGGCCTCCGCACGGCCGAGGAGACTATTTACTTAGCCGCACCGCAAGGAAGATATGTACGCGGTGTATATACTTAGACCTCTTTTCCAAAATAGATAGGTACAGAAGTTAATCCACATACAAAGCGCGCTCCAGCAACGCACACAGACACCGCTCACGGACACGATCTCGGCTCAATTCAGCTCAATGCGAGCTCGAGTGCTATCCGTTTGAGACACGCATCTGTGAACTTTTTGTGGAAAAAGGGACCAACAAAAAAAATCTTATTCTAACTGTTCAGTGGACATTTGTTTAAATTCAACATTAAACAGGAAATTGAAGTTTTTTAGGCTACCATTTGTTTCAGAGAGGTAAGTAGATATTTGCTTGTATTTTGATGGTTTATTTAATCTAAACACAGCAGACCCCGCGCCGAGAAAGAGAAGAAGATTTTGTGGCCATGTAATATTTTTATTACAATTCAGGTTAGGTAGGCATTTATCACCGCGCCCGGTCGCACTCGGACAGTTCGGCGCCACGCGCTGACCCTAGCGTGATCGCCGAGCGTAGAGTATGAAAAGTGAAGTAGTATTTTGTGTCTTTCCGCACTTAAGTAAATGTATAGTAACATCACCTATCCCTATAACCAGAGGTCGGAATTAGGTAGAGTTATTTAAGTATTTATACCGATTTCATACAGCGAAAGAATAAAGTGGATATGCCTCAAAACCCGAGATTAATTTTAAAGAGCAGATTTTTTTTATGATACTTATAAATATAGCAGAAAAAAATTCTTCCTGCATTAATGACGAGGAGGAGGAAGTGTATAATTTATTAACTCACCTCAGTTGACGTAGAGAGATCTTTTCAATGAAAAATACTAATAAAAATTGAATGTTAATTATCTTTATCCTTTTTTTTAACTTATCTATCTCCGAGGCTTTTATTATTATTTATTTGTAACTAGCTGACCCGGTGAACTTCGTACCGCCTTAGCGTAGCAATGATGCACTACTTTATTTTGTATAGCTGACCTATCTTAGGACAAACAATGCTCTTTCAATATAGTCTATGGCTGTGAATGACATTGACATTCGTTACGCGCGTTTTTTTAAATATGCAAAATTAAATGTATATTTTGCAATATTTCTGAGAGATTTTCTTAATATTTTTTTCCGTAAGAACCTTCTCCTAATAATAACAAATACAACAAAAAAAGAATTAGTGAAATCGGTCCAGCCATTCACGCGTGATGCCGTGACCAAGGAAAACGGGTTTCATTTTTATATATATAGATAGATATTGTTGGCCACACGGGATTTTTCATTAGAAATCCCGGGAAGATCCATATTAATATCAACATTTCGATGCAAATACATGAATAACTGACTTGACTGACCTGTTGGTCTAGTGGTTAGTGGCCCTGACTGCTAAGCTGGAGGTTGTGGGTTCGATTCCCACCCAGGACAAATGTGTGATGAGCACAATCATTTGTTCTGTGTCTGGGTGTAATTTATCTATATTATATATGTATTTAGAAATATATAAGTATGTTTATCAGTTATCTAGTACTCATAGCACAAGTTCTGCTTAGTTTAGGACTAGATGACGTTGTGTGATAGTTGTAGAATATCATTGTAGAATATGAGAGAGGGAGAGTCGCGAGAGAGAGCCTGGCGAAAGTCGCGGGAATGCGGATCGGTCGTTGTGGAGACGCTTGGGGGAGGCCTATGTCCAACAGTGGACGTCTTTCGGCTGAAATGATGATGATGATTATTATTATCAACTCTACCTAATTCCGACTTATATATATATAATTATTATTATCTTTATTCATTGTAAACACCATATAAATTACATTTTTAAATATTTTTTTAAACAAGATCATACAAAAAAAACATTTGAAAATATAAAAAATAGTACTCCACCGGTATCGTGAACAGGGTCCAAGCTACCGGCGGTCAGGGCTCCAGAGAAAGGAACCTCCTAACAATGCGAGCCGTGTCCAGGAGTACCGCTTTCTGAATCAAGCCCTTGATCCAGTCGCCTAACGCGAGCCTCCTAAGGTGTTGGTCGAGGCTCTTGGCTATTAAGCCATTGGCCGTTACGACTATCGGCACAATGATTGCTCTATCCACTTCCCACATGTCGACAACCTCGCGAGCTAAGTCAAGATATTTAGTTTGTTTATCTTTCTCAGCTTTCACGAGGTTCTCGTCATGAGGGACTGCTATATCAACAATCATTGTGCGACGCTCTAGTCGATCTATCACCACTATGTCAGGCTTATTGGCAACAATAGTCCTGTCAGTGATGATAGATCGATCCCAATATAATGTGATATTGCCATTGTCGAGAACTGGGTCGGGCACATACCTATAATACGGTACTTCGGTACGGTATATTATTATTATTATTAACTCTACCTAATTCCGACCTCTGCTTATAACACAGCTCGACACACATTACGTTAGACTACCTTCCAGCAGCATGACATAATTGAGTTTCCGCCGTGGCAGTAGTCGGTGACCCGGTCGAGTCGGTGCCACGCCGTGACATGCACTTCTATTGAATTTCACCACGCTGTTGGTTATAAATAACTTTGCTGACGATCTAGAAAGGATTGATGTTGAGTTACTAGATAGTATAGTTTGTAATGTGACTGTCTACTTGTCTAGGTCAGTGATCTTTGCGTTGGACACTTCTAGCGTCTGGCCCTGGTTCAGGCCATGGTACGGAGTGAGAAAGAATGGGAGACGGTCACCATTCCGTTATTGAAAAGTATAATTTTCAGAGAAGGGTTTAGTATACAGGGTGTTTGGTGCATCGTGTGCCAAATTGAAATGCTCGACGAGAGGGGTCATCTGCTATCCTTTCAGACCCATAAAAACTTCTCATGGCCTGTGGATTTTTTTTCATCGACTTTTTATTGTTTTATGAAAATAAGACCCAAATTTTTCATTCAAATACAAATTTAAAAAAATATATAAGGCGTAGACTCTGAATTTTAATATTATTTAGATGGATTTTGTATTAGAGTACTTTTAAATTTAAAATTAGTGACATTAGCTATCTAGTTTTTTTTTAATTTACTTGCAAAGTTTTGAACTTAAATTAAAGCTGTCCATGTTACAGCTATTTACATGGCTAAAAAAATCCTCTTGCTAGTGATGTGCCACATGCCATAAAAATCTTTTTATAACTTTGTGAATTTGCTAGAATTGTGAATCGAGTAACATAAAACTAATATTCAAAATTACGATTTAAAAAATATTTTAGCTTAAATGATACCTGAAAAACCTATTAAAAATGTTATCTCACTCTTAAAATCTGTCTCCTTCCGTGGGTTTTAATAGAAATAAAAAAAAAGAAATTGCATTTTTAACATTTATTTCATAGTTTTTACAAATCGTGCTCAAATTGTTGGCCTCTGTTGTGAATGCAGGCTCAACATCTGTTTCGTATTTCGACAGTTGTTTTACGAAGTCGTATTTCCTTCTTAATTGTATTGAAAGCCGTTTCAATGCCTTGTTTGCAAGTTAGTCTTATGTGACTCATTCACAATTCATGCGAATTTACACGGCTGTTTTGGTCGCCTGGACCAATTTTAAAAGCTAGCGGTCAATGAGCCAACTTAACTTTCAATCTGCCTCTACATCAAATCACAAACTGCATTATCTAACCCCCTTTAACCCACATGACTTTGCCCAGTCACTCTCCGAAGCGCCCTACTGCCGGTTATTATCCATAATTACCCGATGACCTGGAAAATACTGATACCGATCATGTCGTGTGAGTTATCAACGATATTATGTATCAATTACAATATATGCGGCTGTTACAATATTATAGGGGACAGATGTAGGGTGAAATGATAACGGAAAAAAACTTAATCGTCGGCCAATTTATTTTTAACCGCCTTCAAAAAGAAAGAGGTTATATGTTCGGCTGTATGTATTTTAGGGTTCCGTACCTCAAAAGGAAAAAACGGAACCCTATAGGATCACTTTGTTGTCCATCTCTCGTCTGTCTGTCTACCAAGACATCTCGGGAACGCGTGGAGGCATCAAGTTGAAATTAAAACCATATACTCAGGTCTGCGGTCCCTTGAAGCTGTGATAAATTCAAACTTTTGAGTTAACGAAGAAAAATGATACGGCCGTTTATGTCGCAAAAAACGTTTATTTCGACACTCTCAAGAGTCAAGGAATCAAAATTCATAGGGTACTTCCCGTTGATCTAGAATTCTGAAATTTGGCATGAAGCAAGGTCTCATAGCACAAGTATAGGGAAAATTCTGAAAACTGTAAATTTGTAGTTACGTCAAAAAAAAACAACTTTTCTCGCGATTCGGAAAAATTTTCGTAACTCAATTCGGGAATTGAACTGTTTTTAACCGACTTCAAAAAAAGGAGGAGGTTATTCAATTCGGTTGTATTTTTTTTTTTTTTATGTTTGTTACCTCAGAACTCCGTCGGTTATGGACCGATTTGCAAAACTTTTTTTCCCTTTATAGGATATGCTTCCAGATTGGTCCCATTTTTTTCAAAATCCAGTTCTGATGATGGGATCCATGAGGAATCGAGGGAACTCCTCAAATATTATAGGCAACCATATAGTGATTTTGGTATTTTCATCGAGTACTTAAGCATTTACAGTCAAAAAGTAACATTTGCTGAAGTGGAACTGATGAAGAAGACCAGAAATGGTGAACGGAACTTCATACTCACATTGATATCACAATGAAGATAGTTAAGCGACTATGACAATACAAATAAATGAATGGTTCTGAATAGTTACGTTGGAAATGGTATCACCGAAGTGATCTGATGATGATGATGGAGCCGGAAGGTAGGCACTGGAACTCCATAATTAATCAATGTAACCTAGCCATGTTTGGACTTATTAGAATCGTCATGAGATGCCTTTTGGTTATAAGGTACTATCGAACTGATCTGATGATGGAGCCGGAAGGTAGGCATAGGAACTCCATAATTAATCAATGTATCCTAGCCGTGTTTGGGCTTATTAGAATTGTCATGAGATGCACTTTGGCTATAAGATACTATCGAATTGATCTGGTGATGGAGCCGGAAGGTGGAAGGTAGACACAGGAACTTTCTAATAAAACAATGTAACCTTGCAGTGTTTTGGGTTAATTGGAATCGTCATGAGAAATAGGCACTCTGTTTATAAGTGGTTCGCAACTAAAAAGTGTAAAATAAAAACTTTTTACAAAAAAAAAAAAACCGACCACTAAAAAAAACACTAAAAGGATCAAAATAATTTTAATTTCGGAAGTCGGTGTTAAATAAGAAACAAACAATACCGAGAAACACCGACTTCCGAAATTAAAATTATTTTGATCCTTTTAGTGTTTTTTTAGTGATGTCGGTTATTTTTTTTTTTTTTGTAAAAAGTTTTTTCATAAGTAAGTTTATACGGAACCCTCAGTACGCGAGTACGATTCGCACTTGCCCGGTTTTTTTTATGTATGTTCACCGATTTCTCGGTCAACTGTGGACCGATTTTGAAATTTTTGATTGAAAGCTTCCAATTTGGTCCCATAAAAATATTGTCATGATCTGATGATAAACTTAGAAGATATGGAACGGAAGTCCTCATAGGATCACAGCAGAACTGTCGTAACAAGTAAAATTGCTTTGTTTAAACGTGTAGTCGATGACTGACTGATAGAAGAGGAGAAGTATCCCCATACAATGAACTGATCTGATGATGAAGCCAGACGGTAGGCACCGAAACTCGGTAATAAATCATTGTATCCTTGCCGTGTTTGGGATTATTTAGAATTGTCAAGAAATGCACTGTAGCTATAAGGTACCATCGAACTGATATGATGATGGAGCTGAAAGGTGGAAGGTTTGGTTGAGGGATATCACCACTAAAAAGAGTAAACATTGAAGTCGGTTGTACTGTTTTTTGTAAAAAGTTTTTTTTTTTTATTGATTGTCTCGCGTTAATGCTGTATTGATCAGAATGTTGGGCTATGAGAAAGACGGAATGAAAAAAGATTGCATGTAGCGGAGATGAGAATGTTGAGATGCATTTGTGGTGTGTCGAGAATGGATCATCATCATCTTCCTGCCCTTGTCCCGCGTTATTTGGGGTCGGCGCAACACGTTTTTTTCTTCCATTCTGCCCTGTCACTTGTCATGCTATCACTAACTTCCTTTTCTTTTATATCACACAATCCATCCATCTTTTCTTTGGTCTCCCTCTCCCTCTCCATCAATCCACATGTAAACTCTTTTAGTAACACGCGTTTCATCCCTCCTCTTCACATGACCATACATCCGACATGAAGTTTAAATAAATAAATAAGTACCTTATTTATTTATTTAAACTTCATGTACTGTAGTGGTACAAAGGCGGACTTAATACAACAAGGCAATTGTCAGCTTTTGGGTTAAAAAGGACAACACTGTTGTAGGTATACACATTAAATAAATTATAGATATTTCATATAGAATGAAGTATATTTAAATTAAGGCATCTCATCATCATTTGTGCTATCTGGCAGATCCATCCTTTATTTGAGGTGGGAAATTATCCAATGACTTCTCCCACTCTAGGGTTGAGCGTGAGGTTGTATCAGATTTTTTTTACTAACTAAAACTCATATCCTTCAGCTGCCCTTTGCATTCCACATGGTAACCCTTTCAGAAATTACCGCGGCCCTAGCGGACATCGGCTCTACCGGGCTCCTACTGATTTTCTGACATTTTTTTTATTATTGATGGGCTCGCGTTTGACCACTATCCTACCTGATGGTAAGCGATGATGTGGCCGACGATGGAGCACGCTTGCCACACATCTTTTTGAGCAGCGCGTGGAACATTACGCCCCGTTGCCGTCGACGACTCGAGCTCGGTTCTTATATTTAAATATTTAACCAACAACATTTTCCACGAAATACACAAAAAAAAAATTGCAAAGCATGCGATTTGAAACCAAAACCTAAATTCTAGAACAGTTCTCACTATGAAATTTGAAGAAGGTATCGCTGATCAATAAACAAAAATTGCATTGAAAACGACCTCCTTTTTACAAGCTGATGACCCGCCGATGCCGCTGATGTTTGCTTGTCTGTAATCTAGTCTTGAAAATTAAATTTGATCCACTTCCCGGTTACCGATTGAGCTGAAATTTTGCATGCTTGTGTGAATCAGATGGCAATGCAAAATTATTATGACATGGAGCTGATCTGATAATGGAACAGGAAGGTGGCCATAGGAACTCAGATAACCCTATCGTGTTCGAGCTTTTTGGAATGGTCTTAGTGATAAAAGTTTGCTTTACTGAAAACTTGTTTGAAGTTGGTTCATAAAAGACATAAAATAACAAATCTAGCATAAGTAGGTACTTATTTTATATAGAACATTGTAAAATGAAGATTACTTATTAGCTTCAACAGCTCAATTATACTGAGACAGAACAAATATTTTTTATCCCGGAGTAGTGGTACCACGCAAATGAACGAACATACATACCTACACATGCACACAAACACACACACACACATGCATACATACACAAAACACACACGAACAACAAACCACAATATTTACAAAACTTGTATAGAACATGTCTGAGAGAGATTAATGAAGATGCAATTATTGTAATCATATCCATTAAAAGAGGGGAAGACCTGGTGACCTGAAATACAGGCCAATAGCCTACCTTAGGCACCAGTCTCCCACAGTGTGAACCCAATTATTGTCTATTGTCATTGTCTTAGTTTTGTAATTGCTGTGATATTGTGGTGAGAAAAATAAATGAATTATTATTTTTATACATTTATTTATCTCAGCACCCTAAGGTCCTGGACCTTTGGAAGGCGTACGAGGAGCCGAAACCAACTCGAAGAGGCCCTTTTAGACGCTTTTAATGGAAAGTGGTACGAACCGGTGATTATCCCTGTACGCACTATGCTAGTGCATCCAGTGACGGATTAAGACTACTTGATGCCCTAAGCAATCTACGCCTGTGGGCCCCCCTATCCGTATGTCAACTACAATCGGTATTTAAATCTTTACCGCCTAAAAACATTGATGAGATGTAATGTACCTTAGAAGTGGAGTAGGTGCGAAAACAATAAAAACCAAAGCATAATTTATTTATTAGGGGTTAAAGTATGAAATTGCCGATTTGTACTGAAAACTTGAAATTCTTTTTTCTTTTCATTAAACATATTTATTTAATCAAAATAATTACCATTATTATCTATACATTGCTGCCATCTAATAGGAAGGTCATTTATGCCTTTGCGATAGAAGTCTGGTGATCTAGATTCGACAAACTGTGTGAAAGCATTTTGTACTGCCTCCTGAGAAGAAAACTTTTTATCAAATAGAAAATTGTCCAAATAACGAAAAAAATGGTAGTCCGTTGGAGCAAGGTCTAGCGAATACGGAGGGTGACAAATGGTTTCTAATTGCAGTTCCTGTAGAGTTAAAACGATTTCTCGTGCTGTGTGAGGTCTCGCGTTATCATGGAGCAATAATGGTGAAGATTGATTCATGAGTCGAGGCTATTTTACTGCTAGTTTTGCTATCATTGTTCGGAGTTCAGCACAGTAGACATCTGCCAATATTGCTTAACCAGATCGGAGAAAGCTATAGTGAATAACACCATGCTGAGGCCACCAAACAGTTACCATTACCTTTTTATTGGTAAGCTTTGCTTTAGGACACTGCGGCGTTTGACCTGGGGTCAGTCATTGCATTTTTCGCTTACGGTTATCGTAAATAATCCACTTTTCATCACATGTCACAATTCGATCCAATATTCCTTCATTTCTATATCGATTCAACAAGGCAACACAAGTTTCAAGTCGCGTTTCTTTTTGCAGATCAGTCAAATCATATGGCACCCATTTTTCATATTTTTTTATTGTTGGTAAGGTAACGTTAAACCATGCGGCTAATTCCTGGGTGGTTTGGCTCGGATCGGCTTCCACCATCTCCTACACCATTCATTGTTATTCACCTGTGTGGGCGGTCTTCCACGTGGTTCGTTCTTCAAATCAAAGTTTCCATCACAAAAGCGTTTAAACCAAAATTGCACGGTGCGTTCATTAGCAGTCCCCTCTCCAAACGCAACATTGATATTGCGAGCTGTTTCTGCCGCGTTAGTTCCACGTCGGAACTCGTATTCTAAAATCACTCGAATTTTTGAAGTATCCATCTTTCTTGTCTAAGCTGAATAAAAAACAACTGAAAGTCGGTAATCGAATGTTGCACATTTTTTAAAAGAAAAACTTCATAGGTACCATGTGAAAAAAGTTTCACTCAAAAATCTCAAACCATGAAGGTTTTATGTCAATTCGAAGTAGGTACCAATTACAATAAAACGGCAATTTCATACTTTAACCCCTATTATTACGTATGCATAGAAGCCGGCTGGCACAATTACTCAAAAAACAAAACATTTGATTGACACAGATTTGCGGGGGCGCCAGGCGGGGGGGGCGCGTGGTAGGTGTAGTTTGTGATAGGCTGATCGCAATTCCGGTGCATTTGAATTGCTGAATGCACTAGCGGGCAGCGAGTGGGCAAGCGGGAGCGGAGTTATGACTCTAGGTCGGACTCTATGTCAACTTAAAACGCGCGAATTTTCAAATTAGTCCTAGAAACTTTTTTGGTGTGGTTTTTGGTGACGTAAGAGTGAGACGTGTTGCCCTAAGGACGGATTTCTTTTTGTGCTTCTTCTGGTGCCCCCCCAGACGTGATGCCCTAGGCAATTGCTTAATTTGATTTAGGGTTAATCCGTCACTGAGTGCATCCAAGGACAACCCCCGGTTGGTGGGAAACTATTGCGACATATGGAAAACTAAGATATAAGGCTATGGTTTTTGGAGTCTTAAGTGGACTGGTTACCAGGAACTATGTTAAGACTATGGCCCCTGCCTAAACAATGTTATTAATATCCATCGACAAAAGGCAGGGGGTGACTTGCACACTCAATTATTATTATTATTAGAAACACTTATTTAGCCAAAAAACACTTTCACATTATAAAATAAAAAGAACATCAATGCGCGATGTCATTTTACTATTGAATAGTGAATCCATCGTGCCCTAGTTAGTGTTGCGGTGTGCCAAATGATATATAATTCATAGACAACAGCGCTATGCCTGTCCTATCACGAAAACTATTGTTTTGACATGCTATTTAATTTACTTTTATGAACAAACAGATTTACAATTATAAGTTCCCTGGTTCCGTACCCAAAGGGTAAACGGGACCCTATTACTAAGACTCCGCTGTTCGTCCGTTTGTCTGTCTCTCTGTCTGTTAGTCCGTCGGTCATCAGCCTGTATCTCATGAACCGTGATAGCTAGACAGTTGAAATTTTCACAGATGATGTATTTCTGTTGCCGCTATAACAACAAATACTAAAAAACAGAATAAGATAAATATTTAAGTGGTTTATTCAACAAACGTGATTTTTTTGCTACGGAAGGTTTTTTTTTTTTTTCGGTGGGAAAATCATATTATGACATCCCCCTTAGGCGGGGCGGAAGATAGTGTCAGACTTTTACTGACTAAAAACCCACTCCTGTTCCTTCGTTGCCTTTCATACCAGGGCCGAGTCTTCCTTTCAGAATCAGACCCTTGGCCCCAGTAGGCCCTACAGTCGCTGACATCTCCTTGAGCCGCGCGTGGGACAGCACGCGCCGTCGACGACTTAGGCTCGATCCGGACGGTTACCGGACGGTCGGACGACGAAACCCTTCGTGCGCGAGTTCGACTCGCACTTGTTTATTTTTGACTAGCTGACCCGTGCGCGCTTCGTCGCGTGTAAAATATTTTTGGGATATAAAAAATATTACTAATTACAATCAAATATAGCCGATATCACTCAGGAATAATGTAGCTTAATACCAGTGAAAGAATTTTCAAATTCGGTTTAGTAGTTACAGAGATTACTTCCTACAAACAAAATTACACCTCTTTATTACTAAAAAGAAAAATAACTGACTGGCTTATTACTTTAGATTATACCCAAATTGAAGATCTTTTTAAAACAATATGCTAACAAAATGTTCCCTTTGTAACACACACAGTTTTCCCCACATCACACTCACACACACACATTCACATACACTCTCCCCAACAAATTTGTGCATGTATCTTTAATAAATTACTTTAATCTACACTATATATTAGTGTAGATTTTTGATAGGTGCTTGACCACTATCTCGATCACTTGACCTAGTCGACAATTTTTTTGTGGTGAGAAATCATCCATTGACTTCCACTCTAGGGTGGAGCGAGAGGGCGTGACAGATTTTTACTAACTAAAACCCACTCCTATGTTCCTTCTTTACCTTCGTTCCAGAACCCCGGGGTTTTAGGACCACGAGTTACCTTTTCAGAAAATCCCTTTATTTATTCCCTTTGATAATAATAGTACCTTTATATATTCTTTGAAATCTATTTTATAATTTAATTTAATGTATAATTTCAATTTAATTTAATGTATAATTTCAATTTAATTTTAAATTAATCTAATAAATATAAATCTCGTGTCACAATGTTTGTCCTCAATGGACTCCTAAACCACTTAACCGATTATAATAAAATTCGCACACCATGTGCAGTTCGATCCAACTTGAGAGATAGGATAGTTTAAATCTCAAAAAAAAAAAAAAAAAACAAACTATTATCACGCGGGCGAAGCCGCTGGCAGACGCTAGTTTTATATATAATTTTGTTTATCCAGCGGCATTAAAAGTGTAAAAATGTGGATAATGCAGTGGGTTGCAATATTGTTAACGCTCGTTTGTACTGCTTTTTTTAGTGTATAAATATATGTGGTAGTTGTTTATGGTCCCATAAATAAATAAATATTAAATCGAAATTTAAAATTAAAAAAAAACCAAACCAACGTTTGTAGGATCAGCAAGTAACAAATTCACTTCTTACCTTCATAGTCGAGCTTCCAGAGGCATCTATAACGCTTGAAATAGTGGAGGGAGACGATATGATCCATAACCCAAATGCTACCGTTAGTACGCAGATCAACTGGAAAGAGAAAAATGATTTTATCATTTTAAACGTTGCTACATACTAGTAATTACTTCTGTATCGTGGGTGCTTTCATTGTGACCCACGGATGCCCCTCAAGTTGAAGGGTAAAATCTACAAGTCTTGTACTGTCATACTGTATGGATCAGAATGTTGGGCTGTGAAAAAAACAGATGAAAAAAGATTGCACGTAGCGGAGATGATGTGTGGTGTGACGAAAATGGATAAAGTGAGAAATGAGTATATTAGGGGAAGTTTGAAAGTGGCGCCAGTGACTGAAAAGTTGGAAGGGAATCGTTTGTCTTGGTATGGTCATGTGAAGAGGAGGGATGAAACGCATGTTACTAAAAGAGTTATGAGTTTACATGTGGATGGATGGAGAGGGAGACCAAAGAAAAGACGGTTGGATTGTGCGAAGAGTGATATGAAAGAAAAGGAAGTTAGTGATAGCATGACGAGTGACAGGGCAGAATGGAAGAAAAAAACGTGTTACGCCGACCCCAAATAAAACGGGAGAAGGGCAGGAAGATGATGATCGTGGGTGCGTTCATAAACACGCAAACTTGACAGCCAGACCCGGATCCACTATCTGAGGGCTTAGCCAAGTTGATAATCTACAATCGTTAACTTACGCTAGTAGAAAACTTCAAATGTATGGGAATGACATCATCTCAACGTTAAGTCACATGGTCAAAACAAAGGAATCGGAGGCGTTACCGACTGTAGAAAGAGATTCGAAACGAAACGGTCGTAACTTGGCTAGACCTGCTGTTGGTCATACAAATATTTGTTCCAGAAGGGAATCGAATCAGCGACACGCATTGCAGCAGCCAATCGTACAACCACTGCCCTGAGTCACTGTCGGTTTCTTTAAGTCAAGTGAGTAGTTGACTTCTAGGCAAGCGTGCTCCATCATTTTTTGTGTGTTTGGCTACGATCCCACCTGATGGTAAGTAGTGATACAATCGATGATGGTGAATCGCACTAGTTTATTAAGAGCCTATTCACTCTAGCCTTGAAGACACCTCAATTATAGTTGGACGGGAAGACCGCAGCAGGCAAGTTGTTCCAGTCCTTCGATGTACTCAGCATACACGACGAGGCGAAACTCTTGATCCGGACCGTAGTAGTTTCAACTACGTAAGGGTGGTGGATATTTTCGCCGTTCGTCGGGCTGTCCGATGCTAGAAATGAGATGGTCGAATCAAGTCATGCAATTCCCGCGCACACTCTCCAAATTGCATCCTGTAAAACACCGAAGGCTGGCTACCCTACGCCTGTGCTCAAGGCTTTGTTGATTGGACTTAACCAGATCTGATTGAAATGAAATTGATTTCTAGTGGATATTGTGATGTAAAATTCGTCTAGTTTTGTATCTAAAGTGTCTACACAGGGAGACAAATATTTGGGATCATTGAAACAGCCGCGATTTTTGCAAAATGGAGCTGAGAATGTTGTCGTAATACTATTGACTGCCTCAGCGAAGCTTCCCGAGAAGGCTGACCCAATACATAATCCGTGCGTCCCTGCGGGGTGCCAGCTGAAAACCAGCGCTGGATCTCTGACGCCCAGCAATAGCAATTGCTGATTTGGAGACCTTTTCGGTTCGGGCACGCTCAGTGCAACTGTATTGTATTTCTGTACTTTTTTATTATTTTCTGTTGTTGCCTATTTTATTGCCTGCGTCGAATAAATTCTATTCTATATTATTAGTTCTTCTATATTATTATTCTATTTATATTGGCGCCAAATATTGCAAAAAACATTAGAATGTACCTATAGCATCTGCATTCTTATAAAAAACAAAGTGATTAATACTCTATTAAAAACTAATTACTTTTTAAACTTGACGCTGGCTAAAATCACAAACAGAGCAAATACAAAAGATAAAAAAGTGCTTTCTGAAGCACGGAGGACTCTAGTTCTGTAGTGGTAGCCATCCACAAACCGACCTTACTGAGATATATATTTAACGACTTTGATTTATGTGGGTAATTATATTCTTAAGACCCTGAATGTCATTGCCAATGGCTGGCCTTGATTTGAACCTCGGTTAAACTGACCTCAACAGTTGACCTTCATATGTAAATTGGACTAAGAAAATGATTCGTCCTTCACAAAGGATAACAGTTGATTTAGTTAGACATGATTAATAGTTTTTGTCGGTCTTCAAGGATAGGCATCGGCTGCTAAGGTCTTTTTTTTTTAAATGTGGGAAATCATAAAATAACATCTCGCGCTCCAGGGCGGAGTGGGACTTACTAAAACCACACCAATTTTTGTTCCTTGCCTTTGCATTCCGGGACTAAGGAACCCATGATCCCAGTAGGCTGTCATATCTTTGAGGCGCGTGTGAACACTACACGCCGTTGACGACTCGGGCTCGGTCCGGACGGTTACCGGACGGCCGGACGGCGAGCTACCCATTGGTCGTCGTCCGCAAGCCTACGCCTACGGTGACTGGAAATCGGGGTCGGGATCCAGGCGGCGACTAGGGCGTGAGGACCGTTGCCTCACGCGATCGGCCGCTTCCTTTGCTAGCATTACTGCTTCGCAGAAGGAGGCGACCGCCTGCCACTCCTCCTCGCTCCGGACCATGGCCTGTACCAAGGCCCGGCGCGAGAGATCGCCGCCGCCGATCGCCCTCACGAGGACACGGCGTTGCTCTGCCCAAGTGGGGCACACCTCCACCGTGTGCTCCACCGTGTCCTCCGGGCGTTCCACACAGTGGCGACACCCGGGCGTCGCTTCCGCACGAATCCGATGCAGGAACTTTCCGAACTTACCATGTTCGGTGAAAACCTGCGTCATGCGGAAGGTGAGGACGCCGTGAGGTCTTTCCAACCACGCCTCAAAGAGGGGACTTACCGCCATAATTGTGGCGTGCCCAGCACGGGGTCACGACAGTCGCTGTCGCCATTTCTCCATGAGAACCCGCCGGAGCTCTGTCCGCCATGCTGCGAATTGTCGCGGCAGCGGAGTTTTGCCCCGGCGTTGCATCTCCATGCGCAGGCCCTACCTGTTGAGGTGGGAAATCATCAATAATGGAGGGAGTGTCAGACTTTGACTAACATAAACGCACCTGTATTTCTTCGACTTACTGACGATTCGGACTGGTAGAGCTTGATAGAACGTTATCTATGGACCGAAGTTGAAGCAAGAGAAAAGTATTGTGATATCGAAAGGAGATCGCATGAGTTAGGTTTTTTATAGCTAACGCGGCTTGCAAAATATACTTTTAAGGATTTTGCAATTCTAGAATAGGTTTAAAAATTGAGTAGAACAATGAAATATCTAGTTTTTTGGCAGTTCGAACATAACCTTTGTAGCGCAATGAGCTGATATCGAATCTTGAAGAATAATATAAGTAAAACGTGATAGCCTCCCAAGAGTTTTATTCAAGTAGAAGATCCCCTACCGAAGTCTACCATCGCAGAGCTGCGATAGTATCTTCGGGGTAGACTCACCATAACAATGAAATTGACGATCCACAATATCCAAGCTGCGCCTTTCGAAGTTTTTGTGGTTCTTTTGTCCATCGTTAAACTGAAAAACATAAAAAACTTACTTTAGATATTAAGGCAGCTCAACACAAATAACCTTTTTTTTAATAGGGAAATCAAACTAACCCCTCGCACTCTAGGTGGAGCGAGAGAGAGTGTTAGATTTTTACTGACTAAAACCCACAGTGTTCCTTCAGGTGCCATTTGCGAGGGCCATGGTATCTCTTCCGAACAAACCGCAGTTAACAGGCTTTCGACCCTAAATAGCCCTTTCAACCTTGCTGACGTCTCTAACTCAGAAGTTTGATTTTTTCGCAACTTCATGGGACCTCAGACCTGAGTACCTATATGGTTTTAATTTCAACTCGATACCTCTACGCGTCCCGGAGATCAACGGTCTTAACAGACAGATACTCAGGTCTGCGGTCCCTTCAAGCTGTGAAAAAATCAAACTTCTGAGTTAACGGAAAAAAAGATACGGCTGTTTATGTCGTAAAAACGTATATTTCGACACTCTCAAGGGGATCAAAATTCATAGGGTACTTCCCGTTGACCTAGAATTCTGAAATTTGGCATGCAGCAAGGTCTCATAGCACAAGTATAGGAAAAAACCTGAAAACTGTAAACTTTTAGTAACGTCACAAAAAAAAAACATTTTTTGCGATTCGGAAAAATCTTTGCAACTCAATTCGATAATTGAACTGTTTTCATAGGTAAGTTTGTATTGAACCCTCAGTGCGCGAGTCCGACTTGCACTTCTTTATTATGGATAGGCTCGCGTTGGCCACTATCTCACCTTATAAGCGATGATGTGGTCGACGCTGGAGCACGCTTGCCTAGAAGTAACCTATTCACTCTTGACTTAAATACCCCTAGGTTGTAGCTATTAGGAAATACAGACATCAGCAGGCTATTCCACGCTTTAGCTGTACTCATAATGAATGTATTTCCAAAACGTTTGTGCCTTTTTTTAGGTGGGAAAGTCATCCACTGACATCTCTCGCTCTTGAGCGGTGCGAGAGGGTGTGTCAGACTTTTAATTACTAAAAATATACTCCTGTTCCTTCTTTTGCCTTCGTCCCAGGGCCCCGGGTTTCACTTTCACACTACCCGTGGTTTGTACGTATATATATATACCTACGTATCTACCGGTGGTGCAACGCCATACGTCCAGTGTTCCGATGATGGAACCGATTTGGCGGAATTAATTTGTGCAATTTCAATGCACACCCCCCGAAATGTAAACGATAGAAAACCAACTGGCCAGCAATTCGCCGTCGACGTTCAAGTGGAGTTTCGACTCGAAAAGTGCATCATTGCCGATGATCTTGGCTCGCTTCTCAATCGATTCCAATGCATCAAGCTGGTATTTAAAAGATAAAAAAAATGAAAGGCTCCATACACTCCATTTCCCTCCCGACCTCACAAAAAGGGGTTTCAAGTTCACCTCCTTGCACCCTTTGGGCACCCACATACATTTGTGTGGGCTATATTTAAATGCACCCCCCCCCCCACACACCCTTTCACTAAATATACTCGTACGTGTAGTAGGTACCCTCAATGAACATACAATAATTCACTAATAGCTACATCAAGTGTGTTTAACCCGGATCCCGAGCTATTGTAAAGGCATTTAAATATCAAAATATCATTAGGAAACTAGGGCACAGTGTTCATAATAATTTTGTTGATGCCATTGTGATTGAGACATTTTTTTGTGGTTTCTATATAAAAGTTTTATGTATTTACCTATCTAGATTGGTAGGTACAGATGATATTAACTCACCGTCCAGTAAGGACCAAGGACTGTTCGACAGCGCGTAGTGTTCCATGTGCGCCCCAAGGAGATGTCAGCGAAATTGACGGGGACTGTTAGGGCTTTACATAGATAATTGTGACTTTGTCGAATTAGTTTGTATGAAGAATGAAAACGAAAAGAATAGCAGTCGAAAGGTTAAAGATAAGTAAAAAAAATACAACAAAATAGAAAAAAAAAAACTGGCAAGTGCAAGTCGGACTCACGCACTGAGGGTTCCGTACAAAATTACCAAAATAAATAGTTCAATTCCCGAATGGAGTCTCGAAGATTTTTCCGATTCGCAAAAAAGGGATTTTTTTGTGACGCAACTTTTTTTTCTACTTTACTGTTTTCAGATTCTGGATCAACGGGAAGTAATGAATTTCGAGATAAAGGGTCTTGACAGACAGATAGAAAGACGGACAACAAAGTGATCCTATAAGGGGTCAGTTTTTTCCTAATGAGGTACGGACCCCTAAAAATAACAAAAATCTACAAAAAATGCTAACTTCATAGATTCTTTGACATGGTCTCATATAACTAAATATCACAAGGATCACGTTGTAAATATTTTTCAAAATTTGGTATAGCTACACAAAACCTGCCCACCCATCCGTTGAATAAAACTGTAAAGTTCATTTGAATCCGAGTTGAGTGACCCGTGGTAGCAGGAATCCACAATTGAATTAAATATTAGCCGGGGCTCGGTTCCCAAGGGGGACTGAAAATTATGGACAATTATCTTTCTGTCCGTAAAGTTGTACTGTAGGTCTATAAGTTTACAGTTTACATAGGGAATATTGTTCTACTTAAATAAGTCTAATATATAAATATATCATACATACTAATGTATGCAGTAAGGTTGTGGAATTCTCTTCCGCCTAGCATTCGTGATTTAAAAACTATTTCGCTCTTCAAAGCTAAAGTAAAAGCGCACTATCTTTCCTCTTTATTGTGATAATTATATACAGTCGACTCTGGTTAATTCGAAATTCAAGGGACTCTTAAAATATTACGAATTATCGAGTGTAGTGTACGAAATATCAAATGGTTCGAAACGAGAGTAACAGTAACTGAAACTTAACTAAACAAACCAATTCGTCCAGAAGTGTGGGTCAAACTAATCATGACAAAAACAAAGGCTGTCTCAAAATGTACTTACATACCTCTGCAAGTTCTGCAATCTTTCTCTCTGTTTCTCTCTCTAACTTTGAATTGTCGAGTGTTTGACGCCGATGAATTCGAATTAACGCGTCGTTTTGTCCCGTAGCGATGATTTTTTAGTTCGAATTACGAGTACCAAGTGCATAAAAATATATTGATTTAGTTCGAAATAGGTATAAAGAAATTTTCTAGGGAACTCGCGATAACTTTGAATTATAGAGAGGTCCGAATTATCGCAGGTTTGAATTAACGAGAGTCGACTGTACTTATATAATTATATATATTATGTGTTTATTTATAGTAAAGGTATATATCTAATATATAAAATTCTCGTGTCACGGTGTTCGAACTTGAACTCCTCCGAAACGGCTCGACCGATTCTCATGAAATTTTGTGAGCATATTGAGTAGGTCTGAGAATCGGCCAACATCTGTTTTTTTTTTTTTTTTTATTTATATGGCAGAACAACGTTTGCCGGCTCAGCTAGTAGTTATATAAGTATTTATTAGTTTAAGATTTCACAAACTCTTCTTTTCTTATTTCTACACACTATTGTCTACATTTCATTTTACCTGACTGCGCGACGCAAAGGAGGGTAATGTGTTTATCAGTCTATGTATGTATGTATGAATGTATGTTTTTTCTATGTGGCGTTCTAGAGACCAAATGCGTAGGCCGATTTTGATAATTCTTACGTCAATCGATGCGTCTTAACCTTGCGAGTGTCGCTAAAGACATGACGGTAATCAAAATTCACCACAGCTACAACCAGACGCCATATTGTCATAATGAAAAAAAAAAGTCGATGAACTATGTCAAGTGGGGTGTCGTTGAATAGGTATTTTAAAATCATCTTTAGGTTCCTTTTATCATTTTTCATTTTAAATAATAGTTTTGGAAATAAGCAGTAAGTACCTTTGTCCAATTTTTTTTTATAATACTGTATCTACTTCCAATATAATTTGTGTACAAAAATTATAAAATAAATCAATTAACTATCGGTCCCGACCGGCGTTGTTGTTCCGAAAACGGGGTTTTCTTTAGAAAAGAAAATTGAGAACCCAATTAGGTACAGAGCCACGTACCGGGTTCAATTGTATTTTCAAACAATCCAGGAACCCACTCAAACTCACGCCTACGGTGAAACCTAGTATCTACTGCCTGCTATGGCAACAACATCGTCTTCCCACCAGAATATGAAATTTTGCTTTCTTTAAATATTATTTTCATGCTCGATGACGCAAAACTAAATCTAGATAAAAAACTGAGAATTCTCGTCTATGCTATTTGAGAATGTTATATTTATCTACGTGGTCGCTCACAATGGGCCTCGTCAGAAGGCTTAAAGTCAACCAAAGGGCAACGGAAAGGGCTATGCTCGGAGTTTTCTTGAACGAAATAAAGATATCATCAGGAGATCCAAGATTACCGGCATTGCCCGAAGAATCGCCAAACTTAAGTGACAGTAGGCAGGGCATATTGTAGAATAGATGGTCGATGGGGATGAAAGGTTCTGGAGTGGCGACCACGTACCGGAAAACGCAGCGTTGTAAGTCCTCCTGTAAGGTGGACTGACAACCTGGTGAAGGTCGCGGGAATCTGATGGATGCGAGACGCACAGGACCGGCCGTTATGGCGACGCTTGGGGGAGCCTATGCCCAACAGTGGACGTCTTTCGGCTAAAATAATGATAATATATAATGTAATATTTATCTACAACTAGTGAACCGCCCCAGCTTCGGTTGTTAAAAGTCTTTGAAATTCTCAGCTTTCTCTCTTTATGATAATTATGCATTATGCAAGTACCTAATAAGTGGGGAAAATCATTTAAAATGACCATTGTAATAAAAATGAAACAAAAATGCAAATGAAATACTCCTAAACCTTCCTTATGAATTACTCTGTGAACTGGCAAAAACTGGTCGACACCAAACGTGGTCGACGATGGAGCACGCTTGCCTAGAAGTAACCTATTCACTCTTGGCTTAAAGACCCCTAGGTTGTAGCTATCAGGAAACACAGACTCCGGCAGGGAATTCCACTCCTTAGCAGGACGCACAATAAATGACTTTTCGTGCTCTAGGTGGAGCTAGAGGGAGTGTTAGACTTTTACTGACTAAACCCCACAGTATCCCTTCAGTTGGCCTTTGCGAGGGCCACGGTATATATCTTCGAATAATCCGCAGCCTTAGCAGGCATAACTGGCCCCGACAATCTTGAAGATATCTATCTCTTTGTGGCGTGCGGACGGCGAGCTACCCATTGCTCGCCGTCCGCAAACCCGCCCCTACGATGGCCGGAAATAGCTCTGGGACGCCATATGCCCGGTGAGTCTCAGACCATAACAACGCTGGCGTGACGGTCTGAATTCGTGCAGCATAAAAGGTTGGCCGGAAAAGACTAGACTCAAAGAGAGCAGATAAAATACGGAGCAGGTCTTTGCCCAGCAGTGGGACAATGTAAACTTAGTACTAACTAAAATACAGATTAGGAATATAAAGATACACGGGCCGCGGGAATTTTTGAAAGAGTTACCTTGTTCCTGGAACGGAAGGGCAACTAAAGAACACATGTGGGTTTTAGTCAGTAAATCTGACATGCCCTCTCGCTGTACCCTAGAGCGAGAGAAGTAATTTGATGAATTTCCAACTCAAAAAAAACTGAGTAAGTGCGAATCGGACCCGCGCACTGAGGGTTTTGTACAACCTTACCTATGAAAACAGTTCAATACCCGAATTGAGTTACGAAGATTTTTCCGAATAACAAAAAAAGTTTTTTTTTTTATGACGTAACCACAAATTTACAGTTTTCAGATTTTTTCCTATACTTGTACTATGAGACTTTACTTCATGCCAAATTTCTGGATTCTAGGTCAACGGGAAGTACCCTATGAATTTTGATTCCTTTGAGAGTGTCGAAATGTACGTTTTTTGCGACATAACGGCCGTATCTTTTTTTTTCGTTTAAGTACTTAGAATTTTTATTTTTTCACAGCTTTATGGGACCACAGATCTGAGTATTATGGTTTTAATTTCAACTCGATACCTTCACAGACAGACTGACAACAAAGTGATCTTATAAGGATTCCGTTTTTTCCTTTTGAGGTACGGAACCCTAAAAACAAAACAAAAAAAATTGAATACAGTCAGGTACACAAGCCTGGAAAAATATTATGGTAATAAAAAAGATATTTGCTAAAATGCGGTTAAAAAGAAACAATACGAAATTGTTGGTTAACTAGTTGACCCGGCAAATATTGTTTTGCCATATAAATTATTTCGGACCACCCTTATCACCTAGATATATAAAAAATTATCTTTTTATATAAATTGTGTATAAAAAGATTCTCTGACCTACTAAATATACTTACACATCCGTTTCGTAGGAGACAAACAGTGGAGGATAATTAACACTGTGACACGAGATTTTTATACATAAGAAAACAAAAAAAAACGAAATTATAAGTAATTTATATGTTACCGTAATCATCCGCCTGCCCTTGTCCCGAGTTATTTGGCGACCCCAAATGGCGCAACATGTTTTTTGTGAAACCATCGTGTCTAAGAAATATTTAATAAGGGAATGCAAATAAACAAAAAACATCAATAAAAATCACTCTAGAACAACAAACAATATGTAAAAAAAATATACGGACTTACCTTGAAAGAACAGCCAGTAATATTTATCTATTTTCCAAAATCACTTTTCTTTTTAAAACTATATTTTACGTAAAATATTGTTCGTAATATAACAACACGCGACGCGCGCTTTCGCTGGCGGTCAGAGTGTTACTGAAACGCCGTGAAAAGCGAGAGTTACGAGTTGCTGAAAACACAGACTATTTTGAAGGCGTACCTAATATGTATAATTATTCTTTCTTAATTACTAGTGGCGGAGTAAGATCCAAATCTGATGTGGACAAGGAACATTTTGCGTGGCCTTCTGGTGGCGTAAGAAGACGGATTTTTTCAAATATATAATTTTATAAATGATTATTATTCAATCGAACAGTGCGAACCTGACTTAAACTTAAAACGTCCACTGTTGGACATAGGCCTCCCCCAAGTATCGCCATAATGACCGACCCTGTGTGTCTCGCATCCATCGGATTCCTGCAACCCTCACCAAGTCATTGGTCCACCTCGTGGGAGGCCTTTCAACGCTGCTTAAGTGGCAATGGGCAGGGCACATTGTTAGCAGATGAGATGGCAGTTGGGGCCGAAACGATCTGGAGTGGCGACCGCGTACCGGAAGACGCTGTGTGGATAGGTTAACTTGTTTTAATTACCATTCCTACACTAAGTAATAACAGTACCTTTGTTGTCTCACGCAAAAATGATTAAGAACCAAGAATACTCAGGCTGTAATAGAGAATGACTAGAGGAGAGACAAGGCTTTTAAGTAATACCGCACAGTTTCAAGTCGGGTGCGGGGCCCTACGGTCCGCGAGGCCGTAGGAGGTAGCCCACGTCGCCCACGCCTTAGTTGACATATAGTTAATAGTCCATGGAGTTTCTTGCACATTCTTCTCCATAGAGATCTATCCTTTGGAACGTGTAATTAGCATCATTTTTCTGACTGACGACTTCTTGACAATTCAAAAGTCTGTAAATGGTTTATTTGAAATAAATGCTTTGATTCTTGATTCATGGACGAGTACCTATATCTTTATGTACGTAATATAATAATCACACATCCTGGAAGTAGTACATTCACTGAATCGATTTCAGCTATTTTTAAAAAAGAAAAAAAAAATGCTATAATAATTCTTGGTCATTTTAGGATAAAAGAATTGGGTAATTGCGAGTCGGACTCGCGCACTGTGGGTTCCGTACAAATTTACCTATGAAAACAGTTCAATTGTCGAATTGAGTTACGAAGATTTTTCCGAATCGCAAAAAAAGTTTTTTTTTTTTGTGACGTAACTACAAATTTACAGTTTTCAGACTTTTTCCTATATTTGTTCTATGAGACCTTGCTTCATGCCAAATTTCAGGATTCTAGGTCAACGGGAAGTACCCTATGAATTTTGATTTCCTCGAGGGTGTCGAAATATAGGACTGTTTTTTTGCGACATAAACGGCCATATCTTTTTTTCCGTTTACTTTGAAGTTTGATTTTTTCACAGCTTCAAAAGCAAGGGACCGCAGACCTAAGTATATGGTTTTAATTTCAACTCGTTATCTCCACGCTTTCCAGAGATAAAGGGCCTTGAGACAGACAGACGGACGGACAACAATGTGGTCCTATAAGGGTTCCGTTTTTTCCTTCTAAAGTACGGAACCCTAAAAATAACCTATATTTTGATAAATTCTTGATAAATCCTGTTTGCGTCACTATTATATCGTGTTTGTGTGCGCGTGATATGTAGATAACAATACCGATACGCTGCCAATGTAGTGCGTCGATGCCCATATTTTTTGCCTTCAAGTAGGATAACTAATTTCTTAAAAAAACTGAGGAAGTGCGAGTCGGACTCGCGCTCTGAGGGTTCCGTACAAACTTACCTATGTAAATAGTTCAATTGCAGGGTCTTGAAGATTTTTCTGAATCGGGATGGAGCTATATAGGGTGAATCATCTCTTTCTCGCTCAAACAAATGACATTTTAAGACGTTATTTTTTTTATATATTCACACAACTATCACACAACGCCGTCTAGTCCCAAGCTAAGCAGATCTTGTGTTATGAGTACTATACAACTGATAAACATACTTATATATTTCTAAATACATGCATATTATAGATAAATTACACCCAGACAGAACAAATGATCGTGCTCATCACACAAACATTTGTCCTGGGTAGGAATCGAACCTACGACCTCCGGCATAGCAGTCAGAGCCACTAACTACTAGACCAACAGGCCAGTCAAAATAAGTATCTCAACCGGCGGCGTCTGATTTGTTGCTTAACCAAACTGCAGGGGCACCAGCCCCTCTAGCCAAGTTACAATCGTTTCGTTCGGCGCGAACGCCTCGAGTAGGCCACGCCTCCGAATCCTTTGTTCTGACCACGTGACTGAGCGTTGAGATGACGTCAGAACAAAGGAATCGGAGGCGTGGCCTACTCGAGGCGTTCGCGCCGAACGATACGATTGTAACTTGGCTAGGGGGGCAGAGGGCTTAGCCAAGTTGATAATCTACAATCGCTAACGCTAGTAAAAAACTTCAAATGTATGGGTATGACGTCATCTCAACGCTCAGTCACGTGGTCGGAACAAAGGAATCGAAGGCGTGGCCTACTCGAGGCGTTCGATGCAAGAGAATCGAAACGAAACGGTCGTAACTTGGATAGGGGGGCTGCTGTGGTTAATAAATATTATATTATTTCGACAGTGGAAAGGTAAAATCGCGTAACTACCACTTTGATCGAAAATGAGATAAATAACTAATTTATTGTATGTGAAATCTATTATAAAAATGAATCCCTATTTCCCTTGGTCACGCCATCACGCGTGAACGGCTGGACAGATTTCACAATTTTTTTTATTTTTTGTTGTTTGTTATTGTCAGAAGAAGAATCTTATGAAAGAAAAAATTAAAATAATTGGTAGTAGGGTAGAGTAAGGTAGAGTAGGGTGGAGCAGAATAGAGTAGTCAGTTGACGGGAGCGAGGCCGCGGGCAAAAGCTAGTAAGTTATATAACTTATTTTCGACCAAATTTTACCTTTCCACTATCGATTTATTAGCTTCTGCCAGCGTGAAAGTAGGTTTCTCCATATGGACCTTCGTTTCATGCCTTTAGGGGGCAAATTTTGGAAAATACTCTCTTAGTGCTCGCTTATGTCATAAAATAAAACCTAGTGCAAAATTTCACGCTCTTGGACCTGTACCATGACGTTTAAAGTAAGATTGTTTCATTCTTATTTCCAGTGTGGGTAAGAGATGGCGCTAGACAACCTGTATAGCTCTGTCTCATTCCCACACTAAAACAAGAATGAAACAATCTTACTTTGAACGTCATGGTAACCCCGCTAGTCCCAGTACATTCGACTGTGCGTTGATATGTCAGTCAGTGAGTTTCTAATTTTATTAGTTTATTCTCCAATTCAAACGTCATACAGCAATTTTACCGCAACGGAGCAAAACTTTCTTCTGCTGCTTTTGATCACCCCGTGGGCGTTGAAGTGGTTGACATCGATGAGCAGGTTTAGCATCAGGCCAGGTCGCTCCTCCATGGTACCCCATGGAGAAACGATGGCAATGAAATGAGAAAGTTAACTTTTTCAACGCCACAGTCTGATATAATTGTGACATATCAATTTCGTACCCGCGCCGCCACAGTTAATTTTTAGGGCCTACTATCCACGGACGCATAGCTACATAGACGCGATACGACCGAAAGCACGACGCCGCCAAAGTTCGCGTCGAAATATTCTTAGTTTTGTAAGTAAGCTTCACGCAGGCGTAGGTACACCAAGCGTATAATGACGAATACACGTCTATGAAGCTACGCGTCCTTGGACAGTAGGCCATAGTTTAGTATGTAAGCTTCGCGCAGGCGTACACCAAGCGTATAATGACGAATACACGTCTATGAAGCTACGCGTCCTTGGACAGTAGGCCATAGTTTAGTATGTAAGCTTCACGCAGGCGTACACCAAGCGTATAATGACGAATACACGTCTATGAAGCTACGCGTCCTTGGACAGTAGGCCATAGTTTAGTATGTAAGCTTCACGCAGGCGTACACCAAGCGTATAATGACGAATACGCGTCTATGAAACTACGCGTCCGTGGACAGTAGGCCATAGTTTAGTATGTAAGCTTCACGCAGGCGTACACCAAGCGTATAATGACGAATACGCGTCTATGAAGCTACGCGTCTGCGGTCAGTAGGCCATAGTTTAGTATGTAAGCTTCACGCAGGCGTACACCAAGCGTATAATGACGAATACGCGTCTATGAAGCTACGCGTCTGCGGACAGTAGGCCATAGTTTAGTATGTAAGCTTCACGCAGGCGTACACCAAGCGTATAATGACGAATACGCGTCTATGAAGCTACGCGGCCGTGGTCAGTAAGTCTAAACGCATGTGCAATTAGTTAATGATTATCGGTCGTGGCGTTTGGTGAGCATCTTTTCTCAAGTCCGTGGCGTTAAAAGGTATCTGGAGGATAAAAATATGTAGTCCTCAGTGTCTATGAGGGAGTGTGTGAGATAGAGGTATACTCCATCTGTTTAGGTAATTAACTAAAGGTAAACAATCTTGACATGTCTTTTATCTAAAAGTTGTCTATAATTTTTATCTAAAAATGTTTACAATTTGTTATTTACTTATACCGATGTTTGGTAACTAACTAAATTTAAATAAATGTCTATTAAACGATTTTTTTTTTAATTAAAAGACATATCAAGACTGTTTACGTTTAGTTAACTACCTAAACCGATGGAGTATAGATGTAGTAGTATTTAGGTACCTATATATGCAATAAAACAAACGTTCGCTATTCAAAATGACTTTA
Source organism: Mythimna impura (assembly GCA_905147345.3). Taxonomy (NCBI): domain Eukaryota; kingdom Metazoa; phylum Arthropoda; class Insecta; order Lepidoptera; family Noctuidae; genus Mythimna; species Mythimna impura. The sequence goes on along the minus strand of LR990365.1, from coordinate 3,131,549 downwards.
TTTGCAGTTGTGTGGTACCACGCCGTTATTCGGCTCACACGAACTGTGTAAGTGTCGTCCCTTGTCTATCACACTCGATAGAAGCCACAACCTTAGCCATCCCAAGATCCAAGCAAGCAAATTACAACACACAAAATATTACCAAATTGGTACCTACATCATTTTTAAATTGGCAACACAGGCACTTTGCCGTCATTAGAACATCAATGTTGGTAGCACTGTATTAAAAATATAATGCACTAGTTAAATTCGGAGTATTTTATTTCAATATTGCTCAGGTTTTTTATTTAAATTATTTGTAACAACTTAATTATATGTGATTATTGTGAAAACACATGATATTTACTTATACAATGACTCATTTAAGGCTTTGTACGTAATATGTACTTTTAAATGGTAAAAATCATTTTGTTAAATAGGATCGGTCGTCAATGATGATAAACCCTAGAACTGAAGTGATGCTATTGGCCGTTGATAATTCAATCAGCTAATCACAGCAGCCAACGCGCGACTGAATATCGATCAAATTGATTTTGCGATTGTAATTCTGTTCCAGAATCTGGACCTTGATTAGTCCTATTGATATTTTTATAGCCAGAAATACTTTATGTTGTCAAAACATATAATTTAGGAACTCAGGTTAAGGACGCTTTTGCACTGAAACGGAGTTGGGCGGAGTGAAGCGGAAAAGAGAATTTAAGCTAGAACTACATTAGACCGACGCACACGTGTAACACGCCTTATTTGTACGTAGAACGTCGCGTGGCGTGTATCAAGTGTAACTCTACTAGTCTAGTTCCCATATAAAATGTATGGAGACCGACGCGCCCAAATTAGCGTGTGTGGTACACTTGTGCGCAGTGTAGTTCTACCTTTAAATGTAGCAAGTATTTCGATTGAAGTGGGGCGGGGCGGAGTGAATTTGAGCTACCCTCCGCCTCGTACTCTCCGCTCGGTATCCGACTCCGTTCTGTCCAGCTCGAGGCCGCGTGCTCATTTGTTTTATTTGAAAGTCTGCTCAGCTCCACTCCGCTCCACTTACGCTGTTTCCACTGATGCGTAGTGGAGATTTCGAGCACAGTGATTAGTCAATTCACGGTCCGCACCTCTCTACTCCACCCAGCTCCGTGTGAAAACGCGCCCTTACTCTGTCTTGCAATCTCATGGATATTTTTTTCACATTAACAGTTAAAAAGAAAAACAATAAATTCAGATTAAAAACTATAATACAATACACAATATTAATAAATTCATTTATCTTGGTGTTCAACGCTTGAGCGCAGAGGTAGTTCTGTATTGCACGCAGCTTTCCGCTATTGTCTTTTATCTAATCTTTATTACAAAACTCTTCATCGAACATTTTTAGGAGCTAAATGCGGTAGGATAGTAGGCTAGTTACTGTTACTTGAGTTAAAATATCTGAAGAATATTTGCGTTGAATAAATTAGAGAGAAGCTAGATTCCTGTCAGAAAAATAGCGCAGGTCTTTTGTAATGTCGTTTATATGAATAAATAAAGAAATAATAAATGTTTCTTTGTGCCATAAACAAGAACTGAGTAAAACTACAAAAATACTGAATGAGGACAAAAAAGCTAACTCAGCAATGCTGTATTTATGACCAACTTAATCTTTTAAGTAATGCTTCACTGGACATAGCAATTTATGTTGGTTTTAGTTTTATACTCGACTACATAACAGGTATTTGAGGAATAAGTCAAAAGCATTACTGAAAAATCTAATATGTATAAAAATTTAGTACCACTGAGTTTGTTATCTTCCTCCGAAACGACTTGACCGATTTTTGTGATGTTTTTGTGTATATTTGATAGGTCATAGACTTTTTTTTACCCTTTTCCCCTTATTTTTTTCTTTGATAATTTATATGGCAGGATAACGTTTGCCGAATTTAGCTAGTATGAATATATATTTGATGTTCCCACACTGTATATTGCTAATAAACGCAAATATTTGATTTACTTGCCAATAGAATTTTCTGTTAAGACGCTTCATTTCAAATACTTTAACTCAAGTATTTAAGGAGGCTCACATTTCACAACACTAAAGGTTTTTACAACACACAGCGACCACGAACACACTGAGCTTACAATACGGTGCCCGCTACAGCGAAACAGAGAACAGTGGTTTTAGACTCAGCGCGCACTTAGACTTTTTAGCCAACCAATATTTCGATCGCGCAGGTTCATTATGAATGTTTTTAAGGACTATACTGATCAAAGACTTACTATGACACGTCAAATTCAAGTGATATGATTAGGTTTACACAATTTATATTTATTTTACGTTTCAAAAGCTGGGTCCAAAGAGCGCGCTGGTCCATTTATAAACGTTAAAAACACGGCACATACGGCTAATCAGGGAACTTGGCTCTACATCAATTTTGTAAATTTGAAAGATTAGCCTAGAAGTTTCAGTAGTAACGAAGTCTAAGAAAATGAAATTGAAGTTAAACATTGTGTTATTACTTAATATATAATTTTGTGAATCTTTTTCTATGTTAAATTTTAGGCGAATCTTTTTAGTAAAAAATATATAAAATGTTTATGGACTCGTATATTTTATATTTGTTTTTTTTTTTAATATTTAATCTCAGCGCTTTCTTCGCAAATATACATCAGAGTAGGATTACCTGAAAGTGTTCGTTTTGCACCATTGCATTAAGCATTATGTAGTTTTCACCTCATGGCCAGAAATAAATAATATATATAATAGACTTTTACACTAAACCGTAAATCTCAATTTCACAGACTTGCTAATGTAACTCCTTGTCTCTAAATTATTTCCACTTTACCCATCGAATTCGAAAAATTGTATTTGAAATATAGTCGGGTTGGGCAGAAGAAATTTAAAAATGATTACCCGACTAGACGACAGCAAAAACAAGGTCGTTTTGTTCCTCAATTCTTTCAGGCATTTGCGAAGTACACTAAGCAGTTAACGGAACTGTCCCGTGCGGGGCACACACCTTCATTACTGCGCACACTACCAACAATATTCATAATCTCCCTTTATAATTTATATTTAATTTGTCGTATAGAAAAGTTATTGCAAAGAGACGCCATCTCGAGGCGTCAAACATGTGCCTACTCACGAATTTTAATTTTTATATAATTTTTAACACCGCGTGGTTTACTAACAACGTTGGCATTTTATTATTATTAATAATTATTATTCACCCTTTTGGTAAATTATTTATTTGTAAAACAACTGATTTTAGCTTTAAAAACGGAAATGTTTAGATATAACAAAAGTAAGTATGTCTACCGTTGACAGTTTTCGTTTGCGACTGACGTAAAAAACAGCAAGTAAGATTTAGCGGGTAAACGGGGCTTTTCTGCCATCGTTATTAAAAACACAGTAACATGAGCTAATTTTGTTTCAGTTACGAAAGCAGTATTTCCAACACTAGCCGGTTAATCCTAAGACACACTCGGATAATGTAAGAAACCACCAGAACACAAGGAACGTGGTAAGTAAACCACAACTTCCACTACACAATCGGACACTTTTACAATAATTAATCATGCAAAAATACTTTATAATATTCACTATGTATGTATATAATATATCGTACATACATGGGCTATGTACACGCTGCTACTCTACTAATATTGGACTGGTGTATACAGAAGCAATGGCAAAGTGACGCTCGAACGCTAAATAGTAGTTTTTTCACGTTCCGAGCTGGTAACACTAACATTTGGCAAGTTTTTTTTTTTAATAATGAAACGGAAAAAAATATATTTTTTACAATACTATCAACTTTATACAATTTTATAAAAGCGTAACGAAACAACGATTAGAATTTATAGATACACTTTGTTTATATTCTACATTTTATATTTTATCGATAGGACGTCACAATTGACATTACGTATGGTACGATACAAAAACTTTTTGGAAATCTTGTCCGATAAAAATAATGACGTTTGCCTTAGCAAATTAAATGTTGAAAAATTGCTCTCGTTAATTTCATAAATCTATAATTATTATTAATTAATTATCACTACGTTTAAAATAATAAATATAATTGGTCCACAACTCTTGTTAGTGGAACAGCAGCTTATATTGCAAATGGCGCCCTCTAAACGTCATTACTTCCGGACTTTTTTAAATATAATTTCTTAAAGACATTTTGTGAAATAATATACAGTACAAATCAGAAGTCTAGGCACCGACTACATTTATATTTTCGACTTTTTAATATTAAGAGCATTTTGTCTGATTCCCATTTCGAAAAGAAAATTGGCGCGAATGTTAAGGGTTAGTCTCGACAGATTCTTTCTCCGAAAAATCTACTTTTCTAAATGACTCTTTAGTAAATTCGTTTTTGCGATAGTTTCTAAAGGGATTGTGAAATGGGAACCAGACATAGATATTTTGCAGTACATTATATTCCTATGAACGAGGGAAGGACAGTGATATGTAGCTATTTCACACGTGCTTCTATATACTTTCACAATAAACGATTTATAATACTATTTTCAACCAATTCGTATTTAAAAGCATTAAATCTTCACATTCGATTCTTTTCCCTCCAAAAACTAAATAGTGTTTACCTCATTTGCTTATATTATACAGTGCGAGTTTTTTTTAGGTAGGATTATAATTTACAAGGCTTAAAACTGAGCAAAATATGTTCGTAATCATAAGCTCAATTTTGGGAGAGAATCATAATTTTATTTAGTACACCGAATTCACATTTTGGTGTCAGCCACATCTCCACATTCGATTTCATTCCTTCATATTTTAGTGTTGATTATAACACTAAAGTTTTATAATTTAGAATTCACACGAGGTATTTTTAAAACTACCACTAAGCTCTGAACGGCCGATGCATTAGATACGTTAAAACTTCAAGAATAGAGTAATATAAAAATCAAGATAAAAGCGTAAAAAACCCAAGGAAAGTAAAAAAAAAATAAAAGAACAGAAAATACATTAGCAGTGCATTTAATAAAATAAAACGACTGAGCACATTGAGGCGGACTGAGACGCCGCCGAGACGCGAATGACACATGACGGTTAAAACGGGGTTGCTACAAGACAAAAATTAAACTTAAATGGTAGAAAATTATTATATAAACAAACAAGTATACACTCAAACAATATTATCAGTTGCTACGTTCCCGTTTTTTCTAATGTCTATGTATAGTTTCATCTCGGTCGGTCATCAGTAATTACACGTCTATGTATGTATTACAATGCTTTGGTAAAATGGCTTGTGGACGCCCGTGGACACGGAACGCGCCCCTCACCACGGAACGTGACAATTTTGCAAATAGCAACACCTGTCAATGTCAAAGTGACACATAACTGACAGCTGTCACTTTATAAAAAGTTGAAAAACGGAATTTCAAGTAAATAAAAAGGGTTGTATAATATCACTGTCAGATATGACAGCTGTCAACACATGCAAGCTTGGAAGGTCGAGTGGTGAAAACTGTTATATATCGAAAGATTACAGACAATAATAAAAAGTAATATACGAGTTATACATATAAAATAAAGAAATACATATTGAGCAACGAAAAGTTGGACCGACAGTTGTGTATTGTGGCTGTTTTAGTAAGTAATTAAGCCATTTTAATCTATGTTAGAGAGAGATAGCAGACAGGTTGTGTGGCGACCTCTCTTACAATGAGTAACATGCAAAAACACTTTCGGAAGTCCTTATCTACAAATATATTTTGCGATATTCAACATTATTATTTTTATAACTATTTCAGGCTGTCGGTCCACCAATTAACAAACATCAAACATAACCAGAAAGATACAAAACCAGGCTAATGAACAAAAAACGCGACACGATTATGGAAGAAGCCCTTACAACGGCACTTGCAACAGTGGTGCAACACTTGTTCAATTATCATGCAACAGTGGAACAACAGTTCACCAACTATCACGCAACAGAGGCGCAACAGTTGTTCAACTATCTCGCAACAGCGGAACAACAGTTGACCGACTATTCCGCAACAGTGGAGCAACAGTTGTCCCAGTTGTATTTTAGTTGCGCTACTGTCACATAGTGCTCTATGCCTTAAAGAAAAAAATGCACGTTAAAAATAAAAAAACTAACGAGACTATACTAAACAGATAATAAGTAACTAACTAAAATGTATAAATCGAGGCAAGGGCAGCAAACAACATAGGTAAGTATTAAAAAAAAAATCGTCAATATTACACAATGAGATATCAAGCGAAACATATCCGGTATATGATGACCTCGCATTGTATTGGCTTTCTATATAATTGGAGGTCAACATATACTAGACAAGCACAGCTTGATCTTAATTTGTCGTATGTACTTTGTTAAAATTATTTCATTTTGTGGTACATTCGATAATAATTACGTTGCTACCAAAATTGCTTTTCAATAGCAACTAAACTCAAAAATAAAAATTCGTACAATGGTATCCGTGTCATAATTTTTGGTATTCGTCATTTGTTACTTAGATTCGTGAGTCTGCCTCTAGCCTCGTATATGCCTACACAAGTACATACACACAAAATTTATTAAGGCGAAAGTGTGTTACTATGTTTGTAAATTCTTCACGCGAACGGCTGAACGGATTGCGATGAAACTTGGCACACAGGTAGACCGTTCACTGCCTTCCTGCCAACGGCGTCATTTGCGGTTTTTTTTAAATGTTACAAACTAGTGTTTGACTGCGATCAAACTTGATGGTAATCAGTGATGCAATCGTTGATGATAAGGCACACTAATTTATTATTATTTATTATTGCGTGAAAGTAAGTTTCTTCATACAAATTTCGGACTTCCATTTCATCCCCTTAGGGGGTGAGTTGTAGAAAATCCTTTCTTAGTATTTTGTATACATTATAAAAGGAACCTCTGTGCTTGATGTGTTGGTGACTTTCATCCCCTATTTTATCCTCTTGGGGTAGAATTTATCAAAATCCTTTCCTAGGGGATGCCTACGTCATAGTAGCTATATGCATGCAAAGTCTCAGACTGATCGGTTTAAAATTGACAAAGTTTCATACAAACTTTCATCCCCTATTTTATCCCCTTGGGGGTAGAATTTATCAAAATCCTTTCTTAGCGGATGCCTACGTCATAACATCTACCTGCATGCCAAATTTCAGCCCGATCCCTCCAGTGGTTTGGGCTGTGCGTTGATAGATCACTATGTCAGTCAGTCACCTTTGAGTTTTATATATTTAGATAGATAGATACAGATGTACTTGTGTATGCATATAACAGATGATAATAACTACAAAACAGCGTATAGCTGTGTCGGAAGCGAGCATACATGGCACACAGCGACAGACAGACGGACTTTTTTCATGGTTATATGATGAAAACAACAATTTACATATGTTGTAACTTCAAATAAAGATATCATAGCTGAAGAGGTGGTAACTCATTTCAGGTGAGTTACAGATACCGGCACGCATCTTGAGCGCTCGGCGAAAAAGTGGGGATCGCTTTGCGCATCGTACACATCGGCGAGCCAATCACTGTTCCAGGATTGCACTCCCCGCCCCCGCGTCTCACTTCATACCACTAAAGAGACCCGATATTTCACTTCTGCGCAAGTGGAAGTCAGCGCTCAAGACCCGTGCCGGTATCTGTATCTCGGTGAATTTTAATTCTGAATAAAATTCAAATTTTCTTAACGTTTTTTTTTGCAGTATGTAACTCAGTATCAGATAGTATGGTAACAAAAAATATATTTTCGTATGTATTTACACAACTATACTCATTAAAACCATAATTACAACTTTCTAACGGATCAACGATAAAAAATATTGACAAATAAACTTTTTTTTTTTGTTTATTATGTATAGGCTCGCGTTAGACCACTATCTCATCTGATGGTAAGCGACGATGTGGTCGACGATGGAGCACGCTTGCCTAGAAGTAACCTATTCACTCTTGACTTAAAGACCCCTAGGTTGTAGCTATCAGGAAACACAGACTCCGGCAGGTTTTTTATTTTTTTTAATTTTAATTGATATAAACCAGTGCTTGACTGCGATCCCACCTGATGGTAAGCAGAGATGCAATCATTGATGGTGAGGCGCACTAGTTTATTAAGAGCCTATTCACTCTAGCCTTGAAGACACCTAAATTGAATTCACCAAAATTCATTACCAACCTTTAGCTATTCAAAAACGATTTGCAGGCATCTGTCCATCGCTCTCATAACATAATAATATTACAAATAATTATTGCATTTCAACTATAAAGTATAAACAAGTATAATATTATAAGCCCCAGTTAAAATAGAAAGTATGTGGACAAAAAGACCTGCGATTGAAATTTATGCACCATTCACAATAAGATTAGCCATTACATACCTCTTTTACTAACCGTTCAACCGATTCCGACTTCTATTCCGTAGGCATAAGAATGGCATTAAAAGCAAAAAAAGTGGTAACGATACTAACTATTTCCTGCAGCCGCCATGTATCATGACACTAACGCAATAAAGATCAAAATCGGTTGAACAGACAGTAAAATAGGTTTGTATAAATGCCTAATCTCATTGTGAATGGAGTTATAGAACAAAAAAAAAAAGAAGAAAACTTAACAATATAATTGCATACGTATTAAAAATTGTACGGAATACACAGAAGCATTATCAGAGATGTAAAAAAAAACGGTGTATGCTTAAGACCATACGACAGAAGCGAAAAATTCATAAAGGCGAAGTTTAGGGTGGATTTCCACAATAAAATCTCGGTTTTTTTCTACTAAAGGAGGCGGAGAACTTTAAATTGAAATAAAGAACAGAAAAATCTTTATAATATGTATGAAATTAAAACCAATTTCATACATATTATAAAGATTTTTCTGTTCTATATTTGAGAGATGAGTGAATGGCATTAATGTTTCAATTTAATTACGGGCACGTGGCAGCCGCAGCTCGCGCGTGCATGACATAATCTGCATGTCCAATTTTCATATACTATTCTCACTAAATCGGGCTGTATCTCAGCAAATACGCGTCGAGTTTTGGCTTCTAAGTGCTCAGTAATTTCTGGTTTATCGGTGTAGACATACGATTTTACATATCTCCAGAGAAAATAATCTAAAGGCGTCAAATCGCATGAACATGGTGGCCAGTCCGTGTGAAATTAATCGTTCATCAAACGTTTCTTTTAGTAAATTAATGGTATCGTGCGCTGTAATGCCATCAAACTGAGGTATATAGCATAATTAGCTTTTTACTGTTCCCACTGCTGGGACTCAAGCCTGCTGTCTAGGAGAGGGAATGGGCACGCGGGCCCAGTGCGGGTTGGTGAATGTCACATGTCTTCGAATTTTTGGTTCTAGGACATGCCGGTTTCCTCACGATGTTTTCCTTCACCGTTTTGAGAGCAGTGGTGATGAAATAAATTACACAAAGTAATGCGCCTGGCTGGGTTTGAATCCGCGACTCGTAAGTTGGGGCCGTTACCACTCGGCCACCACTGCTCTCTCTACCAACTGAGGCACAAAAAAGTTTCTTGTCATGTCTCTATACCGCTCACCAACCATCATCATTTTTAAAAATGGAAATAATGAAAAACTTGAATTATATTTGAACGTTAATGTCATAAAATCATCTCTCTAATAAACCCAATTTCGTACCCTTATTGCAATATTTTTGTATTATTATATTATGTTATTACTATTATACTGTCTACAATCAAATTTGTAGGTTATTTACTTTTTGCCGAAGTTGTAAATAAGTGTTGTAGCTAATAACCGGTTTTACCTGTAGATTCATCTTAATGAGACGAATGGATGAATGGATTTAACTTTAATAAGGGTACGATTTCATGAATATTATAAACCTTTTTCTGTTCTTTATTTAAAGTTCTCCGCCTCTAAAAAAAACACGCTTTATAATACACCTAAACCTTCCTTAAGAATCGCTCTGTCTATTAGTCGAAATAGCATGAAAATTCGTTCAGTAGTTTTTGACTTTGTTTTAAAATTCGTAAGGAAGGCGTCACAGTACTCTGCGTAACTATAAATAACAAAAAAAAAACATTTTATTTTTTTGTGTGTATATTATCGTTTAAAATCGATTAGTTCTCGCCTTTATAACCTCAGTAATAAGGTTAAAAACCGATCGACCGTCAACTCTAGCAGGTAAAGATAAAATTTAGTTAGTATGGAATAGTGTTTTTAGTGTCTTGCGAAATCTCGAAAACTTATTTATGGAATGAACAACCAACAAAAAACTACGCTACTTCGTCTTGACTTAGAATACAATTTTTCTTGCAAATTATATAAGAAAACATTGTTTAAATATTTCATACGAATATGAACTTTAATCTATTGTAATTAAGGTTCATTTTCGTATAAAACCTTTACGTGTGCGACTCCGATTCGCACTTGGCCAGTTTATTTTTTATATAATCTGCAAAATAATGTAACTAAGTAAACGTAAGTACACTCTGTTAATAACAAACTTCAGCTAGCAACACTAATAAAACAACGCGGCGATGCTCCGATACGAACATACATTTTTATAAAGGCCTACGTCCAGAAGGATCACGACCAAGGTATACAAAGTCAATACATACGCGAAAGTTTGCCAGTTAATTTATATTGAAATTTTATTGAAGATTTTACGTGGTTTTCCCGCCCTCACGCTCCACTTTAGGGCGGGACAACTTATTGAATAATTTCCTAATAAATAAAAAAATATCTGAAAATCACATTTCTTATAGTGTGAAAAATATTAGGAGATCCACACATTTAAATTTAAATATTTTCAGTGTAAATCAGTTAATAGTGAGAAAACATCGATCATTTATAAACAAAAACTACATTATATAAGCTAAATCATTTTTCAACTTTATTCACACATTCCTGTAATCAGAAATTCATGTTTTTAACACATTAATTTAAAAAAAAAAAAACGATAACGGAATTTTTAACTAAAATCACAATTATTATTAAAATAAAAATTGGCACGAAGGCTGCGCTAACGTTCGCGTCCCTTTTCGAGTTTAGAGGTATGCGAAACAGGGCCTAAAGTCCCGCAAACCTCAGTTGAAAAGGGAGGATCCTCCGACCAGACGGGTATTGTGTCTAGTCCGGGGGACTACTCGATAGTTGATTTCAGACTGTTGTATATGTTCTAATCGCGCGGACAACTCTTAACACCGCGATGTAGGATAGTTCATAATTATTTGGCAACATAGATATCACTACAATAACATTCGTATCGGAATCACCGCACGCGCACATGCACGGCACACTCACACAAGCCAACAAAAGCAACGTCCCGATATAAGAGCGATACGACCAATATGACACTACAAAGACGTAAAACTCATATTCTAGAAAAATAAACAGGCACCTCTATGAAAACTCACGATTCTTTTTCAACGCAGAAACTCTAAACGCGGTCATAAAAATATCGAGTTAGTTTTGCTTTGCGTGGTTACTGCATTTAGCTATTGATTAATTTTTACAGTCACTTTGAATACCATTAGAATAAGGATGTAATACATTCTGCTTTTTGCAGCAAAAGTATCGAGCCAGTCTTCTCGGCAAGCTTCGATAAGGTAATCAACACTACAATAAAAATCTCAGCTCCATTTTGCCGAGTTTTGTGCCTGTTTCAATGATTCCACATATTGTCCAGTTGCACAGACACTTGAGATATTAAACTACACCAATTTTACATGACAATAAAGACTTGAAATCAATTTGCGATTAATTAAAACAATCACTAAACTTCATTTGAAAGACAGAGTTGGACGTACTCCTTTTGAAAGTCGTATTTTCATCTGACTTGCACTTTTTATGACCGCGTATGTCAAAAGCTTGTTTATACTCGAATTCTGCATTTTTTTGTGAATTCTTATGTCCAGAAATGTTAATAATGATGGTGCTTGAGTATCGCTCTAAAATATGAAGATAATAAGAGCTGGTTTCCATTCATTCGTGACTTTATACCTATACGGTGCAGAAATATCAACTGACTAAAAATGATGTCTTAAGATGGCAACTCACCATTATGCTGCTTGATGAAGCCAAATAAATTTTGGAAGGATATGTCAAAATCAACAGTCATCAGTCTATCAAAGGAGTATTATTAGTTTTGGTCACTCACACAGAGTCGATTCCTAAACGTGACATATTTATTTTTATTTTTTATTATTACTTAGTTTTATTTTTTATTTTTTTCTATACCAAAAATTTCATTTTATTTTTTGTTATGTCAAATATGTTACTGGTGAAAACAGATTTCCGCTTTTGTTATTACCTTCATGGAATCACTGGTCCCCAAGTCACAGGCTTTAAACTTAGTTTGGGGACCAGGAGATAATACTTCATGCAAACTACGTTGTATCATAATACTGAATCTTTGTGAGCAATTTATTGAAAATAAACCTATTATTATTATTATTATAGTATCGTGTCGCCCAGTAACTGGGTTGTGGAGGTCTGATAAGCAGTCGCTCTATGTAAAACACAGGTATTCAGGCGCATCCGGATAGACTGGAAGCCGACCCCAAGCTATTTAGGGAAAAGGAAAGGGAGATGACTATGTTGATGCCAAAAGGCTAAAGAGATGACTACGTTGATGCCAAAATTGATCAGAGCAATAAGTAATTTGCAATTTCATAAATCCCGGGATTCAATCGTCATGTTTATGATTCCGGGATTTTAGAGGAGATTTACCAACTTTATGTTACGAACTTTAGTTAAATATACTCTAGCTATGCGGGCAGGGCACATTGCTCGTAGAACAGATGGACGATGGGGCCGAAAGGTTCTAGAGTGGCGATCGCGTACCGGAAGACGCAGCGTTGGAAGTCCTCCCAAAAGGTGGACTGATGACTTGGTGAGGGTCATGGGAATGCGATGAATGCGAGAAGCAAAGGACCGTGGACGTCTTTTGGCTGAAATTATGATGATGACGACTCCACCAATTCCGATCTCAGATCATATTTAGAACTCCTAACATATTTTTTTATAGTTACCTTTTCTTTAATTAATTATTTTATTTCTCAGATAGCTTTGTTATCACTTCCGAATGGAAACCAGCTCAAAAACCAATCATTTAAACTTGCAAACAAGATTTTTCCATCAACTCATCATTAACATATATATAATTAAATGGAAGACATACACATAGTCATCACTCCTGCAGTGTATTTTCCTTTTCTAGCCCAATTTGTAAACAAACAATTATGTCAAAATTAAATTAATACATAGGTTCTCTAGCGACCTGTCCTAACTTCCGATTATTATTAAAGATAGGCTCACGTTTGACCACTATCTCACCTGATGATAAGCGACAATGTGGTCGATAATGGAGCACGCTTGCCTAGAAGTAACCTATCCACTCTTGACTTAAAGACCCCTAGGTTGTAGCTATCAGGAAACACAGACTCCGGCAGGGAATTCCTCTTCCTTAGCTGATAGCTAATATCAATCATTCAAATTCACGTCTTTTCTGTACTATAATATGCCTGTATCATACACCTAAACCTGTCTCATGAATCACTCTATCTATTAGTAAAAACTGCATGAAAATCCGTTAAGTAGTTTTTGAGTTTCACACATATAGATAAGACGCTATATTTTATTGTTGGATAGCTGATTTATCGAGGAAAACTATAAGCTTTATAACATCACGCGATGACTATCAGGAGCGGAGTAGTAACCAAAAAACGCGGGTAAAACCGCGAGAAACAGCTATACATAGCCATTTTGAAAAATATGAACACGATCATTTGTTCCGTGTCTGGGTGTAATTTATCGATAATATGTATTTATTTAGATTAGATAGATTTTTATCAGTTGTCTAGTACTCATATCACAAGCTCTGCTTAGTATGGAACTAGATGGCGTTGTGTGATAGTTGTGGAATATTATTATTATTCTAATTCATTAAGTTTATTACTAAGATCAAAAATCACGTACTTATATGTAATATGTAATGCAAACTAATGATTTTTCTGATTTGTTTGTTTACAAAATGGGACTAGTGAAGAAAAATACGCTTCATTTTTGTAGTGTCGTATTGTTCGCGGTATATCAACGGAAAGCATAAATTTAATAAAAATAATAATAATTATGAAGACATTATTAACAATCAATTGTTTCTAGTTTGTCCTTCTGTGATGACGATTATAATATACTTATCAAAATTCATTGAATAAAAATAGTACAGAAAATTCATATTGTCGCGAAGTAAAGTAGGGATTTACGCCGATTCCAAAAGTTCGCAACTTCCGATTGATTTTGCACCTTCGATTCGTGAGTTGAATGCCTCGGACTATTGTTAAAAAAACCCAGAAAAGTGCGTGTATATGTATTGAAAGACGCCCGACATCCCCTCTGTGAATTTACAGGTTAGGGTCCGTTCACACCGAGACGCGAGGCTGCGCGAAAAGCGGCTAAATATAACTTTATTTACTACAAGAAAAGATTTTGAGACATTTCATTGTGGGAATTAAGAATACGTTGCACTACGCAGATTTACACCACGCAGCGCTGCGGCGCGAGGCATCCACAACACCTACAAACTTAAAATTTGGCAGGTAGGTTCCTTATAGGGTGTAGACATCCACTAAGAACGGATTTTTCGAAATTCACCCCCTAAGGGGATGAAACGGGGGTCCAAAGTTTGTATGGAGAAACCGACTTATATATTGAGTCGCTCTTCGCGCAGCGTCGCGTGCTTCAGCTACTTTTGTGGCCGCTCCTAACTTCTTGTGGCGGCGTTTGTTACTGTCACTTGTTGCCCGTGTACTGCGACCCACAGACGGAAGATTTTTATGTTGATGTTAACTATACTATTATGGATAGGCACGCGTTTGACCACTATCTCACCTGATGGTAAGCGATGGTGTAGTCTAGTCAACGATGAAGCACGCTTGCCTAGAAGTAACCTATGTTACGCTTGGCGATCAAGATAAGTATGGTGATAATACTTTATTTCGTATTGCGAACATCACAGAAGGACATAATCAATCTAAATTGTAATTTATTTTAATAGGCATAGAGTAGTATATTGCACAAAGCAGACACAATGACCACGCTTAAGGCGCCCTACAGAGCGAAGAGGTTACATTTAGAACTTAAAACTTGGTGAACTTAATGCGTCTGAAGGGATTGGCAGTTATGTATTGTTTTGATGAGCCTAGAATTATTTTAGGTTTCAAAAAAATCCCGAAAACCCCAAAAACTCCTACTAAACTTAGCTACGCCTCTTGACCAACTGGATAAAAGTAAATTAGAAAGCAACACAACACAGCCATGCAACACAACACAGCCATGCAGCACCCACTCTTATCAAGATCGGAGACGCTACACTCGAAGTTGTGGACGACTACGTTTACCTGGGACAGACGGTCCAGTTGGGTAGGTCTAACTTCGAGAAAGAGATCAATCGTTGAATTCGAAATCCTCGGCTGGGAAACGTTCAGGAAGCTGCGCTGTATTTTCTCGTTCAACATACCACAGTGTCTCAAGACGAAAGTCTATGACCAGTGCGTGTTGGCTTTGAAACGTGGTCGCTCACAATGGGCCTCATTAGAAGGCTTAAAGTCGCCCAAAGGGTTATGGAAAGTGCTATGCTTGGAATTTCCTTGTGTGATCAAATCAGGACTGAAGATGCCCAACCAAAGACAATCAAACAAAGAATCGCCAAACTTAAGTGGCAGTGGGCAGGGACATTGCTCGCAGCACAGATGGTCGATGACGCCGAAAAGTTCTGGAGTGGCAACCGCGTACCGGAAGACGCAGCGTTGGTAGGTATCCCACAAGGTGGACTGATGACCTAGTGAACGAGTCCAGATTTTCACACTTATCACAGGACGCCTTAAATTATTCCGGGTGTACGTTCCCTTGGTATTATTTTCTACTTTTAAGCAAGTGAAGACGCCGGCAGAAGCTAGCAATACCATATTTTCACAGATAACAAATCCCCACATAACAGGAGCTATTTTATTGTCACCAAACAACTCCGATAATGATCTAAATATAACCTCTTTGCCAGTACAATCATTACAGAATCGAATTTTCAAAAATTAAAAAATCAAAAACCAGAATGCATTGATAATTGCTATTATGATTTACAAAACTCGTGAGGAAACCGGCATGTCCTAAAACCACAGATTCGAAGACATGATACCTATCCACCTCCCAGGGTGGGGGATAGGGCCTACCACATCCAGGTGGTGGGATAGGGCCCACCTCCCCCAGGTGTTGGATAGGACCTACCTCCACCGGGTGATAGGTAGGGCTTACTTTCTCCGGGTGGTGGATAGGACCAACTCATTCTACAAGGACGAGGCTCGAGTCCCAGCAGTGGGATCGTTAGACTAAGCAGATAAGACATAGACTAAAAGGTATGTTAGTAACAAATCAAATGCATGCCTTGCATTAGACTATACTTAACCGAATATAGGTGTGCTCTGTTTTTGGTCTTAGAAGCCAGAACGCAAACGGCTACTGGAGGAACATGGGTGGGTTACTACAGAGCTAAAACGGAACAGATGGCCGTTGGGATCGAAAGTTTCTGGAGTGGCGACCGCGTAGCGTAAGACGCAGCGTTGGAAGACCTACAAGGTGGACCGATGACCTGGTGAGGGTCCGGACAGGATCGTTCATTGTGGCGTAACTTGGGGAAGGCCTATGTCCAACAGTGGACATCTTTCGGCTGAAATGATGATAGAGACCTGAACAGAGCACATTACTTCAACCCACACACCAGCTCAAGAGAAAAAAAACACGAAAAAAGAAAAAAAACAGTACCTTAACAATAAACCTTAATGACGTCACAAATTCATGCGCCCACGCAGACAGACAAGTATTAAAATTACCTATAGTTATTTTTTTATATATACAGACATCGACGATGCCACGGAAATTAACGACTAAACGAACATATTATAAGTTTTTTTTTTATTAATTATTATTATTATGTATACGTCGCGGTGAGGATTTCTCTACCACACGGTAACTAAGTATTTATGCGTTTTGAAAATAGTGGTAAGTGTTTTCTATCAACATGTTAAGCCTAGCCTATATTTCACCGGGACACCATGGAGGCGCGACCAGTTGCGCCGCCATGGTGTCCGTAAGCTACCAAACTAGACACCATACAGACACTAGAGTCGCTACACCACACTGAGACAGTATCACGTCCGAGCTGGTCGCGCCGCCATATTGGTTGCGCAACCACACGGACACCAGGTGAAGAACTAGAGATAGAGCTGTCGCGTCGCCATGGTGTCCCGGTCAAATGTAGCCCTAACACATACCCAGACCCGGAACAACTATATGTAGGCCATACAATATATTTGTTCCGTGCTGGAATCGAATGTGCAACATGTAGCACAGCAGCCAATCTTTTAACCACTGCGCCTAACGCGCCATCATCATCTTATTAGCATGTGAAGACTTCATCCTGTATGTTACTATTATTATATTCCATCATGTCTATCACTACAATACAGAATGAAAAACCTTCATCCTACCAAGTAGAGTTTGTTAGCTTTGAGTACTCGCGCGATGAGCATTTTGCCGTTCTCAGAAAACATGCGTTATTATTTTCAAAACCATGCTAGATTTACGATCAAACGTATCGTTACGATCCTTCATCAAATGAACTCTTTAAACGCCACAGTCATCTATACATGACAAAGCAAGACGTGTCCAGCACACCAAGGTTACGACTACACAACAGACTTAAACGCTAAAATGAATCTTATAAGAAATTATTATTTTTCTTATTTGTGTTGTTCAAAGATGAAATAGCCGAGTTACCCATTGGCTCAACATTCATTCGTGACGGTCAAAGATACTGCGATGGAAAAGATTTCTAACTCCATGTTTTGTGCGGCGGCAAATTGCTCACCGCGGGACCACCAAGTTAATGAATCACGCCTCAATATCTTGGACAGACTTTAATGGTACAAAATAGCCTGAATAGGATAATATCTGACCTTCAAGTCACAGGTAGAACCTTCTACCCATTTCTCTGAAACCTTACCACTATCCACAAAAGCATTGGGGGTATAAGACAAATGGTTTAGTACATACTACAAGATATTCGAACACCATTTGCCAATCTAAAATGGTCAATATTTCTTCCACCTACAGTCCACACAGTAAGTAATAATTATTTTTAGAGTACAAAGCTCTAGACACTGGAGTGTCTGACACACACGACACTTGTGACACAACGCTGACACTAGTTTTGTTACCCGACTGGTGAAGTCAAAAAGGGGGAGTAAAGTTTTTATTTTCAGAGGGAGTCAGAGATATTTAAACATAAAATGACTTACTAGTGTCAATTTTATTTCGCGTTTTACTTTTTCTTATGTTTAAGATTAAAATTCAGAGAAATAACTAATATGAAAAGGTAAACAGTTGAAAATACTAGTTTTTATTCACCCGCTTGCGTCGAATTGATCTAACGAGTGTTTTCGTGTCCTATACGCCAGGGTCGTGTATTTGCGACTGTGTACTCCCATCTCGTTTAGCTCTTCAATCACCATAGGTGACAGAAGAGCTGACGAGATGGAGTATTTGGTCGTGGGTGTGCGACCCTGGTGGAGTAAACGCGAGTGTTCTGTCGGATATATTCGACGCAGGCGGTTAAAAAGGAATACAGATACCAGTAGAGAATGCGAATATTAGTTATTTCTATGAGTTGTTTACATTAAATTCAATTTAATTATATGAGACATTTTTTTCTATCAACAATCACTTGAAAAATAATGTAAAATATTGTATTTACGTTGAGATTAGTAAAATACATTCAAGGTTTTTTAAATTGGATAACAATATTTTACTTTTTTTTTTTAATTTGCGTGATTTACGCTTACGTCACACTTTTTTCTATTAATCGATTGTCAATAGAAAAGATGAATGTCCCATATATCATGATTGAAGTTCTAACATTACTTAAATCATTTTTGGCGATGTGAACCTTAATATCCTAGGGCGCTTGTACACGCTAAGAAATTTCACCGTGTCTGCGGCAGAAAGGACCAATTCAAGGATCTAGGCACGAAAATGTATCGTGGCACCCCCTCACCTACCCCGCACCATAGCAACTTCACGTGTCATGTCTAGCCCAGAAAAGATTTTTTCTTGGTCATCGCTAAAGCACCCAACTAACAAAATAGCCATAAGAATAATCCGTAATAAGAGCTTAGATCTTATAAAAGGTTTATAACTGTCTTGGCAAAGATTGTGTAACTTATAAAGGCACCTTATAAGACGTATTGTGCTAAAAGACACTTGTAATTGTATTTGTTCTTACAAAAGTATTATCAAGATTAATGTAAGATGAAAAAAAAACACTTAATGAAACCAACATACAACTACTATAAGGGCAAATAATCTTACAAGGTGCGCCCAATTCCATACTTACAGACGTTTATAAGTGTGTTATAAGAGACATTTTGCTAGTTGGGCCGTGTACACAGTTCGAGATTTCAACGACACGAATTCTTGAACAGGCCAACTTTTCTTGGCAGGGAATTCTTGGCTTTTCTTTACGTGTACAAGTGGCCTCAAAGTACCAGCGTCACGACATCGTGTCGTTACCAAAACGGCCATTGGCTAGATTCGGTTATAAACAATATAGATTGCAGGTGAGACGGTGAGAACAAACTGGAGGACACAGCGGATCCGTGTGCGTCTGCAGTATGTGTGTGTACTGGAGTGGAGTCACTCGGTGTTGCTGAAGTACTCTGACGCGTTGCCGCGGCATATCGGACATGTCCGGTTTGACTGCAACAAAGATAAGATGACATTAAGTATTGTAGATACTCAATATTGTACACCGTAAAGTTAAAGTAGTAAAGTATAAAATAATGGGTGGTTTTTTTTTTAAGTGGGAAATCATCCAATGATTGCTCTTGCTCTAGGGCGGAACGGGAGGGCGTGTAAGACTTTTATTGACTAAAACCCACTCCTATGTTCCTTCTTTGCCTGGCGGTTCAGGACCCCGAGTTTTCCTTTCGGAAGCGAACCCCAGCAGGCTTCGACCCTCCTGGACCGCTACGGTTCGTGATCGTCGACGACGGCGCGTGGAACACTACGCGCCGTCGACGACTCGGGCTCAGTCCGGACGGTTGCCGAATGACCGGACAGTGAGCGGGTTTGGGTCCCAGCGCGGCTGGTGCGTGAAGATGTCCGTTCCCTACGCGTGCGGCCGTCTCCTTCGCTAGTATTACTGCTTCACAGAAGGTGGCGACCCAATGCCTCTTGCTTTAGACATGACCTGAACCAGGGCCCAGCGAAAAAGGTAACCGCTGCATCACGTCTCCACGAGGACAAGGCGGTGCTACACCCAAGCACACCTCCACCATGTATTCCACCGTGTCCTTCGAGCGGTGACACTCGGGCTATTCTTCTATACAAATCCGGTGCAGGAACCTCCATCTGCGTCATGCGAAAGAGGACGCCGTGACGTCTCTCCAGCTGCAGGGGACTTACCGCCGTGATTATACGTGGTTAATAATAGCCGTACATATCACTCACTCTTTCTTAATAATGCAGTTTTATATCCGGCTTTGGATAACTTCTCTTCGTATTGATATGAATTGATGTTAATGATAAAGAGGTAAAGGTTTGTAGGAGGTAATCTCTGAATGTACTGGTCCGATTGCTGAAATTTTTTCACCAATAGAAAGCTGCTTTATTCCTGTGTGACATAGGCTATATTTTATGTATGCGGGCAAAAGCCAGTAACAAACAGAAAAGTAAAAACTCACCCTGAGCCACTTGTCGACGCACTTGGCGTGGAACTCGTGCGCGCACGGCAGCACGCGCAGCGTCTGGCGCGCCTCGAACTCGCACATGCACACCACGCAGCTCGTCTGCTCGCCGCGGTGCGTCGCCGCCAGGTACTTGTAGCTGGGCAGCGCGTCTATCTCGTGCCGGGCCAGACCTGGACACAACAACATTACCACTTATATTTACAGTTTCCACCACATATCATCATCTTCCTGCCCTTGTCCCGTGTTATTTGGGGTCGGCGCAACACGTTTTTTTCTTCCATTCTGCCCTGTCACTCGTCATACTATCACTGACTTCCTTTTCTTTCATATCACTCTTCACACAATCCATCCATCTTTTCTTTGGTCTCCCTCTCCCTCTCCATCCATCCACATGTAAATTCATAACTCTTTTAGTAACATGCGTTTCATCCCTCCTCTTCACATGACCATACCAAGACAAACGATTCCCTTTCAACTTTTCAGTCACTGGCGCCACTTTCAAACTTCCCCTAATATGAGCAGTGGTGGCCGAGTGGTAACGGCCCCGACTTACAAGTTGTAGGTCGCGGGTTCAAACTTCAAACCCAGCCAGGCGCATTACTTTGTGTAATTTATTTCATCACCACTGCTCTCAAAAACGGTGAAGGAAAACATCGTGAGGAAACCGGCATGTCCTAGAACCAAAAATTCGAATTCACCAATCCGCTCTGGGCCCGCGTGGTGAATTACGGCCCATTCTCTCTCCTAGAAAGAGGAGGCCTGAGTCCCAGCAGTGGGAACATTAAAAGGCTGATTATACTATACAAGTTAATCCTAAACCTACACTTATTATTATTATTTCCTTTGTCTTCTTGTTTACATATCTTAAAAAAATAAAAAAAAATAAAAATAGTAGTCCACCGATCTCGGGAGCAGAGTCCAAGTTACCGGTGGTTAGGACCCCAGAGGCACGAACCTCGTCACAATGCGAGCCGTATCGAGGAGTACTGCCTTCTGTATCAGGCCCTTGATCCAACCTCGTAACGACAGCCTCTAAACATGGCCATCAAGGCTTTTGCCATCAGGTCGTTGGCGGTAACGACAATCGGCACAATGATAGCCGAGTCCACGTTCCACATGTCGACAAAATCGTCTGCTAAGTTATTATTATATCTGTATTTATTTTTATTTAAATAAAAAATAACAAAAATATTTAAAAATATAAAAAAGATATTATTATTATTATAAAAAAATAAAAATATACGAGCCTGTAACTTAACAGAAAAGTATGCAAGTCAAGCCCTAGTTCTCATTTGCAATGGACGTTCCATTGCAAATGAGAACTAGGGCTTGAGCTCCGGAATTTCAACTTATTTCAGTGTTGTTTGTAATACCGGAATCAGTGTGGGCAAAACCAAAATTCCAATATCGAAAAAAGTATATAATTTTGTCACGTTATTAAGAGGAGAATGAACAGAGGGGTTACCATGACGTTCAAAGTAAGATTGTTTCATTCATATTTCGGTGTGGGTAAGAGACAGAGCTATACAGGTTGTCTAGCGCCATCTCTTACCCACACTGGAAATAAGAATGAAACCATCTTACTTTAAACGTCATGGTACAGGTCTAGTTTTGACTTGGAAAGCTTGATATGAGTGGAAATGGCAATTTTCGAAAACGGCGGTGGCAAAAGACAGTATCTTACTAAGGACGGAATTCACCAATAAAACTAATCGCGTTTTAACGTTTGGCTCACATAATCGCGTTTAGCCGCTGTCACTAGTGTCACTTGTCTCTATTTTTCTTTTGTTGTATTTTACAAGTGACACTAGTGACAGCGGCTAAACGCGATTATGCGAGCCAAACATGAAAACGCGATTCGTTTTATTGGTGAATTCCGCCCTAAATGTCTGCAATATTTAAAAACAATACCGCCTACTAGTGTCGTAGCTGAACGCGCCTTTTCAAAGTTTTTTAAGTTCTCTAAAGGACGACAGATTGAACGGACTGATTTTCTTGAAATTTTACTACTATCAAAGTCAAAAAGAGGACTAAAAAGTCATTTCTTATTATAATTAAAGTTCTGACCAGCTATTTCAGTGTTATTTATATTACAATTTTGATAAATACAGTTGATCAATAAATATACCATTTTATATTAAAGTTTTATAAACTGAATTACTCAATATTGAAAACCAATTCCGAAATTGAAAAATTGTCCGATATTCAAGCTCAAATGAGAACTCGTTTTGGGAAAATAACATGCAATTTATTTTCCGGTGGGAAATCATCCCATGACTTCTCCCGGCCTTGGGCGGAGCAAGAGGGCGTGTCCGACTTTTACAGACTAAAACCCACTCCTGTTCCATCTTTGCCTTTGTTACAGTACCCCAGGGTTTACTGCTGGGTCCCTATGACGCAGAGGTTTTCTGTAAGAAACCCCAAATTCTGGGTTACGCTCCAAGGTAGCCAACAAAATTCAAATTTTCTAAGTTTTCTACACTTTCGTCAGTTTCATATTGTATGTTGATTAATATATGATTGGCGGCCGTAACACGTATTTATTTATGGAATTATAATAATTGAGAAATGAGTATATTAGAGGATGTTTGAAAGTGGCGCCAGTGACTGAAAAGTTGAAGGGGAATCGTTTGTCTTGGTATGGTCATGTGAAGAGGAGGGATGACACGAGTGTTACTAAAAGAGTTATGAATATAGATATGGATGGGTGGAGAGGGAGAGGGAGGCCAAAGAAAGATGGATGGATTGTGTGAACAGTAATATGAAAGAAAAGGAAGTTAGTGATAGCAGGACAGTTGACAGGATAGAATGGAAGAAAAAAACGTGTTGCGCCGACCCCAAATAAGACGGGACAAGGGCAGGAAGATGATGATGAATCATTAAAATCATCAATATAACCCTCTCAGTTCGTCTAACTCTATTGAATGACTTATTCAAGAAAAAGTTATTCAATAGGGTAGTGGCGTAATTATACTATATGTACCCGGTAACAAAATCATTGAATGGGGCCCTAGAAGAAATCGTCACGTTGTAATTTTATTTGGATTAATTACTGAATTATTAATTGTGGTAACGGCCCCAACTTACGAGTAGTAGGTTGCGGGTTCAAACCCAGCCAGGCGCATTACTTTGTGTAATTTATTTCATCACCACTGCTCTCAAAACGGTGAAGGAAAACATCGTGAGGAAACCGGCATGTCCTAGAACCATAAATTCGAAGACATGTGACATTCACCAACCCGCACTGGGCCCGCGTGGTGGATTACGGCCCATTCCCTCTCCTAGAGAGGAGGCCTGAGTCCCAACAGTGGGAACATTATAAGGCCGACTATGCTATGCCATGCTAATTACTGAATTATAAACATGTAATGAGTCTCTATTATTAATTAACTAGCGGGTGAAGCCGCTGGCTCGCCCGTGTAAAAATAGGTTTCTCCACACAAACTTTGAACCACCGTTTCATCCCTTTAAGGGATGAATTTTTGAAAATCCTCTCTTAGTGCTCGCCTAAGTCATAAAAGGAAACCTAGCGCAAAATTTCACATTCCTAGACTCAATAGTTTCGGTTGTGTGTTGATATGTCAGTCAGTTAGTTTCTCCTTTTATATATATAGATTGATAAATCAACAAGTTTTCTAATACACGAAGACTTTTCTGTATCATCTCTGAAGGTGGGCTTTCCAGTGGCGTAACTGTAGGGTGGCAAGGCTGGCAAAATGCCAGGGGAAATTGATCCTTTTCTTTTAATGAATTTTAATTTTTAATTCATATCTTCAGTTGTGTTTAACTTTGATTGATTTTAAATAACGGCCCCGTGGAATTTTTTCCAGCCTTGCTACCGTATAGTTACGCCACTGCAATAGAGTAACCCCCAATTTCTGATCTAAGCATTTGAAATTGAGTATTTCTCAAACTCTTCTTTTCCCTGAAAACCTGTCATAATTTGGCATTTAAGTAAGCTTTGAGACGTTCTTAACTCAAAATACTCAATTCAGAAACCCGCCGTTAGCAGCCTAAACTTAAGAAAAATTAAATTTCGCGGGCTACCCTGACGCTTGGCGCTAGGTTATACGTGGGGGCGGTGCGGTAATTATTTCTATGTTCTATTTAAAATTAGCACATTTCATAAACTTACTAGCACTATCACCAACAGAATATGAGTGAAGTGTGAAGTCAAAATCAAAAGGCTGCCGTAGTACATCTATTTGGTAACTCCATGATACTAAAAACCGGAATCTCATCATGTTTCCAGAAGCAACAAACACTTTTAACACAACACTTTTACAATACCACCAACGTACGCGATCAAAATCGACACTGCGATACGGTATTATCAATTCGTAATCACAAATCCGTTATTATGCGCACGCGTTGTTAGTAAAGACACAACGAAAATTAACACAGACACAAGCGACGATCGTGTTGACACTGCGTCGGATGGCAAGGCACTGTGCAGTCTTGTTATCGCGGCGGGGATACAGCGGGGTAAGAGAACGGGTGAGGGGGTAAGAGAAAGGGTGAGGGGGTGAGACGATGGACTACCTGAATGTTTTTTGTCAGCCCCCGAAACAAAAAGAGGGGTGTCATAGGTTGGACCGCTAAGTGTGTGTGCGTATGTCACCGTAGCTCTTGAACGGGTGAACCGATTTGGCTGCGTTTTTTTTTTATTCAAAGCAGGTTTCCTTTCGACCTTTTTTTAAGGTGGTATATCATCCAATGATTTCTCCCGCTGTAGGGTGGAGCAGGAGGGCGTGCCAAACTTTTACTGACTTAAACCACACCTGTGTCCCAGTTGTTCTTTTCTAGGACCACGGGTTGACTTTTCAGAATATCCCGCGGCAGCCTTTCCAGCGACTTTTTTTTTTAAGTTGGGAAATCAATTATTTCCCCGCTTAGTGTTTAGCGGAAGCAGTGTTGGGCAATATGTAATCTAACTACTGATTAATAACTACGAGTTGTAGTTAGTAATCACGATTACAAATTACATTAACAAATCGTAAAAAAGTAGTTAAACATTTTGATTACTAACTACAAATTGTAGTTGCAATCACGAATAGAGGGCTACTTTTTATAACTACACATTTAAAGGTTGATTTATTTATTACTTGTCAATCAACGCAATGACAATATGTAATAAATATAATCATCTTCGACTTGCATTCAATTCATATTCATGAAAGTAAACATACGTGAATTTTTTATACAGTTAGATTCCGTTTTTTTTTTAATTTTTTTTTAGAGCCAGATTCATCAATAATTATGATAAATCAATAATTCTAACACATTACATGTTTATTTAATTGCAAAATATTAGTTCTTAGTACTGAAATAATCAGTAGTTATTGTAACTACTAGATTACAGCAATCAAATTAACAACTATTTCATTTAGTTTGATTATTGTAGTTAAGTTACATGTAATCAAACTACTTGTAGTAAACTTTTAGTTGTAATTTGTAATAACTACGCCCTACACTGAGCGGAAGAGCGTGTCAGACTTTTAATAACTAAAACCACACTTGTGTTCTTCACTTACCCTTTGCGTTCTAGGATCACGGTGTTTCTTTTCAGAAAATTCCCGCGGCAGGTTTTCTAAAGATGGTTCATCCATTTCCAAGATATGGGGGGTGAAAGTGGAAATGAACAACCGAATGTTTGCCAATATGGCAAAGGGGGATATCAAATGAAATGGTTTAAGATACACATTACAAAACTGTACGATAAACAAATAAAAATGACTGTTTGAAAAAATACTGGCCAAGTGCGAGTCAAACTCGCACACGAAGGGTTCCGTACTACAATATTAAAATCGAGCAAAGAACGCCGACAAAATAACGTCTCTTGTATTATTATTTTTCGGTGGTAAAATCATAAAAAAGATTGTGGTGGTTAAGTAGTTACTTTTTATTTTATTGTTGTTTGTCCTGTGCGAGTCTCAAATAAATGTTTTCTTTCTTTTTTTTTCTTTCTTTCTTTATCCAATGACATCCCCCGCTATTGGGCGGAGCGAGAGGGTGTGTCAGACTTTTACTGACTAAAAACCCACTCCAATTCCTTCGTTGCTTTTCATACCAGGGCCGAGTCTTCCTTTCAGAAGCAGACCCTTGGCCCCAGTAGGCTTCGACCCTGCTGGGCCCCTACGGAACGTCTCTTGTATGGGAACTACCTTTAATTTTTAACTTTATTTTAGAGTCTGCCACACTTTATTCCATAAAAGCTGATAATTGTTCCACCAAGTCCGTTCCATTATCGCACCACTAGACGTACGGCGTTGCGCCATCGGTACATGGTGGACATCCCACCCAAACGAACAAAGCGTTTTGGGAACACATTCATAATGCGTACAGCTAAGAAGTTGAATTCCCTGCCGGAGTCTGTTTCCGGATAGCTACAACCTAGGGGTCTTTATGTCAAGAGTGAATAGGTTACTTCTAGGCAAGCATGCTCCATCGTCGGCCACATCATCGCTTACCATCAGGTAAGATAGTGGTCAAACGCAAGCCTATCTATATATAAATAATAAAAGGTGAAACTGACTGACTGACATATCAACGCACAGCCGAAACTACAGGGCCTCGGAGCGTGAAATTTTGCACAAGAGTTCTTTTTTTGACGTAGGCGAGCACTAAGAGAGGATTTTCCAAAATTCACCCCAAAGGGTATAAGATGGGGGGTCCAAAGTTTGCATGGATAAATCAACTTTCACGCGGGCGAAGCCGCTGACAAAAGCTAGTCAATAATAATAAAAAAAGTTTGTCAGGGCATTTCACCAACACAGGTAGGAACGATACCCTACTATGAACACATCGTATATAGGGTGACTGGCAATTAGTGTACGATACTTAAACACGTGATTGTGCTCATAATAACAAACAATTTTTATTATGTGAGCAAAGCCGAAATCGCGAAAAAAATATCAGCTGTTCAGTACATTAGGCAAACATAAATGTATTGAACAGCTGATTTTTTTTCACGATTTCAGGTTTGTTCCCATAGTAAAAGTTGTTGGTTATCATGAGCACAATCACGTGTTTAAGTATCGTACACTAATTACCAGTCACCCTATATAAAAAAAAATACAAAAGTCTGGCAGCCACGTGATCTTAGGCTAAACCGTGAGAGGCCATTATTGATCCCCGCATTAACGCCGGCGTTCACGTGCCATTGTCTTACTATTGTGTCTCTAATTACGCACTCAAAAGGTTACAAAAGAAACAAAGCAAAATTTATCTTTGAGTACATCTTGCCTTTATTCGTTCATTTACTATTTAAATAGCAACCTACCCCTGATTCATGCGGGTATTATAAATCGTAGGAATTCTCGGCTTTACTATAATATGAATGTATCTGGCAGCCACGGGCTTTTAGGCTAAAACGTGAGGCCATTGTTTAAAAAAAATACAAAGCAAAATTTATCTGTGAGTAAAGTTCGCCTTTATTCGTTAATTTACTATTTAAATAGCAACCTGTACCTGTTTCATGCGGGTATTATTAAACCTTTGCAATTCTCGGCTTGCCTCTACTATAATATGCATGTATTATACACCTAAACCTTCCATAAAAACCACTCTGTCTATTCTTCTTCTTCTTTTCGTGTCGATGTACTCTAACTAAATTTTATCTGACCAGTATTTGGCAACCTCTACGGCTCTGTTGTTGGCCTCGTATAGATCCTGAAAACTGCAGGTGGTTGTGCAGGATGGACAGCATAGCAAATGACGCATGTCCTGTGCAGCGGCTCCACAAGTCCACACTGGCACTGTGTTAGAGATGGGTCGAGGAAGCCCAATTGGCCCAAATTGTTTTTACAGCGGCCAACCTGGGTCCGCAATTGGTTAAGAGATTTCCAGATTGACTCTGTCTATTGATTTCCGGTCAGTCGTTTTTGAGTTTTAATATATAGATTTAGATTTTTTTTTAACTGTATTTACATTGTTCTCACATAATAGTAACAAGAAACATGTAACCGAGATATTTGTAATACATAACACGATTGAAAAGAGTGTCCATGGAGTTTCTTGCACCTTCTTCTCCATAGAGCTCTATCTACGCTTTGAAATGTGCAATTAGCATAATTTTTCTGACTACAATATGATTTCTTGACATTTCAAAAGTAACTGTAAATGGTTTATTTGAAATAATATGCTTTGAATCTATGAATATTTGTTTATCGGGAACAGACAGACGCTGTGAGAGACTTTGTTTTATAATATTATAATGTTGTTGTTTTATAACATTATAATGTTGTTGTTTTATAATATTGTAATATTATAATGTTGTTGTTTTATAATATTGTTATGTTGGCCACATTGCCATCAAAAGTCTGACACGCCCTTATGCTCCACCCTAGAGCGGATGATTTCCCTCCTCAAAAAAAAATGAAACGTACAATTGGCGGCCATGTTTGTTCAAAATTCACTATTATCGAGGTAATTAGTGCACCCTCCATTTAATAACCATTATTATACTTAATGGTATAATTAGTGATTGCTATTAATTATTTGGTAAGATGTAACGTGTATTAGCAAGTAACTAAGAATTTTGGTATATTTTAAAATATGAGTAGGTATATAATGACCGACCATCCTGACATTTGAGGAGGCTCGCGTTGGGCAGTTGGATCAAGGGTTTCTTCTTCAGTTCTCTATCCAGAAAACAGTACTACTGGACACGGCGCGTATTATTAGAAGATTCCTCGCTCAGAAGCCCTGACAGAACAGGGTCCACTGTGTGGACCGGTGGGCTACTGTTGTTTATATTTTTTTGTATAGGTAGATGTGTAAATCTAACAAAAACATATATTTTTTGTTAGATTTATTTAGAAGTATCTAAGAATGTAAAAGAGTTATGTCGTGGTCAGATCTTAGAATTGATCATTTCATTCATATTTTTTTTATATTTTGTTTTTTTTTTTTCAGCGAAATTTGCGGAATTACTTTCTACACAAATAGCAGAATCATCTCAAAACTCCTTTACTGTGTATATATATAATTTCATGTATGTATTTATAGGTATATATTTTATTAAATACTCGTATATATGTATGTTTAGTTTTAGTTTTATATATAATTTTGTAACACTTGTTGTCTAAATAATATTTTCTTTTTTTCTTTTATGCACCTGCCATATTGTCTCTCCACCACCCTAGGTTGACTGGTAGAGAATGCCTAAGGCATTAAGTCCGCCTTTGTACCTTTTGTTGCATGAAGATTAAATAAATAAATAATTTCATGATACAGCCAACTGAAGCTGGTCAGGGGCCCAAGTCTGCTATTTTTATAAATACGTCATTCCAACACGACGCCATTGTCATTTTACTAAAAGTTCGTATTCTGATAATTCATAATGATCGATCACTGATCGGCCAATGGTCTCGTACTAAAGTTGTGGTAGAATGACAATATCGAGCTTATTGAAAGCAATGACTGCACAATGACGTTCTAATGGTAGGTCACTGATCAAAGGAACTGTCAAAATTTTAGCAGATTACCGCTTATGTCAGATATTCATTTGTCAATATGTACGAGATTACCATTCTCTGCCACTTCTTTCAATGGAGTGTCAGTGGTTGACCATTGGAAAGTCATAATGACGCCATTATATTAATAGATTACCAAACTTGTCAAAATCAACATATGAAATCAATGATAGACCATTCTGACACTATTGTAATAGCAGACTTGAGGCCCAGATTGTTTGAACGCTAACCTTTCATGATGAAGATCGTTTAAACGTCGATGGACACACGTTTGGCCATATCATTTACTAGCTTCAGCTAGCGGCTTCGCCCGCGTGAAAGTCAGTTTCTCCATACAACCTTGGACCCCCGTTTCATCCTCTCAGGGGGTGAATTTCGGAAAATCCGTTCTTAGCGGATGTCTACACCCTATAAGGAACCTACCTGCCAAATTTTAAGTTTGTAGGTGTTATAGTTTCTGAGATTTCGTGATTAATCAGTGAGTGGTATTTCGCTTTTATATATATAGGGTGACTGGCAATTAGTGTACGATACTTAAAGACGTGATTGTGCTCATGATAACAAACAATTTTTATTATGGGAGCAAAGCCGAAATCGCGAAAAAAATATCAGCTGTTCAGTACATTAGGCAAACATAAATGTACTGAACAGCTGATATTTTTTTTCGCGATTTCAGGTTTGTTTCCATAGTAAAAGTTGTTGGTTATCATGAGCACAATCACATGTTTAAGTATCGAATACTAATTACCAGTCACCCTATATAGACTAGATAGAAGATGTAGGATTTCAGTGCATCAAAAATCTTCTTCACGGGACACTATGCCACCAACAAACAGCTCCACAACATGGGACTAGCAAGCTACCCGACTTGCAAAATCTGTGAAGATGCAGAGGAGAATATGCTACACGTACTGTGCGACTGTGCAGCACTAGGCTCCAAAAAACTAGAGTATCTGGACTCAGTGGCGGTACCTTCATACAAGCAGAAAAGCCAGGCATGCCTTACTAAAATGCTCGATAGAGAATCAATATCAAACCCGAACTATTTAAAAGTTCGCGCGCTTTAATTCTTATCAAAATAACACAAAGTATCTACCTATGCCACACTACTACACAGCGCGCGCAGAGTTTCGCATTTGTAGCATCTACGAGAGAGCTATATCTATCTCGCTTACACGTACCGGCTTTTACCGGGCTTTCAAATACTATCTCTGTCACTTTCGCACTTATAGCGATGTGCCGTATAACGAGTTAGGACCTTATGCGTCTACAAATCGATCAGTATGGAAGATTTAAGCCGGGCATTCGTATGAAGTTGCTCGCGTATGCGTGACCTTGTCACCTTACCAACTCTGCAGTGTTGCCGTTTTAGCGACGTTGTGAGATCTTGGAGATTTTTAACGAGTTTGGAGACTTTTTTTAAGATTTAGCAACAATAAAAACTAGCGACTTTTTAAAATAACGAAATTAAATATTCAAAAATGAAGGCAATTTTTTAGAACTGGTCTCGTTAATTTCAAAATACGATGTCGTTTTAGAAAAGCATATGCAGCATTAGAAAAGTGACAAACCGGGGCCGAGTTATTTATCTAACAAAATTCAAAACGATATTATTCATTCCGTAGCCGATGTGATGCAAACTTGCATCGATTACGAAGTTAGGCAAACAAAATTTGTTTCAATTATTATTGACGAAACCCCCGATGTTAGTCATAGAAAACAACTGTGCTTGATTCTCAGATATAATTATAAATGAAATTCATGACTGTTTTTTGGGGCTTTTAATTTATTGTACCTAATCAGTAGTTTATGAGAAAATTGCGATGATACATACGTAGGTACCTACATACTCAGTCGAAAACTGAACTTTCTTTTTTTGAAATCGGTTAAAATTTTATTGGGCTTGCCTTATTTTGAAACCCTAGGCACGCCACTGATCTGGACCAACCATTTCCAAGACCAGAGGACTACAGGCTCAGCCCCATCAAGGACATACTGGGACTCATGAAGAAGGTGCACGGAGGGCTAGGGATTGAGTAGACAGGAGGGGAATAGCACATCCAGATCCAGAAGGGTCGAAGTGCTCTGGCCTAGGGCCAGCCTCACAACAAGATAAGATAAACATCAAAAATCTTGTCCTTCAGTAAAAATACTTATTGTACACCAAATCTATATATATAAAAGAAAGTCGTGTTACTTACACTATTTATAACTCAAGAACGGCTGAACCGATTTGGCTGAAAGTTGGTGGGGAGGTAGCTTAGAACCAGGAGACGGACATAGGATACTTTTTTTTTTGAGTAGGGTAGAGTAAGGTAGAGTAGGATAGAGTTGGGTAGAGTAGGATATAGTAGTCAGTTGACGGGAGCGAAGCCGCGGGCAAAAGCTAGTATTAATATACTTTTTACAATGATTGAAGAACGGTTGACAATGTAACTATTTTACGATATGATCAGTCATGTTTGACCATGTCATGAAATAATCATGTATTAACCTGAAATAGCACCATTTTAAGAAATAGTCGGTCACATCATGAATTGATCAAATCTAAGATTTGGCCATGATATAGGTCTATAAAAATATATAAATGGAATAATAATGAAATTTATTAATTTAATTTATTGGTGACTTACCCCGTGGCTTGGCCTCGCCGAGCCGCTCAGCAAGCGACAGCAGCGCTTCATAGTTCTCTGGCTCGGTGGTGTCGCCTCCTTCCTCCCCGGCGTTGGTGCGAGCTTCCGCGTACGGAGACAGCGGGAACATCGCGAGGAGGTTTAGGAACACCTGGTGGAAAGAAAGGCAATATATTTAGTTCATTATGTTAATTGCCAGCCATATGGGGCCATTCGTTTAATTACCAGAGGTCGGAATTAGGTAGGTTATTCATGTACTTGCATCGAAATGTTGATGTTAATATGGATCTTCCCGGGATTTCTAATGAAAAATTTCGTGTGGCCAATAATATTACAAATAAATAATAATAAAAACCTCAGAGATAGATAAAACAAAGATAATTAACATGCAATTTTTATTAGTAATTTTTATTGAAAAATCTGAAGATCTCTCTACGTCAAATGAGGTGAGGTTAACAAATTTATACACTTCCTCCTCCTCGTCATTAATGCAGGAAGAAATATTTTTGGTAGTGTCATAAAAAAAATTCAGCTCTTTAAAATTAATCTCGGGATTTGAGGCAAATCCACTTTATTCTTTCGCTGTATGAAATCAGTATAAGTACTTAAATACCTCTACCTAATTCCGACTTCTGTTTTTTACATAAGACGATTTTTACTTGTTTTTGACCCCTTCCCCCCCCCCCTAAATAAGAAAAAATAAGAATAGGCCGACCCCTCCACCCCTTACGTAAGAATCTAAAGGAAAAATGAATGTACGTTTGGTTGGTTTTGATAAAATAACAATTTTTAGGAACGTTTACAAGTGTATCGTTTACGCAAACAATTAACGTCTAGTTAACTTTGTGCATTTCTGTGATCTTACGTAAGAACTATTAAGACCCCCCCCCCACTCCCTTGTAAGAAAAAATAAGACATGGTCGACCCACCCCTAAATCGTCTTCTACTGAGGCCATCCCCGAAGCCCTGCCCCCCTAGCCAAGTTACAACTGTTTCGTTTCTATTCTCTTTTCGTCGACCGTCTCGAGTCGGCCACGCTCCCGATTCCTTTCCTCTGACGTCATCTCAACGCTCAGTCACGTGGTCAGAACAAAGGAATAGGAGGCGTGGCCGACTCGAGGCTATCAACGAAAAGAGAATCGAAACGAAACGGTTGTAACTTGGCTAGGGGGGGCTGGAACGAAGGCAAAGAAGGAAAAAACGAGTGGGTTTTAGTCGGTAGAAGTCTGACACGCCCTCACGCTCCGCCCAAGGGCGCGAGATGTCATTGGATGATTTCCCACCTTAAATAAAAGAAACCTAAATCGTCTTACATAATAAATGAATGGCCCCTATATTGATGTGTCACCCATCCCTAACTCAAGCATATTGAAAACTGTAATGTATTCGTGTCAAGACAATAGTGACTCATAATTGTCATTTCACTTTTTTTTTTCTCTCTCTGGCTTCGCGAAAGCATTAGCCAATCAAAAAAATCAAGTCACGTCTTCGTATGAATAGTTAATTTGTTTACCATTAGAATATGGATATACACATTCTAACATCGACTCATATTCTAGAGAGAGAAGCACGATCGTGGAAACTATTTGTCAAAATACTGAAAAGTTAAAACAAAAGTTCGCTGCAGCGCTACATTGGCATTATGCCGTTTAACAAAACTATTAAAACATACAGCGCTAAGATAGCTTTTAGAGGATACATTTTTCGCGACCAAAATGTCTTAAGCGCCATAAATTTCGTGGCACTTACGCGTTTCGTTCAACATAGTGTAATGTTCAAGGTGTATGGATTACACTACACCTGAGTCGATTGAAGTGAGTGTTTGGCACGCGTAATCTAGTGCGTAGTACATATATATCGATGCATTCTAATGTTTTGTAGTATTTGGCAGCAAATGTATCAAGTCAACCTTCTCGGCAAGCTTCGCTGAGGCAGTCAACACTACATCAAAATTCTCAGCTCCATTTTACAACACTTCAGATACAAAACTACACCAATTTTACATGACAATATCCGCTAGGAATCAATTTGCGAATAATTAAAACAGTCACTGAACTTCATTCAAACAAAAATCCCGTCAAAAACTCCTACTCAGCCACGCCTCTTGACCAACTGGATCAAAGTAAATTAGAAAGCAACACACACAGCCATGCAGCACCCATTCCTATCAAGATCAGGGACTGTACACTCGAAGTTGTGGACGACTACGTTTACCTGGGACAAACTGTCCAGTTGGGTAGGTCTAACTTCGAGGAGATCAATCGTCGAATCCGACTCGGCTGGGAAGCTGCGCGGTATCTTCTCGTCCAATATACCACAGTGCCTCAAGACGAAAGTCTATGACCAGTGCGTGTTGCCAGTGATAACATATGGCTCCGAAACGTGGTCGCTTACAATGGGCCTCATCAGAAGACTTAAAGTCACCCAAAGGGCAATAGAAAGAGCTATGCTCGGAGTTTCCTTGCGTGATCGAATCAGAAATGAAGATATCCACAGGAGACCCAAGGTTACCGACATAGCACGAAGAATCGCGAAACTTAAGTGGCAATGGGCAGGGCACATTGCTCGCAGAACGGATGGCTGTTGGGGCGGAAAGGTTCTGGAATGGCGACCACGTATCGGAAGACGTAGCGTTGGAAGGCCTCCTACAAGGTGGACCGACGACCTGGTAAGGGTTGCGGGAATCCGATGGATGCGAAACGCACAGGACCGTTCATTGTGACACTTGGGGGAGGCCTATGTCCAACAGTGAACGTCTTTCGGCTGAAAAGATGATGATGATGAAATTATAAAGCCGAGTATTCAAGTCAAGAGTGATAGGTTATTTCTAGGCTAGCGTGCCGCATCGTCGGCCACATCATCGCTTACCATTAGGTGAGAGAGTGGTCAAACGCGAGCCTATAGTAACAAAAAAATGTTGAATCTAATAAATTCACGTTTACCTACAATAATAATTATTTCACTGTCCCTTTAAGATAACTTATGGTTATTTAGACGAAACATAAATTAATAGTAAAAAAAGAAACATTTTTAAAAACAAGCTTTTATTTATTTTAATTTTTTAAATACTAGTTATTTTTTTATTAATATATTATGGTTTTCATTGGAAACGTTTCACCGTTTTAATTGATTGATACCCATATCAAGACACTTAAACATGCAAAATAACTAGTCCGCCATGTTTAAAAGTCCGCCATATTGGATTTGAGAATGACGTCACATAGCTAACCATGCATTGTCATTCAAACTGAACATAGGCAAAACTTCAGTATATTATTCGTCAAATCGATGAGCTCCTTAGTAGTCCTAAATTGAGCTATACGAATACTGACAAATGCTTGCACTGACTAGACAGGTTCACTCACATCTATAATAATAATAATAATAGCCTCGACCAACACCTTAGGAGGCTCGCCTTAGGCGGCTGGATCAAGGGCTTGATCCAGAAAGCGGTACTCCTGGACACGGCTCGTATTGTCAGGAGGTTCCTTTCTCTGGAGCCCTGACCGCCGGTAGCTTGGACCCTGTTTCCGATACCGGTGGGACACTGTTTTTTATATTTTTAAATGTTTTTTTTATTTTTTTTATTGAAATATTTAAAAATATAATTTATATGTTATAATTATGAATAAACGGAATAATAATAATAATTTTATTAGTCCAGTGTTACAGAATGTATCTTAGTTTACTAAAGTTATGTTACATAGGGGTATTAACAGTAACTGGTAAAATTAACATTAAATTAAACTGTGGTCCCCAAACTAGGCAGTGCCTGTATCTTGGGGGCCGGAGTTGCGTTTAGTTACATTTAGTCCAAGACATGCTAATTGCTAACTTTCATAATTGTAACAAGTTTTTTTTTTCAAATCAAATACCTGTGTAATCAATAATCTGTGTGGATCTTTCCTCAAAAGACCATCTCAGATACTAATCTGAATGGTTCTCATATGATTTGACTATTACATGTTTGCTGAATAGACTTTGACCTCTGAGTTTGTTTTGGTGTTTCTTCTCAGGGTAGTCAGTTAGGTAACACCGGCCTCATCTAGTTTAAACTGACGAAAAAATTAACGTGTAAAAGTGTTTTTAAAAAACCTATTTGCAAAATAAATCATCATCATCTTCCTGCCCTTGTCCCGTGTTATTTGGGGTCGGCGCAACACGTTTTTTTCTTCCAAAATAAATATAATTTATCATTTATTTCATTTGCAAGTTATGCTCAAAAAATCATTGAAATTTAAATAAAAGACCTTGAGCACAGGCGTAGGGTAGCCAGCCATTCGGTGTTTTACAGGATATATTTAGGAGAGTGTGCGCGGGGATTGCATAAATAGATTTCGCCATCTCATTTCTATCATCTGACAACTCGACGTACGGCGAGTCCACCCTTACGTTGTTGAAACCTCTACGGTCAGGACTAAGCGTTTCGCCTCGTCGTTTATACCGCGTATATTGAAGGATTAGAAACAATTTGCCTGCTGCGGTCTTCCCGTCCGATTATAATTTAGGTGTCTTCAAGGCTAGAGTGAATAGGCTCTTAATAAACAAGCGCGATTCACCATCAATGATTGCATCACTGCTTACTATCAGGTGGGATCGCAGTCTAGCACTAGTTCATATCAATTTAAAAAAAACATTGTTTTTTTTTTACACAGTGTCCAACAGAATTACGGAATTATATACCTTAGATAGGTTTTGTAAGAAAAGACAACTGCCACAGTATAGATATATGGAACAGTACGGAAACTACCTACAAATATTCGAAACGGCACACTCACACAAACATACGCATCGACGAGATTTCTAAGCGTTTCTCGCGGTCCTGTCAGTAGCGAATGCCGTACTGTTCCATATATCTATACTGTGCAATTGGTCACCGATTTCTTTGTCAATAATGGATATATGTAGGTATATGTCGGGGCCAGATCTTAGAATTGATACAGAACGTTTAAACGTTAACATTTGATGATATGTCAATCCTCGTTTGGCCATATCGTTGATGTAGGATTTCTATGATAATAAAAGGTCTCAAGAAAGTAGGCCAAACGACGATTTACATACCATCAAACTTTAACGTTTAAAACGATCTGGCCAGTTTTACTTGGCCATTTCATGGAGTGATCAATTTCTATGATCTGGCCACGACATATTAATTTTTTTTTGTTCGAGAGGCTATAATTATACTCTCGAATTGGTCCCATAAAAATATTTTTATTATCTGATGATGAACTTCGGAGATAAGGAACGGAACTCCATATAGAATCATAGCAGAACTGTCGTAACAAGTAATATTATATATAGGGTGACTGGTAATTAGTGTACGATACTTAAACACGTGATTGTGCTCATGATAACGAACAACTTTTACTATGGGAACAAACCTGAAATCGCGAAAAAAGTCAGCTGTTCAGTACAATTTATGTTTTCCTAATATACTGAACTGCTGATATTTTTTTCGTGATTTCGGCTTTGCTCCCATAATAAAAATTGTTTGTTATCATGAGCACAATCACGTGAAGTATCGTACACTAATTGCCAGTCACCCTATATTGTTGACTAGCTGACTCGGCAAACTTCGTACCGCCTAAAGAATATTGTGATACCATAGCTAAACTGTCAAAGGATAACGCCATCTACTGGCATACCAGAACCAGCATAATTCATATTAAAATGACATTGTAATTAGAGATGGCGTTATATTCGGATTTTGTTTTTCGTGATTTTTTTCCATATTTTCTCACTACTTAAACCTTCCCTGGACTATCTATATATTTCAAGACCGAAATTAGTCAAATCGGTCCAGCCGTTCTCGAGTTTAAGCGAGACTAACGAACAACTATTCTTTTTCATATATATAGATAGCTAGCTGCAAACGATGGCTAACTAAAGGAAGAGAGGGAGGGGGGAGGATGTATAGTTTATTTATGGTAAGAGAAAAACACTTATAGCAAAATAACCTCATAGATTCTTCACAAAAATGAGTTTTTATATTTATTGAAGTATAAGTCTATAGATCAAGTCTAGTGATCTCGTCTCTGTTGGTGAATATGGCCCACGCTTCATATATTTTTGTTTGTTAAAAGAACACACATTTAGAAATATATACGTATGGAGAAACTTTCCACTAAACACACACACGGAATGACCTACTGAGCCAAAAAAGGGGAAATAAATAGATAGGATTCAGAACCCATAAAAAAAAAATGGCGGACCATAGTAAACTTACTTCTCGAAATCCGATAGAGTTGAAATGTTGCACGTTCGCGTAATTCTGATGAAAATACAATATAACAGTGTCAAATATGATATAAACAGACGACAGATTGACAATGCAAGATTTTGATGAAATTGCAATTAAAGTTTTAGCATAAAAACTGGAATTTTAATTTAGTACCACATTAGAAAAGGACAGCGTGTAGAAGAGGATGACGGGGACCTTTGCCCAAATGTGTTTTAATTTCGTACCATATTAGCAAAGGACAGTGTGTAGAGAGGATGACGGGGACCTTTGCCCAAATGTGTTTTAATTTCGTACCACATTAGCAAAGAACAGTGTGTAGAAGAGGATGACGGGGACCTTTGCCCAAATGTGTTTTAATTTCGTACCACATTAGAAAAGGACAATG
This sequence comes from Mythimna impura, assembly GCA_905147345.3. Taxonomy (NCBI): domain Eukaryota; kingdom Metazoa; phylum Arthropoda; class Insecta; order Lepidoptera; family Noctuidae; genus Mythimna; species Mythimna impura. The sequence continues at coordinate 3,092,065 of LR990365.1, read as the reverse complement.
TGTAGAAGAGGGTGACGAGGACCTTTGCCAGAAAAATATGGGAAAGGGTAGATAAAACAGAAGACTTGATTAAATCATGCGTCTCAATAATATACACCGTGTCCCGGACATCGACACACAGGCATGTAGCATGGATCCAGTACATGATTCCAGACCCCTCAGTGGTAGAATTTTCCGTCAGTATTATCCTAAATAAATCATAACGTCGTCGTGACCCCAGTAAGCTTCAGCCCTGCTGGGCCCCTACGGTTTGCTGACATCTCTTTGAGCCGTGCGTAGAAAACTACACGCCATTAAAATATATATATATATATTTTTCTTTCTTTCCATTGACGATTCCGACTCAGTCCTTATAGGACAAGCCGATGGCGAGCTAACCATAGCTCATCGTCCGCAAGCCCGCGCCTACGGCTGCCGGAGCGTGAGGATCTGTACTGGGGCCCTAGTCTGCTATTTTTATAAATTCGTCATTCCAGCACGATTCCATTGTCATTTTTTTAAAAGTTCGTAATCTGTTAATTCATAATGGCCGATCATTGATCGATCAGTGGTCTCGTAATAGAATTGTGGTACGAGCTGTCTTGTAACGAATTACGGCAGCCACCGGCCACAAGTGGCTTGTGGCCGCTTCTAGCTTCTCGTGGCGGCGTTTGTGGCTGTGGCATATGTGCGGCGACACTTAGTGCTTGCCTAGGTCATAAAGGAAGCCTTGTGCAAAATTTCACGTTCCTAGTTCCAGCAGTTTCGGCTGTGCGTTAAACTGTCAAAATTTTAGCAGATTACCGCATACGTCAGACATTCATTTGTCATTACGTACGAGATTACCATTCAGCGCCATTTTTTTTTTCAATGGAATGCCAGTGGTTGATCATTGGAAAGTCATAATGCCGCCATTATATTAGTAGATTACCAAACTTGTCAAAATCAACAATTATGAAATCAATGATAGACCATTCTGACACTATTGTAATAGCAGACTTGAGGCCCTGGAGCCATGGTACATATTTATGCGTTGATGTCTAAGACATGGTGTATAGAATCAGCCAAGTCATGCCTTGACAATGAAGGACCAAAAACCTGCAATACAACGAAGAAGCAACATTTGATGGGACATTATTTAAGTCAATGAACACAAAATGGAATTAACACCATCACCAAAAACATTTTGACAAGTTACCAAGCAAGCCCTGTATTCTAGCGAAGCTACTGTTTTATCGCTCATTATGAAGCTATAAAGTGAATGCTTCAGGGTAGCCCGGGAAATTTAAATTTTCATACATTTTAATGCAATTTGCAGATCAATATTCGATAGTAAGGTCCATAGAACACGGCGTTTTGAGGGAAAGACATATATTTATTTAAACTAGCTGACCCGGCAAACTTCGTACCTCCTAATAGTAAGGATAACGCCATCTACTGGCATTACCAGAACAGCATAATCAGTCATTTCATAATGACATTTTAATTAGATTTATAGTGATTTTTTTCCATTTTTTCTCACCGTTTAAAACTTCCCTGGACTATTTCGAATATTACAGGACAAAAATTAGCCAAATCGGTCCAGCCGTTTTTGAGTTTTAGCGAGACTAACGAACAGCTGTTCATTTTTATATATAGGGTGACTGGTAATTAGTGACCGATACTTAAACACGTGATTGTACTCATGATTACAAATAACATTCCCAAAAAACATTTTTTATACTAATTTATTGTAGCATAGCGCGCTCGCGTAAAGTACCAAAATACTAATCTTTGGCTATTGTTTTACCGAAACAAGTGGGTACATTGCTTACGTCATCGATAACGCGGGCGCAGGCGCCGCGCCGCTAACAGCTGATAGGGTGAAGGCGCGCGCGAAATTCAAAGTTTCGAACAGCTGTTCTGTTATTGTGATTGAACTAATTAGTATAAAAAAAGTTTCTTTGGGAAAGTTGTTTGCAACCATGAGTACAATCACGTGTTTAAGTATCGGTCACTAATTACCAGTCACCCTATATACATGTCGTTACCGCGAATATAATTTTTGTTACCGTACTATCTGATACAGAGTTACAAATTGCAAAAAAATATCATAAATTTGAATTTCGCGGGGTATCCTGAAGCATTCGCCTTTAGGCGAAAGCTACCGATTCGAGCATGGTAATTTTCTCACTAGTTGGCGCTATAGTGATTAAGTTTTGCGCTATACTTAAGCACTATAGTTAGAGTTATAAATAGTAACAATTAGGCCTACTATCCACGGACGCATAGCTTCATAGACGCTTCAAAATACGCCAGGCGGCTTGAGCAGCACGGCGTACTGAACCCTGTCCACGAAGCGTATTACACGCATACTTTTTCAATCATGTGTGACAATTCCGTCGGACAACGAAGACGTTTCCACCATCATCTTCCTGCCCTTGTCCCATCTTATTTGGGGTCGGCGCAACACGTTTTTTTCTTCCATTCTGCCCTGTCACTCGTCATGCTATCACTAACTCCCTTTTCTTTCATATCACTGTTCACACAATCCATCCATCTTTCTTTGGCCTCCCTCTCCCTCTCCTCCCATCCACATGTATACTCATAACTATTTTAGTAACATGCGTTTCATCTCTCCTCTTCACATGACCATACCAAGACAAACGATTCCCTTTCAACTTTTCAGTCACTGGCGCCACTTTCAAACTTCCTCTAATATACTCATTTCTCACTTTATCCATTCTCGTCACACCACACATCCATCTCAACATTCTCATCTCCGCTACATGCAATCTTTTTTACCATTTTTACAAAAATAAAAACGTGCTTTCGCTTCGCTTTTCGTGACATGCGGTACGGCAGGCGTCATGAGGCCTGCATGCAGCGACGCGAGCGCGAAGTTGCAGCTTCGTCGACAGATTTTCATAGTTTTGTAAGCTGTGAGCAGGCGTACACCAAGCATAGAATGACGAATACGCGTCTATGAAGCTACGCGGCCGCGGACAGTAGACCTTTAAGTTCAATAAAGTGGAAGTCCGATTTTAGATAAACCATACACTAAAAACAAAATAAACTAAAAATGTTGAGTACAGCGCCATCTAGTGAGAACTTGGCCACACTAGAACCTTTAGCTATCGCTTTGAAAGGTATTTTGTTTAGCAGACGATGTAGCTATATTAATTGAGTAAGATTAAGAGATTTGATATTGATGATGATGCCATCTAGCCGATTTCGGCCACAGCGTCCGCATTCCTCGGCTCTTCATGACAGTTGCAAGTTAAGATATCCTGCTCTGCAGTAAGCAGTCGAGTTTTAGGTGGTAACTTTGCAAAGCTGCAGTAACTCTTTCGAACTATTGCGCAGCACTAACAGGCATCGTTCCTAAGTAGTAGGCCTTCAGTTTTGTTGACCTATCTTTGAGAAGCATGTCGACAGCGCGTTGTGTATCCAGATAGCCGGATGGCAAGCCCACGCCTACAGTGGCCTGGAATCACCAGTATATTGAAATCCTGAAAATGGTTTTTCTTTGGAGTCCACGCATTAACCCTAAGGCCACCCCAAATCTTTCCAAACATTCTTCTCACGTGCCGTGTCCAACCCAAGTGGTTCCTGTCTAAATCATTTCGTCAACTCTTTCTAGGCCAAACTCAACAGAGTTTTCTACCCGAGTATTTTCGGATTCCGGCGACCTTTCACCAGGTCATCGGTCCACCTAGTGGGAGGGGTCATCATCAATATGAAATCACTCTATTTCACTCAATTGGTGCAGCTACAAGGTCTGCTAAAAGTCGATTATGGTGTTTATTTTTTACCTGGTGGGATATGACTCTTGTGGCTTGAGACAACATGCCTTGCAGGAGAGGCTCAGCCGCTGTAGGCTGTAAATACAACTGACAATTTTACTAACCGTCAAAAATAGTATCTGGACACGGAGTAAAGTATTTCATGATCATTTTGAACACGCTTTTTCTTAGTTTGTTAATGGCTTAACATGTAGGGTGACTGGTAATCAGTGACTGATACTTAAACACGTGATTGTACTCATGATTACAAACAATTTTCCCAAAGAAACTTTTTTTAATATACTCACTCACATTCACGTACATGAATGGGTTTGCAAACTGCGCGGGTGTTCTATTGTAGGTACGACGGCGTCACGCGGCTAACAGCTGAGCGGTCGCCGCTCGCAGGTGCGCGCGTATATTTAAACAGCTGTTTTATTATTGTGATAAAACTAATGAGAATATAAAAAAAGTTTTTTTTTTGGGAAAGTTGTTTGTAATCATGAGTACAATCACGTGTTTAAGTATCGGTCACTAATTACCAGTCACCCTATATATATTGTTGCCCCTTCTGGGACTCAGGCTAAACAGGAGCTAGGAGAGGGAATGGGCCGTAATCCAGCACGCGGGCCCAGTGCGGGTTGATGGATGTCACATGTCTTCGAATTTTTAGTTCTATGGTATGTTGTCCAAGAAGAAGATGGCGGGGTGACTTAGCTGTCTTCCTCAGGAATTAGCAAGAAGTGGTTCAGAACCGGGAACAGTGGAAGGTATGGAGGGAGGCCTTTAGCCATCACGGGGACAGTATAGAATTAACTATAATCGAGCGTGCCCGAGCCGGATTTTCGAATCTAATTTTTTTCAAATTTGTTACTAAACTAACTTTTCAAATCTGATGGAACGGACACTCAAATGTGACGTCACCGCATTTAGGTGACGCGTGTACGAAAGAGATAGCGATACTCTTTCTCACACCAATATTTGTAATGTTAATTGCTGTTTCATTTAATAACAAATTTTGATGCTATATTCAGAAAAACAACTTCTTTTTTGTGTTATTTATTAGAATATAGTATAAAATATTGTCCGATGTCTTACCTAGGATGCCAAATTTGGCCAGCTACGAGTAAAAACTACAAAAGCCTCTTAGTTTGTCAACGCAGCATGGAACGAAGCATGCTTAACATAACACTACGGGACCGGTGGACAACACTAAAAATAAGGGAAAGAACAAAGGTAACAGATGTAGTACAGAAAATAAGTAAACTTAAATGGAATTGGACTGGTCTATAATGAGGACGAACAGTGGAAAAAAATTGGACGAAGGACGTAATGGTATGGTACCCTAGAAATGGAAAGACAGAAAGGATGTCAAACCAAAAGATGGGAGGATGATCTGCCGAAAGGATGGAGGAGGATAGCTCGTGGCAGAGATAACTGGAAGGAAATGGGGGAGGCCTATGTCAAAAGACAACATGAATAAGTCGTTGCAAAAAAAAAATAGGATATATTCAAAAAGTAGGTTTAGATTAAGAATTTTGTTTTCTATATATATAAAAGAAAGTCGTGTTAGTTACACTATTTATAACTCAAGAACGGCTGAACCGATTTGGCTGAAAGTTGGTGGGGAGGTAGCTTAGAACCAGGAGACGGACATAGGATACTTTTTTTTTATTTTTATTTTTTTTTTAGTAGGGTAGAGTAGGGTAGAGTAGAGTAGAGTAGGGTAGAGTAAGGTAAAGTAGGATATAGTAGTCAGTTGACGGGAGCGAAGCCGCGGGCAAAAGCTAGTTTTATATAAGTAGTATAAGTCAAAACTGTAATATGGTCAGCGAATAAAGGCTTTTATTTTCATTATTTATAAAATATTGTACAAAAATAAACACAGGGAAGTAAGTAATCAATTTTGTTGATGGAGATCTGCAAACGCCAACACAAACAAAGCAAGTATCTTGATCAATACACGTCCCTTCCGAAACTATACATATTTTCGAGTGTTTTTGTCGGATTTATCTGATGTAAGTGGTTAAATGGTAATCATTATTTTTATTATATAATTTTGAATCGTTCTGATTTTCAGAGGCATTTACTGAAATTAGATTTACACAAAATATCTTGTTTTCAATAAAAACCTAGATAATAACCACAAGGTATCTGTGTTGTGTGTGTGTGTGTGTGTGTGGGTATGAGAGCAGTAGTAAAAGATACCCATTTACAGAATTAAAACACATCACAACGCAAAAAATACATTAAAATCAAATAATATCAAAATGAAACCTAATTAAATACATTAAATTTAATAAGACACTGTCAATAAATTAAATAAATTTAAAACAAATTAAATAAATTAACTGCCCCGACTTACAAGTTGTAGGTCAACATATGTGGTTAAACGGTTAATAATACCTAATGTGTGACTGTTAGTTATTCTTAAATAAATAAAAAAAGCCATGTATTTACCTGGTAGGTAGGCGGTGGAGGCGGCAAGGAGAGCGGCTGCGCGACGTGCAGCTGCGCCTGCACGTGCGCCGGCAGCGCCGCGCCCACCAGCCCGCCGCCGCCCTGATCAAAAAAACTCGTATGAACTTGGCAGTCTTTGCTGTTACGTTTTAAGAACACATTTATTATGCGTACAGCCAAGGAGTGGAATTCCTTGCCGGAGTCTGTGTTTCCAGATAGCTACAACTTAGGGGTCTTTAAGTCAAGTGTGAATAGGCTACTTCTAGGCAAGCGTGCTCCATCGTCGACCAGATCATCGCTTACCATCAGGTGAGATGGTGGTCAAACGCGAGCCTATGATTAATAAAAAAAAAGGACACGGCTGTTTATCTTCATAGTTTATGACCATCATATAATAAGAATAATAATGTTCCATTATAATTATCTAAAGGGCCTCTGCGAGTTGGCTTCGGCTCCTCGTAAGCCTTCCAAAGGTCCAGGACCTCAGGGTCCTGAGATAAATATTGATAATAATAATATTCCACAACTGTCACACAACGCCATCTAGTCCAAAACTAAGTAGAGCTTGTGCTATGAGTACTAGACAACTGATAAACATACTTATATATTTCTAAATACATACATACTATAGATAAATTACACCCAGACACAGTATAGATATGGAACAGTACGGAAACTACGTACAAATATTCGAAACGGTACACTCACACAAACATATGCATCGACGAGACTCCTAAGCGTTTCTCGCAGTCAAGAAACGCTTAGGAGTCTCGTGTGTAGTTTCCGTACTGTTCCATATCTATACTGTGCCCACGACCTCCGCCATAGCAGTCAGGGCCGCTGACCACCAGACCAACTTGCCAGTCAGCCTACATCCCTAGCCTTTTGGATGCCTAGTCCAGGATGCGGTTGAATACCCGTGTGTTACATGGACCGACTGTCTATCAGACCTCCACAACCTGGTTACAAGGCAACACGATACTCCTTGGATAGACTACCTAATGGTGAGACTTTTTGGCGTCAGACTACTTGTAACGACTGTTAAAGATCTACGAATGACAACCAGGACTAACTGCTTTCCTTGCTTTCCCGTGCCTCGACACGCAGTGTCAAGTAATGTCCTAGAAATAGTACCTATATTAATAATAGATACAGAAGGCAGTACTCCTCGATACGGCTCGCATCGTGAGGAGGTTCCTGTCTCTGGAGCCCTAACCACCGGTAGCTTGGACCCTGTCTCGATATCGGCGGACTACTATTTTTTATATTTTTAAATGTTTTTTTTTTATATATGATTTTGTTAAAAAAAATATTTAAAAATTTAATTAATATGTATATTGAATGAATAAAGAGAATAATAATAACTCTTTATTTCAGGCTACTAAGGTCCATAGACACTATACATAAATAACAATCTTAAAAATTATAAACTAATACATAATAATAACATTCTATTTTTATATTAGGCGAAAGTTTTTTGTATTTGTTTGTATGTTTGTTACTGCTTCACGCTGAAACGGATGATGGTATTTAGATGAAATTTGACGGCTAGACCTTGTTATTAAATAGCAGAGAGGATACTTTTTATCAAACTATCTTCTGCCAGCGGCTTCGCCCGCGGGATAGCGGAAAATTGTACCAAGCGACCATCCTCCCGGGATAAAAAGTATCCTATGAGCTACTCCAGAACTTGATCTATCTGTGTATCAAGTTTCAACGAAATCCGTTCAGCCATTCGAACGTGAAGAACTAACAAACATACACACACACTTATTAACTTTCACTTTTATAATATTAACTAGCTTTTGCCCGCGGCTTCGCTCCCGTCAACTGACTACTATATCCTACTCTACCCAACTCTATCCTACTCTACTCAAAAAAAAAAAGTATCCTATGTCCGTCTCCTGGTTCTAAGCTACCTCCCCACCAACTTTCAGCCAAATCGGTTCAGCCGTTCTTGAGTTATAAATAGTGTAACTAACACGACTTTCTTTTATATATATAGAAGATAGATAATGGAATATATTAATTTAATGTGTCGCTACTGTATGTTTATACAGGGGCCCAAGTCTGCAATTTTTTATAAATTCGTTATTCCAACACGATCCCATTGTCATTTTGCTAAAAGTTCGTAATCTGATAATTCATTATGGTCGATCATTGATCGGTCAACGGTCTCGTACTAATGTTGTGGTAGAATGACAATATCGAGCTTATTAAAAGCAATGACCAAAGAAACTGTAAAAATTTTAGCAGATTACCGCATACGTCAGACATTAATTTGTCAATATGTACGAGATTACCATTCTATGCCACTTCTTTCAATGGATTATCAGTGGTCGACCATTGGAAAGTCATAATGACGCCATTATATTAGTAAATTAACAAACTTGTCAAAATCAACGATTATGAAATCAATGATGGACCATTCTGACACTATTGTAATAGCAGACTTGAGGCTCTGGTTGCATGTTTGTAGCGACACTTACGGCACCACATAAGAACTAAACTACAAAATATTGCATCGCGGTATCACAGTTCTCCGCGCGATTAGATTATATCGACGCTTGAAAGGCAAAAATTACTAAGCAACATTGAGTAAACTTTTCAGGGAAAACATAAATTTACAAAAATTACGAAATAGTCGGTAATTATATATTATTAACATCATGGTAATTGTATCTAAATCGGACTTTTTTTTTAATTAATATTGTTTTATTATTATTATTAATGATTGGCTCGCGTTTGACCACCATCTCACCTGATGGTAAGCGATGATGTGGTCGAGGATGGAGCACGCTTGCCTAGAAGTAGCCTATTCACTCTTGACTTAAAGACCCCTATGCTGTAGCTATCAAGAAATACAGACTCCAGCAAGGAATTCCACTCCTGCTTTTTGCTTTAAATCACTATCCTGTAAAGTTTACTCAATGACGCTTAGCAACTATTTCCTTTAAAGCGTCGATATAACAGTTCGAAAAAAACTATCGGGCAGTTGCCCAGGCCAGACAAAACACCCGTGCCGTCGGAGAATCCTCCTTTTTCAACGGAGGTTTATGGGCCTTTACGCCCTGTTCTGAATACGTCGAAATGTTATTTTGATATAAGCAATTTTCACAGTATAATCAGTATTTGTAAGTGGAGAAGAGCATGTTACCTGCGTATGTATATGGTGTATGGGATGGTGCGGCCACCGGGCGGCGTGGCGCACGTAGGGGCGCGCGCGCGTGGCGCCGCCCACCACGCCCACGCCCACGCCGCCGCCCACGCCCACGCTCACGCCGCCGCCGCTGCGGCGCTGGGGATATCAAACATAATCTATACATGTGGCCATAACAAATCTACACTAATATTATAAAGAGGTAAAGTTTGTTTTTTGCTTTTTGTTTGTTTGTAGGAGGTAATCTCTGAAAGCACTGGGCCGATTGCAAAAAATGTTTCACCGATAAAAAAACTCTTCATTCCTTTATTTCTGAGTGCCATAGGCTATATTTTATGTACACGTCCGTTGCGTCACACTTGAAAACCAGCGTCAGGCACTAGTTGTCTGCATTTACGCTGAACTGTACCTATTTTGGTGCAGAAGTGGGACACACAACTATATTTTTTGCTTCTTTTTAGGGCTCCGTACCTCAAAAGGAAAAAACGGAACCCTTGTAGGATCACTTTGTTGTTCGCCCGTCTGTCTGTCTGTCAAGATCCTTTATCTCGGGAATGTGTGAAGGTATCGAGTTGAAATTAAAACCATATACTAAAGTTTGTGGTCCCTTGAAGCTGAGCATATGAGAAAAAAAGATACGACCGTTTATGTCGCAAAAAACGACACTCTCAAAGGAATCAAAATTCATAGGGTACTTCCCATTGACGTAGAATCCTGAAATTTGGCATAAAGCAAGGTCTTATAGCACAAGTATAGGAAAAAATCTGAAAACAGTAAATTTGTTGTTACGTCACAAAAAAAAAAATTGCGATTCGGAAAAATCTTTGATACTCCATTCAGGAATTGAATCGTTTACATAGGTATAGGTTTGTACGGAACCCTCAGAGCGCGAGTCCGACTCGCACTTACCCGGTTTTTTTAATTTTTTTTCGTGTTACTTAAATATTGCGTTTGTGCATTGTGCTGTACCAATTATTTTTCTTCTTTCTTCCCTTATCCCATATTACTAGGGGTCGGCGCAACACGTTTTTTTTTCCTTCCATTCTATCCTGTCACCCGTCAAACTACCACTAACTCCCTTTTCTTTCATATCATTCCTTCTTGCCAATTATTATTATTACATAATTATTGCGCAGTGAAAATTTAGTCATTGTCACTAGATAAATAGATAAATCCTGAACTATTTTATCTTTGTCCACTAAAGATATTTTGACACCACATGCGGTGCTGACTGTTCAGGGCACAATAAACTATAGACTAGTGACCAACAACAACGTCTGATATTCATTTGAACGATTTTAGAATCTATATCGTTCTTACCCCATCACCCTTTCATCTTCCCCCTGTTTCATTCTAGTGATTAAAATTATAATGGAGTTTCAACTGAAGTAATCACCTATGACGATTATAAAACAATGCTTTTATAACTCACGTGGTGATGATGCGAGAGCGCATGTCTCGCGTGGTGGGGCGCCATCAACTCCAACGGAGCTCCACGCGCCTGAGAAAATAACAATAAAAAATAAACAAAAATACATTTACTGGGAGTCTCTGAAATAATTCACTTTTGTAGATGTTTGGAGGTATACGGAACAGAGAATAAAGTCCCGCAAACCTCCGTTGAAAAGGGAGAATCCTCCGACTAGACGGGTGTTATGTCTGGTGGGCAACTGCCCGATAGATGATTTCGGGCTGTTCTATATGTTCTAATCGCGCGGAGAATTTTAATTGCGCGATGCAGGATTAGTTCTTATGTGACGCCAAAGATGTCGCTACAGATGCATAAAAAAATAACAGATAACATTTTTTTTTATTGATACACCTATTCAGAGCCTATTCACTCTAGCCTTGAAGACCTACATTATAATCGGACGGGAAAACCGCAGCAGGCAAATTGTTCCAGTCCTTTAATGTACGCGGTATAAAACGACGAGGCGAAACGCTTAGTCCGGACCGTAGTGGTGGCAACAGCGTAAGGGCGGACACTCTCTATACGTCGGGTTGTCCGCTGGTAGAACGGGACCACATCACGTCATCAATGGACCATCAGGTCAGATATTGGCTAAGGGCGAACCTATCTACACGAATATTATAAAGAAATAAAGTTTGTTTTTTTGTTTGTAGTAGGTAATCTCTGAAAGTACAGGTCCGATTGCTAAAATATTTTCACCGATAAAAAGCTGCTTTATTCTTGAGTGTATAAAATATAGCATATAGGCTATATTAAAAAAAAACAGTAGGGCTGCAATAAGGTAACCCAAGGTGTAAATCGATTACCTATAAATTTCCTTAGATCGCGTGCGCTGCAAACACTATTGATGATATAACAAAATAATGTACTACCACCAGTCCTGCCGCACTCCTAATTATAGGTATAGAAATGTGCCTACGCCCGCGGCCTCACTTGCGAGGCTAAATTCGGTAGAGTGTCACACGCGTGTTCGATTTTCCGCTTGACTCGCGCTAACAAAAAATATTTTCCAATTCTTTATCGAATATTCTATCGAATTTTTATTTCAAGTATTTGCTACATTTTCCACGTAAACGGGATCGGGATCCCGGCGGCTGGGGGCATGAGGGCCGTTCCCTCGGACGTGCGGCCGCCTCCTTTGCTAACATTACTGCTTCGCAGAAGACCAGTTCGATGAGGACCAGTTTTCCCGTCTTCCAGGGAAGTGGGAACTGGCCCCTCTCCATACATGCGCTGAAGAGCCCTCATAGTCGAAGCCTGAGTTCCTACATGGCCAGGACTCAGGCTTTTCCAGGCAAGCCGTCGTAATATTAGTGTAGATAACATTACGCTACAACCCACGCGAGCGGAGCAGTAACCAATGTGACGCGGGTGAAACCGCGGGGGACCGCTAGTCAATAATAATAATGATAAAAATAAACCCACCTCCGTGGCGAGCAATAACGGCGCGTGGTGAAGATCTGTGGCAGGTTGCAGAGGAGACAGCGTTCCTTCTCCACCGCCCACCATCTCAAGACGACCGCCTTCTGCGCGCTGTGGTGTATAAACGTAACACTTAAAATAATGAATAATAATATTCCACAACTTCACACAACGCCATCTAGTCCCAAGCTAAGCAGAGCTTGTGCTATGAGTACTAGACAACTGATAAACATACTTATATTATATTTCTAAATACATACATAATCATCACTACATAGTATGAAACAAAGTCGCTTCCCGCTGTCTGTCCCTATGTATGCTTAGACCTTTAAAACTACAGAACGGATTTTGATGCGGTTTTATGTGATTCAAGAGGAAGGTTTATATGTATAATACATGCATAATATAGTAGAGAAACACTGATAATAATTTTAGAGGTTTCTAATGTGATGTCGTAAATAAACACATTTTTTTGCGCTTACATTGTAAACGCTGGCTGAAGCCTACGAGATAGATCAAAATAATGTACTACAGTATTGTACACCTTAATAACCCACATTAACCATTTTCATTCTTTACTTTTTACGAGAAATAATGGCTTATTTACGAAGCGATTTTAAGCAATACAGCATTAATCCTTATCCAATTAAGTACCTTAAATACATTGCGCATTTAATATAGATCAATATGGCGCGTTACAGCATGTAATTTAAATGAATATTTTAGAAGATATTACAGATTTAAAATGCAGGGACATAGCGGTTGCGGCAGTATCAGCATTGCACCCGTGCGAAGCCGGGGCGGGTCGCTACTTATAGATAAATTACACCCAGACACAGAACAAATGATCGTGCTCATCACACAAACATTTGTGTTGAGTGGGAATCGAACCCACAACCTCCGGCATAGCAGTCAGAGCCACTGACCACTAGACCAAAAGACCTGTAATTCATTTATAAATCATTCGTTCACCAATTCATTCAACAAACAATCAAAATGGCGATACCAACCTGCGAGTTAGCAATATAATGTGTGTGTGGGTGTGGTGGCGACGCGAACGGCCCCCTCGGCGGCGGCGGCGGAGCGAAGCTGCCGTGGTATTGCAGACCGGCGTACACGCCACCCATCTGAGGCAACTGAACGTCAGCATGTGTGTTGGATGAGGAGGAAATACTGAGCGGGAGAGGTGCGCAATGACTTGAATAACTATAGCTGGTTTTAGCACAGACTTGAGTAACCCCTATCACGAGCACAAGCTTCTCGTTGGCAAAAAATAAATAATTGGATAGGTATTTGACTCTCTCTCTCTTTACGTATTAATCTCAATCTCAAATCTTTATTGCAATCCATAACGTGCATGTCAGGTGATAAATAATAAAAAATTGAAACAATTATTAACACTGTCGGGCACAGCAACATGTAGTGACATCTATGGCGTCACATAAGAACTAATCCTGCATCGCGCAATTAAAGTTCTCCGCGCGATTAGAACATATAGAACATCCCGAAATCATCTATCGAGCAGTTGCCCACCAGACATACATCCCGTCTGGTCGGAGGATCCTCCCTTTTCAACGGAGGTTTGCGGTACTTTACACTCTGTTCCGCTTAGCTCCAAAAACATTATAAATGATAGGAGAGAAGAAGAGCGCTAATATAATTACCTATTAATTTTCTTATCTGTATATTTATTATATCGTTTAATTAATTTCAACTAATTATTTATTATTGCTTTGAGTACATACTATAGTTTTGTATTTAAATTTAAAATGTGTCTTCAAGACTAGATTGAATAGGCTCTTAGTAAAGCGCTTCATCATCAACGATTGCATCACTGCTTTCCATCAGGTGAGTTAGCGGTCAAGCGCGAACCTATCAAGAATAAAAAAAAAAAAAATCTAATGGAAAGGGAGAAACTGTCAAATAACAGTAAAAGGATGCATATACTGAAAGAGATTGTCTATCTGTCCGTTTGTTCCAGCTAATCTACGAAACGGCGAGCCCGATTTTGACGAGATTCACTGGTAGATAGCTGATGTTATAAGGAGTAACTAAGGCTTCTATTTTAGCAAAAGAATTAGGGTTCCTCGCAAAAAAAAAAACTTGTATTTTTTTTCGGTGGGAAAATTATCTAATGATATCCCCCCTCTTGGGCGGAGTGGGAGATAGTGTCAGACTTTTACTGACTAAAAACCCACTCCTGTTTCTTCTTTGCCTTCGTCCCAGGGCCCCAGGTTTCACTTTCCGGGTTTGTCTGTTTGTTCCGACTAATCTCCGAAACGGTGTTAAAAAAACATGGTGTTGTGCTGTTTTACAAGTCCAAAGCGGACGATCTCGCGGGCCCCAGCTAGTAGATGATAAAACGTCATTGCGTACCACTCACGATCTGTAATCCACCTGTAAGTTTAAAAAGATTGAATGTATCACGAATAATATCATTTTCCGTTTTGCCCACATCGCCCAAGATGCTATTTTATTGATGACTGATGGTCAAAGACAGCTTCATTCTACAATATAACCTTAGATATATTAGGGGACAAAGTGTCCCACAACATGACGCGCAACGCTCAATCTACGAGACGCTGCAACGTTGCCCGTTGAACGTTATTAAAAGAGTGTCCATGGAGTTTCTTGCACGTTCTTCTCCATAGAGATCTACGCTATGGAACGTGCAATTTAGCTTCACATGTTTTTTTTTTTTGACCGGACCGATTGGTCTATTTGAAATAAACGTTTCTGATTTCTGCCCAGTGTCCCGCAACTTGCCCGCAACGCATTCACGAGACGCGAGACATGTTGTTGGACAATTTGACAGCGTTGCGCGTCATATTGGGGGACACTTTGTCTAATGCATTTGAGGCTTTATGCTGCATTTTATTTTAAGTTAAATTTTCTTTAAACGTGCTTAAGAATTTTATTTTGTGAGTGAGAGAATGAGACTGCACCGTCACGCTCGGCTGTGTAACGCTCGTTCGTGTAACGTCGGATCTAGTCGTCAAGACGTCATTGCTATACTCACTCGTTAAATTAATGTTAAAGATTATGAATACAGAAGAGAAGAAATATTTGTATTTTATACTGCCTTGATAAAGTTTTTCACACTTTTGTTGCTGCAATTTTTCTTTTAACCTTCAATGCGGGCAAATTAAAACGATAAATGAGTTTCGTGTTACATTCAATCAAAAGGTAATTTCGAAACGCTTACATCCTAAACTGATACGGAATAACGGACGAATCATTTAATTATCTTTATGAAAAGCTGAGTCAAGGTACACTTGAAAAAAAAAAAGAGAGTTCAAGATATTTTTTTTTTTAATTATTGATGGGCTTTCGGTTGACCACAATCTCACCTGATGGTAAGCGACGATGTGGTCGACGATGGAGCACGCTTGCTAGAAGCAACCTATTCACTCTTGACTTAACTTGACTACATGATTCAGTTACTCATGAATTTATTTCTGTTCAGTTTTTCCATCAATTTAGGATGTAAACGTCCATTTTAAAAATGATAAGAGGAGCCCAAAGTACCAGGGGATAAGAAACAGCGGCCGGTATCGTTAAAGCATAAAGGTTCTCTACTCGTCCTATTCATACATACATAATATCACACACGTGTCGATACTATTAGAATATATTAAATTGTGCCAGAGAACTATTCACATTTTATATATATTATAAAATTAAAAAAAAAAATAATAAAACAAAAATATAAGTGATATATTTTAAGGGTACAGCTACGCTACGGTGGACTATAACGGAACTATTATGATTTCATACATAGATATAATTGGCAGTAACAAAAAAATAAATAAAAAATAAACGATGAGTATATAAAGATAAATATATAAGAACGAGAGAGAAAAACTTATTGCTGCTAGTGTACCTCGACACACAATTCCTCGCTAACGCCATACACAAATTTGTTAATCAATATTGTTCACAATAACAAGAGCATATTTTAGAAAAACAGCCAAGTTCTAAAAAATCAAAGCGACCAGCCAAATATTTTTTTTTAAATTTATTCTCTACTTAATACCAAAGCTTGAGTTGCTAGCGGCAAAAATTTTAAATAAAACAGTGTGGAATCCGTCAGCTGTTTCACCCGTGTGCCCGCGGCCTGTGCACGACTGTTCACCGACCACGTGACACGGGGCGAGAACCAGAGACAGAATCAAACTCCAAAATTATACACGAAGAACACGGAACACATACACAAGGTATCCAAAAGTGAGGTAAATCGTTGCATGCGGTACACGAATACAAAAATTCAAGTGACGGGATTAGTCGAAAAAAAAAATATTTGGGAGGACCGTTCGGACCGGGGGGATGATGAGCCGCCTCCTCCATCGAAGTGGGGGCTCTCTCACTAGACATGTGTTATTCGGGAGCCCAGAAACAACCACCGCTGCTCTAGTGATGGCATAGACAAAATTGTCTATATTTTTTTTTATTTGCTAAATTAAAATAATTTTTTTAAATATTTTTTACCGCCTACGTTGGATAAATCCGACCAACACTCTCGAGTTCATTCCGCACGGATCACACCTCCACGACCAAATACTCCATCTCGTCAGCTCTTCTGTCACCTATGGGGATTGAAGAGCTAAACGAGATGGGAGTACCCCGTCGCAAATACACGACCCTGGCGAATAGGACACGAAATCACTCTTCGGACCAATCTGACGCAAGCGGTTATATAATTAATATTTTTTTTTAAATCTAATTGTCGGTCAATTGAGTTTTTTTTTCTGTCTATATTTAGAAATGGCGTTTCTAATCAGCGGCGCAGCGTTTCCGAGCTCCGTATGTGTTATGCAGCTTCTAGACGTTGCTTGCAGTACGTATGTACAACAGTATGAGCTGTGCATGCGCGCGCCTAGTGAGGACATGCGCGCTAAGGGTGTAGCTCACACGAACGTGTTAACGACAATGCAGAATGTGTATTGGATATTAAGACAAACTTAGCAAGCGATTTTGAACCTTATCATCAAAGCTTAAGATAAATTTTTAAAAGTATATTTTGCTAAACTCTCGTAGACAGTGTTGCTACGCGCCAATTTACGGCGTAGCACTACGCTACGAATGCGTAGCCTTACGCTACGAATGCGTAGCCTTACGCTACGAAAACGTAGCCTTAAACTACTATTTTTTGTCATCTCTACTAAATCTGTCTTAACATCAAAATCCCACTTCGTATAAAGTGTGTACCGCAACCGTAACAAACCCACAATTAAAACACATAATAAATTAATCATTCTTAAATTAATTAGTGATATTTTGAGACCTCGCATTCATAGTTGATAAAACTGCACAAAACTGTTAATGCAACGTGTATTTGCAACACAACATGTTGCAGCAACAACGTCAAACCATTTTTATTCGCCAAAAATACGTGGTTTTTGAGTCAAATCAAATTCACACACACAGATCAGTCTTCGTATATCTCTATCCTTATTTATCACTAGAGTGAGAAGTCTTTTAACTCGTGAAAGCGAATGAATGCGGATGCTAGCGAGTGGACTACTCGCTCTAACAAATGAAGCCTCTTCGTGACAGAGAGAGAAAGAGATACCATTTTTATTTTGATGCATACTTGTGAATTTGGACTCTCTCCTGTAGTGTTAAAGCCTGTTTTTCACTACACCCGTGTTAAGAATAGCGTGTCGTCTTACTTTGGCGCTGTTATTGTGTGTTAATAATATAATAATAAGTAACAAATAGAGTTGGGAGTGTAACATGGATAAAACATCGAGATTTTAATGTACTTAGAGCGTTTTTGTGGACGAGGTGCGGTGGGGAAGATTCTGGGACATTTCTTTAATTTTGGAACCACTCGAGAAAAAGAAAAATACAGAAATTTTAAACCTACTGCTTATGAACCTACTTTGGTCGGCTGGCATACATTTCAACTATTTTCTCTTTAGTACCAACGTTACATTTAAAAGGTAAGTGAATACCCTATTATTATAGACCAAGCAATGACTTTTGCTACAAATATCGATAATGATAGTTATTTGAAGACATTTTCACGAACACCCTGTATATAGTTTACATACTAGCGAGTGTTCTATTCTTGAGATTATAAAGTACTTTTTTTTTATTTCATAATGAGTTCTCGTTATTTTTTAACTCAAAGTAATCTTAAAACTGAAATCACACCAACTTCCAGATATCACATTGATATGATATTTCATAAACTTTTCAAAGAACAATGACAAAACATATTTAATGAACTGATGCTGCAGCTAGAGTCCAAAACTACCTTCGGTTCGATTTTCAAAATTAATTTTAATCAAACAAATTGACGAGCAGATTTTCTGACTACCTCCATTAATGCATGACTTATCAAAGTTGTACAAAATCGTCCCCACAGCCGAACGCCAACATCACCTAAATCGTCAAGCACAGTGCACTGTCTATGTATTAAGAGTGATGCACACCGTCTAACAGGCACCGCCACCTTGTTTACAATGTAAAGAAGAATACACAATAGCAGTTTTTAAAACTACTATTAAATATTTTACTTTAGCTGCGACCTCGCGCGATAGGCGACTTCAAATACATATGATTATTTTTAATGTTATATTCTTTAAACGCCATGGTTAATTTAAAAAAGAGTTTTTAGAAGTCTATGAGAGCTGCATCTGCCATAGGTAAAACAAGCGCGCTGCAGCGTCGACCCCATCATCGCTTACCATCAGGTGTGATAGTGGTCAAACGCGAGCTTATCAATAATAAAGAAACAAAATGCTATGCAGATATTGGCAGAAATAAAATGAACCTAATTTATTTAAAATTTATAAATAATAAATAAATATTACATAAATGATATTTAAATATATGATTTTATGCACCAAAATATAACCAAAAAAACAGTGTAACTTAACATAAGAAATAATTTAAATGAATAAGAAACAGCAACAACACTATTTATCATAAACAGCCTCGTTCACTACCGTTTCATCAAGTAATCACATGTACCATCAGTCGATCACATCGTTCGTAGGTCCAAAGCGACCCAAACTAACAATTGCCGTGGCAATATTACCCCACGTCTTAATATAAGCGATCTTCATGTTCATTTTGTCACTAGTCTGTTCGGAGAACCCGAATGTGCCCTCTGTCGGAGCGATCACGCGTTTGTGTTCGCTGAATATATTATCGCTTATACTAAGACATGGCCTAACGCCATTCACATAACACTGCACTATCGAGAGCAGGCACGCCCACAAACCAACACTTGTCTTTACACATTTTATATTTATTTATTATAGTTTAAGACATATTTTAGGTATCTTTAGAAGCTGCTTTCATTAAGCGACTATTTTGGGTAGAAAATATTTTTTTTTTTATGATAAGTTGGATGTGACAATTAGAACAGTTTGTGCTCTGTATTCGAATTTTCAATACATGGGACGTTCTTCTTGTCTTATGGAGTTGTCTAATCAGCACATTAGTGTACCGGGGCGTATTTAGTCCACTTTGTCACGCAAATAAAAAAATAGTAAATATTATTAGACTAGCTCCTTACAGCGGCTTCGCCCGCGCTTAAGTAGGTTTCTCCATACAAACTTTGGACCCCCTTTTCATCCCCTTAGGGGGTGAATTTTGAAAAATCCTCTCTTAGTGCTCACTTACGTCATAAAAGGAACCCTTGTGCAAAATTTCATGCTCCTAGTCCCAGTAGTTTTGGCTGTGCGTTGATATGTCAGTCAGTCAGTTTATCCTTTTATATATATAGATGTATAAATAAGATTCCGAAATTTATTTATAGTATTAAGTATCAAGAACAATAATTCTGATTTATTAAAAGTATTGTCAAGAACAATACATAAAGATTTATTCGAAGTATTGTCAAAAACAGTACATTATGATTTATTCAAAGTTTTTTTCCATCACTAGCCTCAATCTTCTGAAGCTATCCACAAGCTGGCTAGCAATACAAATAAAAAAAAAACAAAAAAAACTCGGTAAAAAAAGAGGAACGTGCCACGTACCGATTTCAAACTGACAGATGTCATTTATTTTATTTTTTTCACCCAAAATCAACTGCCTAATGATACACAACTTAAGCTAAGTACAGATAGTCGCGAGATGACTAACAAATCTTGCGAGCATCTAAGCATAGCCTTAAACAGGACTTAGGACTTACACAATAACCACTATAGATCACAAATTTATGAAGCCATCGGTTGCTTTTAGCATCAATCACAATACACGCATATTGCTGAAACGAAACATATGCAACATACCATGCAACAGCTACACAATTCAGACATGTTCGCGAACGTGTTGCATTACATGCTGCGTTGCGCGTTACAAGGACTTTTTGTTGTCGAATTTCGTAGATATTTGCAAGTTTTATTCCATACTAAAAACAACCAAAAACGTTCAGTGTCTAGAACGCAAGTGTTAGTAAGCCAAGGTAAGAATAAAATTGTTTATATAAAAGTGTAGAAGCGGTCAAGTGTGTGTCGTGTGAGCGCATTTTTTAGGCTTACTATCAATTTTTAGTTTTTACCGATTAAAATGAAAGCTCTGAACATTACATTTTAACCGCCTACGGATATATCCGACCAACACTCCGAAGTTTAATTCACCAGGGTCGCACATCCACGACCAAATACTGCATCTCGTCAGCTCTTCAGTCACCTATGGGGATTGAAGAGCTAACCGAGATGGATTACCCAGTCGCAAACACACGACCCTGGCGTACAGGACACGAAAATACTCATCGGACAAATCCGACACAAGCGGTTAAAAGGTTAATAACCCGTTTTTGCAGCAAATTGCAGCATCTACATTATTCATGGCTAAAATATCACAGAAAATCGTTGATATTTTCATGTAAGCGTCATATTTTTCATCTAAAGGTGGGTCTAAGCTAGTGGAGCTTGCACGAGCGGAGCACGTCTCTAGTGTCGATCCACCTTTAAATTTGGCTCTCTGAGAGATTTCACTTTAAACCTGAACTGTTTTCTTAAATATATTAATGGTAAGCCTTCCATCACTGATAGTTAGTACCGCCCCCGCGCTATTTCGCTCAAACGATGCTCTGATTACCTTCAAAACTATATAGTAAGTATTTGGTGTTCAAAGGTTGGTTGAATACTCAAAGATAGTTCACGAAATTTTTTTTATTTTCATTTTTTATATGTCAGTGTCAAGTTTTATGATAATCAAAATATTATTGGCGGCCGTAACGTATTTATTAACGCATCAAAATGATCAATACAACCCTCTTAGTTCGTCTTACCCTATCGAATAGTAGCGACAAGAAATATGTAATAGAGATATTTGTAATACACTAGCCCGCGCGAAAGTTGGTTTCTCCATACAAACTGCCGACCCCCGTTTTACCCCCTTAGGGGTGGAGTTTCGTAAAATCCGTTCTTAGCGGATGTCTACACCCTTTAATGGACCAACCTGCCAAATTTTAAGTTTGTAGGTGTTATATTTTGTGACATTTCGTGATTAATTAGGGAGTGGTATTTCGCTTTTATATATAAAGATAACATGATTGAAAAGAGTGTCCATGGATTTTCTTGCACATTCTTCTCCATAGAGATCTACGCTTTGGAATGTGCAATTAGCATCATTTTTCTGACTGAATGACTTTTTGACGTTTCAAAAGTGCCTGTAAATGGTTTATTTGAAATAAAACGCTTTGAATCTTTGAATAATTTCAAAGAGTAACCATATAGCTTCTTGCCGGTTTTTCTCCATAGAAAACGGCCAATTGAAAGCGTGCACTAACTTTTGCATAAAAACATTTTGAATTTTTAATGGCTCATCATTATCATCATCATTTCAGCCGAAAGATACACACTGTCGGACATACGCCTCCCCAAGTGTTGCCACATCCATTCTGCGAGCAATGTGGCCTGCCCATTGCCACTTAAGTTTGGCGATTCTACGTGCTATGTCGGTAACCTTGGTTCTCCTGCGGATATCCTCATTCCTGGCATTTAATGGCTATTTCATTAAAAAAACATTTAATAGGGTAAGACGAATTGAGAGGGTTGTATTGATGATTTTAATGAGTATAATTCCATAAATAAACATGTATTGTTCAATCATATTTTGATCAAGATAAAACTTGACTGTCGACCTGCAAAATGCAAAAAACTTAAGAATATTTGGATTTCGCGAGCTACCCTGGCGTTGCCAAGAAGGCAGTCACTCCGTGTAAAAATCTGATCTTCAGCTGTATTCGGTTGACCCGAAGCCGACGCCAAGATAATAAGAGTGTTCAGGAAAATTCACACCACCAGTGGGCGCCACTTAGCCGTCAGGTCTTTTGAAAACGTATACAAGACGTTGACATCTAACGTCTCTAACGTTTGACGTTGATGTCCAAATTGACATAAGCGCTTTGACAGATACCTCACGCCTCAGTGCTGCCACCTAGTGAACGTAATTTCAAAACACCCTCATTGAGAAACGCCTTGACAGATTTTTTTATTCATGATAATCCCCACGATATAAACGAGCGAATCCATGATTAGCTTATAAGATGAATGTTTTTTTTCAGGTTCCATCAAAGCATCGTTCGGTACATATAAAGGTTCTTACAAAGAGTCTCGAAGGCTATAGTTAAGTCTAAGCGACACGATACAAGCCACTAACGCTGCCTAGATCCCTAAGAACACTGGACCATCTGGGCATGCATATGTGCGTGTACATGTACAGTTGTCGTGGAGTCCGACTGGACACACCCTGTATCGCCAACTCGTGAAAATACAGCCAGTAAATACCATCCCTGTTTGCTAGGGTTGTGGGATTGTTCCAGATTTACAGCAGCCCTGGAGCTGGTTTGATTTTAGTCGGTAAACTTCTGACACTCAATTTCTCTTCGCTCAGAGTAAAAAAAAAGTATATGTCATCCTTCTAAATAGGTCGTTAAAAGACTTATTCCATTTTAATCCCTGCCGGTTTTCAAGTAAATGCATATTGATTTTCTTGCATTTAACACACACCAGGATATTATATCATTTACTCTTCCAATCACGTCATAATGCATTAATATAAACGTGAGGTAGTCAGAGAAAAACCGTATTAAAAAAATTAAAAAAAGAGGGTACTTGAAGATGAAGGAAACCCCGCCGGAGTCTGTGTTTCCTGATAGGTATAACCTGGGGGTCTTTAAGTCAAGAGTAAATATGTTAGTTCTAGGCAATCATCGACCACATTATCGCATACTAGGTTAGAGAGTGGTGAAGCGAGAGCCTATCAAAAAGAAAAAATAAATGTCCTCGAACCAAAAAATCGATAACATATGACCACTCCACTATCACAGTTCCAGCCCACTGTCACAGAGAACATGCCCGTATCCCAGCATTGGGAATGGTTTAAGCTGATTATACCTGAGGGTAGTTAGCAAAAAAAGAGTGGCAGCAACAGAGTATCTCCAACTACATCGGACAGACGTAACATCGAGAGAATTGTAACATACTATTGTCAAACAAGCACGGTGGAGTCGAATGCTTACACTTAAAATTTTTTAGTGCTGCAACGCTGTGTAGATTACACTGTTTCTTTTGTATTTCTAATTCCTGTATTTTAAATTTGTGCTGCGTTCTTAGGGCTTACCACGAGCTCTTATCGGGGTCCACTTGACGACCTAAACTGAACTGTTAAAGGGATGGAGTTATATAGGGTGTGTAGCTCCATCCGCATGACATTTTAACACATCATGGTTGTTCAGGCGCAGTTGCAAGTGCCTACTCAAGAAACCATCAGAACTATACAAAGCATTGTTGACATAATTTCGATAGGCGTTTGCTGATTAATACCAAATTGTATTTAGTCTCCTTCACTTGCGTCGGTACCTTCAAACTGTAACGGTTTGTGTTTCGTCCAGTTTTTTTGCATTTTTCTTTTAATAACAAAAGTATTAATTTTTACGACTTATTAAAGTAAGGCACTATTATTGAATGCTACTGACAGTATGACATTCTTCAGTGTCAATATCAACATCATTACAATACAATTACAAACTTTGGACCCCATTAGGGAGTGAATTTTGGAAAATCCTCTTTTAGTACTCGCCTACGTCATAAGAGGAAACTTTGTGCAAAATTTCACGTTCCTACCAATAGTTTCGACTGTGCGCAGATATATCAGACAGTCAGTTTCTCCTTTTATATATATAGATTACGTCTGCTTCCAAAAAATGTGTTTACAGTATAAGACAAAGCAAGCTACTAGAACAAGATTTAAAGATCTTTTGATAGATAGATGGTAAATTTTCTTACGAATGAGATGAAATTGAGTGAAAATCTAACCAACGTCACAGCAGTATATAGAAAGTATTTATATAATGAACACTATGGTAAAAGTTAACAAGACGAGCGCATCGTCAAGCCGACGGACCAACAACCTGAAGCTCAGAAGTAGTACCAAATCATTGACACGCGACTAACATATACAAACACATACATTTAAAAATTATAAAGATATATATAAAGATAGAAGTGTTTAGAAATTTTATAGAAATCGAATAAGGACTTGAAGTCAAATGCAAAGCAAGTGAGCATATAAACAAACGCTTAGTAACTTGATGCCTGCTGCAGTCTTCGAGTCCAATTATAATTTAGGATGTTTTCAAGGCTAAAGTGAATAGGCTGTTAATAATCACTGCTTACCATCAGGTGGGATCGCAGTCAAGCAATAGTTTGTCATTCGTTTTTTTTACTGTTTTGAGGATAATAGTCGATAAGTGGAAAGAATCGGCAATGCAGTACCCTGCAATGGTGAGAAAGGAAAGTTTCCGAAAGCAAAGCCAGATCCAAATGGATCCCCGAATAATATTTACTAAACAAATAGCTTGGTAGCTCAAGTTTGGGATGGTAATAAATTAAATAATAATAATAATATACACTTGCAAGAAATGCTGGTAAAATATTAATCATTCACGGTTTTTTGTTTGTTTAGTTCATTTCATGCTCTCACCAGTTACATTAACTATCCTTCTACATCTGATATAGAAGAAACCCCAAAACCAACTCAGAATTAAGTCAATGTGTGTGTGTATGTTAGTCAGCGTGACGTCACTAAAGATACAGTGGTAAAGCGGGGCTGGCAGCCACGGCGCCATCGCAGGGACCATCACGCAGCGGAACGGAGACAACTCGTGCCCACGAGACGTTTATACCAACGCTACATCACATATACAAAGGCAAACCAAACAAAAAAAAACTATTCGAGCAAAATTTAAGCAAAACACATAAAATAATATCCTTAAAACCATAACTAAGACAACAGTTAATACAAGAGAAGAAACAAATAAGCTTTATAGAAATATTCAAAATTGGACTTGGACCAAGCTTATGATCAGATACCCATCTACGACTTAAAGTATGGCATATCTATAAATTGTGGTCTGTTTAGATTAAAATTAATTAGCAGACAAAGAAATGGCTTTAGAACACGATTCAAATAATAAAACAAGTCACATAAACAGTAAACAGATAGCCTCCACGATGTGATACAACGTTGGTATATATAGACGATATGCTAAGTGTGTATTAGGAACATGCACGCCTCCAACATAAGTTATGAACGAACGAAACGTTGAAACCGACCCCGATACGAATTGAATTATTTACAACACATTTAGAGGGTGGTTTTGGATATATTTTTTTTACTGGATTTGCGGGTAGTACAGTTAAAAACTTAACTCCTTCAATTAAGCTGAATGTAATTTAGTCAGAAGCGTTTGATATCCATAGTTCGTGTTTAAAGTTTTATATAATTGATATTAGTTTAAATAACCCTTCATCCGCTTGCGTAGGATTGGTCCAACGAGTGTTTTCGTGTCCTATTCGCCAGGGTCGTGAGTTTACGACTGGGTGGGTACTCCATCTCGTTTAGCTCTTCAATCCCCATAGGTGACAGAAAAGCTGACAAGATGCGAGTATTTGGTCATGGATGTGCGACCCTGGCGGAATAGACGCGAAATTGTTTGTCGAATATATCCAACGTAGGCGGTTAAAAAGTTAAAAGTAAAGTTATTAGCTGTATAACTAACCATAGCATAAACATTAAAGATATCGTGTATGAAACATAGAAGTAAGTTATTATTAACTAAATGTTTTGATGAACTTAGACATGTATTATATTTTTGTACGAGCATTCATATTAACAATAGTCCAAATTAGCACAATGCTCCATTCGCATCAAGATTAGACATAACAAACTTTTTTACTGTGCGTTCAACCGATTTTGACTTTTATTGCGTTAGTGGCACGATAAATGGCGATAATGGCGTGATAATGGCGGCTGCAGTAAATAGTTGGAATTGTAAACACTTTTTTGCTTTTAGTGCTATTCTTATGCCGACGGAATAGAAGTTAAAATCGGTTGAACGGACAGTAAAAAAAAAGTTTGTTTTAATAGGTAATCTTAACACGAATGGAGTATTTTATTTTACTTTACACATTTACCTAATTGAAGGGGTTAACCAGACACCAGACGACGAATCAAATCATTCAACAGCGGACATAGACAATAAAAGCCAAAAAAGCGTCCAATCGTATCGGAGCCACCAAAAACCCTGTACCAAAACTTTAGCGCAGATCAGTGCACATTCACACGGGTCCTTTTATAAACACGGTTTTGGAAAAACGCACACTGAATTTCAAATAACTTGGCTTAGCGTCGACAGTTGAAAATCCAAAAGATTAGCCTTTCTAAAAAAAACTGGAAGTCATGTGGGGAAACCATTTCATCCAGAAGTATCTGAATCAGATGATGCTGGTTCTGATTCATCCAGCAGTGGGATGACAAAGTGTCCAGTGATACGTCAAGTTGGATTCTCAACGCTCAGCTCAGAGCGGTTCCATACTGCATCCAATCCGACTACGAGAAATATCGGCTAAAATAGCTGTATTGTTATAGGAGTTACGCACTAAACACGAACTCTGGCTGTCCGAATTACGAACATTTTCAATTCGGAAAGAATTTCAACTTCGAGTACTGATAGGACGCAGTGCGGAACCACTCTCAAAGTCGAGACTTGAACGTTTAGCGCGCGTTTTTCTATCACCGCGTTCAAAAAGCGCCTTTGCAAACGCATTCCAGCGCAGTCTAGCGCATTCTAGCGCAGTGTATACCTGGTAGCGCAGGTGTGGCATCGGTGGCAGGACCGCGGCGCCCCACAGCTCGGGGGCTGGGACTCCGCCCGCCGGAACCTACGTGCGGTCCGACCCTCAGTAAGGAGGCGACGAACGAACCGAACGGTGGTGGTGGTGGCGTTATGTGAGGGTTACAGGGCGAGGAATTTTTTAAGGCTTTAAAGTTAAGTAAGAACTTATTTCCACATTTATTACTTTTTACAAGCTTTTTATTAACTTGCAATGTATATATGTAACTATGTTTGTTCGGGTGGAATCTTGCAACTCAATTTTGAAGCAGTTATCTTCAACCGGTTGAGCTGAAATTTTGTATGCATGTGTAAATTGCGTGACAATGGGAAACCCGTGGTCCTGGAACGCAAAGGGCAAAGAAGGAACATAGGTGTAGTTTTCGTCAGTAATAGTCTGACCACACTTATGATCCTTCAGTTGCCCTTTTCGACCCGGGACCACAGGTACCTTCTTTCAGAAGTCAACCCATGGCCCCAGTAGGCTTCGACCTTGCTGGGCCCCTACGGTTTTGCTGACATCTCTTTGAGGCGCGTGGAAAACTACGCGCCGTTGACGACTCAGGCTTGGTTCGGAGCCACCATTAGATTACGCGCACTCTCTCATACAAAAATTTGAAACGCTAATTGCTGCTGCATTTTATAACCAATTTTGATTGTTTTCAGAGAAAAAAATACAAAAATAAACATAAGTAAGCAAGTACACAATTGGCCAAAGTGGAAAAAAGCTCTATTCTTTGTTATCATAACTTCGAATCCGAAACTGTAACACTCAAATAACGAACCCATCTAGAATCCATTCAATAATAAACGGTAAGTTCGGTTCGATCGCCGTTTCGTATCTTAACTTAAACTATTAACTAACATACATAATAATATTTGATTATACAATAAAAACTATCCAATCACGAGTGTGCCTATCAACCTGTCATCTTTTTTATATATATATGTATATGCTATGCCCAGATTGACAATAAACATACAACTTATCAATCTTAAAGAAAAGACGTGAATTTCACATGTCTTATTGACGTCATCATAATGTAAAAGTCACAGCTCTCGGTAAGGTAAAGTTTGTGTGTACTTCATGTACCCAGTGCATCGAGACTCAGAAGGAGAAGTCTCTTTCTGAAGCTCGACGTCTTAGATATTTTAACGCCTAAAACTTGTAACTTTGATATTGTACTCTTTTGTAAATAAGTCATATTTTGAAGTGTATTTTGTTTTAAAAGTATATCTATATGTTTTGTTGGCTGTAGTTGAGGCAAACATTTGTTGTTGGACACAAATGTTTGGCTCAGAGTGTGTTTCAAAGTGTTTTGTTATGCTCAAATGGTGGTTGTATGTGTGTGCAAAATTAAAAATCGTAGTGTATTCGCTAGCTCTTAAAATACTTTTTTTTGTACCTATCCATATGCTCGGTTTGATTTTTTTCTTAAATTAATATTATTGTATAACTGAAAGAAAATTTATGATTAAATCTTTTATGATTGGGACACGCCACGAAGAGATTATGGACATTTCACTAAACGCTATTTTAATATAGATTTTTAATTACTCAGAAAAATATTTTTTGTGGTACTTTCTATATTTCTTGCTCTTTTTATTTAGCAGTTTTATCTTGATTTTCGCTATGATAATTTCAATAGAAGACTATTGTTGATTTTTTTACTTGTTGACTTTTCATTTAATGTTTGATTTTTTTTTTTCAACTTAATTCATTGGTTTTTTTTTTTTAACCAGGGCTTGACTTTATATTTTTGTGCTTTTGGATGGGTCGGAAGGTTATGTAATAGACCTAAATGGTCTGAAATAAAGGTTTTTATTATTATTATTATATTTATTTAGGTACCTTTGGTTTTTTTTTTTTAGTTAGGAGCCTTTTTGGCCTCATACAGATTTTAATGTTTTTTCCATATATATCTGTACTCGTATTACGATTGTGTGAGGTACAAATAAAGGATTTTTTCTTTAGTTTTTTTACAAATACTGTCCATTTCTTTAAAAACCTGTAAACCTTACTAACTGCTCTCAAAATGTCCCTAATAACCTTACAGTACTTCGTGTGGTCGTGTCCCTCCCATACAGCCTATCGTCCAGCACGTGTCACACACACATACCTGCGTGCGCTGCGCGTGGTCGCGGTGCGCGTGCGCGTGCCAGCCCACGCCGCCCAGCGCGCCCAGCCGCGTGCCGCGTACTGACATCTGGAAGGTAATAAGGAAGAAAATTAATAAATACTTTTCTTCAGTGTGTTGAAAACCGACGTTGGGTTAATATACGTGAGCGTTGTTATTGCACGCAATAGCGCCAATAATTGTCAATATCGCTTTGGCTGCGTTGACAATTTTCACACATTTGGATCGTAATGTGTTTATTAATTATGCAGGATATAGGTAGGAATAGAGTGTAAAGTCCCGTAAAACTCCGTTGAAAGGGGAGGATCCTCCGACCAGACGAGTGTTACAACTGTTCCGGACAACTGCCCAAGTCCTAGTCGTTTGCAGGCTGTTGTATTTGTTCTTATAGTACGGCCGTTGTAACTTGACGGCCCTGAACATAGGCTCTGCGAACTTTCGCGCATGTACACAGGTAAAAAAAACTGTTATTGACATTATTTTTTTTAAACCAAATTACGAATAAAAATTTACTAATACAGGGACCAAGTACAAATAAAATAAATATTAAAACACTTTGAGACAGAAAGCTACAAAAATAACTTATGAATTAAAGAAACAAACCTAACACTACACAAAAAACATAACATTATAATAATAACAACCAACGAAAACTTTTGTCATCGCCTGTGCTCAAGACAGAGACAGCGACACGAAAATAACACCAATGCTAACGTGTGAGTGAGACATATTACTGCGTACCGAACATTGCCGAATAAGGACGAAGCTTTACAAAGTTACCGAAGAGAGATGTCCAATACGCGTGTCTGATGGTGTTGTTTAATCGATTTTTTTTCAAATCGATTTAAATTAAGATATAAAAATATATTATATTTTTATATCTTAATTTAAATCGATTTATTAAAATTTTCTATGTTCTTATATATATAGTCTTAATTTAAATTTTCTATAGAGGTTTAAAATATTCTCAAACAATCGTTATTCTAGTAGTTGTTTATAAATAACTGATATTTAACTAAATCATGTCTTTCAACCAAGAAAATAAAATTTTATTATTTTTTTTTTTTTTCATTAAAGTCGAAATCTCGTTTACCAACGACAACATTCACTATGTTTGTAAATCTATTCCGTTCAATATCTCATAGAAACAAAAATTAATAAATTCCAAATCGATAAAAATCGATTGCGATATTTGATTGAATAAAGGGTCGATTGTGTTTACATAGAGTCAATCTCGTCGCCTAGACCTCCGCCCCGCGCACGTCGCCTCATGCCACCATTTTGTTCCTAAAAAACGTTCGTGCGCAGCCTTCTGCGCAAAGTTCGGGCTCGCCAAAATATAACGGCCGTACAATATCGCGCGGAGAAGTTTAATACCGCGATTTTCATTTTTAGTGTTTTTGTCCGGACCGTAGAGGTGTCAACAATATAAGGGTCGACACTCGCCGTACGTCGGGATGTGCAATGGTAGAATCAAGTAATACCAGCGCACACTCGAAAGGCTGGCTAATCTACGAATTGAATATTAATTCCTATGTGGCGTTACATTAGCAAGATGTCCACACACCTGGAGGGCCCCCACCGTTCTTTAAATTAAATGTATTCACAAGTGCTTGCTCTACCCGTTCCGCGCTTTACTGCGGGCAATGCTGGAATGATTAAATGTTATTTCCACGACCACCTTTACCAGGTGAAGATCGCCCGCATGCATGACTAACGACAGTTAAGTCTAACTTTTTTAATATTATTATTTATTGGCTTTTTTTTTAGGTGGGAAAATCATCTTATGACAAATCCCGTCTTGGGCGAAGCGGGAGATAGTATCAAACTTTTACTGACTAAAAACCCACTCCTGTTCCATCGTTGCCTTCGTCCCAGGGCCCCGGGTTTCGTTTTCACACTACCCATGGCCCCAGTAGGCTTCGACCCTGCTGGACCCTCACGATTTGCTGACATCTTCCCGAGGCGCGGTTGAACAATACGCGCCGTCGACGACTTGGGCTCGGTCCGGACGAGCAGGGTCGAAGCCTACTGATTTACTGACATCTCCCTGAGGCGCGCGTGGTTTATTGGCTTGCGCTTATCCACTAAATCACTTAATTGTAAGTGATAATGTGGTCGACGCTGAAGCACGCTTGCCAAGAAGTAACCTATTCACTCTTGACTTAAAGACCCCTAGGTTGTAGCTATCAGGAAACACAGACTCCGGCAGGGAATTCCACTCCTTAGCTGTACTAATAATAAATTGTTCCTAAAACGTTTAAACTATAAACATTTTCAGTGCTTCTATTTTTAACCGACTTCATGGCTTGACCTTAAAAATGGCTTCAGTAAAGTGAATGGTGACTAAAAATTAAAAAAAAAAAAAAACGGCAACAGCGAGTCGGACTCTCGCACTGAGGGTTTCCGTACAGACTTATCTATGTAAAACCTTTAACATCCAGTGGCGTAACTATGTCATCTCAGGCCCGTGGCAAATTTATAGGATGAGGCCCCAGATAAATCGATGTGATTTAATTTTTTTTTTTTAATAGTTTGCGTTTCTTCTTCTGAGCTTGCGGCCGCTTAGACTGGGGGCCCCATCAGACCGGGGGCCCGTGGCATTTTGCCAGCCTTGCCACTCTATAGTTCCGCCACTGAATTACATCAATCTCTTCAAAAGCGACTTCCTAATTCTAATATTTTTTGTACTTGATGCATGTTTACTTGACATGTGTAGAAAAATATCATATTAATATCCATGTCTCTCAACTGGTTGATATCCAACGCAGCGAGGTGTGATGCGTATGATGCGCTGGATAAGCCAGATGCGCTGGATGAGCCGGATGCACCGGGTGCGTGGGATGCATGGGATGCGTACGGTGTGTGTGTCTCTATTATATTTTTCCTATAGTTGATATCCATAAATCTCTATCTGTAGAGTTTTGAACAGTGTAGCCATCAAATTGATTTTAACTTTGATTCTTTCTATAAAGCAGAAATCTAAAATTGTAAACTATTTAAAAGATTTGTTGGAATCGTAAAATATTAAAACTTTCTAAATAGTAGTTCATTTCAATAGTTCTAAATTTGCATGTCAGCTTTACATGTGCCTATAAGCTTACACTAATGTGTTATTATTTTTTAGTCCATGTGGTTTTATAGAGATGTTATTGTTATTTCAAGTGATGAACAATTTTTGGTAGACCAAATAAAATAAATAAATGTCTATCATATCTCACCTGGTTGATATCCAACAGCAGCGGCGTGTGATGTGGATGCGCATGGTGCGTGTGATGTGTATGATGCGCTGGATGCGCCGGGTGAGCCGGATGCGCCGGATGCGTGGGATGCGTGGGGTGTGTGTGCGGGTCTAGGAGACGTTCTGTCCAGGTTCCCGCACCGTTGTTCACGTAACGCATCCGCCGTCTGCAAAGAAGGAAAATTTTAAAGTTTAAAAATTACTTGAGGTGAAAACCTACATATTTACTCTGTAAAGTGTTACATGTGAATTACTTTTTCTGTAATTTTGACCTATTGTCTGGCAGTTTTGAGCACTTTGTGCGGCCTACCCAAAAAATCCATTTCTTTTTCCTTTTATGTTCGTCATGTCGTTGAGCTCCTTATAATAGAGGAGGCCCGGATGCTAAATCTGCAGTTACTAAAGCATCATGGGGACCTATTGGATTGCGAAGATTGTCGACTCGAAACTTCAAAGCTGATGGAGCACGCTTGCCTAGAAGTAACCTATTCACTCTTGACTTAAAGACCCCTAGGTTGTAGCTATCAGGAAACACAGACTCAGGCAGGGAATTCAACTCCTTAGCTGTACGCATAATGAATGTGTTCCCAAAACGCTTTGTACGTATGGGTGGGATGTCCACCATGTACCGAATACCGTATATACCACGCAACACCGTCTAGGGGTCCGATGATGGAACGGGCATGGCGGAATTAAATTGTGCAATTCCAACACACACTCCTCCCCCCCCCCCCCCCAAATGTAAACGTGATGATGATGAGAAAGACACTTACGGTGGCTGATAGTGATGTCGGGGTGTGCGGCGTTCGACGGCGGGCGCCGACACAGACACATTACTTTCACCTGAAATTATTAAAAAAAAAACTACACATTAGTCACTATGAATATTTTATGAAGTTTGAAAGTGGCACCAATGACTGAAAAGTTTTTTTTTTTTTTATTCTTGATAGGTTCGCGCTTGACCACTATCTCACCTGATGGAAAGCGACGATGCGGTCGACGATGGAGCGCGCTTACCTAGAAGTAACCTATTCACTCTTGACTTAAAGATTCCTGGGTTGTAGCCATCAGGAAACACAGATTCCGGCAGGGAATTCCACTCCTTAGCTGTACGCACAATGAATGTGTTCCCAAAACGTTTTGTGCGTATAGGTGGGATGTCCACCATGGTTAAAAGGGAATCGTTTGTCTTGGTATGGTCATGTGAAGAGGAGGGACGAAACACATATTAATAAAAAAAATATGAGTAAGTACATATACATGTGGATAGATGGAGAGGGAGGCCAAAGAAAAGATGGATAGATTGTGTGAGAAGTGATATGAAAGAAAAGGAAGTTAGTGATAGCGTGATGGGTGACAGGATGGAATGGAAGAAAACAAAGTGTTGCACCGACCCCAAGTAACACGGGACAAGGGCAGGCAGGTGATGATGAGTCACTATGAATATTACAAAAAGCATGAATCAACGACTTTCCTTCTGGTCAATGATTTCCGATGATTGAGAGCAGTGGTGGCCGAATGGTAACGGCCCCGACTTACGAGTTGTAGGTCGCGGGTTCAAACCCAGCCAGGCGCATTACTTTCTGTAATTTATTTCATGACCACTGCTCTCAAAACGGTGAAGGAAAACATCGTGAGGAAACCGGCATGTCCTAGAACGTAAAATTCAAAGACATGTGACATTCACCAATCCGCACTGGGCCCGCGTGGTGGATTACGGCTCATTCCCTCTCCTAGAGAGAGGAGGCCTGAGTCCCAGCAGTGGGAACATTAAAAGGCTGCATACGATACGATGCATACAATGATTTCAAAGTCTGTCAAATAGCTAGAAAAAAATTACCATTAGTATGCTACAATTTGCCTGTATTGTGTCCCAGTACTGCAAAGGCCTCCTCCTGCTTCCAAAACTCTCTATTTAGAGCGATCTCTATCCAAGTTTATTGGGCGAACCTGATCAGATCGTTACTCTATCTCACCACAGTCGATCTCTTGGAAGACCTTTCTTTTATAATTTCTCATCTTAATATTTTTTGGTAGACGCAATATGAGAATAGAATGGTTTACCTTTTATTTTTTACTTGACTGCGATCCCACCTGATGGTAAGCAGTGATGCAATCGTTGATGGTGAGGCGCACTAGTTTAATAAGATCCTAATCACTCTAAGCCTTGAAGACACCTAAATTACCTGAAGACAGGTGCCTGGAGATCCGCCTTCGTTTCCTGCTGGGGCTGTCCCCTGCTTTAGAAGACAGCTCGCCGTCTGACGAGCCGGCGCCGCTGACCATGGACTCCACGGAGCCCTCGAGGGGGTTCGTATCCTGGATAACGAAAAAAATATGTTTGATTTTAAAAGGAAATAATATGTATGTATTTAGAAATATATAGTATGTTTATCAGTTGTCTAGTACTCATAGCACAAGCTCTGCTTAGTTTGGGACTAGATGGCGTTGTGTGATAGTTTCATTTTTGTTCCGGGTTTTCCTTTCAGTAGCGAACCCATGGCCCCAGTAGGCTTCGGCCTTACTGGCCCCTACGATTTGCTGACATCTCCTTGAGGCGCGCGTGGATCTCTACGCGCCGTCGACGACTTGGGCTCGGTCCGGACGGTTACCGGACGGTCGGACGGCGAACTACCCATTGCTCGCCGTACGCAAGCCCGCGTCTACGGTGGAGATCAGGAGGGTCAGTGTGTCTTAGGGTTGTCATAAGAATTTACTTATTCATTAGAATAGTTTATTATTCTTACCTTATCGTCCTTCGTCAATAACTCTGCTAGGCTGTATCTGTGGTCCTTTTTGAGCTGTTTCTGTTCGGTCCGGACGGTTACCAGATAGTCGGACGGCGAGCTAACCATTCTCAAGACCGGGAGATGTTCCCTTGGGACTACTTTCTACTATCAAGTCATAAAAATAAGGGTACTCACCATGTGATGATGGTGCACCATGTGCGGAGGATCAGCCGAGGGTCCCGCACCTCCTGGACTGACTCGCATTTCTGTGAAACGACACAAACACGGACATTAATACATTGTGTTTATATTGAAATTAAATGATAACGATTTACTCACGTGTCTCCCCTTCACAAACGAGTAGTAACGCTAGAAATGAATGTGTGATATTTGGATCCTGGTGTGAGGTCCAATAGGATGAGAGGCACTGTGCGGTTCAAGGTGATAACACTAGGATAACTCGCGAAATTCAATTTTCTTAAGTTTTCTACATTTTGCAGGTCTAGTACCCCACTAAGTTTCTTTTAGGTTGTGTAGTGTGTAACTCACTTGAGTTCTGAAGGAAAAATGACCAAATACCAGCGCTGCGTTATTTATCTTTTAAATATTGCAGCATATGCTGAGTTAGGAGCCTTTTTGGCCTTGCACAGCTCATACAGTAATTTTTTATAAGTACTTAATTCTACTATATTTTAATTCCAATGTATTCTACTGTATTTTAATTGTACTGTATGTGTGAGGTACGAATAAACGTTTATTCTTTCTTTCTTTCTTTCTAAATATTAACCATGTGTTAAATGCTTCATGGAAAAACTGATACTTCAGACCTGCATGCTGAGCTGTCTCAACTTTGTGCCCCAGTTAAATATAGTCACACTGTTGCGCGTGTCCAGTCTCCTGTCCCTCGCACTCTCTTTGCGCTCAACACTCTTTTGGACACGCACGCTAACTGTGATGTGACGATTATGTCAGTAAGTCTGGAGTTCTGTGAGATGAGTGTGTGAATTTTATGTATATTAACATACGTATCCTTTAACTAATGTAATTGGCGGATAGCCGTTTTATTTTAAATATTTTTGCCCCTGTCCCTTGTTACTCGGGGTCGGCGCAACAGATTTTTTTCTTCTATTCTGTCCTATCACCCGTCGTCACGCTATCCATCCACCTTTTCTTTTCCCTCTCGATCAAACGCATAAGTATTTTCGGTGAAGTATATTGTGTTTTACATCTCAATTTTTATTCGCCTTTTGAACACGGCGTATTTACTAAGTTGTGTTTAAAAATAATATTAGTCCTAAGGTAACATTATTGTCGCGCCATATTGTGACGAGTTAGAGTTTACAAGAATAGTTTTATAAGAAACCTTTATATAGAAATTAAGACTATAACAGCATTCGAAAGTCCACAATAATACCAAGTACACTTACTCTTAGAAGAAACCACTGTAGAACTAATTCACTTAAAATTGGCACATAAAGTTGACTTATACACCCCTATAAGGTCAAGTAACAAATGCAATTGGTTCTAAGTGCATTTAGTTCTATAAATTACTATTACTGGCGTATGACACTTATAGCGGATTTATAATTACTTCTTGTAGGCGATTATAAGTGTAACTTACTGGACCAAGTTTTCTCAAGTGTATTTACACCTGTGCAACACTTTTATAGGCCATCTTAGTCTTTACTGCGCCTATAATTTCGTTCTGTACACGAGTATAAGTCAACTTATAAGAACAGATGTACTATAAACCCAAACGAACTCCGTGTAACCTGTTATAAGCTTGTTAGTAAAACCTGGAACCACTAAGAGAGAGGTACTAGTGCTATGAGCTTGTAAACTGTGCGCTACAGGAGAACTTTGTTACTTGGGATAGCCATTCAATACAATAAGACTTTTTTTTCTGGTGGGAAAATCATCTATTGACATCCCCTGCTCTTGGGCGGAGCGGGAGATAGTTTCAGATTTTTACTGACTAAAAACCCACTCCTGTTCCTTCTTTGCCATTGTTCCAGGGCCCCGGGTATATCTTTCGCATCACCCATGGTCCCAGTAGGCTTCGACCCTCCTGGGCCCCTACGGTTGCTGACATCTGCTTGAGGCGCGCGTGAAACACTACGCGCCGTCGACAACTTGGGCTCAGTCCGGACGGTTACCAGACGATCGAACGGCGGGCTTGCGAACTCGCCGTCCGCAAGCCCGCGCCTACGGTGGCCGGAAATCGGGATCGGAACTCCGGCAGCTGGGGCGCGAGGGCCATTGCCCCGCGTGTGCACGTGGGGCCTCCTCCTTTGCTAGCAATACTGCTTCGCAGGAGGCGAACGCCTGCCTTTCCTCCTCACTCCAGACCATGGCCTGTACCAAGGCCCAATAGAATAAGACTTGGCTTAGGCTTGTACTGATGATTTTAGTGATTATAATTCCATAAATAAATACGTATTACTGCCGCCAATTATACTTTATCAACATACACACACTGACAAGCAAAATGCAAAAAAAATAAATAAGAAAAATTGAATTTTGCGGGCTACCCTGAAGCATCCTCCTTATTATGGATACGTATTTTGAAATAACCGTCAGTGACAAAGCTTAGCTTAAAATTGGCAATTTTTTTTCTAATCTAGTTGTTGCGTGAGGCCCCCGGCGGTTGCCCTACTCGCCGCCCCCTAAAGCCGCCATTGCAGTCCAAATAATTCAGCAGCATCCGTTTAGACCCCTAAATGGTTGGGAAAAAGCTGGGCAGGTGATGATGTACTTAAATATGGGAATGTGGACGGTCATCTCGTTACCTGTGCGGCGTCGCTCGGAGGGTCCAGCGGCGCGACGCTCAGCGCGTCGTGACCCGCCAGCTCCGCCGCCTTTGGACAAGCGGATAGTGTCAGGAAGTCATCATCATCAGCATTTCAGCCGAAAGACTGCACTTGCACTGTTGGACATAGGCCTCCCCTAATTGTCGCCATAATGACCGGTCCTGTGCGTCTCGCATCCATCGGATTCCCGCGACCCTCACCAGGTCATCGGTCCACCTTGTGGGAGGCCTTCCAACGCTGCGTCTTCCGGTACATGGTCACCACTACAGAACCCTTGTCGGGAAGTAGGCCAGAGCAAATATAACGAGACTCTTTCAGAGAATCTGCTGATTGGTTCTATGGTATGGCACTACAGTTTAAATTTAGGAAACCAGAACCTTTGTATTGAGACAACCTTAAATAAGCATAATCAGCCTTAAAATACGTTGTTGACACCTCTACGGTCCGGACTAAGCGTTTCGCCTCGGCGTTTATACAGCTAAATCGAAGGACTGGAACAATTTGCCTGCAGCGATCTTCCCATCCGATTATAATTTAAGTGTCTTCAAGGCTAGAGTTAATAGGTTCTTCATAAACTAGTGCGCTTCACCATCAACGATTGCATCACTGCTTACCATCAGGTGGGATCGCAGTCAAGCACTAGTTTATTTAAATTAAAAACTAAATGCCTCAGGACTTAGGCTTCTTCTCTAGGAGACAGGCACGGCCCGTACTTCACCATGCGGGTCATTGCGGGTTGGTGAATGTCACATGTCTTCGAATTTTTGGTTCCTGGATATGCGGGTTCTCATTGCCTGGTGCTGCTGCCTGCAGTCAGCTACAAACTCATACTTACTCTAGACTATACTATAGTAAAGTGGCATAGTTAGGAAGTCTTTTTTTATAACTGATAGGCTCGCGTTTGACCACTATCTCACCTGATGGTAAGCGATGATGTGGTTGACGTTAGAGCACACTTGCTTAAAAATAAACCTATTTACTCTTAACTTAATGACCCCCAGGTTGTAGCTATCAGGAAACAGACCCCGGCAGGGAATTCCAATCCTTAGCTGCACGCATATGAATGTGTTCCCAAAACATTTTGTGCGTATGTGTGGGATGTCTGCCGTGTACAGTCATGAGCAATAAGATATTATACATTGTCACATTTATACCTATCTTAACTTCTGCCATTCAAGAAATATGTGTACGACAATTGGTTATAAATTGCCTATGATGTATTTAAGAACCATTTGATATACTCTTATTTTTTGAATAGCAGAAGTTGAAAATGGGATAATGTATACAAATATTGCTCGCAGTGGCGTAACTATAGGGTGGTACGGCTGGCAAAATGTCACGGGCCCCTGGCCCGGTGGGGCCCCCGGTTCGAGAGGCAAATATACAAATTCAACTACATGATTAAGATTTATTAAACGTATTCATAAGAAAAGGATCAATTTTCCGTGGTATTTTGGCAGCCTTACCACCTTATAGATACGCTACTGGGAAGCCCACCTTCAGAAACGATATATAAAAGTACTCGTGTATTAGAGAACTTGCCGATTTATCTAAATATATAAAAAGAGAAACTGACTGACTGACATATCAACGCACAGCCATAATTACTGGGACTACGAGCGTGATATTTGGCAAAAGGTTTTCCTATACGACGTAGGCGAGCATTAAGAGGATTTTCCAAAATTCACCCCCTAAAGGGTTGAAACGGGGGTCCAAAGTTTGTGTAGAGAAATCTACTTTTATGCGGGTGAAACCGCTGTCAGAAGCTAGTTAACAATAAAGAATATTTGTACTTCAGTGATTTATCCAAAATCATTCAAAACCCAAGCGAACGCCGGCGTTCGCGCGTGATTTCGCGCCATTCGGTTAAACACCAAGCGAACACTGGCGTCCGCATAGATTATAAAATATTGAGCGTTTTATTTAAAGGGTATTTATCCAAGAACGTAAATAAAAAGTTCTTCATTGAGTAGTTTGTAAATATCGAAAATAAGCAAAAATTTCCGTTATTCCCTATACCTAATACCTACCTATATACAAGCTCGAAAATTACAAACTAGACGATTTTCCTGGGACCCCATCCAATGATTTTGCCACGGTCCTCAGATGGTATAGTTACGCCACTGATTGTTCGTGACTGTAGTAAAGTAAAACGCCGTAAGATTAGACAGATGATAATCCTCACCTATACTAAGCGGCCTGGAATGCTGCTCATGATGCATAAGCTGCTGGTGTTGTCCGTGCTGCTGATGCTGATGCGGTTGATGCGGTCCGTGCTGCTGCAGCGGGTGGTGGTGGCGTACGTCCCGCTTGACGGGCGCGGGTGCGGGCGGCGGGGAGGCCGCAACACAAGCTTCTTTTGGACTGCCTGCGCTGCTTCCATCACTGTTAACAAGGAGAATTTAAGGTCAGTTGTGTATACTAGTTTTTGGCAGCAACTTCGTCGGCGTAAAGGTCGGTTATTGCAGATGCGAAGTCAAAGAGCTGCCCCCCCTAGCCAAGTTACAATCGTATCGTTCGCGCCGAACGCCTCGAGTAGGCCACGCCTCCGATTCCTTTGTTCTGACGTCATCTCAACGCTCAGTCACGTGGTCAGAACAAAGGAGTCGGAGGCGTGGCCTACTCGAAGCGTTTGGCGTGAACAAAGCGATTGTAACTTGGCTAAGGGGGCTGGAGTCAGATAAAAAGCGTATATGCTTCCTTGAGGTTCAAGCTTATTATATAAATATATTAGCCGTGAAAACAGATGGCCCGTTATGGCCGATGTGTAATTGTTCAAATAAGTTATCGTGGCCGTCACAAAAGGCAACTAATGGAACACAGGTGGGTTTTATTCAATAAAGTCAGTCTCGCTTCACCCAGAGCGGTAGAAGCGCTGTGTGTCTGACGTCCAGCGATTGCTGAGTTGGCGACACTTTCGGTTCTGGTACGCTCAGCGCAACTGTATTGTATATTTCTGTACCTTTTTTTATTATTTAATTGATATTTAATAAACTAGTGCTTGACTGCGATCCCACCTGATGGTAAGCAGTGATGCAATCGTTGATGGTGATGCGCACTAGTTCATTAAAAGCCTATTCACTCTAGCCTTGAAGACATCTAAATTATAATCGGACGGGAAGACCGCAGCAGGCAAATTGTTCCAGTCCTTCGATTTACGCGGTGTAAACGACGAGGCAAAACGCTTAGTCCGGACCGTTGAAGTTTCAACAACGTAAGGGTGTATACTCGCCGTACGTCTTGATAGATCTAGATAGACAGTTGTATATCTACACTAATATTATAAAGAGGTAGTTTTTTTTTTTTGTTTTTATGTTTTTTTTTGTTTGTAATCTCTGGAAGTACTACCCTAGCCAAGTTACAACCGTTTCGTTACGATTCTCTTTTCGTTGATCGCCTCGAGTCGGCCACGCCTCCTATTCCTTTGTTCTGACCACGTGACTGAGCGTTGAGATGACGTCAGAATAAAGGAATCGGAGGCGTGGCCTACGAAAAGAGAATCGAAACGAAACGGTTGTAACTTGGCTAGGGAGGCTGGTCCGATTACTAAAATTTTTTCACCGATAAAAAGCTGCTTTATTCCCGAGTGACATAGGCTATATTTTATGTACGCGGGCGAAACCGCGGGCAAAATCCAGTGGGGTATTAGCTGCCATAGTATTGTTTTGCCTGCGTCAAATAAATTCAATTCAATTCAAGTCTTTTAATGATTAACCACGTACAAAAAAAAAGACGACTCGCTTACAAAACAAAGCCATAGAAATTTCCTCAGACACGATACAAGTGTGTGTCGTTGACGTCATACAGTCACTTCTGAACGGCGCAACGCCTTGACAACGTTCTTTGTGTAGTTAAGTCGACGATACACAAGATTAACCTGCGCAGAACAACTGGACAAAGACTGGGGCTGATAAAAGAGGTCTGGGGTGTGTCGCAATGTGAATAGCGTCAGGTAACTAACACGTAGTTGTCTGGCATTTTTGCTGAACTGGACCTATTTGGTGCAGCCGTGAGACACACGATGTTAGTTTTCTTTTCTTTTTAGAGTTCCGTACCGTATAGGATCACTTTGTTGTCCCGTCTGTCTGTCTGTCTGTCTGTCAAGAGTAAACGCGTGGAGGTATCGCGTTGAAATTAAAACTATATACTCAGATCTGCGGTCCCTTGAAGCTGTGAAAAAATCAAAACGTATATTTCGACACTCTCAAGGGAATCAAAATTCATAGGGTACTTCCCGTTGACTTAGAATCCTGAAATTTGCCATGAAGCAAGGTCTCACAGCACAAGTATAAGAAAAAAATCTGAAAACTGTATATTTGTAGTTACGTATATTTGTAGTATTAGTTAGTAAAAGTGTGACACGCCCTTTCGCGAGCCCCCCCCCCCCCTACTTTACAAAGTTAAAGTAGGGGACTTTACAAAGTTTACGCAAAATAGCAGATTTTCAGAGATCTTTCTACGGAGGAAATTAATCGCCTAGCGATAATTGTCTTTCGATTCTCGTATAAAACATAATCGTAAGCGAGAATTTAGCTCTTGTCTGTATGTAAACTATAATGTAAACATTTTACGACAATCTTACCGACGGTGAAGTACTAACTGAAATTTTTCGAGAAAATTACTTTTTAGCGTTTATAATTTTAAATGTATGTTTCCGCACGTTTTAGTGAAATCTCCGAAGCGGATATTTACTTGCTACTGCATGAAATTAAATTGTAGAAACACCTACTAACTAAACCAACGTGTAAATTTATAGTATTACCTCCTAAGGCAGTGGTCCGACCGCCGAAGATGAACGAGAAACGAGTAGAACTAGAAACTATATAAGAGTTGGCGATCAGCGGGAAGCGAGTGTGTAGTTTCGATAGTTTTGTCGCCGTGCGACGAGCGATTACTCGCGCCACTCGCCCGCGGTCGCTCACAGTGTGGTCAACGTAAGCGATTTGTCGCCATTTAGAAATGATCAAGAGAGCGAGCATCGCTGAACGAGTATCGCTGAGCGAG
Source organism: Mythimna impura (assembly GCA_905147345.3). Classification (NCBI taxonomy): domain Eukaryota; kingdom Metazoa; phylum Arthropoda; class Insecta; order Lepidoptera; family Noctuidae; genus Mythimna; species Mythimna impura. The sequence continues at coordinate 3,048,742 of LR990365.1, read as the reverse complement.
TTTATTTTTGAAAGCTCGTCGCTCAGCGACAAAACTAGTAAAGCGAGTCGTCGCAGGCAGTGTGAACAGTCAGAGAGCAACTTTTAATATATGCATCTCTTTCGTTTACACGGAATGTACCTACATTTATTGTGTGTTTCTTGAGAGAGAAAATCGCTGATAGTTAGTCGTTTTCTCGCCGGCGGTCGGACCACTGCCTGACGTTTTTGGGACAGGACATTTTTGACTACGACAGTTAGGAGTTATTGGCACTTCGCCATCGTTACGGCGATTATTGCTTGTGATAGTAGCGTACGACTTTACACGGAATGTACCTACATTTATTGTGTGTTTCTTGAGAGAGAAAATCGCTGATAGTTAGTCGTTTTCTCGCCGGCGGTCGGACCACTGCCTAACGTTTTTGGGACAGGACATTTTTGACTACGACAGTTAGGAGTTATTGGCACTTCGCCATCGTTACGGCGATTATTGCTTGTGATAGTAGCGTACGATTTCTTTAACTGAAACGTGCTAGAAACTCTCCGTCTAAATGAGCCTTTATTTTAAGTCCGCCATTGTGCGTTTCAATTAATTTTTATAAAACGTGTAGTATCGCTATAGAAGTTGATAAAATGCACGTGTATAAATACAGCTGCATTCCAAACCAAGTGGCTGAGTTAAAACGATATGATTCAAGTAGTTTTCCCATGGTTCCAAGGTAGAGTGCATTCCTTTTACAAACCCATTTTTTTTTGACGTGACAACGTCTTATAAATTGGTTTGCCGGGTGACACTTCAAGAAACTGCGTTACGCTCCGCTCACGTTATGCGCTCACAATGAGAGCGAGTGAGAGGCACGTTATTTCATCCTTCTTCCTACTATACGAATGAATATTCACATTAAAATTATTTTACCACTCAAAGTCGTTGTCACGTAAAACTTTCGCCCGTATACCGACTTTACAGGCAACCAATATTTTTTAATTTACTTTATTGATAGACTCGTTTGAGCATTATTTCACCTGATGATAAGCGATGATGTGATGTGGTCGACGACGGAACACATCACATCAGATCCGGACAGATTATTAATAGTCTCCTCACTAATAGGAACTGCAGATCTCTGTCTGGTGAAGTCTGTGTCGTATTTCTCCTTCTCCCTCCTTGACTGCGGCTCGTGCGGTGTAGAATGTGACGTCACAAATCAGAAGATTGGGATGAGACACGGCACTTCCATGTGTCTTATTCTTGGCAGCAGGTCTGCTTCTCTTCCGATAATCCATCGAGCTGTGCGTATGCTATATCCTATGTGGTGCGTCAAGCTATGGAGTATTTCATCCCCTACAAACGGACGAAACACGCTTGCCTAGAAGTAACCTATTCAGTCTTGACTTAAAGACTTCTAAGGTTGTAGCTATCAGGAAATTCCCCTCCATAGCTGTACACATAATAAAAGTGCCTCTACCGGCGCCCATAGCATTAGCGCACACAGCGGCGTAATAGCATTGTCACACCGTTGTAGCAATGTCTTATCGATATCGCGCCAATATTCTTGAGCCTAAAATTCATAGTGGCGTGAACATTCGATATAACTTCCATTGTTACGGTCAATAGTTGCGCAAACGCACTACGTTTCTGATTTGTGCTACTGCTTAGCACGTGTAGCCTTCATACAGATACGTCGCATGCTTCGGTGGGCAGTGACGCAACGATAGCGTCATACACTTCATAGCTCTTTGTTTTAAATTCCGTCGACGGTCATATAATTTCGTTGTGATATAAGAGTTCTGATAGCCCAAATCGCACCCTTACAGTAAAATCGACCGAACACAAACTTCTTACAGATTCTGAAGTTCATTTATTTATTTATTTTAAGGGGATGCAACTCGACATACATTTTTACTGTTTTTCATACACGATTATGTCGATGTGTCGCTCTTACGCGATTATGTCGTTAATACACATTTTTCATTAGATATTTTGGAAACACAGTATCTTGTGAATCTTCTATTAAATTCAAATGTGAATCTTCTATTAAATTAAAAATTATCTAGGCTTCTATTGAAATCAATTTATAACTTTGTGTAAAACTAATCCAGCAAAGCATAATTTACTCAAAAATTTAAAAAGTCAAAAGTATATAACAATACAAGCGTAAGTATAAAATTTAATTCAAAAACTTAAGGGTTTAAAGAAAACACGTATTACCTGGAACAAGTTTTATAAAATATTCAAAAAAATAATGAGACATTTTTGTAGATAATAATCTGATCTACAATTTTTGTCTGAGCTAATTTTATGATAAAATTTAACGTTTTGCTGAAAATCGCGAAAAACTCGTTTTTGTGACCTTTGACATCGAGTATTTTTTTTTGCATGTGTCGGATCGATGATTACTTTTTATATTTCATTTCTGATGGTGTTTAGAACAATCCTACCAATTTTCAGCTGGGTGCAACTTTTCCACGCGCGCCTCAGGGACATGTCAGCAAATCGTAGGGGCCCAGCAGGGTCGAAGCCTACTGGGGCCATGGGTAGTGTGAAAACGAAACCCGGGGCCCTGGGACGAAGGCAACGAAGGAACAGGAGTGGGTTTTTAGTCAGTAAAAGTCTGATACTATCTCCTGCACCACCCAAGAGCGCCATTTGTCATTAGATGATTTTACCACCTAAAAAAAAAAAAAGCTGGGTGCAACTTATTGTAACCTTACCCATATTTTTTTGGTCTAATTTGACTGGACTATCATAGAGGATAATATATTGTGATGTAAAATTGGTGTAGTTTTATATCTCAAGCGTCTTCACAATTGCAAAATATTATGTGAAATCATCAAAACAGGCGCGATCTCGGTAAAATGGAGCTGAGAATTTTATTGTAGCATTGACTACCTCGGCGAAACTTGCCGAGAAGACTGACTCGATACATTTGCTGCCAAATTCTGCAAACGCATTAGAATGTCCGCATTCTAATGGATAACAAAATGACTGTAGTCTGTTTTAAAAACTAAATACTTTCTAAACTTGACACTGTTTGGTAGGCTAAATGCATTTGCGAAGTAATTTTTTAAAACCTGTCAAGCGCGAGTCGAAGTCGCGCACCGAGGGTTCCGTTCAAACTTACCTAGATGTTAAATAGTTCGAATCCAGAATTGAGTTTCGAAGATTTTTCCAAATCGCAAAAAAGTCACTATTTTTCTCTACTCTTGGGCCGTGGGGTCCGAGTGCTCATGCGCTTTTTAAAGAATTATCCAAACGGCTAGTTGACACTTCGCGTGACCCAAGGGCTGGCTTTTACCTCGGTCAGAGATTAAGTATAGCCATACAACGTGGCAATGCCGCCAGTCTTTTGGGCACACTTCCAGTCGACAGCGAAGCGGAGGAGTTTTTTTACGCCATATTTTAGGTAGAAGTTATTGTGTATAAGTAATTTTAATTAGTTAAGTGTTTTTATTTTTCTTGTTCTATCTATGTTCAAAATAAAATTGGAATCCTATTTCGTAACGTAACTGCAAATTTACAATTTTCAAACTTTGTCCTTTACTTCTGGTAATAAGACTTTGCTTTACGCGTTCCTGAGGGAAATGGTCTTGAACATGGAATAGAAACCGTCTGTAAACAAAGTGATCCTATTTACCTATATGCTGTAGAAGAACTGTAATCTTTTGTTGTCATAATTATGCTGCTTTTTGTTGGATTTTATTCATTCTAATTTATTGATCTGACTATAAATTTTATAATTGTTATTTTTAAGTCTGACAAATATTGCTAATTTATCTGTAATAATTATTTTTATTGCAATTATGTTTAACCGTTTTTAATTTATTGATAAAATTTAAAATTATTACGTATTTTTAAATTGTTGACATATTTTATTAAATCTTTTACTTATTTAGTTTTAGTGTAAAATTGTAATTGTGTAATTTATCTATGCGTGTAAATGCAGATACAAATCACTTGTTTATAAATAAATGACTACGGTAAGAGGTACGGAACCCTGAAAAAACCTAACATCTTCTTCTTCTTCTTCCTGCCCTTATCCCATATTACTTGGGGTCGGCGCAACACGTATTTGAAAAAACCTAACATAAATAATGAAAAAAAATCTGAAGGTTATATGCTCAAGGTCTAACCAGCATTAAATCGAAATTATTCAATTCCCTGAGGGAATAATTATAAATATAATTAATTACAACTAAGATATTACTTAGCACGTGTTCACGGAACTTGATATGAAATCTCGAGTCTCCAATGTCAAAGTTAATACATAATATATATAATTATAACCTACCTTGTTTTATAGGCGAAGATTTATTTACTAAGATTTCAATTTCGTGTCGTGGTAGAGGGTTCTAATTAGAATTTTATAACATAAGGGTTGTCTTGACTGAAATGGGGATGAATTTTTTTTTTTAAGTTTTTAAAAGCGAGTGAAAAGGCAAGCCAATATACATTATCATTGTTTATCGACTGGCCTGTTGGTCTAGTGATTAGTGCTCCTGACTGCTATGCCGAAGGTCGCGGGTTCGATGCCCACCCGAGACAAATGTTTGGGTGTCTGTGTCTGGATGTAATTATATCTATAATATGTATGTTAGAAATATATAAGAATGAGGCGCACTGATTTATTAAGAGCCTATTCACTCTAGCCTTGCAGACACCTAAATTATAATCGGACGGGAAGACCGCAGCAGGCAAATTGTTCCAGTCCTTCGATGTAAGCGGCATACACGACGACGTGATTGTTTGTAGTTACATCACAAAATAAATACTATTTTTTTTTCGATTAAGTTTCAAGTCCGTTCCATCATCGGACCACTAGACGTAGGGCGTTGCGCCACCGGTACATGGTGGACATCCCACCCATACGCACAAAACGTTTTAAGAACACATTTATTATGCGTACAGCCAAGGAATGGAATTCCTTGCCGGAGTCTGTGTTTCCTGATAGCTACAACTTAGGGGTCTTTAAGTCAAGAGTGAATAGGCTACTTCTAGGCAAGCGTGCTCCATCGTCGACCACATCATCGCTTACCATCAGGTGAGATGGTGGTCAAACGCGAGCCTATCATTAATAAAAAAAAAAAAAAAAAAAAGAACTCTACGGAACTCGACTCGCACTTGGCCGATTTTTTCTTTGTGATAAACTACTTAGTTTATCTTTGGTACCAGGTAATGTGGATTGATATCAGGGGCGAGTCGAGTTGGGTCGAGACGAGGTGCTCGGTTTAAACGGACGGCTTTCACCTCGCTTTCCATTGCGATACGACAAGCTTGGCTCCATCATGGTGTTATGTAAGGGCGTGATAGGAGAAAAAAAGCAAGTTAAAAGTTTTATTTCATGGTCTGCTATTGAAAAAAAAACTGGCCAACTGTGAGTCGGACTCGCACATGATAGGTTCCGTACTAAAATATTAATATCGAGCAAAAAAAAAAACACATTTGTTGTATGGGAACCCCACTTACTTAAATACTTATTTATTTTGTTTAATTATTTATTTTTAATGTGAATATACAACTATCTAAATATTCTGTGAATGTTTCAAACAACTTCTTGTTGCACTTATTAATATCGAGCAACAATGGCAAAAAAAAACACGTTTATTGTACGGGAGCCCCAATTAAATATTTATTTTATTCTGTTTAAAGTATTTGTTGTTATAGTGGCAACAGAAATACATCATCTGTGAAAATTTCAACTGTCTAGCTATCACGGTTCATGAGATACCTGGTGACAGACAGACAGTGAGTGAAGTCTTAGCAATAGGGTTTTTTTTATGTGGGAAAATCATCTAATGACATATCCCGCTCTTGGGTGGAGCGGGAGATAGTGTCAGACTTTTACTGACTAAAAACCCACTCCTGTTCCTTCGTTGCCTTCGTCCCAGGTGCCCGGGTTTCGTTTTCACACTACCCATGGCCCCAATAGGCTTCGAACCTGCTGGGCCCTTACGAATAGGGTAACGTTTTTACACTTTGGGTACGGAACGCTATAAAAAACTTTACCTTATTTGACATTTCGCTACAATATCATATCAACGCAAGAGGTTTCACCACCCGTTACGATCTAATTTAGTTTTTTTTATTGACATTATGTTTTATAAAGCTGTTTCGCTATGGCTTCTTAATAGCTTCCAACCCGAGACACATTTCCACACAACTGCTGTTACGTGATTATGACGTCACTAGCTTCTGGCAGCAGCTTGCCCCGCAAGAACCTAGGTCTCTCCATACAAACTTTGGGACCCCCGTTTCATCCCTTTAGGGGGTGAATTTGAAAAATCCTCTCTTAGTCATAAAATGAAACCTTGTGTCACGTTCCTAGTCCCAGTAGTTTCGGCTGTGCGCGATATGTCAGTCAGTCAGTTTCTCCTTATATTTAGAAGTATAACTACAGATAATGACAGGTCTGCAGCTTGACCTCCGGACGGTGAGGGTCACGCCTTGTACCCAAGACGCACCGTCACTGTTGCGCTACGTTATTATGTTCAGATGCGTATGCAATACTGTTGAGTGCAAATCGAGAATGTCTTGATCAACCTCAATCTTTTGTCCGAAACAGTCATAGATCTATACCTACATATAAAAATGAATAGCTGTTCGTTGGTTTTGAAATATTCGAGATAGTCCAGGGAAGGTTTAAACGGTGAGAAAAAACGGAAAAAATAACGAAAAAAAAAAATTGGACAACAACGCCATCTCTAATTAAAATGTCATTATAAAACGTATTATGCCGTTCTGGTAATGCCAGTAGATGGCGTTATCCTTACTATTAGGCGGTACGAAAACCGCCGGGTCAGCAAATGTGTCCAACACGCCACTGTCACGACTACGTGACAGACTTAAATGTTGATAAATCTTTTAAGAAAGTTTTTTTTTTTGTGTTCCAACCCGTTTATTGTCAAAGAGAGCATAGTTTAAAAGTTTGTCGTTTCATCCAACGCAATGTTTGATAAATAGAAGCGCACTAGTTTATTATGAGCCTATTCACTCTAGCCTTGAAGACACCTAAATTATAATCGGACGGGAAGACCGGTGCAGGCAAATTGTTCCAGTCCTTCGATGTACGCGGTATAAAACGACGAGGCGAAACGCTTAGTCCGGACCGTAGAGGTGTTAACAACGTAAGGGTATATCGGGTTGTCTGATGGTAGAAAGGTGATGGCGGAATCAAGTCATGTAATACCCGCGCACACTCTTCAAAATGAATGTAAAATACCGAAAGGCTGGTTATCCTACGCCTGGTGCTCCAGGCTTTGTAGATTAGACTTAACGAAACATGGATCACCAATTAGCCTCTTCGCACGCCTCTCCACTGAATCCAAAGCCGCTAGATGGCATTTTGCTGCACCAGCCCATGTGTGGCTGCAGTACTCCACACACGATCGGACGTTTGCTTTGTATAACATTAGAAGCTGTCCCGGTGTGAAGTACCGCCGGACCTTTGCAAGAACGCCGAGTTTCCTAGTAGTTTTGTTGACATCTGAAAACCCTGTTCCTACTTTGCCTTCGTTCTAGGGCACTGGGGTTCTCTTTCGCACTACCTAAGGCCCCAGTAGGCTTCGACCCTGCTGAGCCCCTACGATTTGCTGACATCTCCTGAGGCGACCTCAAGCCTACGCCTACGGTGGCTGGTAATCGGGATCGGGGTCCCGGTGGCTGAGGCGTGAAGAAGTCCGTTCACTCACGCGTGCGGCTGCCTCCTTCGCTAGCATTACTCAAACGCGGAGGCGACCGCCTGCCATTCCTCCTCGCTCCGTACCATGGCCTGTACCAGGGCCCACTGCGAGAGGTTAGTAGCTACCTTGGCTTTGGACTCGATGAACCGTGCTAGTTTTTAACCGACTTCAAAAAGGAGGAGATTATAATGTTCGGTTGAATGTATGTTTTTTATTTTTATTTTTTATGTATGTTCACCGATTTCTCGGTCAATTGTGGACCGATTTTGAAATTTTTTTGTTTTGATTGGAAGGTTATACTTCCGAGTTGGTCCCATAGAAATATTGTTATGATCTGATCATGAACTTCGAAGATATGGAACAGAACTCCTCATAGGATCACAGCAGAACCGTCGTAACAAGTAAAATTGCTTTGTTTATACGTGTAGTCGATGACTGACTGAAAGTAGAGGGGGAATATATCGAACTGATCTGATGATGAAGCCTGAAGTTAGGCACCGGAACTCTGTAATAAATTAATGTAATCTAACCGTGTTTGGGATTATTAGAATTGTCATGAGATGCACTCTGGCTATAAGGTATTTAAGTTTGGCTGAGGGGTACTTTTTAGTGGTGGTACCATAACTAAAAAGTGTAAAATAAAAAACTTTTTACAAAAAAAATACAACCGACTTCAAAGTAAAAAAAAAACACTGAAAAGTGCAAAATAACTTTAATTTCGGAAGTCGGTGTTAAATAACGAAGAGACAAAACTATTATAGAAACACCGACTTCCGAAATTAAAGTTATTTTGCACTTTTCAGTGTTTTTTTTTTACTTTGAAGTCGGTTGTATTTTTTTTTGTAAAAAGTTTTTTTCTTTTAAAGCTTTGCAAATTATTTCGTCCAGACGCCGACATATTTGGCCTGTTTTCAACAAGTCTGGTTTTTGGCGAGAGTACTTATATAAATATATAAACTACTGGTTCTACAAAACAGTTAGCCGTTCGATTTTCACCCGAAATCAGTTCACGAAAGTTGTTTTTTTAAGTGCTAAAGAACTTGTTTCCTGTCCTTTTTCGAAGGGTCTTATTGGTACTTTCCAAACCGCAGTTTATGTAATATTCAGAGTTCGAATTATTGAGAGTTACATATTTACTTGAAGTTCTTGGGAGGAAGTAGTATAGAGTTGATAATACCTAAGTTCGAAATATGGTTGAAGTTTTGTTACTATTTTGGTGTACAATAAAGTATATTTTATTCTATTCTATTCTATAGAGAGTATATTTACTTGAAGTTCTTGGGAGGAAGTACTTAACATAGAGTTGATAATACCTCCTCTAAAAATCCGAAATAAAATCTTCAAAAGAAAACTTAATTTCTTCTGCTTCCTTCTTCTTGTCTCATCATACCAAGGGAGCATGCACATAATCATCATTTCAGCCGAAAGACGTCCACTGTTGGACATAGGCCACCCCCAAGTGTCGCCACAATGAACGGTCCTGCGAGTCTCGCATCCATCGGATTCCCGCAACCTTTACCAGGTCATCGGTCCACCTTGTAGGAGGCCTTCCAACGTCTTCTGGTACGCGGTCGCCACTCCTGAACCTTTCGGCCCCAACGTGGCAATGGGCAGGGCACATTGCTCGCAGAACAAACGGAACATGCACCCGGGATAAAAAAAAGTATCTATGTGCTACTCCAGGACATGGTCTAACCGTATGCGAAATTTCATCCTAATCCGTTCAGCCGTTTCGAACGTACACACACACACATACATAAAAACTTTCTCTAATATTAATGCGGAAAGGTTTTAAATATTTTTGCTATTCTTCTTTAGAAAAGGCGGAATGAAGATTAATGATAATTTTATTGTTCGTTACGTCATTAGAATAATTAAATATGTACTCAAAAACGGGATTTTCGGAATCATTCATTCGACAAAACAGGTTTTTTTTAGATATATTACTTAATGTACTTTTTGCTTATTATTATATTTAAGATTTAAGAATTATAATAAATTGTTGTGAATTGAATGAAATAAAACTATTTATGTAAATTAAAAGGAATTAAAAATAATTGAATTGAATTATATACTATACTAGCTTTTGCCCGCGGCTTCGCTCCCGTCATCTGACTACTCTACCCGAATCTACCCTGCCCTACCTACCCTACTCTACTCGCCACCATGGGACCTGGTGGCAACAGGCCTTGCACGCATGCACGATCTGCGCGTGGAGATGCAACGTCGGGGCGAAACTCCGCTGCCACGACAAGTTGCGGCATGGCGGACAGAGCTCCGGCGGGGTCTCATGGTGGAATGGCGACAGCGACTATCGCAACCCAGTGCTGGGCACGCCATAATTATGGCGGTAATTCCCCTCTTTGAGGAGTGGCTGGAAAGGCAACACGGCGTCCTTACCTACCGCATGACGCAGGTCCTCACCGGACATGGTAAGTTCGGGAGGTTCCTGCACCGGATTCGTGCGGAAGAAACGCCCGGGTGTCACCATTGTGCGGACCACCCGGAGGACACGGTGGAGCACACGGTGGAGGTTTGTCCCGCTTGGGCAGAGCAACGCCGTGTCCTCGTGGGGGCGATCGGCGGCGGCGATCTCTCGCGCCGGGCCTTGGTACAGGCCATGGTCCGAAGCGAGGAGGAGTGGCAGGCGGTTGCCTCCTTCTGCGAAGCAGTAATGCTAGCAAAGGAGGCGGCCGATCGCGTGAGGCAACGGTCCTCACGCCCCAATCGCCGCCGGGATTCCGATCCCGATTTCCGGCCATCGTAGGCGCAGGCTTGCGGACGGCGAGCAATGGGTGGCTCGCCGTCCGACCGTCCGGTAACCGTCCGGACCGAGCCCAAGTCGTCGACGGCGCGTGCTGTTCCACGCGCGCCTCAAGGAGATGTCAGCAACTGTAGGGGCCTAGCAGGGTCGAAGCCTACTGGGGCCAAGGGTCTGATTCTGAAAGGAAGACTCGGCCCTGGTACGAAAGGCAACGAAGGAACAGGAGTGGGTTTTTAGTCAGTAAAAGTCTGACACTATCTCCCGCCCCGCCCAAGGGTGGGGGATGTCATAAGATGATTTTCCCACCGAAAAAAAAAAAAAAAAAAAAAAAAAAAAAAAAAAACCCTACTCTACTCCACTCTACCCTACTCTACCCTACAAGTTTCAATTTGACAGTAAAATCCCCATTAACAAAATGATCCTCCATTTATTGAATTCATTTGTTACAAAAAATTTGATAAATGAAGAACCGCTCGACTAATTTTCTGCAAACTTCACATAAACCATCTACTAAATAGTCCGAACAAAGCCTAAACATTTGGTTTGGATAGGTGAGCCCGTTCTTGAGTTATAAAATTACAACGAAAAGTGGCATTGATTTTTATATTTATAGATAGATTAATTATGATTATAGAAATTAGTTTGTTATACATGAAGCTTTCGCAGAAGGCACTGTATTCTGTAAACTCTAACCACAGCCCTTCACTTCTTAACCGACTTCAAAAAGGAGGAGGTTCTATATTCGGCTGAATACTATGCTATTGCTATGTTGTTGCTATTTTATTCAAATGTCAAGATGTGGACACTGGAGTGGGTTACACGTTTGTGCATCTAGTTTTAAGGATGTTTTTTTGTATTTTCTCTAGTATGTAAGTAACTGTTTTTTGTCACCAATAAAAAAAAAGAAGATAGGTCCACGCTTAACTATCACACCTGCCCCCCTAGCCAAGTTACGACCGTTTCGTTTCGATTCTCCTGCGTCGAACGCCTCGAGTAGACCACGCCTCCGATTCCTTTGTTCTGACCACGTGACTGAGCGTTGAGATGTCGTCAGAACAAAGGAATCGGAGGCGTGGCCTACTCGAGGCGTTCGACGCAAGAGAATCGAAACGAAACGGTCGTAACTTGGCTAGGGGGCTGATAGTAAGTGACGATGTGGTCGACGATGGAGCACGCTTGCCTACCCTACTCTTGATTTAAAGACTCCCCAGGTAGTAGCTATCAGGAAACACAGGCTCAGGTAGAGAATTCCACTCCTTAGCTGTAAGCACAATGAATATTGTGTTCTCAAAACGTTTTATGAGTATGGGTAGTTTATTTGAATTATAAAATCATCCAATGAATTCTATCGCTCTAAGGTAAAGCGAGAGGGCGTGTCAGAATTTTACAGACTAAAACCCATCTTCTTTATGTTCCAGAACGAACCTTTCAAAAATTCCCCGTGGCCCCAGCGGGCATCGACCCTACTGATTCCCTACTGTTTTACAGCCTTTGTGGAGCGCGTAAAGTACCAAAGCAATTTTGTCCTGAATTATAAAATCATCCAATGAATTCTATCGCTCTGAGGTAAAGCGAGAGGGCGTGTCAGAATTTTACAGACTAAAACCCATCTTCTTTATGTTCCAGAACGAACCTTTCAAAAATTCCCCGTGGCCCCAGCGGGCATCGACCCTACTGATTCCCTACTGTTTTACAGCCTTTGTGGAGCGCGTAAAGTACCAAAGCAATTTTGTCCAAAGATACCTTAGTCCTTGCTATTTCAAGACGAGCATACGATTTCATGTCTTCAAAATTAAATCATGCCGACACTGGTCACAGTATAAACAAGAGCATTCTCCAACAAACTCAGGTCAAAGGAAGCATCATTCCATTCATCCCAAATAGTTCCGTTCGACACAAAACTGTGGGTTCTCGGAGAACGCCACCCTCAAATAGTTGACGAGAGGCTGAGAGGGGCGGTCGATGACCCCGCATGTTTTCGGGAACCCAAGTTTACCCAAGAACCCATCAACAACCTTTTATCACACCTATTTTCATTGACATAAGGTGTAATTTCGCACGTCTCAAAGTACGAGATCGGTAGCGTTTCGCATAAAAACTAGCCGTTGTAATTTCAACCATATTTCATAGCCAATAAGATGCTGTTCTTATGATAATCGCGTGTGAATAATGAAAAATCATACTTTATTGTCCGATACCGTCGATGCAAAAAATGTCATAAAAATCAAAAAATAAAGTTCACTTTCGAGTGACTGGCCGCTAAGAGTTTGCGGTCTGTGACAAAGTTTGACATAAATACGAAATTCGTGGATGCTCGCCGTCTCCGTCACTCCTAGGGTGGTTTATGGTGTGGGAGCGAGACGGGAACACAAATGGCGTTGCGAACAAAACAGCAGAGGTTTCTTTTTGTCTGATTTTGTATGGAATAAGAAACGTGGGGGACTTTTCAAACTTGTGAACACCATACGAATGCGGCGTTGCGTAAGTAAACTGCGAAGGCCTTCTTAAAACTACGCATTATTTACGAAGGGCTAGTCATCATCGTCATTTCAGCCGAAAGGCGTCCACTTTTGGACATAGGCCTCCCCAAGTGTCGCCATAATGACCGGTCCTGTGCGTCTCGCATCCATCGGATTCCCGCAACCCTTACCAGGTCATCGGACCACCTTGTGGGAGGCCTTCCAACGCTGCGTCTTCCGGTGCGCGGTCGCCACTCCAAAACCTTTCATCCCCATCGACCATCTGTTCTGGAGCAATGTGCACTTAAATTTGGCGATTCTTCGGCCTATGGCGGTAACCTTGGTTCTCCTGCGCATATCTTCATTTCTGAAGGGTTATTATGGCTAAAATAATAAGCAGACAGGGTCGACCTAACTGACTGGTTGGTCTAGTGATTAGTGGCCGTGTCTGCTATGCCGAAGGTTGTGGGTTTGATTCCTACCCAGGACAAATGTTTGTGTGATGAGCACGATCATTTGTTCTGTGTCTGGGTGTAATAATAAAAAAATATATATAATAAGTATGTCTAGTACTCATAGCACAAGCTCTGCTTAGTTTGGGACTAGATGGCGTTATGAGATAGTTGTGGAATACTAAATTAAGTAAGTACATACTTATACATATATATTATAATATATGTGAAGACGCATCAGAAGGCTCAAAGTCACCCAAAGGGCAATGGAAAGGGCTATGCTCGGAGTTTCCTTGCGCGATCGAATCAGAAATGAAGATATCCGCAGGAGAACCAAGGTTGCCGACATAGCACGAAGAATCGCCAAACTTAAGTGGCAATAGGCGGGCACATTGCTCGCAGAACAGATGGACGTTGGGGCCGAAAAGTTCTGGAGTGACGACCGCGTACCGGAAGACGCAGTGTTGGAAGGCCCCCTACAAGGTGGACCGATGACCTGGTGAAGGTTGCGGGAATCCGATGGATGCGAGACGCACAGGACCGTTCATTGTGGCGACATTTGGGGAGGCCTATGTCCAGCAGAGGACGTCTATCGGCTAAAATGACGATGATGTTGATTATAATATATCAACAAAACACGTTTCATCACCAGACTTCCGCGTCAACAATATCAAAACAAAAAAAATATATAATGACCTAATCAAACACTGTTTATCAAATTCTCATTGATAACGAACGCGTGTCTATGTTTTTATTCTTGTCCGAGTTCAAGAATCTTGATTAATAAAAACAAATGGAAGTCCAACTATGACGGTATCTGCTACCTGACTGACCTTCAGACTGGAAAGGTTCTGTTGAATAAATATTCACTGATATTATTGGTTGAGGTAGCCAAGTGTGTTTCATAGCTCGAGAGGTGATTCGATACATAAGTATAGCATGTTTCTAAAGCTGAGACTCGGTCCTCCTCTCTAGGAGAGGGAATGGACATGGTGGACATCCCATCCCATTATAAGTTTACTACCACAAAGGTGGCGTGATATTGTGTGCATATTATGACTAATACCTCTTTCAACTTTTTGAATCATTATAACTCAAAAACGGTGGCTCTTAGGAAAAAAAGTATTTAGACATTTTTGTAGATAATTATCTGATCTACAATTTTATAATAAAACTTAGTTTTGCTGAAAATCGCGAAAATCTCGTTTTTGTGACCTTTGACCCCAAGTATTTTTTTTCCAGGTGTCGGATCGATGAGGACATTTTAGATTTCATTTATAATGGGTGTTTTGAACAATCCTACCAATTTTCAGCTGGTTGCGAATTATTGTAACATCGGATGTCAAAATTGACCGGACTATTTTAGTCATTTTAATTAGAATTTGTCCGTTAAATTGAAAAGTGCAAAACAACTTTAATTTCGGAAGTCGGTGTTTCTATAATAGTTTTGTCTCTTCGTTATTCAACACTGACTTCCGAAATTAAAGTTATTTTGCACTTTGCGCTACCCCTCATCCAAAATTAAATACCTTATAGCCAGAGTGCATCTCATGACAATTCTAATAATCCCAAACACGGTTAGATTACATTAATTTATTATAGAGTTCCGGTGCCTAACTTCAGGCTTCATCATTAGATCAGTTCGATATATTCCCCCTCTTCTTTCAGTCAGTCATCGATTACACGTATAAACAAAGCAATTTTACTTGTTACGACGGTTCTGCTGTGATCTTATGAGGAGTTCTGTTCCATACTCGAAGTTCATGATCAGATCATAACAATATTTCTATGGGACCAATTCGGAAGCATAACATTTCAATCAAAAAAAACAAAATTTCAAAATCGGTCCACAATTGACCGAGAAGTCGGTGAACATACATAAAAAGAATACATTCAGCCGAACATAGAACCTCCTCCTTTTTGAAGTCGGTTAAAAATAATGGAGCTGTTGAATTTTTTAGCATTATCGGGATTGACCCCTCTTATGGAAAGTCCATCTGTCGTTTCTACGCTGTATAGTCTCTGCTGATACGACGAAGCGATCCAGCGATTTCAGCATCATATCATAGACAGTCGCGTGCCTCAGAACCATCATCATCTTCCTGCCCTTGTCCCGTGTTATTTGGGGTCGGCGCAACACGTTTTTTTCTTCCATTCTGCCCTGTCACTCGTCATGCTATCACTAACTTCCTTTTCGCGTGCCTCAGAACCACCAGCCATATTTGTTATCGCCCGTCCCGATACCGGTCGCACTCAATATGTTCTTTATGGCGCATGTTATCAGGAACACACCTGAGATAATAGCGATAAACAGGCGATGGGAGACACTCGTATACTTTGCACCTCGAACGAGAACATTCGTGCCTGACGCTGTTTGCAACTGAACCTTACTGAGAATGTACGGATGCTAATCAGTTCATTTATTTATTTTTTAACTAGCTTTTTCGTACATCAAATATAGCCTATGTCAGTCAGGAATAAAGCAGCTTTCTATTGGTTAAAAAAATTTAGCAATCGTACTAGTACTTTCAGAGATTACTTCCTACAAAAAAAAAGCAAACTTTACCTCTTTATAATAATAGTGTAGAAGTGTAGATATACTTACTCGAAAACCCGCTCTTATCCCTGCCTCTTTTAGGCACGCAATTTTCTGTTTTTCACACTAGTGCTGAAAAGTGCGTGACCTCACCTTCGCCACAATTTATTATATTTATCGTATCAGGCTGGGCGCTAAGCGACCACCACTAGACGCGCGGCTCGTGATTTATATCTTCGCAAGTGTACCTATTGAAAAACGTCCTTTGATACACGTAGAAATTTGTCACTTCAGCACTCGGCTCCATAATACCCTCGCCTACGGCTCGGGCATGACAAACTTTTTCCACTTATATCAAAATGTACTATTTCATGCGAAAACCGTACATAATTTATTTTTTTGCGCCCCACCTTGACTTTCATGTCCTTATGGCCGCTATGAAAAACAGTTTGAGCACCACTGCTCAAGCCCAACAAACCAGTCACTCCAACCCTCTCTCCTCTTTATAAATAGCCACAGCACAGCGTGTTTCAAATGCAGAACATCGCAAGTGTCCAACTGCAGTGAAACGTCCAGTTTCTAGTTCATTTACACGTTACCATCAGCGTGTAATATGTAATTATAGACAAGTGTACACGCTGTTTGGATCGTATGAACAGTCTAACATGACTGTATTTAGTTTCTTTGTTATAAATTTTTAAGAATTTGACAACCTTGTTTCCTGATAGCTACAACCTGGAGATCTTTAAGTCAAGAATGAATAGGTTACTTCTAGGCAAGCGTGCGCGTTATTTTGCACTTGTCAGTGTTTTTTAAAGTACCCCTCAGCCAAACTTAAATACCTTGTAGCTAGAGTGCATCTCATGACAATTCTAATAATCCCAAACACGGTTAGACTACATTAATTTATTACAGAGTTCCAGTGCCTAACTTCAGGCTTCATCATCAGATCAGTTCGATATATTCCCTATACTTCTTTCAGTCAGTCATCGACTACACGTATAAACAAAGCAATGTTACTTGATAGGACGGTTCTGCTGTGATCCTATGAGGAGTTCTGTTCCATATCTTCGAAGTTCAACAGACCATAACAATATTTCAATGGGACCAACTCGGAAGTATAACCTTTCAATCAAAAAGAAAATAATTACAAAATCGGTCCACAATATTGACCGAGAAATCGGTGAATATATAAAAAAACAAATACATTCAGCCGAACATAGAACCTCCTCCTTTTTGAAGTCGGTTAAAAACAGTTTTTTCAGTGTGACTGTGTACTGTTGGACGAAGATCTAGCAGATACCTATGCGAAAGTGTAAAGTCCCACAAACCTCCGTTGAAAAGGAATGGTCCTCGGTCCAGATGAGTGTTGTCTGTTGGAATATAACAAAAACAAATCTATCCTACTTCAACACTATGGCCTTTCTCTTTCTAACCAATAAATATTGTTTTTAATTGGTCTGAGCCCCTCGTCAGCACTTGACTGAAATCCCTAGTATGGTTACAGTTACTGTATTCTTTTAGCCTTTCTTTTGAAGCACACGTCTCACGCAATATTACTGAAACACACCTTCCAATATAAAGTAAAAGATTAATAAATAGTTATTATTCAAATCCTTACAACCGTGTTTGCTTTGGTGTCCACCTATTAACCCCAACATGGTTCGGACAACTGCGCGACAGTTGATACCGGGCTATTGTATAGGCTATATTATATTACGCTACCACCCACGCCACGGAAGCGGAAAAGTGGTCACTTTTTTTTAGCGGTCGGCACCGTATCACCAAACTACAAGTTGGTCAGGACTCCTAAGCGAGGAATCTTCTCCCTCTACGCGACGTGTCCAAGAGTACAATTCTACAAATAATAACTTAGAATCGCTTAGAATGAACTTGAAACAAATGGCTCTAAGTCAGTAGGTACAAACATGAAACAAGTAGATCACGAGCTCGCGAAGGTCGAGCCTTGAAGGTCGCATAGTTTTGCAAGACATTGGCCGATGGGTGTTGAATTTACTTGATTAGTCTTTATTGTGTGAAGTATTTGTGTTATGTGGCGGTAAAGAAAACCTTTGCGAATTGAAAGTAAACAGAAAAAATAACTAACTTGTTTTTTTAGAACACCAGAAGTAACATTCAGGTTATTTTCTATTATTTATTTATTTATTTATTTATTTAAACTTTATGTACAGTAGTGGTACATAGGCGGACTTAATGCAACAAGGCATTCTCTACCAGTCAACCTTTGGGTTAAAAGAGACAACACTGTGGTAGGTGTGCACAATAAATAAATAACAGATAAATATCAAATGAAAAGTAGTATCAATAAATTAAGTTACAATAATAAAATACTTATATACGCTAATATTATAAACTAATAAATACATTATATCTAGGAGAACTTAAAAATAACAATTATGACGAAGACCAAACTAAGGTTGAGAGGACTTCAAGTAGTAGTTCCGAATTTTACGCTTGAAGGAAAATTTACTTTCAGCTTTTTTGATGTCAAGGGGAAGCACATTCCAGAGTTTTATGGTATTATCTAGTATTCCATTTATTTTATATAGAGGAAGTTTGAAAGTGGCGCCAATTACTGAAAAGTTGAAAGGGAATCGTTTGTCTCGGTATGGTCATGTGAAGAGGTGGGATGAAATGACTGTTACTAAGAGTTATGAGTTTACATGTGAATGGATGGAGAGGGAGCGGGAGGCCAAAGAAAAGATGGATTGATTGTGTGAGGAGTGATATGAAAGAAAAGGGAGTTAGTGATAGCGTGACGGGTAACAGCCTGACAGCCGGGTAACAGCCTGACTTGTTTCAACTGCCCAATGCGAGTCTTCTCAGATGTTGGTCACACCTGATGGTAAGCGATGATGTGGAGCGATGATGGAGCATGCTTGCCTAGAAGTAACGTATTCACTCTCGACTTAAAGACCTTCAGATTGTAGCCATCAGGAAACACAAACTCCGGCAGGAAATTCCACGCCTTAGCTGTACGCAAAACGAATGTGTTCTCAAAAGATTTTGTGTGTATGGAATGTCCACTATGTACCGGTGGCTCGTCACCGTACGTCTGGTAATCTGATGATGGAACGGGCACGGGCGGAACTGGGGCCTAACCATGACCGAGCGAGAAAAAGGGATGGAGCACCACTTAAATATTTATTTTGTTTTTAGTATGAGCGTGTATTGAACTCGCGCCTCATGGCATACCTGGAAGGTAACGATCTCCTCAGTGACCGACAGTACGGATTTCGCCACAATCGGTCTACTGGGGACCTACTAGTGTATGCCACTCACATGTGGGGCGAGGCCCTCGAGAAGAATGGAGAAGCGATTGCTGTCTCCTTAGACGTCTCGAAGGCCTTCGACAGGGTATGGCACGCCAGCCTTCTGAGTAAGCTTCCAGCGTACGGCATTTCCCCTGGTCTGATTAACTGGGTAAAAGACTTCCTGAGTGAACGGTCTCTCCGAGTTGTTGTCGATGGATGCTCATCAGAGCCCATGTCCACTAATGCCGGAGTTCCTCTGGGGTCAGTTCTCTCTGCAACTCTTTTCCTGCTGCATATTAACGATCTGCTGATGCCCGGTATCTATGGGTATGCAGATGATAGCACAGTTGTAGAGAGATACCTTCCAGGTGCTCGGGCTAGTAAGGAACTAATCCGGTCCGAACGAGAGGCTATGGTGGAGCGTACGAATGTCTCACTTCAGGCAGTCTTTAAGTGGGGCGAAACCAATCTAGTTGAATTCAACGCCGCCAAAACACAAGCGTGTCTGTTCACCGCCAAAAGGAGCCCGTTCACCTTGGCTCCTGCTTTTCGGAATGTATCCCTGGAGTGCACCGACCGCCTTCAGCTCTTGGGAGTTGAAATCTCCTCAGACCTCAATTTTGGGCGGTTCATTGAGTCCAAAGCCAAGGTAGCTGCTAGAAAACTAGGCGTTCTTGCAAAGGTCCGACGGTACTTCACACCGGGACAGCTTCTAATGTTATACAAAGCACAGGTTCGATCGTGTGTGGAGTACTGCAGTCACATATGGGCTGGTGCTGCAAAATGCCATCTAGCAGCTTTGGACTCAATGGAAAGGCGTGCGAAAAGGCTAATTGGGGATCCTGATTTGGTTAAGTCCAGTCTACAAAGCCTCGAGCACAGGCGCAGGGTAGCCAGCCTATCGGTATTTTACAGGTTGCATTTTGGAGAGTGTGCGCAGGAATTGCATGACTTGATTCCGCCATCTCCTTTCTATCATCGGACAACCCGACGTACGGCGAGTATCCACCCTTACGTTGTTGAAACTTCAACGGTCCGGACTAAGCGTTTCGCTTCGTCGTTTATACCGCGTACATCGAAGGACTGGAACAATTTGCCTGCTGCGATCTTCCCGTCCAACTATAATTTAGGTGTCTTCAAGGCTAGAGTGAATAGGCTCTTGATAAACTAGTGCGCCTCACCATCAATGATTGCATCACTGCTTACCATCAGGTGGGATCGCAGTCAAGCGCTGGTTTATATCAATTAAAAAAAAAAAAAAAAAAAATAGTATTTATTATTATAACGGCAACAGAAATACATTATCTGTGAAAATTTCTACTGTATAGCTATCACGGTTTATGAGATACAGCGTGATAACAGACGGACAGACAAACGGACGAACAGCGGAACCTTAGTAATAAGGTCCCGTTTTAAAACACTTATAAAAACACAGCTCTGCAAACTTCGTGAGAGATACAAGCGTGATGTTAAATACAACACCGATTTCAAATCGCCATCTTGTTTTCCCGCCGCTACTTCCATAGATTACGAACTCGCAACTTTATAAAACGCAAAGCAACATAGCATACAGCCAATACGTGTATGACGTAACAACTCAAACCAAAGTGTGTTCAATACAACACGAGTACAACGCCACGCGACGACGCTCGCACGTGTGAACTTTGCACATGTGTGTCTCTGTTTGTAAACTTACACACACGTATGTAATACACCTACGTATAGATAACACACATGTATAGAAACGTCTGTAGTCTAGTACACAACAAGTTTCTGTTGCGTTTATATTTAGATTTCGAACTGTTGTTAAGTTACTTGGTGCGTTGTAGTGAATCTGTAGTTCTGACGTCATATTCACGTTCAGTGTGACTGTGATGTTACGAGTATGTGATTTCTTTGTTGCAATATATATATATATATAAAGAGCGATAGTATTGTAATCTTGATTGTCACCATTTTACTGGCTGGCGAGCTGCAATGTCGAGTTTTCTAAGGGACAATGACCTAATAAGACACTCGCTGGAAAGCAATGTTATTTATTATTTATTTATTTAAACTTCATGTACAATAGTGGTACATAGGCGGACTTAATGCAACAAGGCATTATCTACCAGTCAATCTTTGGACTAAAAAAGACAACACTGTGGTAGGTTTGCACAATAAACAAATAACAGATACTTCAAAGAGAAAAAAAAAATAGTTATTTATAATAATAATATACACAAAATTATAAACTAATAAATACTATGAAAAATATCAAATAATTAAGAGAACTTAAGAATAATTCTGACGAAGACCGAACTAAGGTTGAGAGGACTTCAAGTAGTAGTTCCGAATTTTACGCATGAAGGAAAATTTACTTTCAGCTTTGCTTGCTTTTGTTTTGCTTTTTTAAAACTTTGCCCCACACTACACTAGGAGTAACTTCTTTATCATGAGTGCGTTCACAAACAGTAAACTGACATACACAGACCCGGAACACTTACATACAAACATATGTTCCGTGCGAGAATCGAACACGTGACAGACAGGCAGCAGTTAATCGCTCAACCACTGCGAAAACAGTGCCGTGTTTGTTGTACAAGGGCTGAATTTCAGCATTGCGTTGGGAGTAGAGAATCCAATCCCGTAAGCGCGGGATTCCGCAAACACGGGATTAAAGACAGACTATAAAAATACATAAACAATACGCCGAAATCAGTGAAAACTGGCTGGAAGACCGCTAAAATTTTAAGCCAGTAAAAGATTACCAAGCCCAGAAATTATGAGGACAAAAACAGACACAAAATTTTGCTTTAAGATGGAGAATCTTTCTAAAAGAAGAAAAAATGCTTACCACAGTGTTGTCTTTTTTAACCCAAAGGTTGACTGGTAGAGAATGCCTTGTTGCATTAAATCCGCCTATGTACCACTACTGTACATGAAGTTTAAATAAATAAATAAAATGGGAAGAAAAATTAATACTCGATGAATATCTTCATACGGCATAGGAGTTGAATTCCCTGCCGGACTCTGTGTTTCCTGCTAATAGCTACAACCTATGGTTATTTAAACCAAGAGTGAATAGGTTACTTCTAGGCAAGCGTGCTCCATCGTAGACCACATCATCGCTTACCATCAGCTGATATAGTGGTCAAACGCGAGCCTATCAATAATAAAAAATCTGTTAGTAATAATAAGCCATGTAGGTAAGCACGTACGAACACGAACATAGCAAACACAAACATCAAATTAAATGTTTGTTCGTATGGACGGTAATTCGAACACGAACGCGAACGTAGTTCGAATTGAATTCGCGCACGACAGTCGTGAACTCTCATAATAGCCATGGCGGCGTCGTTGGAAGTGATAGATAGATTCTTTATTATACACCAAAAATACAAATTATATTAGGAACTAATTAATAGGGTGTCACAATGGGCGGTCTTATCGCTAAAAGCGATTTTTACAGACAACCTTTGGATGGATTTGACAGAGAAGGAGAAAAAAGATACGCAGGTAGTTCGTGGTGTACTAGTGGTCGATTGTGAAGTAACGAATAGTTTTTTGGTGTTCGCATTGATTCATGAAGAACACCGCCCATACAGAAAATACTAATAGGATCTTTACAAACATGTTTGACGAACAGTAGATGTTCGTTAGTGGTACAGACGTGCGAACCAAGTTGTTGCGTATCATGCAACGCAACAAATTTTTTCGTACGTGTGAATCACACACTATAATTTATTGTATCACACCAGCCTCCGCCTACACAAACCATTGACGTTCCTATTCAGTATTTCGCCAACTGCCAATCACTAACCAAGTTTATCACGCACCCAGATATGATGACACGGTATTAATAGTAACTCCACAAGTAGGAAGAGCACGCACAATATTTAAAAACACATTATTGGCTGGCAGTGGTGGCCTTAGGGAGCGGCGAGAATGGCAACCACTCGGAGCCTCGCCCTTGCATTTAATACTTTTAATTTTATCATACCTTTACCTTTCATAAGCATAGCATTACCTTTACCTTTATATTAAAGTTTATATTAATTTATAGTAGGCATTTTTCGCCCACCACACACTCAAAAAGAAAAGTTTATGTTTCCGACAATTTTTAAATGCGTTTGTATGGTTAAAGATTTTTTTTTCAGTGACATGTAAGTGATAAATATATAAAAAACTTTTTACAAAAAAAATACAACCGACTTCAATGTAAAAAAACACTGAAAAGTGCAAAATAACTTTAATTTCGGAAGTCGGTGTTTCTATAATAGTTTTGTCTCTTCGTTATTTAACACCGACTTCCGAAATTAAAGTTATTTTGCACTTTTCAGTGTTTTTTTACATTGAAGTCGGTTGTATTTTTTTTGTAAAAAGTTTTTTATTTTTCACTTTTTAGTTATGGTACCACCACTAAAAAGTACCCCTCAGCCATACTTAAATACCTTATAGCCAGAGTGCATCTTATGACAATTCTAATAATACCAAACACGGTTAGATTAAATTAATTTATTACAGAGTTCCGGTGCCTAATTTCAGGCTTCATCATCAGATCAGTTCGATATATTACCCCTCTTCTTTCAGTCAGTCATCGACTACACGTATAAACAAAGCAATTTTACTTGTTACGATAGTTCTGCTGTGATCCCATGAGGAGTTCTGTTCCATATCTACGAAGTTCATGATCAGATCATAACAATATTTCTATGGGACCAACTTGGAAGCATAACCTTTCAATCAAAAAAAAAATTTTCAAAATCGGTCCACAATTGACCGAGAAATCGGTGAACATACATAAAAAAAAAAAAAAAAAACATACATTCAACCGAACATATAACCTCCTCCTTTTTGAAGTCGGTTAAAAATAATATATAGTAAGACCTGTCATACTGTATGGATCAGAATGTTGGGCTGTGAAAAAGAAGGATGAAAAAAGATTGCACGTAGTGGAGATGAGAATGTTGAGATAGATGTGTGGTGTGACGAGAATGGATAAAGTGAGAAATGAGTATATTAGGGGAAGTTTGAAAGTGGCGCCAGTGACTGAAAAGTTGAAGGGGAATCGTTTGTCTTGGTATGATCATGTGAAGAGGAGAGATGAAACGCATGTTACTAAAAGAGTTATGAGATACATGTGGATGGGTGGAGAGGGAGAGGGAGGACAAAGAAAAGATGGATGGATGAAAGAAAAGGAAGTTATTGATAGCAGGACGGTTGACAGGATAAAATGGAAGAAAAAAAAACGTGTTGCGCCGACCCCAAATAAGACGGGACAAGGGCAGGAAGATGATGATGATATAGTAAGTCAAAGCAATTATTACCCAAACAAAGAGTGTTTCACCTTTTTTGTAAATTTTTGTCGTTTTTTTGAGCATCCCGCTTAAAACATAGGTAAGTCAAAACTGACACTACTTCCACATTAAGCGAAAGTTAAACTAAGTTTTTTACTAGACAGTAAAAAAGTGGTTCGATCACTACTATCTCACTTGGTGTTGTTAAGCAGTGACGTGGTCGACAACGCACGCTTAGCTAGATTCATTCATTCGTGACTACAACTTTCGCTGTTTGAAGCCATTAATAAAAAAGTTTTAAAAAATCTATCTTGTTTTTTAGGGTTGCGTGCACTAAGTGTAAAAACGGGAGTATTACTAAGACTCCGCTGTCCGTCTATCTGTCACCAGGCTGTATCTCATGAACCGTGATAGTCAGACAGTTGAAATTTTCACATACTTATTTATTTAATACTAGCTTTTGCCCGCGGCTTCGCTCCCGTCAACTGACTACTATATCCTACTCTACCCAACTCAAAAAAAAAAGTATCCTATGTCCGTCTCCTGGTTCTAAGCTACCTCCCCACCAACTTTCAGCCAAATCGGTTCAGCCGTTCTTGAGTTATAAATAGTGTAACTAACACGACTTTCTTTTATATATATATTTAGATAGATTAAAAAATAATAATAATATGATATGATGTATTTCTGTTGCCGCTATAACAACAAATACTAAAAACTATACTGAAAACTAAACTATTTAAGTGGGGCTCCAGCAAACTTGTTTTTTTGTTTTTGCCGTATTTTTTGCTATGGACGGTACGGAACACATCGTACGCGAGACCGACTCGCACTTGGCCGATTATTTCACGTTATTTTAATTTCTATATGTATATTGATATTCTGAAGAAAAAAAACGTAAATACTTATCATACTTCAATAACGTGGTATTTTAGTCAATAAAAGTCTGACACGCCCTCTCGCTCCAACCTAGTTCGGGAGAAGTCATTGGATGATTTCACTCGATCTACAGCACTACCAACCTATGCAACGATAGTACCATACCGCTACGCGTTGCCACGCAAGTGATCGGCCGTGCCTGGTCAGTCGGTACAGTCCTCGAAGCCTGGTCAGGGTCAGGTCATTGGCGGTCCACTTGACGAATTGAGAAATACCGCGACCCACTTACAGCCTCCGTCCGTCACAGATGAATACTGATCGGAAATTTGTTTTGCTCGAAAATGTTCAATGGTTCTTAAATCAAGTCCGTTTTGATACGAGTCATTATAGAGGACCAGGAGTTTGGGACATCGTGGTGGTGATGATGCAACGAAGAGACAGAAAAACCCAACACCGCCACACTCCATCACCCCATCAGAACTCTCTTAACCGACTGCGGAACAAGGTTGGCCGCTGTAAAAACAACCTGGCCATATGGGGCTTCCTCGACTCATCTCTAACACAGTGCCAGTGTGGAGCCGCTGCACAGGACATGCGTCACCTGCTATGCTGCCTATCCTGCACAATCACCTGCAGTTTTCAGGACTTCTACGAGGCCTTTAACAGAGCTGTACTGGTTGCCAAATACTGAACAGAAAAAAAATTGTTTGAGTACATCGACACGAAAAGAAGAGCAGACGAAGAGACAGGACCAGAGTACTTAGATTAAAGGGCATTTTATTAGCGACTAGCTTCTGCCAGCGGCTTCGCCCGCGTATAAGTAAGTTGAGAAACTTACTAACAAACTTTGGACCCCCCTTTCATCCCCTTTGGGGGTGAATTTTGGGAAATCCTCACTTAGTGCTCGCCTAGGTCATAAAAGAAAACCTTGTGCAAAATTTCACGCTCCTAATCCAAGTAGTTTCGGCTGTACGTTGATATTGTCAGTCAGTCAGTTTCTCCTTTTATATATATAGATAGCAACTACCACTGCAATGGCAATGGAGAGGGCTATGCTCGGAGTTTCCTTGCGTGATCGAATCAGGAGTGAAGATATCGGCAGGACAACCAAAGTTACCGACATAGCCCGCAAAATCGCCAAACTAAAGGTAGGCAGCACATTGCTCGCAGAACAGATGGTCAACGGGACGGGAAGGTTCTGGAATGGCGGCCTCGCACCAAAAGACAGCGTTGAAAGGTCTTCCACAATTTGGACCGTGCACCTTGTGAAGGTCGCGGGAAACCGATGGATGCGAGACGCACAGGAGCGGTCGTTGTGGCGACGCTTGGGGTAAGCCTATGTCCAGCTTTGGACGTGTCTTGGCTGAAATGATGATGATAAAATTGTTTAAGCGTTTCCCTATCTCATCAATCTATCATTCATTGGGTATTTTTAAGATCTTGTAAAGGCTAAATAATGGATTGTACTCACAACGGCCTTAAAATAATATGCTATCTTTTTAAAGACAAGGATTTTGCCAAAGGCCGTGCTAAAAATAAAATTTTCTACAAGACCACAAACAAGGCAGCAGCAAGCAGTGAAAGCAGTTTGTACAGACATAAGTGCTGGAAATCTACTCACCATCGACCTGACGTAGTTGGCTCTTTTATTTAATGACGTCCACAATAAAAGATTACAAAAAGAGATATCACACCTTTTTCGCGCATTGGGCCGACCACCGCAGGCTTGAGGACGGCGAATAATAGGTAACTCGCCGTCTGAAAAGTACCAAGCCCGGCCCACTAAAGCCAAGGCCGTAAAGAATTATCGTGGCCTTGGGAACACAAAGGGTAACTTAAGAAACACGGATGGGTATTAATCAAATATAAGTCTGACACTCCCTCTAAATCCACAGCCAGAGCGGGAGCAGTTATCTGAAGATTTCTTAGCTTAAAAAAAAAAATGGTTATTAACTCTCTAGCCTATCAATGGTGTAATTTACAAGTCTTTTGGCGCGCAAACTTTGTAGCTATACGAATGTGTGTCAGCACAACCAGAAGTGTTACAAGGTTGTCGTCAGCGCGACGCCTACGAAACCGCCTATGTGTACCGTTCTTATGCCATTGTTCGTAATTATGGCAGCTTAATCAAACTTCATGGTGGGTGGGAGATGGGGGAGCCCATTAATTTCGGTGTCTGCCAAAATGAGGACTTCGAAAATAAGTCCTTAAAACCTAATGATTGAAAAAGCGTTGTCTGAGCTGTTTAGTGCCGTTGGATACGTCTTGTTTTTGATTTGGGACACCATCAAATAACTCCTCGCGCTCTGGGTGGGGCGAGAGGGAGTGTCTTACTTTTACTGACTAAAACCTAGCTGTGTTCCTTCAGATGCCCTTTGTGTCAGTTCCCCAGTAAGTTGCCAAGGTTACGGTGAATCTTTCGAACAATCGACTTTGGAACGGGCGCCCATTGACTATTGAGTGATTCCAGGGAAAGCGGTGGCACAGTGAGGCTCAAGGGAGACCGTTGTAGTCTCCACAGGGACGTGCCCTAACAGGCGTTGCACAGAAGGGGTTCCGGAATGGTCTTTTAAGAGGTAACGGGGTCCCTTCTATGTGCTGATGGTGATCACCATGGTGGGTGAAATCATCCACATGCGGGAAAAAGAACATGCCCGAAGAACTATCTAGGGAGCCCCAACAGCACCCTGAATCCATTATTATACTGGATCCGCAGGGCGTCTAGAGCCTTCCGCGTATAATTAACCCACAGACCGCCCGTGTAGAATGATTGGCAAAAAGCTTTCAATGAAGTAATTTTGACCTCCTTATTACACGAGCAAATCTGTGAGTCAACACGTTGCATCTCACTGCTAGCAGCCTGCGTTCCCGTTCAATGGAGAAGAGTGTTCATGAAGTTTCTTGCACGTTTTTCTCCATAGAGATCTACGCTTTGGAACGTGCAATGTAGCTTCACTTTTTTTTTTGGCCACCGACATTTTGACAATTCAAAAGTGCCTGTAAGTAATTGGTCTATTTGAATTAAACTACCTGATCCTTGTGGTCCCCGGTGAGACAGTTACTATGTACATCGCTCATACGCAGTAAAAGAGTGCCTCAATGCTTCAAACCTCATCATTTTGCCAAAAAACTGATCCGCTACACAAAAAACCTTGCCAAATCCACGAACATGAGTCAGAACGGTCAATTTGCATTGATATAAACTCGCTTTCTTTTTCCGTGTCGGCGCAAAGCGTGTCGGTTTTCGGTTTAACAAAATGTAGTCTGTGTTCAACAATGACTTCGCTCTCAGCTGCTTTGTTGAGCGTTTCCTAATTACAAATTTAAGTGGGGCAGTTGTTGAGAATGGGACAGCAAGTTGGAGCTGTACTGTTAAAGGGGACATTGAGATGACATGTGTAGTTAAGTTGCTGGAATTACATAGTTGCAGTTGCAGGATTGTTCAGAAGAGTTACGTAGTCCTCGCAAAGGGCAACTGTAGGAACACAGGTGGGTTTTATTCCGTTAAAATCTAACTTTCTCTCGCCAAAGACAGGAAAAGGCTAAACAGTAATACACAAACAAGTTTGTTTGAACGCACTAATCTCAGTAACCACTGGTTCGAATTGAAAATCTTTTAGTGTTGGATGGCCCATTTATGCAGGAAGGCTATAATATAACATCATGCTATGACCCATGCAAAACCGCGGGACACAGTTAGTTAAACATACCAAGCTAAGAAAAATAATTCACATTCGTTGCAAGGTCGAAAATTGCATGAGAAAAAAAGACGATCGAGTTAATTGGCGTGCTAGGCTTGGTTATTACAGTGGATTACTAAACGATGCAAGTTTCAGAGGTAGATTTTAGAGTTTTCGGGCCTTGGTACAGGTCATGGTCCGGAGCGAGGAGTAGCAGGCAGTCGCCTCCTTCTGTGAATCAGTAATGCTAGCAAAGGAAGAGGCCGCACACGTGAGGCAACGGTCCTCCTGCCCCAACCACCGCACCGCCGGGATTCCGATCCCGATTATCGGCCACCGTAGGCGCGGGCTTGCGGACGGCGAGCAATGGGTAGCTCGCCGTCCGACCGTCCGGTAACCGTCCGGATCGAGCCCTAGTCGTCGGCGTCAGGAGCAGGGTCAAAGCCTACTGGGTCCAAGGGTCTGCTTCTGAAAGGAAGACTCGGCCCTGGTACGAAGGAACAGGAGTGGGTTTTTAGTCAATAAAAGTCTGACACTATCTCACGCTTCGCCCAAGAGCGCGGATGTCATTAGATGATTTTACCACCGAAAAAAAAGGTAGATTTTAGAATTTAAATCATCATCATTACAGCTCAAAGGTTTCCACTGCTGGATACAGGCCTCCCCCAAGTGTCGCCACTTTAACCGGTCCTGGCGTCTCGCATCCCTCGGATTCCACCTTTTGGGAGGCCTTCCAATGCTGCGTCTTCCGGTACGCGGTGGCCACTGCAAAACCTTACGGCCCCATTTATCAACTCATTACGAAATTCCGTGACACGGAGGTGTGTTCAGGAAGTCGGCAACAAATGCAAGACCTTAAAAACTGCTGATAAAAACAAAGCCTTTACTATGCAATCAAGATTGTGGTGCTGAAGGTGAGTGACGTCGTATTGAGTAAAGAAATGACTGGTAATGTCGACTCAAGGAGATTTAGAATGGGTGCTGAACAAATTGTTGGATCTTCAAGGTTGAGTCATAAGTCAATGAAGGCAGAAATTAAGTGATTATCTTATTTAACTACTAGCTAAGAGGCTAATTGGTGATCCAGATTTAGCATAGCATAGCATAGTCGGCCTTATAATGTTCCCACTGCTGGGACTCAGGCCTCCTCTCTAGGAGAGGGAATGGGCCGTTATCCACCACGCGGGCCCAGTGCAGGTTGGTGAATGTCACATATCTTCGAATTTTTGGTTCTAGGACATGCCGGTTTCCTCACGATGTTTTCCTTCACCGTTTTGAGAGCAGTGGTGATGAAATAAAATACACAAAGTAATGCGCCTGGCTGGGTTTGAACCCGCGACCTACAACTCGGTAAGTCGGGGCCGTTACCACTCGGCCACCACTGCTCTATCTCTCTCCAGGTTTTGTAAATTGGTCTTAACTAAATCTATGATCCAGATTTAGTTAAGACCAATTTACAAAACCTGGAGCACAGGTGTAGGTTAGCCTTTCGGTATTTTACAGGATGCATTTTGGAGTGTGCGCAGGAATCACATGACTTGATTCCGCCATCACCCTTCTACCATCGGACCACTCGACGTACGGCGAGTGCTCTACGGTCCGGACAAAGCATATCGCCTCGTTGTTTATACCCCGCGTACATCGAAGGATTGGAACAATTTGCCTGCTGCGGTTTTCCCATCCGATTATAATTCAGGTGTCTTCAAAGCTAGAGTGAATAGACTCATAATAAACTATTGCGATTCACCATCAACGATTGCTGCTTACCATAAGGTGGTATCGCAGTCAAGCACTGGTTTATTATATATGAAATACGATCGGGCTGGTCACATTAGTCGCAAGCATGGTGACCTCTGGGAAAAAATCTCCACGCAACGAGTGCCAGGAGATGTACAGCCTATGAATTGATGAAGGGATGACTCGGACGCGCACAATGCTGATTCTTCGGTCTGGAAAGATAATGGGGAGACCTTAGCCTAGCAGTGGGAAAATTAAGATAAAAAAAAAACTGGGTAAGTGCTAGTCGGACTCGCGCACTGAGGGTTCCGTACAAACTTGAAAGGCAAATTGCGGTTTACGATTTATGACGTATTAAAAAAAAACTACTTACTAGATCTCGTTCAAACCAATTTTCGGTGCAAGTTTATAAGGTAAAGTACATCATCTCTTATTTTAGAAGTTACGGGGGGGGGGGGGGACACATTTTACCACTTTGGAAGTGTCTCTCGCGCAAACTATTCAGTATATAAAAAAATGATATTAGAAAAATTTTGAGTTTCAGTTCTAAGTACCTATGGGGAACCCCCAAAATTTATTGTTTTTTTTCTATTTTTTGTGAAAATCTTAATGCGGTTCACAGAATACATCTACTTACCAAGTTTCAACAGTATAGCTCTTATAGTTTCGGAAAAAAGTGGCTGTGACATACAGGCGGACAGACAGACACATGACGAATCTATAAGGGTTCCGTTTTTTGCCATTTGGCTAAGGAACCCTAAAAAAAGGAACGGTAGATAATAAAGGAGTAGTAATAAAGGAGTACCTGCCAAATTTTAAGTTTGTAGGTGTTATAGTTTCTGAGATTTCGTGATTAATCAGTGAGTGGTATTTCGCTTTTATAAACTTATGTATAGATTATGGGTCACCATATCTAAATATTAAGCCGTGACCATCACACATATTAAGTCACGAACATAAGTATGAGTGTACCATGCGTCACTGCATTACGTCTGACAGCTAAAACCAACGTTTCAAATACTGGCTTCATGTACTGGGCACATACCGTTCAAACCGGAAAACCATATCGAGCTTGGCGACAGAACTAGGTGTGGTTGTGGTACTTCCCCAAACGTGTGGCTTTACAAAGAACTACTCAAAATGCCGCCATGAAAGAAGTTTTTCTTAGAGGTAGGAAATCATTCAATGACTTTTCACGCTCTAGGGTGGAGCAAGGTGTGTTTGTTGACTGAGTTTTATTGAGCTGAGTGGGGCTGACGCACGCGTCATCATATTATAAAGGCTTGTGAGTGTGATAATTGTTGCTACTGACGCCTGAGTAGGCCGTACCAGTCTACACGCGGCCTACTCAAACAATATGACTCTACATTTTTACTCGCACCCCGACAAACGTCGTGTGCTAAGTTAATATAGGCACGACGCGAGTCGACCATACACTATACTCGCGCTAGACTCACGCACCGAATAGATAGCGCAAGCTAACTATTCGGTGCACGTGCACTGAGCGATGTAACACAATACAATGCCGCTCACACACATACATAAAACGTCCCTGCGGTCTGAACCGTAACCGGCTCGCTCTGGAAGCGGGTTAGACGGGGGCCACATTTCCTACTGTAGGTCCGTAACAAGTCGGCATACTCGTCGCTGGTTGTCTCCCGCCGGGCCTCCCCTAGGGGTCTCACCTGGCGGAGACTGACCGCCGGTATGTCGTGAAGAGTCGGCGCTGTGTGCAGCAGCGTCGTGACGTGCCTACAGTACACACATACAAGCATATACACATAGAGCCATCTGCTCTACAACCGCCGAGCCTAGTTAAGCACCATGATGACGGGTCCGTTGTTACGGGCCCCGGCTGGACTCTGCGGTCAGAGGGCGAAGCCCTGACACCGCTTGCCACGCCCCCTGACGGGGACTTAGCGAAAGCCACGACGATAATTGTTGCTTCGTCACGTTCGAACGACTGAACGGATGAGACCATATCCTGGACTAGAAGATAGGATACTTTTTATCACGGGAGCATTCTCTACTACTTTCATGCGGGCGAAGCCACTGGCGACAGCTATAAAAGTCTAACGTATTCTCTCGCTCCACCCTAGAGCGAGAGAAGTCATCTGTTGAATTCGTACCTCAAAAATAAAACTTTTTACAAAAAAAAATTATAGCCGACATCAATTTAAAAAAAAAAACACTAAAAAGTGCAAAATAATTTCGGAAGTCGGTGTTTCTATAATAGTTTTGTCTCTTCTACATTTAACATCAACTTCCAAAATTTAAGTTATTTTGCACTTTTTAGTGTTTTTTTTAAGTAGGTACAATAAAGTCGGTTGTATTTTTTTTAATGATTTTTGTTTTACACTTTTTAGTTATGGTACCACTACTAAAAAGTACCCCTCAGCCAAACTTAAATACCTTACAGCCAGAGTGCATCTCATTACAATTCTAATAATCCCATACACGGTTAGGTTACATTAATTTATTACAGATTACCGGTAACTACCTTCATCATCAGATGAGTTCGATAATATCCCCCTCCTCCTCTTCTTTCAGTCAGTCATCGACTACACGTATAAACGTTTTACTTGTTACGACAGTTCTGCTGTGATCTATAGTAATAAAAACACACATGCAGCCGAACGTAGAACCTCCTTCTTTTTGAAGTCGGTTAAAAATAAAAAATGTTTACTTCGTAACTGAATCTACAAGATTACACGTGACTTGAAGCGAAACCTAACATAATAGGTTGTTGTAAGGTTACCTAACACTCAGTTACTTCAAGACCGGCGCCTCATTATGAACCAATAGCTGCATTAATTAGTATTCAATACTTAACGTAATAGGCGCTAGGAGTTTCCTTTCAATGTTTACGACTTGCTTCACCACTAGATAAAACACTAGGGTTTTTTTAGGGTTCCGTACCTTAAAAGGAAAAAACGGAACCCTTATAGGATCACTCTGTTGTCAGTCTATCTGTCTGTCTGTCTCTCAGGACCCTTTATCTCGGGAACGCGTAGAGGTCTCGAGTTAAAATTAAAACCATATACTCAAGTCTGCGGTCCCTTGAAGCTGTGAAAAAATCAAACTTCTAAGTTAATGAAAAAATAAGATACGGCCGTTTATATCGCAAAAAACGTATAAATCGACATTCTCAAGGGAATCAAAATTCATAGGGTAATTCCCGTTGTCCTAGAATCCTGAAATTTGGCAGGAAGCAAGGTCTCATAGCACAAGTATAGGAAAAAATCTGAAAACTGTAAATTTTTAGTTAAGTCACAAAAAAAAAACTTTTTGTGATTCGGAAAAATCTTCGTAACTCAATTCGGGAATGAACTGTTTTCATAGGTAAGTTTTTACAAAACCCTCAGTGCGCAAGTCCGGCTCGCACTTGCCCAGTTTTTTTATGCGTTATGGCAGAACGTTTTCCGGGTCAGCTAGTTCAGAGATAAACGTCTGAACTGGCGTATTGCCAATCTGATGTAAGGCGGAAACCTATGCCAATAGTTTGTAGGAAACGTCTCTTTAGCAGATATAACGTGCTCGGATTGCCATAGGTTAATATTCCCTCCTATAGAGAGGAGGTAGGTATGTGCCCCAACCAGAAGAGGGGACATAATAATTTTTAATTTTGGGAGGAGGGAAATCATCCAATGACTTCTCGCGCTGTAGGGCGGAGCGCGAGGGCGTCTCAGTTACTGACTAAAACCACACTTATGTTCCTTCTTTGCTGCTCTGCTTGGCCCCTACGGTCATCTCTTTGAGGCGCGTGTGGAACACTACGCGCCGTCGATGACTCGGATTCAGTCCGGACGGCGAGCTACCCAATGCTCATCGTCCGCAAGACCACGCCTACGGTAAATCATCATATAGGTAAGTTCTCCCGCACTGGGTGGAACGAAAGGGAATCTCCTGCCCTTCAGACCGGCGTTAGCTCCTTCGAATATTCTAGAAACCCAAGAATTGGAGTGCAGAGGTCTCCTCACTTAACTGCTTAGAAGCCAGAAGCTGAATCCATTACACAGCCACCCTTCAACACCACCATCACCAACACCTTCCGGGACACAGAACAAAAGCAATACAGTTTTTTTTTTCTACAACAATCACATAATGCCATCTAGTCCCAAGCTAAGCTGAGCTTGTGTTATGAGTACCTACTAGACAAATGATAAACATACTTAAATATATTTCTAAATACATACATATTATAGATAAATTACACCCAGACACAGAACAAATGATCGTGCTCATCACACAAACATTTGTCCTAGGTGGGTATCGAACCCACGACCTGCGGCATATCAGTCAGGGTCACTAACCACTAGACCAACAGGCCAGTCAAAAAGTTTGGCAATAGAGTTTTGTGTTACAAAAGCCAGTCCACCCTCGCGGCAGAATAAAAATTCAACAAACAATGGGTATGTTTGTAAGACTTCGTTCGTAATAGCGTTAAAACTCGAGAGTATGATCACGTGACCGAGCATTGCCATCGTATAGGCAAAACTAAGAAGTCTAACAAACTATATATTCTTTACTCAATATGGCTTCGTCTGCGAGATTGATCATGAGTTACCGCAGACTTGGAATGCAAAGAGCAACTAAAGAAATACAGGTGGGTTTTTAGTCAGTAGAAGTCTGATACGCCCTGTCTCTTCACTCAGAATAAGTTATCTTATTAGATGATGACGTCACCTTCATTTAAAAAAGTAGCCATCATAAATCATCATGAACAAAGCGGTGGTAACTAAGAATTTTTAAAACATTAAATGCCAAGAATTTCAAGGAGTCAAACTCGGTTCCCACCATGCGTCAGCTTATACGAGAAATAAAGTAGCTGGCATCTTTATTATTTAACTAACAGTGCCCATATACGACATATCTCGTATACGATATTTCGTATATACGAGATATCTCGTATTTAGGCACCAGAAATATTTATTAATTTATTAAAAAATTATGTACAGTAGTGGTACGAAGGCTGATTTAATGCAACAAGGCATATAGATATCAGTCAACCTTTGGGTTAAAAAAGACAATAACAATAGGTACATACTGTGGTAGGTACGCACAATAAACAAAAAAATACGTGTGGCACTCGGGGACTGCCGCGGTAAAGCTATTGCATAGCATGTAGAGTCGTACAATACGCCTAGTTGTACGCACACAAACACCGTGTCGAAGACTGCCGAAAAGAAACGACGTTAGACAATGCACGGCCTTCAAGCCACATCTCCTTCAAGCCACACCTCCGTGCCCGTCGGAGTGGGGAGCGTGAGGTTTTTTCGTTACGGAATTTCTGGATTCGGTCCCCGCGCTCAAGGCCCTCGATAGAAGCTATGCAATAGCTTAATAACAGATTATGTTAAATAGACTGAAAGCATCAATAGTAATGCTTTGATTAGAGGCTATCTATGATTAAAACTACGACACACACAAACACAAGATACTACGAGTTATATCGTAGGTGGCTCTCAAGAAGAAATTATCTACGAGATATTTCGTAGCTAGCATTCAATGTATTAAATTCTTAACCCCATACCTTTTTCTAATGGTAATAATCACAAATTACAATTGCGCACCAAGCAGAGGAATTTTAAAGAGCATACCTTCTGCCAAAACCTCAATACTGCAGGTTTCCCAAGCGCTACTGCATTGTTCTCACGAGCAAGCGCTGCGGCCTTGCGAGCTCTTCCGCGGTATACGTCACCGAGTCTGACGCGTCTTTTACGCATTAAACACAAGATACTACGAGTTATATCGTAGGTGGCTCTCGAGAAGAAATCATCTACGAGATCGTGGCTAGCATTAAATGTATTAAATTCTTAACCTCATGCCTTTTTCTAATGGTAAGCACAAATTACAATTGCGCACCAAGCAGAGGAATTTTAAAGAGTATACCTTCTGCCAAAACCTCAATACTGCAGGTTTCCCAAGCGCTACTGCATTGTTCTCGCGAGCAAGCGCTGCGGCCTTGCGAGCTCTTCCGCGGTATACGTCACCGAGTCTGACGCGTCTTTTACGCATTAAACACAAGATACTACGAGTTATATCGTAGGTGGCTCTCGAGAAGAAATCATCTACGAGATATCTCGTAGCTAGCATTCAATGTATCAAATTCTTAACCCCATGCCTTTTTCTAATGTTGTTTACAATTGCGCTCCAAGCAGAGGAATCTTAAAGAGCATACCTTCTGCCAAAACCTCAATACTGCAGGTTTCCCAAGCGCTACTGCATTGTTCTCATGAGCAAGCGCTGCGGCCTTGCGAGCTCTTCCGCGGTATACGTCATCGAATCTGACGCGTCTTTTACGCGTTACCTTTATGATACTGAGAATTAATGTAAACTGCATGGTGGAGAATACAAAGGATATTAGGAAAGGGGGGAAAACCTTAGGACTTCAATTGATTTTTGATCGTAGCATAATAGCATAATCAGCCTTTTTTTTTAATGTTCCCACTGCTCGGATTCAGGCTTCCTCTGTAGGAGAGGGAATGGGCCGTAATCCACCACGCGGGCCCAGTGCGGGTTGGTGAATGTCACATGTCTTCGAAATTTTTGATCGTAGCAACGTACAAAGCGTTTTGGGAACACATTCATTATGCGTACCGCTGTGGAGTGTAATTCCCTGCCGGAGCTGTGTTTCCTGATGGCTATAACGGAGGGGGGGGGGGGGGTTAAATGGTTTTTTATCACTAGTTCACTCATGGGCGTACAACGTTTTTTTGGGGTTCCGCACCAAAACTATTACTAAAATTTCACTGCCCGTCTGTCTGTCACCAGGCTGTGGGGCTCCCATACAACAAACGTAATTCTTTTGCCGTCTTTTTTGCTTGATATTAATAACGGCAAAAGGTAGACGCTTCACAGAATATTTAACTACTTAAATATAACTTATATTCACTTTAAAAATAAATAAATAATTAAAACAAATATTTAAGTGGGGCTTTTTTTGCTACAGACGGTACGTAACCCTTCGAGGACGAGTCTAACTCGCACGTGGTGGCCGGTTTTTAGATCGAAGAGCCAAAGCCAGAAGCCCAAACTAAAAAAATCTACGAGGCAGCACAGCGCATCGCAAGAACCTGCAAATTGATTTGCATCGGACATTGTACGGTCGTCTGAACCAATGTGTTTCCTCACCGGCTCGTTCACGACCTTGAAAATGTTTGAAGCACGTCACGAGTCGCCGCTCATAGCGGTTTTCTCAGAGCGAATCGCTACAGCGGCGAGCGGTGAGCTGAGCGGCGGGAACAAAAGTACCAGCGACTAAGTGCGACGCCACGAAACAAAGCGGCGCGAACAGCAGTGTAGGAGTGACGTACTCAGTGGCGAAGCATAAAAACAAAAAAAATAGAAATGTTTTAAATATACTTCTATGTGCTGCAGAATATAATCAAAAGTTTTCACACTCATTCTTGTGTACTCCGATCTTTATTCAGTTCGTGCACTCCTTCTCTCATATTAAGAATATCTTGTTTTAAAAATATATTGCTTTTTAAACAGAGAAGGGATAATTTTGATAATGCCATTATTTTGAGCACGTTCTGACTACCTAAATACGTCCACAGCGGCCGCCGCCGCTGCCGCCGCTCAGCCCCCCTAGCCAAGTCACAAACGATAAACGTAAACTCTCAGTAGTCTTTAATAGATTTTCAACTTTATGTTCATATTCAGCCTTTTAATGTTCCCACTGCTGGGACTCAGGCCTCCTCTCTCTAGGAGAGGGAATGGGCCGTAATCCACCACGCGGGCCCAGTGCGGGTTGGTGGATGTCACATGTCTTCGAATTTTTGGTTCTAGGACATGCCGGTTTCCTCACGATGTTTTCCTTCACCGTTTTGAGAGCAGTGGTGATGAAATAAATTACACAAAGTAATGCGCCTGGCTGGGTTTGAACCCGCGACCTACAACTCGGTAAGTCGGGGCCGTTACCACTCGGCCACCACTGCTCTATCTCTAACTTTATGTTATTGGATATAAAGTTGAAAATCTATTGAAGATTACATAGTGTTTTCGTTCGTTCCGGTCGCTAACGCTCAGTAGTCTATCTATCTATCTATTGTGGTCTGGTTTCCGCACTTAGTCCTTGGCGGACCATTGTGCGTGAGCCATGGCGGCCTTCACTCCAACCAGCCCACCTCACTCCAGAAACAGATGAGTCTTTTCAGTTTGCTCAAGGCATCTACCAGTGAATTCGGTGCTCCCAAGGTTCGTGTTCTTATTTCGTTGACGGCTGTGCACTCTAGGAGCACGTGCGCGACAGTTTCCTCTGACTCCATACATCCTCTGCATAGAGGACTATCCGTGATATTCATTACGCTCAGTAGTCTTTAATAGATTTTCAACTTTATGCTCTTAGGTATAAAGTTGAAAATCTATTGGAGATTACTAAGCGTTCACGTTTATCGTTTGCAACTTGGCTAGGGGGGCTGGTTCGTGGCATGCAATTCGCACCGCTTGCCGCCACCGCGCCGCGCTGCTCGCCGCTAAGACCGAAGTCGTCAACAGGCCGTAAATCGCATCGCAGGTTTCTGGTTTCACAGTATTTAGGTAACGTGTTACTGAGCGTTGCTGGTTAAAACCATTTTTGCGTCACGCACGCCCTCTGTCAAAACGGGAAGTTCCCGTAGCGCGAACGAAGTCACGGGAAACAGCTAGTGTTTGTTATAAATAACAGTATATACATAGTACGCTTTATGTCGGCCATTTCCTTCCTTTACGCTCTCACAATAGAACTGAGCACAGAAGTGTTATTCTGAATGCGGTGACACGTTTGCCCGTGAATCAATCGAAATAGATCTTGTATAGATGGCATTGGGGTGTGAGCAGCGAAGCGATGAGCGATAAGTGTCCGCAATTCGAGAGCGGGCTTGTGGACCGCGAGCAAAGCAGCTCGTCGTTGGGCAAGGACCTGGTGGGTTACCATGACGTGTAAAGTAAGATTGTTTCATTCTTATTTCTAGTGTGGGTAAGAGATGCCGCTAGACAACCTGTATAGCTCTGTCTCTTACCCACACAGAAATAAGAATGAAACAATCTTACTTTGAACGTCATGGTACTGGGCCAGGTCAGAGCCAACAGCGCGTTGTGTCCTACGCGCGCATCAAAGAAATATCAGTTAAATGAACGCGGCCCCAGGCTGCGTGTTTGTTCCAAAGAGTCAACGTGGCCCTGGAAAGTAAAGGGCAACTAATGGAGCACAATTAGGTTTTAGTCAGTGAAAGGCTAACACTCCCTCTCGCTTCACCCAGAGCGGAAGGTTGTAGCTATCAGAATATAGGCTCGATTGTTCGACCTCAAGTGATCGTAAGCGATGATGTACGCGATGACTGGGCACGCTTACCTAGAAATAACGTATTCTCGCCGAGTTGCTAGCCTGTCGGTTTTCTACCGGTTGCATTTGGGAGAGTGTGCGTCATCGGACCACCAGGCATACGGCAATGCGCCACCGGTACATGGTTGACATCCCACCTATACTCACAAAACGTTTTGAGAACACATTCATTGTGCGTACAGCTAAGGAGTGGAATTCCTTGCCGGAATCTGTGTTTCCTGATGGCTACAACCTGGGAGTCTTTAAGTCAAGAGTGAATAGGTTACTTCTAGGTAAGCGCGCTCCATCGTCGACCGCATCGTCGCTTTCCATCAGGTGAGATAGCGGTCAAGCGCGAACCTATCAAGAATAAAAAAGACAATTCTTTCAAGAAATACCTATGCTTACGGTGGAAAATTGATATTCCCAGCTAAAACATTAGAAGTGTAATTCCATAAGGAGTGGACTTCCCTGCCGGAGTCTCTGTTTCTTGATAGCTACAACCTGGAGGTCTTTAAGTCAAGAGTGAATAGGTTACTTCTAGGCAAGCGTGCTCTACCGTTGACCACATCATCACTTACCATCAGGTGAGATAGTGGTCAAGCGTAACCCTGTCAATAATAATAAATAACCGGGCAAGTGCGAGTCGTACTCGCGCACTGAGGGTTCCGTACAAACTTACCTATGAAAACAGTTCAATTCCCGAATTGAATTACGAAGATTTTTCCGAAGCTTTTTTTTGTGACGTAATAACAAATTTACAGTTTTCAGATTTTTTCCTATACTTGTGCTATAAGACCTTGCTTCATGCCAAATTTCAGGATTCTAGGTCAACTGGAAGTACCCTATAAATTTTGATTCCCTTGAGAGTGAACGTCCGTATCTTTTTTTGTTCGTTAACTCAGAAGTTTGATTTTTTCACAGCTTCAAGGGACCGCAGACCTGAATATATGGATTTAATTTCAACTCGATACCTCCACGCGTTCCCGAGATAAAGGGCTTGACAGACAGACAGACGGACAGACAACAAAGTGATCCTATAAGAGTTCCGTTTTTTCCTTTTGAGGTACGGAACCTTAAAAAACAGCTGCTGTCGGCGGCTTCCCTCGTGTGAAAATACAAAATTGACCCAAGGGAACATACTCCTGGGAAAAAAGTATCCTATGTGCCATTCCAGAACATGACCTACCCGTGTGCAAAATTTCATCCAAACCCGTTCCGCCGTTTGAACGCACTTTTGGCGGGTCCCTAATATTTAATTACGATGCGTTCAAAATAAGAATAGGATCGATTGCCATGTTGTGACGTCACGTCATACTGTCAAATCGCATGAAATTGGGCAAAATTGAAGAACTGGATCCTGATTAAACTTTTTTCGTTCACAGTTCGTAAATAAATTAAATTTTAAAATTTTCTTGTTTTGTTCACCTTAATAATTCTTCGATTTGACAGTATGACGTGACGTCACGACATGGCAATCGATCCTATTCTTATTTGGAACGCATTGTAAGTGAGTTTTAATTTGAGCAATGGGACTTCTGTATACGTATTTTAAGGGCCATGCTAATGTAGCAACGACTACGTCCAGCGGTTTAATCTCAGCGAGATAACAGGACTGGAACCAAAACAAATGTTTTTCAACACACTCGAAAACCCGCTTTTAGGCACTCCATTTACTGTTTTTCGAACTAGTGCGAAAAAGTGCGCGAGCTTGCCTTCGCTAAAATTTATTACATACTAGCTTCTTACAGCGGCTTCGCCAGCGTGAGTCGGTTCCTCCATACAAACTTTGGACGCCCGTTTCATCCCCTTAGGGGGTGAATTTCTTAGCGGATCCCTACACTCTGTATGGAACCTACCTGCCAAATTTTAAGTTTGTACTTAGGTGTTATCATTTCTGAGATTTCGTGATTAATCAGCGAGTGGTATTTCGCTTTTATATTATACATATATTTAGATGTATCGTATCAGGCTAGTCGCCAAGTAGCCCCCACGAATCGCCGGGCAGCGCACGTTTATTTATTTCTTCGTAAGAGTATTGAAGATTTTTTTAGAAAATTTTAATTGATTTTTATCTTAAAATAATTCTTGATTAAACTAAGTAAGTACCTATTTTAACCTTTTGAGTGCGTAATTAATTAGAGACACAATAGTAAGACAATGGCGCGTGAACGCCGGCGTTAATGCGGGGATCAACAGCTTAAATTAAAATAGGCTGAAATGACATACTACTTTCAGGATACAGTGTGTTTATTAGTTTATTATATTACATGTGGTATATTTCGGCTCGTTATTTCCCTCAAGTTACAAGTAATTTTTTCTTGTCGCACCCACACTTCCTGTTTAAGCAGTTGTTAACCTTTTTGAATCAGAAAACTGGCTCGTTGGCCAAGTAGCTACACGAAGGCTGCGCTGACGTTCGTAGCCGAGAGTCACCAGTTTAGAGGTATTTGCGGAACTGGCTGTAAAATCCCGAGGATTGATATGTTTCTGGGTAGTAGATGCAGAGATGTGAAGTCGGGTGGGCCCGCAAACCTTTGTTAATAAGGGAGGATTGATATGTTTTTGGGTAGAAGATGCAGAAATTAGAAGTCGGGTGTTTTCAATGAACGCTATTTTAATGCTGAGGATTCGTAATGATACTTTCACACTATAGGGTGCTAAATACACGACAAATTTTTAATTAGTACAAATACTTAAAGGGCTTATTAGAAAAGGTCTTGTTATTATTTAAGTAAAGTCTCAATAAATAATATTCATAAACAGCAAAGTTATTAGCGTTTGTTTATATCCCAAAATGTCACTCAATTTTTGGAAATATTGTACAGGCTATTGATTATGAATGAATAAATGACGATCAAAATGGAAAAACACTGCGCGTAGTATTTTCTAGGAGCAATTGTTATGAATGATTGATTCTATTACGAATTTACCAATTATGACCAATTTTCGTGGACAATCTTATTCTTTATTGTACACACAATTTTATATAGACAATAAAAATAGGACAGTTGATGTACATAGGCGAGCTTAACCCACAACTGGGTTTGACATTTCTAGGATTTCGTTATTTTTACTTTTAACTACAAAATATTTTATTATCAGTAACCAGTAAAGATGAGAAATTGGTGGATGTCATGTCTTCGAATTTTTAGTTCTAGGACATGCCGGTTTCCTCACGATGTTTCCCTTCACCGTTTTGAGAGCAGTGGTGATGAAATAAATTACACAAAGTAATGCGCCTGGTTGGGTTTGAACCCGCGACCTGCAACTCGTAAGTCGGGGCCGTTACCGCTCGGCCACCACTGCTCTCACATCCATACACCTCGAGCTAAATTGCCAATAAATACAATCAACGAAAAATCGTGAAATACTGAAAAAAAAAAATGCGTTCATAGCAGTTTATTCGTATAATAAAATAAATAACCACTGATTCTACTGACCTTTCCACGGCTAACTCGAGTAATCGGCACGTTTGTATGTCGTTTGAGTTATGTACTCGATTAAATCTTGCAGCATATTTAGATGAGAGGGACTTCTTACCAATCGAGATGCGTGAACGACCTCGCTAGTCTTGTCAGGTCAATTTTAGGGTTCCATATCCAAAAAGTTTTTCTTAAGGTGGGAAATCATCCAATGACTTCTCCCGCTCTGGGCGGAGCGGTAGGGCGTGTCAGACTTTTACTAACTAAAACCACACCTGTGTCCTTCAGTTACCCTTTGCTTTCTAGGACTACGGGTGTCTCTTTCGCACAACCCATGGCCCCACTAGGCTTCGTCATGCTAATATCAGTCGTACAGTCTTTACGAGTGCATAGGGTAGAGGTGTGCCCAAGCGGGGCATCGGGTCGCGTCATCGTGGGGCGACTCTCACGCCGGGCCCTGGCGGAGCGAGCGAGGAGGAATGGGCGGCGGTCGCCACCTTCTGCGAAGCAGTAATGCTAGCGAAGGGGACGACCGCACGCGTGAGGGAACGAACATCCTCACGCACCTGCCACCGTAGGCGGACGGAGATGTCAGCAAAATCGTAGGGGCCCAGCAGGGCTGAAACCTATTGGGGCCATGAGTCGATTTCTGAAAGGGCGACCCTTGGCCCGTGGACGCAAAGGGCAACTAAAGGAAAATAGGTGTGGTTTTTTGACAGCCTTTTACTGACAGCGGGAGAAGTTATTAGATGACTTCCCGCCAAAAAGCAAACTGTCTTTACGTGTTTTTTTTTTTTTTTTCATTTCGATAATCCTATCTGAAGCAAGAAGCTCGCCTCGTGTAAGCCGTGTGTGCCAGTAACAATAAGTTCGGTTATTTCCGAGGCTACCGACTCCACGGAGACCCGGCAGTAGCAAGAGCCTGCATAATTGATGCGTGACCTCAAGGCGAGCGCGCTGCCCGAAACTACGCCACTAAAGAGATAGGTACA
Organism: Mythimna impura; assembly: GCA_905147345.3. Taxonomy (NCBI): domain Eukaryota; kingdom Metazoa; phylum Arthropoda; class Insecta; order Lepidoptera; family Noctuidae; genus Mythimna; species Mythimna impura. The sequence goes on along the minus strand of LR990365.1, from coordinate 3,004,302 downwards.
GAAGTCAATCTATATACAAAAAATACAGCATTAAATTCAGGCAATCAATAGCACCCATAATGTAACCACAAAACATGACACACACATAAATAATTTATACTATCGGACACAGCCGGCAACATGTCTGCTACAGCAAAATCCGTTATAAGGGTAATCCAATCTCCCGGGAATCATCGCCGGAACTGTATTGGAGCTGCCCCGCATCCTGCGCACCAAGGACGCGCACCGCTTGCGCATAGTGGTGTGAAAAAAGCGGTGCGCTCTTCTGCAAACATGCCCGAGGCACTACAGAAGCGGGCAGACCCAATACCGCCCTGAACGAGTTATTGTCACAGTATAGATAACTTAAAGAACAGTACGGAAACTACCTACAAATGTTCGAAACGGCTCACTCACACAAACATACGCATCGACGAGACTCCTAAGCGGCATTCGCTACTGACAGGACCGCGAGAAACGCTTAGGAGTCTCGTCGATGCGTATGTTTGTGTGAGTGTGCCGTTTCGAATATTTGTAGGTAGTTTCCGTACTGTTCCATATCTTATCTATACTGTGTTATTGTACTGGAGACGGAGGACACTGTAAACCGCTTGTGTGTAGGAAACCTATAGGCTGCACGTGTGTAATGAAGTGCAAAAAGCTTTAAAAAGGGCAATCTTCACTTGATTTGAACAAAGTGCAAACCTACGGGCGCAGCGCGCTCGAGCAAGGCACATAGACACCGCTCACGGACACGATATCTCGGACCGGTTGGAACCAATGCGATAGCGAGTGCCATCCGTTTGACACGCGTCTGTGTACTTTTTGTACAATAATGGAGCAACAAAAAAAAAGTTATTCACTAGTTTGTTAGTGTTGTTTTGTGGGTTCAGAGGACGGTTGTTAAAAAAATTCAACATTAAATGGTGAATTCTCGTTTTTTTAAGCTACCAGTTGTTTCATGGAGGTAAATAGGTATTTGCTTGTATCTCGATGGTTCGTTTTAACGTAACACAGAACAGTTAGGTAAGTAGGTAAGCGCCCAGGGCCCCGGCCCCGCGCCGAGAAAGCAAACATGACTTTGTGACTATGTAATATTTTTACAATTTATATTAGGTTATGTGAGAAATGAGTATATTAGGGGAAGTTTGAAAGTGGCGCCAGTGACTGAAAAGTTGAAAAGGAATCGTTTGTCTTGGTATGGTCATGTGAAGAGAAGGGATGAAACGCATGTTACTAAAAGAGTTATGAGTTTACATGTGGATGGATGGAGAGGGAGAGGGAGACCAAAGAAAAGATGGATGGATTGTGTGAAGAGTGATATGAAAGAAAAGGAAGTTAGTGATAGCATGACGAGTGAAAGGGCAGAATGGAAGAAAAAAAAACGTGTTGCGCCGACCCCAAATAACACGGGACAAGGGCAGGAAGATGATGATATTAGATTAGTTATTGCCGCGTCCGGGCGCGCTCGGAAAATGTGGTGGCGACCCTAGCGCGATCGCCGAGTGTAGGTATGAAAAGTGAAGTACATACATTAGATTGACTTCTGTACTTATCTATTTTGTGTCGAAACTACGCCGCTCAATGTTATTTTATTTAAATACGTATTTTGAGAATCTCGATTAATTAATTATACAACGAGGTTTGTTGGCTCGGCTTGAGAATTTTTGTCGAATAATTTTGTCACGATTTTTGTTGGTTACGAAGTCGCCCAGTGTTGAATGTCGCGAAAAAATTAGTTCGAAAGCGACAACAATCGAGACAAGGACGGAACGATGTTTTTTAGGGTTCCGTACCCAAAGGATAAAAACGGGACCCTATTGCTGACTCCGCTGTCCGTCTGTCAGTCACCAGGCTGTATCTCACAAACAGTGAGAGCTAGACAGTTGAAATTTTCTCTCGTCCTAAATGCCCTCTAATTCGTCACGCCATCGTTTCCTAGCTCGGGCTGCGGGAACCCAAAGGTCAACTGAAGGAACACAGGTGGGTTTTAGTCAGTAAAAGTCTGACACTCTCTCTCGCTACACCCAGAGCTAGAGAAGTTTTTGAAGACTTCCCACTTTAAAAAAAAAAAAAACATAACCTGGGCTTCAGCGACGATGCTCATCCCCTGCGTAAAGAATCTAGCTCATCTGTCCAGATACATTCTACATATCATCATCTTCCTGCCCTTGTCCCATCTTATTTGGGGTCGGCGCAACACGTTTTTTTCTTCCATTCTGCCCTGTCACTCGTCATGCTATCACTAACTTCCTTTTCTTTCATATCACTCTTCACACAATCCAGCCATCTTTTCTTTGTCCTCCCTCTCCCTCTCCACCCATCCACATGTATACTCATAACTCTTTTAGTAACATGCGTTTCATCTCTCCTCTTCACATGACCATACCAAAACAAACGATTCCCCTTCAACTTTTCAGTCACTGGCGCCACTTTCAAACTTTCTCTATTATACTCATTTCTCACTTTATCCATTCTCGTATACATTCTACATATACGAGAGTTTATTAATATGTTTATTTATAAAACAATACACATAGTATTTTAAACGATAACAGAGCGGAGATATGCAACACAAACGCCGGGAGTTCAACAAGCATTGTGCGTTGTTGACCTCTGCTAGATAAACGAGCTGGACTAATGTAAACTGATAGAATAGAATAGAATAAACTTTATTGTACACCAAAATAGTAACAAAACTTTTACACTAACTTAAATCTATGGGTACAAAGGCGGTCTTATCGCTGACAGCGATATCTACCAGACAACCTTAGGATGGAATGTAAGAACTTGAAATAGAAAAAGGGGGGTAGTCTGCGGTGTACTGCAAATTAATAACGTAAATATTATATTAAAATTATATACTAGACTATACATAGATGTAATTATAGCTATAATATTTATATTTAATAGTACACAATTTCATACATAAAGATGGAAAAAAGAAAAGAACAATAAGATGGGTTAGTGACGAAAGAACTGAATTTAGGTAGCAAGATAGCAATTAGAGTGAAAGGAAATGATCTTTGACCAGATTTTTGAAAGAAGCTAGTGACTGGGCTTGCCTAATTGGCACCGGCAACGCGTTCATTTCATTGGTGATGTTAGGAAATGCAGCCAAGATCTTGGTGCATCACATCATCATCATCTTCCTGCCCTTGTCCCGTCTTATTTGGGGTCGGCGCAACACGTTTTTTTCTTCCATTCTATCCTGTCAACCGTCATGCTATCACTAACTTCCTTTTCTTTCATATCACTCTTCACACAATCCATTTATCTTTTCTTTTTCCTCCCTCTCCCTCTCCAAACATACACATGTATACTCATAACTCTTTTAGTAACATGCGTTTCATCTCTCACCGCCTGCCACTCCTCCTCGCTCCGGACTATGGCCAGTACCAAGGATCGACGCGAGAGATCGCTGCCGCCGAGCGCCCCCACGAGGACACGGTAGTATTCTGCCCAGGCGGGGCACACCATACATACCTGCCTACCCTCAAATTACAATTTGTATGGAGTCTAAAGAATAAAGGCCGATATCACAATAGGATCTAAAAATGTTAGTTTTTCTACCTAGCCTTTACAAATATTTGTCAGTTTTTGAGAACCTCGAAAACTGCGCGCATAAGACTCCTTACAAATGTAAATTCTTTTGTTTTCCTTTACAAAAGAGTTTTGAAGGAAAAGTTTTTCTTTCGAAAGTTGGGACTGAATAGCATTGAATTTCTTGTGAAATTAGGGAAAACGCCATGTATTGTACAACTAGTAAAAAGGTCATAAAGTAAAAAAAAAAAACAATGAAAAGAAGTTTTTTTTTATGCAACAACAACCGGGCAATAAAATCAAAGTAATAGTGTCGACATTTTTAGGGTTCCGTACTGCAAAAGGAAAAACGGAACCCATACAGGATCACTTTGTCGTCCGTCCGTCTGTCAAGACCCTATATCTTGGAAACGCGTGGAGGTATCGAGTTGAAATTAAAACTATGAACTCAAGTCTACGGTCCCTTGAAGCTGTGAAAAAATCAAACTTCTAAGTTAATGGATACAAAAGATACGGCCGTTTATGTAGCAAAAAAACGTCTATTTCGACACTCTCAAGGAAATCATAATTAATAGGTTACTTCCCGTTGAGCCAGAATCCTGAAATTTGGCATAAAGCAAGGTCTTATAGCACAGATATAAAAATAATTCTGAAAACAGTAAATTTGTTGTTTACCTACGTCACAAAAAAAAGAATAGCGATTCGGAAAAATCTTCGAGAATTGAACTATTTATTTACATAGGTGAATTTGTACGGAACCCTCAGGGCGCGAGTCTGACTTGCATTTACCCAGTTTTTCTTTTATTAAATGCTTTTTCTAGAATAACATATTTACTTAATGCTTCTTTTGAAATGCGTCGAATCGACCCATCTACCAATTGAAAACTAAACAGGGGCCTAACCAGGACAAACATGTCAAAATATCAAGCGTGCAAACGAGAAAGAGAAATGTAGCTCACATTTAACGATTTTATACAGTTTAAATTTAAAAAGTTTTTTTTTTGAAAATTATTTGGAAAAAGCCGAAGAAAAATTCCACCACTGGTGGGTCCATAATCATGTACTTGATCCATGGTATTCGTTTGTGCGTCGATCTCAGACACACCATGTATAGGTGGGAAATCATCTAATGACATCTCCCGCCCTGGGGCGGGGCGAGAGGGCGTGTGTTTTAGTGAGACTTTTACTGACTAAAACCCACTCCTGTTCCTTCTTTGCCTTCGTTCCAGGGCCCCGGGGTTCTCTTTCGCATCACCCATGGCCACAGTAGGATTCGACCCTGCTGGGCCCCTACGGTTTGCTGAAATCTCCTTGAGGCGCGCGTGGAACACTACGCGCCGTCGACGACTTGGGCTCGGTCCAGACGGTTACCGGACAGTCGGACAGTAAGCTACCCATTGTTCGCCGTCCGTAAACCTGCGCCTACGGTGGCTGGAAATTGGGATCGGAATCCAGCGGCTGGGGCGTGAGGGACGCCCCTTACGCCCCAGCCTCAGGATCCTGGTTAAGCAGGTTAAGGTTATATAGTTTATTACCCGTTTCTGGTTATTAATCTTAACCAGAATAATTTTAAGACTACATTTGGCGCTGTTGACAGACGGATAGCGGAGTCTTAGTAATAGAAGTAATAGGGTCCCGTATTACCTTTTGGGTACGGACGGAACCCTATTTAGATATTACAGTCTATTTAATTCTTCTCCATATTATTTATACACACTGCGTCTACATCTCTCATCCAACTCTCCCGTCGCAGGTCTGCTGGAAGAAATTTCGTTAGAAATAAGGACCTTTGTACTCTTTTATCTGTAAATAATTGTTCTTTTCGATTTTAAGTGTTTGTCTGTACATAAATAAATAATCTTCGAGAATTGAACTGTTTAACATAAGTGAGTTTGTACGGAACCCTCAGGGCGCGAGTCTGACTTGCATTTGCTCAGTTTTTCTTTTATTAAATGCTTTTTCTACAATAATAATATTTACGGAACCCTAAAAAGTGTCCCTAAAAATCCTACGTGCTATATTCCAGGACACGTTCTACCCGTGCACCAAGTTTGTTCATAACCCGTTCAGCCGTTCGAGGGTGAAGAAGAAATAAACATTCATATAAACTTTCGACTTTATATAATTAGTATGAAGTGTGATATTATGGCCGGTATTTTACTCAATTTTAATTGACCAAAAACACAGATTTCCTTGTACTGGTTTCTCTGCAATCGGAAACGTTCGGCAAAGGTCGATCCGTAAGGCTATAGTCACACATTAATTAACGACCCTTTTTAACCGACTTCAGAAAGGAGGAGTTAACCGACTTCAAAAAGAAGGAGAATGAATGTGTTTTTTTTTTATGTGTGATCACCGAATTCTCGGTCAATTGTGGACCGATTTTAATTTCGGAAGTCAGTGTTAAATAACGAAGTCGGTGTTTCTATAATAGTTTTGCGTCTCCTTCCGGCTTTATCATCACATCAATTCGATATATATATATCCCCTCCCCCTTTTCTTTCAGTCAGTGATAAATGATAAATGATATTTATTTTGTAAATAGGTTTAAAAAAACACTTTTACACGTCAATTTTTTTTTTCGTCATTTTTAAACTAGATGAGGCCGGTGTTTCCTAGCTGACTACCCTGAGAAGAAACACCGAAACAAACTCAGGGGTCAAAGTCTCTTTTAAAGTCCATACAGTAAATATGTAATGGTCAAATCACATGAGAACCATGCAGATTTGTCTGAAATGGTCTTTTGAAGAAAGAACCTTACAGATTTGAGTGGACCTGTCCAGTCAGTGCAAGCATTTGTCAGTATTCGTAAAGCTCAACTCAGGACTACTAAGGAGCTCAACTACTTGACGAACAATACCAAGGAAAGGACATTTGGGTAGGCCGCAGAAAATACTCAAATTGCCAGACATACGTTAAAATTACTGAAAAGGAAAAAAAAAAAGCAATCAACATAGTCCTCACGTTCACAATAATAAAAATAAAAATATTGTTTACAATACTAAGTAAACATTGATGTCAAAAATTAATAGAGAAAGAGAAAAAAAAAAAGTCAAATTGCAAAATAAAAATAATCTACAATATCAAATTGTAATAAATAATAATAATAAAAAGCAAAATTGAAATTAAAAACAAAAAAGAAAAAAAATAATAATAAGACAACAGTTGCAGTGCGTACTGGAGCAGGTCAATCCCAAGCCTTTTGGTCCTCAACATAGTCCTTTATAGTGTAAAAGGCCTTTTGGCAAAGTTTTCGCTTTACAAATAATTTGAATTTATTAAGGCTTAGTTGTTGAATATGACTAGGAAGTTTATTATAGAAGTGTATGCATTGGCATCTAAATGAGCCCCCTATTTTTTTCAGCCTGGTTGTAGGAACCACAAATTTGTGTTTGTTCCTAGTATTAAAATTATGAACATCACTGTATTTTTTAAACATGTTTATATTTTTATGTACATACAAAATATTCTCGTAAATATACTGTGAAGGTACAGTCATTATATTAATTTCTTTAAATTTATCTCTGAGGGAGTATCTGGGACTTAATTTATAAATCGAACGAATAGCCCTTTTTTGCAAAACAAAAATTGACTGTATTTCGGCGGCATTTCCCCACAGTAGAATACCGTACGACATGACACTATGGAAATAGCTAAAGTAAACTAAACGGGCAGTCTCTACATCAGTTAAATTTCGAATTTGTCTAACAGCGTATGCTGCAGAGCTAAGTTTTTTTGATAATTTGTCTATATGTGGGCCCCACTGAAGCTTAGCATCTAGAGTTATGCCCAAGAACACTGTATTATCTTCAGGACTCAACTCTTTACCTTTTATTAGCACACTAGTTTCTACTTGCCTAACATGAGGCATGGTAAACTTTATACATTTAGTTTTTTTTTCATTAAGTAGAAGGTTATTTACATCAAACCAGTGTACTATTTTTGAAAGTGTTATAATTATTTATATCGTCAGTAATCAAGTAAGTAAGTCATCGACTAATCGTATAAACAAAGCAATTTTACTTGTTACGACAGTTCTGCTGTGATCCTATGAGGAGTCCAGTTCCATATCTTCGAAGTTCATGATCATATCGTAACAATATTTCTATGGGACCAACTCGGAAGCATAACCTTTCAATCAAAAAAATAATTTTCAAAATTGATCCACAATTGACCGAGATAACGGTGAACATACATAAAAAAAAATACATTCAGCCGAACATAGAACCTCGTTCTTTTTGAAGTCGGTTAAAAATGATTTTCATTGAAAACTTGTTAGGACTAAAATCGTAACCTACAGTTTTTAGTTTATTTCTTCTTTCTTGATTACTTAAAAAGATGTTTTTAAATTATTGTTAAGTTTTCGTTTGTGGTGGCCGAGTGGTAACGGCCCTGACTTACGAGTTGTATGTCGCAGGTTCAAACCCAACCAGGCGCATTACTTTGTGTAATTTATTTCATCACCACTGCTCTCAAAACGGTGAAGGAAAATATCGTGAGGAAACCGGCATGTCCTAGAACCAAAAATTCGAAGACGTGTGACATCCACCAACCCGCATTGGGCCCACGTGGTGGATTACGGCCCATTCCCACTCCTAGATAGGAGGCCTGACTCTCAACAGTGGGAACACTATTAGGCCAACTATGCTATGCTATACTATACTTGCGTTTGACTACTGTCCTTGGTAAGCGATGATGTGGTCGACGATGGAGCACGCTTGCCTAGACGTAACCTATTCACTCTTGACTTAAAGACCTCATCAAGGTTATAATGTAGCTATCAGAAAACACAAGCTCAGGCAAGGAATTCCACTCTACACACGCAAAATGGCTGCCGTTAACACAATTTTACACAAATGCTAAAGATATTATGAACGCAAAATGCAATCAGCAAGAAAATATTTGTAATGTGTAATACATCAGACCCAACACGTTGTAACTGTTCTGAGAAATTTCCAGGTACACTGTTGTAGCAAAAAAAACCGGCCAAGTGCGAGTCGGACTCGCACACGTATCGTTCCGTATCGTCCGTAACAAAAACTGGGAAAAAAAATCACGTTTTTGTACGGAAGCCTCACTTAAATATTGTTTTTAGTATTTGTTGTTACAGCGGCAACAGAAATACATAATCTGTGAAAATTTTGACTGTCTAGCTATCACGGTTCATCAGAAACAGCCAGGAAAACTCTAAACAGACTCCGCACCCAAGTTGGGCGCAGCAAAGACAATCTCCACAGATGGGGGTTCTCGGACGGTTCCGATCGTCAGTGTTTGTGCGGCGTCTCTCCGCAGACCATGTGCCACCTTCGATCTTGCATCACGTGCCCTGTTACCTGTTCACGTAGGGGCCTAATGACAGCATCAGCGGACGGCACTGCCGTCGCCGAATACTGGACCAGGCAAGGAATTTAACTTGTTTTGCCATCGATACGCTAAGAAGAAGAAACAGCCTGGAGGCAGACAGATGAACAGAACAGTAGTCCTGTTTTTACTCTTTGGGTACGGAACCCTAAAAAAACAGGGCAATCACACATTTAGAAGCCAATGCTCAAGGGATATTTATACTCCCATATGGCAAGCTGCTTATTATAAGTAACATCCTGGCTGTACCCACAGCATACATCACATGTAAGAACCCTCGGTAGGTAGCTTCACGTGTCCTTAGAAAACATCCTGGCGGTAAAAAAAAGCTACCCATCGATATTAGCACAAAAAAAAGGTCGATTTCAAATAATTTCTATAAGCAGGTAATACAAGAAATTAGAGACCGACAGTAGATTCGGCTTTCGGCCAGTTCCGATTGTGGTTTCGGCTAAAATTGGCCAAATATTCGACTCAACCGAAACGCGTTTTTAAGCTGACGGTTGTGATAGATACCTACAAACTGATTCTCTTGTCTATGCGTGTTCAATTTATTAATTTAAGTAAATGATAATGATATTTATTTTGCAAATAGGTTTAAAAAAAAAAAACACTTACACGTCAATTTTTTTTTGTCGTCATTTTAAACTAGATGAGGCCGGTGTTTCCTAGCTGACTACCCTGAGAAAAAACACCGAATCAAACTCAGGGGATTTGTTTCGGTGACATTTATATAGTATTATTATAAAAGTTATAATAACTATAAAGTCAAGGAAACCATATAGAACCATAGTTAAGAACAGTTAAGAATAAGAATTCTTCCTCCGGCATCCACTTAGTGAAGACTATTGCCCAGCAGTCAATGTTTTTTTTTTTAATAATATAATCTAGTGCTTGACTGTGATCTGACCTGATGGTAAGTAGTGATGCAATCGTTGGTCAATGTGCATGGGGTTGACGTGACCTGGCCAAGTCCCATTTCAACCGTGCAGACTTTTTCCTACTATTAAGATTTTATTTTATTTGTTTTTAAGAATAGAATAGAATAAACTTCATTGTGCACCAAAATAGTAACAAAACTTTTACACTAACTTAAATCTATGGGTACAAAGGCGGTCTTATCGGTGACTGAAAGACCGCGAAAGCAGCTGAAGTTTTTCGGTTACAACTTCAATTGCGCTTTTGGTTTCGGCCGAAACTAAAAGAGGCGCCGAACATTCGGTTTCGGCAGAAAATCGTATTTTAATCAGTCTCTAGTAAGAATCACACATATCCAAAAGGAGAAACTTTCGAAAGAAAAAATCTCGATCCTAGTACTCAGTAGTGCCACAAAAAAAATGGCTAAACGAAACACCTCCAAGCCACCTGTTCACAGTTTTTGTGCGCTGTACCTTCACTCCCCTCGCACCGCTCCCCGGCATCGTGCGACATCCGCGTGTATTTTAGGGCGGGCGAGCGTTGAACCAGGTTGAACCCGAAGGTCGGTCGCTACCTGCGCACACGCAGTCGCAACACCCTCGTCTGTAGGGTTGGCAGGCGGCAGGATATACAGGTTTTGGATGCTTGTTAAATCAAATTTTAAAGCTAATAAGAGTTATGCGTCACCGAAGAAACTATAGATGAACTGAATCGATTAAATAGTAGAAACTGGGATGTGGTAAATTTTTCCTACTCTAATGAGGTGCTATTGGTGAGGTTTACGTTTAGTAGTGGAATTAAATTATTTAATTTTGGCTAACACTAATCTACAACGCCTGGAGCACAGGCGCAGTGTAGCCAGCCTTTCGGTATTGTACAGAATGCATTTTGGAGAGTGTGCGCAGGAATTACATGATTTGGTTCTGCCATCTCCTTTCTACCATCGAATTACTCGACGTACGGCGAGTGTCCACCCTTACCTTGGTAACACCTCTACGGTCCGGACTAAGCGTTTTGCCTCGTCGTTTATACCGCGTACATCGAAGGAGTGAAACAATTAGCTGGCCGCGGTCATCCCAACCGATTATAATTTGGGTGTCTTCAAGGCTAGAGTGAATAGGCTCTTAATAAACTAGTGCGCTCCACCATCAACGCTTGCATCACTGCTTACCATCAGGTGGAATCGCAGTTAAGCACTAGTCTATATCATTTAAAAAGAATATGTTTATGATTCTGGAAATTAAAGGTGTTCGACCATATTTGAGGACAACCCTATTCGTCGGATACGGCACACATGTGAGCTCTTTGTGCGTGCTATTTTGTAGACACTCATTTTACTCCTCTATCCGTGTTCTTTTCGCCTATTTGTCACATTAAACGGCTGATTATGCTATACGTCATGGGTTCAAACCCAAAACCAGGCAGACGCTTTACTTTGGGTAAAATTTATTTAATCACGAGATTGGAAGGGAAAAGGTGGATAAAGGAACGCGGGTAGGATTTAGCTCCAATCCGCTTCAACCAGGGACAAGTTATTTGATGGTTTCACACCCAAAAAAAAAGACCAGTCCTGTCTAGACATCACGCTCGTCTCGCTGTCTTCGCCTGAATCAGCCACAATATCGCTAGTCATTTTTGGGACCAACACTTTTTTTTTTCTTAAGGTGGTAAATCAACCAATGACTTTTCTCGCTCTAGGGTGGAGAGAGAGAGAGGGCGAAAACCAAACCTATGTTTCTTCTTTGCCTTGTGTTCCAGGACCTTGGAGTTTCCTTTCGGAAGTCAATCCATGGCCCCAGTAGGCTTCGACCCTGCTGGACCTGCTATAGTTTTGCTGACATTTCTGAAGCGCGCCTGGAACACTACGCGTCTTAGACGACTTGGGTTCAGTCCAGACGGTTACCGGGCGACCGGACGGCGAACTACCCATTGCTCGTCATCTGCAAGCCTACGCCCACGGTGGCTGAAAGTCGGGGTCGGGATTCCATGACCAACAGTCAGGTAGATTTAGCCCCTGACCCGTACCACATGCGGCAGACGTGTCGCAGAACGCATCATCGACCTAGCCTTGTATCAATTGCATTGGAATCGATTCAGTCGCTTCAATATCAATTGTCTCCTTGAAGCTTTTGTCTGCTGACCTCTAGACGCAAAATTACTAGGTATAATCAATATTTTACTACGAATGACATATTAAGCTAGAACTACACTGCGCACACGTGTGCCACACACGCCGATTTAGGCGCGTTAGTCTCCATACATCAATATATAAAAATCAATGCCACTTTTCGTTGTAATTTTATAACTCAAGAACGGGCTCACCTATCCAAACCAAATGTTGGCTTTGTTCGGACTATTTAGTAGATGGTTTATGTGAAGTTTGCACCAAATAGGTCGAGCGGTTCTTCATTTATCACATTTTTTATAACAAATGAATTCAATAAATGGAGGATCATTTTGTTAATGGGGATTTTGCTGTCAAATTGAAACTTGTAGGGTAGAATAGGCTAGAGTGGGGTAGAGTAGGGTAGGGTAGGGCAGGGTAGAGTAGTCAGTTGACGGGAGCGAAGCCGCGGGCAAAAGCTAGTTTTATATAGAAACTAGACTTGTAGAGCTACACTTGATCCACGCCACGCGACGTCGTTCTACGTATAAATCAGGCGTGTTACACGTGTGCGTTCGGTTTAATGTAGTTCTAGCTTTAATGTACATTTTTCTTGGGGTAGGAAATAATCAAACAACTTATATCGCTCTAGGTTGGGTGGGATGAAGTTTCAGACTTTTAATTCTGCCTTTTCGAGTCAAAGTTGTGTACAGAGTCGTAAGTGCACGGCTCGTTCTCTCTCAAAGCAGAGAAGCGACAGAAAATCTGTTTTTTTTTCCGGCAACAATTCTTTAATCCTCTTCGGTTCTGGTCTTTGACCTTTTTTCCTTATCCACGTTGCCTATCGTCAACATCGAGCATGGTTTAAAAGCTTGTTGCTTCATCTAACGCAATTCAACATGATGTTTGATGAAGAGGCAATGCAAAAAAAGGGAGATAACGCCTGAAAACTCTGTTGGCATTCGGTAATTCCGTGATTTACTCGAATATTTCACAAAACTTGTTCCAGGAAATACGTGTTTTTTTTTTAAACCCTTAAAAGTTTTTTTAGAAAAATTGGTGTCATTCAGAATCTCGATTAAATGTGCAAGGCTTCTATTGATGTACTTTTTTATATTTTTAATATATGATTACATTATGGAGGGCCAAAGTTCACGTAAAATAGTAGATTTCAGAGGTCTTTACTAGATTAGTTTTACACAAATTTATGTTTTGATTTCTATAGAAGCCTAGATAATATCCACAAGACAGCTGTGTATCCAAAATATCTAGAGAAAGATGTGTAATGACATCATAATCACTTAAGAGCGGTTGTATGAAAACGTACCTCGAAAAGGACGCTTTTAAGGTTTGCCATCGTGCTATGAAGCGCAGCATACTAGGTGTTAAAATAACAGATCGCGTCCGAAACACTCGCTGCGCTCCAAAACGCAAATCATTGACGTGGCTCAAAAGGCTGCCCAGCTTAAGTGGGACTGGGCTGGACGTGTCTGCCGAATGCCGATCGAACGATGGGCCAGTAAAACACAAAGTTGGTGACCTGAAATCCCACGACGGGGTCGCGTTGCGGGAGGACTTAGGTGTCTTCCTTTGGAACTGGCAAGAAGTGACTCAGAGCCGAGAACAATGGAAGAAATGGAGGGAGGCCTTTGCCCAGCAGTGGGACAGTATAGGCTAGATATAATAAAATTATATCTATTATCAGCCTATCGGTATTTTACAGGTTGCATTTTGGAGTGTGCGCGCGCATGACTAGGTTCCGCCATCTCCTTTCTACCATCTGACAACCCGACGTACGGCGAGTATCCACCCTTACGTTGTCGCGTTTCGCTTCGTCGTTTATACCGCGTACATCGAAGGACTGAAACAATTTGCCTGCTGCGGTCTTCCCGTCCAACTATAATTTGGGTGTCTTCAAGGCTAGAGTGAATAGGCATCTCTGCTTGCCATCAGGTGGGATCGCAGTCAAGCACTGGTTTATATCAATAAAAATCTTCGGCACCTTACTCATAAAACTAAGGCCTGAGTCAAGAAAGGCGTGGCGGCACTATTTACTTCTCTACGCAGTATGCGAAGCGAAATAGTTAACACCACAGATATGTCACTGTGGTTTACACTATCTTTTATTTAGATACAAAGTTGTCTAACTCCATTTATTGATATAAGGCGTCCAATACACGGTCATGCAGGCTTCAATCATTTCCATCAATCATGAATGATGTTTGAATGAGCAGCAGAATTTTATTGCAATTAGTTTTTCGTCATGCAAACGTCAATCATTGCATTAGAGAGTAAGTTTTTCGTCAATGAACTGTGGCAAGACTGACTGCAAAACCTATCGTGTAATGGAAGCCTATGTTACACGCCTTGTGGACGGAAATATCAGTTTACTTGTGTTAGCATAGAATAAGTTTAAAGAGCTTACGCATAGGTTACATAGGTTGTCTGACGCCCAGCAAATGCTGAGGTGGTCACCCTTTCGGTACGGGCGCGCTCGTCGCATTCTGTACTTTCGTTCTTTTAAGCTATTGCATAGCTTCTATCGAGGGCCTTGAGCGCGGGGACCGAATCCAGAAATTCCGTAACGAAAAAAACCTCACGCTCCCCACTCCGACGGGCACGGAGGTGTGGCTTGAAGGCCGACAGAGACCGAACACCTATTTTAGAAAAGTCGTTAACGACCTGTGTGGCGCATTGGTACAGCGTTCTACCTATGTTATCATCGTGCCTCGAGTTCAAATCTCGGTCAAACAAAATAGTCTTTTTGTATAAATAATAGATTATAGTAATGTTCTATGATAACAACTGAACATACTTGTAGCAATTTATGAAGTAAACAAGAAAGAAAAAAATTTGTTTTCTTATCGGTTACCACGCTCAAAAAGTGTAACTTGAATTAATATCAAAGAAAAAGAAATACTGCATAAATAAAATAAATAAATAATTATAATTGCATAAGTTGATACAAAATGCTATGCAATAGCTTTACCGCGGCAGTCCCCGAGTGCCACACTTATTTTTTTTTTACTTTGTGTTTGTAACCGTTGTGCTGTGTCTGTCGCGAATAAAAGTATTTCTATTCTACTTCTAAGCAAGTGTCCGCCATCGTCGACCACATCATCGCTTACCATCAGGTGAGAGTGGTCAAACGCGAGCCTATCTACACTAATATTATAAAGAAGTAAGTAAAGTTTGTTTTTTTGTTTTGATGGTTTTTTGTTTATGAGGTAATCTCTGAAAGCACTTTTTTATCACCGATAGAAAGCTGCATTTTTCCTGAGTGACATAGGCTATATTTTATGTACGCGGGCGAGACCGCAGAAAAAAGCTAGTCGTTGTAGTGTAGTGACGCGCGTTTTAGAAACGTGCGTCGACGGCGCGCTTTTAAGGGCCTCATGTCACGTAGTGTAATAAGGGTTAGACCGGTCTTACTCGGAACAAAAAATAAGACAATCTGAATATCGTGTGCTGAATATCGCGAAGTGTAATAAGCCCTTTATCCTATTAGGGGCCTGCGCACACCACGTTTTTTAAACGCGTCGTTGAAGCGCGTTTTAAAAACGTACATCGACGGCGCGCTTTTATCCTTATAAAGGTTTACAGGCTGCGTCTGACTAACGTGCGTATCGCTACAAACACACATAAACGGCGCGTTTAAAAAACGTGGTGTGCACAGGCCCTTCAGCTGCTTCAGCTTTCAGCTTAATACCTCCACGCGTTCATTAGAAAAACAGTCTTCACTGACAGACAACAAAATGATCCTATAAGAGTTCCGTTTTCGCCGACTATGATACTGAACCCAAACCGTCAGGTGATTAGTCATAAAGATTGTCACCCTCTGTCTCCATACCATTCGTCCTTTAGACGTAGGAATGTAAATATCATAAGGTATACATAGAACAATTGCGGCTGAGGTGACCCTGGCAGTAGTGCGGAAGCGGCTAGCGACCGCGACTAGACTGACACACGAATCGTGATAAAGATGGAGATTTTGTACTAAAATTCATTGCGTCAATTACACCAACTTAACATAAGGCTGTGCCAACTTCCCGTACTATTGCACATTCCAAGTCGCCTATTCCTCGGACAATAGCCGCCATTAACGCTCTCCTGAACTCAAACACAGGTCTTGATGTGTTTGCGGATGAATGGAAGCTGATAATGTCGGAATGTTTGAATTTTTGTGAGAAGGATGCATGACTGAGTTAAAAATTAAGTATAAGTTTAAATAGTGTAATTGGCTTCGGCCATTCTTTTTAAAATAATAAATAAATAAGGTTAATTGACGCGCTTTTTACGGCTTTGAAACCAACGTAAGGTTCTCCTTTCAACTTCTTTCGCTGCGGGTGATGTGAGAGGAAGTGGCAGTTTCTTAAACTAAAACCCAAGGCCGCGATAACTCTTTCGTACTATCCTGCAGGTCATGAATGGTGTTTTCATAATCATCATCATCATTTCAGCCGAAAGACGTCCACTATTGTAGATAGGCCTCCCCAAGTGTCGCCATAACGATCTGTCCTGTGCATCTCGCATCCATCGGATTCCCGCGACCCTCACTAGGTCATCGGTCCACCTTCCGGTACGTGGTCGCCACTCCAGAACCTTTCGTCCCCATGGCGATTCTTCCAGCTATGTCGGTAACCTTGGGAGGCCTATTTCCAACAGTGGACGTCTTTCGGCTGAAATGTTTTTTTTATTTTACTTTATTCTTAAGGTTCGCGCTTGACCGCTATCTCACCTGATGGAAAGCGACGATGCGGTCGACGATGGAGCGCGCTTACCTAGAAGTATCCTATTCACTCTTGACTTCAAGATTCCCGGGTTGTAGCCATCAGGAAACACAGATGATGACGATGGTGAATGTTTTCGATTACAAACTCTTACACAACAGACTTAACCCTTTAACGCCCGGATTGGATGGGTCCGACGAGTATTTTTGCGTCCTATTCGCCAGGGTCGTGTGTTTGCGACTGGGTACTCCATCTCGTTTAGCTCTTCAATCCCCATAGGTGACAGAAGAGCTGACGAGATGGAGTATTTGGTCGTGGATGTGCGATCCTGGCGGAATAAACAAAAAGTAACTCATAATAATTATGATTTAAAAGAGTGTCCATGGTGTTTCTTGCACATTCTTCTCCATCCCAGTATAAATATGGAACAGTACGGAAACTACGTACAAATGTTCGAAACGGCACACTCACACAAACATACGCATCGACGAGCTACTAAGCGTTTCTCGCGGTCCTGTCAGTAGCGAATGCCGCTTAGGAGTCTCGTCAAAGCGTATGTTTGTGTGAGTGTGCCGTTTCGAATATTTGTACGTAGTTTCCGTACTGTTCCATATCTATACTGTGTCTCCAGAGATCTACGCTTTGGAACGTGCAATTTACCTTCACTTTTATTTTTTTTTGACTGACCGACATTTTGACAATTCAAAAGTGCCTGTAATTTGTCTATTTGAAATAAACGTTTCTGATTTCTGATAAACCGCGAGAGTGTAGCAGATATATATCTGACGTAGGCGGTTAAAGGGTTAAGTGATTGTCTAACTTTGTGCAATATCGTCATGTCATCATATATACATCACTGCTTACTCCATGACAGGTATGTAGGCGTGCACAGATAATCATTAATCTATGCTGATTCATTTTGACACTCTTTGGAAATATAAGTATGTTTTTAACCGACTTCTAAAAAAGGAGGAGCACTTTAGCTATATGGTACTATCAAACTGATCTGATGATGGAGCCGGAAGGTAGGCACAGGAACATCATAATAAAACAATGTAACCTAGCAGAGTTTGGGTTAATTGGAATTATCATGAGAAATAGGCACTCTGTTTATAAGTGTATCGCAACTAAAAAGTGTGAAATAAAAAAACTTTTTACAAAAAAAAAAATAACAAGCTTCACTAAAAAAAAACACTAAAAGGATCAAAATAACTTTAATTTCGGAAGTCGGTGTTAAATAAGATACAAATAATACCGAGAAACACCGACTTCCAAAATTAAAGTTATTTTAATCCTTTTAGTGTTTTATTAGTGAAGTCAGTTATTTTATTTTTTTGTAATAAGTTTTTCTTTATTCAAGACAAATTTATTCCACCAGGGTCGCACATCCACGACCAAATACTCCATCTCGTCAGCTCTTCTGTCACCTATCCCCATTGAAGAGCTAAACGAGGTGGAGAATCCAGTCGCAAACACAGGACCCTGGCGAATAGGACACAAAACCCTTGGACCAAGCGGTTAAAGGGTTAATATGATTATAAGAGTCATGTGATTAGATGTCCATGGAATTTCTTGCCGGTTCTTCTCCATTCGAAACAACCATTTGGAACCATGCACTAGCTTCTGACGTTTTATAAATACCCATGTAGGCCTATGTGAATAAAAAATATTTTGAATTTTTTTTTTAAAGGGTAAAATATTCCATGGGGATCCCTGACTGAGTTAAATAAG
The DNA here is from genome assembly GCA_905147345.3 of Mythimna impura. Lineage (NCBI taxonomy): Eukaryota > Metazoa > Arthropoda > Insecta > Lepidoptera > Noctuidae > Mythimna > Mythimna impura. Next base: position 2,985,936 of record LR990365.1, on the reverse strand, counting down.
TATTTAATATGATTAAAAAATGCAAATAATACTTTACAAAAGTTTTTTCTAAAATTGAAAAACAATTGCCAAGAGGTACACAGAACGAAGTTTGGAAACCTCTGGTGTAAACAATTACAAGTTTTTTTACAAACTTGTCAGCATTAATTATCCTTTAAATACTTTGATGAAGCCTGTTGGAATTTTCTTATGTGTATTTAATCAGAATCAAGAATCAGTTAGGGCCGAAAGGTTCTGGAGTGGTGACCGCATACCGGAAGGCGCAGCGTTGGAAGGCCTCTTACAAGGAGGACCAATAACCTGGTAAAGGTTGCGGAAATCCGATGGATGCGAGACGCACAGGACCGTTCATTGTGGCGACACTTGGAGGAGGTACTATGTCCAACAGTGGATGTCTATCGGCTGAAATGATGATGATGGTGATTTAATCAGATATACATAAGAATTATACAGGGTGTTGCCTACATGGAGGAGGATGAGACAGCAACTCATCTGCTTCTAAGCTGCTCAGTGGTTGCTGAATACAGGGCAATGTACTTTGAGAACCCAGGTACCCTCCGTGAAGGCCATCAGCGTCTTTGTGTTACTGATAATGGTCAGTTTTAGGTTCCTTGAGGAGCTGAAGTGGATTTAACAACACATTTCTCCCCATACTTTAGATGCGGAGTTGTAGGCACCAGCCCGACATACAATACACAGGGTGTTTTAGAAATCCTATTCTACTAATATTATAGAAAATATGGTATAAAATGCCAATGGCATTAAGTCCGCCTCTGTGTCACATTTGTGTGCATAAAGTTATGTGAATATGTAAATTTTTGTCAATAAATGTTGCTTCAATGGCTGAGCGTATCTGAGTGTATTTTATATAAATCCCTTGATCATGTTTACCTTTTAAAAGATCTTTTAATTACTGTATCTTAATGAGTCAGTTGTTGCAAGAAAAATTATAAAAATAATACACGGTACAACTACATTCTGTTAAACTGCAAAGTTTTCAGAATACCAAATGATGGAAATACACATCGAATTATCAAAGAGAAACATTTAACAACTAAATTATCGATTTTGAACAACTTCCAACAAGTTTCAGAAGTTGTTTCACGCGCTGCCGTTTCGTGAAAACGTTCGGCTAAAGACGAAATACTGTAGGAGCCGTTTCTGTATAATTATTGTCATTAAATCAGGCTTCGAAGTGTACGTCACGTTTTCAGATTACGTAAACGTAAACCAACACGTTTCGCTGTTGTACGAGATACGACGAGGAAACCATGCACCCAGTGACGACGGACGTGTCATTCCCATGTAAACTGCTGCATCAAAGTGCATTCGTCACGTATGATAAACAGCCAAGCACGTTCAAACGCCAGTTGGTTGGAACGTGACACTTGACAAATGCAAGGCACGCAGCTACAAATATTATTCCGTATGTAAATATAGGTACCTATAGTTTTGTTCGTAGTCCCAGTAGTCCTTGTAGCGCGGGTGCCAGCGCGGGCCCCCACGCGAGTAGGGCCTCCTAGAGCCTCCTTGGCTCATATCTTCTGCGCCATAGCACCTCTTAATATCGATCCGCGCCGACACAGCGGAGAAACGCGCTCCGCACCGCGTCACTACCACCAAACAACACAACACTGACACACTGCACTGCGACACTTTTAAAAAACACAGAGATTATTTAAATTTATTATTTTTAGGACTCCCACGGAGCCCTACGCTCTTGTTTTGGAACCTACTGCAACGACGCGAAGCTCGCGCGGACTGAGCTCACGCAAGCGCACGAAGTCTTTATGTGAGCAGCGCTGCCTAGTGGACGCACCACGAACTAGATTCAAAAACGACCGCCAAGTTTAGCATTTTATTAAAAAAATATTTTTTGTTACAAATTGGGTTTTAGAAAGTAAATGACACAGCGTGGTATTAATATTTAATGACGAAGAATGTATTGCTAGGAGAGAATTCAGTCCAAAGCACGGTGAGGATTAACAGTTAACTCAGTATTGATTTTATATTAGCGGCACACATGCATCGCACAAGAGTTCTTCGCAAGCTAATAATAAAATGTCCTGGATGTCCGAGAACAACGGGCGTGTTATCGCGCACTTAAAATGGTTCGTCACCGTTCACATAATTAATGTGAATCAGGCTTGGTGATCTCGCCTCGGTCGTCACGCACTGGCGCATATCACAGTCTGGCAAGACGCGCACTATTAACACAAAGCAGTTTTTCCCTAAAGAAATAGAACTCAGAAACTACAAAAAGCAAACAGTTTCAAGAAAAAATCCGAGATAATGTAACGCTATGCGCCCAGTCCGGACGACCGATACGTAAGCCTCATTAAAAAAAGTTTACACAACTCGTGTCTCGGTTGTTTGTGGCGCTGTATTCAGCGGAACCAAAGCAATACTTGCTAAACTAATAGCATCGTAAAGCGGTACAGCGCTGCTAAAACCAAAAACCCCGCCCATTGTTATTATAATGCAGCCAACATGACGCACATAGTGCAGTGTGAAGTTAGCAACGAGGAGGCCACGTGTTGGCATCTCTTTTCTGCCAATGGGAGCGAGCGAGCTGGTGTTATTCGGGTGCTGCTTGGGGCGCGGCGTGCGTGTTTTCGTTTACGATGGCGCCTACCGTGTCCCATGCAGCGATGCTATTTTTGTGATGACACAACCGCGAGACCAACTTTCACTTAATTTCGTCTTATTTTGCAACAGAAGCGGAATGGTGGCTGGTATAACGGGCATAGTCAGTATAGTTACGGTATTTATCTTACATTGTATCACCGAACTACCTCATTTGTACGGAGTTTTTTTTCCCAAAGGGTTCCAAATACGCATAATATTAGAATTGACACGAATTATAATTGACACGCTATCAGTACCAGCGTACCAGCCTTATGTGTCACGAATAAAAATATCCTCTTCCGCTGTAGTTAAAATGAGCATCTCCATTTGGTACAACAAAATGGTGCTAATGATTTCCCCTGTTTACTACGCCTGATAGTTTTATCTAAAGCGGTCGGTCACCTAATTAGTCATTCATTTACGATAACTAACGTAATGTTCAGTGTTTTACATGACATAAACTAGTGCTTGACTGCGATCCCACCTGATGGTAAGCAGTGATGCAATCGTTGATGGTGAAGCGCACTAGTTTATTTTAGTTACGACTGTAGCAGGCAAATTGTTCCAGTCCTTCGATGTACAGTTGTTTTTTAAGATAACAGAAACGAGGCGATACTTAGCTAGTGACACTGCGTGACGTCGTTTGGTAGGTCTTTGTAAAATCGAGGACAAACATACAAACAGGTCCAATGCCAAACCTCTTGCTTAGCTAGCAGTCGGTCAACATTTTCAACATGTGAAAAGAGTGTGACTTGTTTACTGGGAGATGGATAGATGTGTGTCGTGAATGTCTAAGGTTTTGTGAGAAGATGGATGAAAAACAAGTAAACATTGTTTCATTTGTTTTATGGGATATATTATTTTAGTGGTAGTTAATTATCAAGTAGAAAATTATCCCACAGGAATCTAGGCCTTTTTTTTTTGTATGGGACGTCGGGTCAAATTTTTTTCAATACACTTACTCGAGAACATGCTCCCATCCCTATCGCTTACTGACATGCAATTTACTGTTTTCTGCACTAGTGCGGAAAAGTGAACAAACTCACCCCGCCCGCCACAATGTATTGAATGTATCGTATCAGGCTGGGCGCCTCGCAACCCCCACGAGTCGCGCGTCAACCCCTGTTTATTCATTTTTTCGTAAGTGTATTGAAAAACGTTGTTTAATACACGTGGAAAGGAGAATTCAAATCCTGGGCCTTCCAATACCTGTGTTACTTCGTTGGATAGGTATTTTTGAGCTGAATTAAAGTTACTATAAGGCACCAAGTTCCAAATCTTATTCTTATTGGAAAGTGGACCCAGATTTTATAGATGGAAACCCTGGCTTCATTCTTTGTCACTGCAGCACTCGACTCCATAACACCCTCGCCTGCCGCTCGGGCGAATTCCGTCTCGGTCGCAATGACAAACATTCTCCACTTGTATCAAAATGTACTATATTTCTCCCGCTCAGAGAGGGAGTGTCAGATTTTTACTGACCCTGACCCTGGTGACTGCTGACCCTGAATGGTATGTACGTATGTGTGCCAGTAAAATAATGCATGCTTGTTTGGTGATCGAGGGCAAGTTTATGCGAAGGCATTTTTTTTTTTAAATATTACTACTACGCCATCTAGTCCCAAACTAAGCAGAGCTTGTGCTATGAGTACCAGCTATCTGATAAATACTCATATATTTTTAAATACACACATTTATTATAGACATATTAAACACCAAGCCACAGAACAATTGATCGTGCTCATATACCCATGAGCTCCAGCATAATAGTCAGGGCTAGTAGCGTCCCTAGGCGTGGGCGAACCGGCCCCTCGCCCGCGGTCTCGCACCTGAAGGAGCCTCGCGCTAGAGAGGGCTCTTTAATAATAAGGTTTTTTTTTACAATTGATAAGCTCGCGTTTGACCACTATTTCACCTGATGGTTAGTGATGACGTGAATAAACACTGGGTTGTGACAGTCGCCGTCTCGTTTCCAAATTTATGAAAAAAAATGGCATCGCTGATGCGCCTTCGTCCACTCCTAAATTAGTCCACGCTACGCCACTCTCTAAAGCCACCACATCATCATCATCATCATCGTCATCGGACCACCAGGCGTAGGTAGTGCAATGCGCCACCGGTACATGGTGGACATCCCACCTATATGCACGAAACGTTTTGGGAGCACATTCATTGTGCGTACAGCTAAGGAGTGGAATTCCTTGCCGGAATCTGTGTTTCCTGATGGCTACAACCCGGAATGTTAAGGTCAAGAGTGAATAGGTTACTTCTAGGTAAGCGCGCACCATCGTCGACCGCATCGTCGTTTTCCATCAGGTGAGATAGTGGTCAAGCGCGAACCTATCAAGAATTAAAAAAAAGCCACAAACTACTAGACCAACAGGTCAGTCCTAATCTTTCTCACTTTCTTAATTTATCTAGGACATTACAGACATGGAGGCTCGGAGTCTAAAAGCACGTAAACCCGTTGGTCCCGTGTCGCTCGTAGATCTTTGACAGTCGTAACAGGTAGTGAGACGCCAGAATGTCTGACCATCAGTCTATCCAAAGAGTACCGTGTTGCCCATTAACTGGATTATGGAGGAGTGATGGGCAGTCTCTCCACTGAAAACATAAGTATTCAGCTGCATCCGGCTAGACTGGAAACCGATCCCAAGCTAGTTTGGAATGGCGTCCTCACCTTCCGTATGACGCAGGTCCTCACCGGACATGGTAGGTTCGGGAGGTTCCTGCACCGGATTCGTGCGGAAGAAACGCCCGGGTGTCACCATTGTATGGACCGCCCGGAGGACACGGTGGAGGTGTGCCCCGCATGGGCAGAGCAACGCTGTGTCCTCGTGGGGACGATCGGCGGCGGCGATCTCTCGCGCCGGGCCTTGCTACAGGCCATGGTCCAGAGCGAGGAGGAGTGGCAGGCGGTCGCCTCCTTCTGCGAAGCAGTAATGCTAGCAAAGGAGGAGGCCTCACGTGCACGCGTGAGGCAATGGTCCTCGCGCCCCATCTGCCGGAATTCCGATCCGAATCAAATGGGTAGCTCGCCGTCTGACCGTCCTTCGGACCGAGCCCAAGTCGTCAACGGCGCGTACTGTTCCACGCGCGATGTCAGATTTCAGCAAAACTTAGGGGCCCAGCAGGATCGAAACCTACTGGGGCCATGGATCTGCTTCTAAAAGGAAGACTCGGCCCTGGTACCACCTGGTACGAAAGGCACCGACTGCTGGGCAAATGCCTCCTCCAACTTCCTCCAGGTGTTGTTTTCTCTCACAGCCTCGAACCAGCCCTTGCGGTTGGCGCCTAGGTCGTCTCACCACCTTTTCCCCGGTCGACCTCAGCGGCGTCGTCCATCCTCAGTTACCCACTTTGTGGAGACTGATCTTGCCCAATCCCATTATAGACTGGCAGCCATTTTTTCCACGCCTATGATCCCTGTTTATAAGCGCATCGTGGTGTACCTTATTCTGTCGGCTCTTTTGACACCCAGAATGCTGCAATTGCTTATTGAAGCTTACTGTCCACGGACGCGTAGCTTCATAGACGCGTATTCGTCATTATACGCTTGGTGTACGCCTGCGTGAAGCTCATCTTATTTTTTGTTCCGAGTAAGACCGGTCTAACCCTTATTACACTACGCGACATCGACTAAGGGTGGAATTCACCAATAAAACTAATCGTGTTTTAACGTTTGGGTCGCATAATCGCGTTTAGCCGCTGTCACTAGTGTCACTTGTAAAAATACAACAAAAGAAAAATACAGACAAGTGACACTAGTGACAGCGGCTAAACGCGATTATGCGAGCCAAACGTTAAAACGCGATTAGTTTTATTGGTGAATTCCGCCCTAAGACTGTCTGAATATCGAGTAGTGTAATAGGCCATTTAGTCAGGAGTTGAGGGCACGGAAGTGTAGGTAACTTAAAAGAAACAATATTTTGTATAAAATTCGTATAATTTATTATACAATATTATGTACAAAGGAAGTATTTTTTAGCTATTGATTATTTTACTAATAATGAAAACGATTGAGCCTTATTAAAACTCAAGAAGTTTTATAAGAAGATGGAACCATAGAAGACACACTATTACAAATTTTTTTTATTAAAGGTAGTGCGGGTCGCTATTTAATTCTAGAGGAGTATGGTTTATAAGAGCTATTTTTCACCCATCACACTGACACACACAAAAAAGAAATTTCCTGTTTCCGACAATTTTTAAATGGATAGCATAGAGACGCACAGTCACTATGCGCGTTAAGGGCATTAATCCGTTAAAACCACGCAGAAGCCAAAATCAATGATTTCTGACGGACGCGTTGGCGCTGACGCGACTATTATATAGGTAGTGATACAAAATAATTAATTGTAGTGTAAACAAATAAGATATTAAAAAAATTATTGTACCATGTCATAAATCGTAAATGTGTTCAATAAATAAGACAAAAAAAAAAATGCTTCATATTTCATCCTAAACTAACACGTTTAATATCTCGAAAAATGGCTAAAAATGAGTTTTGAGATTACTTTTCTTGAATGAAAACTTACAGCAATCGTGTTTTTTTTTAATTCATGCACTAGTCAATGTTATCATTTTTTTTTAAGTAAAATTGTTGTAAGTTTATCATACACGGTTTAACTACTATCTCGCATCTGCTTAGTCCGTCGACCGCTGGTTTTAAAAACGGCTTGGATAAGAACTGTTCTAATGGGAAAACAACGTACTTGTGACGTAACAAAAAAAAAATCTGTTTTCAGATTTATTCCTATACCTACTTGTGTTATAAGACCTTGCTTTATGCAAAATTTGAAGATTCTGGGATTCTTCAAGGGACCGCATATTTAAGTACATGGTTATAATTTCAACTCGATACCTTCACGCGTTTCCGTGATCTTGACAGACAGACAAACGGACGGACAACAAAGTGATCCTATAAGGGATCCGTTTTTTTTTCTTTTGATGTACGGAACCCTAAAAACGACAAAAAATGTACAAAGAAAAGACGAAACACTCTCTGCTGCAACCATTGCTTTGACTTACTATATTATTTATCACGCAAATATCACTGAATATAAAAATATATATCTTTAACTATACAAATACATTTAAAAATAGTCGGCAACAAAAACTGTTTTTTTTTTTAGTGTTTAATGCACAAAAATGCCTCTTATCGACCCTCCTCCTTTAGTTTTCATTTTTAGTAAAATAGTCTAGTGCCTTATATTATGTCTAACGCGGTCGTTTATTGCACCAATACCTATACTCCATTCACAACAAGATTAGACATTTACCAATTGACTGGCCTGTTGGTCTAGTGGTTAGTGGCCCTGACTGCTATGCCGGAGGTCGTGGGATTGATTCCCACCACAAATCATCAACATCTTGCACAAACGTTTGTGTGATGAGCACGATCATTTGTTCTGTGTCTGGATGTAATTTATCTATAAATTATGTATGTATTTAGAAATATATAAGTATGTTTATTAGTTGTCTAGTACTCATAACACAAGCTCTGCTTAGCTTGGGGCTAGACGGCGTTGTGTGATAGTTGTGGAATATTATTATTATTATTTATTATAATTCAACCGATTTTGACGTCTTGTTGCTTTGGTGGCATGACAAATGGCGGCTGCAGTAAATAGTTAGCGGCTGAAGTTTGTACAGTATACCGTGCGATCAGTTAACTCTGCTTATGATTATCATCATCATCATCATCATTTCAGCCGAAAGACGTCCACTGCTGGACATAGGCCTCCCCCAAGCGTCGCCACAGCGAACGGTCCTGTGCGTCTCGCATCCATCGGACTCCCGCAACCGTTACCAAGTCATCGGTCCACCTTGTAGGAGGCCTTCCAACGCTACGTCTTCCGGTACGTGGTCGCCATTCCAGAACCTTTCTGCCCCAACGGCCATCTGTTCTGCGAGCAATGTGCCCTGCCCATTGCCACTTTAGTTTGGCGATTCTTCGTGCTATGTCGGCAACCTTGGTTCTCCTGCGAATATCCTCGTTCCTGATTCGATCACGCAAGGAAACTCCGAGCATAGCCCTTTCCATTGCCCTTTGGGTGACTTTAAGCCTTCTGATGAGGCCCATTGTAAGCGACTTATGATTATAATTGTTTTTTTTTTTTTTATTGTCACGCCCACAAGTAATCAGCAAAATTATAAGTGAACCAAATACTTACATTACATTTCGGGGAGTGTGCACTGGAATTGCACAATCTAATTCCGCCTTCTGTTCCATCATCGGACCACTAGACGTACGGCGTTGCGCCACCGATACATGGTAGACATCCCACCCATACGCACAAAACGTTTTGAGAACACATTTATTATGCGTACAGCCAAGGAGTGGAATTCCTTGCCGGAGTCTGTGTTTCCTGATAGCTACAACTTAGGGGTCTTTAAGTCAAGAGTGAATAGGCTACTTCTAGGCAAGCGTGCTCCATCGTCGACCACATCATCGTGGACGACTTACCATCAGGTGAGATGGTGGTCAAACGCGAGCCTATCATTAATAAAATAATAATAATAATAATTTGAATAAATGTATATTGTTATTTCAACCTAATTTTATGTTGTCATCAGTGTTCATATTTTAAAAAATAAACTTTGAAAGGCGAATTTTTAGCCTTAGAAAGTGTTTAGATGTATGTGTCAATGTATCTTAGGGTAAATACGTTGTTTTGTTAACTTTTAAAAAATGAAATGAAAATTAATAAATAGTTGGTATTATAACCACTTTTTTTGCTTCCAATGCCACCCTAATGCCTACGGAATAGAACTCAAAATCGGTTGAACGGACAGTAAATAGGTTTGTTTAAATGTCTAATCTTAGCGCGAATGGAGTACCGAATCGCTGTGACGTCAAAGACGCCATTAATACAATCAAATTTGAGTTCATAGACGTTCGCTGGACTGCGAGATTGGCCGAAAAATTTACCGCGGCCCTAGAACGCAAATTGCAACTAAAGGAACACGAGTGAGTTTTATTCAGTAAAAGTCTGACACTCCTGCTCGCTCCCACCCAGAGCGAGAGAAGTTATATCATGGAACGCGGATGTAACACATTCTTAGGTTATTGCAGTATTTGGCAGCTAATATATCGAGTCAGCCTTCTCGTTAAGCTTCACTGTGGTAGTCAACACTACAATAAAAATTCTCAGCTCCATTTTGCTGAGATCGCGCCTATTTCAATTATTCCACATATTGTCCAATGAGGATCAGTCATGTTTTTTGTGGAGTATGCAGACTTCACTACACTACTTACTTTTGTTACTTTTGTCATTTTTTCCCTCTCCTAGAGAGGAGGCTTGAGTCCCAGCAGTGGGAACATTAAAAAGGCTGATAATGCTATGCTAATGCTATGCAGACTTATAGCGTCAAAAAAAGAAAACAGTAAATACTGTGAAGAAATTATTTAAATCGGACCAAAAATGACGAAGATACAGAAATTTTAGTGTATTAGTTCTAGAAACGCGCCCGTGAATGAAGCGACTCGCTGTGACGTCATCTGTCATGATCGGTCTCCGACATCTGACGTCTTGACAGATGACGTCATTGTAAACAGTCCAGCGAGAGCGCGCGTTTCCAAGTAGCCGTTCAGAAAAACTTTTAATAAATCCACCATTTCTTGACGGATTTTAATAATTTAAAAAATTAAATACTCGGTAAATTATTACACATACGATGTACTTAGTAAAAATCGGATTTGCTATTATGTGATTGATCCTCATTGCGCAGACACTTAAGATATAAAACTACACCAATTTTACATCACAATAACCACTTGGAATCAATTTGCGAATAATTAAAACAGCCAACTTGACTTTACTTTGAAAAAATACCGCTAAAAACCCCATGTGAGTACTTAATACTTAGAAATGTATGCGACTGCGTCGTTTCCCGATGTTACACGAAGTCGCCCGAAGATACACGAAGTTAGAAGACGTAATCGTTCAGATCGTAGAGCTCGGATAGCATTCGGTACATGTAAGATGGAGAACTGCCACCACTGAAATTATAAAAAAAAAATTGTATTAAAATACGGCCCCGACTTACGAGTGGTAGGTCGCGGGTTCAAACCTAGGCAGGCGCATTACTTTGTGTATTTTATTTCATAACCACTGCTCTTAAAACGGTGAAGGAAAACATCGTGAGGAACCAAAAATTCGAAGACATGTGACATCCAGCAACCCGCACTGGGCCCGCGTGGTAAATTACGGTCGATTCCCTCTCCTAGAGAGAGGAGGCCTGAGTCCCAGCAGTGGGAACATTATAAGGCTGATTATGTATGTATATGGTTTTAATGCTAAACAAAGCACAGCTCCGTTCGGGTGTGGAGTACTGCAGCCACATGTGGGCTGGTGCTGCAAAATGCCACCTAGCAGCTTTGGACTCAGTGGAAAGGCGTGCGAAGAGGCTAATTGAATTATAAAGTGTACCCTAAAAAAACCTTTTTTTAACTTCTGTCCAATGCTATCGCGATTAGAGTATAGTGAGAGCCGATCCCACGCGGCGACATTCATCGACTTTTTACTCTAACAATACATAGCCCATGTTGGATATATTTTTTTATGCAGCCGAAGCCGATAATAAAAGCTAGTGACTTATAAAATCGATTCTTTTTTGGGTTAATCGATATCAGAACGTCAATCCTAATTGAGCCGACGCCAACGTGTCGTTGTGTATCTATAGGTAGGTATATATAAAAGGAGAAACTGACTGACTGACATATCAACGCACAGCCAAAACTACTGGGATCAGGAGCGTGAAATTTTGCACAAGGCTTCCTTTTATGACGTAGGCGAGCACTAAGAGAGGATTTTGCAAAATTCACCCTCGAAGGGTATCAAACACGGGTCCAAAGTTTTTATAGAGAAACCTTACAGGCGGTCGCCTCCTTCTGTGACGCAGTAATGCTATCAAAGGAGGCGGCCGATCGCGTGAGGCAACAGTCCTCACGCCCCAACCGCCACCGGGATTCCGATCCAGATTTCCGGCCACCGTAGGCGCGGGCTTGCGGACGGCGAGTAATGGGTGGCTCACCGTCCGACCGTCCGGTAACTGTCCGGACCGAGCCCAAGTCGTCGACGGCGCGTATTGTTCCACGCGCGCCTCAGGGAGATGTCAGCAAATCGTAGGGGCCCAGCAGGACCGAAGCCTACTGGGGCCACGGGTAGTGTGAAAGTGAAGCCCGGGGCGTCGGGATGAAGGCAAAGAAGGAACAGGAGTGGGTTTTTAGTCAGTAAAAGTCTGACACTATCTCTCGCTCCGCCCAAGAGCGCGATTTGTCATTAGATGATTTTCCCACCTAAAAAAGGGGATGAAACGGGGGTTCATTTGTATGGAGAAACCAACTTTCACGCAGGCGAAGCCGCTTGGCAGAAGCTAGTTTATTTATATTTATTTATATATACTTTATTGTACACCAAGATAATAGATGATACATTTGAGCCTTGTATTTAAAAACATACAATAGGGTATTTATTACACTCATTTTTTTAAAGTGTCTCAATTAGATTCTATTGTACTAATAAACCACTAAAAAAACAAAAAAATTTTTTCAGTCTCTAATTACCCTAAATATGCATTTACAATTTACATTTTCAAGTTTCGCGCGTATTTGACGAAAATGTAGGAAGCAGTGGACGCCATATTTACTCTGATCGTGACGTCAGTAGGCTGTGTAAACAAATGCGCTCAGTATGGCCGATCAGTTGACAGTTGACAACTGTCACTTTAGTTTACACAACTGAATGACGTAATAACATGGTGGCTACTATTTCAAGGCGATAAAGAACAGATAATAAAAACAGAAAACTTTGAATTTAATTTTAAAATTTATTTTATTTTATGAACTGAAACTAACACTTACCAACTGCATTTTACCTAAGATATCTTAATAACATATTTGTAGTTTTTTTTCTCATATACAGTAAAATACCTTTGCCGGCTTTATCGCATTCTGCGAACTCTTCCAGGCAACCGTGTCTGGTGGACAAACGGTTATTATAAGAGCTGGCGATGGTACTTACAGGTTGGTGATGAACAGGGTGATGTGGTCGGGCGGCGCGAAGTCATACATCGGCGCGTACACGTGCGTGTTGTCCGTGGCGAGCTCGTGGCGGCTGGGGACGACATAAAACATAGCTGTGTCATATACCTATCTATATGTGTAATGGACGCCGAGCCTGCGGACCTAATATGTGTCAAAGTGACAATAGACTGATAGGACAGTGAGTGATTATGTGAATAATTAGTGTTTTCTAAGTGAACCTAATTAGTTTTTAGCGAGGAACTCATAAAATGAGCCCTAATTGTGTTGTGATAACGGCTAATTATATTACGTAAGGACTAAGGTTTTCTTATGGTGACTTTTTACTATTTTTATATTTTTGTAGGATAGATTAGTGATTCTAAGTAGAATGACATAAGGTTCATATGTGAAATATGGATATTTTTATGTAAAAAGCATGTTTAAAGTGTAAAGGCTCTCGTTAAGGTAAAATTTCGCGATACTAAAGGTGCATGTAATTTCGAGATTATTCCGTGCTTGATTCTGATTGGTTGAAATATTCGTGAGCATTCCGGAAAGTTCCTTAATAGCTGAAAAGCTCCACCTCCTGACCGTTCGACCAATCAGCGATCAGCTGCGTAATGAATAAATTGGAACCGGTTTTGTTCCTGGACACAGTCGTTTTCCGAATATTCTAATATGAATACCTGAGAAGAAATAAACTTGGAAGAAAGAAGCCTTGTTTTATTTCAAGTTCAACAAGAACACACAAGAAAAGAAGAGAAAATTATACAGTCCAGCCAAACCCGTATTTAGGATGAACTAGTGTTGCTTAGGCCAAGCCACGTGAACCCCGGGGCCCTGGAACGAAGGCAAAGAAGGAACAGGAGTGGGTTTTAGTAAGTAAAAGTCTGACACGCCCTCTCGCTTCGCCCAAAAGCCGGAAAGTAATTGGATGATTTTGGAAGGCAAAGTTTAATCTAAAAAAAACTGGGCAAGTGCGAGTCGGGCTCGCGCACTGAGGGTTCCGTACAAACTTACCTATGAAAACAGTTCAATTCCCGAATTGAGTTACGAGGATTTTTCCGAATCGCAGAAAAAGGTTTTTTTATGTGACGTAACTACAAATTTACAGTTTTCAGATTTTTTCCTATACTTGTGCTATGAGACCTTGCTTCATGCCAAATTTCAGGATTCTAAGTCAATAGGAAGTACCCTTTGAATGGGCACTTGGGGCATTCCAAGTGCCCATTCAAAGGGTACTTAAGGGAATGCCTCAAGTGCCCATACACCTGCACTTTGGAGGATTTGATGAGTGCTACCGATGCTGCTATTAATGTAGCCACCTATTGGGCCCAAACAGTTTGACGAGTTTACCATCGAATCGATAAGAAGAAGAAGACCCTTTGAATTTTGTTTCTCTTGAGTGTCGAAATATATGTCTTTTGCGACATAAACGGCCGTATCTGTTCTTTGTCGTTAACTCAGACGTTTGATTTTTTCACAGCTTCAAGGGTCCGCAGACCTGAGTATATGGTTTTAATTTCAACTCGATACCTCCACGGGATCCCGAGATAAAGAGTCTTGACAGACAGACAGACAACAAAGTGATCCTATAAGGATTCCGTTTCTTCCTTTTGAGGTACGGAACCAAAAGAAACGAGCTCGAAAAAAAAAGATACAGACGTTAATGTCGCAAAAAACGTATATTTCGACACTCAAGGGAAAAAAAATTATAGGGTACTTCCCAAAATTATTTTTGCAATTCAGAAAACTCGACACTCCATTCGGGAATTGAACTGTTTTCATAGGTAAGTTTGTACGGAACCCTCAGTGCGCGAGTCCGACTCGCACTTGCCCTGTTTTTTTTTAAATTAAACTTTGCCTCATACACTAGGAACGACTACTATATCGTGATTGCGTTCACAAACATATAAACTTACATAAACAAGACACCCAAACCCGGAACAACTATCAGTAGTCCATACAAATAGTTGTCCCGTACGGGAATCGAGCCCGCGAAACGCAGCGTACCAGCCAATGAATAGAATAGAATAGAATAAACTTTATTGTACACCTTATTAGTAACAAAGCTTTCACACTAACTTAAATCTACGGGTACAAAGGCGGTCTTATCGCTGAGAGCAATATCTACCAGACAACCTTAGGATGGAATGGAAGAACTTGAAATAGAAAAAGGGGGGTAGTCTGCGGTGTACTGCAAATTAATAACGTAAACATTAGATTAAAATTATATACTAGACTATACATAGATGTAATATAGCTATTATATATAAAAGACAATATGTAAACATATAAATATTATATATATATAGGGTGACTGGTAATTAGTGTACGATACTTAAACACGTGATTGTGCTCATGATAACAAACAATTTTTATTATGGGAGCAAAGCCGAAATCGCGAAAAAAATATCAGCTGTCCAGTACATTAGGCAAACATAAATGTACTGAACAGCTGATTTTTTTTTCGCGATTTCAGTTTTTTTCCCATAGTAAAAGTTGTTTGTTATCATGAGCACAATCCAGTCACCCTATATATATATATATATATATAAATATTATGAGTTACACAATTTCATACAAAGAGATGGAAAAAGAAAAGAACAATAAGGTGGGTTAGTGACGGCCAATGCTCAAGCACTGCGCCAACCGTGACTTAGAAAGGCGTGGGAAGAGGCTAATTGGGGATCCAGTTTTTTTTTTATTATTAATGATAGGCTCGCGTTTGACCACCATCTCACCTGATGGTAAGTCGTCCACGATGATGTGGTCGACGATGGAGCACGCTTGCCTAGAAGTATGTAGCCTATTCACTCTTGACTTAAAGACCCCTAAGTTGTAGCTATCAGGAAACACAGACTCCGGCAAGGAATTCCACTCCTTGGCTGTACGCATAATAAATGTGTTCTCAAAACGTTTTGTGCGTATGGGTGGGATGTCTACCATGTACCGGTGACGCAACGACGTACGTGTAGTGGTCCGATGATGGAACTGACTTGGTTAAGTCCAATCTACCCAAGGTAGCCAGCCTATCGGTATTTTACAGGTTGCGTTTTGGAGAGTGTACGCGGGAATTGCATGACTTGATTCCGCCATCTCTTTCTACCATCGGACAACCCGACGTACGGCGAGTATCCACCCTTATGTTGTTGAAACTTCAACGGTCTGGACTTAGCCTTTCGCTTCGTCGTTTATACCGCGTACATCGAAGAACTGGAACAATTTGCCTGCTGCGGTCTTCCCGTCCAACTATAATTTAGGTGCCTTCAAGGCTAGAGTGAATAGGATCTTAATAAACTAGTGCGCCACACCATCTCTGCTTACCATCAGGTGGGATCGCAGTCAAGCACTGGTTTATATCAATTAAAAAAAAAACATAAGTTTATCCAGGAGCTCCTGAAACTCTAACCAAATATCCGTCCGTAAAAACAAGTATCCGTTTGTAAAAAATAGCCGAATACTCACTCATAAGGCAGGGCAGTGTATGGGGCAGCGTACGCGTTGAAATGGCTGACGTCATGCACCGGGGACAGTTTGTATAGAGGAGCTAACGCTAATACCTGTAGACAAAGTATTATTTATTTAGTTGGTCAAATAATTCATAAGCATAATCAGCCTTTTAATGTTCCCACTGCTGGGACTCAGGCCTCCTCTCTAAGAGAAGGAATGGGCTGTAATCCACCACGCGGGCCCAGTGCGGGTTGGTGAATGTCACATGTCTTAGAATTTTTGGTTCTAGGACATGCCGGTTTCCTCACGATGTTTACCTTCACCGTTTTGAGAGCAGTGGTGATGAAATAAATTACACAAAGTAATGCGCCTGGCTGGGTTTGAACCCGCGTCTTACAACTCGTAAGTCGGGGCCGTTACCGCTCGGCCACCTCTGCTCTCAATTCAATCATTCATTTCAATTAATTCATTTATTTTAACTACCTTCTGTCACCGGCTTTTGCCCGCGTGAAAGTAGGTTTCTCCATACAAACTTTGGACCCCCGTTTCAACCCCTTAGGGGGTAAATTTTGGAAAATCCTCGCATAATGCTCGCCTACGTCATAAAAGTTTCCTTTTATGACGTAGGCGAGCATTATGAAAAGGTGAACGGCAGAATTCGTACCGCATACTTTTTTTGATGCTTTGTTATAGAAATTGTACCACTTAATAAGGTAACTAAGCCATTTATTTTCATGTAAATATACTATTTTTAAAACTCCGGATTAGTTAGTTATATCAATAAAAAGATTTGATAAACAAAACGTAATAAAATCGTAAACGATACGCGGTTATGTTTTTAAAAGTTGCCATTGTAAAATAACACAAATATCGAAATGATAATTAATTATTTAGAAATACATATAACATGAAATATTATTAAACAATTATATGTTATACCTAAGAATGCATATATTGCATAAAATCAAGGTATTTCTGGATTTAATTATAGAAATGTTTTTCATCAACAATATTTTTTTGTTTATATGGCAATTATTTTTTGACAGCTTGACACAAAGAGTATGGCTTGACAGGTAGTAAACTTCAATCAGTTTGTTGTTGTTTTGAATTATTTGTGACTGCATCTGCGCAATTTAGCGAATTATCGGGCTGTTACGTTGAGTTGAAAACGCTTTATTAACTTTGCCGTATGTGTGTATGTGCTATAATTAAAGAGACGAGTTTAAAATGTGGTAATTGCAACGTTCGCTTATCCCGAATATGAAGACACTTTATCCAATGAGACTGAAGATCTGTTCAATACTATTCGACTGAGGACATATTCGAGAAATGTAAGTAGTGTACGAATAATATTCTGCATATGAATGGAGCTAGTGACGAACTCATGATAAGTTTTACATGTTGAAAACTAGTTTCCATTTAAACCTCACTAAAATGTGTATGTCTGCTCAAAATAATCTTAAACAATTCAAAAAACTAACAAACACGGCTATTTGTATGTAACAATAACATACAAATGGTTATTTAAATTTTATTATATGATTTTGTTTGTGTTTTGTTTATGTTGGTACCTACATAATGGGCACAACATATTATGTTCATTGAATATATTGTGTTTAATTTGTATTTTATCAATTCTGTTTTGATATATCTATGGTTATCTAATGAAATGAATTATTTACAGATCTCATCCACAAATGAAGTTTGTGGAGTATGCCGAGACCCATCTCAAGATTTGAGCTTACCTGTTCCAAAAGAACCATGAGAAAAACCCTAGTATATTGCAATATAAAGTTATTGCTGTAACTACATTGTAGGTTTGAGAACAGTGGGGCGCTGCTTGCGTATGATAAGCATTATTTATATCTAAACTGCTTGCCATAAGGGAGAGATTGTTTTCTGATCTGGCCTCTTCTTAGATGAAGTAATATTAAGAATAATTATAGGATATATAAAGGAGGCATATTTTGGAAACATACAGCTGCACACAATTCATCATAAAGATTATCCCACAGGAGGAAATTGCTCTGAAAGCAAAAAATTATTTCATCACATTTGCTTATAGTTTAAAGACTGATTGCAAGATTATGAAACCAAAAATAAAATAATTCTAAGCACAATAAAATAAATATACTTACAGAAACAAAGTTGTTTTATTTACCTACACTCAATACCATATCAATACTTCATGATTATAAACTATAGTAGTCCGCTGCTGGACATAGGTATAATCGGATGCACCCCACTGAGTAGATATAATCTCTTCTCAATCTACCTACTTAATGGTGCCGTGTCGTCGTGGGGGCGATCGGCGGCGGCACCGTCTCGCACCGGGCCCTGTTTCAGGCCATGGTCAGGAGCGAGAAGAAGTGGGATGTGGTCGCCTCCACGTGCAAAGTGGTAATGGTAGTGGAGATGGCCGCAACCGTGAGGGAACGGACATCCTCACGCCCCAGCCACCGTGATAGGAGACGCCCCAGGTTTCGGGAGTCGCAGGGCGATCCTTGGCCACCGTAGGCGTGGGCTTACGAACGATGAGCAATGGGTAGCTCGCCGTCCGGACGTCCAGTAAGGCCGAGCCCGAGTCGTCGACTTTTCGAAAGGAAAATCGTGGTCATAGAACGCAAAGGGCGACTAAAGGACACAGTTGGGTTTCATTCAGTTACCTACAAAAAGTCTGACACGCCGCACGTCATTGGATGATTTTTCACTTCAAAAAAAAAAACACCACATAATGGTAAGTAAGACACAAAAAGGTAGCGACATTATTTAGAACATTTAAGTACCTAATCATCGAAACAATATTTATGTACCTATTTTTATCAATCTACATTAGTACACTTGTAGGTAGGTAGGTACATAACCTTAAAAAATAAATCTGTCTATAACTTTAACGTCCCAAGTTCTAAAAATCTAAGAATTTAAACAGAGCTTGTCTATCATATTAACTACCAATTAAAATAAAAATATTCCAAAACACGATATTTTATTAGCGTACGAAGGGCCCATACAAGCCTGCCATTCGCCTTTCTAGGTCACAAGTTGGACACCTCCGACACTAAGTACAACACAGGTCACGGCAGGTCATAGCGGGTATTAGGTGCCAGCGCACGGCTGGGTGCGGGAACAAACGCGGGGGAGGGGTTGCCTTCAGTCGCCCGAATAGCCCGGTGACCGTGTATTTGTGCGGACAACCAGGTAACATAACAAGCTTATAACTTTATGATTTTTCATGATACAGTTATGAAATTTTGTTCATGGATTCTTTGCATAAAAATACTAACACGTGTTTCAGGTTTCGCATATACTAAAACTATTGTTGTATATATAAAAGGGGAAACTGACTGACTAACATATCAACGCACAAACGAAACTACTGGGACTAGGAGCGTGAAATGTTGCACAAGGCTTCCTTTTATGACGTAAGTGAGCATTAAGAAAGGTTTTTTCAAAATTCAGCTCCCAAAGGGGTGAAATGGGGGTCTAAAGTTTGTAGGGAGAAAGTAGGTTTCTCTTACGCCGTAAATACTCACCGGCACACAGTAATGCCTGGCCGCCTGCGTGACGGCGTGCAAACCAGTCTCCGCGAGCACAGCACCACCACCCATCGCAGCCTTCACGCTTATCACAACCTGCAAATATTTATAAGCTAACATAACACACTACTGTAGCAACACACTTAAGAACTAAACTTCAAAATCCTATATCGCGATATCAAAGTTCTGCGCGCGATTAGAACATTTATCCGAAATTAGGACATATAACCGAAGTTAGAACGTATACCCGAAATTAGAAAATATGCCCGAATTAGAACGTATACCCGAAATTAGAACATATACCCGAAATTAGAAAATATGCCCGAAATTAGAACGTATACCCGAAATTAGAACATATACCCGAAATTAGAAAATATGCCCGAAATTAGAACGTATACCCGAAATTAGAACATATACCCGAAATTAGAAAATATGCCCGAAATTAGAACGTATACCCGAAATTAGAACATATACCCGAAATTAGAAAATATGCCCGAAATTAGAACGTATACCCGAAATTAGAACATATACCCGAAATTAGAAAATATGCCCGAAATTAGAACGTATACCCGAAATTAAAACATATACCCTAAATTAGAAAATATGCCCGAAATTAGAATGTATACCCGAAATTAGAACGTATACCCGAAATTAGAACATATACTCGAAATTAGAAAATATGCCCGAAATTAGAATGTATACCCGAAATTAGAACGTATACCCGAAATTAGAACATATACTCGAAATTAGAAAATATGCCCGAAATTAGAATGTATACCCGAAATTAGAACGTATACCCGAAATTAGAACATATACTCGAAATTAGAAAATATGCCCGAAATTAGAATGTATACCCGAAATTAGAACGTATACCCGAAATTAGAACATATACTCGAAATTAGAAAATATGCCCGAAATTAGAACGTATACCCGAAATTAAAACATATACCCTAAATTAGAAAATATGCCCGAAATTAGAATGTATACCCGAAATTAGAACGTATACCCGAAATTAGAACATATACTCGAAATTAGAAAATATGCCCGAAATTAGAATGTATACCCGAAATTAGAACGTATACCCGAAATTAGAACATATACCCGAAATTAGAAAATATGCCCGAAATTAGAATGTATACCCGAAATTAGAACGTATACCCGAAATTAGAACATATACTCGAAATTAGAAAATATGCCCGAAATTAGAATGTATACCCGAAATTAGAACGTATACCCGAAATTAGAACATATACTCGAAATTAGAAAATATGCCCGAAATTAGAATGTATACCCGAAATTAGAACGTATACCCGAAATTAGAACATATACTCGAAATTAGAAAATATGCCCGAAATTAGAACGTATACCCGAAATTAAAACATATACTCGAAATTAGAAAATATGCCCGAAATTAGAACGTATACCCGAAATTAGAACATATACCCGAAATTAGAAAATATGCCCGAAATTAGAACGTATACCCGAAATTAGAACATATACTCGAAATTAGAAAATATGCCCGAAATTAGAACGTATACCCGAAATTAAAACATATACCCTAAATTACCACATATACCCGAAATTAGAACATATACCCGAAATTAGAACGTATACCCGAAATTAAAACATATACTCGAAATTAGAAAATATACCCGAAATTAGAACGTATACCCGAAATTAAAACATATACCCTAAATTACCACATATACCCGAAATTAGAACATATACCCGAAATCATCTAACGGGCAGTTGCTCGGATCAGACATAACACCCGTATCGGTCGGATCCTCCCTTTTAAATGGAGGTTTGCAAGATTTCCGTAGTTCCCTGACAGGCAACTTGGTTTTCGTATTTTTGTAACGAAATGTGCATCTATTCAGGCAGAATAAACATGTTTTCTTTCTTTTCTTCTTTCTATATTGATCTTTGAAGACTCATGCTAAATTTTTCGAGCTCGCTCAGTCTTTTACTCTTAGTGGTAAATTGATTAAATTTTGTAATTAGTAGATCTCACAGAGCTAAGTTAGATATATAGTGGATACAATAGATCGTTGGTCGACTTGACCTCCCCAGAACAACAGCCCCCCTAGCCAAGTTACGACCGTTTCGTTTGCGTCGAACGCCTCGAGTAGACCACGTGACTGAGCGTTGAGATGACGTCAGAACAAAGCAATTGAAGGCGTGGCCTACTCGAGGCGTTCGACGCAAACGAAACGGTTGTAACTTGGCTAGGGGGGCAGGCCAGTCAAATACTGTCTGTACTTACCTTGTTGACTCTAGACATGACAGCATAGATGGACGCCGAGCTGATGACGGTGACGGGAACACCGGCCGCGCTCAGCCGATTAGCCATGGCGTGGCTCTGTAAATACGAAATAAACTCGTGAATCATATGACTGGCCTGTTGGTCTAATGGTTAGTGGCCCTGACTGCTATACCGAAGATCGTGGGTTCGATTCCCACCCAGGACAAATGTTTGTGTGATGAGCACGATCATTTGTTCTGTGTCTGGGTGTAATTTATCTATAATATGTATGTATTTAGAAATATATAAGTATGTTTATCAGTTGTCTAGTACTCATAGCACAAGCTCTGCTTAGCTTGGGACTAGACGGCGTTGTGTGATAGTTGTGTGAATAAAAAAAAAAACATTTTTGTGGAGATCCGTCTGGTCTTCAAGTAGTAATAAACTTGAAACTTGGAACAAATTCTAATCAAAATGAATAATAAAAACTGTCATTACTAGTTTTCAAAACTACCCTCAAAATACGGTTTTAGGGTTTTTTCTTTTTTCGGTGGGAAAATCATCTTATGACATCCCCGCTCTTGGGCGGAGCGCGAGATAGTGTCAGACTTTTACTGACTAATAAAAATCCACTCCTGTTCCTTCTTTACCTTCGTCATAGGGCCCCGGGTTTCACCTTCACACTACCCGTGGCCGCAGTAGGCTTCGACCCTATTGGGCCCCTACGGTTTGCTGACATCTCCCTGAGGCGCGCGTGAAACAATACGCGCCGTCGACGACTTGGGCTCGGTCCGGACGGTTACCGGACGGTCGGACAGTAAGCTACCCATAGCTCGCTGTGCGCAAGCCCGCGCCTACGGCGGCCGGAAATCGGGATCGGAATCCCGGCGGCGGTTGGGGCGTGAGGACCGTTGCCTCACGCGATCGGCCGCCTCCTTTGCTAGCATTACTGCTTAGCAGAAGGAGGCGACCGCCTGCCACTCCTCCTCGCTCCGGGCCATGGCCTGTACCAAGGCCCGGCGCGAGAGATCGCCGCCGCCGATCGCCCCCACGAGGACACGGCGGTGACGGTTTTAGGGGTGTTAATTTTTTAATGAAAACATTCTCAAGAACCAAATCCCTGGCAAAATACTGGTATTAGTATGATTACCTCGCTCTGCTCAGCTCCCTCGGCTACTATCAGCTTGTACTTCCTGTGAGCGGCCGCTCTGAGGAACCTCTCCGCGATGGCGCTGGAGCCGTATGTCAGGATCAGCTCGTCTCCATTCACGTGTTCCTTAGCTTGCCCGCATATACTTGAGATGCTGGATTCTAGCTCGCCGCGTAACTGTTGATGGAATAATAGTTTAAAAAAAAACTTAAAAGCACGCTTTTAGCACGCACAAAAACCTACTCCTGTTTCTTCTTTACCTTCGTCCTAGGGCCTGGGTTTCACCTTCACACTACCCGTGGCCGCAGTAGGCTTCGACCCTGCTGGGCGCCTACTGTTTTGCTGACATCTCCTTGAGGCGCGCGTGGAACACTACGCGCTGTCGACAACTTGGGCTCGGTCCGGACGATTACCGGACGGTCAGACGGCGAGCTACCCATTGCTCGCCTTCCGCAAGCCAGCGCCTACGGTGGCTGGAAATCGGGATCGGGATCCCGGCAGCTGGTTCGTTAGGGCCGTTCTCTCGCACGTGCGGCTGCCTCCTTTGCTAGCATTATTTAGCGGTCTAGTGGTTAGTGGCCCTGACTGCTAAGCCGGAGATCGTGGGTTCGATTCCCACCCAGGACAAATGTTTGTGTGATGAGCACGATCATTTGTTCTGTGTTTGGGTGTAATTTATCTATGATAAGTATGTATTTAGAAATATATAAGTACTAGCTGTTACCCGCGACTTTGTCTGCGTCAAGTTAGTAAAAATGCACAAACGTAATTAATAATTCTGTGCTTGTGATTCGTGCTAAAAACATCTAATTCAAATAACGGAAATTAATTTCAGTAAATATATTATGTAAAATGTATTTCTTATGTCCAGATATATAATTTATTTTATTTATTTGGCTCACCAGTAATAGAATACTCGTTCATGATATACATCAAATAAATTACTTATCATCATCAATAAACAGAAACAGACATGGTGAGGTCGAAGTAGTTGATAAACTGTGGTTCTGCCTACCCCTAAAAGGAATAGGTGAAGGTTTAAGTTTGTTTTTGGTTTATTCTATGATGAAACAACGCTGTATGATTTTAATATGATTGGTTCATTATAATAGACTAAAAGTGTATTAAACCGTTGTTTTCTTTTATCAACACTAAATAAATGTTATTTAACGTAGGCTATAAAAAAAGTGGATAAAGTAGTTTTCAAAATGTTAAATGTTGCCAAAATGTATAAAGAGTCTGTACGGATCTTGTTCTGAGGTCAATACCCACAGTTTTTAGTGTCTGCACGATTTACTTTTAGGAAGAAAATCATCAAATACCTTCCCCCGCTCTGTGTAAAGCGAGAGTTTGTGTCAGACTTTTACAGACTGAACCCAACCTGTGTTCCTTTAATTGCCCTTAGTGTTCTAGAGCTATGGTAACTTGCACGCGGCAGCAAATCTTCCTTCTTTGAGGAAAAGAGAGGACACCACAGCGTCCTCTCTTTTCGCCTGACGAAGATCTCTAGGGCCAATGCCTGCTAGAGCTATGAGATTATTCGAAAGAATTACCTCCCATAAGAATTTGCCTCGATGATATTTCTCTGCAGACTTTTAGCCGGGTTCGTTATGCAACTTTGGCGGAGGTGAATTTCGAAGGAGCATAATCGGCTTCAGCCCATCTTCAGCTGGATAACGTGCACTGATAGTCCACTACTGCTAGCGATTATTAAAATACTACAGAGTCACCTACGATGTCATCTTGCTCCACAACTGTACTTATAAAGAATTTGTGAAAAAATTGTTGCAGTTTGATGTTGACTTACATCACGTCGAATTTGAAACAGAAACCTCTCGAAACACCCTAATACCCCCTCATTACTCCGTGTTTGTGACTCCACAAAACTATAAAATGACAGCGAACAAATGTTGCAACCAATTGGGGCTGTGACTGACTCTGGCATCCGTCAGAATGTTGTCCCAGTGTTGATCACCACTCACTGACCACTCTTTAGGAGGTAACGTCCAGTTGTCCACTTAAGGCTGCAAGTAATGTAGGATACATCATACGTAATCAAACTATCTTCAGGAACGCAAACCACGTCGGGGCCTTGTGTGAAATATGACTTCATGGGTTTTTCATGAAATTCTTAATGATCTTCAATTTTTGGAATCTTTGAAATTAGGTACTTGTTCCAAACAGTAGGTTGTGGTCAAGTCCGAGGGAGAGACTACTTGAAGTACTGGTAACCTTCACGAACTGCTCAAGAAGCATCTTTCTGTGATTAAGTACCTACCTATATTTGCTGGTTTTTTGGGGGTCCTTCCGAAACATCTACGTTCGATGAAGACCTGCGTCAGGTGGAAAGAGAGCCTTTTTAGACTTTCCTCAGAGAAAGTATTTGCTGCCGCAATTGTGGCGTGCAAGTTACCATAGCCCTGGAACGCTAAGGGCAACTAAAGGAACACAGGTGGGTTTCAGTCAGTAAAAGTCTGGTACTACCTCTCGCTTTACCCAGAGCGGGAGAAGGTATTTGATGATTTCCTACCTAAAAGCAAAAGGTGCACACACTAAAAACTGTGGGTATCGACCTCAGTATCAACTCCGTGACTCAGACTATTTATACATTTTGGCAACTGAAAACTACTTGATCCACTTTTTTTTTGATAGCCTACGTTAAATAACATTTATTTAGTGTTGTAAAAAAGATAATTCTACGGTATTATATACTTTTAGTATATCTAATGAACCAATAATTTTAAAATCATACAGCGTTATTTTATCATAACATAAACCAGAAAGAAACATACATAAAACCCACTCCTGTTCCTTCTTTGCCATTGTTCCAGGGCCCCGGGAATCTTTTTCGTATCACCCATGGCCCCAATAGGCTTCGACCTTGCTGGGCCCCTACGGTTGCTGACACCTCCTTGAGGCGCGCGTGGAACACTACGCGCCGTCAACGACTTGGGCTCGGTCCGGACGGTTACCGGACGGACGGACGGTGAGCTACCCATTGCTCGCCGTCCACAAGCCCGCGCCTACGGTGGCCGGAAATCGGGATCGGAACCCCTCGGTTCGGATCGGGTGGGTCGCGAGGGTTATTGTCTCGCGCGTGCGGCCGCCTCCTTTGCTAGCATTACTGCTTCGCAGAAGGAGACGACCGCGCCCAAGGCCCACCGCGCTTTACTCTATTACAAATCTTGTTATGATAAAATGACTGGACCTAACTGCGGTTTATTTTCGTAAATATTTTTGGCATTTACGAAGCAATTAATTACAATTCAATCATTTTTATAAATAGGTCTAGAAACGTTTGCTGATTTCGTGATAACGCCATCTATTGCTGAAAAGCTTAACCTTATCTTTATCACACACTGAGGCTCTACCACGAGCTCATAACGTGATCCATTTTACGACCTAAACCGGACTGTTAAAGGGATGGAGCTATATAGGGTGTATAGCTCCATCACTCTTTTTCGCTCGTACGTCTGACATTTTGACATTATCATGGTAAGGCCCCTGGCCACCTACCGAGCGATAGTTAAATAAATAGTTTGACAAATTTAATTCGTGTGTTTGCTATTCAAAGCCAGATGGCGTCACTGAGGCATAGGATGACAGTTTTTCTAAGACATTTTTTCTGATAGCCGCTCTATTGTATCTCTTTAGACCTCTTTGTAGACGTTTGAATGCATAACCGCTGGATTTCTGTCTTGTATAGTGAAGGTCAGTATAATCTGCCAAACTGCTTCGAAAGTGCTGATGTAGAAACCAGACTGTCGATAAAAATAAAAGTAAGAACGCAAAAATATGTAAAAATTTCTTGTTTACAGTAAAATAAAACAAAACTATCACAATAAAGAAACTAAGTTTTGAACCACTATCCCCTTACGTACGTTAAGTGCCGATCCAATCCAGACACGACTGCGCTACGGTGTCCGTTGACATTTGTGTAAAATAGGTGTTCTTATATAAACGTCATCATTGTCTGCTTAACCCTTTGTCGATGATAGCGTGATGATTTTCATCTCAGATATTAAATTTGTAGCTAAATGAAAAAAAGAAATATTATTTTCGTTTTTCCACTTAGATTTTATTACATGTTTGATTACTTTTTACAAAAATATGGAGTAAAAATGTCTAAGATGTGTTAAAAATATGCTAAAAGTCCTATTATTATTGTAATCGAAGTACCATCGCTTATTATATACAAAAAAAGACGACAAAATACTCACAAAAATTATTACTATAACTGGGGATCGAAGTCACGGCAAATCGTTCAATATCGACATTTTGGAATATTGCTCACCCCCCATAGCAAATAGCGTGATAATTTATAGCCTATGTCCTTTCTCAAGCTCTATTCTATCTTTGCACCAAATTTCATCAAAATTGGTTCAGCGGTATAAGCGTGAAAGCGTAACAGACAGACAGACAGACAGACAGACAGACAGACAGAGTTACTTTCGCATTTATAATATTAGTATGGATGTTTATCAGTTGTCTAGTACTCATAACATAAGCTCTGCTTAGCTCGAGACTAGACGGCGTTGTGTGATGGTTGTGGAATATTATATTATATTATATTAGCTTTTGCCCGCGGCTTCGCTCCCGTCAATTGACTACTCTATTCTGCTCTACCCAACTCCACCCTACTCCTGTCTACTCTACCCTACTCTACCCTACCACCAATTTTTTTAATTTTTTTTCTTTCATAAGAACCTTCTCCAGACAATAACAAACACAACAAAAAAAATAGTGAAATCGGTCCAGCCGTTCACGCGTGATGGCGTGACCAAGGGAAATAGGCATTCATTTTTATATATACTAGCTTATGCCCGCGGCTTCGCTCCCGTCAACTGACTACTATATCCTACTCTACCTTAAAAACAAACACTCAAAAAAAAAAAAAGGTATCCTATGTCCGTCTCCTGGTTCTAAGCTACCTCCCCACCAGCTTTCAGCCAAATCGGTTCAGCCGTTCTTGAGTTATAAATAGTGTAACTGACACGACTTTATTTTATATATATAAGATAGAAGATAGATAGATTACATATAGGTACAAATACACAATAGCATATCTAAGTACTTATCTTTAATACGTTTTATTACCTCAGCAATCTGGTCTCTCAATGGTTCTCTAAGGTCCTGTTGCGCAGACCCTAGAGTAGCCCGTCGTGCTCCAGCCGCTAGCACCAGGCGCTGTAGACTCTCTCCTGACGCTTCTACACTCTACAATAGAATAAAACAATTGATTAACGAAAGTTTTACAAATCCAAAAAAATAAAAAAAATCTTCCTGCCCTTGCCCCGTGTTACTTGGGGTCGGCGCAACACGTTTTTTCTTCCATTATTATTATTATTATTTTTTAATTGATATAAACCAGTGCTTGACTGCGATCCCACCTGATGGTAAGCAGTGATGCAATCATTGATGGTGAGGCGCACTAGTTTATTAAGAGCCTATTCACTCTAGCCTTGAAGACACCTAAATTATAGTTGGACGGGAAGAACGCAGCAGGAAAATTGTTCCAGTCCTTCGATGTACGCGGTATAAACGACGAAGCGAAACGCTTAGTCCGGACCGTTGAAGTTTCAACAACGTATGGGTGGATACTCGCCGTACGTCGGGTTGTCCGATGGTAGAAAGGAGATGGCGGAATCAAGTCATGCAATTGCCGCGCACATTCTGTCTGGTCAGCCGTAACGCTATTACTAACTCCCTTTTTTTTCATATCACTCCTCACAAAATCTAGCCCATCTTTTCTTTGGTCTCCCTCTCCCTCTCCATCCATCCACATGTATACTCATAACTCTTTTAGTAACATGTGTTAAATGAAATCCCTTCTTTTCACATAACCATACCAAGAAAACGACTCCCCTTCAACTTTTCAGTCACTGGCGACACTTTGAAACTTTCTGTAATATATTCATTTTTAGATCTCAAAAGGAAAAAAGGGAACCCTTATTGGATCACTTTGTTGTCTGTCTGTCAAGACCCTTTATCTCGGGAACGCGTAAAGGTATCAAGTAGAAATTAAAACCATATACTCAGGTCATCGATCCCTTAAAGCTGCGAAAAAAATCAAACTTGAAAGTTAACGAAAAAAAAAGATACGGCCGTTTATGTCACAAAAAACGTATATTTTGACACTCTCAAGGGAATCAAAATTCATAGGGTACTTCCCGTTGACCTAGAATCCTGAAATTTGTCATGAAGCAAGGTCTTATAGCACAAGTATAGGTAAAAATCTGAATACTGTAAATTTGTGATTACGTCACAAAAAAAACTTTTTCTTGCGATTCGGAAAAATCTTCGTAACTCAATTCGGGAATTGAACTGTTTACATACGCAAATATGTACGGAACCCTCAGTGCGCTAGTCCGACTCGCACTTGCCCAATTTTTTTACACTTTATACAGAAAATCCATTAAGAAAAAATTGTCACATTATCCCTTGGCAAGACTGGTATCAGTTTTCCTGGCTATCTACTCGTATCTACAATCCGTAACGTCTGTCAAAGATCTACATACTATATGACAGCCGGGACCACTACCGCAGCTACTTATTAATTTTCCCGCGGGAACGGGACTTAATTCTCGGGGTCGACAACGACGACAAAGGAGAGTAATGTTTTTAAATTCCACGCAAACGAAGTCGCGGGAAACGGTTCAGTCCATCCAAGGAATATCGTGTTGCCCGGTGACAGGGTTGTTGTGGTCTGGTAGGCAGTCGCTCCATGTAACACACGGGTATCCAGCCGTATCCAGTTAGACTGGAAGCTGACCCCAAGCGTTGGGAAAAGGTAAGGGAGATGATGAGTGTGTTACATAATTCAGAAAAGTGTAACCTCGAATAACACGTTCCCGTAAGTTTACTAATAGGAAACTCTTCACAGCGAATGCACGCTGCTACGAAAAACCTAACGCCACATTCATGGAATCTCGAATAACCAAATCTCTAATTCACCAATTCGATAAATTAAAAATTTGGAGATTTAAATAGATAAATTAAAAATTTGGAAATGTCTTTTCGTTAAAGGTTTGGTTAAGGTAGGTCGCGTGGCTTCGGCGATAAGTTATTCGTAGAATCGCGCATTTGTTGTTAACTGACTCGAATTTGTTGATTCCATGACTGTGGCGTTAGGTTTTTCGTAGCAGCGTGCATTCGTTGTGAAGAGTTTCCTATTAGTAAACATAAGGGGTCGTGTTATTCGATATTACAGTGTTTCTGAATCATGTAATTCGAGATCGCGTGGCTACGGCGATAAGTTTTTCGTGGTAACGTGCATTCGTTGTTAAGTGTTTCGGATTAGTAAACTTACGGGAACGTGTTATTTGATGTTACACTTTTCTGAATTATGTAACACACTCGATGATGAGGTTATTTCCCAACTGGAAAGAAGGCTCAAGTCCTAACAGTGAAAAAATTCTAGGGTGTTTCAGCAGGGGCGCCGACTCCGTGGGTACTCGGGGTCTCGAGCACCCATGAGAAATAAACATTGGGTGCCGAGCACCCCTGAGAATAGACATCAAGAAACAGATCAGTAACGATGGTATGAGCGTTTTTTCATTAACCGACGACCCGTTTACCGCAGTGGTTTAGAGCGCCGGTTGAGACGCAAGGGTCGCGGGTTCGATTCCCGCACCAACACAAATGTTTGTTGATGAAACAGATATTTGTGTCGGGTCTGGGTGTTTGTGGTACCTTCTTTGTTCCTGGTTTCCATAGTACAAGGGAAAACCTTAGTTTGGGACCAGGACAATGTATGTGATGTAGTCTCAATTTATTATTTATTAACGATGCGGGCTACGGATGCCAGTTACTGATCCGTTATCAAAATGTCGATCAGTGAGCTTTTCTCTTCTCACACTTCGCCACTTTTTCGAGTCATCAAATGAGCATGAGCACCCATGAGGTTTTCTAAAAGCCGGCGCCCCTGGGTTATTGTACATAAAGTCCTGGGTTACCTGATTAGCATGCGCCCTGTTCTCATCGCGGATGGCTCTCAGCATCCTCCTGGCGACATTGGCAGCAACCAGCTCGTGAGGTAGCGCGCTGATCACGCGTCGCCCCGCCGCTCGTACTGCGCCGCATAGTTCACTGAAGGTATTCAAAATCACACTTATAAGGGCGAAAGTCTGTATGTACAGTCAAGGGTCAAAAGTGCAGTTGCACTCTACCAATGCTAAAGTGTTGGCGTCCTTACCTTCCGCATGACGCAGGTCCTCACCGGACATGGTAAGTTCGGGAGGTTCCTGCACCGGATTCGTGCGGAAGAAACGCCTGGGTGTCACCATTGTGTGGACCGCCCGGAGGACACAGTGGTGCACACGATAGAGGTGTGCCCCGCTTGGGTAGAGCACCGCCGTGTCCTCGTGGGGGCGATCGGCGGCAGCGATCTCTCGCGCGGGGACTTGGTACAGGCCACGGTCCGAAGTGAGGAGGAGTGGCAGGCGGTCGCCTCCTTCTGCGAAGCAGTAATGCTAGCAAAGGAGGCGGCCGCACGTGCGAGTGATCGACCGGCCCTCTCGCCCCAGCAGCCGTGTGTCATGTCAGCAAAACCGTAAGAGTCCATCATGAGGTCTATTCCCGTACGAAACAAATAATAACAAGCGTTTCGCCTCATCGTTTATACCGCGTACATCGAAGGACTGGAACAATTTGCCTGCTGCGGTCTTGCTGTCTGATTATAATTTAGGTGTCTTCAAGGCTAGAGTGAATAGGCTCTTAATAAACTAGTGCGCCTCACCATCAACGATTGCATCACTGCTTACCATCAGGTGGGATCGCAGTCAAGCGCTATTTTATATTATTTAAAAAAAAATTGTATGGTATACAGATAGCTGTCTCGGGTCTTTTTTTAAGGCGGGAAATCATCCAATGACTTCTGCTGGGTCTGGGTAGAGCGGGAGGGCGTCTCAGACTTTTACTGACTAAAAACCCAGTCCTGTTCCTTCGTTGCTTTTCATACCAGGGCCCTTTGCCCCAGTAGGTTTCGACCCTGCTGGGCCCCTACGGTTTGCTGACATCTCCTTGAGGCGCGCGTGGAACAGTTGACGCCGTCGACGACTTGGGCTCGGTCTGGACGGGTACCAGACGATCGTGTGACAGTGTGGGGTAATATTATAAATGCAATTTTAGCACTTATACTTTTTTCAAACGATTTATTTGATCAGTTATATTTAGTCTTCCACTGAGCATAGGCCTCCCCCAAATCCTTCCAGGTATTTTCTCTCACCACCTCGATCCAGCCCTTGCGGTAGGCGTTTAGGTCGTCTCGCCACGTCTTCCCTGGTTGGTTACCATGACGTTCGAAGTAAGATTGTTTCATTCTTATTTCAGTGTGGGTAAGAGACAGAGCTATACAGGTTGTCTAGCGTCATCTCTTACCCACAATGGAATAAGAATAAAACAATCTTACTTGAAACGTCATGGTAACCCAGATAGTCGACCTCGGTGGCGTCGTCCATCCTCAGTCACCCACTGAGATTAGGCGGGTCACGTCATCCGCATGCACTTCAACCGCTGGACTAATCTCCACAAAAATGGTCTGTTGGTCTAGTGTTTAGTGGTCCTGACTGTTATGCCGGAGCTCGGCTCGGGTTCGATTCCCACCCAAGACAAATGTTTATGTGATGAACATGGTCATTTGTTCTGTGCCTGGGTGTAATTTATCAATATGTATGTATTGAGAAATATATGAGTATGTTTATCAGTTGCCTAGTACTCATAGCACAAACTCTGCTTAGTTTGGGACTAGATGACGTTGTGTGAAAGTTGTTGATTATTATTAACATGTAAATTAAAAAAAAAAATACTTACAAAGCAGTTGCATTTTGTGAGTCACTGATGATCGTCTCTAAAAGTGTCACCATTGCGAGTGCAACATTGTTGGAGCCTTTCAGCTTTCTGAAAACAGACAAGTATAATATAAACTCTAACACTAAGGCCCCTCGCCCAGAACAACTTTTTGTAGCGATGTTAGCATCGCTACTAACGCGCGTTAGTCGCATTTGCAAGCGCTATAGGCGCTGTCTCCACGAGCGAGAGAATCGCGGCGATATTATCGTCGTGCCACGTATTTCTATACACTCTCTATGGAACCGTCTCCACACGGCGATATTATCGCCGCGATGCGACGAGTGGCAACGAGCGCGCGAAACGTCATTACATCGTCGCTAGCCCGCCGCGCGCTCGCGACGACTCTCTCGTCTGGCACGTAACTGAATTTTTTCTTTCGCAACGCGTCGTCAAGGAAACGCGGCGATACCGTTACGAGTCGCCGCGGAAACGCTGCCATTCCGTTACGACTCGCGACGATACGCGGCGGAATTATCGCTCGTTCGTGGAGATTATCCGACGATATAAGGGCGGACTCGTCGCGATTCTCTCGCTCGTGGAGACAGCCCCATAGAAAAAATGCCAACGCGCTACTAACGAACTACAGCCCCCCTAGCCAAGTTACGATCGTTCCGTTTGAGTCGAACGCCTCGATTAGGCCACGCCTCCGATTCCATTGTTCTGACCACGTGACTGAGCGTTGAGATGACGTCAGAACAAAGAAATCGGAGGCGTGGCCTACTCGAGGCGTTCGACGCAAACGAAACGATCGTAACTTGGCTAGGGGGGCAGCATCGCGACTGTATCGATGCGAACGCCCTACAGCATTGCTACAAAAAGTAGCCGTGGACGAGGGGCCTAAGAGTGGAAATATTTTTACCCAGTTTTTACATTTTTTTATTTTACCTTTAATAGGTGCACAAAACTGCGATGCGACATTGCATTATAAAAACCGCCCAAGTGCGACTCAGACTTCCAAGAGAACAAGAGGTTCCGTACCGTCCGTAGCAAATAACGGCAATAAAGTCACGTTTGTTGTATGAGCCCCACTTAAATATTAATTTTATTCTGTTTTTAGTATTTATTGTTATAGCGGCAACAGAAATACATAATCTGTGAAAATTTTAACTGTGAGCAGACAGACAGACTGACAGACAGACGGACGGATGGACATCCCGTTCTACCCTTTGGGTACGGAACCCTACAAAACTGCAAGCTCACACAACGCATCACAAGAACTACTACTACTATTTTTCTCTGCATCACCCAAAGGTTGACTGATAGAAAATGCCTAAGGTATTAAGTCCACCTGTACTTTTGTGTCCATAAACCATTTAATAAATAAATAAGAACTTGCGAATTGATTTGTGTTGCGAGGGTTCCGTAAAAACTTACCTATGAAAGCAGTTCAATTCTGGAATTGAGTGACGAAGATTTCTCCGAATTGCAAAAAAAAGTTTATTTTGTGACATAACTACAAATTTAGTTTTCAGATTTTTTCCTATACTTGTGCTATGGGACCTAGCTTTATGCCAAATTTCAGGATTCTAGGTCAATGGGTTCCGTATGGTGTTCGGACGTTAAGAATAACACCATCCCATCTCTTCCCGAGGGTGTCGTAAGAGGCGACTAAGGGACATACCAGAGAATGGGCAGCAGCATCCTCTGTACATTACAACAACCAAATTGCGATCGCCAACCCGTCTGCCAAGCGTGGCGATTATGGCAACCCCCCCCAACATGAAAAACAGAAGGAAAAAATGGCCCCTAGTGCCCGGCAGCCCGTCTACCCTTGACTCCGGTAGCGGTCAAGGCCACGACGAGGCAAGGGGTGCGAAGAATCTCCGGATGAGATTTGGCTACCCATCTATTAAACGACTCGACCTGGCAACTTTCAACACGCGTACACTGAGGAC
Source organism: Mythimna impura (assembly GCA_905147345.3). Lineage (NCBI taxonomy): Eukaryota > Metazoa > Arthropoda > Insecta > Lepidoptera > Noctuidae > Mythimna > Mythimna impura. Next base: position 2,951,150 of record LR990365.1, on the reverse strand, counting down.
TGACGAGAAGATCACCGAACTGGAGGAGGAATTGAGCAGGTTGCGATGGAGTATTGTGGGATTGTCTGAAGTCCGAAGACAGGGGGAGGATACGATAATTCTCAAATCCGGTAACCTGCTCTATTTCCGGGAGGGTGACCAGCAGTCCCAGGGTGGTGTCGGGTTTTTCGTCCACAAGTCCCTTGTGAACAATGTCGTGAGGATCGAGAGTGTGTCGACCAAGGTGGCGTACCTTATACTCAGAATATCATCAAGATATTCGCTGAAGGTCATACAGGTCTACGCCCCGACCTCGACACATCCCGACGACGAAGTAGAATCCATGTATGAGGATATATCAAGAGCCATGCATGGTTCTAAGACTCACTTCACCGTGGTCATGGGGGACTTTAGCGCGAAACTGGGCAAACGAGACGGTGACGAGCTGCGAGTGGGGCAATTTGGATTTGGACGTCGGAATCACCGGGGACACCTACTGGCTAGCTTTATGGAGAAGGAGGGCCTCTATATGATGAATTCCTTCTTCAAAAAGCGTGAGCATAGAAGGTGGACCTGGCAAAGTCCTGACGGTGCAACTAGAAATGAGATTGACTTCATCCTGTCGACGAAAAAGCAAATATTCAATGATGTCTCTGTGATCAACGCGGTGAAAACTGGAAGTGATCACCGCGTCGTAAGAGGCACATTGAATATTAACATTAAGCTTGAAAGGTCTCGACTGATGAAGTCTACGCTCCGTCCAGCACAGATCCGGATCCAAAACCCCGAGAGCTTTCAGCTCGAACTCCACAATCGTTTCGAGTGCCTAGGAAGCTCCGTGGATGAATATAACGATGGGTTCGTGGAAACTGTCCATACGGTCGGGTCTAAGTTTTTCAAGACTCACCGTACAAATAAAAACAAGAAGCTCTCCGATCCGACCCTCGAGCTAATGAAGAAGAGGCGTGAGATGATTCTGCAGTCTTCAGACGATGCGTGCATATACCGGCAGCTCAATAGACAAATCTCGAAGTCCCTGAAACGTGACCTTCGCCGCTTTAATACCGCAAGGATTAAGGATGCGATTGAGCGGAATAAGGGCTCTAAAGTATTTGCACGAGATCTGTCTATTGGGCAAAGCCAGCTCACGAAACTGAAGACCGACGATGGTAGAGTCATATCCGCCAAATCGGAGCTTCTGGGAGAGATCGAGGCTTTTTATGGACAGTTATACACGTCTACCGCTAAACCCGCTGTAAATCTAGTAAACGACCCAAGAGCTAGATTGACTCGACACTATACCGAAGATATCCCGGACGTCAGCCTGTACGAGATTAGGATGGCTCTGAAGCAGCTGAAAAACAACAAGGCGTCGGGTGAGGACGGAATTACGGCCGAACTCCTGAAGGCGGGTGGAAAACCGGTCCTTAAGGCCCTTCAGAAGCTATTTGATTCCGTCATACTCGAGGGGAAAACGCCACAGGCGTGGAGCAGAGGCGTGGTGGTACTCTTCTTTAAGAAGGGCGATAATGCCCTGCTTAAGAATTATAGGCCCATCTCGCTTCTGAGCCATGTCTACAAGCTGTTTTCCAGAGTCATCACGAATCGTCTCGCGCGCAGGTTCGACGACTTCCAGCCTCCCGAACAAGCCGGATTTCGAAAAGGCTTCAGCACCGTGGACCACATACATACGCTGCGGCAGGTTATACAGAAGACTGAGGAGTATAACCAGCATCTCTGCTTAGCGTTTGTGGACTACGAGAAAGCCTTTGATTCGATTGAAACTTGGGCTGTACTGCAGTCTCTCCAACGGTGCCAAATTGACTATCGGTATATCGAAGTGCTTAAGTGTTTGTACAAAAACGCCACTATGTCAGTCCGACTACAAGACCAGACCTCGAAACCTATCCTCTTGCAGCGGGGTGTGAGGCAGGGAGACGTTATTTCTCCGAAACTGTTCACGGCAGCAATGGAGGATGTCTTCAAGGATTTGGAATGGAGAGGGCTAGGCATTAATGTCAATGGCGAGTACATCACTCACCTTCGGTTTGCCGACGACATAGTAGTCATGGCTGAGACTACGGAGGAGCTCAGTACAATGCTTGGTGACCTCAGTAGAGCTTCCGAAAGAGTGGGACTTAAAATGAACATGGACAAAACCAAAGTCATGGTAAACAGCCATGTAGCACCCACTCCTATCAAGGTCGGGGACTCTACACTCGAAGTTGTAGACGACTACGTTTACCTGGGACAGACGGTCCAGTTGGGAAGGTCTAACTTCGAGAAAGAGATCAATCGTCGAATCCGACTCGGCTGGGCAGCGTTCGGGAAGCTGCGCGGTGTCTTCTCGTCCAATATACCACAGTGTCTCAAGACGAAAGTCTATGACCAGTGCGTGTTGCCAGTGATGACATATGGCTCCGAAACGTGGTCGCTTACAATGGGCCTCATTAGAAGGCTTAAAGTCACCCAAAGGGCAATGGAGAGGGCTATGCTCGGAGTTTCCTTGCGTGATCGAATCAGGAATGAGGATATCCGCAGGAGAACCAAGGTTGCCGACATAGCACGAAGAATCGCCAAACTAAAGTGGCAATGGGCAGGGCACATTGCTCGCAGAACAGATGGCCGTTGGGGCCGAAAGGTTCTGGAATGGCGACCACGTACCGGAAGACGTAGCGTTGGAAGGCCTCCTACAAGGTGGACCGATGACTTGGTAACGGTTGCGGGGGTCCGATGGATGCGAGACGCACAGGACCGTTCACTGTGGCGACGCTTGGGGGAGGCCTATGTCCAGCAGTGGACGTCTTTCGGCTGAAATGATGATGATGATGAGGTCAATGGGAAGTACCCTATGAATTTTAATTCCCTTGAGAGTGTCGAAATATACATTTTTTGTGACATAAACGGCGGTAATTTTTTTTTTTCGTTAATTCAGACGTTTGAATTTTTTCACAGGTTCAAGGGACCGCAGACCTGAGTATATGGTTTTAATTTCAACTCAATATCTCCACGCGTTCCCGAGATAAAGGGTCTTGACAGACAGACAGAAAGACGGACAAAAAAGTGATTCTATAAGGGTTTCGCTTTTACCTTTGAGGTACGGAACCCTAAAAAGTTTGGAACCTCTGTCTTATTCTAACCAAACCAGCTGGACAGCAATATTTTTTATAGAGAGACTATTGACATTTTTAGCATAGTTACAATCATCGAGATATAAGTACTAACGTACTAGAGAAGCTACGTCAAATAACTGAATTGTCCTATTTTCGTAATTTGAATCTTTAGTTCACTGCAGCGCTAAAATAATAACAATTCGTCTAAACCGTAACTAATTTACCACAGCGCTAGATTTGCTGCGGAAGTGTATTTATTCTCGGCAAAAAGGTCTTAAGCGCCATGTAAATCACGGCACTTACGCGTTTTCTTCGACAAAGTGCGGCGCGATCGCCGCAGTTGAACGAGACAAAGTAGGAATTTACGGTGTCTTCTCTAGTACGTTAGTACTTATATCTCGATGGTTACAATGCATTAAATCTGGATTACAATTTGAGCGCCTACAGTTTTAGTCAGAGCATGTCGCAGTTTATCTTTAATCATATTGACACACTGCATTTCTGAATTCTGATGCAATACAAAATAAGTAGTGCAAGACTTCATATTTTTTAAGTTTATGACTTGAAAACACCTAATATGGTATTACAGACATTGTTAAGTAAAGTAGACATCCAAATAGTACGTATTTATTATAGAAAACATAACTTTAACTAAAAAAACTGCATTATAATAAAGAAATAGTCCAACGTACCCAGTTTTTATATCGGACACAAATTTTCCGATTAAATCGACGAATTTGTCGTCTAATTCCTTCACTGGACCTTCAGTTAGAGACATTTTGATTCACTATATCGTATAAAAGCGATTTGTCTAGAAAACAAATATAAATTAAAATCATGCACTCAAAATAACAAAATCTTGCTGATTTGACAACATAACCTCACTTTTGAAAAGTTAATGACGTTTTCAAACTTCGTTCAGAAAAACGTTCCATTTTACTTTTCATTATAAAATAAAACTTGCATTTAAACATATATCCAAAAACCCGACTGCAAAACATTTGCAGTCTGATGCAGTTGGATAGCAATCATTTTAATTAAATACACTGTGGCCTTCGAATGCAAAGGGCAACTGAAGGACACAGATGGATTTTAGTCAGTAAAAATCTGACACGACCGCCCGCGTTCCACCCTAGAGTGGGAGAATTAGTCATTTGATTCTAGTTTGTAAGTCATTTTCATCCTTTCTTTGTTTTGGCTGTGCTCAGTAGCGGCGTTAGGGTAGGGCGCGGTTGGGCGACCGCCCAGGGCGCCAGAGGTAAAGGGGCGCCTGCGGCGCCCCTTTACTTCAGCTTTTTTTTTTGAACAAGCCTAACTTAATTGATGGCTACACTAGAATGAAATGCAGTTTGGTTGGAACATAGCATAGACCACAAAAAAAATGATCATTTTCGTCTTTTTTGTACAAAATAAAAAAGATTCCAGAAAAATCAGACATTATCAAACTGTGTGCTAATCTGCAACTGAAATTAATTGTAGACTCTAAATCAGATATAGATGGTTGAATGTTATGCAATGAAGTTTAAAATCTTTTTGGCCTGATCAGAATGTGGTTACTCCTGTCTTTAATTTAAATTTTATCTAAGAGCGCAACTTGCAAGAGCTGTATCCAAATGTATAGTTAACATTGCAAATATTGATTACTATGCCAGTAACTGTGGTTAGGGGGGAAAGGAGTTTTTCTAAGCTTAAGCTGATAAAAATCTATCTTCGATATATATATATATATCGCAATCTAGATTGACGAACTTTTGTTTATTTTGGTATGGTTATGTGAAGAGGAGGGATGAAACGCATATTACTAAAAGAGTTATGGGTATACATGTGGATGGTGCATGTGGATAGTGGTGGGGAGGAAGAGGGAGGCCAAAGAAAAGATGGATGGATTGTGTGAAGAGTGATATGAAAGAAAAGGGAGTTAGTGATAGCGTGGCCGGTGACAGGACTGAATGGAAGAAAAAAACATATGCCATTCACATCTGCAGTGGGACCATCGAGAGGCACCGGTTTGCCGTTTCCCTCGACATCTCGAAGGCTTTCGATAGGGTCTGGCCTTATTAGTAGGCTTCCTTCTTTCGGTTTACCTGCTGGATTGTGTGCTTGGATCGCAGACTTCCTAAGTGCTAAGTACGATAGCTGCTCGTCCGGGCAAATGGCCATTAATGCCGTATTCCCTCAGGGATCAGTGCTCTCGGCAACATTGTTCTTGCTGCACATAACCGATCTGCTAAGCCCGGTACCTTTGGGAATGCATTCGTGTGCAGTGCGCAGCACTGTGGCTAAGAGTTACATGTCCAGCGCATGAGCTAATGGGTCACAGATCTAGTCTCTCTGGGAGGCTATATTTGATAGCTTGAGCTTGCCCTTGGAGGCGGGTCTCAGAATGGGGCGATACCAATTTGGCCTGACCAATGCTGCTAAAACCAAGGCGTGCCTATTTTCCGCTAAAGGGAACCAATTCTGCCCTGCTCCAACTTTGCAGGGTGTAACCGTGCCGACCATCTTGATCTTCCTGGTGTTAGGTTGACAACAACTGTCAACTTTGGGTCATACATCGAGGCAAAGGCTCAACTGGCTGCAAAAAAGTTAGGAATTGTCGTAAAGGTCAGACAGTACTTCACACCGGAACAACGGATCATGTATGGAGTACTGCTCTCATCTTTGAGACGGAGAGATACCATCTAAGATACCAGCTTGATGCACGTGTACTTGAGACAATTGAGAGGCGAGCCAAGACGATCATTGGCAACGATGCACTCGTCGAGTCGTAAACTCTTGAGTGAGCATAGACGCAGAGTTGCTAGCCTGTCGATTTTGTACCGGTTGTATTGGACATCCCACCTATACGCACAAAACGTTTTGGGAACACATTCATTGTGCGTAGGTACAAGTTCTAAGGAGTGGAATTCCCTGTGTTTCCTGATAACTACATCCTGGGGATCTTCAAGTCAAGAGTGAATAAGTTATTTCTAGGCAAGTTCGCTCCATCGTCGACCACATAGGCGCTTTCCATCAGGTGAGATAGTCGTTAAGCGCAAGCCTATAACAATAACAAAAAAAACGGTTTTGCGCTGATCCCATGTAATATGGGACAAGGACAGGAAGATGATGATGATGATTGATGTTTTCTATTCCTTTTGTAATATTTATCTCTGTTTAGTTTAAATGCAGAGTTTTATAAATTGTATTTTACCTTATGAACGACTAAATATAATTACTGTAATGTTCATAATTATGTATTAAATTTAATTATAATAGATAAATCTCTTGCTTTTTTTTCGTATCAGTTTCAATAGGAGACGGGGGGCGCCGTAGAAATCTCGCCCAGGGTGCTGGTAGTGCTAAAACCGGCACAGCCTGTGCTTAATTGTTTCAAAGAATGTTTTACTTACTACCTAAGCATTTTACGTTGTGGAATGGGAGTGTTGATGAATGACACTGGGGTGGGTTTAGTCAGTAAGAGTTTGGCAGACTCTTCTACCCTCCCGAGCACAGCAATACTTTGTAATATACTGGAACTCTCGAGAGCGGAGGACATCAATGAAGAATAACACAAAAAAAAAATCGTAGTAAGTAGGTATGCTTGATCAGTCTGTAATTAAAACAAAAGAGTGCGACCTGCAAATATTTAATGATTTCAACAAAAAAAACAAATATCAAACAAATAAATAAAAATAACCTTCTTGATTGATTGCAAAAATGGTAATCATCTTTCAAGCTTACTGCTTGATACTTCTGGCAAATATATCTATAGGTATAATATTTATCATATTTATTAGAAAATAAATAGTATCTTATTCATATTAATTGGCTCATTAAAAACAAATATGATCAGTACAGGCACAAAGCCTGAATATCTTTGGTGTTCCTACAAAGAAATTTGCGCGCATTTCTTCCCATGTCACCCTCATTGTTGGAGCTGCTTGAACCGATTTATCAACAAGTTTCCTCTTCTTTGCAGAGACAGGAGTTCCATTTTTACTTCGACTCTCATTGATAATTGACGTTAAAATGTCATTAATGTCGTTCGAAGTTTGAATATCAGAAATATTTTGGTCAGCGCCATCTTGGGATGATGACGTCATCATAGTCGCTTCTTGGGGCAAGGCAGTATGTACACAAACTGATTCGGAATCGCTTTGGTGTGTTACTGGCATTGTTCCTCTAGAAAAATCTGGTCGTGGAGTCCTCATTTGTTCTATTGAATAAGGGCTTTCCATTTCTGCGTCGTCTTCCTCTCCATCTTTGTCTTCATTATGTTTTGGTTGATGAGTTCTGTTTAATTCAACGAGTTCTTCAGTAGTGTCTAATCGAGGAGTTCTCCTTTCTTCAAAATCTTTTTCTGTAGCTGCTGGAGTCGAAGTCCTCATTACCGAAATGTCTTTGCTGATGACATCAGGAAGAGTTCTCACTTCTTCAAGATCTTCCTCAGTATTAAGATCTTCTTCTGGATCGAATGTTGGGCCAGTTTTTGGATCTGGAATTATTAATTTAGAATATTTTATGGTGACCCGCTCCGGCTTGGCACGGCTGAATTTTATATACGTAATGGTAGTGGATAAACAGACCCAGAAAGTTACTTTGTTTTTATTATTTATTGTATAAATGCTGCCACTAGAAGATGACCCATTTTGTCAAGGAATAACATTGAAGTAGTTCTCAATTTTTTTTTAACTAATATATTTTTTTTAAATTTTGCCCCACAATAGGAATTACGCCTGCACCGAAGGTGCTTTCACAATTAGGTAAACTCATATACACACAGTCACCCAGACCCGGAACAGCTATCTGTAGGCCATAATAGTACATTTCGACACAAGTGGAGAAAGTTTGTTATTGCGACCGAGGCGGAATTCACTCGAGCCGCAGGCAAGGGTGTTATGAAGTCGTGAGCTGCACGTGTATCAAACGACGTTTTTCAATACACTTACGAAGAAATAAATAAAAAGGATTTGACCAGGGATCCATAGAGCTGCGTGGTAACCAGCCTGATATGATAAATACAGTAAATTGTGGCGGGGGTGAGCTGGCGCACTTTTCTGTACTAGTGCGGAAAATAGTACGACTAGTTCCTTGAAAGAAAAGTTGGCAGAATATATTTAGCACGAACGATGTCACTATTTTCAGGACGTAAACACCAATTTTCAATCGATTTCCGAATTTAGATTGCGGATGCAACAGGAACAGCATCAGTCAAACGATGCCATTGAAAAATGTGGGTGTTTTTTTTTTTTTATTCTTGATAGGATCGCGCTTGACTGCTATCTCACCTGATGGAAAGCGACGATGCGGTCGACGATGGAGCGCGCTTACCTAGAAGTAACCTATTCACTCTTGACTTAAAGATTCCCGGGTTGTAGCCATCGAAATGTCATTCCACTAACGATTACGTGGGTATGCTCAGTCCCTTTTACTCGATAGGCAGGAAAGGGATAGATATAGGAATTGCAACATCCAGCCAAAAAATAATGAATCTTTCGCGCATAGAAACAGCGTCACCAGAACGCATTTTATATTATTAGTTTAATGTCGCCGATGTATTGTATAAATACCGGCATGGATCTTTAGCGTTGACTTCCACTTGCGCAGAAATGAAATATCGGGTCTCTTTAGTGGTATGAAGTGAGACGCGGGGGCGGGCAATGCAATCCTTGTACAGTGATTGGCTCGCCGATGTTTACGATGCGCAAAGCGATCCCCACTTTTTCGCCGAGCGCTTAAGATTCGTGCCGGTATTTGTACCGTTGCATTCCCTAATACATATTAGGTATAAGATTAAAGATAACAGACGAGCCAACGGATTATTTTGACGGATGGGAAAACTAACGGGGTAGAACAATGAAATACCTGCCTAATTAAATTAAGGTGAATGTTCCAGAGTTTTGAAAGTTTTTTGCTTTTTTAGTTTAGTTTAGGTAGAGTATGTGCGGAAAGTAAGATAGTAGTCGTAAGATTTGAGGGCGCTGTTGTAGATAAGTAAATATCGTTTTTGTTAACTTGATAACATTGCTACGCCATTATAGTGAGACTTTTAAATTTCTGTTATATTTTAGTACTTAATGTTTTTTTTTTAAATTTTAGTTATATTTATTAACATATAAGCACTTAAATAAGTTACCTGAGATACAGGTTTATACCTAGTTCAGGTAGAATACAATTTTGTACCCTTACCTCTAAATTAAGCCCTTATTGTATAAATATTTATGTAAATCAAACAATTCAATAAACATAAACAAAAAAACATACATAAAATGAGATGTGAAAGACATCTCAAGTTTATAAAGTTTACTAGCTGTCCCAGCGAACTTCGTACCGCCTAACAGTGAGGATAACGCCATCTACTGGTATTACCATAACAGCATAATTAATTTTAAAATGATTTTTTAATTCAAAGACATTAAATATATACTACCAATAGACAGAACATAGCGAACAAAATCGTGATCCGATACTTATTACCTAGTGGTCATAAGTCGCTCAGTCTAGAACACAGAGTACTTTGGTAATATGTCTAGAATGACGCCCCTACACGTCAAGTTGTGTTTGTATCCGCTCTATACATTAAAAGAAAATAATTTTCTGAGAAAATATGCCGAACTGCGCATTACGCTATTGCAAATCTTGTTATGATAAAATGACTGGACCTAACTTCGGTTTATTTTCGTAAATATTTTTGGTATTTACGAAGTAATTAATTAAAATTCAATATTTTTTATAAATAGTTCTAGAACATTTGCTGATTTTGTGATAACGCCATCTATTGCTGAAAAGCTTAACCTTACCTTTATCACACACTCATAATGTGATCAATTTTACGACCTAAACCGAACTGTTAAAGGGATGGAGCTATATAGGTTGTATAGCTCCATCACTCTTTTTCACTTGTACGACTGACATTTTAACATTATCATGGTAAGACCCCTGGCCACCTACCGAGCGATAGTTAATTAATTATAAATTTTGACAAATTTTCGCGTGTTTGCTATTCAAAGTCAGATGGCGTCACTGAGACATAGGATGACAGTTTTTCTAAGACATTTGTTCTGATAGCCGCTCTATTGTATCTCTTTAAATCTCTTTGTTTTAATTAGACATGGCGTTGTATTCGATTTTTTTTTTCGTAAGTTTTCCATATTTTCTCACTGTTTAAACCTTCTATGGACTATCACAAATATTTCAAGACCAAAATTAGCCAAATCGGTCCAGCCGTTCTCGAGTTTCAAGCAAGTTCGAGAAGCAAGCGTATCTGGGTGCTTTTCAATAACTGTACGTTTGGCGTAAGATTTGATCACTCTAAGTTAAAAAAGAAATCACAAACCGTCTTTGTCTTCCAATTCCGCTACAACTTTGAGCCCATCATCAGGATTTCGACCGACCACTCTCCTGAACATCGTCGGCAATATGACACTCTTGACTGAATCCTCGTAGACTCGACTCTCCCGATCTTCAGTATCTTTGGACCCGTCAAAGTGGACTAAAGCTATGGTAGTAATTTGTCTGTAGTCAGAATCTGAAATTTGTAAAATAACACAATTAGAATATCAGAAGTGATTGGCAGAAGAACAGTAATCATCATCACTTTTAAAATTATTAATCAGAATTTTTGCAGATAAATTATTACAACACTATCCGTCCTGGAGACGGAGTCTTAGTCATTGAGGGGTCAGGTGAGTTGGTTCATTTATACAACTCGATCCACTATATAGGCACCTATTAGTCCAGCCCCACATAGGTACATAATAATGACAGTAGTCGCGCTTGGTCTAAATTTAGCTAGGAATCATGATGGTACATCATTTATAGTTGCTTCTCCCCCTTTCTTCTCTCTCCCTTACTTATCATCAGAACTTACCTTCGCTGGAACTGCTAATTTCTACATCTTCGTTTTCATCTTCTGATACTGTCTTGTCACCTCCTTTCGATCTTGTTTCTGAGTCACGTGAACCTGAATCAGTGTCTGTTTTATTTTCTGTTTGTTGTTCATTCTCTGGTTCACTAGAGTCTTTACTATCAGTCATTTCTTGATCATTGATTGTGGAATGACGTGACTCATCTCTGGTACATTTCGGATCATCTAATCTTACTCTATCAGAGTCTCCAGTTACATTAGTTTCTTCAGTTATTTCATGTTCATCAATACTTTCATTATTTGATTCTTCATCCTCGTAACTGTGTTCAATCTCTATTTCCTTTGATTTTACAATTTCAGTCATTTCTTGATCATCAATTGTGCAAATTAGTCCTTCATCTGAAACTCGATTATCTGTTCTACTAGACGTTATATGTTCACTTGATCTACAGTTATCAAAGTCCTTATTTCCTATATCATCTCTGTCAAAACTTCCAGTGTCTGATTCCTGTACCTTGGATGTACTTAAAGCATCTTCGGTCGATGTTGTGTTATTTACAACATCTATTATGGCGGTATCCATAGATTCAAAATCAGCCCCATATCCATTAGATTTTGTAGAAGTGGAACTCTCTCTAGCGTTTCTATCTTCAACGATTGAATCGAAATCTCCATTTCCCGGAGAAATATTTTCAAGGAAACGTAAATCTAGATTTTCAACAGAGTCAGAGCCATCGCTTTTGACAGGATCATCATCGTTAACCAAACTTTCATTGGAATGTATGCTACTCAAGTTACGATTTTCAATAAAAAGTTTTATGTATATCTTTATAATTTTTTTATGTAGTTTCGTGTAGAATTCTTCTGGCTCATCGTGTTTATTGGTTATGGATACTCTCTCTATGATTAGTGGTGGTAATGGGCTGTATGGCCTCGGCGGAGAAGGGAATGGTTGTTGAGTTGGAGTATAGTAATCTTGAGACGAGTCGTTAGATTCCTCTTCAACTGGAGATAGAACTGCAAGAGAATAAAATACATGTTAAATTGTGTTTTTATAAACCGCTAAGGTAAAGGTGGAGACATAGTGTGACTGGTTGAGGTCTATGGTGTTCGCTGTCTGTCGGTATAGGATGATTCGATGTGCTGACGTTTGATCTACAAGTATGTCATGTAAATGATAATGATTTTTATTAATTGTGTTATTTATTATTATTTTTTCTAAATATTATATTGTAATATAATAATGACTCTCTGCACGTGTTGGATTCGACTGTAAGTGCAGAGAGTACCTGTCATAAATAAAAAAATAAAAGTCCAGTCGTGGACGTCTTTTGGCTGAAATGAATATGATGAAGCCACCAAAGTTTGCGCTCCTGCCTGCCTGTATAAAGTTATCTCTCAGTAGTTTGGAAATTACAGAAAGGAAGGAAGATTAATGTAATAATTTATTAATAAGGTACCTACCAAGTAACATTTTAGATTATTATAACTTACTTATTATAACTTAACTGCTGTCTGCGGCCATGTACCAAGTTTCATCGAAATTCATTCAGCTGTAAGAGCGTGGAGAAGTAACAAACACACAAATTTTTGGCTTTACAATCATCACCTTCCTGCCCTTGTCTCTTATTTGGGGTCAACGCAACACGTTTTTTTTCTTCCATTCTATCCTGTCAACCGTCATGCTATCACTAACTTCCTTTTCTTTCATATCGCTGTTCACACAATCTATCCATCTTTTCTTTGGCCTCCCTCTCCCTCTCCACCCATCCACATGTATACATAACTCTTTTAGTAACATGCGTTTCATCTCTCTTCTTTACATGACCGTACCAAGACAAACGATTCACCTCGTTTACTCGTCAACTTTTCAGTCACTGGCGCCACTTTCAAACTTCCTCTAATATACTCATTTCTCACTTTATCCATTCTCGTCACACCACACATCCATCTCAATATTCTCATCTCCGCTACATGCAATGTTATTTCATCCGTCTTTTTCACAGTCCAACATTCTGATCCATACAGAATGACAGGTCTTATCACGGACTTATCGAAATTTTCGGCTTTATAATATTAATACGATAAATGTTAACTCATTCTAAGTGAACCTTGTTGTTTATGTGTAGGTAAATAATATTCCAATAATAATAATAATATTACTAATTTTCTACAACTTTCACACAACGCCATCTAGTCCCAAACTAAGCAGAGTTTGTGCTATGAGTACTAGACAACTGATAAAGATATTTATATATTTCTAAATACATACCTAGATATTATGGATAAATTACACCCAAACACAGAACAAATGATCGTACTCATTACACAAACATTTGTCTTGGGAGGGAATCGAACCAAATAAATTATATAATAATTATAAGCAAGCGTGCTCCATCATATACCAATCATCGCTGGTGAGATAGTAGTGATCAAACAAAAAAATCTTTTAATTTATTCAGAGAGATGAAACGGACAATGGTTTGGCCGGATACCAGATATTTGGCAAGCTACGAGCCCGGAGCGCCAGATATCCGGCTACCGGATATTCAGCCCTATAACGCGTTTCATGACGCGATTAGTTTGATTTGCTAGAATTTATTTTTCAGCACCTGGCAGTAGCATTTGCTGCAAAAGGCTATTTTCAGAAGCTGGTCTAGTTTACGAAGCCAAGTGGAGTCGCCTCTTACCAAAAAATGCTGAAAATTTGGTATTCATTCACCACAATTTGCCGATTGTTAATTTTGAATACTAAACTAATTAATAAAACAAACATTTGTGACGTGCGATTATAAAAATAAACGTTGCCCATAACCTATTGTGATATGATTTGCCTTGTGTAAAATAATGAGAATTGTTTGAATTTTATGATCCGGAATCCGGCCGGATACTGAATTACTATCCGGTATCCGGCCGGATAGTCAAAACAAGGCGGAATATGTCGGAAACCGGATAGTTACCGGATATCCGTTTCATCTCTACTATTCATTTTATAAGTATGTGTGTGTGTTTTTGTGCCGATAAGTATCTATACGGCCTGAAATAAAGGATATTATTATTATTATTACAAATAAGTAGCTCGCCGTCCGGCCAAGCCCAAGTCGACGAAGCGTTGTGATTCACGCGCGTCTCAAAGAAATGTCAGCAAATTGGACGGAGCACCGGAGCACCAAAGGACCGATGCCTGCTAGGGCTGCGGGACTGTTTGAAAGAGTTACTGTTGCCCTGGGACGCAAAGGGCAACCGAAGGAACACAAGTCGATTTTAGTCAGTAAAAATCTGACACTCCCTCTTGCTCCACCAAGAGTGGGAGAAGTTGTTTGATGATTTTCCACCACAAAAACGGGGTTAAGTAATACCTTCGTGATAAGAATTAAGTTATTTCGGCAAACTTACCCGGAATATCGTGAAAAAGACTTCTGATCAGCACTGATTTCCTTCTCTGCCATTCTTCATCATAGCTGCAGTAACTACGAGACATTTTTAATTTAAAATCAGCGATAATTATTAATGTCGAGCAATGTGTGAGAATTGCATTCATGATATTAGTGGGTAACTGAATAAAAACATTATGTACCATAGATTGTACACCGTTATAATAATAATAATTTATTTAGTCAGATAACGATGATCCGTAATGGTTAGTAACAATTGAATCTTATGAACTATGTTAGTATAATATTAATTTATCTAATTAGACAACAATTTCATAATGGTTAGTAACAATTGGAACTTAAACTATGATAAATTCACAACATACATTTAATTTTACCTCACCGCCCGGCGCCCGCGCCCCAACCACAATGCGTGGTCTACTTATATTAGGTTGTCCGAATAAGATTCAGTAAGTATTTCAGAGTTGGTTTATTGATTTTGTATCTTTGTTTTACTGTTTAACTTAATTAACAATACTTTAATACAACATCGAAACGATAGTTCTATCGCAAAATCTTGTCGAAATCGAAAATACCCTTCTTCGTACCGCTGCAGGGCAATCTGACAGCTGTCAAACGCTTGTCAGTCAGTTGGGTCAGCTGTCACCAAACAAATCGATAAATCTTATTCCCGACTTAATTTGTAATTTCGCAGTAATTAACGTTTTCCATCCGCAATGCCGAAAGAAAAAAACGTCTGCCGCATATAACTGTGTAATTCAAATGTAGTTTTAGTGAACAATTTGGTGTGTATCGCCGTGTTTCGTTCGTTAGCCTTTTGTAACGCTTGAGCGCTTGTTTAGGCCGGAAATGTCTGTGCTACTTGTTTATTTCTTCTAAAAACGAGCGTAATGGACCTGTCTCCGGACGAGGATCACTTCCAAGGCCGCCTGCTGCATCAGGTAAGTGAATTATGAAAATAAAACTTGAGTGGTTAATTCCTTGGTAACGACTGGTTCAACTGCGGTTTCTTGCGGTTAGAAATGTTGCAATCGTATGTTGTGAATGTAGAAGACGGAGCAAGGTCTTACCGTGTATATTTGTGGTAAAAAACCACTCATTATTTAATGAAACTATGTAGAAAAATTATATCAAAACTTTTAATTTAAAAAATGTTTTATTCCCGAATAATTTGTCGCATCTTCAAAATTTTTTTTCAAATTGTCGCCTGCTGTTGTACTAAATGCAAGCATAGTATTAAAATTAAGTTATAAGTAAGATAAATGTTATAAAAATATTAAATGGAAAACTTATAGTGTTGCCTGGTCATTCTGTCTTTCTTATGCTCAGAAAAAGTTGTTCTTTAAATAAATAAAACAAAAATTCTGCTCCCAATTTATGTAATTGAACAGTCAATTAAAACTTTCTTTATTTTAATATTTACTTCATACTAGTTCCTGCTTATGGTTTCGCCTATGTGAAAATAGAAAGTTATCCAGAGGGAATATACTCTTGGGATCAAAAGTATCCCATGCATTATTTTTTGGTTAATATCGCAGCATATGCTGAGATAGGAGCCTTTTTAGCCTCACACAGGTCTTTTATCTTTGTCTTTTAATATTGTTTTCTTGTATTTAAGTTTAAGTATTTATAGATTAAGTAGTTACTTTTTTTCTGTTTTATTGTTATTTGTCCTGTGCAAGTTTCAAATAAATGTTTTCTTTCTTTCTTTTCTTTCCATGCACTATTACATGACAAAGTCTACCCATTTTGCAAAATTTCATCGAAATTCGATCAGCCGTTAGAGTGTGAACAAGTAACATAAACACACATAAATACAAACTTTTGACTTTATAATATTTGTGTGATGAGACTTAAGGTTTTAAATTATCATTATTTACATCCCTTAATTACATCACTTAATTACTTACATCCTCATTTTTTTATGGTCAGAGCTACAGGTCTCCTTTATTACTCACTTCTAACCTGCCTCAGCTTTGCACTAGTGTTACAAATCTCTGAAATTCTGTTATTTTTTTTTACTGTATTATGCATGTATTTAGTAAACAATTTAACAAATCTTGATATTTAAAAGGTGAAACAGACTGACTGACATATATCAACGCACAACCGAAGCTACTGGGACTAGGAGCGTGAAATTATGCAAAAGGTTTTGTTTTATGATGTAGGCGAGAATTAAGATTTTCCAAAATTCACCCCCTAAAAGGACGAAACGGGGGTCCAAAGTTTGTATAGACAAACTTACTTTCACGCGGCCGAAACCGCTGGCAGAAGTTGGTTGGTGATAAAATTACTAACACATTTTTCTAACCCCTCAGGCAGCCCTTTGGGACAACTTGGAGCTCCTACAAGAGCTCATCGCTAGCGGTGAAGCAGTTGACGCTAGGGACCACTGCAACCGTAGCGCGCTGCACGCCGCAGCACTCGCTGAACGCAGCCGCTGCCTTTCTGCGTTGTGCGCTGCAGGCGCTGAGATTGATGCCAAGTCTGATGCTGCGACTGGAGGAAAGGTAGGACGCTTGTAGATCTTTGACTGTCATTATGCATTGGACAGGTAGGGCACATTACTCGCAGAACAGGGGCCCAAGTCTGTTATTTTTATAAATTCGTCATTCCAACACGATCCCATTGTCATTTTGCTAAAAATTCCTAGTCTGCTAAATTCATAATGGTCGATCATTGGTCAGTCATTGGTCTCGTAATAGAATTGTGGTAGAATGACAATATCGAGCTGTCTCGTATCAAATTAAAAACAATGGCTGCACAACGACGTTCTAATGGTAGGACACTGATAAAGGAACTATCAAAATTTTACCAGATTACAACATAAGTACCTACGTCAGACATTCATTTGTATTATATACGAGATTACCATTCTATGCCATTTCTTTCAATGAAGTAATAGCAGACTTGAGGCCCAGATGATCGATGGCCCCGAAAGGTTCTGGAGTGGTGACCGCGTATCGGAAGACGCGGCGTTGGGGGCCTCCCGTAGGACATTGGTCGCTTATAATGCCCTTTGGGACAACTTGGAGCTCCTATAAGAGCTCATCGCTAGCAGTGAATCAGTGGACGTTAGGGACCACTGCACGCCGCTGCGCTCGCTGAACGCAGCCGCTGCATCGCTGCGTTGTGTGCTGCAGGCGCTGAGATCGACGCCAAGTCTGATGCTGCGACTGGAGGAAAGGTAAGGACGCTTGTAGATCTTTGACTGTCATTATGCATTGGGCAGGCAGGGCACATTACTCGCAGAACAGATGGTCGGTGGGGCCGAAAGGTTCTAGAGTGGTGACCGCGTATCGGAAGACGCGGCGTTGGTGGCCTCCCGTAAGAAATTGGTCGCTTACAGTGCCCTTTGGGACAACTTGGAGGTCCTACAAGAGCTCATCGCAAACGGTGAAACAGTCAACGCTAGGAACCACTGCAACCGCAGTGCGCTGCACGCGGCTGCACTCGCAGAACGCAGCCGCTGCTTCGCTGCGTTGTGCGCTGCGGGCGCTGAGATCGACGCCAAGTCTGATGCTGCGACTGGAGGAAAGGTAGGATGCTTGTAGATCTTTGACTGTCATTATGCATTGGGCAGGCAATATAACTCGCAGAGGAGATGGTCGATAAGGCCGAAAGGTTGTGGAGTAGGGACTGCGTATCGGAAGACGCGGCTTCCTGCAAGAAACGTGGTCGCTTTCAATAGGCCTCATCAGAAGGCTTAAAGTCATCCGAAGGGCAAAATCCATGCAAAAATCTAACTTATTCGCTTAAATTCCAAAATGAAATCCTTATTTTCCTGGGCTATCTTAGCACTGACGGTCAAAAATATTTAGAAGTCAGACAAATACTTAGTCTTGTCAAGGGTCTTGTTAAGGGCGTAGGCGCAGGCTTGCGGACGGCGAGCAATGGGTAGCATGCCTTCCGGTCGTCCGGTAACCGTCCGGACTGAGCCCAAGTCGTCGACGGCGTAGTATTCCACGCGCGCCTCAAGGAGATGTCAGCAAATCGTAGGAGCCCAGCAGGGTCGAAGCCTACTGGGGCCATGGGTTAAGTGAAAATGAACCCTGGGACCCTGGAACGCAGGGCAAAGAAGGAACAAGCGAGTGGGTTTTGGTCAGTAAAAGTCTGACACGCCCTCCCGCTCCGCCCAAGGGCATTCAAGTCATTAGATCATTTCCCACCTAAAAAAAAGGGTGTTTAAGTGGAGGGCTGATAGGCAGACGCTCGTATACGAAACACGGCGAGTGTCCACCGTTACATTGTTAACACCTCTACGGTCCGGACTAAGCGTTTCACCTCGTCGTTAAATTATGCCGCGTACATCGAAGGACTGGAACAATTTGCCTGCTGCGGTCTTTCCGTCCGATTATAATCTAGGAGTTTTCAAGGCTCTTAATAAACTAGTGCGCTTCATTAGCAACGCTTGCATCACTGCTTACCATCAGGTGGGATCGCAGTTAAGCACTGGTTTATATCTATTAGACAGTCAGTCAGGGGCGCCGGCTTTTAGAAAACCTTATGGGTGCTCATGCTCATTTGATGATTCGAAAAAGTGGCGAAGTGTGAGAAGAGAAATGCACACTGATCTACCGACAAATAAATAAATGTCCTACTTACATACTGCGTACTTTTTTTTTTTTTTTTAATTGATATAAACCAGCGCTTGACTGCGATCCCACCTGATGGTAAGCAGTGATGCAATCATTGATGGTGAGGCGCACTAGTTTATCAAGAGCCTATTCACTCTAGCCTTGAAGACACCTAAATTATAGTTGGACGGGAAGATCGCAGCAGGCAAATTGTTCCAGTCCTTCGATGTACGCGGTATAAACGACGATGCGAAACGCTTAGTCCGGACCGTTGAAGTTTCAACAACGTAAGGGTGGATACTCGCCGTACGTCGGGGTGTCCGATGCTAGAAAGGAGACTTAATTACTTAACTTTGTTTGATAAAAATATAAAATGAAACCATTATACCTATGTATAAAAATGAAACTAGTTTTTAGTATCAAGAAATATTATAATTTATACGTAACCTAAAAGGCGATTACTGATATGTTTATTGCCACTTCTCATTTCTCAGGGGTGCTCGGCACCCACTGTTTATTTCTCATGGGTGCTCGAACACCGAGCACCCACGGAGTCGGCGCCCCTGCAGTCAGTGCTGCAGCTGCAGCAGCATCTAGCATCTAGCACTAGCAGCATCATACTTGGCGTCTATCGCATAGACGCCAAGTATGATGCTGCTAGTAGAGGCTAGATAAGCTTACGAGAGCTGTAACTTGTTTTAGGGGCTTTGTGGCTAAGTGTTAACAGGCGCGCGCATTTTTTTTTTGATAGGAGATTTCGTTAAATGACTTCTTTCTCTCTAAGATGGAGTGAGAGGGCGTGTCAGACTTTTACTGACCCGCCTGTGTTCCTTCAGTTGCCCTTTGCGATCCAGGACCATGGCGACTTCGTTCGAACAATCCCACAGCATGTACTTTGGCAAGACCAGAATCAGAAAAACAAAAACAATTCATAGAACAAAATTAAAGTCATAAGCAAAAGGGACGTTCAAGTATTACGCGAGCAGGTTTTTTTTTACAATTATTATTTCCGCCCCCCTCCCCCTCGTCTGCATAAGTAAGCAAAGCTCTCTCACCCCCATGCTTACGTGAACATTGGTACATTCATTTTTCAATGAGTTCTGGTTTGGTTATCAATTTATGAGCAGTAGTTCATCATCATCTTCCTGCCCTTGTCCTGTGTTATTTGGGGTCGGCGCAACACGTTTTTTTCTTCCATTCTGCCCTGTCACTCATCATGCTATCACTAACTTCCTTTTCTTTCTTAACACTCTTCACACAATCCATCCATCTTTTCTTTGGTCTCCCTCTCCCTCTCCATCCATCCACATGTAAACTCATAACTCTTTTAGTAACATGCGTTTCATCCCTCCTCTTCACATGACCATACCAAGACAAACGATTCCCCTTCAACTTTTCAGTCACAGGCGCCACTTTCAAACTTCCCCTAATATACTCAATTCTCACTTTATCCATTCTCGTCACACCACACATCCATCTTAACATTCTCATCTCCGCTACGTGCAATCTTTTTTCATTCGTCTTTTTCGCAGCTTTTTCAATTTATGAGCAGTAGTTATAAGTCGAAACAAGGAACAAGCATGATTCTTGAAATAGAGGACCAAAACAAACTTCATTTAAAACTTTGGCATATTCATTTAAATTGCCAGTCCTCAGTCCATGACACACGAATCCATGACTCAAAGTCTTCTCACTGTGTCAGCTCACTTTCGTGTGATTTTGGAACATTGGAACGAATTCATTGGGCGTCGGCTTTTAGAAAACCTCATGACCATGAGCACCCAGCTCATGCTCATTTGATGACTCAAAAAAGTGGCGAAGTGTGAGAAGAGAAATGATCGACATTTTGATAACGGATATCCGGCATCCGTTGCCCGCATCGTTAATAAACAATACATTGAGAAACCAGGAACAACGAAACTACAAACACCCAGACCCAACATAAATATCTGTTTCATCAACAAATATTTGTGTTGGTGCGGGAATCGAACCCGCAACCCTTGCGTCTCAACGGGCGCCCTAAACCACTGTGCTAAACGGGTCGTCGGGTAATGAAAAAACGCCCATCCCTAAAAGGCGATTACTGATCTGTTTCTTATTGTCTATTCTCAGGGGTGCTCGGCACCCACTGTTTAATTCTCATGAGTGCTCAAGCCCCCGAGCACCCACGGAGTCGGCGCCCCTGAATTCATTAGAGTTAGCGTCGGCAAGATGGTTATGTATGTGATCGCCGTTTATAGATAAGCCAAAGGAACCTTCACAATTGAAGATAGTCACGTCCGGTCTACCTTGGGCAGAGAGCCTCGCTTCAAGCCTTGCTAATTTCTTATCATATCCTTTATCCTTGTCATACTTAAGTGGCGGTGGGCAGGGAACATTGCGCGCAGAACAGAGGACCTAACGTGATCCATTTGTCGACCTGTAGTGAACTGTTAAAGGGATGGAGCTATATAGGGAGCATAGCTAGCTCTTGGGAGTTGAAATTTCCTCAGACCTTAACTTTGGGCGATTCATTGAGTCCAAAGTCAAGGTAGCTGCTAGGAAACTCGGTGTACTTGCAAAGGTCC
Organism: Mythimna impura; assembly: GCA_905147345.3. NCBI lineage: Eukaryota > Metazoa > Arthropoda > Insecta > Lepidoptera > Noctuidae > Mythimna > Mythimna impura. The sequence goes on along the minus strand of LR990365.1, from coordinate 2,929,670 downwards.
CGCGGTACTTCACACCAGGACAGCTTTTAATGTTATACAAAGCACAGGTCCGTTCTTGTGTGGAGTACTGCAGCCACATATGGGCTGGTGCTGCAAAATGCCACCTGGCAGCTTTGGACTCGGTGGAAAGGCGTACAAAGAGGATAATTGGTGATCCAGATCAGGTTAAGTCCAATCTGCAAAGCCTTGAGCACAGGCGTAGGGTAGCCAGCCTTTCGGTGTGTAGCGATATCTATGGCGTCACATAAGAATTAATCCTGCATCTCGCAATTAAAATTCTCCACACGATTTGAACATATAGAACAGCCCGAAATCATCTATCGGGCAGTTGCCCACAACACATAACACTCGTCTGGTCGGAGGATCCTCCCTTTTCAACGTAGGTTTGCGGGACTTTACTCTCTGTTCCGCATACCCCCAAAGGTGTTTTACAGGATGCATTTTGGAGAGTGTGCGCAGGAATTGCATGACTTGATTCCACCATCTCATTTCTACCATCGGACAAACCGACGAACAGCGAGTATCCACCTTTACGTTGTTGAAACCTCTACGATCCGGATCAAGCGTTTCGCCTCGTCGTTTATACCGCGTACATCGAGGGACTGGAACAATTTGCCTGCTGCGCTCTTTCCGTCCGATTATAATGGTAGGTGTCTTCAAGGCTAGAGTGAATAGGCTCTAAATAAACTAGTGCGCTTCACCATCAACGATTTCATTACTATTTACCATCAGGTGGGATCGCAGTCAAGCACTAGATTATATCAATAAAAAAAAAAAGTTCTATCCCTCTTTTTCGCGCGCACGACTGACATTTTAACTAATACGTAAGGCTCCAGATGGTCGATGGGGTCGAAAATTTTTGGAGTGGCGACCGCGTATTAGACGCAGCGTTGTAAGCCTGTCATAAGGTGGTCCGATGACCTGGTGAGGGTCGCGGGAATCCGATGGGATGCGAGACGCACTGGACTCGTTGTGGGGAGACCTATGTCGAGCAGTGGACGTCTTCGGCTGAAATTATAATGATGTAACTCTTTCCTACTAACTGAGAAAACTGAGTAATAACAGCAGAACGGCTTGGTCGGTCTCCTAGATTAAGCAATGCTTTTAAAGATATAAAAGAAAGAACCTTAACCACTCCCCCCATTCACTCTTAACTTAAATACTCCTAGGTTGTAGTTATCAGGAAACAAGACTCCGGCAGGAAATTCCACTCCATAGCTGTACGCACAATTAATGTGTTCCCAAAACGTTTTATGTGACCCGTTTTTCCTCTTGACACTTTAGGGTCTGTGCACACCTCGTTTTTTAAACGCGCCGTTGACGCGCTTTTTAGAAACGTGCGTCGTCGCCGCGTTTTTATCCTACTAGGTTTACAGGCTTCGTCTGACTCGCGTGCGTATCGCTACAAACGCGCGTTTAAAAAACGTGGTGCGCACAGGCCCTTAATGAAAGGGGTTCCTTTCATCAATAACTGACTTCGTCATCCTAATTCCTACTCGTCTTCCATAGACAGCCCTCCACATCGCAGCGGAACGCGGCCATTTTGAGAACGTGAAAACGCTGCTAAATTCAGGTGCCTCGCTGAGCATACTAGACGCGCATGGGAACACAGCACTTGCGCTAGCAGAGAGGAACAGCTGGAGGCATGCGGCGCACGCGCTTAGAGAAGCCAGAGGTGAGCAAATGATATTTTTTTTTGTAAATAAGTTTAAAAAAAAAAAACACTGACACGTTAATTTAAACTAGATTAGGCCGTTTCCTAACTGACTACCCTGAGAAGAAATACCGAAACAAACTCAGGGGTCAAAGTCTCTTTTAAAGTACGTATATCAAACATAGCATAGCATAGCATAGTCGGCCTTATAATGTTCCCACTGTTGGGACTCAGGCCTCCTCTCTAGGAGAGCGAATGGACCGTAATCCACCACGCGGGCCCAGTGCGGGTTGGTGGATGTCACATGTCTTCGAATTTTTGGTTCTAGGACATGCCGGTTTCCTCACGATGTTTTCCTTCACCGTTATGAGAGCAGTGGTGATGAAATAAATTACACAAAGTAATGCGCCTGGCTGGGTTTGAACCCACGACCACGACTCGTAAGTCGGGGCCGTTACCACTCGGCCACCACTGCTCACTCATCAAACATATAATGATCAAATCACATGAGAACCATGCAGATTGGTGTCAGAGATGGTGTTTTGAAGAAAGAACCACTCAGATTTGAGTGAACCTGTCCAGTGAGTCCAAGCATTTGTCTATATTCGTGAAACTCAACTCAGGACTACTAAGGAACTCAACGACGAAAAAAGTGACAACACTGTTAGCCTATTTTACTAACTTCGGAGTATTCTTGAAGCGTATGGCAACACTATGCGTTCGCGCAGAGAGGAACAGTTGGAGACAAGCAGTGCATGCGCTTAGAGAGGTGACAGGTGAGTGGTAACACTGTTAGTTTATTTTTCTATCTTCCGAGCATTCTCAACGCGTATTGCAAGGCTGTGCGCTCGCGCATAATTCTCCCGGCCGAATTTCGGTCACGGTGGCCAATCTCAACAGAGATAGCCAAGTACGCAGGAGATATTATAGTGCACAAGTGTGTGCCAACATAGGTGCACACTCTGTTCCTCTACTCGCATAGTCCGATGGGACGACAATCTGAAAAGACCGGAGAGAGATTAGGCGCAGGACCAAAGACTTTGCGTACTTTGCGAGTGAGGCAACGGTCCTCACGCCCCAATCGCCGCCGGGATTCCGATCCCGATTTCCGGCCATCGTAGGCGCAGGCTTGGATGGCGAGAAATGGGTGGCTCGCCGTCCGACCGTCCGGTAACCGTCCGGACCGAGCCCAAGTCGTCGACGGCGCGTGCTGTTCCACGTGCGCCTCAAGAAGATGTCAGCAACTGTAGGGGCCTAGCAGGGTCGAAGCCTACTGGGGCCAAGGGTCTAATTCTGAAAGGAAGACTCGGCCCTGGTACGAAAGGCAACGAAGGAACAGGAGTGGGTTTTTAGTCAGTAAAAGTCTGACACTATCTCCCGCCCCGCCCAAGGGCGGGGGTTGTCATAAGATGATTTTCCCACCGAAAAAAAAAACAATAAAAAAAACAAAAAAAAAAAACGTACTTTGCGAGGCACGGGGGTGTCACACCACCACCTTCCAAACTCCGGGCTCATCATCATCATTTCAGCCGAAAGACGTCCACTGTTGGACATAGGCCTCCCCCAAGCGTCGCCACAAGGACCGATCCTGTGCGTCTCGCATCCACCGCACTCCCGCGACTCTCACCAGGTCGTCGGTCCACCTTGTGCGAGGCCTTCCAACGCTGCGTTTTCCGGTGCGCGGTCGCCACTCTAGAACCTTTCGGCCCCATCGACCATCGTCGTAAAAGTCGATTAAGGGACATACCAGAGAATGGGCAGCAGCATTCTCTGTGAATAGCAACAACCAAAGTGCGATCGCCAACCCGCATGCCAAGCGTGGCGATTATGGCAAAACCCCCTCTAATGATAAGCACAACCAAAAAAACCTCCGGGCTACTACAGAATAATTCCTAATGGAAAAAACCGTTAGCACTTTTTGCCCGACCCGGGAATCGAACCCAAGACCCCACGCTCAGAAGTCGAGAGTAATGAGAGCTCACGAGACGAGAAACAGCCGGAGACATGTTGCACATACGCTTGGAGAGGCGAGAGGTGAGTGGCAATACTGATAAGCTAGAACTACACTGCGCACACGTGTGACACACACGCCGATCTGGGCGCGTCGGTCTCCATACATTTTATATGGAAACTAGACTTGTGGAGCTGCACTTGATCCACGCCACGCGACGTCGTTCTACGTACAAATCAGGCGTGTTACACGTGTGCTTCAGTCTAATGTAGTTCTGGCCTTAGTCTGCTAACTTCGGAGCATTCTCGACGCTTATGGTAACACAATGCGCTCGCGCTAGCAGAGAGAAATAGCTGGGGACATGCGCCTAGCCTGACTGCATTGAAATAAGCTATTATGAAACGATACGGCAAAACTCACACGCATTTTAGTGTCACTAAGAAGTGCAACAATTACGAAACTTGAACAACTTGAATCATAATCGTTGTCCTAATTTACTTTTTAATAACCTTGAGATTTTTATATAATAGCATAATCAGCTTTATAACGTTCTCACTGCTGGGACTCAGGCCCCCTCTCTCTAGGAAAGGGAATGAGCCGTAATCCACCACGCGGGCCCAGTGTGGATTGGTGAACGTCACAGGTCTTCGAATTTTTGTTTCTAGGACATGCCGGTTTCCTCACGATGTTTTCCTTCACCGTTTTGAGGTTTTGGGATGTTCAGAAACATGAGAAAAAACAAAAAACGTATTATTTCGACACTCTCAAGAAAATCAAAATTCATAGGTTGCTTCCCATTGACCCATAATCCTAAAATTGGGCGTAAAGCAAGGTCTTATAGCACAGGTATAGGAATAAATCTGAAAACAGTAACTTTTTTGGTTACGTCACAAAAATGAAAATATTTTGCGATTCGGAAAAATCTTCGAGACTCCATTCGGGAATTAAACTATTTAGGGCCTGTGAACATCACGTTTTTTAAACGCGCCGTTGACGCGCGTTTTAGAAACGTGCGTCGACGGCGTGCTTTTATCCTACTAAAGGTCGACAGGCTGCGTCTGACTCGCGTGCGTATCGCTACAAACGCGCGTCGACGGCGCGTAAAAAAAATGTGGTGTGCACAGGCCCTTACATAGATAAGTCTGTACGGAACCCTCAGTGTGCGAGTCCGACTCGCACTTGCGCAGTTTTTATTTATATATAAAATAAGATATTTAGCTGTTTATTTGTTTTACGAGTTACCAGATTCCGTGATATTTAAATGTCGTATTGCAAAATAAACGGGTTCTGACATTCTAAACTTGTATTTTTTTTTGTATGTTTTTAGATCAAAACTGCAGATAAATTGGTACTCTAGATGTGACGTTAATTTTATGTATGCAAAAAATTTAATTTAAAATCAACATGAAAAATGAATGTTTTAGAAATGTCATCAGTTTTTGAAATCCTTGTATTTGAATTAGGCTAACAATGAGTCGGTACTTTTTGAAAGTCAAATAATAAATAACAAAACACAACGCCCATGGCGTCCGACCGTCACCACTTCTTAAGTAGGTAGCCTTTTTCCCAAGTCCATTACCCCAAGATTTATCCCAATCGCCACCACCGGGCCCTGGTACAGGCCATGGTTCGGAGCAAGGAGGATAGGCAGGTGGTTACCTCCTTCTGCGAAGCAGTAATGCTAGCGTAGGAGGCGGCCGCACGCGCGAGGGAATGGCCCTCACGCCCCAGCCGCCGAGATCGCGACCTCGATTGCCAGCCACCGTAGGCGTGGGCTTGCGGACGGTGGGCAATGGGTAGCTCGCCGTCCGGCCGTCCGGTGACCGTCCGACGCCTACGGTGGCTGGTAGTCGGGTTTCAGGCCTCGGCGGCTGGGGCGTGAGGAGGTCCTTCAAGACGGCCATGGCGGCGCCTTTGCACGCCCATTTCTCCTCCCGGAGCGAGGAGAAATGCGCGCGCGGATTGTGGCCTGTACCAGGGCCTAGCGCGTTAGTTCGATGTTGCCATGTCGCCATGAGATCTCGCCGGAACTCTACTGTACCGATGTTGCATCTTTGAGCGCAAGTCCTGTATGCATGCAAGGACTGTTGCCTCCAGATCCCATGGCGGCAGGCTGGCAAGGAGGCTTGCCGCTTTGCGGAAGACCGTACGATATCCTAGCACCACCCGGATGGCCATGACCCTCTGGGACTTATTCGACAGAGACGGCGCCAATATCGGCGCCCCGTAGAGGGCCATGGACCGAACGATCCCCTCGTAGAGCCTCTGCAAGGAAGCGTCTGGACCCTCTAGATAGTGCAGGAGCCGTTTGAGGGCAGTCCAAGCCCGGTCCAGTTTGGGAGCCAGACGTCGGAAGGGCAAAGTGCAAATTATTCCGAAGCCGGGGCAGTCACTAGTGTGTAATATAATCCTTCTACATAGAGTGGTCTATAAAAAGCTCTAAACATATAACCTTAATACATATCTACACCTACATACTTACAGATTATATACGTCATTCATGTACATAAATATTGCATTGTATAGATAAGTTGAAATGAAACAGTAGACGCGCGCCCGCCGCGGAGAGCGTACGTCGACATGCATCATGATTCTGTAAATTAATAAAACATCGCGATGTTATTTGACATGAAGTGGAAAAGTTATTTGTTTTATTAGTGTTTTAAATAGCAAAGATGGTGGGACATAGTGTTTTAGTGAATGAAAAGGGAGTTTTAAGTGAATCTGTGATTGAAATTGTGCACTTGGTTTGGAGTCCTTAATTTGACACCCACTTAGTAGAGTCTTATGTCAATTAGTGTGTACATGACTTCTTTATCTCGTCTATGGAAAGTTTGTTTATTTTTATTTGATTGGTTCACGTTTTTATAGAATTGATCTTAGTAGGACTATTTTTTGCCTGATGTAAATAATATGTTGTACGAATTTCGCTCCAAGTTGGCCCTCCATAATGTACTCATATATTAAAAAAATAAAAAAAGTACATCAATGCCTTGCACAAATGAAGCAAAATGCACAAATGAAGCCTTGCACTTTTAATCGAGATTCTGAATGACGACAATTTTTCTGAAAAACTTAAAAAAAAATACGTTTCCTGGAACAAGTTTTGTGAAATATTCGAGTAAATCACGGAATTACCGAAGAGTTTTCAGGCGTTATCTCTCTTTTTTTGCATTGCCTCTTCGTCAAACATCGCTTTGAATTGCGTTAGATGAAGCAACAAGCTTTTAAACCATGCTCGATGTTGACGATAGGCGAGTGGAAAAGGACCCTCTTAAAGATCAGCTTGTAGCTACCAGGAAACACAGACTCCGGCAGGGAATTCCACTGCTTAGCTGTATGCATTATGAATGTGTTCCCAAAACGTTTTGTTTGTTTATGTCCACCATGTACCGGTGGCGCATAGCCGTACGTCTTGTGCTCATTTGATGACTTCCTATTAAAACCTACTTCCTCTACGGTCCGGACTAAGCGTTTCGCCTCGTCTGAGGGACTGGAACAATTAGTCTGCAGCCTTCCCGTCCGATTATAACTTAAGCATAAGCATAATCAGCCTTTTAATGTTCCCACTGTTGGGACTCAGGCCTCCTCTCTCTAGGAGAGGGAATGGGCCGTAATCCACCACGCGGGCCCAGTGCGGGTTGGTGAATGTCACATGTCTTTGAATTTTTGGTTCTAGGACATGCCGGTTTCCTCACGATGTTTTCCTTCACCGTTTTGAAAGCAGTGATGATGAAATAAATTACACAAAGTAATGCGCCTAGCTGGGTTTGAACCCGCGACCTACAACTCGTAAGTCGGGGCTGTTACCACTCGGCCACCACTGCACTAACTTATAACTCTGATTATAACTTAGGCTAAGTCAATAGGCTCTTAATAAACTAGGGCGCTTCACCATCAACGATTGCATCACTGCTTACCATCAGGTGGGCAGTCAAGCGCTAGTTTCATCATCATCATTTCAGCCGAAAGACGTCCACTGTTGGACATAGGCCTCCCCGAAGCGTCGCCACATCGACCGGTCCTGTGCTTGTCGCATCCATGGGATTCCCGTGACCCTCACCAGGCTCTAACACGCACGCACAAGCACTAGTCTAGATGAATTGAAAAAAAAAAACTGGCTATATTTTTACTCCTTCCAGATCCTTCAAACTTTGGCTCCAATTTAGAATAAAATCATTTTGTATTCGATTGCACAACATGGCTTAATACATCGTATTATTAAAAGCTTATAAAATTCTTATTTAACATAACTTGTATAATGTAGTAACAGGGTTGGCTCAGTGATCGTTTACTTACCTGACAAAAACTCGGTGATCACCATCAAACTAAAACTTAAAATTATTTATTTCACATAGACTTACATGGGCACTTATAAAACGCCAGAAGCTGGCGCACGGTTCCAATTGGTCGTTTTCAATGGAGATGAACCTACAAGACACTCCATGGTTACTTTAAAAAAAAATGGTTGATTCTACAATATTTTTATATTACAATATTAATAGATATGAGAGGACAATGTAGACTAATAATTTTGTACCTAAAAGCACAATAAAAATAGTAAATTAAGCATCCGCGGAGTCTACAGTGTACTCGCATTCACATTATAAAAAAAGAGATTATACAAAAATAAAAAATATACTTATCAATAAATGAGTATACAATAATAAATTACTTATAATAATAATAATAATAAGATTTTAGACTTATGAAGTTAAGGTGGCTGTGGTTTAAATAATATAAAAAAAAACATTGCAAAAACAATGTCACTAAAGGACATGGAAGACATCCAGCACTTGGAAGGCCCCGTGACCTTTTAAAACACCCGCCTACTAGGGCCCTGGGTTGACTTCCGAAGAGGAAACCCCTGGTTCTGGAACGCAAAGGCAAAGAAGGAACATAGGTGTAAAAACTTTTCAGAATAATAATGAAGTAGTTTTGACTGGACGTCACAGTTCAACGCTGCTTTTTGCTTCCATTACGTAAAGGTGACCTTGACGAATTGACAATGTGGATAATACCTTAACGAGACTTGGAAACCATACATAAACTATATGTATTTTCGTCATTTTAAGTGGAATGTGGCGTACACACCATTATGGTTAAGTTGATTCTGTGTCGATACAAATTTTCTGGGTGTTCGCAATCCCTATATCCATCCTTTTCCTGCATATCAACTAGTGCGCATCACCATCAATGATTGCATCACTGCTTACCATCAGGTGGGATCGCAGTCAAGCGCTGGTTTATATCAATTAAAAAAAATTAAAAAATATATACCTTTCGAGTGAGATGGACGAAGCTTGGGTAGCTTCGTCCATCTCACTCGAGAAGTCTCTTATTCGAATATGGAATGACGTTTCGTTGACACCCGCAAATTCACTGGCTTTAATATGACGTGTTTAAATGTCAAGTACGTCACAAAAAAGTCATTTTTGTGACGTACTTGACTTAGGATTCTAGGTCAACGGCAGTACCCTATGAATTTGAGAATGTTGAAATATACGTTTTTTATAACATAAACGGTCGTATCTTTTTTTTTCGTTAACTCAGAAGTTTGATTGATTGATTGATTGGTCTTGACAGACAGACAGACTCTCAATAGCTGTGAAAAAATCAAACTTTTAAGTTAACGAAAGTTTCACAGGGTACTTTCCGTTGACTTAGAATCCTGAAATTTGGCATGAAGCAAGGTCTCATAGCACAAGTAAGTATAGGAAAAAATCTGAAAACTGTAAATTTGTAGTTACGTCACAAAAGGTTTTTTTTGCGATTCGAAATAATCTTCGTAACTCAATTCGGGGATTGAATTGTTTTCTTAGGTAAATTTGTACGGAACCCTCAGTGCGCGAGTCCGACTCGCACTTGCCCAGTTTTTTTTTTTTGATACTTACAACTAGTGCTTGACTGAGATCCCACCTGATGGTAAGCAGTGATGCAATCGTTGATGGTGAGGCGCACTAGTTTATTAAGAGCCTATTCACTCTAGCCTTGAAGACACCTAAATTATAATCGGACGGGAAGACCGCAGCAGGTGAATGTTTATTACTTTTCACGCTCGAACGGCTGAACAAATTTCGATAAAACTTGGCACACAGGTAGACCATGTCCTGGAGTAGCACATAGGATCCTTTTTTATCCTGGGAGTATATTCCCTTGGGACCATTTTCTATTTTCACGCGGGCAAAGTCACGCAGCAACCAGGGCCTCAAATCTGCTATTACAATAGTGTCAGAATAGTTTATCATTGATTTCACAGTTGTTGATTTTGACAAGTTTGGTAATCTATATATAGGGTGACTGGCAATTAGTGTACGATACTTAAACACGTGATTGTGCTCATGATAACAAACAATTTTTATTATGGGAGCAAAGCCGAAATCGCGAAAAAAATATCAGCTGTTCAGTACATTATGCAAACATAAATGTACTGAACAGCTGATTTTTTCCGCGATTCCAGGTTTGTTCCCATAGTAAAAGTTGTTGATTATCATGAACACAATCACGTGTTTAAGTATCGTACACTAATTACCAGTCTCCCTATATAAAAGGAGAAACTGACTGACTGACATATCAACGCACAGCGTAAACTACAGGGCATAGAAATTTTGTACAAGGTTTCCTTTTATGATGTAAGCGAGCACTAAGAGAGGATTTTCCTAAATTCATCCCCTAAAAGGATGAAACGGTGGTTCAAAGTTTGTAACGAGAAACCAAATTACACGCGGGCGAAGCCGCTGGCACAAGCTAGTCTACTAATATAATGGCGTCATTATGACTTTCCAATGATCAACAACTGACACTCCTTTGAAAGAAGTGGCATAGAATGGTAACCTCGTACATATTGACAAATGAATATAATCTGACGTATGCGGTAATCTGCTAAAATTTTGACAGTTCCTTTGATCAGTGACCTACCATTAGAACGTCATTGTGCAGTTATTGCTAAAATGAGCTCGATATAGTCATTCTACCACAACTCTAGTACGAGACCATTGACCGATCAATGATCGATCATTATGAATTAGCAGATTACGAACTTTTAGCAAAATGACAATGGGATCATGTTGGAATTACGAATTTATAGAAATAGAAGACTTGGGCTCCAGTTTGTCATAAAAAAACTTGATACACCAAAACACTGCATGTAAAGACTTAATACTATATATAAAGGTCCTTAGCAATCCAATGCGGTATTCTCAAGGCGAACAGTTTATGACTGCGCAGAAAAACTCAACGGATCACGTCGGTCATAAAAACTCACTTTTCTTAGTGTTTCCACCTGCCTAGCTTTTAGTATAATTACAATTTTCTGGATCGTTCCAAAGAGTTACTGCGGCCCTGCGGGGCTATTGCGTAACTCTGTTGACAGTTCAAGTGATGATCACTTGTTAACAATGTGCATCATTGAACTGTCAAACAGCTAGTTTCGTATTGCCTATCTTCAGTGACCAACTGCAGTGACGTCATTAGCCACTGGTGCCTTTGATAGCCACCGTAACACGTTTTGACAGATGTTATTGTATCGATACTTTTAAAATTGCGATTGTGTAAGCTTTTGAAGCTGTATAATAGTCGATAAAATTTTAGAGTGGTCACAATAGGCACCGTAAATTTTTATAATTCACCACATTTCCACCGTAGTTTGTTAGTCACTTGTGTGATACGTAATACCAATTTTATGAAATTGTCAGTTGACAACTAAGTTTAGTGTGCAACGAATGCTAGTTGTCAACTATTATTGAAAAAGTTAGCCAATACCCCCCCAGGAACAAGTGCGAAAATGCGTCTATGAAGCTATGGGTCCGTGGACAATAGGCTACAGTTTAGTATGTAAGTTGTAAGCAGACGTACACCAAGCACATAACGACGAATACGCGTCTATGAAGCTACGCGTCCATGGACAATAGGCCACAGTTTTATTTTATTTTATTATTTTCGGAAAACTTACAGCTAGGATACAGATAGTTGAACAATATTGAAAGAAGGCCAATTACACAAGTTTTCACAAATAGTATTAAAGCAGGACAAGAGACAGTAGACAGATAAAAGAAAAAGAAAGAAGTAAAGACGCAAGTACATAGATATAATATTATTGACTTTCGAAAAATCTAGTACACATAAATTTCTTAAGTTTAGTGACGCTGGTAGAGATGGTGGTAGTGATGTCTTCAGAAATGAAGACATCCGCAGGAGAACCAAGGTTGCCGACATAGCACGAAGAATCGCCAAACTAAAGTGGCAATGGGCAGGGCACATTGCTCGCAGAACGGATGGCCGTTGGGGCCGAAAGGTTCTGGAGTGGCGACCGCGTACCGGAAGACGCAGTGTTGGAAGGCCCCCTACAAGGTGGACCGATGACCTGGTGAAGGTTGCGGGAATCCGATGGATGCGAGACGCACAGGATCGTTCGTTGTGGCGACATTTGGGGGAGGCCTATGTCCAGCAGTGGACGTCTATCGGCTGAAATGATGATGATGATGATGAGTGACGCTGGTAGAAAATAGTTCTAGAGCGTCAACACTTACACACATTGCGTTGTATGCTTTGCTAGCTCTTATCATGTTTAGTATGTAAGCTTTAAGCAGACGTACACCAAGCATATTTTTAAGCTATTGCATAGCTTCTATCGAGGGCCTTGAGCGCGGCGACCGAATCCAGAAATTCCGTAACGAAAAAAACCTCACGCTCCCTACTCCGACGGGCACGGAGGTGTGGCTTGAAGGCCGTGCATTGCACGGTGTTTGTGTGCGTGCAACTAGCCGTATTGTACGACTCTACATGCTATACAATAGCTTTACCGCGGCAGTCCCCGAGTGCCACACGTCTTTTTTATTATTGATAGGCTCGCGTTTGACCACCATCTCACCTGATGGTAAGCGATGATGTGGCCGACGATGGAGCACGCTGGCCTAGAAGTAACCTATTCACTCTTGACTTAAAGACCCCTAGGTTGTAGCTATCAGGGAACACAGACTCCGGCAGGGAATTCCACTCCTTAGCTGTACGCATTATGAATGTGTTCCCAAAACGCTTACGACAAATACGCGTTATGAAGCTACGCGCCCGTGGACAGTAGGCCTAAGTATTTATTTTTGTGTGTGTATTGATAAACTGATTATATTTTTTTTCATGCATATTCCCTATTATGAAGATGACACTGTTTAATCGTTTGTATCCACTATCTTATATTTTTTATGCCTTCTCAGTCTCGTTCTGTTTCAATGTTGATACAGTTATCAGCCTGTTCCTAACGTTATCTTAATATTTCAAGTTTATATTGCATAATAATTAATTAATGTTTTTATGGAACTTTTCGTTGCCTCGTACAGTCGTAACTTATTTTTCGAGTATAATTGTCATCATCATCATCATCATTTCAGCCGAAAGACGTCCACTGCTGGACATAGGCCTCCCCCAAGTGTCGCCACAATGAACGGTCCTGTGCGTCTCGCATCCATCGGACTCCCGCAACCGTTACCAAGTCATCGGTCCACCTTGTAGGAGGCCTTCCAACGCTACTTCTTCCGGTACGTGGTCGCCATTCCAGAACCTTTCGGCCCCAACGGCCATCTGTTCTGCGAGCAATGTGCCCTGCCCATTGCCACTTTAGTTTGGCGATTCTTCGTGCTATGTCGGTAACCTTGGTTCTCCTGCGGATATCCTCATCCTGATCCTGATTCGATCACGCAAGGAAACTCCGAGCATAGCCCTTTCCATTGCCCTTTGGGTGACTTTAGGTCTTCTGATGAGGCCCATTGTAAGCGACCACGTTTCGGAGCCATATGTCATTACTGGCAACACGCACTGGTCATAGATTTTCGTCTTGAGACACTGTGGTATATTGGACGAGAAGATACCGCGCAGTTTCCCGAACGCTGCCCAGCCGAGTCGGATTCGACGATTGATCTCTTTCTCGAAGTTAGACCTTCCCAACTGGACCGTCTGTCCCAGGTAAACATAGTCGACTACAACTTCGAGTGTAGAGTCCCCGATCTTGATAGGAGTGGGTGCTACATGGCTATTTACCATGACTTAGTATAATTGTATTTAAAAAAATATGTTTATTATTACATACAGCGTCAGGAACTGTGATCTTAAACTGATTTATGCGAAAATATCAGTTAAAAGTGCTACACAAATTACTTATGTATATCTATCATCTTTAACAATTTCACTATAATTACTATCTCTACTTACCATCAGCCCCCCTAGCCAAGTTACAACCGTTTCGTTTCGATTCTCTTTTCGTCGATCGCCTCGAGTAGGCCACGCCTCCGATTCCTTTGTTCTGACGTCATCTCAACGCTCAGTCACTTGGTCAAAACAAAGGAATAGGAGGCGTGGCCGACTCGAGGCGATCAACGAAAAAAGAATCGACGGCTTTTCGAGGCACGGGGGTGTCACACCACCACCTTCCAAACTCCGGGCTGCTACAGAATAATTCCTAATGGAAAAACCTAATAGCACTTTTTGCCCGACCCGGGAATCGATCCCAGGACCCCACGCTCAGCAGTCGCGATTGCGACCACGAGACTAATGAGGCAGTTACTACCTTACGACCTTATGCCCAGAACTACATTAGACCGACGCACTCGTGTAACACGCCTGATTTGTACGTAGAACGACGTCGCGTGGCGTGGATCAAGTGTAGCTCCACAAGTCTAGTTTCCATATAAAATGTATGGACACCGACGCGCCCAGATCGGCGTGTGTGGCACGGGCACGGCACACATACGTGTGCGCAGTGTAGTTCTGCCTTTATTATTATTATTTATTATTTTTTTGTATTATTGTGATTTTAATCTATTGCATTTTAGTTTATTGAATTTTAGTTTATTGAATTTTAGTTTATTGAATTTTAATTTATTGAATTTTGTTTTTTTTTTATTGGATTTTTATTGTATTTTTTTTGGAATTATTATTTATTGATTTTAAGGTAATTATTTTATATGGATGATCTCTAATATGGGTTTTTACCAGTTTTTTTTTTTTTTTTTGCTTTTTTTTTGCATTTCAATTCCTATTGAGGGTACTCCAGGTTAGGCGTAGGTTCACTAATTGTTTTGGAGTAGACGGGGTCTGGGTGTGTGTGTTGCATAATCAGGAAATGGTAAGGTCGGTGTCAATATTGCGTCTACTGGCCGGAGGACACGGTTAAGACTCTGCGCACACTTGAGACAAGACTGTCTTAGACAGAATTGTCTATGACGTCGCAGACTTGTATACGACGTCTGCGCCAAGACTGTTTTGTCTATACGTCACGGCGCAAACTATCAAGACAAAACAGTCTAGCGGCGTACGGCCAGTGTTGCCAACTTAGTGGATTGTCCACTAAAACTGGTGATTTTAACCCCCCATTTAATTATGAAATATTGGTTTTAGTGGCTAGTGGATTTTTCTAGTGCTTTAGTAAAATTCAATTTCTTACTAAAAGTCTGTGACGTCGCAGATAATTCTGTCTAAGACAGTCTTGTCTCAAGTGTGCGCAGGCACTAAAGAGTTACCGAACGCAAAGGGCAACTCCAGGAATACGAGTTTTAGTCCGTTAAAGACTGACACTCTTTCTCGCTCCACCTGGAGCGGGAGAAGGTATTTGATGGTTTTCCCCCATAAATAAGGTACCTTACCAGAGAACTTGCACACTATCTCTATTTAGTTTTAGCTGTGGAATAGCTCAACTGAAAAGTGACTAATAAAAAACTTTTCCGTCCGATTATAATTTAGGTGTCTTCAAGGCTAGAGTGAATATGCTAATAAATAAACTAGTGCGCCTCACCATCAACGATTGCATCACTGTTTACCATCAGATGGGATCGCAGTCAAGCACTAGTTTATGCAAAAACAAAACACACACTTCCAAAATCAAAGTTATTTTGAAGTCATTTTGAAGTCAGATGTATTTTTGACCAACTTCAAAAAGAAGGAGGTTCTATGTTCGGTTGTATGTATTTTATTTTTATGTATGTTCACCGATTTCTCGGTCAATTGTGGATCGATTTTGGTAAGTATTTTTTTGATTGAAAGGTTATACTTCCGAGTTGGTCCCATTGAAATATTGTTATGATCTGATAATGAACTTCGAAGATATGCAACAGAACTCCACATAGGATCACAGCAGAACTATCGTAATAAGTAAAATTGCTTTGTTTATACGTGTAGTCGATGACTGACTGAAAGAAGAGGGGGGGGGGGGTGGATATATCGAACTGATCTGATGATGAAGCTGGATGGCCTGGGCTTGGCTTATTGGAATTGTCATGCAATGTTTTAATGATTGAATTGGGTACATATTAGAATGTCGAACATTAAAATACCTACGGAAAAATGTCAACGTTCAAAACATCGTTTAAATATCGATTGTATCATAATATCGAAAATTGTAAAATCTAAACTTAAAATGTCTAACATTGAAATGGCGAGTGATAAAAATATCTAATGATTAAAAATATCGATAGTCATTATTTGACTGGCCTGTTGGTCTAGTGGTTATTGGCCCTGACTGCTATGCCGGAGGTCGTGGGTTCGATTCCTACCCAGTACAAAAGTTTGTGTGATGAGCACAACCATTTGTTCTGTGTCTGGGTGGAAAATATCTATAATATGTATGTATTTAGAAATATTTAAGTATCTTTATCAGTTTTCTAGTACTCATAACACAAGCTTTGCTTAGCTTGGGACTAGACGGCGTTGTGTGATAGTTTTTTTTTTAAATTGATATAAACCAGTGCTTGACTGCGATCCCACCTGATGGTAAGCAGTGATGCAATCATTGATGGTGTAGTATGGTGTATATGTATTGATGGTGTAGTTGTGTAAATATTATTATATATTATATTATTATTATACCTAAGTTCAAAATATCTACATTGAATACACCCAAGTTCATTATATTTACGTTAAAAATACCTACTAGTTAAAACATCGAACAAAGGCGAATGAAACTTTTGCTATACATTGCTGGTACCTATATATTTTTTTTCTTTTCGTATTTTTTTAATATTTTTTTTTATTTTAAAAGATTTTTCTCATCTGACTTTCACATCATATGGTTCGCACCTAACCTAAAACAAGCTTTTGGTCTATAAATATACTTCTGACGAGCTCTTGAAGTATGTGTTGAATGTCTTGATTGTGTCTAGATAGCTTTTATTCAGATTTACACCCGTTTATAAATAAGTTTCAGTCGATCCATGAGATCGAAGTTTTCAGAATTTAATTACACTGATTGTGCAAGGAACTAATTGCTGATGAAGCTAATTGCACATTCCAAAGCGTAGATCTCCATGGAGAAGAATGTGCATGAAACTCCGTGGACAATCTTTTTAATCACGTGAGATGACCAGCGGTGTTTTCTTATGTTAAGAGCGTCTAACCCGAGATACATTCAGTCAGAAAAGTATCGGGAATGGATGATTTTTTTATAGTTCCAAATTCAAATTTTTGTTTTTTTTTTGTTGTTGGTACCTAGTTTGGCACAACTGTTTTCCATTTTGGCGCGGAGTTTGAATTGCCTCTGTTATTTATATTAAATACTGTTTTTAGTTATATCATATCTAGTGTGTATTGCGAATTTCGGACAAAAACATCGAACAAAGAGTTTGTCTTAAATTTTGCATCGCCAATGGAATTTCGTGTTCGGAGTCACTGAGTCACTGTTACAGAAGGCTTACGGTGAATCGACTTTATCAAAAACACGTGCTTATGAGTGGTACAAAGCGATCAAAAGCGGTCGAGATTTGATGGAAGATTTGCCTCGCTCTGGTAGGACAACAACGTCTTCAACTGAAGTTAACATCGCAAAAGTGTAGGAAATAGTGACTGAAAATCCTTATTTAATTTTGAGAAAGATAGCCGCTGAACTTTCTGTATCTCACGAGTCGATCCGTACCATTTCAACTAATCATTTGGTTATGAAACATGTTACCGCTCGGCTAGTCCCAAAAGACCTAAATTTTCTCCAAAAACTCAATCGCATGAGAGTCGCTGAGGACATGCTAGAACGAGTCAATTCCGACCCAACATTCATGAAACGCATTGTTACTGGTGACGAGACGTGGGTTTACGAGTTTGACATGCAAACTAGTCAATAAGCTTCGGAGTGGCGCTTTCCAACTGAACCGAAACCGAAAATACCACGCCAAAGTCGATCAAAAGTCAAAGCCATGTTGACTGTTTTCTTTGATTATCGCGGTGTTGTGCACTCGAAATTCATGCCGGAAGGTCAAACGGTAAATAAAGAATATTATTTGAGCACCATGTGGCATTTAAGAGAACAAATTCGACGAAAAAGGCCAAATTTGTGGAAAGAAAATTCTTGGATTTTGCACCACGATAATGCGTCTTCGCACAAGGCTATCATTGTGAACGAATTTTTGACCAAATATTCAACAAATACCATCGAGCAACCACCATATTCACCAGATATGGCTCCAGCCGACTTCTTTCTTTTTCCTAAACTCAAATTACCACTTCGTGGTACCCGTTTTCAATCGGTGGAAGACTTAAAGGAGAATTCGCGGCGAGAACTGACCTCAACTCCGGAAAAAGGCATTTAAAAAATGTTTTGATGATTGGATTATTCGTTGGCATAAGTGTATCGTTTCTGAAGGAGTATACTTTGAAGGTGATAAAATAAATTTGGATGAATAACAAACATTTTGTGTATTATTGATCTTTTCCCGGTGCTTTCTTGACAGAGTAGTATATTTCCATATGCAGTCTACAGTTTGACATCAAAATGCACTTCGAAATGGAATGTGTTAAGTAAGTATTTAGATAATGGGAAAGTTAGATAATGGAGTCGTTATAGTGGAAATTATCTTTATTTATCAGATTACTAAAATTGTACTTTTGGCAGACTTGCATTTTTATTATCAATTAGGAATTTTTCTTTTATGAGTTTTACCGTGGGTGGACCTACTCACGTCAGTCATTAATTAAAGCTTATAAGTTGCCTGCTTATTTTAATTATTAAGCAGGTAACTATGAGGTTTAATTAACCAATAGTTAAGGAAACCAATCCTGATAATTAACGAAATAAAAATCAAAAGTCCATTTACCAACTCATTTATTTTTATAGATGAATAATCTAAAAGACTATGTCTTTTACATCCATCGCCTAATTAGTGGATATAGGCGCTCTTACGTGATTATGACGTTATTCACATGTTTCTCCGGATATTTTGAAAACACAGATATTTTGTGGATATTATCTAGGTTTCTATTGAAATTAAAACATATATTTGTGTAAAACTAATCCAGTAAAGACCTCTGAAAATCTGCAATTTTGCGTGAACTTGAGCCCTTCATAATGTCATCATCATCATCATCATTTCAGCCGATAGACGTCCACTGCTGGACATAGGCCTCCCCCAAATGTCGCCACAACGAACGGTCCTGTGCGTCTCGCATCCATCGGATTTCCGCAACTTTCACCAGGTCATCGGTCCACCTTATAGGGGGCCTTCCAACACTGCGTCTTCCGGTACGCGGTCGCCACTCCAGAACCCCTCGACCCCAACGGCCATCCGTTCTGCGATGATGATGAGATGTTCATGATGAAAAAAATGAACCTTGAACATGTAATCGAGATTCTAAATGTCAAATTTGTTTTTCAAAAACTGTTTAAGGTTTTAAAAACAATACGTGTTTCCTGGAACAAGTTTTGTGAAATAATCGGATAAATGACGGAATGCCAATAGAGCGTTCTGGCGTTATCTATATTTTTTCGCGTTGCATCTTCATCAAACATTGCATTGCAAGAAACAACGAGCTTTTATACCATGCTCACGTTGACGACAGACGAGTGGGGGAGGGCCCTCTTAAGTGATGTTATCTAGATAGTATTTACGTCTTAACTGCGTTCAGGGATGTGGATCAATTGTAGGCAATAAAGTCAATTGATAGATCCTTTGCTCTGTTGACGAATTGACCATACTCTCTATATTCTATATTTCGGCTCTTATTTTTAACCGACTTCAAAAAGGAGAGGGTTCTATGTTCGGCTGAATGTTATGCTTCCAAGTTGGTCCCATAGAAATATTGTTATGATCTGATCATGAACTTCGAAGATATGCAACAGAACTCCTCATAGGATCACAGTAGAAGTATCGTAACAAGTAAAATTGCTTTATTTATACGTGTAGTCAATGACTGACTGAAAGAAGAGGGGGAATATATCGAACTGATCTGGTGATGAAGCCTGAAGTTAGGCACCGGAACTCTGTAATAAATTAATTTAATCTAACCGTGTTAGGTATTATTAGAATTGTCATGACATCTCTCTCTGGCTATAAGGTATTTAAGTATGGCTGAGGGGTACTTTTTAGTGATGGTACCATAAATAAAAAGTGTAAAATAAAAAACTTTACAAAAAAGATACAACCGTCTTCAATGTAAAAAACAACACTGAAAAGTGCAAAATAATTTTAAATTCGGAAGTCGGTGTTAAATAACGAAGAGACAAAACTATTATAGAACACCTATATACCAATAGCTGAATCTCTTGAAGATTTTTAGCACCCCTTGTCTCGCCGTAACCTTGACCGCTACCGGAGTCAATGGTAGATGGGCTGCTGGGCAGTAGGGGCCGTTTTTCGTTTTGCTTTTAATTTTTGGGGGGTTTGCCATAATCGCCACGCTTGGCAATCGGGTTGGCGATATATATCTAAATACATACTTTTTTTTTTTTAATAGCCTCTACTGTCCCACTGCTGGGCAAAGGCCTCCCCCAACTTCTTCCAGGTATTCTTTTCTTGGGCCACCTCGAACCAGTCTTTGGGGTAGGCATCTAGGTCGTCTCGCTACCTCTTCCCAGGTCGACCTCAGCGGCGTCGTCCATCTTGAGGTACCCACTTTGTGGAGACTCTTGCCCACCGGTCAGAGTGCATGCGGCTGATGTGACCCGCCCAATCCCATTTTAGCCTGGCAGCGTGCAGCGTGGTGTTCCTCACTCTGCACTCTGTCGGCCCTCTTGACACATACATGTTATAGATAAACACCCCGATACAGTACAAATGATCGTGCTCATCACACAAAACATTTGTCTTTGGTGGAAACCGAAACCATGACTTCCGGCATAGCAGTCAGGGCCACTAACCACTAGACCAACAGGACAGTCACTTCAGTGAATTTATATATAGGTAGGTTACTTCTAGACAAGCGTGCTCCATCGTCGACCACATCCGGCTTGGGAAGAGCACCGCCGTGTCCTCGTGGGGGCGCTCGGCGGCAGCGATCTCTCGTGCCGGGCCTTGATACAGGCCATGGTCCGGAGCGAGGAGGAGTGGTCGCCTCCTTCTGCGAAGCAGTAATGCTAGCAAAGGAGGCGGCCGCACGCGCGAGTCAATGGCCCTCGCGCCCCAGCCGCCGGGATTACCGGCCATCGTAGGCGCGGGCTTGCGGACGGCGAGCAATGGGTGGCTCGCCGTCCGACCGTCCGGTAACCGTCCGGATCGAGCCCAAGTCGTCGACGGCGCGTATTGTTCCACACGCGCCTCAGGGAGATGTCAGCAAATCGTAGGGGCCCAACAGGATCGAAGTCTACTGGGGCCACGGGTAGTGTGAAAGCGAAACCCGGGGCCCTGGGATGAAGGCAAAGAAGGAACAGGAGTGGGATTTTAGTCAGTAAAAGTCTGACACTATCTCCCGCTCCGCCCAAGAGCGGGATTTGTCATTAGATGATTTTCCCACCTAAAAAAAAAGGTGGCCAGCAGGGTGGAAGTCTACTGGGGCCATGGGTGATGCGAAAGAGAACCCCGGGGCCCTGGAACGAAGGCAAAGAAGAAACAGGAGTAGGTTTTAGTCAGTAAAAGTCTGACACGCCCTCGCGCCCCACCCAAGGGAGGGAGATGTCATTGGATGAATTCTAAGCTTAAAAAAAAATCGTCAACCACATCATCGCTTACCATCAGGTGAGATAGTGGTCAAGCGTGAGCTTATCTATAATAAAAAATAGAAGGTAATATAAATGAAGAAATAAAAGGCCAATATTGCAGTCTCAAATTTCATATGCTATTATCTAACTAGCAAAGAAATACTCTGACATACCGACAGACAGACGACGGACGAACCGCCATACCGATACGGATATACCTAGTCTTATTATGTAATCGAATACCTAAGCTGTATCAAGAAGCCTCACGCGTGACTGGATATACTTCGGTTATAGAGTATTTACAGTTTTGTGATCATGTGATCTGGGTCTTACCATGTTAGTCCAGTCATTTTAGGCATTTCAAACCCCAATCTGCGGAAAAAATCCTAGTGAGCTGAATTTTTGTATAATACACCTTTATTACGGCCCTCGAGGAGATGTCAGCAAACCGTAGGGGCCCAGCAGGGTTGAAGCCTACTGGGGTCAAGGGTCTGATTCTGAAAGGAAGACTCGGCCCTGGTACGAAAGGCAACGAAGGAATAGGAGTGGGTTTTTAGTCAGTAAAAGTCTGACACTATCTCTCGCTCCGCCCAAGAGCGAGGGATGTCATAAGATGATTTCCCTACAGAAAAAAAACCTTTGTTACGGCGTTGTAATGAAGATGTGAAAAATCGACATTGATATCGTGCCGGTTAAAAAGTTATAAAAGTCAAAAGGTCACGAAAATCAGTTTTTCGCAAATATCTCACGACCTACAGTTCGGAGGTCAATAGAGGTCATTACAAAATGGTTCGTCGTGAAATTACCTACAAAAAATGCCTTTAGCATTTTTCTGTAAAATTAACCGTTTTCGAAGTAGAGCGCTGAGAAAGCGACTATATTATGACAATGCACTCGTTTCCTCACCACCACCATCGAGGTAGAATGCAAGGCGCGTTTTTTTTTTTTACATGGTTTCCCCCGTAGGATAATCCATGACATGTAATAAGAGGTTTTTTTTATTTAAGAGTCAATATGTTTTTTTATTTGAATACTGAAAAATACAATATTTAAGATATAGAGTGTTTAATAAGGAATACTTAAATCAAGAGTGAATAAGTTACTTCTAGGTAAGCGCGCTCCATCGTCGACCGCATCGTCGCTTTCCATCAGCCCCCCTAGCCAAGTGACAATCGTTTCGCTAGCGGTGAACGCCTCGAGTAGGCCACGCCTCCGATTCCTTTGTTCTGACGTCATCTCAACGCTCAGTCACGTGGTCAGAACAAAGGAATCGGAGGCGTGGCCTATTCGAGGCGTTCACTGTGATTGTAACTTGGCTAGGGGGGCAGGTGAGATAGCGGTCAAGCGCGAACCTATCAAGAATAAAAAAAAAATATCGTGGAATAAGTCCACTCGACGTTTTGTCAGCAATTGTTAGATTCAGATTTCAGATTTCATTTATTTGCTTAAATATGAGTGTACATACAATTATTATAGTAAACAATGCATGCAAGGTGTTACAATCAATGGAGTTGTGCTAACATATTTACCATATTGTCATGGTGTGCAAATATTATTATATAATGTGTTTAGGATTAAAAATAATTTAAACATTCGATTTAGAAAATAAGTTAAACGTTAAACATTAGATTAAACTGCTTGACTATAAAATTAGTTACGTTATACTAGAAATAGACAGCGAGCTAAAATAGACAGAAAATTACATAAATTGCAAAACATTAAATTACAAAAAAATAAAATTAATATTTAATAATGTCAGTGTTGGTAAAAGAATATTTCTATTTATATAATAATCAAAAATAAATAAAAAATTGAAATAAATATACCATTATAAAAATTATTATTACCATACATTTCAAATTAAATTAATCTATAATTCAATGTCAATTCATAATAAATGTCAGTTGGTTCAAAAAAAAAATAAAAAAAAATGTCATTATAAAATCATTAATAAAGTACAAATCAAATAATTTATGTCAATTTAAAGTGAATCCATTAAAAATTCCCTGACGTCATAATATGCTTTACTAGCTAAAAAAGATTTCAATTTCCTCTTAAACAGTTCTAAGTTTAGCTCTTTCAAGCTATTCGGAAGCTTGTTGTAAATAATGGGAGCCATACAAAAAACACTCTTGCGCATAAGAGCAGTCCGAGACCTATGTTGACAGAGTTGACTGTTGTCACGTCTATTTCTAGGAAACACATCTGCCATCCGGGGAAATAGATTAGGATTCGTTTTAACAAATATCGCAATTTCCAAAATATAAATTGATGGTAAAGTCAAGATTTTGTAGTTTATGAAAAATGGCTTGCAACTATCTGTCGTTTTCAGTCTAAATATGGATCTGAGGCATTTTTTTTGAGCTTTAAAAACTATATCTCTATCCGTAGAATGTCCCCAAAAGATAATGCAATATCTGATAATCGGCTCTGCTATGCCGTAATAGGTAGTTAATAGGATATCAGTATTAAGAATCCGCGATAGTTTATATAGTGCGAATGAACTGTTACTTAATTTTTTGCTAATGACCTCTATGTGTGCCTTCCAATTTAAGTTTCGATCCACCGTTAACTTTTGGAGTAGCGTAATTAGAGACACAATAGTAAGACAATGGCGCACGACCGCCGGCGTTCGTGCGGGGATCAACAGCTTAATCCTAAAAACTTAGTAAAATTTACTTCGTCAATTTCATTATTATTATATTTAATTTTAAAATTTGGAAATTTTAATTGTCTTTGGCTGAAATGCATTATTACCGTTTTATTCAAGTTGATTTTAAGGTTATTATTTTGTAACCAAAGAATAGCTTTAGTTAATGTGCTATTTATATCAGCTTCATAATTATGCTTATCATCACATGGAATGATTATCGTGCTATCATCTGCAAAAAGTGTCATACTGTGTTCTATATATTTAGGCAAATCGTTAATGTAAAGAGTAAAAAGCGGCGGTCCTAATACGCTTCCTTGCGGTACGCCATAGTTAACGGTACGCTCCCCAGATGTATAAATCACCTCACTTTTAGTGCTTGCATTAATCGTCGCTATTTTTGTTGTTTGTGTCCTTTTTTGTAAATATGATTGTAAAAGTCTTTGAACATTTCCTCTTATACCATATACTTCAAGCTTTTTTAATAGAATGTCATGCTGAACATAATCAAAAGCTTGAGTCATATCACAGAAAATTGCAGAGATGGGGGTATTTTTATCCATATATATCATAATTTTATACAAAAAGTCATAAACCGCCATATTTATTGTTTTAGTTTTTCTGAAACCGTATTGTTCATTACAAAGTATATCATGTTTATCTATATACTTACTAAGTTCTCGAGAAATATATTTTTCAAATATCTTAGAGAAGACGGATATTAATGATATTGGTCTGTAATTTTGCATCAAGTCTTTCTCTTGCTTCTTATGTAATGGTTTTACTATCGATCTTTTCAAGGCATCAGGAAACATTCCTTCACAAATACACAGATTCATTATATGACACAATGGGCCAGACACACTATCAGCGACAGATTTAACGATCTTTGTACTAACATCATCATAACCTACACTGTCAGTGTTTCTAAGGGCTAGAATAATATTGAATATGTCTGTAGGTACCTAAGCACGGAGTCATAAACATGGAATCCTTTCTATTCAGGATATGATAAGTGACATTTGTCCCTGCCGCAATTGGCTGTATTATGTCAATAAAAAATCATTAAACAGGTTTGTAATTTGTTTAGGGTCCGTGATAATTTTACTATTGATACGAATTTGATCAATGTTATTCTTTGGAATATTTTGTTTATTGTCATTAATAATTTGCCATGTCGTTTTTGATCGATTACTAGACGTTTGTATTTTATAAGTATTCTGTGCTTTTTTCGTCAAACAGATGATCCTTTTAAATGTATTACAATATTTTTTAAATAAAATTTTGTTTTTTTGCGTAGGTTTTGATCGATATTGCCATAATAAATGTCGTTTTTTTGCACTACAGAGTTTAATACCCCGCGATACCCATTTATTTTTCCGTAATGCTTTCTTATAGATCGGTATTTTAGGAAAACATTGGTTATATAAAAACAAAAACATTTCTGTAAATGCACTATAGGCTATATTAGGATTATTAGATTCATATACATCTGAAAATGTCAAACTACCTAAATACGATTTAAATTTATTTACATTGTCGTTGTTATAGTCACGTCTAAGTATACGCCATTGCTTTATAGAACAGACAGTTTTTATAGGGCATTTAAAGAGTTGAGCCGTATGGTCAGAGAGAGCTAATTCAAGTACCGAAGCTTTAAAGGTCTTGTTAAAATTATGCGCAAAGTTGTCAATGCATGACTGACTCCCAAGTCGAGTTGGTTCATATAGAGAAAGTTTTAAGTTGTAATTAAGTAACAATGTCTCAAATTCAATTGATTGCCTATTTCGCTTCAATACGTCTATATTAAAATCTCCTGCTAAAACAATATTTTTGTAGGACTTTTTTACAAGCATACGTAATAATATGTCTAATTTCTCCATACATTCATTAAAGTTGCTAGCATTAGGTACCCTGTATACACATACAATTACAGTCTTGTACGACGTTAATTCGATGGCGCAACATTCGAAAACACCACTTGTAGATAATTTTGCTATTTTTTCCAGTTCCCTCCATTGATGTCCATTTTTTACGAGTATACACGCTCCACCACGTTTGCTTGCCTTGCGACTGAAATTGGCCGCCAAACAGTAATCCGTTATGTTTAGATGTTTTTCATATCCCTCCATCAGGAAATGCTCAGTAATGCACAATATATCGACCCGTATATTCTTATCATGTAGCTCATGTAAACAAATTGAAAGATTGTCAGATTTTCCTAATAATCCAGCAATATTTTGGTGTAATATGTAAAGGTGCTTAGTCAAGAAAAAAGCTCTCATTTGATTTCATTGGTTCTTTTGGTTTATCTATATCAATTTGTGCTATGTCAGATTGTTCGGTTATACTAGTAATTAAATCTAACAAGTCCTTGAATATTCTCGATAGACCACGATTATTTATAGATCCTGTGTACTTATTAAACATGCTGTAGTCGTATTCGAGATTTAGATTGCTGTCTACGAGAAAGGCATGACCATGCGTCCAAATATCCAGATACAGTAGGTTATTAAAAGTCTCTACTCGGCAATTAAAAAGACTTGTATCAAAGGGGCACTTAAATGTAGGTAAACAGATTATTACGTTAGTATGCTGCACAGTTAGCAATACGTCTCTTATATGGAAGATTATGTCGTAGTAATTGTTGGTCGTCATAAAGTCTTCTTCACCCAGAAATAATATACAGAAATCATCGAGAGTAAATTCGAGCAATTTTGTCTCAAGATCTTTAAGCAGCTGTTTGGTGCATGCATAAGGTTTAAAATAATGAAATAAAATATAAAATAATTCACAGATTGAAGCCATTATCAAAGGTTTTCTCCGCTATGGACAATACATTGTTCTTTTTATTGCTACTTAAAATACACATTTTACGTTTGGTGGCATTGCTATGAATTAATAGTTTGTCACTGCTACAGTAGCCTACTACAGGGTTTCTGTTACCCAGGATTTCCGGTACTTGCTGTATTCTGTTAATCTGATTTTCGTTAGTAAGTTGTTGTTGTGAGTGGTCGTCATGAGTTTCACTAGATTGACTTTGATTTTTCTTAAGTGCAGAACTTTTTTCTATGTTAGACAACTTGGAAGAACACTTCTTTTTTGCTGATTTTGGTGTGCGAATAGTATTGTCAGCAGTTCCAACTTTTTTATAAATATCAATAATTTGCTTGAATTTATGTAACTCCTGTCTTAATGAAGTATTTTCAAGATGTAAGTTTTCTATTTCCTCATTAGCACTCAACAATTGTTTTTCTAGAAGGTAATTTTTTTCCATTAACTCCTTAATCTCCGGAGATTCAGCGATTGAAGAATTTGGCAAACTTAGCATAGTAGTATCAAAGAGTGACTGATCTGCATTGGTTAAATCACAAAGTGAGCTTGAACGCTGTGGTTTTCTGTGTGTAATATTATCAAAATGTTCGTTCTCCATATTAAAATTATTGTTGTTATTGATTATATATGTCGATTTAAAAACTGATCATCAAATAAAAATTTATAAAATAAAATTTCCAAAAAGTTCTCCAAAAGTGTTTATTAGCGAATTACGGGCTATCGTTTTTTGAAATGTTGGTAAAAACATCTACAAAAAGTCACCAGTGCGCCACTGAGATTTGAACCAGCATTCAACGTCGCTAAAGTCGAACGCGTTGGCCTCGCCGCTATCTAAAGACTTAGAAAGTTCGTCGAAATATGTTATCTAGTTGTTTACATCAGGTGAGAAGTTTGCTGGTCATTCATGCCGAGGTTCAAAGGTCAAATTTGAATCAAACAAAGAGAATCCGTGTCTAGTTTGATCAACGGATTTTTTAGGAGTAATATTTAAAAATACACTCACTTGTTCACATTATTTTCCTTAATTTTTTTTGCGGATTTCTTCAATAGGGTTTTATTTATGTTGCGGTGTAATAATATTAAAGAAAACTTCACTAGTTATGGTGTTTGATTTCACTTGATATTTATGCCAACTTCTGCGATTAAAACTAGATTGTTTTTATCACAAACATTATATGATAAAAGTCACACAATACTGAATCATATTTTCCATAAAGACTTTATGAAAAATGAGTTTTACTAATTAAAATGATTTTTTGACACGGAGCTAATGTTTACACGGCTACAGCGCCATCTATCGGGTCTAATGATATAGAAACTAAAGATATCGACAATGAATGACAAAAAAAAATATATACAATTTTTTCTGTACTTTTTAGTATTCAAATAAAAAATTATTCACTCTATGTAGTGTTAAATTGTCAGTCGTAGGAGCGAGAAAGAGTGGTGGGGCTGTACACCATATACAGGGTGTTTTTGACATCGAGGCACAAACGAATACCACGGATCCAGTACATGATTCTGGACCCCCCAGTGGTGGATGTTTTGGTTATTTTTTTTTTTCTAATTAAAAAAAAATCTTTACGTTTTTAAATTTAAACTGTATGAAATCGGGCGCAGCCGGCCGAATTAAATGCACAGATACTCGTAGTCCGCCTAGGCGGTGGTGGTATGTGTGCAATTAATTCCGGCGAGATGTTATGGGACTATACGCCTTAGTAGCAGTTCAGTTTAGGTTGTCAAATGGATCACGTTAAGAGGTCGTGGTAGGGCTTGCTTTTACTTCGGTTATAGAGTATTGTCTTTAAAAATGAAACCCTTATGGGACCTCTTTGTTGTCCGTCTGTTTGTCAGTCAAGACCGAATGGAGGTATTAAGTTAAAATTGATATCTAATACTCTGCCCCCCTAGCCAAGTTACAACCGTTTCGATTTTCGTGCGGTGTTCATCAATATAGAGTGATTAATAAGGAATATTTAAGTTTTATTACTAGAACAAAAAGTGACTAGTATAAAAAATTACTAGGACAAAAAGTGATTTGTGTAAAAAAAATACTAGGACAAAAATATAATGTATCAGAGATTGTGGACTTATATTTGAGTGCTAACTGAACAAAGCTGGCTTGGTTCCGTCGTGCGGCACAGAGGGTGGCGCGCACTCCTCGGGAGCCGGTTGATGATGGTGCGGATGCTGCCTACGATGTCTCGCATTACTTCATTTATGATATGGCTGATATTTAGATATAGGTAGTGGAGATAGGAATATAGAACAAAAAAAATATAAAGACACAAAGATCAAGACAAAAATAACTAGGACAAAAAGTGACCAGTATTAAAAATAACTAGGACAAAAAGTGACTAGTATAAAAATTTACTAGGGCAAAAAGAGACTTGTACAAAAAATTACTAGATCAAAAAAGTGTGTTATAATCCAAATAAGTGAGTGCTAACTGAACAATGCTGGGTCGATTCCGCCGTGCAGCTCAGAAGGTTGCACGCGCTCCTCGGGAACCGGTTGACGATGATGCGGATGCTGCCTACGATGTCTCACATTACTTCTTTGATGATGTGGCTGATCCTTGGAGACAGAATGGTAAGTTGTCTTCGTCAAGTTCTTGTACTCTCGAATCTGGTTCCTCGTCTGTTTGGAGCTCCTCGGGAACGGAAAGCTAAAGGGTAAAAAAAATAAATTTAAAAATTAAAAACCCGACTGCGAAAAAAATAACTTTAAATAAAAACTGAAAAGAAAAAAAAAACAAGTTCAGTCCAGTAGCGTAGAAACCAATTTAATTAAAATAAAACTGCAACAGTCGGGACCTATATGATATGAAATGATTTTAGTCTAGATTATCACGTGTTCTTTATCATACATACATACATACATACAAGATACGGGCGAAAAGCATAACCCTTCTTGCAGTCGGCTAAAAACAGGGACCTTATTACTAAGACTCCGCTGTCCGTCTGTCTGTCCATTTGTCATCAGGCTGTATCTCATGAACCGTGCTAGACCGTTGAAATTTTCACAGATGATGTATTTATATTGCCGCTATAACAACAAATACTAAAAAAAAAAACAGAATAAAATAAATATTTATGGGGACTCCCGTACAACAAACGTGATTTCTTTGCCGTTTTGTGAAAGTTTGTTTGTGTGCTTTTTTGTTACTTCTTTACGCTCAAACGGCTGAACGGATTTCGATGAAACTTGGTACATGGGTAGACCATGTCCTGGAGTAGTACATGGGATACTTTTTATCCCGGGAGTATGTTTCCTTGGGATCATTTTTTACTATCACGCGAAGCCGCTGGCAGAGGCGAATAAGACAGATTTTTAACCAACCTCTAAAATAGAGGAGGTTCTCAAGTCGTGTGAATGTTTTTTTTTTTGGTTACTAGTACAGCGATTTTATTTTATTTATTTAAAACTTTATGCACTAATGAAACACTATGCAAAGGCGGACTTAATAATAAAAATTTCAAAGCAACTTGCTTTGAAATACAACCTAGTGGATTCTGAGGTACCGTATTACAGGTATGTGCCCGACCCAGTTCTCGAAAATGACCATGTCACGTTGTACTGGGATCGGTCTATCATTACTGACCCGGACTATTGTAGCCAATAAGCAGGATATAGTGGTGATAGACCGATTAGCGCGCCTCGCAATGATAGTCGATGTCACCATCCCGCATGACGAGAATCTCGTGAAATCTGAGAAAGAGAAACAAATCAATTATATCGATTTAGCACACGAGGTTGTCGACATGAGAATGTGGACTCGGCTATCATTGTGCCGATTGTCGTGACCGCCAATGGCCTTATAGCCAAAAGCTTCGACGACCATCTGTAGAAACTGTCGTTGTGTGGTTGGATCAAGGGCCTGATACAGAAGGCAGTACTCCTCGATACGGCTCGCATTGTGAGGTTCCTGTCTCTGTAGCCCTAACCACCGGTATCTAGGACCCTGTTCCCGACACCGGCGGACAATTATTTTTTATACTTTTAAGTGTTTTTTTTTATATGGATTTGTTAAAAAAAAAGGAATTTATATGTTTAAGAAATTATTAAAGGAGATAACAATAAATCTTTAATTCGAGCAAACCTTATATAGTGTTAGTAACAATAATCTTAACCTATGTAAGTGCTAGTAAATAAAAATCTGGCACGGCACATGTAAATTACAGCAGTGATCAATGTATGGACAGTCCACTCTGTCAGCCATCATCTTCAGAACCCTGTTGGGGCGTTCGTGCGGAGGTGACACCACTGTGTGGACCGCCCGGAGGACACGGTGGAGCATACGGTAGAGGTGTGCTGCCCCGCTTGGGCAGATCACCGCCGTGTCCTCGTGGGGGCGATCGGCGGCAACGATCTCTCGCGCCGGGCCTTGGTACAGGCGAAGAGGAGTGGCAGGCGGTCGCCTCCTTCTGCGAAGTAGTAATGCTAGCAAAGGAGGTGGCCGCACGTGCACGCGCGAGGGAGCGGCCCTCACGCCCCAGCCGCCGGGATCCCGATCTCGATTTCCGGCCATCGTAGCCGTGGGCTTGCGGTAGCTCGCCGTCCGACCGTCCGGTAACCTCCGGACCGAGCCCAAGTCGTCGGAAGGCAACGAAGGAACAGGAGTGGGTTCTAGACAGTAAAAGTCTGACACACTCTCTCGCTCCGCCCAAGAGCTAGGGATGTTATTGGGTGATTTTCCCACTTACAAAAAAAAGCATTGTCCTTAAGATCGGTGGTGACCAAATGACCAAGATATTTAAATTGCTCCACTTGCTCTAGAGGAACGCTATTAAGTGGAGGTGATGGTGGTAGTGGCATTAGTGGTAATGTCTTAGGCATTTTATACCAGTCGATCTTAAAGTGGTGCAGAGACATAACATGGCAGGTGCAGCTTAATGTTTTAGTCAGAAACTTTATTTCAAATAGACCAATAACAGGCACTTATGAATTGACAAAATGTCGGTCAGTCAAAAAATTGTGAAGCTAAGTTAGCTAGCAAAGCGTAAATCTTTATGGAGAAGAACGTGCAAGAAACTCCATGGACACTCTTTTAAATATTGTTATGAGTTACAAAAATCTTTGTTACATATTTTTTGTCGCTTCTATTATGTGAGCACAATGTCTATAAATAAAGAAAAAAAAGAGTATTTAAAAATATATAAATTGAAGTAAGCCACTGGCAGTTAAGAGATGACTAGTTCCCCGTTCACGAACATGACACCTGCATCAGACCCACTCAGCTCAACCACTTTGAAGGGAACTGAATGACCCAACAACACGTGCCACCATCAGCGAGATATTTGAGTGAGCATGACAAAATCTCAACTGCCATGCCCGTTTATGTCAAAACAAGTTGTAACCTAATAAAATAAATTGCTACATGTTACTTCACATTTACAAAATGTTAAAAAGTAGCTTCTACATTATACAATACTATGGTTTTCAAAGATAAAATGCAAGATAAAATGCAAACAATTTCGTCCCGGGAGTCAAGGAAGCCAAGCGAAGACTTAAAATCCAATTCTTGTTGTCAGAAGATGCTTTCATCATCTTTCCTAACAAATCATTCTCTCTCTTCCCAGATGCCCTAGAACGAGAGCGTCTATCCCAGCATGCAGCTCTACGCGAGCTGGTCTCCCGAGGAGACAGCGCACAGCTCAAAGCCAGGTTGAACTCCCTCGGCAGCAGCGCCGGCCTCATAGCCAACTTGACTCCTGGAGGAGCCAACACTTTGTTATACGTGTGAGTGATATTCTTGTTTTAGGGTTATAGTAACTAGTATGTTAGCAGGCTTCCAAGTCTCCGGTCACCGTAGGCACAGGCTTGCGGACGGCAAATAATAAGGTTGTTCGTCCGTCTGTCTGTCTGTCTGCCTGTCTGTTTGTCAAGACCCTTTATCTCGAGAACACGTGGAGGTATCGAGTCGAAATTAAAACCATACACTGAAGTCTGCGGTCTCTTGAAGCTGTGAAAAATCAAACTTCTAAGTTAACGAAAAAAAAAGATATGACCGTTTATGTCGCAAAAAACGTGATTTCGACACTCAAGGGAATCAAAATTCATAGGATACTTCCCGTTGACCTAGAATCCTGAAATTTGGCATGAAGCAAGGTCTAATATTAAGTATAGGAAAAAATCTGAAAACTGTAAATTTGTAGTTACGTTACAAATAAAATCTTTTTTTGCAATTTGAAAAATCTTCGTAACTTAATTCGGGAATTGAACTGTTTTCATAGGTAAGTTTGTACGGAACCCTTAGGGCACGAGTCCGACACGCACTTGCTCAGTTTTTTTTTCTAATTTGCATCCGTCAATTTGTTCTGTACGGGAACCGAAAATGCGTCACACGGAGCATCAGCCTACTGTGTCCTCTATATATTTTGTATAAAGTATTTTGTCTATTTGACTGGCCTGTTGGTCTAGTGGTTAGTGGCCCTGACTGCTATGCCGGAGGTCGTGGGTTCGATTCCCACCCAGGACAAATGTTTGTGTGATGAGCACAATCATTTGTTCTGTCTGGGTGTAATTTATCTATAATATGTATGTATATAGAAATATATAAGTATGTTTATCAGTTGTCTAGTACTCATAACACAAGCTCTGCTTAGCTTGGGACTAGATGGCGTTGTGTGATAGTTGTGTGAATATTATTATTATTATTATCTAAATCTTGACTGTATCTAAAGCTTAATTAAACCTATTAAACTTATTTCCAGCGCGTCAGAAGCCGGCTTCACATCCGCCGTATCCTCACTCCTGGACGCTGGGGCAGACGGGCGAGCTCATCCGGTCACCAAATACTGTCCGCTGTACATAGCATGCTATCACGGGCATGTGGACATCGCCAAGCTGTTGCTGCAGGCGTTCCCTGAGGCTGTGCAGGTGAGGAAAGAAGGAAAACCGTAGCTAACACAGCATTGAAGTAATTATAATAAGTTTGCCATTAACCGTGGGTTGTCCTTGGGGGCACTAACATAACGCGTACAGGGATAATCGCCTGCTGATAGTACCATGAAAACTGTCTAGGGGCCCTCTGCGAGTTTGCTTCGGCCCCTCGTACACTTTCCGAAGTCCCAGGAGATCAGGGTCTTGAAATATATATAAAGACTTAAAAAAAAAATTATTAAGCAAAGATAGCCAAGTTGAGAGCAGTGGTGGCTCAGTGAGAGCAGTGGTGGCCCAGTGAGAGCAGTGGTGGCCCAGTGAGAGCAGTGGTGGCCCAGTGAGAGCAGTGGTGGCTCAGTGAGAGCAGTGGTGGCCCAGTGAGAGCAGTGGTGGCCCAGTGAGAGCAGTGGTGGCTCAGTGAGAGCAGTGGTGGCCCAGTGAGAACAGTGGTGGCCCAGTGAGAGCAGTGGTGGCCCAGTGAGAGCAGTGGTGGCCCAGTGAAAGCAGCGATAGCCCAGTGAGAGCAGCGATAGCCCAGTGAGAACAGTGGTGGCCTAGTTGTAATGGCCCCGACTTACGTGTTGTACGTTGTCTGTTCAAACCCTGGCAGGCTTTGTGTAATTTATTTCATCATCAATACTCACAAAAAGGTGAAGGAAAACATCGTGAAGAAACCGGCATATCCTAGAGGCAAAAATTCGAAGACATGTGACGTCTACCAACGCGTACTGAATTATGGCCCTTTCTCTCTCGTAGAGAGGAGATCTGAGTCCCAGTAGCGGGAAGATTATAAGGCTGATATTGTTTGTTTTTAAACATATTTTTTTACTATTATTTACCTTCACTAAGCTATCAGCCTCCTTGTTGACAATTTGCCTAAATAATTTTAAGTAGAGGGCAGTGGTGGCACGATGAGGTCAGTGGCGGCCCATTGATGGCAGTGGTGGCCTAGTAGGACCTTTCCTTCATGATACTCTACCAGCCATTTACATTTTTTTTTTGAGGTGGGAAGTCACCAAAATACTTCTCTCGCTCTAATAGGAGCGAGAAGGTGTTTTAGGGATTATACTATCAGAAGGTTGCGTGTTCAAATCACGTCGGGGTCACCAGTTTTGGGATTATGCAACAGGTGTGAATGTTCACGGTAATCCCTACTTCGAGTGCTGCTTCTTCTAGATCGGGGTTCTGGAGCCAATGAAAGACTTTTACCGACTAAAACTCACCTGTGATCCTTTAGTTGCTTTTTGTGTTCCAGGGTCACGGTAAATATTTCGAACATTCCCGAAGCTCTAGCAGTTATTCACATGATATTTTTTCTCTTTCCAGCAAGAAACCGTAGAAAAATGGCTCCCCATCCATGCGGCGTGCATCGGCGGACACGCGGCTTTGGTGACGCTGCTACTGGAGTACCCATACCCGGAGAGTGTGCTTAGCACGTATACGTAAGTTTAAAAAAAATAGTTGTAATAATACGTTTTGAGTTTTTATTATCAGAAGACTTTAAATTTAATTTTAATTTTAAATTGATAATGATTTTAGTACTTTTTTTTTTAAATTAAGACATTTGTTTTTAATTTCTATTTTCGTATTTTATATGTTTATTATTTAACGGTTTTTCATCTATTTCATTAATTAGACTTACTGTGAATGTTGTGCATACCTGTGACTTTTTTACACAGGATCACCTCGTACATATTATTATTATATTATTAAAATCATTTGTAAACAAGTCGAATGCAAATAAATAAATAAAGACTTAAAATCACCCAAAGGGCAATGGAAAGGGCTATAGTTGGAGTTTCCTTACGTGATCGCACCAGAAATGAAGATAGGAGAGCTTACCAAGGTTACCGACATAGCCGAAAAATCGCCAAAGGGGAATGAAACTTTACCCATATATTGCTGGCATGTATTTTTTTTTCTTTTTGCCAAACTTGAAACCTAGGCCATAGGTATCTTAAAGGATTGCATCATCATAATCAATAGCAAAAAGAATTATGTCTACCAACCGTAACCAAACGAAGTTAGAGATTATTTAGTATCTAATATATAAAATTCTCGTGTCACGGTGTTCGAACTTGAACTCCTCCGAAACGGCTCGACCGATTCTCATGAAATTTTGTGAGCATATTGAGTAGGTCTGAGAATCGGCCAACATCTATTTTTTTTTTTTTTTTTTTTTTTTTTTTTTTATATGGCAGAACAACGTTTGCCGGCTCAGCTAGTATTGCTATAGTTTGTTATCAGGCGTTATTTTTCTTAAATAAAATTACTCTATGTCTGATATTGTAAGTTTACCATTGTTAAATATAGTTTTAGTTTCGGTTTTTATGGTGAGTACGCATTAAATAGTGTCAATCACTATCACAACGCGTATCTTTTCGATTCGTTTATCACTTATTTTTTTTACTTACTAGTTTTAGTGATGATAAACTGCGAGTGTGGAAAAAATGTAACAGTAATAACCAATTTAATCTATTTTTTCAATGGAAACCTCAAAATATTACGTATTATATTTAAATTTCATTTATAACGAAAATAGGTAACGCCTGACAAAAATATACTGGCAATGCTTCTATACGTATCTTCGTTCGGTTACGGTTTAAAGACCTAGTTCTTTTGCTATTGATTCCTCGTATTGGCCTCTAACATATTTAATAACTTAGGTTTCATTTCTGGCGAAAGGAAAAAAGTAAAACATGCCAATACTTTGCATTGGCCTTTAAGTGGCAGTGGGCAGGCCACATTACTCGCAGAACGTGTTTTATTCAAATATTTGAAAATATATATTTTCTCTTGTTTTTAATTTTTTTTTAAAGTTTTGACGACGTAATGGAAACGCATTGTACTCCCGCGTGATCTCGTTCGAGGAAACTGCCAGGTGGGTAGTTTGACTGGGGCGGTACATCTGTCAAAGAATAACGCAGGTGTCCTAAGGCTAGCTCAGCGAGGACAGAAACCTCGCGCGGAGCAAAGTACGTCATTTCAATGTGTCTGTACTTTCATACTGTTCTACTTTGACTGGCCTGTTGG
Source organism: Mythimna impura (assembly GCA_905147345.3). Classification (NCBI taxonomy): domain Eukaryota; kingdom Metazoa; phylum Arthropoda; class Insecta; order Lepidoptera; family Noctuidae; genus Mythimna; species Mythimna impura. Next base: position 2,892,784 of record LR990365.1, on the reverse strand, counting down.
TCTGGTGATCAGTGGCCCTGACTGCTATGACGAAGGTCGTCGGTTCGATTCCCACCCAACACAAATGTTTGTGTGATGAGCACGATTATTGGTTCTGTCATCATCATCATCATCATTTCAGCCGAATGACATCCACTGTTCGACATAGGCGTCCCCAAGTGTCGCCACAATGAACGGTCCTGTGCGTCCCGCAACCCTTACCAGGTCATTGGTCCACCTTGTCCTTGGTCTTGTCCTTGTCTTGGCCTTCCAACGCTACGTCTTCGGGCACGTGGTCGCCATTTCAGAACCTTTCAGCCCCAAAGGCCATCCGTTCTGCGAGCAATGTGGCCTGCCCATTGCCACTTAAGTTTGGCGATTCTTCGTGCTATGTCGGTAACCTTGGTTCTCCTGCGGATATCCTCATTCCTGATTTGTTCCGTATCTGGGTGTAATTTATCTATAATATGTATAATGTATTTAGAAATAATATATGTGTCGTGGATTGATGGTGCAACGGTGCGACGGACAGCGCCATCTAACAATTAGTTCCGTAAACTAAAAACATCGTCACCGGAAACGCAAGCGGCGCCCTAGCGCTTGGACACGATCGTCGGTAGAGGGGATGCAGCGAGGACTGGAGGGAAGCCTGAGAAGTGTGGCATTCTACCTCGGACAGCCTCGGCATACGCTCAGTACCAACGCACGTGTTTGTTTCCTTTTGTAAAACCGTTATCAAAATAAAATTATTCTGATTCAAATTATCTTTCGTTCGAGTACCCAAGTCAGTGCCCACACTTACCAAGAACTATGTCGGATCGTGATGAAGACCCGATGTTTCGCATCTCGGCCACCCTTGATGCGACATATGTATGTTTATCAGTTGTCTAGTACTCATAACACAAGCTCTGCTTAGTTTGGGACAAGATGGCGTTGTGTGAAAGTTGTGGAATAATATTACTTGTTGCAGTGACGTCAGCGGTCAGTGGCAGTACTCTGCAGCGTTTGACGTGAACGCGCGTGACGTCAGCGGTCAGACCGCGTTGTATGTGGCGTGCACGCTCGGCAATGTTGCTGTGGTTGATGCGTTGCTTGCGCATACCGTTGTAGCTGTGCCGGCAACTAAGTTGAACCAGGTGAGTAACTCCCCCGCTAAGGTACCATAGGGTGCCCCGCTACCTCCGCCACATCATTGGGGCTTATTTGTCGGAAAGGTGTGTCACCTACAGGGGACGCGACGGCGAGGGCCGTCGCGATATGTCGTGCGGTGTTCCACAGGGCTCGGTCCTGGGGCCACCCTTGTGGAACATCGGTTACGATTGGGTGCTGAGGGGCGAGCTCCAACCGGATGTGGACCTGACGTGTTACGCAGACGACACGCTGGTCACGGCCCGTGGGAGCTCGTACAGGGAGGCAGCGTTGCTGGCGACGGCAGCGGTTTCACGGGTGGTGAGCCGCATACGACGCCTGGGACTGGAGGTGGCTCTCAACAAGTCGGAGGCTATGGTCTTTCATGGCCCCCGACGGGCACCGCCGCCGGGATCACATATCGTGGTCGGGGGGGTCCAAATCGCTGTTGAGTCCACCATGAAGTACCTAGGATTGGTGCTCGACAGCAGGTGGGACTTTGGCCCTCACTTTCGGCGGCTGACGCCCAAGTTGATGGGCGCAGCAGGCGCGCTCGCAACGCTGCTTCCCAATCTGGGGGGCCCGAGCACTGCCTGTAGGCGGCTGTACTTGGGGATCGTGCAATCCATGGCCCTGTATGGGGCCCCGGTATGGGCTTCTGACCTGACGGCCGGCAGCATCGCAATCCTGCGAAGACCACAGAGGGCGATGGCCGTCAGGGCTATCAGGGGGTATCGTACGATCTCCTACGAGGCGGGTTGTGCACTGGCCGGATCTCCGCCCTGGGAACTGCAGGCGAGAGTCCTCGCCTCGCTGTACCGGTGGCGCGAGGAGATGAGGACGCGGGGTGGTGAACCAATGCAGCGCGAGATCGAGCTGCGTCGGTCTCAGCTCCGCGAGGTCATGGTGGTGGAATGGCGGGACAGGCTTCTGCGCCCTACCGCCGGCCTCGCCACGGTCGATGCGATCCGACCAGTGCTCGACGAATGGCTCGGGAGGAAACACGGCTCCCTGTCGTTTAGGGCGACGCAGGTGCTCTCGGGGCATGGCTGCTTCGGGAAGTACTTGTGTCGCATAAACAGGGAGCCGGACGCTCGGTGCCATCACTGCACCGACTGTCGGGAGGACACGGCGCAACACACACTGGCAGAGTGTGCCGCATGGGAGGAGCAGCGCCGTGCCCTTGTATCTGTAGTGGGCCCCGACCTGTCGCTGCCGGCCGTCGTTCGTTCGATGGTCGGGGGCGCCGAGTCATGGGATGCGGTGATCTCCTTCTGTGAAGCCGTAATTTCGCAGAAGGAGGCTGCGGAGAGGGAGAGGGAGGCCGTGGCCACTCTCCCGTGCCGCAGCAGGCGAACCGGGCGTCGGCGGAGGGCAGACAACGCCCACTTCCAGCCCCCATAAAGAGGTCCGGAGGGACGGCGGACTCGGGGTCGTCCGCCGTCACCCATCCAGCAAGACCCGAGGCGGCAGCGCGTAGTGTTCCACGCGCGCCCCTATTGGACGTCGCGGGGGGAGGACACCTCACACTCCCCCCGGCTTGAGGTGGCCCGCGTAGGCGGGCCGGCACTAGCCGGGGATCATGGATGGCGTATCAGCTCCCACGATCCCCGGTCCAAGTGTGGGAGGGAACACCGAGGTGGTTTTTAGTCAGTAAGAGTCTGACAGACCCCTTCGCCTGCCCCAGGCGAAGGACATCCATGAGGATTTTCCACCCCGGCAACAAAAAAAAAAAAAAGGTGAGTAACTCCCCAGTAGGGGACGAAACAGAGAGAACCAAGGTCGCCGACATAGCCCGAAGAATCGCCAAACGGAAGTGGCAGTGGGCATTTTTTTATTCTTCATAGGTTCGCGCTTGACCACTATCTCACCTGATGGAAAGCGATGAAGCGGTCGAAGATGCAGCGCGCTTACCTAGAAGTAACCTATTCACTCTTGACTTAAAGATTCCCGGGTTGTAGCCATCAGGAAACACAGATTCCGGCAAAGAATTCCACTGCTTAGCTGTACGCACAATGAATGTGCTCCCAAAACGTTTTGTGCGTATAAGTGGGATGTCCACCATGTACCGGTGGCGCATTGCTCACCATTGAAAGGTTCTGGAGTAGCGACCGATGACCTGGCGAGAGTCGCGGGAAAGCGATGGATGCGAGAGGCACAGGACCTTTTGTTGTGGGGTGAGCCGATGTCCAACAGTGGACGTCTTTTGGCTAAAATGATGATGATGATGATGATGAAGGGACGAAACAGTACTAGTCAGAGGCAGCAGAAGTCACACCGCAACCAACGGAAGAGTGCAAGGGAACACCAGGATGGTTTTAGTCAGTTGGTGTCTGATAGACCCCTCGTCTCGATCACCCCGATTGTAAGACATCCATGAGAATTACCACTCCGAAAAAAAGTATACAAGGTGAATACAGACAAAGTGTGTGGTTTTAAAGTTCATGAGGTTGTATATATCCAGAGATAGGAATAGGTAGAGTATATTTACCTCATCATCTTCATCTACCTGCCCTTGTCCCGTGTTATTTGGGGTCGGCGCAACACGTTTTTTTCTTCCATTCTGCCCTGTCACTCGTCATGCTATCACTAACTTCCTTTTCTTTCATATCACTCTTCACACAATCCATCCATCTTTTCTTTGGTCTCCCTCTCCCTCTCAATCCATCCACATGTAAACTCATAACTCTTTTAGTAACATGCGTTTCATCCCTCCTCTTCACATGACCATACCAAGACAAACGATTCCCTTTCAACTTTTCAGTCACTGGCGCCACTTTCAAACTTCCCCTAATATACTCGTTTCTCACTTTATGCATTCTCGTCACACCACACATCCATCTCAACATTCTCATCTCCGCTACATACAATCTTTTTTCATCCGTCTTTTTCACAGCCCAACATTCTGATCCATACAGTATGACAGTAGAGTATATGTACCTAAAGTTCGTCATGATATCTCCTCTAAAATCCTGGAATCATAAACATGACGATTAAATGTCTAAATACCGCGTACATCGAAGGACTGGAACAATTTGCCTGCTGCGGTCTTCCCGTCCAACTATAATTTAGGTGTCTTCAAGGCTAGAGTGAATAGGCTCTTAATAAACTAGTGCGCCTCACCATCAATGATTGCATCGCTGCTTACCATCAGGTGGGATCGCAGTTAAGCACTGGTATATACGAATTAAAAAAAAAATATTTTTTTTTATTAAATTGCAAATTACTTATTGCGCTTTGAATACATTTGAACTAAATTGTTATAATCTTACTAGCTCACCTGACAAACTTTGTTTTGTCATATTAACTCAACTGTAGAGCTGCTGCTGTACCCGCTCCGTGTCTGTGGGAGGACCTTCTCTCTCTCTCTCTCTCTCTCTCTCTCTCTCTCTCTCTCTCTCTTATATTTTGACGTAATGACGTAAGACTCAGGGGACCGCAGTGGTCCTCCCACAGACCATCGACTTAAATTCTAGTGATAGACAAGCACGATCGTGGAAAAAATTTGTCAAAATACTGAAAAGTTAAAACAAAAGTTTGCTGCGGCGCTAGATTGGCATTATGTCGTTTAACAAAACTATTAAAACATACAGCGCTAAGATAGCTTTTAGAGGATACTTTTTTCGCGACCAAAACGTCTTAAGCGCCATGAATTTCGTGGCACTTACGCGTTTCGTTCAACATAGTGTAATGTTCAAGGTGTATGGATTACACTACACCTGAGTCGATTGAAGCGAGTGTTCGGCACGCGTAATCTAGTGCGTAGTACATATATATCGATGCCACAGACGGATATTTTTATAGGGGGTGGGAGCGGGAGCGGGTCCGCGCCACAGACAAGGTGCACCTTACCTTAAACTATTTCTAGAGAGGGCCACCCTTATCACCTTGGGGTATAAAAAATAACCTATTCTCAGAAGTACCAAATATACACAAAAAAATGTCATAAATATCGGTCATGCCGTTTCGGAGGAGTTCAATAACAAACAATGTGACACGAGATTTTTAAATATTAGATTATTATGTTTTGGAGTTTCATCCCTTTGGATTATTTTGACCTTCAAGTGGGCGAAATCGCTGGCAGAAGCTCGTGAATAATATGTAAATGCTATGATTATTCCAGCAGGAATCGGTGGAAGACACCCCCGTCGTTGCATCTCAAGCTCTTAGTCCTCAACGCGGCGGCATATCCCTCGGCATCCACGCTATCGTCAGTAAACTCACTGGATCCTCCAACAGTAATGTAAGTTGACTAATCTCTCGCTTTTTTTGGAAAATATCGATTTTCCATAAAGAAACGGGTGCGTCGAACGTTTGCCCAGCACTCGATTAATAATTGGGTACCTACTTTTTTTTTTTAGGTGGGAAAATCATCTTATGACAAATCTCGCTCTTGGGCGGGGCGGGAGATAGTGTCGAACTTTTACTGACTAAAAACCTACTCCTGTTCCTTCTTTGCCTTCGTCCCAGGGCCCCGGGTTTCACTTTCACACTACCCGTGGCCCCAGTAGGCTTCGACCCTGCTCGGCATCTACGATTTGCTGACATCTCCTTGAGGCGCGCATGGAATAGTACGCGCCTTCGACGACTTGGGCTCGGTCCGGATGGTTACCGGACGGTCGGACGGCGAGCCACCCATTGCTCGCCGTCCGAAAAATTGGGTACTTGTCTTGTATTTTGTAGGTACAATATTTTATAGATAACATAACCAAGCGTTATAATGTTCTCACTGCTGGGACTCTGACCTTCTCTCTAAAACGGAGAGTGAGCCGTAAATCTCTACGGTCCGGACTAAGCGTTTCGCCTCGTCCGCGATACTTTATACCGCTTACATCGAAGGACTGGAACAATTGGTCTGCTCCGGTTTCTCGTCCTATTATATTTTGGGTATCTTCAGGGTTAGAGTGAATAGGCTTTTAATAGACTAGTGCGCTTCACAGTCAACGAATGCATCACTGCTTACCATCAGGTAATCAATAGTATATATCACTAAAAAAAAAACTAAAAAAAAATGACCACGCGAGCCCAGTTGGTGATGACACAGTTCATGATGTGAAGGGAATGGCCCTTTCAACTTTTCAGTCACTGGCGCCACTTTCAAACTTCCTCTCATCATCATCATCATCATTACAGCCGAAAGACGTCCACTGTTGGGCCTCCCCCAAGCGTCTCCACAATGACCGATCCTGTGGGTTTCGCATCCACCGCATTCCCGCGTCTCTCACCAGGTCGTCGCTCCACCTTGTGGAGGCCATCCAACGCTGCGTTTTCCGGTGCGCGGTCGCCACTCTAGAACCTTTCGGCCCCATCGACCATCCGTTCTACGAGCAATATGCCCTGCCCACTGCCACTTTTGTTTGGCGATTTTTCGGGCTATGTCGGCGACCTTGGTTCTCCTGCGGATATCTTCATTCTTTATGCAATCACGCAAGGAAACTCCGAGCATAGCCCTTTGGGTGACTGTAAGCCTTCTGATGAGGCCCATTGTAAGCGGCCATGTTTCAGTGCCATATGTCATCATTGGCCATAGACTTTCGTCTTGAGACACTGTGGTATGTTGGACGAGAAGATACCGCGCAGCTTCCCGAACGCTGCCCAGCCGAGTCGGATTGACCTCTTTCTCAAAGTTAGACCTACCCAACTTCCTCTAATATACTCATCTCTCACTTTATCCGTTCCCGTCACACCACACATCAATCTCATATTTTTTACCGTAGGGGGCCCAACAGGGTCGAAGCCTACTGGGGCTATGGGTTGTACGAAAGAAAACCCCGGGGCCCTGAATTGAACGCAAAGAAGTAACAGGAATGAATTTTAGTCAGCAAAAGTCTGACACGCCCTTTCGCTCCGCCCAAGAGAGGGAGAAGTCATTGGATGATTTCCCGCTTAATTGATATAATAATTTAAAAAAAAAATAAGTTAAGTACCCAATGTTTTTGTCTGTTTAAATCTACTTTATAGTTAAGTGTTTGTAATGTTCAGTTTGTTAGCTACCCCTATGGCGCAGCGGCGAACCGACAGATTACCGAGAACGGAATCGTGGGTGCTGTTCCCGTGTCGGAAGATACAGTATGATATATTCTTGGTTTTCAAAATTTGTGTTTTGGTTTAACATTGCTAACAGCAACTAAACTGGGCTATTATTCTTTTATTAACAAGAAAGTTGCGCATATCCGTTAAGATCGTACAACTCGATATACATTTTAATTATTTAAAATGGCCTGTTGGTCTAGTGGTTAGTGGCCCTGACTGCTATGCCGGAGGTTGTGGGTTCGATTCCCACCCAGGACAAATGTTTGTGTGATGAGCACGATCATTTGTTCTGTGTCTGGGTGTAATTTATCTATATATGTGTCGCATCAAGGGTGGCCGAGATGCGAAACATCGGGTCTTCATCACGATCCGACATAGTTCTTGGTAAGTGTGGGCACTGACTTGGGTACTCGAACGAAAGATAATTTGAATCAGAATAATTTTATTTTGATAACAGTTTTACAAAAGGAAACAAACACGTGCGTTGGTACTAAGCGTATGCCGAGGCTGTCCGAGGTAGAATGCCGCACCTCTCGGGCTTCCCTCCAGTCCTCGCTGCATCCCTCCTACCGACGATCGTGTCCAAGCGGTAGGGCGCCGCTTGCGTTTCCGGTGACGATATTATTAGTTTACGAAACTAATTGTTAGATGGCGCTGTCCGTCGCACCCTTGCGCCATCAATCCACGACATATGTATGTATTTAGAAATGTATAAGTATGTTTAATTAATTTATCAGTTGTCTAGTACACATAACACAAGCTCTGCTTAGCTTGGGACTAGACGAGAATATGATATATTATTATTATATATTTTTAAATTATTGTTGGACGGGAAGACCGCAGCAGGCAAATTGTTCCAGTCCTTCGATGTTCGCGGTATAAACGACGAAGCGAAACGCTTAGTCCGGGCCGTTGAAGTTTCAACAACGTAAGGGTGGATACTCGCCGTACGTCGAGTTGTCCGATGGTAGAAAGGAGATGACGGAATCAAGTCATGCAATTCCCGCGCACACTCTCCACAAGCAACCTGTATGATACCGACAGGCTGGCTACCCTGCGCCTGCGCTGGAGGCGAGGGAGATTGGACTTAACCAAATCTGGATCCCCAATTAGACTCTTCGCACGCCTTTCCACTGAGTTCAAAGCTATTTATATAGAAATATTCGAGTGTTTGACGGTATTACCGAATCCCAACAGAGCATTCAGGTGTTATCTCTCTTTTTTCGCTTTGCCTCTTTATTAAACATTGCGTTATGTGTTGGATGTACTAACAAGCTTTTGAATCATGCTTAAGTTGACGACAGACTGGTCGGGAAGGGCCCTCTTAATATCTAATATCAGACATTTTTTAAACAGTCCATTCTGGATATAACGTCAGTTGAGTACATTCCTGTGTGTGTATTTTTGTACAATATTTATTACAATTAATAATACGAAAAAGAAATCTTGATCTGAAAAAAGTATCAAAATTGGTTATTAAAATGACGCAGTAATTAGCATTTCAAATATTGGATTTTTTTTTGGTGTGAAAATCATCTATTGACATCCCCCGCTCTTGGGCGGAGCAAGAGGGTGTGGCAGACTTTTACTGACTAAAAACCCACTCCTGTTTCTTCATTGCCTTTCATACCAGGGCCGAGTCTTCCTTTCAGAAGCAGACCCTTGGCCCCAGGTATCTTCTAATGTTACTGATACTAGAAATAAATTGGTGTCGTGTGCTTTTCGAGCTGCTGCTCTTTCCGGGCTGCGAACCATCAAAAGTCGCCTGGACTTTGGGAATAAGGCTGTGGAGTATTAGGCTATAGTTAAACCATTTAATCTTTCTCTTCCAGGACCGCTGGTCATCCGAGCGCCGCATAACCCCAGTCGTAGTGGAAGCGGGGCGCGCGGGGGACGCGTGCGTGGCGTGCGCGGCGCGCGGGGGACACGTGCGGCTGCTCAAGAGGCTGCTCGCTGCCGGCGCTGATGCCAACGCGGAGGCTCTCCCGCCCAGTGACGTGGTAATACTTAACCCTCATCATCATTTCAGCCGAAAGACGTCCACTGTTGGACATAGGCCTCCCCGACCGGTCCTGTGCGTCTCGTATCCGACGGATTCCCGCGACCCACACCAGGTCATCGGCCCACCTTCTGTGAGGCCTTCCAACGCTGCGTCTTCCGTTTCTTTGCGTGATCACATATAAAGAATCCGCAGGAGAACCAAGATTACCGACATAGCTCGAAGAATAGCCAAACTTAAGTGGCAGTGGGCAGGGCACATTGTACGCAGAACAGATGATCGATGGGGGGCGAAAGGTTCTGGAGTGGCGACCACGTACCGGAGGACGCATAACTCTAATATAATAATAACATTGTTTAAACGGGGCCTAGTCTTAACATAGTTCCTCGTAATCATTCCACTTAAACCTCCTAAAATCATAGCCCGTCTTTGTTTTCCATGTGTCGCAATAGTTTCCCACCAACCAGGGCCTCAAGTCTGCTATTACAATAGTGTCAGAATGGTCCATCATTGACTTCATAATTGTTGATTTCGACAAGTTTGGTAATCTACTAATATAATGGCGTCATTATGACTTTCCAATGGGCAACCACTGACACTCCATTGAAAGAAATGACATAGAATGGTAATCTAATTGTTACGGACACGAGCATGTAATTTAGAATCACTAAATATAATCAACATTACGTCATTCATAGATGCGTAACGTATGTACATACGCGCTGTACATAATAAGGGGAGAGCCAATCAGAGGCAAGACTATTGTCCAATCGGATACAGGGATAGTATATAAGGCTATGTACTGAGTTCTTAGAAGTACATAACGCGGTTCTTAGAAGTAAATAGCGCAGAAAACCGTTAAGAATAATCGGGGCCTCTATTGGTGGATTTACAACGGAGAAAACACGCCACTATTAATGACCAATAGTGAGCTAGCGGTGTGCGGGGGTCGGGAAGGTGTACATCAGCCGGCCTCAACAGGATTCGGGAACAGGACGGGAGGGATAGGGACTCTCTCCCACGACTTGCGACCGGCTGAAAAGGTACTTAAGCTACACTTTCCTTGAAGACGACGTTCTCTCTCTGCAGTTCGACTTGAAGCGTCACCACGTCAGTTTGTCATGGCACCCTAGGCTCCCAGACCGGCCCTAGATTTCCAAATTTCCTAAGTTATCTAACGTATTAGAGTCAGTGAAGTATTGTAAAGTAACTGTGAACTATTTGTGAATTAGCGTCACGCGTATGTACGTAAAGGACATCGTTTATGTGAAAGTATTTACACGTGTTATGTGAAGATTTATTGACCATTGTGTTTTGTAATTATTTACATCCTCTGCCCCCAACACTAATACATAATGACAAATGAATTGTTGAAGAGAAAAGTTGAAGGGGAATCGTTTGTCTTGGTATGGTCATGTGAAGAGGAGGGATGAAACGCATGTTACTAAAAGAGTTATGAGTTTACATGTGGATGGATGGAGAGGGAGAGGGAGACCAAAGAAAATATGGATGGATTGTGTGAGAAGTGATATGAAAGAAAAGGGTTTAGTGATAGCGTGACGAGTGACAGGACAGAATGGAAGAAAAAAACGTGTTGCGCCGACTCCAAATAAAACAGGACAAGAGCAGGAAGATGATGATGATATCTGAAGCCTATCTACTTGTATGTTGACCTTGTTCAGGTTATATTAGCCCCTCTGCTACCCCCAGATGCTGGGCGGCGACAGCGCCCGCTCCAGCCGCCGCTCCCGCAGCGCGTCGGCCGCCGTGAGCGGCGCGCGCTCCTCGTCCGGGCCTTCTCCCGCCAGAGGAGCTTACAATACTGATCGTAAGTAATGCTAGCATTAACATTAAACGTTTGGGACATACATTATTTGTGTATACAGCTTTTTTTTTGTTAGGTGGAAAATCATCTCTCGCTCTGTAGTGGAGCGAGAGGGCGTGTCAGATTTTTACTGACTAAAACCACACCTATGTCATTTTGTTGCCCTTTACTACCTAGGACTTTTTTTTTCGATTTTTTTTAAATACCTATTCACGGAATTAGAAAAAAAATCTGATCCCGAATATGTATTTAATAAAATTTTAGTTGTACCCTTTTTAATTACGATGGCAGTACGTGTTTCCTTTTCAAAAATTCCTCGTGGCTCTTGTGGCATTGGCCCTCCAGCTTTGCTGACGTCTCTTTGAGGCACGCGTGGAACAACACGCGCTGCCGACAACTTGGACTCGGTCCAGACGGTTACAGGACGAGCTACCCTCGCTGTCCGCAAGCCCGTGTCTACAGTGGCCGGGGATCGCTGTGCCAGGAACGCCTGTGGTGGCGGCTGGGGCATGAGGATATCGTTTCCCTCCATAGTATGTAGTGCTTACAGCTAAGGACTGGAATTCTCTAAGGGCTACATTTGACCGGGACACCATGGCGGTGCGACCAGTCGCCGCTACCAACAAAATGTATACAGCTCTATCTCTAGTTCCTCACCTGGTGTCCGTGTGGTTGCGCAACCAATATGGCGGCGCGACCAGCTCGGACGCGTGCACGTAAGGTCCATTTTGATACTGTCTCAGTGTGGTGTAGCGACTCTGGTGTCTGTATGGTGTCTAGTTTGGTAGCTTACGGACACCATGGCGGCGCAACAGGTCGCGCCGCCATGGTGTCCCGGTGAATTATAGCCCTAAAGGAGTCTGTGTTTTCTAATACCTAGAACTTGGGGATCTCGTCAAGTCAAGAGTGTATAGGTTACTTCTAGACAAGCATGCTCCACTATCGACCACATCGTCGCTAACCATTAGGTGACAGCGAGGAGGAGTGGCAGGCGGTCGCCTCCTTCTGCGAAGCAATAATGCTAGCAAAGGAGGAGGCCGCACGTGCACATACGAGGCAATGGCCCTCGCGCCCCAGTCGCCGGGATTCCAATCACTATTTCCGGCCATCGTAGGCGCGGGCTAGCGGACGGCGAACAATGGGTAGCTCGCCGTCCGGTCGTCCGGTAAACGTCCGGACCGAGCCCAAGTCGTCTACGGCGCGTAGTGTTCTACGCACGCCTCAAGATGTCAGCAACCGTAGGGGCCCAGCAGAGTCGAAGCCTTCTGGGGCCAAGGGTCTGATTCTGAAAGGAAGACTCGGCCCTGGTAAGAAAGACAACGAAGGAACAGGAGTGGGTTTTTAGTCAGTAAAAGTCTGACACTATCTCCCGCCCCGCCCAAGAGCGGGGGATGTCATTAGATGATGTTCGATCCCGAAAAAAAAACCATCAGGTGTTCATTATTGGTAACCACAGAGTGCGGTTACCAGTAATGAACAAATTTATTATTTTTTCCAGGAGACAGTCCCTGGACAGCGCTGGCCATTGCAGCTCGTGCGAAGAACGTTCAGATCGTAGAGATACTCCTACAACACGGTGCAACCGACCCACATTCTAGAGCCATCAGAGAATGCGCGACCCATGGGCTCACTGAACTGCTCGCCAAGTTACTTGCCACCAAGGTAAGCCATCATGATTTGCATAATTTTATTAAGATGGTCCTTTTCATCGTCAACATCGAGCATGGTTTAAAAGCTTGTTGCTTCATCTAACGTAATCCAACGCGATGTTCGATGAAGAGGCAATGCAAAAAAAGAGAAATAACGCCTGAAAACTCTGTTGGCATTCGGTAATTCCGTGATTTACTCGAATATTTCACAAAACTTGTTCCAGGAAATACGTGTTTTTTTTTAAACCCTTTAAAAGTTTTTGAGAAAAAATGTCGTCGTTCAGAATCTCGATTAAATGTGCAAGGAGGCTTCTATAGATGTAATCTATATATATAAAAATGAAACCCGTTTTCCTTGGTCACGGCATCACGCGTGAATGGCTGGACCGATTTCACTAATTCTTTTTTTGTATTTATTTGTATTTGTTATTATTAGGAGAAGGTTCTTATGAAAGAAAAAAATTAATAAATTGGTAATAGGGTAGAGTAGGGTAGAGTGGGATAGAGTAGTCAGTTGACGGGAGCGAAGCCGCGGGCAAAAGCTAGTTTTTTATATTTTTAATATGTGTACAATATAGAGAGACAAAGTTCACGTAAAATAGCAGATTTTCAGAGAGAAACCTGCTTTATTCCTGAGTGACATAGGCTATATTTTATGTGCGCAGGCGAAGCCGCGGGGAAAAGCTAGTTTTTAACCGACTTCAAAAAGGAGGAGGTTCTATGTTCGGCTGAATGTATGTTTTTTTTATGTATGTTCACCGATTTCTCGGTCAATTGTGGAACGATTTTGAAAATTTTTAATTTTTTATTGAAAGGTTTATGCTTCCAAATTGGTCCCATAGAAATATTGTTATGTTCTGATCATGAACTTCGAAGATATGGAACAGAACTCCTCATAGGATCACAGCAGAACCGTCGTAACAAGTATAATTGCTTTATTTATACGTGTAGTCGATGACTGACTGAAAGAAGAGGGGGAATATATCGAACTGATCTGATGATGAAGCCTGGAGTTAGGCACCGGAACTCTGTAATAAATTAATGTAATCTTACCGTGTTTGGTATTATTAGAATAATTGTCATGAGATGCACTCTGGCTATAAGGTATTTAAGTAGTAGTGGTACTTACCATAACAAAAAAGTGTAAAATAAAAATCTTTTTACAAAAAAAAAAAAATACAACCGACTTCAATGTAAAAAAAAAACACTGAAAAGTGCAAAATAACGTTAATTTCGGAAGTCGGTGTTAAATAACGAAGAGACTAAACTATTATAGAAACACCGACTTCCGAAATTAAAACTTTTTTTTTACATAGAAGTCGGTTGTATTTTTTTTGTAAAAGTTTTTTTTTTATATGGGGCTTTTTTTGCTCTAGTTAGTCAGTTTCACTAAAATGCAATATGTCTCTACAGGCATACCCCGACCCTGACTACAAGCTGAACAAATCAACAATCTCAGAAGCGCTGTTCAGCGACAGGGACGGGGACTCGGCGCTGACTTACAGCGCTTTGTGTCCCACAACAGCTGTTATGGTCAACTGGAGGGAGCTGAGAGCGCAGCTGGCTACTATACGGTAAGGTCTGGAGATGGACGACTGTCTTTCTGTGGTAGCTACGGCTTTTCGCCATCGGTACATGGTGGACATCCACAGAAATCTTAATAACAAGGCAATAGAAGTCGCAAAGACGCGTGACCTTGTCGCCGCGCATGTGTCTCGTAGAACACAAGTGCGCTAAGTGTGAGTGAGCGCGCGATATCATTCTATGCTTCTTGCACACGTTTATTATTGGTTACAGGGGCCGCGCCTCCTAAGACCATGCGTTTTATAAAATATTTCGTAATGTCATCTCTAAAAGTTAAATTTTTGTTGCTACAATGCAAATGGCATGTGTAGGCGATAGTGTGTATTTATTGTTTGTCTATGTGTTGGTAGCTCTGCGAACCAGCGACACGCGTCCCAGTATTAAAAGACAGTAGATAGCATTTCTATTGCCTTATTATTAAGATTTCTGTGTGGACATCCCATCCATACGCACAAAACGTTTTGGGAACACATTCATTCTGCGTACAACTAAGGAGTGGAATTCTCTGCCGCAGTCTGTGTTTCCTGATAGCTACAACCTAGGGGTCTTTAAGTCAAGAGTAAATAGGTTACTTTTAGACAAGCGTGCTGCATCGTCGACCACATCATTGCTTATCATCAGGAAGACATTTTCAAAAATTTCTTCATAACTCCATAGGAAATTGCATTTTAAAAAGCTTTTGATACTGTTTCTATTCGCATTTTAGGCGATGTAGGTATTAAAAACCATTGGGGTTAGGTGTATTGTTCTCGTTATTTTGTACGACTGTCTATTTATACCAATAGAAAACAAAATGTGTCAAAGTATTAACCTTTTCTTTCAGAGAACTGACTTAAATAGGGTGTCACACAGGGTAGTGTACTAGGTCCTACACTGTTCTTAGTGCATATAATGATATTTGTCGTATTCTGATCATTTACAGTCATCCACATCCATGGGAATAATATTAAAAAATAATTATTTAAAAAAAAATTTCGTAGTGCAAGTGTTATTACAGACGAGAGGTTGAATATACATACAATATAACTAATTTCTTGTCCACAGTATGTCATGGCTTCGCCAAGCAGCTCTTCGCGTGAACTCCAAGTTAAGCAGCAATAGCGGAGCCTTACATGCTCTCACCAGACTCGACATATCCAATAACGAACTCAGGCTCTTACCCCCTGAGTTGTTCACCATGCTGAGTTTAAGGTGAGTTGCATCGTGTAAAACCACATGGGTGTTTCAGTGCACCTTTTTACAGTGCTTGCGCATTTCATCACGCAAGGTACAGACCTCGTCATCATCTGCTTGTTTATCAGGCAGCAACTCCTCTGGAGAAGTGATCATCACATTAATATTCTAAAGGTGAATGTTTGTGTGTGTTTGTTACGTCTTCATGCTTGAACAGCTGTATGGATTTCGGTAAAACTTGGTACACGTGTGGACTATGTCCTGGGGGGCTATTGGCTAACTTTTTCAATAACAGTTGACAACTAGCATTCGTTGCACACTAAACTTAGTTGTCAACTGACAATTTCATAAAATTGGTATTACGTATCACACAAGTGACTAACAAACTACGGTGGACATGTGGTGAATTATAAAAATTTACGGTGCCTATTGTGACCACTCTAAAATTTTATCAACTATTATACAGCTTCAAAAGCTTACACAATCGCAATTTTAAAAGTATCGATACAATAACATCTGTCAAAACGTGTTACGGTGGCTATCAAAGGCACCAGTGGCTAATGACGTCACTGCAGTTGGTCACTGAAGATAGGCAATACGAAACTAGCTGTTTGACAGTTCAATGATGCACATTGTTAGCAAGTGATCATCACTTGAACTGTCAACAGAGTTACGCAATAGCCCCGCTGGGCACATAGGATACTTTTTATCCCGGGATTATGTTAGTATTTTACCCATGAGCACCTGTCACGAACTAATTAAGTACATATTATTATTTACTTATTTTTTTTATTTATTTAACAATTTATGTACACACAAAAATAAAATAAAAGAAGAAGGAAACAGAAGAATAGTTCAGAGGTGATGCTTATTCCTAAAGAAATCTCTTCCATCATACCTGCGAGAAGAGAGTTGGACTTGGTTTTTGTACCCATAGATTTAAGTTTCTGCAAAATTGTTACTATTTTGGTGTACAATAAAGTTTTTTTTTATTCTACTTCCTACTTGTGCCTGCCCTTGTCCCATATTAGTTGAGGTCGGCGGTAATGTCAGTGACGTCACATTGTAGTTTGTGCATCCTTATTCTGTAACTCGACAGTTTCCCCTTCAACCAGATTTGTAAGGTTTCTAACTTGCTTATTGTTGAACAAATTTGAAAAAATATTTCTATTTGCGATTTTGGATAAAGTTATTTTTTTTATACAATCTTTATCTTTCTACTCTTATCCCATATTACTTGGGGTCGGCGCAACACGTTCTTTTCTTCCGTTCTGTCCTATCACCCGTCGAGCTATCACTAAGTCCCTTTTCTTTCATATCACTCCTCAAAAAATCCATCCATCTTTTCTTTGGCCCTCCTCTCCCTCTCCATCCATCTACATGTATACTCAGAACTCTTTTAGTAACATACGTTTCATCCCTTCTCTTCACATGACCATACCAAGACAAACGATTCCCTTTCAACTTTTCTATACTCATTTCTCATTTTATACATCTATTCTATTCTACTTCCGCAGGTACTTAAATGCTGCACAAAACAAGTTGGAACGTCTCCCAACGTCTGAAGATCCCTTCGAGGATGAGTTAGACGGCAAGAGACGGAAGAGGAAGCCCAAGATCAGACCAGAACTGTATACAGCACCTGTGCTGCAGGAATTGTATCTGCAGGTGAGATTTTTTTTCTTATTCGCCCGAATTGTATAAGAATATGATTTGTAATAGTTTTGACGTGAATATGTCTTTAAAATTCCTTTTAATGGAAGGAATTTAAAAAACTGGGCAAGTGCACTGAGGGTTTCGTACAAACTTACCTATGAAAAAAGTTCAATTCTCGAATTGAGTTACGAAGATTTTTCCGAATCGCAGAAAAAGTTTTTTTTTGTGACGTAACTATAAATTTTCAGTTTTCCGATTTATTCCTATAACCCCTTGCTTCATGCCAAATGTCAGGATTCTAGGTCAACGGGAAGTACCCTTTGAATTTCGATTTTCTTGATAGTGTCAAATTTACGTTTTTTTCGACGTAAACGGCCGTTTTTTCATAGCTTTAAGGGACCGCAGACCTGAGTGTATGGTTTTAATTTCAACTCGATACCTTCACGAGTTCCCGAGATAAAAGGTCTTCACAGACAGACAGACAGACGGACGGACAACAAAGTGATCCTATAAGGGTTCCGTTTTTTCCTTTTGAGGTACGGAGCCCTAATAAAACCATTTAAATGCGAGTTGGATTCGGACTTAGTGTGTTATGGTTTAAAAACTAATATATAGGTAAGTTGATAAGTTTCCAGTCACTATTGAAGGGAATATTGGCATTATGTCCGCCTTTGTAACTTTTGTGTTGCATGAAGTTTTAATAAATAAATAAATCTATATAAATAAAAATGAATAGCTGTTCGTTAGTCTCGCTAAAACTCCAAAAACGTCTGGACTGATTTGGCAAATTTTGGTCTTGAAATATTCGAGATAGTCCAGGGAAGGTTTAAACGGTGAGAAAAAAATCACAAAAAAAAAACGAACACAACGCCATCTCTAATTAAAATGTCATTATAAAATGAATTATGCTGTTCTGGTAATGCCAGTAGATGGCGTTATCCTTATTATTTGACGGTACGAAGTTCGCCAGGTCAGCTAGTAAATAATAAATATGATTTGTTTTTGTGTGACAGCAAATATTAGTATCCAGAATGAAGGCTATAGAAAAATTGGTACTTAAAGTTACGAAGTACGATTTTTTTTAGATTTTAGAGGTTCTGATACCGAAAGAATGTCATCATCATTATCATTTTAGCCAAAAGACGTCCACTGTTAGACATAGGCCTCCTCCAAGTGTCGCCATAACGACCGGTCCTGTGCGTCTCTCATCCATCGGATTCCCACGACCTTCACGAGGTCATCGGTCCACCTTGTGGGAGGCCGAAAGAATATATTTATAATGTAGCGACATCTATGGCGTCACAAAAGAACTAATCCTGCATCGCGCAATCAAAGTTCTCCGCGCGTTGGAACATATAGAACAGCCCGAAATCATCTATCGGGCAGCTGCCCACCAGACATAACACCCGTCTGGTCGGAGGATCCTCCCTTTTCAAAGGAGGTTTGCGGGACTTTACTCTCGGCTCCGCATACCTCCAACACACATCATCATCATACTATATCCAAGCTGGTGATCGTAAAATGGTTTTGTTCGCAGGATAACCGTCTAGAAGAGCTGCCTCCCCTCTTATTCCGTCTTCCCGGGCTGTCTCTGCTGGACGTGTCCAACAACAAGTTGCGCGCACTGCCAGCCGCGCTGTGGGCCGCGCCAGCACTGCGCGACCTGAACGTGGCGCTCAACCATCTGCGCGACCTGCCTACTGGACACGAGGTGAGTGGCTCGTCTGATATTTATTTATTTAGTACATGGAGGACTTACAGCTAATAAAACCAGACAAAAAAGGAAACCATAATCACTAGAAAGCCAATTACAGATCCTCACGTATATAGGGTGACTGGTAATTAGTGTACGATACTTAAACACGCGATTGTGCTCATGATAACAAACAATTTTTATTATGGGAGCAAAGCCGAAATCGCGAAAAAAATATCAGCTGTTCAGTACATTAGGCAAACATGAATGTACTGAACAGCTGTTTTTTTTTCGCGATTTCAGGTTTGTTCCCATAGTAAAAGTTGTTGGTTATCATGAGCACAATCACGTGTTTAAGTATCGTACACTAATTACCAGTCACCCTATAGACATTACAATAAAAATTAAAAATGGTGTGAGCACAAAAACAATAAAGCTTCGCTTTTTTAGTTAAGTAGGAAGTACAGCATAAATCCTTGGTTTACACTTAAACAACTAATAAACAATCTATTACACCTAATGCTACTTGAAGAGTTTGAGGCTTAAACACCTTTCAGCTGAGTTCACACTAATTGTGAATGGATCCCAATCATATTCCTTGCATACTCGTATGTCATTGAAATTACGGCTTGCACGCACGATATAACTGTTCCGACTATAATTTGTCATTTGTGAGCAGTGGTGGCCGAGTTGTAACGGCCTCGACTTACGAATTGTAGGTCGCGGGTTCGAACCCAGCCAGGCGCATTACTATGTGTAATTTATTTCATCACCATTGCTCTCAAAACGGTGAAGGAAAACGGCATGTCCTAGAACCAAAAATTCGAAGACATGTGACATTCACCAACCCGCACTGGGCCCGCGTGGTGGATTACGGCCCGTTCCCTCTCCTGGAGAGAGGAGGCCTGAGTCCCAGCAGTGGGAACATTAAAAGGCTGATTATGCTATGTTATGCTTATGCTATAATTTGAAGACGTGTGGTGTATCCCGTGCTGGCCTATGTTGGCATATAGTGGCCCATGTTTTTTTTTCTTTTAAAAGTGGCAGGAGTGGTCAATCCTCATGGACCTGGATGGCCCTATAGTAGGGCAGTCTGGGTAGTGCCAGACTTTTACAGGCTAAAATCACACTCCTGCCATGCGAAAGACTGCCATGCTGCATACTGCCATACATGTTTCGCAGGGATGTTTTTATGGATATAGGTTTTTTAAATTTAAAGATTTTGAATTGTACATAATTATAAATAATAGTAAAATAATATATAAAGATATTAACGAATAAATTAATTAGGATTAAAATAATAATTCAATTGTCAATTATTATCGATTGTAAATTGCTAAAATTTAATGTTGATAATTTTTTGATAAAATAGTAGTTATAATTTATTTATTTTTTTTTTGTACTGTATCCAATGACCACTCTCACTATTCTTTGGAGAATCGCTTTGTAAGATTTGGAACGCTGTTCCTTCTCAGTCTTGAGTAAATTATACTTCCAGGACCCGTTAGTCTAGCAGCTAGAGCATTAACATGTGTTGTTAATTTTTGTTGGTAGTTTAGGCTACGCGCAGCGATTTCTTGTTTCACAGTGTTGAGGCCCAGGTCGTGCAGAATATATTTGTTATGGATGCATTTTGGTATGTTGAACATGGATCTCATAGCTTTAGTCTGAAATCTTTCCAAGATTTCTATGTTGCTATTGCATGCTGTACCCCAAAATATCCTCTATTCCGTATGTCCAAACTGGCTTTAAAATGGTTTTGTAAACTGCCATTTTACTTTCGTTGTTTAACTGGGATTTTTTACCAATTAGCCAATACATAGATCGAAGCTTAGCGTCTAATGCTTTTCTCTTGCTCCAGATATGTTTCTGCCATGTCATTCTCCTATCCAAGTGCATGCCAAGGTATTTCGCAGTAGCATCATGAGGAATTAGTTCGCCGTTCAATGTAATCGGGGGACAGTCGCCTTTTCTTAAGGTGAAAGTAACGTGGACCGATTTACTTTGATTTGCTCTTATTCTCCATGTCTTTAGCCATTTTTCAACATCAGTTACGTGTTTTTGGAGGTTTGCTGATGCAATTACTGGGTTGGCATTTACTGACATTATTGCAGTGTCATCGGCGTATGTAGCAATAAATGTTTTGTCATCGATGGGGATGTCAGCAGTGAAGATGACATATAATACGGGCCCCAGAATGCTTCCCTGGGGTACCCCTGATTTGATCTCAAACAAATCCGATGTAGTGTCGTTTAGTTTAACCTCATAGCATCTTTTATCAAGGTAGCTTTTCAGTAAGAAGTAGAAGGAGTGAGGCAAGTGTTTTTTGATCTTGTACAGAAGGCCGTCATGCCAGACTCTATCAAAGGCCTGACTTATATCCAGAAATACAGCCGAGCAATATTTCTTATTCTCCAGTGTGTATCCGATTGTATCTATCAACCTGTGAACCTGCTCAATAGTTCCATGCTTTTGTCTGAACCCAAATTGGTGCCCAGGGAGAATATTATTCAGGTATGGTTGCATCCTATTTAGAATAACTTTTTCAAACAATTTCCCAAGCAGTGGAAGGAGACTAATTGGTCTGTATTACGAAACTTCTTCTGGCGGGTTTCCAGGTTTGAGAATCATGACTACTTGTGCAAGTTTCCATTGAGATGGATAGTGAGAGAGTCTTAAGCATGCATTGAAAATAATGACAAGGAACATTATGCCACTCTTTGGAAGATTGCTTAGCAGGACGGAATCCAGTAGGTCGTACCCCGGAGCTTTATTGGGTGTTAGAGTTTTTATCTCTTTGTGAATTTCTGTAGGACTTACTGCTTTATGTGGAATACATAACTGATTAGGCGACTGTAGATAATTGACAATGTCGTAATCTTTATCGGGGTCGGAACTAGGTAGTAGTGTGAAAACGTTTTCTAGGTGTTCGGCAAATGCTGTTGCTTTTTCTACATCAGTCCTAGCCCAGCTTCTGTCCTGGTATCGAAGTGGTGGGATGTTGTCTTTTGGTCGCTTGAGGTTCTTGGTTGCATGCCACAATGAATAATTTGTATCCTTGTGTGCTGTGAGATGAGACAGGTGACTTTGTAAACTTCGGTTTTCGTGTTCCATTATCATGTCTTTTAGTTCTTTCGTTGCCTTGTTTAATTTAGTTTTATCAGAAGGATATCTAGTTTTATGCCATTCTCTTCTTAGTTTGCGTCGTTCACTAACCTTTTCGATTATTTTTCTTGGGAATTCCTTTTGTTGCATTTTTGCTTTTCTATTAGTGGGAGTGGAGATTATGGCAGCCAAATGTATACTGGCGTTAAATTTTTCGATGCAGGTTTCAATATCATCGTTTGTCTTTAATCTAATATTTAGGTCTATATTACTATGTATGATTTCTCTATATTGTGCCCAGTTTGTATATTTATTGTAGATATTGTAAACTGGCTTAGAGAAAATAGCCTGTCTGTATAAATTTAAGATGACTGGCGTGTGATCTGAGGATAGATCTTCACATTTTTCGATCTTTAAATAGTTGCGCCCAAGGTTCTTTGAAACATAGAAGTCTAGCAAATCTGGTATTTTATTGTGATCCGTCGGCCAGTATATTGGTTCTCCGTGCGAGATACATTCGAGATTGAGATCCAGAGTGGCTTTATATAGCTGTCTGCCTCTTGGGTTAATCAGCCTTGATCCCCAGAACGTGTGTTTAGAATTCCAGTCTCCACCGCAAAGAAATATTGGGCCCAGTTTGTTGAAAAATTACTTGAATTCTTCAGCCTCAATTTTGTGACGAGGTGGACAATAGACTGCAGAGAGAGTCGTGTCAGTACTTTTGTGATGTATTTTAATCGAAGTTGCTTGTATTTTCTCCATTTGGTAGGGTTCAAGGGAGTAGTGCTTAATGTGATTTTTCACTATTACCGCAGTTCCACCATGAGAGTTTCCAGAAGGGTGATCAGTCCTATAAATAGTGTAATTATGGAATTCCACGTGTGTTCTGGGTGTGAGCCTTGTTTCAGATATCAAGGCAACATCGATATTCTCTGTGTTCATGAATAACTCGAGTTCTCTCCGTCTTTCGGACAGCCCATTGGCATTCCAGGTGATAATACGAACATTTAGGCCCTCTGCGCTGTGAGACGTGTGATTAGTTTGATCATTTGATCAATCATGCTGTCCATCATGTCCTTCATTATTGCTTGAAATCTATCGAACATTGTGTCCATTAAGCATGTTATATTCTGTTGGCTTGCGTGTAAGGCAGGATCGTGCGATTGAGTAACTGGGTCGTTGCGTTTGTTTTTCAGTACATTAGCATAGCTGAGTCCTGAGAGATGCGTTGATTTAGCGTTTTCGTTGGTGCTCTGTTGTGGTTGTGTAGTTGTATCATGTATTTGTTTGTTTAGACTGCTGGGAAGTAGGTTTAAGTTTAAGTATTTTTTCCTTATACTGCTTATACTTTATGCAACCCTTGTAGCTCGCCGGGTGTTTGCCTTGACAATTTGCGCACACTGCTTCTGTCTCCGGAGTTTTGGTACATGTATTTGTGGGGTGATCATTTCCACATTTAACACATCGAAAAGGTCTAAAGCATTGGTTTTTGCTGTGCCCAAATCTTTGACATCTCTTACATTGCAACACTTCTTTTTTCTTATATGGTGCTTCAATTGTAACTTTGACGTGACTAATGTATTTTATGTTGAAAATATCCTTGTTGTTGGGTCGCGGCTCTAGGTCTATGAAGTAAAGAGGTAGTTTTTCTTTAGTTGTTCTATGCAATACGTTAACTATTTGACGTATCGCATGTCCTTTGGCTTGCAGTTCTTCTTTGATAATATCAGTATTTTCTGTCGCGTGTAAGCCTCTAATCACTACTCTGTACGCTCTTTCACTT
Source organism: Mythimna impura (assembly GCA_905147345.3). Lineage (NCBI taxonomy): Eukaryota > Metazoa > Arthropoda > Insecta > Lepidoptera > Noctuidae > Mythimna > Mythimna impura. The sequence goes on along the minus strand of LR990365.1, from coordinate 2,869,177 downwards.
TTAACTTTGTAAGTATAGTGATTGATGTTATTTTTAATTAGGTTATCCCTTATCGTTTTGTAGGATTCGATGTCGACAGGCATTAACTTTATAATATGTCCTGATCTTAGTGTAGTCATGGAAAACTTGTCTAAATCCACAACTTTTACTATAAGTTCCCGTAGAGGTGTTATGTCGACTACGCCAGTTACGAAAATTGGTTCAGGTTTTGGGATATATTCTTTATTTTCGCTTATAGGTTCAGTGTTTTCGTCGCTTAAGATGTCAAATTGGTTATGAACAGGAACTTTGTATTGGCTTGTGTTTATCTGTTTATTTAAACGTTCTGTTGGGCTGTCAAGTAGTTTTCGTTTTTTATTTGGTACTCTATCTCGCTGCCATTCGTTACTTGTTTGATCATGCTTTTGTTGGATTTCCTGGTTGTTTTTTTGACCTGCCGGAGAGATTGTGGAGGTGTTAGGAACATTTTGTACTTGGTTTTGTTGGAAGTTGATTGTGTTAGTGCGTATATCCACATCTTCAGATTGCCTATTATTGCTCGGGAAGCCACTAAAGGAGGAGGACCTTGGTCTTGCTTCGAAGATTCCTTTGTGGAGAAGTTGTTGTGTATAGGTTTTTTGGGGTTTATTTTAGTTTTTCTGCATTTGATTCCCACGAGTATGGACGATATAGTGGTCGCTCTCAGGGTGACGCCATTCCTGAGAGAAGGCTATATACAATGGTGTTCGCCTGGTTCACCAAGGTTGGCGCTATCGACTGGGACCCCCAGCCATTCATCCTTTTGGCGCGTCTCCCACCGTAGGATTGAGGTGAATTATTATTGAGGCTTTCTACCTCACGGCACGGGCAATGAAGTCAATGCCCCCGATTCTGTGGCACGTGTGTACCATAGAGTAGCGGGTGATGGTGATCATTTCCTATCGCCATCGGTTTGATCTTATTCAGGTTAATTAAACCGCCGCCTGATACTCGGCGTTGACCTCTTACGACTGGTTAGGTCTAGTCGCAGTCAGCCCTCCTCCTTTCGCATACGGGCTTGGGACCGTCAATGGCGGAGTTCAAGTTATAATTAATAATAATAAATTCGTCGCGAAATAAATAAATAGCCCATGCAGGGTCATGTTGGCTATGTTGGCTTACGCCGGACCATACCGGCTCGTGTTGGTCCATGTTGGCCCTATTTGACTTATGCTGGTCCATGCTAGCCCATGTTAGGTCAGTGTCGTAAAGACATGGTCCATTTTGGGTGTTGTGTTTCCTGATAGTTACAACCTAGGGGCCTTGTAAGTCAAGAGTGAGTAGGTTACTTGTAAGCAAGCGTGCTCCATCAACGACCACAATACTCAATACTTTATTGCATTCCATATGTACATAGATGGTATAACAAATAGTCAAATATCAATGCGGACCCTGTCGGACACAGCAACATTAGGAGAGAAGAACCACATCTACGCTTACAATGCGTTCCAAATAAGAATAGGATCGATTGCCATGTTGTGACGTCACGTCATACTGTCAAATCGCAAGAGATTGGGCAAAGTTGAAGAACTCAGAGATGAACAAAATTGAAGAACTGGATTCTTATTAAACTTTTTACGTTCACAGTTCGTAAATAATATAATTTTAAAAATTTCTTGTTTTGATCACCATAATAATTATTCGATTTGACAGTATGACGTGACGTCACAACATGGCAATCGATCCTATTCTTATTTGCAACGCATTGTACCATCAGCCATCAGGTGAGATACTTGTCAAACGCGAGCCTATCAACTACATAGTATAAAGCAAAGTCGCTTCCCGCTGTCTGTCCCTATGTATGCTTATATCTTAAAAACTACGCAACGAATTTAGATGCGTTTTTTTAAATATATAGAGTGATTCAAGAGGAAGGTTTATATGTATAATACATGCATAATATAGTACAGAAACACTGATAATTTTAGAGGTTTCTAATGTGATATAATAAAAAATAAACATATTTTTTTGCGCTTACATTGCAAACGCTGGCTGAACCATACGAGACAGATCAAAATAATGTACTACATTATTGTACATCTTAAAAAGGTCTACAAAAAATTCCGCGATGGTATATGTCTATCTCTTAGGGATAACCCACAATAACCATTTTGTATACTTTACTTTTTACGAGAAGTAATGGCTTTATTTACGAAGCGATTTTAAGCAATACAGCGTTAATCCATATCCAATTTAGTACCTTAAATACATTATGCATTTAATTTATATCAATATGGCCCTTTACAGCATGTAATTTAAATGAATATTTTCGAAGATATCACAGATTTAAAAATGCAGGGAAATAGCGGTTGCGGTGGTATTAGTATTGCACCCATGCGAAGCCGGGGCGGATCGCTATTTTATAATAAAAAAACCATGCTCGGGCCCTTAGCTTTCACCCTTAAGTCTACGATAGCTTGACATATAATTTATATTATAATACTAAAACTACCCTTATTGTTTTGTCCCTTCAGATAGTCACTAAACAATACAAAGACACCGTTCCACGTCGCGTGCTCCGTTCCATTTGGGTATTTCTTTAAATTTATAGTAGCTTTGAGAGTATTTTTGAAGAAGTAGGCAACACTAGTCAAGCACGTATTGAGTTTGTTGGTAAGAAGAGTGTGTGGATGAGGGTGTTCTAAAATGACGTGCACCAGATGGCAGCACTGAGATGTCAGGTCCAGGCACCTGTCAAAACGCTTATGCTAATGACATTAGTTAGACATCAACGTCAAGAAATGAATTCATGATATGGCTAAGTAAAACTGGCCAGATCGTTTAAACTAGACATGGGACGAATACTCGGTTTGGATTCGGTACTCGGCGGATTCGGCCTTTTTTTAGGGTTCGGCCGAGAACCGAGTATTAACGGCCGAGTACCGAGTACTCGGCCTTAATTATATTGCAGGGAAAAATAAAGACAAAAAGCCAGTTTTTATGATTATTATTATATTAGACACATTAATACATCAGGAACATGAGAAACAGCAGAAATATTGAAAACGTACATAAGAATCTTAATAGAAATTATGATTACTAATATTTAAAATTTTAAAGAGGAAGATTGTGATGCAAAAACACTAGCTTTTCGGCCCTATTTGAGTCTAGTTTGCTCCTTTTTGCTTCATATATTAAGCCCGCCTCTGAAAAAAGCCGTTCACTGTAAACTGAACTGGCGGGAGTTGATAAGTATTGAGCCGCAACTTTTCCCAAGATGGGGTAATGAACTTTATTAAAAACCCACCATTTATATGGATTTGCATCTCTTGCGGCCCTTGGTACGCATAAGTAATGATCTAACTCTGCTGCAGCGGAATTCTTAGGATCATTAGGCTGGTAACTGGTTGATGCATCAGCAGCTTCTTCAAAACATTCCCAGAATAGATTATGAGCTTCAGAAGCAGTATGATCTCTATCTATCATTGTAGCTCTTTTTTCTGTTGGCTCTGCGTCAATGTCAAGTTCATCATCTTCTGTGTCTAGCGATATTTTTAGAGCTTCTCTTAGGACTTAGAAAGCTGAGCATTCGGCCGAGTACTCGGCCCAATCTAGGCCGAGTACTCTGCGAATCACTACTCGTTCCATGTCTAGTTTAAATGTTAACATTTGATGATATGTCAATCCTCGTTTGGAAATGTCATTGATGTAGGATTTCTATGATAATAAAAGGTCTAAAAAAAGTAGGCCAAACGAGGATTGACATATCATCAAACTTTAACATTTAAAACGATATGGCCAGTTTTAGTTAGCCATATCATGAAGTGATCAATTCTAAGACCAGGGGGGCTATTGACTAACTTTTTCAATAACAGTTGACAACTAGCATTCGTTGCACACTAAACTTAGTTGTCAACTCACAATTTCATAAAATTGGTATTACGTATCACACAAGTGACTAACAAACTACGGTGGAAATGTGGTGAATTATAAAAATTTACGGTGCCTATTGTGACCACTCTAAAATTTTATCGACTATTATACAGCTTCAAAAGCTTACACAATCGCAATTTTAAAAGTATCGATACAATAACATCTGTCAAAACGAGATACGGTGGCTATCAAAGGCACCAGTGGCTAATGACGTCACTGCAGTTGGTCACTGAAGATAGGCAATACGAAACTAGCTGTTTGACAGTTCAATGATGCACATTGTTAACAAGTGATCATCACTTGAACTGTCAACAGAGTTACGCAATAGCCCCGCTGGCCACGACATATACGTTTTCAAAGGATCTGACGGCTAAGTGGCGCCCACTGGTGGTGTGAATTATCCTGAACACTCTCATTGCTGTTGGTATTTGTAGATTTTGCCTACCCACCATAGTGTGTTATGTAGGAGTATCTATAGTTTCTGCAGACCACAATAAGATACAAGCTTGATATTATTTAGGTACTTATTAGCTTTTGCCGTGTGATAGAAGAAAATTATGCCAAGGGAACATATTCCTGGGATTTTTTTTTTTTAGGTGGAAAAATCTTCTAATGACAAATCCCGCTCTTAGGCGGTGTCAGACTTTTACTGACTAAAAACCCACTCCTGTTCCTTCTTTGCCTTCGTAAGCCCCAGTAGGCTTCGACCCTGCTGGGCCCCTACGATTTGCTGACATCTCCCTGAGGCGCGCGTGGAACAGAACGCGCCGTCGATGACTTGGGCTCGGTCCGGACGGTTTCCGGACGGTCGGACGGCGAGCCACCCATTGCTCGCCGTCCGCAAGCATGCGCCTGCTGTGGCCGGTAATCGGGATCGGAATCCCGGCGGCTGGGGCGAGAGGACCGTTACCTCGCGCGGTCGGCCTCCTCCTTTGCTAGCATTACTGCTTCGCATATTCTTGGGATCAGAATCACCCTATATTCTAATCCAGGATTTAGTCTATCTAGTATACCAGATATCATCGAAATCCGTTCACCAGGGGCGCCGGCTTTTAGAAAACCTCATGGGTGTGTCGTCATGCTCATTTGATGTACTCGAAAAAGTGGCGAAGTGTGAGAAGAGAAATGCACACTGATCGACCGATAAATAAATAAATGTCTACTTACATACTGCGTACTTAATTACTAATTATGTTTGATAATAGTTTAAAAAAACTAAAAAACACGCTTTTAGCACGCACAAAAAATTACAAAATTGGACGTCCGCCATATTGGATTTAAGTCACGTGACTATTTTTTATTTAGTTTTCCTGACAGCAAACCCTTTCATTTGATACCCGTGGATTTCAAACAGCCAGTCACCATCTTGGGGAGGCCGCCATATTGGATTTGTAATGACGTTTCTAAGCTAGTCATGTATTGTCATCAGAACTCAGAGCGTGTGCAAAATTTCATCCTAATCGAAGACCGGGAAGTGGGTCAAATTAAGATTCCAAGATTTTCTTACATACATAGTTAGTTACAAGTGAAGCTAATAAAAGCGTGTTAAAAATATAAAATGAAACCATTATATAAAAATGAAAGTAGTTTTTATTATCAAGAAATTTTTAATTTATACGCACGCCGCCTGCGCGTGCAGACCGCGTCATCGATCTGTTGGGTTCCCAACAGTGAGAGCTTTGCTTACTTTTGCTGACGAGGGGGAGGGGGGGGGGGGGTAATATTTGCAAAAAATACGTAATACTTGAACGGCCCCTAGGTTCCTGCAGATGGAAAGCTCCAGAAGAAGGTGGCGAAGTGGATGCGTACCACGAGGTCTACCTCTGAGTATAAGAGGAGCCCCACAGATCTAACTCCTGACAGGCCTGTTGGTCTAGTGGTCAGTGGCCCTGACTGCTACGCCGAGGGTCGTGGGTTCGATTCCCACTCAGGACAAATGTTTGTTTGATGAGCACGATCATTTGTTCTGTGTCTGGGTGTAATTTATCTATAATATGTATGTATTTGGAAATATATAAGCATGTTTATCAGTTGTCTAGTACTCATAGCACAAGCTCTGCTTAGTTTGGGACTAGATGGCGTTGTGTGAAAGTTGTGGAATATTATTATTATTATTATTAACTCCTGTCAGCAATTTTGCCCACGTCAAAGTCGGTTTCCTCGTACAAACATTGGATCTCCTTGGGAGCTGAATTTTGGAAATGCCGTTCTTATTCTTTGTCATCATCATCATCATCATTTTAGCCAAAAGACGTCCATTGTTGGACATATTAGACCTGCCTAAGTGTCGCCATAATGACCGGTCCTGTGCGTCTCGCATCCATCGGATTCCCGCGACCCTCACCAGCTTGCCAACGCTGCGTTTCCGGTCTATACGTCATAAAAGGAACGTCTGTGCAAAATGTCAGCGTTCTAGATCCAATAATTTGTGCTGGGCGTTGAGGAGTGAGTGAGCGAGTCACCTTGCCTTTTATATACAACTTTATTTTTAGCAATGCAAAGCCTGAATATAGTTAGTTCAGAATCAGTAACTGAGTCGATTCCATGTTATATTTTTTTCAAAAATAATTTTTAAAATGTCACAAGTTGGACACCACCGATACTAAGTACAACACAGGTCATGGCAGGTCATAGTGGGCATTAGACACCAGTTCACAGCTGGGTGCGGGACCAAAACCACCCCTCGGTCGCCAGGATGGCCCGGTGACCACGCTTATAACTTTGTCATTTTTCATGATACAGTTATGACAAACATAAAAATATTAGACACGTGTTTCGGGTTTCGCATATACTAAAACTATTGTTGTATACAGATTAGCTGCCGCCAGCAGCTGTGCCCACGTGAATGTAGGTTTTTCCATACAAATTTTGGACCCCCGTTTCATCCTCTTAGGGGGTGATTTTTGGAAAATCCTCTCTTAGTGCTCGCTTACGTTATAAAACGAAACTTTGTGTAAAATGTCACGTTCCTAGTCCCAGCAGTTTTGGCTGTGCGTTGATATGTCAGTCAGTCAGATACAGACAATAACACAGACAGCGAACAGATAGATAGATAGCGGACAGGTGGGAGAGTCCCACACTGGAGCATTGGGTACGCCTGCATGCCCCTGTGGCGTATAATTCATAAAAAATTGTTTCCGGTACCTATAAGTACTAACACTAGTTTATAAGTGCTGTGTATACTCGTACTAACCAACTATGGACTTTGTCCGAAATATAAGATTCTTATTTATTTTCTAACCGAAACATTCTTCTTTACCAGGGTCAGTCAGAATGCAGCAGCCCTCAGCAGTTGGCGTCACCGTCGGAGACTTCGCCGCAGCTTAGCGCTTCGCCCTCCATTGGCAGCGCTCAGTTCACTATGGCTACACAATCTGTAAGTACATCTAGTAATATTGACTGGACTGTTTTCTTGGTGTAATGTGTCTAAGCGCAACTGTGGATGCCCTTTTTAGGGTTCCGTATCTCAAAAGGAAAAAACGCAACCCCTATGGGATCACTTTGTTGTCTGTCGGTCTGTCTGTCTGTCAAGACCATTTATATCGGGAACGCGTGGAGATATTGAGTTGAAATTAAAACCATATACTCAGATCTGCGGTCCTTTGAAGCATTCTCAAGGGATTCAAAATTCAGAAGTTATTTGATCATTAAAAAAACCGGGCAAATGCGAGTCGGACTCGCGCACCGAGGGTTCCGTACAAACTTACCTATGAAAACAGTTTAATTCCCGAATTGAGTTACGAAGATTTTTCCGAAACACAGAAAAAGTTTTTTTATGTGACGTAATAACAAATTTACAGTTTTCAGATGTTTTCCTATGCTTGTGCTATGAGACCTTGCTTCATGCCAAATTTCAGGATTCAAGGTCAACAGGAAGTACCCTATGAATTTTGATTCCTTTGAGAGTGTCGAAATACACGTTTTTTGCGACATAAACGGTCGTATCTTTTTTTTTTTCGTTACTTTAAAAGTTTCATTTTTTCACTTTTTCACACTACAGCTTCAAGGGACCGCAGATCTGAGTACATGGTTTTAATTTCAACTCAATACCTCCACGCGTTCCCGAGATAAAGGATTTTGACACACAGACAGACGGACAACAAAGTGATCCTATAAGGATTCCGTTTTTTTCCTTTTGAGGTACGGAACCCTAAAAAAGAGTTACTACTGCTATTTCAACACTCATATAATGTTGTCTGCTTTCAGAAATCGTCGTCTAGAAGTCCATCGATAGAGCGCAGTGAGTCGGAGGCGGTTGATGAGGATGATGAGGAGTCCATACCCACACTTGCCAACCGCGCGGGGAACGCTATGTAAGTACTGCGAGGGCTGTAGTACTGGCTTGAGGGTGTAGACTACTCGGGGTACATGTGTTTCAATCCGTACATCTTTCGTTATCATCATCATCTTCCTGCCCTTGTCCCGTGTTATTTGGGGTCGGTGCAACACGTTTTTTTCTTCCATTCTGCCCTGTCACTTGTCATGCTAACTTACTTCCTTTTCTTTCATATCACTCTTCACACAATCCATCCATCTTTTCTTTGGTCTCCCTCTCCCTCTCCATCCATCCACATGTAAACTCATAACTCTTTTAGTAACATGCGTTTCATCCCTCCTCTTCACATGACCATACCAAGACAAACGATTCCCTTTCAACTTTTCAGTCACTGGTGCCACTTTCAAACTTCCCCTAATATACTCATTTCTCACTTTATCCATTCTCGTCACACCACACATCCATCTTAACTTTTTTCATCCGCCTTTTTCACAGCCCAACATTCTGATCCATACAGTATGACAGGCCTTATCACGGACTTGTAGAGTTTACCCTTCAACTTGAGGGGCATCCGTGGGTCACAAGTTGCTCCTGTGACCTGTCGCCATTTCATCCATCCTGCGTTGATCCGATGTGTTACGTCCCGGTCTACCTCACCATCCCCTTGGACGAGTGACCCGTGGTCTGTTCTGGACCTCTAGGCCACTCTCGGCCACCAACACAATACATCTTTCGTTAAACACATTATAAAACAAAGTATTTTGTAGACGTTGCCAAAATTAAAAAAAAAAATCTAAAGTTTTGAATTCAGTTTTTTAAGATAATAAGTTGGATAATATGTTTCTAAATATAAAGATTATTTAAACTTATAATTCCAAGTCAATCCAAAGATATAACACTTCAAAGCAACCCGTTTTAAAAACGGCAATTTCATACTTTAACCCCTAATATAAGTTTATTTGAATTATTTAAAATTTAAATAAAAAGTTTATTTGAATTTAGAATTCCTGATCAAACCACGGTTTTTTCATGAAACGCCAATTTCATAGGTTATGCCCGCGGCTTCGCTTGCATGTAACCCTTTTTTACCTTCTTATGTATTGAATTTCGAAAAATCAGTTCTTATTTTTTTTCTACGTCTTAAAAACAAAGCCTGTGCAATAATTCAGATTTCTAGGTCTAAGGGTTTAGGCTGGGTGATTTTTTTTATTTTTTTTTTTAGGTGGGAAAATCATCTTATGACAAATCCCGCCCTTGGGGGAGCGGGGGATAGTGTCAGACTTTTCTGACTAAAAACGCACTCCTGTTCCTTCGTTGCCTTGACGAATCAGTGAGTCGGGCCTTTTCTTTTTACCCGACTACGGCAAAGCCAAAGGAGGGGTATGTTTTTGACAGAATAAGTATGTATGTATGTATGTGAGTATGTTCATCTGTTTCCTCATAGCTCCTAATCTACTTATCGAAACTCGACATATGAGGTATCGTTAGAACCGTCTTAATTGTCCGCTGAACATAGGCTACGTGACGTTGCACAAAACTCGATATGGTGCCCTCTAGCGGACAAAAAGTAATGTGTTAAAAAATAAAAATGGAGATAAATACGCCGTGTTTTCATTTGAAAGGGCTTCACTTGTACATTTCCAAAATATTGCTCAAAATTTAAAGTGACGCCCTCTAGCGGACAAAAAGTCATGTGTTAAATTTAACACCAAAATAAAAAAAAGTAAAAAACTATTTCTTGGTTTTCCAGTTGCCTTGTTTATTTTAGCATCCTGAAAATCTTGTTTCATACTTTTTCAGCGTTGTTTTTTTTGTCGTAGTCGGGTTTTAGTTTTTCCCTTTTTTATTATGATATAGATTTCTAAACTGATTTATGTTCATTATTTTTATTGACCACACTATATACTGTTCACCAGAAATTGACTTTTTCTTGAGATCTAAAATCAACCCTTTCCCCGCAGCTGGTCCGAGGCCCGGCGCGCGCACACTTGGCGCGGCGTGGTGGAGGGCTCCCCGGCGGGCTGCGCGCGGGGGGGCTCCGCCCTGGCGACGCTGAACCTGGCGCACAACCAGTTCACGTGCGTGCCGTGCGCGCTGGCCTGCAGGGCGCCCAATCTCACCAGGCTTAACATGGCTTACAATTCACTCAGGTAAGAAATCTTTGTCAGTACAAGAAACGATGACCCATGATGGATAAATATGGACTATGTTGGCCCATGATGGAAGAGTATGGACTATGCTGGCCGAACATGGTCCATGATGGTCGAATATGGACCATGTTGCCCCATTATGGCCCATGGTGGTCGAGTATGAACCATCTTGGCTCTTAATATGCCTACCGTGTTGATCCACCACCATGTAGGCCCAATATGAACTATTTTAGCTAAGTCTTTTGTACATAGCAGCCCTTATTGACCAATTCTCATATCACTCAACATGGCTTATTACTCGCTTAGGTAAAGCCTGCTGTCTACGGACGCATAGCTTCATAGACGCGTCACAACAGCACGACGTTGCCGCTTCGTGGACAGACTTTCATAGTTTAGTATGTAAGCTTCACGCAGGCGTACACCAAGCGTATAATGACGAATACGCGTCTATGAAGCTACGCGTCCTTAAAGAGTAGGCCATAGTTTAGTATGTAAGCTTCACGCAGGCGTACACCAAGCTTATAATGACGAATACGCGTCTATGAAGCTACGCGTCCATTAAGAGTAGGCCATAGTTTAGTATGTAAGCTTCATGCAGGCGCACACCAAGCGTATAATGACGAATACGCGTCTATGAAGCTACGCGGCCGTGGACAGTAGGCCATAGTTTAGTATGTAAGCTTCATGCAGGCGTACACCAAGCGTATAATGACGAATACGCGTCTATGAAGCTACGCGGCCGTGGACAATAGGCCATAGTTTAGTATGTAAGCTTCATGCAGGCGTACACCTAGCGTATAATGACGAATACGCGTCTATGAAGCTACGCGGCCGTGGACAGTAGGCCATAGTTTAGTATGTAAGCTTCATGCAGGCGTACACCAAGCGTATAATGACGAATACGCGTCTATGAAGCTACGCGGCCGTGGACAGTAGGCCATAGTTTAGTATGTAAGCTTCATGCAGGCGTACACCAAGCGTATAATGACGAATACGCGTCTATGAAGCTACGCGGCCGTGGACAGTAGGCCATAGTTTAGTATGTAAGCTTCACGCAGGCGTACACCAAGCGTATAATGACGAATACGCGGCTATGAAGCCACGCGGCCGTGGACAGTAGGCCATAGTTTAGTATGTAAGCTTCACGCAGGCGTACACCAAGCGTATAATGACGAATACGCGTCTATGAAGCTACGCGGCCGTGGACAGTAGGCCTAAGACTTGATAGATAAAGACTACTCTCAAAAATGGTGAAAGAAAACACTATTAGGAAGTCATCATCTTTTACGGATTGGTCTATGCTCGCCAAGTGTCTAGTACAGAGTCGGCCATGTTGGCTCATTGTCGTATAGTCACGAGCAATAAGATATACTTAAACATTTTCACATTTTCTATCTATCTTAACTTCTGTAATTCAAGAAATAAATGTACAACAACAGGGGCCCAAGTCTGCTATTTTTATAAATTCGTCATTTCAACACGATCCATTGTCATTTTGCCAAAGGTTCGTAATCTGCTAATTCATAATGATCGATCATTGATCGGTCAGTGGTCTCATACTAGAGTTGTGGTAGAATGACAATATCGAGCTTATTGGAAGCAATGACTGCACAATGACGTTCTAATGGTAGGTCACTGATCAAAGGAACTGTCAAAATTTTAGCAGATTACCACATACGTCAGACATTCATTTGTCAATATGTACGAGATTACCATTCTATGCCACTTCTTTCAATGGAGTGTTAGTGGTTGACCATTGGAAAGTCATAATGACGCCATTATGTTAGTAGATTACCAAAGTAGTCAAAATCAACAATATTATGAAATCAATGATAGATCATTCTGACACTATTGTAATAGCAGACTTGAGGCCCTGGTTCTAAATCTTTATATATATATAATTCTTCTGTACGTGTGTTTGTCACTAACTCGTCCTACACGGCTTGACCGATTTGAAACTTTGTGGGTACCTGGATGGTTTGTAAATACAATTAAACCTGGTAGGTGGCGCCACAATCGGGTTCTCAATTTTCTTTTCTGACGAAAACGAAGCTTTCGGACACGACAACGTCTGTTGGGAACGCTAGTTACGTATAAATGGGTAATTAAAAACCATCGATATATAGGGTGACTGGTAATTAGTGTACGATACTTAAACACGTGATTGTGCTCATGATAACCAACAACTTTTACTATGGGAACAAACCTGAAATCGCGAAAAAAAATCAGCTGTTCAGTACAGTTATGTTTGCCTAATGTACTGAACAGCTGATATTTTTTCGCGATTTCGGCTTTGCTCCCATAATAAAAATTGTTTGTTATCATGAGCACGATCACGTGTTTAAGTATCGTACACTAATTACCAGTCACCCTATATAGGGTGACTGGCAATTAGGCCCGTGCCTCACCGGGACGCCATGGCGGCGCTTCCAGTTCGCGCAACCAAGAAAATGCATGTGGCTCTATGGTGTGTACCTCACCTGGCCACTGTTGCCCACGCAGCCAATCCATACATTTTTTTGGCGTCACGACCTGGCTACGTCGCCATGGCGTCCCGGTGAGGCATGGCCCTTAGTGTACGATACTTAAACACGTGATTGTGCTCATGATAACAAACAATTTTTATTATGGGAGCAAAGCCGAAATCGCGGAAAAAATATCAGCTGTTCAGTACATGAGGCAAACATAAATGTACTGAACAGCTGATTTTTTTCGCGATTTCAGGTTTGTTACCGTAGTAAAAGTTGTTGGTTATCATGAGCACAATCACGTGTTTAAGTATCGTACACTAATTATGTACCAGTCACCCATAGGGTGACTGGTAATTAGTGTACGATACATACGTGAACGAAACGCGTAAGTGCCACGAAATTCATGGCGCTTAAGACATTTTGGTCGCGAAAAAAGTATCCTCTAAAAGCTATCTTAGCGCTGTATGTTTTAATGGTTCTGTTAAACGGCGTAATGCCAATGTAGCGCCGCAGCGAACTTTTGTTTTAACTTTTCAGTATTTTGACAAATATTTTCCATGAACGTGCTTGTCTATCTCTAGAATATAAGTCGATGTTAAAAACTATTTGTCGCACACTTGTTTGTGTGCAGTCCCCGCCACCTGGCGCAGACAGCCTCATCTTTCTTATTGTTTACAGATCAATGTCGTACGTGACGTCATACCCCACAAGTCTTCGCCAGTTGGATTTGAGTCACAACGAGATCACGTGCTGGCCGAGTTTACCACAAGTAAGTACCTAATACAATAAGAAAAAAAAAACTGGGCAAGTGCGAGTCGGACTCGCGCACTGAGGGTTCCGTATGAACTTGAAAAAGGTAAATTGCTGTTTACGATTTATGTTATTTATTTATGACATTTTAAATTAACTGTATAATTCAATAAAAACACTTAACTAACTAAAACTCACTAACACACTAAGGGCAAAAACTACTAGCTAAAATATGGCGTCATAAAATTCCTCCGCATCGCTGTCGACTGGAAGTGTGCCCAAAAGGCTGGCGGCATTGCCACGTTGTATGGCAATGCTTAACCTCTGACCGAGGTAAAAGCCAGCCCTTGGGTCACGCGAAGTGTCAACTAAGCGTTTGGATAATTCTTTGAAAAGCTTATGAGCACTCGGACCCCACGGCCCAAGACTTTCAACCCCAAATGGCTCAAAAATATAACTACCGACGAGGTTGTTATATTTCCGCCGCTTGAGGTTCTCCGCAGCCACAGCGGCAGCACCAGCACAGCACGAAGAGCTAGGAAGATGGGATGGCGCAAGAGTGTCGACACAGGTAGCGTCCCACACTAAAGGCCTACCCATCTTCCACGGAAATAAAGACATACCGTCCGGTCTCTTACCATCGTCGCGTGCCAGGCCATGGGGTTCCAAAACAGCCGGAACGCCGACGGTGACAAGGGCTCGTCGGATGATGTCGTTAATATTCGCGTGCCGTGCTATCCGTCCCGCGCTTCGACTGCATGACAGGCCGTGGTGACCGAGGCTGTTGACAACTTCGCCACAGTGGCAGCGATTAGGAGAACAGCAAGGAGCGCCTAGGCGTAGGGCAACAGCTAGGCGGAAAGTAGTATCGTCGAATAAGGTGCCAATATTCGACGACGGCAGTGCGTGAAGCCAAAGACCTGACTCCCAATTTCCCACAGCCAGGAGGCGCGCACGCTCCGCAGTAGTAGCAGATGTTAGGATTAGGTTTTTCTGGACTACTTTGCAGAGCGGTTCATCCCACCGTCTCTGGGAGGTTGGGTTGTCAGGCGGATTTGTATTCGGGCAAGCGATTCTCCAGGCATCCATAGCCTCGGTGAAGCACGGCACTTCAAAAGGAATCAGTGTGGAAGTTAGGATGTTCCTGATTAATTTATCAGTGCTGTGAACCGAAGATATGAATGCCGGTAAACTGATACTGGTAATTTTGCGGACGCCGAGGCCTCCCATACGGATGGGAAGAGTAACTTGATCCCAAGCTCGATCGTCCAAGGTCATATTTAAAATTAATGTAAGTGTATGTCGGATAATTTGGTCCATTTTTTCCAAAAGGTTAAGGTGCTTCCATAAGTGGGAAGCACGATTACGATTATTTACGATTTATTATGTATTAAAAAAACTACTTACTAGATCTCGTTCAAACCAATTTTCGGTGGAAGTTTGCATGGTAATGTATATAATATATTTTTTTTTAGTTTTATCATTCTCTTATTTTAGAAGTTAACCCCCCTCCCCTGTAACTTCATTTTACCACTTTGGAAGTGTCTCTCGCGCAAAATATTCAGTTTAGAAAAAAATTAAAATAGAAACCTCAATATCATTTTTGAAGACCTATCCATAGATACCACAAGTATGGGTTTGATAAAAAAAATGGAGTTTCAGTTCTAAGTATGAGAACCCCCAAAATTTATTGTTTTTTTTCTATTTGTGTGTGAAAATCTTAATGCGGTTCACAGAATACATCTACTTACCAAGTTTCAACAGTATAGTTCTTATAGTTTCGGAAAAAAAGTGGCTGTGACATACGGACGGACAGACAGACAGACATGACGAATCCGGCTAAGTGCGACTCGGACTCCCTCACAAAGGGTTCCGTACCGTTCGTACTAAAAAAGCGGCAAAAAAAATCGCGTTTGTTGTATGAGAGCCCCACTTAAATATTTATTTTATTCTGTTTTTTTTTAGTATTTGTTGTTATAGCGGCAACAGAAATACATCATCTGTGAAAATTTCAACTGTCTATCTATCACAGTTCATGTGATGCAGACGCCTGGTGTCAAGCATAAGCATAAGCATAATCAGCCTTTTTAATGTTCCCACTGTTGGGACTCAGGCCTCCTCTCTCTAGGAGAGGGAATGGGCCGTAATCCACCACGCGGGCCCAGTGCGGGTTGGTGGATGTCACATGTCTTGGAATTTTTGGTTCTAGGACATGCCGGTTTCCTCTCGATGTTTTCCTTCACCGTTTTGAGAGCAGTGGTGATGAAATAAATTACACAAAGTAATGTGCCTGGCTGGGTTTGAACCCGCGACCTACAACTCGTAAATCGGGGCCGTTACCACTCGGCCACCACCGCTCTACGCCTGGTGTATTTAAAGAAAAAAGTATAGATAGTGGTGGAGTCTTAAATTAGCAATAGAGTCCCGTTTTTAACCTTTGGGTACGGATCCACAAAAGACTTTTAAAATCTTTTTTTTTCTTTTTGAGAGGCTCGCGCTTGACCACTATCTCACCTAACCGTCGCCGGGATTTCGATCCCGATTTCTGGCTACCGTAGGCGCGGGCTTGCGGACGGTGAGCAATGGGTAGCTCGCCGTCCGACCGTCCGGTAACCGTCCGGACCGAGCCCAAGTCGTCGACGTTGCGTACTGTTCCACGCGCGCCTCAAGAAGATGTCAGCAACCGTAGGGGCCCAGCAGGGTCGAAGTCTACTGGGGCCAAGCGTCTGATTCTGAAAGGAAGACTCGGCCCCGGTACGAAGGGCAACGAAGGAACAGGAGTGGGTTTTTAGTTAGTAAAAGTCTGACACTATCTCCCGCTCCGCCTAAGAGCGGGGGATGTTGTCATAAGATGATTTTCCCACCGAAAAACAAAAACAATATCTCACCTGATGGTAAGCGATGATGTGGTCGACGATGGAGCACGCTCGCCTAGAAGTAACCTATTCACTCTTGTCTTCAAGACCCCTAGGAATCACAGACTCCGGCAGGGAATTCCAGCCTTTAGCTGCAAATCAAAAAAAAAAAAATTAGTCTTTCAAGAAACGATGGCTTGATGTCATATAACTTTCAATGGCTTCATGGTGCTCATATAATTGATTCTAAAGACAAATAATAATTATTTCTTGCCACTTTTTTATATTATGTAAAGAAGATATTTGATGATTCGCCATTCGCCCGAAGAATCGCCTTAAGTGGCAGTGGGCAGTGTGCATTGCTTGCAGAACAGATGGTCGATAGGGACGCAGCGTTGGATGGCCTTCTGTAAGTTGGGCCGATGACCTGGTGAGGGTCGTGGGAATCCGATGGACGCAAGACGCACGGACCTGGTTGTTATGGCGACTTGGGGGAGGCTTATGTCCAACAATGGACTTCTTTCAGCTGAAATGATGATGACGGAGATGAAAGAAGATGAGCCGTGATTTCTTAACCATCTAAAAAGGTCCTGATTAAAGAGTTTCTACAATATTCCAACTATTTCTCCATTTCAGGTTGAAAGCTTCGGCTCCACCGAAGGAGATCCCCTGGCCTGCTACTGCCCCAACTCCTCAACGAACAACGTCCGCTCCAGACCAAGATCTGGAGGCTCTGTCAGGTCACAGCTGCTCAGTGCAGCTTGTGCTGCGAGAAGACACCTGAGGCTTGAGGGACTGAGGACTCTGGTAAGTGTAACTCCTCAGAAACCAAGGGTTAGGAGTTGGAAGTAATGGCTATACCTCTGGCAAGGCAAATAGGGCTTGAGGTGTTGTGAACTCTGGTAGTAGTGGGCCTAACTCTTCAACAGCTTAAAAATTAAGGTTCCAGTCAAGGTTTGTAAGATCTGTCAGATCGCAGCAGATCTATTATAATGCAATTATATAATATATACCCTTACCCTTGAGTATATTTGAGTATACAGAATGTTGGGCTGTGAAAAAGACGGATGAAAAAAGATTGCACGTAGCGGAGATGAGAATGTTAAGATGGATGTGTGATGTGACGAGAATGGATAAAGTGAGAAATGAGTATATTATGGGAATTTTGAAAGTGGCGCCAGTGACTGAAAAGTTGAAGGGGAATCGTTTGTCTTGGTATGGTATTGTGAAGAGGAGGGATAAAGCGCATGTTACTAAAAGAGTTATGAGTTTATATGTGGATGGATGGAGAGGGAGAGGGAGACCAAAGAAAAGATGGATGGATTGTGTGAAGAGTGATATGAAAGAAAAGGAAGTTAGTGATATATGACGAGTGACAGGGCAGAATGGAAGAAAAAATAATGTGTTGTGCCGACCCCAAATAACACGGGACAAGGGCAGGAAGATGATGACCCTTGAGTATATTTCCTAGGGATAACTTTCTAGTAACACTCGGGCGAAGCCGCTAGCGGGAGCTAATAGATTATATCTGAACCATTTCTTCTCCTGCAGATCCTGGCTAACAATCTCCTGACGCGAATACAGCTGACCACTGATGATGACGGCTTATCATCAGCTTCGCAAGATGAAACTAATGAAGAAGACGACGAATGGGTATGTACCGAGGCCCAACCACGAGCTCGTAGCGCGATCCATTTAACTATCTAAACTGAACTGTTAAAGGGATTGAGCTATATAGGGTGTGTAGCTCCATCACTCTTTTTCACTCGCATGCCTGGCATTTTAAATAGACCTGTGTCGATCGATCATTAATCGTAACCCGGGTCGATCATGACCCACTCGTATGATGATCGGGTTAAAAATAATAATAATAATAATAATAAAATGCAATAGAAGAAAATGGAATGAAATAATTATTTGACGAAAATGTTGACAAGAACAGCTGCACGACGCGCACGCCATCCACCCCCGGGCTCGCCGCTCAGCTCCGCCTCGCCGCCGCCGGTCCTCGGATCACCAATGTCACCGGCGGCTGCAGTTGCGTCGAGCTCGAGCGACGAGTATTTCTCCCCGCCGACGTCGCCAACACCTGTACGTCGGCCGGGGAGAGGCCGGCCACCGAAGAGCTTAGGACCTAGGGGCCAACCGGCCCCGAGCCGGGTCCCCGCTGCCGGTGGTTGTGTGCAGCGCATGAGATGGACTCAGTCTATGAATGAGAACGTCATGCGCGCATATTACGGGTCTACAGAGGGGGGAACTAACCTCACTGCGTACCGTGTTAGGATGCTGTCTCTTTTTCAGGAACTGGAACCAACCGTCAACGTCACGACCCAACGATTATCGGATCAGGTGCGGGTTATCCAACGAAATCACAGATTGGACGACGCCGCACTTGATAGGCTGCGCTCAGAGGTACTGAGCAACCGTATCATCTCTACTCCAATACAGACACAGGCTGCGGCACTACGAGCTACAGATGCAACTCTACCGCAGTCCAATCATGTTGATGATGAAGCAGATGATAGGGTTGTCACAGTAAGTAGCCAGTGCAACGATAGATTGAGGAGCGCACTGGAGGATGCACTCCGCGAGTACAGATCGACTCCGATCGCTCTTAGACCTCGTCTTCCCCGGTTACCTATGCACAAAAAAAATAGGGCGCTAGTGTGTGCTCTGGACTCGCTGCTTGAGAATGTGTTCGAGAGCAGCGTAAACCTCGCTGATACGCACTCGATCCTCTATTGCGGGGCTATTGCGGCATGTCGTTTAGCCAACGTAAAACTACCAAGTTGTGACGGAGCTACTCGACCAAAGCCTGCCGCACCTGCCTGGCAATATAGGATTGAGAGGCGTATTGATGGGGCCAGAGCGCTCATTGGTAAACTATACTGCTTCAGGGAGGGCAATACACGACCACGTGTGATGCGCTACGTGAGGCGAGCATTTTCGGGGACTGGAATCAGCCCTCGAGAATACTTATCTCGTGTCACGGAGCGCATCGACTTCCTGAAACAGAAAGTTTGTGCATGGGCCAACCGTATTCGACGGTATAAGCGGCGAGTCGACCGGTACTCGCAGAATCGCATGTTCCAGAGCGATGAGAGATGGGTATACAGAGCTTGGGAGCGACCTGAACAAAATGTGACTGACGTGACCCGCCCAGATGCTGTCGCCACGAATACTTTCTGGCGCAATATTTGGTCGGTGCCCGTCTGTCACACTGAGGATGGCTGGATGCGTGAAGTCGAGCGCGTGTGTGAAGCTATACCAGAAATGGAAAAAGTAGTAATTAGCCCTACAGATGTAGCCACAGCAGTCCGTCCGTTACCGAATTGGAAGTCTCCAGGACCGGACGGACTGCAAAATTTCTGGCTAAAATGGTATAGCAGCTCACACGCGCTCCTGGCATCTCAATTCCAGTCATCCTTAGAGTCTGGGTCGCTACCTCAGTTTCTAACAACAGGCGTTACCCATCTGCTCCATAAGACAGGTAGTACTGCGGAACCCAAGAATTATAGACCGATAACATGCTTGTCGACGGTCTATAAACTTCTTACGTCCATTCTGAGAACGAAAATTAACAAGCACATTGAGACCAACTCAATTATGTCTGCCTCTCAGAATGGATGTAGGAACGGGTCCCGCGGTACTAAGGAGCTACTCCTCATAGACATGGCCATAAGCCAACAGGTTCGTCGATCTCGCAAGGATCTGTCGACATGTTGGATAGATTATAAGAAGGCCTATGACTCTGTGCCACATACATGGCTCATGAGGGTGTTGGAGTTGTATAAAATAGATGCAACTCTACGCACCTTCCTTGAGTCATGTATGGGGCAATGGAACACAGTTCTTCGCTATCCAGGATGTCGATCGATTCGGAGGGACGATGAACCTATATGGATTAAACGGGGAATATTCCAGGGCGACAGTCTGAGCCCACTTTGGTTCTGCTTAGCCCTGAATCCTCTAAGCACATTGCTGGAGGAATCAGGCTTGGGCTATCGGTTGAGAAGAGGTGGTCAGGTACTATCTCACCTTCTTTACATGGACGATCTGAAACTCATTGCCCCCAACAAGTTACGACTGATGGAACTACTAAAGGTAACTGAAACTTTCAGTAGTGCCATCAGGATGGAATTTGGTGTGGATAAATGTGCAGTCATGCATGTAAAGCGAGGGGAGATTATGGAATCTGAGGGAATTCAACTCTCGGATTCCATATACCTTAAATCCCTCTCTTCGACCGAAACCTATAAGTATTTGGGTATGTCGGAAGCGTTAGGCATTAACGTTGCTGACATGAAGCAATCGTTGAAGGAGCGCTTCTTTGACCGCCTGAAGAAGGTATTAAACAGCCTTCTGTCGGGTGGAAATAAGGTGCGAGCCTTCAATGGTTGGGTCATGCCGGTCTTAATGTACTCTTTCGGCATACTCAAATGGACTCAGACCGAGCTAGATGCTCTGGATAGGCGGGTCCGTACACTGTTGACCGCAAACCGGATGCATCACCCACGGTCGTCTGTGATGAGACTGTACATCCCGCGGAAGTGTGGAGGTCGAGGTTTTTTAAACGCGAAGACCCTGCACAACCGCGAGGTGTGCAGCCTCAGAGAATACTTTCATAAAACCGACGTGGGTATGCACCGCGATGTGGTCGCAGTGGACAAGGGACTCACCCCGTTGTCCATGGCTAAAGAGAACTGGCGCAAACCTGTGGTACTTACAACTGATGACCGCAGGGAAGTATGGAAAAGTAAGGAGCTCCACGGGCGCTTTTATCGGGCTCTACATGAGTCTGATGTAGATTTTGCAGCGTCCGTGGCCTGGCTACGTTTCAGCAACCTCTTCGGGGAAACTGAAGGTTTTATCTGTGCAATTATGGACGAAGTCATCTTGACGAATAACTACCGGAGATATATAATGAAGGACGGGACGGTTGACGTGTGTCGGGCATGCCATCGTCCGGGTGAGTCTATCAGACATATTATCTCTGGTTGTTCTCGTCTGGCTAACGGAGAGTACTTGCACAGGCATAACCAAGTAGCCAGGATTATCCACCAGCAACTTGCTTTGAAATACAACCTAGTGTATTCAGAGGTACCGTATTACAGCTATGTGCCCGACCCAGTTCTCGAAAATGACCATGTCACGTTGTACTGGGATCGGTCTATCATTACTGACCGGACTATTGTAGCCAATAAGCCGGATATAGTGGTGATAGACCGATTAGCGCGCCGCGTAATGATAGTCGACGTCACCATTCCACATGACGAGAATCTCGTGAAAGCTGAGAAAGAGAAACAAATCAAATATCTCGACTTAGCACACGAGGTTGTCGACATGTGGAATGTGGACTCGGCTATCATTGTGCCGATTGTTGTTACCGCCAATGGCCTGATGGCCAAAAGTCTAGACGACCACCTGTCGAAACTGTCGTTGCGCGGTTGGATCAAGGGCCTGATACAGAAGGCAGTACTCCTCGATACGGCCCGCATTGTGAGGAGGTTCCTGTCTCTGCAGCCCTAACCACCGGTAGCTTGGACCCTGTCCCGACACCGGCGGACTGCTATTTTTTATATTTTTAAATGTTTTTTTTTATATGTGTTTTAGAAAATATTTAAAAATGTACAAAATATGTATAAAAAATAAATAAAGAAAATAATAATAATAATAATGTATTTATTGGAACATAACAATTTTTACAATATACAGTGCTCGTTAACAGCTACATTAGTTAAAAAATAAAACTGTGTCGCAGCCATTAGCGCCCACCTCCTAGAGGATAGACTTCGGCGTTCCAGCTTAATTTATGGAAGTTAAGTACAAAAAAAAAAAAAGAAAAAGACAACAAAAAAAAGAAAAGACAACAAACAGTGATAATATCTTAAAAGTTTAACAATCATTATGACAACAAAACAGCATAAGAATAAGTAAAATTCCAGTTCTTCTATCATAGTATGTGGTATGGATAAGGGTGTGTTTGTGAATATGTGTGGTGTGTGAATGTGTGTGGTGTGGGTGTTGTTACAGTGTGCATGTGTGTGTTGTCTGATTGCGAAAAATTTTGGAAGGTATAGGGAATCAAGGAAAAATATATTTTAATTTAGATGTAAGTTTGTTTTGTTTTTTAGATTTTAGTTTTTTATTAGGTTCTCCAACTTATCATAGGTTAAGGTATGGAGCCATTTATCTGTGAGTATTCTACATTCCCGTGAGGTAAGTGGATAGATGTTCAGTATCTTATTTATTTTATTATATAAGACAGGGCCAAAAAAGTGATACTGTCGGTTCACCAACACCACACTAGAGGATTCTGTCCGACAGACTCTATTCGCCCTGCGACTTTGCAAACTACTATCAGGGACGAATTCAAGTTCTGAGTGTTTGCGCAGTATGGTGTTGAGGATAAAGGCATGTCTTACTGTAGGAACTTTGCAAAGAGCATAGAGTTCATGTGTAGGGAACCGAATTGGTTTGTGCGCCATGACTTTGAGTACAGCTCTCTGTGCTATTTCTAGCCTAAGCAGTAAGGTCTTTCCAGAGTTTCCCCATACAGTTATGCAATAGGTTAGGATAGAGTGCGCCAATGCAGAGTACACAATTTTTAGTGTTGAAAAATTGGCAGAAGACCTCAAATTTTTAAACACAAATATTAATTTTCTAACCCGTGACACTAGTGAACCGATTTGTTCATGCCATGACATTGTGCTATCGATAATGACACCAAGATATTTTATGCTATTTGTTCGCATTACACTATTACAACTACAGTTGACGCTAGTTGTCGAGTGGCATTTGTGTGCAGTAAGGTGGAAGGGTAAAGTTGGTTGTGATGTTTTACTTGGTGCAAAAGTTATAAACTTAGTTTTGTCAAGGTTTAGGGTAAGGAGACTGTTGGTAAGCCATTCCATAACCACCCGTAATGCAGATTCTGCATGGGAACGAGTTTGATGCCAATCAGTACCATGAACAAGAACTACTGTGTCATCTGCATACATGATTAAATTTGAGTTCATTAAAGACAATTTACAGAGATCGTTTATATAAATCAAAAATAGGGTCGGTCCAAGGACACTACCCTGAGGGACTCCGTAGGTAAGGGTCTCTTCTTTACTTGTGTAATTACCTATTTTTACAGCTTGAGTGCGGTCAGTCAAATAACTCCTAAAAATGTCAAGTGTCAAAAAGATTCGATCATTTCGATCATTTGCAAACAAAACAACACCTGAATATTGCGATCCGATTTTTAGATTACGTGTCACGACTCGCGGGTCATAAGTTACCAGTGCAACTGATTGGATCTCTTCAAACAAAATTCAATCACGCGATCGACAGTGTCGCAAGCCATCCTACATAAACCGGTTTATTTTGGAGAAAGAGTGAGGTGAATGAAAGTGACTGCATCATGTATGTAAACGAAAGAGATAGATAGAAGACATTTGGCTTGTTACGTCGTGTTGTGTGATTGAACGTACGACACAATCGATTGTACGAGCACGCAATTACTTACCATAAATATATGAAAATAAAGTCCAATTTGGCTTATTTTGTTACCTGATAATCGATTCAAATAAGATCGGATGCTTTTGAGATTCGTGATTCTATCACTCGGGTACAGGTTGCGATCGAATCAAAAAGATTCGATCAATCGTGATCGACACAGGTCTAATTTTAACACGTCATGGTAAGGATTCAACTTCAAAGTTAACACCACTCAAATCTGTGTAGTTCTTTCCTCAAAAAATTACATCTTAGATACTCATGGAGCTCATATGATATGAAATATTACTGAAAACCGCAGCAAAATCCGTTGCGTGGTTTAGGTTTAGGAGGAGTTAACACCTGCGGTAGCGAAGCGATGCGGTTCCCCCAAAAACTAAGTACAAAATGTATAGCAGTTACATTACCTGTCACGTAACTTGTCACGCGACTTCTTCGCCGGTAATATCATTACCATCCTGTCTGTTCTTTTTATCTTACTTTTTTCATACTTTTTGTTCTTAGCGTTTACAGAAAAGTCATTTGTCTAAACCCTCCTGTCCTACGTGTGCGCTAAGTCGCCGCTTCAGTAACGCGAAAATATCATACCAACTACACGCGTCCGCCGCGCTTCGCTCGTCGCCGCACCGCACCCACGTGTGGTTGGTCACGTAGGACGCCACAATACATTATCAATTGTTTGTTAAACGCGCGCCGCATCGCTTCGCGATCGCATTCGCGTTTAAACCTACTTTGTAAAGATACTAAAGACAAAATCTCTTCCAGAACTCAGGATCTTCTCTCAAAGGCCGTCTTCTGTTCCCTCTGCTGTCAATGTTGGATGTGTCATGCAACCTGCTGCGAGGAGTACCTCCCGCCATTCATGAATTGACCATCTTGTCGGTGCTAAATATCAGTGGAAATAAAGGTGAGTTTTGCATACACAACGTAACCCGTCTCTAGTATTTTTAAGTAAAGAATCTGTGTACAAAAAAATATATAACTGTATCATGAAAAATCACAAAGTTATAAGCTTGTTATGTTACCTGGTTGTCCGCACAAATACATGGTCACCGGGCCATCCGGGTGACTGAAGGGTTGTTTTGCTCCCGCACGCAGCTGTGCGCTGGCGCCTAATGCCCGCTATGACCTGAAGATACCTGTGTTGTACTTAGTGTCGGAGGTGTCCAACTTGTGACCTTTTTAAATATTTTTGGGAAATAATATCATCAGCTTCCTGTCCTTGTCCCATCTTATTTGGGGTCGGCACAACACGTTTTTTTCTTCCATTCTATCCTGTCAACCGTCATGCCATCACTAACTTCCTTTTCTTTCATATCACTCTTCACACAATCCATCCATCTTTTCTTTGGCCTTCCTCTCCTTCTCCACCCATCCACATGTATACTCAGAACTCTTTGAGTAACATGCGTTTCATCTCTCCTTTTTACATGACCATACCAAAACAAACGATTCCCCTTCAACTTTTCAGTCACTGGCGCCACTTTCAAACTTCCTCTAATATACTCATTTCTCACTTTATCCATTCTCGTCACACCACACATCCATTTTTGGGAAATAATATAACATGGTCTAAAAATTATTGGAATCGATACAGTTACTGATTCTGAACAAACTATAGTCAGGTTTCACATTTTTTTTAAATAATTTTGTATACATTATGTATGTATAATAAAGTCAGAGGGAGTTTGTTTCGGTGTTGATTTTCAGGGGCATCGTTGATTTGTCGAACCCGAGCAGCAACCACTGCACCAACTGTGTCATCATATTATTTTTTTTTGCCATAGACATAACGGAGCTCCCTCCTCAAATGGGCCTCCTCTCTCGTCTCTGGAACCTCAACACCGTCGGCTGCAGTCTCCAGGAGCCCCTGCGCTCCATGCTGCAGTGCGGCCGGTACAAGAGCATGGACATCGTGGGCTACCTCAAGTCTGTGCTGCAGGAAGCCAGGCCTTATACGAGGATGAAGCTGATGTTTGTGGGGTTACAGGTGAGAATAACTTTAGATGTATCATCATCATCAGGACTCAGTGGAAAGACGTCTGAAGAGGCTAATTGGGATCCAGATTTGGTTAAGTCCAATCTACTGCGCCTGTGCTCGAGGCTTTGTAGATTGGACTTATGTCCAACAGTGGACGTCTTTCGGCTGAAATGTATTTTTTTGTTTTTTAAATGATATAAACCAGTGCTTGACTGCGATCCCACCTGATGGTAAGCAGTGATGCAATCATTGATGGTGAGGCGCACTAGTTTATTAAGAGCCTATTCACTCTAGCCTTGAAGACACCTAAATTATAATCGGATTGAAGGCCGCAGCAGGCAAATTGTTCCAGTCCTTTGATGTACGCGGTATAAACGACGAGGCGAAACGCTTAGTCCGGACCGTAGAGGTGTCAACAATGTAAGGGTGGACACTCGCCGTACGTCAGGTTTTCCGATGGCAGAAAGATGATGGCGGAATCAAGTCATCTAATTCCACTCACACTCACTAAAATGCATCCTGTAAAATACCGAAAGGCTGGCTACCCTACCTTTTTTTAAGGTGGGTACTCATCCAATGACATCTCCTGCCCTTGGACGGGGCGGGAGGTCGTGTCAGACTTTTATTAACTAAAACCCACTCCTGTTCCTTCTTTGCCCTCGTTCCAGGGCCCCGGGGTTCACTTTCGCATCACCCATGGCCCCAGTAGGCTTTGACCCTGCTGGCCCCTTATGGTTGCGGACATCTTCTTGAGGCGCGCGTGGAACACGACGCGCCGTCAACGACATGGGCTCGGTCCGGACAGTTACAGGACGATCGGACGGCAAGCTACCCATTGCTCGCCGTCCTCAAGCCCGCGCCTACGGTGCACGGTGGCTGGACTTACCACAAACTGAGTGAATTAAAGATGTCGTATACCGACGTTTCCGAGGACGGTTATGCGATACCACGCAACGCAACACTACGCCGACTACATAATTTACGTGTATAATTATAGTTAAATAAGTTTTGATTTTATAATATGTATCTATTAGTTTAAGATTATTTTTTCTATGGGCCTCTGATGATTGAAAATATTTTTTTTATTATTATTGTTATTAATAATAATACCGATATTGATTATTTACAGGGTATAGGAAAAACAAGTCTGCTGGAGTGCCTTAGACAAGAGTCTGCTATACAGCATCGAAGAAAACCTACCGAGGTATGTGTTATATGTGTAACACACTCACATTAAAAAATGCGAAAGTTTGTATGTATGAGAGTGTGTGTGTGTGTGTGTGTGTGTGTGTGTGCGCCCAAGAGCGCGGGATGTCATTAGATGATTTTCCCACCCGAAAAAAAAAAAACATACCTAATTATTTTTGTTTTATTTGTCTTATCTATCTCTGAGGTTTTTATTATTATTTATTTGTAATATTATTGGCCACACGGGATTTTTCATTAGAAATCCCGGAAAGATCAATATTAATATCAACATTTCGTTGCAAGTACATGAATAATTCTACCTAATTCCGACTTCTGGTAATAAGTGCTTAGTGAATAACTAGGAGTAATTGTGGCCCAGTGAAAACAGCCCCGATTTAACAGTTGTAGGTTGCGGGTTCAAACCCAACCAGACACATTACTTTGTGTAATTTATTTCATAACCACTGCTCTCAAAATGGTGAAGGAAAACATCGTGAGGAAACTGGCATGTCCTAGAACCAAAAATTTTAAGTGACATTCACCAATCCGCACTGGACCCGCGTGGTGGATTACGGCCCATTCCCTCTCCTAGAGAGGAGGCCTGAGTCCCAGCATTGGCAACATTATAAGTTTGATAATGCTATGTTATGCTAAAGTGGCCTGAAAACTATAAAACGTATGAAAAATATGAATAGAAAGCTAACATGAATATCCAATAGCTTTTTAACCCGTGCTTTATATGACGTTAAATCTAGATATTTTAAAAATACCACTCAAAAGCTATTATTTAACATAGATCTGCATTCTGGACGTTGCTGGGTAAAAGCTCCATACTAATTTGGGCATTGTTCTTTGGCATACTGGTAGACCATGCCCTGGAACAGAACATGGAATACTCTTTATCCCGGAAGAATGTGACTTTGAGATAATTTTCTATAATAGCGTTCAAAATCTATACATAAAATAAATCTGTAGAAGTTTTTATTTGTGCGCGCATCACGTAAAATGTACGAAATCGATGTAGATAACTTTTATATATTAAAATTGTGTGTAACTTGATATATTAGTTAGGCTTTGTTTCATCACAATCGGTTGACTATATCCAAAGATATACTACGTTCATTCATCAAGTTCGCTGGGTTAGCTAGTTATAAATAATTTTCTTCTCTTTCCCAGCATTGGGCAAAACGCATGGGCAACAAATCTTCCCGTCGTGGCAACGTGTCGACAGTGGGCGTGGACATCGGCACCTGGGTGTACGAGAAACATCGCTCCACGCGCGGACCCATCACTTTCCGGACCTGGGACTTCGGTGGGCAGCAAGAGTGAGTATCATAACATCGTCTGCTTGTCCTTGTTCCTATGACAGTGATTACAAAGAAGAGAGAAAGTGTGCGCTTTACGCACTTTAGGATCCACGTTTTGTTTTTGCACTGCCATCTTTAAAAAGCGTAAGTTCTTGATTTAAAGACAGTGGCGGAATTACAGGGTGACAAGGCTGGCAAAATGCCACGGGCCTAACAGGGCCCCAGGTCCGAGGCCGCGAGCTCAGAAGAAGTAACCTAACATTTTTTATAAAATTTAGTAAAAAATTATAAATTTTAAAAAGTTAGACACTAATAAAGACTTTAAATATGCCAGGGAAATTCTCAGATTTCGGTCCACCTTCACAGACGAAATAGAAAAGTCTTCGTATATTAGAGAACTTGCTGATTTATAAATGATAAATAATTTACGTCTGTACTTTGGTTTAAAAATATCTTTATTCCCATTAAGGGGATGCAACTCGACATACATTTTAACTGTTTTTCATACAACCGCTCTTACGCCATTATGACGTTATTACACATTTTTCAGAGAGCAGTGGTGGCCGAGTGGTATCGGCCCCGACTTACGAGTTGTAGGTCGCGGGTTCAAAC
This sequence comes from Mythimna impura, assembly GCA_905147345.3. Lineage (NCBI taxonomy): Eukaryota > Metazoa > Arthropoda > Insecta > Lepidoptera > Noctuidae > Mythimna > Mythimna impura. The sequence continues at coordinate 2,840,193 of LR990365.1, read as the reverse complement.
CCAGCCAGGCGCATTACTTTGTGTAATTTATTTCATCACCACTGCTCTCAAAACGGTGAAGGAAAACATCGTGAGGAAACCGGCATGTCCTAGAACCAAAAATTCGAAGACATGTGACATCCACCAACCCGCACTGGGCCCGCGTGGTGGATTACGGCCCATTCTCTCTGCTAGAGAGGAGGCCTGAGTCCCAGCAGTGGGAACATTATAAGGCTGATTATGCTTATTATACACATTTTTCATTAGATATTTAGCTTCTATTGAAAATTTATAATTTTTTGTAAAACTAATCCAGTAAAGATATCTGAATATCTGCTATTTTGCACGAACTTTGACACTTCATAATTTACAAAAAAAAAAAAAGTCAAAAAAGTATAACATTAGAAGCCTTGCAAATTTATTCAAGATTCTGAATGAAGACAATTTTTTTCAAAAACTTTTAAGGGTTTAAAAAAATAAAAAATGTTTTTTTTGTTTGCAAGGCTTCTAATGTTATACTTTTTATAAAATATTTGGAATTACCGAACGCTAACAGAGTTTTCAAGCGTTATCTGTCTTTTTTCGCGTTGCCTCTTCGTCAAACATCGCGTTGGATTGCATTAGATGAAGTAACAAGCTTTTAAACTATGCTCGATGGTGACAATAGGCGAGTGAAAAAGAACCCTCCTAATTAGTTTCGTCACCTTCCAGACACATCTGGCAACAGTACATGCACTGCACGCAGGTGCCCCATTAGGTGGCCTTCAGTCTTACTAGCAACAATGCTCAGAAGCAGAACCCTTGCTCAGATGCCTTTCATACGTGTATTCTTAGTTAATTCTTATTTTACAGGTACTACGCAACACATCAGTACTTTTTATCCAGAAGATCCCTGTACCTTGTCGTGTGGAAAGTCACTGATGGGAGAAAAGGACTTGCTGGAGCGCTGAACTGGCTCAGGTATAATATTGTATTCCAATAAACTGTAATAAGTCTTCATATTGTCTCTATAACAGTAAACGTATGTTATAAAGTACAAGCGACCCGCCCCGGCTTTGCACGGGTGCAATGCTGATTACTGACTAAATATACTACAGAATGTCTTTATATACAACATATAGGGTGAGTGGCAATTAGTGTACGATACTTAAACACGTGATTGTGCTCATGATAACCAACAACTTTTACTATGGGAACAAACCTGAAATCGCGAAAAAAAATCAGCTGTTCAGTACATTTATGTTTGCCTAATGTACTGAACAGCTGATATTTTTTTCGCGATTTCGGCTTTGCTCCCATAATAAAAATTGTTTGTTATCATGAGCACAATCACGTGTTTAAGTATCGTACACTAATTGCCAGTCACCCTATATAAAAAAAAAACACAAACACTACTAACACACACGAAAACATAATGCCAAATGTAATTTATAGAAGGGGGAATAAATGTGTGTGTGTTATTAGAGGGTCGATGATGTACCGAAAACTAATAATAAGATGGTAGATAATTCGGGCACCAGGTACATCAACCAAAAAAATCGGATCCACTACAATTCGGAGAGACTTGGCCTTTAATCTGCTAGCGGAGGGCAATATAGGAAAAAAAGATTCAAATTATAAGTCTAGCTTCAGTCTTTAATTTTTTCCGGCCCGCAGTTCATGACCAGGTTTAGAAACCAAGGAGATGTTTATAAAGTGACATGGTTTAGTGTATTAGATACTGATACTGTTGCATCTTTGAAGTTAATAGTGTGAAAAAATCGGATCCACTACAATTCGGAGAGTATCGGGCATTTAATCTTCTAGCGGAGGGCAATATAGGAAAATAGATTCAAAATATAAGTCTAGCTTCAGTCTTTAATTTTTTCCGACCCGCAGTTCATGACTAGGTTCAGACCAATGAGATATTTATAAAGTGACATGGTTTAGTGTATTAGATACTGTTGCATCTTTGAAGTAAAGTTAAAATAAAAATAATTAATGAATTAATCCTCATGGAGACTCCAGATGGGGCACTCTCAAGACCGGTCCAAAAGATTCCAAAATCGAAGAATACGAGAAATAATAAAAGAAAAACACAACAAAAACATAAACACATAATATACTTATAATTTGTTAGTTCTAAATTTGCGCCTTGTTCCGCCAAATAAAATGTTTTTATTTCTTTCTTTTTTTCTTTTCTTTTACACAGCTTTATTAAATGAACAGGTGTCTAATTGGATAAGGATTAATGCTGTATTGTTTAAAATCGCTTCGTAAATAAGCCATTATTCTCGTAAAAAGTAAAGGATAAAAATGGTTATTGTGGGTTATTATTTCTTTGTAGACCTTTTTAAGGTGTACAGTACTGTAATATTCGCTGAAGGTCATACAGGTTTACGCTCCGACCTCGACACACCCCGATGACGAAGTAGAGACCATGTATGAGGATGTATCCAGAGCCATACATGGTTATAAGACTCACTTCACCGTGGTCATGGGGGACTTTAATGCGAAACTGGGCAAACGAGACGGTGACGAGCTGCGAGTGGGGCAATTTGGATTTGGACGTAGGAACCATCGGGGACACCTACTGGCCAGCTTTATGGAGAGGGAGGGCCTCTACATGATGAACTCCTTCTTCAGAAAGCGTGAGCATAGGAAGTGGACCTGGCAAAGCCCTGATGGTGTAACAAAAAATGAGATTGACTTCGTCATGTCGACGAAGAAGCAAATATTCAATGATGTCTCTGTGATCAATGCGGTGAAAACCGGAAGTGATCACCGCATGGTAAGAGGCACATTGAATATCAATGTCGAGCTTGAAAGATCTCGACTGATGAAGTCTACGCTCCGTCCTGCACAGATCCAGATCCAAAACTCCGAGAGCTTTCAGCTCGAACTTCAAAATCGTTTCGAATACCTAGGAAGCTCTGTGGACGAATACAACGATGGGTTCGTGGAAACTGTCCATACGGTCGGGTCTAAATTCTATAAGACTCGTACAAATAAGAGCAAGAGGCTCACAGATCGAACTCTCCAGCTTATGAAGGAAAGGCGTGAGATGATTCTGCAGTCTTCAGACGATGCGTGCACATATCGGCTGCTCAATAAACGGATCTCTAAGTCCTTGAAACGCGATCTCCGTCACTTTAATACTGGAAAAATTAAAGACGCGATTGAGCGAAATAAGGGCTCTAAGGTGTTTGCAAGAGATCTGTCTATTGGGCAGAGCCAGCTCACGAAACTGAAGACCGAAGATGGCAGAGTCATATCCGCCAAATCGGAGCTTCTAGGAGAGATCGAGGTTTTTTATGGATAGTTATACACGTCAATCACAAAACCCACTACGAATCTAGCAAACGACCCAAGAGCTAGGTTGACCCGACACTATACCGAAGATATCCCGGACGTCAGCCTGTACGAGATTAGGATGGCTCTGAAGCAGCTTAATAACAACAAGGCACCGGGTGATGAACGGAATTACAGCCGAACTCCTGAAGGCGGGTGGTAAACCGATCCTTAAGGCCCTTCAGAAGCTGTTTGATTCCGTCATATTCGAGGGAACAACACCACAGGCATGGAGCGGAAGTGTGGTGATACTCTTCTTTAAGAAGGGCGACAAGGCCCCGCTCAAGAATTATAGGCCCATCTCACTTCTGAGCCATGTCTACAAGCTGTTTTCCAGAGTCATCACGAACCGTCTCGCGCGCAGGGTCGACGACTTCCAGCCTCCCGAACAAGCCGGATTCCGAAAAGGCTTTAGCACCATAGACCACATACACACGCTACGGCAGGTTATACAGAAGACTGAGGAGTATAATCAGCCTCTCTGCTTAGCGTTTGTGGACTACGATAAAAAAAAAAAAAAAACAAAAAAAAAAGCCTTTGATTCGATTGAAACTTGGGCTGTACTGCAGTCTCTCCAACGGTGCCAAATTGACTATCGGTATATCGAAGTGCTGAAGTGTTTGTACAAAAACGCCACTATGTCAGTCCGACTACAAGACCAGACCTCGAAACCTATCCTCTTGCAGCGGGGTGTGAGGCAGGGAGACGTTATTTCTCCGAAACTGTTCACGGCAGCAATGGAGGATGTCTTCAAGGTTTTGGAATGGAGAGGGCTAGGCATTAATGTCAATGGCGAGTACATCACTCATCTTCGGTTTGCCGACGACATAGTAGTCATGGCTGAGACTACGGAAGAGCTCAGCACAATGCTCAATGACCTCAGTAGAGCTTCCGAAAGAGTGGGTCTTAAAATGAACATGGACAAAACCAAAGTCATGGTAAATAACCATGTAGCACCCACTCCGATCAAGATCGGAGACTCTGCACTCGAAGTTGTAGACGATTACGTCTACCTTGGACAGACAGTCCAGTTGGGTAGATCTAATTTCGAGAAAGAGGTCAACCGTCGAATCCGACTCGGCTGGGCAGCGTTCGGGAAGCTGCGCGGTATCTTCTCATCCAATATACCACAGTGTCTCAAGACGAAAGTCTATGACCAGTGCGTGTTGCCAGTGATGACATATGGCTCCGAAACGTGGTCGCTTAAAATGGGCCTCATCAGGAGACTTAAAGTCACCCAAAGGGCAATGGAGAGGGCTATGCTCGGAGTTTCCTTGCGTGATCGAATCAGGAATGAGGATATCCGCAGGAGAACCAAGGTTGCCGACATAGCACGAAGAATCGCCAAACTAAAGTGGCAATGGGCAGGGCACATTGCTCGCAGAACAGATGGCCGTTGGGGCCAAAAGGTTCTGGAATGGCGACCACGTACCGGAAGACGTAGCGTTGGAAGGCCTCCTACAAGGTGGACCGATGACTTGGTAACGGTTGCGGGAGTCCGATGGATGCGAGACGCACAGGACCGTTCGTTGTGGCGACGCTTGGGGGAGGCCTATGTCCAGCAGTGGACGTCTTTCGGCTGAAATGATGATGATGATGATGAAAGTATTATTATAATGCGAGCAGTGGTGGCTGAGTGGTAACGGCCCCGACTTACGAGTTGTAGGTCGTGGGTTCAAACCCAGCCACGCGCATTACTTTGTATAATTTATTTCATCACCACTGCTCTCAAAACGGTGAAGGAAAACATCGTGAGGAAACCGGCATGTCCTAGAACCAAAAATTCGAAGACATGTGACATCCACCAACCCGCACTGGGCCCGCGTGGTGGATTACGGCCCATTCCCTCTCCTAGAGAGAGGAGGCCTGAGTCCCAGCAGTGGGAACATTATAAGGCCGACTATTATTATAGTTCACTAAGTATGTATATATATTATGTAGCAATTGTTCAGAAATAAAATTTATGTAGATTGATAGACTTGATCGCGTCAAATCTATGATAATACTAAATAAATCCATCAACTGCATGACTGTTTAAAGTGACTTTTTTCGAACAATTTAGTAAATTTTTTTGGTTACTTATGTGTAATATTTTAATCTGTATAAATAAAAATAAATAGCTGTTCGTTAGACTCGCTAAAACTCGAGAACGGCTGGACCAATTTGGCTAATTTTGGTCTTAAAATATTCGTGATAGTTCAGGGAAGGATTAAACGGTGAGAAAAAATAGAAAAATACACGAAAAAAAAATCCGAATACAACGCCATCTCTAATTAAAATGTCATTATAAAATGAATTATGCTGTTCTCGTAATGCCAGTAGATGGCGTTATCCTTACTATTAGGCGGTACGAAGTTCGCCGGATCAGCTAGTAAATAAACTTATTTTTTATTTATTTATTTATTTTTTACATTTTAGGAAAGCTTACAGACTAATAACAACAAAATAATTAAACACCTTGTTTTAGATCCATACAAGCGCGTGCCCCGGGCTCGCCTGTTATCATGGTTGCTACCCACTACGATCAAGTTGCCACTGTAAGTAGATCTGTATGTTTTTTTTTTAATAGGGATAGGCTCGCGCTTGACCACTATATCAGCTGATGGTAAACGATGATGGAGCACGCTTGCCTAGAAGTAATCTATGTACTCTCGACTTGAGAAGTACTCAGGTTGTAGCTATCAGGCAATGTTTATTTATTTTTATAGCATTAACAGTTTTTATTAGAAAGATTCTTTATTAACCTCTCAGGCACCAGTGTACAGTATTTACGATTATACCAATTAACTTAAACCTTATTACGTAAAAATAAGGTTTAAGTTAGTCGAATCTGCTAAAATTTTGACAGTCCCTTTGATCAGTGACCTACCATTAGAACGTCATTGTGCAGTCATTGCTTTTAATTTGTTACGAGACAGCTCAATATTGTCATTCTACCACAAGACCATTGACCGATCGACCATTATAAATTAGCAGATTACGAACTTTTAGCAAAATGACAATGGGATCATGTTGGATGAAAAATTTATAAAAATAGCAGACTTGGACCCCAGTGCATTTTGCCAGTGATGACATAGGGCTCCGAAACGTGGTCGCTCACAATGGGCCTCATCAGAAGACTTAAAGTCACCCAAAGGGCTGGAAAGCACTAGTTTATATCAATTTCAAAAATAACCTTCTTACTCAGTCACTTTATTTTGAACCTTATTTCAAAGTGCATAAGGTGACCTATTCCGTCATCTTTCAGGCTAATATTTGTCTTGTCTTCAGTGCAATCTACCTGAGAATGAGAGCCCTGAAGTCCTTCAGCGACTCATACGTTCTTCCATCATGGGGGCTCCTGATGCTGACAAGCTTGGTCTTCCTCGTGTCTTGGATTCTGTTGAGGTAAGCAAGAAAATGGTACTCGGCCTCAACACTAAATGTTGGCATGTGGCACGGGTTATCGAAATAAACTATACACTCTCACGCACACACTCACAGACACACCATGGAGTACTCACATAGATCACACAAGTGCATTCCTTTTTGTATTCATTTTTCGGTTTTCTGTCTTTAGATTTTAATAAATTCTTTCACTTAAAAAACTTTTTAGAAAAAAAAAATAACCGACTTCACTAAAACAAAAACACTAAAAGGATCAAAATAACTTTAATTTCGGATGTCGGTGTTTCTCGGTATTGTTTGTTTCTTATTTAACACCGACTTCCGAAATTAAAGTTATTTTGATCCTTTTAGTGTTTTTGTTTTAGTGAAGTCGGTTATTTTTTTTTTCTAAAAAGTTTTTATTTCACACTTTTTAGTTACGATACACTTATAAACAGAGTGCCTATTTCTCATGACAATTCCAATTATCCCAAAAACTGCTAGGTTACATTGTTTTATTATAAAGTTCCTGTGTCTACCTTCCTCCTTCCGGCTCCATCATCAGATCAGTTCGATAGTACCTTATAGCCAAAGAGCATCTCACGACAATTCTAATAAGCCCAAACACGGCTAGGATACATTGATTAATTACGGAGTTCCTGTGCCTACCTTCCGGCTCCATCATCAGATAAGTTCGATAGTACCTTATAGCCAAAGTGCATCTCATGACAATTCTAATAAGTCCAAACACGGCTAGGTTACATTGATTAATCACGGAGTTCCAGTGCCTACCTTCCGGCTCCATCATCATCATCAGATCACTTCGATGATACCATTTTCAACGTAACTATTCCGAATCATTCATTTATTTGTATTGTCATAGTCGCTTAACTATATCTTCAATGTGATATCTATTTGAGTATGAAGTTCCGTTGACCATTTCTGGTCTTCTTCATCAGTTCCACTTCATCAAATGTTACTTTTTGACTGTAAGTGCTTAAGTTCTTGATGAAAATACTAAAATTACCATAGGGTTGCCTATAATTTTTGAGGAGTTCCCTCGATTCCTCATGGAATCCATCATCAGAACTGGATTTTGAAAAAAATGGGACCAATCTGGAAGCATATCTTATAAAGAGAAAAAAAAATTTTGCAAATCGGTCCATAAACGACGGAGTTCTGAGGTAACAAACATAAAAAAATAAAAAATAAATGATGAAAAAAAAAAAAAAAAAAAAAAATACAACCGAATTGATAACCTCCTCCTTTTTTTTGAAGTCGGTTAAAAATTACACAAGGTGGTGTTTTGGATCTGCTCAAAATTTTAGGAGGTTGTTATCAAACTTGTAAGTAACGCATGATACTAAAAAAGTTCTGAGTATACATGTAGATGGATGGAGAGGGAGAGGAAGGCTAAAGCAAAGATGGGCGGTGTGAGGAGTGATATGAAAGAAAAGGAAGTTAGTGATGACAGGACAGAATGGAAGAAAAAACCGTGTTGCGCCGACCCCAAGTAATATGGGAGAAGGGCAGGAAGAAGAAGAGTTATAAAAGTTGTAAATAATCATATAAAATACGATACCGGGTCAATATTCAATACTTGGTATTTTAGTTGTTTTTAGGGTTCCGTACTTCAAAAGGAAAAACGGAACCCTTATTGAATCACTTTGTTCGTCTGTCTGTCTGTCTGTCAAGACCCTTTATCTCGGGAACGCGTGCAGGTATCGAGTTGAAGTTAAAATCATTTACTCAGGTCTCGGTCCCTTGAAGCTGTGAAAAAGTCAAATTTCCAAGTTAACTAAAAAAGAAGATACGGCCGTTTATGTCGCAAAATAAGTATATTTCGACACTCTCAAGGTAATCAAAATTCATAGAGTACTTCCTTTTGACCTAGAACCTTGAAATTTGGCATAAAGCAAGGTCTCATAGCACAAGTATAGGAAAAATCTGAAAACTGTAATTTTGACGTTACATTACTAAAAAAAATTTTTTTGCGATTCGGAAAAATCTTCGTAACTAAAATTCGGGAATTAACTGTTTTCACAGGTAAGTTTGTGCGGAACTCTCAGCGAGTCCGACTCGCACTTGCCCGGTTTTTTTTTTTGCATTGAACAAATATTTGTATGGACTACATATAGGTAACTGTTCCGAGTCTGGGTGTCTTGTCTGTGTGAGTATACACAAGACACATTTCTTTTTTTTTTTTTTTTTTTGTTTATTTTTTTTTTGTTACAGCAAAATAGCCATTAATACTAAACTAATTTAATCCTTTCACTCTGTCTTCTCACAGAATCGCAAACTTTCTAATAATATTGTCTTCCATTCATCAGCAAACAAATCCAATCCAGGGTTGGTCTCCACGAGCGCGTTGAACTTAAACCACATAAAACACATTTGTGAACGCACCCACGATACTGAAGTACATCCTAGTGTGGGTCCAGAATTATATTTAAGAAGAATATGTAATAATATGTTCCAGGTCTCCTGCAATACGAGGCATAATATCAGGCTGTTAGCTGACATCATATACTCAGTAGCCTTCAGTGTCAAACCACCAGGTATGATTCATGTTTTTTAACACGCTTTTATTAGCTTCACTTATAACTAACTATTTATGTAAGAAAATCTTGGAATCTTAATTTGACCCACTTCCCGGAAAGAAAGCGTGGAGCGTTTATGTAATCTTTACTCTTTTTGGACAAAACGCTCCACGCTTTCTTTCATAATAAATCATAGTAAATATTCAATAAAGATGATTACCTACTTATAACCATTTCGCATAGGTAATTATTTATCGTTCATCATGAACTGAAATTGTTTATGTTTACCTCGTATCTAATGAAGATTTGGCAAAGGGAAAACTCTTGAGTCATCAAACTAAATGTCCGAATTATTTTGTAATTTTTAGTGCGTGCTAAAAGCGTGTTTTTTAGTTTTTTAAACTATTATTTTTATTTTATAATTGATGGGCTCGCGTTTGAGGTCTATCTACACTACTTCTAGGCAAGCGTGCTCCATCGTCGACCACATCATAGCTTATCATCACGTGAGATAGTGGTCAAGCGCGAACCTATCAATAATTTAAAGAATGAGACTCCCGTTTTTTAGGGTTCCATACTCAAAAGGTAATCTCTCTGTCTGTCACTAGACTGTATCTCATAAACTGTTATAGCTAGACAGTTGAAATTTTCACAGATGGTGTATTTCTGATGCCGCTTCAACTTAGATATTTGTTGTGCATTTGTTTCAGTTATTCTCATAAATAAAATTTCTTAGAAATATGTTTTAGGTTTGCTGTAAGAAAACCGAACTGTGGGTTAAGCTCACCTTTGTACATCAGCTGTCCAATTTTTCAAATAATTTGTTATTTTTAAATGTTCAATTGAGAGCAGTGGTGGCCGAGTGGTAATGGCCCTGACTTACGGAGTTGTAGGTCGCGGGTTCAAACCCAGCCAGGCGCATTACTTTGTGTAATTTATTTCATCACCACTGCTCTCAAAACGGTGAAGGAAAACATCGTGAGGAAACCAGCATGTCCTAGAACCAAAAATTCGAAGACATGTGACATCCACCAACCCGCACTTGGCCCGCGTGGTGGATTACGGCCCATTCCCTCTCCTAGAGAGGAGGCCTGAGTCCCAACAGTGGGAACATTATAAGGCCGACTATGCTAAATGTACAATAAAGAATATAATAATAAGAAATAAATATTTAAGTGGGGCTCCCATACAACAAACGTGATTTTTTTGTTACGGACGGTACGGAACCCTTCTTGTGCGACTCTGACTCGCACTTGGTTGGTTTTTCTTTTATTATTGATGGATTCGCGACTCGCGCTTGACTGCTATCTCACCTGATGGTAAGCGATGATGTGACTGACGATGGAGCACGCTTGCCTAGAAGTAACCTATTCACTCGTACAGCCAAGGAGTGGAATTCCCTGCCCGAGTCTGTGTGCGTTTCCTGAGAGCAACAAAGTACAAAGTACGTGGAACACATCATCGCTTACCATTAGGTCAGATAGTGGTCAAACGCGAGCCTTACAGTCATTAAAACAATAACTTTTATTTATCGGTGGGAAAATCATCCAATGACGTTACGCGCTCTTGGGCGGAGCGAGAGGGTGTGTCAGACTTTTACTGACTAAAAACCCCACTCCTGTTCCTTCGTTGCCTCTCATACCAGGGCCGAGTCTTCCTTTCAGAAGCAGACCCTTGGCCCCAGTAGGCTTCGACCCTGCTGGGCTCCTACAGTTGCTGACATCTCCTTGAGATCTCGGTCCGGACGGTTACTGAACGATCGGGCGGCGAGCTACCCATTGCTCGCCGTCCGTAAGCCCGCGCCTACGGTGGGCGGAAATCGGGATCGGGATCCCGGCGGCTGGGGCGTGAGGGCCGCTCCCTCGCGCGTGCACGTGCGGCCTCCTCCTTTGCTAGCATTACTGCTTCGCAGGAGGCGAACGCCTGCCACTCCTCCTCGGTCTGGGGCGCGAGAGATCGCCGCCGCCTCACGCCCCCACGAGGTCACGGCGGTGCTCTACCCAAGCGGGGCACACCTCTACCGTGTGCTCCACCGTGTCCTCCGGGCGGTCCACACAGTGGATTAAATACTAAATAAACAAGTATGAACAATGTATGTATTTCTGCAGGAAGTAAAGAACCCCTACTGGAACAGCGCATCCCAGCGACGTACCTCGCTCTGGAAGAGTGCATCATGTCGCTAGCGGCTGATCTGAGGGAACCGGTGTTGAGACACGACGAGTATAAGAAACTGGTAAGTCACTGAGTTCATAGGAATACACGCGTGGAGGTATCGAGTTGAAATTAAAACCATATACTCAGGTCTGCGGTCCCTTGAAGCTGTGAAAAAATCAAACTTCTGAGTTAACGAAAAAAAAAGATATGGCCGTTTATGTCGCAAAAATCTTGTATTTCGACACTCTCAAGGGAATCAAAATTCATGGTACTTCCGTTCCGAAACATACTCGTATGTTCTCATAGCAAATGTATAGGAAAAATTCTGAAAACTGTAAATTTGTAGTTAAGTCACAAAAAAAAAATGTTGCGTTGCGGAAAAATCTTCGTTACTCAATTCGGGAAATGAAATGTTTTCATTGGTAAGTTCGTACGGAACCCTCAGTGCGCGAGTCCAACTCGCACTTGCCTGGTTTCTTTTCTGTTGCCGCACAGATAAAATGAATAATAAGATAAAGCGATACCATGTTTCATTTTGAAGTACAATGTCAAACTGTGGAGTAATACCCCCCGAAATTTGTATAGAAAAAATATCGAGTATTGTGACCTTAAGGTGGAAGTGCTCGGGTAGCCCGCAAAATGCCAATGCAAACTATTGGCATGTTTTAATTTTTTTTTTGCCAGAAATGAAACCTAAGTTATATGTTAGAGGCCTATACGAGGAATCAAGAGCAAAAAGAACTACGTCTTTAAACCGCAACCGAATGAAGATACGTATAGAAGCGTTGCTAGTATATTTTGGTCAGGCGTTACCTATTTTCGTTATATTATAATGATATGGAAATATAGTGCGTAATATTTTGAGGTTTCCATTGATAAAATTTGGTTTCACTTTTGGCGAAAAGAAAAAATATTACATGCCAGCAATATATGGGAAAATTTTCATTCCCCTTTAAATTATCTTAGGTTTTAGTCATATCCCCATCCTCCTAGAAATGCCTCTGATGCCAACAAAATAATTGATTTATGGGATTCCACAGGTGACACAGTACATGCAACAGAAGAACCACCGCATGTTCCGAGACGCTGCTGAGCTTCATCAAGCGACCATGTTCTTACATGAAAACGGTGAGACCATTTGACCACCTTCTTTATTATATTTTCTGCGAGCTCGACACGAGCACACTTTCCTAGAAGTAACCTATTCACTCTTGACTGAAATAAATAAAATAAAAATAATATAAATTTACTAGCTTTTGTCCGCGGCTTCGCTCCCGTCACCTCTACCCAACTCTACCCTGCCCTACTCTACCCTAATCTACCCTACTCTACCCTACCTACCCTACGATGTGATAAATGAAGAACCGCTCGACCGATTTTGTGCAAACTTCACATAAACCATCTACTAAATAGTCCGAACAAAGCCTAAACATTTGGTTTGGATAGGTGAGCCCGTTCTCGAGTTATAAAATTACAACGAAAAGTGGCATTGATATTTATATATAAATTTATTTCAGACTAATTTCAATGTCCGTCCATATTATGTTAGTGACTAAAACTTAAAACGTTAAAACGTTACGTTAGTATAATATTCAAATGCTTTTAATTAGTCAATTAGTAGGTACACAAAAAATAAATTAAAATAAATCATTTCAAAAACACAATAATCATAATATTTGTCAAACATAATACAAAAAAGAAATAGTTTATAAAACATGCAGTTTTATAAACCGATCCCATACTGGTGACTCTGGGCTTTCAGCGATCATCTTTAGTATTCTGTTACCACTGCCCCTAATTCGACGCATGAGTGAGGCTGACTTTTTACGTATTATTGCATAAAAGTCATCCACACCCGCGTCCGCAAACAAAGACCCCCTAGGTTGTAGGTATCAGGCAACACATACTCCGGCTTTTAGAAAACCTCATGGGTGCTCATGCTCATTTGACGACTCGAAAAAGGGGCGAAGTGTGAGAAGAGAAATGCACAGTGATCGACCGATAAATAAATAAATGTCCTACTTCATACTGTGTACTTAATTACTATAATGTTTGATAAAAATATAAAATAAAACCATTATCTATATATATAGGGTGACTGGTAATTAGTGTACGATACTTAAACACATGATTGTGCTCATAATAACAAACAACTTTTACTATGGGAGCAAAGCCGAAATAGCGAAACAAATATCAGCTGTTCAGTACATTAGGCAAACATAAATGTAATGAACAGCTGATTTTTTTTTCGCAATTTCAAGTTTGTTCCCATAGTAAAAGTTGTTGGTTATCATGAGCACAATCACGTGTTTAAGTATCGTACACTAATTACCAGTCACCCTATATATGCTAAAATTATACACTAATAAATACTAAGAAAAATATCAAATCATTAAGAGAATATTATTATTATTTATTTCTTGATGTCTATTCTCAGGGGTGCTCGGCACCCACTGTTTATTTCTCATGGGTGCTTTAGCCCCCGAGCACCCACGGAGTCGGCGCCCCTGCTCCGGCAGGGAATTCCACTCCTTACTCTTGTATCCTATCGTTTTGTTCTAGGTGTACTCCTACACTATGATGACGCCACACTCAAGGAGTTGTACTTCTTAAAACCGCAGTGGCTGTGTGACGTGCTGGCGCATGTTGTGACCGTCAGAGAAATTAATCCTTTTGCTAATAATGGTGAGTTTTAATAACTACAACAACAACACAATAAAAAGAACAAACAAGTTTTAAGAGCGCCCAATTCGAAATACATTTCCATACAACCGCTCTTACGTGATTACGACGTTATCACACATATTTGTCTAGATATTTTGGAAACACTGATATCTTGTGAATATTATCTAGGTTATTGGAATCAAAAAATGAATATGTGTAAAGCTTTTGAAAATTTGCTATTTCGCGTGAACTTTCGCCTAGCTAGCATTACTGCTTCGCACTTGGAGGCGACCGCCTGCCACTCCTCCATGGCCTGTACGCGCAGCCCGGCGCTAGAGAACGACGACAGATCGCTGCCGCCTCACGCCCCCACGAGGACACGGCGGTGCTCTGCCCAGGTGGGGCACACTTCTACCGTATGCTCCACCGTGTCCTCCGGGCGGTCCACACAATGGTCACACCCGGGCGTTTCTTCCGCACGAATCCGGTGCAGGAATCTCCTGAAGTGACACCCGGTCGTTTCTTCCGCACGAATCCGGTGCAGGAATCTCCTGAAGTGACACCCGGTCGTTTCTTCCGCACGAATCCGGTGCAGGAATCTCCTGAAGTGACACCCGGTCGTTTCTTCCGCACGAATCCGGTGCAGGAATCTCCTGAAGTGACACCCGGTCGTTTCTTCCGCACGAATCCGGTGCAGGAATCTCCTGAAGTGACACCCGGTCGTTCCTTCCGCACGAATCCGGTGCAGGAATCTCCTGAACTGACTCTATAATGCTTACGGATCGTAACTACAAATTTACCGAAAACCTAGTGTAAATCTAGATTTTTTTGTTATCTCAGGAATAATGAAAATCGAGGATCTAGCACACGTGTTCAAGGCATCACCCATGTTAGCGCGAGGAGACGAGGCCAGCTCTCTTGGCGTGTCTCTCCTGAACAAATTCGAGCTGGCGCTGTGCTGGGACTCGCGTCTGCTGCTCGTACCGCCGCTCCTGCCTCGGAGCCCGCCGGCCACCCATCAGGTATGATTATCCATCCATTTCTTGACATTGGGAAGAGACTTTCTTTCCCAAAGTGTTTTGGGAACACATTCATAATGCGTACAGCTAAGGAGTGGAATTCCCTGCCGGAGTCTGTGTTTCCTGATAGCTACAACCTAGGGCTCTTTAAGTCAAGAGTGAATAGGTTACTTCTAGACAAACGTGCTCCTTCGTCGGCCACATCATCACTTACCATCAGGTGAGATAGTGGTCAAACGCGAACCTATCTACACTAATATTATAAAGATGTAAAGTTTGTTTTTTTTTTTGTTTGTACGAGGTAATCTCTGAAAGTACTGGTCCGATTGCTAAAATTTTTGCACCGATAGAAAGCTGCTTTATTTCTGAGTGACACAGGCCATATTTTATGAACGCGGGCGAAGCCGCGGGCAAAAGCTAGTGTATAATAAAAAAAAGAGTTACTGCAGCCTTCGCAAAAAAGGGCAACTTCGCATTTGAAATCAAGTTCTTAATCAACTTCAGTTTTTGTAAATACTCTAATATCTAGTTATGTTTCGGCGATCGGAAATTACGTTAAAAAAAATATTTATTTATTATTACAAAAATTTAATTATAAAAATACAGGATATTACTACGATGGCGGATACAAGACTGAATATAATGCAATAAAAACAAATATGTCCAATTTCAAAGTAAATGCATAGTTGCAATTACGACGCATGCGGAGACTGCGAACTCAGCGTAAACGTGTCAGTTATGATGAGTTAACTATCTTCATTAATATCTTTGTCATATTTAAAAGTATGTTTATGGCAGTGACGCAATCGTTGGTGGTTTTTTTTTTTCGGTGGGAGAATCATCTTATGACATCCCCCGCTCTTGGGCGGAGCGAGAGATAGTGTCAGACTTTTACTGACTAAAAACCCACTCCTGTTTCTTCGTTGCCTTTCGTACCAGGGCCGAGTCTTCCTTTCAGAATCAGACCCTTGGCCCCAGTAGGCGTCGATCTTGCTGGGCCCCTACAGTTGCTGACATCTCCTTGGGGCGCGCGTGGAACAGTACGCGCCGACGACGACTTGGGCTCGGCCCGGACGGTTACCGGACGGTCGGACGGCGAGCTACCCATTGCATTGCGTTGGAGAAGTCATTGAATGATTTCCCATCTTAAAAAAAGACCAAACTATAAACTAGTGCTTGACTGCGATTCCATCATCATCATCAACATCGATGGTAAGCAGTGATGCAATCGTTGGTGGTGAGACGCACTATTTTATTAAGAGCATATTCACTCTACCCTTGAAGACGCCCAAATTATAATATAATATTCCACAACTATCACACAACGCCGTCTAGTCTCAAGCTAAGCAGAGCTTGTGTTATGAGTACTAGACAACTGATAAACATACTTATATATTTCTAAATACATACATATTATATGATAAATTACACCCAGACACAGAACAAATGATCATGCTCATCACACAAACATTTATCCTGGGTGGGAATCGAACCCACGACCTCCGGCGTTGCAGTCAGGGCCACTAACCACTAGACCAACAGGCCAGTCAAATCATCAAAAATCATTATATTGCTTGTTAGTCTGAATTCTTGGTTTCCTTCCAGCTGCCCGTCCGCTCCCGCTCCTGGTGCAGCTCCAACCGCGGCACTCCGCGCCGCACGTGGCCGGCGCAGTTCACTCCAGTAGCTGAAACTAGAGGCACAGAATCTCCTACACTCATACGTAAGTTACTGTCATAACTTAAGTGGCAGTGGGCAGGGCACATTGCTCGCAGAACAGATGGTCGATGGGGACGAAAGGTTCTGGTGTGGCGACCACGTACCGGAAGACGCAGCGTTGGAAGGCCTCCCACAAGGTGGACCGATGACCTGGTGAGGGTTGCGGGAATCCGATGGATGCGAGACGCACAGGACCGGTCAGTGGTGACATTTGGGGGAGGCCTATGTCCAACAGTGGACGTCTTTCGGCTGAAATGATGATGATGATACAACGGCGCCCCCCGCCGCCCCCTCTAGATAATTAGACCGATAGAAAACCATTTATAGTCACATTCGTAAATCACTATTATTATTTTTTTAGTTTATTTAAATTGTTCTCATAAAATAGACGCGACAAAAATATTATATATTTGCAATACAAAAACTTTTTACAAAAAAAAAAAATAATAACCGGCTTTACTGTTTTTTATTTCACACTTTTTAGTTGCGATACACTTATAAACAGAGTGCCTATTTCTCATGACAATTCCAATTAACCCAAACACTGCTAGGTTACATTGTTTTATTATGAAGTTCCTGTGTCTACCTTCCATCTTCCAGCTTCATCATCAGATCAGTTCGATAGTATGTAGTATAGTCAGTCCTTATAGCCAAAGTGCATCTCATGACAATCCTAATAAGCCCAAACATGGCTATGATACATTGATTACGGAGTTCCGGCTCCATCATCATCATCAGACCACTTCGATGATACCATTTTCAACATAACTATTCAGAACCATTCATTTATTTGTATTTTGATAGTCGCTTAACTATCTTCATTGTGATATCTATGTGAGTATGAAGTTCCGTTGACCATTTCTGGTCCTCTTCATCAGTTCCACTTCATCAAATGTACGTAACATTTGATGAAGTGGAACTGATGAAGAATTGACTGTAAATGCTTAAGTTCTCGATGAAAATACCAAAATCACTAAATGGTTGCCTATAATATTTGAGGAGTTCCCTCGATTCCTCATGAATTCCATCATCAAAACTGGATTTTGAAAAAAATGGGACCCATCGGAAAGTTAGGGGAAAAAAATTGACGAACAATACCAAAGAAAGGACATTTGGGTAGTCCGCAAAAAGTACTCAAAACTGCCAGATAATATGTTAAAATTAAAGGAAAAAGTAATCCACATAGTCCCGACATTCACAATAATTGTCTGTTCGTCTTCAACAGAAGACTGCCACAAGCTGGTGGTGTCAGGGCGGGGAGGTCGTCCACTGCGGCGTCTGCTGCTGTTGTCGTACGTGCCGTGCGGGTTCTGGCCGCGGCTGTGTGCCAGGCTGCTGGCTGATCAGCAGCTCGCTGAGGCACCGTACTCTTTGTATAAGTTACCACCAGAGGTGAGGTTTTTAATTCTTTATTGTACACAAAAACATAGTACACGGTAATACAGACTGTTAATGTACAGTCAGGGGTCAAAAGTGCAGTTGCGCTCTACTAATGCTAAAGTGACTAACATTTCTTTATATAAGGTGACTGGTAATAAGTGACCGATACTTAAACACATGATTGTACTCATGATTACAAACAACTTTCTCAAAGAAACTTTTTTTATATTCTCATTAGTTTTATCACAATAATAAAACAGCTGTTTAAATACGCGCGCGCGCCTGCGACCGGCGATCGCTCAGCTGTTAGCCGCGTGACACCTAATCAGTGAATGAAAGTGAAAACCTACAAGCTAGTGAGTATATAAAAAAAGTTTCTTTGGGAAAGTTGTTTGTAATCATGAGTACAATCACGTGTTTAAGAATCGGTCACTAATTTTATTAATCACCCTATAGAAGAATGTCAATGGTTCATGAATTATTTAATTTGTAGCGTAGCATCTAAAGTATTGAATAAACGACTTATGGATCATTGAACATCTACTATACAGAAATTTTAGGCACTTTAGCATTGGTAAAGTGCAACTGCTCTTTTGACCCCTGACTGTAACAAAGGCGAGCTTAACTCAGCAATGAGTTTTCTCCACAGAAATCGTAATAATAAGGCAATAGAAATGCTATCTAGTGTCTTTTAATACTGGGACGCGTCTCGCCTGGTCGCAGAGCTACCAACACATCGACAAACAATAAATACACACTATCGCCTACACATGCATTTTGCATCCACTGTAGGCGCGGGCTTGCGGACTTACAAAATAAACACAGACAAGTACCCAATTATTCGGACGGTGAGCAATGGGTGGCTCGCCGTCCGATCGTCCGGTAACCGTCCGGACCGAGCCCAAGTCGTCGACGGCGCGTAGTGTTCCACGCGCGCCTCAAGGAGATGTCAGCAACCGTAGGGGCCCAGCAGGGTCGAAACCTACTGGGGCCATGGGTGATGCGAAAGAGATACCCGGGGCCCTGGAAAAAAAAAATGGCAAAGAAGGAACAGGAGTGGGTTTTTAGTCAGTAAAAGTCTGACACTATCTCCCGCTCCGCCCAAGAGCGGGGGATGTCATTAGATGATTTTCCCACCCGAAAAAAAAAAAAAATGCAGTTTGCATTGTAGCAACAAAAATTAAACTTTTAGCGATGACATTACGCAATAGTTTCTAAAACACATGGTCTCAGGAGGCGCGGCCCCTGTAACCAATAATAAACGTGTGCGAAAAGCAGAGAATGATATCGCGCGCTCACTCACACTTAGCGCACTTGTGTTCTACGAGACACATGCGCGGCGACAAGGTCACGCGTCTTTGCGACTTCTATTGCCTTATTATTAAGATTTCTGTGGTTTTCTCCCTGCAAACCTTTGAGTTACAAAGAGAGAACATATTCGAGGGTAGAATTAGGAGGGTAGGGATTTTTATATTTTCTTGAAACAGCTTCTGTGTGTTCTATTTTTTTTTTTGACTTCTTGCAGAAAGATAAAATAGTATATTTTGATACAAGTGAAGAAATATCATCATAAAACACAGAAATGCCATATATTACATAAATACACCACTAATTTTTAATTAGTACAAAAACTTAAAGGGCTTATTAGAAAAGGTCTTGTATTATTTAAGTAAAGTCTCAATAAATAATATTTATAAACAGCAAAGTTAATTAGCGTTTGTTTATATCCCAAAATGTCACTCAATTTATGGAAATATTGTACAGGCTATTGATTATAAATGAATGGCGATCACAATGAAAAAACACTGCGCGTAGTACTTTCTACTAGCAATTGTTATGAATGATTGATTCAATTATGAATTTACCGATGAGGATCAGTCATGATTTTTGTGGAGAATGCAGACTTATAGCGTCAAAAAACCAGTAAAAACTGAAGAAATTATTTAAATCGGACCAAAAATTACGAATATACAGCAATTTTACTGTACCTATTAGTTCCAGAAACGCGCCCGAGAATGAAGCGACTCGCTGTGACGTGAACTGTCATGATCGGTCTCCACCGGCGAATGAATACGATCAAGCCGTTCGTCGCACGGATCATGACAGATGACGTCATCGTAAACAGTCCAGCGAGAGCGCGCGTTTCCAAGTAGCCTTTTAGAAAAACTGTAATAAATCCACCATTTCTTGACGGATTTTAATAATTTAAAAATTTAAACGCTCGATGATGTATTTAGTAAAAATCGGATTTGCTATTATGTGATTGATCCTCATTATTACAAATTTTCGTGGACAATTTTGGGATTTCGTTTTTTTTCTTTTTTACTTTTGACTACACAAATATGATCAGTATCGTGTACGGATAGAGCTCTATTTCTTTTTGTTCTAATTAAAAAATAGTGATGTATAGCATTGCTTGGTTATTAGCAAAACTAACATGTTAAACAAAGAATAACTTTGAAGGGACTAAGATTTAGAACTTGGTGCCATAGTAACTTTAGTTCAGCTGAAAATTACCTCATCATCATCTTCCTGCCCATGTCCCGTATTATTTGAGGTCGGCGCAACACGTTTTTTTTCTTCCATTCTGCCCTGTCACTCGTCATGCTATCACTAAGTTCCTTTTCTTTCATATCACTCTTCACACAATCCATCCATCTTTTCTTTGGTCTCCCTCTCCCTCTCCATCCATCCACATGTAAACTCATAACTCTTTTAGTAACATGCGTTTCATCCCTCCTCTTCACATGACCATACCAAGACAAACGATTCCCCTTCAACTTTTCAGTCACTGGCGCCACTTTCAAACTTCCCCTAATATACTCATTTCTCACTTTATCCATTCTCGTCAAACCACACATCCATCTTAACATTCTCATCTCCGTACCGTGCAATCTTTTTTCATCTGTCTTTTTTACAGCATTCTGATCCATACAGTATGACAGGCCTTATCACGGACTTGTAGATTTTACCCTTCAACTTGAAGCAGTAGCAACAGCTGAAAATTACCTATCCAACAATATAACACACATATCTATTTCTAATAGCTGTGTGTGTTATATGTTGTGGTGTGGTGGTGGCCCCAGATTTCATAGAATCCCGGCATCATTCTATACTGTATTTTTTGTCGCAGATGGAAGTAGACGAAACAATATCCAAAGCCCTGGAACTGTCGTGGGGTTGGAAGCTATGGCGCAGCGGAGCCCTAGTGTGCAGCGGAGCGCTGACTATGTTAGCGCTGAGAGAGCTACCACCGCGCAGGGATGCTCTCCTGCCTGCGACTGATGATGACCAGCCTGATGACCACTACCATCATATTAGGTGAGATTTTAGAAGAAACCTCCCCTTCTGTTCAGAACATGTTTTGCCGCCCAATGGTTATTATCACGTGCTAAGTAAACAGACTTCTTTTTAGGGTTCCGTAGCCAAATGGCAAAAAACGGAACCCTTATGGATTCGTCATGTCTGTCTGTCTGTCCGTATGTCACAGCCACTTTTTTCCGAAACTATAAGAACTATACTGTTGAAATTGGTAAGTAGATGTATTCTGTGAACCACATTAAGATTTTCACACAAAAATAAAAAATAAAAACTATAAATTTTGGGGGTTCCCCATAGTTAGAACTGAAACTCTAAAAATTTTTACCCATACGTGTGGGGTATCTATGGATAGGTCTTCAAAAATGATATTGAGGTTTCTAATATCAATTTTTTCTAAACTGAATAGTTTGCACGAGAGACACTTCCAAAGTGGTAAAATGTGTACCCCCCCCCCCCCGTAGCTTCTAAAATAAGAGAATGACAAAACTAAAAAAAAAATTTGATGTACATTACCATGCAAACTTCCGCCGAAAATTGGTTTGAACGAGATCTAGTTAGTAGTTTTTTATTTAATACCTACGTCATAAATCGTAAACCGCAATTTACTTTTCAAGTTTGTACGGAACCCTCAGTGCGCGAGTCCGACTCGCACTTGCCCAGTTTTTAATCCTTTAACCGCCTACGTCGAAAATATCCGACAAACACTCTCACGTTTACTCCACCAGGGTCACACATCCACGACCAAATACTCCATCTCGTCAGCTCTTCTGTCACCTATGGGGATTGAAGAGCTAAACGAGATGGAGTACTCAGTCGCGTACACACGACCCTGGCGAATAGGACACGAAAACACTCGTCCGACCAATCAACTCGTAATTCGGGACCGTTACCACTCGGCCACCACTGCTCTATGATAGGTAACTAAGTTTAAAAAACTCAAAGTTCTTCCATTTGCTTCAGATTCAGAGTACGCCAAGAAGGTGCATGGTGCGAGCTGGACGTCCAGTCTTCAGCTTGTGTGGAGATACTCCTTCCAGCACAAGTCTGTATCATCAGAAGAGACGATGGACTACCAATAGCTGGGTATCAGGTAAGTTATTTTATTTTTTTATTTGTTATAAACCAGTGCTTGACTGCGATCCCACCTGATGATAAGCAGTGATGCAATCATTGATGGTGAGGCGCACTAGTTTATTAAGAGCCTATTCACTCTAGCCTTGAAGGCACCTAAATTATAGTTGGATGGGAAGACCGCAGCAGGCAAACTGTTCCAGTCCTTCGATGTACGCGGTATAAACGACGAAGCGAAACACTTAGTCCGGACCGTTGAAGTTTCAACATCGTAAGGGTGGATACTCGCCGTACGTCGGGTTTTCCGGAGATGGCGGAATCAAGTCATGCAATTCCCGCGCACACTCTTCACAACGCAACCTGTAGGATACCGACAGGCTGGCTACCCTGCGCCAGGCTCGAGGCGAGGGAGATTGGACTTAACCAAATCTGGATCCCCAATTAGCCTCTTCGCACGCCTTTCCACTGAGTCCAAAGCTGCTAGACGAGACGAGAGCTGTTATAAGTCTTTATGTGGCCATTGATCGCGGTGGTCATTGAACGACACTGCAACGACTCACCCACGTAGTTAGGCGCCAGAAGGTCTGACCATCAGTCTATTGAAGGAGTATCATGTTGGCCAGTAACTGGGTTGTCGAGGAGTTGAGTTAGTTGCATAGTAAATAAATGGTTAATATTAGTATTGCAACAGAACTCTGCTTCCGCTTCCGCAGAAGTTCCGTAAACTTTTTCACTTCCGTTTCCGCTTCTGCTTCCGCAAAATTTATAACAGAACTCTAAACGGAAGAATACAGCGAGGAGCGCGGGGGTGGACGACTGGACACATCGGAAGAGGCGCGGGGGGGGACGGTACACAAACGTCATCACCTTCTGTTGTTTCAAAAAAATAAAATTGTGCTTTTTCCTCATAGTATTAACACTTCCGTTTCCGCTTCCACATCCGCAAAGATCACTTCCGTTAAGACACTTCCATTGCATTACTTGTTCATATTGATGAGTACAATGTTCCCTTTTATGGAAAGTTCATTTATCGTTTCAACGTTTTCTAACTGTTCAATTCTAATAAATTTAATAAGATTATTTTTCAACACACATGCCTGGCAGGCATGTTGAATGTGAAGAAGAGGTACGAAACGCATGTTACTAAAAGAGTTATGAGTATACATGTGGATGGATGGAGAGGGAGAGGGAGGTCAAAGAAAAGATGGATGGATTGTGTGAGGAGTGATATGAAAGAAAAGGAAGTTAGTGATAGCGTAACGGGTGACAGGACAGAATGGAAGAAAAAACGTGTTGCGCCGACCTTCGAACGATGATGACGCATGCATGGCAGGTATCGGGCCTAGCGGACCCTCTCTATCAAGCAGACATCTCTTTGAGGCACTACTACTGTACATTATCTTCTTGCACGCGCGAGGGAGCGGCCCTCACGCCCGAGCCGCCGGGATCCTGATCCCGATTTTCCGGCCACCGTAGGCGCGGGCTTGCGGACGGCGAGCTGTCCGATCGTCAGGTAACCGTCCGGACGGATCCCAAATCGTCAACGCGCGCCTCAAGGAGATGTCAGCAAACCGTAGGGGCCCAACAGGGTCGAAGCCTACTGGGGCCAAGGGTCTGCTTCTGAAAGTAGGACTCGGCCCTGGTATGCAAGACAACGAAGGAACAGGAGTGGGTTTTTAGTCAGTAAAAGTCTGACACACCCTCACACTCCGCCCAAGAGCGAGGGATGTCTTTGGATAATTTTCTCGCCGAAAAAAAACATCATCTCTTAGCCCTTTCCCATTTTGCTTGGGGTAGCCTTTCAGTCTAATCGGATGCGTCTAAATGCTAAATACCCGTGTTTTACACGATTTCACTAGAGAAATATGGATATAAACTCTGGAATGTACTTTCCCTTGACATCAAAAATTTGATATTTTTCATAGTATTTATTAGTTTATAATTTTAGCATATTTATATATGTATTTTATTATTATACATAACTTATTTTTTATTTTATTTTGTCGCAAACCTCCTTTGAAAAGGGAGGATCCTCCAGCCAGGCAGGATGTTATGTCTGGTGGGCAACGGCCCGAAAGATGATTTCGGGCTGTCGTATATATTCAAATCGCGCGGAGAACTTTGATTGCGCGATGCAGGATTAGTTCTTATGTGACGCCATAGATGTCGCTACACTGTTATTTGTTTATTGTGCAAGCCCACCGTGTTGTCTTTTTTAACCCAAAGGTTGTCTGGTAGAGAATGCCTTGTTGCATTAAGTCCGCCTATGTACCACTACTGTACATGAAGTTTAAATAAATAAATGAATATAGTATACACCTCTTGCTTCCCTCTTTCGGTGAATAAAAGCTTGATGTTATGCAATCAATTATCTTAATGTTGTTTGTTGTTTACAGAGCATTAGTTTGGAACCGAACCCTGAAACCCTGGCTAAAGTGCTGGCCCTCGTGTCGGACCACGTGGATCTGCTGTTAGAAGACTGGTATCCCTCACTTGGTGAGTTGTAGTCGTCTGCGCATTACGTAGGCGATCCTATATCGTATCGAATGTTTTGACTGGCCTGTTGGTCTAGTGGTTAATGGCCCTGACTGCTATGCTGGAATTCGTGGGTTCGATTCCCAAAGACAAACGTTTGTGTAATGAGCACGATCATTTGTTCTGTGTGTGGGCGTAATTTATCTATAATATTTATGTATTTAGAAATATATAAGTATGTTTATCAGTTGTCTAGTACACGTACTAAGCTCCAAGCCAGGCAGGAAAGCGTTTTCAAACCAAATATTCCCCACAGGAACCCGATTCGTCCACACGTCAGAGGGGCGGTGCCTCATCACGCGCGTGGTGCCCTGCCCCGAGTGCCTCACCCACGCCGCCCCACAGCCGCAGCATCAGGAACAGGAACAGCAGCTGGCTCAGGTGAGGAACACAACCCATGAGCACAATGGACGGCTCAGTTGTTGCCGTGGCTTTTTTTTGTAGGTGGGAAAATCAGTCAATGACATCCCCTGCTCTTGGGCGAATCGGGAGGGCGTTTCAGAATTTTGCTGGCTAAAAACTCACACCTGTTCCTTCGTTGCCTTTCATACCAGGGCCGAGTCTTCCTTTCAGAAGCAGACTCTTGGCCCCAGTAGGCTTCGACCCTGCTGGGCCCCTACAGCTGCTGACATCTCCTTGAGGCGCGCGTGGAACAGTACGAGCCGTCGATAACTTGGGCTCGGTCCGGACAGTTACCAGACGATCGGACGGCGACCTACCCATTGCTCGCCGTCCGCAAGCCCGCGCCGCGGCTTGATTCCCGGATGGATTTTTTTTCGCTGTTATGGATCTGTTCACTCAGAGAAGAGGCCTGAACTCTAGCTGTGAAACAATTAATTTTAAACTGATTATGTAGCCAGTTTTTTAGCCCATGAACCTTGTCTCCAGGCGTTCAGAAGACTGGAGCTAGGTGCAGCTGAACCAAGACGTCTGCGTCTGTCTGAAGAGTCCAGAACTTCGGATGGAGACAGTGGAGTGGGTGCTGAGTCTAATGGTAAGAAACTGATGCTTTTTTGGCCGACTTCAAAAAAAGGAGGAGGTTCTCAATTTGATTGTATTTTTTTTTAATGTTTGTTACCTCAGAATCCCGTCATTTATCAACCGATTTAGAAAACAACGCCTCAAGGCAGTATTTTGTAAAAAAAATTTACTGGTCTAGTGGATAGTGCCCTGCCTGCTATGCCGGAGGTCGTGAGTTCGATTCCTACCCAAGACAAATGTTTGTGTGATGAGCACGATCATTTGTTCTGTGTCTAATTTATCTATTATATGTATGTATTTAGAAATATATAAGTATGTTTATCAGTTGTCTAGTACTCATAGCACAAGCTCTGCTTAGTTTGGGACTAGATGGCGTTGTGTGAAAGTTGTGGAATATTATTATTACTTATATTTTATTTATCTCAGCACCCTGAGGCGGACCTTTGGAAGGCGTACGAGGAGCCGAAGCCAACTCGCAGAGGCCCTTTAGATAATTATAATGGAACATGATACCAACCGACGATTATCCCTGTACGCGCTATGCTAGTGCACCCAAGGACAACCCCCGGTTATTGAAAAACTGTTGCGACATATGGAGAACAAAGATAAAAGGGCTATGGTTTTTGGAGTCTTAAGTGGACTGGTAACATAGAACTATGTCAAGACTATGGCCCCTGCCTGAACAACGTTATTAATATGCATCGAAAAAAGGCAGGGGGTGACTTGCACGCTCAATAAATGGGCCCCCAAAAACGGCCGCTAGCACGATTATTACTTATATTATTATTTTGAATTTCAGTTCGTATTTAGCGACATAGATAACACTATAGATTAAGTTCTACTTTCAAACACTCCCTATATTTATTTCGCTACTTATTCTATCATCCAGTCTGTGATAAGCAATTTCATAGCTAAAGAACTATTATTAAAGATAGTACTTAATTGTGTCTGTTTGCCTAGATTGAACAGCTTATTTTTTCTTGTTCCAGCCTCATCCCGCCTTGGCTCAGTGGAAGGCATAGTGAACAGCGAGCCTCAGAACTTCTCCATCGCGACCGCCTGGACAGTGGAGCAGTGCATCCTGGCAGCCTGCACCAGCAGCCGCCTGCACTGTCCCATGCACAGCGACAGTCGTGTGCAGCTGCGACTGGTCGCTCCTGACACTGTGAGTACTACAGAAGTAACTGAAATGTGAAAAAAAAAATCTAAGGCCTATCAAAAAAAGTGGGCCCAGAATACATCCCTGTGGAACACTACGACAGCCGAGTGCAAGTACGCCTGATCGCTCCTAAACTGATCTGTCTGCCTGAGCGACCCTGGAGAACTGAGTGCAGCTGTGCCTGGTCGCTCCCGACACTAAGTACTACAGAACCAACTGAAATGTAAAAAAAAAATGTAAGGGCTATCAACAAAAGTGGGCCCAGAACAGCCCTGTGCAACACCACACACAAAATCTTGCGTAGGTTAGGTTAGGTTAGTTTACCAACTACACGTTGGTGCGGTGCGGTGATGACCGAAGCGAAGCGGTCGCGCTCAGTTGGTTCAATATTTTCGCGCGAACTCTTCCGGTGCGGTGACTTGGTTTATATAAATGGTGGCTAAAGCGGCGACTTCGCGCGCACGTAGGACATAGCCGCCATGTCGCGTTCAATTTGCTTCTCAACTGCAATCGCATTAAATGGACGCCGTGTTAGTGCGGTTGTCCACCGCAATAGAGTATCAATTGTTTGTTTCGTTCACGCCGCTTCGCCTCGCAATCGCGTTCGCGTTGAATCCCCTACGCGTAAGAAACGTCATTTCAAAAATTCACATTTACTTACGTACAGTTGAGTCAGCTAAGAATCACCGGCCTCATCTAGTTAGAATTGACGAAAAAAATGACGTAAAAATTTAAAAAAAAAACCTAGCAAAATAAATATCATTTATCATTTACAAATGTTGTTCCTAGCTGCTGTTGGACGTGGAAGAATCAAAGCGTGCCCGCTGGGAGCACATATCTCGCGGTGCCGTGGCCGGGCGGGGCGCCTTCGGGACCGTGCTGGCGGCCACGTGGCGGGCTCCGGCCGGCGCCCCGGGGCCCAAGGAGCCCATCAACGTGGCGCTGAAGGCGCTGCAGCCTGTTCCACCACCACCGACCAGTGAGGCAGCTGCTCATCAAGCTTATAAGGTAAGCGCGTATTTTGCATACGGGTGGGACAAATGTGTCATTCGATCCACCCCAGCTTCTCAAGGAAGGCCAGCAGCGCCTTGGTGTTACTGACCGTTTCACGGAGGTTACCTGGGTTCTCGAAGTACATTGCCCTGTATCCAGCGACCACTGGGCGGAGGTTAGGAGCAGATGAGCTGCTGTCTCGTCCTACTCCATGCAAGCTCTGCAGAGTGGACTGTCTGTAACTCATGCTTATAAGGTAATTTAGCTGTAAATCCCATACTGTCATTTTAGGAACACTTTAATTGTAAGGAGTGTTTTGGTGAAAATTATAAAGGCGAGTTCACATTGACTAGTCAAAGTTAACCTTCAGACGCGTCCTTTGTCAATTTAAAAATGAATGTCATACCTTTTTGTAAAAATTTTGACGAATAAATGAATAAAATAATAATAATAAACATTTATTTCAGGCAAGATACCCATAGGTTGACCCAAATACAAATTCACACAAAGCACAAACAAAAACATAGTAATAACAACAACACACAAAAAACAAACACACATAGAACACACATGAAAATACTGTATAAGAAAAAGTTGGCTTTAATATTAGTGATTTAATTTTTACCCCAGTATGAATACGCCTTTACTTTGCAGGAGCATTGATGACGTCATTATTTTTTTAAAGCGAATGAACTCCTTTGCAGTGCTCGGGAGTTAATTATATAAATCCCTTACTGCGTTCGGGATAAAAATTTAGAAACTTTTGTTTCGTTCGGAATTCAAAATGCCGCCAGTGACTTAAAGACTCTGCTCCTTTACCTACAAATGCCACCGCTGATCTCACACTATATCTCTTTCTCTATGTACGCCAGGCCGCCCTCTCCCGCTGGGAGCGCGAGCCGACGGCCGCAGCGTGCCGCGCGTACTGCGGGCTGCGCCAGGAGCTGTCGATCCTCAGCCAGCTGAAGCACCAGCACGTGGTGCCCCTGCTGGCCGTCTGCGCTGCTCCCTTGTCGCTGCTGCTGGCACTGGCACCCGCTGTAAGTCATTTTGAAAACATGGAGAAACTTCAATGTCTTAATTGTTGCCGCCGAGTCGCTATCGTATTGATTTTCTACCGGCTGCATTTCGGGGAGTGTGTATCGGAATTAACATGATTTAATTTTGCTCGCGCCCGATCCACCATTGGACTTCTAAACGGACGGCGTTGCGCCACCGGTACATGGTGGACATCCCACCTATACGCACAAAACATTTTGGGAACACATTCATCGTGCGCAGGAAGAAGTGGAATTTCCTACAGGAGTCTGTGTTTCCTGATAGCTACAACCTAGGGTTCTTTCAGTCAAGAGTGAATAGGTTACTTTTAGGCAAGCGTGCTCCATCGTTGACCACATCGTCACTTTCCATCAGGTAAAATAGACGTCAAGCGCGAATCTATCAATAATAAAAAAAAAACTGGGCAAGTGCGAATCGGACACGCGCACTGAGGGTTCCGTACAAAATAACTTACCTAAGAAAACAGTTCAATTCGAATACGAATTGAGTTACGAAGATTTTTCCAAATCGCAAAAACAGATTTTTTGAGACGTAACTACAAATTTACAGTTTTCAGATTTTTTCCTATACTTGTGCTATGAGAACTTCCTTCATGCCAAATTTCAGGATTCTAGGTCAACAGGAAGTACCTTATGAATTTTGCTTCCCTTGAGAGTGTCGAAATACACGTTTTTTGCGACATAAACGGCCGTATCTTTTTTTTCGTTAACTCAGAAATTTGAATTTTTCTCGGTTTCAAGGGACCGCAGAACTGAGTACCTATATGGTTTTAATTTCAACTGGATGCCTCCACGCGTTCCCGAGATAAAGGGTCTTGACAGATAGACAGACAGACGGCCGGACAACAAAGTGATCCTATAAGGGTTCCGTTTTTTCCTTTTGAGGTACGTAGATATTTCAACCCTAAAAACAGGGTTGAAATATCAATAAAATAAGGAACATGCATGAAAAAAAAAATTGATTTGTAACCAGTTTATCTACAAATATACAAAAATAGATTACTAACTATATAAACAATATCAAAATTGGTAGAAAACGAAATGTAACATTCATCATTTGTTGACTAAGTATAATGTAACATTCTGTATAAGACTTGTAAGAATCCCTTACCAATAGACTACTATGACTAAAAAACTACATTTGTCCCTCTCGCCAAGACGGTATTTTCTATGGTGGTAGAAATCAGAAACGTTTATTTCAAATAGACCAATTACAGGCTTTTGAATTGTCAAAATGTCAGCCAGTCAAAAAAAAACAAGTGAGGCTAAATTGCACGTTCCAAAACGTAGATCTCTATGGAGAAGAATGTGCAAGAAATTCCATGGACACTCTTTTAAATCATATTATGAGTTACATAAATTTGTGTTTCCTGATAGCTACAACTTAGAAGTCTTTAAGTCAAGAATGAATAGGCTACTTTTACGCAAGCGTGCTCCATCGTCGACCACATCATCGCTTACCATCAGGTGAGATGGTGGTCAAACGCGAGCCTATCATTAATAAAAAAAATTAAAAAAACTAATAGTATACCCTAGTCACATAATCTCCTATTCTGTCCTGCACTTCTGACCGAGCGAGTGGATGTGGTCATGTCTCGGTCGAGTCTTGCACCACCGCCTCTTTTGCGATGCGACGCCATGCATAGCTCTGTGTTTTGCGGCTTGGGAGTTGTCAAAATTTATTTAATTTAACTAATAAAAAACATTTCATGCAAATCCCCTATTTTGTGTCCTAATTAAGGACAAGGTCCACTCGCGTGCCAAGTTTGGACCACATTCATTCAGTCGTTAAGGGCTCCTGTTAGCCGATGACCTTGAGA
The DNA here is from genome assembly GCA_905147345.3 of Mythimna impura. NCBI lineage: Eukaryota > Metazoa > Arthropoda > Insecta > Lepidoptera > Noctuidae > Mythimna > Mythimna impura. The sequence goes on along the minus strand of LR990365.1, from coordinate 2,809,104 downwards.
ATTTGTCTACCCCTCTTCCCCTATATTATTATACTTGGAACGATTGGAACGATAAATCTATGTACATAAATACGGGAGCGTTATGGCGAGAAAAATGATGTACGTCCATCCGTCCAAAGGGCTAGGCGCCGTATTTGACATTTCGCGCCTCGTGGCGGTCGTGATTTACAAAATTTGTTACCGAGAATTGAAAAAATGCTAATATCTCAAAAAAAAATGTACTGTTAGTAAATAAAGTATTTGTACAATATTTGCATTATTTATATTCTCTCTATATAGACAGATATAAAGGGGAATGAAACTTTTCCCCTACATTGCTGACATGTTTTTTTTTTTTCTTTTCGTGAAAAGTGAAACCTTAGCTATATCTTAAAGGACTGTATGATAAATAAATAGCAAAAAGAATTATGTCTACCAACCGTAACTAAACAAAGTTAGAGACTTTTGAGTATATTGCTATAGCTTGTTATCATGCGTTATTTTTCTTAAATAAAAATACTGTATGTCTGGTATTTTAAGTTTTCCGTTGGTAAATATAGTTTTAGTTTCAGTTTTATGGTGAGTACGCATTAAATAATGTCAATCACTATCACAACACTAACGCGTATCTTTTCGATTCGTTTATCGAAAAGGGAAAAAAATATTACAGTAATAACCAATTTAATCTATTTTATCAATGGAAACCTCAAAATATTTCATATTATATTTCCATTTCATTATAATATAACGAAAATAGGTAACGCCTGACAAAAATATACTAGCAATGCTTCTATACGTATCTTTGTTCGGTTACGGTTTAAAGACCTGGTTCTTTTTGCTATTGATTCCTTGTATTGGCTTCCTATATCATTTCTGGCGAAAAGAAAAAAGTAAATCATGCCAATTGTTTATCATTGGCGTTTCATGTTGGTAATTGTAAAAAAAAGTTGTAACACAAACAATAAGCGCAAATAGACGTTTTTTATTGTTTGTAGAACAATAAATGAAAAAATATTTGTACAAAATTGAATATCATTCTTCTTCGCAGTCGTGCACTCTTGACAGAGTGGTCGTGGTCATGTTTTGGTGTATGAATCAAAGTATATCATATATTTAAAAAAAAAATTATGATGTCCTTTTAAGGCATTGGATCTTAATATTCTGCTATAGTCATACTAACAAAAAATATATCTACAGGGTGCCCTAGACGGCGTACTGCGCAGCTACCGCGAGTGCGGGTCACGCTGCAGCGCCCGTCTGGCGCGCGCGCTCGCGTTGCAGGTCGCGCGGGCGCTCGAGTATCTACACGCCAGGAGGGTCGTCTACAGAGATCTTAAGGTATTCAGGGTGCCCTAGACGGCGTACTGCGCTGCAGGTCGCGCGGGCGCTCGAGTATCTACACGCCAGGAGGGTCGTCTACAGAGATCTTAAGGTATTCAGGGTGCCCTAGACGGCGTACTGCGCTGCAGGTCGCGCGGGCGCTCGAGTATCTACACGCCAGGAGGGTCGTCTACAGAGATCTTAAGGTATTCAGGGTGCCCTAGACGGCGTACTGCGCTGCAGGTCGCGCGGGCGCTCGAGTATCTACACGCCAGGAGGGTCGTCTACAGAGATCTTAAGGTATTCAGAGTGCCCTAGACGGCGTACTGCGTAGCTACCGCGCTGCAGGTCGCGCGGGCGCTCGAGTATCTACACGCCAGGAGGGTCGTCTACAGAGATCTTAAGGTATTCGTGGTGCCCTAGACGGCGTACTGCGCAGCTACCGCGCTGCAGGTCGCGCGGGCGCTCGAGTATCTACACGCCAGGAGGGTCGTCTACAGAGATCTTAAGGTATTCGTGGTGCCCTAGACGGCGTACTGCGCAGCTACCGCGCTGCAGGTCGCGCGGGCGCTCGATTATCTACACGCCAGGAGGGTCGTCTACAGAGATCTTAAGGTATTCGTGGTGCCCTAGACGGCGTACTGCGCAGCTACCGCGCTGCAGGTCGCGCGGGCGCTCGAGTATCTACACGCCAGGAGGGTCGTCTACAGAGATCTTAAGGTATTCAGAGTGCCCTAGACGGCGTACTGCGCAGCTACCGCGCTGCAGGTCGCGCGGGCGCTCGAGTATCTACACGCCAGGAGGGTCGTCTACAGAGATCTTAAGGTATTCGGGGTGCCCTAGACGGCGTACTGCGCAGCTACCGCGCTGCAGGTCGCGCGGGCGCTCGAGTATCTACACGCCAGGAGGGTCGTCTACAGAGATCTTAAGGTATTCAGGGTGCCCTAGACGGCGTACTGCGCAGCTACCGCGCTGCAGGTCGCGCGGGCGCTCGAGTATCTACACGCCAGGAGGGTCGTCTACAGAGATCTTAAGGTATTCAGAGTGCCCTAGACGGCGTACTGCACAGCTACCGCGCTGCAGGTCGCGCGGGCGCTCGAGTATCTACACGCCAGGAGGGTCGTCTACAGAGATCTTAAGGTATTCAGAGTGCCCTAGACGGCGTACTGCACAGCTACCGCGCTGCAGGTCGCGCGGGCGCTCGAGTATCTACACGCCAGGAGGGTCGTCTACAGAGATCTTAAGGTATTCAGGGTGCCCTAGACGGCGTACTGCACAGCTACCGCGCTGCAGGTCGCGCGGGCGCTCGAGTATCTACACGCCAGGAGGGTCGTCTACAGAGATCTTAAGGTATTCAGAGTGCCCTAGACGGCGTACTGCACAGCTACCGCGCTGCAGGTCGCGCGGGCGCTCGAGTATCTACACGCCAGGAGGGTCGTCTACAGAGATCTTAAGGTATTCAGAGTGCCCTAGACGGCGTACTGCACAGCTACCGCGCTGCAGGTCGCGCGGGCGCTCGAGTATCTACACGCCAGGAGGGTCGTCTACAGAGATCTTAAGGTATTCAGAGTGCCCTAGACGGCGTACTGCACAGCTACCGCGCTGCAGGTCGCGCGGGCGCTCGAGTATCTACACGCCAGGAGGGTCGTCTACAGAGATCTTAAGGTATTCAGAGTGCCCTAGACGGCGTACTGCACAGCTACCGCGCTGCAGGTCGCGCGGGCGCTCGAGTATCTACACGCCAAGAGGGTCGTCTACAGAGTGGTCGCGCTGCAGCATATTGATGATTTTAATTATTATAACTCACTAAATGAATACGTGTTACGCTCACCCAGTGCTCGCGTCGTCTTTCTGAAACCTCTTCTGCTGCAGAACAGGAATGAGCATAGTCTTTTACGTTTGCTCACAGCGTGTTTTATTAGCATAATTATAATAGCATAAGCAGCCTTTTAATGTTCCCACTGCTGGGACTCAGGCCTCCTCTCCAGGAGAGAGAATGGGCCGTAATCCACCATGTGAGCCCAGTGCGTGTTTGTGGATGTCACATGTCTTCGAATTTTTGGTTCTAGGACATGCCGGTTTCCTCACGATGTTTTCCTTCACCGTTTTGAGAGCAGTGGTGATGAAATAAATTACACAAAGTAATGCGCCTGGCTGGGTTTGAACCCGCGACCCAATTCGTAAGAGGGGGGCCTTTACCACTACTCTCTAGGATATGCCGTGTTCTAATGTTATGCTATTTTTTGTTTAGTCGGAGAACGTACTAGTATGGAAGATGCCTCGACCAGGAGATGAGCTGAGCGGAGCCCCGCTCAACGTGCACGTTAAACTGGGAGATTACGGTAAGGAGCAAAACCTTCGTAATGATAAACTTGTACACATAATATGGAAAATCATCTCTTAAAGGTGAGGGATGTTTGTGATGATATGCTTGTCGGCTGAGGATGCCGATCATCATTGAAGCTCTGTCCTGGGACTCTGTTTTGTGGGCTATGGCTAGGTATCGAGCAATAAACGAACTATTCCAGATCACACAACTAATTTATCACGGTGCAAGCTTTAGGTATTTACTTCACACAACGAGCCGTGAGACAGTCCCCGAGACTAGACGTTGTTCGCACGGCTGTCGACAGAGGAAAGAGCCCCGGACCTTTTTTTTTTTTTTTTGTGTGTGGCCTCTCGCAGGTCAACCTAGGAGGTTGTCGGCTGCTTAACCGGTCTTGCCTGTGGCGGCCTCGATTCGAGAATCAAAGCCTCCAGCCAGGGCTTACTTAACTAACTTAAAAACTAAGCGACTACACGCTAAGGGCACCCCCTGTGGGGTACGGACCTCGGCTTAGGGCGTCGCTGGGGGGGGGGGGCAGCAAGGGACGGGCTGGATCGCACAAAGATATTATTATTATTAACGGGGAATTTTAAAACTACGGCTCAGCGGCGCGGGCTGGCTCGAGCAAAGGACGGGGAGGACGTTGACGGGTCTGTCGCGGCGGGCCTCGGCGGCGAGGACGGAATGACGGCGGTCTGTAATGTCTACGAACTGTACTGGTTTCCTTACGGCTCTCTTGGAGCAGGGTAATGGGGTCGTCGGGGGTGACAAGAGTATGCCTAGGACGGCGAATCTTTGAGATGAGGGAGGGTTCATATCGGGCGGCCGATACGATAAGGGGGTTGCGGTGTTTCACAGCAGTATCGAAGAAACGCTTGCACAGGCGTTTCATGAACTGCTGGATGGTGGGGATTTTGAGATCTAAGTGTAGATTCTCATTTCGGACGTAATAAGGGGCACCGAGGATTTTACGGAGGGTCCGATTTTGGAGGGTCTGCATCCTATGGAGGAAACGGGGCTTGGCGTGTGCGAAGATAGCACAGGCATATGTCATGATCGGGCGGATTACTGCTGTAAAGAGGCGCAGCTTGCACTTAAGTGATAATTTGCTGCGAGCAGTCATGAGATAGTGGAGCCTACCTTGAGCGAAAGCGGCTCGCGAGCGAGCCTGCTTTATGTGCTCGGCGAAGGTCAAGTGCTGATCTAGGATCACTCCGAGGTACTTGGCTTGCTTCTCCCAGGGGATTGGCTTGCCGTACATGGTGATCGGAGGGGGAGGGAGGACGGACTTCCGCTGTCTCGAGTAGAGAACAGCTTGACTCTTATCAGGGTTAACCTCTATTCTCCATTTCCGGAACCATTTGCCCAAAATGTTTGCGGAGGTTTGGAGATTGCGAGCGATAACTCTGGGGTCACGACCGGTGTAGTAAATTGCCGTGTCGTCGGCGAATAGAGCCAACTGGGCCTTTTTACTCTGGGGAATGTCGCTGGTGAACAGCGTGAAGGCTAAGGGGGATACTACGGAGCCTTGCGGGACTCCTGCTCGGATGGGGTGGGGGGTGGAGAGGGCACCCTCAATTCGATAGCGGAAGGTGCGATTCGACAGAAAGTCTCGCATGATGAGCACGAGACGGTCTGGCACTCCGAGTTGGTATAGCTTATATAATAAGCCATTGTGCCAGACCTTGTCGAATGCTTTCGCTATATCGAAATACAAGACACCCGTCATCGTATTACGCTGGAAGCCAGCGCTTAGGTGCTCTACGATGCGGTGGACTTGGTGGATGCATGAGTGCTCGGTACGAAACCCGAACTGCTCATTAGGAATGAGACCCTTGGATTCGGCAAAATCTTTGAGTCGCTTATAAATAAGCCTCTCGTAGACTTTACCGAGAACATTGAGGAGACTGATGGGGCGGTAGCTGGAAGGGTCAGACTTGGGCTTGCCTGGTTTGGGGATACCGATAACGGTGGCCTGCTTCCATGCTTGGGGGAAGATATTATTGCTTAATGCGCCATTGAAGATGGCGGTCATTAGCATTATAAGTTGAGGAGGGAAGAGTTTGAACACTTTGTTCGTGATACCGTCGGCGCCGGGGGCTTTCCGGGGTTTAAGTTTTTTGATGATATCCTCCACCTCGTCGGGAGTGACGGGGGGTAGAGGGTTATCAGGGTCTTCAGCGGGAGGGAGGGAGGCTCTACGTTCGACTTCAGCGTCCACCATGTCGATGTGAGCTTGGTCTACTAGTTGAGAGCTAGGCGAGCATTGGGCTTCGAGGCTGTCGGCTAGGCATTCCGCTTTTTCAGAGTTGTCGAAAGCGACACTCTTATCAGGACGGGTGAGCGGAGGGATAGAGGACTCTTCAGTGGAACGTAATTTCCTCTGAAGTTGCCAGAAGGCGAGGTGAGTAGGCTCGAGTTCGCTAAGCGTCTTGTCCCAGCGGGCGGAACGCAGCTCGGTCATGCGTTTCTTAACAGCACGCTGTAATCTACGCATGTGAGCCTTGTTAGCGTCGCAGGGAAAAGCGCTGTACACACGGATGGCTGCGTTCTTCTCGGTCATCAGAGCCCGTACATCGTCCGGAATTTTCCAGCGACGGTCCTCCGTCGCTGGAATCTCCCTTGAACATTCGTTCAGGACGGATTGTACGTGATCCGTGAGCGAGTCGATCGCAGCCGTCGTGTCAGCGACTGAGTCGATGTGGTCAGGGATAGAATCCAATTGAGGTGACGTGGTAGATTTCAGTCTTTCGCTTACTTTCTTCCAGTCAGTGATCAATTGGGACGGGGGAGGCTGGCCGGGGTCGAGATTACCCGAGCGGGAGCCTAGGTGCATGATCACGGGGCGATGATCGGAGTTAAGCTCGTGTATTGCTTCTATAGATTGTAAACGGAGGTTTACATTCTTCAGGAGCGCTACATCGAGGACGTCGGGGCTATGGTTGGAATTTAGGGGGAAGTGAGTGTGACACATCGGGGCGATGATGTCAAAGTTAAGGGATGCACCAAGGTTGAACACGACCTTACCTCTAGGGTTGGTCGTACTACTGTTCCAGGCGGGATGTTTAGCATTGAGATCGCCCGCTAGTATAACGGAGTCACTCAAGCCAAAGAGGGCGGTGAGGTCTCTAGTGAGAGCGATGGACTCGTCTGGCATACGAGACGAGGAAGTCGGAGGGGGATAGTAGGCGGAGATGACAGTGATCGGTTGATGACCAGTCATGCCTACTCGACAGGCTGAGTATTCTAAGAAAGAACAGGGCGCGGGTGGAGTTAGGGGGATACAGTACAGTTCCTTCCTGTAGTAAATGAGGGTGCCACCACCGTGGCAGCGAGATCTATCGTTGCGAACTATGCGATAGTTGGCAATTTTAGGATCTTTACGGTGGGGTTTGAGGAATGTTTCCTGGATAAGGAGAATGTCTAACTGATGGTCGCGGAGAAAAGTGGCGATCTCATCTCTCTGATTGATAATGCCGTTGGCATTAAAGAAGCCTAATTTAAGGGATCGCGGTTTGGAAGAACAAGAGCCCCGGACTTCTGCGGTCGGCACTTTTAATAATAATAATAATAATAATAATAAATCATTTATTTTCAGGCATCTTGGCCCATAGATAAATACCTTATAAACTAACATATATATAAAGTAAATTAAATACAATTTATTGTTAATAAATACGACTTATGACTATGTTAGTAACACTTCACTGCACTTGTTCACTTTGTGCTGTTCTGTGGCACTTGTCCGCGGAAGCGACGGAACACCACGCCCTGCGGCCAAAAGTCTTCCTTCAACATGAGGGGCAGAAAAGTGTTCGGGACTCGCACCACGAACGCCTTGAAATTGACGTTACGGTGCGACTCCAGAAGCTGTACCCTCAGTGCGAACTTCGTCTTATGGCGCACGTACTCCACGATGTCTTCCACCCTTGTGGTGTGATGCAGGCGGGAGATGTACACGGGAGTGTTCGGCTGAGCAGCACGCAGTCCTACGCTAGGAGTTGCAGGTGCTATGCCGCAGCGATTCTTGTTGGTTTGCGTTCGACGCTTCCTCCTTTGCACTATAACGAAACCATCACTATCATCGACCTTGTTCTTTGCCTTGTCAGGCACAGGTTTCGGATTAGGAGCGCCAGGAGCGCTCGCGGTGACGCTAGCGAAATCCTTTCGGATCGGATTCGCTGGGGCTGCAAGAACAGGCAGCGGGACGGGGCGAAGGGCTCGTGCGGTGCATGGAGGAACCGCGGTGACCGGCACGGACTTTTATCTGCTCGGTCCGTGCAAACGTCAGCGCGGATTCTGTCAAAGTGACATGTGTCACTTGTCACTTAGCTAGTTCGTTCGTTCTTAAGCTTCCGTACTATATTGACTTCACCGACATGCTTTTTTTTAATTGATATAAACTAATGCTTGACTGCGATCCCACCTGATGGTAAGCAGTGATGCAATCGTTGATGGTGAGGCGCACTAGTTTATTAAGAGCCTATTCACTCTAGACACCTAAATTATAAAGGGACAGGAAGACCGCAGCAGGCAAATGTTCCAGTCCTTCGATGTACGCGGTATAAACGACGAGGCGAAACGCTTAGTCCGGACCGTAGAGGTTTCAAAAACGTAAGGGTGGATACTCGCTGTACGTTGAGTTGTCCGATGGTAAAGGCGAACGTGCTCCATCGTCCATCACATCTTCGCTTACCATCAGGTGAGATGTGGTCAGACGCGAGCCTATCCATAGCCCCAGCCGGCATCGTAGGAGACGTCCCGGGTGGCCAGAATCGCAGAGCGATTCACTGTAGGTGCAAGTTTGTAGACGGCGAGCAATGGGCAGCTCGCCATCCAGCCGTCTGGTGAGGACCTAGCCAGCAAAATGGACAGTGCCCACTAGGGCGGATACCTGCTAAGACTGCGGCAATTTTCTAAAGAGCTATCGTGGCCCTGGACCGTAAAGGTAGGCTGGACCCTATGTTGACTGGTAAAGAATGATAAGAGATGGATAATAGAAATATGTCTAGAAATAAGGAGATTTCGATATGAACCTTTGAAAACTTTGGTTACAATGCCAGAAAGAGAGGCGATAATCTGGAAAAGCTATTGACGACGGGAAAACACCCAGAGGCGAGAGTCTGATACGTTGGTCAGACTAAATCGGTTCCACACTAGAGACCACAAGGCATTAACTTTTGGAGTAGCGTAATTAGAGACACAATAGTAAGACAATGGCGCACGAACGCCGGTGTTCGTGCGGGGATCAACAGCTTAAGTCCGCCTTTGTACTTTTAATTGTATGAAAATTAAATAAATAAACAAAATCATCGTCATCATTTCAGCCGAAAGACGTCCACTGTTGGATATAGGCCTCCCCCAAGTGTCGCCACAATGAACGGTCCTGTGCGTCTCCCATCCATCGGATTCTCACAACCCTTACCCATCGGTCCACCTAAAAAAAAACTTTGTCCAAATAAATTACGAAAAAGGTGGGAAGTACTACTTTAAAAGAGGCAGACCCGCGGACGGCACCTTCTTCTTCTCAGTTGGTACACTCTTGCCAGTGTGGTCGTGGTCATCACTGTGAATCACGATGAGTGATGATCTTGGTAACACGGCGCAATTCATCGCGGACTGCAGCTTTCCGAGTACATTCATTAGTTGCGGCCTTGATCGGGCGGCACCTAGTTCTTAACAAACAAGGTTTAGTTTCCATTGCTATTTGTGTCCAGGTATAAGCCGGCTGGCCCCTCCATCAGGCACCAAAGGCTTCGGTGGGACTGAAGGGTTCATGGCGCCGGAGATCATGAGGTATAACGGTGAAGAAGAATACAATGAAAAGGTTAGTCGGAACTTCTGCTTTCAAAGTACACAATTACTATTACAAATATCATCAATCAATTGAAATTAATAAACATAGCAATTGATTTTGTCGAGCCGTCGGAGAGCCTCTCTCCTGGGCACGAGTTGCCATGGCCCACCTGGAAAACTCTAAACAGACTCCGCACCCAAGTTGGGCGCAGCAAAGACAATCTCCGCAGATGGGGGTTCTCGGACGGTTCCGATCTTCAGTGTTTGTGCGGCGTCTCTCCACAGACCATGTGCCACCTTCGATCCTGCAGCACGTGCCCTGTTACCTGTTCACGTAGGGGCCTAATGACAGCATCAGCGGACGGCATTGCCGTGGCCGAATACTGGGCCAGGCAAGGAATTTAACTAGTCTTGCCATCGATACGCTAAGAATGATGATGTTGCCTCCTTCGACCACTAAAATGAAAGGCCCCGGACAGTGCGGCACGTTATTTTAAATGCATCTGTCAATGTCGGTGTTGCCGCACTTTTACCAGTCTTATAATATTCCATTTTAGTTGTCAGTGTAACAAAAATACATTTTAGTGTTGCGAATACAGAAAAAACTGGGCAAGTGCGAGTCGGACTCGCGCTCTGAGGGTTCCGTACAAACTACAATTCCCGAATGGAGTCTCGAATATTTTTCCGAATTGCAAAAGAGTTTTTATTTTGTGACGTAGGTAAGAACAAATTTACTGTTTTCAGATTTATTCCTATACCTTTGCTATAAGGCCTTGCTTCATGCCAAATTTCAGGGTTCTAGGTCAACGGGAAGTACCCTATGAATTTTGATTCCTTTGAGAGTATCGAAATATACGTTTTATGCTACATAAAGGGCCTTTTTTATTCATTATCTTAGAAGTTTGATTTTTTCACAGCTTCAAGGGACCGCAAACCTGAGTATAAACCTGGTTTTAATTTCAACTCGATATCTCCACGTGTTCCTGAGATAAAGGGTCTTGACAGACAGACAGACAGACGGACGGACAACAAAGTGATCCTATAAGGGTTCCGTTTTTTCCTTTTGAGGTACAAAACACTAAAAATAATGATAGTGTATGTAACAAATTATAGTATAGTAGTATAGTATTCCACAACTATCACATAACACCGTCTAGTCCCAAGCTAAGCAGAGCTTGTGTTATGAGTACTAGACAACTGATAAATATACTTATATATTTCTAAATACATACATATTATAGATAAATTACACCCAGACACAGAACAAATGATCATGTTAGTTACACAAACATTCGTCCTGGGTGGGAATCGAACCCACGACCTCCGGCATAGCAGTTAGGGCCACTAACCACTAGATCAATAGGCCATTATAAAAATCGCTAACACTATTTGCAAATGAATCAACCTCAACACCCCATCACACCATCTTGAATGACACTGTTTTTCTCAGGTGGACTGTTTCTCATACGGCATGCTGTTATACGAAATTGTGACAGTACGGCAACCGTTTGAGGGTCACGAGGCCGTCAAAGAAGCTGTGCTGGAAGGAGCTAGACCTTCGCTGTCACCAAGGGTGAGTACACAAAACAACAGAAAATTGTCCCAAGGTAGCGTACTCCCAGGATAAAAATTATCCTATGTGCTATCCCAGGACTTATTCTGTGTACCAAGTTTCATCGAAATGCTTTCAACAGTTCGAGCGAAGTACAAATCAGGCGTGGGCCACGTGTGCGTACGTGCTATACTAGTGCACAAGTGAAAAACTATTGCGACATATGAATATAGGGATATGGTTTTTGAAGTCTTTAGTGGACTGGTTACCAGGGGCCCTAGTTTGCTATTTTTATAAATTCGTCATTCCAACACGATTCCATTGTCATTTTGCTAAAAGGTCGTAATCTGTTAATTCATAATGGCCGATCATTGATCGATCAGTGGTCTCGTAATAGAATTGTGGTACGAGCTGTCTTGTAACGAATTAAAAGCAATGACTGCACAGTGACGTTCTAATGGTAGGTCACTGATCAAAGGAACTGTCAAAATTTTAGCAGATTACCGCATACGTCAGACATTCATTTGTCATTACGTACGAGATTACCATTCTGTGCCATTTCTTTCAATGGAGTGTCAGTGGTCGATCATTGGAAAGTCATAATGACGCCATTATATTAGTAGATTACCAAACTCGTCAAAATCAACAATTATGAAATCAATGATAGACCATTCTGACACTATTGTAATAGCAGACTTGAGGCCCTGGAGCTATGTTAAGACTATGGCCCCTGCCTGAACAATGTTATTAATAGCCATCGATAAAAAGATAGGGGGGGGGGACTTGCACACTCAATAAACTATCTTTTTTTAATTAAAATCATCATTTTAAATATTAAATTTCCTTTCTCAGGACCTAGAATACCCCTGCTGCATGCTAGAAACGATGCGTCGCTGCTGGTCAGGATCTCCCGAGCTGCGTCCATCAGCTGCAGCCTTAGTCAGCGTAGCGGCAGCGCCTGAGTACTGCGCGCTAGCAGACGCAGCGTCTGCAAGGACTGCCACGGCGGCTGCAGCCTGCACTGTGCTAGGTGTCGGTGGTATGTCATTGTGAACTTAGTCAGTTCGTCATCTTTGACTGACCTGTTGGTCTAGTGGTCAGTGGCTCTGACTGCTATGTTCAAAATTCAAATCATTTATAGGTTCATAAGATGTTGTTTTAGTTCCAGGTTGTACTATGTCCCGCCAATAAGGCATACAAAATTCTTATTATTAAGTTGGTACATAGTTAATAAATCGACTCGGCTGGGCAGCGTTCGGGAAGCTGCGCGGTATCTTCTCGTCCAATATACCACAGTGTCTCAAGACAAAAGTCTATGACCAGTGCGTGTTGCCAGTGATGACATATAGTTCCGAAACGTGGTCGCTTACAATGGGCCTCATCGGAAGACTTAAAGTCACCCAAAGGGCAATGGAGAGGGCTATGCTCGGAGTTTCCTTGCGTGATCGAATCAGGAATGAGGATATCCGCAGGAGAACCAAGGTTGCCGACATAGTGCGAAGAATCGCCAAACTAAAGTGGCAATGGGCAGGGCACATTGCTCGCAGAACGGATGGCCGTTGGGGCCGAAAGGTTCTGGAGTGGCGACCGCGTACCGGAAGACGTAGCGTTGGAAGGCCTCCTACAAGGTGGACCGATGACTTGGTAACGGTTGCGGGAGTCCGATGGATGCGAGACGCACAGGACCGTTCGTTGTGGCGACGCTTGGGGGAGGCCTATGTCCAGCAGTGGACGTCTTTCGGCTGAAATGATGATGATGATGATAATAGTTAATAAATAAAATAATTAAATCAAATTGTCATGGAATACATTAAAATTGAATTAGCAAAATATTTAAGTCAAATTATAAATTAGTCATATTACAATATATTAGTTTATAAAACAATAACTTAGTGCTTCGTAATGCTTTTGCTTTGTATTAATACACCGGCTGGATGTTGGGCGTCGTTGGTTCGATTCCCACCCAGGACAAATGTTTGTGTGATGAGCACGATTATTTGTTCTGTGTCTGGGTGTAATTTATCTATAGTGTGTATGTATTTAGAAATATATAAGTATGTTTATCAGTTGTATAGTACTCATAGCACAAGCTCTGCTTAGTTTGAAAATAGATGGCGTTGTGTGAAAGTAGTGAAAATAAAAATCTTCCTGCCCTCACTTTACCACAAACTATAAGGGCTATATTTCACCGGGACACCATGGAGGCGCGACCAGTTGCGCCGCCATGGTGTCTTACGGACACCATACAGACACCAGAGTCGCTACACCACACTGAGACAGTATCAAAATGGACCTTAAGTGCACGCGTCCGAGCTGGTCGCGGGTCAAATATAGCCCTTACTCAAACTCAAAATTATTTTATTTCACATAGGCCCACAAATCTTACTTATAAACCAGTTATTTAGAGTTTGAGACATCGTTATAGACCTGCAGTTTTCAGGATCTATACGAGGCCAATAACAGAGCCGTAGAGGTTGCGAAATACCGGTCAGAAAAAATTTAGTTAGAGTACATCGACACGAAAAGAAGAAGAAGAAGTTATTTAGAATTTAAAATTCCATTCTTAGTAGTATCCTTGAAAGATTACTTCGGTTAAGCCCTTTTTATTTCGGGTTGGCAACAACACGCTTTGTTTTATTACTCTCTCCTGTCACTTAAATACTGGGATAAATCGTATCCTATGTGTGTGTGTGTGTGTGTGTGTTTTATGTGTTATAAAAGGGCATAGTCTACCCGTAAACCAAATTTCATTAAAATCGGTTCAACCATTCGAACGTGAATCAAACTTACACACTCACAAACTGTCATCATTATAATATTTAATGAGATAGTGTGATTAAACCAAGTTACTTCTCCCCCAGAGGAGGGCGTGCCAGGCTGGGAGATGTGGTACGGAGGGGGGGAGCCTGAGAGGGCGCACACCCTGCTGGCGACCGCCACCAGCTTCACGCATCATCACACCGTCAGAGTTTTGACAGGTAAGCAGTTATAGAGCGTGATGGAGCTCGTGGCATGTCTTATTTTTATTTTTATGTTTGATAGGCTCGCGTTTAACCGGTCAAGTGCGAATTGGACTCGTGTACCGAGGGTTCCTTATAAACTTACCTATGTAAATAGTTCAGTTCCCGGATCGATAATTGTAAATTTTTCCCAATTACAATAAATTAATTTTCTTGTAACGTAGGTAACTGCAAATTTACAGTTTTGCCATAGAATAGAATTATTTTATCTTTTTTTTACTTTTTTAGGGTTCCGTACCTCAAGAGGAAAAGGCGTGTTAAAAAAAACGGAACCCTTATAGGATCACTTTGTTGTCCATCTGTCTGTCTGTCACAACCCTTTATCTCGAGAACGCGTGGAGGTATTAAATTGAAATTTAAACCATGTATTCAGGTCTGCGGTCTCTTGAAGCTGTGAAAAACAAACTTCTGAGTTAACGAAAAAAAAAGATACAGCCGATTATGTTGCAAAAAACGTGTATTTTGACACTCTCAAGGGAATCAAAATTCATAGGGTACTTCTGTTGACCTAGAATCCTGAAATTTGGCATGAAGCAAGTTTTCATAGAACAAGTTTAGAAAAAAATCTGAAAACTGTAAATTTGTAGTTACGTCACAAAAAAAAAAACTTTTTTGCAATTCGGAAAAATCTTCGTAACTCAGTTCGGGAATCGAACTGTTTTCATAGGTAAGTTTGCACGGAACTTTCAGTGCGCGAATCCGACTCGCACATTCCCGGTTTTTCATATTTCACGATTCTAGGTTAACGGGTGTCTAAATATGCGCCTAAACGGAGCATAAACGACCTTATCTTTTAGATCGCATTGACTTAGAAGTTTGATATTTTTCACTGCTTCCAAGAGTAGCAGACCTGAGTAGTTGATATTAATTTCAGCTTCATACCTCCGCGCGTTCTTGAGAAAAAGGGTCTTGACAGACGGATAGACGGACAACAAAGTGATCCTATAAGGGTTCTCTTTTTTACCTACTTCAAACACACGAGCGGCATGTAGCCAACGGCAGAGTTAACTGCAGCCGTCGAAATGTCGGCGGCAGCTGTTGAAGCTCGACTGCCGTCGATATTCAAACAAATGAAGATCAGCGGCGGCCGTCGTATGTGTCAAGTGTCCCTATAGGTTAGATTAGGTTAGGTCGAGCGTCAATAGCTGCCGCCGATGTGTCGACGTCTTTTTTTTTGGGTGAGAAAATCATCTAATGACATCCCCCGCTCTTGAGCGGAGTGGGAGATAGTGTCAGACTTTTACTGACTAAAAACCCACTCCTGTTCCTTCTTTGCCATTTTTCCAGGGCCCCGGGGATCTCTTTCGCATCACCCATGGCCCCAGTAGGCTTCGACCCTGGTCCCTTACGGTTGCTGACATCTCCTTGAGATGCCCGCGCCTACGGTGGCTGGAAATCGGGATCGGAATCCCGGCGGCTGGGGTGCGGGGGCCATTGCCTCGCGCGTGCACGTGCGGACTCCTTTGCTAGCATTACTGCTTCGCAGAAGGAGGCGACCGCCTGCCACACCTCCTCGCTTCGGACCATGGCCTGTACCAAGGCCCGGCACGAGAGATCGCCGCCGCCGATCGCCCCCACGAGGACACGGCGGTGCTCTGCTCAAGCGGGGCACACCTGTACCATATGCTCCACCGTGTCCTCCGGGCGATCCACACAATGATGACACCCGGGCATTTCTTCCGCACGAATCCGGTGCAGGAACCTCCCGAACTGCAGTTACCTCTGCTGTTGGCAACATGCCGTTTGTGTGTGTGATCTCTTAGGCAGGGAACCTTAAAAACGTCGTTCTTCGTCGCACCTCGTCAATTTCTAAGCCAGATACACCATATATTTTTTCTTCTCAGACAAAGCGGATCCCGTAATGGTGACGGCAATGTGTCGAGTTGGCAACAAGATGTGGCTCGGAGACTCCGCCGGCAGAATATCTGTTTACTCGTGAGTATCATAATTGTTTTGTAGGACTGTTCAAAAGATTTCCCGTGACCCTGGAACGCCAAGAGCAACCGAAGGAACACAGGTAGATTTTATTTTATTTTTATTTTTTTATTCTTGATAGGTTCGCGCTTGACCGCTATCTCACCTGATGGAAAGCGACGATGTGGTCGACGATGGAGCACGCTTGCCTAGAAGTAACCTATTCACTCTTGACTTAAAGACCTCCAGGTTGTAGCTATCAGGAAACAGAGACTCCGACAGGAAAGTCCACTCTTTATGGAATTACACTTCTAATGTTTTAGCTGGGAAGAAGAATTTTCCACCGTAATCATATTTCTTGAAAGAGTTGTCTTTTTATTTTTGATAGGTTCGCGCTTGACCGAACGACCGACGATGGAGCGCGGTTACCTAGAAGTAACCTATTCACTCTTGACTTAAAGACCTCCAGGTTGTTGCCATCAGGAAACACAGATTCCGACAAGAAATTCCAGTCCTTAGTTGGTAATAGTCTGACACCCTCTCGGAGCGAGAGCTGAAGATGCATTCTGGGACCACGAGTTCCTTTCCTTTTTAGAAACTCCCCGTGCCCGGCCCCTACGGTTTCGCTGACGTCTCTTTGAGGCTCGCGTGGTTACACTACGTGCCATTGACGACTCCTGCTCGGTCCAGACGATTACCGGACGGTTGAACGGCGAGCTACAAATTTGCTTGTCGTCCGCAAGCCCGCGCTCACGGTGGCTGGTAGTTGGAGTCGGGGTCTCGGTGGCTGTGGCGTGAGGATGGCCGTTCCCTCACGCGTGCGGCTGCCTTCTTCGCTAGCATTACTACATCCCTCATCGCTCCGGACCATGGCCTGTACCAGGGCCCGGCACGAGAAGTCGTTGCCGCCGATCGTCCCTACGAGGACACAGCGGTCTTTCGCCTAAGCGGTTCACACCTCCACCGTGTCCTCCGGGCGGATAGCACCATGGTGACTGACACCTGGGCTTTTCCGCCTGTAACAGGTGCAGGAAACTCTCGAACATACCATGTCCGGTGAGGACCTGCCTCATGCGGGAGGCAAGAACACCGTGACGCCTCTCCAGCCAGTCCTCAGAGGGGCTTACTGCCATGATTATCACGTGCCCGCTTTACTGGCAGAGAATGCCTTAGCATAAGCATAATCAGCCTTTTCATGTTCCCACTGCTGGGATTCAGGCCTCTTCCCTTTAGGAGAGGGAATGGGCCGTAATCCACCACGCGGGCCCAGAGTGGATTGGTGAATGTCACACGTCTTCGAATTTTTGGTTCTAGGACATGCCGATTTCCTCACGATGTATTCCTTCACCGTTTTGAGAACAGTGGTGATGAAATAAATTACACAAAGTAATGCGCCTGGCTGGGTTTGAACCCGCGACCTACAACTCGTAAATCGGGGCCGTTACCACTCGGCCACCACTGCTCTCGCCACCACAGCTCTCTGAGAATGCCTTGTGAAAGTGTAAATAAATCAATAAATAAAAAAGTGTCAATTTTGCTCTGTAACATTCGCAGCGCATCCAGCTGTGCGCTGGTCTGGTGTGTGCGCGTGCAAGAGTCCGTCGGAGGAGCGCCGTCATCAGTAGCGGCGCTGCAGGGGCTGCCCAGGCTGCAGCGGGTCGCAGTAGCCCTCAGTTGTGGCAGGTAACGAAATAACAGATACAACGAGTACTACTGTAGCGACATCTATGGCGTCACATAAGAACTAATCCTGCATCGCGCAATCAAAGTTCTCCGCGCGATTAGAACATATAGAACAGCCCGAAATCATCTATTGGGCAATAGCCCACCAGACATAACACCCGTCTGGTTGGAGGATCCTCCCTTTTCAACGGAGGTATGTGGGGCTTTACTCTCTGTTCCACATACCCCTAAACTACAGCCCATCAAATCTAAGTACCATTTGACAGTTCTGTCAGATTGAAGAATACAGATGGGGTCAAAGAAATCGATTACTACAATTTCCGATTTTAAAAGATATTGATCTCATTCCTTTGTATTTACTTATCGATTACACCGCCAGTTACAGTCGATTAGACCACAATTATACACATTGATCTAACTTTGTGAAAATTTTTGTTACTATTTTGGTATATAGGGTGACTGGTAATTAGTGACCGATACTCAAACATGTAATTGTACTCATGATTACAAACAACTTTCCCAAAGAAACTTTTTTTTATATTCTCATTAGTTTTGTCACAATAACAAAACAGTTGTTTGAATCCGGTACCTACACTGATTACGTACACCGCTGGGTTTGCAAGCCGCGTGTGTTCTATGACTATTGTAGGTACGGCGGCGTCACGCGGATAACAGCTGAGCGGGCGCCGGTCGCAGGCGCGCGCGTATTACTAACAGCCTTAGATTCAAACAGCGGTTTTGTTATTATGATAAAACTAGTGAGTATATAAAAAAAGTTTCTTTGGGAAAGTTGTTTGTAATCATGAGTACAATCACGTGTTTAAATATCGGTCACTAATTACCAGTCACCCTATATAAGGTGAATAAAAAGCACGTATGTACGTGTATTATGTAGCATAATTGCTACCTAATAAATACAAGAACGAAGTGAATTCGTCTTAAGAGGTCCCTTTTCCACTTGCCTATCGTCAAC
The DNA here is from genome assembly GCA_905147345.3 of Mythimna impura. Taxonomy (NCBI): domain Eukaryota; kingdom Metazoa; phylum Arthropoda; class Insecta; order Lepidoptera; family Noctuidae; genus Mythimna; species Mythimna impura. The sequence goes on along the minus strand of LR990365.1, from coordinate 2,790,541 downwards.
ATCGAGCATGGTTTAAAAGCTTGTTGCTTCATCTAATGCAATCCAACGCGATGTTTGATGAAGAGGCAATACAAAAAAAAAAGAGAGATAACGCCTGAAAACTCTGTTGGCATTCGGTAATTCCGTGATTTACTCGAATATTTCACAAAACTTGTTCCAGGAAATACGTGTTTTTTTTTAAACCCTTAAAAGTTTTTGAAAAAAATTTTCGTCATTCAGAATCTTGATTAAATTTTCAAGGCATTGTTATACTTTATTGACTTTTTTAATTTTTGAGTAAATTATGAAGTGTCAAAGTTCATGCAAAATAGCAGATTTTCAGAGGTCTTTACTACGAGTAGATTAGTTTTACACAAATTTATAAAATGATTTCAATAGAAGCCTAGATAATATCCACAAGATACTACTGTGTTTCCAAAATATCTAATGAAAAATATGTAATAACGTCATAATCGCGTAAGAGCGGTTGTATGAAAAACAGTGAAAATGCATCTCGAGTTGCGTCCCCTTCATAGAGACAATAAGAAAAGTGCTATTTTGGACCCATTCTTAGTAAAGACAATTTATTAGTTTAGGTTATAATTAAATTACTCATTAGTCTGTATATAAGGCTAGATTGTAATAAAATGAGGGTCCATCCTTTGGATGTACTATAGGACCAGGTAAAAAAGAAAATGTTTCGGTATACAATAAAGTTAATTCTATTTGAATTTTAGTTCCTATGTAGCGTACTTATATAGTGATATCTATGGCGTCACATAAGAACTAATGCTGCATCGCGCCATCAAAGTTTTCCGCGCGATTAGAATATATACGACAGCCCAAAATCATCTAACGGGCAGTAGCCCACCAGACATAACACCCGTCTGGTCGGAGGATCCTCCCTTTTCAACGGAGTTATGTGGGACTTTACTCTCTCTGTTCCACATACCTCCAAACGTAATTCCTTATATTTGGTTGTTCTTATTTCCAGGCTGTTTCTAGTGACTTCCCATCGACCGGAAGCTGAAGGGAGCTTCGTGTTAACAGAACTTGGTACAGCAACTGAACTGTGCTGTCTAGCAGCTGTGCCGTCTCCTCATGGGTAAGTGAAACCCTCGCCATCCAATGCACAATTACAGTTCGGTGCCCCTGAGACTTAAAAGTCGTAAAAGTTTTGTTGCAAGCGTGTGCGCATCTCTCCGAGGTGGTGTTACCTTGAGATGGCTCAAGGTAGCACCACCTCGGAGAGATGCGACCTCTGGCGGGAGAAGTTTAAACCTCCTGAAGATTTTATCGTGCCGTCGGAGAGCCACTCTCCTGGACACAAGTTGCCATAGCCAACCTGGAAAACTCTAAACAGACTCCGCACCCAAGTTGGGCGCAGCAAAGACAATCTTCACAGATGGGGGTTCTCGGACGGTTCCGATCTTCAGTGTTTGTGCATCGTCTCTCCGCAGACCATGTCCCACCTTCGATCCTGCATCACGTGCCCTGTTACCTGTTTATGTAGGGACCTAATGAGAGCATCAGCGGACGGCACTGCCGTGGCCGAATACTGGACCAGGCAAGGAATTTAACTAGTTTTGCCATCGATACGCTAAGAAGAAATGAAAGCATAGTGATGAATAAAAATTTTCAAGTATTCATATAGGTTGTTATATTGTTCGAAAGAGTTTTTTCTTAATTATAGATAGACTCGCGTTTGAACACTATCTCACCTGATGGTATGGCTGCCGATGGAGCACGCTTGCCTAGAAGTAACCTATTCACTCTTGACTTAAAGACTCCTAGGTGGTAGCTATCAGGAAACACAGACTCCGGCAGGAAATTCCACTCCTTAACTGTACGCACAATAAATGTGTGATTAACTGATCCCCCCTTACTCAGCTGGGAGGTGTGGGCGGGCGGCGACGGCCTGTACTCGTACGCGGTGAACATGGGCGGCGTGTGCGGCGCCGACGTGCTGCTCGCGCAGCCGCGCGTCACTCTCATGGCGGCGCCTGATGATGAGCCTTTTGTCATCGTCTATTGTGATCCTGGTGAGTATGTAAAAGCCTTGCGATGAGGGGGGAAAGGACGGGTTAAGTAAACGACGTGATGTGTACTACTCGATGAGTCAACTGACGATATACTTGTGCTATAAGACCTTGCTTCATTTCAAATTTCAGGATTCTAGGTCAACGGGAAGTACCCTATGAATTTTGTTTCCCTTGACAGTGTCGAAATACACGTTTTTTGCGACATAAACGGCCGTATCTTTTTGTGTTCGTTAACTCAGAAGTTTGATTTTTTCACAGCTTCAAGAGTCCGCAGACTTGAGTATATAATGGTTTTAATTTCAACTCGAATCCTCCACGCGTTCCCGAAATAAAGAGTCTTGACAGACGGACGAACAACAAAGTGATCCTATAAGGGTTCCGTTTTGTCCTTTTGAGATACGGAACCCTAAAAATCACAGACTTATAAGCTTGTTATGTTACCTGGTTGTCCGCACAAATACATGATCACCGGGCCATTCGGGCGACTAAGAGGTTGTTTAGCTCCCGCACCCAGCTGTGCGCTGGCTCCTAATGCCCACTATGACCTGCCGTGACCTGTGTTGTACTTAGTATCGGTGGTGTCTAACTTGTGACCTTTTTATAAAATATTTTTGGGAAAAAAATATAACATGGTGTAAAAATTATTGATTCTGAAAAAACTATATTCAGGTTTAATATATAGGGTGACTGGCAATTAGTGTACGATACTTAAACACGTGATTGTGCTCATGATAACAAACAATTTTTATTATGGGAGCAAAGCCGAAATCGCGAAAAAAAAATCAGCTGTTCAGTACATTAGGCAAACACTACGGTACTGAACAGCTGATTTTTTTTCGCAATTTCAGGTTTGTTCCCATAGTAAAAGTTGTTGGTTATCATGAGCACAATCACTTGTTTAAGTATCGTACACTAATTACCAGTCACCCTATATATACCGCTAGTTTTTTATAATGTATTTTTTTCCAGGTGTATGCGTGTACCAGTGGTCAGTTCGCTCGAAGCAGCAATGTGCTCGGCTGGACTGCAGCAAGTTGGTGCCTTGTTCAGAAAGCCTGCAGTCCATAGCCCTGGATGAGCATCTTACTGAAGACAAGTGTAGGGTGAGTAAATACTTTTGAAGTTATACTTCTTTTGGCGCGATAGAGAAAAATGATGAGTGTGAATTTTTACGATGCGCGCGCACACCGACACCTAAATACTACATCGTGAAGTTAGTTCTAGGTGGCATGCATGAAAATTGATAACTATGTTCAAGTTGTATATTCTAGTATTTTTATATTTAGATCACGTGTTTCGTAAGAGTACAATTAAACAGTGTGAATAAATAAATATTATTTTGGTGTTTTTATTAAATCAATTTCATATACGACGGTGATACTAATAATTTATTATTTATTAGTATATCTATATATATATTGAATATTAGTGATAAAACTGATTTGAAAAAACTGTTTTGAGTGCATTTATAGATTTGAGGTTAATTGTCGGTATGTATAATTTATTGATTAATTTTAATATTTATCGTTAATCACTACTGCATTTTAGTTATTTTTTTTCCATACGCCAAAGAAGTATAACTTCTAACGCGTGTACATAAGTACACACACTCTTTTTTTTTGTTTTTCTTTTTTAAATACTTTACCCCACACTAGTAATTACTGCTGTACCTTGACCGTGTTCAAAAACATGCATTATCAGCCTTTTTAATGTTCCCACTGTTGGGACTCAGGCCTCCTCTCTAGGAGAGGGAATGGGCCGTAATCCAGCACGCGGGCCCAGTGCGGGTTGGTGAATGTCACATGTCTTCGAATTCTTGGTTCTAGGACATGCCGGTTTCCTCACGATGTTTTCCTTCACCGTTTTGAGAGCAGTGGTGATGAAATAAATTACACAAAGTAATGCGCCTGGCTGGGTTTGAACCCGCGACCTACAACTCGGTAAGTCGGGGCCGTTACCACTCGGCCACCACCGCTCAAAAACATGTATAGTCACATATACAAGACAACCAGACCCGGAACAACTATCTGTATGCCATAATTTTTTTTGTTTTGACCTGGAATTGAATTCGTGACACTCAACGCGGCAGTCAATCGCTCAATCACTGCGCCAAAAGTGCCGTCACTTCAGCCCTGAGCAAGAGGGAATGGGAGACGATCGCCTCCTTCTGCGAAGCAGTAATGTTAGCGAAGGAGGCGGCCGCAAGCGTGAGGGAACGGACGTCCTCACGCACCAGCCGCCGCAGCAGGAGACGCCTCGAATGTTGGGAGTCGCAGGGCCACCGTAGGCACGGGCTAGCGGACGATGAGCAATGAGTCGCTCACCGTCAGGTAAAGAATACTTCTAAGATTAACATATACACAAATCGTGCATAACCAAAAGACACCAAAAAAGTTTTTTTTTTTTTGTTAGCCTTTTGGAGCTATGTGAAACGGAGTGTAAAGTCCCACGTAACTCCGTTGAAAAGGGTGTATCCTCATACCAGACGGGTGTTATGTCTGGTGGGCAACTGCCCGATAGATGATTTCGGGCTGTTCTATAAGTTCTAATCGCGTGGAGAACTCTATACCGCGATGTAGGATTTTGAATTTTAGTTTCTATGTGTCGTTATAGATGTCGTTACAGTATATTAGTTAGTTAGCCTATTATGTGTAAATGCTAGGCAAAGACCTCTCTCTCCCTTTTCCACACGCGTATGTCCTCAGCCATTGCGGGCCAGTCCCTCCAGTAGTAGTCCAGCTCATCTCTCCACCTTCACCTTGGGCTGCCGCAATGTCGCCTTGCGTTTAATGGGACCCAATAAGTGGCTCTCTACTCTCTCGGACCCAGGTTGGCCGCTGTAAAAACAATTTATCCAAATGGGGCTTCCTCGACCCATCTCTAACACAGTACCAGTGTGGAGCCGCTGCACAGGACATGCGCCATTTGCTATGCTGTCCATCCTGCACAACCACCTGCAGTTTTCAGGATCTATACGAGGCCAATAACAGAGCCGTAGAGGTTGCCAAATACTGGTCAGATAAAATTTAGTTAGAGTACATCGACACGAAAAGAAGAAGTGGCTCTATTAGCCCACACTCATCTGACATGCGGCAGACATGTCATGTCATCATACAGTCTACCTATACACTACTAATTTTTAATAGTACAAAAAAAATGGTGCTATATCCGTACCCGTTACTGATCATAATTTTGTAGTCAAAAGTAAACAAAAAAACCAAATCCCAAAATTGTCCACAAAAATTTGTCATAATTGTTTTCTTTTTTATTTGATATAAATTAGTGCTTGACTGCGATCCCACCTGATGGTAAGCAGTGATGCAATCGCTGATGGTAAGGCGCACTAGTTTATTAAGAGCCTATTCACTCTAGCCTTGAAGACACCCAAATTATAATCAAATGGGTAGACCGCAGCAGGCAAATTGTTCCAGTCCTTCGATGTACGCGGTATAAACGACGAGGCGAAACGCTTAGTCCAGACCGTAGAGGTTTCAACAATTGCGAATAATCATTCATAACAATTGCTACTAGAAAAAACTACGCGCAGTGTTTTTTCATTTTGATCGTCATTTATTCATTCATAATCAATAGCCTGTACAATATTTCCATAAATTAAGCGACATTTTGGGATATAAACAAACGCTAATAACTTTGCTGTTTATGAATATTATTTATTGAGACTTTATTTAAGTAATAACAAGAACTTTTCTATTATCATCATCATCATCATTTCAGCCGAAACACGTCCACTGTTGGACATAGGCCTCCCCCAAATGTCGCCACAATGACCGGTCCTGTGCGTCTCGCATCCATCGGATTCCCGCGACCCTCACCAGGTCATCGGTCCACCTTGTGGGAGGCCTTCCAACGCTGCGTCTATTATGTTATTCTACGAGTACTGTACTAGCATTCAGCCTTTTTAATGTTCCCACTGCTGGGACTCGGGACTCCTCTCTAGGAGAGGGAAAGTATTTGTACTAATTAAAAAAAATAGGGTTGTATAATTTTTAACGTTTTTTTTTTTTCCAGGTTACAGCGCTGTGTGCCCTTCGCGGCGAGCTGTACATCGGCACTGCGTGGGGCTGCGTCATAGTGGCGGACGCTGCCTCGCTGCGGCCACTCACTGTGTTCAGGCCTTATGAAGAAGAAGTAAGTCAACCTCGTCAGCAGTTATATTTTTGAGCCGTTTGGGGTTGAAACTCTTGGCCGTGGGGTCCGAGTGTTCATACGCTTTTAAAAGAACTTTGGAGGTAAGCGGAACAGAGAGTAAAGTCCCGCAAACCTCCGTTGAAAAGGGAGGATCCTCCAACCAGACGGGTGTTATGTCTGGTGGGCTATTGCCCGATAGATGATTTCGGGCTGTTCTATATGTTCTAATCGCGCGGAGAACTGTGATTGCGCGATGCAGGATTAGTTCTTATGTGACGCCATAGATGTCGCTACATCACTCCCCTCCGGAGATCGGAGATCGATGGTTCTTGATGCGTGCCAGGCCAGTGGTAGGTTGGTTCCAGTGGGTCGGAACCGAATGCCGCATAGTTCTCGGTGAGTCGGAACTGTCTGCGGTGATGCCCCAGTGAGTCGGGGTTGTGCTATCCCAGTGAGTCGGGATGATGCCCCAGTGAGTCGGGGTGATGATGTCCCAGTGAGTCGGGATGATGCTGCAGGCTCCAGTGAGTCGGAGTAGTGCTGCTGGCTCCAGTGAGTCGGAGCGGTGCTGTGCGACGTAAGGCTTGATTGCAGGCGTCGACCAGGAGAGGTTCTTCATTGCTCTTCATGTGACTGGCCGAAGGTGCAGTGTGCTTCGCCAAGGTCGCTGATGAGGCTGAGGGTGATGACCAGGTATGACCAGGTAGGCATGCTGGTGGTCAGGATACCCTTTTAAAGCCGTGGGTGCTGGCTGTATGGCTCGCTGCTCGAAAGCTTGAGGAAGTGATGATGACGTCACGAAGTAGTAGCTGCACGAAGGCTGCGCTGACGTTCATTGTCGAGGGTCACCATTTTGGAGGTAAGCGGAACAGAGAGTAAAGTCCCGCAAACCTCCGTTGAAAAGGGAGGATCCTCCGACCAGACGGGTGTTATGTCTGGTGGGCTATTGCCCGATAGATGATTTCGGGCTGTTCTATATGTTCTAATCGCGCGGAGAACTGTGATTGCGCGATGCAGGATTAGTTCTTATGTGACGCCATAGATGTCGCTACAGAACTATTCAACCGCTTAGTTGACACTTCGGCGTGATCCAAGGGCTGGCTTTTACCTCGGTCAGAGATTAAGCATTGCCATACAACGTGGCAATGCCGCCAGCCTTTTGGGCACACTTCCAGTCGACAGCGATGCGGAGGAGTTTTATGACGCCATATTTTAGTTAATAGTTATTGCCTTTAGTGTATATAATAATTATTGTATTTATAATTTGTTAAGTGTTTTATTTTTCTTGTTTTAGTACTTGATAACAATTAATTTAATAAAAACTAGGCAAGTGCGAGTCGGACTCGCGCCCTGAGGGTTCCGTACTACAAGTTTTACCTATGTAAACAATTCAATTCGCGAATGGAGTCTCGAAGACTTTTTCGAATCGCTATTTTTATTTTATTGTGACGTAACAACAAATTTACAGTTTTCAGATTTATTCCTATATATCTGTGCTATAAAACCTTACTTTATGCAAAATTTCAGGATTCTGGATCAATGGAAAGTATCCTATGAATTTTGATTCCCTCGAGAGTGTCGAAATATACGTTTATTGCGACATATACGGCCGTATCTTTTTTTTTCGTTAACATAAAAATTTGATTTTTTCACAGCTTCAAGGGACCGCAGATCTAAGTATATGGTTTTAATTTCAACTCGATACATCCACGCGTTCCCTAGATAAAGGGTCTTGACAGACAGACGGACAAACAGACGGACAGACAGACAGACGGACAGACAGACAGACGCACAGACATACGGACAGACAGACTGACAGACGGAAAGATAGACAGACAGACAGACGGACGGACGGACAACAAAGTGATCCTGTAAGGGTTCCTTTTTTTCCTTTTGAGGTACGGAACCCTGAAAAGAGCAGTATTTTGTTACTAGGTATTAGTAAAGATTCTGCTTCTACTCATGGAAATGACCAACTTTCTTCAAAATAGTTTTGGACTTCCGTATAAAATTATCACCAGCTGTTTGTGGACTCTATAATTATAACGATTATGAACACCCCAGAGTTTGATGATTATGGGTAAAGAGTATCAACACTACCTTCCTGCTCTTGTCCCGTGTTACTTGTGGACAGCGAAACAAGTTTTTTTTTGTTTACGTACGTGTACTAAAGAGATAGCAAGATGTCCCCACCACGCGCACACTCTTCCTCATAGCAATATTTAAAATACTTATTGCTGCTTCATTTAGGATTTTGTTACCGTTTTCAGTTACTTCCTAATTACTCGTGTGTAAAAAAACGCAATATATAATATTCCACAACTATCACACAACGCCGTCTAGTCCCAAGCTAAGCGGAGCTTGTGTTATGAGTACTAGACAACTGATAAACATACTTATATATTTCTAAATACATACATATCTATCTATATATATATATAAATGAATAGCTGTTCGTTAGTCTCGCTAAAACTCGATAACGGCTGGACCGATTTGGCTAATTTTGGTCTTGAAACATTCGTGATAGTCCAGGGAAGGTTTAACAGTGAGAAAAAATGAAAAAAAAATACGAACAAGAAAATCAGAATGCAACGGCATCTCTAATTAAAATGTCATTATAAAATGAATTATGCTGTTCTGGTAATGCCAGTAGATGGCGTTATCCTTACTATTAGGCGGTACGAAGTTCGCCGGGTCAGCTAGTTATAGATAAATTACACCCAGACACAGAACAAATGATCGTGTTCATCACACAAACATTGTCCTGGGTGGGAATCAGACCCACGACCTCCGGCATAGCAGTCAGGGCCACTAGCCACTAGACCAACAGGCCAGTCATTTATGTCTTTGAGACGACTCTTTCCGTCACATTGAAATGTGAGGTGGACTTCTCACTCATACGTACAAAACGTTTAAGGAAAACATTAACTACAGCTAAGGAGTTTAATTCATAAGTGCATATGTGTGTTCAAAAACTTAGTTTTGTATCAAATGACGTGCGTATTCAACATTGCAGTTGGTCGGCTCAATAATGACCCTCGCCGTGGGCTCGGGCGATTATTCCACCTCAGCTGCAATGAATGTTACAACAAGAAGTTGTTGTTAGGAACATTACCTCTCTACCACCTCGTTAAGATATATTTTTATAATTTTGTTTATGTATTGTATCTATTTATGTTTTTTATCTATTATTATTGGTATATATAATTATGTATTATATGATTTAATTTATATTATAATATAGTATATTTTTAATTTTCTAATTTATTTGTACAATGCGTTCCAAATAAGAATAGGATCGATTGCCAGGTAGTGACGTCACGTCATACTGTCAAATCGAAGAATTATTATGGTGAGCAAAACAAGAAATTTTTAAAATTTAATTTATTTACGATCGGTAAACGAAAATAGTTTAATCAGAATCCAATTCTTCAATTTTGCTCATCTCTGAGTTCTTCAATTTTGCCCAATTTCTTGCGATTTGACAGTATGGCGTGACGTCACAACATGGCAATCGATCCTATTCTTATTTGGAACGCATTGTATACACTGTGTCTACATCTCTCATCCAACTCTCCTGTCGCAGGTCTGCTGGAAGAAATTTCATTTATAATAAGCAGTACCTTTGTGCTCTTCTATCTACTTTTGTTCTTTCAATCAATCAAAATATTTATTTGCTAGAATATGGCATATAAGGTGTTACAGTACATTTGTTTCAGCATATCCTGCCATAACATGGCGTGCAAATATATTCACAATCAGTGTTGTCAATTACTCGATCTTGTCGATTACAGATTCTATTGACTTGTCTTCTAAATAGTCCATAACGGTAAAATATCGTTTAAATAATAACAGATTAAAAAGTATTTTTTTAAACATTGTCAGTGGTAACTCTTGTAAACTATTTGGTAAATGATTGTAAATAATAATCGACATGCAGTATACATTTTTCTTAAATAATTTTAGCTTTATTTGTGGCAGCCGAAGTCTGTCTTTATGCCGTGTTCGGCTATTTGTCCTGTCAGTGTTCGTCTCGAAAAAATTGTATCTTTTCATTTTAAGCTGTTGATCCCCGCATTAACGCCAGCGTTCACGCGCCATTGTCTTACTATTGTGTCTCTAATTACGCACTCAAAAGGTTAAGTGTTTGTGTGTACATAAATAAATAAATAATGTTTTTCCACTTGTATCAAAATGTACTGTATCCTTACAGGTCCAAATGATAATCCCTCTGCAGCCGCATCGAAGTGAGGAGCCCGGCATGATCGCCACCTTCGGCCACGGGTACCGCCCGCTCTTACAGAGATATGCTCCACACGTAAGCAACATTATTTATCTATTTATTTAAACTTCATGTACAGTAGAGGTACATAGGCGGACTTAATGCAACAAGGCATTCTCTACCAGACAACCTTTGGGTTAAAAGAGACAACACTGTGGTAGGTGTGCACAATAAATAAATAATATTTAAAATTTAATCTAGTATCATTAAAATTGAACGTGAGTAATTAAATGCCGGTTTACTAGCAGAGAACTTTATTCACCACAAACAATAACAAAAGCCAATGAAAAAGCATGACTTACTTTTTCTTTTCGCCAGAAATGAAACCTAGGTTATAAGTTAGAGGACAATACGAGGCAGCAATAGCAAAAAGAACCAGGCCTTTAAACCGTAACCGAAAAAAGATACCTATAGAAGAATTACCTGTTATTTAGCGAGAGACGCAGAATAACTCATTAGAGAAACCGTCGTACAACCGTCAATAAAAGAAATTATTACAAAAATAAATAACTAATGAATTTAAGGTGGTTTAGGTCTAAACAACGACCTTACAGCCACTAGACGTCTAATAACAGGCGACGCATGTCTGTCAACACATATGATTATAGATCTAATGTCTCGACCAATCAGAACGCAGTACCCCGCTCCCCCGTACCAATCAGAACCAATCAGAACGTAGTGCCCCGCTCCCCGTACCTCGGCTAGTTGACAGAACTGTTTTGGTGCGCTAGTTCAAGCATGAGGCGTCTAGTGGCTGTAAGGTCGTTGGGTCTAAATAATATTTTTTATATTATTTAGACCTCAACCACCTAATATATGGCAAAAGAAAATGTATATTTCAAAACATATCATTTTGACCGTAATTGTAAATTCTCAATTTGTACTTCTATTCTTTCAGTCTTCAAACTCGACGAACACCCACAACGGTTATTACTGCCTCCTCTGGCGAACCCAGCATTGGCTACCAGACTAGAACATCGCGAGCCCACCGCTGGACAAAACACCTGTATTATGCCCACTTTTGTAGAAGAGGCATGTATTTTAGAAGACTTTTCCCGTTTCTGTGATAGGGATGACTCGTTAACAAATTGACTGAAATGTCGTATTTTTTATATATATGGAGTTGTAATTATCACGTTTGAAAAGAACTGTGGTCATTTTCTCGCCAGATGGAGTTGAATTCAACTTTTTTAGCTTATTTTGTTTCTAGTGCATGTGAGCGTTATTATTTATTATGAGCCCGTTGTGTGCCACTGCATTGAAATACAGAATAGTCACTCTGTTTTCTATTAGAATTCGGATGTAACACATTCTAAAATTTTTGCAGTATTTTTCAACAAATGTATCAAGTCAGGCGCATTACTTTGTGTACCTAATTTATTTCATCACCACTGCTCTCAAAACGGTGAAGGAAAACATCGTGAGGAAACCGGCATGTCCTAGAACCAAAAATTCGAAGACATGTGACATCCACCAACCCGCACTGGGCCCGCGTGGTGGATTACGGCCCATTCCCTCTCCTAGAGAGGAGGCCTGAGTCCCAGCAGTGGGAACATTATAAGGCCGACTATGCCATATACTGTATCGAGTCGGCCTTCTCGGCAAGCTTCGCTGAGGTAGTCGATCATCATCATCATTTCAGCCGAAAGACGTCCACTGTTGGACATAGGCCTCCCCCAAATGTCGCCACAATGACCGGTCCTGTGCGTCTCGCATCCATCGGATTCCCGCGACCCTCACCAGGTCATCGGTCCACCTTGTGGGAGGCCTTCCAACGCTGCGTCTTCCGGTACGTGGTCGCCATTCCAGAACCTTTCTGATTCTGGTAGTCGATACTACAATAAAATTCTCAGCTCCATTTTACCGAGATCGCGCCTGTTTCAATTATTTCAAATGTTGTCAAGTTGTGCAGGCACTTAACATACAAAACTACATCAATTTTGAACCAGCCACTGAAATTCACTCGCAAAAAAATCCGCCAAAACTGCTCTCATTTTGACTTCAAACGTTTCTCATTTGTGATTTCCAATCTGGTTGTGCTGTATTTAAATTTATTTTACTTATAAAAATACACTGGGTTTCTAAACTGAATAACTAAAACAGCCACTGAACTTTACTCGAAAAAAATCCCGCCAAAACCTCCTGTCCTTTTGACAAGTTTTGACTATTTATATTTTTGACGTGACAACGTCTTATAATTCGATGGAGCCGGCTGCGCGCACGAAAAAGTATGACGCATGCGGCGTTACCTCGCTCTGAGGCGTTCCATTTGAAGTGCAAGCGAGAGCGCGTTCGTCCTCCGCGTTCGGCAGTGTTCGACATCTGTCTCTCTCCTACTTGAGTGAGCGATGCGTCTGCGTCGTGACAACTGCTATAAAATAATACATTTACATGTTTTCGTCAAGTATAAAATGCAGTGAAAAGTGAATGTCGTGTTAATTGTTTATTTGTATTTATGCGTACAAATAAATGTGACACGTTGTCACGTTCAACTATCGTCAGTAAACCAACTTTACAGACAACCGATTTTTTTTTTTTTGTTTTAGTCCAATTCTAACCCATCAAGTTCAACTGTATCAGTCGAAGAAATTTGGGTCTCCAGTTACTGTCCCTTTTCATTTTCTGTATTAATAATATACACACTTTATTTTCCAATTTACTTTAGACATTGGCAGAATAGATTTTTTTTTCTGTTTACCCCTTAGAGAAGGCTATAGTCGTTTGACCATATCGCCTAGTCTTTCGTCCATGTTTTCTTGCGTAATAAGTCTTCCGTATTCGAATATTATAGTTGTTTATTTTTGTTTTACATTAGAAGGCGGGTGTAACACATTCTAATGTTTTTGAAGTATTTGGCAGCAAATGTATCGATTCAGCCTTCTCAGCAAACTTTCCTGAGGTAGCTATAACTACAATAAAATTCTCAGCTCCATTTTGCCGAGATCGCGCCTATTTCAATGATTACACATATTATTCCAGTTGCGCAGGCACTTGAGATACAAAACTACACCAATTTTACATCACAATATCCACTAGGATTCAATTTGTGAATAATTAAAACAGCTGCTGAACTTCATTCGAAGAAATCCCGCCAAAAACTCCTGGCAGAATAGTCGACATCGGCTCTACTTGCCATTAATAAAAAATAAAATTGAATAGACAAGTTTTAACATTGGCGGTTTCTTATTTGTGATTTCCAATTTGGTTGTGTTTTTGGTTTGTGTTATATTTAAGGTTTTTTTTTTTACTAAAAGTACAGTGAGTTTCGGAACTTTAAATAAAACAGCTTCTGGGGGGCTATTGGCTAACTTTTTCAATAACAGTTGACAACTAGCATTCGTTGCACACTAAACTTAGTTGTCAACTGATAATTTCATAAAATTGGTATTACGTATCACACAAGTGATCACTCTAAAATTTTATCGACTATTATACAGCTTCAAAAGCTTACACAATCGTAATTTTAAAAGTATCGATACAATAACATCTGTCAAAACGTGTTACGGTGGCTATCAAAGGCACCAGTGGCTAATGACGTCACTGCAGTAGGTCACTGAAGATAGACAATACGAAACTAGCTGTTTGACAGTACAATGATGCGCATTGTTAACAAGTGATCATCACTTGAACTGTCAACAGAGTTACGCAATAGCCCCGCTGAACTTCAGTCGAAAAAATCCCGCCAAAACTCCTGTCATTTTGACAGTTGTGACTTGGTCTGTTTCCTATTTGTGATTTCCAATTTGGTTGTGTCTTTAGTTTGTGGTTTCTTTAATTTTATTTTAGTAAAATATACACTGCGCTTCAAAACTAAATAATTAAAACAACTTCTGAACTTCACTCAAAAAAATCCCGCCAAAATCTCCTGTCATTTTGACAAGTTTTGACATTGGCAGTTTCTTATTTGTGATTTCTAATTTGGTTGTGTCTTTGGTTTGTGCTGTATTTAAGTTTATTAGAATAAAACATACACTGGGTTTCGAAACTAAATAATTAAAACAGCCACTCAGACAAAAGTCAAGAGTGAATAGGTTACTTCTAGGCAAGTGTACTCCATCGTCACTTTCCATCAACAATAAAAAAAAACCCGCCAAAAATCATGTCATTTTGACAAGTTTGACATTGACAATTTCTTTTTGTGATTTCCAATTTGGTCGTGTCTTTGGTTTGTCCTTTATTTAAGTTTATTGTTGGAAAAATACTCTGGCGTTCAAAATATAGTACCACACTTTTAAAATTGCAATATTTACTAAACGATTGAAGACAGAGTTTTGAAGAAAAAAATTCTTTTTTAAATCAAATGCAATCAACTTTCTTTAAGGTTTCCTTAAGAAGGTCCTTTTCCACTCGCTAACGTCAACATCGAGCATGGTTTAAAAGCTTATTGCTTCATCTAACGCAATCCAACGCGATGTTCGATGAAGAGGCAATGCAAAAAAAGAGAGATAACGCATGAAAACTCGTTGGCATTCGATAATTCCGTAATTTACTCAAATATTTCACAAAACTTGTTCCAAACGTGATTATTAAGTTTTTTAGAAAAATTGTCGTCATTCAGAATCTCGATTAAATGTGCAAGGCTTTTATTGATGTACTGTTTTATACTTTTAATATATGAGTACATTATGGAGGGCCAAAGTTCACGTAAAATAGCAGATTTTCAGAGGTCTTTACTAGACTAGTTTTACACAAATTTATGTTTTGATTTCTATAGAAGCCTAGATAATATCTACAAGATAGCTGTATACCCAAAATATCTAGAGAAAAATGTGTAATAACATCATAATCACGTAAGAGCGGTTGTATGAAAATGTACCTCGAAAAGGACGCTCTTAAGGAATTTGAATATATTATGAATGCGAAATTGAAGTCAAAACCAGATAAAAAGTACTCCATAGTCCTTCCTTCGAATTCAAACGTACTTCATTCTTTTCATGAAAATCAGTTCAGTAGTTTTAACTGTGAAAGCCTAACAGACAGACAGAATTACTTTCACTTTTATAATATGTATTAGTATCTTCGAGATATAAGTACTAACGTACTAGAGAAGCTACGTCAAATAACTGAATTGTCCTATTCTTCGTAATTTGAATCTTTAGTTCGCTGCAGCGCTAAAATAATAACAATTCGTCTAAACCGTAACTAATTTACCACAGCGCTAGATTTGCTGCGGAAGTGTATTTATTCTCGGCAAAAAGGTCTTAAGCGCCACGTAAATCACGGCACTTACGCGTTTTCTTCGTGCGGTGCGGCGCGATCGCCGCAGTTAAACGAGACAAAGTAGGAATTTACGGTGTCTTCTCTAGTACGGTAGTACTTATATCTCGATGGTGATTAAATTAGACCGACGAATGCGTTCCAAATAAGAATAGGATCGATTGCCATGTTGTGACGTCACGTCATACTGTCAAATCGAAGAATTATTAAGGTGAGCAAAACAAGAAATTTTTAAAATTTAATTTATTTACGAACTGTGAATGAAAAAGTTTAATCAGAATCCAGTTCTTCAATTTTGCTCATCTCTGAGTTCTTCAATTTTGCCCAATTTCTTGCGATTTGACAGTATGACGTGACGTCACAACATGGCAATCGATCCTATTCTTATTTGGAACGCATTGTACGTGAAACGATGTCGCGTGGCGTGGATCTAATGTAGCCCTACAAGTCTAATTTCTTAGAAAATGTATAGAGACTTACGTGCCCAGATCGGCGTACGCGACCCACGTGTGCGCAATGTACCTTAAACAAATCAAGAAAATATTCTTCAAGTTTTTTTTTAATTTATTTTTTTCCAACAAACTACCCTCATATTGTACAATTTTCGACGTTTCCGAGCCAGTGATCTTCAGTCCATCTCATTAGTTAAGTAATACAAAGTAACTATTAATTATACACTTTTCTAACTGTATGTTTTGCTTCATTAAGGGCCGACGCTGCGTTAAGCGGGCAGCCGCGCCCCGCGCCCTTTTTGCTACGTAATAATACATTAAAGGTCTCCATCGACACGACTACATGCACACCGTTAAACTTGAACCCGCGCTTGTTGGTACCCGCGCGGGCGCCCGCTTAACGCAGCATTGGCCCTTAGACCCGAAATCTCATATAAATCTCAAATCTATATTCTAAGTTCTTTTGAAGGAAACTTACTCCACTCCAACCGTCTCAGTCACCATATCAAGCCTATACTGTCCCACTGCTGGGCAAACGCCTCCCTCCATTCCTTCCATTGTCCCCGGCTCTGAGCCACTTCTTACCAATTCCAAAGGAAGACACCTAAGTCGTCCCGCCATCTTCTTAGTCTGCCGCGACCCCGTCGTGCGATTACAGGGCACCAACTTTGTGTTTTACCAGCCCACCGCTCAATGGGCATGCGGCAGACATATCTAGCCCAGTCCCACTTAAGCTGGGCAGCCTTTTGAGCCACGTCAACGATCTGTGTTTTGGAGTGCAGTATAGTGTTTCGAACACGATCCGACTGCCAATCAGGGGCCCAAGTCTGCTATTTTTATAAATTCGTCATTCCAACACGATCCCATTGTCATTTTGCTTGTTTTGTAGTCTGCTAATTCATAATGGTCGATCATTGATCGGTCAATGGTCTTGTGGTAGAATGACAATATCAAACTGTCTCGTAACAAATTAAAAGGAACTGTCAAAATTTTAGCAGATTCCCCGCATACGTTAACCATTGATTTGTCATTATGTACGAGATTACCATTCTATGCCATTTCTTCCAATGGAGTGTCAGTGGTTGAAAATTGGAAAGTCATAATGACGCCATTATATTAGTAGATAACCAAACTTGTCAAAATCAACAATTATGAAATCAATGATAGACCATTCTGAAACTATTGTAATAGCAGACTTGAGGCCCTGGTAGGAACGCCATTTGAAGCGACATATTCCGAGAGCGAAATTATTGAGCTATGGTGGCCGAGTGGTAACGGCTTCAACTTACGAGTTCTAGGTTCAAACCCAGCCAGGCGCATTACTTTGTGTAATTTATTTCATCACCACTGCTCTCAAAACGGTGAAGGAAAACATCGTGAGGAAACCGGCATGTCCTAGAACCAAAAATTCGAAGACGTGTGACATCCCCTGCACCCGCACTGGGCCCGCGTGGTGGATTACGACCCCTTCCCTCTCCTAGAGAAGAGGACTGAGTCCCAGCAGTGGGAACATTATAAGACTGAGCATATTAGATAACTCTTTTCAATAGTGTATTTATTCTCAGAATATGGGAATTTAAAATTCCATAATAATATGAATTATTTGGATCTCATTTTTATTGTATTTACAATTATTTATTACTATGAACTCTTTATTATACTTAATTAATCATGTATTATTTTGTGCCAATATTGTTGTGACGGCTCTCCACATGCTACAATGCGACAGTGAGTGTGTTCTAAAATGACGTTCACCAGGTGGCAGCACTGAGGCGTCATGTTCAGGCACCTGTCAAAGCGCCTAAGTTAATGACATTAGTTAGACATCAACGTCAGCAAAAAAAAACTGGTGGTGTGAATTGAACATCCTCGTTATAGATACCGGCACGGATCTTGAGCACTGACTTCTACAGTTCTACTTGCGCAGAAGCACGCAGAAGTGAAATATCGGGTCTCTTTAGTGGTATGAAGAGAGATGCGGGGGCGGGGAGTGCAATCCTTGTACAGTGATTGGCTCGCCGATATTGTATGATGCGCAAAGCGATCTCCGCTCTTTCGCCGAGCGCTCAAGATTCATGCCGCTATTTGTATACGACTACGCGTTTACATTGTTAAAAATAAAAATGTTGGCCCTTATGGGACCACTCGCAGATTTGAAATATCTATATTAGTAGACGCGCGCACTAATAAACAAGTTGAAAGTGGTGGCGTAGAGGGGGCATCACGGCATGACAAGATCATGCCGTTTACCGTCACGGCATTTGAGTCGGTTGTACTGTCAAAGCGCGCCAATAGACGTTTCACATCAACAGGTTTGTCGTATTGTCGCATTGCAACTGTCTGCGGAGAAGCCTTATAAGGCTGCGTCTTGCTTATCAAGTTGAAGCGGGGCGGAATGGCCTTAGCGAAGACCGTATTATGTAAAACGCAGCCTCAAACTTATGATCTTATGAAGGGACTAAATAACTCTTTAGAAGTTTTAATTAAAATAATTGTCAAATACACAAAACGTTTTGGGAACACTTTTTGCGTAAAGCTAGGGAGTGGAGTTCCCTGCCGGAGTCTGTGTTTCCTGTTAGCTAGTCTGTCAATTCTCGCTCCACGGCACCAAAAGCGAGAGAAATTATTTAACGATTTTCCAACTCAAAAAAAAAAACGCATTTAATGACGATTTTCTTAAAGTAACTGCTACCACTGTTGTGCAGTTGATACTACTTCGCCTGTTTGTAAAGCCGGGTACAGATTGTTGTAATGTAACATACAAGAAGAGCAGTGGTGGCCGAGTGGTAACGGCCCCGACTTACGAGTTGTAGGTCGCGGGTTCAAACCCAGCCAGGCGCATTACTTTGTGCAATTTATTTCATCACCACTGCTCTCAAAACGGTGAAGGAAAACATCGTGAGGAAACCAGCATGTCCTAGAACCAAAAATTCGAAGACATGTGACATTCACCAATCCGCACTGGGCCCGCGTGGTGTATTACGGCCCATTCCCTCTCCTAGAGAGAGGAGGCCTGAGTCCCAGCAGTGGGAACATTAAAAGGCTGATTATGTATGTTATGTAACATACAAGGTAACATGATAGGAGCATTTCATAAGTGTGGACGGACCGAAAATGTACCTAATCACATAGTTGAGATATTTACCCACATAATAGAAGATACAAGAAATATTTAACCAAGATTTATGTAACTCATATGATTTAAAAGAGTGTCCATGGAGTTTCTTGCACGTTCTTCTCCATAGAGATCTGCGCTTTGGTACGTGCAATTTGGCTTCACTTTTTTTTTTAACTGTCCGACATTTTGACAATTCAAAAGTGCCTGTAATTGGTCTGTTTGAAATAAACGTTTCTGATTTCTGATTTTTTGAAATGCTACTCTGTTCGCGCGCGCAAGGCTTCCACACTATGGGAATTCTGATACATTGCGACAATGTGGACGGCAAATTCTTTCATTGCATGTTACGGTCTGGTCACAACTTTGGTCTTAGCGGCGAGCGGCGCGGTGAGCGGGGCGGCATTGGTAAGCGGACGCGCGGCTCTATGAGCGGCGTCTCGTGGCGTGCTTCAAACATTTTCATACTTTTGATCTTACCGCTCGCCGCCCTACGCTTAGCTACCGCTCACAGCGGCAAGGTTGTGAACGAGCCGTTACATTGCATGTTACGTTACAGCAGTCTGTACCCGACCCTTTAACCGCTTAGGTCGAATTGGTCCAACGAGTGTTTTCGCGTCCTATTCACCAGGGTCGTGTGTTTACGACTGGGTACTCCATCTCGTTTAGCTCTTCAATCCCCATAGGTGACAGAAGAGCTGACGAGATGGGGTATTTGGTCGTGGATGTGCGACCCTGGCTGAATAAACGCGACAGTGTTTGTCGGATATATTCGACATAGGCGGTAAATGGGTTATAATGTGAACAATTTTATTTATATATAGATCAAATTACCTAATGTATTTACCTACTTAAGCTATTTAACGTGCTATCTTATGTTTAAATGTAATGATTTACAAAACCAAAGATAAGTAATAAACTTGTTTTAAGTTATGATGTGTTTTATTGATTTTTAACACCTAGGTATAGGTATCGCAGTTTCAATATGAGAAATAAATGAATTGATAAATGAATAATAATAATAATAATCAGATGGAATGAGTTATTTCAGGGGGGGTCGCAATTAGTCAAGTATTGCTTACATATAATATTTAAAAAAACATTCGTTGAGTTAATAAACTTTAAAATTGATATGAGTACCTACCTGAATAATAAAAAATAGTAACAATTTCTTTATTTAAACTTCATGTACAGTAGTGGTACATTGGCGGTCCTAATGCAACATGGCATTCTCTACTAGTCAACCATTGGTTTAAAAGAGACAACACTGGTAGGATTGCACAATAAACAAATAACAGATATTTCCACTAGACGTACGGCGTTGCGCCATCGGTACATGGTGGACATCCCACCCATACGTACAAAGCGTTTTGGGAACACATTCATTATGCGTACAGCTAAGGAGTGGAATTCCCTGCCGGAGTCTGTGTTCCCTGATAGCTACAACCTAGGGGTCTTTAAGTCAAGAGTGAATAGGTTATTTCTAGGCAAGCGTGCTCCATCGTCGGCCACATCATCGCCTACCATCAGGTGAGATGGTGGTCAAACGCGAGCCTATCAATAATAAAAAAAAATAAAAATAAAATTTCAAACTGAAAAAAATTAATAAAAAATAAATTATTTATAATAATAAAATACATATATATGCTAGAATTATAAACTAATAAATACTATGAAAAATATCTAATCATTAAGAGAACTTAATAATTCTGACGTAGACCGAACTAAGGTTGGTTCCGAATTTTACGCTTGAAGGAAAATTTACTTTCAGCTTTTTTGATGTCGAGGGGAAGCACATTCCAGAGTTTTATGGTGGAAACAGCGTATGAGTTGGACATAAAGCCAGTACGGTGAGAAAGAATGTGAAGGAGCATGTTTTTGGATGCACGAAGGTTAAGATTATGAGAACTGCCCAACACTTTAAAATATTGTTTTAAATAATCAGGAGAACAAGGATCGTTCATCATGGTGAAGAGCATGCAGAGGGCTCTGAGGGATCTCCTGTGACGGATAGGCAGCCATTTAAGCTGAGAACGGTAGGAAGAAATGTGATCATATTTACGAAGGCCAAATATGAAGCGAATGCAGTTGTTGAGAAGTCGATCCAATTTGTTTAGAAGTTCTTGGGAAAGATCAGAGTAACAAACATCAGCATAGTCAATTATAGGTAACACAAGCGACTGTACTAAAGTAGTTTTAGTGCTTGACGGGAGGAAATTTTTGAATCTATAGAGAGACCGCAGCGTGAAGGTGACTCTCTGGCTAACCTGAGCAATCTGCTTATTCCAGCTTAACCTATCGTCAATGGTTTTATGGTGGAAATAGCGTATATTATTAGCTCTTTTAAATCTATAATTATACTAGCTACAGCCCGTGGCTCCACTTCAGTAAAATTACTTCCCACCTTTCAATCAATTCTAATTTTCACCTGCCTTTTCCTATTTTTTCACCCCTATATGAAAGCGGCCAAAACCAAAAAATATTTAAAAAAAAAACAGTCATTTTTAGGGTTCCGTACCTCTAAAGGAAAAAACGGAACCCTTATAGGATCAATTTGTTGTTCGTCCGTCTGCAAGTCTGTCTGTCAAGACCCTTTATCTCAGAAACAAGTGGAGGCATCGAGTTGAAATTAAAACCGTATACTCAAGTCTGCGGTCCCTTGAAGCTGTGAAAAAATCAAACTTCTAAGTTAACAAGAAAAAAAGAAACGGTCGTTTTTATGTCGCAAAAAACACGTACCTACATTTTAACACTCTCAAAGGAATCAAAATTCATAGGGTACTTCCCGTTGACCCAGAATCCTGAAATTTGGCATAAAGCAAGGTCTTATAGTATAGATATAGGAATAAATCTGAAAACTGTAAATTTGTTGTTACGTCACAAAAAAACTTTTACAATTCGGAAAAATCTTTGAAACTCCATTCAGGAATTGAACTGTTTACGTAGGTAGGTTTGTACGGAACACTCAGGGCGAGAGTCCGACTCGCACTTGCCTTGTTTTTTTTTAGTTTTAGCCCGACTAACGAACAGCTAGAAAACGACCTACACCCGGTCGTTTCATAACAAACCTGAAATATGCAGACGATACTAATATTACGACGTCACAGTCGAACATGGAATGGCTTTTTTTTATTCTAGAAGCTCAAAAAATACTTTAATTTTATAACTTTTAGTTTAGTATTTAGTAGCTAGTTCGCCGACCGGTCGAGCGTCCAACCCCCCTAGCCAAGTTACAATCGTATCGTTCGCGCCGAACGCCTCGAGTAGGCTACGCCCTCGATTCCTTTGTTCTGACCACATGACTGAGCGTTGAGATGACGTCAGAACAAAGAAATCGGAGGCGTGGCCTACTCGAGGCGTTCGGCGCGAACGATACGATTGTAACTTGGCTAGGGGGGCAGTACACGGTCATAAAAGCGTCAATCAATTCCATCAATCATGAATGATGTTTGAATGACCGAATTTTATCGCCATACGTTTTTCGTCATGCAAACGTCAGTCATCGCAGACGGTAGGTTTTTCGTCAGTCAAAATATTTGACTGTGGCAAAACTGACAGCAAAACCTATCGTGTAATGGACGCCAAAGAGTTGTCAGTAAAACCTTCGGAGCCCACCCAGCACAGCCGAACCCTACCGGAGCCATGGGTTGACATCCAAAAGGGAACCCCAGGGTCCTGGGACGCAAGGCAAAGTACCACACAGGTGTGGTTTTATTCAGTAAAAGTCTGACACGTTCTCTCGCTCCACCCTTGAGCGAGAGAAGACATTGGATGATTTCCCAAATTAGAAAAAAAGAAACGGGTCGACTAAGTTGAATGCAGTATTTGTACGTACGTTAGTAGTACGAAAAAAAAAACTGGTGGCAATATAATCTTCCAGAAAATTAAATGTGGGAGGTTTAATTGTATCTACTCAGTGTAGTCCCCTCTTTGAGGAGTGGCTGGAAAGAGACGTCACGGCGTCATCGCCTCCCGCAGGTCCTCACCGGACATGGTAAGTTCGAGAGGTTCCTGCACCGGATTTATTTATTTATTTATTAAATGCTTTATGCACACAAAAGTACAGAGGCGGACTTAATGCCTTAGGGATTTTCTACCAGTCAACCTTTGGGCGATGCAGAAAAAAATGGTGGTAGGTGCAATAAACGAGAGAGAGAAGACGAACACGAAAATAGATATAGGTAAGTACTAATAAACTATATATATATAATACAATTATACAATATATGCATGTTACTAAAAGAGTTATGAGTACCTTACATGTGGATGGGTGGAGAGGGAGAGGGATGCCAAAGAAAAGATGGATGGATTTTGTGAACAGTGATATGAAAGAAAAGGAAGTTAGTGACAGCATGACGGTTGATAGGATAGAATGGAAGAAAAAAAGGCCGACCCCAAATAAGATGGGACAAGGGCAGGAAGATGATGATGAATAATACAATATATACCTACTTACTCAAATATAAACTACATACCTAACTAATATAGTCAAACAATTAGTCCAAATCGACAATTGGAACACATTAACGCTGTGATGATACACAGTTGATCACAGAGTACTTTGGTAATACAGTTGATCATGGTGTGCAGATTCGTGCGGAAGAAACGCCCGGGTGTCACCATTGTGTGGAACGTCAGCAAACCGTAGGGGACCAGCAGGGTCGAAGCCTACTGGGGCCATGGGTTGAGCGAAAGTGTACCCCGGGGCCCTGGAACGAAGGCAAAGAAGGAACAGGAGTGGGTCAGTAAAAGTCTGACACACCCTCACGCTGTGCAGTACGCAGTCATTGGATGATTTCCCACCTAAAATAAAAAAAGAAGTATAGTAGATCAAATACAGAGCTAGCTGCTTAAAATTATGTTTTAAAATTATAATGTATATATGTATGTGTTTGTGGAATGCGTTACCCTTAGAAGTGAGGCGTGTCCAAACGCTACCTACGTTTAAAAAAATTATGAAGGAGCATTACCTTTCACTTTGATTTTTTCTTCTCCTGGCTTAATTATATATTTAATATTTATTAGTAGGTATATGTTTTTCTTATGTTGTATGTATTTTTCTGATGTTGTACCCTGACAGCCCTAAATCCATCTCCTCTCTTTCAGTCCATCCAAAGCTTGTCTGTAAGAAATTGCCCTGTGCGATAAACCGCCCATTGTACATTTTAATTATGTTTGTCCTGTATTTTTGTTTATGTGCTGTACAATAAAGAATATAATAATAATAATAATGTCCCCATCGCCGTATCTCTACGTTGACGTCGTGGTGGGGCTTGCGTGCTCCAATATACCCTAGGTCTGTATCGGTGAAGTTTGCTTTGCCGTAATATGCCTAAGGTGAGGGGCCAGACTAAGAGAGATACAATCCGCAGTGCAGTTTTGTGGCGAACTGTTGGGCATTAGCGACCCCACGGACCCGATCTCCCGGGAGAATTCTTGTTCTTCATCTCCGGCTTGCCTTTATTGGCCGGCCGTAGTGAACACTGACGAGGAACTGAGCTCCCACCTCTCTCTTGCCTTTATTGGCTGGCTTGAGTGGAGATTCGCAAGAGCAAACGTGCTCGGGAGAAGGATGTATAATCCAGTAAGGTGCTGGTAGGGATCTTGACCGTACTTCCGGGATTGTCCTGATAGCCGTGGTATACCTCTCCACTCCTCAAGCACCTCAGAATATGTTGCCCTCTTGTTGCTACGTCACTTCGTGCTAGCGGCCGTTTTTTGGGGGCCCATTTATTGAGTGTGCAAGTCACCCCCTGCCTTTTTTCGATGGATATTAATAACGTTGTTCAGGCAGGAGCCATAGTCTTAACATAGTTCCATGTTACCAGTCCACTTAAGACTCCAAAAACCATAGCCCTATTATCTTTGTTCTCCATATGTCGCAATAGTTTTTCAACAACCGGGGGTTGTCCTTGGGTGCACTAGCATAGCGCGTACAGGTATAATCGTCGGTTGGTATCATGTTCCATTATAATTATATAAAGGGCCTCTGCGAGTTGGCTTCGGCTCCTCGTACGCCTTCCAAAGGTCCAGGACCTCAGGGTCCTGAGATAAATATTGAAAATACACATAATAATGTAAAAATTGTGTCAACCTATCTCGGTCTCCTCTACGGCCAATGCCCGCTGGAACCGCGAAGAATTGCTGGAAACGCAAAAAGTAACTGAAGGACACAGGTGTGGTTTTAGTCAACAAAAGTCTGACACGCCTAAAAAAAAAACGATTCCAAGTTTGGAGGGAGATAAATCATCATCATTTCAGCCGACAGACGTCCACTGTTGGACATATGCCTCCCCCAAGTGTCGCCATAATGAACAACAATGTGCGTCTCGCATTTAAGTATCGGATTCCCGCGACCCTCACCAAGTCATCGGTCCACCTTGTAGGAGGCCTTCCAAGTCTGCGTCTTCCGATACGCGGTCGCCAATCCAGAAGCTTTCGTTTCCATCGACCATCTGTTCTTCGAGCAATTCATTCACTTAAGTTTGGCAATTCTTCGTGCTATGTCGGTAACCTTGGTTCTCCTGCGGATATCCTCATTCCTGATTCGATCACACAAGGAAACTATGAGCATAGGCCTTTCCATTGTCCTTTGGCTGACTTTAAGCCTTCTAATGAGACCCATTGTGAGCGACCACGTTTCAGAGCCATATGTCATCACTGGCAACACGCACTGGTCATAGACTTTCGTCTTGGGACACTGTGGTATGTTGGACGAGAAGATACCGCACAGTTTCCTAAACGCTGCCCAGCCGAATCAGATTCGACGGTTTACCTCTTTCTCGAAAATAGATTTTGTAAATAGCTTTTTACCCGACTGCAAGAAGGGTTATGTTTTTCGCGCGTATCTTGTATGTATGTATGTAATATTCTTTATTACCTCATATTCATATCTTCCAAACCGCTGAACGGATTTACATAATTAGCATATCGTTAGATTCGTCTTGTTAACCCAAGTGTTCTTAGAACGTCACCTACGTTGAAAAAAAATCAGCATAACGACTGTGGGACGCTATACATTAGAGTAAAAAAAATATTTTTTTATAAAAACACTTTGACACGACAATTTTTTTTCGTCAATTTAAACTAGATGAGGCCGGTGTTTCCTAGCTGACTACCCTGAGAAGCAACACCGAAACAAACTCAGGGGTCAATTGGAAAGTAGTCACAACTCACAACACACCTTAAAAGGAAAATACGGAACCCTTATAGGATCACTTTGTTGTTCGTCCGTCTGTCTGTCAATACCCTTTATCTCGGGAACGCGTGGAGGTATCGAGTTGAAATTAAAACCATGATATACGTCTGCGGTCCCTTAAAGCTGCGAAACGAAACACATCACACACACATCTTAGTTAACGGGAAAAAAAGATACGGCCGTTTATGTCGCAAAAAGGTGTATTTAGAAACTCTCAAGGGAATCAAAATTCATAGGGTACTTCCCGTTGACGGTAAAAATCTTCGTAAATTAATTCAGGAATCGAACTGTTGTCAGAGTTAAGTTTGTACGGAACCCTCAGAGTGCGAGTGCGACTCACACTTGCCCTGTTTTTTTTAATGCACTTTATTACTGTAAGGAAGCCAAAGCTCATGTCAATCGCGCCACAGCCGGCCCGGCACTTCTCAAGCTCAGGGAATCCTTACAATAAGTCTCCCGATAATAGGAGGTTGGGCCGACATCCGTCAACAGGCCGGGTCAAGTCCTGAGGAAGCAAAGTGCAACTATGGGACTTTGAGGGCTCTATTTC
This sequence comes from Mythimna impura, assembly GCA_905147345.3. NCBI lineage: Eukaryota > Metazoa > Arthropoda > Insecta > Lepidoptera > Noctuidae > Mythimna > Mythimna impura. The sequence continues at coordinate 2,763,557 of LR990365.1, read as the reverse complement.
GAAATAAATATTTAAAAAAATCTATTACAGGTACCTAGGATGCATTTTGGAAAGGGTGCGCAATTACAGGGGCGCCGACTCCGTGGGTGCTCGGGGGCTCGAGCACCCATGAGAAATAAACAGTGGGTGCCGAGCACCCCTGAGAATAGACATCAAGAAATAGGATCAGTAATCGCCTTTTAGGTTACGTATAAATTATAATATTTCTTGACAATAAAAACTTATTTAATTTTATATAATGGTTTTATTTTGTATTTTTATCACACATAATTAGTAATTAGGTACGCAGTAAGTAAGTAGGACATTTATTTATTTGGCGGTCGATCAGTGTGCATTTCTCTTCTTAACTTCGCCACTTTTTCGAGTCATCAAATGAGTATGAGCACCCATGAGGTTTTTAAAAACCGGGGCCCCTGCGCAATTACATGATTTTATTCCACTATCATATAATACTGATCTGGGTGTCTTGTGTAGATGTTTGTGAACGCATCCACGATACGAAGTGTAGTGTGGTCATCGACCATTGTGGTATAACGATTTTATCAAATCTTTGCAACCTAGTACCGAATATGCTTACAGCCCTGCTAGTAATTGCCAATCTAAAATTTATTTAACCCCATGAAATGGTGACCATTTTGGAAAACACAAGGCCGGCTCAGTAAATCTGGGCTGAAAGTTAATTAAAACACAGCAATTTTTTTAAATTTCCCGCGCCTTCTCGACTCTTACCGTCCACTGAAGTACCTACAAGTAATACATTATCAAGCTTACAGCACGCTTACATAATAAAAATACCTTTAGTACGGGAAATACCAATGAAAAAATCTCGTTGCTACTTTTCAACCTTCCAAACTCGGAGCATTCCATTTTGCCTATACTAAGTTAATCTTAACATGTCTGAAATATGTATATTATCCTCATATCAATATCCATTGCGGGTTTTTATCCCAAGTTTTCGAATCGTTATTAGAAAGTCCAAACAAAACGCGCAATGGATGATATACAATGGTGTTTTGTCGTGATTAGAGGGGATAAAGGCTCGGCAGGACCGGTTTCGCGGAGTGTCTGGCGGGAAAACTATGTAAGGAATGCGGCAACTGCCAGACGGTCCGAAGCGCACTATGAGAGTAGCGACCACAGATTATTAAGAATGATATGTTTTGACTTTTGAACTGTCAAACTCATACAATCTAACTATTTGAAGGTTAATTTGTATCTAATCTGAAATGCCATTCATCTGTAACAAGGGACCTGCAGATAGTAATCAGGAAATCTCAAGGCATTAGATAAAGCTAGCAACTATTTAGACTTTATAATTTTTGCTACTATCAAACCAGTTACCAAAACCAGTTTTTAGATAGAACGAGTTTTTCCTAGTTAGAACTAGTTTTTACCATATGCTTTTATTAATACTACAATTAACTAATGCTCAAAATTGAATAACTAGTTCTTATTAGACAAAACGTGTTTTTCAGAAGCGAGTCAGTTAAAACTGTTCCGACCGAGGTTAAAGTTAGTCATACCCTATTCAGATTATACCCTCTTTGAGGAGTGGCTGGAAAGACAACACGGCGTCCTCACCTTCTGCATGACGCAGGTTCTCACTGGACATGGTAACATGTCCGGTGAGAACCGTGTCCGGGAGTTTCCTGCACCAGATTCGTGCGCAAGAAAGGTCCGGGTGTCACCATTGTGTTGACCGCCCGGAGGACACGATCGAGCATACGGTAGAGGTTTGTCCCGCTTGGGCAAAGCACTGCCGCGTTTGCGTGAGGGTGATCGGCGGCAACGACCTCTCTCTCCTCTCTTTCTCGAGGAGGAATGACAGACGCCTTCTGCGAAGGAGGCAGCTGCACGCGCGAGGGAACGGCCTTCACGTCCCAGTCGCCGGGATCCCGATCCTGATTTCCAGCTACCGTAAGCGAGGGCTTACGGACGGCGAGCAATAGGTAGCTCGCCGTCCGGCCGTCCGGTAACTATCCGAACAGAGCCCAAGTTGTCAACAGCACGCAGAAGGTTGAAGGAGATGTCAGCAAAAGCGTTCGCTTCTGAAAGGAAAACCCGGGGCCCTGGAATGCAAGGCAACGAAGGAACATTGGAGTGGGTTTTAGTCAGTAAAAGTCTGACACGCCCTCTCGTCCGCCCTAGAGTGTGAGAAGTGATTAAATTATTCTGATTGGTCACGAGATGTACTTAATTAAAAGGTAATTATCAAAACAAACCTAAGTAAGTAAACGGTCGAATATTACCATAAATATTTCTAATTAGGTCAGTTAAAGCAGGTTTCTGAATTGAGTATTAATTTTTAGATAAGAACGTGGTGAATTCAACTTAGTGCCAAATGCTTGAGAAATACTTAGCTTCAATTGAGTATGTTTTTCAGAAAAGGCTAATCTCTTTAGAGTTCAGACATAATTTTGTCATTAAATATGATGCTAAAATTTTATTGAGACTGGGCTGGCCAAGTTTGTCGTATATTCAATTAACTTTGAGCCAAAACAGTCGCAAACACAGCCCTGACAGCCTGCAAGCATCTAAACCCCGTTATATTCAACTGAGTCTGTTGAAGTCTGGTTGAACGACGAAACGACCAGAGGTTCGTTGTAGCCCTGGATCAAAAATTCTGGAAGTCATGCTGAGAGACCTTTGACCAACATTGAGATGTCCCAGGCTGGCAACAGAAACACAGTAGATAATAACCATGATTTTTTTACATGATAGGGAGCCAAAATTCCGACCTTTTCACGTATTTTTACTACCTTCAGTTGACAATGTTATTCAAACGCATACCTATAGATCCTTGTCACACCGCACTTAATATTCGCTCACGTTTTTTGTAAAAAAGATTTCTATCTACTGATAATTTACAAATTTTTTGATAAAATTAAATTATCACCGATTATCGCCATCAGCTGCATTGATATATTAATGATATTTGGGTGCAAACATGCGATTCGGACCGTTCGGACGCGTTCACTTTGCTGTCGAAACGAAATCGAATGAACATCGAAGCGAGCGAGAGGCTTCGATGTGAACTGTCAAACTTTAACTTTGTTAAAACTTGAAATGCCGACATAATTTCGTTAAAACAAATCTTATTTACTAATAGAACTAGTAAACAGTGCCTTAAACAATATTTTTAAAGTGTTATCTAGTTGTTAAAAGTGTTTTATGTGTTGTATTTTGTATTTAAAAGTTATGTTGTGAGTGGGTCAAAGTTTTGTGGATTTTTACATATTTTGCACGGATTTCCCGGCGTGGAAAGCGGAACTCGCCCTTTATAAGGTAATTACATTAATATTTTACCCTTAAGTTTATATTAAAAGTCGAATTTCCGTAGTTTTCGCTTAGTTTTAAAGTTTCAACTGGACGTAGAACGAAAGTAGAACGCACACGCGGCATTTTTTTTAACGCAAAAGTAAACAATGAGGTCTACGTACAGGATTGAAACTTGTTTGATATTTTTTTTAGCGGGAATTTGGCTGAATCGTTATTGTCAGTGCCTCAAAAGTTATTTCGATCTATGATTCAAGTTATTATGCCGCCCACACATTTGTTTTACATACTTCGCCGGGTCGAAGCGATGTTATAGACCGAGTATATCTTGTACAGTTAGTATAACGTCATTTTCAACTTATGTAGACACAATTCCCTATGCAGACATAATTCCTAACTCTCCTGAACTCAATACCTATTTAAAACATTATTTGTTTACCTTCTTACAAGTTTTTTTGTCACAGGTTTATATTCTTATCCAAATCCATTTGAAGAAACCCTGAAAAATCCTACCAAGTTTTCCAAGAAGTTTTGAAGTTCCCAAGCCTTGTCTACCCTATACCCTGTATACTAAATATTCAGTATCATTTTGGTCCGCATTCCCTCCAATTTTCACCTAACTTTAGTAAAACAGTGGATAATTCTATAAAAATGAAAATTGGGGTGAATAAAGACTTTAAAATTATCTGAAGTGAAAAATAATAAAAATTATTTTGCTGTATATAAAATAATAAATAAAAAAATTAAATAAACCTTTTATCATTAGTAATTTAAAAAAATATTAATTTAGTTTCTGTATGATCTTTTTGATTATACAGAAACTTTAATAGGAATTTTATTTATTTATATTTGCATACAGTAGACCTTTATAATATAGAGAAGGAAAGCAGGGCCAAAGAAAAAACAGATTATGTATGAGGATTGATATGAAAGAAAATGGACAAAAAGTGCAAAGCCAAAATTAACAAAAAAAACAAATGGAGTCAGTCGCACAACAAAAAATCATGTCGCACCAACATCAACTAACAGGGGATAACAGCAGGAAGATGATACAGTAACCTATATTAAAATGGGTTATACTGTATAGTAAGATAAATTATTTCTCTTATAGTCTTTTTAGCTTCAGTTGTTTTTACCATTAAACGCAACTGCCAATATTTTTTATCTGACCTCCACTACACTGCCAGTAGAAGATACCGCAATCGGGGCATAATAAAACCATTCATTACTTGTAATAAATTCTTTATGACTTAAGGGGATGCTCTCATTACTAAAATAATAATTGTTGATTGACTGGCCTGTTGGTCTAGTGTTTAGTGGCCCTGACTGCTATGCCGGAGGTCGTAGGTTTGATTCCACCCAGGACAAATGTTTGTGTGATGAGCGATCGTTTCGAACGATCATTTGTTCTGTGTCTGGGTGTAATTTTTCTATAATATGTATGTATTTAGAAATATATAAGTATGTTTATCAGTTGTCTAGTACTCATACCACAAGCTCTGCTTAGCTTGAGACTAGACGGCGCGGCGTTGTGTGATATTTGTGGAATATTATTATATATTGTGGAATAATACTAACTAACACGTACAATGGTCCACGTAGGACTAAGTGCGGAAACCAAAAATAAATAGATAATAAAAGATACAAGCAGTTCGAGATTGAAGCATAAACTGTTTATTTTAAGGTACCCACATACATATAATAATTTCGACCCACAGAATCAATATACAACATACCTTCCCCTCATAATCATTAAGTATCAACAGTCATTAACAACTAAATAATCATATATTGATTGACAATAACAAACTAAATGATGACAACTAAGTAATCACATGAACAAACTAAACATTATTTAAACAATGACAATAACTTTCAAAGAACTGATATAATTCTTAAAACCTATTCGGCTGTATTTGGTATACCAATTATGTCTGGCCATAATTCAGGAGGAGGTATCTCTATTGGTGGCTCTGGTGAACACGAACTTGACCCTGAATGGTCTGCATGTGCTTGTTTGTCGGCTGATTGAGTTAATCTACGAGCAAGTATTTGATCAGCGTGACGTCTGTGTAGCTCACCATCCTCCGTTCTCACCATATATGAGCTAGGCCCTTCTACCACTTCTACAGTTGCTCTATTCCACTTCTCCCCTGATCCATAGTTGCGAATCAAAACTGGCTGGTCCACTGTAAATCTCCTTACAGCCTGTTGTTGAGATCTATCCTCTAGCTGTTGTTCCTGTAGACTTGGTGCATTATCAGGGTGCAGTCTTAATACAGCTGTTCTATATTTACGTCCGTTCAACATCTCTGCAGGAGTTTTATTACTAGAACTATTTGGTACTGTTCTAAGTGAGTACAATGCTCTAGGAAGCTTTTCACTCCATGGTAGGTGGTTTAGGGACATTTTCTTCAATTTATTTTTAAAAGTTTGTATTGCCCATCTTCTTTCATGAGGTTGTAAAGTTCTCGAAGCCATCATGATGGGTTTTTCACATCCATTATCCATTACATGTACTATCACTGCTCCCAGTCCATAGTCAGATGAATCACAAATAAGCAATAACTCTCGGTCTACTTCATAGCCAATTAATGTCAGATCAGAAGCCAATAGATCTTTTGCCTTATCAAATGTTGTTTGCTCAACCTGGCCCCAATGCCATGGCTTCTTAGTCTCCAAGAGACGGTACAAGGGCTCCAACAAAGTTGCTTTGTCAGGCAAAAACTTTTCATAGAAGTTATATAAGCCTAGGAATGCACGCAAAGCCTGCTTGTTTGTTGGGGCTGGTTTTTCCTTAATTTCTTTGACTTTATTGGGGGATGGATGTAGCCCTTCGGCGTCTATCATGTGTCCCAAGAAATTAATACTGCTTGAACCAAAGACACATTTATCTAATTTTAATCTAAGACCTATTTCATTTAATTTTTGTAGAACTGCCTGTAACCTTGTATCATGTTCCTCGGTTGTCCTTCCAGACACAGCAATATCATCCAGCAAACATGCCACGCCATCCATTCCTGCTAGCGCTGATGACATTACTCTTTGAAAAATGCCAGGTGCCGCATTCACTCCAAAGGCTAGTCTGTTCATTCTCATGAGTCCTAGAGGCGTATTTAGTGTCAGCAGCATAGCTGTGTCATCATCTACCCTCAATTGCATATAGGCTTGTTTTAAGTCCAATTTACTAAAGATTCGCCCCCCACTGAGCTTTACAAAACTCTCCGTGGCTGCCGGCAAGGGGTATGTATCGACATTAATCGCCATGTTCACTGTTGATCGATAATCTCCACAAATCCGAAGGGAACCATCGTCTTTCTTCACTATCCTTAGCGGTGTAGCCCATTTGGAATATCTTACAGGAGTTAATATTCCCTCACTGATCATCTGAGTCAATTGCTCTTCTACTTGTTTTTTCAAAGGGAATGGTACCGGACGAGCCTTTAAGAAACGCGGCGTGGCATCCGCACGTACATGCAGAGACACCTCCGGCCCCTTGTAATCTCCCAGAGTATCCTTAAATAAGTCAGGAAACTGCTTCAACAGATCATTATTGACTTCCGCTTGTGTCCAACAGATTCCAGTTACTTGCAGGTCTAAAGCTTTAAACCAACTTCGACCAAGAAGGCTGGGTCCCTCTCCTGACACCACAAACAGCTCACATCGAGCTTCCTTGTTGCCCAACGTGACGTGAACATATGTGGCGCCAAGAACTTGCAAGGCTTCACGAGAATATGTTACTAATTTAACATTTGTAGGTCGCAGAGGTGGAGGTTTAATCCACAGGCGTCGATACGTAGCTGCCGAAATAATTGTTCGAGATGCTCCAGAATCAACCTCCATTGTAACTGCAGCACCATTAATTGTTACTTCTGCCTTTATAGGAGGAGCGTGACTTTCTGAACACACATAGACGCCCATCATATCTTCTACATTTCCCGTCTTAGCCTCTTCTGCGAGATCTGCCACCTGGTGCTGCTTCTTACTCTTCCTATCACAAGCCGACGCGATATGCCCTAGGCGTTTGCAATAAAAACACCTAGCCTTCATAAACGGACATCGTTCACCGTCTTTGTGATGTCGCGCACAATGTCGACACTCCGCAGCACTAATCTTATCAATATCCATAGCCTCGGTAACATCCAAATGAGTTTGCTTCGTACAGAGTTTAGTGTCTGGGTAAATATCTTGTACAATCGCCTGATGATTAAGGCACAACTGTACTGCTGTTTCATACGTCAAATTTTTAGTTTTTAACAGCTCTCGACGCAAGCGCTGATCGCGCACACCCAACACTAAACGGTCTCGTAACTGACGCTTCAGGTCGACAAAATTGCACTTGGCACCTAATAAACCAATGGCCGCCACAAAGTCTTGCACGCTTTCACTATCAGTTTGTTTACGTGTATGAAATTTCCCGGCTTGAAGTATTTCATTCAATTCTGGCTCATAAAACTGGTCCAACACCACAAGAATGTCTTTAAATGGGACCTCAGTTGGTCGTTTAGGCACTAAAAGTGATACAATCAATGAATAAGTATCTTTTCCGCACTGAGATAAAAATATAGATCGCGCTTTTTCGAGGTCATCATTGTTCACACCAACCACATCCAAAGAGCACAATAATCGTTCTTTATATTCACACCATTTATCAGTCTTGGGGTTAAACTGTCCAGGAAATACAATATTTTGTAAGTTACACGCCATTTTTCCACTGATAATACATTAATTTTCCGAAGTCGCCAATAAAAGATACAAGCAGTTCGAGATTGAAGCATAAACTGTTTATTTTAAGGTACCCACATACATATAATAATTTCGACCCACAGAATCAATATACAACAGATAATACTAGTTTTATTTTTATTTTTTATTAATATAAACTAGCGCTTAACTGTCCACCTTATGGTGAGCAGTGATGCAATCGTTGGTGGTACGGCGCACTAGTTTATTAAGAGCCTATTCAATCTAGCTTTGAAGACACCTAAATTATAATCGGACCGGAAGGGCGCAGCAGACAATCTAGTAATTTTTTAGTAGGTACAAAAAAATAATCAGCAATTTTAATAAACTTAATTTTGCACCTGAATAATCATTAATGTAGTGAAATAATGGACTATAAAAAACATTCCTCAATAAATAAAAAAACCCGGGCAAGTGCGAGTCGGACTCGCGCACTGAGGGTTCCGTACAAAGTTATGCAATTTCCGAATTGAGTCTCAAAGATTTTTACGAATCGCAAAAAAGTTTATTTTTTGTGACGTAACTACAAATTTACAGTTTTCAGATTTTTTCCTATACTTATGCTATGAGACCTTGCATCATGCCAAATTTCAGGATTCTAGGAAACGGGAAGTACCCTATGAATTTTGATACCCTTAAGAGTGTCTAAATAATGTTTTTTGTAACATTTGTAAAACGGCCGTATCATTTTTTTTCGTTAACTTAAAAGTTTTATTTTTTCACTGCTTCAAGGGACCGCAGACCTGAGTATGTGGTTTTAATTTCAAGTCGATACCTCCACGCGTTCTCGAGATAAAGGGTCTTGAAAGACTGACGGACAACAAAGTGATCCTATAAGGGGGAACGAAAAAAGAAATTATAGGATTTTTTTAGAAAATTTAGGTATCTTCAACGCTAGAGTAAATAAGCTCTTAATAAACTAGTGCGCTTAACCAACGACGTTTACATCACTGCTTACCATCAGGTGGGATCTCAGCCAAGCACTAGTTTATGTCATTTAAAAAAAAGTTACCGGCTCCAGTTCCTAGGGAATAAAGAAGAGCATACACCTTAACAATGTAAATAAATACTCTACACAAAGGATCTTTGTTGTGTGTGCAATAAATATTACATTATTATCTGTATTTTCTTGACCCCTTTCACATTATCTGGGCTGGGAGACAACAATTATATCTACAGAATGCGTGTGGTATGAGTAAAATGGAATTAAATAGACAAAATTTTGTTTTTTTTAAAGTGGGAAAGCATGGATATACCAAAGAGTATAAGAAAATATAATCATGACAGATGACGTCATCGTAAACAGTCTAGCGAGAGCGCGCGTTTCCGATCCAAAAAATATAGTTACGCGTTAGTTTGTATACTACGCGCCCAGATCGGCGTACGTGGGCCACGTACGCTGATCTGGGCGCGTCGTATACATTTTATTTGGCAACTAGACTTGTAGATCTACATTAGACACACGCCACGCGACGCGGTTCTACGTGGAAATCAGGCGTGGCCTACATGTGCGTCGATCTAATGTAGTTCCCGCTTAAGTCCCCTCTTTGAGGAGTGGCTGGAGAGGCGTCACATCCTCCTCACCTTCTGGATGACTTAGGTCCTCACCGGATCTAAACAACTTAGAAGTTTGATTTTTTTCACAGCTTGAAGGGACCGCAGACATGGTTACAGACCGTATATGGTTTTAATTTCAACTCGATACTTCCACGCGTTCCAGAGATAAAGGGTCTTGACAGACGGTCAGACAGACAGATGGACAACAAGGTTTCCGTTTTTTCCTTTTGAGGTACGGAACCCTAAAAATAACTTTTTTATTTGTTTGTCAAATGGATCGTGTTAAGACCTCGTGGTAGGGCCCCAGGTCCGTGGTAACTCTAACGTTAGCCTAAGGGCGGAATTCACCAATAAAACTAATCGCGTTTTAACGTTTGGCTCGCATAATCGCGTTTACCCGCTGTCACTAGTGTCACTTGTAAAAATACAACAAAAGAAAAATACAGACAAGTGACACTAGTGACAGCGGCTAAACGCGATTATGCGAGCCAAACGTTAAAACGCGATTAGTCTTATTGGTGAATTCCGCCCTTAGTGATAGGCTAAACTATTATTACGCTGTCATTCATTATTTTTTGCCGGAAACTGTAATAGATACTGCATTCACATCCTTATCTGTCATACATCCTCATTCCTCATCCTAGATATTTCCTTACTATTTTATGTTTGGCTTCCACGCACCCTGATAACAAACAGAAATTGGTTCAGTCAAATGGGGTATATAGAAACAAAACTTCAAAGGGTACTTTCACGATATTTGAATATTTTTTGCAGCATTTAACTATATCAATTTATTAATGAATTGTTATTCTAAAAAGTCGATGCTTTGTTAGAAGCCGATAATATGGTATCAAAGTGAAAAACCAAACCACAATTTTGTTTCTATTTACCCCATTTTACGGTTACGAATTCGATTACTTCGAGGTGTGATTTCCTTACGACATATCGTCCATCCTTACTGGAGTTTCACCTAGTTGATCAAATGATTCACTTGTTTCTTTCTTTATTGACACCGTTTCCAATTTTTTACAAAAAAAATATTATTATCATCTTTCTCATCTTTTCTTTCATTCTGTCCTGTGACCCGTCACGCTATCACTGACTCTTTTTTCTTTCACATCACTTATTACACAATTCATCCATCTTTTCTTTGGCCTGCCTCTTCCTCTCTATCCATCTACATATTTTTAGGGTTCCGTACCTCAAAAGGAAAACACGGAACCCTTATAGGATCAAATTGTTGTCCGTCTGTCTGTCTGGTTAAGAACCTTTATCTCGGGAACGCGTGGAGGTATTGAGTTGAAATTAAAACCATATACTCAAGTTTGCTGTCTCTTGAAGCTGTGAAAAAATCAAATTTTTAGTTGAGTAAAAAAAGATACGGCCGTTTATGTCACAAAAACGTATATTTCGATACTCTCAAGAGAATCAAAATTCATAGGGTACTTCCCGTTGATCCAGAATCCTAAAATTTGGCATAAAGCAAGGTCTCATAAGTCAAGGTACACTGTACATTTGTTGTTACGTCAAAAAAAAAAAACAATTGCGATTCGGTAAAATCTTCGAGACTCCATTCGGAAATTGAACTGTTTACATAGGTATGTTTGTACGGAGCCCTCAGGGCGCGAGTCCGACTCGCAATTGCTCAGTTTTTTTATTTATGTTTTTATAATTGTTATAAACTAGTACTTGACTGCGATCCCACCTGAAGGTAAGCAGTGATGCAATCGTTGATGGTGAAGCGCACTAGTTTGTTAAGAGCCTATTCACTCTAGCCTTGAAGACACCTAAATTATAATCGCATGGGAAGACCGCAGCAGGCAAATTGTTCCAGTCCTTCGATGTACGCGGTATAAACGACGTGGCGAAACGCTTAGTATACTTGTATATTCATAACTCTTTTAGTAACATGCATTTTATCCCTTTTTACATGACCATACCAAGACAAACGAGATTCCCTTTCAACTTTACAATTTATTTTTTATCTTCTTCTTCCTGCCCTTATCCCTTAATACTTGGGGTCTGCGCAACACGTTTTTTTCTTCCATTCTGTCCTGTCACCCGTCACACTATTACTAACTCCCTTTTCTTTCATATCACTCTTCACACAATCTATCCATTTTTTCTTTGGCCTTCCCTCTCCCTCTCCATCCATCTACATGTATACTCAGAATTTTTTTACTAACATGCGTTTCATCCCTCCTCTTCAGATGACCATACGTAGACAAACGTTTTTATCATAAAATAAAAAAGAGTAAAACACAATGGGCGGCCTTATCGCTATCAGCGATATTTGACAACCTTGAGACTCTGTTACAAAGGTCGCAACTGTGATTGCACTGCACATTAGTCGCCCTAGTCATGTTAACACTGATACAACCTGTCCAACTGATACACACTCGCTTCTACAAACGCTCACGTGAATGTAGAATGGTACATCATGATCAAGTGAAGAAACTTTGTCATTGCGACCGAAGCGGTATTCGCCCGAGTCGCAGGCGAGGGTGTTACGGAGCCGAGTGCCGAGCTGCCCATGGCTCACTATGATAAATGATATTCATTTTACAAAAAGGTTTCTAAAAATCGCTTTTACACGTCAATTTAAACTCGATGAGGTGTTTCCTAGCTGATTAACCTGAGAAGAAACAACGAAACAAACTCAAGGGTAGCAGTCTCTTTTACAAGTCCATACAGCAAACTTGTAACAGACAAATCATATGAGAACCATGCAGGTTGGTGTCTGAGATGGTCTTTTGAGGAAAGAACCACACAGATTCGAGTAGAATTGTCCTGTTAGTGCAAGCATTTGTCAGTATTCGTGTAGCTCAACTTAAGACTATTATGGAGCTCAACGACTTGACGAACAATAGGTACCAAAGAAATGATGATACCTAAGCGTAATAAGGTTTTGAAACCCGTCGTTTCGGTGACTTAGTGACGATTCGGACACAATGATCGAATTGACACATTTTTATTTCAATATTTTTTCACCGACAATTCGGACACACACTGTTTAGTACAGTCAGATAAAAAGTAAAAAAAAAAAGCGTTACCAACACTATTTTAGGTTGAATTCAAGGCGACAACTTCTGCGGTTAGATATTTTTTCTTGCACATTGGCGGAATTCGAGAGGGTGACACTGTGTTGTCCTCTGTGTAACTTGTGCCGGTTCTCCAGGGCGCTGCTTGAGACTGACCATCGACTATCATGTATGTATGTTGCCTACTACTACACTAATGGATATTTGATCAGTCTGTGGGTGGCGTCTCTGAGTGCGGCTATTTTGTGACTACATTTGTTATCTTGGAACAATTGTATGTGTTAATAAATAAATAAATATTAGTTGTACAAACACTGAAACTTCGGGTAGTAAATTTCATTATATTATATTTTAAGACTTTGTTATCTAACTGGACTAAGTAGCTGGAAAAATTTGATGGTGTTCGAATCGTCAGTGAAAAAATATTGAAAATAAAATGTGTGTCCGAATCGTCAGTATCTCGTTTCGGTTTTATTGGGGATCTTGGAGTCACCTTCGTTTTGTACCATTCCACCAGGGTCCAAGTAAGGCTGGGCAGAGAGTTTTCATGAAAGTCAATAGGTACAACATGACATCAGCGGTGATACAATGAGCTCTACAAGGCTGGATGACGCTACTCCATGATCGCATACAACGCACTTTTAAAAGGATATGTGTTGTTTATTTAAATAAAACATATACCTAGTTATTTGTATCTGGCTGCAAAATTCTTAAACAGATGCACGGTATAATAATTTAGAAGGAGAACCTTACCATATTATATGTGTACTAAATGAAATGGATGAGAGGGTTGACCTATTTTCGAGCCATGACAGTGAAATCGCAAGAGTTTTATTAAATTTTGTTAGTTATATTTAAATATTTGTTACTGTACTAAGTCTGATTTTATCATCTATTTTATATTGTATTTACATATAGGTTAACGTTAAGTTTTTTATTTTATTTTTCATGTACTTCTTTTATTTTTTATACTTAGTAGTATTGTAATAGAGTTTAATATTATTTTAGCTTTTTAGGTTAATGTTAATGTAAGATTATGACTTTTTTCAATTATTTTTTTTGGGTTTTTAAACCACTATTGTATTAGGTTCAGCCTGTAAAGGTAGTGTGTATATTTAATTATAAATAAATATATTCTCAATAATCCACGAAGTGTGTGCCTGAGGTTGGATGACGCCGGTCGAGGAGCCCTACTGAAGTTCTAAAGGGATGGCCCTTTAACAGTTCAGAATAGTTCGTCAAATGGATTGCGTTAAGAGCTCGTGTTTTGGCTTGGAACTCGATGTTATTACAGAAACTGTGTTCTTAGGTATAACTATCGATTCTAAACTGCAGTGGGGCGATCATATTAGAACTCTTTCAGGTAGATTAAGCTCAGCCGCATATGCAGTAAGAAAAATCAGACAATTAACAGATGTAGCCACAGCTAGGTTAGTTTACTATGCTTATTTCCACAGTATTATGTCTTATGGCATTTTACTGTGGGGATCTGCAGCTGATGTAGACTCAATTTTCATATTGCAAAAGAGAGCAATCCGGGCTATTTATAAAATGGGTCCTCGCGAGTCCCTCAGAAATAAATTCAAAGAAATCGATATACTGACTCTGCCTTCTCTTTAGGTATATCTTAGAAAGTATTTTGTATGTTCGTAAAAACCTGGGACTCTTCAAATTAGACGCGATTTTATTAACATAAATACGCTTAGTAAACACGAAATTGTATTACCAAAATGGATATTAACTAAGACCAGCAAGTCATTTTTAGTAAACAGCCTACGCTTTTATAACAAGCTGCCAAAGGCGGTGACTGAACTTAGCGAGGGAAAGTTCAAAACCCATATCAAGCGTGTCCTAACCAAAAAAGCGTATTATAAGGTTAAAGACTATGTCGAAGACACGCTTGTTTGGCAATGACTGCTTCTGCACATGTGGCCCCCTGGTAACTCATAATATTGTGTAAATGTGCCTATTAACTTCTCCACATAACTCTTAGCAGATGTCTACACCTTATAAGGAACCTACCTGCCAAATTTTAATTTTGTAGGTGTTATAGTTTCTGAGATGTCGTGATTACCTAATCAGTGAGTGGTATTTCGCTTTTAATATAGATGAAATCTAAAAGATTGTACACGGAAAAAATCCCAATTAAACATAACCACAACCAATCAAGCTTACTGACATCAAGTTAACACATATTATAGGCTTTATACCGGGTATATATGTACATAAGTATACGTGTGAACACACTGCAGTGACCGCGGCTGCGCCGGTTGCCCACTGACCCGCATGGTACAGTTAGGCGTGATTGGAACAGGTTCCCGACAGCACAGACCGTCTGCCGATATGCGACTATGTGTTCAAATGCGGGTTTGCTTGTCGCTCTACACTAGAGAGAGAACCGCCCCAGCTTATCACGGGGGCATAGCATATTATAATCAGGAGACAACCCAACGTACGGCGAATGTCCACACTTACTTTGTTAACGCCTCTATGGTCCGGACTAAGCGTTTCGCCTCGTGGTTTATACCGCGTACATCGAAGGATTGGCAGTTTGGAACAATTTGCCTGCTGCGGTCTTCCCAATTATAATTTAGGTGTCTTCAAGGCTAGAGTGAATAGTGTGATTCACCGTTAACTATTGCATCACTGCTTACCATCAGGTGGGATTGCAGTTAAGCACTAATTTATATCATTAAAAAAAAACAGCTTTATAATGGTTCGAAGAATGGTTCCCACTATTGGGACTTTTTATTTGCAGACTTGAATAACTACTGTTATCGTTTTTTTTATTATTTGATTGAAGAAAAAAAAACACTAAAAAGTGCAAAATAATTTTAATTTCGTAAGTCGGTGTTTTTATAATAAGTAGTGTATTCTGTTCGGTATTTAACATTGACTTCCAAAATTAAAGTTATTTTGCATTTTTTTGTTTTTTTTTACATAAAAGTCGTTTGTATTTTTTTTTTTTTTGTAAAAAGTTTTTTACTGTGCACTTTTTAGTTGTGGTACCACAGCTAAAAAGTACCCCTCAGTCAAACTTAAAGTCATCGCGTATACGTATAAGCAAAGCAACTTGTTACGACAGTTCTGCTGTGGTCCTATGAAGAGGTCCGTTCCATATCTTCGAAGTTCATCATCAGATCATAACAATATTTCTATGGGACCCAAGACATTAAATATATACTTGGGACCAACTCGGAAGTATAAGCTTTTAATCAAAAAAATAAATTTCAATATTGATCCACAATTGACCGAGAAATCGGTGAACATGCATTAAAAAAAAATACGTAAAGCCGAACATAGAACCTCCTTTTATTGAAGTCGGTTAAAAAAGAAGCGAGGATTGTATTACAAAATTAAATGCCAGCATCATAAGTTTTACAGCATCCCAAAACATTGATCCTCGTATTTTGAATACTGTTATGCAATGTACCTAGCTGTGAATTCCCAGCGCCTGTAATGAATGTTGGCGATCCTGTTAAATAAATAAATACTCGCCTTTAATAGGTACTCACCTCATTCAAAAATAATTACGTGCGACAATTATGTCCATATTATCTCACTAAAGTAATTATCATTTATCACAAAGCCTTGGCATTGTTCAAATATTTGAGCCTGATAACGTTAGATGAGCTCATTCGTTAAAGGTTTTTAGGTTATCTCGTCTTTCTTTATTCTTTCGAAAATAGATATGCAGTCAGCTGTTTGACCTTCCGCCATGTTTAGGTTATACCGCCAAAAATTTACATAGACAAGTTTTTTTATGGTTATTATTGTTTTTTTTTTAATTTGCACTAGGGTGTTATTCTCGTCAAACCCTGGCTTGGGTTTATGGCGGGAATATTTGGAATGAAGTTCAGCGGCTGTTTTAGTTATTCGCAGATTGATTCCAAGTAGATATTGTGATGTAAAATTGGTGTAGCTTTGTATCTCAAGTGTCTGCGCAACTGGACAATATGTGGAAACATTAAAACAAACGTGATTTCGATAAAACGGAGCTGAGAATTATTGCAGTATTGACTACCACAGCGAAGTCTACCGCGAAGGTTGACTCGATAAATTTGCTGCCAAATACTGCAAAAACCTTAGAAGGTGTTACATCCGCGTTCTAATGGATCTCAAAGTGACTGAAAACTTAATACTTTCTAAACTTGACACTGGCTAAATGCACAAACCGTGCGAAGCAAAAAAAAAAACGATATGTCTTAGTAAGGCAATTGGCATGGAATTAGTAGATACCGCTTACGTCAAAACGGCAATGGTGACCATCGAAATCATAAAACGCTTGCCAATTCTCTTATTCCTGATGCATTCTTTTACTAAATTGACATGACGCCATCTCGCTTAAAAACTAAAGATTATTTTACAGTAATTTTACGACACCTGTATGTAGGGTTGCTATCCGTCCGGGTGTTCCCGGATTTGTCCTAGTTTGAAGTGCCTCCGGGTGGGGTCTCATTTGTAGTCAAGGTTGCTATGAGACGCCACCGCTGGACGACAGTTTTTTTATTATTTTAAAGAAATAAACAAAATAAGATTATTTTTTAATACTCAAAGTACCTGTATTCTGTTTTGTTTGTAATTCAAGATGGTAAAAGATGCTATATTTCGTTTAACCCTAGAAGCCCAATCTACGTAAATTTGACGTATACCGCGGCGAAATATCTCTGTCTCTTCCACGTTTACCGTCGGATCGCCGCTAACTTCTGAACCAACTCAGTAGCCATTGAGACCTCGCAGGACACAGTTGCGTCATCTCGGTAAGTGCCGCCATTTTGTTGTAATAGAGAGATTGCACGTCATTTTGGCGTATAATTGGGCTTTGTGTAACTTTTGAAATTGTTTCTAATTTTTTATTTTTGTGATTTATTTGAGTTAATCGTATTGTTTCGTTACATTTTTCATATAATATTAATATTTTTAGGTTGAATACAAAATGGAGTCCCGTCAATGGCTAAACCAGGACGAAATACACGGATCCTCAATGTTTTGCTTTGATGGCCCTTTGACCTTGGTTTCCTATAAACCAAAGCGAAAATGGTATTTTTATTGTCTTCCTGTGATGAAAACGCCGTTATCAATTAAAGTAACGGAAAACTGGACATGATATTGTTTTATAATCAAACAAAAGGCGGCGTTGATTCCTTTGATCAGATGTGTAAGTCTATGTCTCCTAACAGGAAGACTAATAGGTGGCCGATGGCGGTCTTTTACGGAATGTTGAATATGCGTTTGTGAACTTCTATATAATATACTGTCACAATAAGATAAATGAACAAGAAAAACCAATGAGCCGCAAAGAATTAATGAAAAAATTAAGCACAGATCTGACGACACCTTGGATGCAAGAACGACTACAAGCACCTACTTTGAAGAGGATTCTACGCGACAATATAACAAATGTTTTAAAAAATGTGGTACCGCCATCTCCGGAAAATATTAGTGATGAGCCAGAACCAAAGAAACGACGCTATTGTGGATTTTGTTCATATAAAATAAGGAGGATGACCAAAGCGCAGTGTTGCAAATGCAGAAAGGCTATATGTGGAGAACACAATATTGATGTTTGTCAAGACTGTATATAAAGACTGTTTTTTTCTAAGAGACTTATAAAGTATTATTACAAGTTGATTTAATTTTATGAAAACATTTAAAACTAGTTGTTTTTTTTTATAATTACATAATTTTAAGAAAAAGTGTTAGAGGCTTGATTTTTTTGTTGATTTTTTTCTAAGATTTGATTAAAGTGCCATAATTGTATTAATAAAGAGTATTTTTAACTTAAAATGTATTTTATTTATTAATTAAAACATCAATTATGATAATTCAAGCAAAAATATAGTTCATTAACAGAAAAAAATAGGAAAACTCTGAAGTTTTATTTCTGCACGTCATTTTTACGTATGATTGGGCTTTATAGCTAGTTAAATATGATTGGGCTTCTAGGGTTAAAGTATGAAAATAAATATAAAGTTGATTTAATTAATTAAAGCCCAAGCGAACGCCGCCGTTCGCTCTCTCATTGTCTTTCTATTGTGTTTCTAATTACGGTATTCGAAAGGTTAAAACAATTTGAAATAATTTTACAACCGACTTCAAAAAAGAAGGAGGTTCTAAATTCGGTTGTAAGTTTTTTTTGTAATATGTCCGGGTCTTTAGAGATGGCAACCCTACCTGTGTGTAAAATATTCTACAACCGTACTCATAAAATATGATTTCTATCACGTCTTCAAGCCCGGCGAGAGACTAAACTATATAAACAATACAAAGAGAGGTGATGTCAACGTTATCAACTCAAGGTCGCGATTAGAAACGGATCGTGATGCTGTGCCGTAGAGTAGAGAAGCAGAAGGTTTACGACGAAGCGTGATAAAATACGCGGGAAAGATCATAGACAAGGTAGGCATGGCCATCTTGAACTCCTCAACCTATTTACTTGGTAACAAACCCTTTGGCGAGACTGTTGGTCACAAATTCAGGCTTCTGTATGTCTTCTCGTAAAGGATGTCAAAGGTCTTTTGACAGTCGTTACATGTAGTCAGACGCTAGTAAGTCTGACCATCAGTTTATCCAAGGAGTATCGTGTTGCCCGGTAACTGTGTTGTGGAAGTCTGATGTGCAGTCTCTTCATGTAAAACACGGGTAGTCAGCCGCATACGGCCGACCCCAAACTAGTTGGGAAAATGGCAGGCGGTCGCCTCCTTCTGCGAAGCAGTACCTAATGCTAGCGAAGGCCCCAGTCGCCGTAATTCCGACCCCGACTACCAGCCCCGGTAGACGCGGTCTTGCGAACGTCGAGTAATGGACCGAGCTCAGTCGTCAACAGTGCGTAGTGATCCACGCGCTCCTCAAAGAGATGTCAGCACCGTAGGGGCCCAGCAGGGCCGATGCCCGCTAGCTAGGACCGCGGGGAATTTCTGAAAAGGAAACCCGTAGTCCTAGAACGCAAAGGGTAATTGAAGGACACAGGTATGGTTTTAGTCAGTAAAAGTCTGACAAGCCCTCTCGCTTCACCCAGAGCGCGAGAAGTCATTGGATGATTTCCAATCTCAAAAAAAAAAACAAAGCTTAGTTGTCCTAAATTGAGCTAAACGAATACTGCCAAATGCTTGCACTGACTAGACAGGTCTACTCAAATCCGTGTGGTTCTTTCCTCAAAAGACCATAGACTTAGACACTAATCTGCATGGTTCTCAATGATTTGACCATTACATGTTTGCTGTATGGACTATAAAAGAGACTTTGACCCCTGAGTTTGTTTCGGTGTTTCTTCAGGGTAGTTAGCTAGGAAACACCGGCCTCATCTAGTTTAAATTGACAAAAAAAATGACGTGTAAAAATGTTTAAAAAAAAAACTTTAGGTTGCAAAATATCATTTAAAGTGCAGTTCTTTACAATATTAAACTTTTCAAATCATTAGTTTATGTTGGCACACTTCGTTAGATGACGTAGATTCACTGTATGCAAGAATGTGCCGTAAACGGTACCTATTCTATTTCTTCTTTAATTGTTCATTAGTTTCAGACACTAACTTAGATAACAAAACATTCGTGGCTTGAGATCTTCTTGTCACATTTGGTATGGTTTAGTGTTTAGAAATAAAAAACTGGCCTAGTGCGAGGCGGACTCGCATACGGAGTACAATATGAAAATGGAGTAAAAATAAAAAAACCGGGCAAGTGCGAGTCGGACTCGCGCACTGAGGGTTCCGTACAAACTTAGGTACCTTTGAAAACAGTTCAATTCCCGAATTGAGTTCGAAGATTTTTCCGATTCGCAAAAAAAGTTTTTTTTTTTTGACATAACTACAAATTTAGTTTTCAGAATTTTTCCTAAACTTGTGCTATGAGACCTTGTTTCATGCTGAATTACAGGATTCTAGGTCAACGGGAAGTACCTTATGAATTTTGATTTCCTTGAGTGTCGAAATACCTACACGTTTTTTGAAACATAAACGACCGTATCTTTTTTTTCGTTAACTTAGAAGTTTGATTTTTCTACAGCTTCAAGGGACCGCAGACTTGAGTATATGGTTTTAATTTCAACTCGATACCTTCACGCGTTCCCGAGATAAAGGGTATTGACAGACAGACAGACGGACGGACGGACAACAAAGTGATCCTATAAGGGTTCCGTTTTTCCTTTTGTGGTACGGAACCCTAAAAACGCCGACAAAATACAGCAATAGAAATGCACATTCTGTGAAACTAACCAAATAATCACGTAAATCCGATGAAATGGAATAAACACACTTTCTGAAGTCTTAAACTTAAACACACTAACAGATATACCAAACATGATGCTATCTCAAACCTATGCGTTTGCATTTAATATTCTCGCAATACCTACCTCCAATTACGTAATCATAGTGCTAAAACTAAGTGTTGCAATAACAAAATAATGTCCGATATTGCAATAAAATAACTTTCTCGTATGTGAAGGTCTGCAAATGGCGGTTTTAACGACTGTAAAATCTTGTGTTTTATTTAAAAGATAGAAGGTATTCTAGCTCTTGACACTTCGTTGCGGTTGCATTCTAGTGTAGCAATCTAATTAATGAATAATATTTATTTTAAAGTAACTTATGCCTGCGGCTTCGGTCGCGTGTAAGTATTATAGAAAATATATGCCCATGTCACTAAGTGATAAAGTAGAAAGAATTTTTAAAATAAGCCCATTTTGACGCACAATGCAGATCACATCGAAGATCACTTCTTAAATCCCCCCCTCATAAATCCAGCTACTACTTCTACTTTTTAGAGTTCCGTAGCCAAATGGCAAAAAACGGAACCCTTATGGATTCCTCATGTCTGTCTGTCTGTCCGTATGTCACAGCCACTTTTTTTCGAAACTATAAGAACTATACTGTTGAAGTAAGTTGATGTATTCTGTGAACCGCATTAAGATTTTCACACAAAAATATAAAAAAACAATAAATTTTGGGGGTTCCCCATACTTAGAACTAACTCAAAATTTTTTTTTCATCTATCCCATACGTGTGGAGTATCTATGGATAGGTCTTCAAAAATGATATTGCGGGTTCTAATATCATTTTTTTCTAAACTGAATAGTTTGCACTAGAGACACTTCCAAAGTGGGAAAATGTGAGTGTCCCTCCTGTAACTTCTAAAACAAGAGAATGATAAAACTAAAAAAAATATATGATGTACATTAACGTGCAAACTTCCACCGAAAATTGGTTTGAACGAGATCTAATAGTTTTTTTTTAATACGTCATAAATCGTAAACCGCAATTTACCTTTCAAGTTTGTACGGAAACCTCAGTGCGGGAGTCCGACTCGCACTTGCCCAGTTTTTCTCTGTCTATGCAATACGGTTGTGAAACTCTCTTCCGCCTAGCATTCGAGACTAGGGTTGCCAACCGTACTCTAAAATAGAGTATTGTACTCTATAGCATGTAGGTGTACTCTATAATCTATAACCCTAATAGAGAACACTAAAATACATAGTGTTTCCTATACTAGTGCCAGTCTGCCATAAATCTAAATAACATATTGTCTATGGATTGTGCTGATATAATCCGGATTTCTGTTTATACTAATATTATAAGGAGTCAAAATTTGTAAGTTTGTATCTCGGAAACTAGTGCCAAACCCAAACCTAAAAAATATTTTATTTCACATAGGCCTACTTAGGTATAAAACGTCAGAAGCTAGTGCACGGTTCCAATTGTTCGTTACCTATGGAGAAGAACTGGCAAGAAACTTCATGGTCCCTCTCTAAAAAAAAAGATACTATTTCTTACTATTTTTAATTTCTCATGAATGTGGTCTTTAACCCTTTAACGCACACCTAAACTTTTTTTTTAATTTATGATAATTTTAAGTGTAATTATATTCAGTAGTGTTATTTATAATAATATGTAGTGATATATTTTTCATAAAATTGTTATTTTCCGAGAAAATCCAAAAAAACTAGTGGCCAGTATACTGACCACCGACCGTTCTGCATCAGTAACTATCCCTGTAAAATCACTGGCCTGTAAACTGGAAACATAAAAACCAATAGCAATAAAATGAAATTTCTGTGTATTTCGTAATTAGTTTTTAATCAGTCTCAAAAAAATAACATAATTAGCGTTTCATTTCAAACAAAATTTTAGTATTTCTTCTTCTAAGTCTAAAAACATAAAAAATCAATATCAAAGTGTAGAAAACACTTTGATATTGATTTTTGAATTTGAACCTCTTAATTATTATTATTATTATTATTAATTATTATTGAATTAAACGAAAAATCAAAAATAACTATTGTGGTGTTCAAAGTTCAAAAGAAAAGGATAATTTGGATAGGTGGCGATAGCAGAGGCAGTGAGGGATGTGGCGGTGCTGTTGGGGGTTGTGGTGAAGGTTGTAGTGGAGAAACTGGTGGAGGAATTTGCGGAGATGCAGATCCGTGTGCAGAAAGGCTATGATTGATGACTATAACTACGGGTACTAAAGCTGCTAGTATTCGAGACAACATCGTCAAAACAGTCATCAGCGTCGGAATCACCACCAATATCAGAATGGATGGCCTGGTCATCAGTAATGGCAATAATTTCTGCCCATTGATCTTCACCCAGCATCCTCAGATCCTGGGTACTAAAATTCTTTCTAAAACAGCAAAAAAACGAGAGGGAAAACACAATAACTATACGTAATTACAATCGACATTATTAGATATGAAAAAATACCTAAAAAATTACGATAATAAGCTATAACTACCGAACCCGTATAATTGTGCTTATTGCATTATTTTATCCTAAAAATAGACTATACACTTGGTATAAAATGATGTAGTTGATATGCATTAATCGAAATATATACTTATGAGACTACCTCCAACACACATGTGTAATTTCTAAGTTAGATTTTTTCAACACACCTGTCTGGTGTTAATGGCAAAATAACATTGTTTATTTTATGATACTCGATTATATTTGTACACATTAAGAAAGTTTATACTATAACCAAATCGTTTTACTTACTTTTTTTACGAAGACATGTTTTTTCCTTGCACTACACTCCGAAACAGTTGACGTCTACTTGTGATGACAACAAGTACTAGTGCAGGTATGCGCAGTGGCCAGTTGACAGGCCACCGTAAAAAAAGGCGCGAATTTCGCATTGCATGTGACGTCCTTGAACACTGGCTAGTTAAAAAGCCAGTGTGCTTTATTGGTTATCGTTTATGATCATAAGGTTCAACATTATTATAAAAGTCTTTAAATTATCGACCTTAAAGTGATCGTCCAGTTTACTGGCCACTTTGTATAGGCCGTCCTATAAAGGGTTAAGTCAAGAGTGAATAGGTTACTTCTAGGCAAGCGTGCTCCATCGTCGATCACATCATCGCTTTACATCAGCCCCCCTAGCCAAGTTACGAAACGATCGTAACTTGGCTAGGGGAGCTGGTGAGATAGTAGCCGCGAGCGCAAGCCTATCATGTTGTAATTTTAAATACTTACAATACTAAAACAAAGGAAGGAACTATATTATTTATATTTTCTTGTTAATTGTGCGTAAGTATGGATATAAATAAATATTTACGCAACAATTCAGAGTACTGCTTTAATTAAACAATATTTATTTAATTGATACGACACGTAGGTACTTATACCTACACTTAATTTGTAGTAATCATAGCCTGTTACTAATTGGATGTCATATTATTACAAGTTCTTGCTTTCAAAACGGTGAAGGAAAACATCGTGAGGAAACCGGCATGTCCTAGAACCAAAAATTCGAAGACATGTAACATCCACCAACCCCCACTGGGCCGGCGTGGTGGATTATGGCCCATTCCCTCTCCTAGAGAGGAGGCCTGAGTCCCAGCAGTGGGAACATGGGAACATTGTAAGGCTGATTTGCTTATGCTTATAAATGTTAATAAATAAATATATATAAAAAATAAATCAAGGTCTATCTATATTGTTATTTATTTATTTAAACTTCATGTACAGTGGTGGTCACACACCAAACACGGGATATGGTCAGGAAGATGATGATGATGATGTACAGTGGTGGTACTGAAGAATGAATAGAATGCCTTGTGGCATTCTCTAAATCTCTACCAGTTAACCATTGGGTTAAAATACATAGTCTGTCAAAATCATAACCCTCCTTTGGCTTTGCCATAGTCGGGTAAAAAGACAACACTGTGGACAATAAATAAATATCAGGTATTTGAAATAGAATGTAGTAAGTAAGTATATGTGAACGTGTGTGTGTGTGTATGTGTAATTAATTTTAAAAAATACACAGGAATGATTAATAATATTTATATTGTAAATAGGTTTTGGGAGACCAAAGAAAAGATGGCTGGATTGTGTGAAGAGTGATATGAAAGAAAAGGAAGTTAGTGATAGTATGACGAGTGACAGGGCAGAATGGAAGAAAAAAACGTGTTGCGCCGACCCCAAATAACACGGGACAAGGGCAGGAAGATGATGATGATGATGAGGTTTTTGAAAAACACTTCACGTCAATTTCGCCGGTGTTTCCTAACTGACTACCCTGAGAAGAAACACCGAAACTCTAAACCGCAATTAGACAACCTGCGATCTGCGAGCCTAGAAAGGCTACATTGAGGCAGCATTCTAGTCAGGTTATAAAATTCGCAATCCAGTCATATCGTAAACCCCAATTCACACCAACTTTCATAACATAACAACGCATTGTTTATTTTTCAACTCACAATATAAACAGCTCTTCAAAATTACATAAGCGAAAAAAAAACTACCATTTTCTCTGTGACCTAAATTCTCGGTCGCTTGTATATCAAGTGCGTGAAACGGAACGTGACAGAATGCGCTTGGTGCACGCGTAAACTAATATGGCGGATAGCGATGAATTTGAATTTCGAACAGCGTAAAATATTCCTCTAAATTCAAAAAATTTCGGCTGTCATTTGTTTTTATTTTTTTATTAGCTTTTGCCCGCGCCTCGGCTTCACCCGCGTACATAAAACATAGCCTATATCATAGCATAGTCGGCCTTATAATGTTCCCACTGTTGGGACTCAGGCCTCCTCTCTAGAAGAGGGAATGGGCCGTAATCCACCACGCGGGCCCAGTGCGGGTTGGTGGATGTCACATGTCTTCGAATTTTTAATTCTAGGGCATAGCAGTTTCCTCACAATGTTTTCTTCACCGTTTTGAGAGTAGTGGTGATGAAATAAATTACACAAAGTAATGCGCCTGGCTGGGTTTGAATCCGCGACCTACAATTCGTAAGTCGGGGCCGTTACCACTCGGCCACCACTGCTCACGTAAACATAGCCTATGTCACTCAGGAATAAAACAGCTTTCTATCGGTGAAAAAATTTTAGCAATCGGACCAGTACTTTCAGAGATTACCTCGTACAAACAAAAAACAAACTTTACCATTTTTTTTTTTAGTTTATTGTCACTATCAGCGTAATATTACAAGTTTGTATTTGAAGCCTCCTTTTAGGCAAAGAAACCTCTTTTTATTATTAGTGTAGATATTTATATAAAAATAGCTGACCCAGCAAACTTGGTACCGCTTAACAGGCAATGAATGTAGTATATCTTTCGATATAGTCAACCGATTGCGATGAAACAAAGCCTAAGTAATATATCAAGTTACACACAATTTTAATATATAAAGTTATCTCCGTCAATTTCGTACATTTTACGTGATGCGCACACAACTAAAAACTTCTACAGATTTATTATATGTTTATGTAGATTACTGGATGGTAGAGAGGTAATGTTCTTTGACTAGCTTGTTGAAGACAGATATATTTTTAGCGTCACGTACGTCCAATCGTTCAATCATTTTTAGGGTTCCATATCTCAAACGGATAAAACGGAAGCCTTATAGGATCACTTTGTTGTCCGGCTGTCTGTCTATCAAGCCCCAGGGAACGCGTGGCGGTATCGAGTTGAAATTAAAACCATATACAAGGTCTGCGATCCCTTGAAGCTGTGAAAAAATCAAACTTACTAAATTAACTAAAAAAAAAATACGGCAGTTTATGTCGCAAAAAACGTATATTTCAACACTCGCAAGGGAATCAAAATGACCTAGAATCCTGAAATTTGGCACAAAGCAAGGTCTTATAGCACAGGTATAGAAATACATCTGAAAACAGTGAATTTGTTGTTAATAAAAAAAAAAACTTTTTTTGGGATTCGGAAAAATGTTCAAGATTCCGTTCGGGAATTGAACTATTTATATAGGTAAGTTTGTACGAAACCCTTAGTACGCGAGTCCGACTCGCACTTGCCCAGTATTTTTTTATTGTAACCGTTCTATCGTTTCTTCCAATTAGATATTAATTTGGCAACCCTATTTAGCCTAGCTTTACCATAGAGAAAATAACAACTTTTCCTTAAAAGTCGTGGGAATAACACTACAAAATAATCGATTCCTCAGTTTATAGATTGTGCACCGTTATCGATTTCATGGTTACAAAAAAATGATTCAAACTCGAGTTCATTAATAATTTTCCGAATGCCATAGTGAGATCACCCAACTACGGTCATATCTTGTGTAAAAATAACTTTACGCCTATCAAACCAATTTTTCACTCAAAATGTAACCGTATTCCAATGCAATAAGGATTGGTAAACAAGTTTCGTAAACGCAAATTAAAGTTGGTATTTTAAATCAACGATGACGTAATTCAAACCGCCCGCGCTTTTTTGCTTCGATTTTCAAAATTGGGTGCGTTCGGAAGATTGTATCAAATTCAATATGGAATTTCTAGATTTATATATCTGTATAGCCTTTTCCCCACTATGTTGGGGAAGACTTCCAGTCTACCTGGCTGAGCAGACATTATAAAAACTGGGCAAGAGCGATTCGGACTCGCGCCCTGAGGGTTTCGTACAAAATTACCAGATGTAAACAGTTCGATTCCCGAATGGAGTCTCGAAGATTTTTCCGAATCGCAATTTTTTTTTGTTTTGTTGTGACGTTCTAACAAATTTACAGTTATCATATTTTTATTCCTATACCTGTGGTATAAGACCTTGCTTTATGCCCTATGGATTTTGATTTCTTCGAGTGTCGAAATATACGTTTTTCGAGACATAAACGTCCGTATCTTTTTTTTTTCTTAACTTAGAAATTTGATTTTTTTACAGCTTCCGGAGACCGCAAACTTGAGTATATGGTTTTAATTTCAACTCAATACCTCCACGCGTTCCCGAGATAAAGGGCCTTGACAGACAGACAGACTGACGGACAACTAAGTGATCCTATAAGGGTTCCGTTTTTTCCTTTTAAGGTACGGAACCCTAAAAAGGTTTCTTATTATTTCAAATGGAGTATAAAACTTTTTTTTTTTTTTATTAATGATAGGTTCGCGTTTGACCACCATCTCACCTGATGGTAAGCGATGATGTGGTCGACGATGGAGCACGCTTGCCTAGAAGTAGCCTATTCACTCTTGACTTAAAGACCCCTAAGTTGTAGCTATCAGGAAACACAGACTCCGGCAAGGAATTCCACTCCTTGGCTGTACGCATAATAAATGTGTTCTTAAAACGTTTTGTGCGTATGGGTGGGATGTCCACCATGTACCGGTGGCGCAACGCCGTACGTCTAGTGGTCCGATGATGGAACGGACTTGGCGGAATTAGATTGTGCAATTCCAGTGCACACTCCCCGAAATGTAAACGATAGAAAACCGACAGGCCAGCAACTCGGCGGCGATGTCCAAGGCTTTGGAGCTTCGACTCAACAAGTGCATCATTGCCAATGATCCTCTTGGCTCGCCTCTCAATCGACTCTAGCGCATCAAGCTGGTATTTGGCAGACCCGTCCCAAAGATGAGAGCAGTACTCCATACACGATCGAACTTGCGCTTGATAAAGTTTTAGCAGCTGTTCCGGCGTGAAGTACCGTCTGACCTTCGCGAGGATTCCCAGCTTTTTTGCTGCCAGTTGAGCCTTTGCTTTGATGTATGGCCCAAAGTTGAGAGTTGACGTCAGCGTAACGCCAAGAAGATCAAGATGGTCGGTTATTGGCACGGTCACACCTCGGAAAGATGGAGCCGGGTGAAAACGTTCTAAAACTGTTGATTTACAATTTATTCATCGGATACATAATTCAACTGCAGCCATTTCTGAGGTCCGGTTACTAGAAGGAATTTATCAGAATCTGATTAACAAATAAGGGCCCCTATTTGTTATACAGTCAATGAAATTATTGTTAGAAATATGACTTTCGCAGAACAATTATATTGTTTATCAACATCTTTTCAAAGCAAAACGCTTTTTTTTGTAAGTGACATCATGAAGATGAACGCTCTATGGTAGGAGTTTTTGGCGGGATTTCGCAAATTGATTCCTAGTGGATATTGTGATGTAAAATTGGTGTAGTTTTGTATCCCAAGTGTCTGCGCAACTGGAATAATATGTGGAATAGGCGCGGTCTCGGTAAAATGGAGCTGAGAATTTTGTTGTAGTTTTAGCTACCTCAGCGAAGTTTGCTGAGAAGACTGAATCGATACATTTGCTGCCAAATACTTCAAAAAACATTAGAATGTGTTACACCTGCATTCTAATGTAAAACAAAAAGAAACAAAAAGTGATGACTAGGCAGCATGGTCTCTGACCCTAGCCTGTTCCACAAGGAACGAAAGTAAAAAAAAAGCTATGGTAGCTCGAATAATTCAAATTTTCGAAAGTTTTTTGCAATTTGGAATTCAATGTCAAGTTTTATAATAAATGATATTTATTTTTCAAATAGAAAAAGAAAAACATTATTACACTTTTTTTTTGTCATTTTAAACTAGATGAGGCCGGTGTTTTTGCTAGCTGACTACCCTGAGAAGAAACACCGAAACAAACTCAGGGGTCAAAGTCTCTTTTAAAGTCCATACTGTAAACATGCAATGGTCAAATCATATGAGGACCATGCAGATTAGTGTCTCAGATGGTCTTTTGAAGAAAGAACCACACAGATTTGAGTGGACCTGTCCAGTCAGTGCAAGCATTTGTTAGTATTCATGTAGCTCAAACTTATGACTACTAAGGAGCTCAACGACTTGACGAACAATACCAAAGAAAGGACATTTGGGTAGGCGGCATCAAAAAATTTTCTTCAGTACAAAATGAACAAAAATGAGTCGTAATTTTCAGAGAAAGTATTTCTTCGTAAGTCTATTGAAAAACGTCGTTTGATACACGTGGAAATTTGTCACTGCAGCACTCGGCTCCATAACACCCTCACCTGTACGGCTCGGGTGAATTTACCCTCGGTTGCAATGACAAACTTTCTCCACTTGTATCAAAATGTACTATTTTCGTTCATGACCCGTAAATAAATTAAATTTTAAAAATTTCTTGTCTTGCTCACCCTTCCCTATTTCTTCGATTTGACAGCTATGACGTCACAACATGGCGCAAAATCGGTCCTAGTATTCTTATTTGGAACGCATTGTAACCGTGTCCAACAAACACAATTATTCACAGAAATAACTCCTGAGTTACCTAGTTTTCCTCATTTATTTATAAGTAACTTGTTAATTCTAATAAATCAATAATAGCCTTCTCAGAATTTCAAGGCAAGGTAAGTCATCGTTATTTTTAATCTAGCCATTTGTCATTGCACTTGTGCAGGTGAATTGCATCCGGTAATTTAGTCACAATGACTAAATGCAGCGTTGAAGCTTGATTAAATCCAATTATAAACCTCACTAGCAATCTCCCGCGGTTTCACTTGCATCTTGTTGAAACTCTTGAAACTGTCACCACTCACGGACCGAAGGAACACACAGGCAGGGCATATTACTCGTAGAACAGATGGTCGATGGGGCCGAAAGGTTCTGCAGTGGCGACCGCGCACCAGAAGACGCAGCGTTGGAAGGCCTCCCACAAGGTGGACTGATGACTTGGTAGGAAGGAATCGTTGAGGGTCGTGGGATGGATGCGAGACGCTCAGGACCGGGCGTTGTGGAGACAATGGACGTCTTTCGGCTGAAATTAGGGTGATGATGAAAACTGATCGGTACATTGATCACAATTACAGAAATTTGACCACCATATCATTGCCAATCATCATTTCACATTCATCACCACTGCTCTCAAAACGGTGAAGGAAAACATCGTGAGGAAACCGGCATGTCCTAGAACCAAAAATTCGAAGACATATGACATTCACCAACCCGCACTGGGCCCGCGTGGTGGGTTACAGCCCATTCCCTCTGCTAGAGAGGAGGCCTGAGTCCCAGCAGTGGGAACATTAAAAAGACTGATTATGCTATGCTATATGCTATGTCACATTCGTGACTCTAAGAAAGTTAAACAAGTTGTTGATAGGTTTCTCCTGAAGCGTTTACCCATAGACGTGTTTGGCAACTTGACAAAGATATTATCATGGTTGATTTGTTCAGAATAAAAAAACCGGCCAAGTGCGAGTCGGACTCGCCCATGGAGGGTTCCGTAGCAGCAAGTAACATAATAATAATCTTTGTATCAGGTTCATATTTGGCTTGCGCAAGTATGACCACGTTTTATTTGAGTTGATTGAATGAAAGGTAAAATGCGGTTTACGATTTATGACGTACTAAAAAAAAACTACTGACCAGATCTCGTTCAAACCAATTTTCGTTGGCAGTTTTTATAGTAATGTACATCATATATTTTTTTTAGTTTTATCATTCTCTTATTTTAGAAGTTAGAGGGGGGGGGACACACATTTTACCACTTTGGAAGTGTCTCTCGCGCAAACTATTCAGTTTAGAAAAAAATGATATTAGAAACCTCAGTATCATTTTTGAAGACCTATCCATAGATACCCCACACGCATGGGTTTGATGAAAAAAAAAATGTTGAGTTTCAGTTCTAAGTATGGGGACCCCCAAAATTTATTGCTTTGTTTCTATTTTTGTATGAAAATCTTAATGCGGTTCACAGAATACATCTACTTACAAAGTTTCAACAGTATAGCTTTTATAGTTTCGGAAAAAAGTGGCTGTGACATACGGACGGACAGACGGACAGACAGACAGACAGACAGACAGACAGACAGACAGACAGACATGACGAATCTATAAGGGTTCCGTTTTTTGCCATTTGGCTACGGAACCCTAAAAACAGATAGGTAGTCTATGGTTTTCGCAAGCGTATTTCGGTGAAGCTCGTGCACACAAGGAGTATGTACCCGACCATAGATATCAAAAAGGAGTTTGGCGTTTGATGTTTTTCAGAAGGAGTCTGTTTTTAGGGTTCCGTAGCTCAAAAGGAAAAAAACGGAACCTTTATAGGATCACTTTGTGGTCCGTCCGTCTGTCTGTCTGTCTGTCAAGACCCTTTATCTCGGTAACGCATGGAGGTATCAATTTAAAATTAAAATCATACACTAAAATCTGCGGTCCCATGAAGCTGTAAAAGAATCAAACTTCTAAGTTAACGAAAAAAAAGATACGGCCATTTATGTCGCAAAAAACGTGCATTTCGACACTCAAAGAAATCAAAATTCATAGGATACTTTCCCGTTGACCCAGAATCATGAAATTTGGCACAAAGCAACAAGGTCATATAGTATACATATAGGAATAAATCTGAAAACAGAAAATTTGTTGTTACGTCACAAAAAAAAACTTTTTGCGATTCGAAAAATCATCGAGACACACACTCGTAAGTAGGTAAGTTTGTACGGAACCCTAAGTGCGCGAGTCCGACTCGCACTTGCCCAATATTTTTTCTCCGTTTCCATGCATTAGACGCAGTCGTTAAAGAAACCAATACTAAATCACAATTGATAATTACAAGATCATACATTTCATGCTGAATGCTCATAGCGCTGGCTTAACTTAAATCGAAAGTTAGTTTTTCAATCGTTGATTCTTCTAATGATCTTTATAATTCATTTCGATTCTCACGCAAGAGTATTTGTGTTTATGAGAAATTATTATTGATAGGCTCGCGTTTGACCACTATCTCACCTGATGGAAAGCAGGATTACAGGCCTGTTGGTTTTTTAGCGGCTAGTGGCCCTGACTGCTAAACCGAAGGATTCCCACCCCGGACAAATGTTTGTATGATGAGCACGATCATTTGTTCTGTGTCTGGGTGTATTTTATAACTAGCTGACCCGGCGAACTTCGTACCGCCTATCCTACTCTACCCAACTCTATCCTACTCTAAGGACTCTACCTTACTCTACCCTACTCTCTACTCTACCCTACTCTACATTACCCTACTCAAAAAAAAAAAAGTATCCTATGTGTTTCTCCTGGTTCTAAGCTACCTCCCCACCAACTTTCAGCCAAATCGGTTCAGCCGTTGTTCGGAGAGTTATAAATAGTGTAACTAACACGACTTTCTTTTATATATATAAGATATGTATGTATTTAGAAATGTATTATAGGTATGTTTATCAGTTGTCTAGTACTCATACCACAAGCTCTGTTTAGTTTGGGACTAGATGGCGTTGTGTGAAAAATAAAAAATAAACTTAAAAAAAAGCGACGATGTGGTCAAAAAGGTTGTACCTAGTTATCAGGACACACAGACTCCGGCAGGGAATTCCACTCTTTAGCTGTGGGCACACTAAATGTGTTCCCAAAACGCTTTGTGCGTATGCTGTAACGGTAAGCTACCCGTGGCTTGCCGTCCGCAGAAACGCGCCTGCGATGGCCAGTAGACGTAGGTCTCAACGCCGGGGGCGTCTGCGGCGGGGGACAATCATTTCAGCATACTACCACACTAATATTTGAAGTATGCGCGACTCATTCAGCAGTAAACATCTTTTTAGTCCTTCGAGCCGGATTGAGATAAAAAAAAAATCCGGAAAATATTTTTTTACGAGACATTTTTCATCTTCTGTAAAATTATGGTTGTTATAAGCACCCAGGTTTTCATAGCACAGCAATGATGGAAACCAGAATTCCTTGACACACTATTTTAATTCTTCTCTCCTTTTTACTATCGGACACCCCGACGTGCGGCGAGTATCCACCCTTACGTTGTTAAAACCTCTACGGTCCGGACTAAGCGTTTTGCCTCGTCGCGTACATCAAAGGACTGCAACAATTTGCCTGCTGCGGTCTGCCCGTCCGATTATCATTTGGATATCTTCAAGGTTATAGTGAATAGGCTTTTTCTTAATAAACTAGTGCGCTTCACCATCAACGATTGCATCACTGCTTACTATCAGGTGAGATCGCACATCGCAGTCAAGCACAAAAAAATCAGACAAAACAATCACAAAATTCGCTTAGGACAACTGTATGCGTCAGTAACTAGTACTACCAACTTAACAAATCAAATAAAAAAAAAACAATATGGCCGCTCATTCCACGGTATTCAAGTATTACGGGAACGGTCGTGAGTTAAATAACATTCCAATCGTGTGTAATAATAACGCCTTGAGAAAATACCTGTAGACCTGTTGCCTTGCAGTGTGATAGGGTTGTCAGGTACTCTGCGGAATTGGTCGAAATAGTTACTGAGCTCCGAAAACCGAATGCATAGGGGCGTATTTACATTCTATACATGACCAGAACGCATCCATAGGAAACTGCTCGCGTATACATTGTAGTACAGTTTTTAAATTTGCGATTACAATGTATACAAGAGTAGTACTCAAATACTCGCGTATACTTTGTAGTAGCCAAAGTAACTAGCTTTGTTCCATAATATACAGTTCTAGTCCGCATGCAAACTAATCGTGTATAGATCGGAATAGGCGCGAAAAACTCTTGATTCCAAACTATACGCGAGCTGTTGCATGCTCGCCATTTTGATTTGTTGACCTCTCTTTCTATTATATGGTAATCATATTTGCGTATCTATTATAAACATTGCATCATCTTTCGCCACGTGCTGTTTGTTTTGATTAGCGGTTTTTTTGTTGTCTCTGCATAATTTATTACAAAAAGTGGTAAATACGTTTGTTTACTTAATACAAATGTGAAAAATGTTTACCAAAGACACTCTGCAAGAATTTTAACTGAGTAAATGTAGTGAATATAAAGCAAAATTGTTTGAATTTGAATCTTCGGAATAGTTTGAAGTAATCATCAAGTGCAAGCTGGGAGCCCAAATGTTTCACTAACATTAGAAGGGAATCTGGCGCTCGGCTTCCGCTGCCGCGGCACGCTCGCAGCGCTCGCTCGCCTTCACGCTTTAATGGTCACTGTTCTAACCTAACCTAACCCACATGATCGCTTCGTTAGCTCGCCATCGTGTTCTAATGGTCACTATTCTAACATGACCTAATCCAGGCGCGATTATTCCGATCTACGCACGATTAGTCCATATTCGTACTGGCACTATATATTATGGAATAAAGTTAGGTAGTTAGGTCACTACGAAGTATACGCGAGTATTTGCGTACTGCACTTGTATGCATTGTAATCGCAAATTTAAAAACTGCACTACAATGTATACGTGAGCAGTTTCCTATGGATGCGTTCTGGCCATGTATAGAATGTAAATACGCTGCATAGGGCACGGGGGTTTTAGTAAGTAAAAATCTGACACTCCCTCTCGCTTTATCCAGAGTGGGAGTAGTTATTTGATGATTTCCCAACAAAAAACGGGTTGCCAGATCCTAAAACCTGAAAGCCGAACTTACCGACCAGCGGACTTTTAGGCTAAAAAACCGAACAGCTGAAATTAGTTTTTGGGTTTTAGTGCACTAGTTTCTAACATTTTTTATTTCATATAAACCAGTACTTGACTGCGATCCCACCTGATGGTAAGCAGTGATGCAATCGTTGATAGTGAGGCGCACTAGTTTGTTCACTCTAGCCTTGAAGACATCCAAATTATAATCGCATGGGTAGACCGCAGCAGGCAAATAGTTCCAGTCCCTCGATGTACGCGGTATAAGCGATGAGGCGAAACTCTTAGTCCGGACCGTAAAGGTTTCAACAACGTAAGGGTGGATTCTCGCCGTACGTCGGGTTGTCCGATGGTAGAAATGACTTTTTTATGTGTTGAGTTGAATGTCTTTATAAGTGCCCATGTAGGCCCATGTGAAATAAAAATATTTTGAATTTTAACCTTTTATGCAATAGAAGTATTTACAGCCTTATTTTGTAACTCAATAACGCTTAGTTGACACTTCGCGTGACCCAAGGGCTGGCTTTTACCTCGGTCAGAGATTAAGCATTGCCATACAACGTGGCAATGCCGCCAGCCTTTTGGGCACACTTCCAGTTGACAGCGATGCGGAGGAATTTTATGACGCCATATTTTAGCTAGTAGTTTTTGCCTTTAGTGTATATATAGTTTTAATTAGTTCAGTTTTTTTATTGAATTGTACGGAGTTGATCCTGAGGTCGATACTCAATAATCAAAATTGCGGTTCCATTTGGTATTCTATCGTTTACAGTGGCTTTTTGAAGACTTATCTATGACTCATTTCTTACTCTATGTACTATAAATTTAGTTTTCAATCAATACTACTCGTACCTGTGACTTTTCTGGTATTTATTTCTCATTTTCCAAATCGTCACACGTTACAGAAATTTTCAATGATTGTTTTACATTTAAATAAATCAATAAAATAACCCCGCCCCTGATGGCTGATCGTTCTCGATGCAAAGGTGCCCGACCTAGACAGGGCGTCACATTTTATAATAAAAAAAAAATATTTGGCGACTGTCAAGTTCAAAAAATTTAAAAAGTGCAAATGAAACAAACAAGATCCGTGTCTGTGAACTTTTACTATAACATATTACGATGGGTCCTATGTATAAGGGCCAATGTGCAAATTGTTAATTTTAGAGGCTCTCAAAGTTTAGGCTTTTAGGCTCTCAAGAAAATGGGACAAGCTTATAAAAAATATATCAAATTGAAACTGAGAGCTTCTAATGAAAAGTTGACAATTTGCACATTGGTCCTAAAGGGCCTATTACTCTACTCGATATTCAGACAGTCTTAGTCGATTTCGCATAGTGTAATAAGGGTTAGACCGGTCTTACTTGGAACAAAAAATAAGAGTGTCTGAATATCGTGTGCTGAATATCGCGTAGTGTAATAGGCCCTTTATACATAGGACCTTATCGATGGGTCCTGTCATTATCAAAGTAAAAATTTGTCAAGTATAAATAGTCCGGCAAATAGTTTCTGTGTGAACTAGCTGTTACTATGTCCAGCTTAACAGGACGTGTGACAACCCTAGGCTCAAGTATGGCTGCCAAGCGCTTACTGACATTTGCATTCGATTAACCATTTTGGCGCCTGCGTTGCGATTGTGCGTGGCCTGCATCATTTGTTATTTAAAATTGTTGAATTGGCTGTTTTAATTGTAAAAAAAAAATTAGAAAAACGATAATACCCTGTTCACAAATTTGTAAGTTTGTGTTTAGGATGTAATCTCTGAAACAACTGAACCGGCTCTGAAAATTCTTTTACTAATATGTAAAATTCTGACACTCTCCCCGAGTGCTTATAGGCTCTGAATTATGTTCATATCACGAGTTTTGCGGGCAAAAGGTAGTTTCTTCTAATAAGGGAACTAAACTAATTAATTACTATAACTTTTGTTATATCGTTTTCTAACACGGAAAATATAAAACAATGCATCTAAAATACAATTGTGGTTATTTAGAAAGCGATGAAATGATAACTTTGTGTTAAAAACTCTTTTGTGTTATATGATACCATAGAGTGCAATTGTTTCGGCCCTTCCATTGTTGCCAGGTTAAAAATTTAAAACTACTTCGGGTAAAATTATAACAATTAAGTACCTACCTACTATTGTTTTGGTTGTAGCCCTTTTTTTCAATTTTCTATTTTGATTAGCTAGCTGCAGTTTCATCAGAATGTTGGGCTGTGAAAAAGACGGATGAAAAAAGATTGCATGTAGCGGAGATGAGAATGTTGAGATGGATGTGTAGTGTGACGAGAATGGATAAAGTGAGAAATGAGTATATTAGAGGAAATTTTAAAGTGGCGCCAGTGAATGAAAAGTTGAAGGGGAATCGTTTGTCTTGGTATGGTCATGTGAAGAGGAGGGATGAAACGCATGTTACTAAAAGAGTTATGAGTTTACACGTGGATGGATGGAGAGGGAGAGGGAGACCAAAGAAAAGATGGATGGATTGAGTGAGAAGTGATATGAAAGAAAAGGGAGTTAGTGATAGCGTGACGAGTGACAGGACAGAATGGAAGAAAAAAAAAACGTGTTGCGCCGACCACAAATAAAACGGGACAAGGGCAGGAAGATGATGAGCTGCAGTTTCATAATTCCTAAATTCTTTAGATGCAAACTTCAATTCCGATATTGGAGTTTTATTTAGTAACTAGCTTTTGCTCGCAGCTTCGCCCGCGTTCTACATAAAATATAGCCTATGTCACTCAGGAATAAAGCAGCTTTCTATCTGTGAAAAAATTTTAGCAATCGGACCAGTACTTTCAGAGATCACCTCCTACAAACAAAAAATAAAAAACAAACTACTTCTTTATAATATTAGTGTGGATTATTATTTTTTATTTTTTTTGACAACCGTTCAACGCATTTTTCGAGTGAAGTTCAGTGGCTGTTTTAATATTGTTGGCCACACGGGATTTTTCATTAGAAATCCCGGGAAGATCCATATTAATATCAACATTTCGATGTAAATGAATAACTGTACCTAATTCCGACCTCTGCTTATAAGACAAGCTTTATCCAAGCCAAAAAATCATATAAGTAAAAAAAGCAGGTCAAGTGCGAGTCGGACTTGCGCACTGAGGGTTCCGTACAAACTTACCTATAAAAACAGTTCGATTCCCGAAAAGATAAAGAAAATAAGATACGAAGATTTTTCCGAATCACAAAAGTTTTTTTTGTGACGTAACTGCAAATTTACAGTTTTCACATTTTTTCCTGTACTTATGCTTTATGACCTTGTTTCATGCCAAATTTCAGGATTCTAGGACAACGGGAAGTACCCTATGAATTTTGATTCCCTTGAGAGTGTCGAAACACACGTTTTTTCGACCATAAACAGCCGTATCTGTTTTTTTCGTTAACTTAAAAATTTGATTTTTCTACAGCTTCAAGGGACCGCAGACTTGAGTATATGGTTTTAATTTCAACTCGACACCTCCACGCATTCCTGAGATAAAGGGTCTTGACAGTCAGACGGACAACAAAGTGATCCTATAAGGGTTCCGTTTTTTCCTTTTCAGGTACGAAACCCTAAAAAATATGAAGATTATAATCCCAACTCAAAACCAAATCAAATACAGAGCATTGTTCTAAAAACCCTACATTTCGACCGCAGTTAAAATTAACCGTCAGATAAAACCAACAGTCACTAACGACTACTATGTTTACTATAAAGGAAACAATCTCCATGTGTATGACTGTTGTATGAAGTCATACAGGAAATGCTTCAACGACCAATCATTTTATGCCGGCATTCTATTGTATGGAGTTGATTGTCGTTAAAATAGTCATTTCTGGGGTAACATTATAACTTCGATGACTTTTTTTAAGGTGGAAAGTTATCCAATAACTTCTATCGTTCTTCAGGGCGGAGCGAGAGGGCGTAGCATAGCATAATAGCATAATCAGCCTTTTAATGTTCCCACTGCTGGGACTCAGGCCTCCTCTCTAGAAGAGGGAATGGGCCGTAATCCACCACGTGGGCCCAGTGCGGATTGGTGGATGTCACATGTCTTCGAATTTTTGGTTCTAGGACATGCCGGTTTCCTCACGATGTTTTCCTTCACCGTTTTGAGAGCAGTGGTGATGAAATAAATTACACAAAGTAATGCGCCTGGCTGGGTTTGAACCCGCGACCTACAACTCGTAAGTCGGGGCCGTTACCACTCGGCCACCACTGCTCTACGAGAGGGCGTGCTATAATAATAATAATATTCCACAACTATCACACAACGCCTTTTAGTCTCAAGCTAAGCAGAGCTTGTGTTATGAGTACTAGACAACTGATAAACATACTTATATGTATATTTCTAAATACATACATATTATAGATAAATTACAACCAGACACAGAACAAATGATCGTGCTCATCACACAAACATTTGTCCTCGGAATCGAACCCACGACCTCCGGCATAGCAGTCAGGGCCACTAACCACTAGACCAACAGGCCAGTCAGACTTTTACTGACTAAAACGACACCTATGTCCATCTACAGGACCCCGAGTTACCCTTTCGGAAGTCAACTCATCGCCCCAATAGGTTTCGACCCTGCTGGGCCCCTACGGTTTTGCTGACATCTCCTTGAAGCGCGCGTGTAACACTACGTGCCGTCGACGACTCGCGTTCGGTCCGGACGGTTACCGGACGGCCGGACGGCGAGCTACACATTGCTCGTCGTTGGCAAGCCCACGCTTACGGTGGCTGGAAATCGGGGTCGTAATCCCAGCTGGGGCGTGAGGAAATCCGTTCCCTCACGCGTGCGGCTGCCTCCTTCGCTTCCATACTGTTACTGTTTCGTAGGAGGCGACCGCCTGCAAGTCTTCCTCGCTCCGGACCATAGCCTGAACCAGTTGCAGCTGCCGATCGCCCCCAAGAGGACACAGCGGTGCTCTACCCAAGCTGGGCACACCGTATGCTCCACTTGGGCACGCCACAATTATGGCGGTAAGTCCCCTCTTTGAG
Organism: Mythimna impura; assembly: GCA_905147345.3. Classification (NCBI taxonomy): domain Eukaryota; kingdom Metazoa; phylum Arthropoda; class Insecta; order Lepidoptera; family Noctuidae; genus Mythimna; species Mythimna impura. The sequence goes on along the minus strand of LR990365.1, from coordinate 2,723,387 downwards.
GCGTGGTTGGAAAGACCTCACGGCGTCCTCACCTTCCGCATGACGCAGGTTCTCACCGAACACGGTAAGTTCGGGAAGTTCCTGCACCGAATTCGTGCGGAAGAGACGCCCGGGTGTCGCCACTGTGCGGACCACCCGGAGGACACGGTGGAGCACACGGTGGAGGTGTGCCCCACTTGGGCAGAGCAACGCCGTGTCCTCGTGGGGGCGATCGGCGGCGGCGATCTCTCGCGCCGGGCCTTGGTACAGGCCATGGTCCGGAGCGAGGAAGAGTGGCAGGCGGTCGCCTCCTTCTGCGAAGCAGTAATGCTAGCAAAGGAGGCGGCCGATCGCGTGAGGCAACGGTCCTCACGCCCCAACCGCCGCCGGGATTCCGATCCCGATTGCCGGCCACCGTAGGCGAGGGCTTGCGGACGGCGAGCCACCCATTGCTCGCCGTCCGATCGTCCGGTAACCGTCCGGACCAAGCCCAAGTCGTCGACGGCGCGTATTGTTCCACGCGCGCCTCAGGGAGATGTCAGCAAATCGTAGGGGCCCAACAGGGTCGAAGCCTACTGGGGCCACGGGTAGTGTGAAAGCGAAACCCGGGGCCCTGGGACGAAGGCAAAGAAGGAACAGGAGTGGGTTTTTAGTCAGTAAAAGTCTGACACTACTTTCCGCTCCGCCCAAGAGCGGGATTTGTCATAAGATGATTTTCCCACCTAAAAAAAAAAAAAAAAAACCGTATGCTCCACTGTGTCCACCGGGCGGTCCACACAATGGTGACACCCGGGCGTTTATTCCGTACGAATTAGTTGCAGGAACCTCCCGAACTTACCATGTCCAGTGAGGACCTTCTTCATGCGGAAGGTGAGGACGCCATGACGTCTTTTCAGCCACTCCTCTAAGAGGTGACTTACCGCCATGATTATGGCGTGCCCAGCGCTTTCACCTTAAGTCTGCCGTTATACATTTGTGCTGAATGAAGTTTAAAAAATATCAGCCTATTCTCATCAAAGGATTACGTTAGGCCGAATCAAATAATTACTTTCGTCATTAAAATGTAATTTTTACGAGATTAATAAAGCCATTATTCTTCGAGATGATTCACGTTATTTATTATCTCGGAAATTGAATTCTAATAGCTTAAAATAATATACCAGTGGAAAAACCTTAAACTACAAATTATAATCGTCAAATTAACGACTTTTAATAGGCGGTAATTAAAATAATAATGATTTTCATCTTAAATATTTAACTTGATACCTCTTCTCAAGGGCGAGAAGCTCATTATTCACTTTGTCTTTACCATTTTATAATATAACTACTGATCCTATAAATATCTATCTTACTCTAAATTCTGTTAAGATTAGCATAGCATAGCATAGACGGCTTTATAATGTTCCCATTGTTGGGACACAGGCCTCCTCTCGAGGAGAGGGAATGGGCCGTAATCCACCACGCGGGCCCAGTGCGGGTTGGTAGATGTCACATGTCTTCGAATTTTTGGTTCTAGGACATGCCGGTTTCCTCACGATGTTTTCCTTCACCGTTTTGAGAGCAGTGGTGATGAAATAAATTACACAAAGTAATGCGCCTGGCTGGGTTTGAACCCGTGACCTACAACTCGTAAGTCGGAGTCGTTACCACTCGGCCACCACTGCTCTCTCTGCTCTGTTAAGATTAAATAAAATAAAAAATAATATTTTTGTTTTATAATGAAATGACACTGAACATGAAATTGATTTAAATTCACAAACCGTGCAAAGCCAAAAAGAAGATGAAAAAAAAAATACTCTTGTCGTCCGACTTACCACAAAGACGTAAGTCTATGACCAGTGAGTGTTGCCAGTGATGATATATGGCTCTGAAACGTGGTCGTTCATAATGGGCCTTTAACAGAAGGCTTACAGTCAGAAAAAGAGCAATGGAGAGGGCTGTGCTCGGAACTTCTTGCGTGATCAAATCAAAAATCAAGATATTAGCTCTTTTGACTGCAAGAATTGATCGGAAGAACTTTTGACCAGTCAGAACTAGTTTAAAATTACTAACGTGTACTCGAAAATTATTTGATTGGTAGGTTTTTTGTGAAAATTTAAAAAATCTCAGGCAGAGGTCGGAATTAGGTAGAGTTATGAATAACTCTGCACTTGCATCGAAATGTTGATATTAATACAGATCTTCCCGGGATTTCTAATGAAAAATCCCGTGTGACCAAAAATATTACAAATAAATATGTAATAATAAAAACCATATCCACTTTCTTCTTTCGCTGTATGAAATCAGTGTAAGTACTTGAATGACTCTACCTAATTCCGACCTCTGCTTATAAGTGATTCTGGGTATTTTTTACCGACTTAAAAAAGGAGGAGGCTATATTATTCGGCAGTTTGTATGTATGCTCTCCGATTTCTCCGTCAATTGTGGATTTTGAAAAAAATTTTTGATTGTAATAACCATATCCATATCTATGTTCACTGATTTCTCCGTCAATTATTGTCGATTTTGAAAAAAAAACTGGGTAAGTGCGAGTCGGACTTGCGCCTTGAGGGTTCCGTACAAACTTACCTATGTAAATAGTTCAATTCCTTCCTCGGAAGATTTTTCCGAATCGCAAAAAAAAAAAATTGTGACGTAAGTAACAACAAATTTACAGTTTTCAGATTTAAAAAGTTTTATTCTATAGGGGAGAGTCCTACAGTACCGGCCAGCATCCAGTACCGGCCAGTTGCAAGTTCTTTAATTCTATAATAGATAGCGCTAAGAGTTTCACCGATATTAATGCGTTACACTCGTGCAAGTACATGCCCCGCGCGGCGTCAACCTGTCGGAACCGGTTTATTGTCAGTGCAAAGATTTATGTTGAGTGCGATGAACACGTGTTACGTAATTAAATTTCTGTTGGTGATTTTCGAAGTTCAGTGATTCAATTCAAAACAAATAACTCCTGGTAAGATTACTATGTATATATGACTATTAGATGCCGAATATTAATTCAACCTTTGTACGTTTGTTTTCATCTGAAATCAAAATTCCTTTTTTTTCCGTTTCCTTCAGTACCGGCCATTACGATGTCCTGCAGTACCGGCCATTTATTAACTCAGTAACAAGACAACAAAGATTTCAGGAAAAGGTGTTAATAAAAAAGGCAAGAGTTTACTGTCAGGAAGAGATGTCAGAAAGAAAACCAAAAAAAATACCAAAGAAAATCTACCTCCTACTCACAGACCGGTTGAAGAAGACACAGTTTGCCCTTTGTGCGCTGAATGTCTTGAAGAAGACTGGATACAGTGTGGAAACTGTAAAATTTGGGTTCATGAGGCTTGTGCAAACATATCGGAGCTATCTGATCAGTACATTTGCGATTACTGTACTGTCTAAATGGTTACCTACTTACTGGCCGGTACTGAAGGACAATTATTTTTAGTCCGATTTTTTCTAGTCTTTAAATTGCAATAATAAAGCTGATTATTTCTAAATGATTTAGTAGTTTTTTATTTTTATTAAATAGGCTAATAGTACTTATAAAATATAAGGAGGTACTGAACATATAACCTTAGATATTTTCATTTTTTTGTGGATAAACCTTAAGAAGAAGACGGTACTGTAGGACTCTCCCCTACTATCCTATTCTATTGATTTAATTTCCAATACTTGTGCTTTATGACCTTGCTTCATGCCAAATTTCAGGATTCTGGGTCAACGGGAAGTATCCTATGAATTTTGATTTCCTCGAGAGTGTCGAAATTTACGTTTTTTGCCACATAAACCGAAGTATCTTTTTTAACTTACAAGTTTAGTTTTTTACAGCTTCAAGATTCCGTAGACTTGAGTATATGGTTTTAATTTCAACTCGATACCTCCACGCGTTCCCGAGATAAAGGGTCTTGACAGACAGACAGACAGACGGACAACAAAGTGATCATATAAGGGTTCCGTTTTTTTCTTTTGAGTTACGGAACCCTAAAATTGATTGAAAGAATATACTCCCGAGTTGGTCCCATAGAAATATTGTTATGGTCTGATGATGAACTTCGAAGATATGGTATGGAACGGAACTCCTCATAGGATCACAGCAGAACTAGTCGATGATCCATAATAATATTCCTCTAAGTACTGGAAACATAGCACACAAAAAGCAGCGGTGGCCGAGTGGTAACGGCCCCGACTTACGAGTCGTAGGTCGCGGGTTCAAACCCAGCCAGGCGCATTACTTTGTGTAATTTATTTCATCACCACTGCTCTCAAAACGTTGAAAGAAAACATCGTGAAACCGGCATGTCCTAGAGCCAAAAATTCGAAGACATGTGACATTCACCAACCCGCACTGGGCCCGCGTGGTGGATTACGGCCCATTCCCTCTCCTAGAGAGGAGGCCTGAGTCCCAGCAGTGGGAACATTTTAAGGCCGACTATGCTACTGAAAACATCATTTTTCTTTGACGAAACTGCTTTCGAAACCATAGAATGTTCAACCAACAAATTCTTCAAATGTTTTACGTGAAATTGGCAATTAATTTAGGATTATTAACACTAATTAGTATGTTAATGACATTTAAATATAAATTTTCATAATTGGTAAGTTTTAGTGATGTTTGGTTAGAATGGCGACCGCGTACCGGAAGACGCTGCGTTGGAAGCCCACAAGGTGGACCGAAGCCACCGTAGGCGCGGGCTTGCGGATGGCGAGCAATGGGTGGCTCGCCGTCCGATCGTCCGGTAACCGTCCGGACCGAGCTCAAGTCGTCGACGGCGTGTAGTGTTCCACGCGCGTCTCAAGGAGATGTCAGCAACCGTAGGGGCCCGCGTGGTGGATTACGGCCCATTCCCTCTCCTAGAGAGTCATCAGTCTCCTGAGTCCCAACAGTGGGAAAATTATAAGGCCTACTATACTATACTATAGGTATATGTATGTAGTTTCTAATTATTATATTGTTTGTCTTTTCTGGCAAAATAAACAGTTTTTCTTTTCAGTCTTTCCAAAAGGAGTTGAAAATCCTATCTAATTGATTAGTGATTAATCCCAGTTTAAAATATACTTAATTATAAAAGATTAACTACGTTAATCTGTTTAACCGCAAAGCGATTTAGTATCGATGACTGTATTGAGGTTAACTCGACTACCAATTGATTGAATAAACATTAGTGATATTAGTAGCCGACCGGAGTTTTATACAAGTCAACGTCAACAGTGATTTTTAGGGTTCCGTACCCATAGGGTAAGACTCCACTGTCCGTCCGTCTGTCCGTCTGTCACCAAGCTGTATCTCATAAACCGTGACAGCTAAACCATTTTTTTTTTAGGTAGGAAAGTCATCTAATGACAAATCGCGCTCTTGGGCGGAGCGCGAGATAGTGCCAGACTTTCCACTCCTGTTCTTTCGTTGCCTTCGTCCCAGGGCCCCGGGTTTCGTTTTCACACTACCCATGGCCCCAGTAGGCTTCGACCCTGCTGGGCTCCTACGATTTGCTGACATCACCCTGAGGTGCGCGTGGAACAATACGCGCCGTCGACGACTTGGGCCGCCTCCTTTGCTAGCATTACTGCTTCGCAGAAGGAGGCGACCGCCTGCCACTCCTCCTCACTCCGGACCATGGCCTGTACCAAGGCCCGGCGTGAGAGATCGCCGCCGCCGATCGAACCCACGGGAACACGGCGTTGCTCTGCCCAAGTGGGGCACACCTCCACCGTGTCCTCCGGGCGGTCCACACAGTGGCGACACCCGGGCGTCGCTTCCGCACGAATCCGATGCAGGAACTTCCCGAACTTACCGTGTTCGGTGAGAACCTGCGTCATGCGGAAGGTGAAGACGCCGCCGTGAGGTCTTTCCAACCACGCCTCAAAGAGGGGACTTACCGCCATAATTGTGGCATGCCCAGCACTGGGTCGCGACAGTCGCTGTCGAAATTTCTCCATGAGAACCCGCCGGAGCTCTGTCCGCCATGCTGTGACTGGTCGCGGCAGCGGAGTTTCGCCACAGTTTCGGCACAGGCGTTGCATCGTGCATGTGTGCAAGGACTGTTGCCTCCAGATCCATAGCTAAACAGTTGAAATTTTCACAGATGATTTGTATTTTTGCCGCTATAACAACAAATACTAAAAACATAATAAAATAAATATTTAAGTGGGGCTCCCATACAAAAAACGTGATTTTTTTCTGCCTTTTTCGCTACGGACGGTACGGATCCCTTCGTGAACGATTTCGACTCGCACTTGGCCGGTTTTTTTTTTTGAGGTGTGAAGACATCAAATAATGTCTTTTTACTATCGGATAACCCGACGTACAGCGAGTATCTACCCTTATATTGTTAACACCTCTACGGTCCGGACTAAACGTTTCGCCCGTTTTACTTTTTTTTATTTTATGATAAAAAAAATTGTAAAGTTGAAAGGGAATCGTTTGTCTTGGTATGGTCATGTGAAGAGGGATGAAACGCATGTTACTAAAAGAGTTATGAATATTCTGAATATACAAGTATACTAAGCGTTTCGCCTCGTCGTTTATACCGCGTACATCGAAGGACTGGAACACTGCCTGCTGCGGTCTTCCCGTCAGCTTATGGTTTAGGTGTCTTCAAGGCTAGAGTGAATACGCTCTTAATAAACTAGTGCGCCTCACCATCAACGATTGCATCACTGCTTACCTTCAGGTGGGATCGCAGTCAAGCACTAGTTTATATCGATAAAAAAAAACTAAACCCTTCTTGCAGTCGGTTAAAAAAACATATATTAATACGTATTTACAAGCAACTACGACGAAATAAAAGATAGTGTTATTTCACTCCTTTTTATCGTTCAAGAACAACATTAAAACAGACAAACTGTCTTCAAAAGACAGTGCAGAGGACGAGAGATGCGCGCTGTGGAAGCAGAAGCACCCAACTCCGTCAGAACATCTCCGCCCTAGACGCGAATTGCAGTGGCCAATCTGGAAATCTTTTAACCGACTGTGGACCCAGGTTGGCCGCTGTAAAAACAATTTGGCCAAATGGGGCTTCCTCGAACCATCTCTAACACAGTGCCAGTGTGGAGCCGCTGCACAGGACATGCGTCACCTGCTATGCTGTCCATCCTGCACAACCACCTGCAGTTTTCAGGATCTATACGAGGCCAATAACAGAGCCGTAGAGGTTGCCAAATACTGGTCAGATAAAATTTAGTTAGAGTACATCGACACGAAAAGAAGAAGAAGAACATTAAAACAATAAGAGATATTAATCAACGCACTAATTCATCATCTGTCCTTTGCTTCATACGTATTGCCAGCTTCAAAAATCTCCGCAGGGGAGGTCCTTCCGGCTGCAAAGACAAAAAAAAAAACAGTCGCCATATTTGCTTAGTCTAAACATAGAACCGGGTGGGGCGCACGTGTTGCTTATAATGTACATGTGTTACTAAAGCCCTGGTTCCGTACATTGTATATTTGTCTTATTTTCAACGACAGAGATTCTAATATGACATGCCTGTTGGTCTAGTTGTCAGTGGCCCTGACTGCTATACCGCAGGTCGAGGGTTCGATTGCCACCCAGGACAAATGTTTGTGTGATGAGCACGATCATTTGTTCTGCGTCTGAGTGTAATTTATCTATAGTGTGTATGTATTTACTTATTTAGAAATATATAAGTATGTTTATCAGTTGTCTAGTACTCATAGCACAAGCTCTGCTTAGCTTAGGACTAGATGGCGTTGTGTGAAAGTTGTGGAATATTAAGCTAGAACAACACACGTGTGCCACACACTGGGCGCGTCGGTTTCCATACATTTTATGTGGAAACTAGACTTGTAGAGCTACACTTGATCCACGCCACACGACGTCGTTCTACATACAAATCATGCTAGAACTACACTGCGCACACGTGTGCCACACACACCGATCAGGGCGCGTCGGTTTCCATACATTTTATATGGAAACTAGACTTGTAGAGCTACACTAGATCCACGCCATGCGACGTCGTTCTACGTACAAATCAGGCGTGTTACAAGTGTGCTGCAAACAGTACAAAAAATACTATAATTATATACTTACTACAAAAGCAAGAAAACGATTTAAAACCAAATTCGCCGCGGCCTTGGAACACAAAGGGCACCTGAAGGAACATAGGTGGGTTTTTAATCAGTAAAACTCTAACACACCTCGCTCAACATTCTCATCTCCGCTACATTCAAAATCAAATCAAAATGAGATCAAAATAAAAAATATTTTTAGTTCACATAGGCCTACATGGGCACTTATAAAACGTCAGAAGCTAGTGCACGGTTCCAAATTGGTCTTTTCGTAAGGAGAAGAACTGGCAAGAAACTACATGGTTCCTTTTTTAAAAAAAGTGGTTGATTGCAATATGTATTTTCATATTACAGTATTAATAGATATTATGTAAGAACAGTGTAGACCAATCATATTGTACCCAAAAGCACAATAAAAATAATCATATTAATTTATTTTTTTCATTAAATCTTTTTTCATCCATCTTTTTCGCAATCCAACATAATAATGATAAAATAAATAAAGTAATCATTATAATGGAAGATAAACCCATTGTTAATCCGCGATAATCCTTGATAAAGAAGTTTTTATTTTAAGATATAAATTACTTAACTTTACTATCGATCATTTCTGCGTAAAGGTGCTGTAACTTCTGCACAACAGTTGATAATATTAATCGATCCTGATTATAACGCAGAGGTCTTTATAAATGACACTAATATTATAATGACTTCTCTCGCCCTAGGAGCGCGAAGGCTTGTCCGATTTTTACTGATTAAAACCCACTCCTGTTCCTTCGTTGCCTTCGTCCCAGGGCCCCGGGTTTCGTTTTCACACTACCCAGTAGTCTTCGACCCTGCTGGGCCCCTACGATTTGCTGACATCTCCCTGAGGCGCGCGTGGAACAATACGCGCCGTCGACGACTTGGGCTTGGTCCGGACGGTTACCGAACGGTCGGACAGTGAGCCTACCCATTGCTCGCTGTCCGCAAGCCCGCGCCTACGGTGGCCGGAAATCGGGATCGGAATCCAGCCGGCGGTTAGGGCGTAAGGACCGTTGGCTCACGCGATCGGCCGCCTCCTTTGCTAGCATTACTGCTTCGCAGAAGTAGGTGACCGCCTGCCACTCCTCGCTCCGGACCATGGCCTGTACCAAGGCCCGGCGCGAGAGATCGCTGCCGCCAATCGCCCCCACGAGGACACGGCGTTGCTCTGCCCAAGCGGAGCACACCTCCACCGTGTGCTTCACCGTGTCCTCCGGACGGTCCACACAGTGACGACACCCGGGCGCTGCTGGGCCCCTACGATTTGCTGACATCTTGAGGCGCACGTAGAAATCTACGCGCCTTTGACGAGTCGGGTTCGGTCTGGACGGTTACGGGACGACCGGACGGCAAGTCGTGTTCGTGGTTAGTAGTCGGAGTCGGGGTTCCGACAGCTGGGGCGTGAGGGAGTCTGTTACCTCACGCGTGCGGCCGCCTCCTTCGCTAGCATTACTGCTTCGTTGAAGGAGGCTATCCGCCTGCCATTCCCATTAACTAATCCCATTTAAAGGATTTTTTTTTCCATTTAAAGGTTGTCTGTAAAAAATCGCTTTAAGCGATAAGACCGCCCATTGTGACACCCTATTAATTTTAAGCTTCTACTGTAATTGTACCTATCTACGGTGGGTGTAGAATAAAGAATAATCTATGTATCTATCTATCTAACTCCGGACTATGGCCTGAACCAGGAAAAGTTTGTATGGTTGTGTTTGTGTTCTTCACGCCGATTTGAATGAAATTTGACACACGGTAGATCGTGTCCTGGAATAGGAAATAGGAAACTTTTTATCCCGGAAGGAAGGAATACTTTCCTTTGAGATAATTTTCTTCTTTCACCAGTATGATGCCGCTGAAAGAAGTTAATCCTTACATTATAAAACTGTCTGTTTCTACGCGGTAAACTCAAAAAGTAGTGAACGATTTTCATGCAGTTTTCGTGAATGGACAGAGTGATTCATGAGGAAGAGTTGGATGTATAATACATGCATATTATAGTACAGAAAAGCCGAGAATTTAACGATTTCTAACACCCGTGTGAAGCTGGGGCGAGTCACGATTAGAGTAATAATAGTAGAATGTGATTTTAGGATAAAGCAGTGTCTTAAAGTTGCTAGCAGCATCTTGAATTCCGAACGAAACGAAGTTTGCTAAGTTTTAATCCCGAACGCAGTGAGGGATTTTTACAATAAACTCCCGAGCACTGTGAAGGAGTTAATAAAATTAATAAGCCTGAGTGAACTCACTGAGTTCACTCAGGCTTGCTTTTTGGAATTCGTCACTTCACTCAGTGAAGTGAGGAATTCCAAAAAGCAAGTTTTACTTGGTCAATGCAGAGGATTGAATCTGCCCATTTTTCTCATATCACGGCGATGTGCCACCGGTACTTGATGGATATACCACCCATACTCAAAAAACGGTTTGGGAACATCATTGTGCGTACAGCAAAGAATTTTTTTTTTTTGTTGGGAAAATCATCTAATGACAAATCCTGCTCTTGGGCGGAGCGCGAGATAGTTTCAGACTTTTACTGACTAAAAACCCACTCCTGTTCCTTCGTTGCCTTTCGTACCAGGGCCGAGTCTTCCTTTCAGAATCAGACGATTGCCCCAGTAGGCTTCGACCCTGCTGGGCCCCTACGGTTTGCTGACATTTCCTAGAGGCGCGCGTGGAACAGTACGCGCCGTCGACGACTTGGGCTCGGTCCGGACGGTTACCGGACGGTCGGACGGCGAGCCACCCATTGTTCGCCGTCCGCAAGCCCGCGCTTACGGTGGCCGGAAATCGGATTGGAATCCCGGCGGCGGTTGGGGCGTGAGGACCATTACCTCACGCGATCGGCCGCCTCCTTTGCTAGCATTACTGCTTCGCATGCGGAGGCGACCGCCTGCCACTAATCCTCGCTCCGGACCATGGCCTGTACCAAGGCCCGGCGCACAGCAAAGGATTGGAATTCTCTGCTGGAGTCTGTGTTTCCTGATAGCTACCTAGGGGTCTTTAATTCAGGAGTGAATAGGTTACTTCTAGGTAAGCGTGCTCCATCTTCGACCATATCGTCGCTTTCCATCAGGCGAAATAGTAGTCAAAAGGTAGCCCATCAAAAGTAAACAAAAATAAACGAATGAAAGACCCTTTTAAGCAATAAATATATTCGCCAGTCAGCGAGCTGATGGCAGGGATGACGGAGCAGGAACCGCCGGAAATATCTAATAGCTAGCAGGGCCGTAACTATCGTTTTATACGCCCGGTGCGAGCTTCTATAATAACTGCACCACATGAAAAAAGTTCACCCCATAAACAAGGATGCAAGAACGAAAGGAGCGGGCTTGAAACTTTTTGCCTAGTTCATCTAGGACAGGTTCAATTTTGTGGTGATACATATTAAGTTACAGGGCAGTAGGCTAGAGCAGAATTTTAGTTATGGGTGCTCGACTGGGTGTCGAGCACCCATGTCTATTCTTGTGAGTGCTGGAGCCCCCGAGTACCCACGTAGTTAGCGCTCCTGGTATGGCGCGTCTACAACCATCATCATCATCTTCCTGCCCTTGTCCCGTCTTATTTGGGGTCGGCGCACCACGTTTTTTTCTTCCATTCTATTCTGTCACCTTTCATGCTATCACTAATTTCCTTTACTTTCATATCACTCTTCACACAATCCATCCATCTTTTCTTTGGCCTCCCTCTCCCTCTCCACCCATCCACATGTATACTCATAACTCTATGCCAATAAAATGACCATACCAAGACAAACGATTCCGCTTCAACTTTTCAGTCACTGGCGCCACTTTTAAACTTCCTCTAATATACTCATTTCTCACTTTATCTATTCTCGTCACACGACACATCCATTTCAACATTCTCATCTCCACTACATGCAATCTTTTTTCATCCGGTTTTTTCACAGCCCATCTGATCCATACAGTATGACAGGTCTTATCACGGACTTGTAGATTTTACCCGGCGCGTCTACAACCATATTAGGTAAAAATATATACAATATTGATTATTGTATATATGCTACTGAATACGTAACATAATGCAAAACTTGACCCTAGTGGGCGCAGAAATTAGCGCCCCTTTAAGGTTTGCGCCCTGTGCCCGGCCACCGCTGGTATTGCACTAATTACGGCACTGATAGCTAGATACTTTCGTTTTATCTTCGCCATTTACCCAAACCGTCACTAACCCTGACCTATAAGATTCCGCATTATGTCTTATTATTGTTACCTACCTAACTGCGCCAGAACACGCCGTGTTACGTGTTGGCGCGCCGCATTGAAAAATGTCGCTGTAACGTAGTGCGGCTATCTTACGTTCAGCCGGATTGTAGTGACGATATGTTCTACAAAGCGGCGTCCAATGTGTAGCTGTATTGTCAGTGTAGGGTGACTATAAAGTATGAAGATCTGATCTAAAAAAAGGTTGGGTAGGGTCGATTACGGCTGAACGTGAGGTAGCATTATTACATTACAGCGTCGTTTTACAATTCAGCGTGCCAATGTAATACGACGTGTTATACGAAAAGGCTTTCGACATGTATTTTCGTCTAGTGGTGAGTCGCCCTGACTGCTATGGCTATGCCGGAGGTCGTGAGTTCGATTCCCACCCAGGACAAATGTTTATGTGATGACCACGATCATTTGTTCTGTGTCTGGGTGTAATTTATCTATAATATGTACAGTTAGGGTCTAAAAATTAGTATAAAATTTATTTGTAGGAGAGGGTCAATGGTTTTTGACTGATTTTAATTTGTAGCATAGAACCTGAATGAAGTAGTGATTAAACTAGTTGTAGACCATTGAACGTATACTACAAAGAAATTTTAGACACTTTAGCATTAGTAGAGTGCAACTGCACTTTTGACCCCTGACTGTACATGTGTTTAGAATGATTTATGTATGTTTATCAGTTGTCTAGTACTCATGCTCTGCTTAGTTTGGGACTAGATGGCGTTGTGTGATAGTTGTGGAATATTATTATTATTTCTTAGTTTGGCACGCTGTAGATCCTAAATGGCTTGTGGTGGTTGGGACTTGAGGATATTCTCCTCTCCAAGGTTTCTGCCATCTCATACTCTGTTAGACTTTATCCTTAATGTCAACATGACATCATTAAGAGGAAGGAAGCTTCTATTGTTATTTACCCATCTATAATTGAATTCTCTATGAAACTATTTAATTGACTAGCTTCTGATACCGGCTTCGTCTGTGTGGGATTAGTACTTCCCTTCTTTATAAATTGTTTTTTTTTTAATAGCCTATACTGTCCCACTGCTGGGCAAAGGCCTCCCCCAACTTCTTCCAGGTGTGTTTTTCTTGGGCCACCTCGAACCAGTCTTTGCGGTAGGCATCTAGGTCGTCTCGCCACATCTTCCCAGGTCGACCTCGGCGGCGTCGTCCATCTTCAGGTACCCACTTTGTGGAGACTCTTGCCCACCGGTCAGAGTGCATGCGGCTGATGTGACCCGCCCAATCCCATTTTAGCCTGGTAGCCTTTTTTCCTACGTCCATAATTCCCGTCTTTTGACGCAGCGTGATGTTCCTCACTCTGTCTAAATTGATAATAATATTCCACAACTATCACACAACGCCATCTAGTCCCAAACTAAGCAGAGCTTGTGTTATGAGTACTAGACAACTGATAAACATACTTATATATTTCTATATACATACATATTATAGATAAATTACACCCAGACATAGAACAAATGATCGTGCTTTTCACACAAACATTTGTCCTGGGTGGGAATTTGGGAATCGAACCCACGACCTCCAGTATAGCAGTTAAGGCCACTAACCACTAGACCAACAGGCTAGTCTAATTATGGTCTATGAGTTTAGCCAGAATATAAGCTACTAGCTTCCCGCCTCGGCTTTGCTCGGATGTAATTTTTTTTAGTTATCTTGTAGTTTTCTTTCCAACAAACCATGTCCTGAAAATTACAAACGTAATAAAAAACTTTTTACAAAAAAAAATACAACCGACTTCAAAGTAAAAAAAAACTGAAAAGTGCAAAATAACTTTAATTTCGGAAGTCGGTGTTTCTATAATAGTTTTGTCTCTTCGTTATTTAACACCGACTTCCGAAATTAAAGTTATTTTGCACTTTTCAGTTTTTTTTTACTTTGAAGTCGGTTGTATTTTTTTTTGTAAAAAGTTTTTTATTTCACACTTTTTAGTTTTGGTACCACCACTAAAAAGTACCCCTCAGCCAAACTTAAATACCTTATAGCCAGAGTGCATCTCATGACAATTCTAATAATCCCAAACACGGATATATTACATTAATTTATTACAGAGTTCCGGTGCCTAACTTCAGGCTTCATCATCAGATCAGTTCAATATATTCCCCCTCTACTTTTAGTCAGTCATCAACTACACGTATTAACAAAGCAATTTTACTGGTTACGACGGTTCTGCTGTGATCCTATGAGGAGTTCTGTTCCATATCTTCGAAGTTCATGATCAGATCATAACAATATTTCTATGGGACCAACTCGGAACCGTAACCTTTCAATCAAAAAAAAAATTTTCAAAATCGTTCCACAATTGACCGAGAAATCGGTGAACATACATAAAAAAAAAAAAAAAAAAAACATACATTCAACCGAACATATAACCTCCTCCTTTTTGAAGTCGGTTAAACAAAATAGTACATTTTGCTACAAGTGGAGAAAGTTTGAAATAGCGACCCAGGCCGAATTAGCCCGAGCATTGGCGAGGTTGTTATGGAGCCGAGGGCTGCAGTGACAAATTTTCACGTGTATCAATGAACGTTTTTCAATACACTAACGAAGACATAAATAAACGGGGCTTGACGCGCAACTCGTGGGGGTCGACGCACGCCCAGCCTAATACGATGAATGTAATAAAATTGAGGCAGGAGTGAGCACGCGCACTTTTCCGCACTAGTGCGAAAAACAGTCAATCGCGTGCCTAAAAGCGGTGGGATAATAGCGGGTTTTCGAGTAAGTGTATTGAAAAATAATTTGCCAAATAGATGCAGCCGTTCTGAAGTGATGCGTTTTCATCATCATCATCATTTCAGCCGAAAGACGTCCACTGCTGGACATAGGCCTCCCCCAAGCGTCGCCACAGCGAACGGTCCTGTGCGTCTCGCATCCATCGGACTCCCGCAACCGTTACCAAGTCATCGGTCCACCTTGTAGGAGGCCTTCCAACGCTACGTCTTCCGGTACGTGGTCGCCATTCCAGAACCTTTCGGCCCCGAATTTTTGGTTCTAGGACATGCCGGTTTTCTCACGATGTTTTCCTACACCGTTTTTAGAGTAATGATGACGAACCTGGCTGAACCCGCGAATTCATAAGTCCAGGCCGTTACTACTGGGCCACCATTGTTCATATTAGAGTGATATGATTAATATAAACTAATAAGTATGTTCTTTTAAAGGTCACGGTTCGAAAACCACAACAGGAAAAATATTTGTGGCGATTACATTGCGCGGAACCCATTACGCAGTCCGATACGCACTTGGTCTGGTTTTTTACTGACCACTTTTATTTACTTATTTCTTTATCGACAAATACTCATGGTATACATTACACATATAAATTAAAGGCACAAATTACATTAAATTAAGACAAAACAAAATCACTCAAAAGAAATTAACATAATAATGGACACTGAACACTAAATAAAAATAATATGACAAAATAAAACAAAAATAATAAACATGTTTAAAAAGAACATAAAAGCAATTTAAAATGATATTTATTTTGTAAAAAAACGTTTTTTAATAACACGTTTACACGTCAATTTTAACTAGATGAAGCCGGTGTTTCCTAGCTGACTACCCTGAGAAGAAACACCGAAACAAACTCAGGGGTCAAAGTCTCTTTTAAAGTCCATACAGTAAACATGTAATGGTCAAATCATATGAGAACCATACAGATTAGTGTCTCAGATGGTACCTATTTTGAGGAAAGAACCACACAGATTTGAGTGGACCAACTATCTTAAACTAATAGTATGTTTTTCTTTTACAGGTAATGATTCGGTTGTCTTCATGAAAAAGTGATAAAACCAAGAGGTACGAAAGATTAGATACTTCTGTTTAAAAGTAATATTTTCTAGGAGCTACAAGGATTTCTAAGCGCGCCAAAAACGGAACTAAAACCGCCATCTTCTTTTTTCAATGTCGGGAAGACCGCAGCCCTGCGTTCAAAAATAACCAGAGTAGGGTAGGGTCGTTACTCTAACCGTTCAATAATGCTTCGAGTTGCAACCCAGGGTCGTTCTTTTATAACTCGAGTAGCTACCCTAGAGTTAACCCAACTAACTCTAACTCCAAGCAGGGTACGTTGGTGTAAGCGGCAGGAATGACAGTTGCTTGACATTGACAGATTGATTGATTGATTGTTGTTGTTGTTTGAATATATCTATCTATCTATCTATCTATTGACAGTTGAACTCTACGTTCGCGTTCAAAAATGCAAGCGTAGAGTATCTAACCTGATGACGTCATTAGAGTTAACTCTAATCTCATTTTTAAACGCAGGGCTGCAGGCAAATTGTTCCAATCCTTCTGCGGTATAAATGATGAGAAGTTTATACTGGAGTCTTGCAGTTACTCCATTGAGGATCTTTTTTGATCACTATCTCACCTGATGGAAAGCGACGATGTGGAGATAATAATAAAGTTTAATAAAGTTTATTTGGAACACAACCATAAATCAAGTCTTAGAAAACTAGAACAGGAACAGTTAATAAAACAAAAACATAGCCTGCTGTCTCCCAAACTAGGCAAAAACCTGTATCTTGGGAGGCAGTGTATTAACAAATTATTCGTTCTCTGGTCCGTAGCCCATGTAAGACGACGTGAACTTAAATGAAAAAAATAAACAAAAACAGAAAAAGTTTAAAGACAAACAAAAAAAAACTGCTTAGAGACGAAAAACTGCTTAAACTGCTTTGTATGTTAATAATAGATGATCAAACGAACTAACCAGTGATGTCCGATCATTATTATACGTAGCTTCGTTCGAAGATATACTTTAATTTAACCATGCAGCTTCCCGCATTCACTAGGCGAACCAATCGCAGCTTTTCCCTAAAAGCAAAAACAAAACGCACCGTATCCGAGCGAGTATCTGTCAGTAACGTCAAATGTCATTCTTTCAGAGTTAGAGATAAATCTTAAGTTTTGCTGGGTAGGGTAGGGAGGGTTCCC
The DNA here is from genome assembly GCA_905147345.3 of Mythimna impura. Classification (NCBI taxonomy): domain Eukaryota; kingdom Metazoa; phylum Arthropoda; class Insecta; order Lepidoptera; family Noctuidae; genus Mythimna; species Mythimna impura. The sequence goes on along the minus strand of LR990365.1, from coordinate 2,706,191 downwards.
TATATCTTCGAACGAAGCTACGTATAATAATGATCGAACATCACAGGTAAGTTCGTTTGATCATCTATTATACTGCATTCGTTCGAAGATATACTTTAATTTAACCATGCAGATGTTAAGAGTATCATTGTACGCCTCTCTCTTCGGTCCACCACCACTATATCAGGCTTATTGGCTACAATAGTCCTGTCAGTGATGATGGACCGGTCCCAGTACAGCGTGATATCGCCATTATTATTATTATTTTTATATATTTTATTTATCTCAGGACCCTGAGGTCCTGGACCTTTGGGAGGCGTACGAGGAGCCGAAGCCAACTCGCAGAGGCCCTTTAGATAGTTATTAATGGAACATGATACCAACCGACGATTATCCCTGTACGCGCTATGCTAGTGCACCCAAGGACAACCCCCGGTTATTGAAAAACTGTTGCGACATATGGAGAACAAAGATAATAGGGCTATGGTTTTTGGAGTCTTAAGTGGACTGGTAACATGGAACTATGTCAAGACTATGGCCCCTGCGTGAACAACGTTATTAATATGCATCGAAAAAAGGCAGGGGGTGACTTGCACACTTAATAAATGGGCCCCCAAAAACGGCCGCTAGCACGAAGCACGTAGCAACAAGAGGGCAACATATCCTGAGGTGCTTGAGGAGTGGAGAGGTATACCACGGCTATCAGGACAATCCCGGAAATACGGTCAAGATCCCTACCAGCACCTTACTGGATTATACATCCTTCTCCCGAGCACGTTTGCTCTTGCGAATCTCCACTCAAGCCAGCCAATAAAGGCAAGAGAGAGGTGGGAGCTCAGTTCCTCGTCAGTGTTCACTACGGCCGGCCAATAAAGGCAAGCCGGAGATGAAGAACAAGAATTTTCCCGGGAGATCGGGTCCGTGGGGTCGCTAATGCCCAACAGTTCGCCACAAAACTGCACTGCGGATTGTATCTCTCTTAGTCTGGCCCCTCACCCTAGGCATATTACGACAAAGCAAACTTTACCGATACAGACCTTTTTTTTTTTTTTTTTGTTGCTGAGGTGGAAAATCCTCATGGATGTCCTTCGCCTGGGGCAGGCGAAGGGGTCTGTCAGACTCTTACTGACTAAAAACCACCCCGGTGTTCCCTCCCACACGCCATCCATGATCCCCGGCTAGTGCCAGCCCGCCTACGCGGGCCACCTCAGGCCCGCGGGGAGTGTGAGGTGTCCTCCCCCCGCGACGTCCAATAGGGGCGCGCGTGGAACACTACGCGCCGCCGCCTCGGGTCTTGCTGGATGGGGGACGGCGGACGACCCCGAGTCCACCGTCCCTCCGGACCTCTTTATGGGGGCTGGAAGAGGGCTTTGTCCCTCCGCCGACGCCCGGCTCGCCTGCTGCGGCACGGGAGAGTGGCCACGGCCTCCCTCTCCCTCTCCGCAGCCTCCTTCTGCGAAATTACGTCTTCACAGAAGGAGATCACCGCATCCCACGACTCAGCGCCCCCGACCATCGAACGAGCGACGGCCGGCAGCGACAGGTCGGGGCCCACTTCAGATACAAGGGCACGGCGCTGCTCCTCCCATGCGGCACACTCTGCCAGTGTGTGCTGCGCCGTGTCCTCCCGACAGTCGGTGCAGTGATGGCACCGAGCGTCCGGCTCCCTGTTTATGCGACACAAGTACTTCCCGAAGCAGCCATGCCCCGAGAGCACCTGCGTCGCCCTAAACGACAGGGAGCCGTGCTTCCTCCCGAGCCATTCGTCGAGCACTGGTCGGATCGCATCGACGGTGGCGAGGCCGGCGGTAGGGCGCAGAAGCCTGTCCCGCCATTCCGCCACCATAACCTCGCGGAGCTGAGACCGACGCAGCTCGATCTCGCGCTGCATCGGTTCACCACCCCGCGTCCTCATCTCCTCGCGCCACCGGTACAGTGAGGCGAGGACTCTCGCCTCCAGTTCTCAGGGCGGAGATCCGGCCAGTGCACAACCCGCCTCGTAGGAGATCGTGCGATACCCCCTGATAGCCCTGACGGCCATCGCCCTCTGCGGTCTTCGCAGGATTGCGATGCTGCCGGCCGTCAGGTCAGAAGCCCATACCGGGGGACCGATACAGACCTAGGGTATATTGGAGCACGCAAGCCCCACCACGACGTCAACGTAGAGATACGGCGATGGGGTTATTATTATTATTTATTATTATTATTATTATCCATCTACTAATGGTAGACGAAGAAATTGGCTTGTGTGGGTTATTCAAAGAAAGTATTAAATGAGTATTATCTTCCCTAATACTCTTGAGTGTATCTAATGTAATAAAATAAAGTAGTGTCAGGGAAGATTTCAGGTTTTGCCGTGCATTTTCGTTACAGAAAATGGCTCTATTTTTGTATGTTGACTAAAACAATAAAAATAATAAAATAAAAACTAACTAAAATAAAGGTAAATAAGAGGTTCGGTCCGCTGCAACCAGAACCAGATGTTTTTATAGTGTCTAGGATAGAAATGTTTACACCGGTTTCATTAACTATAATATTGGGTATTTTTATAAATGATAAATCTGTGCTACTTGGGCTCTGCTAAGTGCAAACAAATTCACAAACTTTTTAGACAATTTGATTTTTATAGAAACCTTAACATAATCTCTGGATGTGATCATTACGACCAATTTATGAGTCTATTAATTTATTAATTGGTATAGACTGTGTGAATAAGTGAGATCCTATAAGTAACATTGAATGGAGGCATTATTTGTAAGGTAACCTAATGTAACCTCTATGGCTGATGGAAGAACATCATGTCAATATTCTGGAAATTAGTGTAAGGTGTGTAAGATGACACTCTTTAAAAGAGGAATGCAATAGTTTTTTATTGAGTACCTATAAAGACTAACAGCTTGAAAAAACTAACATTGTTTTCAATGGTGGACAAGCTTGTGAAGGTCAATATGACATCACCTTTTCATTTTTGATTTTTGTAGCCTCCCCAATATTGGGCTAAATGGAGGAAAGAACACATAAAAGAAATAAATTATCATGTTCAAGGGCAGTAAAAAACATCTAATTAAATGTATTTTGAATCTGGTATCCAGGAAACACAGGCATCACATTTATGTATTACTTGTAGAAGGGAAAAGATCAATCAGTTTGACCAAACTGAGACACAATATACCTACTAAAATGTAGAGATATTCTGTTCCCACTCTATGTTAGATGTATGAGATTGTTAATTGGTCTCTTTGTTGTCTTTTGAATCCATATATGAAGCAAATAGACAAATCTAATTATTTTCACACCATTGCTCCATATTTCTGGCTATATTATTTAATTGTTGATACCGTATTCCTCCCATTCGGTTTATATAAGATACAGCAAACTATTATAAATCTCACACAAAATGTGTAAGTACTCATGTTTAACAAAATAGAATTTTTAAAGGTAAAAAATGTGAAGCAGTTCTAAATAATTTATGTGATAATTATAATTTTTTATCTTTTTTCCAGAACGCATGGACTTCTGTTATCACTACAATTGCGCCCCCCACCCAGTTCTTGTTGCATTATTGTAGGTCTAGTTTGATGATTGGATGAATTTTTATTTTGAATCTTAGTTGCCTTTACTTATAACTAAGTATTTATGTTCTAATTTTAGTATAGAACCAACCAACAACAAATGTTGTTGCAACAAAATAATGCAACAGTTGATGTACCTATTAAGTGAGTAATCTCTCATAAGCTAAGAAACTTGTTTCTGTAAATATTTTTAAGGGATTTACAGAAACAACATTTTTTGTATGTGACATCAGTCATTGTTTAAGTGTCATATATAAAATCTAAATAATTAACATGATTGGGATGGCGTATTTTGTAAAAAGGAGTAATTGTTCCTTGAATATTTTTCAACCTTTTATTATATAATAGTAGGCTAGTATGAATAGTGTAGTGTGTATAGTAGTAGACTATATAGTCTGAACCAATACACAAAAGGTCATCAAGATGATGTACATACTGATTTGTGAACTTTTGATCTTACATATACATGTAACTACCACTATCAAAAATGCATAATGTGTAAAACAAATCCCATTTGGGACAGCAATAGACTCTTTTTAACCGACTTCGAAAAGGAGGAGGTTCTATGTTCGGCTGAATGTATGTTTTTTATTTTTATTTTTTATGTATGTTCACCGATTTCTCGGTCAATTGTGGACCGATTTAAAAAAAATCTTTTTTGATTGAAAGATTATGCTTCCAAGTTGGTCCCATAGAAATATTGTTATGATCTGATCATGAACTTCGAAGATATGGACCAGAACTCCTCATAGGATCACAGCAGAACTGTCGTAACAAGTGAAATTGCTTTATATATACGTGTAGTCGATGACTGACTGAAAGAATAGGGGGAATATATCGAACTGATCTGATGATGAAGCCTGAAGTAGGCACCGGAACTCTGTAATAAATTAATTTAATCTAACCGTGTTTGGTATTATTAGAATTGTCATGAGATGCATTCTGGCTATAAGGTATTTAAGTATGGCTGAGGGGTACTTTTTAGTGGTGGTATCATAACTAAAAAGTGTAAAATAAAAACTTTTTAGAAAAAAAAAATACAACCGACTTCAATGTAAAAAAAAAACACTGAAAAGTGCAAAATAACTTTAATTTCGGAAGTCGGTGTTAAATAACGAAGAGACAAAACTATTATAGAAACACCGACTTCCGAAATTAAAGTTATTTTGCACTTTTCAGTGTTTTTTTTTTACATTGAAGTCGGTTGTATTTTTTTTTTCTAAAAAGTTTTTATTAAATGATCATAATGAAATAATAGGTATCTCCTGTGATCTGGATTCAATTTTTGCCATAAGATCTCCTGGGTACACTAGAGCTACCGCAGTGATCTTACATCTTATAAATTTGGATGTGTGAACCAATTTGTTCAGGGGTTTAAAGGTTTCAATAAACCTCCCTTCTCCATCCCTGTTGGGAAACCAAAAAATATCTTGGATATAAGTTGATTCCCACACGGTTTCCATGGGGAATTTGTGCTCAATGGCAGTAAATTATGAATGGTTTTATACATAAATATGCATTCATCTTGGCCCCTGATCTTGAAGATCCTGATTGATCACTTGTAAAACCATTTTTGTTTTGAACCGTTGAATTTTGGTTGATAAGATAAGGAAGAAAAAATGCACTTACCGAACATCCACTGATGTGTTTCAAAATTGGGGCATTACCACAAATCCTCTATCAACGAGGTAGGGAATGGGCTAATCTGTAAGCATGACTAACCTCTAGTTTCAACCATGAGCCTGTGGTGAAACTTTTTGTGTTCTAGCATACACTGGATGTGTTGGGAGAATTGCTTGGTTTTAGTTTAATATGAGGACTGCAGTTACTTTCGTCCAGGCCTAGGTATTATTCTTTGCTGGTTGTACCAAGATGGACCATTCCCGTTTCCCTGACGGGTTACAGTTGAAGATTAGGCTGGCTTCATAATAAGCTTGCCGCTTCTGTGGCATGTCTTTAGGACTTTAAATGTTCTCTGTTGAAGTATTCCCATGCAGGTAGTTGTCTCTACCAACATCTTTGACAATATCTTTGTTTATGTGAAGTGCAAATCTATTAAAACTCTTCCAGTATCAATCAACTGGGAAAATTAGTTTCAGCCTATTTATGCCATCATTGCTGAGAAGCTTAGATAGGGTCTAGTGATTCCCAATCCCAACTGATTCTGTTCTGATTTAATCTTTTTGTATCAGTATATTCTTGTATTATCAGTGAATTACTGACTGAGGCAATAATCTCTATATTATTTTAAACAGTTATTACACACATTTTTATCTAGTTTTTGTTCATATTCCTTGAGTATTTCCAAAAATGGTATTCTAGATGTGGGTTAAGTCATTCATTAAGTCAGGCCATTAAATCATTTGGTTTTGTAGATATAAATACTGTAATACTTCAGGAAATATAGTTAATGGTTCAACGACTAGCTCAGATGCTAGTTCAGGAAATGTTATACTCAAGTCTGTAACAGTTGGGGTTGTGCCTGTTGGAGCCGATGATGATACAACAGATATCTAGTTTAATGTCCACTTCTTGAGGATCATCCTAATACTATTGACCCTGTTATGGTACCAAAGTGTACCTAGGCAAAGCCTTTCGGATTTTATCAAAAGGTAATGACCATTGTGCATTCATCTCGTAAACACCACGAGTAAGCGGATCACGTCAATGCATCTCGTACATCACCCGTATCCATGTACCAAAAGGTAAAGATCATCGTGTGTTCATCTCGTAAACACCACGAGTCAGCGGATCGCGCCAATGTATCTCGTACATCACTCGCGTCCATAGGTACAATATTCAAAATCCATTTCACTTGCACTGTAGATAACTTTCCTGACGAAGCTTTTCAGGTTACCCCAAAGGTGTGGGGCAAAAAACAATCTCGTATGTTTATCTCGTAAACATCCCGAGTCAGCTGAACGCGTCAATGCATCACGTGCACAACCCGCGTCAGTAGGTATATTCATATTTCGAAACCCATTTGATTTACAGTCTTACACTGTATAATGTACCATGGCAAAGCCTTTAAAGTTATGGAACAAGGAAACCAGCTCGTGTGTTCATCTCGTAAACACCCCGAGGAGTTTGATCGTGTCAATGCATACAATTATTTGGGTTAAGTACGTGAAACTCTTACTTCACTGAATAATCTAATAGATAAATCTATTACTTCACCTGGAATCAAAGAATTAAATAGAGATAGGACAGGTGACGTACTATGTTATCGTCGTTTCGTCCTTTTTTCAAACTTTTCATCATATGAAGATAGTATTTCATATCTTTTCGTTTTGGCATACTTCATTACAAATTATACAAGCACTATGCTCTTATTTAATTACTTAAATTGATAAAAAAGCAAATAAAACACAACGTAAAACGTATTGGTTGCCGCGCAAACGTATGGAATGACATTTGACGTTACTGACAGATACTCGCTCGGATACGGTGCGTTTTGTTTTTGCTTTTAGGCTCTGAAAAGCTGCGATTGGTTCGCCTAGTGAATGCGGGAAGCTGCATGGTTAAATTAAAGTATATCTTCGAACGAATGCAGTATAATATTAAATAGATTGCCATTCATCTACTTGCATGGTATGTATGTGTATATCAGCACGTGAGAGTGTGTGAGCACGCTTGCCTAGAAGTAACCTGTTCATTCTGGACTTAAAGATTCCCAGATTGTAGCTTGAATGACATTGTCAGGAGGGCGCTGTTTCAACGTCCAAGTCCACGGGGACCCAAGTCCATGGGATTGTTCGAAAGATTTATAGTGGCCCTGAAATGCAAAGGAACTGAAGAGATACGGACAGTTTTAGGCCGTACAAGTCTCACACTCCCTTTCGCCCTACCTAGGGCGGGAGTCATTAGAAGATATCCCACTCTAAAAAGGAGTTTTTTTTTAGCCTATACTGTCCCACTGCTGTGCAAAGGCCTCCCCCAACATCTTCCAGGTATTCTTTTCTTGAGCCACCACGAACCAGTCCTTGCGGTAGGCATCTAGGTCGTCTCGCCACCTCTTCCCAGGTCGACCTCGGCGGCGTCGTCCATCTTCAGGTACCCACTTTGTGGAGACTCTCGCCCATCAGTCAGAGTGCATGCGGCTGATGCGACCCGCCCTTCCCATTTTGCCTGGCAGCCTTTTTACCTACGTCCATAATCCCCGTCTTTTGACGCAGCGTGGTATTCCTCACTCTGTCGGCCCTCTTGACACCCAGAATGCTGCGCTCCATTGCTCGTTGGCAAACCCCAAGGTGAAACTTTTGCGACTCGATGAGCGACATTGAAAATTCAGAAGACTTTATTGTCTGATGAGCCTACTACTTCCATACCCACAAGGTGGACCTATGACCTGGTGAGAGTGATGCGAGGCACACAGGACCGGTCGTTTTGTCTACATTTGGATGAGGCTTAGGTACGTCCAGCCGTGAACGTCTTTCGGCTGAAATGAAACCTGGATAACAATAGTTTTATTGCCTGCTGTTTCTTCCACTTTACCTCAATATGTTCGACGTCTGCCATGTCGAAAACCAATGAATTTATGGGGTATTCCAAGTTGAGTGGTAATAAACTAAAAATTAAGGAGATAAGAAACTGGCAGACGGAGATAAATCTATAGATTTTTAGATAAGTTGACCTTGGCATTTTTTTAAATTGTCTGTAGTCTCGCGATGACTTTGAAGCTTCGACACGACAAGTGCATCATTACCAATGAGCCTTTGCCACCGCTCGCCAAGCTCGCAGATGAGGCTGAGGGTGATGACCAGGTATGACCAGGTAGGCATGCTGGTGGTCAGGATACCCTTTAAAGCCGTGGGTGCTGGCTGTACGGCTCGCTGCTCGAAAGCTTGAGGAAGTGATGATGACGTCACGAAGTAGTAGCTGCGCGAAGGCTGCGCTGACGTTCATTGTCGAGGATCACCAGTTTGGAGGCATGCGGAACAGTGTAAGTCCCGCAAACCTCCGTTGAAAAGGGAGGATCCTCCGACCAAACGGGTGTCATGTCTGGTGGGCAATTGCCCGATAGATTATTTCGGGCTGTTCTATATGTTTTAATTGCGCGATGCAGGATTAGTTTTTTTTATGTGACACCATAGATGTCGCTACAGCTTGCTTCTCAATTGGATTAAGGGCATCAAGCTGGTATTTGGCAGATCCGTCCCAAAGATGAGGGTAGGAAGTCTTACCATGACATTTTAAAATGTCGAGAGGGATGGAGGTATACACCCTTATAGCTTTAACAGTTTAGTTTACCTTAAGAGCTCGTGGTGGGGCCTCAGTACTCCATACACGATCGAACTTGCGCTTGATAAAGTTTAAGCAACTGTTCCGGCGTGAAGTACTGTCTTACCTTTGCTAGGATTCCCAACTCTTTTCAAGCCAGCTGAGCCTTTACCTCGATGTCTGGCACAAAATTGAGAGTGGATGTTCACGTAATATCAAGAAGATCAAGATGGTCGGTTATCGGCATGGTTACGTACCGGAAAATTGAAGCAGGGCGGAACTTTCGCACGCATGAGGGAACGGACGTCTTCTCGCCTCAGCCGCCGAGACCCCAACCCCGAAGGCATGGGCTTGCGGATGACGAGCCGTCCGGTATCCTTCCGAACTGAGCCCAATTCATCGACGACGTTTAGTATTCCACGTGTACCTCAAAGAGATGTCGGCAAAACCGTAGGGGCTCAGCAGGGCCGAAGCCCACGGGCGCCATGGGTTTACTTCTAAAAGGAAAACCCATGATCCCGAAACGCAAAAGGCAAATAAGGTGTGGTTTTGGTAAAAGCCTGACACGCCCTCCTGCTCCGCCCTAGAGTGGGAGAAGTCATTGGATGATTTCCCAACTTTAAAAAAGGCAGAACTTTCACGCGGGCAAAACTGCTGGCAGAGGCTTGTATTGTATCCCAATAAAGACGAACAATCATACACCCACGACAGTCAACCGATACCAAATAAGTTCTGAGTTCATCGCAGTATTATAGGGACTAATTTGCATCAATCTAACGCTTTCAAAAGAGTGATTAGTATAGTCACAGTATAGATATATGGAACAGTACGGAAACTACCTACAAATATTCGAAACGGCACACTCACACAAACATACGCATCGACGAGACTCCTAAGCGTTTCTCGCGGTCCTGTCAGTAGCGAATGCCGCTTAGGAGTCTCGTCGATGCGTATGTTTGTGTGAGTGAGCCGTTTCGAACATTAATTTGTAGGTAGTTTCCGTACTGTTCCATATATCTATACTGTGGTATTGTCATCGTTAGCATTACGTCAGTCCATTCCTTGAGTGTACGTAAGTAAGTACAACATATTAGGTACTTATCGCCGGTAAGTCGTGATTTTAGTAAGAATAATATGCTTGAAGCGGTTAAACAAATATTTTTTACTTTGAAGGTGATGGAAGAATTTTATGTGCTATAGTATTCTACCCATCGAGATATAAGTACTAACGTACTAGAGAAGCTACGTCAAATAACTGAATTGTCCTATTTTCGTAATTTGAATCTTTAGTTCGCTGCAGCGCTAAAATAATAACAATTCGTCTAAACCGTAATTAATTTACCACAGCGCTAGATTTGCTGCGGAAGTGTATTTATTCTCGGCAAAAAGGTCTTAAGCGCCATGTAAATTACGGCACTTACGCGTTTTCTTCGACAAAGTGCGGCGCGATCGCCGCAGTTGAACGAGACAAAGTAGGAATTTACGGTGTCTTCTCTAGTACGTTAGTACTTATATCTCGATGATTCTACCATTTAATCTATAGTTTTTTTTGTGGTTGAAAAATCATCAATAAACTCCTCTACCTCCTTAGTTGTTGAGTTTGTATGTTGAGCTCCTTAGTACCTAGTTCTGAGTTGAGCTACACGTAGCGTTGCCAGGCGTCCGGGTAAAGCCGGACAGGGTCAGGCTTTTTAGTTGCGCGTCCGGCCAAATTAGGCGGAGTTCGGCCTTTTTTATAAATTTTTTTTTTTGGTCTTGTCATTTCTTCTACTTTATCTTGTATCGCTGGCGTAAGCGGAGCGGACTAGCAATTATAGCAGCCAATTTTACTGTTGTTTTATTAGAATTAAAAAATATAGGTATATACCTATTACAATAAGAAAGTCAAGTTTGACTTTAAAAAAATGGTCGGCCATTTTACTCAAATGTCCGGCTAAATTGGCTGGTCTGTCCGGCTTTTCGGTTTGAAGACCTGGCAACCCTAGCTACACGAATACTGACAAATCACTGCCTGGACAGGTCCACTCAAATCTGTATGGTTCTTTCCTCAAAAGACCACCTCAGACACTAATCTGTATGGTTCACATATGACCATTACATGTTTGCTGTATGGACTTTAAAAGAGAGTTGAGAGTTTGTTTCGGTGTTTCTTCTAAGGGTAGTCAGCTAAGAAACACCGGACTCGACTAGTTTAAATTGACGAAAAAATTGACATGTAAGTGTTTGTTAAAAACCTGTTTGCAAAAATAAATCAACATCATCATCATTTCAGCCGATAGACGTCCATTGCTGGACATAGGCCTCCCCCAAATGTCGCCACAATGAACGGTCCTGTGCGTCTCGCATCCATCGGATTCCCGCAACCTTCACCAGGTGGGGCCTTCCAACACTGCGTCTTCCGGTACGCGGTCGCCACTCTAGAACCTTTCGGCCCCAACGGCCATCTGTTCTGCGAGCAATGTGCCCTGCCCATTGCCACTTAAGTTTGGCGATTCTTCGTGCTATGTCGGCCACCTTGGTTCTCCTGCGGATATCTTCAAAAATAAATATCTTTTCTCATTTCGAATAATCTCGCAGCCGAATAAGATACAGGTCTGATTGGTTTGTTTGGTTTTAGGGCGCTTTCAATTTATGCGTACTGCAACTGGCAGTACGTTAGCAGTACGACAACAAGCGCCTAAATTAAAAACGTATCTGGCTGCCATGCGTTTGTATGCCAGTGATGCACTGTTTAACACCGCATTATTCAACACAGCAGTGAGAGCAGTGGCGACCGAGTGGTAACGGCCCCGACTTACGAGTTGTAGGTCGCGGGTTCAAAGTTTGAACCTTCAAACCCAGTCAGGCGCATTACTTTGTGTAATTTATTTCATCACCACTGCTCTCAAAACGGTGACGGAAAACATCGTGAGGAAACCGGCATGTCCTAGTAGAACCAAAAATTCGAAGACATGTGACATCCACCAACCCGCACTGGGCCCGCGTGGTGGATTACAGCCCATTCCCTCTCCTAGAGAGAGGAGGCCTGAGTCCCAGCTAGAACATTAAAAGGCTGATTATGCTAAGCTTATGCTATTCAACACAGAATAGAACACGTGGTGCTTGTGACGTTGCCGTCCTGTTGTCGACCGTTCGCCGCACGGTTGCCTCACCGCGCGCTTTGTATGAAAAATACGATCGTCCGTACGCAGTACGACTAACGCTTCGCATCCGCACCGCAGCAGGCCGTCAAAAAACGCATAAATTGAAAGCGCCCTTATATTGAACTTTGCAAATGGCCGTGTGTATCTACCAGAGTTGTGAGTGAATTTTGTGTTATGGCTCCGAAACGTGGTCGCTTACAATAGGGCTCATCAGAAGACTTAAAGTCACCCAAAGGGCAGTGGAAAGGGCTATGCTCGGAGTTTCCTTGCGTGATCGAATCAGGCATGAGGATATCCGCAGGAGAACCAAGGTTACCGACATAGCACGAAGAATCGCCAAACTTAAGTGGCAATGGGCAGGGTACATTGCTCGCAGGACGGATGGACGTTGGGGCCGAAAGGTTCTGGAATGGCGACTACATACCGGAAGATGTAGCGTTGGAAGGCCTCCTACAAGGTGGACCGATGACTTGGTAACGGTTGCGGGAGTCCGATGGATGTGAGACGCACAGGACCGGTCATTGTGGCGACACTTGGGGGAGGACTATGTACAGCAGTGGACGTATTTCGGCTGAAATGATGATGAACGATGATGATCTACCAGAGGCTGTAGAAGAGTTTGCACTCTGTAATAGGTATACAATGTGTGACGCACTTACCTCCAGTCATGACTTGGATAATATATATTTAGGTATGAGGCAGTGATTAAAGCAAATATTGCTGACATTGGTGAAGGAGACTGCTTTTAGTGTGCAGCAAAAATGGTGTTTATTATGCAAATTTAATTGGGATCGGCGCATTCTTTTTGACCTTCATCTCAATGACAACCCATAGAACTTTCAATGTTCAAGACTATGTCTCCTGCTAAGGTTGAGGAATTGATTGAAACAGTTACCGAGGCACTGGAGCGTTTTTTTTTAGTTGGGAAAATCATCTAATGACAAATCTCGCTCTTGGGCGGAGCGAGAGATAATGTCAGACTTTTACTGACTAAAAACCCACTCCTGTTCGTTCGTTGCCTTCGTCCCACACGGTTTCGTTTTCACACTACCCATGGCCCCAGTAGGCTTCGACTCTGTTGGGCCCCTACGATTTGATGACATCTCCCTGAGGCGCGTGTGGAACAGTACGCGCCGTCGACGACTTAGGCTCGGTCCGGACGGTTACCGGACGGTCGGACGGCGGGCTACCCATTGCTCGCCGTCCGTAGCTACGGTGGCCGGAAGGCACTGGAACGTAAAGGTCAATTGAAGGTACACAGGTGGGTTTTAGACAGTAGAAATGAGACGCTCTCTCTCGCTCCACTTAAATCGGGAGAAGTTATTTGATGATAGTCCTAGATCCTAGATAGACGCAGTCCATATTAAACCTTCTTTCTTCATAATTGCAATTTGTTCTTATCTATCTAATTGCAGCTGGAAACAATCTATATACATATATATTAAAAAATAAAGTAAAAAACTAAAACCCGACTACGACAAAAAAAAAAACGACGCTGAAAAAGTATGAAACAAACAAGATTTTCATACTTCGAACAGAACAAAAAGAAAAGCCGCAGTCACACGTTATAGGTACCAACCGAAACACTTTAATAACGTGTGACTACGGTTTTTCTTTTTGTTCTGTTCGAAGTATGAAAATCTTGTTTCATACTTTTTCAGCGTCGTTTTTTTTTTGTCGTAGTCGGGTTTCGTACTTTATTTTTATTTAAATAATTTTGTGTTAAACTTAACACATGACTTTTTGTCCGCTAGAGGGCGTCACTTTAAATTTGAGCAATATTTTCGAAATTTACAAATGTAGCCCTTTCAAATGATACCAAACACGGCGTATTTATCTCCATTTTTATTTTTTATCATACTTTTTGTCCGCTAGAGGGCGCCATGACGACTTTTGTGACACGTCAAGTAGCCTATGTTCAGCGGACAATGAAGACGGTTCTAACGATACCTCATATGTCGAGTTCCGATTGGTAGATTAGGAGCTATGAGGGAACATATGAACATACTCACATACATACATAGCCTGTCAAAATCATAACCCTCCGTAGTCGGGTAATAAAAATGAATCCCTATTTCCCTTGGTCACGCCATCACGCGTGAACAGCTGGACCGATTCAACATTTTTTTTTGTGTTGTGTTTGTTATTGTCAGGAGAAGAATCTTGTAAAAAAAAAAATGGTAGTAAGGAAGAGTTGGGTAGAGTATAGTGGAGTTGGGTAGAGCAGAATAGAGTAGTCAGTTGACGGGAGCGAAGCCGCGGGCAAAAGCTAGTCTCTAATATTTTCGCTTCCGCTATAATTTGCTAGGGCCCAGCGCAGTCATCATTAATCATTTCAGTTGAAAGATGTCCACTACTACACATAGGCCTTCCCTCAAGCGAATGACCTGGGGCCCAAGTCTGCTATTTTTATAAATTCGTCATTCCAACACGATCCCATTGCCATTTTGCTAAAAGTTCGAAATCTGCTAATCCATAATGATGGATCATTGATTGGTCAATGGCGAGACCATAATAGACCATAATAGAGTTGTGGTAGAATGACAATATCGAGCTTAATAAAAACAATGACGTTCTAATGGTAGGTCACTGGTAAAAGGAACTGTCAAAATTTTAGCAGATTACCGCATACATCAGACATTCATAAAATTAAAAAAAAAAAAAAAAAAATTTTTTTTTTTTTAAATTTCATTTCATTAAATTTTAATTTAATTTGCAGTACACCGCAGTCTACCCCCTTTTTTATGTTAAGTTCTTACAGTCCATCCTAAGGTTGTCTGGTAGAAATCGCTGTTAGCGATAAGACCGCCATTGTACCCATAGATTAAGTTAGTTTCTAAGTTTTTGTTACTATTTTGGTGTACAATAAAGTTTTATTCTATTCTATTCTATTCTATTCATTTGTCAATATGTATGAGGTTACCATTCTATGCAATTTCTTTCAATGGAGTGTCAGTGGTTGACCATTGGAAAGTCATAATGATGCTATTATATTAGTAGATTACCAAACTTGTCAAAATCAACAATTACGAAATCAATGATAGACTATTCTGACACTATTGTAATAGCAGACTTGGGTCCCCCTGTACTGTGCGTCTCGCATTCATCAGATTCCCGCGGCGCGGCGGTCCCCGCCACGGTACGGCACAATGGTGGCCCAGTGGTACTGTTACCACTAGTACATCGTGGGTTCCAGACTCAGACCTAGTGCCTACTTGACTTCGTGTAATTTATTTCATTACTACAGCTGTCAAAACGGTGAAGGAAAACATCGTGAGGAAACCGGCATGTCCTAAAATCACTTCGAAGACCTGTGCTGGGCTCGTGTTGGATTACGCCTATATCTTCTCCTATAATGGAGGTCTGAGTCCCAGCAGAGAAACATTATAAGCCTGATCATGCTTACTTTAAAAACACTTCGACGGACGTGTTAGCGCGCGACTTTCTTCAAGTCTTCGCATTGAACCCTCAGTGAAATTGACATACTTTGCGACGATTCACATGTCATTGTTCTTTGTTATACTTATTGCCTTTTCTGTATTCTAAACTAGTCTGATCGCTTGTAATGGTGTGTTAGAAATTGCTGAGGTCATAGATATTTAGTATTTTCTAGGACGGCGAGCAATGGGTGGCTCGCCGTCCGACCGTCCGGTAACCTTCCGGACCGAGCCCAAGTCGTCGACGGCGCGTATTGTTCCACGCGCGCCTCAGGGAGATGTCAGCAAATCGTAGGGGCGCAGCAGGGTCGAAGCCTACTGGGGCCATGGGTAGTGTGAAAACGAAACCCGGGGCCCTGGGACGAAGGCAATGAAGGAACAGGAGTGGGTTTTTAGTCAGTAAAAGTCTGACACTATCTCTCGCTCCGCCCAAGAGCGAGATTTGTCATTAGATGATTTTCCCAACTAAAAAAAAGTAGGTTTTTAAAAAACACTTTTTATACGTCAATATTTTTTCGTCAGTTTAAACTAGATGAGGCCGGTGTTTCCTAGCTGACTACCCTGAGAAGAAACACCGAAACAAACTCAGGGGTCAAAGTCTCTTTTAAAGTCCATATAGCTAACATGTAATGGTCAAATCATATAAGAACCATTCAGATTAGTCTCTCAGATGGTCTTTTGAGGAAAGAACCACACAGATTTGAGTGGACCTGTCTAGTCAGTGTCACTCGAAAATTCCATCGCTATTATTCAATGACTTACCAAAAGACACACAGTATTGTTTTTACTAATGATAGGCTTGCACTTGAAGAAAGAAGATTGCATGTAGCGGAGATGAGAATGTTAAGATGGAGAATGATAAAGTGAGAAATGAGTATATTAGAGGAAGTTTGAAAGTGGCGCCAGTGACTGAAAAGTTGAAAGGGAATCGTTTGTCTTGGTATGGTCATGTGAAGAGAAGGGATGAAACGCATGTTACTAAAAGAGTTATGAGTTTACATGTGTATAGATGGAGAGGGAGAGGGAGACCAAAGAAAAGATGGATGGATTGTGTGATGAGTGATATGAAAGAAACGGGAGAGTTAGTGATAGCGTGACGAGTGACAGGACAGAATGGAAGAAAAAACGTGTTGCGCCGACCCCAAATAAAACGGGAGAAGGGCAGGAAGATAATGATGATAGGCATGCACTTGCATGGCCATTATCTCATCTGAAGGATAGCGGCGACGATGGAGCATGCTTGTTTATATGTAGCCTATTTACTATGAAAGGTAAAGGTAGGATAAAATTAAAAGATTCAAATATTAACTTGTTCGAGTTCCGCACCTAAAGGGTAAAAAAACTACGCAAGTGCGAGTCGGACTCGCGCATTGAGGGTTCCGTACAAACTTAAACTTGAAAGGTAAATTGCGGTTTACGATTTATGTCGTTTAAAAAAAAAACTTCTTACTAGATCTCGTTCAAACTAATTTTCGGTGGAAGTTTGCATAGTAATGTACATCATATATTTATTTTAGTGTTATCATTCTCTTATTTTAGAAGTTACAGGGGGGGGGGGGCATATTTTACCACTTTGGAAGTGTCTCTCGCGCAAACTATTCAGTTTAGAAAAAAAATGATATTAGAAACCTCAATATCATTTCTGAAGACCTATCCATAGATACCCCACACGTACGGGTTTGATGAAAAAAAAAAATAGAGTTTCAGTTCTAAGTATGAGGAACCCCCAAAATTTATTTTATTTTTTCTATTAATGTGTGAAAACCTTCATGCGGTTCACAGAATACATAGTACTTACCAAGTTTCAACAGTATAGTTTCGGAAAAAAGTGGCTTAGACATACGAACGGACAGACAGACACACATGTCGAATCCATAAGGGTTCCGTTTTTTGTCAATTAGCTACGGAGCCCTAAAAACGGGCTCCCATACAGCAACGTGATTTTACTCACACATAAGAGCGAGCCCCCGAGAAGTTGCCATTAAATTCTTTCAAAGAATATCAATTAGTTTTGGGAATTCAAGGACGAATAGTAGTACTTACTAGACCAGTTTTCATCCCGGAATGTCAAAATATAAGAACAGCTAACCTACCTATTAATAGTTTTATATTCACATTAAAACCAAAACTGGTATTTCTTATATTTCTAAGACGTATAAACTGGAATTTAAAAACCAGTTCTAATAAAAAAATGTAAAGAAAAATAAATAACAATGGTTAGAGATTATGGCGCCAGTGACTGAAAAGTTGAAAGGGAATCGTTTGTCTTGGTATGGTCATGTGAAGAGGAGAGATGAAACGCATGTTACTAAAAGAGTTCTAAAATACATATGGATGGATGCGAGGCCAAAGAAAAGATGGATGGATTGTGTGAGAAGTGATTTGAAAGGAAAGGGAGTTAGTGATGGCGTGACGGGTGACGGGACAGAATGGAAGAAAAAATGTGTTGCGTCGATCACAAATAAAATGAAATAAGGGCAGGAAAATGATGTCAGGACATGATCAATTCGTGTACCGTGTTTTTTTTTCATACAAATCCTTTTAAACGTTAAATTGATGGAAGGAGGAATTATTTAATTATTAAACACATAAAAAAAAATATGTTTTTTTTCTAGCGGTAAATCATCTAATGACCGCCCTTGGGCGAAGCGAGAGGGTGTGTCAGACTTTTACTGACTATAATTTACATCTAGTTCCTTTGTTGCCTAATTCCAGGGCCGGGTTTTCCTTTCAGAAGCGAACCCATGGCTCCAGTAGGCTTCGACCCTGCTGAACCCCTACAGTTTGCTGACGTCTCCTAGAGGCGCACGTGGCGCCTTCGACGACTTGGGCTTGGTCAGGACGGTTACCGGACGGTCGGACGGCGAGCTACCCATTGCTCGCCATCCGCAAGCCCGCGACAAAATAGGTAATAGTAGATAGTCAGTCACCGAAAGAAAGTGTTTACTGATGATCTTATTGAGGTATATTCCGTGAAGCACACCCAAACGAAGCACACCCAGACGAAGCACACCTAAAGTATTCCACTTAGCACACCCGTAGGTGGGCTTCAAATAAAAAATTAAAATAATTAATTTCATAATCCACAAAGCACACCTACGAATATCACTCGCATAGTGCGGGGACTAAGAAATAAAAATGTCGATAGAAGAAAATATTTATTATTTAAAAGACTAACTTAAATATCTAACATCTTTCAGTTTCATTATAATAATGTGATACAATACTTGAAATTTTCATAATGTTGATATAAATTATTTTTCTGGAAAGATAATTATGAAACAATCTGTGATTTTAAATAGTAAGATTACAAAAATGACAAATATTGTGTCATATTATTATAATGAAACTGAATGTTAGAAAAGTCTTTTAAATAATAAATATTTTCCTCTATCGACATTTTTATTTCTTAGTCCCCGCACTATGCGAGTGATATTCGTAGGTGTGCTTCGTGGAATAGGAAATTAATTATCTTATTTTTTTATTTGAAGCCCACCTACGGGTGTGCTAAGTGGAATACTTTAGGTGTGCTTCGTCTGGGTGTGCTTCACGGAATACCTCATCTTATTCTTTGTTTTACACACAACTTTTATAAAACAATAAAAATAAGACAGCAGATGTACCTACACAGGCGAGCTTAACCCACAATTGGGTTTACAGCAAACCTTATTTATATGAGAGATACATTTGCACTTGAGGATAATTATAAATACATAACAATTAAATCTAACTTAAAACTAAAAATATACTAAACAGGAAAAGCGATGCTGCAAATGTCACAAAAGTAAAAGTCTATGTCTGATAATAAATTAATTACGTTACGCTTCAGCAGCTGAACGGATTTGTGCGGAGTTTGGGACACGAGCAGGCCTTTCCCGGGACATAGGATGTTTTTATCTTGATAGCAAGTTCTTCTGTCATTTAAAATAACATTCGACATTTACGCGGGCGACGTTGTCGGCAAAAGCTAACTTAAAACTAGTTTGGAAGCAGAACATTTTTTATTAATAAAAGTAGTTTTTAAAACAAAATAATGAATAGTCAGACACAACAAGTAACAAAAAGAACCGCTGAGTACACGGACCCCTAAAAACTTATGCGATTATCTTATGTCTGGCGGAAACACACCAGTCAACGGCTGTCATTTGCCGCGCGTGGACGCCATTACGCGTCTATCTTATCTCTGGTGCAAGGTGACGGAAGCAGTGATTTTTTTAATTTTTTTTTAATTCGCTCTTCGGTGTGTTCTTATTTTTTTATTTCGAATCAGTGTTGTTATTTTTGAAGTGAATTTTTTTATTGTGTTGATAAACAGTTTTTTACGTGTTTCAAGTGCGTGTTGGCGCGCATTTTTGCAAGCAGTGCTTTCACCGCATACATTGGATTAGTGCAGTGCACCTGCTAATTTCTTTTTTGGATACTTTTGGCCTTTTTTTTTGTATGATTGACGCGTGATTGTGATGTGCTGTTAGATGATTCATCGAAACGTTTTAGAAAGTGAAAAGTAATTGAGAAACATGCTATTTTGTTACTAAAACACAAAATCTGATGCGTATTAAAATTTAAAACTTGAAACATTGGGAAACGACGATCGAATAACATAATTAAAGCTACATACATAATTAATTACATCATCTTCACAAATACCAACGTATTCGTTAGCTAACTCGATTTTTTCTACTACACAGCAAAACTTCGGCATTCTGAATATGGTGAAATAAAAACATTACATTCATCTGACGTCATCGTTTAACGTATTTTCGTCGAAAAAATAAGAAATAATTGGACAAAAGGTCGTATGATAAGGTCATCCTGCTTTGAATATAATGACTCAGTTTCTCTTAATCTTATCGCTGCCTGTATTCATTCGATGTTCAAAAAATAGGCATTGGCATTATGAGCAGCCTCTATTGTCAAAAAAATACAAAGAACGACGTGAATGCACCGTTGACCGCACCTCTACATTAAAAATAAAAATGCAAAAAAAAAACTAATTTTGACAGTTGGATATTCGAAATTTGAAACAGAGTTTGTTCCAATTAGCGCGTCTGAAGTTACAAAGAGTCGTTGCCTTTAAAATTCAAGGTCAATGTTAAAAATTACATGCGGTAACATAACTGTGGCAGATGTTGTTCCGTAGTTGGCTTACCATCTGTAATTTACATATTATAGACTAGCTTTGCTAACGGCATCGCCCGCGTGATAGCAGTTTTCTCCATACAAACTTTGGAACCTCGTTTCATCCCCTTAGGGGGTGAATTTTAGAAAATCCTTTCTTAGTGCTTGCCTATATCATAAAAGTAAACCTTGTGCAAAATTTCACGCTCCTAGGCCCTGTAATTTCGGCTGTACGTTGATATGTCAGTCAGTCAGTTTCTCCTATTATTTAAATAGATTGTACTATACAAGGATTATAAGTTTTAACTCACGATCAAAATGCAATTAGTTTTTTTTACAGCACGCCATAGTTTGCGAACGTTTTTTTTTCTCTCTAAAGGTCCATTAGACCTTTTGCCTTATGGTTTGTCTCTATAAAAAAAACAGCCGAGATACCCATAAAGGTAACAAAAAAAATAAGACAAAAAGAGTCCCTTTTTGAACCATAAACAGTCAAGACAAGAATCAGACATTAGTCAGTTCAGGGCGAACCAAAAATAGATTCAGCAGCTGTTTTAACAGGATTTTGCTCACCCTTTGGTAATTAAATTTTGAGATTTCCTTTAAGTAACCGTATTATTTTGAGTCTTTTTAGGGTTCCGTAGCCAAATGCAAAAAGCGGAACCCTTATAGATTCGTCATGTCTGTCTGTCTGTCCGTCCGTATGTCACAGCCACTTTTTTCCAAAACTATAAGAACTATACTGTTGGAACTTGGTAAGTAGATGTATTCTGTGAACCGCATTAAGATTTTCATACAAAAATAGAAAAAAATCAATAAATTTTGGGCGTTACCCATACTAAGAACTGAAACTCAAATTTCTTTTTTCATCAAACCCATACGTGTGGGATATCTATGGATAGGGCTTCAAAAATGAAATTGAAGTTTCATTTTTTTCTAAACTGAATAGTTTGCGCGAGAGACACTTCCAAAGTGGTAAAATGTGTGTCCTCCCGCTGTAACTTCTAAAATAAGAGAATGATAAAACTAAAAAAAATATATGATGTACATTACCATGCAAACTTCCACCGAAAATTGGTTTGAACAAGATCTGGTAAGTAAGTAGGTTTTTTTAATACGTCATAAATCGTAAATACCATTCAAGTTTGTACGGAACCCTCAGTGCGCGAGTCCGACTCGCACTTGCCCAGTTTTTTTTTAATGGATCTGATATAAACTAATGCTTGACTGCGATTCCGCCTGATGGTAGGCAGTGATGCAATCTATGATGGTGAGGCGCACTAGTTTATTAAGAACCTATTCTATGTACCCTTGAATACACTTAAATTATAATCGGACGGGAAAACCGCAGCAGGCAAATTGGTCCAGTCCTTCGATGTACGCCGTATAAACGAAGAGACGAAACGCTTAGTCCGGACCGTAGAGGTTTCAACAACGTAAGGGTGGATACTCGCCGTACGTAGGGTTGTCCGATGGTAGTAGAAAAGAGATAGCGGAATCAAGTCATGCAATTTCCGCGCACTCTCTCCAAAATGCATCCTGTAAAATACCGAAAGGCTGGCCACCCTACGCCTGTGCTCTAAGCTTCACCAATTATCCACTTCGCACGCCTTTCCACTGAGTCTAAAGCTGCTAGATGGCATTTTGCAGCATCAGCTCATATGTATCTTCTTCTAGATACACGAGGAAACAATATTTTATGAACAATTAATCCCAATCCAGGTCATGGTCTACCTATACCCTAAATATCGTTCAAATCCAATTAAGCGGCTAAAGCTTCTACATATAATCTTACTTAAGTATTTTATCCTTCTTTATTTTATTTCATTACTTTTTTAAACTCCAACGTCCATTATAGCGTTTGCTTGTTCGCGCTAAACTCAAAAACTACTCAACGGATATTCATATGGTCTTCACTAAAAGACAGAGTGATTCATGAGTAAGGTTTGGATGTATAATACATGCATATTATAATAGAAAAAAAGTCCAGAATTTCAAAGTTTAGTAATACTCTTGCGAAACTGGGAAGGGTACTTTTTTCATAGAATTGTCCTTGTTGAAAACTTGAAACCTCTATGGTCCAGACTAAGCATTTCGCCTCGTCGCCGCGTCGACGTTTATGCCGCGTACATCGAAGGACTGGAACAATTTGCCTGTTGCCGTCTTCCCGTCCGATTATAATTTAGGTGTCTACAAGGCTAGAGTGAATAGGCTCTTAATAAACTAGTGCGATTCACCATCAACGATTGCATCACTGCTTACCATCAGGTGGGATCGCAGTCAAGCACTAGTTTATATCAATTAAAAAAGAAATGGAAATACCTGTGTACAATATATTACATAAAACAAACAAAAAACACAAAAAATAGATCTTTTTCTGGAAACAGCATCGACATTTTTATTTTTCACAAATTGCATCTTTTGAGTTAGGTTACTTTCGTTTTAAGGGTGCGACTATGGGCTCAATAAACCAATAGCCATGAAACTGAGCCGTCAAGGTCATACATAAAACAATTATTATAGTTACAATCACGTACAACACGACTCCTAATCGTTAGAGCTCTCATTATAAGCACTGCTCATGTTACAAGAGTGTCATTTATCAAAACAAAACACTCCAGGCACGTGGACCATAGAGAAATAAAATTAAAATGTATTGTGCATTGTGCAGCTGTTTGTGGCTCGAGACATAATAAAAATGAAAAAAAAAAAACAAACGAATTAGTGCCAGCGACGCAGGCTTCACAGCTATACTTACTTTAAAAAATGTATGGAAAAAAGTTTGCGCATAGGGTAACTGAAAGAACAATAAAAGTCTAACACTTCCTCTCGTTTCACCCAAAGCGGCGGGAATTATTTGATTTTTAAAACACCAAAAAAAAAAATCAAGCTTTAGTAATCGTAAAATTGACAACTGGTAGTGATGGGCTAATGTAATCCAAATTAAGAACTATCGATAAAAGTTATTTGAATTTTCGACTTTTCGTTTGATTATTATTTAATGAACTGGTGAATAAAAAACGCCTAGTTTTTACAAGTAGCATTTAACATTTTATTTCACGGTTTTCTTACATAATGTTTCAACACATGCAGCAAATTAAGTAGCGTTTTATCTTGCAGATAAGAAATAACTTCACATAGATATGTTATCCAACTCATTGACAGTGACGTCATTGACTAAAAATAGGTGCTAATGTTGAATTGGTATCACGTAGTCAAATTGTCATTTAGGGGAGAAGGACTATTTAACAAATAGTTTCTGTCCGCGTCTTTGCGCAAAGCAATATGATAATAGGATAAAAAATGTTATTTTTTAGATGGGAAGTCATCAAATGACTTCTTCCTGCTCTATACGCTCTATATAGCTATACACTCTATACACCCCTATTTTTTAATTAGCATAAAAAAAAAATGGGCTCTATCTGTACCTACCCGTTACTGATCATATTTATATAGTCAAAAGTAAAAAAAAAAACGAAATCCCGAAATTGTCCACGATTTGTCATAATTGGTAAATTCATAACTTAACTGAAGTTTTGTTACTAATTTGGTGTACAATAAAGTTTATTCTTTCTGAATCAATTTTTCGTAACAATTGCTACTAGAAAATACTACGCGCATTTTTTTCCATTGTTTTTCATAATCAATAGCGTGTACAATATGTCCATAAATTGAGTAACATTTTGGGATATAAACAACGCTAATAACTTTGCTGTTTATGAATATTATTTAAAAAAATAAAAAAAATAAAAAATAAAAATAGTTTATTGTCACAATCAGCGTAAAATTACAAGTTTGTATTTGAAGCCTCCTTTTAGGCAAATAATGCCTGTGTTAGGAGGCTCCGCTCTTCCATAACAATGGTAAATTAATTTACGCGTGACGTGAAGCGTGATGTGTGGTGTGTGTTGTGATGTGAAAGTGGTGTGTGTGACGTAACAGTAAAAGAGGTGAGTGTGGTGAGTTGCATGTGATGTACATTGTGATGTGTGTGTTTTGATGTGAGATGACACTTAGTGTGAGGTGTATGAATAGTGTGTGAGTTGTCTTATTAAACAATATGATGTAACAGAGCCTCCGTTTTCTCATAGGAAAGTGCTTTAATCCAGCCTATTAAGCTTTTTTTACAATTGTGCCTGTTTTTGTTATGCACGTACACGTATTTATTAATTTTATTATACAATTGAGCTGAGCGTTTGTATAGTTGTCTACTTGTGAATTTCAATTTAGTTCGGGGAATATCAGCAATTATATCTTTTCTTCTTTTTGTATTTGTAGTATTTTTATATGGGAGAGACTTATGTTTTCTGAGAACGACTTGAATAATATATAACTTCCTAACAGATAGTAAATTACTAATTTGATACAAGCTATCAGTTGAGAATCTTCTTTTTTTAAAATACATAATCTTTATTAGAGCTCGCTGTGCTCGTTCCAGGGCCAAAAATTTGGTTTTAGCTGCTCCTCCCCACACTGAGATACAATAAGTGAGGACCGATTGCACAAGGGCTGTATATAATTCGTTGAGAAGATTCCTGGGACGTTTATTGCCTTTTACTTGTAATTTAGTTGGAGCCACATATCTAAGAGTAATAAACATCCAGCTAAGTTTCCTGACTCTATTACTAACTTGTTCAAGATGGGGATACCAAGTTAATGTTTTATCCACGATCACTCCTAAATATTTAGTTTGTGGAACTCTTTCAAGGCGCGGGCAGATGCAAGTATCATTTTGTGTGTTTCCACAATCATGTAATATTAATTTAAAATCTTCGGCTGGTTGTGTGCTGTTACTTACACTAAAACAGATGTAATTAGTTTTTTGAACGTTTAAAGACAGCAAGTTATTTTTCAGCCACTTGGCTATTTGGGCCATTCCTTTTTCAGCACTTTGCTTGGTATCTGCCCAGGAAGTGCCAGAAAAAACAATTGCTGTGTCATCGGCGTACGCAAAGACTTTGGCGTTTTTTATTTGCATGTTACAGAGGTCATTAATGTAAAGCAAGAAGAGTGTTGGGCCAAGTACGCTTCCCTGCGGGACGCCATATGACACATCCATTTCATCACTAGTATATTCACCAATTTTTACTCTTTGTTTCCTATTTGAGAGATAATCAATGAGTAAGCTGAGTGCATTACCTCTTATTCCAGCTTGTTCCAGCGTGTTAACTAGAATTGGGACCGAGACGGTGTCGAACGCCTTTTTGAGATCTAAAAATACTGTTAAGCATTTGTTTCCACCGTCCAATTGTTTAATGACCTCGGAACTAAGTGCAGTAACTGCGTCCTCGGTGCTCAAATTCTGTCTAAAGCCAAATTGTGAGTGAGATAATAAGTTGAATTTATTAAAATAATTAATCAGTCTAATATTAATAATTTTCTCTAAAACTTTTGATATGGATGGTAGAATCGAAATGGGCCTATAATTATTGACGTCAGACTCGTCCCCACCCTTGTGCACTGGGATTATAATCGAGTGTTTAAGCGGAGCTGGGAATGAACCGTTTCGGAAACAAAGATTAGTGAGGTGAGTTATTATTGGGACAGCTTCATGACTTATGAGTTTAAGGAATTTCGTGGATATATTGTCCCAACCAGCAGCACTATCAGATTTCAGATTCATTAATATTTTGTATACTTCAGGTTCATCTGTTTCAAGTAGCACAAATGTATTAAGTTGAGGTCCTATTCTGTTCGGTTGTCTAATAGAGTAATTGTTAGTGATTCCAGGTTGAATTTGTTGAGCTAAGTGTATTCCAATTTTAGCAAAATAGTCATTTATGTAATTTATAGATTCAATAGGGGTTGATTTAATATTTAATAAGTCTAAATTTTGGCTTTTTGATTTATTAGTATATGTGATATCTTTAACATTTTTCCAGAGT
Organism: Mythimna impura; assembly: GCA_905147345.3. Taxonomy (NCBI): domain Eukaryota; kingdom Metazoa; phylum Arthropoda; class Insecta; order Lepidoptera; family Noctuidae; genus Mythimna; species Mythimna impura. The sequence goes on along the minus strand of LR990365.1, from coordinate 2,679,837 downwards.
AATTTATTATTTGATATTGAGTTTTTAATCAAGTCTCTTTCATATTTTCTTTTTAGTTTTTTTATTAAATTCGTGCAGAAATTTCTGTATCTCGTGAAGGTAATTTTTAGAACTTCATTGTGCGGCTCATTACGACATTGTATTTGCATTTTGTTGCGGTTTCTAATGCAGCGAAGTATGCCTGTAGTTATCCAAGGTTTGATGATTCGTTTACTGTTTGGGATATTTTTTATACAAGTGTTATTTTTTATAACTTGGGTTAAAGTGTTGACAAAACTATTAATTAATAAATTTGGGTCATCGCAAAATAATAGATTTGATAAGTTTTTTTCCTGGACATCTTTCAGAGCTTGTTCGAAATTTATTGTGGTAGTTGTTTTATTAGGTATCTGTACACTTTTGAACTTAGATAAGGAAAGAAGAGTAGTATAGTGGTCAGTAATCGTAGTGTGTAAAATGGCGATAGCTGCCGAGAACTTGGTTTTATGTAATTTAATCATAAAGTGGTCAAGACAGTTTCGTTCTCTCGTTGCCAGTAAATGTCCGGGAAGTATGCCAAATAATGAAAGCATATTAAGGTAGTTGACTCTATTTTTATAATCCTGGGACGATTCATTGTGCCCTGGCTTAATATTAATATTAATGTCACCAGCTATAATAATGTTTTTCATTGACTTTTGAGTCTCTAGGTGTGAACTAAGTGTGTCAATAAAACTGTCAGTATTAGGATTAGAGGGAGATCGGTAGATACAGAGGACAACCATGCCCAGTAATTTCAGCTGTAGGCAGGATGCCTGGGTAAGTTTTATTTCCTCCACTTTGGGTTTCAGGGAGCTTTTGACATAAACAACCACTCCGTCATTTTGATTCAGCTGGCGGGACGTCATGAAAGACTTGTAGTTTTTAATTTGGGGAATACCTTTATTGACATGTAACCTACATTCTGTTAAAATTATTACGTCCGGATCGAAATTAATGGAAGATAAAGTGACTAGTAGGCTATCAAAATTACAGTATATACTACGAATATTTTGCGATATAATAGTAAGATCATTTTTCTTAATATTAATGTGTTTGTGAAGCTCTGAGGAGTCGCATTCAACAGTGCGGGCTATTTTAAAGTTATCAATGTCAGTGACGGTTTGATGTGTATTATCCATTTAAATAGTGAATTGATACAAATGTAATGGAAAATAAATAAGTGTATATATCAAGGTAAATGGGTTTTAGAATTGCATGTAATTTGTTTGAAATAAGGCTTATTTTGAAGGACTGTGTTTTGTGCAAATTTAACATAAATACGTAAGTAGTGAAATTGAGCATGTGAAAGTGCTGTATATGATGAGTAAGTGTAAAAAGGTAAATGACTGAATTGTGTGTATGGGAGTGAGTTAATGTATAATGTAAACAACTTAATTTTATAACCAGTAGTAGGATACAATAATACAGTGTGGAGAAACATGTTTTACAAAGAAAGAGTGTGGAGAAAGCTATGTTACATAGGGTTAGAGTTTTAACAGTTGAATTTGGGCAAGAAAAGAGATAATGAGAAAGTAGTCATTGATCTAGTGAAAGTTTGTGTACCTGTTGTTCACTTGTAATGTTTATAATTTGACTAGATTCATTCTTTTTCACGTATACTTTTCCGTAAGCGGTCCAGCAGAACTTGTACAATCCAGATTTAGTTAGGTCTCTTGCCAGGAAGTGTAATCGAGAGCTCCTAGGGGTTAAATGCTCAGTCAAAAAGATAGGGGTATCTTCATGAATTTTCAGTCCCAGATGTTTACAGCGTAATTTGTTTTGGTGTTTTGTATTAAATGCTTTAGCCATTTTCAGGATCTCAGTTTTCAGGATTGTGGAGCAAGTTTCTACGACGATAGGAGTGTTTTGCTTTTCAGTTGTTTTTCCACGTACTCTGTAGATATCCCTGATGTCATGTTTCTTTATGCTGCATTCAAGGTTTTGAAAGAGGCACATAGTCATTTCAAGAAGATCCTCTTTGGTTTCATCTTTCCCTCGTGGTACATTTTTTATTACTAAATTACTTTTTCGACCTCCAATCAGTGTTTCCTCAATCTTATTCTCCAACAAAGTGATACATTTCCTGTCTTCCACAGATTGCTTCTCAAGATGTATTATCTTCGCTTTAAGTTCATCATTTTGTGCTGTTAAAAATTCAACTGATTGTTGAATAATAATATTGGATTGTTGAATCTCTTTTAATGTTGAGTTTATTTTTTTAATCTCACATTCCTGGTTTTCCGAGAAAATTGTCAGCATTTTCTTTATCTCCTCTTTAAATTCAATTAAACTTGTGGTGACAGGGTCTTCCATCTCATCCCAGCTTCTCTTAACTCTTTGGAAAACAAAGTTTGGTGGTGTTTTGACAGTTTCTTCCTGGTGAATTTCAGTGTCCGATACGGTATTATCCATAGACGAATCCATTACTACCAGGAGGTCAGAGCGTGTAAGGAGTTAACACATACAAGTGATGCGCAAGCGGCGGGGGACGTCCTTCGCTAATTACTTGCTAATGGCTTAGCGATATGCACTCGTGATTGGGTATCCTTGGAATTCCTTTCACTTTTGGGACGTACTTGAATAACCGTTGTCGTCCAATAGCGTGAGGGAGGTGCGTCCTATTTGTAACGGCCCACTTAGAGGATACCGCACACGCGTTTATTGAGATTTTACTTAAATAATAACAAGACCTTTTCTATTAAGCCCTTTAAATATTTGTACTAATTAAAAACTAGTGGTGTATAGCTTCATCTCCTTAACAGTTCAGTTCAGGTCATCAAGTTCTTCAGAGCCTCTAGACTCTGGTCATGATCTGAATCTGTGCGCTGTTCAGTGAAAAGGTCACAAACATAGAGGTTACTTTTGCTCTCTTAGGAGCGCAAAACTCGAGGTACATTTTCATACAACCGCTCTTACGTGTTTATGATGATGATGACACATCTTTCTCTAGATATTTTGGATACACGGATATTTTGTGGATATTATCTAGGTTTGTATGTAATTCAAAATATAAATTTGTGTAAAACTAATCCAGTAAAGACCTCTGAATATCTGCTATTTTACGTGAACTTTCGCCCTCCATAATGTACTCATATATTAAAAATATAAAAAAGTACATCCAAAGAAGCCTTGCACATTTAATCGAGATTCTGAATGACGACAATTTTTTCAAAAACTTTTAAGGGTTTTATAAAAAAAAACACGTATTTTCTGGAGCAAGTTTTGTGAAATATTCGAGTAAATCACGGAATTACCGAATGCCAACAGAGTTTTCAGGCGTTAGGCGAGTGGAGAAGGGCCATCTTAAGCAAAAGTGTATGTTTGTTACTCGATTTGATATTACCAATACAAACATATAAAGGCACATCCTGAAAGTAGTACCTATGTTCTAAATCGGCTACTGAATCGATTACTGCTGTTTTAAAAATGTATTTTTTTATTCAATAATTATCAAGATTGATTTTAGGATAAAAAACTACCTATTCTGATAAAAATCTTGATTACGTCAATAGCATGTTTGTGTGTACGTGTGTAGATACTAATAGTGATGCGCTGTCAAAGTAGTGCGTTGATGTTTGTCGATGTTTTTTTTTAAACACTACCTAAATGCATTTAAATAAAATTTCAATGCAAAATATGATTATAACTTTATTTTCTAATTAGGATGTATAAGGATGTGACCTCAAAGAGATACGACCTCTGGCGGGAGAAGTTTAAACCTTCTGATGATTTTATCGAGCCGTCGGGAAGCCTCTCTCCTGGACATGAGTTGCCATGGCCAACCTGGAAAACTCTAAACAGACTCCGCACCCAGGTTGGGCGCAGCAAAGACATCTCCACAGATGGGTTCTCGGATGGCTCCGATTTTCAGTGTTTGTGCGGTGGCCCTCCGCAGACCATGCCCCACCTTCCATCCTGCATCACATGCCCTGTTAACTGTTCACGTAGGGACCTACTGACAGCATCAGCCATATACTGGGCCAGGCAAGGAATTTAACTGGTTTTGCCATCGACTCGCTAAGAAGAAGGGTCTACTTTATTCCAGTTACAAGTTGTATATAAAAGCGACTAAGACCAATGAATGGTCTTCGTCACTTTTATAGTACACTATTTATAGCAAGCTTACGTTCTTAATTATTCCTAATTTAGTCGGGAATGAAGATGTTTGCACTCAATTTATTTTTGGTACCGGCTGCGAGTGGTTGTTTAATGTTTTGCTGAACGCATCCTGAATTGTACTTGATGTTAGTTTTTTTTAGATCAGTCTTTAATTGCGCTTTCCTGCTATAAGGTAAAAGCTCTAGGGCAGCTCGCGAAATTTAATATTTCCTAGGTTTTTTTGCAATTTGCTGCTCAGCATTGGGTTAAATGGCTATAAAAAAAGAAAAGTATAGGCGAGATTAACATGTAATTTACACAATTAAAATTATCAGCATAATCCTATAAGTTAGAATTATTATTAAGTATTTTAAAGCAGTGGTGGCGAGTTGTAAACCCAGCCAGGCGCATTACTATGTGTAATTTATTTCATCACCACTGCTCTCAAAACGGTGAAGGAAAACATTGTGAGGAAAATGGTATGTCCTAGAATCCTAGAACCAAAAATTCGAAGACATGTGACATCCGCACTGGGCCCGCGTGGTGGATTACGGTCCATTCCTTCTCCTAGAGAGGAGGCCTGAGTCCTAGCAGTGGGAACATTATAAGGCTAATTAAGCTCCATTTAAGTTACAATTACCTTCAAATTTATACCTATTTACTGAAAACATGATGTTTGAGGCTAATAATAACTTCGAAACTTATACAGTGTGTGATTATAATTATAATTCGGTGATTCCAAACAGTTGGTGCTGAGCACCCCTGAGAATAGATATCAAGAAACAGATCAGTAATCGCCTTTTAGGTTACGTATAAATTATTATATTTCTTGATAATAAAAACTAGTTTCATTTTTTTACAATGGTTTCATTTTTTTAGAATGGTTTCATTTTATATTTTTGTCAAACATAATTAATAATTAAGTAGGCAGTTTGTAAGTAGGACATTTATTTATTTTTCTGTCGATTAGTGTGCATTTCTCTTCTCACACTTCGCCACTTTTTCGAGTCTATCAAATGAGCATGAGCACCCATGAGGTTTTCTAAAAGCCGGCGCCCCATAGATGTACATTGTCTCTGTCGCTTCTTTGACTTTGCCAAGAACCCCATAAAGATCCTATTAAACAACTAAAACAACTATTAATATTACAAGCAACTGGTAGTAATGGCGAACCCCTTCAATATAATTTCCATTATTCGCCAAGACATGTCCCCTTTACGTCACCCCTGTAAAGTTTTCAAGAATCACCTGGCGTTACAAATGTGCCCTTTTAAAAAACTTTGCATGTCTCGATCACCTGGCTGAGCCCATGAACTCAGCCAGGATCTCGTAACTGTATAATAATCACACTAATATTAAAAAGGTAAAAGTTTGTATGTGTGTATGTTTGTTACTCCTTCACGATTAAACGGCTGAAGGGATTTAGATAAAAAAAACGTTGTTCCACGGGTAGATAATGTCTTGGAATAGGGCATAGGATACCTTTTATCTCTTGGCATAGTTTTCTACTTTAAAGAAAGAATCACCGCGGCTCTGGAACGCAAATGGCAACTGAAGGATCTCGGGTTTTAGTCTATAAAAGTCAGACACTCCCTCTCGCTCCAACTAAAGCGGGAGAAGTTATTTTAAGATTTCCCGCCCTCAAAAGTCTTTTTTTTATTAGAGGTAGTCTCGCGTTATACCACTATCACGCTTGATGGTAAGCGATGATGTGGCCGACGATGGAACACACTTGCCTAGAAGTAACCTATTTACTCTTGACTTAAAGACCCCTAGGTTGAAGCTATCAGGAAACACGGACTCCGGCAGGGAATTCCACTCCTTAGCTGTACGCACAATTAATGCATCTTATTTATGTAGGTACTCAAAACGACTATGGCAAAAAGTGTAGTCAAAGATTTCTTGCAATAAAATTGCATTAATAAAAATTCTCATTACTTATCTTCCAACAAAGACTGGACAAACAATTAGAATTCTCAGACTAATGACTCTTTGAGGACATTTGAAGGCGTCAAGGACTGTACCAACTTATTGAATAAGGATAATAAAAATTGAAGTAAAAACTTATTTACCGAACTCTTTTGATTTTGCTATTGAATGAGGATCATGTGAAGAATAATAAATTTTGAATGTGATTGTGGAGCGGAAGACCAAAGAATAGAATAGAATAGTTCAATTTTGAAATGTTTTTATTTCACATAGGCCTTTATAAAACGTCAGAAGCTAGTTCAAGGTTCCAATTGGTCGTTTCCTATGGAGAAGAACCGGCAAGAAACTCCACGAATACGCTTTAAAAAGAGTACTTGATTATTGATTTTACATGTGAGGATAGTGTAGACAATAAAAAAAAAGCACAATAAAAATAATAATATAAATATATTTTCAACAGTAACAAACAAAATAAGCTAGAATTGTTGAGTTCAACGCCATCTAGCGAGAATATGGTCACGCTTTCACATTAATTGCTAGGTTTAAAAAAAAAACCAGATTCCCACACTAGGATATCCTGTGAAGTGCTCGTGGGGTCCAGTATCTTACCATGTGAACTGAAGTTCTGTGAGTAGGTATAGTGGTTCAGCGAATTGACTGCTGCGATGTACATACGTACGTCACTGTTTAGATTCCCGAACGTAATAAATATTTTTGTGGTCGACAGATAGTTGTTCCATGTCTATGTCTTGTGTATGCACCCACGATACAAGACAAATTCCTAGTGTGGGGCAAAAGTTTCTTAAAAAAGGGTTCGATAACTTGTCGATATAAATAGTCACCGAGATGACATTGCAACATATTTTTTAGTACGAACATTGACTTTTTGATTAAACCGTCTAATAACACAGTTACAGTTTTTTGTCTATAATAACATAGCTACAGTTTTTTGTATTAGTTAACAGTTATTTTCGAACCGAGTGTAATTGCCTAGAATACCTCTCGTAAGCAAATCGTCCAGTATCTCGGTCAGCTAGCACATTGCATGCAGGCATCAGCGTTTCTTGCCTAACATCATGATGTTAAAGTACGTATCGCCATTTTAAGACCATTAGCTACATTTTATGGCTTCGTCTGAAGTCTGATCGCGGGTCCGGCTGTCTCGTGTTGATTCTAGGTCGGGATATGCAGCAATGTTGTTTTTTTTTGGTCATGTAGAAGAGATTTAAAAATATTACAGATTTTTCTTACTGATTGATGTTTTTTTACTGACAAAATAGGTTAAAAGTAAATTTATTTAGTATCTTTTATTCGTTGAATTGCCTATAAATAATATATATATATACGCTGGAACAAAATAATAAAAAAAACCCTTCACTATTTGAAACAATGTAAAATATTGCGTCGAAAAACTTCTCTGCATCACTATCGACTGGTATCTAGAAAGACTGTCGGCATTACCACGCTGCAACCAGCCCTTGGGTCAACAAGGCGTTACGTTAGGTCTTGAATTTGTAACAAAGACCTACGCGTTGAAAAATGTGTCCTGTGATTTTAATAAACCGAAACTTACAAAAACGGTAAAAAATCACAAATCAATTCAATAAAAGTTCGTTGTTTCTCATTTATCGATATTTACGGTCGATATTATTGACAATTGTTCCCATGCCCATCACTACAAATTTTCAAAATGTCAATACTATTGTGTCTCTAATTACGCACTCAAAAGGAATTGATGTTGCTTTGTACCTATCTCAAATGTCTATAACAACATTAACAACAATATATTTTGGAATCATTAAAATAGACTCGGTAAAAATGGAGCTGAGAATTGTATGCTCAAACCGTGCGAAGAAAAAAAACTGGGCAAGTGCGAGTCGGACTCGCGCCCTGAGGGTTCTGTACAAACTTACTTAGTAAACAGTTCAATTCCCGAATGGAGTCTGAATGGAGTCTTGTCATAATAAATAACATACATACACAATTTTATTTAAATATATAGGTACATAATTTAATAATAACAACGATAAAAATAAATTAAAATATGTAACATAATTAACCACACAATAATTTACACATACATCTATTGAATCTACCTATACATAATAATAATTAATTCCATGAATTGTTGCTTGGCCTTCATCCTCTCTCCTAACTTTGCTGTGCCCGACAGGGTCCATATTGATCTTAACAATGTTTTATACCATCTATGTACATATGGAATGCAATAAAGTATTGAGTATTGAGTATTGAAGATTTTTCCGATCGCAATTTTTTTTTTGTTGTGACGTAACAACAAATTTACAGTTTTCAGATTTATTCCCATATCTGTGCTATAATACTTTGCTTTATTCCAAATTTCCGGATTCTGGGTCAAAGTACCCTATGAATTTTGATTCCCTCGAGAGTGTCGAAATATACCTACGTTTTTTGCGACATAATTGACCGTATCTTTTTTTTTAGTTAACTTAGAAATCTGATTTTTTTGCAGCTTCAAGAGCCCGAAGACTTGAGTATATGATTTTAATTTCAACTCGATATCTCCACGCGTTCCCGAAATAAAGGGTCTTAACAGACAGACGAACGGACAACAAAGTGATCCTGTAAGGGTTCCGTTTTTTTTCTTTAAATTAAAAATGAACTTGACTTATGCGAAAAAGCTTACCTATTGGTTTTCCCCACACATACTTGTAAAGAATAAGTAGGAATAAAACCTTGCGATAACATTGTCAACATAATATATAGCACTCATTTGACTAAACTGCCGAGGTAGGTACTCTATGGGGTTTAATAAATCACGTACTGATGCCTATACTCAGCGTCTAGGTTATTAAGTAAAATGCATTCGTTGTATTTATTTATTTGTTTGTTTATTTAATTATTTATTAAATACTTTATGCACACAAAAGTACAGAGGCGGACTTAATGCCTTAGGCATTTTCTACCAGTCAACCTTTGGGTGATGTCAAAGTCAAAGTCTAAAGTTTTTATTTCACATAGGCCTACCTAGCTTCTGACGTTTTATAAGTGCCCATCACTTATAAAACGTCAGAAGCTAGTGCACGGTTCCAAATTGGTCGTTTCCTATGGAGAAGAACCGGCAAGAAACTCCATGGTTACTCTTTTAAAAAAAGTGGTTGTTTACAATATTTTCATATTAGCATTAATAGATATTATGTAAGAACAGTGTAGACCAGTCATCGATGCAGAGACAAATAGTGGTAGGTATCCTCCAAATGAGGAGGTTTTGATAAATAAACGGATTAATTACCTTTTTAGGGTTCCGTACCTTAGTCGGCAAAATCAGAACACTTAGATTTAGGATAATTTTGTTATCAGTCTGTACGTCTGTCAAGATGTTTTCTCAGGAACGCATGGAAATACTAGGTCTTCAGGTCTACCCTTGGTAACAGTAAAAAGTCAACCTTCGAATTTAATGCAATCTAAAGAAAGGGCCGCTTATGGCTCATGTTTATAAAACCGTAAGTAGTTACATCACATAATAACTAAATTTTTTGTGATTTGGAATAATCTTTGAGATTCGATTCAATTATATAATCGAACTAACAGGTTATTTTATACGGAACTGGCAGTGCGCGAGTCCGATCAGCACCGGTTTTTTTAATACGTAGCAATATATAAATAGATACGTTTTCAAATGAATTTACGTTAGGTATATAGTTCAAACTATCGTAAAAACGTCGAATGCTACTTGCAATTACAAAACTTTTTTTTTGCTATTAGGACGTGCGTGCCGAGTTTTTTTTTCTAAAAATATTATAAAATAAAAATCACCCAAATTATTACACATTCTCGGGCTTTTCTATTTAAGCCAAATGGGCCATAAAATAAAAATAATAAAAATCAACCATGCCAAAACAAATGATTCAGCAGTCTACGCTTAATAACTGTAATCTTGTACTCTGAAATGACCTACTAAATCAATTGAAGTAAACTATCGTGGGAAAAATCGACTGTGATCGCAACACTACACCTCTTCATTCCCAGATTATAAATAAAGAAAAAAGAACGTTTTGTCTATGCTTAGACGGAGTTCCCGCCATTAAGTGGCGTAAAATTGCATTGTTTGCACAGATTAAAAAGAGTTCATGAAGTTTTTTTTTGTTTTTTATTTAGTGTATGTCTAACATCAAGTTCAGTGAAGTCGAGCGTAAGCTTATGACGAAGTGACATTTTATATTCAGTGAAATCTGGATAATTATTGTTCTTACATATATACCACTAATTTTTAATTAATACTTAAAGGGCTTATTAGAAAAGGTCTTGCTATTATTGTAGTAAGTCTCAAAAAATAATATTCATAAACAGCAAAGTTATCTATTAGCGATTGTTTATATCCCAAAATGACACTCAATTTATGGAAATATTGTAATGCGAATGGCGATCAAAATGGAATGGAATTTACCAATTATGATAAATTTTCGTGGACAATTTTGAGATTTCGTTTTTTTTATTTTTGACTACACAAATATGATCAGTAACGGGTTTTGTGGGACATAGGCCTCCCCCAAGCGTCGCCACAACGAGCGGTCCTGTACGTCTCTTATCCGTCTGAATCCCGCGACCCTCACCAGGTTATCAGTCCACCTTGGGGGTGGCCTTTTAACGCTGCGTCTTCTGGTACGTGGTCACCACTCCAGAACCTTTCGTCCCCGTCGACCATATGTTCTGCAAGCAATGTGCCCTGCCCGCCCTTTTCCTCTCAAGTTTGGCGATTCTTCGAGCTATGTTGGCAACCTTGATTCTCTTGCAGAATAGAATAGCTCTTTCCATTGGGTGACTTTATGTCTTCTTATTGTAAGCGACCACGTTACGGTTATCCTAATAGTAGGGAAATAATATGGACAACAACGCACTACATTCGTTATTGTATTTATTTACCTACGCACGCATGCAAAACACTTGAGACGCAATCAAGATTTATCAAAATAAATAATTCTTGATAATTAAAAAAAAAATACAATGCGTTCCAAATAAGAATAGGATCGATTGACAGGTAGTGACGTCACGTCATACTGTCAAATCGAAGAATTATTATGGTGAATAAAACAAGAAAATTTTAAAATTTAATTTATTTACGAACTGTGAACGAAAATAGTTTAATCAGAATCCAGTTCTTAAATTTTGCTCATCTCTGAGTTCTTCAATTTTGCCCAATTTCTTGCGATTTTTCAGTATGACGTGACGTCACAACATGGTGTCGATCCTATTCTTATTTGGAACGCATTGTACTTATTTTAAAAATAGCTGAAACCGGTTCATTTGCAGATTATGAATATACTACTTTCATAGGATGTGCGTTTACTATTTCACACGATGTTGTACGTATAAGCTATGTTCTAAAATTGATTTATAAACACATATGGTCACCAACTGACGTTTACGAGTTGTTTTAATGACAGCATCCCCAAAAATATCCTTCGTTAGTCTCGCAAATTGAATACTAATGCTGTATAAAAACAAATATCAAAATGTACCTTGTATCTCATTTCTTTTTTTACATGGTAATAATATTTCGTCTACAACTTATTCCCGCCATGCAAATAAAGAAAAAAAAACAGACCATAAAAACGAGTTTAATGGTATGAGTCCGCCATTTTTAAAACACCGGCTGTCTAACGACAATGGACTTTGCCATAAAAAAACAATGACAGTAGTACAACTCTATGGTATATTATTATCTTAAAACTTCATTCATCATGTTAACAATGCATTCCAAATAAGAATAGGATCGATTGCCAGGTAGTGACGTCACGTCATACTGTCAAATCGAAGAATTATTATGGTGATCAATACAAGAAATTTTTAAAATTTAATTTATTTACGAACTGTGAACGAAAATAGTTTAATCAGAATCCAGTTCTTCATTTTTGCTCATCTCTGAGTTCTTCAATTTTGCCCAATTTCTTGCGATTTGACAGTATGACGTGACGTCACAACATGGCATCGATCCTATTCTTATTTGGAACGCATTGTACCATTTTCAGTGTATTTTGGGTCAAAGCCGTTGTAGAATTATACAATAATTTAGTTATAGTTAAATTAGCCGAATGCACTTTTACTTACATTCATCAATACATTGACAAAGGCAGTGCAACTATTGCATGCATTTATGTAAAGTATTTTACTTCTTCCGTTAACGACCTTGTCATCTTTGTACTTATTATAAAGATTGTTCCTTTTTTACCCGACTACGGAGGGTTATGATTTTGACAGGCTATGTATGTATGTGAGTTTGTTCATCTGTTCCCACATAGCTCCTAATCTACTTATCGGAACTCGACGTATGAGGTATCGTTAGAACCGTCTTAATTGTCCGCTGAACATAGGTTACGTGACGTGTCACAAAACTTGATATGGCGCCCTCTAGCGGACAAAAAGTAATGTGTAAAAAATAAAAATGGAGATAAATACGCCGTGTTTGGTATCATTTGAAAGGGCTTTACTTGTACATTTCCAAAATATTGTTCAAATTTAAAGTGACGCCCTCTAGCGGACAAGAAGTCATGTGTTAAAAAAAATGTTAAGATAAATACACCGTGTTTGATATCATTTGAAAGGGCTTCACTGGTACTTATCAAAATATATCATCAAAATTCAATGTGGCGCCCTCTTTAAGTTTGAAAATTAATTTACAAATATTAATTAGAAATTTTAAATTTAGCTTTTGCAAATGGTATAGAAGCACAGTGATTTAACACCAAAATAATTTAAATAAAAAAAAAGTAATAAAACTAAAACCCGACTACGACAAAAAAAACGACGAAACTAAAAGTATGAAACAAGATTTCCAGGATGCTGAAATAAACAAGGTAAAAAGAAAAGCCGTAGTCACACGTTATTAAAGTGTTTCGGTTGTTACCTATAACGTGTGACTGCGGCTTTTCTTTTTACCTTGTTTATTTCAGCATCCTGGAAATCTTGTTTCATACTTTTAGTTTCGTCGTTTTTTTTGTCGTAGTCGGGTTTTAGTTTTATTACTTTTTTTTACCCGACTACGGAGGGTTATGATTTTGACAGGCTATGTATGTATGTGAGTATGTTCATCTGTTCCCTCATAGCTCCTAATCTACTTATCGGAACTCGACGTATGAGGTATCGTTAGAACCGTTTTAATTGTCCGCTAAACATAGGCTACGTGACGTGTCACAAAAATCGATATGGCGCCCTCTAGCGGACAAAAAGTAATGCGTTAAAAATAAAAAAGGAGATAAATACGCCGTGTTTGGTATTATTTGAAAGGGCTTCACTTGTACATTTCCAAAATATTGCTCAAATTTAAAGTGACGCCCTCTAGCGGACAAAAAGTCATGTTTAAAAAAAAATATAAATACACCGTGTTTCATATCATTTGAAAGGGCTTCACTGATACTTATAAAAAAATATCATCAAAATTCAATGTGGCGCCCTCTAGTGGACAAAAAGTATTGTGTTAAAAAAAAAGATAAATGCGTCGTTTTGGTATCATTTGAAAGGACTTCACTTGTTCATACCAAAATAAATAGTATAGAAGCACAGTGATTTAACACCAAAATCTTTCAAATAAAAAAAAGTATAAAACTAAAACCAGACTACGACAAAAAAAGACACTGAAAAAGTATCAAACAAGATTTTCAAGATGCTGAAATAAACAAAGTAACTGGAAAAACAAGAATAGAACAAAAAGAAAAGCCGTAGTCACACGTTATAGGTAGATAATAATCGAAACACTTTAATAGCGTGTGACTACGGCTTTTCTTTTTGTTCTATTCTTGTTTTTCCAGTTACTTTGTTTATTTCAGCATCTTGAAAATCTTGTTTGATACTTTTTCAGTGTCTTTTTTTGTCGTAGTCGGGTTTTAGTTTTATACTTTTTTTTATTTGAGATGGGATCTCATCAAATAACTTCTCCCGCTCGGGATGGAGCGAGAGGGAGTGTTAGATTTTCACTGACTAAAACCCACCTGAGTTTCTTTCTTTGACTTTCTGACTAATCCGGGCATTTCTTTCTAGCATTTTTTTGCTGTTGTGAGGAGATCCTTATGGCCATGTGTGCATTAAGTCCAGCTATGTACCTTTGGTGACATGAAGAAAGCGGTATCCTGTACAGAATCAGGGATCTGCGGGGCTATCGCGTAACTCTGTTGACAGAGTGATGATCACTTGTTAACAATGCATCATTGAACTGTCAAACAGCTAGTTTCGTATTGCCTATCTTCAGTGACCAACTGCAGTGACGTCATTAGCCACTGGTGCCTTTGATAGCCACCGTAACACGTTTTGACAGATGTTATTGTATCGATACTTTTAAAATTGCGATTGTGTAAGCTTTTGAAGCTGTTTAATAGTCGATAAAATTTTAGAGTGGTCACAATAGGCACCGTAAATTTTTATAATTCACCATATTTCCACCGTAGTTTGTTAGTCACTTTTGTGATACGTAATACCAATTTTATGAAATTGTCAGTTGACAACTAAGTTTAGTGTGCAACGAATGCTAGTTGTCAACTGTTATTGAAAAAGTTAGCTCCCCAGACCGGACATACACGTAGATTGCCACCTTTATCAAAAATTATAAAAAAATAAACAAAAAAAAAATACTTTTTGCTCATTATAATATTCGTAAACCTAAAGTGCATAAAACATCAAAATCAAATTCAAAGCAATTATTTAAAATAATGCATATAAGCACTTTTGAATAGTCAAGAAATTGATCAGTCAAAAAGAAGCTAATTACACAAATTCCAAAGCGTAGGTAGATTTCAATGGAGAAGGTAGAACGTGCAAAAAAACTCCATGGAGTTTAAACTAAAGGTAGAACTACATTAGGCCCACGTGGGCCACGTACGCCGGTTTCCATACATTTTATTTGGCAACTAGACTTGTAGAGCTACATCTACATTAGGTCCTCGCCACGCGACGCGACTTTACGTGGCCCAAGTGTGCGTCCGTCGGTCTAATGTAGTTCCTGTTTAAACCTTCTGCGACTATATTGCATTATGGTTTCAAATTTTAAATCCGAACACGGCGCGACCTTGAAACATAATCGCGGCTATTGTAAGCCATTCTTGGAACTATTGTAACCCAATTTGGTGTTATTATTAAATATTTTACTGTTGAACGACTTGAGAAAGGGAAACTGGGTTGGTTTACCGCCCTCGTGTTGAAGAAATGGCATTTGTGGCGCCCTTTGCAAATGTCAACGCGAAAGGTTTTTTGTCTATGGTTGGACGATATTTCAACCATAGTTGAAGATTTTGGCGGGATTTTATCGAGTGAAGTTCAGTGTCTGTTTTAAGTATTGGCAAATTGATTTCTAGTGGATATTGTGATGTAAAATTGGTGTAGTTTTGTATCTCGAATGTCTTCACAAATTGACGATATGTAGAATCTTTGAAACAGGCGCGACTTCGGCAAAATGGCGCTGCGAATTTTACCATAGTGTTGACTACCTCAGCGAAGCTTACCGAGAAAGCTGACTAGATACATTTGCTGCCAAATACTGTAAAAATATTAGAATGTGTTGCACCTCGAATACCGTAATTAGAGACACAATAGAAAGACAATGAGAGAGCAAGCGTCGGCGTTCGCTTGTGGGGTTTAATGAATTAACTCAAAAAAAATTATTTATTACTGATGAAAAGCCGGTATAGTCTAAGACTTTAGCCTGCTCAAAAAAGAAAAACCCTTCGGTTAAAAAAAAGTTGTCCATGAAGCTGGTAAAAATGGTACCATAGATTTTTGTATTCGTTCTTAATTCAAAAATATTTGAAACCTTAACCTTTTCTTTAATTCTTGACCTAAGTCTGAGTCTGACGCATGGCTTTCGTTAATACTCACTTTAAGTATGGCGCCAAATAATAAAAAACAATCATAAGATTGTAACCGGAAGCGTGTATTATCGTTTTAGTGTGCGCCAAAGAGATAACATTTTCTCTGTGGTTACATAATACAGATAATTTAAATATTTCTTATCATTTTGCATGCGGAATATAATCCAATGAGTAGATAGACGAATTTTTTATACCATTACTACTACCTACTTCCACGCGGGCGAAACCGCTGGCAGACGCTGGTAATACAATAATTTTCAAAGCTCCATTTTTCCGAAATCGTGTTTCAATGACCCCAAATATTATCCAGTTGCGCAGACACTTGAGATATAAAATTATACTATACCAATTTTACATCACAATAAGCACTAGGAAACAATTTATCAATAATTAAAACAGCTACAGAACTTCATTCGAAAAAATCCCGCCAAAAACTCCGGACCGCCTTGTTTGACAGGAATAGATAACCAACTCTATGCTAGCAACAAAAAAAATAAGGATAGGCTATCAACTTAACATACTACGATACTCTGAACGGATATAATATAAGGGGTCATCCATAAATTACGTCACGCGTATTTCATGATTTTTGACACTTGTCCACGGCCATGTCACAGCTAGTCACATTTGTGAGACTCGTCTCTCTTGTGTGATATCACATGAATGATAAAATTGAAACGTCCTCCTTGCGTCTTTTATCCTCAATGCTGAAGGTAACCTCGACGAAATAACTTTTTTTATAGACTATATTTCGCCATGTTGTCATCTTCGGCAATGTGAATGGCGTCGCAGACTGTGGGTCTTTTCCCATTTATTTTTCCTGTCAGCAGTAACTTTTCCAAGTTATCACCTCTCGTTCTGCCAATGTGGCCAAATAAATCAAAGAATAAATGAAACAGCAGTTAATAATTTAGTTTTTCACAAAAAAAAAAACAATTTAAAATTTACTGTCATACAGATAAGAGTACGAAATATTATTAAAATTAGACATTTTGGGTTTCAATACAAAGATTCCTATAAGATATATCTACGATACCTATAGCTACAACTTGAAGAAACTTGTAAGTCAAGAGTGAATATGTTACTTCTAGGCAAGCGTGCTCCACCGTCAACTACATCGTCGCTTTCCATCAGGTGAGATAGTGATCAAACGCGAGCCTATCAATAACAATAAAAAAGATATAAATTTTGATTCAAGATTTAAAGCATTTAGGTATTTGAAATAAACCATTTACAGTCACTTTTGAATTGTCAATAAGTGAGTCAGTCAGAAAAATTATGCTAATTGCACTTTCTAAAGCATAGATCTCTATGGAGAAGAATGTGCAAGCATCTGCGACCCGCAGCGCAGTGGCCTATCGCTCAACCATTGCGCCAGCCGTGACGTCAACAATGTCAATTATGTGAGAACAATGTAAATAGAGTATTAAAAAAAAAAACAAATTCTAAGTATAGAAGTTTAAATAAGCCACTGGCAGCTAGTTAGAGATGTGACGTCCCGACACTTATAACTCCTCCCGCCCATTGTCATGTCACACAATGTCACACTTTGTCGACCCCCTCCCCTCCCATTAACCCATGACATAATTTATGGAACCCCTAAGCTACAATGGTTCTCATTCAACACTGACCTTTGAAATGTTGACGCAATCATCACGTAGGCAACATTATAAAGTGATGACTAAAAGAAATAACAGAAAACATTCGTCACGTTGTAGTTTTTCGCAGAATTTCCTTAGCAAGTAGTTACGAAACTAGGCTTGTGGAATTATGAGTATTTATTTATGAGTGGTCAGAGACTCAACTGTTTAACTATACAATGCGTTCCAAATAATAATAGGAATGACGCCATGTTGTGACGTCACGTCATACTGTCAAATCGCTAGAAATTGGGCAAAATTGAAGAACTCAGAGATGAGCAAAATTGAAGAACTGGATTCTGATTAAACTATTTTCATTCACAGTTCGTAAATAAATTAAATTTTAAAATTTTTGAGAGTATCCATGAGAATAAAAAATATATGTTCTCAGTAATATAATTAATATTATATAATTGTATTAAGATACATATTTTAAGTCATAAAAATAAAACTAAAAGATTCGACTTTCTTCCGTGACTGTACTTATAATAAATTGGGCAGTGGGTCCAATCGACCCATTCAAAATGGGTCTGGGTCGAGTGATCCCGCGGACACTAATCGAGCGGGTCCGTTTGACCATAGACTCTATGGACCCGAGGGCTGCAGTGACAAATTTGCACGTGTATCAAACAACTTTTTTCAATACACTTACGAAATGAATAACCGGCGACTCATGAGGGTCGACGCGCGCCCAGACTGATACGCGCTATTTTCTGCACTAGTGCGGAAAACAGTCTATTGCGTGCCTAAAAGCGGTGGGATAATAGCGGGTTTTCAAGTAAGTGTATTGAAAAAACTTTAAAAGTAGGTATCTACTCAAATAAAACTCAAAAATCAAAGCAATTATCAAATAAACCTTTTACGGGTAGTTTTGTATTGTTAAAAAGTCAGTCAGTCAAAAAGATGAAGCTAATTGAACGTTCCAAAGCGTAGATCTCTATGGAGAGGAACGTGCAAGAAACTCCCATGGACAATTTTTTTTTTAAGTTTGGAAATGATAAAATAACATCTCCCGCTCTTGGTGAAGCGACAAGTGACAGATCTTTACTGTCTAAACTCATCTTTGTTCTTTTAGTTGCTTTTCCCGTTCGAGGGCCGTTTAAACTCTTTCAAACTCGAACTCGAAATCATTTTATTTCACACAGGCCTACATGGGCACTTATAAAACATCAGAAGCTAGTGCACGGTTCCAATTGGTCGTTTCCTATGGAGAAGAACCGACAAGAAACTCCATCCATGGTTATTTCGATTTTCGAAGCATAGGTACCGCTGCATTACAGAAATCCTAGCTACATACTTGTTTTAGTCTAAAATGGTTTTAAATGAACATAAACTGTAAGTCATTTTAATTTCGACTTAATACCAAAAAAAATCCTGTTAAAAATCTTAGAGAAAACATTATGATGCTCATGCTTAGTCTTAAGATTGACATTTATGAAAATCGATCGACTCACAGCACCGGTCAGTCGAGATCATTTGCAATTCATATTATGGATGCGATCACTGTGAGGATTGTGAGGTAATGAGCTTTTTATTATTCATATTTTTCAATGGTTTCATAAGGAAATATCTCTATAAAATCCTTGAATATAAGTTAAATTATTACGCTTGGCAAATACAAATGAATAATTATATTACATGTCTATGGTAATTGCGAAAATGTCTTTCCAGTTTGTAAAATTCTCAAGATTTTTTACAACGTTTTTACGTAAAACAAAATTCGAAAGATAAAACAAAAAATATAAAAAAAAACTTAAACATTACATTGGATTCATTGTCACGTAAATATTTCATATTTTTCTTTCCAAACCCTTTTCATAAAATTGATATAGAAGGTTTTAGGGCCTGTGCACACTACGTTGCGTTGCGTTGCGTTGCTCAGCGTAGCGTTGCGTTGCTCAGCGTAGCGTATAGCGTGGAGTTGCGTTGCGTGCGTCGACGGTGCGCTTTTAAAGGTCTACAGGCTGCGTCTGACTCGCGTGCTTATCGCTACAAACGCGCGTCAACGGCGCGTTTATTTCATCACCACTGTTCTCAAAACGGTGAAGGAAAACATCGTGAGGAAATCGGCATGTCCTAGAGCCAAAAATTTGATGACGTGACTGCGGTGAATTACAGCTCACTCCCTCTCATAGACGTCTCATAGAGGGGTAAAATGAAATTTCGTTTTTTCCCCCTCGTCAGACTTTTACTAACAAAAACCACACCTATGTTCCTTCAGTTGCTTTTTGCGTTCTAGGTCCACGAGTATTTCTCTCATAGTCTTCCCCATGGCTGTAGCAGGCATCGGCCCTGTTGGCCTCCTGTTTCTTTGAGGCGCGCGTGAAACTCTGCGCGCCCTCGACGACCAGCGGGGCTATTGCGTAACTCTGCTGACAGTTCAAGTGATGATCACTTGTTAACAATGTGCATCATTGAACTGTCAAACAGCTAGTTTCGTATTGCCTATCTTCAGTGACCAACTGCAGTGACGTCATTAGCCACTGGTGCCTTTGATAGCCACCGTAACACGTTTTGACAGATGTTATTGTATCGATACTGTTAAAATTGCGATTGTGTAAGCTTTTGTAGCTGTATAATAGTTGATAAAATTTTAGAGTGGTCACAATAGGCACCGTAAATTTTTATAATTCACCACATTTCCACCGTAGTTTGTTAGTCACTTGTGTGATACGTAATACCAATTTTATGAAATTGTCAGTTGACAACTAAGTTCAGTGTGCAACGAATGCTAGTTGTCAACTGTTATTGAAAAAGTTAGCCAATAGCCCACCTGGGCTCGGTCCTTACAGGACGGCTGCAAAACCGCGCATACGGTGGCCGGAGATAGCTCTGCGATTCCCACCGCTCAGAACACGGGCAGGTTTTCGCCAGTAAAAGACTGATACTAACTCTCACTCCTCCGCGAGAGAAGTTCTTCGATGAATTCTCACCACCCCACCTCCCCTTCTAAAAGATGTAATTCGGTGACAGTCTAAACAGCTAGCAGACAACTTGACAATATAACAATGCAGTTCTCGCGTCTAATACTTTCTCCATGTTTACATAAATACATTTATTACTAACGTATGTTAGAAGCGTATCGCTTTTACAAGTTTATCTTGACTTTCTTATGATTACAAACTGTTTAGCGCTAGTGGCGGTAGCACTTTTTAGGGTTCCGTACCTCAAAAGGAAAAAATGGAGCCCTTATAGGATCACTTTGTTGTCCGTCTGGACTCTTGGGGGTCTTGACAGACAGACAGACAGACGTCCGTCTGTCTGTCTGTCTGTCAAGACCCTTTATCTCGGGACCGCGTAGAGGTATTGAGTTGAAATTAAAACCATATACTCAGGTCTGCGGTCCCTTAAAGCTGTAAAAAAATCAAACTTATAAGTTAACGAAAAAAAAAGATACGACCGTTTATGTCGCAAAAAAACGTGTATTTCGACACTTTCAAGGGAATCTAAATTCATAGAGTACTTCGTACGGGAATTGAGTTACGATGATTTTTCCGAATCGCAATTTTTTTTTTTTGTGAAGTAACTACAAATTTACTGTTTTCTGATTTATTCCTATACATGAGCTATAAGACCTTGCATTATGCCAAATTTCAGGATTCTGGGTCAACGGGGAGTAGGTACCCTGTTAATTTTGATTTCCTCAAAAGTGTCGAAATATAGTTTTTTTGCGACATAAAAGGCCGTATCTTTTTTTTTCGTTAACTCAGAGATTGATTTTTTTCACAGCTTCAAGGGACCGTAGACCTGAGTATATGGTTTTAATTTCAACTCGATACCTCTACGCGTTCACGAGATAAAGGGTTTTCACAGACAGACGGACAACAAAGTGATCCTATACAGGTTCCGTTTTTTTCTTTTTGAGGTACGAAATCCTAAAAAAGAATTTAATTATACATATAATATGTGGAAACGATATAGAAAAACGTACACGTTAAACGCGTATAGGATAAGAATTCAAGAAATACACTCAAAGATAGAGAAACTCATTCAATAAGTGTGTTATGTTTACCAAAGGTATCGTTCGAGGAGCGGCCGCCTTATTTCCTTATCAGTATTTACTTCAAACTGATAACTATGTGGAATACTTCACTTATGTTGGTAACGCGAAAATGAAAAGAGGAATTAAGTTTGAAGTATTACCAACATAATAATGTTGTAGTATTTACACGAATTATTTACCTACATTTAAAAATACTATAATTACAGTGAAATCAAAAAATAATAATAAAAACCCTAACTAACTAAAAACAAACTAAAATATGGCGTCAAAAAACTCCACATCGCTCTCAACTGGTAATGTGAGAAGTGTGTAAGACTGGCGCCACGCGCCATTGCTATGCTGAATGGCAATGCTTATCCTCTGTCCAAGGTAAAAGCCAGCCCTTGGGTCACGTGAAGTGTCAACAAGTCGTTTCGACAGATCTTTAGACCTATCAGCTGTCGAATGCACCCTCACATCAGATGCGTGGAGGAACACAAAATGACGAAATAGTATCGGAAAAAAAATTTTTCGGCTTGATAGCGACTCCAAAATTCAGGGTTGTTGGTATAGGAACTGGTAGTTTGAACTCTATGTAAACAGCTAAATAACGATCCTTTGTTGAAATGACTTTCGTAGGATTAAACAACTATAGTGGAATAAACTGAAAAACATCATTAGGTATGGTCAATATAAGTCTGTGGAGACCCCTGTAGTACAAGCCTTCAAATGCTGGTTACACATCAAATCATTGTAGTCTATTGATGCAAAAACTGCATTATCACGACACAATATCGGCAGGTCGTCCGTTCTACATTATTTATATTTGCTGACAAAGCGTCCATCGACCTCGCGAGCCGATAACGCAACTAATGCAAGCAGGGATGCAGCTAAAGTATCGATGGAAATTGCATCGACATTGTTTTTTTTTTTAATCTATCGTTTTTTTGAGTAAAAAAAGAAATAATAATAAAAAAAATGTAAAACGTATTCGTTTAAAATATTTGTTAAAAAAATTTTTTTTGGAAATTTAGAAGTTTAAAAAAAAAATACAATAGCCCCTCTATTGTATTTTTTTTTTAAACTTCTAAATTCCACTCTGGTCTTACGCGACTTTTTCGTGTTATTTCTTTTATTAATTTATATTCTATTCTAGTTAAATTATATTTATTTTGCAAAAAGGTTTTTAAAAACACTATTACACAAAAAAAATAATTGTCATTTAAACTAGATGAGGCCGGTGTTTCCTAGTTGACTACCCTGAGAAGAAACACCGAGTTAATATGATATTGATGATTTGGAAACTTACTAATAATAATATTAGTTACCTAATCCTATACACATATCACAACTCAGGTTATACAGATTTGTATGAAACTTTGCTTACTTATTGGGTCGACCATGACCTAGATTATTTTATCCCGGTAAGTATTATATTATGTTAGGATAATTTTTGATTTTCTTTCTACGGCGAAGCAGCAGGCATAGTCTAGTTTTATTATTGACTAAAATATCGAAAGAAATAGATTAATATATCGATACTTTTTCGACAAGCCCTATCGCAAGTTGTAAATGTAATAAAATGAAGTACGAGAGATCGGTAACTGTAAAATACCGTCTATTTGTATGATACGTATAAAAAATACCGATTTACTAGGAAAGTCAGGGGCACCCAACCTTTTTTTGAGTATGATATTATTATACAACTTTTCCCATTCCCAGTCGAGCGAGATCCCGTGTCAAACTTTTACTGAATAAAACCTGCTCACAAAAATTTCTCTTCCAGTTGCCTTTTGCGTTCCAGGGCCACGGTATTTTTTTATAACAATCCTGTACTGTAGCCCATTTTTTTTTTTTTAATTGATATAAACCAGCGCTTGACTGCGATCCCACCTGATGGTAAGCAGTGATGCAATCATTGATGGTGAGGCGCACTAGTTTATTAAGAGCCTATTCACTCTAGCCTTGAAGCCACCTAAATTATAGTTGGACGGGAAGATCGCAGCAGGCATTTTGATGATCAGGGACCAATTTGGTATTTTTTGTTGTTGTCACTGATACAGGGGGTAAACATGTTGGCTCGTTATGTGACCAGCAGTTAGATTCAACACGTCCGTCTTCATCAACGGCCCGTAAGCGACTGACTGTCATATGTCGCTGCTCGTGAACTCGAGACAAGTACATTGTATACAAACACTACAGTTGGTATTAGGAACCAGAAGTCCAGAAGAAAGTTTTACTACGTTAATCTAATATTAAAACTTACATCATAAGTTCAAAACTTGAAACACACAATAGGTAGGTATATTCTTCAAAATCAAGAACATTGCTAAAGCACAATATCTATGACTAATCCGGCTGATGATTTAAACAAACAAAATAATATTTGTTTTTTTTTTATTGACTGACATTTTGACAATTCAAAAGTGCCTGTTATTGGTATATTTGAAATAAAGTTTCTGATTTCACGCTTCGTCCCACAGAAGTGGAGCAGTAACTAAAGACGAAAGTGAGACCGCGAGAGACAAATATTTTGTAATATATATTCTGAAAATCAGTTTGCATTCAATGAACGTTATTGTTCAGGTTGAAAGTTTGAAATTTCAAACCATTCGGGGACCATATTCTAGCTCTTGCGGACCACAGTTTGGAAACCACTGGTCTAAGTAGAGTAGCTTAAAGTGGACCCCGGGTATTTTTGAATAAGGAAAATACGTACATTTTGATGTTGGTACCTAGATTTTTTGTTAGCGTCATCTAGGTAAATTAAGAAAGTATACTATGAACAATTCATTGAAAATCACTCGGTGGCCTACTTGTAAATCCAAAATCAATCACAGCATTTGATTTTTTTCTTACTTGAAAACTAAATACCTACTGTACGATTTTCCTATTAACAATCTAACCGCTCACGACGGATATAATAATATCCGACAAACACTCGTATTTGTTCCGCCAGGGTCGCACATCCACGACCAAATACTCCATCTCGTCAGCTCTTCTGTCACCTATGGGGATTGAAGAGCTAAACGAGATTGAGTTTCCCAGTCGTAATCTTAAACACACGACCCTGGCGAATAGGACACGAAAACTCTCGTCGACCGACGCAAGCAGTTAAACAGTTAAATTATAAGCATTATTATCAAAACTTAGGCAATGTAAGTTAACTATAACTTTAACGCCGGCTCCACACGTTGGCCCCAATATAGGCCCCAACGCTACTCGTCCAACGTGTGGATCTAGAAAATGGCATTGGTGCCAACTTTGGGGCGAGCGTTGGTAGTTGGCCGGCTCGTGTCGGTTTCATCAAAGGAATCTGCGCCAACGCTCGCGATCTGTCCACACGTTGGCGCTTTGCTCAGTTCTGTTGCAACACGCAGCGAGTGCGTACGTCGAGCGAGAATGGCTTCCTCATCCACAAAATCGCCACCGGCATGGACAAATGAAAAAGTCATAGAATTTATTGAACTTTATCAAGCACATCCATTATTATGGGACGCAACTCGAAAGGATCAAAAATAAAAAAATATTAGTTGATGCATGGCGCACCATTCAACAGAATATGGGAATGAATTTCTCAATTGAAGATTTAAAAAAAGCGAGAATCATTAATGAGCACAAATCGTCTTTACAGAAAGAAAATTAGTGACTACTCGATCTGGATCATCAACAAATGATATTTTTAAACCAAATTGGTTCGCTTATGAGCTCATGGATAGCTTTCTTGCTCCGATTTATGATAAATCAGATAGGTACAGTTACTATTAAGACAGAGGTAAGATAAACATTGATTAATTATTACTTTATTTATTTACATAGAAAATCACAAACTGTGACAAATTACAGCTTTTTATTTTTTCTCAGTAACAAATATAAATGTGCACTCAGTACTATAAAAGCGCTCAGAGCAGTTTTGATTTCTGTATCGGACATCTTCACATTGGCCCTGACGGGACAGAACTAGTTTATTAGCCAACGTGTGTACGCCTCACCGAATTTGCAGTCCAACGTTGGTACGAGCGTTGGGACCAACGTGTGGAGCCGGCCTAAAAACAACAACGAAAACAAAAATTGAATTTGAAAAAAGAAACAACACTTCTCGCGATAAAGCACGCACTATTAAAACTGTACGCTATTATCATACATAACAGGCGAGCCGTATCGCGTGGCCACTGACCATGCGACCGACAACGAACCGTAACCGCGCGTGCCCGTGCGATATCTAAATAAAAAAAAAATACAACACGATAATTTGAAAAGTACTTCGTGAATACGTTTACGGTTAATTCTCAAGACTTGCTTGCGTGTAGTAATTCGTACAGTGGCCTTAGGACCTTACTATAACCATAGCCGATAGCTACAACCTAGGGGTCTTGAAGTCAAGAGTGAATAGGTTACTTCTAGGTAAGCGTGCTCCAACGTCGACCACAGCATCGATTACCATCAAGTGAGATAGTGATCAAACGAGAGCCAAAAATAAAATAAAAATAAGTCATGCTTTTTTGGCTTGGATACTAAATCCTTTAAGCCGTGTCTTATATGAATAGTTAATTTGTTTACCATTAGAATATGGATATATCGTCAGTAGGTTACTTCTAGGCAAGCGTGCTCCATCATCGACCACATCATCGCTTACCTTCAGGTGAGACAATGGTTAAACGCGAGCCGATAAAGATAATTTCATTTGTCAAAACATGGGTATACATTCAGTTTTAGCATGCAGGATGTTACAAAATTAATGTTTTGTCCGTACATGTTTCACCCTTTAAGCGTACAAATTTATATAGTTTACAATCATTTATTACTAAAAATTACAAATAAAAAATAAATAAAATTTATGCATTAAATAATTAATTTAAAAAATATAAAATGTCAGAATAAAAAAAAAATCAAATAGTCATTAAAACGCATTAGCAAATGAATCAAACAATGTCAGATAAAATAAAAAATATAATATGTCAAATTGTCATTAATATGCACCTATAAATTAATAACAAAGGCCGAATAAAATAAAAATCTACTCTAATTTTACTATATAGGTACACTAATAATAATTATAATATATAATAAGGCAGGGGCCATAGTCTTGACATAGTTCCATGTTACCAGTCCACTTAAGACTCCAAAAACCATAGCCCTATTATCTTTGTTCTCCATATTTATGTCGTAACAGTTTTTCAATAACCGGGGGTTGTCCTTGGGTGCACTAGTATAGCGCGTACAGGGATAATCGTCGGTTGGTATCATGTTCCATTATAATTGTCTAAAGGGCCTCTGCGAGTTGGCTTTGGCTCCTCGTACGCCTCCCAAAGGTCCAGGACCTCAGGGTCCTGAGATAAATAAAATATATAATAAAGAGGTAAAGGTAATTTTTTGGTTTGTAGGAGCTAATGTCTGAAAGTATTAATTAATCCGACTGCTAAAACTTTTTCACCGTTAGAAAGCTGCTTTATTCCTGAGTGACATATGCTATATTTAATGTAGGTACGCGGGCAAAAGCTAGTCAATTATAAAAAAAACTGCACTTCCTGGTCCACCTCTGCTTACGATACATGTCATGGTTGTTAGCGTAATGTTACGTGACGTGCTGGTCAATGGCTCGCGACCTCACCGTTACAGTGGTTCACGGTCATGCGTTGTGAACAATGCTGGTAGGGCTACCGTATGTATTGTTAGGTTTCACCAGATTTTTGAGCATGAAATTTGAATGCTGATCAAAAAATCAGGCAATACACTATTAGACCATTTTCAAGATGGTGACAGCTGTCAGATTCATACAGTGTAGCTATCCTTTTCTCTCATCTTAAAGATGTATATTTTTTTCCTGCTGTCATCATACCCTGCTGCCTGCTGCTATGTAAAAAAGAGCTTAGTATAATAATAAAATAGAATCATATATGACAAATGAAAAAGAATATTATGCATATGGGACCAGTGATTTACAATAAAATACCTGATGATATTAAAAATTGTACACTACAAATATTTAAAAAGAAATTTAATAAATTGCTACTTGAAAAATGTTATTATACAATAGATAAATTTTTTAATGACAAATCTATATGATTATTTATAAACAATGATTTTCCTTATGATTTTATTATATTTTATTCAGATTTTGATTGCATAATTTCACTAATTTTTAAATTATTACTGACATTGTACTATTGACTAATTATTAACGTATTATTGACATTGTATGACTAATTATTAACTTATTTTTGACATTGTTTACCACTGAATAAGCATAATCAGCCTTTTAATGTTCCCACTGCTGGGACTCAGGCCTCCTCTCTAGGAAAGGGAATGGGCCGTAATCCACCACGCGGGCCCAGTGCGGATTGGTGAATGTCACATGTCTTCGAATTCTTGGTTCTAGGACATGCCGGTTTCCAGGAAACCGGCATGTCCAAGAACTAAAAATTCGAAACATGTGACGTCCCCTGCACCCGCGCTGGGCCTGCGTGCTGGATTACGGCTCATTCCCTCTCTTGAGTTGGCCTGAGTCCTGAGTCTCAGTTGTAGGAACGTTATAAAGCTGATTATACTAAGAAATTGATGACTCAGAAGTTCCATAGTCGCATGACGTTATTACAAACAGTCAACAGCGGAAATCAATGGTTATGTCAATGAACAAAGTATTAATGAGTACGGCGACGGTAGCGACATCTTTGTTTTGCGTTATGAACTGATGTTGAAGGGACGGATTGAATTGTTTATGTTTACGTTGGTTCGGTTCGTATCCTTTGTTAAATGCAGCAATTGTCAATATGACAATGAATTTATAAAAGTCTTCGAGTGAGTTTTTGGCGGCGTTTTTTCCGAGGTAAACTTTTAATCGTCTACGTCAGTTAAATCCGATAAACACTTTCGCGTTTTAAATTCCTCCAGGCTCGCACATCCACGACGGCACGACCAAATACTCCATCTCGTCAGATCTTCTGCCACCTTTTTGGGGATTGAAGAGCTAAACGAGATGGAGTACCCAGTCGCAAACACACGACCCTGGCTGATAGGACACGGAAGCACTCGTCGCACCAATCCGACGCAAGCGGTTAAAGGGTTAAGAGAGAGAGGACCTAAAACGCGGTCACTCTCGAACTGCATACAAATATGAAGCATTTAGGACCAACGCTGCGTTACGCGGTCGCCCGCGCGGTCCCATACAAAAGATCTACGTCGCGTGCGCACCCGTCACGGGGAGCCGCGCCCCACGCTCGTTTTGCTACGTAATAATCAGTGATCGGAGTACTTGTATCATAAATGCATACAGTAAGAATAACATGGATAAGCCATTTTTCCGGAAATTAATTCCGGTATTTCCGGATTCAATTAAATTGTTAATGTTGGTAGTGTTACTACTGAATTCAAAATTTAAAGGAAGGAAGGTATAATATTCTGATTGGTCGTTGGGTTGTGTCAAATCGTGACTGTGTACCGTTAAAAAAATATAATATTGCTCATTTTAATACAATTCCTACCTAAGTTCCGGTTTTTTTTTTAATAATCAACCAATTCCGGAGGAATGTCCATATTAATATATACGTTTCGGATCAATGACCCCAATTCAATCTACCTACTCCGATCCCTAGTAATAATACTTACATTAAAGTTCTCCATCGACACTACTACAATCATGCACAT
Source organism: Mythimna impura (assembly GCA_905147345.3). Lineage (NCBI taxonomy): Eukaryota > Metazoa > Arthropoda > Insecta > Lepidoptera > Noctuidae > Mythimna > Mythimna impura. The sequence continues at coordinate 2,650,690 of LR990365.1, read as the reverse complement.
CGTTAAAGTTTATCTAGCGACACTGCGCAGGTAATAATCCGGTTTCTGTGACGGGGACCGTCGCACACGAGACACGCGCGACGTCACGCGACAAGTGCCCGTCGCGGGCGCACGCTTAACGCAGCGTTGGCCCTTAAAGCGATTTACGAGAAATCTACAGATTTGATAATAAAATTAAAACACTAACGGTAAAACGTTGCTTGAAGAATAATCTGACAACAATCAGAATGATTGCATGTATTTTAGTCCGGTTTTTAATCGATAATAGTAATTTTACAGGCATCTTCGTGATTTTTAGGGTTCCTCAAAAGGAAAAAAACGGAACCCTTATAGGATTACTTTGTTGTCTGTCTGTCTGCCTGTCAAGACCCTTTATCTCAGAATTGAATATTATTTTAGTGAGAGTTGAAATTAAAACAGAATACTCAAGTCTGCGCTCCCTTGAAGCTGTGAAAAAAAATCAAACTACTAAGTTAACAAAAAAAAGTTACGGCCGTTTATGTCGCAAAAAAAAGTACATTTCAACACTCAAAGGAATAAAAATTCAAGAGTACTTCCCGTTGACCCAGAATCCTAAAATTTGGTATGAAGCAAGGTATTATAGTATAGATATAGGAATAAATCGGCAAACTGTAAATTTGTAGTTACGTCACAAAAAAAACTTTTTTTACAATTCGGAAAAATCTTCGTAATTCAATTCGGGAATCGAACAGTTTTCATAGGTAAGTCTGTGCGGAACCCTCAGTGCGCGAGTTCGACTCGCACTTGCCCTGTTTTTTCTATCGTACTAAATTAGCCGTACTATGTTTTGAACACACTATTTATCTAGGATTTATAGTGAAGAATGAGATATTTTTTCTGATTCTGTTTACTGCAGTGGATCATATAGGGTGACTGGCAATTAGTGTACGATACTTAAACACGTGATTGTGTTCATGATAACCAACAACTTTTACTATGGGAATAAACCTGAAATCGCGAAAAAAAATCAGCTGTTCAGTACATTTATGTTTGCCTAATTTACTAAACAGCTGATATTTTTTCGCGATTTCGGCTTTGCAATTTTTATTATGGGAGAATAAAAATTGTTTGTTATCATGAGCACAATCACGTGTTTAAGTATCGTACACTAATTGCCAGTCACCCTATATAGGCTTTGAACTGGCTGATCGGGTGAAGGCGCGCGCGCGAAACTAGTTAGTATAAAAAATAAAGTTTCTTTGGGAAAGTTGTTTGTAATCATGAGTACAATCACGTGTTTAAGTATCGGTCACTAATTACCAGTCACCCTATATACTTTTGCGCATTATAAAGCTCGCGAAAGCTCTTGTAGTCCTTTTAAGTTCAGTGGCTGTTTCAATTATTTGCATTCCTATACAACATAGTTTTAGTAATGCGAAACCCGAAACACGTGTCTAGTATTATTATGTAAAGAATCTGTGTTCAAAATTTCATAACTGTACGATAAAAAATCACGAAGTTATAAGCGTGTTATGTTACCTGGATGCCCGCACAAATGATCACCCGGGCGACTGAGGGATTGTTTTATTCACTCATCCAGCTCTGCGCTAGTGTCTAATGCCCGCTATGACCTGCCTTGACCTGTGTTGTACTTAGTGTCGGTGGTGTCCAGCTTGTGACTTGTGACATAAATATTTTCGGGAAAAAATATGACATGGTGTAAAATTTATTGGAATCGATTCAGTTACTGATTCTGAACAAACTATATTCAGTTTTCGCTTAAACTAAAAATAATGTTGTATAGGAGAGGATATTGTGTTGTTAAATTGGTGTAGTTTAATAATAACGTAATTAAAACTAACTTACAAAATAAAAATAAAAGCTATAAAGTACTAAAAAAGCAATCTAAAGTACGGCGACGAAAAACTCCTCCACATCGCTGTCGACTGGTAATGTACCCAAAAGACTGGCGGCATTGCCACGCTGAATGGCAATGCTTATCCTTTGTCCGAAGTAAAAGCCAGCCCTTGGGTCTCGCGAAGTGTCAACAAGGCGTTTTAAAAGTTCTTTAAATAATTTGTGAGCACTCGGACCCCACGATCCGAGAGTTTCAACCCCAAACGGCTCGAAAATATGACTACCAACAAGGTTATTATATTTCCGCCGCTTGAGGTTCTCTGCAGCCGCTGCGGCAGCACCGGCACAGCACGACGAGCTAGGAAGATGAGATGGCGCAAGAGTATCGACACAAGTAGCGTCCCACACTAAAGGCCTACCCATCTTCCATAGTAGTGTAGTTTTGAATCTCAATTGTCTACACGACTGGATCATAGAGAGAATCATTGAAACAGGCGCGATCTCGGTAAAATGGAGCTGAGAATTTTATTGTAGAGTTGACTACCTCAGCGAAGCTTGCCGAGAGGGTTAACTCGGTACATTAGCTGCCAAATACTGCAAAAACATTAGAATGCATGAATTGCGGTCTTCCCGTCCAACTATAATTTAGGTGTCTTCAAGGCTAGAGTGAATAGGCTCTTAATAAAATAGTGCGCCTCCCAACGATGATTGCATCACTGCTTACCATCAGGTGGGATCGCAATCAAGCACTGGATTATATCAATTAAAATAAAAACAATGAAATTACATTCGCATTCTAATAGAAAACTAGGTGACTATATTCTAGATCATAAACTGAATACCTAAATATATAAAAGGTACGGATTAACATAAATGTATTCTTCGAGTGCTGATACGTAAATTAACAGAAGCGTCAATTCACAAATCTATCAAAAACAATAAGTCCAAAAGTATCCAATTAGTATTAATTCAAAATAATTAACAAAACCATTTTACTACCTCAGGTTAAAGCACCATTAGAAAAAGAAATAAAAAGTGTAAAGTGTAGTTAATCTGTGGCGAACAGTGTTGCCAACCTAATGAGAACTTTGTGCTGAGTGTTGCCGCGTCACAAAAATGCAGCGGCAACTGAGTAACGTCAGTGTATATTCCTACCAGGATTATCAGCCATCCAGAAAATATGGTGAGTTTTAGAGTAAATTGTGAAATGGTGGTAGAAAAACTGAATCGCGTTTGTACCGTATCGTGCGACCAAATTAAATATCTGTTTTGTAATTTTAGTCCGGTTAGGGTTTTACAGATTCTTCAGATTACACATTTTTCGTTTTCTGAAAATCTATAGCCCACTAAAGAATTTCAGAATTTAAAATAAGCAACCCTCGAAAACACTTTTTTACTAAGAAAGTTTGTCAAAGCGACCGAAGCGAAATTCACCCGAGCCGCAGGCGAGGGTATTATGGAGCGGAGTGCTGCAGACCTACAGTGACTTTCCACATGTATCAAACGACAGTTTTCAATACACTTACGAAGATATAAATAAACGAGGGTTGACGCGTGACTCCTGGGGGTCGCTTAGCGCCCAGCCTGATACGATACATGTAATAAATTGTGGCGGGGGCCAGCACTTTTCCGTACTAATGCGAAAAACAGTAATAAGAGCGGGTTTTCTAGTAAGTGTATTGAAAAAAAATATTACATTTTTTTATAGTCTTCAAGCAGACGCAGCGTTAGCGCAGCCTCCCAGAAGGTGAACCGATGACCTTGGTAGGGTCGCGGGAATCCGATGGATGCGAGACGCACAGGACCGGTCATTGTGGCGACCCTTGGGGGAGGCCTATGTCCAACAGTGGACATCTTTCGGCTGAAATGATGATGATGAAACTTAACTACATGATAGCTACAACCTGGTGGTCTTTAAGTCAAGAGTGAATAGGTTACTTCTAGGCAAGCGTGCTCCATCGTCGACCACAACGAGACAGTGGTCAAACGCGAGCCTAACAAAAAATTACATGCCCCTATAGTCTTTAAGCTCCAGAATTTCTATAACTATAACAACCTTCTTCTCATTCACCAGGGCAACAGTATGAGCCAGGAGGCTACGCGGCGGTTGTGCAGCAACGAACGAACATGACCCAGCGAGAAGACGCCCTCAAGTTCGAGCAGGGCCGGATCAAGGCGCTGCAGGAGGAACGGCTCCACATCCAGAAGAAGACCTTTACAAAATGGATCAACTCGTTCTTGCAGAAGGTAGGGGAACTTATGTTTTTAGCTGAAAATGTACTGATTAGTTATGGATTGATCAGTTTTGGACTGATTAGTTTTGGACTGAGTTGTTTTGGTCTCAATAGTTTTAGTTTGATTACTTTTAGTCTGAGTAGTTTTGGACTGAGTAGTTTTGGTCTGATTAGTTTTAGTCTGATTAGTTTTGGACTGAGTAGTTTTGGTCTGATTAGTTTTAGTCTGATTAGTTTTGGACTGAGTAGTTTTGGTCTGATTAGTTTTGGTCGGATTAGTTTTGGTCTGACCAGTTTTGGTCTGAATAGTTTTGGACCTAGTCTGAGTTTGGTTGTATTGTATATGGGACTGGTGTCCGCTAATCCACGTCTAAAGCGACTTGGACTTTGTCAATCGATCCATCTTAGCTCTTAATCTCTGACCGAGGTAAAAGCCAGCACTTGGGTCACGCGAAGTGTCAACTAGCCGTTTGGATAATTCTTTAAAAAGCGCATGAGCACTTGGACCCCACGGCCCAAGAGTCTCAAGTTCTCAACCCTTTGGGGTTGAGAACTTGAGACTCTTGGGCGCAAAAATATTACTGCCGCTTGAGGTTCTCCGCAGCCGCAGCGGCAGCACCAGCACAGCACGACGAGCTAGGAAGATGGGATGGCGCAAGAGTGTCGACACGGGTATCGTCCAACACTAAAGGCCTACCCATCTTCCATGGAAATAAAGACATACCGTCCGGTCTCTTACCATCGTCGCGTGCCAGGCCATGAGGTTCCAAAACAGCCGCGACGCCCAAGGGCTAGCTTTTACCTCGGTCAGAGATTAAGCATTGCCATACAACGTGGCAATGCCGCCAGTCTTTTGGGCACACTTCCTGTCGACAGCGATGTGGGTGAGGGTTTGTATTCTTGAGCTAATTTTCTAACTTCACACGAGCGATGATGCTGACAGAAACTAGTGTGTAATAAACATAATAGATACTGCAAAGATTCAACGATGACATAATGTTCTATTTATAATGAATGTGTCAAAGATTCGTCATTTAAAACATGCATAACAAACATATAACGTAACATAATCTGCCTTATAATATAATAATGTTGTTGAACAGAAAAGCTACAGCAAACTCCATGGAACTCAGTTCTACTTCCATATTAACAGTGTGTAACTCAGTTTTTTTTTTAGGGTTCCGTACCTCAAAAGGAAAATACGGAAACCTTATAGGATCACTTTGTTGTCTGTCCGTCTGTCTGTCAAGACCCTTTATCTCGGGAACACGGGGAGGTATCGAGTTGAAATTAAATCCATATACTCAAATCTGCGGTTTCTTAAAGCTGTAAAAAAAACAGATTTCTAAGTTAACTGAAAAAAAAGATACGGCCATTTATGTCGCAAAAAACGTATATTTCGACACTCTCGAGGGAATCAAAATTCATAGGGTACTTTCCCGTAGACCCAGAATCCTGTAATTTGCCACAAAGCAAGGTCTTATGGCACAAATATGGGAATAAATCTAAAAACTGTAAATTTGTTGTTACGTTACAAAAAAAAAAAAAAATGCGATTCGGAAAAATCTTGAAGACTCCATTCCGGAATTGAACTGTTTACTTATGTAAGTTTGTACGTAACCCTCAGGGTGCGAGTCCGACTCGCACTTGCCCAGTTTTTTGTAAAAATCGAGTTCATTATCACATCATAATCAGCTTTTAAACTTTTCCACTGCTGGGACTCAGGCCTCCTCTCTAGGAGAGGGAATGGGCCGTAATCCAGCACGCGGGCCCAGTGCGGGTTGATGGATGTCACATGTCTTCGAAATGGTTCTAGGACATGCCGGTTTCCTCACGATGTTTTCCTTCACCGTTTTGAGAGCAGTGATGATGAAGTAAATTAAGTATACAAAGTAATGCGCCTAGGTTTGAACCCGCGACCTACTACTCGTAAGTCGGGGCCGTAACCACTGGGTCACTAGTCTACTGCTCTCATAACAAACTACAATGCGTTCCAAATAAGAATAGGATCGATTGCCATGTTGTGACGTCACTTCATACTGTCAAATCGAAGAAATTGTTTTGCTCACACTACCCAATAGTGTGAGCAAAACAATAATTTTTTAAAATTTAATTCATTTACGAATCGTGAACGAAAAAAGTTTGATCAGAATCCAGTTCTTCAATTTTGCTCATCTCTGCGTCACTGTGTGAAGTGTCTGAGTAGTGGCAAATGGAAGAAGAAGGCGAATTGTTCGTAACAATGAAAATAAGAAAAAAAATAGTTTTTTTTTTACTAATTATGACTTAAAACAATATATATATTTAGTTAATTTATATTAAACAATAACCATTTTACTTCACCTAGATTTAACTAAGACTTAGTAATAATTGCTTGGGATCATTTTCTATTTTCACGCGGGCAAAACAGCTAGCAGCAATATAATGTCGAAAAGGCCACAGACATTGCCTAGTTTTACAAATAATTATAGCAATTACTAGAAATCTAATTAGGATCAAGTTGACGGGTTCTTTGTGTCTATAAGTCATTGAGATTGAGATAATTCTGAAGTAATAGATAATAATATAATTGATCAATAATGATGATGTCATCCGATGTTCTAATACATAAAGTATTTACTGACACAAATAATAAGACGCGCCAACTGTACGGCTGGCGCAGTATAATACATATCGTACAATGCGTTACAAATAAGAATAGGATCGATTGCCATGTTGTGACGTCACGTCATACTGTCAAATCGCAAGAAATATTATGGTGAGCAAAACAAGAATTTTTTTAAATTTAATTTATTTACGAACTGTGAACGAAAAAAGTTTAATCAGAATCCAGTTCTTCAATTTTGCTCATCTCTAAGTTCTTCAAATTTGCCCAATTTCTTGCGATTTGACAGTATGACGTGACGTCACAACATGGCAATCGATCCTAAACTTATTTGGAACGCATTGTACCCTTATTGCAAAAACTAACTAAATGCACCAACATTTTTGTATTATATTATTGTCAATCTTTGTAGGTTATTTACTTTTGCCGAAGCTATCTTTGTAAATAAGTGTCGTAGTTAATAACCGGTTTTACCTGTAGATTCATCTTGATGAGACGAATGGATGAATGGATTTAACTTTAATTTTGGTAAAAATTGCAGATAGTTGGTTTTTGCAATATTTTCAATACACTTACTCGAAAACTCGCTTATCCCTACCGCTTTTAGGCACGCTATTTATTGTTTTTCGCACTAGTACAGAAAAGAGCGCGAGCTTGCACCGCCACTATTGATTGTATTTATCGTATCAAGCTGGGAGTCAACTCCTATTTGTTTATATATCTTCGTTAGAGTATTGAAAAATGACGTTTGATACATGTGGAAAGCACTCGGCTCCATAACACCTCGCCTGCGGTTCGAACGAATTACGTCTCGGGCGCAAATCGCAATGACAAACTTTCTCCACTTGTATCAAAATTCCGTTCATTTTGATCGTTACGTGCGCATGAGTCGTAACAATCACTGACAATAAATCATTTAATTAGTCAATTATTATGAATACCCGAGTCGTCGTCGGCGCGTAGTGTTCCACGCGCGCCTTAATGAGATGTCAGCAAAACAGTAGGGGCCCAGCAGGGCCGAAACCTACTGGGGCTAGGGGTAGTACGAAAAGGGATACTGGATTGCATGGCAAAGAAGGAACATAGGTGTAGATTTATTTATTTATTAAAACTTCATGCAACACAAAAGTACAAAGGCGGACTTATGTCTTAGGCATTCTCTACCAGTCAACCTAGGGTGGTGAAGAGAAAATGTGGCAGGTGCATAAAAATACAAAAGACTATAAAATAAGAGTTCAAAAGTATATATATATACTTTTGAACTCTTATTTTATAGTCTTTTGTCATTTAAAAAAATATATATGTATGTTTATTTTGTATATATATATATAATACAAAATAAACATACATATATATTTTTTATATTTATATAAGTAAAGTAAAAGAAAGGGGTTATTGAGACGACTTAACTATTTTTTTTATTTTATTTTTTTTAGATTTTAGTCAGTAAAAGTCTGACATGCCCTCTCGCTCCGCCCAAGAACGTGAGAAGTGTATAGAATATTCCCCATCTCAAAAAAAAAAAACGTGCACGTGAGTCGTCACACAATAAATCATAGACAATAAATAATGTCATGAGTCAAATATTATGAATAACTATGTGACATCATCCGAGGTTGACGTGTCGAAGGTTGAAAGCTAATTATCTATTATTGTTTATCTTAATTGACGCTTGGACAATTGATTTATTTGATAACTCGCTTGTCCCCGCGGCTTCGTCCGCGTAACAGTCGAAAATTATCTCTTAGGAACATACTCTCGGGATAAAAAGTATTTTATGTGATGAATGTAGACACTCCCAAAACCTTCTTAAGCATAATCAGCCTTTTAATGTTCCCACTGCTGGGACTCAGGCCTCCTCTCTCTAGGAGAGGGAATGGGCTGTAATCTACCACGCGGGCCCAGTGCAGATTGGTGAATGTCACATGTCTTCGAATTTTTTTGGTTCTAGGACATGCCGGTTTCATCACGATGTTTTCCTTCACCGTTTTGAGAGCTGTGGTGATGAAATAAATTACACAAAGTAATGCGCCTGGCTGGGTTTGAACCTGCGACCTACAACTCGTAAATCGGGGCTGTTACCACTCGGCCATCACTGCCCTAAAACCTTCTTATCCTTGGTCAATTTCAGTGGCTTAACTATATCATCTGAGGCCCATGGCAAATTCATTGGATGGGGCCCCAGAAAAATTATCACCTTTGAATAAATTTTGTAAAATAGGTTGGGTTACTTCTCAGTCTGGGACCGGGGCCCCATCGGACCGGAGACCCGTGACATTTTACCAGCTTTGCCACCCAATAGTTCCGCCACTGGTCAATTTACTACTGTCACGAAGGCGAAGTCCTCGGGAGCAGCTAGTAACTCCCTACAGATTTGGTTATGTATATTTTCTCAAAAAATCTTATTTCCCCTGTTCCAGGCGCGAATGGAAGTCGACGACCTGTTCGTGGACCTCGCAGACGGAAGGCGCCTCCTCAAACTGCTGGAGATCATCAGCGGAGAGCGCCTGCCCCGAGCCAACAACGGCCGCATGAGGGTGCACAAGATCGAGAATGTTAATAAGAGCTTGAGTTTCTTGCATACTAAGGTGAGTTGATTATTTTTTATTTATTTTTAGGGTTCCGTTACCCAAAGGATAAAACGGGACCCTATTACTGTCGGTCTGTCCGTCCGTCACCAGATTGAATATCGTGCGAGGACTCGCACGCGAAGGATTCCGTACCGCTCGTAGCAAAAAACGGCAAAACAATCACATTTGTTGTATGGGAGCCCCCTTAAATATTTATTTTATTCTATTTTTTAGTATTTATTGTTATAACGGCAACAGAAATACATTATCTGTGAAAATTTCAACTGTCTAACTATCACGGTTCATGAAAAACAGCTTGGTGACAGACGGACAGAAAGACGGACAGCGAAGTCTTAGTAATAGGTTACCGTTTTATCCCTTGGGCACGGAACCCTAAAAAGCAATGATTTGATTCCTCTTTTAATGACCCATTTACACGTAGACCCAGCCTCGGCCAATCGACATACTTAACAATTGTGTAAACGGGGAAACCCCGTTGAAACAAAGGCGATTGGCCGAGGCTGGGCCCGCATGTAAATGAGGCATAACAGCTTGTTTCAAAGTAACAATATTCACCTTCCATAAAAAACAATACAAGTAGCGATACATCGACGACATTGTTACCTTGTTTATCTGTCCATAGATAAGATAGAAACATATGATATTTCCAGCGATAACTTACGTAATACCTTGTCCTTTTAGCTTCTAATTTTAATTTTAAACAACATTAGACGTAAACAATAACTAGTTTTTTCTGGAAAAGTAATTTTAAATTCAAAGAACACGCAAATGAGAAGCCTACTTCTCAACCAATGCGTTAACCGTGCTGTTAAAATTATAGACACTGATCAAAGGAGGAGAGTTGATAAGAGGCATATAATAATAATAATAAATAATAATATTCCACAACGCACACAACACTGTCTAGTCCCAAGCTAAGCAGAGCTTGCGTTATGAGTACTAGACAACTGATAAACGTACTTATATATTTCTAAATACATACATATTGTAGATAAATTACACTCAGGTACAGGCATTTTTTATTCAGTGACATTTAAGTATAATATGAGTACTTCAGTTAAGCAATTATTTGCCCAAACAGAATAGAATAGATCTTTATTTGCATAGAAAGTAGGTACAGGTTACAGGTCTTTGTCAAGTTTGATGATCCATACTAACTACCTTAACTAAGGCATGCAAAATACTGTTTATGTAATGTTTGTTAATATGCTTAGGACTAAAACACAAACCCAAAACAGACACAGTCAAGTTTATATAATACAGTTATCAAATCAATATAAGTTTAAAAAGTCAAAATGAAATAAATTAATGATGAGTCAACAATACAAAAAAAATATAACAAAATGTCAGATTAATTTAAATTCACAGACACACAGAACAGAATGAGTTACCTTTATTTTTTTGTAAATTTCGTTTTTTCAATTTATGTTATTATTTCTGAATATTCATTTTGGTTCACTGTGCGAGTGTGCGCGTCTATGCTATATGGAAAAATAAACTCTGGCGTACCGTCGTCGTGTGCACTGCGATAGTAAACGTATACATTTTTCCGTATTGACGCTAAGTGACCAGCCCGATACGATAAATAAAAGAAATTGTGGCTGGGGTGAGCACGCGCATTTTTCCGCACTAGTGCGGAAAACAGATAATTGCGTACAGCTACGAGCGGTAGGGATAAGAGCGGAGTTTCAAGTATGTATATTGAAAACAAAATAACTGTAGTTATATAACTGCAGTTTTATACCTTATCGGGAACTTCTGGCAAGCTATACAAAGTAAATATCACGACTATGTAATATAATAATAATATAATATAATATTCCACAACTATCACACAACGCCGTCTAGTCTCAAGCTAAGCAGAGCTTGTGTTATGAGTACTAGACAACTGATAAACATACATATATATTTCTAAATACATACATATTATACATAAATTACACCCAGACACAGAAAAAATGATCGTGCTCATCACACAAACATTTGTCCTAGGTGGGAATCGAACCCACGACCTCCGGCATTGCAGTCAGGTTCACTAACCACTAGACCAACAGGCCAGTCATGTACCTAATTATCTCTTTCTTTTTACAATAGTTGTACTAATATAAAGTAAATATTACGTCTATGTACCTTATTATCTCTTTGTACAACTATTGTATAATCGTCGAAGCCCGCGGCAAATGCGGCACTTGTAAGACTTCCTAACATACTCGTACATGCTCGCTCATGTTATGTCAATGCATTACAATAATTATCTATTTACACCTGCTCGATAATGCCCTTTTATATGTCATACAACCATCACGTCATTCTGTCCCTAGGAAGATAATGTAGTATGGGCGATCCCTAGGGAATAATGTGATTTGAATTTGGATCGTCAAAACTATGAAAAAAAAACCCGCTCTTATCCCACCGCTTTTAGGCACGCAATAGACTGTTTTCCGCACTAGTGTAGAAAAGTGCGCGTGCTCTCCCCGCCACAATGTTATTACATTTATCGTATCAGGCTGGGCGCGCGTCGACCCCCACGAGGTGCGCGTCAAACCCCGTTTATTCATAAGTGTATTGAAAACCGTCGTTTAATACACGTACAAAGTTACTGTCCTCGGCTCGGCTCGGCTCGGCTCGGCTCGGCTCGGCTCGGCTCGGCTCGGCTCGGCTCGGCTCGGCTCGGCTCGGCTCGGCTCGGCTCGGCTCGGCTCGGCTCGGCTGTCCATAACACGCTCGCCTACGGCTCGTGCGAATTCCGCCTCGGTCACAATGACAAACTTTCTGCACTTGAATCAAAATGTACCATTCACTGGGTTTTCGAAGTACTTTATCCTGTATCCAGCGATCACTAGGCATCTTAGAAATAGATGAGCTAGGTAGTCTATCCTCCATCACTCTGCAGAGTGGGCTGTCTGTAACTCCTATGACAGAGAGGTGCTTATTAAAGGATCTGTGGCAAAAAATAGGTACTATTAAAGATAAACAAACATTAAATTACTATTTGAAGAAATGAAAAGTACAAACGTCACAAAAAAGGCGCGCAATTCTCTATTCAACTGTCAAAGATGCTAGTGCGGGGGCGATAATACGCGACGACAGTAGGGAAGCGCTCATGCATCGACTTTTTAGTCTAACAATACTAAAAAAACTTTTTTTACAGGTTCGTCTGGAATCAATAGGTGCTGAAGACATAGTGGACGGCAACCCTCGCCTGATCCTGGGTCTCATCTGGACCATTATCTTACGGTTCCAGATTCAAGAGATCGAAATTGATGTTGTGAGTATTTATTTTATATATTATGCTATGCTGGCATTTTGATAGAAGAAAAAAAATAAAGAACTCGATTGCAGAGCTACCCACCAACTTAAATATACACACAAAATTACATTCAAATCAGTCAAGCCGTTTAGGAGGACTTAGGTGACAAACACGTGTACAGAGAGGAATTATATATACACCACTAATTTTTAATTAGTACAAATACTTAAAGGACTTATTAGAAAAGGTCTTGTTATTATTTAAGTAAAGTCTCAATAAATAATATTCATAAACAGCAAAGTTATTAGCGTTTGTTTATATCCCAAAATGTCACTCAATTTATGGAAATGTTGTACAGGCTGTTGATTATAATGAATTAATAAATGACGATCAAAATGGAAAAACACTCCGCGTAGTATTTTCTATACTTAATCTATTTAGGTAATTAACTAAATGTAAACAACTTTGACATGTCTTTTATCTGAAAGTTGTCTAAAAACTTTATCTAAAAATGTTTACAATTTGTTATTTACCTATACCGATGTTTGGTAACTAACTAAATTTAAATAATCTTTGTATGAATTTTATACGATTTAAAAAAAAAAGACATCAAGATTGTTTACGTTTAGTTAACTACCTAAACAATGGAGTATAGTAGCAATCGTTATGAATGATTGATTCAATTATGAATTTACCAAACATATTTTCGTGGACAATTTTGAGATTTCGTTTTTTTTTTACTTTTGACTACAAAAATATGATCAGTAACGGGTACGAATAGAGCCCCATTTTTTTTTGTACTAATATTAAAATAGGGGTGTATAAAGATGATAGCAGAGTAATATGTACAAATACCTAATTGGGGTGTAGGTACATTAATCTAGTGGCATGTTGTATGTCAACATGTTATGTATAATAAACTTCAGTGAGCGAGAGCAGTGGTGGCCACGACTTACTAGTAGTAAGTCCCGGATTCAAACCCAGCCAGGCGCGTTACTTTGAGTAATTTATTTCATCACCATTGCTCTCAAAACGGTGAAGGAAAATATCGTGAGGAAACCGGCATGCCCTAGAACCAAAAAATACGAAGACATGTGACATCCACCAACCCGCACTGGGCCGAGTGGTGGATTACGGCCCATTACCTCTCCTAAAGAGAGAGAGGCCTGAGTCCCAGCAGTGGGAACATTATAAGGTTGATTATGTTTATTATTTATAAACTTCAATTGAGAAACTCTCATCTTCTTCCCCAGGATGAAGAAAATGTATCATCAGAGAAGAAGTCTGCTAAGGATGCCTTGCTGCTGTGGTGTCAAAGGAAGACATCAGGTTATCATGGAGTCCATATACACAATTTCACCGATTCATGGCGGTCTGGGCTCGGGTTCAACGCGCTTATTCACGCGCATAGGTAAGTGTATACTTCGGCAAGACATTTTGGAGTTATTCATAAATTATGTAACATAAATTTCATTATTTCTTGTCCCCGCCCTTGTCCTTGGCTAGGTGGTAAAGCTAGATCTTGTAGATATTGCAAACAAGCGTCTATTAGCAACTTTACCCGCGTGAAAGAATGAAAAGGTTTCTATATTAACTCCCTCGCTGTGCTCGGGAGTTAATTATATAATACCCTCACTGGCGTTCGGGATTAAAACTTAGCAACCTTCGTTTCGTTCGGAATTCAACATGCTGCCCACGACTTAAAGACACTGCTTTATCCCCTAGTCACATAATCTATTTTTGACTTCTTAAATAACCACTTCCTCACCTTCCAGACCGGACCTGTTCCGCTGGTCAGAGCTGCCGACTACTGAGCACGTGGAGACTCTCAACCATGCCTTTGACGTGGCGCACAAACACCTCGGGATACCGCGCCTGCTTGATGCTGAAGGTAAGAATTTTATTAACAATTTTAAGTGGACTCGGCGATCATTGTACCGATAGTCGTGTCAGCCAACGGCTGAATAGCCACGAGCCTCGACCAACACCTGAGGAGGCTCGTGTTAGGCGACTGGATCAAAAGCTTGATTCAGAAAGCGGTACTTCTGGACACGGCTCGTATGTATTGCCGGTAGCTTGGATCCTGTTCTCGATACCAGTGGGATACTGTTTTTTATTTATTGAAATATTTAAAAATATAATTTATGCATGTACATTTTAAGTAAATAAAGAGATAATTTTACAATATTCTACAATTATCACGCCGTCTAGTCCCAAACTAAGCAGAGCTTGTGCTATGAGTACTAGACAACTGATAAACATACTTATATATTTATAAATACATACATATGATAGATAAATTACACCCAGACACAGAACAAATGATCATGCTCATCACACAAACATTTGTCTTGGGTGGGAATCGAACCCACGACCTCCGACATAGCAGACCAACAGGCCAGTCTAAAATTATCCTTTAAAGATATTTCCAAATTGCTTGTCCACTAATATGCTGTTTCCTCACACAGATGTGGACACCAGCCGTCCCGACGAGAAGTCGGTGATGACATACGTTGCGTCCTACTACCACACCTTCGCACGGATGAAGAACGAACAAAAGAGTGGGAAAAGGATTGCTAATGTAAGTATATTTAAGTCAAGAGTGAACAGGTTACTTCTAGGCAAGCATGCTCCATCGGCGACCACATCATCGCTTATCATCAGGTGAGATAGTGGTCAAGAGTGAGCTTATCTATAATAATAAAACTTATACTTTTTCAAACACTTGATTGAATCATTTAAGATTGATCTCTGGCAATAATAAAGTTTCAAGGTTTCCCTCTCCTAGAGAGGAGGCCTGAGTCCCAACAGTGGGAACATTATAAGGCCGACTATGCTAATAATAAGGTATTACACTCATTTTTGAAAAGTGTCTCAATTAGATTCCATACTGCTAATAAACCACAAAAAAAAACACAAAATTTTTATTCAGTCGCTAAGTACCCTAAAAATGCATTTAAAATTTACATTTTCCAATTTCGCGCGTAATTTGACGAAAATGTAGAAAGCAGTGGACGCCATATTTACTCTGTGGTCGTGACGTCAGCTGGCTGTGTAAACAAATGCGCTCAATATAGCCGCTCAGTTGACAGTTGACAGCTGTCACTTTAGTTTACACAGCCGAATGACGTAATAACATGGTGGCTACTATTTCATGGCGATAAAGAACAGATAATAAAAACTGAAAACTTTGAATTGAATTTTAAAATTTATTTTGTTATTTTATGAACTAAAACTAACACTTACCGACTGGATTTAACCTAAGCTGTCTTAATAATATATTTTTAGTTTTTTTCTCATATAGAGTAAAATACCCTATTATGCAATCTTGGTACCTGAGACTTAGGCCTCCAACCTTTTGAATATAGAAAAGAAATTATAGCGTCACTAATCAAATAAGATGGGATCCAGTATATCGACAATCACACTACATCACTTTGTAATACCTTACATAATCACAGTAGATATTACAATCACTGCACATCCTGACTATCACATAACCATTCTACAATCACGAAATCGGGCATATCTTCTTAAAGCATTAGTTTCTGCCAATTATCCCACGAAAACATACTCTCAGGGTAAAAAGTATCCTGGATCTATTACATGACATGGTCTATTCGTGTGCTCATTTACTGAATTTCATTCAAATCTGTGCAGTCTTTTGATAGTGTAAGAGTAACAAATACACACACAGATATACATACAAACTTTTGTCTTTATAATATTAGTGTGATTTCTTTCTCATCTTAGATCAGTATTAATAATTTCTCTTTTCCCCAGATTATCGGCCAAATGATGGATTGCGACGACCGCAAGGGAGAATACAGCAAGCTGTTCAGCGTCCTCCTTGAGTGGATTCTGCTGAAGATCCAAGAGCTGAACGGCAGAGAGTTCCCCAACGCTTTAGATGGCATTCAGCGGTTACTGCTTGCCTTCAAGCAGTATAGAACTGTGGAGAAACCGCCCAAGTAAGTTAAAGTACTTGAGATGTATTGTGATTGTTGGATGTATTGAGATTGTTGGACGTATTGTTATTGTTGGGTGTATTGTGATTGTAAGATTTAGCGTTTTAGCTTCTGATGTAGTGTGATTATAGAATGAAATTTGATAGTCACTAATACATTATTTTAAGGTGGCTAAAAAAACGTAATTTCAACCCTTTATTAAAATGATCGAAACCGGTCTGTACTTCCATATTCAATTTACTTTTGTTTATTGATCGAATCGTATTTGTGTGGTTTTTCGAAAACCGCAATTTCGTTTTTGGATGACGTTAAAATGAAAATAAAATCATTTCATTATTAACGACTTACCTAGACGTCAAATTGAATACAAGCTAACATCATATCTTCACCCCTCTCTAGATACAAGGAGCGTTCAGAGATCGAAGCCCTGTACTTCGACATTAATACCATGCAGAAGAGCCTCACTGGAGAAGCTTGGGCCCCCCTGGAAGGGCAGCTGCCTCAGGACTTGGAGAGAGCGTGGCAGCAGCTGGAACAGGTAACATATTTGGTGATGGGCGCCGGTAGTACTAGAAACTATCAATAATTTCGTTTATTCCAAAAATATTTATTACAATGAAGTATATATAAGGACCGTAGAGGTTTTCTCTACGGTCCGGACCAAGCGTTTTGCCTCGTCGTTTATACCGCGTACTTCGAGGGACTGGAATAATTTGCCTGCTGCGGTTTTCCCGTCCGATTATAATTTGGGTCTCTTCAAGGCTAGAGTGAATAGGCTCTCAATAAATTAGTGCGCCTCACCATCAACGATTGCATTACCACTTACCATCAGGTGGGATCGCAGTCAAGCACTAGTTTATATCAATTAAAAAAAAAATATTATATATTTATGTATACTTTATTGTACACCAAGATAATAAATGACAAAATTGGAGCCTTAAATTTAAAAACATACAATTGGCGACCTTATCGCATTACGCGATCTCGTCCAGGCAACCTAAAATGGACAGAGAGGGTTACCCTTGGTGCATTACCAAACAAGCTAAACAATTGGTGAAAAAAGAAAGTACTACATACTGTAACACATAAATACATGCATACTAAATACATTGCCAACATTACATACATGCATCACATCATCATTTACATTGCTCGCAGAACAGATGGCCGTTGGGGCCGAAAGGTTCTGGAATGGCGACCACGTACCGGAAGACGTAGCGTTGGAAGGCCTCCTACAAGGTGGACTGATGACTTGGTAACGGTTGCGGGAGTCCGATGGATGCGAGACGCACGGGACCGTTCATTGTGGCGACACTTGGGGGAGGCCTATGTCCAGCAGTGGACGTCTTTCGGCTGAAATGATGATGATGATGATGATGATGATGAAATACATATATAGGCAAGAAAACCATAAATATGAATGAATATGTTTTATTTTTCTTCCCAGGCGGAGCATGCTCGTGAGATTGCGCTGAGAACCGAGCTGCTCAGACAACAGAGATTAGAACAGCTCAACTACAAGTTTAACACTAAAGTAAGTATCATAATTTATATATTCACTAACTTCTGAAAGTGGCTTCTCCCGCGAGAACTTAGAAATTATACCAATGCCTCGTAAAGTTTGGGCACGCCATAATTATGGCGATAAGTCCCCTCTTTGAGGAGTGGCTGGAAAGACCTCACGGCGTCCTTACCTACCGCATGACGCAGGTCCTCACCGGACATGGTAAGTTCGGGAGGTTCCTGCACCGGATTCGTGCAGAAGAGACGCCCGGGTGCCAACATTGTGTGGCCCAGCAGGGTCGAAGCCTACTGGGGCCATGGGTGATGCGAAAGAGATCCCCGGGGCCCTGGGAAAAAAAATGGCAAAGAAGGAACAGGAGTGGGTTTTTAGTCAGTAAAAGTCTGACACTATCTCACGCTCCGCCCAAGAGCGGGGGATGACATTAGATGATTTTCCCACCCGAAAAAAAAAATGCCTCGTAAAGTTAAAGTTAATTATAAAAAATTAAATCAAGATTATTATTGCTTATGAAATCTAGAGTCTGTTACTGTAATCTTAAACTGATTATAATGCAAAAACATCGGTTAAAAGTGTTTCACGAATTACTTATATAATATTATCAAATTCGGCTTTTCCGGAAATAGTGCATTTTTTGCCTTACGACCTTGATTGTGTGATTGTGTGAACAGTGATATGAAAGAAAAGGAAGTTAGTGATAGCATGACGGTTGACAGGATAGAATGGAAGAAAAAACATGTTGTGCCGACCACAAATAAGATGGGACAAGGGCAGGAAGATGATGATGACCTTAAATGTAGCAGGTATTGAATATACCAAGGATTCTACTGGTGAAAACCCAGTTTAGCCCGTACCTTTAGATAATATCTATATAAAGAGGTTCATAGAAGCAGGTGTGCACAATATTTATTTTTCGAGATAAATTCAAACCATTTTAATAAATAATGGTTTCAATATAAAATTTCAACATTACCTACTTAGATAAAGGACAATGCCGGATTTAGTATGGGAAGTGGCGTCTTTTTTTTTTCGGGCGGCCATCGATTAAACCTTTTTTTTAAATTACAGAATAATGTAATAAACCAAACTTACTATGGCATGTATACCTCTAAACTAAGTCCGAACTGAGTTACAAGAGATAGAAGTTGGCTGATTTTATTTATTAGATTTATAGGATATTTTGTCTTTTAAGCGCAAGGTATGTGAGAAATTGCAACATTGCATTGCATTTTACTATTACTTATTTTTCTTCAAAAAAGAAATAGTACCAAACTCGTTTCACACAGGATTGTGAAGTTGGCGAGGACGCCCTTAGGCCACCACCGTCGTCCGCGTCGCCTGCTGACTTCGAAACCGAGGCCTAACAGGTTAATAATAATAGGTTAAAACACAATAACAAAGAAACTATTTTTTAGCAACTTCTCACTTAGCTTGTGTTTATAAAACAAAAATGGCCTACGTATAAAGCTAATAAATACTAGCCAACTTCAAGCTCCCGTAACTCAGTTCGGACTGAGTTTAGAGATATACCTGCCATAGTAAGTTTGGTTTATTATACTATTTTGTATTTAAAAAACAAGGTTTGGTTGAAGGCCGCTCGAAAAAAAAAGACGCCATTTTCCGACATTGGCTTTTGATTATTGTAAGGTAAGTTATAAAATTTTTTTTTTTTTAAATAAACGTAACTTATTATATTTCAAACTGTTTGTGAAAATAATAAATAAATAAGGTCGACTGGTAGAAAATGCCTAAGGCATTAAGTCCGCCTTTGTACAGTATTTATTACTAGTGCATTAAGTTTTAATAAATAAATAAATAAAATAATTTGTGAAAACTTGTAATTGGCCTTCTTTCCATATTTTTCAACTATCTGTATCCTAGCTGCAAGTTTTCCGAAAATAATAAAATAAAATAAACATTTTTTTTTTAAATGGCGTATTAAAAAGATTCCTTCTTTACAAAACATATGAATTGTACACAATACAAGGCAACAAGATTTTTTATTTTATTTTTATTTATTTATTTATTATTAGACATACATACAGCTATCATTACAGACCATTCCAATGCGATAGTGTAGTCAAAAATATAAATTACAATAATGATTTCATACAATTCAAATTCATAACATTTAAAAAAAAATAAAAAATAACAGTCAATATAATAAAAATTAAAAATTAATATAACATACAATTAAAATAAAATATAAGGCAATTAATTATCAGAATACAATTATTTCATTCAATTACTTAATTATTTATCATTATTATTATAACATAAAAAAACATACATTCAACCGAACATTATAACCTCCTCCTTTTTGAAGTCGGTTAAAAACATGTAATGCTTTTAACTTTTGCGAACTCGCTCAGTGAACAGAATATTTCAATTCTATCAGCCACCAGAAGATAATTATTTAACAATCATACAAATAAAAATAAATAATATTATATAGTATAATGAAAAACCTTCCAGGTACTGACAACCCCTGCTTCTTTTAGGTTTTTAACATGGCCACTAGTAGTATAAGTAAGAACTAAATTATTAATTTAATTAAAAGCCTCATAAATTCAGAAGATGGATAATTCAAATGAATTTATTTAATTATAACAGTTGGCATTTATGTTGATTATAATAAATCCAGCATCAATCTTAACTGTAATAAAGCACAATATACATATATTGTACTTTTATCTACCCTAAAACAACCTTTTTTAACTTCTGTCTAACGCTATCGCGAATAGAGTATACTGTTTTTGAAACTGATACTAATCCTCTTTTCTTTCCACAGTCCGTCCTACGTAAAGGCTACCTGAAGGAGATGATCCAGGTGCTATCAGACCCGCGCTACGGCTCCAACCTGGCACAAGTGGACGCCACCGTCAAGAAACATGAAGCTATTTCTGCTGATATACTGGCCAGGTAAAGCATCATATAGGATCACTACCGTAAAACGGGGTTAATAGAAACGCAGGTGTGAATAGAAACAAAACTTTAATGGGGTTTGTCACGTTATTTAAAATTTTGTTTGCAGTATTTGAGTACTCAAAATTATAGAAATGGTATATTAAAACACATTACTTTATTGAAACTAAAAATATGATAATATATCAAAGTAAAAATCTTTATCAAAGTTTTGTTTCCATTCACACCTGCGTTTCTTTTCACCCCGTTTGACTGTATGTTGTCCGTATGTCAAGAGCCTTTTTCTAAGGAACGCGTGGAGGTATTAAGCTGGAATTAATAAAATATTCAGAGGCTCTAACTACTACGCGATCCATTTCACGATCTAAACTGAATTGTTAAAGGGATGGAGCTATATAGGTTGTGTAGCTCCATCCTTCTTTCTCGCTCGCACGATTGACATTTTAACACGTTATAGTACGACCCCAGGTCTGCTACCTCAAGCAGCAGTGATAAAATCAAACTTCTTGGCCATGACTGGCCTGCTGGTCTAGTGGTTAGTGACCCTGACTGCTATGCCGGAGGTCGTGGGTTCGATTCCCACCCAGGACAAATGTTTGTGTGATGAGCACGATCATTTGTTCTGTGTCTGGGTGTAATTTATCTATAATATGTGTGTATTTAGAAATATATAAGTATGTTTATCAGTTGTCTAGTAGTCATAACACAAGCTCTGCTTAGCTTGGGACTAGGCGGCGTTGTGTGATAGTTGTGGAATATTATATTATAATGCAATCCAATCCAAAGATAAGGTCGTTTATGCTCCGTTTATGGCTTAAATTTGTAGTACATCACAAAATAATAACTTTTTTAGAATAAAAAATTACCTATTTTCATAAATTTTGATTACGTCACTAGCATGTTTATGTGTGCGTGCGTAGATCCTCCATCAAGCCTTGATTACACCTACCGAGTAGATTGGCGAGACAGTAAAATCCTTCTCGGCCGAGACAGTGAAGCGAGGCGAGGCAGTATTCGGCTATGTGTTTACAAATACCGAGCGCTCGGTCGAGAGCACTGTCTCGCCACTCTACTCGGTAGGTGTAATCAAGGCTTCAGGTGGGATCGCAGTCAAGCACTGGTTTAAATCATACCAATCCGGATGTGCTACTGGGCTAATCTGGCCAGGACATGCGTCACCTGCTATGCTGCCCTTTTTGAACTTTCAGCATTCATACGAGGCCAAAGTAAAGTTTCAGTGCTTGAATTATGATTGTAACTTAATTTTCTAATTATAATACACAGAATTATAATATTCATTATTATTATTATATAATAATAATAATAATGAATAAACGAAATAATAATAATAATAAATTTATTTATTTCAGGATTGGAATACCTATAGTTACGAGTACATTACAATTATAATTACAATACAATTTGAAAAAGTTAAAATTTAAAATTAATAGAATAATACAAAGTCAGATTCAGTTCAATATTTATTACAATGTCAGATTAACCTTTTGAGTGAGTAATTAGAGACACAATAGTAAGACAATGGCGCGTGAACGCCGGCGTTAATGCGGGGATCAACAGCTTAAGATCAATAAATAACAAAATGTCAAATTCAGTTAATTGATAAATACAATGTCAGATTCAGTTCGATAAATAATAAAACACACACACACACACGTCACATTCGGTTCATTAAAAATAAAAATGTCAAATAATTAAATAGATAACAGATTTCAATTTACAATAATAACATACTTAGATGTCATATAAAGTGTTACGAAAATCGTGGTAACAATATTGTTTTTTCATTGTTCATATAAGAATGTGCATTGTTCTAGTTAAATGTTGTATATCTATTTTCAATTAACAGAACTGAGCGTTTCGAAGACCTATCAGCGATGGCAGCCGAGCTCGTCCGCGAGAACTACCACGGCGCCGAAGCTGTCTCCCGCACTGAACAAGCTGTGCTCACCCGGTGGAACGAGCTGCTCGAGCTGTTGGAACGCCACAGGAGCTCGCTCGGCAAGCTGGCGCATCTGATGGCGCTTCTGAGGGAGGCTGACACCGTGGGGCATACTCTGACTGAGATGAAGGTAGCTTTATGTTTCTAGTACAGATTTTGAGCGAGCGAAGCGAGTTTACTATTTTATCAGTTTATTGGAAAGGAGGGGGGACCTTCTAAAGTTGCCTGGACTTTTGGAAGAAGATCAGGGTGCTGTGTGGGATGCTAGCCTTATTTTAAGCAACCCAGTGACCATTGTCTCTTACAAGACTACTCTGGAATCACTTTTGTGAAACGCCTGTTAGGGGCACATAGTTGCGGGGTTGTTTGAAAATGTTACCGCGGCCCTGAGACGCAAGGGGCAACTGAAGGAACACACGGGTTTTGGTTAATAAAAGCCTGACACTCCCTCTCGCTCCACCTAGAGCGCAAGAAGTTATTTGGTGATTTCCCACTTCAAAAAAGATTAAATTGGCACATCCCTAAGGAGACTGTAAAACCTTCTGAACCATCACAGTCTTCACAGGAGGGATTCCCTCCAGTTTTCTGTTATCCGACAGCATAGCTTCTGCTACCGTTGGCTGAGACAGGTCTCGCCTGCTCCTGGCAATTAGGATCCGAACCGAGCGTACCTACCCCACGAGCGAAGTGAGCGAGATTGGATATGACGCGAGCGAGCGAAGCGAGCTCCTCCATAAGAAATGCAGAAAAGGGCGTGCGGCGAGTATAGCTTAACAAGCGAGCACAACTAATCCATAGTTGAAAAATAGCAGACCTGACTCTCACTATGAGCAAGCGCATCGAGCTCACTTCCAAGACCAAACTTATGACTTTGGAGTGTTCTTAGCTTGATTTGAACTTTATTTAACCATGATTTCTCTGGTCACAGGCCCAATTCCAATCTGAAGAAGTAGGGCGTCACCTAGTGGACGTGGAGCGCCTGCTGCAAGCGCACGCTCTGCAGGAGTTGCAGCTCGGAGCCCTGGACGAGAGCATCCGCAGGCTCGTGCGACACGGAGCCCAGGCCGAGGGTGCCGAGGGACCCAAGCAACAGCTGACTACACAGCTCAACCAGCTGTCACAAGATTATGATAGGTATGTTCAGGGATTAGAATTCAATTTGCTTGATTAGCTGTAATATCTACGTATGTCATGAGATTTTAAGGTAATTTCACACGAATGTGAAAGGTATTGTAAAGGGATAACGTATATTTTGCTATGGCAAAAGTATGAATTAGTTGCTCATTAGATCGCTAGAATGTGGATCACATAATCAACTTCAATTTTTACTAAGTACATCGTATGTGTAATAATTTACTGAGCATTTAATTTTTTTAATTCTTAAAATCCGCCAAGAAATGGTGGATTTATTAAAGTTTTTCTGAACGGCTACTTGGAAACGCGCGCTCTCGCTGGACTGTTTACGATGACGTCATCTGTCATGATCCGTGCGACGAACGGCTTGATCGTATTCATTCGCCGGTGGAGACCGATCATGACAGATGACGTCACAGCGAGTCGCTTCATTCTCGGGCGCGTTTCTGGAACTAATACACTAAAATTGCTGTATCTTCGTCATTTTTGTTCCGATTTAAATAATTTCTTCACAGTATTTACTGTTTTTTTTTGACGCTATAAGTCTGCATACTCCTGAAAAATCATGACTGATCCTCATTGTTGCAGGATTGTGATAGGTATGCAGTTAAAATATGAACTATATTTCTATAGCAAATGTTTTGATGGAGCCATGAAGGAAGTGTGTTGAGACAGTTTATTGCATTGCATTGTGGCATTTTCTAATCAGTAGTTGAGTTTATATTTATAGAATCAAGAATTGAAGCTTTTATTTAAAATAAACCATTTACAGGCACTTTTGAATTATCAAGAAGTCAGAAAAATTATTCTAATTGCACATTCCAAAGCGTAGATCTCTATGGATATACATCATCATCATCTTCCCTCCCTTGTCACGTCCTATTTGTGGTCGGCGCAACACGTTTTTTTCTTCCATTCTATCCTGTCAACCGTCATGCTATCACTAACTTTCTTTTCTTTCATAGCACTCTTCACACAATCCATCCATCTTTTCTTTGTCCTCCCTCTCCCTCTCCACCCATTCACATGTATACTCATAACTCTTTTAGTAACATGCGTTTCATCTCTCCTCTTCACATGACCATACCAAGACAAACGATTCCCCTTTAACTTTTCAGTCACTGGCGCCACTTTATCTATGGATATACATCTATATATATAAAAGAAAGTCGTGTTAGTTACACTATTTATAACTCAAGAACGGCTGAACCGATTTGGCTGAAAGTTGGTGGGGAGGTAGCTTAGAACCAGGAGACGGACATAGGATAGGACTTTTTTTTTTTTTTGAGTAGGGTACAGTAAGGTAGAGTAGGATAGAGTTGGGTAGAGTAGGATGTAGTAGTCAGTTGACGGGAGCGAAGCCGCGGGCAAAAGCTAGTATGTATATAAAAACAATTGTTTTATTTCAAGCCTGGTGGCCGCCGCCAAAGACCGTAAGGCAAGACTAGAAGACGCGAGGAACCTGTACCAGTTCCTCGAGGATCACGATGAAGAAGAAGGTAAAATTTTTGAATTGCATTTAAATAAAACCACTCAGCGCTTCATAAATCAAGAAGCAGGTTTTGGAGACCAAACAGCCTGGATGAAGTATACTGAAGGAACACGGGTGGGTTTAACCCTTCGAGCGCCGATTGTATATACGTCTGTACAACTTGAATGACCTTGAAACACTTAATTGTCGATTTGTACACACATTTGTACGAAATTTTTTTAGCCGAAAATTTTGGTTTCTATATTTTTGTATTTCCTAGAAAAATCCAGAAAAAGTTTTTTTTTTTGTGGTGATTTACGTAAAAACGCGCAATAACGTAATAATGCCAGACCAGGGTGCCCGAGGGGTTCAGCAAAAAGGTTGACTGGTAGAGAATGCCATGTTGCATTAAGTTCGCCTATCATGTACCACTACTGTACATGAAGTTTAAATAAATAAATAAAAATCTGACCCTCCCTCTCGCTCTGCTAAGAACGGGAGCAGTTATCAGATGTCACTTGTCAAAGAAAAGTCTATAATTAACAAATTTTTTGTTGTTAACAGGCTGGGTAACAGAGAAACAGCGCATTTGTCGCACCGACGTCGCCGCGAAGGAACTGCGCGCTGTGCTAGCTCTCAGGCAGAAACACACTGCCTTACTGCACGAGCTGAGGGCCAGGGACCATGTGTCGCAGAGGCACAGGGCTAAGGGACAGAGGTAAGTCATCATCGTCTTCCTACCTTATATCGAGCTGAGCCCAAAAAAAATAAACGGAATAAGGAAAAAGAGTGATGAGTTTTTTTTTGTTGAGTTGCTTAGGTTGCTTAGGTGAGAAATTATACGTCAAACCACACATTTAAAATAACTCGATAACAAAAAGAAAATACGATAACCTCTAATATGTATAATATTTGTTTTTGTTCTTTTTTTATCTACGCTTGCTGGTATGTAGAATTGTTTTAAACTACTATGTTTTTCTCTATAAGTGAATGTATAATTCTTCTGACAAAATAAATATCTTTAACCGTAATATACTAATTGGACTTTTTTACAACGCTAATCAAGTATTCTTAGTCCAAGAGCGAGCGAAGCAAGCTCGGTATTGTAGGACTCTCTGACATGATAAGGATAGGTTAGAAGGCTAAAGTGGGAGCGAAGCGGAGCTCCAGCCTTCGTGGTTATTTTTTTTAGCCACCTATAAGTGGCTTACATAGAAGATAACTAGTGGCTAAGATAGTATCATTCAAACGCTCGTTAATTGTGGCTGACTTACTTAGTCATTTAGAAGGTAATATAGAATGTTATGAGCAGTGGTGGCCGAGTGGCAACGGCCCCGACTTACGAGTTGTAGGTCGCGGGTTCAAACCCAGCCAGGCGCATTACTTTGTGTAATTTATTTCATCACCACTGCTCTCAAAACGGTGAAGGAAAACATCGTGAGGAAACCGGCATGTCCTAGAACCAAAAATTCGAAGACATGTGACATCCACCAACCCGCACTGGGCCCGCGTGGTGGATTACGGCCCATTCCCTCTTAGAGAGAGCAGGCCTGAGTCCTAACAGTGGGAACATTAATAAGGCTGATTATGCTTATGCTTATAGAATGTTAGAGGTGAATAGCATAGCATAGCATAGTCGGCCTTATAATGTTCCCACTGTTGGGACTCAGGCCTCCTCTCTGAAGAGGGAATGGGCCGTAATCCACCACGCGGGCCCAGTGTGGGTTGGTGGATGTCACATGTCTTCGAATTTTTGGTTCTAGGACATGCCGGTTTCCTCACGATGTTTTCCTTCACCGTTTCGAGAGCAGTGGTGATGAAATAAATTACAGAGAGGAGAGAGGTGAAAATTTTTTGAAATTGAAATTACCACCCTTTTTCAATTAAACAATGTGCCTAGCGTTTTCCTCGCTGTGTTATACAACTGTAGTTTTAGTATATGCGAAACCAGAAACACATGTCTAGTATTTTTATGTAAAGAATCTATGTACAAAATTTCATAACTGTATCATGAAAAATCACAAAGTTATAAGCTTGTTACGTTACCTGGTTGAACGCACAAATACATGGTCACCGGCTCATCCGGTGGGTGGTGGAGGTGGACACTTCTGACGTGGACAGTATTGAAGTGGACACATTAGTCAAGGATAGTTTTGAGGTGGATACTCTTAAGGAGGACATTTTTGAGGTGGATACTTTAAGGAGGACATTTTTGAGGTGGATACTTTAAGGAGGACATTTTTGAGGTGGACACTTCTGACGTGGACAGTATTGAAGTGGACACATTAGTCAAGAATAGTTTTGACACTTGAGATGAACACTTTGGAGATAGAAACTTGTGAATTCGACACTTATATGGTATACTTTGAGGAGTATACTTTTGACGTTGACAGTATTGAAAAGGACATTAGTCGAGGACAATTTTGAAGTAGACACTTTTTGGAGGACACTTTTGAGGAAGACACTTGAAGTTAACACTTTTGTGATGGACACTTTCATATAAAATCTTTATTGCATTTGATATGCTGGCACAATTCGGAATCCACCTTCTATGAACATGCTATAACAAATACCATACTAGTAAATTACTATGTATGCTTTCCTTTCACAGCCTAATCGACGCCAAGCACCCGAAGTCAGCTGAGATCGAGCGTCGCCTCACGTCTCTGAACAAACAGTGGCAGATCTTGAGGGAACTGGCTGCGGCCAGGGAGAAGCAGCTTGCTGATGCTGCTGAGGCTCACCAGGTAAAAAGAAAAAATAAATACATGCTTATGTGTTATTGTATCTGAAGGTCAATAATTAAGGGTATGAAGGCGACAGGAATAACGGTACGGCTGTCATTAGTAAGGTTTTCTGGTAGAGGGTTCATGGCGTCGAATTAAAAGAGAATGGTAAATTCGTTAGGAGTGTCCGCACGACTCGGCCGATCGCACATGACTTACTTTCACAATGTCTCCCCTCCAAACGAATCCGCTCGCGTGACGTCTTCAACGTCACAACGTTTCACCCTACTCCGGTACTAAGGAATCAATTGAGTGTCTTATTATCAGTAAATAATCTCGGACTGGTATATTTTACACCTTCTGTGAGATAATTCTAAAATCTGTGAAAAAACTACAGTATCCAACACGGGGATAAAGCTGTCTTTGTTTTGGGTGGTTTGAATTCCTCACTTCACTCAAGTTTCTATATAAACTCCCTCGCGATGCTTGGGAATTAATTATATAAATCCCTCACTGGTGTTCGGGATTAAAACTTAGCAACCTTCGTTTCGTTCGGAATTCAACATGCCGCCCGTGACTTTAAGACAGTGCTTTATCCCCTAGTCACATAATCTACTATTATTATTTCCTCCGCAGTTCTATGGCGACGCAAACGAATCCGAGTCGTGGATGAAAGAGAAGCGCCCCCTGGTGGCCACGGACGACTGCGGCCGCGACGCGCCCTCGGCCGGCGCGCTGCTGGCGCGGCACCGCGCCACGCACGAGGAGATCAAGGTCTACAGCGCCGAGCTGGACACGCTCAGCGCGCATGCTGCCAGGCTGCATGCTGCCGGGATCACTTGTCTACAGGTATGTAGCCTCGGCCGGCGCGGCACCGCGCCACGCACGAGGAGATCAAGGTCTACAGCGCCGAGCTGGACACGCTCAGCGCGCATGCTGCCAGGCTGCATGCTGCCGGGATCACTTGTCTACAGGTATGTAGCCTCGGCCGGCGCGGCACCGCGCCACGCACGAGGAGATCAAGGTCTACAGCGCCGAGCTGGACACGCTCAGCGCGCATGCTGCCAGGCTGCATGCTGCCGGGATCACTTGTCTACAGGTATGTAGCCTCGGCCGGCGCGGCACCGCGCCACGCACGAGGAGATCAAGGTCTACAGCGCCGAGCTGGACACGCTCAGCGCGCATGCTGCCAGGCTGCATGCTGCCGGGATCACTTGTCTACAGGTATGTAGCCTCGGCCGGCGCGGCACCGCGCCACGCACGAGGAGATCAAGGCCTACAGCGCCGAGCTGGACACGCTCAGCGCGCATGCTGCCAGGCTGCATGCTGCCGGGATCACTTGTCTACAGGTATGTAGCCTCGGCCGGCGCGGCACCGCGCCACGCACGAGGAGATCAAGGTCTACAGCGCCGAGCTGGACACGCTCAGCGCGCATGCTGCCAGGCTGCATGCTGCCGGGATCACTTGTCTACAGGTATGTAGCCTCGGCCGGCGCGGCACCGCGCCACGCACGAGGAGATCAAGGTCTACAGCGCCGAGCTGGACACGCTCAGCGCGCATGCTGCCAGGCTGCATGCTGCCGGGATCACTTGTCTACAGGTATGTAGCCTCGGCCGGCGCGGCACCGCGCCACGCACGAGGAGATCAAGGTCTACAGCGCCGAGCTGGACACGCTCAGCGCGCATGCTGCCAGGCTGCATGCTGCCGGGATCACTTGTCTACAGGTATGTAGCCTCGGCCGGCGCGGCACCGCGCCACGCACGAGGAGATCAAGGTCTACAGCGCCGAGCTGGACACGCTCAGCGCGCATGCTGCCAGGCTGCATGCTGCCGGGATCACTTGTCTACAGGTATGTAGCCTCGGCCGGCGCGGCACCGCGCCACGCACGAGGAGATCAAGGTCTACAGCGCCGAGCTGGACACGCTCAGCGCGCATGCTGCCAGGCTGCATGCTGCCGGGATCACTTGTCTACAGGTATGTAGCCTCGGCCGGCGCGGCACCGCGCCACGCACGAGGAGATCAAGGTCTACAGCGCCGAGCTGGACACGCTCAGCGCGCATGCTGCCAGGCTGCATGCTGCCGGGATCACTTGTCTACAGGTATGTAGCCTCGGCCGGCGCGGCACCGCGCCACGCACGAGGAGATCAAGGTCTACAGCGCCGAGCTGGACACGCTCAGCGCGCATGCTGCCAGGCTGCATGCTGCCGGGATCACTTGTCTACAGGTATGTAGCCTCGGCCGGCGCGGCACCGCGCCACGCACGAGGAGATCAAGGTCTACAGCGCCGAGCTGGACACGCTCAGCGCGCATGCTGCCAGGCTGCATGCTGCCGGGATCACTTGTCTACAGGTATGTAGCCTCGGCCGGCGCGGCACCGCGCCACGCACGAGGAGATCAAGGCCTACAGCGCCGAGCTGGACACGCTCAGCGCGCATGCTGCCAGGCTGCATGCTGCCGGGATCACTTGTCTACAGGTATGTAGCCTCGGCCGGCGCGGCACCGCGCCACGCACGAGGAGATCAAGGTCTACAGCGCCGAGCTGGACACGCTCAGCGCGCATGCTGCCAGGCTGCATGCTGCCGGGATCACTTGTCTACAGGTATGTAGCCTCGGCCGGCGCGGCACCGCGCCACGCACGAGGAGATCAAGGTCTACAGCGCCGAGCTGGACACGCTCAGCGCGCATGCTGCCAGGCTGCATGCTGCCGGGATCACTTGTCTACAGGTATGTAGCCTCGGCCGGCGCGGCACCGCGCCACGCACGAGGAGATCAAGGTCTACAGCGCCGAGCTGGACACGCTCAGCGCGCATGCTGCCAGGCTGCATGCTGCCGGGATCACTTGTCTACAGGTATGTAGCCTCGGCCGGCGCGGCACCGCGCCACGCACGAGGAGATCAAGGCCTACAGCGCCGAGCTGGACACGCTCAGCGCGCATGCTGCCAGGCTGCATGCTGCCGGGATCACTTGTCTACAGGTATGTAGCCTCGGCCGGCGCGGCACCGCGCCACGCACGAGGAGATCAAGGTCTACAGCGCCGAGCTGGACACGCTCAGCGCGCATGCTGCCAGGCTGCATGCTGCCGGGATCACTTGTCTACAGGTATGTAGCCTCGGCCGGCGCGGCACCGCGCCACGCACGAGGAGATCAAGGTCTACAGCGCCGAGCTGGACACGCTCAGCGCGCATGCTGCCAGGCTGCATGCTGCCGGGATCACTTGTCTACAGGTATGTAGCCTCGGCCGGCGCGGCACCGCGCCACGCACGAGGAGATCAAGGCCTACAGCGCCGAGCTGGACACGCTCAGCGCGCATGCTGCCAGGCTGCATGCTGCCGGGATCACTTGTCTACAGGTATGTAGCCTCGGCCGGCGCGGCACCGCGCCACGCACGAGGAGATCAAGGCCTACAGCGCCGAGCTGGACACGCTCAGCGCGCATGCTGCCAGGCTGCATGCTGCCGGGATCACTTGTCTACAGGTATGTAGCCTCGGCCGGCGCGGCACCGCGCCACGCACGAGGAGATCAAGGTCTACAGCGCCGAGCTGGACACGCTCAGCGCGCATGCTGCCAGGCTGCATGCTGCCGGGATCACTTGTCTACAGGTATGTAGCATATAGGCAATAAAAACGAAAAAAGAGTTAGAAAAAACCCTCGAAATATCATATCATATCATATCCTCGAATTGTAAGTATTCGGGGTACCAAAAATAGTCGAATCAAGCCCAAAATCATCTTTTTAGCAATAGAAAGGTCGAAAAATATGGTCCCCGTTTACGTCGGTCAAATAAAAAATCGAGCATCGATCGAAATAAACAGAATTCTAGACCTTACATTAGGTAATAATAAGCTCTAGTCTTCGACTAAGTTAGACAGGTTACAATCATGGTTGTTTGAAGAGTTGCAAGAGCTGCGTTACGGCGTCGTCACCTTCCGCATGACTTAGGCCGTCACCGGACATGGTAAGTTAGGGAGGTTCCTGCACCGGATTCAGGCGGAAGAAATGCCCGGGTCTCAAAACCGTAGGGGCCCAGCAGGGTCGAACCTCGCTAGGGCCATGAGGAATTTCTGTAAAGGACATCCGTGGTCTT
Organism: Mythimna impura; assembly: GCA_905147345.3. Taxonomy (NCBI): domain Eukaryota; kingdom Metazoa; phylum Arthropoda; class Insecta; order Lepidoptera; family Noctuidae; genus Mythimna; species Mythimna impura. The sequence goes on along the minus strand of LR990365.1, from coordinate 2,618,402 downwards.
AGAACGCAAAGACCACGGATGTCCGTGGATCGCGTGAGAAAGTGGTCAAATGCGAATCCATAAAAAAACCATTATTAACTTACATTTCTCTCCACAGCTCCCAACAGAAGTAGAATCGACTCCAGCAATCGAAGAAGAGGAATGGGTTAACGAATCACGCCTGGTCCCGACTGAAGTATGGGAGGAGGAACCCGTGGAACGACTGGAGCATAGGACTGTCACTGAAGAGAGGAGTGTTCCTCAGGTAGGTTGTAGATATAGGTAGACTATGACGTCATAAAATACCTTTCACTAGCTTTCGAAACGGTGTAGGTAAACATTGTGAGCCAATCGCCGTGTTAGGGATGCCTATAGATCGATCTTAAACATTAAACAGTCATCGCCAAACAAGCGTGTCTTCAACGTAGTTTTTAAAAACTACGTTGAAGATTAACCTTGTAATACGTTTGTGGGTTTTGAACTTTCTCTCAAGGCTAAGTTTTGTCGCGGGTTCAAACCCAGCATTACTTTGTGTAATTTATGTCAACACCGCTACTTTAAAAATGGCGAAGGAAAACATTGTGAGGCAACCGCCGTTTTAGGGATGGCGATCAGAGATGGGTTAATAGAATATTCGATTTTATATGCCAAGAAAATCGATCTTAAACAATGGATCGATTCCGCGAATAGATCTCAGAAACTGGAATTAAAGAACCGTTCCTTTTTCCCGCGGAATGCAACCTTATTACATACTATTTAAAGTCCATACAGTAAACATGTAATGGTCAAATCATATGAGAACCATGCAGATTAGTGCCTCAGATGGTCTTTTGAGGAAAGAACCTCACGGAATTTTAGTGGACCTGTCCAGTCAATGCAAGCATTCTTTTCCTTACCTTTAAGACCACCAACTAACCATTTTTTTAAACCCACAGGTGAAAGCCCTGTACGCCTTCACCGGCCAGGGCATCTCGATGGCGAAGGGCGAGGTGATGTTCCTCATCAACAAGACGAACCCCGACTGGTGGTCGGTGCGCAAGGCTGACAGGACCGACGGGTTCGTACCCGCTAACTATGTGAGGGAGATTGAACCAAGAGTTGTACCGGTGAGTATTTTTCTATACTTCATTTCTCCAGTCTCTTCCCGACTAGCTTGCAGACGGCGTCCAAGGAGACCGGCTGAATACCCGGGTTTTAAAAACGAAATGCATTTTTTTTTTGTTTCTGTGCAATACAATTATTTAAAATGTAGCTAAAATTGTCGTATCTATTAAATACCTTAAGTTTTTTTATTATTATATTAACTGCAGCTTTATGCAATTAAGAGAAAAAAATTGCAATATCAAAACGTGTCGAAAATAGGTTGAATCCATAAAATGTCAGATTGACAATATATTATTATATAATAATATAATATAATATTCCACAACTATCACACAACGCCGTCTAGTCCCAAGCTAAGCAGAGCTTGTGTTATGGGTACTAGACAACAGATAAACATACTTATATATTTCTAAATACATACATACATAGATAAATTACACCCAGACACAGAACAAATGATCGTGCTCATCACACAAACATTTGTCCTGGGTGGGAATCGAACCCACGCCCTCCGGCATAGCAGTCAGGGCCACTAATCACTAGACCAACAGGCCAGTCAACGATGGGTCGACTTTACGTTGACGTTGAAATAAACCATCCAGTTCTGAATCACGATAACGTCGCTATTACCACGTTAACGAACGACTGTTGACGCTCTAACATCGATGTTATCGTGACTCTGAACGCGGGCCATAGAATACACAGTTACAAACACACAGCTACACAGATATACTGTCACTTAAATTGCCACAGGTTTGCCAACCTTTTAAAATAATGTTTATACATAGTAGCCTAGTCAGCCTAACAATGCGTTCCAAAAAAGAATAGGATCGATTGTCATGTTGTGACGTCACGTCATACTGTCAAATCGCAGGAAATTGGACAAAATTTAAGAACTCAGAGATGACCAAAATTTAAGAACTGGATTCTGATTAACTTTTTTTCGTTCACACTTCGTAAATAAATTAAATTTTTAAAATTTCTTGTTTTGCTCACCATAATAATTCTTCGATTTGACAGTATGACGTGACGTCGACGACATAGCAATCGATCCTATTCTTATTTGGAACGTATTGTACAATGTTTCCACTGCTGGATCTCAGGGCTCCTCTTTAGGAGGCGGACGATGACGGTTTATGTTTATAGTAATATAAGTTTATATTTTCTCCACTTCAATTACAACAAAACGGGGGGCTGTAAAATATCATTTAATGTTAAAAAAAATCAAAATAAATACGCTCTATCACCCTATATAAGTTAGATTGCTGTTCAACTTTTTAATTATTTAGGCCCAAGCCCCATACATTAGTTGAACCTTTGTTTCCCTTCCTAGGTTCAAGTCCGTCGCCCCGAGAAGGTCCGCACAGTACAGCGCGTCAAGAAGACGGTCCTAGTGAAGCAGGTGGTCCCTGTGAAGCGTAACAAGCCGAGCCAAACCGCGCGGCGAGCTAGTCGCACCACTCTGCCTCAACAGAGGACTGCTAGCGTTGAGACCAGGATGGGGGAGATACAGAAGGATTACGGTGAGTACTATATCAATGTGCCTCGTCAGAAGGCTCCTTAAACTTCGAGCATAGCACTTTTCTAGCTCGGAGTTTCCTTGCGTGATCGCATCAGAAATGAAGATATCCGCAGGAGAACCAAGGTTACCGACATAGCCCGAAAAATCACCAAACTTAAGTGGCAGTGGGCAGGGCACATTGCTCGCAGATCAGATGGTCGATGGGGACGAAAAGTTCTGGAGTGGTTCGCGGCTTCACACATGGTGGACCGTACTCCCGGTGAGGGGTGCAGGAATCCGATGGATGCAAGACCTATATCCTAAGAAGAGGTCTATGTCCAACAGTGGACGTCTTTCGGCTCAAATAAGATCTACAATGAAGTGGGAAAGAGCGGACCATACAGCAAACATGTAATGATCAAATCATATGAGAACCATGCAGATTAGTGTATGAGATGGACTTTTGAGGAAAGAACTACACTGATTTGATTAGACCTGTCCTCTAATTCAATTATTTCTTTCCACAGATGAACTCTTGACGCTCTCCGCCGCCAGACGCGCTCAGCTCGAAGACGCCATCAAGCTGTACAGCTTCTTCGCCGAGTGTGATGACTTCGACAAGTGGATCAAGGACAAGGAGAAGATGTTGAGAGCTGATGATGCTGATGATAGTGTTGAGAATGCGAAGAGGAAATATGAGGTGAGGGGTCCTTTTATACAATTTTTATTTGAATGCTGCTGATGTTGTTATTAGGCTTTTATGTTCCAACAAATAATTGTTCCCCACAGAAATTCGTCACCGATCTCTCAGCGGCCTCAAAACGCCTGGAGCACATAGATGCTGCAGCCGAGGAGCTGGTGGCTGCTAAGCACGGCCAGGCCGCGAAAGCAACCGCCCGGCGGCAACAGCTGCGCCAGCAGTGGGACCGGCTGCTGCGCCTCAAGCAGCAGAAGGAGAAGAGCTTGGAGGGTGCTTCGAGGTTAATTACACTTAATTTGAGGGGGCGGGGGGTGAGGTATCCAACAACTCCTGTCTCTCTGCGTGGAGCAAGAGAGAGTGCCAGACTCTTAAACTCGTTAAAAAATGAAAGGCCCGTTTGACATTTGAGAAAGACCCTAGAATGTAACTTGGAACGAAACTGAAAGAAACAATAAAATAATAATTAATTCCATTTCAAGTGTTTTAAAAAAATACATTATTATTTTTGGTGCGTCAAATAATGTAATGGAATATATTAGGAGTATTCTTTTTGCGTATTTAAGTATTCATTTTGACAGATGTCAAAACGGGCCTTTTATTTTTTGACAAAGAACTTGACACTGGCCTGCAAAATGCAAAAAAAAAACTTACCGACTTCTCTGTATCATCTACCTTAAAATGATTTTTATCACTGTTTTTCAGAATTGGTGCAACACATACATTCAATATTCTCTGTCTACTTTCAAAACTAACAATACATTTTTTTTTTTTTCAGTGTGGAACTCTTCAGCCGTACTTGCGACGAAGCTCTGGACTGGATGGCGGAGAAGGAGAACCAGCTCGCGGCCAGCTCGGCGCCCGCGTCAGACCTCAGGACTGTAAGAGCCTTGCAGAGGAGGCATGCGCAGCTGGAGAGGGAGTTGGAACCTGTCAGGGAGAAAGTCAACACCATCAGTCTGCTGGCTGACTCGTAAGTACTTAATTATGTTTTTTTTTTGGGGTTCAATAAATAGGGGTGTAGTTTGGTGTCACTTTTTTACTAATCATCTTTGTTCAAACTTTGTTTTTATTATTTCATGCAGCCTTATTGAACGATACGAAAATGAAGAGTAAGAAAACTATCAAATATATATGTTTTAGAAAAGCTAGATGTAGTTATAAAATTATAGCATTTTTATTTTAAGTTCTTATGGCCACACAAAAGGTGTTTGGATCACACTATATGAGGAGTGATGTGAACGGAAAGGGAGTCAGTGATAGCGTGACGGGTGATAATATTTTTAGTTGTCTGGTAGATATCGCTGCCAGCGATAAGACCGCCATTGTACCCATAGATTTATAATCAGCCTTTTTTATGTTCCCACTGCTGGGACTCAGGCCTCCTCTCTAGGAGAGGGAATGGGCCGTATTCCACCACGCGGGCCCAGTGCGGGTTGGTGAATGTCACATGTCTTCGGATTTTTGGTTCTAAGACATGCCGGTTTCCTCACGATGTTTTCCTTCACCGTTTTGAGAGCAGTGGTGATGAAATAAATTACACAAAGTAATGCGCCTGGCTGGGTTTGAACCCGCGACCTACAACTCGTAAGTCGGGGCCGTTACCGCTCGGCCACCACTGCTCCCCTATAGGTTTAAGTTGGTGTAAAAGTTATGTTACTGTGATGTAAAAGTTATGTTACTGCTACCTTTTGCCAGTAGAAAATTATCCTAAGGGAATAATCCCAGGATAAAAAGTATCCTATATGCTATTCCAGGACATGGTCTATCCGGGTAACAAGTTTCATCGAAATCCATTCAGTAGTTTTTGCGTGAAAGAGTAACAAACATCCATATATCCATACATACAAACTTTCGCATTATGACTGGCCTTTTGGTCTGGTGGTTAGTGGCCCTGACTGTTATCCCGGAGGTCGTGTGTCCGATTCCCACTCAGGACAAATGTTTGTGTGATGAGCACGATCATTTGTTCTGTGTTCTGGGTGTAATTTATCTATAACTAGCTTCAGCCAACGGCTTCGCCCGCGTAAAACTATGTTTCTCCATACAAACTTCCAAGCCCCGTTTACCCCCTTAGGGGTGGAGTTTCGTAAAGTCCGTTCTTAGCGGATGTCTACACCCTATAAGGAACCTACTTGCCAAACTTCAAGTTTGTAGGTGTTATATTTTCTGAGATTTCGTGATTAATCAATGAGTGGTATTTCGCTTTTATATATATTTCTTTAATATGTATGTATTTAAAAATATATAAGTATGTTTATCAGTTGTCTAGTACTCATAGCACAAGCTCTGCTTAGTTTGGGGCTAGATGGCGTTGTGTGATAGTTGTGGAATATTATTATTAAATTCGCGTTTATAATTAATTCTTAACTGTTTTCAATATAATTATTTTTATATTTCCGACTAAACTAATCGCAAAATTATCTTCCCCAGGGTGAAATCCCAGTACCCCAATGAACGCGGCAACGTAGAAGGCCGCCAAAAGGAGATCCAACAGATGTGGGAGAGGTGCCAAGCTCAAGCAGCTGAAAGACGCAGTCGGCTGGAGTCGGCGGTTGGACACCAGATCTTTGGCAGAAGTTCCAGTACCCTGACCCACTGGATGCAGGTAACATCATCATTATCTTCATGCCTTTGTTCCATGTTATGATTGAAAATCCCCCCAAGACATAAGCAGTTGAACCCCCAGCGGTTCGCGAACTTTACTTCGAGAAACCCTGGATGCATGATCTTCCTGCCCTTTTCCTATGTGACTTAGGGTCCAACCTCCAAGACTGCAAATTCTCCCAAGACATGACCATGACCATCGAATGGACCATTCGAACCCTCAGGGTTTCACGAAATCCACTTTGAGGAATTCTAGATGCAGGTAACGTTTTCGTTTTCCTGCCCTTGTCCTGTGCTACTTAGGGTCAAACCTTTAAGACTGAAAATACCTACAATACATGAACAGTCGAACCCTCAGGGTTATAAAGTTTCTACCAGCTATAAGGTTTCTATGGCTTAAAAAATAGCACTACGCTTTACACCCTCCTACCCTCTTCAACTGATCTACATCCGGAGTTTTTGGCGGGATATCTTCGAGTGAAGTTCAGTAGCTGTTTTAATTATTCGCAAATTGATGCCTAGTGGATATTGTGATGTGAAATTGATGTAGTTTTGTATCTCAAGTGTATGCGCAACTGGACAATATGTGGAATCATTAAAACAGGCGCGATCTCGGTAAAATGGAGCTGAGAATTTTATTGTAGTTTTGGCTACCTCAGCGAAGTTTGCCAAGATGGCTGACTCGATACATTTGCTGACAAATAGTACAAAAACATTAGAATGTGTTGCCGCACTCTAATGTGATACATAGTGCAGTGTTTTGAAAAATAAAATAAGACTTGACTTAAAGGTCCAAGTGACCAGGTCATTAAAACCCAAAAAAAAAATGATCTACATCCGTACAGTCAAAATAAACCAACGTTTGGACCAATTGGTTGCGTTAATTTTCTAATATATTGTATTCAATACAATTCCACTACAACACACTCAATCCAAAACAACTAATCTCCTTTCCTTTTCGAAATTTTCCTTTCTAGAATTTCACCGTTCACCAACCATCCAACAACAACAACAACAACGTTCCATTCGACTTAATTCAATAATCCAAAACAACTAATCTCCTTTCCTTTTCGAAATTTTCCTTTCTAGCATTTTATCGTTTCGCAAGTAATCGATTCTTACGTTTTATTATAAAATATAAAATATTGTCAGTGGCAATAAGCACGAACAGTCCAATGCCATATTTAAAAAAAAAAAAACCAACGTCAGACAACTGCTATGTAGTCACAGAACATTAATACTATGTAGTTGTCTGGAATTATGCCGAACTGGACCTATTTGTCGCAGACTTGAGAGCCGCGTTTGTGTGTATAAACATGATTTCTGTCTTTTATTTCTTTTCTTTCCTTACTAAAAACTGGTCTCCTATCAACAGAAAGTCCGGGAGCAGCTAGCCCAGGAAGCCACCGCTAAAGACGTGGCGACAGCGGAGGCGCTGCACAAGCAGCATCAAGAGCTCATGGATGACATCAAGGCTCATGATGATGAGTAAGTAGCGCTTAGCCTTCCTCCAGGATATGACTCACATGTTTTTATGCATAAAAAATCATCAAAGACTAGTTTTGGCCAGCGGCCTCGCCCGAATGAAAGTATTATAGGGTGGACCCCATAGATGGACCCCTATTTCATCCCCTTAGGGGGTGAATTTTTTTTTTCTATTTGTGATTTTGTGTAAAGACTTTCGATCTTAGTTATGGTCGGAACTAAGCGTTTTGCCTCGTCGTGTTTTTTTTTAAATTGTTGTGAATTAGTGCTTGACTGCGATCCCACCTAACGTGAGGGTTTCTATAATTACGTTCACCAGGTGGCAGCGCTGAGGCGTCAGGTCTAGGCACCTGTCAAAACGCTTATGTTAATGACATTAGTTAGATATCAACGTCAACTTCAAATATTAGACGTCAACGTCATGTATGCCACGTGGCCAGATGTTAGAATTGATCACTTCATGATATGGCCAAGTAAAACTGGCCAGATAGTTTAAACGTTAACATTTGATGATATGTCAGTCCTCGTTTGGCCATATCATCATTTCAGCCGATAGACGTCCACTGCTGGACATAGGCCTCCCCCAAACGTCGCCACAGCGAACGATCCTGTGCGTCTCGCATCCATCGGATTCCCGCAACCTTCACCAGGTCATCGGTCCACCTTGTAGGGGGCCTTCCGACACTGCGTCTTCCGGTACGCGGTCGCCACTCCAGAACCTTTCGGCCCCAACGGCCATCCGTTCTGCGAGCAATGTGCCTTGCCCATTGCCACTTTAGTTTGGCGATTCTTCGCGCTATGTCGGCAACCTTGGTTCTCCTGCGGATATCTTCATTTCTGATTCGATCACGCAAGGAAACTCCGAGCATAGCCCTTTCCATTGCCCTTTGGGTGACTTTGAGCCTTCTGATGAGGCCCATTGTGAGCGTCCACGTTTCGGAACCATATGTCATCACTGGCAACACGCACTGGTCATAGACTTTCGTCTTGAGACACTGTGGTATATTGGATGAGAAGATACCGCGCAGCTTCCCGAACGCTGCCCAGCCGAGTTGGATTCGACGGTTGACCTCTTTCTCGAAATTAGATCTACCCAACTGGACTGTCTGTCCAAGGTAGACGTAATCGTCTACAACTTCGAGTGCAGAGTCTCCGATCTTGATCGGAGTGGGTGCTACATGGTTATTTACCATGACTTTGGTTTTTAAAATGAACTTGGCCATATCATTGATGTGGAATTTCAATGCAGCCCCTCATTGATTGTTTTATTTCTGCGCCCCAGGTACAAGGAAGTTATAGCGCTGGGCAAGCAGCTGTTGGCCAACAACCCGGCGCTCACCGACGTGGCTGATAAGATCAAAAGCCTGGAGAGCGACCATAAGGCTGTCGTTAAAGGTAACACTTATTTCTCCTTTTGTTTTAAGGTTTTTTTTCATTGTTCCTGGTAGGGATGTTATGTATATGAAATTTCGGATCTGGATACGGTTATAGGGTGATTCTTAGAAACCGAGAGAATGTCTCATTCATTTGGCCTAGTTTTCGTACCTATCTATTTTGTTTCGTAAGCCACTGGGCGCAAATGAGTACTTTTGATACATTTAGTGATCGGGGAAAACTAATTATGCAAATAAAAATATCAATTTGTAAAGAAAAAACTAGGCCAGGCGAATGAGACACCCTCTCGGTTTCAAAGAATCGCCCTATAAGAATATTATGTTGATTAAAGTATGATTTGCGGCCGTAACATGTATTTATTTACGGAATTATAAAAAAAATAAATAATAAAAAATAATTCAATTATTAAAATTATAAAAATCATCTATACAACCCTCTTGTTCGTCATTCGTCTACCCAATGAGGATCAGTCATGTTTTTTGTGGAGTATGAAGACTTATAGCGTCAAAAAAAAAACAGTAAATACTATAAAGAAATTATTTAAATCTGTCCAAAAATGACGAAGATACAGCAATTTTAGTGTATTAGTTCCAGAAACGCGCCCGAGAATGAAGTGACTTGCTGTGACGTCATCTGTCATGATCGGTCTCCACCGACGAATGAATACGATCAAGCCGTTCGTCGCACGGATCATGACAGATGACGTCATCGTAAACAGTCCATCGAGAGCGCGCGTTTCTAAGTAGCCGCTCCGAAAAAAATTAATAAATCCACCATTTCTTGACGGAATTTAAAAAATTAAATGCTCAGTAAATTAAAACACATACGATGTGTTTAGTAAAAATCGGATTTGCTATTAAATGATTGATCCTCATTGAATGGCCATTTCATAAAAAAAAAAAACATTTAATAGGATATGAGGAACAGAGAGGGTTGTGTTGACGATTTTAGTGAGTATAATTCAATAAATCCATGTTTATTACGGCCGCGAAACATATTTTAATGACACTGACCTTCAAAATGAAAAAAAAAAAAACTTAGAAAATTATAATTGCGCGGACTACCCTGCTTTTTTATGTACCACTACGCTTTCACATTATGTTTGGTGCTATAATTAACCATTTTAACAATATTACATGAATGGTTAGAATTTAATTAATTTTAATGCAATAATGTCCCCTTCCACCAGTTTTATTTTGAACGGGTTTGAATGATTCTTCCTATGTATTTTCAATTTTGGATAAAGTTACCTTTCGAAAGAAATAAAGGGATATGGAAAGGGCTATGCTCGGAGTTTCCTTGCGTGATCGAATCAGGAATGAAGATGTCCGCAGGGAACCAAAGTTACCATCATAGCCCGAAGAATCGCCAACTTAAGTGGCAGTGGGCAGGGCACATTGCTCGCAGAATAGATGGTCGATGGGGATGAAAGGTTCTGGAGTGGCGACCACGCACCGACCAATGACCTAGTGAAGGTCGCGCGAATCCGATGGATGCGAAACGCACAGTTCGTTACGGCTGCGCTTGGGGAAGGCCTATGATCAGCTGTGGATGTCTGATGATGATGAATTAAAAAAAAAAAATGAAAAAATACATAACATACTATGACTATGTTGATTGCTTTTTTTTTTCTTTTCAGTAATTTTAACGTATGTCTGGCAATTTGAGTATTTTCTGCGGCCTACCCAAATGTCCTTTCCTTGGTATTGTTCGTAAAGTCGTTGAGCTCCTTAATAGTCCTGAGTTGAGCTTTGCGAATCCTGACAAATGCTTGCACTGACTGGACATGTCCACTCAAATCTATATGGTTCTTTCTTCAAAAGACCATCTCAGACAAATCTGCATGGTTCTCATGTGATTTGACCATTACATATTTATTGTATGGGCTTTAAAAGAGACTTTGACCCCTGAGTTTGTTTCGGTGTTTCTTTCTCAGGGTAGTCAGCTAAGAAACACCGGCCTCATCTAGTTTAAAATGACGAAAAAAAAAAAATTTGACGTGTAAAAGTGTTTTTTTAAACCAATGTATTTGCAAAATAAATATCATTTATACCTTTTCTCCAATAGAATGGCAAGACAAAGACGCGTACTTGAAGCAGCTGGTACAGCTGCAGAGCTTCAACCGCGAGTGCGACCAGATCGACGCGTCCAGCGGCGCTCACGAGGCTTATCTGGAATACAAGCAATTCGGGGTAAGTGCTACCTACCTTTACATGTTTTTTGTTGGTCCGAGCGGAGATACGCCTCAAAGAGATGTCAGCTAACCGTTGGGGCCCAGTGCGAGGAGGAATGGCAGGCGGTGGCCTCCTTTTGCGAAGCAGTAATGCTAGCGATGGAGGAGGCCGCACGCGTGAGGGAACGAATGTCCTCATGCCCCAGTCGCAGAGATTCTTACTCCGACTACCAGCCACGGTAGACACGGGCTTGCGGACGTCGAGCAATGGGTAGCTTGCCGTCCGGCCGTCTGGTAATTGATCGGACCGAGCCCAGTCGTCAACAGCGCGTAGTGCTCCACGCGCTCCTCAAGGAGATGTCCGCAAACCGTAGGGGCCCAGCAGGGCCGATGCCCGCCAGCTAGGACCGCGGGGAAGTTCTGAAAAGGAAACCCGTAGTCCTAGAACGCAAAGGGCAACTGAAGGACACAGGTGTGGTTTTAGTCAGTAAAAGTCTGACACGCCCCCTCCCACCGCCCAGAGCGCGAGAAGTCATTAGATGAGTTCAAAATTTTAAACAAAAAAGAAGAAAAAATGGGCCCAGTAGGGTCGACGCACGCAAGAGCCATGGGGATAATTATGAACAGGATACCCGTGGTCCTAGAACGCAAAGGGCAACTGAAGATAGAAATTTGAATGTTTAAAGCAGTGTACGATGTCATTAATAAATATATTGAATAGAATTGGGCCTAAATGGGAACCTTGCGGAACACCGGATGTGGCTCTAAATGACTTAGAATGGTAGCCACTCATAACAACTTTTGATGCTCTGTTAGTAAGGTAAGACTGAAACCACTCAAGCAATGATCCACCTATACCCATACCCTGAAGTTTTCTTAGAAGAAGACACACCACCGCATGATCCACCTTATCGAATGCTTTACTGAAGTCAGATCTTCTCCTAGATCGGAAGAAGTCATTAAGTAGAACCCGTATTCCTACAGTTGACCTCTCTCGTTGTCAGAATCCAAAGAGAATACATTCGGGATCCCGCATGAGTAATCCCGCATATCGTCCCTTAGCTTACAACACCGCTCAAGTCTAAAATTGGCGGTTTTCATTTTCACATTTGAATGCCTTTAGATGGAGCTGCTCATTGCGCGTCTAACCATTGGTCACATGATATAGATTTCAGCCAATCAGAAGCCATAGTTCGAAAAGTAGTGATAGCGTGCAAGTCGGCTGGCCTCTCAACACCGCACAGTTTTTTTCGTTTCCTGTAAAGTTGGTAAAAATGACTTATGCGGTGTTGTTAGCTAAAGGACGATATGCGGGAGCCCGCGTTTGCGCGATTGGATTCCCTAAGCGGGAGAAATCATTGAATGATTTACCACGTCCCCAAAAAACCTAAGTAGGCCTTAATTTTCGCCAAAACTGATATCCCCCCCTTTCTATCCCCCACAGTCATCAGTAGATGAGGCTGAAGCCTTAATCAAACGTCACGAGGAGTTGGAAGCCCGTCTAGCAGCTCAGGACGAGCGACTAGCATCCTTCGTGCAGAGAGCCGAGGCGCTGGAGAAGATACCTCACTATGCTGCTGAACAGTAAGTAAAACAGCCATTTTGGGGGTCGGCTTCCAATTTATCCGGATGCAGCTGAGGATCAGAATTTGATATAATAAAAAATAAAAAATAATAATCGTTTATTAATTATTATTATATCGTTTATTACGACGAGAATGGATAAAGTGAGAAATGAGTATATTAGAGGAAGTTTGAAAGTGGCGCCAGTGACTGAAAAGTTGAAAGGGAATCGTTTGTCTTGGTATGGTCATGTGAAGAGAAGGGATGAAACGCATGTTACTAAAAGAGTTATGAGTTTACATGTGGATGGGTGGAGAGGGAGAGAGAGGCCAAAGAAAAGATGGATGGATTGTGTGAAGAGTGATATGAAAGAAAAGGAAGTTAGTGATAGCATGACGGTTGACAGGATAGAATGGAAGAAAAAAACATGTTGCGCCGACCCCAAATAAGATGGGACAAGGGCAGGAAGATGATGATGATTAGGCAACTAAGGCCCATAGATAAAATACACAAATACCTAATCTTACAAAATAATAAACTAATACATATGTATAAAAGAAACTATAACAATTACTGAACTATACTGTTGCACACAAAGTGACGGCGTCGTGTTCCGCTGCGAGGTCGGTATCCTTCCACGAAATCGTCGATACACGACACCCTTCGGCCAAAACTCTCCTTTGAGGAAGGTTTCCAAATGATGAGTCGGCACCCGCACAACAAACGACTTGAAATTCGTGTTATGGCGCGGCTCCAACTGCACGACTCTCAAAGTCCAGTTTGTCTTTACGCGTACATACTCCACGATCTCCTCAGCCTTCGTGGTGTGATGTAGCCTCGAAACGTACAGCTGCGTCGTAGGTACTGCTTTATGGAGCAACTGCCTGTCTGACCTCCTAAAAGACCTGGTAAAAACTAAGGCTACTAGTATTAATGAAATAATTTACACAAAGTAATGTGCCTACCTGGTTTTGAACCCACGACAAGTCGATGCCGTTACCACTGTGCCACCAGTGCTCAAGCTTATTTATTTATTTACTAAATTATATTATAACACCTTTACAGACGCGTCCAAGGCGATGTTATAACGAACACTTAAAATATTAGTAAATTAATTATGATTATAAATTTATTGTCAGTCTAGACCTTTCTCAATAAGTAATTGAATCGCTTTTACGAATTTCTGTCAGTTTTGGCTAAATATATCTATATTGCGATATCTCATTAGAGAGCAGTGGTGGCCGAGTGGTAACGGCCTCGACTTACAAGTTGTAGGTCGCGGGTTCAAACCCAGCCAGGCGCATTACTTTGTGTAATTTATTTCGTCACCACTGCTCTCAAAAACGGTGAAGGAAAACATCGTGAGGAAACCGGCATGTTCTAGAACCAAAAATTCGAAGATATGTGACATTCACCAATCCGCTCTGGACCCGCGTGGTGAATTACGACCCATTCCCTCCTAGAAAGAGGAGGCCTGAATCCCAGCAGTGGCAACATTAAAAGGCTGATTATGCTATGCTTATGATATCTCATTACGTATGGGCTCGTGACAAAGGGGCAAACTTTAGGAGGTTAGTCCTAGCAGACGGCACCTCTAAGTGAGCGGGGCGGCGGCGCGCGCGCACTCAGCCGGCACGTCAGGGTGGTGCAATAACCCTAGCAGTACGCTAGCCATGTACTTGACTGCACACTATGCAGGCAAGCATATTATAAGTTGGAGGATTATATTCAAGATAAAAATGCTTGGCTCAATGCTGGTCCAGCTCCACTACCACCGGGGTGTACAAATTGATTAGTTTTGAAACTATTATTATTATTCTTTAATTATTCTTTTTTTGAATTTGTAAAATTTGTAAATTATTATTGCAAAAAAAAATGCTTCTACATTAAACAATACTATTGTTTAATGTAGAAGCATTTTTTTTCAAAGTTTGTAAATGTGAGTACCATGGAGCTATTGTATGGTTTTTAGGTTACTATTGGACTTGTTTGACATAAATAAGCATGGCAGTTGAGAGTTTATCATGCTCACTCAAATGTCTCACTGATGGTGGCGCGTGTGTTGGATCATTCGGTTCCCTTCAAAATGGTTGAGCAGAGTGGTGCTAATATTCGCGTCATGTCCGTGAACGGGCGCTGTCAGTTGAGACTGGTCATCTCTTAGCTGCCAGTTGCTATTTTAATATTTAGTTTTTATTTTTACTTTATTGACATTGTTCTCACATGATAGCGACAAGAATCATGTAACAGAGGTATTTGTAATTGCAAAATAATGATTGAAAAAAGTGTCCATGGAGTTTCATGCACATTCTTCTCCATAGAGATCTACGCTTTGGAATGTGCAATTAGCATCATTTTTTCTGACTGACTGACTTCTTGACATTTCAAAAGTGCCTGTAAATGGTTTATTTGAAATAAATGCTTTTTAAAAATTTGAATCTTGAATCTTTGACCAATGCGGCATCCCTTCTTACTGCAAGCCTAGTGTACCCTACCATGACGAACAAACTCGGGTACATGAGTGGATAAAATGGGTACACCCCTTATTGTAAGCTGTGGTGATTAAGTTATTAATACTTGTGTTACTCCGTCAGCATCGCAGCTCGTCGCGCCGCCGTGCTTCAGCGTCGTGACGGCGTGCGGCACGCTGCCGCAGAGCGCCGCCGCGCCTTGTTGGCTAGCTTAGCCCATCAACAGGTAAAGACACACTATTGCTTTTGTACTGTAGCGACATCTGACACGCCACATAGGAACTAAAATTCAAAATACTACGCGCGATTATAATATATAGGGTGACTGGTAATTAGTGACCGATACTTAAACACGTGATTGTGCTCATGATAACCAACAACTTTTACTATGGGAACAAACCTGAAATCGCGAAAAAAAAACAGCTGTTCAGTACATTTATATTTGCCTAATGTCCTGAACAGATGATATTTTTTTCGCGATTTCGGCTTTGCTCCCATAATAAAAATTGTTTGTTATCATGAGCACAATCACGTGTTTAAGTATCGTACACTAATTGCCAGTCACCCTATATACAACAGCCTGAAAAATAACTATCGGGCAGTTATCCAGTTACCCTAACCAGACGTAACGTACGTCTGGTCCTGTGGAGGAAAATCCCTTTTCAACGGAGTTATGTGGGACTTTACACCCTGTTCCATATACCTCTAAATTACTCTGATATCTTGTTAAAAAGGTATTTTCTTTATTATGGATAGGCTCACGTTTGACCACTACCTTACCTGTAAGCGACGATGTGGTCGACGATGGAGCACGCTTGGCAAGGAGTAACCTATTCACTCTTGACTTAAAGACCCCATTTAGTCTGTTTTTTTACGCCCAGGATTCTGCGTTCCAGAACTATATGGCAAAACGCAACAAACGCAACGCAAGCAAGTATTGATATATTTAATTTTTCTTACAGTTCGTTGCCGCAACTGAGGAATTACAAAACTGGATTCAAGACAAAACTAGGACCGCCAAGGACCAGAGTTACAGGTACGAAATTCTATGATTCATTGAACTTTTATTTATTCATTACTAGCGACCCGCCCCGGCTTCGCACGTGTGCTATGCTGATACCACCGCTACCGCTATGTCCCTGCATTATAAATCTGTAATATCTTCGAAAATATTCATTTAAATTACATGCAGTAAAGGGCCATATTGATCTATATTAAATGCAAAATGTATTTAAGGTACTTAATTGGATAAGGATTAACGCTAAAAAACCGTATCAAAATCCGTTGCGTATTTTTAAAGATGGGCATACATATGGACAGACAGCGGGAAGCGACTTTGTTTTATACTATGTAGTGATAGTAGATTATGTGACTAGGGGATAAAGCAGTCGCGGGCGGCATGTTGAATTCCGAACGAAACGAAGGTTGCTAAGTTTTAATCCCGAATGCAGTGAGGGATTCATATACATAATTAACTCCCGAGCACTGCGAGGGAGTTAATATAGAAACTTATTGAAGTGAGGAATTTTTTAAAATCGAATTTTAGCTGTTGCCACCAGCATCGCCGGTATATCCTAAGCCATATTCCAGGGCATGGTCCCATGTACCAAATTTCATCCTAATCCATTCAACCAGTCTACTCATCCTGCAGTTCTTTCGTCTTTATAATAATAGTTTTATCAACAGGGACCTGGCCAATTTGGAGCGAAAACTACAGAAGCACGAAGCCTTCGAAAGGGAATTGCAGGCCAACGAGAAGCAACTTAGAAACGTGGAGAGTGTGAGTACTACATACTTTTTATTATGATTAATAGTAGATTATGTGACTAGGGGATAAAGCAGTGTCTTTAAGTCGCGGGCGGCATGTTGAATTCCGAACGAAACGAAGGTTGCTAATTTTAATCCCGAACGATAGTGAGGGATTTATATAATTAACTCCCGAGCATTGCGAGGGAGTTAATAAAGAAACCTGAGTGAAGTGAGGAATTCAAGCCACCCAAGACAAAGACAGCTTTATCCCCGTGTTGGATACTCTACTTTTTAAACCATCTGTGAGATAATTAAAAGACAATTTAGTAAAACAAATCTTAAATTATAGAAATATAAGTATTATGTACAAGTTAATCTTAACTATCACTCAACATATTGTTTTGAGATTTGGAACAAACAAAATTCACTACTCTAAGATTCTATAGTTACAATTTTCTTTATCACTCCTGCAAAAAAGTAATGAAAAATCATTACTTTTTTTTTTCGAAACTCGTCAGTAACCGTTTCGACCACGTTTTATTCTTGTTTAGTGGCCAGTTTGAATTTTGAATAAACTTGTTTGATGCACTACATTTTAATTCACTTAATGTTGACGGTTTTTGACGTTCCAAATTCAAATCTCATTATTCCCTAGGGATCGCCCATACTGCATTATCTCCCTAGGGACATAATGACTTGCTTTAAGTGATGGTTGTATGACATATAAAAGGGCATTATCGAGCAGGTGGTGTAAAAAGGAAATAAAAGAGCAGTGACCTAGTGATAACGGTCCCGACTTAGTTGTACAATGTGTTCCAAATAAGAATAGGATCGATTTTTACGTCATGTAACGTCATAGCTGTCAAATCGAAATATTGGGTAGGGTGAGCAAAACAAGAGTTTGTTTAATAGTAGATTATGTGACTAGGGGATAAAGCAGTGTCTTTAAGTCGCGGGTGGCGGATGTTGAATTCCGAACGAAACGAAGGTTGCTAAATTTAATCCCGAACGATAGTGAGGGATTTATATAATTAACTCCCGAGCATTGCGAGGGAGTTAATAAAGAAACCTGAGTGAAGTGAGGAATTCAAGCCGCCCAAGACAAAGACAGCTTTATCCCCGTGTTGGATACTCTACTTTTTACACCATCTGTGGGATAATTAAAAGACAATTTAGTAAAAGAAATCATATAATACAGAAATATATGTATTATTTACGAGTTAATCTTAACAATCACTCAAAATGTTTTGAGATTTGAAACAAACAAAATTTACTACTCAAGGATTCTATAGTTTAAATTTTCTATAACGCTCCCGTCCCGCTTGTTCATTACTTTTTTTTAGAAACTTTTTTTATTGTTAGTGGCCAGTTTGAAATTTGAATAAACTTGTTTGATGCACTACTTTCACATAATGCTGACGGTTTTTCACGTTCCAAATTCAAATCTCATTATTCCCTAGGGATCGCCCATACTGCATTATCTCCCTAGGGACATAATGACTTGCTTTAAGTGATGGTTGTATGACGTATAAAAGGGCATTATCGAGCAGGTGGTGTAAAAATAATATTTATTTACGAATCATGAACGAAAAAAGTTTATTCAGAATCCAGTTCTTCAATTTTGCTAATCTCTGCGTCACTGTGTGAAGTGTCTGAGTAGTGGCAAATGGAAGGTAAAGGCGTATTGTTCCTAACAATGAAAACAAGAAAGAAAATGTTTTTTTTTAAACTAATTATGACTTAAATAATATATATTTAGCTAATTTAGATTAACCTTTTGAGTGCGTAATTAGAGACACAATGAACGCTGGCGTTAATGCGGGGATCAACAGCTTAAACAATAACGTTTTTATTTCACCTAGATTTAACTAAGACTCGGTAATACAAAGCAAAAAAAAAACCGTTATTAATACGCAAATAAGTTTTTTTGCAAACCTTACTTTTCAATCAACATTTGACCGATCGAGATTATTAGCTTTCCTATTCTTATTTGGAACATTTGGAACGCATAGTAGGTCGCGGTTTCAAACCCAGCCAGGCGCATTACATTGTGTAATTTATTTCATCACCGCAGCTCTCAAAACGGTGAAGGAAAACATCGTGAGGAAACCGGCATGTCCTAGAACCAAAAATTCGAAGACATGTGACATCCCCTGCACCCACAATGGGCCCGCGTGCTGGATTACGGCCCATTACCTCTCCTAGAGAAGTGGCCTGAGTCCCAGTAGGGGGAACGGCTGATTATGCCATGCTATGTTATAAAAGGGTTATAAAAGGGCCGAAAGCATCGAAAGGGGTTTGGATTAGCGACCACATACTGATAGACGCAGCGTTGGTGCCTCCTACAAGGTAAACCGATGACCTGGTGAGGGTCGCGGGAAGCCGGTAGATTCGAGACGCACAGAACCGACCGTTGTGGTGATACTAGGGATGACGATGATGAATTGGGGAAATGCACATATTTTTAGTGTATCATGTGCTAAATATAACACCCAACTTGGTAACGGTTGCGGGAGTCCGATGGATGCGAGACGCACAGGACCGTTCGCTGTGGCGACACTTGGGGGAGGCCTATGTCCAGCAGTGGACGTCTTTCGGCTGAAATGATGATGATGATGATGATGTGCTAAATAAAATAGTTTTTTTCGAGATAGGAAATCATCAAGTAGTACTTGTCACTTTTTGAGTGGTGTGAAAGGGAGTGTCAGTCTTTTAGTGGCTAAAACCCACCTGGGTCTGTCATGTGCGCTTTGCGTTCCAAGATCACGAAATCTCTTTAAAAAATTCCCGTGGCCTTAATGGTCATTAGCCTCATTGGATCCTTACGGTGCAAATACTAATATTCACCCCCAATTTTTCCCCTCAGATCGGCCACTCCCTCCAGAAGTCAGATCCGTCCCGTTCAGCAGAGGTGTCACAGCACCTGTCAGGTCTCCAGACAGCCTGGGAGGAGCTGGTGGCTGCCTCCAGAGACAAGGGCAGCAAGCTACGCCAGGCCGCTCAACAGAGGAAACATAGAAGGTATAACACTTGAATATAAATGCAGATTTTTCCTTGTAAAGCCATTTTTGTATCTAGGGTTAAGGGGGGGGGGGGGGGGCTCCTGGAACCTGATATTATTTTACCGATTGAGCTTGTATTATTATAGGGAATAACGGAAATGTTTGCTTATTTTCGATATTTACAGACTACAGCTGTTGATCCCCGCATTAACGCCGGCGTTCACGCGCCATTGTCTTTCTATTGTGTCTCTAATTACGCTACTCAAAAGGTTAATGAAGAACTTTTTATTTACGTTCTTGGATAAATACCCTTTAAATAAAACGCTCAATATTTTATAATCTATGCGGACGCCAGTGTTCGCTTGGTGTTTAACCGAATGGCGCGAAATCACGCGCGAACCGGCGTTCGCTTGGGTATTGAGTGACTGCAATCCCACCTGATGGTAAGTAGTGATGCAATCTCCCGTGACTGACTGTTTTCGCTGAAGATCAGACGCATGTCACTGGATTAGTACACACACAAGTTTAGTTCCTATTAAAGAGTTTAATAAAAGCTTGAAGTTCTTGGATTGTAACTATTCCATTTTTTCTGGAGAGCGCGTGGTTCGATGTGTGTTCAGCGCACAGAAGAAAAAAGATGCGCGCAGCAAGTTAGCGCGCGCGCGGTCGTATATAACGCACTGTGATTGGCCAGAGAGGTATGAACGTTTCGTTGACATTCTACTATTGGTCTGCACCTGTAGTGAATATTGGCACACTGCATTTAGAAAGAAAGAAAAAATTTTTATTCGTGACTCACAGAATCGTATAAACTAAAGACAACCAAGTCAGGTGAGGTCAGGTGTCTAAGTCATTTCAACTTGTTATGGCCACCTTAAGAATTTGAAGTACTAGCTTTTGCCCGCGGCTTCGCTCCCGTCAACTGACTACTCTACCCGACTCTACCCTGCCCTACCCTACCCCACTCTACCCCTTTTTTTTTTTTTTTTTTTGTTGCCGGGGTGGAAAATCCTCATGGATGTCCTTCGCCTGGGGCAGGCGAAGGGGTCTGTCAGACTCTTACTGACTAAAAACCACCTCGGTGTTCCCTCCCACACTTGGACCGGGGATCGTGGGAGCTGATACGCCATCCATGATCCCCGGCTAGTGCCGGCCCACCTACGCGGGCCACCTCAAGCCGAGGGGAGTGTGAGGTGTCCTCCCCCCGCGACGTCCAATAGAGGCGCGCGTGGAACACTACGCGCTGCCACCTCGGGTCTTGCTGGATGGGGGACGGCGGACGACCCCGAGTCCGCCGTCCCTCCGGACCTCTTTATGGGGGCTGGAAGAGGGCGTTGTCTGCCCTCCGCCGACGCCCGGTTCGCCTGCTGCGGCACGGGAGAGTGGCCACGGCCTCCCTCTCCCTCTCCGCAGCCTCCTTCTGCGAAATTACGTCTTCACAGAAGGAGATCACCGCATCCCACGACTCGGCGCCCCCGACCATCGAACGAACGACGGCCGGCAGCGACAGGTCGGGGCCCACTTCAGATACAAGGGCACGGCGCTGCTCCTCCCATGCGGCACACTCTGCCAGTGTGTGTTGCGCCGTGTCCTCCCGACAGTCGGTGCAGTGATGGCACCGAGCGTCCGGCTCCCTGTTTATGCGACACAAGTACTTCCCGAAGCAGCCATGCCCCGAGAGCACCTGCGTCGCCCTAAACGACAGGGAGCCGTGTTTCCTCCCGAACCCCACTCTACCCTACTCTAACCTACAAGTTTCAATTTGACAGCAAAATCTCCATTAACAAAATGATCCGCCATTTATTGAATTCATTTGTTACAAAAAATATGATAAATGAAGAACCGCTCGACCGATTTTGTGCAAACTTCACATAAACCATCTACTAAATAGTCCAAACAAAGCCTAAACATTTGGTTTGGATAGGTGAGCCCATTCTTGAGTTATAAAATTACAACGAAAAGTGGCATTGATTTTTATATAGGGTGACTGGTAATTAGTGTACGATACTTAAACACGTGATTGTGCTCATGATAACCAACAACTTTTACTATGGGAACAAACCTGTAATCGCGAAAAAAAAATCAGCTGTTCAGTACATTTATGTTTGCCTAATGCTTTGCTCCCATAATAAAAATTGTGTGTTATCATGAGCACAATCACGTGTTTAAGTATCGTACAATAATTGCCAATCACCCTATATATATTGATTGATGAATACAAAACAATATCCATTAGGAATCAATTAGCGATTAATAAAAATAGCGATTGAAGTTCACCGGAAAAAATCCCGCCGAATACTTTAAAAAATATTTTTTTTATAGATCTGTTGAAGACGCGAAGGCCCGTCTGATTGACTTGGAGCGACAACTCAAGAGTGAGGAGATCGGTACAGACTTGAGGAGCTGCAAACGGCTACTGACCCAACACCAGGTTTGTACAACTTTTTTAGGGTTCCGCACCCAGTGGGTAAAAACGACACGGTATCCTTGTGTGGAGATCTGTTAAACTTAGTGTACCTTTTGGAACAATAAACATATTTTTATTTTGTTTTGTGTTCGATTCCCAGGCTCTAGAACAAGAACTCTCCCTCTGGGAAACAAAAGCGACCTCTCTAGCAGACCAGGGCGCTGACCTAGTATCTGGTGGCCACTTCGACGCCGCGGCCATTGAGAGAGACTCCGCAGCTTTACTGCAGGCCGTCAGAGCCCTGCAACCTCCTGCTGCTAAGAGACGACAGGCTTTGGAGAGCAGTTTGCAGTAAGTAATCATTGGCATCATCATATTTTTTTATTTATAATAATAATATTCCACAACTATCACACAACGCCATCTAGTCCCAAGCTAAGCAGAGCTTGTGCTATGAGTACTACACAACTGATAAACATACTTATATATTTCTAAATACATACATATTATAGATAAATTATACCCAGACACAACAAATGATTGTGCTCATCACACAAACATTTGTCCTGGGTGGGAATCAAACCCACGACCTCTGGCATAGCAGTCAGGGCCACTAACCACTAGTCCAACAGGCCAGACAAATAAATTTATTAGTTCTGGAGTGGTAACTACGTACCGTAAGAAGCAGCGCTGACGCGTCCTCCCACAAGGTGGACCGATGACCTGGTGAGGATCGCGGGAATCCGATGAATGAGACACACACAGGACCGGTCGTTATGGCGACACTTGGGGGAGGTTTATGTCCAACAGTGGACGTCTTTCGCCTGAAATGATGATGATAATTAACCTGTAAATTATACTTATTATTTCCTTACAGACTCCACAAATTCGCTGCAGAAGTAGCAGGCGAGCTGGACTGGCTCTCAGAGCGATCTGCAGCCGCAGCATCAGAAGTCATGCCTACAGACCTGCACGCAGCTCAATCAGCACAAAAGAAGCATGGCAAACTGAAGGCTGAGCTGGTGGGAAGACGACCTTTGATAGAACGCGTCATTGCGCATGGAAACTCGCTCGTTGAAGATGGACATCCGCAAAAGAAGAAGGTGAGAGATTGATTGATAGATATTTCACTGTTCAGAGACTTATAAATAGTGAAAATAAGGAATTGATAAGCAATTTTTGGCCCATGAATATTTCAGCAATTCCACATACATTTATACAGAGATTGTCCAGCTATTCTGAAAAGGAACAAAAGAATGGATGGTCATAGTGGAATAAGCAATTGATAAGCAATTTTTGACCCATGAATATTTCAACAATTCCACATACAACTATACCAGCCATTCAGAATGGACGGTCAACCTTAAATGTCTTAATTCTTTTAACTTATGAAATAAACAATTCTCTCTTCATGGTAAGCAAAGAGAAGCAATTGATAAGTAATTTTTAGGCACAATTTCAAAGCTAAATACTACTGTTGACCTGCCATTCTGACGTTTACAAATAAACGGGGTGCCCAGCCTGATACGACAAATACTATAATTGTGGCGGGGGTGAGAGCTAGTATTTTTCCGCACTAGTGTGAAAAACAGTAAATTGCGTACCTAAAAGCGGTAGGGATGAGAGCGGGTTTTCGAGTAAGTGAATTGAAAAATCATTAACATAACCTCTTTATTCCTCAGATCGAAGCCCTCTGCGCAGAGCTAGAAGCCGGATACACATCAGTCTCTGAAGCTGCTGAAAGCCGTGGCGCAGCCCTGGAGGCAGCCCTGAAGGCGCAGCAGTTCATGCACGACGCGCTGGAGGTAGACGCCTGGCTCAACGACAAGGCGGCGGCGCTCGCGCACGCAGACCTCGCCAGGGACAGGCACCGGGCCACGCATCTGCTCACCAGGCACAAGGTCAGGCTTTAGAACACTTTTTGGGCGGAAATTATCGATTCACTCTTTAAACGCTTGCTGCCCTTTAATACGTGTCTATGAAGGTACGCTCTTTTAACTACCTACATTGGATATATCCGACGAATACTCGGGTTGCACATTCACGACCAAATACTCCATCTCGTCAGCTCTTCTGCAACGAGATGGAGTACTCAGTCGCAAATACACGACCCTGGCGAATAGGACACAATAACACCTAGTGGCGCCCTAACACCAATTACTTGATGCGGAAATAATATAAATTGAATGCGGTTACCCTGGCGCAGGGTTTTAGGCTGGTTTGAATAAAAAATGAATAAAGTGGACTGTATTGATGCGATGCGATGTAGAAATTCGCAACTATACGTGACCTTGCAAAATGCGACTTATGGGCGATGGAAGCAGGTTTTGGGCCCAGGAAAACTGGGCTAGGAAGGCACACTGACCTGGATTCGTCCGTCGAAGCGAAGGCACAACAGCAGCTCTCGAACTGTCTCCACGCACTTGCAATTGCCACGATGTTCGTAACAGCAGCTAGGTTTTAACACTCGTAACTCGCAAATCGAAATATATAAGAAAATATTAAGCTTTTAGAGGTATGCGGAACAGAGAGTAAAGTCCCGCAAACCTCCGTTGAAAAGGGAGGATCCTCCGGCCAGACGGGATGTTATGTCTGGTGGGCAGCAGCCCGATAGATGATTTCGGGCTGTTCTATATGTTCCAATCGCGCGGAGAACTTTGATTGCGCGATGCAGGATTAGTTTTTATGTGACGCCATAGATGTCGCTACAAGCTCTAACGCGTGGCACACATCACAGAGGTTTTGACAAGAGTGAAGAGTTGTCTTTCATGGAAGTTTCCCGAACGACGATGACAGAGCAAAAAAATCAATCAGCGTGCGCGTGGGAAAAGGATAGATATAGGTGGGATGATTTTGCATTTTGCAAGGCACGCAACTTCTACCCTACAATTGGAATTATAAAATTTATGAAACCTAAAAACACCTGTCGAACTAGTCTGACGCAAGCGATTAAAAATGTTTTCAAATCTCTCTTTCGCCGTTCACTATTTTTTTTTCAATTATCCCGTAGGCCGTAGAACTGGAACTGGATACATACGCCGCTATCATCGCCGAGATGGGTCACGTGGCCACGTCGATGGCTAACGGCGGGCACCCTGAGGGCGAAGCCCTGCTGGCGCGCCACGCGCTGCTGGTGGACAGCCTGGCGCGCCTGCAGCGGCTGGCGGCGCAGCGGCAGAAGGCTCTGGTCGAGAGTGTTTGCAGGTTTGAAGCTTAACTGTCTATCTATATAAATTAGAATGTGTTTCATCCCCATGTTAATGGAAAACAAAGTGACAATTTTTTTTTTCACAACTTTCACACAACGCCATCTAGTCCCAAACTAAGCAGAGTTTGTGCTATGAGTACTAGACAACTTATAAACGTACTTATACACCCCTAGTTTTTAATTAGTACAAAAAAAATGGGACTCTATCCATACCTGTTACTGATCATATTTATGTAGTCAAAAGTTAAAAAAAAATGAAATCCCAAAATTGTTCACGAAAATTTGTCATAATTGGTAAATTCATAATAGAATCAATCATTCATAACAATTGCTACTAGAAAATACTACACGTGTGGAAAAAACACTGCGCGTGTTTTTTCCATTTTGATCACAATTCATTCATTCATAATCAATAGCCTGTACAATATTTCCATAAATTGAGTGACATTTTTGAGATATAAACAAACGCTAATAACTTTGCTGTTTATGAATATTATTTATTGAAGCAAGACCTTTTCTAATTAGCCCTCTAAGTATTTGTACTATATTTCTAAATTCATACATATTATAGATAAAATACACGCAGAACAAATGTTCGTGCTCATCACACAAACATTTGTCTTGGGTGGGAATCGAACTCACGACCTCTGGCACAGCAGTCAGGGCCACTAACCACTAGATCAACAGGCCAGTCACGTGTTACACTGCTTAAAGAACTTAGTATCCAAGTCAAAAACATTATAAAAATAAAACACGTGTCAACGAAAAAGTCGTTCGGTAGCAACAGTGCCTCGTGCTCCACAGGCCTCGTGCCGCCTCCTGCCTAGGTGTCAGCGCTTTCCTTTGTAGTGACGCGCTTAACAAGTCGCACTTACATGTTCTGATTTTTTTTGTCAATGTACTTGTGACTTGGATACTGAGTCTTTTAAGTCATGTCTTTGTATGAACAGTTCATTTGTTAGAATATATGTGTACACATTCTGATGTTTCTTGTAGTATTTGCAAGCAAATGTATCAAGTCAACCTTCTCGTCAAACTTCGCTGAGTTAGTCAACACTACAAAAAAAATCTCAGCATCATTTTACCGAGATCGCGCCTGTTTCAATGATTCCACATATTGTCCAGTTGCGCAGACACTTGAGATACAAAACTAAACCAATTTTACATTACAATATCCACTAGGAACCAATTTGCGAATAATCAAAACAGCTACTGAACTTCATTCGAAGAAACACCTCCAAAATCTCTCGCCTGTTCTGATTATTTCTCCTTTTCGTAGACATGAATACCTCGCCGAGAGCGCTGAACTAGAGAGCTGGATACAGGAACAGTATGCCGCCGCCTCCAGCGAGGACTACGGACAAGATTATGAACATCTACTGGTAAGTTGTACAACAAAAAAACAAACTTTACCTCTTTATAACAGTTCGGTGCCCCTGAGACTTGAGTCGTAAAAGTTTTGTTGCAAGCGTGAGCCCATCTCAAGGTAACACCACCTCGGAGAGATGCGACCTCTGGCGGGAGAAGTTTAAACCTCCTGATGATTTTGTCGAGCCGTCGGAGAGCCTCTCTCCTGGACACGAGTTGCCATGGCCCACCTGGAAAACTCTAAACAGACTCCGAACCCTAGTTGGGCGCAGCAAAGACAATCTCCACAGATGGGGGTTCTCGGACAGTTCCGATTTCAGTGTTTGTGCGGTGGTCCCAAAGACCATGTCCCACCTTCGATCCTGCATCATGTGCCCTGTTACCTGTTCACGTAGGGACCTAATGACAGCATCTGCGGACGGCATTGCCGTGGCCGAATACTGGGCCAGGCAAGGAATTTAACTGGTTTGGCCATCGATACGCTAAGTAGTCAAACCTTTGTTAAACTCTTTGTTTTCGTATGATACATGGGAGTATTGATAATTACTGTCCTCCGCTCTCTTAAGATCTTCACCTCCTCTTTAGCAGTAAGCACCAATACTATAGATAGGTAGCGGCACGAATCTTGAGCGCTCGGCGAAAGAGCGGGGATCGCTTTGCGCTTCGTACAACATCGGCGAGCCAATCACTGTATAAAGATTGCATTCCCCGCCCCCGCATCTCTCTTCATACCACTAAAGAGACCCGATATTTCGTTTCTGCGTGCTTCTGCGCAAGTAGAACTGTAGAAGTCAGCGCTCAAGATCTGTGCCAGTATCTGTACACACTTATATTATGTACTATTAATCCATCTCTTTCTTTCCCTTAGATCCTTCGCTCGAAGTTCGACGAACTCCGACACCGTGTTGAAAGCGGTGCCGAACGATTCAACCAATGCGAGGAGTTGGCCAAGAAGCTGCTGGCCACTGAGAGTCCCTACATTGGGGATATCGAGAAGAGGCAGGAGGCTCTCGGGTAAGTCTATCATACATTAGTGTTTAAGGATGGACCATGATGGTTTATGTTTGGCTATGATGGTGGAGGCTGGGCCTTGATGGTCAAGGATAGGCCACGATGTTCAAGTATAGGCAATGATAATCAAGGATGGGTCATGATTGGTCATGAATGGCCATGATGGTCAAGAACGGGTCATGACGGTCAAGGGTGGGTCATCATGGGCCATGATGGTTAAGGATGGGTCAAGGATGTTTTTGATGGGCCATGATGGTCAATGATGGGTCAAGATTACTAATGATGAGTGAGGAGTGAGGTGGGTCATCATGGGCCATGATGGTTAAGGATGGGTCAAGGATGTTTTTGATGGGCCATGATGATCAAGGCTAGGCCATGATGGTCAAGGATGGGTCATGATGATTATTGATGAGTCATGATGATTATCGATGGGCCATGATGGTCTGGGATGTGCCAGGATGCTCAAGGATGGGCGAAGATGGTCCAGGGTGGGCCATAATGGACAACAATGCGTCATAATAATCAAGGATGGGCTCGATGGTCTTGAATGTATCTATCATAATGGTCAAGGTTAGGTTATGATGGTTCAGTGTAAATAACCAAGGGTCAAGCATATATCACTATAGTCCAGCATGACGGTTCAATATGGCGTTTGCGATTCAGTAAATATGGTTTAGTATGGGTCATGATAACCCATTACAATGCGTTCCAAATAAGAATAGGATCGATTGACAGGTAGTGACGTCACGTCATACTGTCAAATCGAAGAATTATTATGGTGAGCAAAACAAGAAAATTTTAATTTATTTACGAACTGTGAACGAAAATAGTTTAATCAGAATCCAGTTCTTCAATTTTGCTCATCTCTGAGTTCTTCAATTTTGCCCAATTTCTTGCGATTTGACAGTATGACGTGACGTCACAACATGGCGTCGATCCTATTTTTATTTGGAACGCATTGTACGACTCAGCATGGACTGTAACTATATTATAATGTTTGATTATTTTAATGTATGGTCTATGTTTCACAGTGGACGTTTTTCTTGTATAGAGTTAGTGACAAAGTTGTTGCTGAAATTGGTACACAGCTTAATCTTCTTCATTATCGATAGACTTACGTTTGACCACTAGCTCACCTGATGGTAAGCGCTGATGACGTCAACGATGGAGCACGTTTGATTCAAAATATCCTTAATCCAAACCGTTTTTTTTCCCTCAGAGAGTGGTGGCAGCGCCTCGTGGAGCAGATGGAGTCGCGCGCGTCCCGGCTGCACGCGGCGGGCGAGATCCACCGCTTCCACCGCGACGTGGGCGAGCTGGCCTCGCGCGCGCACGACGCACGCGCCGCGCTGCACGCGCCGCCGCCGCCCAGGGACCTGCGCGCCGCCACGGCTGCCAGCCGGGCGCTGCACACGCAGCAGAACGACCTGCTGGCTATTGATGCGCAGATGCAGGTGAGTTTTTGATGAAGAGTCAACAAAGACTAGGCTTAAGTGTTATTAAGAGCTAAAGTAACATCACGGTGAATAATGACCTAAAGTTCCTAACATTGTTTGCTGAAAAATTCAAAATCTTTTCATAAAAACCCAACACAAATTTCTAACCCCTCAGGTCCTTCAAGAAGAAGGCAACCGTCTCCAGAAGCTCTACCCCGGCGGAAACGTCCAACAAATAGAATTACAACAGAAGGCTCTAGAAGAAGCCTGGACCATGCTCAAACAGGCCTCAGAGGAGAGGAAACATACTCTCCAGCAGTACCTTCAGCTGTACCAGTTCCTGACTGAGGTAAGATCATACAAACAATCAATGTTTAATACGCTTGGATGGAACACCGCCGTGTCCTCGCGCCGAACCCTGGTACAGGCCAATATACGGTGGAGGCGTACCCCGCTTGGGCGGAGCACCGCCAAGTCCTCGTGGGGGCAATCGGCGGCAACTCGCTCTCGCGTCGAGGTCTGGTACAGGCCAAGGTCTGAAGAAGAACTAATAGAAGTTAGAATAGAACTTATTCGACACAGGCAATACAATAGGTACAAGATAATAATAGGTCTTTACCTATGAAATTGGAGATTTTTAAAACGGGTTGCTTTGAAGTGTTATATCATTGGATTGACTT
This sequence comes from Mythimna impura, assembly GCA_905147345.3. Classification (NCBI taxonomy): domain Eukaryota; kingdom Metazoa; phylum Arthropoda; class Insecta; order Lepidoptera; family Noctuidae; genus Mythimna; species Mythimna impura. The sequence goes on along the minus strand of LR990365.1, from coordinate 2,588,566 downwards.
GGTATCACAAGTTCAAATAAATTTTATATTAAAGGTATGTTATTCTTCTTTTGAAATTAGGTATTTATTGGTTTCTTTGTGTTTTATATTTTCTGTAATATAGCAGCAAAAAAGAGTACAGAAATACAATACAGTTGCGCTGAGCGTGCCCAAACCGAAAGGGTCGCCAACTCAGCAATTGCTGGGCGTCGGAGCGAAGAGGAATGGTAAACCTCTGCGTGCGGAGCAGTCATGCTAGCGAAGGAGGCGGCCGCACGCGTGGGGGAACGGATGTCCTCACGCCACAGCTGCTGGGACCCCGAACCTGATTTCCAGCCACCGTAAGCGTGGGTTTGCGGACGATAAACCATGGGTCTCTTCTTCCGGCCGTCCGGTAACTGTCCGGATTGAGCCCGAATCGTCAACGGCGCGAAAAGTTCCACACGTGCCTCAAAGAGATTTTAGCAAAACCTGTAGGGGCCCAGCATGGCCGATGCTCACTGGGGTCATAGTAGTAGTTGGTCGAGGTTTCATAATATAACATCATCATCTTCCTATCCTTGTCCCATCTTATTTGGGGTTGGCGCAACACTTTTTTTTCTTCCATTCCATCCTGTCAACCGTCATGCTATCACTAACTTCCTTTTCTTTCATATCACTCTTCACACAATGCAACCATCTTTTCTTGTGCCTCCCTCTCCCTCTCCACCCATCCACATGTATACTCATAACTCTTTTAGTAACATGCGTTTCATCTCTCCTCTTCACATGACCATACCAAGACAAACGATTCCCCTACAACTTTTCAGTCACTGGCGCCACTTTCATATTATAACATTAACTAATTATTTTGTCCCCCACAGGTCCGCGACCTGACCTCGTGGTCAGTCTCCCTCCGCACGTCGATGTCCCGCGCGCTGCGCGTGCGCGACGCGGTGTCGGCGCAGTCCGCGCGCGCCGAGCACGACGCCGTCAGGGCCGAGCTGGACGCGCGGGACTCCTCCTTCAGGAACGCGCTGCAGATGGGCAGGGAGCTCACCAACCATCCTAATGCGGCGGTGAGTACTGTTTGCTGCGTAAGATTGAATTTAATTATTCGAAGGCGTCACCGCAGCCCTGGAACTTAGCGGGGATCGTTCGCTCTATGGCCCTTTACGGAGCGCTGGTGTGGGGACCGTCGCTGCAGAAACGACCGGCGCACATTTGTTTGTCCCCTTAGGGCTATATTTGACCGGGACACCATGGCCGTCGCCGCTACCAATAAAATGTATACAGCTCTATCTCTAGTTCCTCACCTGGTGTCTGTGTGGTTGCGCAACCAATATGGCGGCGCGACCAGCTCGGATGTGTGCACTTAAGGTCCATTTTGATACTGTCTCAGTGTGGTGTAGCGACTCTGGTGTCTGTATGGTGTTTAGTTTGGTAGCTTATGGACACCATGGCGGCGCAACTGGTCGCGCCGCCATGGTGTCCCGGTGAAATATAGCCCTTAGAAGAGGTCGGACGTAGGAACTTGAAAATAAAAATTCTGACTGTTGTAAACTATTGACCTTATTGAAAAAAAGTTCTGAAATAAATTGTTGCCCTTCAACAGACAAACACAATTAAATTTTTCAAATTCTAGAATTATTACTTTCATGTTCCTACGTCCGCCCTCTTATATGGGGACGAACCGCTGTGCAGCGGCAAAGTTGGACACGTCCCAGAATGTCATGGCTATACGGATGGTGCGGAGATACCGTACGGTCTCCCGCGAAGCGGCAAGTCTCCTTATCGGCCTGCCGTCATGGGATCTGGTGGGATCTCATGGCGATATGTCGCAATCCAGTGCTGGGCAAGCCATAATCATGGCAGTAAGTCCCCCTTTTTGAGGAGCCACTCCTCAAAAACACCTTCCGCATGACACAGGCAGCAGGGCCGATGCCCGCTAGGGGCGTGGGAATTTTGTGTAAGGAAACTCATGATCTTAGAACGCAAAGGGCAACTAAAGGGACACGGGTGGGCTTTAGTTAAAAGTCAGATACTGAGGTAGTGTTCCTGCTCCGTGCTCCTGCAATAAATACAATATGGCGGATATTTTGTTTAAATCTTGTTTTGTAAAAACATTTTTTTTTTACATTATGATTAAATACATACATAAGGCCTCCTGTCCACGGACGCGTAGCTTCATAGATGCAACACGACAGCACGGCGTTGCCGCTGTCGTCGACAAAGTTTCACAATTTAGTATGTAAGCTTCACGCAGGCGTACACCAAGCGTATAATGACGAATACGCGTCTATGAAGCTATGCGGCCGTGGACAGTAGACCATAGTTTAGTATGTAAGCTTCACGCAGGCGTATACCAAGCGTATAATGACGAATACGCGTCTATGAAGCTATGCGGCCGTGGACAGTAGACCATAGTTTAGTATGTAAGCTTCACGCAGGCGTATACCAAGCGTATAATGACGAATACTCGTTTATGAAGCTACGCGGCCGTGGACAGTAGGCCATAGTTTAGTATGTAAGCTTCACGCAGGGGTACACCAAGCGTATAATGACGAATACGCGTCTATGAAGCTACGCGGCCGTGGACAGTAGGCCATAGTTTAGTATGTAAGCTTCACGCAGGCGTATACCAAGCGTATAATGACGAATACGCGTCTATGAAGCTACGCGGCCGTGGACAGTAGGCCATAGTTTAGTATGTAAGCTTCACGCAGGCGTACACCAAGCGTATAATGACGAATACGCGTCTATGAAGCTACGCGGCCGTGGACAGTAGGCCATAGTTTAGTATGTAAGCTTCACGCAGGCGTACACCAAGCGAATAATGACGAATACGCGTCTATGAAACTACGCGGCCGTGGACAGTAGACCATAGTTTAGTATGTAAGCTTCACGCAGGCGTACACCAAGCGTATAATGACGAATACGCGTCTATGAAGCTACGCGGCCGTGGACAGTAGGCCATAGTTTAGTATGTAAGCTTCACGCAGGCGTACACCAAGCGAATAATGACGAATACGCGTCTATGAAGCTACGCAGCCGTGGACAGTAGACCATAGTTTAGTATGTAAGCTTCACGCAGGCGTACACCAAGCGTATAATGACGAATACGCGTCTATGAAGCTACGTGGCCGTGGACAGTAGACCATAGTTTAGTATGTAAGCTTCACGCAGGCGTACACCAAGCGTATAATGACGAATACGCGTCTATGAAGCTACGCGGCCGTGGACAGTAGACCATAGTTTAGTATGTAAGTTTCACGCAGGCGTACACCAAGCGTATAATGACGAATACGCGTCTATGAAGCTACGCGGCCGTAAACAGTATGCCTAAATTTATAATATGTTACTAACATAGCCTTACTTCATCAACAGGAAGTCGAAGAGAAATGCGAAGCCCTCCTAGAAGAGCGCAACCGTCTGCACGGCGCGTGGGCAGCTCGCCAGGTGGCGCTGGACCAGCTGATCGACCTGCACTGCTTCCTCAGAGACGCCAAGCTGTTGCACGAGCTGTGTGCTACTCAGGAAGCTGCCTTGAGTAAGTGCATCATCATCTTCTGCCTAGGCTTTCGTGAGCGACGATGTGGCCGACGATGGAGCACGCTTGCCTAGAAGTAACCTATTCACTCTTGACTTAAATACCCCTAAGTTGTAGCTATCAGGAAACACAGACTCCGGCAAGGAATTCCACTCCTTAGCTGTACGCATAATGAATGTGTTCCCAAAACGTTTTGTGTGATTTTTTGCTAATGTTCAGTTATTGTTTGCAGGTACTGAAATACCACAAACGAGCAGCGTTGAGGAAGTGGAAAATGCGCTCAAGAAACACGAGGCCTTCGAGAAACTGCTTGCTACACAGGTAAATTATTATACCCGATTGTTTTTTTTTTTTGACTATTACTATTATGCAATACAATTCACAAAAAAAAATACAATTGCTATGCCACTTACCGGGTTCTATTGTATTTTCTAGCCATCCATAGGTCCACTGAAATATACACACGAAGTTTCATACAAATCGATCAAGCTGTTTAGGAGGAGTTAGGGGACGAACGCACGTACAGAAAAACTATTTATGTAAACATATACACTAGCCTCATCTAGTTTAAAAATGACGAACAAAAAATTGACGTGTAAAAGTGTTTTTTAAACCTATTTACAAAATAAATATCATTTATCATTTATCAAATAAAAAAATAAAATAGAAGCCCTAAAGAACTAACTAAAATAACAATCTAAAGTATGGCGTCAAAAAATTCCTTCGCATTGCTGTCGGCTTAATGTACCCAAAAGACTGACGGTGTTGCCACGCTGTATGGTATTGTGCATTACAATTTTCAACAATGTAATTGCACAAGATGTGTGAGAAATTATATGAAATAAAAGGGAGTTAGTGTTAGCGTGACGGGTAACAGGACAGAATTGAAGAAAAAATGTGTTGCGCCGACCACAAATAAGACGGGACAAGGGCAGGAAGATGATGATGACTACATACGTGCGCGTGGAGTTGCCACTTTAGCCGCAATTTATTCAAAACAAGCTACAGCATCGCAAGAGTTTGCGCGAAAATATCAAACTTAATAATAGTGTATTACACTCATTTTTGAAAAGTGACTCATTTGTGAAAACCACTAAAAAAAACACAACGTTTTTATTCAGTCGATAAGTACCCTAAAAATGCATTTAAAATTTGCTATTTTAAATTTCGCGCGTAATTTGACGAAAATGCAGAACGCAGTGGACGCCATATTTACTCTATGGTCGTGACGTCAGTAGGCTGTGTAAACAAATGCGCTGATATACACTCAGTATGGCCGATCAGTTGACAGTTGACATCTGTCACTTTAGTTTATACAGCCGAATGGCGTAGTAACATGGTGGCTACTATTTCATGGTGATAAAGAACAGATAAAAAAAAACTGAAAACTTTGAATTTAATTTTAAAATTTTGTTGTTTTATGAACTAAAACTAACACATACTGACTACTTTTTGCCTAAGCTATCTGAATAATATATTTTTAAATTTTTCTCGTATAGAGTAAAATACCCTATTGTCCTCTTCGCTTCACCCGTCATCGCAACACACCCACGTATAGTTGGTCACTTAAGCCACCGCAATAGACTATCAATTGTCGATTCACAGTCGCGTTAAATCGCCTACGTAATATTTAAAATCGAATTAAATATTATTATTAACTTTCTGCTCTTCTTCTTCAACAGGACGAGAAGCTAGCGACCCTGAACAGTCACGGTGACAAACTGCTGCAGCAGAACCACGTGGAGAGCCAGCGTATCGCTGATGAGTTGCAGCATATCAACGAGAGGAGGAAGAAGGTAAGATCATTTCCATCTCCATCTTGGCTCAGCTGATTGCGGTCTGATACTGAACAAAAGTCTCTCGCATGCGCTACAGAACTGGGTTTACAAAAATGAAAAAAAATATGACAGTCATATCATATTATATGTATTCTATAGGGGAATAAAACTTTACCCATACATTTTTTCTTTTCGCCAAAAGTGAAACCAAGTCCATATCTTAAAGGACTGTATGATAAATCAATAGCAAAAAGAATTATGTCTACCAACCGTAACCAAACGAAGTTAGAGACTATTTAGTATATTGCTATGGTTTATTATCAGGCGTTATTTTTCTTAAATAAAAATACTGTATGTTTTTAAGTTTCCCATTGTTAAATATAGTTTTAGTTTCAGTTTTAAGCGGTTAAAGGGTCAAAGAATTTTAATCGAGTTATCATATCGATTTATGTTTCTTTCCTCAGTTGTACGAAGCAGCAGCCGCTCGCCGCTCCGCTCTGGTTCGCTCCCGAGCGCGCGCTCAGTTCGCTCGCGATGCTGCTGAAGCGAGAGGATGGGTGGCTGACAAGCTGGCTAAGTTGGCTGCTGAGCATCAACATGGTAAGACCATTAAGTAATTGATAAAATGCCCTCGAAGCTTCTGGATTTCAATAATGGCTGGCGCTTGATCACTATCTCACCTAATGGTAACGACGATGTGGTCGACGATGGAGCACGCTTGCCTAGAAGTAACCTATTCACTCTTGACTTAAAGACCCCTAGGTTGTAGCTATCAGGAAACACAGACTCCGGCAGGGAATTCCACTCCTTAGCTGTGCGCATTATGAATGTGTTCCCAGAACGTTTTGTACGTATGGGTGGGATGTCCACCATGTACCTATAACGTATGTTTCTATAACTGTTATTTCATTATGTGTACCTGTGTGCTAGTGATGCAACGGAAGTGTCTTAACGGAAGCGGAAACGGAAACAGATGTCAAAAGTAAATCTTTGCGGAAGCGGAAACAGAAGCGGAAGTGTTAATACTATGAAGAAAAAGCACAATTTTATTTTTTTAAAACAACAGAAGGTTTATGTCGTAATAGTCGACGAGGTCGCGTATCATGCTGGCCCCCCACCCTCGTGCTCCTCGCTGTATTGTTCCGTTTAGAGTTCTGTTATAAATTTTGCGAAAGCAGAAGCGGAATCAGAAGTGAAAAAGCTTGCTGAACTTCTGCAGAAGCGGAAGCTGAAGCAGAGTTCTGATGTAACACTACTGTGTGCGAAATTAACGTGTTTTCTTTCTTTCTTTCTATATTATAAGGGCAAATGGTTGTGAGTGTGTGTGTATGTTTGTTTTTTCGCTCAAACTGCCAAATAGATTTCGATTAAACTTGATACGTGGGTAAATCATGTCCGTGAATAAGACATAGTAAAAGTAGTGGTAGTGTAGTGGTAATCATAGTATATTCTATTGGACAAATTTTGTCCTGGGAGAACGTTCTCCTGGGACAATTATCAACTATCACCCGGGCGAAGCCATTAGCTTTAGCATTAGCCATTTCCCTTTTTCTAACAATTTTTTTTCTTCTGAGGCGAAGTAACAAACCTCGAAGACAAAATCAAGAAACTCCAGAAGCACCAGGCCTTCACCGCCGAGCTAGCTGCCAACAGAGCTCGTCTGCAAGAAGTGCAGGAGTTGGCCACGCAGCTCAGTCCTGATGCTGAGGTAGACAAGCAGTTGCAGCAGCTGCAGAGCGACTGGCAGCGACTTGAGACTGCCACGGAGCAGAGAGGTAAGAGAAGGCGTCTCTCTCTATCATACGCTGCCTCACCACTAAGCATTTGAAGCCCTACCAACGAGTTCCTAACGCGATCTATTTGACGAATTGAACTGAACTGTTAAAGGGATTTATTTTATTTTTTATTTTATTTATTGAGGGATAATAAACAGCTCAGCATAAAGCTCATGCATATAAATAACACTAAATAGGTGATAATGTTGCAGCCAACTGCATTATCCACAGATTAAACATAGTGGTAATAGGCATATTGTTTGCCACTAGATGGACATTATTGTACAACATATATATTAAACGCTTTATTGCTTGCTCAATGTGAAATATATATATATATATATATATGTATATATATTTTGTGGAACATTTTCATATAAATAACTGAAATCAACAAGAATAATATCAATGACTCAATTGCAATTGAGAAACTTTTTCAATTTAGAACATGCAAATATATCAATGTCAATAAAATTAAAGTTATAAGATTCCGACATTCTATGGATCGAGCAGTGTAAGCCAGAAATTGTTCGGTATGCATTTAGCGCGAACAAGGTTCCTGCACGAACTTTGCGCACGTTAACAGTTCGGGGCACTGAATAACACAGCCCACTCGTGAGATCGCGGGATGAAGCTATATAGGGTGTATAGCTCCGTCTCTTTCTCGATCGCCAGACATTTTAACACATCATGGTAAGGCCTGTGGACTAAGCTCTCCTGATGCTGAAGTAGACAAACATCTACTCGCCACTTAACTCTTTAACTGTCCGACGAGTGTTTTCGTGTCCTATTTGCCAGGGTCGTGTATTTGTGACTGGGTACTCCATCTCGTTTAGCTCTTCAATCCCCATAGGTGACAGAAGAGCTGACGAGATGGAGTATTTGGTCGTGGATGTGCGCCCCTGGTGGAATAAATGCGAGAGTGTTTGTCGGATATGTCTCACGTAGGTGGTTATACACACACATTCCCTCTCCTAGAGAGGAGGCCTAAGTCCCAGCAGTGGGAACATTAAAAGGCTGATTATGCTATTATGCTATGCTATAGGTGGTTATAAGGTTAAATAGGGAATTTTTTCTATTTACTAAACTACTGCTCTTGTCCCGTGTTATACACGGCGCAACACGGTTTTTTCTGCCATTATGTTTTGTCATCCGTCATGCTGTCACTAAGAGCTATATTTGCCCGGAACACCATGGCGGCGCAACCAATCGCCGCTACCAACAAAATGTATACAGCTCTATCTCTAGTTCCTCACCTGGTGTCCGTGTGGTTGCGCAACCAATATGGCGGCGCGACCAGCTCGGACGTGTGCTCTTAAGGTCCATTTTGATACTGTCTCAGTGTGGTGTAGCGACTCTGGTGTCTGTTTAGTGTCTCGCTGAAATATAGCCCTAATTCTCTTACTCACGCCAACCCGGGAGGGGTTCTCACTAACAAATATATGAAAAAAAATATCATTATCAACAACGAAGTTATAAAATTTTAAAAGGAGTTTAACGTGGAATTTCACGTCAAAGTTCATTACACCCATTGAAAACGGTGACTTGGCGAGAGGGACTTGTTTTATCTCGTCTGCGTTTCTACAATTTTTGATATTGTTTTCACAAGAGTTTTGTCAAGTTTACTTAGGTCTTTGACAGGCGTTACAGGTAGTCAGACGCCAGAAAGTCTGCCCGTGCTGCCCGGTAACTGGGTTGTTGAGGTCTGGTAGACAGTCGCTCCATGTAACACACGGGTATGTAGCCGCATCCAGTTAGACTGGAAGCCAGCCCCAAGCTAGTTGAAAAAAAGCTGGAGAGACGATGATATCACACTAACTCTTACTGTTCTTCCCCCACCAGGTCGCGGCCTAGAAGAAGCGCAAGACATCCTGGAATTCAACCAGCATCTAGACAAGATCGAGGCCTGGATCAGAGACAAGGAGATGATGGTGCAAGCTCACGAGCTGGGCAGGGACTACGAGCACTGCTCCGCGCTGCTGCGCAAATTGGACGACGTGGACAGCGACATGAAGGTCGACGACAAGAGGGTCAAGAGCATCTGTGCGCTCGCCGACAAGCTGTTGCAGCAGGTAAGAGGACACGCACGAGGAGGAGGGTTGCGCACGTATGTTTAGCAGGCAGCGTAGATCGTGTCTGGTGAGAAACGAATATATCAACGCGGCGGTAGAAGGAAATCTGTCGCCGGCGCGTTATCGACAACGCGCGTGTCTAAAGCGTCACGTTATTTTATATGTAGTGTTTAGTGTTAGTGTTGATAACTTGGAAATATAAATATATATATATGTATGTGTAAATATTCACATATAAATAGATGTAGGTGATTTATATATTTATTGTTTACGTGTAGTGTGTAAACTGTGGAAATATATGTGAGTCACCCACACACGTGTGGCACACTACGTGCCATCGACGACTCGGGCACGGCCCTTACTGGACTGTTAGACGACGAGCTATTCATTGCTCGTCGTCCCCAAGCCTGCGACCTGCGACTCCGGGGTGTATCCTGTGGTGGTGTTCGTTTTCTTACGCGTGCAGCCGTCTCACTAGCGCAGTGAGACGGCTTTACTACTTCGCAGAAGGATCTTATTCCATAGCCGGAACCAGGGCCCGGCGTGAGAGGTCAGCGCTGCTTCACGCCTCCTCGAGGACACAGCGGTAATCCAACCGCACAGGGTACTACTCCACCGTATCCTACGGGTGGTCCGCACTATAGTGATCCTCGGGCGTTTCTTCCGTCAGAATCTGGAACAGGAACCTCCCGGACTTGTCCTGTATAGTGTAGACTTGCGTCATGCAGAACATGGGGACGTCTCTCAAACCACTCCTCAAAGAGAGGTTGTTTATGGACACTTGTTTATGTATTAGGTCTTTGACTATGAAATTGCAGAAAATACAAAACACAAGAAACCAATAAATACCTAATTTTGAAAAAAGAATAACGTACCTTTAATATAAAGTTTATTTGAACTTATAATTCCAAGTCAATCCAAAGATATAACACTTCAAAGCAACCCGTTTTAAAAAACGGCAATTTTATACTTTAACCCCTATTATTATTGACATATGCCTAATTGTCTGTTCCCAGGGTCCGACGCAGCAAGCGGCGGCGGTGTCGCAGCGCCGCGACGCGTTCCTGGCCAAGTGGCGCGCTCTGTCGGGCGCGTTGCACAAGTACAGGGAGAACCTGTGTGCTGCGGCCGAGATACATTCCTTCAACAGGTAACAGCGCCATTTATGATTCAACATAGGTACTAAAAATCAATATACCACAGTGTCTCAAGACGAAAGTCTATGACCAGTGCGTGTTGCCAGTGATGACATATGGCTCCGAAACGTGGTCGCTTACAATGGGCCTCATCAGAAGGCTTAAAGTCACCCAAAGGGCAATGGAGAGGGCTATGCTCGGAGTTTCCTTGCGTGATCGAATCAGGAATGAGGATATCCGCAGGAGAACCAAGGTTGCCGACATAGCACGAAGAATCGCTAAACTAAAGTGGCAATGGGCAGGGCACATTGCTCGCAGAACAGATGGCCGTTGGGGCCGAAAGGTTCTGGAATGGCGACCACGTACCGGAAGACGTAGCGTTGGAAGGCCTCCTACAAGGTGGACTGATGACTTGGTAACGGTTGCGGGAGTCCGATGGATGCGAGACGCACAGGACCGTTCGTTGTGGCGACGCTTGGGGGAGGCCTATGTCCAGCAGTGGACGTCTTTCGGCTGATATGATGATGATGATGATGATGATGACTAAAAATCAAAATCCTACAACGCGGTATTGGAGTTCTTTGCGAGATTAGGACAATTACCTACATACAACAGCCCGAAATCTACCATTGGGCATTTGCCCGGACCACACCAATAGGGTATTACACTCATTTTTGAAAAGTGTCTAAATTTGATTCTATAATGCTACTATACCACAATTTTTTTATTCAGTCGCTAAATACCCTAAAAATGCATTTAAAATTTACATTTTCAAATTTCGCGTGTAATTTAACGAAAATGCAGAATGTAGTAGACGCCTAATTTACTCTGTGGTCGTGACGTCAGTTGACTGTAAACAAAAGCGCTGATATTCACTCAGTATGGCCGATCAGTTGACAGTTGACAGCTGTCACTTTAGTTTACACAGCCGAATGACGTAATAACATGGTGGCTATATTTCATGGTATTAAAGAACAGATAAAAAAGACTGAAAACTTTTAATTAAATTTTAAAATTTATTTTGTTATTTTATGAACTAACACTAAAACTTACCGACTGCTTTTTACCTAAGCTATCTTAATAATATATTTTTAGATTTTTTCTCATAGAGAGTAAAATACCCTATTACTTATCTGGTCGGAGGATCCTCTCTTTTTTTCCGACGATTGACGAAGATAGCCGACGGTGCCCGTAAAATGACAATAAAGAATACATTTATGTATGTTTACAGTTGAAAAGCTAGAATCCACCGACCAGACGTGTATTGTGTCTGGTCCGGGCAACTACTTGATAGCATAGTTAATTTGGGACTGTTTATAAATTATGTTCTAATCGCGCGGAAAACATACTGCAATGCAGGATTTTAAATTTTTTTTTGGTGACTAATAATTATTTTATCATATTCTAATTTTTTTTTCTCATCACAGGGACGTAGAAGACACAGCAGAACGCATTTCCAAGAAGGCAGCCCTGTTCAGTAGTTCGGAACGCGGCCGAGAGCTGACGGCTGCGCATGAGTTGAAGAGGAAGCACCTCGCGAGGGCCGCCGAGGCGGGCGCCATCAGGGACAAGATACAGCAGCTGGAGGGAGAGGGCAAGACCCTGACGAAGAAGTAAGTCGTTATGAGTCCCGTTTATTTATTTTATTTTGTATTAAATGTACACACATATATATACAGGGTGTCTTTGACATCGACGCATAAACGGATCCAGTACATGATTGTGGACGGGGAGTCCACAATCATGTACTGGATCCGTTTACGTGGAGTGGTGGAATTTTTCGTCGCTTTATTCCTAATTTAAAAAAATAAACTACGTTTTTAAATAGAAACTGTATAAAATCGTTATTCTAACATTTTGAGTGAAAAAAATGAATGAATAACTTAAAATTAAAAATGTCATCGGGGTTGATTAGAATGACGATTTTACACAGTTTAAATTTAAAAAAGTACAGTTTTTTTTTAATTAGGTTAAAGCCGGCGAAAAATTCCACCATTGGGGGGTCCAGAATCATGTACTGGATCCGTGGTATTCGTTTGTGCTTCGATGTCAAAAACACCCTGTATAAACAGATAATTAGAAGGAAACAGAAAAAATAGACACAAAGGTGATGCTTATTTCTAAAGAAGTATCTTCCATCATACTTACGAAAGGAGAGTTAGAAAAACAAAACTATCTTTATCCTATTCCAGCCCATAAGTGGGCGATTCAACGCGAATACGATTGCGAAGCGATTCGCTTCAAGAGTATACAACGCGACGTGGCGGCACCGCAATTATTCGCGCGGAAATATCATGAAGTTTAATCGCGTCCGCTTCGCTCCGCTCATCGCCGCACGTGCGTGTGGTTACGTAGGCCACCACATTAGTACCAATTATTTCCATTGCGCCGCATCGCTTTTTCTTGCGTTGAATCGCCTACAAAACCGCGTTAGGCATTCTCTACCAGTCGACCTTAGGGTTTTTTTTTTTTTTTAATTCATATAAACCAGTGCTTGACTGCGATCCCACCTGATGGTAAGCAGCGATGCAATTATTGATGGTGAGGCGCACTAGTTTGTTAAGAGCCTATTCACTCTAGCCTTGAAGACACCTAAATTATAGTTGGACGGGAAGACCGCAGCAGGCAAATTGGGTAATACAGTAATAATAGGGTAATACAGTAACAGAAAAGCAGGTACAATTTAAATGAAAGACAAACAGAGAAAAAACCAACAAAACTATATCCATCTTCTTCTCCCACACAGATACCCGGAACGTGCGAAGGAGATAGAAACAAGTCTACAATCCCTGCGCGAAGGTTGGGAACAGCTTCAAGAGCTGGCGGCCAAACGTACTGCTCTGCTGGATGAGGCCATCGCTGAACATAAGTTCGATGAAAACCTCAAGGTAAGACTAAAAAGTACACTAAAGATGATCCTTTTGCCCTTTTCAAGCTGTCCTGATAGATTGTCAGAAATAAAGATCAATCACTAACGTACTCATAGGTGTATAGTCGCGCTGCCGAAACGTTTGAAAGATTTTGTCGTGTCGACAGATTATATTGTAGTTTTAACTGTCATGGCTTATATAGGGTGACTGGTAATTAGTGTACGATACTTAAACACGTGATTGTGCTAATGATAATCAACAACTTTTACTATGGGAACAAATCTGAAATCGCGAAAAAAAAATCAGCTGTTCAGTACATTTATGTTTGCCTAATGTACTGAACAGCTGATATTTTTTTCGCGATTTTGGCTTTGCTCCCATAATAAAAATTGTTTGTTATCATGAGCACAATCACGTGTTTAAATATCGTACACTAATTGCCAGTCACCCTATATATTTAAATGGAGGTGTTCACATATAGGACGACTCGAGTAACTGTCGTCTACGACTTTTTTATGATGACAACATATCGTGATAGTGGGAACGACTAATACGATGATATGTTGTCAGTCGTAAAACGTTTGAAAAGTTGTCTATAGTAAACTGTGACGGTAAATCATGTGTCGTAGTTGCGACTATATATCGTGGCCACGATAAACAGTTGTTATAATGGCAACAGCTAGAGACGATACATTTCTTTTTAATCAGAAATCAGAAACGTTTATTTCAAATAGACCAATTACAGGCACTTTTGAATTGTCAAAACGTCGGTCAGTCAAAAAAAGAAAAGAAGTGAAGCTAAATTGCACGTTCCAAAGCGTAGATCTCTATGGAGAAGAACGTGCAAGAAACTCCATGGACACTCTTTTAAATCATATTATGAGTTACATAAATCTTGGTTACATATTAACAACATTATTCACCTCTACATTGCCTTTTAAATTACTAAGTCAGCCTCATTTAATGAGCGTCCCAATGATACTATCTTAGCCATTAGTTATTTTCTATGTAAGCCACTTTCTGGGTGGTTATAAAAAAAAACCTAACCCTGTCCGTGTCAGTGTGCCTACAATTCCGTAGGTACTCGCTTCGCTCGCTCTTGGACTAAAAATGTTTAGTTGGCGTTGTAAAAAAGATGAATTAGTTTATTAATTATTAAAACTTTATGTACTAGTAATAAACACTGGAAACGTGGTCGCTCACAATGGGCCTCATCAGAAGGCTCAAAGTCACCCAAAGGGCAATGGAAAGGGCTATGTTCGGAGTTTCCTTGCGTGATCGAATCAGAAATGAAGATATCCGTAGGAGAACCAAGGCTACCGACATAGCACGAAGAATCGCCAAACTTAAGTGGCAATGGGCAGGGCACATTGCTCGTAGAACGGATGGCCGTTGGGGCCGAAAGGTTCTGGGGTGGCGACCGCGTACCGGAAGACGCATTGTTGGAAGGCCCCCTACACGGTGGACCGATGAAGGTTGCGGGAATCCGATGGATGCGAGACGCACAGGACCGTTCGTTGTGGCGACATTTGGGGGAGGCCTATGTCCGGCAGTGGACGTCTATCGGCTGAAGTGATGATGATGAATAAACACTGTACAAAGGCGGACTTAATGTCTTAAGGCTAAACCTTAGAGTTTATCTCAGTTTCCTGTTTCTTAGTTATAAAATGAGAAGGTTGATCACGTGGCCAATAAAGAAATGTATGGCCTGAATTGAAATAGTCACTAAATATATTGCCAAATGAAATGTAATATAGTACTAAGTTTTTTTGAGAATAAATATACATTTATTTATCTCAGCACCCTAAGGTCCTGGACCTTTGGAAGGCGTACGAGGAGCCGAAACCAACTCGCAGAGGCCCTTTTAGACGCTTTTAATGGAAAGTGGTACGAACCGGTGATTATCCCTGTACGCACTATGCTAGTGCATCCAAGGACAACCCCTGGTTGGTGGGAAACTATTGCGACATATGGAAAACTAAGATATAAGGCTATGGTTTTTGGAGTCTTAAGTGGACTGGTTACCAGGAAAAATTGAGAATAAATATTATTATTATTATTATTATTAATTATAATTCTTCAATTGTTTGTTACAGGAACTGGAACTCTGGGTGTCAGAAGCTGTCAAGCGTATGGACGAGACCGGCGCGCCGGAGACTGTCCCTGATGCTGAAGCGCTTCTTGAGTTACATCATGAGAAGAAGGTGAGATAATGTTCTAATGTTGTAAATTGAGAGCAGTGGTGGCCGAGTGGTAACGCCCCCGACTTACGAGTTGTAGGTTGCGGGTTCAAACCCAGCCAGGCGCATTACTTTGTGTAATTTATTTCATCACCACTTCTCTCAAAACTGTGAAGGAAAACATCGTGAGGAAACCGGCATGTCCTAGAACAAAAAATTCGAAGACATGTGACATCCACCAACCCGCATTGGGCCCACGTGGTGGATTACGGCCCATTCCCTCTTCTAGAGAGGAGGCCTGAGTCCCAGCAGTGGGAACATTATAAGGCCGACTATGCTATGCTATATGTTCTAATTTACATTTGCTATATCTATCTTAGTACAATATTTTGGAGGAGGGTTGAAAAGCATGCTACTAATTTTAATGCCTATGTTTCAATATTGTTACCAAATTTCTACTAAATCCACTTTCTCCCCCAGGCTGAAATCGATGGTCGTCAGAAAGTCATCGTCACACTACAGAAGGAAGTCGAACAAGTACCTGAGAAGGTGAAGAGGGTGGAAGTACTGTCCAGCACCCTGGACCAGGCCTGGCTGAAGAGGAAGCAGTATTTGACACAGGTAAGATAACATCGCTCGCAGAACAGATTCTGGAGTGGCGACTGCGTACCGGAAGACGCAGCGTTGGTAAGCCTCCCACAAGGTGGACCGATGTCCTGGTGAGAGTCGCAGTTATCCTCTGGATGCGAGATGCACAGGACCGGTCGTTGTGGCGACACTTGGGGGAGGCCTATGTCCAACAGTTAGATAGATAAGATAAATTTATTAGCGTAAAAACATGTATAAATAGAGTACCCACTCCATTTATACATAGACAACCAAGGTTGCCGACATAGCACGAAGAATCGCCAAACTTAAGTGGCAATGGGCAGGGCACATTGCTCGCAGAACAGATGGCCGTTGGGGCCGAATGGTTCTGGAGTGGCGTCCGCGTACCGGAAGACGCATTGTTGGAAGGCCCCCTACACGGTGGACCGATGAAGGTTGCGGGAATCCGATGGATGCGAGCTGCACAGAACTGGTTGTTGTGGCGACACTTGGGGGAGGCCTATGTCCAACAGTTAGATAGATAAGATAAATTTATTGGCAAAAAAACATGTAAGTACAATTAAAGTGAGAGCCTGACTCCAGTGGTAGGAGGGAACACCTGTGTTACAGGAATCAGTTTCTTCTCCCAAATATTCAGTGCATTAATACTAAAATACTACAGTGAACGTCTTTCGGCTGAAATGATGATGGTGATGATGAATTTTTTTTTTTAATTGTTATAAACCAGTGCTTGACTGCGATCCCACCTGATGGTAAGCAGTGATGCAATCATTGATGGTGAGGCGCACTAGTTTATTAAGAGCCTATTCACTCTAGCCTTGAAGGATTATAGTTGGACGGGAAGACCGCAGCAGGCAAATTGTTCCAGTCCTCCGATGTACGCGGTATAAACGACGAAGCGAAACGCTTAGTCCGGACCGTTGAAGTTTCAACAACGTAAGGGTGGATACTCGCCGTACCGCCGTACTTACATTTTGTTTCCTGCTTGTATCAGCGAATTCGCCCGCGTGATACTAGAAAATTATTTCAAGAGAACATACTCCTGGGATAAAAAACCCTATATGCTTTTCCAGGACATGGTCTACCCGTGTACCAAGTTTCATCGAAATCCGTTCAGCCGTTCGAGCGTAAAGAAGTTATAAACATACATACAATCTTTCGCCTTTACAACATTAGTGTTACTTACTATAATACATTTTGACTGGCCTGTTGATCTAGTGGTTAGTGGCCCTGACTGCTATGCCGGAGGTCGTGAGTTTGATTCCCACCCAGGACAAATGTTTGTGTGATGAGCATGATCATTAGTTCTGTGTCTGGGTGTAATTTATCTATATATGTATGTATTTAGAAATATATCGGATTCTGTCAAAGTGACATATGTCACTTTTTACTTAGCTCGTTCATTCGTTCTCAAGCTTCCGTACTATTGACTTCTCCGACATATAATTATATCTATCTATCTCTCTCCCCCTCAGGCACATCAACTACAACTTCTGAAGGAGCAAGCGAGACAGACAGAAGACTGGCTCGCTTCTAAGGAGGCATTCCTGAACAATGACGATCTTGGAGAGAACTTGGATGGTAAGACATTTAATTGTTGAAGTCCCAGAGGCCTTACTGCGTGGTAAATTGTCAGTTGTGCGAGCGAGACAGAAAGATACATCCTATATAGCTCCATCCTTTTAACAGTTCAGTTTCAAGAGCTGGTGGTAGAGCCTCAGGTATTAGTCTATTCGTGTTAAGGAAATTTTAACGTCATCAGTGCTACTACTCACACAGCCAGCCGGTGAGCAGTGGTGGTCGAGTGATAACGGCCCCGACTTACGAGTTGTAGGTCGCGGGTTCAAACCCAGCCAGCCGCATTACTTTGTGTAATTTATTTCATCACCACTGCTCTTAAAGGTGAAGGGAAACATCGTGAGGAAACCGGCATGTCCTAGAACCAAAAATTCGAAGATATGTGACATTCACCAACCCGCACTGGGTCCGCGTGGTGGATTACGGCCCATTCCCACCCCTTCCTGTCCATAAATCACGGAATTACCGCGTGCGTTATATCTCTTTTTTCGCGTTGCCTCTTCGTCAAACATGAAGTTGGATTGCGTTAGATGAAGTAACAAGCTTTGAAATCATGCTCGATGTTAACGATAGGCGAGTGGAAAACGACCATCTTAAATGGTTAAAATAATCACTGTAAACACTCGCTCACAAACTTCCACCCTTAAAATATTGGTGTAATTTTCCATTCCAGCCGTTGAAACCTTAATCCGCAAGCATGCAGAGTTCTCCAAACTGCTGCACAGTCAGTTGAACAGGGTGGATGAGCTGCAGAGGTTCGCGCACAGCATGCTGGAGGAACAGCACTTCGACCGGGAGTACGTCGAGATGCGGCTCAAGACCATCCTCAACAGGAGAGATAAGCTGCAGGTGAGGGAAGAAATATATGTAACTTTCAAGTATATTGGCACACGGAATTAGATTTTGCATACAAACGAAATTCCCCTCTTCACCCCCTTACCGGTTGAATTTCCAAAAACTTTGTGTTTGTCTACGTCATAAAAGAAAGCCTAGTACAACATTTCACGCTCCTAGTCCCAGTAGTTTCAACTGTGCGTTGATATGTCAGTCAGTCAGTTTCCCCTTTATATATACAGACTACAAAATAATGCGAGTTTTCTTAGAATTCATACAAAAATGGTTATAAATACAGCGATATTACAGAAAATACAAAACACAAAGAAACTAATAAATACCTAATTTCGAAAAAAGAATAACGTACCTTTAATATAAAGTTTATTTGAACTTATAATTCCAAGGTAATCCAAAGATATAACACTACAAACCAACCTGTTTTAAAAAACTGCAATTTCATAGGTAAATACCTATTATAACCGAATGATGGAATAATGTATTTGACAGTTGCTGTCACCTGTGTAATAGCAGAAAAATATTCCAAGGTAACATACTCCCAGGATAAAATAGTAGATTATGTGACTTGGGGATAAAGCAGTGTCTTTAAGTCGCGGGCGGCATGTTGAATTCCGAACGAAACGAAGGTTTCTAATTTTAATCCCGAACGACAGTGAGGGATTTATATAATTAACACCCGAGCATTGCGAGGGAGTTAATAAAGAAACCTGAGTGAAGTGAGGAATTCAAGCCACCCAAGTTAAAGACAGCTTTATCCCCGTGTTGGATATTCTACTTTTTACACCATCTGTGAGATAATTAAAAGACAATTTAGTAAAACAAATCAAATATTAGAGAAATATAAGTATTATGTACAAGTTAATCTTAACTATCACTCAACATGTTTTGAGATTTGAAACAAACAAAATTCACTACTCTAAGATTCTATAGTTTCAACTTTCCTTATCGCCCCGCTTTTTCATTACTTTTTTTTTCGAACCTCGTCAGTAACCACGACCACGTTTTATTCTGTTTTTATTTTGTTAGTGGCCAGTTTGAATTTTGAATAAACTTGTTTGATGCACGTACATTTTAGTTCATGTTGACGATTTTTGACGTTCCAAATTCAAATCACATTATTCCCTAGGGATCGCCCATACTGCATTATCTCCCTAGGGACAGAATGACTTGCTTTAAGTGATGATTGTATGACATATAAACGGGCATTATCGAGCAGGTGGTGTAAAAAATATCCTATGTACTAAGTTTCATCGAAGTCCATTCAGTAGTTTTTGCGTGAAAGAGTAACAAACATCCATACATACAAACTTTTGCGTTTATAATAATAGTAGGATATTATACTAAACTAAAACTCTCATCTCTCATACCAGGAGTCCTGTAAGCAACGTGGAGAAACCCTGGAGCAATCACGACAGCTGCACCAGTTCCTAAGGAACCTTTACCATGAGAGGGAGTGGATCTCGCTCAAGATGCAGATCGCTAACGACCAGAACTATAGGTAAGCGATTATAGTTTAGGTGTCTTCAAGGCTAGAGTGAATAGGCTCTTAATAAACTAGTGCGCCTCACCATCAACGATAGCATCACTGCTTACCTTACCATCAGCTAAACTGGCTAGTTTAGCTTCAAGTGGGATCGCATTCAAGCACTGGTTTATGTACAGTAATATTATAAAGAGGTAAAGATTTTTTTTTAGGGTTCCGTACATCAAAAGGAAAAAACGGAACCCGTATAAGATCACTTTGTTGTCTGTCTGTCGGTTTGTCAAGACCCTTTATCTCGGGTACGCGTGGAGGTATCGAGTTGTCCCTTAAGCTGTGAAAAAATCAAACTTCTGAGTTAACGAAAAAAAAGATACGGCCGATTATGTCGCAAAAAACGTGTATTTCGACACTCAAGGGAATCAAAATTCATAGGGTACTTCCTGTTGACCTAGAATCCTGAAATTTGGCATGAAGCAAGGTCTCATAGCACAAGTGTAAGATGTCAGCAAAACCGTAGGGGCCCAGCAGGGTCGAAGCCTACTGGGGCCATGTGTGATGCGAAAGAGTATCCCGGAGTCCTGGAACGCAAGGCACAGAAGGAACATAAGTGTGGTTTTAATCAGTAAAAATCTGACCCTCTCGCTCTGTCCTACAGCGCGAGATGTCATTGTATGAATTCCCACCTTAAAAAAAAGCACATATAACTTTTGCTTTTATAATATTACTGTTTATAATATTAGTTTTTTTTAATAATAGTCCTTTCTATCTACCAGGGAGTTATCAAACCTACAGAGCAAGATTCAGAAGCATGCAGCCTTCGAGTCGGAGCTGGCTGCCAACAAGGGACGCATTGATGACGTCGCCAACCACGGAGAAACACTTATAGGTATTTATTCATCTTTTTTTTTTACACCAACTGCTCGATCATGCCCTTTTAAATTTCATGCAACTTTGATATAAAGCAATTCATTCTATCTCTGTGCTCGGGAGTTAATTATAAAATTCCCTCTCTGCGTTTGGGATTAAAACTTAGTAACCTTCGTTTTGTTCGGCATTCAACATACTAGCCGCAACTTAAGACATTGTTTTATCCCCTATTCTAATATTGTACACACAAAAAAACCAAAGTTAGCGACACAGCACTAAAAATCGCCATACTTAAGTGGCAGTGGGTAGGGCACATTCAATTGCTCGTAGAACAGATGCTACAACTTATACTCCATTAGCAATAAAAAAAAAATACTGTCCGTTCAATCGATTTTGACTTCTATCCCGTAGTCATAAAGTGCAAGTGCAATTTAGGTGTCTTCAAGGCTAGAGTGAATAGGCTCTTAATAAACTGTTGCGATTCATCATCAACGATTGCATCACTGCTTACCATCTGACCCTCAAGTCTGCTATTACAACAGTGTCAGAATGGTCTATCATTGACTTCATAATTGTTGATTTTGACAAGTTTGGTAATCTACCTTTCCAATGGTCAACCACTGACACTCCATTGAAAGAAGTGGCATAGAGTGGTAATCTCGTACATATTGACAAATGAATGTCTGATGTACTTTGCAGTAATCTGCTAAAATTTTAACAGTCCCTTTGATCAGTGTCTTATGATTAGAACATCGTTGTGCAGTTATGCTTCAAGACAGCTCAATATTGTACCACAATACTATTGAAACCAATGATTGACTATTATGAATTTAGCAGACTACGAACTTTTAACAAAATTACAATGGGTTCGTGTTGAAATGACGAATTTATAAAAATAACAGACTTGGGCCCCAGGTGGGATCGCAGTCAAGTACTAGTTTATATCATTTAAAAAAATAAAGAAAGAAGTACAGGCAAATATTTTATTGTTACAGAAGCGAAACACTATGCTGCTCAAGAGATCGCGAAGCACGTTGAAGAGTTGGAGTACCAATGGAGAGAATTACAGGTAACAACTCTTTATTTGATACTTTTTGCTGCAGGAGCTCGAGCGTAATAACCCAGTGATAATAGCTCCGACTTTCGAGTAGTTAGGCCACTCGCCAACGGCGACTTTTTGTAGCGATGCTGTAGCGCGTTCGCATCGATACAGTCGAGATGCTGTAGCGTGTGGTAGAATCTTTTCTATAGCGCTTGCAAATGCGACTAATTTGCGTTAGTAGCGATGCTGTCGCGCGCTTATGAAACGCGCGACAGCATCGCTACAAAAAGTCGCCGTGGGTGAGGGGACTTAGTCCAGTCGTGATTGTATCTAGCCCGAAAGGTCCCACTACTGGGTCCTCCCTCAATTCTTACCAACGATCACGGTTCCCCGCTTTCTTATTCCACTTATTTATTTTAATATTTATGTACACACAAAAAAACAGAAAAAAGACAATATAAAATAGAAAATAGTACAAAGTTACTGCTTATTTCCAAAGAAATTTCTTCCAGCAGACCTGCGAAAGGAGAAAAAAAAAGTAGACAATAGTGTGTAGGAAGCAAAAGAAGAAGAATGTGTGAAATCTTAATCTAAACTATCAAATAATACAAATATGTAGTTATATATACAAATGAAATACTTATATAAATAATTATACCTTCTACTATAAATAAATATCATACATAATATATAAATATATATATATCTATCACAATTGAGAGGAGAGATGGTGCTCTTTTACTCTATTTTTAAAGTGTGAGATCGATTTTAAATCTCGATTTTTTTTCCTCACACATCATGTAGAAAGCAGTGGACGCCATATTTACGCTGCGGTCGTGACGTCAGTTGGCTGTGTAAACAAATGCGCTCAATATGGCCGATCAATTGACAGTTGACAGCTGTCACTTTAGTTTACACAGCCGAATGACGTAATAACATGGTGGCTTCATGGCGTTAAAGAACAGATAATAAAAACTTAAAACTTTCAATTGAATTTTAAAATTTATTTCTGTATTTTATGAACTAAAACTAACACTTACCGACTGGATTTTACCTAAGCAACCATAATAATATATTTTTAGATTTTTTCTCATATACAGTAAAACACCCTATTGGACAGATCAACGTCTGTCGGAGCAGCTCAGTACAATATATTCATGATCTATTTACTATCCTCACAGGCTGCTGCCAAGCTTCGTCGCGAGCGTCTCCAAGAAGCCTATCAAGCGAGGGTGTACCTGCGAGGGTTGGATGACTTCACTGCCTGGTTAGATGACGTGGAGGCACAGCTGCTCAGCGAAGATCATGGTACGTACATCAACGAATCAATTTCATCAATCTACGCTACGTGGATGACATTGTCCTGTTCCCTTTCTCAGCCACTGGACTAGAGCAAATGTTACAAGGCCATAGTTTAGTATGTAAGCTTCACGCAGGCGTACACCAAGCGTATAATGACGAATACGCGTCTATGAAGCTACGCGTCCGTGGACAGTGGACCTAACTGTATTCGTGTCTCCCACAGGCAAGGACCTGGCGTCAGTAACCGCCCTGCTGAAGCGTCACTCGCGGCTGGAGCAGCAGGTGTCGAGCAAGGCGGAGCTGGCGACGCAGCTGAGCGACAACGCGCGCCAGCTCGCCGACAGCGACCACTTCATGGCGCAAGAGATACTCTCCAAGGCTGATGCTGCTGTCAAGAGGTAAGGACCTGGCGTCTTCATTATAGTATCATTGATTACAATTTAAGTGTCTTCAAGGCTACGGTTTAAGTTTAAGGGACTTAATGACAGCATAAGTGGATGGCACTGCCGTGGCTGAATACTGGGCCAGGCAAGGAATTTAACTAGTGTTGCCATCGACATGTTAAGAAGATGGTTTGAATGAATAGGCTCTTAATAAACTAGTGCGCCTCACCATCAACGATTGCATCACTGCTTACCATCAGATGGGATCGCAGTCAAACACTACTTAATATCAATTTAAAAAAAAAGAGAAACGAGCCTTAAGGATCATTGGTAATGATACACTCGTGTCGTGTCGAAGCTTCAAAGTCTTGAGCATCGACGCCGAGTTGCTAGCCTGTCGGTTTTCTACCGGTTGCATTTCGAGGAGTGTGCGTCGGAACTGATCCATCATCGGAGCACCAGATGTATGGCGATGCGTCACCGGTACATGGTGGACATCCCATCCATACGTACAAAGCGTTTTGGGAACACATTCATTGTGCGTACAGCTAAGGAATGGAATTCCCTGCCCAAGTCTGTGTTTCCTGATAGCTGCAACCTAGGAGACTTTAAGTCAAGAGTGAATAGATTGCTTCCAGGCAAGCGTGATCCATCGTCGACCACATCATCACTTACCATCAGGTTAGATAGTGGTCAAGCACGGGCCTATCAATAATAATAATTAATTTTAAAAACCTTTTGTTTACATTAACTCCTGGAGCAAAAAGAAATTTATTTATTTATTTATTTAAACTTCATGTACAGTAGTGGTAAATAGGCGGACTTAATGCAACAAGGCATTCTCTACCAGTCAACCTTTGGGCTAAAAAGACAAAACTGTGGTAGGTTTGCAATTAACTTACATAAGAAGGGTTTTGTGTATTATAGCACCCGAGCGAAACCGGGGTGGATCACTAGTGTATTACTGTAGTAATCTTGTTTTGTCTGCAGATACCGCCAACTGCAGGAGCCGATGCAGATCCGTCGCGATAACTTGGAGGATGCTGCACTGCTGCATAGATGGGACCGAGACGCCGATGAGGAGTTCAGATGGTCAGTAATTAAAGAATTAAATATTCCACTTTATAGTACGTAGATGCGGTGAGGAAGCGAAGCGGACGCGTTGAGTTGGTTCGATATTTTTACGTGATCTCTTGCGATGCGATGGGTTCATCATCATTTCAGCCGAAAGACGTCCACTGTTGGACATAAGCCTCCCCCAAGTGTCGCCACAACGACCGATCCTGTGCATCTCGCATTCATTGGATTCCCGCGACCCTCACCAGGTCATCGGTCCACCTTGTAGGAGGCCTTCCAACGCTGCGTCTTCCGGTACGCGGTCGCTACTCCAGAACCTTTCGTCCCCATCGACCATCTGTTCTGCGAGCAATGTGCCCTGCCAACTGCCATTTAAGTTGGGCGATTCTTCGGGCTATGTCTGTAACCTTGGTTCTCCTGAGGATGTCTTCATTTCTGAGGGTTATTTTAGATAAATTGCGGCTGAAGCGGTGACTTCGCACCCACGTAGGATAAAGCGGACGTGTCGGAAAACCTCATCGCTTCACAATCACATTCACGTTGCATCGCATACTCCATAAATCAACATAACAAAATTGTACATTTTCTACACAGGTTAAGTGAACGCGAGGCGGCAGTGAGACAAGAAGAAGCGGGTTCGACATTGGCTGAAGCGCAGGCGATGCTCAAGAAACATCTTGCGCTGGAAGCTGAGTTGTTAGCCAGGTACGCTCTCGACCTTACCCTTACCGCATAACTCCAATTTTCATACTTTTAGTAATAAGCAGAAACGAAAAAAAAATGTTAATCTGGTACTTACTCTCTTTTTTTTAATTTATTCATTTTATATACATTTAAATCTTATAATTACGTAAAACTAACTTACAAAATAAAAATAAAAGCCATAAAGTACTAAAAAAAGCAATCTAAAGTACGGCGTCGAAAAACTCCTCCACATCGCTGTCGACTGGTAATGTAGGTACCCAAAAGACTGGCGGCATTGCCACGCTGAATGGCAATGCTTATCCTTTGTCCGAAGTAAAAGCCAGCTCTTGGGTCATGCGAAGTGTCAACAAGGCGTTTTGAAAGTTCTTTAAATAATTTGTGAGCACTCTCTTGGGTTTATTTTTGTACAATTTTATACTAAACAACAAATAATAAGTAAAAATAAAACTTTTTTTGAAAACCGCATGAAAATCTTTTTATCTATATATATAAAAGAAAGTCGTGTTAGTTACACTATTTATAACTCAAGAACGGCTAAACCGATTTGGCTGAAAGTTGGTGGGGAGGTAGCTTAGAACCAGGAGAAACACATAGGATACTTTTTTTTTGAGTAGGGTAGAGTAGGGTAAAGTAGGGTAGAGTACGATAGAGTTGGGTAGAGTAGGGTAGAGTAAGGTAGAGTAGGATAGAGTTGGGTAGAGTAGGATATAGTAGTCAGAGTGTCCAGGGAAGGTTTAAACGGTGAGAAAAAATGGAAAAAATATAGCATAGCATACAACGCCATCTCTAATTAAAATGTCGTTAAAAATAATTATGCTGTTCTGGTAATGCCAGTAGATGGCGTTATCCTTACTATTAGGCGGTACGAAGTTCGCCGGGTCAGCTAGTTGAATTATAAAAGAGCAGCAATTAGCATTTCAATATAGACATGAGGAAGAGTGTGCCCGTGGTGGGAACATCTCACTATCTATTTTGTATGCGCGTAACTTAATGTCGGTGATGTCACAGTCATTTCAGTGTAGGTAATTTTGATTTTGGAAAGTTACTTTTTGACTGAAATAATTTAAAAATAAATGAATCGAGTAACTAAATAATTGAGAGTTTGGGCGCTTTCAAATAAGCAGCGTGGTGGCAGCGCTACAGCCGTACGGCCTTTGCGCGGCACTTTATGCCCGGTTTACATTATTCCAGTCCAGCGATCGAATCCAGTAACTGGATTGGCGGTCTACTTTTGAATCCAGTGCGACCAATCCAGTGCAACTGGAATAATGTAGACAATCCAGTGCCATTCCAGTGCTGACACAGTAAACACGTATTGGTTGTTTTTGCGGATTACTTGAATTAATTGAAACTAATGATAACAGTTCCTCAAAGTTTTCTGCTGTCATTCTCAATGCCAGTCTACTATATTCAGTGAGATCTTCTAACTTCAGTTGTTGCAAAACTATAACTGACCCTCCTTTTTGATCTCTTTCGCTGATCCAATTTCTCACCAAAATCCGTTCCATTTTTCTTAGTTCCTTATCAACCTCATTAACTTCTTGTAGTAAGAGTAATTGAGCACGTTTGAAACATTTTCTAAACTGATCTCTTCTTGAATTCATTGTCACAGTAGTGACGGCTTATAAATAACTGGAATAATGTAGACGTTACATATCCAGTCCAGCACTGGACTGGATTCTCGCTGGATCACTGGACTGGAATAATTAAACCGGGCATTACGGTTAATTTGAAGGCACTCTTCTAAGGCAATGTTCGGTTGTAAAAATATTGTGACATTTTGAAAGAACGTAATAAACTTATGAATGCATACATACTTCACAGACTAAAATATATAAAGTAAATTAAATACAATTATTCGTTATAATGAAAAAAAAATAAAAAACGCCTTGAACAATTTTTTTTGTTTTTTTTTTTAATCTAATTAGGGGCTGGATTAAGAAAAAATTAAAAAAAAATTGTATCTCTTTATGAGAATGAAGGATCAGGAAGTATCGTACTACTATCTCAGGGGCGTAGTCGCGGATGATAAATAACTTATGAGACCTTTCCACAGAGAACCAATAATAAAGGCGCTGCTGACCCGCGCGGGGCAGCTGTCCCGTCGCGGCCACTTCGCGGGCGCCGCGCTGGAGGCGCGCGCGCGGGACCTGGCCACTGCCCACCGGGCGCTGCTGGACGCGGCCGCCAACAGGACGGCGCTTATTAAAGATAGATGTGCTCTACTACAGGTATGTTTAACTAAGTTATTGAGTTATATTGCACAAAAAAAAATACACTTTGACTTTGACTTTTACTTTTACTTTAACTTTTGACTTTTGACTTTGACTTTGACTTTTGACTTTGACTTTGACTTTGACTGCCTATTATACACTAATTATTTATAAATTTTTGTCCTGTGATTAGTTAAGGTGTGCAATAAAGAAAAATAAATAATAATAAATATAGAGCTTGACTTTAGACCTTTGACTTTTGATTTTCGACTTTCAACTTTCGACTTGACTTGTGACATTTGGCTTTTTACTTTTAATTTGACTTTTGACTTGACTTTTGGCTTAACTTTTGACTATACATTTGACTTTGGCTTTCGACTTTGACTCTTTTGACTTTCGACTTTGACTTTGAGTTTGAGCTCTTTCTTTCTATAGTCTTGATCAGTACTATGCCACGCGATAAAATTCTTTAAATATTATCTTTAATTCTATCTAATTTCCCTCATCTCTCCAATAGCTTATCTCCGAAATTTCCGAAGCGGAAGCCTGGCTGCTCGAGCGCCGCATCGTCCTGGTGTCGGGAGACGTGGGAAGGGATGAGGACTCCACGCTGACGCTAGTGCGAAAGCTGGACGCTCTGCAGCGGGAGATCACCGGCTTTGATTCAAGTATTGTCAAGTTGGAGAAGGCTGCTGTGTCGTTGATGGTGAGTAGAATTTTATAATTTCAAAATAAGCTTAAAACACTGTACCCTCTTTTTTGTATCTGTCACAGTCGAGTAAAAAAGACAAGTTGAGTAAAAGAAGCAAAAAAAGCGGATGATCTGTTGTTTATACCGCGTACATCGAAGGACTTGACATTTGCCTGCTGCGGTCTTCTCGTCCGATTATTATTCAGGTGTCTTCAAGGCTAGAGTGGATAGGCTCTTAATAAACTAGTGTGCCTCACCATGAACGATTGCATCATTGCTTACCATCAGGCGGGATCGCAGTCATGCACTAGTTTATTATATCAATAAAATAATAATAATTTCAAAATAATCTTAAACACAGTAACCTCGTTTTTGGCTCTGTGACAGTCGGGTAAAAAAGACAAGTAAATGTAAAAAAGCAACAAAGACGAGTGATGCAGATATCAACTGAAGACTTCTATTCTTTAAATCTTAAGGTTATTCATTGTGCGTACAGCTAAGGAGTGGAATTCCCTGCCGGAGTCTGTGCTTCCTGTATCCTGATAGCTACAACCTAGGGGTCTCTAAGTTATAGGGTCGCGCTTGACCATTATCTCATCTGCCCCCCTAGCCAAGTTACAATCGTTTCGTTCGCGCCGAACGCCTCGAGTAGGCCACGCCTCCGATTCCTTTGTTCTGACGTCATCTCAACGCTCAGTCACGTGGTCAGAACAAAGGAATCGGAGGCGTGGCCTACTCGAGGCGTTCGGCGCGAACGATACGATTGTAACTTGGCTAAGGGGGCTGATGCTATACGGTGATATGGTTGATGATGGAGCACGCTTGCCTACAATTAAGTAACCTATTGACTCTTGATTTAAAGATCCCCAGGTGGTAGCTATCAGGAACTCTGGTAGTGAATTCCACTCCTTAGCTGTACGGACAATGAATGTGTTCTCAAAACGGTTCTATACATATGGATGGGATGTCTACCATTTATTATACCCTATTTAGGGAGCCGTGAGATAAAAGGTAAACAAACCATTTATAATACTACTATATTATAAACCACAGACACTGCAAACATTTTACATAAAATTGTGACGTTTTGTCATCGGGCGGGTTATAATCCGCCATCTTTTTCACTATTGATCAACTTGTTGATACGAGATATTTTCATTGAATTCTTGTTATTCGCCGAAGAAAAAGCGTGCAAAGAAAACGCCAATGCATTCAACAGAATAGGAGACTGTTAATAATGTATTCAAACACGTCAAAGGAACTTGATCGAAGGTACCTACATTGTTTTCTTTGTTTACATTTTGTCTCAAGCCTAGATGAATAGGGTATAGTGATCACGTACAGCCGATTCCCTTTTCTAGGGCTAATCCCTTCACTCCGGAGTCAGCTCCATCCAGATTCTACCAGCAACGGAAATAATATCTTCAGCTCTCCCAAAGCACGCTCTCTCCACGCAAAATACTTGATACTAAAATCCCTCTTTGCCAACCAGGATCGCTCCACAATCGATGGAGAGCAACTTCAGAAGAGGATCGACGAGATCAAAGCTACTTATGAAGACATGAAGCTACTGTCCGCCAAGAGACAACAACGGTTACAGCAGAGCTTGAAGTACTTCAAGTAAGTTAACTGGTTCAATCTCCCTTACAGCTAACGGAGACTATTTGCATAGACACAACCTTGTAGCCAGGATTATCCACCAGCAACTTGCTCTTAAATACAATCTTGTGGAATCAGAGGTACCGTATTATAGGTATGTGCCCGACCCAGTTCTCGACAATGGCAATATCACGTTATATTGGGATCGATCTCTAGCTGCTGCTAACGCGTGAAAATAGAGAATTATCATAAGTGAGTTAATTATATGAATCCCTCACTGAGTTCGGGATTAAAACTTAGAAATCATCGTTTCTTTCGGAATTGAAGGAAGGAAGGTGATGGAAAACATCGTGAGGAAACCGGCATGTCCTAGAACCAAAAATTCCAAGACATGTGACATCCACCAACCCGCACTGGTTCCCTCTCCTTGAGAAGAGGCCTGAGTCGCAGCAATGGAAACATTAAAAGGCTGATTGTGCTTATTATATAGGGTGACTGGCAATTAGTGTACGATACTTAAACACGTGATTGTGCTCATGATAACCAACAATTTTTACTATGAGAGCAAAACCGAAATCGCAAAAAAAATATCAGCTGTTCAGTACATTAGGCAAACATAAATGTACTGAACAGCTGATTTTTTTTTCGCGATTTCATGTTTGTTTCCATAGTAAAAGTTGTTGGTTATCATGAGCACAATCACGTGTTTAAGTATCGTACACTAATTACCAGTCACCCTATATAATGAGTAAAGTACCTATTTCCTCTCAACAGGTTCGTACAAGAATGCGAGGAAGTACAAGAATGGATCAGCGAACAGATGACCACGGCTGCCAGCGAGGAGTACGGTCTGGACGTGGAACATGTAGAGACCTTGCAGCAAGCCTTCGACAATTTCCTGGCTCAGTTACAATGTGAGTACCTCATCGTCTACCTGCCCTTCTCCATTCGAGAGAATCCTCACTCCCCAGCCGCCGGGACCCTGACCACGACTTTCAGCCATCGTAGGCGGGGCACGAGCCCGAGTCGTCGACGGGGTTTAGTGCTCCACGCGCGCCTCAAAGAGATGTCAGCAAAACCGTAGGGGCCCAGCAGGGTCGAAGCCTACTGGGGCCATGGGTTGACTTCTTATAGGGAAACCCGGGGTCTTGGAACGCAAAGGTCAAAGAAGGAACCTAGGTATGTTTTAAGTCTGTAAAAGTCTGACACGCCTTGCCGCTGCTCCCCAGAGAGGGAGAAGTAATTAGATGATTTCACGCCTTAAAAAATAATCACATCATCTTCCTGCCGTTGTCCCACTACTTGAAGTCGGCCCAACACGGTCTTTTCTTCCATTCTGTCCTGTCACCGTCACGCCATCACTAATTCCCTTTTCTTTCATATCGCTCCTCACACAATCCATCCATCATTTCTTTGGCCTCCCTCTCCCTCTCCACCCATCCACATGTATACTCATAACTCTTTTAGTAATATGCGCTTCATCCCTCCTCTTCACATGACCATACCACGACAAACGATTCGCTTTCAACTTTTCAGTCACTGGCGCCACTTTCAAACTTCCTCTAATATACTCATTTCTCACTTTATCCATTCTCGTCACACCACACATCCATCATCATCATTTCAGTCAAAAGACGCCCACTGTTGGACATATTAGGCCTCCCCCAAGTGTCGCCGCAACGACCGGTCCTGTGCGTCTCGTATCCATCGCATTCCCGCGACTGTCACCAGGTCATCGATCCACCTTGTGGTCTGCCACGCCGGTGTTCCGGTACACGGTCGCCACTCCAGAACCCTTCGTCCCCATCGACCATCCGTTCTGCGATTCTTCAAGCTAAACATCCATCTAAGTGTAATAAAAAACTAATTCATAATTATTTTCTGTCAACAGCGAACGAGGGTAGAATCGAAGGTGTGTGCGAGGCAGGCACCGTCCTTCTAGAAGAGAACACGCCAGAAGCTGACAGAGTGAAGCAGAGGATAGATGACATCAAGGGGCTCTGGGATGATCTTAAGGAGTTGGCTTTGGCGAGACAGGAGGTAAGGAAATCAAAACATTATTAAGAAAGAAAGAATAATGCGTTTAGAGGTATGCGGTACAGAGTGTTAAGTCCCGCAAACCATTATAGAATATAATAAATAAGATATTTCGTTTTCTTTTTCACAGGCCTTAGCCGGAGCCCGCCAGGTCCACGAGTTCGACCGCTCCGCCGAGGAGACAGCCGCATGGGTCGGCGAGAAGGACTCCGCCCTCGCGAGCGAGACTGCGCCCCCGCGCTCCCTGCATGAGCTGCACGCGCAGAAGCGCAGTCTGCACGCGCTGAAGGCTGATCTGGACGCCATTAAGGCAGCACATGACAAGTTGCAGGTGGAGGCCGAGAGGTAAATTGTAGACAGTGGTCGCTGATGGATAGTGGGTGTATACACAATGGCCCATGTTGAGCCATGATGGTGCACAATGGCGTGATGGGCTATGATCATCCATGTTCCGGCATGATGATTTCATTCAATTCTATGTTAGGCCATGATGATCCTTACTGTGATATCATGGTCCATACCGGGACATTATGGTGATGGTTGTTGATACTATGGAAAGATAGAGCATACTGGCCTACACAATGGCCTATACAGGGCCATGATGGTACACAGTGATCAGTAGTCGTATACACGATGGCCTATTCAGGGCCATGATGGTACACAGTGGTCAGTAGTTGTATACACGAAGGCCTATACTGGGCCATGATGGTACACAGAGGTCAGAAGTCGTGTACATAATAGCCCAGGCTATGTCATGGTAGCTCCAATAGGTTGATGCTTGTCAATACCCCATGACACTTAAACATGTACTTCGCTCAAATAAAAAACGCCAAAAAGCCAATCTTATTTTCGTGTTTTCTCTCCCACAGACTTGGCACAGCGTTCCCCGACGCGAAGGAGCACGTCACCGTGAAGCTGGAGGACGTGACCGAAGCCCTGCAGACCCTGGTGCAGCGCGCCGACCAGTGCAGCCACCAGCTCGAGCTGGCCGGTCAACTGCAGGCCTACTTTGATACCTATCAGGAGTTATTGTAAGTACATACAATAATTACAACATTATTACGGAGAGTCCACCCTTACTTTGTTGAAACCTCTACGGTCCGAGCTAAGCGTTTTGGCTCGTCGTTTATACCGCTTACATCGAAGGGCTGAAACAATTAGCCTGCTGCGGTATTTCCGTCCGTTTAATTTAGGTATATTCAAGGCTAGAGTGAATAGGCTCTTAATAAACTAGTGCGCCTCACCATCAACGATTGCATCACTGCTTACCATCAGGTGGGATCACTATCAACCACTAGTTTATATCTATTAAAAAATATATATATATTTGTAATAGTTAATTAGTATCTGTGTTTGCTCGGGAGTTAAATATATAATTCCCTCACTGAGTTCGGGATTAAATCTTAGTAACCTTCGTTTCGTTCCGAATTCAACATACCAGTCGCAACTTAAAGACATTGCTTTATCCCCTACTCACATAATCTACTATTGTACAAAAACCAAAGTTACTGACATAGCCCGAAGAATCGCCAAACTTAAGTGACAGTCGACATTGCTCGCAGAACATGCTACAAGCTGCTGTTACTGTGGTTAGGCTCGAACTTAACCGTTATCCCACCTGATGTAGCTGACGATGGAGAACGTCTGCCTAGAAATAACTTATTCACTCTAGACTTAAAGAACCCTATGTTATAGCTATCAGGAAACACAGACTCCGGCAGGGAATTCCACTCCTTAGCTGTACGCATAATGAATGTGTTCCCAAAACGCTTTGTGCATATTTTATGATCCTTACTGTGGCCGAGTGAGCAGTGGTGGCCGAGTGGTAACGGCCCCGACTTACGAGTTGTAGGACGCGGGTTCAAACCCAGCCAGACGCATTACTTTGTGTAATTTATTTCATCACCACTGCTCTAAAAACGGTGAAGGAAAACATCGTGAGGAACCGGCATGTCCTAGAACCAAACATTCGAAGACATGTGACATCCACCAACCCGCACTGGGCCCGCGTGGTGGATTACGGCCCATTCCCTCTCCTAGAGAGGAGGCCTGAGTCCCAACAGTGGGAACATTATAAGGCCGACTATGCTATGCTATGCTATATTTTAACAACAGAGCAGCCTTAGTTCGGCCCACGGGGATCTTCTTTATCCTCAAACCTACTAATTCGTAATTCAAATATTTTCCTTCTCCAGAGCGTGGACAAACGAGACCCTCGCCCGAGTAACAGCCCCAGACCTAGCACACGACGTGTCGGGAGCTGAGCGGCTGCTGGCGAGACACCAGGACATCAAGGTGGAGATAGAGGCCAAGGAAGAGGCTTTCCACATACTGTACAACGACGGTAAGTCTGTCAGGCCTGTTGTTCTAGTGGTTATTGGCCCTGGCTGCTATGCCGGAGGTCGTAGAGTCGATTTCCACCCAAGACAAATGTTTGTGTGATAAGCACGATCATTTGCTCTTTGTCGGGGTGTAATTTATTTATAATATATGTATTCTTCTCCTTCTTTTCGATTCGATGGTAAACTCGTCAAACTGTTTGAGCCCAATAGGTGGCTACATTAATAGCAGCATCGGTAGCACTCATCAAATCCTCCAAAGTGGTATAAGTGGGGCATTCTAATATGTGGCTCATGTTTTGAACAGGAGAACAAATAATATGTATTTAGAAATATATAAGTATGTTTATCAGTTGTCTAGTACTCATAGCACAAGCTCTGTTTGGTTTGGGACTAGATGGCGTTGTGTGATAGCTGTGGAATATTATTATTGAGTCTTCGTCTGGCTATTAGGGTCACGGTAGACCAAGCACCGAAAGCTGCAGAATACCTACGGAATAACCATGAAAAAAATATTTGTTATTATAATTTGGTTAATTTTATCAATAAATGTACAGAAACAGAATAATGACTGTGAAAACAATATCTAAAGGACTAGAAAAGCAAACGAGATATAGCAATATTAAGAGCATTCATCCGTTAAAACTACGCAGAAGCCAAAATCAATGATTTCCGACGGACAATATAACAATAATGTGTTTAATTTCTAGATAAGATATTGACGTCATATTATTGCGAATTTCATAATCTAGTGTATGTAACAAAAACATTTTCAAATGATCGTATAGTTTTCCCATTAGAACAGTTCTTATCCAAGCCGTTTTTACAACTAGCGGTCGACGGTCTACGCAGATGCGAGATAGTAATTAAACCGTATATGGTAAACTTACAACATTTTACTTAAAAAAAAAAATGATAACATTGACTAGTACATGGCGCAAAAAAAACACGATTGCTGTAAGTTTTCATTCAAGAAAAGTAATCTCAAAACTGTCATTTTTAGCCGTTTTTGGAGATATTAAACGTGTTAGTTTAGGATAATATATGAGGCATTTTTGTATTTTTTTAGACTTATTAATTGAACGCATTTACGATCTATGACATGGTACAATATTTTTTTTAATAACTTATTTGTTTACACTACAATTAATTATTTAATATCACTATATAATAGACGCGAAATCGCGTCAGCGCTTTGTACCGGCCGAGGTCTTTCAGATTTTTAGTCTTTCTATTCTACAGTGATACTAAATAATTAATTGTATTGTAGTGCACATTATTGTTATATTTTCCGTCGGAAATCATTGATTTTGGCTTCTGCGTGGTTTTAACGGATGAATGCTCTTAAACGAATATATCTTTCTCTCTCGCCAAAATGCCGTTTTCTAGGGCATTATGTAATTTGACGTCAAATTCTATATCGGACTTCTTCTTGTTAGGTCTTTACCTATGACATTGCCGTTTTTTTAAAACGGGTTGCTTTGAAGTGTTATATCTTTGGATTGACTTGGAATTATAAGTTCAAATAAACTTTATATTAAAGGTACGTTATTCTTTTTCCGAAATTAGGTATTTATTGGTTTCTTTGTGTTTTGTATTTTCTGTAATATCACAGTACTTATAACCATGAAAGCTAATAAAAAAACGTTTTATTCATATTAAGAGTTCCAACGTTATTGCGCACTTCAAAGCAACCCGTTTTAAAAAACGGCAATTTCATACTTTAAGCCCTATTATTAGCAGTTTTGAAGCTTTATAACTCCGTTGTTGATGAAAATATTTAAAAAATTCTTTCATATTTGTTTACTAAACCTAAAAATGATTTAATTTAGCTAATAAAAAAATTACTTGCATCCTTATTATTCGAAAGAGTCACCGCGGTGCTGGAACGCAAAGGGCAACTGAAAGAACACGGGGTGGGTTTTAGTTAGTACAAGTTTGACACGCCTTCTCGCTCCATCCAGAGCGGGAGAAGCTATTTGATGATTTCCCTGCCCCAAAAAGTAAGGTACCTAGCATATGAGGTGTTCGGCTTGGAATGCCTACTGGCCATTTTGAAAACACTACACGATTCAATCTGGGCCTCAAGTCTACTATTACAATAGTGTCAGAATGGTCTATCATTGATTTCATAATTTTTGATTTTGACAAGTTTGGTAATCTACTAATATAATGGCGTCATTATGACTTTCTAATGGTCTACCACTGACACTCCATTGAAAGAAGTGACATAGAATTGTAATCTCGTACATAATGACAAATTAATATTTGACGCATGCGGATAACTGCCAAAATTTTGACAGTTCCTTTAATAAGTGACCTACCATTAGAACGACATTGTGCAGTCATTGCTTTAAATAAGCTCGATATTGTCATTCTACTACAACTTTAGTACAATGCGTTCCAAATAAGAATAGGATCGATTGACAGGTAGTGACGTCACGTCATACTGTCAAATCGAAGAATTATTATGGTGAGCAAAACAAGAAAATTTTAAAATTTAATTTATTTACGAAGTGTGAAAGAAAATAGTTTTACCAGAATCCAGTTCTTCAATTTTGCTCATCTCTGAGTTCTTCAATTTTGCCCAATTTCTTGCGATTTGACAGTATGACGTGACGTCACAACATGGCAATCGATCCTATTCTTATTTGGAACGCACAGTACGAGATCATAGACCGATCAATGATCGATCATTATGAATTAGCAGATTACGAACTTTTAGCAAAATGACAATGGGATCGACACTGATGCAACACCGAGTGCTAGTGCGATATATGTTGACGACGGACGAGCAGTATGATCGGAACCTCGGTCGGAATCGCAAGTGCGCGCTACACGTTCGGTGGAATGTCTAATTAAGACATGTGTTGCCTATTTTATTGTAACAATTATTAAGTACCCAAATCTCACTTTATTTTAACTGAGATATCAAAATTAACATCTCCTTTCTCCCGCAGGCGAAAAATTAGTAAAAGAAGGTCACTTCATGTCGAATGAGATAGAGGAGCGCATGTCCCTCCTGCGCAGCCGCCGAGCACACCTGGACGGCGCCTGGAGCAACCGCGAGAGGATCTACACTCAACACCTGGACGCGCTCGTCTTCAAGCGGGAAGCCGACGCGCTTGACAACTGGATCACTAACAGGTAACCGACTGAGTCGAGATCAGCTTCCAGGGACCCTATGATGGTTCACAGTGGTTGATGTTGGACAATGGTCATGTACACAATGGCCCATAAAGGTTGATAAAAGACAGTGGCCGTGTACATAATGGCCAATGCTGGATCGTGACGGTGCTTGTTGGTATGAAATTGCTTTGCAGACAGTGGTATATTTTGGGCCAGCATAGTACACGAAAGCCCGTACTAGACCTTGATGATGTTTTGGCTTCGCACGGTTTGTGCATTTAGCCAGTGTCAAGTATATAAAAGAAAAAAAAAATGTTTTTACAATAATTAGTTCCATTACATTACGGATGTAGCTCATTCTACTCCTTTTTGGCAAGCTTCGCGGAAGTAGTCGATGCTAAAATAAAATTCTCAGCTCCATTTCACCGAGATCGCGCCTGTTTCAATGATTCCACATATTGTCCAGTTGCTCAGACACTTGAGATACAAAACTACACCAATTTAACATCACAATATCCACTAGAAATCAATTTGCGAATAACTAAAACAGCCACTGAACTACACTAAATTAAAAAGTAATAATATAAAATCTTTACTGGGTCATGATAGCACACAGCGGTTAATAATCGACGATGGTCGTATACACAATGGCTCATACTGGGTCATGGTGGCCTAAAGTGGTAAATAATGGTAAAGGACCTTATATATAATGGGCAATGTTTTTTTTTTTTTTTTTATTATTGATAGGCTCGCGTTTGACCACCATCTCACCTGATGGTAAGCGATGATGTGGCCGACGATGGAGCACGCTTGCCTAGAAGTAACCTATTCACTCTTGACTTAAAGACCCCTAGGTTGTAGCTATCAGGGAACACAGACTCGGGCAGGGAATTCCACTCCTTAGCTGTACGCATTATGAATGTGTCCCCAAAACGCTTTGTACGTATGGGTGGGATGTCCACCATGTACCGATGGCGCAACGCCGTACGTCTAGTGGTCCGATGATGGAACGGACTTGGTGGAATTAAATTGTGCAATTCCAACGCACACTCCCCGAAGTGTAATCGATAGAAAACCGACAGGCCAGCAACTCGGCGTCGATGCTCAAGGCTTTGGAGTTTTGAATCGACAAGTGCATCATCACCGATGATTCTCTTGGCTCGCTTCTCAATCGACTCCAGAGCATCAAGCTGGTATTTGGCAGACCCATCCCAAAGATGAGAGCAGTATTCCATACACGATCGAACTTGCGCTTGATAAAGTTTGAGCAGCTGTTCCGGCGTGAAGTACTGTCTCACCTTGACTAAGATCCCCAATTTTTTGGCAGCCTGTTGAGCTTTAGCCTCGATGAAAAAGCCGAAATTGAGGGTAGATGACAACGTTACCCCAAGAAGCTCAAGGTCACTGGTTATCGGCACGGTTACACCCCGGAATGATGGAGCCGTGTGGAATTGGCTCCGTTTGGCGGGAAAAAGACACGCCTGGGTTTTAGCAGCATTGAACTTGACCAGATTGGCATCGCCCCAGTCGGATACTGCCTTCAAGGAAAAGTTCAAGCGTTCAACCATAGCCTCTCGGAAAGACTGGATCTGTGACCCACTAGCACGTGCATCGGACACGTATCTCTCATGATGGCACAAACCTATGCTGTTATATGAATGTAATGTTTCCTGTGTGCTAATATCTTCATTAATATCTAACTGTTTTATTATCTTCCAGGGTACCACTAGTCCGTGACGGCAAATATGGCGAGAGCGTCGCCCAAGTGGAAGAACTGATCAACCGGCATCGCGACCTGGAGGAAACCATCGACGCGCAGCGAGATAAGTTCAACGCCCTCAAGAGAATCACTCTTGTAAGTATATAATACTGTATGTGAATAACGTTTCTCTGTGTACCTCGCAAATTTAATGGCGTCGAATTAAATAATCTATTCGTGTTGAGTCTTCAAATAAAATCCGAAAATCGTACGAAATAAAATAAGGAAACCGTACCAGCGTGCTGAGCTGTGCCGAGGACTACCAAGTATTGTGGAAACCTTTCTTTAGTGGATTAATCGTTCTGGCCTATTTTTCCAAACGACTAATCAAATGCGTGGTGTGGCCACGCAGCAGCCACCAACACAACACCATGTTCGACACCATGTTCAACACAATGTTCGACACCATGTTCAACACAAGGTTCAACACAATGTTCGACACCATGTTCAACACAATGTTCAACACAAGGTTCAACACAAGGTTCAACACCATGTTCAACACCATGTTCAATACAATGTTCAACACAAAGTTCAACACAAGGCTCAACACAATTTTCAACACGTGGTTCAACACAAGGTTCAACACAAGGTTCAACACAAGGTTCAACACAATGTTCAACACAAAGTTCAACACAAAGTTCAACACAATGTTCTATACAATGTTCAACACAAGATTCAACACAAGGTTCAACACAATATTCAACACAATGTTCAACACCATGTTCAACACAATGTTCGACCCCACGTTCAACACAATGTTAAACACAAGGTTCAACACAAAGTTTAACACTATGTTCCACACCATGTTCAACCCAATGTTCAACACAATGTTCAACACAAAGTTCAACACAAGGTTCAACACAATATTCAACACAATGTTCAACACCATGTTCAACACAATGTTCGACCCCACGTTCAACACAATGTTAAACACAAGGTTCAACACAAAGTTTAACACTATGTTCCACACCATGTTCAACCCAATGTTCAACACAATATTCAACACAAGGTTCAACACACTGTTCAACACAAGGTTCAACACAATGTTCAATACAAAGTTCAACACAAGGTTCAACACAATGTTCAACACAAAGTTCAACACAAGGCTCAACACAATTTTCAACACAAGGTACAACACAAGGTTCAACACAAGATTCAACACAAGATTCAACACAAGGTTCAACACAATATTCAACACAATGTTCAACATCATCTTCAACACTATGTTCAACACCATTTTCAACACTATGTTCAACACAATGTTCGACATCATGTTCAACACAATGTTTAAAACAATGTTCAACACAATCTTTATTGTTTCTTCCTCTCCAGGTGGAACAAGCCTTCCAAACGCAGCGCAATGAAGAAGAACAGGCGCGCCGCATCTCAGCAGAGAGGCAGGAGGCCGAGCGGCTCCAGCAGTACCGGAAGAGGGAGATGGAGAGGATCACAGAGGAGAGGAGACGGGAGACTGCGCCCGTGCCTATGACCAGAGAGGTGAGAATAATAATAATGTTAATAAGTAAATCATACTCACATGGACAGGACTATTGTAGTGGTGGTGGACCGAAGCGAGAGGCGTGCAATGATTGTTGACATTTCCGTTCCACAAGACGAGAACCTCGTGAAAGCCGTGATAGATAAACAAGTATATTGACTTGGGTCGCGAGGTTGTCGACATGTGGGATGTGGACTCAGCGATCATTGTACCCATAGTCGTGTCAGCCAATGGCTTAATAGCCAAGAGCCTCGACCAACATCTTAGGAAGCTCGCGTTAGGCGGCTGGATCAATGGCTTGATTCAGAAAGTGGTTCTCCTGGACACGGCTCGTATTGTTAGGAGTTTCCTCTCTCTGGAGCCCTGACCGCGGGCAGCTTGGACCCTGTTCCCGATACCGATAATACCGGTGGGATTTTTTTTTTCTATTGAGATATTACAAATATAATTTGTGAATAAACGGAATAATAATAATTTTGCACACTTATCACACAACGCCATTTTGTCCCAAACTAAGCAGAGCTTGTGTTATGAGTACTAGACAACTGATAAATATACTTATATATTTCTAAATACATACATATTATAGAGATAAATTACACCCAGACACAGAAACAACGACCTTACAGCCACTAGACGCCCCATGCTTGAACTAGCGCACCAAAACAATTCTGTCAACTAGCCGAGGTACGGGGAGCAGGGTATTATGTTCTGATTGGTCGAGACATCAGATCTATAACCATATGTGTTGACAGACATTCGTCGCCTGTTGTTAGACGTCTAGTGGCTGTAATGTAAGGTCGTTGCACAGAACAAATGATCGTGCTCATCACACAAACTTTTGTCTTGGGTGGAAATTGAACCCACGACATCCAGCATATCAGTCAGGGCCATTAACCACTAGACCAATGGGCCAGGCAATAGTAAAAGTAGTAAGTGGGAGTGGCCCTAAGTTTCCACTTCATTACAAGTTTTTCCCCGCTGTTTATTCTCGCAGTTTAAACTTGGACGGTGGTCCAAGTTATAACTGTTACATATTATGGTAAATGGATTCAATATTGTCCCCCTTCTCAGTCGGAGCGCCTACAGACGTCGGTGGCGCCCGCGTCATCAGAAGAGGCGCTGTCCCCGGCGCCGCAGTTCGACCGCCTGCCCAAGAACGAGCAGCATGTCAAGCGCGCTGAGAGTATGAGCGTGAGTACACCTTTCAAAGTAGTACACCTATCATTTTCTGCTCGATAATGCCCTTTTATATGTCATACAACCCTCATCTAAAGCAAGTCAGCGGAGTTTATTTATATAACACTAGCTGACCCGGAGAACTTCGTGCCGCCTAATAAGGATAGCTTTTGCCCGCGCTTTCGCTCCCGTAAACTGACTACTATATCCTACTCTACCCAACTCTATCCTACTCTACCTTACTCTACCCTACTCTACAATACTCTACCCTATTCTACCCTACTCTATCCTACTCTACCCTACTCAAAAAAAAAAGTATCCTATGTCCGTCTCCTGGTTCTAAGCTATCTCCCCACCAACTTTCAGCCAAATCGGTTCAGCCGTTCTTGAGTTATAAATAGTGTAACTAACACGACTTTCTTTTATATATATAGATTACTTTTAGTATATCGCATCTCAGCTCAAATAGTGTTACAAGTAAAAATCTAATTATTGAGAAAAAGGCCTTTAAATTCTAATAATTCAGGGATATGACGCTACATATATGTAAATAAATAAAAATGGGTCACCTGGGGGCCAATAATTGAATTGCAAATATGACAATATCAATATCATAATTATCAGCAAACAAATTTCTTGAGTTGTAACACTATTTGAGCGGAGATGCGATATGCGAAACCCGAAACACGTGTTTAGTATTTTTATGTAAAGAATCTATGTACAATATTTCATAACTGTATCATGAAAAATCACAAAGTTACAAGCTTGTTATTTTACCTGGTTATCCGCACAAATACATGGTCACCGGTACATCTGAGTCAACCTCTCAGTCAGCATCCAGCTGTGCGCTGGCGCCTAATGTCCGCTATGACCTGCCGTGACCTGTGTTGTACATAGTGTCGGTGGTGTCCAACTTGTCACCTTTATCAAATATTTTTACGAAAAATATAACATGGTGTAAAAATTATTGGAATCGATTCAGTTACTGATTCTGAACAAATTATGTTCAGATTTCGCATGTACTAAAAATAGTTTTGTATAAATCCCTCACTGCATTCGGGATTAAAACTTAGAGATTATTTATAATAACTGTTGAATTCCGAAAGAAACGAACCAATTTCGTTCAGAATTCAACATGCCGTCCGCGTCTTTAAGACACTGCTTTATGCCATAGACACATAGTCTACTATTATTTAATACATCAAATTTATCTTCCTGCGCTTGTCCTTCGTCACTCGGGGTCGATACAACAAGATTTTTTCTTCCATTTTGTCGTTAAGTCGTCCCGCCATCTTCTTATTGGGTGTGGTTAGTATACTAACTGCTTTGTGACAAGATTATTAGAACAAAGCTATGCACTATCAGAGATTCGTATCTTTCCAATAAATAAAATAAAAATTGTACCCTTTAGGTGGTAAAGACACCGAAGCGCACACCTTCGTTCA
Organism: Mythimna impura; assembly: GCA_905147345.3. Taxonomy (NCBI): domain Eukaryota; kingdom Metazoa; phylum Arthropoda; class Insecta; order Lepidoptera; family Noctuidae; genus Mythimna; species Mythimna impura. The sequence goes on along the minus strand of LR990365.1, from coordinate 2,545,460 downwards.
CAACTCGCAGACGCACACAGAGCTTCAGAAGACATCGGCGCGGCGACATCGCTGAACTGCCGCCTGTCGAGATCGAAGGTAATACTATAAATACACTACACACACTACACTATCTTGTCTACATTTCTTCTAATCTCTCATTTCGCAGGTCTGCTCGAATCAATTTCTTTTTGAAATACGCAGTACCTTTGTATTTTTATAATAATGTCTTTTCTTCTGTGTATAAAATAAAGATATAATAATCTATACATATAATAAATCGGTAGAAGTTTTTAGTTGTGCGCGCATCACGTAAAATGTACGAAATCGATATAGATAACTTTTATACATTAAAATTGTGTGTAACTTGATATATTACTTAGGCTTTGTTTCATCGCAATCGGTTGACTATATCGAAAGATAAATACTAGATTCATTGACTGTTAGGCGGTACCAAGTTCGCCGGGTTAGCTAGTAAATAAATAGACGCATGTTCGTCAACCACAGCACGGATGGATTCCAGGCGGTGCTTCTCAAAAGAACGGCCTTCCTGTGGTCGCGGGTAAACAGTAGCACCAACACGCTTCTGGGCGTGGTATCGGACAGTGTGGACAGCCAAATCCTGAAGCGGTGGTCGTCATGCACGTCCAAAATAATAATTATATTAAATTTTACTAACACAGTTACAATGTTGATGTATTGTGTGTAAATGTTGTGTAAATCCCTCACTGCGCTCGGGATTAAAACTTAGAGATTATTTAAGAGGCCTATGCCCAGCAGTGGGATAGTATAGGCTATTAAAAAAAAGATAGTTATACTGTATCGTTATTGTGTGATTAGTCTGAAATAAATGATATTTATTTTTGCAAAAGGTAGGATTTTTTAATAATACTTTTATCCCGGGGCCCTGGGACGAAGGCAAAAAAGGAACAGGAGAGGGTTTTTAGTCAGTAAAATTCTGACACTATCTCTATCTATATCTATAAGATGATTTCCCACATAAAAATAAATTTTTTCGTCAAGTTAAACTAGATGAGGCCAGTGTTTCCTAGCTGACTACCCTGAGAAGAAACACCGAAACAAACTCAGGGGTCAAAGTCTCTTAAAGTCCATACAGCAAACATGTAATGGTCAAATCATACGAGAACCATGCAGATTAGAGTCTGAGATGGTCTTTTGAAGAAAGAACCACACAGATCTGAGTGGACCTGTCCAATCAGTGCAGGCATTTGTCAGTATTCGTGTAGCTCAACTCAGGACTACTAAGGAGTTCAAATATTTTCATTTTCAATTTGAATAACTTCCATTTTTCACTACTTTCGTCATTTTAACCCACGTTTCTTCGCCCCCAGGCTACCTAGAACGCAAGCAGGAAGCTGGTTGCGGCGGCAAACGAGCCACGGTTCGCTCGTGGAGAGCGTACTACTCGGTGCTGTGCGGACAACTGCTGTGTTTCTTCAGGGACGAGCTGGACTTCGCCAGCGCTAAGGCGGCCGCGCCACCTGTAGCTATTCTCAACGTAAGTCAAATAATAACTAATTAATGATGGCTACTCACCATCATCATACTTGATCCAATCATCATTTCAGCCGAAAAACGTCCACTGTTGGACATAGGCCTTCCCCAAGTGTCGCTACAATGAACGGTCCTGTGCGCCTCGCATTCATCGGATTCCCGCAACCCTTACCAGGTCATCGGTCCACCTTGCAAGAAGCCTTCCAAAGCTACGTGATCCAGTATGCGGTCGCCACTGCAGAACCTTTCGGTCCCAACGGCCATCTGTTCTACGTGCAATGTGCCCTGCCCACTGCCACTTAAGTTTGGCGATTCTCCTAACAATTTATGCCCTACTAAAAAAACTTTGCAAAACTCTCAACCTGGTTACAAGTTAGATTACGATGCCACTGAGCAGTTGCTCATTGTTCCCTCGTAAATGATAAAAATAGTGTAAAAGTGTTTTTTAAAAACACTTTTACACGTCAATTTTTTTTTACTTATGTAACTTCGTAAGACGTATGTAATTATGTATAACTATGCACCCTACACGCACTCGCTCACACTCACCCCATCACACTGCAAGCACTTTTCATGACACCTAATATCTACACTTCACTTTTTATTTTGTATATGTAAAGGTAAAATTATTTTTGTTTGTATTCTTGCTAAACTGTTAACAATGTTCAAATCTTTTTTTTTTGTCACTATTTTAGTATTATAAATAATTAAACATCGGCATTTTGGGGTGAGAGCCTGGTAATCCGTCACACGGGGTATCCAAGTATGGACTCCAGACTCTCACAAAGTTTTTATATGTTGCATTATTGTTTATTTTATGAAACTTTGTCTAGAGTGAAAAATAAATTATTATTATTCTTCGTGCTATGAGTTTGATCAAATATTGATCGTTTTAGTTAAAATATTGCAAAATATTACATACAAAATGAGCACAGACAAATACCAGATTGTAAACACACACTAACATAAAATGATTGCCTCACCCAGGCACGCTGCGAGCCGGCGGGAGACTACACGAAGCGCGCCAACGTGTTCCGCCTCGCGGGCGCCGACGGGGCAGAGTACCTGTTCGCGTGCTCCTCCAAGGACTTGATGAAGGTGAGAATAAGCCCAGCTTTCTGAATAGATTAATAACGTATTTAATCTCACTTAAAAGACCAAGTTTGACTTTAAAAAATTCCAAGAATTCCTTTGAAATAAACCATTTACAGTCACTTTTGAATTGTTAAGAAGTCAGTCAGTCAAAAAATGATGCTAATTGCACATTCCAAAGCGTAGATCTCTATGGCGAATGGGGCCATGGGTTCGCGTCTGAAAACAATTCCCGAGGCCTTGGAATGCAAGGCGACGAAGGAACATAGGAGTGCGTAAAAGTCCGACACGCCCTCCCACTCCGCCCAAGGGCAGGAGAAGTCATTGGGTGATTTCCCACCAAAAAAAAATGTGGAGAAGAATGTGCAAGAAACTCCATGGTCACTCTAACCTTTCGACTGTCGAGGGAGCACAATTGGCTCACTTTAAAAAAGGCCTTTGCTTTTCATTGAACTAAATGGTTTATTCCTCACAATTTTAAGATTCTTTTTAGGAAATTGTCGAAATCAATCGAAAGGATCATGTTATGTATTACAAATATCTCGGTTATATGTATATTTTAATCTTTGGCTAACTTGCGTGAACATAAAAAAATATTTCAAGATCTACTCGTGTGCCAAATTTCATCATTTAGTTAGTTAGTACACACACAAAATTTCGCCTTTATAATATTTGTACCTAGTAGAATTTTATAATTCTTTTTTATATTTGTACGGGTCAACCACCGTACAGTACGTTTGCCTGGGTCATCATTATTGCGCCACCCGCTCGGTACATTTCCATCTTTTATATTATTGCATTTACACCGCAATAGTTTTAGTACGTAATCCGGAGACATACCGTGCGCGTGGCTCATAATCCCATATCTTTTACCATTCATCCTAGTATAAATTAATCTTAATCCTATATTTGTGAAAACAGATAATATAGTGAATTTATTGATCTTAAACTGTCTTTCATCCTTTATCTCTATCTCAATCCGACCTCGAACAATATTCACATTGGTTATTTTTTAAATTATATTTGCTATAAAATTCTGCCTTTGTCAAAAACTTAAACCCTATGTCTTCTTTGCACCAGGAATGGGTAGCCAAGCTGTCGTTCCATGCGCAGCTGCCACCAGAACTCCAACTGACCCCCTACTCCGCCGTCCCTCCTGGAGAGTCCCCCACAGCCGAGATCAGGAGAAGATTACAAGAGTAAGTAGATATATAACATTAGTTAGTATACGCGAAACCCAAAACACGTGTCTAGTATTTTTATGTAAAAAATCTATGTTCAAAATTTCATAACTGTATCATGAAAAATCACAAAGTTATAAGCTTGTTATGTTACCTGATTGTCCGCACAAATACATGGTCACCGGGCCATCCGAGCGAATGAGGGGTTGTTTTGCTGCCCAGCTGTGCGCTGGCCCGCTATGACCTGCCGTGGCCTGTGTTGTACTTAGTGTCGGTGGTGTCCAACTTGTGACCTTTGATTTGATTTTTGGAAAAAATTATAACATGGTGTAAAAATTATTGGAATCGATTCAGTTACTGATTCTGAACAAACTATATACAGCTTTCGCATATACTAAAAAAAATATTGTATAAAGATGAAAGAAGAGGCCTAGCAATTGGCTTCTGAAATGAGGATTAGCCTAAGGACACCTGTCCACGGACGTGTAAATATGAAACACGTGTCATGTGTCGACGATGCGGCAGCGACGCAACGGCACGACGTTGTAGCTTCGTCGAGAGAGTTCCATAGTTTAGTATGTAAGCTTCACGCAGGCGTACACCAAGCGTATAATGACGAATACGCGTCTATGAAGCTACGTGCCCGTGGAGAGTAGGTCTTCGTGTAACTAAATATGGAACTCTACACTAGTATCACCAGTATTATTCAAATAGATCTACTAATAAGTTAAAAATTCACTTTTAACCAAGACATATCCAACAGTCTCTTCAACAAAAATGGTCTTATCTAAATTCCACCACGATAAACCGCCCCCAAATCCTGGTCCACTACCACAGCCGTAACCTCGACCCCCAACTCCTCAGGAACGCGGAGTCAACATCATCAGCAGGGTCTTCCCCCGAACCTGAGCGCAGGCCGCGCACGCAGGCGGAGATCCTACAGGAGCATAGAAATAGTCAGCAGTCGCAACGAGTGTCTTCTACAACTCCTGAGAGAGTCATAGGTAAGACTACCTTCTGCCCGTGGAGTCGCCTTCGTAAAGGTAGAAAATTATCCCAAGAGAACATAAGACGTTCTTTTTTTAGGGTTTCGTACACAAAGGATAAAAAGTTAAAAATGCCTACGCCTATGCCATGGTGTCTTTGACATCGAATACCACGGATCCAGTACGTGATTCTGGACCCCCCAGAGGAATTTTTCGTCGTCCTTTTCCTAATTAAAAAAAAGTCTGTACTTTTTTAACATTAAAACTGTACTTTTAAAAAAGAAAAAAAAAAGAAAATTGAATTAAAATTAATTAATTAAAAAGTCACCGGTGTAGATAAAATCGTTATTCTAATCAACCCTGATGACATTTTTAATTTTGAAAGATTTTTTTTTTTCACTAAAAATGTTAGAATAACACATTTTAAAATAATAAAAAGAAACAAAGATTAAAATACATACATACATACATATTCAGCCTTTTAATGTTCCCATTGCTGGGACTGAGGCCTCCTCTCTCTAGGAGAGGGGACGGGCCGTAATCCACCACGCGGGCCCAGTGCGGGTTGGTGGATGTCACAATGTCTTCGAATTTTTGGTTCTAGCACATGCCGGTTTCCTCACGATGTTTTCCTTCACCGTTTTGAGAGCAGTGGTGTTGAAATAAATTACACAAAGTAATGCGTCTGGCTGGGTTTGAACCCGCGACCTACAATTCGTAAGTCGGGGCCGTTACCACTCGGCCACCACTGCTCTCAAGATTAAAATAAAAATAGAAAAATACCGACGAAAAATTCTACCACTGGGTGGGTTCAGAATCATATACTGGATCTATGGTATTAGTCGATGTCAAAGACACGGTGTATTTATAGTGTCTAATGTTGTATAGATATAAAGATATATAGGGTGACTGGTAATTAGTGTACGATACTTAAACACGCGATTGTGCTCATGATAACCAACAACTTTTACTATGGGAACAAACCTGAAATCGCGAAAAAAATCAGCTGTTCAGTACATTTATGTTTGCCTAATGTACTGAACAGCTGATATTTTTTTCGCGATTTCGGCTTTGGTCCCATAATAAAAATTATTTGTTATCATGAGCACAATCACGTGTTTAAGTATCGTACACTAATTGCCAGTCACCCTATATAGATAATGTTGAATGGTACAGATACCGGCTCGGATCTTGAGCGCTGACTTCTACAGTTTTACTTGCGCAGAAGCACGCAGCAGTGAAATATCTTGTCTCTTTAGTGGTATGAAAAGAGATGCGGGGGCGGGGAGAGAAATCCTTGTACAGTGATTGGCTCGCCGATGTTGTACGATGCCCAAAGCTATCTCTTTCGTCGAGCGCTCAAGATTCGTGCCGCTTTCTGTACGGAACCTTTAGTGCACGTTGCCTCACATTACTCTTGATCATGGGTGCGTTCACAAACAAAACTCACATACAGAAGACGCGGAACAGGCCATACAAATATATGTTCCGCGCGGGAATCGAATCCGCGACCTGCACCGCAGCAGCTAATCACTCAACCACAGCGCAAACCATGCTACCAATTTACCTTAATGATATTTTGATTACATTTCAACTCAATATATCCGTTATTTTCACAATTATTGGAAACCTCAAACAAATGATTTCTTTTAAAATCAACAAAATTCTTTACGTTATTTGTTTGTTTGTGTTTTTTTTAACAAAATTCTTTATGTTGACTGGCCTGTTGGTCTAGTGGTTAGTGGCCCTGACTGCTATGCCGGAGGTCGTGGGTTCGATTCCCACCCAGGACAAAATGTTTCTGTGATGAGCACGATCATTTGTTCTGTGTCTGGGTGTAATTTATCTATATATGTATGTATTTAGAAATATATAAGTATGTTTATCAGTTGTCTAGTACCCATAAAACAAGCTCTGCTTAGCTTGGGACTAGACGGCGTTGTGTGATAGTTGTGGAATAATATTATAATATATTATATATATAGTGTTTAATGTTGTATAGATGTATGATAATGTTGAATGCTACGGAACCTTTCGTGCACGAGTAAGACTCGTACTTGGCCGGCTTTAAGGGTTCCGTACCTCAAAAGGAAAAAACGGAACCCTTATAGGATCACTTTGTTGTCCGTCCGTCTGTCTGTCTGTCAAGACCCTTTATCTCGGGAACGCGTGGAGGTATCGAGTTGAAATTAAAACTATATACTCAAGTCTGCGGTCCCTTGAAGCTGTGAAAAAATCAAACTTCTGAGTTAACGAAAAAAAAGATACGGCCGTTTATGTCGCAAAAAACGTGTATTTCGACACTCTCAAGGGAATCAAAATTCATAGGGTACTTCCCGTTGACCTAGAAACCTAAAATTTGGCATGAAGCTAGGTCCCATAGCACAGGTATAGGAAAAAATCTGAAAAAAGTAAATTTGTAGTTACATCACAAAAAAAAAACTTTACAGCAACAAATGCGCTTATCTCTGTAACTACAAGTCCGATTTCCAATAAACTTCTGTGTAGAATAGCCAGGTTCAAGACGAATTGTATAGGCTGTACAAAATCAGGCTGCGACTCACGGGAGCGGAGCAATAGCCAAAGACGCGGACGTTAGTACAGTACAATTGATTTCTAATGGAAATATATGTTATCTCAGAATCTACAGTGCTACCATCTCTGCCACCGAGACAGCCGCCTCAAGAAGAAGATGCCACTGAAGTTGTACTCAGGTAAATATTATTTTACAAGTGTGAGTGTAAATAACACTACACCCTACCCTACCCTAATAAAACCTACCAAAATACTTAACAGTACTTACCTAATAATAGCAAAGGAGGAGGCCGACCGCGCGAGGCAACGGTCCTCTCGCCCCAGCCGCCGGGATTCCGATCCCGATTACCGGCCAACATAGGCGCGGGCTTGCGGACAGCGAGCAATGGGTAGCTCACTGTCCGACCGTCCGGTAACCGTCCGGACCGAGCCCAAGTCGTCGACGGCGCGTATTGTTCCACGCGCGCCTCAGGGAGATGTCAGCAAATCGTAGGGGCCCAGCAGGGTCGAAGCCTTCTGGGCCCACGGGTAATATGAAAGTGAAACCCGGGGCCCTGGGACGAAGGCAAAGAAGGAACAGGAGTGGGTTTTTAGTCAGTAAAAGTCTGACATTATCTCGTGCTCCGCCCAAGAGCGGGATTAGTCATTAGATGATTTTCCCACCGAAAAAAAAAAAACAAAAGACCTACCAACCTATCTACCCTTCTAAGTTTCTGCGCAATTTTCTTCATTTTTTTTTATATAACCTTCTACGAAGTATTAGAAATCATTAAAAAAAAGATTAATGAAATCGATAAAGCCGTTCTTAAGTTATAGCGTGACCAGGGGAAATAGGGGTTCATTTTTATATGACTATAGGGTTTTAGCACAGAGACATACCCTTGATTTCTGAATAAGCATTTGAAGTTGAGTATCGCTCAAACTACTTTAGGCTGAAAACTTGAAATACTCAATTCAGAAACCCGCCGATAAACTGTATGACTAAGTTCTGATAAATAATAACTTATATTGAATAAACGACAAAAAATGTACACGTGTGATCACCGAAAAATGCTTCTTATCAACCATTCTCCTTTATAAACTTGACTTAACCAACCCTTGACTTAAAATCTCTTTTCATTCCTAACAGGAGTCAGGAACAGATCTCCGGGTCCAGCACATGGGGACGGTCGCGGTTCTCAAACGGACGCGATATCAATGCAGAGTTTATTAGATCACAGCAAAATGGTAAGTACCTTTGCATACTCTATTACGTTCTTCAACTCAACTGTGGGAGAGTACCCGCTCCGGGTCCGTCGACCAACCGTCAACCAATGTCTGTCTGTGGGGGAGGATCTTCTCTCTCTCTCTCTTATATTTTCACGTAAGACTCAGGGGACCGCAGCGGTCCTTCCACAGACGACAGACATTTCGACGGACCCGGAGCGGGTACGCCCTACTATTGAGGTAATATAACAGAGAAGAACTAGCGTAACAAACGTACAATTTCTTTTTTTAGGTGGGGGTGATCATAAAATAACTTTTCCTTTTCGAATCGATAGTTTTCTTTCCCCTCAAAGTATTTGGACCCAGTAGGTTTATAGCGGTTTTTAACGGTGTAAGCGGTTAAAAACGGAACCCTTATAGGATCACTTTTTTGTCCGTCCGTCTGTCTGTCGGTCTGACCTTTTATCTCGGGAACGCGTGGAAGTATCGAGTTGAAATTAAAACCATATACTTAGGTCTGCGGTCCCTTGAAGCTGTGAAAAAATCAAATATCTGAGTTAACGGAAAAGAAGATACGGCCGTTTATGTCGCAAAAAACGTGTATTTCGACACTCAAGGGAATCAAAATTCATAGAGTACTTCCCGTTGACCTAGAATCGTGAAATTTGGCATGAAGCGAGGTCTCATAGCACAAGTATAGGAAAACATCTGAAAACTGGTAATTTGTAGTTACGTCATAAAAAAAAACTTTTTGCGTTTCGGAAAATCTTCGTAACTCGTAAAATGATTAAATGTCTAATCTAATTACGAATGGAGTATAGTTAGTAAAGAATTTAACTAACTATCCCTCTCGCTCTATTCAGAAAGGGAAGAGTTATTTAATGATTTCCCACTACTGTAGTGTTATATGTTATTATGCAATTCTTTTTTTATGTGAAGGGTTAATTAAATTAAATTATTAGAATCTTTATTTTCTTGTTGTGTTGTTCATGCACTGTGTTTTGTCTTTGTGACTGTCCTTTTGAAGCTCACTTGCGCAAACCAGGATTAACTTATCATTGCTAATACAATAAATAACAAATATTTCATACATGACACCGGAAAATTGCAAACGCCGTAAGTTTGTAAAATATCGCGAGAAATTCTAAATAAGGTTACGTTGGAAACTAATGAATTTGGATGTGATTTATTGTATACAAAGCAATTTTTTTATAATACGTCGAGGAATTTTCCGGTAACATATAAAATGGATCTGAGTTATCAACTAAATCAGATTTGAAAAGTTAACCACGGTCAACGCAAGCGGGCTATAGTAACTTATTGGACGAAGTATATTTTGAAAGTAAAATGTGTACCCTATTTAATGAGTACCTATTACGTTCACTCAGTAAGGTTGTGACCCTAACTCGACTACCTTTTGAATATTTAATTTCACAGTTTCTATTTGCAAATGCACAAATTAAAAATAATATAACAATAAAACCCTACGCAACATTTCACAATCATATTTTACAGCTAATTATATCACAATTGACCAAGTTTACCCTTCATTTAATAACATTTACCCTACCCAAAAACAAGGGTAAAACTCACCACTGCAAATCTAACAACTAATTCCTAATAGCCAACTTCGGAGCACCACCATTACCTCTATCGGGCCCTCCAGATCGTCCTCCAATACCCGAACGAGCGCCGAACTTAACCGAACGCGCGCCGAGTCTACCCGACCGCGGCCCGAACTTGCCCGAGCGAAACCCGAACCTAGAACGAACAAACGCTCAGGGAGAAAAGCAGTCGGTGTCTGCTCTGGTGAATAGCTACCAGCAGAGAATGTCAGGTGGAAACTGGCAAGCTAGAGATGGCAGAGATGCCAATGCGAACAGGAACACGACGTCGTGGCAAGGATACTCGACTGGCCCGAATAATAACTGGCAGAATGTCGAAACTACTTCACACTTTTACTCGACGAGTGAAACTGGTCAGTTGGTTTGAAATATGTGTCAAGTGGTACTTTGGAAATTGAGTTTGATGGTACTTTTAGGAATTGGGAATTCGATATATAACGTAGGAATTTTATTATTTACTACTAAAACTCTCGAGTCTTTTATTCAGTTAGCTAATCGGTAGTATATTGAGGTATATTCATTGCCATAGTTTCCAATCTTCGGAAGCGTTCGGCAATTTTCGGGAAAAGTCGTTTACTTTTTTCCGCCTTCCGGGCGTGCGACGTAACTTTAAAGCGGCGCGCGTTGGTCGTATAAGAACATTAAAAAAAAAACATCCTAAGGTTGTCTGGTAGATATCGCTGTCAGCGATAGGACCGCCATTGTACCCATAGATTTAGTACAATAAAGTTTATTCTATTCGATTCTAATAATTAAAACTTCAATAATATCTATCGGTCTTGCAAGGTTTTGTCGCAACGACATATCGTTGTTCTTAAAAGTGGCGTTAGTGAATATAGAAAACTCGTTAAAGTAAACTTTCGACCAAACATATCTTTACTATTTAAATCTATAATTGTAATATATTTTGTTGATCTTATGTTCTGCAATAATTTAGAGTACAGCTGGTGTATTTAACATTAAAAAAAGCTATAAAAACAGATCTCACACCGGAGTGATGCAATAACATTGAGACATAAAACAGATTATGTTTTTATGCAACTGACCTAAATTTTAAAACTTGCTTTAAAACACTTGTAGTGTCTGCTCCTAAGAAATTAAATAAATAATAATTACAATAAAACGTAGATACTAGTGGAAACCTAATATAAAATGAGAGCTACCCTTGAGTGCAACGTCGGAGGACGGGATGCATGTTTAAGTGCGTGAGAAGCGGTGTTCTTGAGTGCGCGGCGTAGAAGAGGCGGCGTTCAAATTCTTAGGACGGCCGGCGTAATGCGCTTCGAAGTTTCACGTCCTCCGATCGTACCTCGTTACGCTCATTTATAATAGGCAGGAATCAAGAATCAAAGCATTTATATCAAATAAACCATTTATAGGGACTTTTGAAGTGTCAAGAAATCGGTCATTAAAGTTGTGGACTTGTGGGGAAAGTAATTAAAAATGGTACAAGGACCATTTTTATTTATTTAGCTTATACTTTCGGGAAAAGGTAAGAAACATAACATGTTTGAAAAGAGTGTCCATGAAGTTTCTTTCACACCCTTCTCCAAAGACTTTTCTGACCTATTTCTTGATACTTCAAAAGTGCCTGTAAATGGTTTATTTGAAATACCTAAATACTGTTATCTTAAATCAAAATTTATATCTTTTTTATTATTATTGTTGATAGACTGGCGCTTGATTACAAATATCTCGGTTATTTGTTTCTTACCTTTTCCCATTAATGGGAAAGTATAGGCTAAATAAATAAAAATGGTCGTTGTGGCTTGTAGTAGACACTACACACTACAGAATTAAGTTGTACTTCTATTAATGTAGTACCAAGAAAACTGAATTTCCAAAAGTACCACTTCAGCATTCAAGTACCCAAGCAGCCGGGGTGTGGAGCTTGAGAGACACTACTAACATTTAGCTTATAACTTACTGTATTTAGGCAAAAATAAATACTGTATTAAAGCATTATTTTAGTAATGGCACTTAAATTAACAAAGTTTTGAGACGAGAGATATCAAAAAAAAAAAAGTTTTGTGAACAAGGTTATATTCAAATGCTTTAAAAGGAATAAAATTAACTTTAAATTAAAACAAACCCATCAATTTATTACATTATATGATATTATAAAAGCTTGTCGCGAGATTGACCTCTGTAAATCTATTTCATGAAATACGTATATTTTTTCTTGTGTGGGTGGATGGAGAGGGAGAGGGAGACCAAAGAAAAGATGGATGGATTGTGTGAGAAGTGATATGAAAGAAAAAAGAGTTAGTGATAGCGTGACGGGTGACAGGACAGAATGGAAGAAAAAAACGTGTTGCGCCGACGGGATAAGGGCAGGAAGATGATGACGTAAATTTTTTCTTAGAATTCCTTTGTGTCCAAATCAAGTTATATTATTATATTTGTGTGCCATCGCTAAAATAATTTAATGTCCAGTACCTACTCGAGTATGTTAAAAAATTCGCACTGGACCCTCGGTACTCGTAGTTTTTCTAAACTTAAGCTTTTGAAAACAGCTTCCTACACTTTTGCTTTTGTTTTGCTTAGTATTTCTTGTATTCTGCCACAAACACACAATTTCCAGCAAACACTAATAGGCAGGTTTCGCTTCGGGTCGCTGCAGAAGTATGCATTATTAATTTTAAAATGATTTTTGTTTTTTTTTTTCTGTATGTTATGTTCAATTGTGTACAATGTTAAAATCTGTTTAAATTATTTTTTTCTTTCTAAATATTACTGTACCTACCTACTTTCATCTTGAAAATAACCTACGGTTTCTGAATTGATGAATTAAGTTAAAAACTTGCCAAACACTACTATAATGCTGAAGTTTGACTAGTTCAACTTTTCAATTAAGAAACCGAGGATAAGTCTTTAGTATATTATGTACTGTAACTCTTTTCAAAATTCAGTACAGAATTTTGAAAAGAGTTACAGTACTAATGCTATTTTATCAATCTGAAATTTTTCTTTTTGTTTATACTTTCGCCGTACTTGTAGTTCAAGCTTGTACCCCTAAAAACTTCGTTAGCTAATGTAGCTTAGCTTTATCTAAATGTAAATAGGTATTACTAATTTAGTTTATAATAATATCTGTACAAAAGGACCAACTTTTCTTACATTGCGAATGTATCACTGCACTATTTATACACATAATAGTCCTCAATAGGTTGTATTGTGTTATGTAACTAGAATAATGCACACTCTAATTAGAAAATAAAGTTACAATCATAATTCAATCACTGAAATTTTACTTAAATTCAGATAGGTACTTAGTGTTTTTTTAAGAAATTATAGATATCCTATTTGTAGGAAAATAATATGGGAATCGACGCCACTACTTTAGTAGCTCATCGATATTGGTATTTAGGTATTTACGCACGCACCCATAAATATGCTAGACAAGTTGGGGCCGCTAGGCTGGTTTTAGAGTAGCGGTGACCGCACGCTGATAGCCGAAACGTATGAACTTCTAGGAAGCGTTTTAGAATAACGCGTAGCTATCAGCGCGTGCGTTGTTCAGCGCTGACTATGTGCGTCTGTACACCACAGTGCCACCACAGTAGTGATTAGCACGATACTGAAATGTCTCGCGTTGAACTTCAGCGCTGACAAGCTACGCGTTGAGCTGTCAGCGCAGATGGTCAGCGTGACTCTAAAACCAGTCTATCAAGATTAATCAAGACTTTATTATAATAGCTAACATAACTTTGTTTTTTGTTTTAATTACCTTGAAAATAAATTTTAATTATTTCAGTATAAAAATTATCTATTTAAAAAAAAACTAGCTGAAATCGATTCAGTTGCTGATTCTGAACATATTACTTTCTGGATGAACATTTATTATGTTACTTGTTGTATAAAACGCCGTTCTGTTTTTTTCATCCAGACAACCAACCTTGCCAATGAAAATCGTGTAACCAAGTAACTAGGAATTGATAGTCATTTGATAGACGATCCATGAAAAATACAATAATTCAGCTGTAGTTGGTTAGACTAGAAACTGTCCTATAGCATAGGCTCTGTACGTTGATTGATTCTGCCATCTTATCAGAAAAAAACGATGTGATAGAGCGTATCTAGGTTGGGCAGGTAGGTTTGTAGTGCAAGTCGGTTTTACTGTTTCTTAAAAAAAAAAAAGAATATTTGGTCCTTTGGTATAAAAGCGATGCTTTATGGTGTGTTCACAATTTACAGACTTACGTAGATCATACAATTGGTTTTAGTATATGCGAAACCCGAAACACGTTTCTAGTATTTTTATGTGAAAAATCTATGTATAAAATTTCATAACTGTAACATGAAAACTTAAAAAAATTATAAGCTTGTTACCTAGTTGCCCGCTCAAATACATGGTCATCGGGATGTGCGCTGGCTATGACCTGCTGTGACCTGTGTTGTACTTAGTGTCGGCGAATTCCAACTTGTGACCTTTTATAAATATATTTGGGAAAAAATATAACATGGCGTAAAAGTTATTGGAATCAATTCAGTTACTCGTTTTGATCATTTTCGCATATACTAAAAATAATTTTGTATAGATACTGACATTTCTGAACTGTTATGTTACAGAGACATAATTCTTTATAAATCAACGTAAGTTTGTACCGTGTGGGCGCACCGTTAATACAAAATTACAAGTTAATCTAACAATTGTTTATATTTCTCACATGCAATCAGGAGCGAGCCATCTTCTCTACATACTGCATCGCGTGCAGTGTATGATTATTATATTTAATCGTATTCATAATTATCTAAATTGGACTAACTACGTATACAATGCGTTTCAAATAAGAATAGGAAAGTCAATGACCTCGATCTGTCAAACGTTGATTAAAAAGTACTTAAGGTTTGAAAAGAAAATTTATTTGCATATCAATAAGATTTTTTTTTAACTTTTTTTTTTACTGAGTCTTAGGGTGAAGTAAAGTCGTTATTGTTTAATCTAAATTAGCTAAATATATTGTTTAAGTCATAAGTAGTGTAAGACATTTTTTTTTCTTTTCATTGTTACCAACAATTTGCCCTCTTCTTCCATTTATTTACCACTACTCAGACACACAGTACACAGATGAGCAGAATTGAACAACTTTATTCTGATTAATCTTGTTACGTTTATAATTCGAGAATAAATTTAATTTAAAAAAAATTCCTATCTTGCTCACTCTACCCAACTTCTTCGATTTGACAGCTATGACGTCACAACATGGCGTAAAATCGATCCTATTCTTATTTAAAACGCATTGTTATCAAAATGTGTAGTACCTAAATGGCATACAATTTCGCCAACCTTAAGATGTCGTGGCCAGATGTTAGTATTGATCACTTCATGATATGGCCAACTAAAACTGGCCAGATCGTTTAAACGTTAACATTTGATGATATGTCAATCCTCGTTTGGCCATGTCATTGATGTTGGATTTCAATGATAATAAAAGGTCTAAAGAAAGTAGGCCAAACGAAGATTGAAATATCATTAAACTTTAACGTTTAAAACGATCTGGCCAGTTTTACTTGGCCATATCATGAAATGATCAATTTCTAAGATCTGGGGGGCTATTGGCTAACTTTTTCAATAACAGTTGACAACTAGCATTCGTTGCACACTAAACTTAGTTGTCAACTGACAATTTAATAAAATTGGTATTACGTATCACACAAGTGACTAACAAACTACGGTGGAAATGTGGTGAATTATAAAAATTTACGGTGCGTATTGTGACCACTCTAAAATTTTAACGACTATTATACAGCTTCAAAAGCTTACACAATCGCAATTTTAAAAGTATCGATACAATAACATCTGTCAAAACATGTTACGGTGGCTATCAAAGGCACCAGTGGCTAATGACGTCACTGCAGTTGGTCACTGAAGATAGGCAATACGAAACTAGCTGTTTGACAGTTCAATGATGCACATTGTTAACAAGTGATCATCACTTGAACTGTCAACAGAGTTACGCAATGGCCCCGATGGTCACGACATAGATATAAAATAATAACAAAAAAAATGTCATCTAAGCAGATTTTCTGTACCCGGATTTTTGATTGTCAACTACATTTTTGATGTCCAAAATAGAAAATTATGCTAACCTTATATTTTATGCTAAATAATTGTATTGTAGTTTAAGTATGTAATTTATGCTAAATATGCTTTGTATAACCTAACCTAAACATATTTTTATAGTCAGTATTTTTAGGGTAACCCCTTTAACCGCTTGCGTCGGATCGGTTCAACGAGTGTCTTCGTGTCGTGTGTTTGCGACTGGGTACTCCATCTCGTTCTGCTCTTCAATCCTCATAGGTGACAGAAGAGCTGACGAGATGGAGTATTTGGAGATCGTAAGTGTTTGTTGGATATATCCAACGTGAACGGTTAAAAGGGTAACTAATGAGGGGTCATTTTCGTTAAATCGGCTTCCTTAGTGTGTAAGTTTAAAACTAGTTTCCTGTATGTATGTGCTTTCCTGTGTTTTGTAGAATTTATGTCTTTATAATTTAGATTGATTTTGTTTTGTTTTTCTGTGTGCTTTTGTTTTCTTTGTCGGTGTTGGTTTTTCTGTTTGTTTTTATGTCAAATAAGTTATATTTTGTTGTCAAACAGAAGTCGCATTGCACACTGATTTTATCAATTTATAACCTGGCCAGTTATTTTGTTACAGCATTGGTTTTCAGACTGCTAAAAATAATTTTAACATCATTCATCTGCAAATAAAGCGCTAATCACTAAGGCCCACGGAAGCGTAGCTTCATAGACTGTCGACGAAGCGGTAGCGTCGTGACTTCGTGTCGTTGCCGCTTCGTTGACACAGTTTCATAGTTTTATATGTAAGCTTCACGCAGGCGTACACCAAGCGTATAATGACGAATACGCGTCTATGAAGCTACGCGTCCGTGAACAGTAGGCCTTAGGCCCCTTGCCCATAACGACTTTTTGTAGCGATGCTGTCGCGCGTTTCGTAAGCGTGCGAAAGCATCGCTACTAACGCGCGTTAGTCGCATTTGCCAGCGCTAAAGAAAAAATACTAACGCGCTACTAAGACGCTACAGCATCGCGACTGTATCGAAGCGAACGCACTACAGCATCGCTACAAAAAGTCGCCGTGAGCCCTTATACAACAAAATATGACTTATTTACAGTCATCTTCCCTCTACACTTCTAAACACATTCACGTCATCTGGATGCTAAAGGTGTACATAATTTTCTAGCTTACGGCGGCAGTAGTGGAGGCAACACACGACCAGCATCCGTCGCCGGCAGTGGAGGCTCGCCCGCGTTAGACCAGAGACCCGCTTCAAGGTAAGCAAATATTTCATAGCGAACACCATTCGATAATCAAAAGGAATTAATGAAAGACGCCGCTTCAATTAAGACCTAAACCCAGCAGTGAAATGATTGTCTTTGTGGAGGCGATCGGCAGCAGGGACCTCTCGCGTCCGGCCCTGGTTCTGGCCATGGTACGGAGTGAAAGGGGATGGGAGGCGGTTACCAGGTGACCATGAAACCGTGAGGCGGAGATAAACTTCCCTTCGCAGGACTTCTACCGGCCACCGTAGGCGTGGACAGCGAGCCTAGTAGTAGTAAGGACCAAGACCGGGTTGACGGCACAGTGGGTTCTACGCGCGCCTCAAATAGATGTCTGCAAAAATTATCGGGGCCAGTTAGGGCCGACGCCTGCCAGGGCTGCGGATTTTTTGAAGGAGTTACTGCAACTCTCGCAATAAAAGGCGGCTGAAGGAACACGGTTGGGTTTCGAGTCAGGAAAGGTCTGACACTCCCTTCCGCTCCACCTAGAACGGGTTATGGACCTACTCAGCAGATTACTGTATCAGATATGGAATTTGCACTGCAGAGGTACGGGGGTATACAATAACATGTTGATATTATACAAATAATCGTAATAATGTGTCTAACGAGCCTCTGCAAGTTGGCTTTGACCCCTCGTATGCCTTCCAAAGGCCCAAGACCCCTGGGTCCTGAATAAAATAAATACAAAAATAGAAATCTTTTCTTGATCGCCATTGAAATCAATAGTTAATTTTAAATAAAGGGTAAAAATGATTAATTTAACTGTTTTTCTTATTCAGGTCATCCGGCGAGTCTGAGCTATCAGTAAGCGGCGTCACAAAGGACAAGAAGGACAAAAAGGGCGTCTTCGGAGGCCTATTCAGTAGGAAGAAGAGACCACAGAGTCATATGTAATGTCACTGTCAGTCTGACAGCTGTCAAATTACCGACAGTAAGAAAAATTAGACCGTGTAGTTGTTGATTGGGAAAATCAATTTCTTTATAATTAAGTGCGCAGAATAATGCAAGGTTTTTTAAAACATTTTTTGACAGTTTATTGTAATCTGTTGAAATTCTTTTTTTATTTTATTGACGTATTGTAAATGTCAGTAATTTGACAGCAACCGATTTGACAGTTTGTATATAAGTTTTAACGCGAGTATATACATAATTAATATTTTTTTGTTTAAGTTTATTTGGAGTAGTTGTTAAAAATCGTGCCTTTTTCGAGAATTTATGTGAAAACATATTTTTTGTCGTTTCTTGTGATTCTTTTGTGTAATGACTTGTTTTTATCGCATTTTGAATTTGACGTAAAATTAAATATGGCCGACTATTTGTTTTTTTTTTCCGACAAATACGGCTATAGACATTATGACGTGAATTCAAGTCATTGTATAATGGAAAATTTTCGTCATGAGTACATATTTATATAGGATAGTTTCTACTCTTTTTATTGTATTTAAATATATATATATTTATGTATTGTTAAACATTCCTGTTAAAACGCGATCTTAGTCGAAATTTTTTAGACTGTTAAGAAAAATAAATGTATTTTTTTTTTAATTCCAGACAATAAAGCTTGGGGCCAATTTTAAAAGTATTATTAGATAATTGTTTCTAAAAAAAAGTAATAAAATAAATAATTTTATTCATCACGCAACTTGTTATCAACGCACGGAGAATAACGTTTAAAAAGTCATAATTGTTATTCTATTGAAGTTAAGCAACCGCAGTGTCGCGAATCGGATGGGTGTGCATTCTAAGATCGTGAGACGTCGTCACAAATTAGGACCAAATAATTAAGTTACGGTCCAATATTTAAGTTGTGATTTTAAAATGTTACATAGAGCTAGTGTCTTTTACGGACTAAGCAAAGAGAAGGATCTATCTTTATCATTTTAAAAATATATAATGCAATATTAATTCCATTCGAATTGAACAATAATAAAAACCTAAGTCAATTTAAAAATAGTTTCATTTTAAAATCACGACTTCTTAAATCGAAAGCAATCTTTTAAATAATATTTTACAGTCTTTTAGAGTAAGAAATATTTCTTTTAAGAATAAATTTATTATTCATTGTATCTGGGGAAGAAAACTCTAAAATAAAACGCTAAACTCATTTCGAGTTTTCGAGTGAGTGAGAAAGTCATTGACTATTTGAAAAAAAGAAAAAAGCGAGTGAATGGAACTTTAATTTTGATTTCATTCAATCAAACCTTCGTTCATTCACCAAATCAGTTCACTCATTCATTACAGTATTTTGACATATTTTAATGCACGTTTAAAGTAAACCCTTTAGCCGTTTGCGTCGGAATAGTTCGACGAGTGTTTTCGTGTCCTATACGCCAGGGTCGTGTGTTTGCGACTGGGTACTCCGTCTCGTTTAACTCTTCAATCTCCATAGGTGACAGAAGAGCTGACGAGGTGGAGTATTTGGTCGTGGCGACCCTGGGTTATAGGCGGTTAAAAGCGTTTTTTTGAGTCTTTCTCTCCGGGTATATTTCATAATACTGTTAAAAATTTTATGATAGCATAATGTAAGTTATAACATCTTATTTTTTTGTTTTTACCGTCAAAGTTATAATAAAACATCACTATAATATGAAAAAAATCGTTTTATTTTCTTTTAAATGTACAAAGCAGACATAGAATGCAGTTATTTTTATATAAAAATACATCAAACTTGTGTTTAAAGTTTAACTCGAAAGCGTTGTTGTGTCGCTGCGCATTTCTTTCTTTTGTATAGTCTAACAACAGTGATGACGGCTTCAGGCCTTAACTCCACAAAACTACTATTAAGATTCTACGGTTAAATAATAGTTATAGAAAATACGTGAAAGCTTTTACTATATTTTACAAATATTATAATATGAAGCCCTAAGAATCGGCCAGACCGGCCAAAATACCTGTATAAAACGGTGCAGGGTTCAAAGGGTTATAATTGGCGCCAAATCTCCTAACAACCTCAATGTTGCCAGTTTGGAAAACTTGTTCAAGACCTAACCTAACTTGTCCAGCTTGAACTAAATCGGCATTATAGTTTGTCCCTTCTCTATTCTTAATATAGTAACTTATATCGCGTTGTGGGTCCGTGGATTCGCGCGGTAAATACAAGTGTGAGTAACTCAAAGATCTTTTTGTAATTTTGTGTATTTTATCCAACTTTTTATGTTTCAAATCGTGAAGTTTCCGCAAATGTGTGAGCAGTTTTGGTTTGTGAATGCTGTGTTTATGATTGTGCTTGCTACCTTGTATGTATGTGCGCACTACTTGCAAAGGCTTCGGTGCATGCACGTGAATAACTTTTTTCTTAAATAAAGACCTTTTGTGAATGGTTTTAGGCTTGTTCAAATGGTTATTTACTTCGAATACTCCAGATTTTTTAATGAAATTATTTTTCTGGTATATCGGGTTTGAGTTGTCCCATACTTTGTATTTAATGTAGTAATTAGCTAACTTCGAAAAAGGATCGTCTGTGAAACGCTTCTTCACAGATTTGAGCTCTGATTTAGAATATTTCGATGATCGTTTAGCTAATTTTGTAGGCGAAAGAAAATGTTCAAACTTTTTTCTGTTTGACGGAACTTTTTTGACAAGTTTGACAACGGATTTAAAGTTGGACAATCGGTTAACATGATTAGAAGTTACTCTACGTTCGTCTATTGAACGCTTTTTAAAAGATTTCGTGTTTATTACCGAAACATCTGAAATAGGGTAATTTATAAGCAGAGATGCAACATCTAAAGGTCGTTTTTCGACAGATTTGACAACCGGTTTAGGGTTATTTGACAACGGATTAATATAATTCGAAGTCTGAACATTATTATCATCTATAGAACGCTTCTCAAAATGGTGTTGCTCATCTTTCTTTTCAGCTAGATGTTGTAGACGTCTTTCGACAATCGTTTTGACAATTGTTTTAATATTTGACAGACGATGCTTTATCAATTTGACAATAGGCACAGGGTATGCCAATTCATGTACAGGTTTTCCAGGGTAGTAGTAAGTATAGTCTGTTGATCGTTTTGATATCCGAGATGTAGGAATGAAATTATTTGGTGAAGAATTGTCAGCTGTGACGAGGATTTCTGACGATTGGTCTGCAAAGCTGTCTGAGGGTCTGTTCATTGGAACCACGCTGTCGGAGTCTGATGGCCTGGTTGATTCCGTGGTACCTGTAATAGAAATTGGAATAAACCGAGGAATTCAATAATCTGTAGGTATATAGAAAAGGCAAGTCCTGACTTACTCACGGACTTATCAACACCCAGCCCAAACCTGGGACCTAGAACGCTGAAAGCTTTTGCCCGCGGATTCACTCCCGTCAACTGACTACTATATCTTGCTCTACCCAACTCTATCCTACTCTACCTTACTCTACCCTACTCTTCCCTACCCAAAAAAAAAAAAAAAAGTATCCTATGTCCGTCTCCTGGTTCTAAGCTACCCCTCCCCACCAACTTTCAGCCAAATCGGTTCAGCCGTTCTTGAGTTATAAATAGTGTAACTAACACGACTTTTTTTATATATATAGATAATATGTAATATCCGGCAGTTAAGCTGTTGATCCCCGCATTAACAATGGCGCGTGAACGCCGGCGTTAATGCGGGTTAACGCCGGCGTTCACGCGCCATTGTCTTACTATTGTGTCTCTAATTACGCACTCAAAAGGTTAATTTGTTGACAACAAAACAAGGCACACCATCTAGTGGCAACTAGAAGAACTAGACTTGGCGCGCTTTGACAGAGTCAGGCGTTTCCGATTGGCTATTATACGAGCTTGGGGAGATCCCGCGAGAACAGCGGACACTCTCAACCAGGCCGTCGCAGCGTGAAGACGCACTGAAACTGTGCTACGTTTTGTTGTTTGTAGGTACTGTGATATCGAAAGGAGATCGCATGAGGTAAGTTAGCGAACTGGCATGTAAAATATATTTCTAAGGATTTTGTTGTTCTAGAATAGGTTTGAAAATTGAATAGAACAAAATAATGTCTAGTTTAAGGAGTTCGGACGCGACCCTTGTAAAGTGAAGTCATTATCGTGAAGCAATATAAGTATTCAATGAAATAAGCGTTTCATTACTACATACTTGAAGATCCTGATACTGTCGCACAGAGGGTTGCGACAGTACCTACCTAATATAGTGCACTGTACTGAATTGTATTGAGAAATAAACTGATTCAGTACCTAACTGTTTTTATTCATTGCACGATACCCGCATAGGCCCACCTGGGGGGCTATTAGCTAACTTTTTCAATAACAGTTGACAACTAGCATTCGTTGCACACTAAACTTAGTTGTCAACTGACAATTTCACAAAATTGGTATTACGTATCACACAAGTGACTAACAAACTACGGTGGAAATGTGGTGAATTATAAAAATTTACGGTGCCTTACAGCTTCAAAAGCTTACACAATCGCAATTTTAAAACAATAACATCTGTCAAAACGTGTTACGGTGGCTATCAAAGGCACCAGTGGCTAATGACGTCACTGCAGTTGGTCACTGAAGATAGGCAATACGAAACTAGTTGTTTGACAGTTCAATGATGCACATTGTTAACAAGTGATCATCACTTGAACTGTCAACAGAGTTACGCAATAGCCCCGCTGGTAGATCCCGACGAGCCGACATGTACAAAGAATAAGTATTTTCCACCATTCACCCCTTAAGGGGATGAAACGGGGGTCCAATGTTTGTGTGGAGAAACCTATTTTGTATAATTTTATTTTTGACATGTTTCCCCTCCGACTTCATTCAACCAGAATACAGGATGCTGATTGGTGGCTCAAATAACTCCCCAACTAACAAAATTGCCATAAGAATAATCCGTAATAAGTGCTTAGACCTTATAAAAGGTTTATATCTGTCTTGGCAAGGATTGTGTAACTTATAAAGGCACCTTATAAGACGTATCGTGCTAAAAGACACTTGTAAGTGTATTTCTTCTTACAAAAGCATTATCAAGATTAATGTAAGATGAAAAAAACACTTAATGAAACCATCATACAAGTACTATAAGGGCAAATAATCTTACAAGGTGCGCCCATTCCATACTTACAGATGTTTAGAAGTGTGTGTGTGTGTGTGTAGACATTTTGCTAGTTGGGTCTGTTCTGGGTGGGTCATCGTCAAATAAGTGTCAGAATTTTACTGTCTTAAACCCACCAGTGTACCTTCAGTTGCTCTTTGCGTTCCAAAACCACAGTAGCTCTTACGATCAATGCCGTAGCCCTGGCAGGGGCTAAGATAACTCTAAATGGATCATGTTCCAAGAGACACTGGACCTCAAAAATGTTATCTTACCACCCATCATCCGCCTCATCAGGTCAGGTATCTCCGCAGGGTACCGGCAGCGCTCGGTGGCTGCCTCGGAGGAGTTGCGCTTGAGGCAGTCCATCATCTGCTGTGTCAGCTCGTCCGATGAAGGCACCAGAGTTGGTGGAGTCGGGCTAGTGGTTGGGGTTCCTATGCAATATAAAACAAGAAATAAATTAACTCGTAAAATAAGTACCTAATATCTACAGCCTTTTACAATACCTATTTGTAAATCTAATCGGTTTTAATGACAGTAAAAATGACTCAAACGCCGTGACGGCAAACGGCATGACGCTGCAGTGGCGGACTAAGCCCGTCAGAGGCCTGGGGCGGCAAAGCTGAATGAGGCCCCCCAGCTTTAAAAAAAAGTAGTTTTACAAGCTTTTCATCCAGTTTACACTAAACACTAATGTATATGTAAATAATTGTTTATGTTTATTTCGTTAAAATCTGGTAAGTGAAATTTAAATTTGACTTAAATTATTTAAGCTAAATAAACATACATACCTACAATATGGAATGGAGATGGATGAGGAAAATAAAATACAAATCAATCGACAAAAAAATAATTGATAATATAAATCAAAGTTAGTTATTTTTATTTTTTGTAGCGTGTTATATGTGTTTTCGTGCCTTCAATTTACTGAACTCCTCAATAACTTCTGTGAAATCGATTTCTTTTGAAATTTTTCTTTCTATTGAAAGCACGGCTAGATTAACCAGTCGCTCTTGACCCATTGTAAATCGAAGATAATTTTTAATTAGTTTAAATTTCGATAAACTCCTCTCGCATGATGCAACCGAGATGCAAATGGTCAAGAAGTATTGAAGTATAAGCGATATACAGGGTAACGATTCACTGAAGTCCCATTTTATTATAAATTTAAGGACTTCTTGGGCTCCCCATTTGGCAGCAACGTTCATACTCGTATTGGTGGTTTTTACATGCCTGCGGTACCGTAAAACGGGGTGAATAGAAACGCAGGGTTGAATACCTAGAAACAAAACTTTGGTTTGGTTTTTTACTTTGATACCATATTATCGACTTCTAACAAAGCATCGACTTTTTAGAATAACAATTCATCTCTCTGCCCCTTCCGACCCCCTGTTAGTCCGCCACTGTGACGCTGTCCTGTCGTGACGGCAAACGGTATGACGCTGTCATGCCGCGATACTACCCCACCCCACCGCTCTCGATTTCCTTGTGCGTACACTTTGATACTTCACATCAATCGGGCTTCTCGCTACGGCCAAAGTTTGTCGCCTTTAGATAGTGCAATGATATCGATAAATGTGGATGGCTGGAGCCAGAGAGAGGGATGCCAAAGAAAGTGTGAGAAGTGATATGAAAGAAAAGGGAGTCAGTAATAACGTGACGGCTGACTAAAAAAACGTGTTGCGCCGACCCCAAGTAATTTATATGGAAGTTAGCCCTATTGAATGACTTTCTCATGAAATAGCTATTCAATATGGTTGACGACCTGAAAAAGTTAATTTTGCGGGCGACCCTCATGCCTACATTAATAACGATATCAGTCTATAGTCGGCCTTATAATGTTGCCACTGTTGGGACTCAGGCCTCCTCTCAGGCCCAGTGCGGGTGGATGTCACATGTCTTCGAATTTTTGGATCTAGGACATGCCGGTTTCCTCACGATGTTTTCCTTCACCGTTTTGAGAGCAGTGGTGATGAAATAAATTACACAAAGTAATGCGCCTGGCTGGGTTTGAACTCGCAACCTACAACTCGTAAGTCGGGGCCATTACCACTCGGCCACCACTGCTCTCAGATATCAATCAGTATATAAAAATCTCGTGTCAGTGTTTGTCATGAAACTCCTCTGAAACGGCTTGACCGATTTTTATGAAATTGTTTGTGTATTGTTTTTATTTTGAATAAACAATATCGGGCTGCAGGCAGGCTAAAGAAGCCAAGCCACGTTTAAATAGAACCCTAACCAGTAACTTTTTGCGACTGGACAGAGGAAGCCTGTGTCTGGTGGCAGGATCCATCACCGCGGACACTGCTCCCTGAACAAACACTTCTTCACAATGAATATCACAGATAGTTCTCTGTGCAGATGATGTATGGAGTCAGAAGAAACTGTCGCGCAAGTGCTCCTCGAGTGCACAGTCGTCAGCGAGATAAGAACACTAACCTTGGGAGCACCGAATTCACTCATAGACGCCCTGAGCAAACTGAAGAGACTCATCTGCTTCTGGAGTGAGGCGGGCTGGTTAGAGTAAAGGCCGTGATGGCCCACGCACAATGGTCCGATAAGGACTAAGTGCGGAAACCAGACCACAAAGAAAGAAAGAAACAATATAAAACAGAGTCCCTTACGCTAATTGTGTAACATATATTATAATTTGTACCTATGTATATATTTACCTATATAATATTCATGAGTTTGTTTTTTTTGTCTTTTATATGTAATAGCTATATAATATAATTTTATATCTATGTATAGTCTTATATATATTTTTAATTTAATTTAATTTAATTTGCAGTACACCGCAGTCTACCCCCTTTTTTATGTCAAGTTCTTACAGTCCATCCTAAGGTTGTCTGTTAGATATCGCTGTTAGCGATAAGACCGCCATTGTACCCATAGACTAAGTTAGTTTAAGTATAAGTTTTTGTTACTATTTTGGTGTACAATAAAGTTTTATTCTATTCTATTCTATTCTATTCTTACGCTGTGTTCCTCTAGGTTCATAATAGTTGTAATCCTTGTACTCCGGCTCGTACCCGCTGAGGTACGCCAGTCGGTCGAGGAACCACGCCAGCTTGAGGATCAGCTCGTTCTCCTCCTGCTCATCTGCCTGCGAGGACAAGAGAATACACAAATGAAATCCTTACGAGACACCCTATACCTACCCTTGTGATAGAAAAAAACTAAAAAGCATTTTTTAGGGTTCCGTACCTCAAAAGGAAAACACGGGACCCTTATAGGATCACTTTGTTGTCCGTCTGTCTGTCTGTCAAAACCCTTTATTTCGGGAACGCGTGGAGGTATCAAGTTGAAATTAAAACCATATACTCATGTCTGCGGACTCTTGAAGCTATAAAAAAATAAAACTTTAAGTTAACGAGAAAAATAGATATTTTGGTTTATGTGGCAAAAAACGTACATTTCGACACACCCGAGGAAAAATTCAAAATCAAAATTCATAGGGTACTTCCCTTTGACCCAGAATCCTGAAATTTGGCATAAAGCAAGGTCTTATAGCACAAGTATAGGAATAAATCTGAAAACTCAAAATTTGATGTTATGTCACAATTTTTTTTTTGCGATTCGGAAACTCCATTTCGGAATAGAACTATTTACATAGGAAAGTTTGTACGAAACCCTCAGGGCGCGAGTCCGACTCGCCTTGCCCAGTTTATTTTTAATGACATGAATTTCAGGTCTTTTTTTTACATAGCATGGGTAGGATGACAGCAGGACGAAAATATGCATCTTTAAGATGAGAGCTAGCTACGTTGTATGAATTTGACAGCACCGTGCTATAGTAATTGTAGTATAGTGTTTGACTGCAATCCCACCTTATGGTAAGCAGAGATGCTATCGTTCATGGTGAGGCGCACTAGTTTATTAATAGCCTAGTCACTCTAGCTTTGAAGACACCCAAATTATAATCGGACGGGAAGACCGCTGCAGGCAAATTGTTCCAATCCTTCGATTTACGCCGTACAAACGACGAGGCGAAACAAATTTTTTAAGGTATTTCTATAAAATAATTGTAGGTTTAGTTACTATCTGTATTTGTATCTGCTACACTACCTGCCCCCCTAACCAAGTTACAACCGTTTCGTTTCGATTCTCTTTTCGTTGATCGCCTCGAGTCGGCCACGCCTCCTATTCCTTTGTTCTGACCACGTGACTGAGCGTTGAGATGACGTCATAACAAAGGAATCGGAGGCGTGGACTACTCGAGGCGATCGACGAAAAGAGAATCGAAACGAAACGGTTGTAACTTGGCTAGGGGGGCTGGGCTTTACTTCGCTCCAGGTTAGACGAACTTTTGATCAGATTATAACTGCCTGCAAGATCATACACGTAATCACCGACTCGTTAAGTTTGCATGAGGAGCTGTCTAAACTTTTTCGCGATAACTATTGCAAGGCAAGACCCATAGGTGGCAGCTATCAGGAAACACAGACTCTGATAGAGAATTCCACTTGTATTGGGTATCTTACCTGTCATAATTTCTTTTGTAGGGTAGAAGTGTTAGTGATTTGCAAATGCTATATCACCCTACCATATGTCCATTCTGTTCCGGCATGCGCTCTTGGCTAGCGTTTTCTCTGTCGCCGCCGCTTGGAACAATATGAAAAGAATACTTCACTTCATCTTGAGAAACGATACGAGAATGTAAAATCATAGTTTACTATTTTTCTTTCATATCACTCTTCACACAATCCATCCATCTTTTCTTTGGCCTCCCTCTCCCTCTCCACCCATCCACATGTATATTCATAACTCTTTTAGTAACATGCGTTTCATCTCTCCTCTTCACATGACCATACCAAGACAAACGATTCCCATTCAACTTTTCAGTCACTGGCGCCAGTTTCAAACTTCCTCTAATATACTCATTTCTTACTTTATCCATTTCGGCTTACGACACAAAATAGATAGGTACGAAAACTAGGCCAGATGAATGAGACACTCTCTCGGCTTCAAAGAATCACCCTTTTATATTTCCGCCTAAAGTAATTGGTGTAATGCGCCATCAACTCCTTAGCTATACGCATAATAAATGTGTTCCCAAGACCGTTTTGTATCTAGGTACTGTAAGTGTGAGAAATATACCAAAATGTCCATAAAGTAAGTACAATAATATAATATTCCACAACTATCACACAACGCCATCTAGTCTCAAGCTAAGCAGAGCTTGTGTTATGAGTACTAGACAACTGATAAACATACTTATATATTTCTAAATACATACATATCGGTGCAGGATGCCGATCATCATTGAAGCTCTGTCCAGAGACTATGTTTGTGGGCGATGGCTGGGTATCGAGCAATAAACAAACTATTTTAGATCACACAATTGATTTATTATGATGCAAGCTTTAGGTATTCACTTTACACAACGAGCAGTGAGACAATCCCCGAGACTAGACGTTGTACGCACGGCTGCCGACAGAGGAAAGAGCCCCGAACCTCTGCGGTCGGCACTTTTATCTGCTCGGTTCGTGCAAACGTCAGCGCGGATTCTGTCAAAGTGACAGGTGTCACTTTTCACTTAGCTCGTTCATTCGTTCTCAAGCTTCCGTACTATTGACTTCTCCGACATACATATTATAGATAAATTACACCCAGACACAGAACAAATGATCGTGCTCATCACACAAACATTTGTCCTGGGTGGGAATCGAACCCACCGACCTCCGGCATAGCAGTCAGGGCCACTAACCACTAGACCAACAAGCCAGTCGAAACAATAAGTAGGAACTAAATACTAAAATACCGGATTCAATTATTGCTTGTAAATCAAGGTTGGAGAAAACAAGTACGTATTTTTGTAATAGATTTCATATACTTAAGTATAAATTCTATGCAATCAGTTACTCAGTAGCATCAATGACAGGGGCTTTGAAAACCTCATGGGTGCTCATGCTCATTTGATGACTCGAAAAAGTGGCGAAGTGTAAGAAGAGAAATGCACAGTGATCGACATTTTGATAACGGATATATCAGTAACTGGCATCTGTTGCCCTCATTTAATGATAAATTGAGACAATTGTCTTGGTCCCAAACAAAGGTTTTCCCTTGTAGGTACTATGGAAACCAGGAACAACGAAGGTACCACAAACACCCAGACCCAACACAAATATCTGTTTCATCAACAAACATTTGTCTTTGCGAGTAATAAAAAAACGCCCATCCCTAAAAGGCGATTACTGATCTGTTTCTTAATGTCTATTCTCAGGGGTGCTCGGCACCTACTGTTTATTTCTCATGGGTGCTCAAGCCCCCGAGCACCCACGGAGTCGGCGCCCCTGATCAATGAGTTGATGCTATCGGCGTTTTATATCTGTTATTTTTTATTGTGCAAGCCTACCACAGTGTTGTCTTTTTTAACCCAAAGGTTGTCTGGTAGAGAATGCCTTGTTGCATTAAGTCCGCCTATGTACCACTACTGTACATGAAGTTTAAATAAATAAATAAATATCGTCATAGTTTTGTATGTGATGTAATTCATTTGGGGAGTCGTTTACAAGCGGGATGATAAGCCTTTCGGTATTCTGTATGATGCATTTTGGAGAGTGTGCGCGGGAATTACATTGACTTGATTCCGTCATCACCTTTCTACCATCAGACAACCCGATTTAGGGTGAGTGCCCACCCTTACATTGTTAACATCTCTACGGTCCGGACTAAGCGTTTCGCCTCGTCGTTTATACCGCGTACATCGAAGGACTGGAACAATTTGCCTGCTGCGGCTAGAGTGAATAAGCTCTTAATAAACTAGTGCGCTTCACCATCAACGATTGCATCACTGCTTACCATCAGGTGAGATTGCAGTCAAGCACTAGATTATATCATTTAAAAAAAAAAACTAAGAGGCACCTTACCTTCTGATACTTTTTAGCATACGCCAAGTCTTGGAGTCTTTCAGTCGCCCACATGGCCAGACCTGCATACCTCCTCACTTGCTCGCTGGACTCCGTGGCTTCTTCACAGGTCAATCGTCTGTTATTCCTGGTTATTTTAATATATTGAATTAGATTAATATATACCCACACAGTAAAGTCACTCAAAGGGCAATGCTCGGAGTTTCCTTGCGTGATCGCATCAGGAATGCAGATATATCCGCAAGAGGACATAGCCCGAAGAATCGCCAAACTTAAGTGGGGGCAGGGGACATTGCCCGCAGAAGTGATGGTCGATGGGGCCGAAAGGTTCTGGAGTGGTGACCGCGTACCGGAAAACGCAGCGTTGGAATTAGGGTTCATTTAAAAACACAAAAAAAAAATTGTACTTTGTACCCGGGAAATGAGGTTTGAGAAAAGTCGAGAACTCAAGAAATCATTGTGTCTAAAATATTGTTAAAGAAGACTATTTTGTCTTTGCCGTTTCGTTTATAAACGCGTGGCGCGATGCGGTGGGGCACTGCACACGTTCATGAATATGTGTTTCAACTCAAGCCGAGTTCGGATCGGAAATTATAGGTAGTGTTTGTTTTTAAGAACGTCCTTTCCGAGGTACATTTTCATACAACCGCTCTTAAGTGATTATGACGATGGCTTGTTTCTATAAATATTTAGGAAACTCAGATATCTTGTGGATATTATCGAGTGAAGTGAAGACCTCTGAAAATCTGTTATTTTTCGTGAACTTTTGACATAAAGTACTGAACGATGAACCTTTATCCAAAAATGTTTAATCGTTAACTGGACATAGATCTGCCCCCCTAGCCAAGTTACAATCGTAACGTTCGCGCCGAACGCCTCGAGTAGGCCACGCCTCCGATTCCTTTGTTTTGACGTCATCTCAACGCTCAGTCAAGTGGTCAGAACAAAGGAATCGGAGGCGTGGCCTACTCGAGGCGTTCGGCGCGAACGAAACGATTGTAACTTGGCTAGGGGGGCTGTTCCAAGTGTCGCCACAACGACCGGTCCTTTGCGTCTCGCATCTATCGGATTTACGACCCTCACCAGGTCATAGGTCCACCTTGTGGGAAGCCTACCAACGCTGCGTCTTTCCGTGCTCTTCGCAGACTACCCTGGAGAATCCATGTTAAGTTTGGCGATTCTTCGGGCTATGTCGAAAGCAGAAAACAAACAAACTAACCTGCTTCTCGTAATATTAAACCTGCTCCGACTTTCCGTAGAGTTCTTCGGGCGCAGTGGTACCGTAGAATTGTTGTAGTTCTGGAAGGTCAGCATCGGTGCTGAGGAGCTGCTGGTGGAAGGGACGGGTGGGGAGCTGGAGCCGTTCGAAGAGGGGTCGTACTGGGGACGCCAGGATGACGAGTTTGAAGAGGTGCTTGAATTTTGCTAGAATAAAAATTAATAATTAAGAGCGTAGCCTAGGTATAATTTCATACAACCGCTCTTACGTGACTATGAAGTTATTTTATTACACATTTTTCTGTAAATATTTTGGAAACACAGATCTTGTGGATATTATCTAGGTTTCTATAGAGGTCAAATCCTAAATTTGTGCAAGACTAATCCAGTAAAGACCTCTGAAAATCTGTTATTTTGCATGAACTTTGGCCCTTCATAATGTACTTTTCCTTCTGTACTAACGTTTGTCCTTCTTTCTGTAATAACATTTGTCTTGGGTGGGAATCAAACCCACGACTTCTGGTATAGCAGTCAAGGCCAAATTACTAGACCAGAGATGCACAGACCGTGGCCCGCGAGCCACATGCGGCCCCCCGGATTATGCCAGTAGCCTGCCAGCAAGCTAGCTCTTATCAGATCACAAATAAATTCAGGCAATTACAATAATTTTCCAAATTACAAGAAAATGGCTGAAAAATTCAATAAAACTGCGGTTAATTTTAGGATGGATGAAAAAAGATTGCATGTAGCGGAGATGAGAATGTTAAGATAGATGTGTGGTGTGACGAGAATGGATAAAGTGAGAAATGAGTAGGTATATTAGGGGAAGTTTGAAAGTGGCGCCATGCAGTGACTGAAAAGTTGAAAAGGAATCGTTTGTCTTGGTATGGTCATGTGAAGAGGAGGGATGAAACGCATGTTACTAAAAGAGTTATGAGTTTACATGTGGATGGATGGAGAGGGAGAGGGAGACCAAAGAAAAGATGGATGGATTGTGTGAAGAGTGATATGAAAGAAAAGGAAGTTAGTGATAGTATGACGAGTGACAGGGCAGAATCGAAAAAAAAAGGTGTTGCGCCACTGCCCTTGTCCCAATAACACGGGACAAGGGCAGGAAGATGATGATGATGCGGTTAATCTTAGCTTTGTCGAAAAGTTAGATATTTTAATACAATCTTTTCGTGAACAATTTTCTAAGTTTCAAAACTTTAAACCTCTATTGGACAAATATTAGCAATCTGGTGAAGCGTCAATGCCTTTTCTTAAGGTATATGTATTTTTAGAGAATAAATAATATAAATTAGTTACCTTTCCCGCATTCTCTAAGTTAATTGAGTCTCTGTTGACGATTTCCTTCACCAATATCTACGACCGCAACGCCCACTGGTGACGTATCGAATGCTTTCTTGAGACGCTCGCTAAAGACCGCTAGATGGCGTCTAACCCGCTAACAAAACAGTGTGTCCGCTACGCAAATCGACATTGCGTCGAATAAAAACCGCTCCGCTATCAAAATCCCATATCTGTTGAAAACCTGAGAATTCTCCTGTAATAAGTGTATCTGCTACTGTGAGACATTGAGACCTTAGAGTGCAGTGTTGGTTTCACGAGTTCTGACCAGCCCACCGGTGGATGGAAGAAGATTTAGCTCGCCGGCCGGCAGCACACACACCGACCACGCGTCCGTGAGCGAAGCGCTTTCCTGACGACGAGTGGGTCACTGGATTAGCAAGGTACGTGGGCTATGAATTGCTATAAACGTCGCCAGATTCTGGTGTCGCAGGGAATCGTCAACAGGGATTTATTTATAATTTCACCGCCATATTGGTAGTCTTAAAACACCACCCATTCAGGTGATTGCTATTTACACGCGTCACCATAATTATTTTGGTCCTTTCGAGCCTGGATAGATAACCAGGTAACCGCTCCCTAGTTAGATTTTTACGTAATATTTGGTGAAAATCATAATAGGTATATATAGGTTATAGATATTTACGTAAACCTTTGGTAAATTATTCTTGCCTACAAACCGCTCTCCGCTATAACATAAACATAATTGACAATAGATTCTACGTAGGTTTTGGTAAATCTGTCAATATTGTTTCATAGAATTTAATGAGTTACGTATTTCACTTTGATAACATATAATAGGAGGTAGTTTCACATCATTTCGGCTTTGTGCGTATTAGTGATTTTTATTCAGTTACCGCCACAGAGCGGGAGGATACTTTACGATTGCTAACCGCCTGATAAGTTTACCCGCGCATATTTTTAGATATTGCTCTTGATATTAACTTAACAAAATGACTGAGAAACAATTAAAGCCGGAAGATTTACTGACTATCCTTCATGAGAAGAAAGGATTGTTATTCAAACGCCTTAATCGATTATATGAATTATCGAAAAATATTTCGTCGTTCGATACGAGAAATAGTGAAAGTTTTATGACTGAATCGGAAACTATTGACGACATTCGTGACAAATTTGAATCTTATGTCGATCAAATTAACCACATAAACATTAATTTGAAACCTGGTTCGAGTCCCGACTATGCTTGTTTAGAATCCTTTGAAGATTTGTTTATTCGCATTAAGCGTATTAGGAATAAAATCGACAGTAGTCAATCTCAGTTATCTCAATGTAGTAATTCGAAAACGCCTTTTGAACCACTAAAAATAAAGCTGGCTCCGATTGCATTGCCATCTTTCGACGGGAAACCTGAGAATTGGCCTGTTTTCTATGAGTCGTTCAAGTCGAATATTCATGACAATGATCAGCTGACTGACTCGCAGCGTGTGCAGTATTTATTAGGTAGACTTACACATAACGCGTTAAAGATTACAGCCGGTATTGTGCCTACGGCTGATACCTATCATTTTCTATGGGACAGCTTAGTTAATAAATACCAGGATAAGCGTACATTAGGTATACACTATTTAAATAATATATTAGATTTAAAAAGTTGTTTGTGTAACGCAAATAGTCTCGATTCTTTCATTGAAACATTTACTGCAAGTATTTCTGCCTTGAAACAACTTGGTATTCCGGATCTTGCGGATTTTATTCTCTTGCATTGTGCTATGAGAAAAATAGATTCACAGACTGGTCAATCGTTTGAACTTTCCGTTCGCGATGTTGAGATACCTGCAACTGAATTGTTAATTAGCTTTGTTCAAGATCAGGCTAAGATATTAGAACGCTTGAATTTATCTCATTCGAACGCGAAAAATAATTATAATAATCTTCATAGTCCCGCATCTCGCGAGCCTCGCACGCAAACGAAAGCGTTTGTTGTGAATGTATCGCCTAATTCTACCGCTCCAGCTCCGCCCCGCTCCGTCTGCGCGTATTGTAAAGATAACGCTCATGTTCATTTGTATAAGTGCACTGAGTTTCAATCCGCGTTGACTCCTAGAACTAGGTTTGAGTTTATTAAATCCGTACATGGTTGCGCAAATTGTCTGAGCACGTCGCACGGTTTGAGTAACTGCAAGTCGACCTCAGTCTGTAACGTATGTAAAAAACGCCATCATACTTTATTACATTTTGAGAAAAATAATAAACAATCGCATGTAGCTGATGTTAAACCGACGAATTGCAATGTAGCCGTCGCGTCCAGCCTGGCTGTGCCGCTGGCCACTGCGCCCCCCGCGTTCCTCCCGCCCCGCGCGGCGTCTTGTGGTTCGGGTGACGTTGCTCAAACATGTCTGACCCATAACACGGCCGTATTATTGGCTGCAGATACGAGGGCTAAGTCGGCAGTCTTGTTGTCGACCGCTCAGGTTTATGCGCGCGCTAACAATAATAGTTCGGGCCATAAAACAATAGTTAGGTGCTTAATTGACAATGGTTCGCAAAATAATTTAATAACTACAGATTGTTGTAGAAAACTCAACTTAGTAATAATTCCTTTGAATAATTCTTTTGTCAAAGGAGTTGGTTCTGTGTCGCGGCCGATAATAGGTTATGTGAATCTAGATATCGAGTCTCGCGTATACCCGCATCAAAAATATACTATTTACGCGTTAGTAGTTGATTGCATTACGGACCAGCTACCTTCGCACCATATTAAGTGGGATTGTCATGTGGACTTCCACTCGCTTCCGCTCGCTGATTTAAGCTGGAATATTCCAGGAGATATTGACATAGTGTTAGGCGCTCAACTGTTTCCGTATATTTATTTGGGTAATAGGGTAGACTTAGGTTCAAATGCACCACCCGCATTATTGACCACATTCGGGTATGTCCTTATGGGTGATTTTCCGCCTAGTAAAGATAATTTGAATTTACCTAGCTCTTCTTTCACAGCATTAGCCCTTAATGATTTATTACAAAAGTTCTGGGAATTGGAAGAAGTTGAAAATAAACTTTTTTTATCTCCTGAGGAAACCGAATGTGAGAATATTTTTTCCTCGACTGTGTCACGTGACGATGCGGGACGTTATACTGTCGCGTTACCCTTTAGTAAGGATCCCAGCGAGTTGGGTAACTCCCGTGCCGCCGCGTACCGTCGACTGGTTGCGCTGGAGAGAAAACTCCGCCAATCGCCGACGTTGCGGGAAAATTATAACGCAGTGATCCAAGAGTACATAGATAATGGATACTTAAGTCCAGTCGACGAATCCGCCATTTCGGATGACGGGTACTACATCCCTCATCACGCTGTCGTTCGGCCAGACAAGCCGATGCCGCGCGTCGTATTGGATGCGAGTGCCAGGATTCATACCGGTTTATCTTTAAATGATGTACTCCATATTGGTCCAAATTTACAAACAGATTTGTTTCTTCTTTTAATCAATTTTAGATTACTTCCTATCGCTATAAATTCTGATATTAAGCAGATGTACTTACGAATTTGCGTACCTGTTGAGCAGCGTAAGTACCTACGCATTTTGCGTCGATTCAGTGAGAATGATCCTGTGTTGACATTCGCTTTTAACCGCTTACCTTTTGGACTGAAGTCGAGTCCTTACATAGCTATGCGCACTGTGCGACAGCTGGCCTCGGACGGTCCGCATTATTATATACTTAAATTCGCTAGACCGAAGGTTCATTGTGAACCCCGGTCGCCGCAGGGATTGTCAGCGGCGGAACGAGTTATGATCCGTGCTGTGCAATCTGTTCATTTCGCAGATGACATTGGTAAATTGTTACCAAAGAAACTTCGCAGTTTATCTGTCTTTTTAGATGAAGAGGGTATATTACGCATTGGGGGAAGACTTTCAAAGTCATGCCTTCCCTTTGATGCTAAGCATCCTTTTTTACTTCCCAAACATGATCCTGTTGTGGATTTGATAATTCGTCATTACCATGTGATGAATTGTCACACTGGGCCAGGGCTACTTATGTCTATTTTACGACAGCGATTTTGGATACTAGATGCCAGGACTGTCATTAGGTCCAAGTTGCGACAATGCAACACATGCTTTAGAGTTAATCCGACGCATCCCACTCCAATGATGGCGGACCTTCCTGAATACCGTGTATCGGAATCAAAGGCATTTGTCCATAGTGGAGTGGATTATGCTGGTCCCATACGCATAACTCTCTCTCGTCGCAGAGGTCAACACGCTCAGAAGGCTTACATCTGCTTGTTTGTGTGCTTGGTAACCAAGGCTGTCCATGTAGAGTTAGTCTCTGAACTTGCTACCGACGCCTTTTTATCCGCGTTTGAACGTTTTATCTCGCGTCGAGGGCCAGTATCCTGTCTCTATTCGGATAACGCTACCAATCTCGTTGGTGCTAAAGCTCAGCTAGATGAACTTTATAATTTCTTAATGAGGTCAAACCTCAATTCGTCTCTTTCAAATGAGTTATCAACTCGCCGCATTAAGTGGAAAATGATTCCACCTCGCTCCCCACATTTTGGCGTTATGTGGGAAGCCAATGTAAAACCATTAAAAACGCATCTTTCTAAAGGGACTGACAATGTCGCTCGCGTTGCAATGGTGAGGACAAGGTTCGGTCATTTTAAACGCTCTGTCACAAAACTATATCCTATTCCAACGCAATAAAATTTCATTTTAACGATACTCGTAGTTTTTTAAGGTTTAGGATTAGTATTCTAAATGATTTTTATTTTCCGCATTTTTTGGATTAGTATTCTAAATGATTTTTATTTTCCGCATTTAGTGATAAAGCTTAGACTTTCTGATCATGATCTAGGTTAGTAAATCTTTACAATTTTAACCTTTCCCTTTGAAAGCACTTGCGTCCTTCCAAGGGGGGGAGCATGGTGAAGCGTCAATGCCTTTTCTTAAGGTATATGTATTTTTAGAGAATAAATAATATAAATTAGTTACCTTTCCCGCATTCTCTAAGTTAATTGAGTCTCTGTTGACGATTTCCTTCACCAATATCTACGACCGCAACGCCCACTGGTGACGTATCGAATGCTTTCTTGAGACGCTCGCTAAAGACCGCTAGATGGCGTCTAACCCGCTAACAAAACAGTGTGTCCGCTACGCAAATCGACATTGCGTCGAATAAAAACCGCTCCGCTATCAAAATCCCATATCTGTTGAAAACCTGAGAATTCTCCTGTAATAAGTGTATCTGCTACTGTGAGACATTGAGACCTTAGAGTGCAGTGTTGGTTTCACGAGTTCTGACCAGCCCACCGGTGGATGGAAGAAGATTTAGCTCGCCGGCCGGCAGCACACACACCGACCACGCGTCCGTGAGCGAAGCGCTTTCCTGACGACGAGTGGGTCACTGGATTAGCAAGGTACGTGGGCTATGAATTGCTATAAACGTCGCCAGATTCTGGTGTCGCAGGGAATCGTCAACAGGGATTTAATTTTGTGTAATACAACCATAATTTCACCGCCATATTGGTAGTCTTAAAACACCACCCATTCAGGTGATTGCTATTTACACGCGTCACCACAATCCTTTCACCATATTAGCTGAAACTGCACCAGAGTCAATGCAGTTAGAATAAATCGATATTCAAAACGATCAAGATTTTCGCAACAAATTAAATGAAGGAGACTTGCTGTACTTTTACCGCTGCATTGATAAAACTAAGTACAAAGAGTTGCGCACAATTATTCATCCGCGGATGAAATATTTTGTGGATGAATAGTCACCTAATTCATCCGCGGATGAAATATTTTGCGGATGAATAGTCACCTAAGTCGCACAAATGCCCTGAAATGCGCCAGCTTATTTGGTTCTACTTATATATGTGAAGAAACTTTTTCTGTATTGAATAATAACAAAACAAAAAATCGAAACCGCCTTGCAAATGAAAGTTTGAAAGCAATTTTACGTGTAGCTACAAGTTGAACCAAATAAACAAAAGATTGTGAGCACAATTTAATTTTTGGCTATTTCCGTTTTTAATTTTTGCTGGTGGCCCGCCATTAATTCATCATTTGAACAAGTGACCCATAGTCTCAATAAATCTGTGCTTCCCTGTACTGGACCAACAGGCCAGTCAATTCAATAAAAATAAAGTAAAATAACTAAAACCCGATTACGACAAAAAAAAACGATGCTGAAGAAGTATGAAACAAGATTTTCGTACTTCGAACAGAACAAAAAGAAAAGCCGCAGTCACACGTTATATTTTAATAACGTGTGATTACGGTTTTTCTTTTTGTCGTAGTCGGGTTTTAGTTATTTTACTTTATTTTTATTTAAACAATTTTGGTGTTAAATTGAACATATGACTTTTTGTTCGCTAGAGGGCGTCACTTTAAATTTGAGCAATATTTTGGAAATGTAAAAGTGAAGCCCTTTCAAATGATACCAAACACGGTGTATTTATCTCTATTTTTATTTTTTAATACACTACTTTTTGTCCGCTAGAGGGCGCCATATCGAGTTTTGTGACACGTCACGTAGCCTATGTTCAGCGGACAATTAAGACGGTTCTAACGATACCTCGTACATCGAGTTCCGATAAGTAGATTAGGAGCTATGAGATAACAGATGACATACTCACATACATACTTACATACATAGCCTGTCAAAATCATAACCCTCCTTTGGCTTTGCCGTAGTCGGGTAAAAAACATATACTGCCCTTAAATTTAATGTAACTTACCATGGTAAAGTTGCGTCGGTTACAGCTTTCTAGAAACCTGGTGTAGTCTTCCAGAGATCGTCGAAGTCCTTCCAAGTACGAGCTGCCGTCTCGCACTATGTTTTGAACCTACAATCATTATATCATATCAGTAACTGTGTTGGAGAGCTCTGATAGGCAGCTGCTCCATATAAAACAGGGGTATTCAGCAACATCTGGTGACACTGGAAGCCGACCCCATGTTAGTTGGGAAACCTCACGCGCCGGCCATGGTCCAGAGCGAGGAGGAATGGCAGGCGGTAGCCTCCTTCTGCGAAACAGTATTGCCAGTGAAGGAGGAGGCCGCACGCGTAAAGGAACGGACGTCTTTACGGCCCAGCCGCCGGGACCCTGACCCCTATTTACAGCCAACGTAGGTGTGGGCTTGTTGAAGACGAGCAACGGATAGCTCGCCGTCCGGTAACTGTCCAGACCGAGCCCGAATCGTCGGCGGCGTGTAGTGTTCAACACATATCAGCAAAACCGTAGGGGCCAAGCAGAGCCCAAAGCCGAAGCCAGGGCTGTGGGAACGTTTGAAAAAGTTACCGCGGCCCTAGAACGCAAAAGGTAAATGAAGGAACATAGGTGGATTTATGCAGTAAGTCTGACACTCCCTCCAGCTCCACCATAGAGCGGGAGACGTCATTTGATGATTTCCCTCCAAAAAAAAGCCTTAACGAAAAATCAGGCGGAAAAATAAATTTTATTTACGTTTTTTCAGAGGCACGGGTTTGTCTCTAACTCCTAGCTGTTACGGAGAAATTGGTAATGGAAAAATCCAGAAATAATTTCTCAAACTGGGAATCGAACCCACGATCAACAGTCTCAAGTTGCGACCCCGAGCTCAGCCTTGTTTTTGAAGCGCTCGTGGAATACTATGCGCCATCGACTCGGGCTCCTTATAGAGCCATGGATAGCTAGCCGTCCGGCCGTCAGAACCGGTGACCTACCTATGGCTTGTCGTCTGCAAGCACGCGTCGCAATTCACCAAGCGACTACCTATGCCCGGGGCGTCTCCTGTAGCGGCGGCTGGGGCATGAGGACCGTGTGACCGTGTTCCCTCACGGTTGCGACCATCTTCCTTCGCTCGCCTTACTGCTACGTAGAAGGAAGCGGCCACTTCCCATTCCCTCTCGCTCCGAACCAAGGCCGGACGTGAGAGATCACCACGCCGCCGCAGATCACCTTGCGGTTACGCTTGATTTCTTCTTCTGTTGTGTCAAGGATTAAGAGTGAGGGAAAAGACAGTGCACCTGTTTTTTTTTAAGGGCTTCCAATGACTTCTTTCGCTCTGGGGCGGGTTGGAAGGGCGTGACAGACTTTGACTAAAACCCACTTATATGTTTCTTTTTTGCCCTGTGTTCCAGGACCCCGGGTTTCCTTTTCGGAAGCAAACCCATGGCTCCAGCAGGCTTCGGCCCTGCTGGGCCCCTACGGATTTGCTGACATCTCTTTGAGGCGCGCGTGGAACACTACCACGACCGGACGGCGAGCTACCCATTTCTCGTCGTCCGCAGGCCCACGCCTACGGTGGCTGGAAAATGGGGTCGGGATACCGGCAGCTGGAGCTTGAAGAAGTCCGTTCCTTCACGCGTACGGCTGCCTCCCTCGCTAGCATTTCTGCTTTGCAGAAGGAGGCGACCGCCAGCCATTCCTTCTCGTTCCGGACCAGGGGGGCTATTGGCTAACTTTTTCAATAACAGTTGACAACTAGCATTCGTTGCACACTAAACTTAGTTGTCAACTGACAATTTCATAAAATTGGTATTACGTATCACACAAGTGACTAACAAACTACGGTGCCTATTGTGACCACTCTAAAATTTTATCGACTATTATGCAGCTTCAAAAGCTTACACAATCGCAATTTTAAAATTATCGATACAATAACATCTGTCAAAACGTGTTACGGTGGCATCAAAGGCACCAGTGGCTAATGACGTCACTGCAGTTGGTCACTGAAGATAGGCAATACGAAACTAGCTATTTGACAGTTCAATGATGCACATTGTTAACAAGTGATCATCACTTGAACTGTCAACAGAGTTACGCGATAGCTCCGCAGGACCTAAATACCATAAGTGCTTGATATTCTTTGAAGAACGTAGTGGTGATTAGGTATATACTTACTTTCTTCTCCATATAAGATGTGTGGTAGCCATATTCATCCGCGTATTTATCATTTTCATGAGGGTAATGCTCATGTTTATAATCCTCAGAGTTATGCTTACTGTTCCCTTCAATGTTACTATAAAACTTCTTGTCGCTATTCAAATAATCTTCATACTCATTCTCATTATATTTTTTATACTTTTCATTTTTCTCGAATAGAAACTTTCTCACTTCCGGCAAATCGATCGTCCATGTCGCAACTTCATTGAACGCGACTGTTAGAATTAAAAATTTCACGAACGCATTTTTTCGAAACGTCATTTTTCCCGCCTGTTTTTTTGACAGTTCTATTTTTTTAGTGAAAAAAGTTTACGATTCAGAAAATCATTATTTTATTTTTAATGTTTTTGTAAAATACAAATAATTAAAATGAAGGATTAAAACAAAAATGCGTGGTTTTTCACAAACACTTCGCTAAGTACTGTGTAGAAACAAACGGATGGGATTTTTTATTGTAATTACAAGTTTCCCGCGGCATATATTGTTCGAGGTTGAATTGAGCAATAGGTACCTTCGCATCAACTGCTAACCACTTAATGACTTCGCCTGTGTATTAGATAATTAATCATATACAATTTATTTACATTAAAGTTTAAAGATTTATTTTGTAACTGTCTGTTTGAAACTAAGTACCAAACAGTTTTATCAATGTAATTTTCTTAAGATGTTGAGAGGGTTAATTCATACCTAATAGATAATGAAGATAATAGCAGTGGTAACTGGTAGCCCAGTGATAACAGCCCCGACTTACGAGTTGTAGATCGCGGGTTCAAGTTTAAAACCCAGCCACGTGCATTATTTTGTCTAATTTATTTCATCACTACTGCTCTCTAAACGATGAAAGAAAACATCGTGAGGAAACGGGCATGTCCTAGAACCATAAATTCGAAGACATGACATCTACCAACCCGCACTGGGCCCGTGTTTTTTTTTTAATGTGGGAATGATTTCCCACATTAAAAATGAGATGTCATTGGATGATTCCAATGACATCTCTTGCCCTTGGGCGGAGTGCGAGGGCGTGTCAGGCTTCTACTGACTAAAACCCACCCCTGTTCCTTCTTTGCCTTCGTTCAGGGCCCCGGGGTTTCACTTTCCATGGCCCCAGCAGGCTTCGACCCTGCTGGGCCCCTACGGTTTTGCTGACATCTCCTTGAGGCGCTCGTGGAACATTACCTACGTGCCGTCAACGACTTGGGCTTGGTCCGGACGAAGTTGTGAAGCTTCAATGCTGAGAAGTCCGACATGGACTTAGACGTCAAATGCTTCGACCAAACTCATATTTATTCCAAATAAATCATTTATTTACAAGCAGATCCAACAATGTACCTACGTCTTTCGGCGTCTCTGCCGTCATCATCATCATCATTTCAGCAGAAAGACGTCCACGGCTGGACATGGCCTCCTCTAAGTGTCACCACAACGATCGATCCACTGCGCCTCGCATCCCCGCAACCCTCACCAGATCAACGGTCCACCTTTTGAGAGGCGTTCTAACGCTGCATCTCTGCCGTACTTCGGAAGGTTACAAGCGCAATGTTCCGTTTAAAAATGATATGAATCTATAGACAATGAATTAATAATTTATAATCATGTAATGAGCTGGTTCTAATCGCTAAATTATAAACTAGAGTTACCGTTTCGACGTACCGGTCAAGGTAACATGTATTTACGAAGTTATCTCGTAAGTATATTGTTTAAATTGCGTAGTTATTTAGTCTATCGCATACAAGGGCGGATCCAGGGGGGGGGGGGGTCATGGGGGTTGGGTCCAGGACCTAGGTGGACCACTGATTAAAATTGTTAAACATAATGTTTTTATGTAATTTTTTGTCACAATATAGATTTTATGTAAGCACCTTCAATATTTAATTAATTTAAGAGATACATTTTCTTTTTCCAGATATTTTGGATACACAGATATCTTGTGGATATTATCTAGGCTTCTATAAAAATCAAAACATAAATTTGTGTAAAACTAATCTAGTAAAGACCTCTGAAAATCTGCTATTTTACGTGAACTTTGGCCCTCCATAGTGTACTTATATTAAAAATATAAAAAAGTATATCTATAGAAGCCTTGCACATTTAATCGAGATTCTGAATGACGACAATTTTTCTCAAAAACTTTTAAGGATTTTCACCGATAGAAAGGAGCTTTATTCCTGAGTGATATAGGCTATATTTTATGTATGCAGGATGAGGCTGCAGTCAAAAGCTAGTAGTTAATAAAGTACCTACTCCAGTTTCTATCGTTGTAAACGATTATCGGCTGTGGATCGTGAAGTGGCAGCGGAGTCAGGACATACCGCAGTCGAATTCTGACCTTATTTTAAATTGTGATTTTGAGACGTATCCTAATATAAGTTTTTTTTTATGTATTATGGCTACACTACCTGTTAGTGTACTGACAGCGAGAAGATCTTTCTCGTTAGGAAAAATCAAATTATGGCTAAGAGCTTCAATTGTCGAATGTCTAACCGGACTGGCACTTCTTCATGTCCATAAAAACGTAGCGTGTCGTACGTTCTTAGCGTGTCGATGGTAAAACTAATTTAATTCCTTTCCTGGCCCAGTATTCGGCCACGGCAATGCCGTCCACTGATGCTGTCATAAGATCCCTACAGGAACAGGTAACAGGGCACGTCATGCAGAATGGAAGGTGGGACATGATCTGCGGAGAGACACTGCACAAACACTGAAGGTCGGAACCATTCAGGAACCCCCATCTGTGGAGATTGTCTTTGCTGCGCCCAACCTGCGTGCGGAATCTGTTTAGAGTTTTCCAGAATGGCCATTGAAACTCGTGTCCAGGAGAGAGCATCACTCCGATATGGCTTTACTTTGAGATAAGCTCACGCTTACAACAAAACTTTTACGACTTTTAAGTCTCAGGGGCACCGAGCTGTAATAGTGCATAAGATGGCAAGGGTCGCTTTATTGTTTCGTCTTTTCTATGCGG
Source organism: Mythimna impura (assembly GCA_905147345.3). Lineage (NCBI taxonomy): Eukaryota > Metazoa > Arthropoda > Insecta > Lepidoptera > Noctuidae > Mythimna > Mythimna impura. Next base: position 2,500,710 of record LR990365.1, on the reverse strand, counting down.
CCAGCCACAGTCCTGCGAATTTCTAGGATGCGATGCCTATTAGTGGATACAACATTCATACCGGAATCGGCATAAGGCAACCCGTGGCAATTCGGCACGTCACATTAAGTGCCAGTATCCACTATGTTAGAGTGGGCGGAGCGGGTTCATACTGGACAAGCATATTTACCAGCGGAAAAGCGGAGCGCCATTCCAGTTGTTCGCAGAACTTGGGGAGACGCCCCCCATCTAGTGTATGTTAGGCGACGTAGCAGGTTGTTTCTCGTATGCACCTTCCGCTTAACGTTCTCGCAATTCTTTCTGTAGTTGAGAGACCTATCCAGAGTGATGCCGAGATATCTTGAATGGGGGCTATGAATGATTGGCACCTCCTGCCACGAGATATTGAGCATTCGACCCGCTTTTCTCTTACAAAGGTGAAAGACGCACGTCTGCGTTTTTGAATGATTTGATTTAAACGCATTAGCAGTATAATACTGGCTAAGATTTGAGAGAGCGGTGGTAAGGTTGGCCTCAATCTCCTCAAAATCAGTGGCTTGGCAAGTTAATGCCAGTTCGTCTACATACAGAAAGCGGGTTATGTTAGGGTCACCGGTTGGTCATTGGTGTAAACGTTGAACAGCAAGGGGGCTAGAACACTACCTTGTGGCAGTCCATTTTTTTAAGTTTGCCACTTCCTTTTCTCGTTACCATTGAAGTAGATGGAGTGATAACGCGTTTCGGGAGAAGACGTAAAAGAAAAATTGATTTTGTTATTTAAATATAGGTATTTTTAAGTACAGTACATTTTTTTTTTTAAGTACAGTACATACATCGATAAAATAGTAAATATTTTATTGATGTATGTATTTTTACCCGTATCTGTTATTATCATAAATAACTTTTTATAAAAAAAAATACAACCGATTTCAATGTAAAAAAACACTGAAAAATGCAAAATAACTTTAATTTCGGAAGTCGGTGTTTCTATAATAGTTTTGTCTCTTTGTTATTTAACACCGACTTTAAAGTTATTTTGCACTTTTCAGTGTTTTTTTTTACATTAAAGTCGGTTGTATTTTTTTTTTTGTAAAAAGTTTTTTTTAGTTATAGTACCGCCATTAAAAAGTACCTCTCAGCCACACTTAAATACCTTATAGCCAGAGTGCATCTCATGACAATTCTAATAATCCCAAGCACGGTTAGATTACATTAATTCGTTACAGAGTTCCGGTGCCTAACTTCAGGCTTCATCATCAGATCAGTTCGATATATTCCCCCTCTTCTTTCAGTCAATCATCGACTACACGTATTACTTGTTACGACGGTTCTGCTGTGATCCTATGAGGAGTTCTGTTCCATATCTTCGAAGTTCATTATCAGATCATAACAATATTTCTATGGGACCAATTCGGAAGCATACCATTCATTCAAGAAAAAATAAAAAAAATCAAAATCGGTCCACAATTGACCGAGAAATCGGTGAACATAGATAAAAAAAAATACATTCAGCCGAACATAGAACCTCCTCCTTTTTGAAGTCGGTTAAAAATTAAATCATTACTTCTTATGACTTGACCATGACTATGTGACCCCCCCCTGGCGCCAAAGCTGGATCCGCCCTTGATCGCATATCGCAGATAAATATCAAATTGCATGCACAGTACTGCGGGATTTATTTTATTTACACATAATTGTTTTGTGCGGAAAAAACGCCCGGGACGCTCCCTAAGGTGGGATAACCATCCCTGAGGTGGTTGGGGAACTCTCTAAGGTAGGTAAGAATCCAGAGGTGGCGAACACACTCCCGAATATGGGCTAAGGTGTAGAGACCTCGGGTGTCACCAATGTGTGGACCGCCCAAAGGACACGGTGGAGCATACGGCGAAGGTGAGCCCGCTTGGGTGGAGCACCGCCGTGTCCTCATAGGGATGATCGGCGGCAACGACCTCTCGCGCCGGGCCCTGGCCCAGGCCATGGTCCGAAGCGAGGAGGAATGGCAGGTGGTTGCCTCCTTCTGCAAAGGGAATCGACTTCCTCACGCCCCGGCCGCTGGGTCCCGACCCCGATTTCCAGCCCTGTAGGCGTGGGCTTGCGGAAGGCGAGCACTGGGTAGCTCGTCGTCCGGCTGTTCGGTAACCGTCCGGACCGAGCCCAAGTTGTCGACGGCGTGTATATAGTGCTCCACGCGCGCTTCAAGATTTTAGCAAAACCGTAGGGGCCCATTGGGCCTACTGGGGCCATGGGTTCGCTTCTGAAAGGAAAACCCGGGGTCCTGCAACGCAAGGCAAAGATAAAATATAGGAGTGGGTTTAAGTCAATAAATATCTGACTCGCCCTCTCGCTCCGCCCTAGAGCGCCAGAAGTCGTCATTGGGATGAATTAGCACCTAAAAAAAAACAATTGTTTTAACAGGTACTCACGCTTGGCTGAAATAGTACTCTTCAATTTAGTCGGTTAACAATAACCGTAAAAGGGTGTTTTTAACCGACTTCATAAAAGGGAGAAGTTCTCAATTCACCGGAATCTTTTTTTTTATGTTTTATGTATGTTCCCCGATTACTCATAAAATACGTCTAGACCGATTTGAAACTAGTACGTTTTGTTACAAGTGGGAGAAAGTTGCGATCAGACTGCTGCAGTGACAAATTTCCACGTGTATCAAACGACGTTTTTCAATACACTTAGGAAGAAATAAATAAACAGGGGCTGCCCGGTAACTCGTAGGAGCTGGCGACGACTAACTGGATACGATAAATACAATAAATTCTGGCGGGAGTGCACTAGTGCGGAAAACAGAAAATTGCTTTTCTAAAAGCGTTTGGGATAGGAACGGGTTTTCGAATAAGTGTAGGTATGTAATTTTTTTTTTGTTTGAAAGGTATACTTCGCAGGTGGTTCCATGATCATCAGGTAGGGGATCTAATCAGGGCCCGATCTAGCTATTTAGCCGCTCCGGCAAAGATAATTTTTGCCACCCTTTACATACACAAAACCATATAAGTAATGAGCTAGTTATGTTGGGGGATGTTAAGTATACAAGTATCTACATAAAATACGTGATATTATACGTGGGTTTCTAATATTCACGAGAACCTGGAAACACACGCTTTAAACATAAGCTATTGTCTATAGAAGAGTAATCCTCTACGACCCAAATTTAATGATGTGACTTAAATTTTGTTAAAAGTATCAGCCCCATAGCCAAGATACAACCGTTTCGTTTCGATTCTCTTTTCGTCGATCGCCTCGAGTAGGCCACGCCTCCGATTCCTTTATTCTGACGTCATCTCAACGCTCAGTCACGTGTCCAAATATACTTAGTAAGTATCGAAATGAAAGTATCCATACTCAGGTATGTTCTTTTTTTGGTTTTTTATCTATCTCTTTTTTATTTTCGCTATCTCACCTGTATCGGTACTTTTTGCGCATCCCTACTTCTTTTTTCTCTCTTTCGAACTAAAATAATTCAGTTAAGTAAAATACTTAAATATTTCAACTATCTTACTTATATACTTACTTAAATATAGGTTGGAAGGTTTTTTTTTTTTCGGTGGGAGAATCATCTTATGACATCCCCCGCCCTTGGGCGGGGCGGGAGATAGTGTCAGACTTTTACTGAGTAAAAACCCACTCCTGTTCCTTCGTTGCCTTTCGTACCAGGGCCGAGTCTTCCTTTCAGAAAGACCCTTGGCCCCAGTAGGCTTCGACCCTGCTAGGCCCCTACAGTTGCTGACATCTCCTTGAGGCGCGCGTGGAACAGCACGCGCCGTCGACGACTTGGGCTCGGTCCGGACGGTTACCGGACGGTCGGACGGCGAGCCACCCATTGCTCGCCGTCCGCAAGCCTGCGCCTACGATGGCCGGAAATCGGGATCGGAATCCCGGCGGCGATTGGGGCGTGAGGACCGTTGCCTCACGCGATCGGCCGCCTCCTTTGCTAGCATTACTGCTTCGCAGAAGGAGGCGACCGCCTGCCACTCCTCCTCGCTTCGGACCATGGCCTGTACGCGCGGCCCGGCGCGAGAGATCGCCGCCGCCGATCGCCCCCACGAGGACACGGCGTTGCTCTGCCCAAGCGGGACACACCTCCACCGTGTCATAGGTTGGAAGGTGGCACATAAAATTTTCAAGTTGCCAACTTGGCTAATGGCTAGGTTGGAAGATAGGAATAAGTCAATTTTGCCGCCCCTCATTTTTTGCCGTTCTGGGCAATTTCCCGGCTTGCCCCCCCTCTTAGATCGGGCCCTGGATCTAATGATGGGATCCTGGAGATATAGAGAGAAATCTTCAAACTTTGTAGTCACACTATGGTTATATTTTATAGGTATATACTTCTTTTCTGCATAGGCTCGCGTTTTACCTTTTTTTTCGGTGGGAAAATCATCTTATGACATCCCTCGCTCTTGGGCGGAGCGCGAGATAGTGTCAGACTTACTGACTAAAAACCCACTCCTGTTCCTTCGTTGCCTTTCGTACCAGGGCCGAGTCTTCCTTTCAGAATTAGACCCTTGGCCCCAGTAGGCTTCAACCCTGATGGCCTCTACAGTTGCAGACACCTCCTTGAGGAGCGCGTGAAACAGTACGCGCCATCGACGACTTGGGCACGGTCCGGACGGCGACCCACCCATTGCTCGCCGTCCGCAAGCCCGCGCCTACGGTGGCCGGAAATCGGGATCAGAATCCCGGCGGCGGTTTTTTACCATTATCTCACCTAATGGTAAGCGATGATGTAGCACGCTTGCCTAGAAGTAATCTATTCACTCTTGACTTAAAGAGACAATATTATAGAACTTGCACACTATTTAGTTTCAGCTAACTTTATCATCTTCCTGCCCTTTTCCCGTTTTACTTGGGGTACGGCGCAACACGTTTCATTAACGCTATCACTGACTCCCTTTTTATTATCAGGAAATAAAAAGAAAAACAAAAAAAACAGAATGTTTTAATACACATTTATTCAACGAATTAAATAATTACTCTTGCTTTTATTTATTTGGTAAGTTTGGGAATACACACAGTTATACAAAAATGGCAATAAATAATAATTTGAGTCAAAAACAAGTTTTTTAGTGATGAACACACATTTAACTCATCTCAAAAACTACTGAACCGATTTTAATGAAACTTGCACTGATGATTGCACTTTTCAAGACAGGTGATGTTATATTTTCTATGTTATGATCTTTCTGTTGCAGGTTTTTTATAATAGTTCGACATGATTTAAGTTTCTTATTAACTTTCACTTCCGAGGTGTCATTGGGACAGCTGTCTATCCTGATGTTTTCTTGATGACATTAATGTTGCTGAAATATAAAGAAAATCGGTGTTATGAAGTAGTCAAAAATCAAGTTATGAAGTAGTTACAATCTTATAAATAAAATAAAAATGAATAGCTGTTCGTTAGTCTCGCTAAAACTCAAAAACGGCTGGACCGATTTGGCTAATTTTGGTCTTGTAAATATTCGAGATAGTCCAGCGAGGCTATTGCGTAACTCTGTTGACAGTTTAAGTGATGATCACTTGTTAACAATGTGCATCATTGAACTGTCAAACAGCTAGTTTCGTATTACCTATCTTCAGTGACCAACTGCAGTGACGTCATTAGCCACTGATGCCTTTGATAGCCACCGTAACACGTTTTGACAGATGCTATTGTATGGATACTTTTAAAATTGCTATCGTGTAAGCTTTTGAAGCTGTATAATAGTCGATAAAATTTTAGAGTGGTCACAATACGCACCGTAAATTTTTATAATTCACCACATTTCCACCGTAGTTTGTTAGTCACTTGTGTGATACGTAATACCAATTTTATGAAATTGTCAGTTGACAACTAAGTTTAGTGTGCAACGAATGCTAGATGTCAACTGTTATTGAAAAAGTTAGCTAATAGCCCCCCAGGGAAGGTTTAAACGGTGAGAAAAAAACACGACGCCATCTTAATTAAAATGTCATTATAAAATGAATCATGCTGTACTGGTAATGCCAGTAGATGGCGTTATCCTTACTATTAGGCAGTACGAAATTCGCCGGGTCAGCTAGTCTTCAATAAAATACATATACTCATGGTTCGGCGTGGATTACGCCGTGGCTCGGGTTTTTCAGTGTTGGTTGCTAGGGTGAAGCATATACTTCTGTGATCAGAGCAGGTTTTATCGGAGACGCGCCAATTCCATATGGGTTTTGTCGGGTCGCGCCTTCCGTGGCTAAAGTTAAGTTTATAATCGTCTGTCCTCGGGCCGAGACCCAAGTGGGTTCCTCGGTTTACGATATTAAGGTTAGTGGACAATAAATAAGTGGATTGTGTCTCACCTCTGCTGTTTGATACTTCACTTCCCCATATGGGGTGAAGCGCCTTTGAGTCGGTGCAAATGATCAGGTCCAGGTTGGCGCTCTTGCAGTGCTGGACCAAGTCAGTCACTTCTTTTGGAGGGCAGTTCTCGTCGTCGCCTGGCATGTACGACGAGGCTAGTGCTAGTTCTGGGACATCGTTATTGCACCGGAGCCTGATTGCCATCAGGTCTCTGGAACAGAGTTGAGTTGGTGGTATGAGAGGTAAGTCTTGGGGTATGTATATACAAGTTCGTGGTTTTTTTGTTTTGATGTTACTTTACCTCCAATGCTTCTAAGTCCGCATCTCTTGTTCTTGGATCAGTGCGATTGTTCGGGGTTTCATCTCCAGCGCCCTAGCCGTAGTCTGGTTGTGTTGGAGGTTCATGTGATGTATCGGGATGGGATTGCGTGTGGTTGTCGATAGCACTGGGGTGGAGTTAAGAAGAGATAGATCCGCCATCTGAAAGTTCACCTCCCTCCTCCGTCCCGCTCCCGCGCCAGTCGTTGCTGGGAGAGGATGCGGGCAGCTGCGTCGTCCATCCGGGTGATGCGGGTGCAAAGTGTGTTTTAGCATCAACAATCGCTGCTCGAGCCATCTCAAACAGTTGGGTCATGTCGGTGTCAGTCGGTGTCGGGTTCGGGGTCTCTGTACTGTCAGTCGTGACGTCAGTGGGATGTGTCCTGGGGTAAAAGCGAACATATATCGACCCAAGCAGGTACGATATGCGCCGCTCCCGACTCAGGACCTTGTCAACTTCGTCAGCCGGGATTCCCAGGGTCAAATATGTCCCGTGGTTATCCCCACCGACGCTTGTTGCCCTGTACATTGTCCACCTAGCCATGTCGTACCAAGCGTTCTGACGAATCAGAAGGCTGTGGAGTTGCGCTACGTCCCCATTATACCTGGGAACAAATAGCGCGGCTCGGACACGGGTAGGTATGTCAGACTGTCGCATGACTGTCAGTGTCAAGTCGGTGTCTGGAAGTCGTATCTTTGGTACATTCTGGATCAGCCAGGTCAGGGAGTTCTCGTCCTCACACCACAACTGCACAGTGCCATCCGTCACCCGAGGGTATCCACGGAAGGCCGGTAGCGATGTGAGATCGGACTCCATGAGCAGTCGTTCAAGCTCCGTCTTTACACGTGTCGCTTCTTCGTTTGTCAAGTCTCTGGAGGGGGGAGTCAAGCAGATTGCTACGGCAAACCGCGCCGGAATATCTTTCGTGGCTCGCGCGTAGGTTTTCTGCTCCCCTGGAGCAGTCTCGGTCCTTACCCGCTTCGGATCCCCCTGCAACGCGATCGGTGAAGCCGTATCATCCGGGCGCACCCTCTTTACCGCCCTCGAGCCGCTTGGCCCAGGTTGTGGTTTGGTGCCCGGTGTAGCCCGCTCAGCAGGGACCCGAACCGGGCGCGGGCGCCTAGTCCGTTTTCTCCCCGTCTTCAAAGTCTGTGCGTCTATCAGGTTCTGGTTCAGACTGCCAGTCCCGGTGGATCCTTGCTCACGTGTTTCCGCGTCCAGCCCTTTTTCGTTCCGGGTTTCCCCTTCGCGTACTTCGGGCTGGTCGCGTACTCCTGTTTCCGCGTCCGGCCTTTTTTCGTTCAGGGTTTCCCCTTCCCGTACTTCAGGCTGGTCGCGTACTTTAGGAATGGCAACCGTTTGCGCATCACGCCGACCGAGGCCTTCGCGGATCTTGCGCATCCGGTTGCACAGTTCCCTCTCCCTGGCGCAGATTTTTTCGTACCTGGTAATAAGTTTACGTATTTTATTTGCCAGGATCGGGGGGGTCAGGTCAGTCTTCCCCAAAACTTGTTCTAGGTCAGCGTTCATCAGTTTTGTCTTTGTTTTCCGGCGCTGGCGCGCTAGTGTACGCAGCTCCTTACTGAGGCTAATCAGGTGGGCCTCGTCAGTGTCGTTGTCAGGGTTGTGTGTCACGCTCTTCCGCACGATGCTCTGTTGCCAGGCAATGTTGAAAGGAGCAGTCTGTGTCGGTTTGGTGGTCAAGTTAGTGTTGTCTGGGTCGATATTCATCGGCGAGAGAACTGCAGCCGGAATCAGGGCATCAGGCGCGTGCAACGAAGCCTGGGTCATATCAGGATGTGGTGCTGTTATAGCAAATGGCCGCGCAAAGGGCGCGGCACCAATAGGCAGGTTAGTGCCCCCTCCCAGAATACGCTGGGGGCTGACCGATAAATCGGCATGGGATTCCCCGGCTTGGCCGGGACCCACCTGGGTAGATTCTTTTCTAGACTGCTTCATGGTTGAGTTGGGTGGGCTTTTGGAGATTCGAGGTTACCCTTCCTCTGGACCGACGGGATATAAGGATAAAAGGAGGGAGGGATCTGGGCATGGTGGATCATGGGATTGGGGTGCTGGGTTATCCCGAGGCCTGGGGTTTGGCTTTGGGAAACTTCTCTTGTCCGGAGTCTCGCACGAGACACTACGGCTAGGGGACCGACCTCAGGCATTTGGGAGGCGGTCCCCCAGCCGGAGCTGGGCTATCCGCAACCTGCCCACCCGCTCGGTTGCATGAGAAGAAGTGCCTGGCGGTCCGTGCCGCCCCGCCACGTGGGCACGTGTGCCAGCGTGGCGGATCGACGCAGCCTGCCCCCAGTTTAGGGTTATAAATGTCCTCTGCTGAACATAGGCTTCTCCGGTCATTTCTATAACTAAATATCGATGTCGATAAATTCTGGCTAATTATTCAACACTATTTTATGTTTTAAGTTTCTTTTTCTGTAAAAATGCACAACTTTCAAAAATTGTACTTGAATTGAGTTCTTTATTTTCTATAAAGAACTCAATTCAAGTACAATTTTTGAAAAGTACAAATAACTATTATTACAGTTCTTTATTTAATGGAAATTTTGCCAAAAAAACACATTTGTTATCATCAACCCTTTCTTCTATCACAATGTTCTTATACCACCAATTTCACTTGTTTTTTTTTTCTCATATTGATTTATAGAAATACTCAAAGACATTTGTTGGAAGAAATTGTTCTCCATATTATGGAGAACAAACTTCCTACAAAATGTTTACTAATATACTTTTTTATACAATAAACAGAAGGAAATCTATCTATATAAAACCATATCAAACTAGTAACTGTCAAATGTGGGATATTAATATTCTGTGGTCAAAATGGCGGTCGATGTAATCCTATAATCCAACTATGTGTTGCAGAGTCATAAGCCGATATAGACCCGAAGTTCTTAGTGCGATTTTGATGTTCACGCAGTGTGGGTGCGTCGCTAATAAACTTTGATTCAAAGTAAATCTGGACATAAATAATAATTCTGTAGTCAACTTGGTAAAATTACTGGTTATCCAAGCGATCTAATGGCTTCTAATATCGTAACAATACAATATAAATAATATTTTATTTAAACGTTTCCCCATTTTACAATCAGACTAACATACAGATGTTCCATCGTACAAAAACCAGTTTTAGTTTTTATTTACCCACAACTGGTTTACTGAACACAGACTTCGCGTGGTGTTTTATAACCAGTTCGACATTTGTTTAAATTTTAATTTGTTCTTTTCTCGTATAAATAATATATCAACGCTTTTTTTTTTCCGAAGTTCAGAAATTACGACGACGTGCGTTTTTGATACCCGATAAAACTCTTCAAGAAATGTCAGTGAAGCGAATTTACACTAACGAAGACTATTATTACATTTTGAAATAGAGTATTAATACAATGAAGTATTGTAGAGCAAAAAGCTGTCACTTTTGCGGTTTAAAAATCTTTATGGATGACATGTTGCGCCGCCATGGTGTCCATAAGCTACCAAAGTAGACACCATAGAGATACCAAAGTCGCTACACCACACTGAGACAGTATCAAAATGGACCTTAAGTGCACGCGTCCGAGCTGGTCGCGCCGCCATATTGGTTGCGCAACCACACGGACACCAGGTGAGGAACTAGAGATAGAGCTGTATACATTTTGTTGGTAGCGGCGACTGGTCGCGCCGCCATGGTGTCCCAGGCAAATATAGCCCTATAAGTCGATTTCCCTAACACAATCCTTCTATCAGACCTTATACATCAGATATTTATTTATTTAAACTTCATGTACAATAGTGGTACATAGGCGGACTTAATGCAACAAGGCATTCTCTACCAGTCAACCTTTGGGTTAAAAAAGACGACACTGTGGTAGGTGTGCACAATAAACAAATAACAGATACTTCAATCAGAAAAAAAAAGTTATTTATAATAATAAAATACTTATATGTGCTAAAATTATAAACTAAATAAATACTATGAAAAATAATTTGATATTTTTTTTTAATTTTAATTTTATAATAATTATTAAATAATAATTTTAACATTAAGAGAACTTAATAACAATTCTGACGAAGACCGAACTAAGGTTGAGAGGACTTTTTTTTTAATTCATATATAAGGTGTAAAAAAATTAACGTTAAGAATTTCGAGGGGACATTGTACTCCTCATTATGAACAACTTTTACTATGGGACCAAACCTGAAATCGCGAAAAAAAAATCAGCTGTTCCCTACGTTTATGTTCGCATAACTCGTCAAAACGTATGGAGCAGCTGATTTTTTTTTCGCTATTTCAGGTTTGGTCCCATAGTAAAAGTTGTTCATAATGAGGAGTACAATGTCCCCTCGAAATTCTTAAAGTTAATTTTTTTACACTTTATATACCAGTGCTTGACTGCGATCCCACCTGATGGTAAGCAGTGATGCAATCATTGATGGTGAGCCGCACTAGTTTATTAATAGCCTATTCACTCTAGCCTTGAAGACACCGAACACACTTAAGTAGTAGTAAATTTTCCTTCAAGCTTAAAATTCGGAACTAACTTGATATTCGTATTGTGTAAAGCTATGATGATAAATAAAACAAAAAGAACTTTGTATTATTAGTTATTATTAATATAATTAATAGATAATACTATAATAACTTAGTACTAAGCGTGAAGCGACCAATCTTTCGTTTAAACAGTTAAATACAATCAATTTTTTTAAATTGAAATAAAAAATTAAAAGTTTTATATTCAGTAACAAATTATTGTTACCTAAAGACAATACATGCGTTAAAAACTTCTGTCTATACCCTCATTGAACGACAAAACAAAAAAAAAATAGGAATGCTAGCTTTTCTAACAAACAATTCATTTTAAGAGCCTTGAAGACACCTAAATTATAACCGGGCGGGAAGACCGCAGTAGGCAAATTGTTCCAGTCCTTTAATGACGAGGCGAAACGCTTAGTCCGGACCGTAGACTTCCTAGTGGGGAAAAGACGCTAGCAAAGACTAGTTCACGTAATAAATATAATTTATCATTTATAGTGCTGTTAAACGGTGGAGATTGGTCAGAAAGGCGTTTGATAGTGAGTAGTTTGTATATGTGTGTGTGGGCTCAGCCCATGCGCGGGCGGCCCATGCCGCGGCCCATGGGCGCGCCGGCCGTCGGCATGTCCTGGCCTTTCACGTTCTTTATCGTTTCGTCGACGGAGAGGATCTAGAAATAACAGATAATTTTATGTTACAAAGACTTTTCCTACCATTTTTACAAGTTTCCACAACGCCATCTAGTCCCAAACTAAGCAGAGCTTGTGCTATGAGTACTAGACAACTGATAAACATACTTATATATTTCTAAATACATACAATTATAGATAAATTACACCCAGACTCTGCTCATCACACAAACATTTGTCCTGGGTGAGAATCGGACTCACGACCTCCGGCATAGCAGTGAGGGCCACTAACCCCTGAGCACCAGGCCAGTTCAGTATAGAGAGCGCCTACCTGTGCTGCGGCCTCGCAGGCGGCGGTGATGGCGTTGATCTTGACGACGGCGGGCTCCCACACGCACGACTCGTAGTTGTCGCCGATGTCCTCCTTCTGGATGTCGATGCCGTACCAGATGTCACCTGGGAACAATTCAATAAATGTTTGCTGAGGAGCTCATGCCTAAAATAATAATCTTCCATCACGAAGGTGGAAAACACTCTCGAAGTTGGTGAAACAAAACTGTAAGTGGGAAAACGTTCTCGAATACAGGGAGACGATCCCGGAGGTAATAAACACTTAAGGTGAGGAATCAATAAAAAAAATTAATTTCAAATAAACAATTTAAAAACACTTGAATTGTCACAATGTCGATAATTCAAAAAAGTAAAGTAAAAATAAATTGCAGGAAACATTCATAGATGGAAAACACACTCGAATATGGAGAACAATGCCGGAAAGGAAATACTCCCAAGGGGATGCAACGCGACATGACATTTTCACTGTTTTACATACAACCGCTCTTAAGCGATTATGACGATATTACACATTTTTCATTAGATATTTTGGAAACACAGTATATGTTGATATTATCTAGGCTTCTATTGAAATCAATTTATAAATTTGTGCAAAACTAATCCAGTAAAGACCTTTGAAAATCTGCTATTTTGCATGTACTTTGACACTTCTTAATTTGCCTTGCAAATTTCATCAAGATTCTGAATGACGACAATTTTTTCTCAACAACTTTTATGGGATTAAAAAAATCACGAGGTATTTCCTGGAACAAGTTTTGTGAAATATTCGAGTAAATCACGGAATTACCAAATGCCAACAGTTTTTAGGCGTTATCTCTCTTTTTTCGCGTTGTCTCTTCGTCATACATCGCGTTGGATTGCGTTAGATGAAGCAACAAGCTTTTAAACCATGCTCGATGTTGACGATAGGCGACGTGGAATAGGACCCTCCTCCTAAGACAGGGAGCGGAGGTATGAAATACTTAGAAGGTGGGGGGGAAATGCCAGGGGAAAGAGAAATACTCCCTAAGACGGGAGACAATCCGGATGTAGGAAACACTTGAAGGTGGACAAACACTGCCTAAGGTGGGGAAACAAACCTCGAAGGTCACAAACACTCTCGTAGGTGGAAAAATACTACCTAGGGTGAGGTAGCAATCCCGGAGATGTGGAAATACTCCCTGGGGTGGAGAAGGAATCCCGGAGGAGGGGAACACTCTCGAAGTTGGGGAAATAATCCGTGGAGAAATACGCCTAATGTTGGGAAACAATACAAAACGTGGGGAAACTCTGTCGAAGGCGGGGAAACCGTCCACCAGCTGGTAAAGATGCCCTTAATCCAGATAAACCGGCTCACACCAGGTAAAACTACCCCCAACTCACCAGACACTTCATCACAATGAGTATCACAGTTAGTCCTCTGTGCAGAGCACGTATGGAGTCGGAGGAATGAAGAGAAAACTGAAAGGACTCATCTGCTTCTGGAGAGAGGTGGGCTGGTCGGAATGAACGCCGTCATGGCCCACGCACAATAGTCCACCGAGGTCGAAGTGCGGAAACCAGACCACAAAGATAAGGTGTAGACAACTCTCCCTAAGGTGTGGTAATTCCGGAGGTGCAAAAATCACTCGTAGGTGGCGAAACAATCCTGCAGGTGGATAACACTCTTGTAGGTGGAGAAATACTCCTAAAAGCGGGTAACACTAAAGGTGAGGAAACAATATCGGAGTTGGAGAACACTCTCGAAGGTATGATTTTACTAGGTGACTGTTGGGGGCAGAGGATGTAAATAATTACACAACACAATGGTCACGCTTGAAAGGCCTCAGCCAATTTATTTAACACGTATAAAAATACAGACTTCACATAACACGTGTAAATATCGAGTCCTTTACGTACATACGCGTGACGCTAACTCACAAATAGTTCACAGTTACTTTACAATACTTCACTGACTCTAATACGTTAGATAACTTAGGAAATCTGGAAATCTAGGGCCGCTCCAGGAGCGTAGGGTGCCAAGACAAACTGTCGCAGTGACGCTTCGAGTCGAACTGCAGAGAGAGAACGTCGTCTTCAAGGAAAGTGCAGCTTAAGTACTTTTTCAGCCGGTCGCAAGTCGTGGGAGAGAGTCCCTTTTCCTCTAGTCTATTTCCTAATCCTGTTGAGGCCGGCTGACGTTCACCTCCCGACCCCCCGCATACGGCAAGCACACCATTGGTCATCAATAGTGGCGTGATTTTCTCCGTTGCAATCAACCAATAGAAACCCAGATTATTCTTAACGGTTTTTCTGTACTATTTACTTCTAAGAACCGCATTATGTACTTCTAAGAACTCAGTACATAGCCTTATATACTATCCCAGTAGCTGATTGGACAATAGTCTGGCCTCTGATAGGCTTGCTCTCTATTATGTACAGCGCTTATGTACATACATTACGCGTCTGTGAATGACGTAATGTTGATTATATTTAGTGATTCTAAATTACATGCTCGTGTCCGTAACAGTGACAATATAAAAAGCCAAATACTACCGAAGGTGAAGGAAAACCAATCCAAAGGTGGGGGGACTGTCCACCAGCCAGCAAATTAACTATCACACAACGCCGTCTAGTCCCAAGCTAAGCAGAGCTTGTGTTATGAGTACTAGACAACTGATAAACATATATTTATAATAAATACATACATATTATAGATAAATTACACCCAGACACAGAACAAATGATCGTGCTCATCACACAAACATTTGTCCTGGGTGGGAATCGAACCCACGACCCCCGGCATAGCAGTCAGGGCCACTAACCACTAGACCAACAAGCCAGTCAAAAATTAGATCTATAACTGGATAAACCAGATAAAATCCCCAACTCACCATTATGATGCTTGTTCCTCAGCTTGTTGAGCAGGTTGGTGGCGTCGAAGCCCGCGTTGTCGCACAGTTGTCGCGGCACGGCCTCGAAGGCGCGAGCGACGGCCGCCACCAGCAGCTGCTCCTTGCCGGCGACACCCTTGGCGTACTCGCGGAGGTGTTTCGAGATCTCCATGTCGATGGCTCCACCACCTGGAACATGACGTGGTATTAAACAAAAATGTTTATTGAGGCGCCAGGGCGACCACGTACCAGAAGACGCAGCGTTGAAAGGCCTCCCACAAGGTGGACCGATGACCTGGTGAGGGTCGCGGGTATCCGATGGATGCGAGACGCACAGGACCGGTTATTGAGACCTCTGCCTATATTTGGTATAATAGGTTGGATAGGTTTGGTTGAATAGGCTCTTAATAAACTAGTGCGCCTCACCATCAATGATTGCATCTCTGCTTACCATCAGGTGGGATCGCAGTCAAGCACTGGTTTATATGAATTAAAAAAAAAATATATAATGATCATTTCAACTAAAAATATGGCCACCATTGGAAATAGGTCTCCCCTGAGCGTCGGCCACAACGGCCGGTCCAGTGAGTCTCGCATCCATCAGATTCCCGCGACCTTCACCAGATCATCGGTCCACTGCGTAGAAAGTGACGTCGTCTTCCAATACGCGATCGCCATACCAAAACCTTTCGACCCAGATGGACCATCTAGGGCCTTACCAAGATGTGTTAAAATCTCAGTCGTTCAGCAAGAAAGAAAGATGGAGCTATACACCCTATATAGCTCCATCCCTTTAAGAGTTAGAGCTTGTGGTAGGAGCACTGTTCTGTGTGAGCCCATATATTATCCCCGAGTGGTCTGTACATGTTGCTGCGTCCTGCTGTGCCTATGACACAGCTATACATTTCGCGTCTGCATCACACGAAGGTTGAGAAAGTCGTGGAGTATTTCAAAGTGAAGACCAACTGGACTCTGAGGGTCGTAAGGTTGGAAGCGCGCCTCGACATCAACAACAAGTCGTTCGTGGCAAGAGTTCCAACTCACCAGCTACAGACCTTCTTAAAAGAGGACTTCTGGCCGAAAGGTGTAGTATATCGACGTTTCCGAGGATGGACTACATTACATGTATAATTATAGTTAAATAAGTTTTTTGATAGTATGTATTAGTTTATGTATTTTATCTAAAGGCCTCTGTTGCCTGGAAATACGGTGTTTTTATATTTAAATTAGTTTTCAAAAGATATCAGAGATGGCGATAGTGGTTTAGTGACGTGTGTCACGTGACTTGCCACGACACGCTGACGCAACACTGAGTGCTAGTGCGATGTAAGTCGACGACGGAGGCGCAGTATTATCATAGCCCCAGTCGAAGACACATGTGCGCTACGTGGTCAGTTGAGTGTATTAATTGTGTTGCCTATTTTGTGGTTATAATTATGGTGTGGTGATTTATCTATTGTGATTATTTTATGAGAACTAAAAGTACGATTATAGTGAAGCAAGTGCTAACATTAGGTGATTTGAATTGTAAAGAGTGTCTATACCCTTCGCCCGACAAACCACGCCCTATTACAAATCACATTACGAGGTTACAGATTCAATTCAACATTGCCGATGGGGCTCAAAAGCCTTTAAATTATGATAATTATATATTAGTAAACTCACCAGCGACTACGGCATCGTTCTTGATGGTGCGCCTGACGATCATGATGGCGTCGTGAAGGGAACGTTCCGTCTCCTCGAGGAACTGCTCGGCGCCTCCGCGGAGGATCAATGTGCAAGTCTTGGCGGCAGGACAGCCTGAGGGAAGAGATGTAGAGGGTATAATTAAGGATACAAACGGAAGAAGATTTACTTTATACAAACTAAGTATTTTTTTAAACCAAAAAACTTGAAAAGGGGTCATTGCTGAGAACTACGAATGACGGCGATGTGGCGCATCGGTACATGGTGGACATCCCACCCATACATACAAAGCGATTTGGAAACACATTCATTATGCGTACAGCTAAGGAGTGGAATTCCCTGCCGGAGTCTGTGTTTCCTGATAGCTATAACCTAGGGGTATTTAAGTCAAGAGTGAATAGGTTACTTCTAGGCAAGCGTGCACATCGGCTTACCATCACGTGAGATAGTGGTCAAAAATGAGTCCTAGGTACGCTTGCCTAGAAGTAACCTATTCACTATTGACTTTAAAAGACCACAATGACCCCTTTTAAGATTTTCGTACATTGTAAGCCTCATTTCTACTATCACGATCCACACAGCTCTTCAGAAATTGGATCCGTATGTTTTAATCATTGGCTTACAACGTCATTTCAAAGTGCATTTATAAGCATAATCAACATTATAACTTTGTTGGGATATACCTAGTGGGAATATATTTCCCACTGCTGGGACTCAAGCCTTCCCTCTAGGAGAGGGAATGGGCTGCAATCCAGCACGCGGGCCCAGTGCGGGTGCAGGGGATGTTACATTCGAATTTTTATTTCTAGGACATGCCGGTTTCCTCACGATGTTTTCCTTCACCTTTTTGAGAGCAGTGGTGATGAAATAAATTACACAAAGTAATGCGCCTGGCTGGGTTTGAACCCACGTCATGCAATTAGAAGTCGGGGCCGTTACCACTGCACAACTAAAGTAGGTGCCAGATAAAGGGGAATGAAACTTTTCCCATACATTGCTGGCATGTATTTTTTTTCTTTTAGCCAAAAGTGAAACCTAGGCCATATCTTAAAAGACTGAATGATAAATCAATAGCAAAAAGAATTATGTCAACTTCCTGTTGGTAGACAAACTAAATTAGAAACTATTTAGTATATTGCTATAGTTTGTTAAAATTAAAACAAAATTATTAAAAAATGAAATGATTAAATTAATAAATTATTGTATTTCCATTTCATTATAACGAAAATAGGTAACGCCTGACAAAAATATACTAGCATTGCTTCTATACGTATCTTTGTTCGGTTACGGTTTAAATACCTGGTTCTTTTTGCTATTGATTCCTGGTATTGGCCTCTAACATATAACCTAGGTTTCATTTTTGGTTAAAAGAAAAAAATAAATCATGCCAATAGTTTGCATTGGCCTTTGGCAGTGACGGATTAACCCTTAATCAAATAAAGCAATTGCCTAGGGCATCACGTTTGGGGGGGCACCATAAGAAGCACAAAAAAAATCCGTCTAGGGCATCACGTCTCACTCTCATGTCACCAAAAACCATACCAAAAAATGTTTCTAGGACTAATTTAAAAATTCGCGTGTTTTAAGTTGACATAGAGTTCGACCTAGAGTCATAACCCCGCTCCCGCTTGCCCACTCGCTGCCCGCTAGTGCATTCGGCAATTCAAATGCACCGGAATTGCGATTAGCCAATCACAAACCACCCCTACCCCGCGGCCCCCCCGCCTGGCGCCCCCGCAAATCTGTGTGAATTAAATGGATTGTTTTTTGAGTAATTGTGCCGGCCGGCTTCTGTGCATAGTATGTATAGAAGCCGGCCGGCACAATTATTACATATTACGCAATAATAGGGGTTAAAGTATGATATTGCCGTTTTATTGTAATAGGTACTTCGAATTGACATAATACCTTCATGGTTTGAGATTTTTGAAGACATATGAAGTACTTCTTAAAAAAAAACTTTTTACAAAAAATATAACTGAATTCACTAAAAAAAAAACACTAAAAGGATCAAAATAACTTTAATTTCGGAAGTCGGTGTTTCTCGGTATTTTTTGTTTCTTATTTAACACCGACTTCCGAAATGATTTTTTTTGTTTTTTATTTCACACTTTTTAGTTGCGATACACTTATAATCAGAGTGCCTATTCTCATGACAATTCCAATTAACCCACTGCAAGGTTACATTGTTTTATTATGAAGTTCCTGTGTCTACCTTCTACCTTCCGGCTCCATCATTAGATCAGTTCGATAGTACCTTATAGGCAAAGTGCATCTCATGACAATTCTAATAAGCCCAAACACGGCTAGGATACATTGATTAATTACGGAGTTCCTGTGCCTACCTTCCGGCTCCATCATCAGATCAGTTCGATAGTACCTTATAGCCAAAGTGCATCTTATGACAATCCAATAAGCCCAAACACGGCGAGATTACATTGATTAATTACGGAGTTCCAGTGCCTACCTTCCGGTTCCAACCTAACTATCCAGAACCATTTATTTATTTGTATTGTCATAGTCGCTTAACTGTATTCATTGTGATATCTATGTGAGTGTGAAGTTCCGTTGGCCATTTCTGGTCTTCTTCATCAGTTCCACTTCATCAAATGTTACTTTTTGACTGTAAATGCTTAAGTTCTCGATAAAAATACCAAAACAACTATATGGCTGCCTATAATATTAGAAGAGTTCCCTCGATTCCTCATGGATTCATCATGAAAACTGGATTTTTTTAAAATGGGACCAATCTGGAGGCATATCCTCTAAGGGAAAAAAAAATTTGCCAATCGGTCCATAAATGACGGAGTTCTGAGGTAACAAACAAAATACAACCGAATTGATAACCACCTCCTTTTTTGGAAGTCGGTTAAAAAATGTGCAACATTCGATTATCCACTTTCAGTTGTTTTTTATTCAGTTTATACAAGAAAGATGGATACTTCGATTTTTGAATACGAGTTCCGAAGCGGAACTAACGCGGCAGAAACAGCTCGCAATATCAATGTTGTGTATGGAGAGGGGACTGCTAATGAACGCACCGTGCGATTTTGGTTTAATTTAAATGCTTTCGTGATGGAAACTTTGATTTGAAAAACGAACCACGTGGAAGACCGCCCACACAAGTGAATAACAATGAATTAAAAGAGATGGTGGAAGCCGAACCGAGCCAAACTACCCAGGAATTAGCGGCATGGTTTGACGTTACGTTACCACCAATAAATAAATATGAAAAATGGGTGCCTCATGGTTTGACTGATCTGCAGAAAGTAACGCATGTTGAAACTTGTGTTGTCTCGTTGAATCGATACAGAAATGAAGGAATATTGGATCGAATTATGACATGTGATGAAAAGTGGATTCATTACGATAACCGTAAGCGAAAAATGTAATGGTTGACCCCAGATCAAACGCCGCAACAGTGTCCTAAAGCAAAGCTTACCAATAAAAAGGTAATGGTAACTGTTTGATGGTCTCAGCATGGTGTTATTCACTATAGCTTTCTCCGATCTGGTCAAGCAATAATGGCAGATATCTACTGTGCCGAACTCCGAACAATGATAGCAAAACTATCAGTGAAATAGCCCCGACTCATGAATCAATCTTCACCATTATTGCTCCATGATAACGCGAGACCTCATACAGCACGAGAAACCATTTTAACTCTGCAGGAACTGCAATTAGAACCCTCAGTATTCGCCAGACCTTGCTCCAACGGACTACTATTTTTTTCGTGATTTGGACAATTTTCTACTTGATAAAAAGTTTTCTTCTCAGGAGGCAGTACAAAATGCTTTCACACAGTTTGTCGAATCTAGATCACCAGAGTTCTATCGCAAAGGCATAAATGACCTTCCTATTAGATGGCAGCAATGTATAGATAATAATGGTAATTTTTTGATTAAATAAATATGTTAAATGAAAAAAAAAACAAATTTCAATTTTTCAGTACAAATCGGCAATTTCATACTTTAACCCTTAATAAATAAATTATGGTTTGGTTTTTATTGTTGTCGCACCTACTCCACTTCTAAGGTACGTTATATCATCACCTTATTTTACAAAAAAAACTAATGTTTTTAGGCGGTAAAGGTTTAAATACCGATTCTAGTTGACATACAGATAGGGGGGCCCACAGGCGTAGATTGCTTAGGGCATCAAGTAGTCTTAATCCGTCACTGGCCTTTGGAATAACAGTTATTGGCTCCTACATTTATTGACAAATGACATTCTTATGGAAACTAAGACATAGAACTGTCTCGAATAGTTCATATATTGTGATTTTTTACATCTTCTAGAGAGCAGTTGTGGCCATATACGAGATTGACTTCTGTACTCACCTGTTTAGTGACTGAGATATAATAAAGAAAAGGTCAATGTACTATATTAAACATTCAATTAGCACCTACCATACTACTACTTTTAAGTAATACTATCTTACCAGCGGGTGCATTTTCTTTATCATAACCTGTGGGAAAGGAAAGAGGATTACAATGCGTTCCAAATAAGAATAGGATCGATTGCCATGTTGTGACGTCACGTCATACTGTCAAATCGAAGAATAATTATGGTGAACAAAACAAGAAATTTTTAAAATTTAATTTATTTACGAACTGTGAACGAAAAAAGTTTAATCAGAATCCAGTTCTTCAATTTTGCTCATCTCAGAGTTCTTCAATTTTGCCCAATTTCTTGGGATTTGACAGTATGACGTGACGTCACAACATGGCAATCGATCCTATTCTTATTTTGAACGCATTTTAGGAACAAGGACTTGGGAACACATTACAAGGTAAGGAAAACTGATAACACTCCACTCAAATCTGTGTGGTTCTTTCCTGAAAAGACCATCTCAGACACTAATCTGAATGGTTCTCGTATGATTTGACCATTACATGTTTGCTGTATGGACTTTAAGAGACTTTGACCTCTGAATTAGTTTCCGTGTTTCTTCTCAAGGTACTCAGCTAGCAAACACCGGCCTCATCTAGTTTAAATTAACTATAGGTTTCATAACTATTTGCAAAATAAACATCATTTATAAATGTCAAAAAGTATAAAATTATTTTTTTCGAGGTGCGAAATCATCAAACGGCGTCTCCTGCTTTAGTTGGAGCAGGATAGAGTGTCAAACTTTAACTGACTAAAACGTGTTGCCATGATTAGTGTTGCAACTAATTTTCGAAGATTTCGAAGGTGGGAGAATTTTTCGGCAGTTCAATATAAAGTTTGGTGCCGTTCAAATATTACGTAAGCAGATTTTTTTGCAAATATTAACCCCCCCTTCCCCCTCGTCAGAAAAAGTAAGCAAAGCTCACCCCCCCCCCCCATACTTACGTAAACATTAGTACGTGCATTTGTCAATGTGTTAGTTTGGTTATTATTAATTTATGAGCAGTAGTTGCAAGTCTAGAAAAAATAAATACTTGAAAAAAAAAGAAAAAACAGAGTTAACTTAAAATTTTGACATTATTAATTCAAATTAACAGTTCTCAGTCCATGACACACTAATCCATGACACTAAGTCTTCAATGACATTAGATGTATGCTGATTAATGGTGTGAGTCTACTCACTTTCTTAACATTTTGAAACATCGACATTGTTCTGTTAAAAAACTAAAACAAAATTGCACTGCTTACGTAATCACCATCTAGACCAAAAATGAAATGTCTAATTCACCAATTCGATAATAATGATTTAAATAGATAGATTAAAAATTTGGAGATGTCTTTTCGTTAGAGGTTTGGTTAAGCTAGGTGGCGTGGCTTCGGCGATAAGTTATTCGTAGAATCACGCATTTGTTGTTAACTGACTCGAATTGTTGAATTAGAGACTTAGTTATTCGAGATTCCATGACTGTGGCGTTAGGTTTTTCGTAGCAGCGTGCATTCGTTGTGAAGAGTTTCCTATTAGTAAACATACGGGGTCGTGTTATTCGATATTACAGTGTTTCTGAATCATGTAATTCGCGATCGCGTGGCTACGGCGTTAAGTTTTTCGTGGTAACGTGCATTCGTTGTTAAGTGTTTCGGATTAGTAAACATACAGGAACGTGTTATTCGAGGTTACACTTTTCGGAATTATGTAACACACTCAGACTCCCCCCCCCCTCTGTAGTGCTTACGTAATACTTGAATGGCCCCTTTACAGTAATCAGGTTTTGGGGCTCCGAGGCACTGCCCTACCTAGCCTTTGGGTAGTTACGCCAGTCATCAACATTTCAGCCTAAAAACGTTCACTGTTGGACATAGGCCTTCCTCTAAGCGTCGCCACAACGTCCGATCCCGTGCGTCTCGCATCCATCGGATTCCCATGACCCCCACCAGGTCATTGGTCCATCTTGTGGGAGGCTTTCTAGTGCTGCGTCTTCCGATACGTGATCGCCATTTGTCCCCATCGACCAATGTGCCCTACCCACTTTTTTTTTTTTTTTTTTTTTTTAAGGTGGGAAATCATCAAAATGACTTCTCGCGCTCTGGGTGGAGCGGGAGGGCGTGTCAGACTTTTACTGACTAAAACCACACCTGTATCCTTCAATTACCCTTTGCGTTCTAGGACTACGGGTTTCCCTTTCAGAAATTCTCCGCGGTCCTAGCTACCGGGCATTGGCCCTGCTGGGCCCCTACGGTTTGCTGACATCTCTTTGAGGAGCGCGAGGATCACTACGCGCTGTTGACGACTGGGCTCGGTCCGGTTAATTACCGAACAGCCGGACGGCGAGCTACCCAGTGCTCGGCGTCCGCAAGCCCGTGTCTACCGTGGCTGGTAGTCGGGGTCGGAATTACGGCGGCTAGGGCGTGAGGGCCTTCGTTCCCTCACGCGTGCAGCCTCCTCCTTCGCTAGCATTACTGCTTCGCAGAAGGAGGCGACCGCCTGCCATTCCTCCTCGCTTCGGACCATAGCCTGAACCAGGGCCCGACGCGAAAGGTCGCTGCCGCCAATTGCCTCCACAAGGACACGGCGATGCTCCGCCCAAGCGGGGCACACCTCCACCGTATGCTCCACCGTGTCCTCTGGGTGGTCCGCACAGTGATGACACTCGGGCGTTGCTTCCGCCTGAATCCGATGCAGGAACCTCCCGAACTTGCCATGTCCGGTGAGGACCTGCGTCATGCGGTAGGTGAGGACGCCGTGTTGCCGCTCCAGCCACTCCTCAAAGAGGGGAGTTACCGCCATGATTGTGGCGTGCCCAGCACTGGGTTGCGACAGTCGCCGTCGCCATTCCACCATGAGATCCCGCCGGAACTCTGTCCGCCATGCCGCGACTTGGCGCGGCAGCGGAGTTTCGCCCCGGCGTTGCATCTCCACGCGCAAATCGTGCAAGCATGCAAGGACTGTTGCCTCCAAATCCCATGGTGGCAGGCCAGCAAGGAGGCTCGCCGCTTCGCGGGAAATCGTGCGGTATCCCCGTATCATCCGGATGGCCATGACCCTCTGGCAAGCGTTCAGCATGGCCGCCGGTCGCTTTTGCAGCGACGGCGCCCACACCGGCGCCCCGTAAAGGGCCATGGACCGAACAATTCCCGCGTAGAGCCTCCGGCAGGAGGCGTCTGGACCCCGAAGGTTGGGCAGGAGCCGCTTTAGGGCAGCCCCGGTCCGTTGCAGTTTGGGAGTCAGACGTCGAAAGTGCTCCACAAAGTTCCACCGACTATCGAGGACAAGTCCTAGGTACTTCATCGTCGACCCGACGTCGATGCGAACCCCTCCTACCGTTATTTGGGAACCCGGTGGTGGCGCGTTCCGAGGGCCATGAAAACACGTGGCCTCGGACTTGTGCAGTGCCACTTCGAGTCCCAACTCCTGGATCCTGTCCACGACTGTCGCAACCCCGCGTGTCGCTAGTTCGGCCGCCGCCTGGTGCGACTCCCCCTGCGCCAGGACCAGCGTGTCGTCTGCGTAACAGACCACGCTGACCCCGTCGGGGAGGTCGCCGCGCAACACGTAGTCGTACCCGATGTTCCACAAGGGCGGCCCTAGTACCGATCCCTGCGGAACACCGCACGACATCTCTCGCCGTCTCCACTCTCCCTCGTGACCAGGGTAGATGATAAACCTGTCCTTCAGGTAGGCCTCGATCAAACGACGGAGGTAGTCGGGCTCCTGGTGATACCGGAGTGCCCTCCTAATGCTACTACTCCAGGGCAGGGAGTTGAAGGCGTTGGTGATGTCCAAGGACACCACCACTACGACCTTGCCCCGGGACACCGCATCCCCCGTCGTGAGGGCTCGCACGCGCATGATGGCGTCCACCGTGGAGCGCCCCCTGCGGAAGCCAAACTGGCTGTCCGAAAGATCCGGCCCCACCCGCGCTAAATGCGCGACGAGGCGGTCTGCAATTACTCTTTCAAAGAGCTTGCCCACCTCGTCGAGCAGCACTATGGGCCGGTATGCGGACGGAGAGTCCGCGGGGCGCCCCGGCTTCGCTATAAGGACCAGTTTCCCGGTCTTCCAACGAAGTGGGAACTGGCCTCTCTCCAAACATGCGCTAAGCAGCCCTCTTAGTCGAGGCCCGAGTTCCTCCATGGCCAGGACCCAGGCTTTCCCAGGCAAGCCATCGGGTCCTGGGGCGGTATTTTTAGCGTTTAGCCTTCGTACCGCCACACTCATCTCTACCTCGGTCACCTCCGGAGTATCGTCGTCATCGCCGTCGTGGTCCGCGTCGGACACCGCGAGAGGCGGAGCCGTTGGCGCCTCTCTCGAAGGGAACAGAGCGTTCACTACACCCTCCACGAGCTGGGGCCGGAGACTCTGTGTCAGCGGAGGAGCCCAGGTGCGGAGCTTATCCCGCACCATTTTGTAGGGGCGTCCCCATGGGTCTCCGTTCAGAGTCCCCAACCACACGTCGCGGGCCTGTAGTTTGGCTCGCCGTATCTCCGCTCGGAGGGTGCGCTTCGCCACTCTGTATCCCTCGTACAGCTCCGCCTCTATGGCCTCCGCATCCGGAGGGCGAATGCGGCGCCTGCGGTGTCTGGTGTACCGGCGCCGTGCGGAAACGCATGCCTTGCGCAGTTCCGCAATCTCCGGCGACCACCAGTACACCTGACGCCGGGCACGTTCTGGCCGGACTCGGGGCATTGCCACGTCGCATATTTCCGACATGGCCTCCCGGAACCACTCCGCCTCGGCATCTATGTCGACAGGCCTGTCCGGTGCTGACACCCAGGCCTGTACGATAGCGGCTTCAAGGAGGAGCTCCCGGTCCAGCTGTTTTAGTGCCCACCGCGGACCACATGGGTTCTGTCGGACCGGCGCGGTCGAGGTCTGGGCGGAGACGTCGAACCGGATGTACCGGTGGTCTGAGTACGTCTCCACCCCCTCCATGACGCGCCAGTCAATGACGCGCGGAGACAGAGCGGGGCTCGCGAACGATATGTCCACCACGGACTCGCCCTGCATCCGCACGCACGTGGGGACAGAACCCCGGTTTAGGACGACCAGGCCTGACTCCAGGGCCCAGTCCTCCACCATCCGGCCCCGCGTATCTGTGTACCGGGAACCCCAAGCCAAGTTCTTGGCATTGAAGTCCCCGCAAACAACCACAGGGAGGGATTGAAACCCGGCGACGACGATGTTCAGCTCCATAAGGGAGTTGTGGAGATCGGCGAGAGTTCGGTTCGGGGAAAGGTATACACCTACCACTGCCATGTCCCCGAACCGTGCTGCCACGCAACCTTGTCCCCTCTTGACACCCTCTAGGGACGGGGTACCGGCGGCGGCCGACGAAATTAATGTCACCGAGCCGTTCAAATCCTGCACCCAGCCAGCCCTGGGTGGGACGTAGTACGGCTCGGTGACCACGGCGATGTTGATCGACCACTGCGCTATGCTCTGGAGCAACAGATCCTGAGCGGGGGCACAGTGGTTGATATTTGCCTGGAGGAGACGTAATGGAGCAATTATTGGCAGTCCATTACAGTCTCCTCCCGAGCCCCCTGTGAGGGCCCTGCCGCAGCAGTTGCGGCGGTGCCTGTGGTGGCGGCAGCGGCGGCTGCGGCGGTGACGGCGGTGGTGGGGGAGGGCCTCTTGCCCTTACCCCTGGCTTTGGTGGGGGGAACGCAGTTCCTGCTCCCAGCCCGGTGGTCGGCTGGCTTGCCAGCCGCTGCACACACATAGCAGTGAGGTGCAGCGTTACAGGCTACGGCCTTGTGGCCGGGCCGACCGCACTGGAAGCAGTGATCGCTTCTGTCCACCTCCGAGGTGCAGTGGACCCCCGCATGGTGGCCCACTTGGCAACGGAAGCACCTCAGAGGTTTGGGCTCCAGTAGTTTCACCTGCGCTGAAACCCAGCCCACTAGGAGCCTTCGACCTTCCCCAGTTATGGCCTTGGCCGCCGACACGGGGCAGCTCACCGTGACGGTTCGCATGCCCGTGTTGTCGGCACGGATAGTGCCTGCCCGGACCTGGTCGCCAGGACACTTTCCCGTCCTGACGACGGCGGCCACCACCTCGTCCTCCGTCACGGAGTCGTCCAGGCCCATAATGCGCATATCGATGCATTTCGTGGGCCTGGATACTCGGGCCACCTCCGCGTCTAGGGACGCTCGTATTTTTTCAGCCAGAGCGTCCGCGGTGGGGCCGCTGTCCGCACCAGGGACTTCCAGCATGCGGCCTCCGGTTGCGGTGGTCCTCATTCGCAATCCCCCAGCGATGCCCAACTCGGTGAGGTCCACCGCCCGCTTCGCCTTGGTCATCACCTCGTTGTAGGTCGTGCCCTTCTTTTCCGCACCTGGCTGTAGTGTGATCACTACAGCTGCGGATGTCGGGGCACGAAGCCTAGCCGCGAGGGCCCTCTTCTTGCGCTGCTGCCGCCTTTCGCGCTTCTTGGCCGCCCTAGCCGCCTTGCCCGCCCTTTTCTTTTCTCCGACCACTTGCCATTCGGCGTTGGCCGGAGAATCCACAGGCTGGGGTAGCGAAGGAGGCCGGCTCGCAGCCGCCGCAGCAGGAGCTTTTGCCGCCTTGCCTTTTTTAGGGGGGGGGACATGTTTCCTTTGCTGTTGCTTAGCTGCCGGGGCTGGCCTCGCGGGATCCGACACCACCGTGGACCCGCGTTTGTCTTGTCCTGACAGGCCCGGCTTAGGCGCAGCAGCAGAGACCGCGGCGGCGGCGGCGTATGACGCCACCTTCCGTTGGCTGGAGGCCGTAAGCGGTGGGCGCAGCACGATGCCCTCCAGAACGGTGAGCTGCTGCTGCACCCGCTGCTGGAACTGCTGCTGCTGCTGTTGCTGCTGCTGCCGGAAGGCAGCCAGCTCCTGCCGCAACAGGGTCAGCACCTCGCTCTCTGACTGGGGCTGTGGCCGTTTGCGTCCTCCTTTTGGCGCCGTCTCGGGACCAGCTCCTCGGAGACTGGCCAGGTCCGCCTCGAGCCGCCCAATCCTCTTATTGAGAGGCTCCAAGACGGTACCCAGTGCCTCCGTAATTGAGGTCGTGCCTTGGGAGATAGCTTCCTTCTTCCTGGACTTCTCCCTTTTTTTGGAGACGCTTGTTAAGGCGGCGACCACGACCTCAGTGAATTTGGCCATTGCCTCCTCCATGCCATCTGAAACGCTTGCAGAAGGCTCCGAGGGGCTGGCCTGACCGCTGATTGCCCCGGAGTGGCGCCCCTCCCTGGCGATTTCCAGGGATCGCCTGGCTGCATCCTGGGCAGCGAGCCCCCTCCCCCTTCCTGTCTTACGGCCCGCCCCCCGCCCAGCGGTGGAGATTTTACGGGCCGAAGCTTCGTCAGAGGACGACCCCTGACCGACCCCCGAAATGGGGCGTTTCCGGAGGAACTGGTTCCTCCTGGAAGAGGTGTCTGCAGGTTCTGCAACCTCCATTATCTCCGGAGTGAGCGAAGATGCGGTATCGGAGTCCGACACCGTGTCTCCGCTCACCTCTCTAAGGCCGAAGCTCCTGCCGGCCTGTTCGGTACCCGCTGGCGCCGCAGACGTGCTGGGAACGGGTCCCAGGGACTCCGCGCTACCGGCGGGTGAGCCACCCTGGCTCAGTGCGTCCACAGAGGACGGTACAGGGTCCGAAGACCCGAGGCGGTAGTTGCCCCCCCCAGAATACGAGGGGCAGCCCGAGCTCTGCTCGGGGAGGGATTCTCCTGCATGCAGGTACCCTCCTGGGGTAGTTATTTCTTTTCTACTCGCGCTCATGGTTGGTGCTAAACTAGCTTTGCCTTTTTGTCAATGGGGTGGGGTCCCCAATAACACGTTCGCCGTCATGGTCACGTCTGATAAGCAGACGCGTACCCGAGGCGAACCCACTCTCCCAAAACCGCTGTCCAAAAATACCAACAGCTGTTGGTGCCGATGCTTCTGGACAGCGCACCCTCCGTGGCGGTCCGTCTGGACTCCGCCTGTGTGTGTTCCTCTTGGTCTGGTCTCTCACTTGAGGCCTTCCGGCATGAGTAGCTCTACCGGCATAGCCCTCAAGATCACAGAGACACGCAAGCCCCACCACGACGACAACGTGGGAACACAGTTGGTGGGGTGCCCTACCCACTGCCATTCCAAGTCTGGCGATTCTTTGGGCTATGCCGGTAACCTTGGTTCTCCTGTGGATATCTTCATTTCTCATGTGATCACGCAAGGAAACTCCGAGCATAGCCATTTGGGTGATTTTAATTCTTCTGATGAGGCCCATTGTAAGCGACCACGTTTCGGAGCCGTATGTCATTGTCACTGGCAACACGTACTGGTCATAGACTTTCGTCTTGAGACACTGTGGTTTAACACTAGAAAGACGGAAGCAGTCATTTGACTGCAATTTGAATTTAAATTTGGAATAACTCAAAATCTATTTGACTTAATGTACTCAGACTTTGTGACTTTTATTAATATTACTAGTTAAATGAAAATAGGTATGAAAATAACTCTCGTCTCTTTTGTTTATTGTTTAAAATCTTGATATACCGACAAAGACGGCGGCAGTCATTTGACGGTTGATATCGGATAAGTATTTATTTGTAATATGAGAAGGTAGAATACGAAATAATGTGCGCTTTGTCCATTGTTTGGAGTATGCAAGTCAAATGAGTCAGTATAGTTACGACTGCCTATCAATTTTGTCAGAATTATTGTAAGTGATTCGTGAAAAATGTCTCGAAGCCTTCAAAATGAAGAAATACTTTCAATGTTGCAAAATATTTGTGAAGATGAATCGGATTGTGGCTCTGAAAGTGAAGAGCACGGTAGTGAGGATGAAAATGTACCATTTATCAGTTCGTGTTCCTCTACGGATGAAAGTGACCTGGAAGATCAGATACCTCTCGCAACTTTACGAACCGTTGACAGCTTGAGTTCTCGTGGCCGCGGTCGTAGCCGTGCTCGTGGTCGAGGCCGTGGTAGGAGTCATTGTTTGGAAGATTCTGAGCTTCAAGGTCTTATCACTTCTATCGACGGTACCTCATGGACACCTCAAATGGAATCTACTCAAAGTGGTCGCCGGGCACGACACAATATCATAACTGAGCAAGCAGGGCCTACCTCATATGCAAAAAGAAATTTCAAGGGACATTTGTCAGACTCGTGGAGGCTTTTGATTGATGAATCTATATTGAGACATATTCAGAAATGTACTATAGAAGAAGCTAATAGACAACTAGGACACAATAACTGGATACTAACTTTGGAACAACTGGAAAGTTTTATCGCTATATGTTATGCTCGAGGTGCATACGGTGCAAAAAATATTCAAGTAAATGAGTTGTGGAGTAAAACTTGGGGAATAAATTTTTTTTCAAAAGTTATGTCACGTGACAGATTCAAAGAAATAATGAAGTTTTTGCGATTTGATCACAGATCTGAGAGAAGTTCACGACTTCAACAAGACAAATTCGCACTAATATCAGACGTTTGGAAGAAATTCATTGAGAACTGCTTATCGTGCTACAAGCCGGGAGAAAACGTTACAGTAGACGAACAACTGTTTTCTACTAAGGTTAGATGCAGGTTTCTTCAATACATTGCTAACAAGCCTGATAAGTTTGGAATTAAATTTTGGCTTTGTGTTGATGTAGATTCAAAGTTTGTACTCAACGGCTTTCCTTACTTAGGAAAAGATGAAAGCAGGCCACAAAACCAAAGCCTCAGTGAATCCGTTGTTATGCGTCTCGTGGAACCTTTTGCAAATACTGGTCGGAATGTAACCACTGACAACTTCTTTACATCGTTGAGCTTGGCAAATAACTTGCTCGCAAAACGCACTACAATTGTAGGAACTTTGAACAGGGCACGACGAGAGGTTCCACCTTACGTCAAATCACTTCAGATGACTTTGTTTGAAACAAAAATTCTGAAATCTGATAGATGTACTCTTACAATTTATCAAGGAAAACGAAACAAGAACGTTTTATTGCTCAGCACGTTACATGACAATGTTGAAATAGATTCTAATCATCCTAAGAAAAAGCCAGAAACTGTGACTTTTTACAATGCTACCAAGTACGGCGTGGATGTAGCTGACCAGATGGCAAAAAAATATAGTGTCAAAGCGGCATCTCGAAGGTGGCCTGTACAGGTATTTTTCAATATTTTGGACCTAGCAGGGATAAATTCCTTCATTTTGTATAAGAAAATGTCAGGCACCAACATAAAACGAAGGAATTTCATACTAAGTTTAGCAAGTGAACTTAGCGGCAAAGTAGAAATTGAACCGAGACCCTCTGAAACCGAACTGTCGCCCGAAGAACCCACGCCTTCTACTTCTCGATCTTCTCTTCAAAATTCGGAAAAGGCGAGAATGCTATATACAGAAGTGCAAAAATAAAACTAATAAAGTATGCGACTCTTGCAAAAAGCCACTTTGCGGCTCTTGTAACGTAAATAAAATGTTAAAATGTAAAAATTGTATGTAAATTAAATAAATAATTATATATTATACCCTGTTTTATTACTATAGTTACCAATTTTAGCACATAAATAAAAAAATATATTAAATAAATTGGGGCAGTCATTTGACCGGTCGCCGTCTTTGTAGGTAGATAGATTTTCCCGTCTTTCTAGTGATATTGGACGAGAAGATACCGCGCTACACTAATTACCGAAATGACGTGAACTCACCAGTGAAGATGTTGTACCGCTCGCCACCGACCTGCCTCTCGGTAAAGTGCGCGCAGGAGCCGAAGGCCTCGGGCGCCAGGTCGCGCACGGAGCTGAGCACGGCGCCGCCGCACGCGCGCTGCGTGCGCCGCAGGTCCTCCTCGGGCACGCGGCCCGCGCAGAACATGTCGCTGTCGACAACAAGTGGACCGAGTTATTATGGCCCATAACAAATGAGACGTCGAGTAATGTAATGAATAAGAGAAATTAATACTTACGTACCTATTCATTTTTAACCGACTTCTAAAAGAAGGAGGTTCTATGTTCGGCTGAATGTATATTTTTTAGTTTTTTTATTATGTTTTCACCGATATCTCGGTCAATTGTGGACCGATTTTGAAAAATATTATTTTAATTGAATGGTTATGCTTCCAAGTTGGTCCCATAGAAATATTGTTATAATCTGATCATGAACTTTGAAGATATAGACAGAACTCCTCATAGGATCACACCAAAACTGTCGTAACAAGTAAAATTGCTTTGTTTATACGCGTAGTCGATGACTGACTGAAAGAAAAGGGAGAGGGGATACATCGAACTAATCTGATGATGAAGCCAGAAGGTAAATTAATGTAATCTAACCGTGTTTGGGATTATTAGAAATGTTATAAGATGCACTCTGGCTACAAGGTAAGTTTGGCTGAGGGGTACTTTTTAGTGGTGGTACCATAACTAAAAAGTGGAAAATACAACCAAACAACAAAAAAGTGCAAAATAACTTTAATTTCGGAAGTCGATGTTTCTTTATTAGTTTTGTCTCTTCGTTATTAAAATTGATAAAAAACGCATCGGTACTGTCTGAAGGGCTCACTTTTACTGGTCTATACAATATGAACACGGCTATCTAATTTGCTATGATGAGTCAAGAAGCGTGGCTAAACAGTGACAGCGATGACGTCACTATTTTCTTAAGGCGAATTTACTATAGCTGTTATCCGCGACTTCATTCGCATGGAGTTTAAGAACATTACTCTCATTTTTGTTTCAATCGTGAAAAAAATGGAATTAACATGTCGTCGTGTAAAGTCAGGCTCTGCAAAGCTATTTCTCAAAGACATAGATAAGGCCTGGACCCAAACTATGGAGGTACAGCAGATCACAGCTCCAAACAATCACAGGACCACCAACAAACAGCTCCACAACATGGGACTAGCAAGCGACCCGACTTGCAGGATCTGTGGAGAGGCAGAGGAGAATATGCTACACTTGCTGTGCGACTGTGCAGCACTAGGCTCCAAAAGACGAGTATCTGGGCCAACCAAGACCAGAGGACTACAGGCTCAGCCCCATCAAGAGCATACTGGGACTCATGAAGACGGTGCACGGAGGGCTAGGGGTTGAGTAGACAGGAGGGGAAATAGCACAAAAGATCCAGAAGGGTCGAAGTGCTCTGGCCTAGGGCCAGCCCCACAACAAGATAAGAAAAGTCGGGTTCCTCACCGGACCGGCCAGACGACGAGCTATTCATGCATCGCCGTCAACAAGCCCGCGCCTGCAGTGGCCTGTAATCGTCCTACGACAACCGAGAGATGGTCGATCTAGGATGGTCTACAATGAAAGCTCTTGACTCACCGGTCAGCAAAGTACTGTGTAGCCACGTCGCCTATGGGCAGCTTGCTCAGCACCACGTTAGCGCCGCTGGCGTGCAGGGCCGCCAGCTTCTCGTACAGGATCTGCCATTCAGCGTCTACGACTTTCTGGTATTCCTTCACGTTGTCTACGCGTACCTGTGAAGAAGTTGATGCTGTTTAGTGTTTGTATCTTCTATACTAATCTATCTATATATATATATATATATATATAAAAGAAAGTCGTGTTAGTTACACTATTTATAACTCAAGAACGGCTGAACCGATTTGGCTGAAAGTTGGTGGGGAGGTAGCTGAGAACCAGGAGACGGACAAGGGTAGAGTAGGGTAGAGTTGGGTAGAGTAGGATATAGTAGTCAATTGACGGGAGCGAAGCCGCGGGCAAAAGCTAGTATTAGATAATCAAAAATAAAATTACAATAGGAACTTAAAATTAATAGGATGTCCCAATGGGCGGTGTTATCGACTTTTTACAGCCAACTTTTGGATGGAATTGACAGAGGGAAAAAAAGATACGCAGGTAGTTCGTGGTGTACTATTTACATATACACAGTGTCAGCGTATGTAATCTAAATATTCTAAAATTTTTAGTGAAAAAAATGAATGAATTACTTTTAAAATTAAAAATGTCATCGGGATTGATTAGAATAACGATTTTTTCTATCCCGATGACTTTTTTTTTTAATTTTTACTAAAAATATCAGTTCCACCACTGGAGGTCCAGAATCATGTACTGGATCCGTGGTATGCGTTTGTGCGTCGATGTCAGAGACACCCTGTATACAATATCTTATTGTGGGACTGGCCCTGAGCCAGAGCACTTCGACTCTTCTGGATTTTTTGTGCTAAGCCCCTTCTGTCTACTCAACCCCTACCCCTCCGTGCACCTCCTTCATGAGTCCCACTATGGCCTTGATGGGGCTGAGCCAGGAACGTGCGAGTAATACAAGTAAATAAGCCCGGCTTGATGTTTAAATAATACCTCACATCTATATCATAGAATACAACAAAAAAATTAAATTAAATAAAACTCTAATTTTGTAAATTTCGCGCATTTCGTGTTCAACGCGAAATTAAAATTCATTTATAAGATACGATACCTATGACATGCATTATGTAATGTTGCCGCTCTGAGCGCAATCTCTCCGATCTCACTCTAACACTTGACTAAAAAAAAAGAGTTGAATACTAGTGTGTTGCTGCCTCTTTCTGTCGCAGAGGCTTTGTATTTGGCTTGATCTGCCAGTAAAATTTGATACTGTTTTTTTTTTTGAGCTTGCCTTACTATAATAATAATAATAATAATAACTTTATTTCCAAAAAATTGCAATTTACAAAGAATCGTTTTCATTAGTTACAGATCAGATTATGACAGTAAGGTTTTTAAATTGCATAAATCTCTGATTGTACCACTGACACCCAAGCTAAGATTAAACTTGTGTTATGGGTGCCAGGGCTCTCTCTCTCTATTAATCTATTTTTCACCTTACACAAACCAGTACGGAGTTACGTTTGGAAAGTATCTATTGTTGAGCATAATCAAAACAAAGTTAATCGAAAAAAGAAAAACAAAACAGTTAAAATAAACTTAAACTTAAAGATTAATAAAAAATAAAATAAAAATAAGAGTAAAACAGTATAGCCCCTTACTAGTATTTTGGTTGCTAATTGAATGTGACTTGTGTATGTGTAGAGTGTATGTGTTGCGTGTAAGTGTCGTGTGTATGTGTTGTGTGTAAGTTTGTGTTTTGTGTTGTGTATGTGTCGTGCTTGCGTCGTATATTTGTGCATACTGTGTGCAAGTACTCATCGAACATTTTTCTATTTCTATCTTATGAATGAATTTTAATTTCGCATTGAACACGAAATGGCAACTTAGCGTAACCGAGTAGGCGCGCGATGTTTAAAAATTAGAGTTTTATTTAAATTAATTTTTTTGTTGTGTTCTATGATATAGATGCGAGGTATTATTTTCACATCAAGCCGGGCTTATTTACTTGTATTGCTCGCACGTCCCTGGCTCAGCCCCATCAAGGCCATAATGGGACTCATGAAGGGGGTGCACGGAGGAGTAGGGGTTGAGTAGACAGAAGGAGCTTAGCACAAAAGATCCAGAAAAGTCGAAGTGCTCTGGCCCAGAGCCAGCCCCACAATGAGATAAGATACCATGTCCGGTGAGGACCTGCGTCATGCGAAAGGTGAGAAAACCGTGACGTCTTTCCTGCCACTCCTCAAGGAGGGGACGGACTTACTGCCATAATTATAGCATGACCATCGACCAACATCTTAGGTAGCACTAGTTAACCGGCTGGGTCAAATCTTTGATTCTGAAATCGGTACTGCTGGACACGGTTTGTACAGTTAGGAGAATCAGTTAGGAGTGTTTCTTTTGGAGACCTGGCCGAGCGTAGCTTGGACCCTGTTATACCAGTGAGCTACTAGTTTTTTAATTGACTTTTAATAAAGAAGAATCCCTCAGTCGTGAAATTTTTTTTCTTGATATTATTTTTTATGTAATTCAAAGTAAGAATAGTAAATAAACGATTGATTTGCATTCAGTTAACACCCCAAGTTTTAAAAAAAGCTAAATTAATCAAAGTCGATTTTATCGATATTATTGTTGCAAACTGACTTGTGCATTAATATGTTTGCTGACATTGTTGCATCAGCCAATCACAACCGCTGCATTTTCCCCCGTTCCCCGTCCCGCCATGGTGAATCGTGTGCCTAGTCGAAATCCGTCTATTAGCTCTCTAGGGTTTTAATTCTCTTTGAACGCTTGCTTGTAAACGGCCTCATAATACGTGTGATCCTCACTGACATTCAGAAATTGGATCCGTTGTTTAAAATCATTGGCCAGATACATTTAACACGTCGAGCATACTATGCGTTTCAAATAGAAGTAGGATTTTCCATACAAACTTTGGACCCCCGTTTCATCCCCTTAGGGGTGGAGTTTCGTAAAGTTCGTTCTTAGCGGATGTCTACACCCTATAAGGAACCTACCTGCCAAATTTTAAGTTTGTAAGTGTTATAGTTTCTGAGATTTCGTGATTAATCAGTGAGTGGTATTTCGCTTTTATACACTTCTGGACACATCTATTGGCCCACCTTAGAGTTTAGGTTTTGATGGCCCCTACCGAAATATGATTGCTAGATTGAACAAAAACTGTTGATGCAGTTTTAAACCTGATACATTTTACCATCTTTTTCGATCGTATTGTTTTAAATTTGAATTCAGAATACCATACGACATGGAGCTACGCCTAACAAGTCGGATATGCGCCTTGTTAAAGGCAATTGATTTTTGAATAAAAAACATATTTTTATCAAATAAAGGTTTAATTTAATAACGCGTGTTGCCTCCATGGGCATCTACCACAGCTCTGATACGATTAGGCATAGAGTTTATCAACCGCTCTATGAAATTTTGAGGGATCATCTCCCATTCCTCTTCTATGGCAGTTTTCAACTCCTGCATCGTCTGGGCAACTGGCTGACGAGCCCTAACACGTCTTTTTAGCTCGTCCCACATGTGCTCAATGGGGTTCATGTCTGGGCTTCTGGCTGGCCAGTCCATAACTGTGATGTTCACATCCCGAAGATATTCCCTGACGATGCCGGCCGCATGGGCTCTTGTATTATCATGCATAAAAAGGAAATTTGGGCCCACATAGTCCGCGTATGGTATCACGTGAGGTTCTAAGCACTCACGAATGTACCTTTCAGCATTTAATGTTGGCAGCCGTGGTCCTGTAACAACCTCAAGTTGAGTTTTGCCGCTCGCGGATATACCACCCCAGACAGTCCATGAGCCACCGCCATAAGCAACCCTCTCTTCAAAGCAGCATTATGCGAAACGCTCTCCCTTACGTCGGTAGACCTTCTTCCTTCCATCATTGCCATGTAACACAATTTTAGACTCATCAGAAAAGAGTACACGGCTCCAATCTTGCTGTGTCCAATTTAAATGACTGCGTGCGAAATGAAGGCGCGCTGTTCGGTGGGCTCGCGTTAGTTTGGGCCCATTAGCTGGCTTGTGTGGTACCATATCGCGTTCTTTTAACCTTCTCCGAACAGTTCGAGCGCTCACAGATACTCCGTGGAAGTCGCGAAGTTGGTTTTGTATCTCAATGGAGGTAAGGTGACGATTTCTCAAGCTGGTCGTCACGATGAATCGATCCTGCCTTTCAGTTGTGACCCGAGATCGTGGCCTTCCTTAGCGACGAACAAAGCCGCCAGTCTCTAGGTACCTCCGATAAACATTTCGGACCGCAGATCGACTTAAATTAAGTTGAGCACTCACGTTTCTTTGGCTGTGTCCGGCCTGAATAAGTGCCACAGCTTGGGCGGCGACTTCAGGTGAAGTATCCATAGATTATTGATAGAACCTCACCTTAATGTTAAGAATAAGTAATGTTTGTTGCAAAACCAAAGATATCAATCACTTTTTCAAGAATTAAATCCAAGTAAACCAATAAAACCAAGTTTTCTTAGTATTCGATTGTTTGATATCAACAAACAGGCTTCAAATTGTCTTTTGTTTCTTTAAATTCTGTGTTCGACATTCAAAAAAAGACTATTGAATGAAATTGTGAATGTGCCAGGTTCAAAACTGCATAAAAACTTTTTGCTCGACCTAATATAAAATTTTAGCTAGGACCAAACGAAACTGAAAATACAAGGTGGGCCAATAGATGTGTCCAGAAGTGTATATATGGATTTATTTACGTATCATGAACGAAAAATGTCAAAATCAGAATCGAGTACTGCAATTCCGTTCATCTCTGCATCACTGTGCGAAGTGTCTGAGTAGTGGCGAATGGAAGATGAAGACGAATTGTTGCCAATTATGAAAATTAAGAGCAGTGGTGGCTGAGTGGTAACGGCCCCGACTTACGAGTTGTAGGTCGCGGGTTCCCAGCCAGGCGCATTACTTTGTGTAATTTATTTCATCACCACTGCTCTCAAAACGGTGAAGGAAAACATCGTGAGGAAACCGGCATGTCCTAGAACCAAAAATTCGAAGACATGTGACATCCACCAACCCGCACTGGGCCCGCGTGGGCTGGATTACGGCCCATTCCCTCTCCTAGAGAGGAGGCCTGAGTCCCAACAGTGGGAACATTATAAGGCCGACTATGCTATGCTATGAAAATTTAAAAAAAAAATTTTTTTTTTTAAATCCAATTATGACATTTTTTCTTTACTTAGATTTAACAGAGACTCGGTTAAAGTAAAAAAAAATACGCAAATAAGTTATTTTTGCCAACCGAACTTTTCAAGTGATATTTGAAAAAAAATTCCTCATCTACCGGCCTCATCTAGTTTAAAAATGACGAAAAAAAAATTGACGTGTAAAAGTGTTTTTTTAAACCTATTTACAAAATAAATATCATTTATCATTTATCACTTTTTTTTTTTTGAGGTCATTATAATAATTATAATATTCCACAACTATCACACAACGCCGTCTAGTCCAAAGCTAAGCAGAGCTTGTGCTATGAGTACTAGACAACTGATAAACATACATAAATATTTCTAAATACATACATATTATAGATAAATTACACCCAGACACAGAACAAATGATCGTGCTTATAACAAAAACATTTGTCCTGGGTGGGAATCGAACCCACAACCTCCGGCAAAGCAGTCAGGGCCACTAACCACTAGACCAACAGGCCGGTCATTGACGTTCCTGTTCTTATTTGACTCACATAGTAGGAGATGGAGAGGGAGGCCAAAGAAAAGATGGATGGATTGTGTGAGAAGTGATATGAAAGAAAAGGAAGTTAGTGATAGCGTGACGAATGACAGGGCAGAATGGAAGAAAAAAAAACGTGTTGCGCCGACCCCAAATAAAACGGGACAAGGGCAGGAAGATGATGATGATGATGATAGTAAATACATAGCCTGTCAAAATCATAACCCTCCGTAGTCGGGTAAAAATGACACCTTCTTTCCACAGCTATACCACTCACCTCAGCATTATCTCTCTCAGCTTTCAATTCCAGCTCGATGTTGAGAAGAGCGATTTTACAGTTCTCATAGCCCTTCGGCTGCATCTCGAAACCGGCGTACGAGAACGTCTTCTTGAACGCGACGCCGGCGACCAGGAACGAGTCTTCTAGGGCTCCGCCGGAGACTTTCTTGATACCTGGATGATGGAGAGCATAAGTCGCTGAGCTCCTTAGTAGTCCAAGTTTGAGCTACACGAATACTGACAAATACTTGCATAGACTGGACAGGTCCACTCAAATCTGTGTGGTTCTTTTATCAAAAGACCATCTGAGACACCAATCTGCATGGTTCTCATATGATTTGACCATTACATGTTTACTGTATGAACTTTAAAAGAGACTTTGACCTCTGAGTTTGTTTCGGTGTTTTTTCTCAGGGTAGTCGGCTAGGAAACACCGGCCTCATCTAGTTTAAACTGACGAAAAAAAAATTGACGTGTTTTTTTTTTTAAACCTATTTGCAAAATAAATATCATTTATCATTTAAGCATAATCAACCATAGAATGTTCCCAATGCTGGGACTCGGGCCTTCTCTTTAGGAGGGAGAATGGGCCGTAATCTAGCCCGCAGGTACCAGTGCGGATGCAGGGGATGTCACATGTCACATTTTTTTTTATTGGTATTTTATTATTTTGTACACATCTGACGCTAAACACCTGTTTATTATATATCATTTATCACACAATAATATTTATATATA
The DNA here is from genome assembly GCA_905147345.3 of Mythimna impura. Taxonomy (NCBI): domain Eukaryota; kingdom Metazoa; phylum Arthropoda; class Insecta; order Lepidoptera; family Noctuidae; genus Mythimna; species Mythimna impura. The sequence goes on along the minus strand of LR990365.1, from coordinate 2,460,647 downwards.
GTTAATAATCGGTGGAAAGGCAAAGAGGCTAATTGGTGATCCAGATCTGGTTAATTCCAATCTACAAAGTCTTGAGCACAGGCGTAGGGTAGCCAGCCTTTCGGTGTTTTACAGGATGCATTTTGGAGAGTGTGCGCAGGAATTGCATGACTTGACTCCACCATCTCATTTCTACCATCGGACAAGCCGACGAACGGCGAGTATCCACCCTTACGTTGTTGAAACCTCTACGGTCCGGACCAAGCGTTTTGCCTCGTCGTTTATACCGCGTACATCGAGGGACTGGAATAATTTGCCTGCTGCGATTTTCCCGTCCGATTATAATTTGGGTCTCTTCAAGGCTAGAGTGAATAGGCTCTCAATAAATTAGTGCGCCACACCATCAACGATTGCATTACCACTTACCATCAGGTGGAATCGCAGTCAAGCACTGGTTTATATCAATTAAAAAAAAAAAAAAACCATGTGTGCCAAATAAAATATTTTTCTTCTTCTTTCTTTCTTTCTACCTACGTCTTAGAATTTTTAGTTCTAGGACCGCCGAAAAAAAAAGTCGTGACGTAACTACCAATTTACAGTTTTCGGTTTTTTTTTTCTATGCTTGTGCTATGAGACCTTGCTTCATGCCAAATTTCAGAATTCTAGGTCAACGGGAAGTACCCTATGAATTTTAATTCCCTTGAGAGTGTCGAAATACACGTTTTTTGCGACATAAACAGCCGTATCTTTTTTTTTTCGTAAACTCAGATGTTTGATTTTTTTACAGCTTCTAGGGACCGCAGACCTGCATATATGGTTTTAATTTTAACTCCATACCTCCACCCGTTCCCGAAATAAAAGGTCTCGACAGACAGACGGACAACACAATGATCCTATAAGGGATCCGTATTTTCCTTTTGAGGTACGGAAAAAAAAAAACAGAAGGGAGGACGGCTCTGGGTGGAGCGTGGGGTGTGAAACCCACTCCTATTCATTCGTTGCCTTTTTGTACAAGGGCCGAGTCTTGTTTTCAGACCCATGGCCCCAGTAGGCTTCGACCCTGCTGGGCCCCTACAGTTGCTGACATATCCTTGAGGCGCGCGTGGAACAGTACGCGCCTTTGATGACTTGGGCTCGGTCCGGACGGTTACCGGAAGGTCGGACGGCGAGCTACCCATTGCTTGCCGTCCGCAAGCCCGCGCCTACGGTGGCCGGAATTCGGGATCGGAATCCCGGCGGCGATTGGGGCGTCAGGACCGTTGCCTCACGCCATCGGCCGCCTCTTTTACTAGCATTACTGCTTCGCACTTGGAGGCGACGGCCTGCCACTCCTCCTCGCTCCGGCATGTACGCCCCCACGAGGACACGGCGTTGCTCTGAGGCATCGGCCCTAGCGAACCCCGTCCCATTTGCTGACATCTCTTTGAGATGCGCGTGGAACGCTACGCACCGTCGACCCGGCCATATCCCTATCGGACGACGAGCTACACATTGTTCGCCGTCCGCAAACTCGTTAACTACGGTAGTCGACAAAACTACACCAGAGATATTTCTCTGACAACGAGCTATTCATCGCTCGCAGTCCGCAAACTCTTACGGTGGTCGACAACAATTTTACATCACAATATCTAATAAATAGAACCACTTGTGTAGAATAAATCTCATCAAAAACCTTAAGAAACTTACCAATCATATCCAAAGGCAGGAGAGGAGCGTCCAGAGACAGTACAGCATCGACCACCATCTTGGAGAAGTATCCCTTCTGCTGGTGGATGAGCTTCGAAGACATGGCTGTTGACGCGCATTTGGTTAGCAGCTCCCTGGAGAACATGTGTTGTTATCAGCTTTTGACTAGGTAGAGGTGGAAGAGAGGTGTTGTGGGTTTAGGTAAAGTTGATAATGGATTGGGGTAAAGGCGATAACAATCATGTAGCTTCTGACGTTTTAAGTGCCCATGTAGGCCTATGTGAAATAAAAAAAAATGAATTTTAATCCAAAACATGTTTATAAAATAGTCTATATCTGGGTAAAGTTGATAATAGTCTAGGTAAAGTAAGTATGATCTGGGTAATGAGTTGGGTAATGTTGGTAATGGTCTAGTTAAAGATGGTAACTGTCTAGGTAAAGATAGAAAGAGGTTTTTTTTTTTTTAAAATTGATATAAACCAGTGCTTGACTGCGATCCCACCTGATGGTAAGCAGTGATGCAATCATTGATGGTAAGGCGCACTAGTTTATTAAGAGCCTATTCACTCTAGCCTTGAAGGCACCTAAATTATAGTTGGACGGGAAGACCGCAGCAGGCAAATTGTTACAGTCCTTTGATGTACGCGGTATAAACGACGAAGCGAAACGCTTAGTCCGGACCGTTGAAGTTTCAACAACGTAAGGGTGGATACTCGCCGTACGTCGGGTTGTCCGATGGTAGAAATGAGATGGCGGAATCAAGTCATGCAATTCCCGCGCACACTCTCCAAAATGCAACCTGTAGAATACCGATAGGCTGGCTACCCTGTGCCTGTGCTCGAGGTTAGGTTAATGTTGGTAACGATCTTGGTAATGTTGGAAATGGTCTGGGTAAAGATGATAATAGTCTGAGTAAAGATGATAAAAGGTTGACGTTGGAAATGTTGTTGGTAAAGACAATAACAGTCTGGGCAAAGATGATAAAAGGGTGTTGCCGTGTTGGTAATGATCTAGGTAATATTATAAATGGTCTGAGTAAAGATGATAATAGTCTGGGTAAAGGTAGCACGAGTATGGAAAAGCTATTAAGGTGGGTCTCTCCCACTCCATACAGGGCGGAACAGTCTCGAGTAGACCACGCCTCCGATTTCTTTGTTCTGACGTCATCTCAACGCTCACTCACGTGGTCAGAACAAAGGAATCGGAGGCGTGGCCTACTCGAGGAGTTCGACGCAAACGAAACGATCGTAACTTGGTTAGGGGGGTAGATATTTGATGATTTCCCACCTTAAACAAGATAACAAGTCAGGTTGGGGTCAGCAGTTATTGTAAACCTCATTTCTACTATCACGATCCACACAGCTCTTCAGAAATTGGATCCGTTTGTTTTAATCATTGGTTTACAATAACAGAAACAAAAGTTTATTGAGTATTTCGGTGTCATCTGTAGTGTGTTCCTGCTAAGACAATAGTGACGTCATCGTTGTTACTCAGCTTTGCCTCTCCCCTTGATCAATTGTATATTTGTATGTGTTTATTTTAGTACAATACTAGCTTTTGCCCACGGCTTCGCTCCGTTTCAACTGACTAACTACCTACCGTAACCTACTAGGACAGGTAGGGTAGGGTAGTTTAGGGTTGGTGGTAGGTAGGGTAGGGTTGATTGGTAGGTAGGGTAGGGTAGGGTAGGGTAGGGTAGGGTAGGTTAGGGTAAGCAAGCCCTCAGCAAGACCCGAGGCGACGGCGCGTAGTGTTCCACGCGCGTCTTTATTGAACGTCGCGGGGGGAAGACACCTCACACTCCCCCCGGCCTGATGTGGCCTGTGTAGGCGGGCCGGCACTAGCCGGGGATCATGGATGGCGTATCAGCTCCCACGATCCCCGGTCCAAGTGTGGGAGGGAACACCGAGGTGGTTTTTAGTCAATAAGAGTCTGACAAACCCATCCATGAGGATTTTCCAACACGGCAACAAAAAAAAAAGGGTTGGTGGGTTGGTAGGGTAGGGTAGCGTAGGGTAGGGTTGGTGGGTAGGTAGGGTATGGTTGGTGGGTAGGGTAGGGTAGGTTTGGTGGGTAGGTAGGGTAGGGTAGGGTAGGGCTGGTGGGTAGGTAGGGTAGGGTAGCGTAGGAGAGGTAGTCAGTAGACAGGAGCGTGATGGACCGATGACGTGGTGACGCGAGAATCCAATGGATGCGAGATGCACAGGATCGTTCATTGTGACGACATTTGGGGGAGGCCTATGTCCAACAGTTGACTTCTTTCAGCTGAATGATGATGATGATCATTTAACATACCTCTGATCCTCGGGTGATTTGTTATCAATCTTAACAGCCAGTTCTTTGACTCTATCAACCGCTAACTTCGCAGCCACGCGGATAGCTTTAATTATGATGCGGGGATGTACTCCTGATGAAGAACAATATTTTTTATGTAACTTGTTATTATAAGCAATGGAGGGATATTGGGGAGTAGAAAATGCCTCATAGATCACGTGTGATCCTCATTAAATCTCAGAAATTGGATCCGTTTGTTATAATCATTGGCAATCAAGTTCTTTTTGGGTTCCCAAGGGTAAAAACGGGACCAGAGATTATGTTATATGCAATATATTTACGTACCTTCTTCAACAAAAGGTTTCAGCCTCTTTAGGAGTTCTCCAGCCAAGATGACAACTGAAGTTGTACCGTCACCAACCTGGAAATAGAGAATAAAGTAAAAAAAAGATAACTTGCACTTTCCAAAGCGTACATCTTTATGGAGAAGAACGTGCAAGAAACTCCTCAGACACTTTTAATATATGTGTACTAAAGTTCTATTTCGTACCGTTATTGCAAAAACCAACTACCTGCAATTTTTACACAAATAAAGTTAAATCCATCCATTCGTCTCATCAAGATGAATCTACAGGTTAGCGGTTATTAGCTACGACACTTATTTACAAAGATAGCTTCGGCTAAAACTAAATAACCTACAAATTTGATTGAATATAATAGTAATAACAGATTAGCACAAAAGATCCAGAAGGGTCGAAGTGCTCTGGTTTAGGGCCTGCCCCACTATAAGATAAGATAGTAATAAATTATAAAATAATACAAAAACGTTGGTGCATTTAGTTGGTTTTTGCAAAAAGGGTATAGATACCGGTACGGATTTTGAGCACTGACTTCTACAGTTCTACTTGCGCAGAAGCACGCAGAAGTGAGATATCGGGTCTCTTTAGTGGTATGAAGAGTGATGCGGGGGCGGGGAGTGAAATCCTTGTATATTGGCTCGCCGATATTGTACGATGCGCAAAGCGATCCCCGCTCTTTCGCCGAGCGCTCAAGATACGTGCCGCTATCTGTACGATTTGCACTTTCTTTTGTACATACTAACATGTAAATTTTAATAATATTAGCCTCATGACGTCTACTATCATGATCCACATAGCTGTTCAGTAATTGGATCCGTTTGTTTTAATCATTGGCTAATATTTCATTGTAATGATTATATTCGAAAAGTTTTCTTGGAATGCACCTAAAATCTATAATTACTAAAGTTCCTAATAACATTAAAGAATTAAACAATATAATTGATTTTAAAAAAGCGTTATTAGGAGAAATCCGCTAAGAACGGATTTTACGAAAAAACGGGGGTTGGAAGTTTGTATGGAGAATCCTACTTTTACGCGAGTGAAACCGCTGACAAAAGCTAGTTTTTTTTTATATACATGTTTAAAAAATTAAGCACAATCTTACCTCAGCATCCTGAGACTTGGCGATATCCACCAGCGTCTTGGCAGCCGGATGCACAATATCCAACAGCTTCATGATGGTGGCTCCATCGTTGGAGATCACAGCTTTACCATTGTGATCTACGATGAGTTTGTCCATGCCACGAGGGCCCAGAGTTGTGCGGACCTTGAAAAAGATGGTTGGTCATTATTTGGTTAAGTGGGTAAGATTTTAAGTCTATATAGGTAGTTTGGATTCTTACAATAAAAGATGGAGGAAAAGGTTTGGAAAAAAAAAAAGTTAAACCCTTCACTAGTAATTACTCATCTCATTCTGGTGTTCCTTTTTTTAGTAATAATCAGGGATGTTATGAAGCATAACCAAACCGATATAAAACTTTTGGATAATGGCAGAGTCTTAGTGTCTAAACACACTATGCCGAAGGTACGCGACCGAAGTTCGGTATGATTACGCCTGCAATGATATTTGAATTACTGACGACACATTATGCCGAAATTTGCGTAATAGTATACAGCCGAACTTCGGTCCGGCGCAAGTTCAACGGCAACGTATTCTGTAGAGCACAAATTTAACGCGACCGAAGTTCGGTTCAATTGCAGATGAAGATATGACAAGTTTTTGTTTATTTTTCTCAGACATAAAAATGACAACTACATTCGCGAGCAACCTAATCACGGTAATATTATCTATACAGTATTCCAACTTCATACAAACGGTCGAAACGCGAGCTATAGCTACGCGCCTCGATCTCGGGGTGCGCCAAGTAAAAGATATTCCTTTTTCTCCACCTTGTCCATCTTTCCCAAAACAATTTTTAATTAAGCTTTAGAATGCGGATTTTTGTACTTTAAAATTTAATAATAAAGCATTTCGTAGGTACGTCTCAGTCGAGGCGCAAATATTTTTCGGTCGCAAATATTGAACACTTCCTATTCAATTCACAAAGTATTTTATTTGTTTATATAAAAAAGTATATTTACAATCACAAAACTAAATGGAAACACAAAGTAGGCAAATGTAATTAAAATGCTGGAGGCGGGCAGCCATAGTGCGGGCAGCCCTATCGCATGTTTACGTACCGCGCGGCTGTAGGCATTTATTTCAAAGATACGGCCGAGTTACAATACTGTATAGATAATATTATCGTGACCTAATCAACTCAACACACAAGTGAGCACATTTTCTTATATGCATTAATTAAATTAATTATTAGCTCTGCGAGCAGGAGGTGAAAAAAAGTTACTTCGAGAATGCAGGCAGTGTGGGGCATACCCTTATCTTAATGTACCGTAGTGTAGATTTTTATTATTATTTTCATTCTTTTAAATTTAACCAGGGTGTGAGACCAATTTTTATAATAATGAAATCAATTTAAGCTGATATTTCAGGCTTTCCAAAGGAATAATTATTGTTTTTTAAAAACTATTCAGTATTCTTTTAAGAAGCCATCTGCAAGTGTACACAGTGTAAACTACATTTTTTTTATTTTATTATGCATCCGAAATTTCATATCCCCAGGGCTGCATTCAGAAATAACCAGAGTAGGGTAGGGTCGTTACTCTAACCGTTCAAAAATGCTTCGAGTTGCAACCCGGGGTAGTTCTTTTAACTCGAGTAGCTACCTTAGAGTTAACCCAACTAACTCAACTCCGAGCAGGGTAGGTTGGTGTAAGCGGCAGGAATGACAGTTGCTTGGGATTGACAGTTGAACTCTACATTCACATTCAAAAATGCGAGCTTAGAGTGTCTACCTTGATGACGTCATTAGAGTTAACTCTAACCTCATTTTTGAATGCAGGTTAGTAACAAAAGGGCATGTGAATCACACACAACAAAGATCCACTTGTCTTCATGATAGCTTTGATTGTAAGCCTCATTTCTACTATCACGTTCCACACAGCTTTTCAGAAATTGGATCCGTTTGTTATAATCATTGGCTTACAATCATTTTTTTACTACATTATCATCATTAATACATCAATACTTACCAATTTACAATACAATGTTTTGATTTTTATGTTTCTGAGTATTTTTTTCATACTGGTTTACATGATCAACCAACTAACTTTGGTTAAAATAAACTATTTAGTCACAATAATAAAGTAATTTAAAAAAAAAATTAAAACTTACAGCATCAACAACCAATTGGCAGGCATTGATGTTGGAGATCAGCTGCGGCTTGCCTTGTGACTGGTCGGTCCCCTCCTTCAGTACTAGGATTTGTGGTTGCTGTAATATTATAATAAAGTAATCTCTTTTAGTTATATTTTTAATCAGCTGCTGCCTGTGACTTTGTCCACATCAGATTAGTAAAACAGCACAATGCCATTTCGCCTTCCTTAAACTCATCTGTTTAGGTAATTAACTAAATATAAACATCTTGACATCTTTTATTTAAAAGTTGTCTAAAAATTTTATCTAAAAATGTTAACAATTAGTTATTTACCAATGTTTGGTAATTAACAAAATTTAAATAATCTTTGTATGTCTTTTATACAATTTTTTTTTTTAATAAAACAACATTGACAGATTGTTTACGTTTAGTTAACTACCTACACAAATGGAGTATAGTGCTTGAGTTGCCACTCGACCAGTGAGCAAATATTACAGGAGACTTTTTTTTTTAAACCTTTCACAGAATAGAAACCGTGTAGTTCATTGCATCAAATAAATTTTTTTATTCAGTAATTTTTCAGAATAAACCAAAAAGTGATAATGCCATGTCTGAATTTTGTTTGCAGGAAAAGTACAATATCCATCAGTGCTCTCAAAACAGTGACATTGATTTTCGGTGACATTCGTTTTATGACTTAAATGTTGATAAACAATGGTAAGTCTATTTAACGTTCTGTGAGTGTGTCCATAATATCAAAGTGAGCTCTAACACAACACCATTACTGCGTTAATTACCATTTTAAATATCACAGCTTATGCTGAGTTAAGAGCCATATTGGCTTCACAGTGTCACACAGATTATAATGTTAGGTTTTCTTTTTTATTTTATTTTTTTAGGTGGGAAGTCATCCAATGACTTCTCCAGCCTTGGGCGGAACGGATGGTATTGTCAAACTTTTACTGACTAAAACCCACTCCTGTTCCTTCTTTTTTATAGTGCTTTTTATTATGTTTTATGATTGTGTTACAAAAAAATTTCTTTTCAGTGTATTTTCAGTTACAGGTTCTGTGTTGGTTAGTGTTCTATGGACATTCCAATGGGTTATACTTGTAACATCTGGAGTACATAGTGGCTACACCGAACAACAGAACTTTGTTATTTTTATAACCGCATAATTTTAAATTAAATTTGATGAGCTGATATGGCAACTGCATATTAAATTAGTAATTTTTTTTTAATATTTTATGAACTGTATTGGATCAAATAACTGAGCTTTTTAAACTAAAGTACTTACTGAAAAAGTTTTAGGTTTTAATCCAAAATAAAATACTTATAGGAATTTTAACTTATAATAAATGTATTACGAGTTAATATGGCCATTGAAGTGGAGAAAAAGTTTTAATGTGAATATTTAAAGGTTTTATCATGGGTCACATGAACAGTTGCGATTCTGAAGTCATTCTTTCATAGACAATGACAATTGAACATCGAGGAAACGCCGGAATTATTATCATTTTTATGAATCAAATAACAATATTTTACATTACTCATTACGATAATAATCATAAAGATACTATTTCATACCCATATCGGTTGATTTTTTAGCGGAAATTAGTCAGAATTTACAAAAAATAAATATTTCTCGAAATTTAACCCTCTAGATTTTATATCACTTTTTCACAAAAAATATACACAAATCGCACAAAATAATGATGCAGCTGTATCGTTTACACAATGCTCTTCAAGCAAATTATACTTAAAAAACGAAATTATCAAGGATTATGCTAGAAATTACAAATTATATTACCATTTTGATTTTTCCACAAACAAAACTGAATGAAACAGGATGATATTGACAAGTTTGACAATTCTTTGACAGCTGACTTTAGGTTTAATATTGCCATTCTTTGCATCAATACCTCAAAACGGGTAAAAACGTCTTTTTGGTTTCTTTAATTCAATTATAAAGCACCAAAAACTAACTACATTAAAGAAATAATGAGTTCCTTCGCTTTGTATATTTTACGTCAATTCATCTGTAATAAGTTAAAAACTATTATTTGTTGAAATCAATAAACAAATAAACAAGACGAGATGGGTATTAAAAGTTTAGGTGTAGTAACTAAACGTGGATCTGATTGGCTGCTGGAGAGAAAAGGAACGGCTTCTTTTAGAGGAGCAACTTACACGGTAGTATCGATTAAAATATGTATTCAGTGAAATTGATAATTATTTATATTATTAATTTACTGTGTTAATTGGCTAATGATTATTTTAAACGTTATGTGCTATGTGTGACGTTCTAATGCCATTCTTCCACCCAGTAGTTATAAAACGACAAAAATAATTAAACAAGAAAAGTATTCTATATAAAACACTAGCTTTTAGCCGCGGCTTCACCCGCGTATATAAATTATAGCCTATGTCACTCAGGAATAAAGCAGCTTTCTATCGGTGAAAAAAAATTAGCAATCGGATCAGTACCTACTTTCAGAAATTCCTACAAACAAAAAAAAACAAAAAAATCTAATGATCAGTAATTTAATTTCCCTTTTAACATATTCCCACCGAGAGTTGAATACAGAGCTGAATTGGATGAAAGTTCAGAACAATAATAAAAAAATACTGAGTTCTGAATTATTGCTGTTAGATGTTGCTGAGGTTCTCTTTCATTTAAGTATAGACAAGATCAGTTTTTTAATATCCTTAGCTACTTTTCGTAGGATCTCCTACTAACCACCAAACAAAAGGCAAGTCATCTACTCGATAAAACTTTTTAGGAAAGTTTACCTATCTATGGAAGGATTTTAATAAAAGTGTAGCAAATTATTTTATTAATTAAAATGCAACAAAAAATATCAGCTAAATCGATCGATCTTGTTAAATCTAGTATCAAGCGTTACTCGGTCATACATGTAAGTAATGATAAATATTTATATAAATATGTATATTGGAGGCCTATGAAACGATGATGATGATGATGATGATTGAAGAAAAAGCCACTTTCCGACAAGATTGCGAATTTTAAAGTAACACTTTAAGACCACTTTTCGTTTATCTTCTTTCTCTCTCTAAGTCATGGTATTTTTGACTCTGATTTTTCAGAGCCAGTCAATCATTTCAAATTAGGTATTTGTTGCAATGTGATTTTTCCAAGTGCTATATCAGAAAAGTGAAATGTAATGGAAAATTAGAGATATGACCTTGGTTTCGTGCTCATAGTACAAAATAATAAAAACATTGTAGACTCAGATAATTTCAAAAGATAAGTAGTATTTTCTAGCTATTCGAGTATTTCGGAATCGACCTATAAATCGATCGACGCACCTCTCTATTTGGAAACGTCACAAACGTCAAATAATTCACGTCTTTCACAGACAGCGGCGCATGTGACGTACTGAATTCAGATTTACAGAAAAAAATATTGAAAAATCTGCAAAAATACCTTAATTTATTGTGAAGAATACGAAAAATGAGCCGGCAAGTGGATATAAAGGCGTTAGTGTCTCATATAGTGCGTGGAGACGGATCAGATAGATGCCGAATATGTATGGGCGATACGACAGAGGGGCAAGTTCATTTAGAAGACACGGTTATGATGGACGGAGACAAGCCTGTAACGCTTGCTGAACTGCTAGAAGTCATCACAGGAGTTGAGGTACGATATTTTTGGCAATTCTACAAGCTCAGTATCAAACGATTTGTTTATTTTCTGTGCAAAACGGAACGGCGTCTTCCCGCCGCGGTTGTTGCAAGATGGCGGCGAATGAGAATTTGTTGAAATTAAAAATTATAACTTTTCCGTTCATGTCGTTTGATGTTGATGCTTTATTATTATTATTAAATCCTTAATTTGTACCTATAAATGATCTCGAACTATTCTGAATATTTAAAAATCTGTTTTGAATTTATTCTTCACATTTTGTATGCGTTTACGGGGTCAGCTATGATGACGTCATATTAGTACAATAGGTTACAACGTTAGATTATAACGAGATTAATTATGTCTTTATGACTAACAGTGAAATAATTACTTTAAACTACAATATTAAACTGGAAACGTAATTTGTAATAAAAAAAAGAAAATTATGACTTTAACTGACTTTGTAAATGAAGAAACGAATTTTAAATTCATGGCCTTATCTTTAAATTAGTAAACAAAATAAATACCTACTAATTACGACCTATGGTACCAAATATTTGAATGACTAACTGCTAGTAGCAGTTAACTGGACCTACCTCAGCAATTATTTTGTTGATGAAACATCTTCATTCAGGGAAATCCTCATTTTTTTCATTATTGTTAGGATCGCACTTGACCACTATCTCACCTGATGGTAAGCAATGATGTGGCCGAGAGTGGAACACATTTAATGATACATATATAGTATGTATAGTTGCTTTGCAAACTGACTATCTAAGTTAGTCATAGTCAGTCTTAGCTCACATGGGTTAGTGAGTTTTTCATACCTGACGCACCTTTCTTATAATGAAAGTGATTTTTTTTATATGATCCTGCAAACAGTGATTGGACTATGATCAAAACCTCACATGAGATAATTTCTATATTGAATTAGGTATGTGTAACTGTGAAAAGAGCAAATTTTAATGTGCTATATGACTAAGGAGAGTTAAAGCAGTGGCTTTAACCCACCAAAATTTCTAACTACTGCAACATATCTGATTATAGTCAACTAGACTGATTGCAGATTATATACATATATAAAAAAAAAATTATGTCCATTATTGTCCATTTTCAAAATATGCTCCCTGCCCGTGAAAGTGACCCAAACTAAAAAATTGCAATTAAATGGAAAATTCCGATATATTTATTTGCCACCAATATAAGCGCAAATAGATGACGGTGCATAGGTGAGGGTTCCCACTACTTTCTACCTCACAGTATGAAAATTTGTAAAAAAAAAAGTAATATATTCAAAATTACCCGCTTTTGCCCGCGTCTTCGCTCCCGTCAACTCTATTCTACTCTATCCTACTACCAATTTTTTTAATTTTTTCTTTTCATAAAAACCTTCTCCTGACAATAACAAACACAACAAAAAATCGGTCCAGCCGTTCACGCATGATGGTGTGGATTCATTTTTATATATATAGATAAGACAAGTTAATTTTAATGTATTGCTCCCAAGTCCACTTGCACCACATGCTTACATAGTAGTCTTTTTATGGTCAGTTTATACCAAGATCAGTTGGTACTGGTTTATTCCGGTTATGCCACTTATTTACACTTATACCAAAGCTGTTTTCACATAACAATAATCATATAATATTCCACAACTATCACACAACGCCGTCTAGTCCCAAGCTAAGCAGAACTTATGTTATGAGTATTAAACAACTGATAAACATACTTATATATTTCTAAATACATACATATTATAGATAAATTACACCTAGACACAGAACAAATGATTGAACCCACAACCTACGGCATAGCAGTCAGGGCCACTAACCACTAGACCAATAGGCTAGTCAGACATAATGACACGATATCATGGGACTGGTAACAATGTAAGTTACTGGTACAACTAGGTATTTCAGACTGCATGGTATACAAGTTGTGGTTAATTATTATGGTAAATTTCTCATATCCATAAATTATTGTTAGTAACACTTACAAAACAAAGATAGTAACATTACTTACTTAATATAAATAAACTAATTTAAATACCTATACATATAAATGTGCCTGCTCCCGCTTCACCAAACCTGCAGTTGTGTATAGGAGTCCAGTCCCCAGGAAGGGGCAATCTGGCTTATTAGCTATCGTTCTTAAATGTAAACTCGATATTGTCAGATAAATGAAACTACGAGCCCTACGATATTATGTATTTATCGTAATGATTTAACAAGAAAATGGCTTAGGGAGTGTTATGTTCTTAAAATATTGAAGATCATCTTGTTTATGCAAACTCAACTAACATAGCTTGCAGCTCAAGTCTACAACTAGCTTAAGTTTCATTTTAAAAGAATTACATTTTAAAAAAATAACAGTTACAGTGCCAAGAAACATCATAATTTGTCTACCCACAACCTGCCTCCCAAGTCGTTGGTATATGTATCTATTGCTGAATTGTCTTCATGCCCAAGACCCAATCAACGAAACCCTTTTGCTCTATATAGATAAGACCACCCCATTCAATCAATAAATCAATCATTTTATTTGCATAATAATTAATAAATAATAAATAAAATAGCCATTTATTTCCAAACTTTGGGGTGATACATTTTTCTTTGTGTGGCTGTAATATGTCCCTCAGTTCGGTGTGCCTTTTGGCATAGGCCTCCTCTAACTGCTTCCATTGGACTCTGATCCTTGCTACCCTTGTCCAATTTGGACCCAGGTCAGGCGGATGTCGTCTCCCATCTTCTCGTTGGGCGACCCTGTTTTCTGACGCCATCTCTTGGGTACCATAGGGTCACTTGCTTGCTCCATTTATTGGCCGTGCAGCGGATCATGTGACCTATCCAGCCCCATTTCAGATAGTAAATTCTGGTCAGGATGTCTGAAACTTTAGTTCTTTTCCTTATTTCTGCATTACTAATTCTATCCCTGAATTTGCATAATATGGGTTTACAAAGATGATTTCACAGGTACAGTTTCACCATAATATTTCACCATGTACACTTAGTGTTTGCAAAAGTTTATCCTGTCCACATTATGACGTGTACAATAAGGAATATGATATATAAATAAATAAACGAGAAGAAGTCTTAGTAGGGTTACCATAATTAGATTTTTTAATTACTGTGTGATTATAAATAAAATAAAATAAAAAAGCTATTTATTCTACTACATAATTACATAATTAATTTTAAAATCTACATCATTATTCCATTTAATTCATATTAAGTATTATTAATTCATTTTTTCATTCATTTATACCATAAAGTTTAACAAATTTTACACAAAATATATTACAAATTATAATAATACTGTGTGATTGGAAACCATCAAATAATGTTATTAAAGGGGTGACCAGATGGTTGCAAACCAACATCCCAACCAAAGTGAACTTGCTGGTTTCAATCCGTGTAGACAGCAGTTGTAAACCATGACCTTCAACGCCCTTGGCTGGGAGGCGCGTTTTCTCAACCACCGAACGTGTTGGCGCGTGGTTTACATCCATTTAGCCGCATCACAAACCAAACACATAAACCAAGGTCACCTTGGTTAGAACGCTAGTTTACAACTGTGTGGTCAACCTTTAACTGTCAAATATACCAAGATATTCATTTAAAAAAAAAAATGTTTTTATCACTAGCAGGCAAATTAAATGGTACTTCTGCCAATTAAACTCAAGTCTCATGTTACTAATAACAGTAAATTATCCCCACTCTTCTAGATAGATACATAAATGTGGAATGAGGCACTTGACTGCAAAGTGTCCATCCAAGATTCTAACATGTAACAACTTAGAAATAAAATTCGAGCCAAAAGAGTGGCTTATTGTTATCTGACAGATTGCCATGTCGTAGAATACTCAAACAAAAAAAAACCGAGTAACATGATCTAAGCAGCAAGTCGACAAATATCTTACGTTCTTTGGTTATTAGTACTGCAATTTTTGTATGAAAATGACTCGAAAACACCCAATAACAAAAGCATTGAACCCTAAATAGATATAAATACATGAGGAATACAGCTTATTGGCCGTTTGACTAGTGCGGTGGTTGCAGGTGCGGCTGGATGATGACCTGCCTCTAGGCCTGTGCTCCGTATGCTCAGTGTCAGCTCTCCAAGCGGCAGACTTCAGGACCCAGTGCCGAAGAGCAGCCATACAGTGGGAGACCACCCTGGAGCTGCTGAACAGCATACCTGAACAGACAGCCCATAATAATAGAATCATAGCTATAATTACCGAGGACTCCATTAGTATTACTAAGCAAAAGAAAGAGGAACAAAAGCTGGTTATTACAGATTCTCCAAAGTTGGCAAAGCAGAAAAGTAGGTGTGAGAATATTAAGAGTTCTAAATGCCAGTGTCCAGGCTGTGGTAAGCGGTTTTCAAATGCCCAACATCTGTGCCAACATTTGAAGGAGTCCTCCAACAACCAACATGCTTGTCACATCTGTGCAAAAATAATGACGAGGCAAGAGTTGATTTCGCACTTGATTGAGACGCATAAAAGAGAGCCGTATGACTGTAAGAAATGCCCTGCTATGTTCCGTACTTATATGCAGTATAAGGTGCATCTTTCGAAGGCTCATGCCTCTGGAGCGTGTACTTGTGGTGAATGTGGTCGGAATTTCCAAAGCCAACAAGCGTATTATGCGCATCTTTCAGTCCACACCCCGAAAATATGTCCCGGCTGTGATGAGCTGTTCCGAAACCAAAAATGCTACCACTACCATGTTAAACGCTGCTGTAATCTTGACAAAACTCGCTTAGACATTCACAAAACGAAATACAAATCAACTATTACTGTCAAGAAGAAGAATAAGAGCATCAAAGTCGGTATGCGAGGAAGTGCCGACTCAGAATGCTATTGCGATTACTGCAAAAAGAAATTCGCTGGCAAGAAGTTTGTGGCCGCTCACATACAAATCGTGCACATGAAAAATACCCATCGACCTTGTGTTTACTGCGGAAAATTGCTCGCAGCAGCTCACATGACCACTCACGTCAAAAAACACGAGTCGACTGAGTCATTTCAATGTGGACATTGTGGCATCGTATTGAAAACTAAGCTAGGTTACAACCAACACGTGCGGTTACATACCGGCGAACGCCCCTACCCCTGCAAGTTCTGCGGAGAATCTTTCTCAGCGTCTTCCAGACGGTCAGAACACATCAGAAAATGTCACAGGGAGACTGACATAATTCTGAATCACGCTTGCCAGTTCTGCCCAGCGAGATTCAGATTGCCTTATAGGCTGAAGAAACACGTTAGTACGGTTCACGACGGGCAAAAAGGGCAGTTCGAGTGTGTTGATTGCCAACAGAAGTTTAGCAGTTGTAGGGGATTGCTGCATCATAGCAGAAAGCACCTTGCTGCTACACACTTGAGTGAAGATAATACTCCTGCGAAGACTATGAGATTGAATGAAGTTGCTTAGCCTTACGTAATTAGTAGGGTATATTTTAATACAAGTACATATTATTTGGATTTGCATTTCGTAACTGTTCTCAGTACCTATATTATTTCTTCTAAATGCACTTGTTCAATACAATTGATAAT
Organism: Mythimna impura; assembly: GCA_905147345.3. Taxonomy (NCBI): domain Eukaryota; kingdom Metazoa; phylum Arthropoda; class Insecta; order Lepidoptera; family Noctuidae; genus Mythimna; species Mythimna impura. Next base: position 2,443,928 of record LR990365.1, on the reverse strand, counting down.
TTAACTGTCATACCTATACAATATGTTTCCCAATATTAACCGAAATTCGGAATAGGTCGTCAATTTAAAACCTAGGATTAACTAGGAGATGTACGGCGTTGTATTAATTTATGCTTGCAATTTCTAGGCGAAGTTACTGAGCAACACGTTACGTTTTGATAGGACTGATTGTCAGACGGGATTCTAACCGATTTATTATGTTTCACATAATTAAAATACTAACAAAATATGTGGGCGAAAAATACGGATCTCATAGACTTTCCCAAGAAACGATTTTGCTATGCATCTGTGTACATACACCCCTATTTTTTATATAGTACAAAAAAAAATGGGGCTCTATCCGTACCCGTTACTAATAATATTTTGGTAGACAAAAGTAAAAAAAAAGAAATCCCAAAATTGTCCACGAAAATTTGTCATAATTGGTAAATTCATAATAGAATCAACAATTCAATACAATTGTTACTAGAAAATACTACGCGCAGTGTTTATCCACTTTGATCGTCATTTATTCATTCATAATCCCTGTACAATATTTCCATAAATTGAGTGACATTTTGGGATATAAACAAACGCTAATAACTGTGCTGTTTATGAATATTATTTATTGAGACTTTACATATATAATAAAGAGACCTTTTCTAATAAGCCCTTTAAGTATTTGTACTAATTAAAAACTAGTGGTGTATATCCTGTATCAAAGACACATTGAAGACCTGGAACTCGTTGTTTTAGGTCGAGCACAGAGCACCGCTGCCTAACAAAATCTGCGTCGGATGCAATAAAGAACTAACATCAATTCTGCCCTTCATAAAACGATGCCAGGAGTCCACAAAACTTTGGAATCAGATCACAGACTGCTTACTAACGTTCTTACCTTCAGTTAAAGCTAAAAATGTTTATATAGAAATTGGTAGTGACATAAAAACGTATCAAGACACTTCTAGATCTAAAATTAGTAAGATAACAACAAAGAAAGAGGCTCTACAGTGTTTTAAATTTCGCCTTCGTCGACAAAAGATATACCGAAGTCGATCAGAAACGGTGGGTCAGAGTGGGCAAACAAAAATAGCCAAAGGAAAACCCAAAATGTCATGTCCTAATTGTGCCGCCCCATTTCAGTGTTTCTTCAAATTCAATTTGCACTTACGTGAAGTACGTAAAAAAATCTGCAGATTCTGCTATGAAATACTAGACTATTCAGACTATGTAGAACATAGTAAAAGTCATAATTTGACTGTTTTTGCTTGTCCGATTTGCTCAGAAACTTTCGAAAAAGAAAGCGCTCTCTCATCGCATAAGTTGAAACACGCTAAAGGTCCTGAAGAATGCCTTGAGTGTCACGAAACTTTCGCAAATTCTGGACATTTAAACAAGCATATGAATATTAAACACAAACCAATCGTCTGTGGATGCGATAAGAAACTGCCAAACCGTGTTTGTTTCTTCAAACATAAGAAAATCTGTGACCAACACGGAAATATAAAGTCTAAATTCATTTGTGACTACTGCAAAGCAGAATACAAGAAGAAAAATAATCTGAAAATGCATATAAAGTTAAGACACACCGTTGGATGGATCTTCCAATGTGACGTTTGTGGAAAGACATTCTCAAGTCGCGCGCATTTAATTGAACACGGTACTACTCACGATAAAATCATTGATAGGCACGTTTGTTACTGCGGTGCTCAATACAGCTCAAGGAGGGGATATGAAAGACATTTGAAAAAACATACGTTAAAACATACGAAAGTGAAAAGACTCAGGGCTGTAAAAGAGAAGAAGAAAACCAAGGCAACTGCCTCGATTACTGCAGAAGTATGATGGCAGATGAAGGCAAGCAGACCAGAATCAAGATGAAGGGTATGCGAAAGGAAAGGTCACTTCACCAGTGAATTGTTAGCCTTTTAGGGCCGAAACTGCGTTAAGCTGACAAAGCGCGTGTGTCGTGTGTGACTGTCCCCGTCGCGGAAACCAAATTATTACCTGAGCAGTGTCGCTAGTTCAACTTAAACGGTGTGCTTGTAGTCGTGTCGGTGGAGAACTTAATATTTATTACGTAGGAAAAAAGGGGGCGCGGGGACCAGCTAACCGCGACGGATGACCGCGCGAGCGTTCGCTTAACGCAGTTCCAGCCAGAATGCGAGCAGAAGCCGGCTTCCGCGCGCACCGGGATTGCGTGGTAAATGTCAAAACGATAAACAAATTGGCAGAGCATAGATTATAAGATATTATGCGTTCGATTTATAGGAAAATTACCGCGAAACGCTTGGGGATCAAATGGCTAGGGTGGGAGTTATTTGTTACGTGGCAGTCTGGTGTACTTTTCCATCCTTCATCAATGGGACATTAATTTGATAATTATAGTAAGTTTAAAATCGTTTTGGGATGTGATGCAACCTCAGTGTTAGGCTACTTGTATTAAAAATTGTGTGAAGTATGACACATTTTTGTTAATTGAGATTGTTAATGCGTTATTTTAAAATTCCTGCGAGATTTTATAATGAGAGTAACCAGTTTAACTATAACCTATGTTCAGAAACTCACTGAATTTAAGAGCAATACCTCAGAACGCCATGGTCTTTCTGTTTACCGACGATTGCTTGTACCCTCATAACATTGTTTTTAATTAGTTAATTCTATCTTTATTGCATATTGCAATTTGATTTTTTTGTTAGTGTTATTTTAGAACAACAGTAGACATCTCATTTTTTGTGCTGTCCGATTGTCGGTAAAAAAGAAGATAAACGCGTATGTGTAATCCGTTTTATATTTTTAAAACGTAATATTGTGACTTAAAACATACAAATGTATTTTTTTTTTTAAATAAAAACAAAAATGTGACGCAGTGTTTTTTACTTTCTGATAAAACCACAGATTTATATACTCACAAACAAATTATTTTACGCAATAGGTAGATAGTGATTGGCTCAATACTGCTATTGCTATTTTTTCTCCTACGCATTTTTTTGTGTATAAGGTCAACAAGCGATTACTTAGTGACAAAATAAAGTATTCTTACGCATTCACCGTTACAATCAACTAATCAAAAGCTACCTAGCAGAATCTACAACAATTCTAAGCTTAACTTATAATTGCCAATATAATGATTGGCCAAACACAGAACTTATCCAAAGATTGGCCAAGTTGCAAACACAAACTTAAAAAAGAGGAGCGGACTGATTGAAAACGTCGTTTCAGATGGAGTTGGACCCTGCGCTCCCCTGCGGCTTATGCCGGAGCTGTTCAGACGACACCGTCGCTGCCATAACTTTCAAGAACCTCTGTGCAATGTCGGCACACCATTGGGCGGAAGCTTCCAACTATATCTCCCAACCCCCCAACCCCACAGAAGATGATAAAGCCTTCTTCATCCTCTATAACGACGAAAGAACCATAGTGAAAGACCAAATAGCTAGAGTCCCTACCACAAAGGATGCTGAAGACAGGCTTAATATGAAGTGGGTTAAACCTGTAAAAATTCGAAAACCCAGACGACATGGCTCAATAAAAGAACCGTGTAAATGTCCTGATTGCGGCAAGAAATTTTCAACGCCTGATTATTTAAATTACCATCTTAGAAACACGCTCAAGAGGGCTTGTAGGCGATGTCGAATGGTCGTACAAAAGAAAAAATTGGCCAGACATCTGCTGACCAACCATAACATACAATTATTTGAATGTAATATCTGTAACAAACTGTTTGAAGAGGAAGAGTTGGTGAGACAGCATTATGTTGAAGCCCACGGCAAGCTAATGCACACTTGCAGTCATTGTGGCAACAGTTATGTGAATGAAAGAGCACTGAGAGCTCATATTCACTCCCACACGCTGTTCCATTGCAGTTCCTGTAACATGAGTTACGACAATGTCAAATGCTTCAAATACCACCAACAAGTATGCGAATTCTTGCACCGACCGTCAGTTGAATTCAAATTCTTTACTTGTGATCACTGTGGCGTTACGTACAACCGAAAACCTTCGCTAAGAATACATATAATTCAAAAACATTTGAACGTTCTGCCTTACGTTTGCCAGACTTGCGGAAAACGAACTTCTACGTTAGCTCACTTGAGATCGCACGAGAAAGTCCATAAAACTGAACGTAATATTTTCCAGTGCGTTTGTGGTGTTAAATTAACAACAGAACTAGGTTACCAGTTACATCAGAGAATACATACTGGTGAACGACCTTACAAATGTGAGCATTGTGGAGATAGATTCTTGTCTTCTTCAAGGAGATTAGACCATATCAAGAGGCGTCACAGAGGAGCGAAAGACTTCAAGCATGGCTGCGAGCAGTGTTCAGCCCGTTTTGTCCGACCGTGTGAATTGAAGAAACATTATTTGTCAGTCCATTACTCTGTGGTTGAAGTGAAGCCTGCGAAAAGAGAGATCAATCCTATTACAAGACGTCTCAGAAATACGATTGAGAAAGATTGAAAACTTCAGTTCTAAGTCTGATAGAAAATAGATGTGTTTTTTGATGAGTGAGTTGAAAATCTTCTGTAAGTGTATTTGTGGAATATTGATTTCATAAGCTGTGTTTGAATGCTTGTATCTAGGTTAAAGCTGCGGGCTTTAGTGTGGCCGTAGTCTCGCTAGATGGAGCCGACCTTAACATTTTTAGTTCATTTTATTTTTAGTGTATGGGGGCAGTATTAAGTCGAGGAATTAATACAAGTGGAGAAAGTTTATCATTACGACCGATGCGGATTTTGCCCAAGACGCAGGCTAGGGTGTTATAGAGCCGAGTGCTGCAGTGACAAATTTCCACGTGTATCAAACGACGTTTTTCAATACACTTACAAAGATATAAATAAGTGTTGTCGCGCGACTCGTGAGAGTCGCTTAGCACCCGGCCCGATACGATCAATGTAATCAATTGCGGCGGAGGCGAGCTCGCGCACTTTTCCGCACTAGTGCGATAGCATTATAGTTTATGTCATGAGTAGTCATAATTAGATGGATTTTGAAAAAATAATTTGACCAAATTGGATGAAGTAGAATGACCGATTTTAGCAAATATCAGTTTTTTTTTTCGTTCGGAACATGGTCGCACTCGAGCCCGAATCTTTTACCTTATGTAAGTTAAATAAACATTACTGTTTAGTTTAAATGATTTGGATGTTATTAAATTAAGAATAGATTATACAGTTTATTATTAAAAATGCGTTAAATTATTTTGATGAAAGACTGAAGTGGTTGTTTGTATTACGTGGCTTAAACTAGGTTTGTGACGGAAGTGGTTACTTTGGAATTTGGATTATCGGAACCGGAGTCGGAGGCGGAGGCAGAAGCGTTAAATGAAACACTAGTAAAACTAATCAAAAACTCAGTTAACTAAGTGTAAATGAAGCGCGAACTTTCAAGGGGGAGGAAGATTCCCCGCGCGACAAACGCAGATCGCTTTGCGCATCGTACACTTCGGCGAGCCAATCACTGTACAAGGATTGCACTCCCCGCCCCCGCGTCTGACTTCATACCCCTAAAGAGACCCGATATTTCACTTTTGCGCATATCTGTATAAACTTGTTTGTACCTCCAATATAAGTTCCGATTAAACTATCGGAACCAAAATCTAAATCAGAGGGGCAGCGTTAATGTTTTCCATTTGTCGATTTGGACTAATTTTTCGACTATATTAGTTAGGTATGTAATTTATTAATTTGAGTATGTATTGTATAATTAAATTATATTAATATGGTTTATTATTACTTATATCTATTCTCGTATTCGTCTTCTCTCTCTCGTTTATTGCACCTACCACTATTTTTCTCTGCATCACCCAAAGGTTGACTGGTAGAAAATGTCTAAGGCATTAAGTCCGCCTCTGTACTTTTGTGTGCGTAAAGCATTTAATAAATAAATCAATCTGAAGTTCCAAACTTTCGGAGTCGGAATTGAACCTCCGTCACATCTCTGGTTTAAACCAAGCTTATAATTGCTACTAGCTCATGCCAGGGACTTCGCCAACGTGCAAGTCTAAAACTATTTTAAGGAAATAAATTCCCAGAATAAAAAACCCTATACCATATTCCAGGACACAGATAGCATAATCAGCCTTTTAATGTTCCCACTGCTGGGACTCGGGCTTTCTCTCTAGGAGACGAAAGAGGCCGTAATTCACCACGCGGGCACAGAACGCTTGCAGGGGATGTCACATGTCTTCGAATTGGTTCTAAGACATGCCGATATCCTCACGATGTTTTCCTTCACCATTTTGAGAGCAGTGGTGATGAAATAACTTACACAAAGTAAAGCATTTGACATTGACATTAACTTATTGTATTTTTAATTATTTTTGACATCTATTATGAATTTTATTTTATTGTATTTTTATTTTTTAACATTTATTATGATTTTTATTGTATCATTTTGTGTTATGAGTAAAATGTGTGAAACTTATATGGGCCAAGATGCCTGAAATAAATGAATTGAATTGTAAAAGCAGCTGGCTGGGTTTGAACCTACGATCTTCAAAGTCGGGGCCGTTACATCCAAATCCGTTGAGCATGAAGGAGTCAAACACATACGAAGTTCTGTTTACTTTAAACGTAATTTGGATTGATCAAAACGAAATAAATTCAAAAAAATCATAATTAAAATCTTAATAATAAACTTCCACAGAGTATCACAAAAAAAAAACAATTTTACATATTCATAATATTAATCAAAATTAACCTAACCAGTATTATGTAGCAATGGAATATCATCCTAAACGATAAGCTTTCCACTTCTACTCTATTCCCTTTTATCTTTCTTGGCTAGGGACCATTACTTGAACAATGTTACTATTTCCTTATTACTTTTTTACAGATGCATGAAGAGAGCCTAATACCACTAGGTGCGTGCGTCGCCTGCGCCAGCACAGCCCTCGCCGCTCAAGAGTTCCGTCTCTTTGTCAGGAACTCGGAGAAACTATGGCGGAAAGCTCTCATCAACCTCACAACCTTACCAAACACAGCGAACCCACCAGCTAAATCAGTTTTCGCATTCGTTAAAACATCAGACCTATCGATACAAACCTTCAAGGACTACAATACTAATGACCCCAAAGTAATCCTAAATCGATTAAAAAATCGAGTCACGAAAAAACCTATTGAAAGGAAGCCTAGAGGAGCTCGAACAGGACCATCTTGCAGTTGCCCCGATTGTGGAAAGGGCTTCTTAAGTCCTTACTACTTAAATATGCACTTACGAAATAGTGGGCATAAAGAGGCCTGTCTTATTTGCGCATCAGTTTTCGTTAGAGGCAAAGAAATGCAAGAACACCTGGCTTCAGTACACAATGAAATTGCATTCCTATGTAAAAAATGTCCAATACTATGTCCAAATGAAACACAGTTGAAAAAACATGTCCAAAAAGCGCACAAAGCTGGAGCGTTGACGTGTACAGATTGTGGCAGGACTTTCCCTAGAAATGCGTCCTTCGAAAGTCATTCACAAATGCACGCAGTTAGGACTTGTCGCGCATGCGGCGTTCAGTTCACCAATCGAGGGTGTTACAGAGAACATAGATCTCAATGCGAACCAGATGCTAAGCCTAATGCGGCAGATGTACCTAGAAACAGACGATCTAATATCCGCGACCCTGCTACCTTTACTTGTGACCATTGTGGCAAAACTTATAACTCGAGACCTCAACTCAAGAATCACATCCTCTGGATTCACATGGATATACGACCTCATCAATGCCAGTGGTGCGGGAAAAGGTTTTACACACACGCACGACTGGCAGAACACAACGTTGTCCATACCCGCGCTCGAAATTTCGAATGCGATATTTGTGGCGCGAAACTCGTATCCAAAATGGCTGCCGTTTACCATAGACGAAGGCATACGGGTGAGAGACCTTATGAATGTGAAGATTGTGGGGAAAGGTTTATTTCTGCGTCCCGTAGATCGGAGCATGCAAAGCGGAGACATAATAAAGGATATAGGCTGCCTTGTCCGAAATGCCCTGCGAATTTCGTGAGGAGACATGAGCTGAAAAAACATTTAGAGAAGGCGCATAAGGGGCCAGAAAGTATTCTAGGCTGGTCACAATCATAGTTCCTTTTTATTTAATATAGCCAATGGTTAGCTGCTTTCTGTACTTTGAATCAAAGTACTAATCAAGGTTGATTTTGACGCCATATTGTCATATTCTGTTAAGTTTACTGAGGTATGTAGTTCTGCAATCCCTATTGAAAAGAGAAGATCCTCCGACCAGATGGTTGCCGTCTGGTGGGCAACTACACGAGGGTTGTGGAGCTGATCCAAAGTTGTATGACACACGCTAATGGTTTGCATATAGTAAGTACATTTTGTCATTGTGACCGTGGCGTTATTCGCCCGAGCCGTAGGCGAAGGTGTTATGGAACTAAGGGCTGCAGTGACAATTTTCCACGTGTATCAAACGACGTTTTTCAATACACTTACGAAGACAAATAAACGCGCCGCGCCCAGTCTGACACGATAAATGTAATAAAATTGTGACGGGGGCGAGCACGCGCACTTTTCCGCTCTAGTGCCAAAAACAGTAAATTGTGTGCCTAAAAGCGGTAGGGATAAGAGCGGGTTTTCGAGTAAGTGTATTGAAAAATAATAATGAATTCTTAATATAAAAAGGATTCTTATTAGAATCTTTTTATTCTGTTAACTTTATGTAATGGCTGTTTAGTCAATACTTATGATTTTATTATTGTTGAGTATTTGATGTTTTCTTAAGGGGATGCTCCAAAGTAACCCGCGAAATTCAAATTTTCTTATGTTTTCATGCATTTTCCTGCTCAGTGTCAAGTTGTGTTACCTTTTAACCGCCAGGGTCGCACATCCACGACGAAATACGCCATCTCGTCAGCTCTTCTGTCACCTATGGGGATTGAAGAGCGAAACGAAATGGAGTACCCAGTCGCAAACACACGACTCTGGCGTATAGGACACAAAAACACTCGTTGCACCAATCCGGCGCGTTTCTGAAACTAATACACTAAAATTGCTGTTCTATTTTTGGTCCGATTTAAATAATTTCTTCACAGTTTTTACTTTTTTTGACGCTATAAGTCTGCATACTCCACAAAAACTTAGTACTTAGTAAAAATTGGATTTGCTATTATGTGATTGATCCTCATTGATCATTACCCTATTTAATTACTTTTTCATGAAATAAAATTCAAGTTGTGCATTGCGTGGAGGTTATGCAACGAACAACTTGACACTAAAAGGGAAAATTCAAAAAAAATACTTAAGAAAAGAATTCGCTAGCTACCCTGGTGCTTTTACCTAAGTGACGCCGCACACGTCCCACCGGCCACAGCCACAAACGCCGCCACGAGAAGCTAGAAGCAGCAACAAGGAAGCTGAATCGCGCGATAACCACTTGTGGCCAGTGGCTGCTACTTTTTTTGGGCTCTGATGAAGAAGGTTTAAATGCGCAGCGAAGTGGCGTGTGACGGCGTTTTGTATCGGCGTTTAGTGGCCAGTGCGGGCCACAAGAAGCGAGCAGCGGCGATTTGTAGCGTGTGGCGGCCATCGGGTTCAACCGTGTGCGGCGAATCCATTGTGGTTGTGGCCGGTGCAGCGACCCTAAAACAAAATCATGTATTTATTTGACTGATGTTGTGATATTTAGAAAAAAATGTCTGCTAGCCCTAGGCCAGGGATGGCGAACCTATGGCATGCGTGCCAGTGTTGGCACGTGGCAAAATGATTCGGGCAAGCCAGTGTAAGATGTATAACATGTAGGTGATTTGAAACAACAGTAATTACAATATGTTTTGCTTTTATTGCAGATTAAGAGTTTTAGCATTTAGTTTTAAAATTTGTCCATTAAATTACAAAGTTAATCAAGATTCTTTGGCGGCACGTCATGACAACTTATTTTTTTTTTTTTTTTTCATATATATTATGGCACGATCTCCAATAATAGTTCGCCATCCTTGCCCTACGCTGTTCGGTAAGACAGCTCCTACGTGACCTGCCGCGACTCTGTCTCAGGACACCAAAAAGAGTTGAGTTTGGACTTCTAGGTGTTACTCAAAGACCAAGACTGTACGCTGAGACGGCGAGAATACCTACATGTGTATTCAGTCCACAGATATGTGACCATGTGTATTCAGCCCATGGATATGTGTCCATGTGTATTCAGCCCATGGATATGTGTCCATATGAATTCAGTCCATAAATATGTGTCCATGTGTATTCAGTCCATGGATGTGTCCATGTGTGTTCAGCCCATGGATATGTGTCCATATGAATTCAGTCCATGAATATGTGTTCATGTGTATTCTGTCCATGGATATGTGTCCATATGAAAACAGTTCATGAATATGTGTTATGTTATAAATTATTGTTCTTTAACCGTTTTACCGCCACGTCAAAAAAGTGCAATCGCCAACGTGATACTGGGCGATTTCATTCTTTAACAACACGTATTAGAAAAGCAATACTTTCTTATAAGATTTATTAGCGTCTAAATCTATCGTGACCGTGGCGTTCTGGACACATTTTGCTTTGTCATGACTGGAGGTCGAAAAGTTAAATAAAATTTGCAAAGAGTACATTTAAAAACAAATAAGTTGGCGTAGATCACCTGCTTTTCGCGTCTATCCGCAAAGCCAGTCATTCTAGTTATAAAATTTTAATGAATTTAGGGTAGTTGTAAATTGTGTTATTGTAAAGTCAATCTCGAATACAATAATGTTTTAATTTAAGTTTGGAATATTAAAATATTTTTGATATATTTTTTTGTCTTTCCTTCAAGTTTAAAAGTGTTTTGACAGTTCTTATCTCCAAAAGGGTGTTTTTCTTTTATAAAAAGAAACCTTGTCCCGCGTTAGGAATCACGCCCGTACCTATCGTGGGTGCGCTCACAAACATATAAATTCGCATTAACAAGACACCCAGACCCGGAACATCTATCTGTAGGTAATACAAATTAAATATTTGTTCCATGAGTGGGATGCGATCATGCGACCGCGCAGCGCTGCAGTCAATCGCTCACCCACTGCGCCAATCGTGCCGTATAACCCGTAGCCGGTACGAGGGTACCCAGGGGCGCTGACTCCGTGGGTGCTCGGGGGCTCGATCACCCGTGAGAAATAAACAATGGGTGCCGAGCACCCCTGAGAATAGACATCAAGAAACAGATCAGTAATCGCCTTTTAAAGATGGGCGTTTTTTCATTACCCGCGCCGCTTGAGACGCAAGGGTTGCGGGTTCGATTCCCGCACCAACACAAATGTTTGTTGATGAAAAAGATATTTGTGTTGGGCTTTGATACCTGGGTGTTTGTGGTACTTTCGTTGTTTCTGGTTTCTATAGTACAAGGGAAAACCTTAGTTTGGGATCAGATGCTGTCTGAATTTATTATTATTACGCAGTATGTAAGGACATTTAATTATATGTCGGTCGATAACTGTGCATTTCTCTTCTCACACTGCCAATTTTTTGAGTCATCAAATGAGCATTAGCACCCATGAGGTTTTCTAAAAGCCGGCGCCCCTGATGGTACCCGTCTAAATCATCACGCCACTTGGTTCTGGACCGGCTTCGACGGAGCTTTCCCTCTGCAGGAAGCCACTGCACTGTGCATGCGGCTGACATGACCTGCATTTGAGCTACACATTGTAGCTATGATCGATGATTACGAAAGCAGATCCAGAGAGTGACACGGTGGAGCACTGCGAAGCAGCAAAGGAGAAGCGCGCGAGGGCGCGGCCCTCACGCCCCAGCCGCTGGGATCCCGATTTCCGGCCACCGTAGGCGCGGGTTTGCTGACGGCGAGCAACAGGTAGCTCGCCGTCCGATCGTCCGGACCGAGCCCAAGTCGTCGACGGCTCGTACTGTTCCACGCGCACCTCTAGGAGACGTCAGCAAACCGTAGGGGCCCAGCAGGGTCGAAGTCTACTGGGGCAAAAGACACACCCACTCGCTCCGGCCAAGAGCGGGGGATGTCATTGGATGATATTCCCACCGGAAAAAAAAACCTAACCAAACCGAACTAGAGAGTAGATAAGAGCTGTACTTACTTTTGTACGCAAGAGCTTGCGTAATATTTGAATGCCCCCAGGGGTAATGCCGGCAATTTGCTAAAATGGCGTTAATATTAACCCTATCATCATCATTTCTTCAACAGGACGTTCACTGTTGGACATAGGCCTCCCCCAAGTGCCACAACGAACGGTCCTATGCGTCTCGCATCTATCGGATTCCCGCGATATTAACTCTTTAAATTAGATTATTTCAAAATAAAATATCTACTGTTCTAGTAAATCATACGACGTCTGTGGGTAGTCGTCTCGTCCCCGTAAGAGGGTGGGGTCTTCCGAGTTCCTCGGGATCAATTTGTAGGGACAAGATGTAGGGAGGGTTATATAGGCAAGCGCGCGCGAGCTACTTGCCTATTTGTGTTGCTGCAGTTTGTTCGGGAAGAGAGCACACTGTTCTCTCAGTGCCGCTATGTTCATGACACCTCGGCGGTAAGCTCCGGAGGTGGCCCTGCGAGAGAACCAGCGACGAAGGGAGACCCCCGTCCGTGACGCTTCCAGGTGTACAGGTGGAGTCGGTCACGCTTCAAACTAAATTAGTGCCGTAGTGTGAGAGTAAGTAGGTACCATACTGCATGAGCCGTACGGTCAAGAGACAAAAAGGTTCGTAACAAAACTATAGCGCGATTCGATTCGATCGCAACACCAGGGTATTTGTAAATGGCCCGTTCGGTCGCCCACTGGCCTACTTCCACGAATGAAAAAAGTGTACAGTGTGACCAGTATACAATCGAATTCCTATTTTATTTCTGAAGTTTACAGCATAGAACTTTGATGTCCGTGACTATATACCACTGCCCCCTATCGCCAATAGTTTCCATATTTTGTAAATAATTAGTATTGAATTAGTATTAATTAATGCCCGAACACAGCAGTTGCCCAGTGTTAACGTCGCGTAAGTAGCCGGCTTATGAATTGTATAGATTGTGGGTCCTAACCCAGCCAGGCCCGTTGCTTTATGTATTTTGTCGACACTGCTTTTAAAATTAAAACATCGTGAGGAACCCATTAGTTCCTAGAAAATCGACTCCGTAGGTAGACTGGTCGATTACTCACGTTCACTGGATCACCGAAACGAACGAGGAATAAACTGGTGTTAAAGAAAAGTCATAAATAATAATAACTATAGGTATATTGTATTAATTTAAACCCATAATTGAGTCCGTACAAAATTAAAAACTGTAATTACCTTTATCAAAACCCTTTCCACGAAACAAAAAACTGCAATACAAACTTTTCGGTCACTCTTATGTTGTCTCTTTTACTCTCAGCATGAAACCAATATCGCCATCCTGTTGTCATCCGACCAATCTGTATCCGTAATTCTCACCGTGGAACAGAGTAGTATTAGCCCGGACATAATAATTTGCGGCTGATGATCCCAGAATTGTGATTTTAATAAATTAAATTTTAACTAATAACAATGTCCTATAAAGCTGATTTGAAGCAGTTATTAAAGCCATATTACTGGTTTAACATTTTGTTAAGTCTTACGTACGTTACCTGTAAGAGAACAGGTTATATTTGTAACTTTTTGTTCCCTAGTGCAGACTGTGAGCTGGACAGTCGTGAGACGGAAATCCTATTTTTCCTAATTATAGTCGTAATGTTGAGGACGAGGAAGGCGGGAAGCGTTACTATGGTCAATTACCTGTCGTCTTCATTCGTTTATACGAAGATTGCGAATCTAATTCTATGGTTTTACGCTGATATTCGGTAAGTGCTCATTTTTTATTTATTTTTGTCATAGATCCTCTAATCAGCCTAATTCTTACCGGTTTTGTGTAGTTTCCATTGTTTTGTGTTGTCTGGGGCCGACACGCCATCACAGACTCCCTTTTCTTTCATACCACTCCTCACCCAATCTATTTATCTTTTCGTTGGCCTTCGTCTCCATCCATCCATCCACATATATATATAATAACTCTTTTAGTAGGTACCTGTGTTTCGTCACTCGTCTTCACGTAACCATATCAAGACAAATGATTCCCTTTTGACTTTCCAGCCACTGGCTTCACTGTCACACTTCCTCTACTCTCCATACATCTCTGCTGTATGCAATATTTTCGACAGCCCAACATTCTGATCCATAGAGTATTCCAAGTCTTATTTATCTATATATAATCTACAAGTCTATGAGCTTGTAGATTTTAGCCATTGTCAGGTTGATAATTATAATTTAGCCAGAGTCCAAAAAATCTCATAATAATACATAAATGCTTATCTTATCTTATCTTGTTGTGGGGCTGGCCCTAGGCCAAAGCACTTCAACCCTTCTGGATCTTTTGTGCTATTCCCCTCCTGTCAACTCAACCCCTAGCCCTCTGTACACCTTCTTTATGAGTAATAACATAAATGCTTAGTTATTAGGTATAACCATAATTATGATGATTCACAACATTTTGGTGTCATTGTGATAAAATTATTTAATCTTTTTTTAATTAGTATAAAACAATATTTTTAGTATATGCGAAACCTGAATATAGTTTGTTCAGTAACTGAATTATTTCCAATAAGTGGGTGCGGGAACAAAACAACCCCTCAGTTGCCTGGATGGTCTGGTGACCATATATTTGTGCGGGCATCCAGGTAACATAACAAGCTTATAACTTTGTAATTTTTCATGATACAGCTATGAAATTTTACCTAAAAATATTAGACACGTGTTTCGCGTTTCGCATAAATACTAAAAATAATATTGTATACTTTTCTCTGCTGGTAAAAAAGCCTCCCGCAAATACTTCCACCTAATTCTTGAGCCACCTCAAACCAGCTACGGTAGGCATCTAGGTCGTCTCACCACCTCTTCTCAGGTCAGCTTCAGTGGCATCCTTCATCTTCAGCCACCCTCATGCTCAGGAGTCAATGTGAATGAAAGAATCATACATCATTATTATTAACTCAGTGATAATAAGTTGATTAGCATTTATTCTCATGAGAATGCTAAATAGTAGTAATAAGTTTTACACATCCAGTGCCGGGAACATACAATAATTAGTTTGAGTGCACAAATAACCTAAAGCCTGTTGGTTGTGTTCATGCCCTATATCCAATATGCTTTGGGCACGCCATAATTATGGCGGTAAGTCCCCTCTTTGAGGGGTGGCTGGAAAGACCACACGACGTCCTTACCTTCCGCATGACGCAGGTCCTCACTGGACATGGTAAGTTCGGGAGGTTCCTGCACCGGATTCGTGCAGAAGAAACGCCCGGGTGCCACTATTGTGTGGACCGCCTGGAGGACACCGTGGAGCATACAGTAGAGGTGTGCCCCGCCTGGGCAGAGCACCGCCGTGTCCTCGTGAGGGCGATCGGCGGACGCGATCTCTCGCGCCTGGCCTTGGTATAGGCATTGGTCCGGAGCGAGGAGTGGCAGGCGGTCGCCTCCTTCCGCGAAGCAGTAATGCGAGCAAAGGAGGAGGACGCACGTGCCCGCGCGAGGCAATGGTCCTCGCGCCCCAGCCAGGATTCTTGTGATCCGCGGGCTTGTGGACGACGAGCAAAGGGTAGCTTGCCGTCCGTCCGTCTGGTAAACATCCGGACCGGCGCGTAGTCTTCCACGCGCGCCTCAAGGAGATGTCAGCAGAGCAGCCGTAGAGGCCCAGTAGGGTCGAATCCTACTGGGGCCATAGGTGATCCGAAAGAGATCCTCGGGGCCCCTGGAACAAGAACAAAGAAGGAACAGGAAAACCGCCCAAGGGCAGGAGATGTCGTTGGATGATGACACACCTTAAAAAAAAAATCCACCGGATTCCCGCGACCCTCACCAGGACATCGGTCCACCATGTGGGAGACCTTGCAACGCTGCGTTTTCCGGTACGCGGTCGCCACTCCATAATCTATATACATAATTATATAAAAGGGAAAACTGACTGACATATCAACGTACAGCCGAAACTACAAGGCCTAGGAGCGTGAAATTTTGCGCAAGGTTTCCTTTCATGACGAAGGCGAGCACTAAGAGCGGGTTTTCCAAAATTCACTCCCTAAGGGGATGAAACGGGTGTCCAAGGTTTGTATAGAAAAACCTATTTTCAAGCGGGCAAAGCAGATGGCAAAAGCTAATAGGTCAGATCGTGTGTGGTGTACTGCAGTCACATATGGGCTGGTGCTGCAAAATGACATCTAGCAGCTTTGGACTCAGTGGAAAGGCGTGCGAAGAGGCTAATTGGGGATCCAGATTTCGGTTAAGTCCAATCTACAAAGCCTCGAGCACAGGCGCAGGGTAGCCAGCCTATCGGTATTTTACAGGTTGCATTTTGGAGAGTGTGCGCGGGAATTGCATGACTTGATTCCGCCATCTCCTTTCTACCATCGGACAACCCGACGTACGGCGAGTATCCATCCTTACGTTGTTGAAACTTCAACGGTCCGGACTAAGCGTTTCGCTTCGTCGTTTATACCGCGTACATCGAAGGACTGGAACAATTTGCCTGCTGCGGTCTTCCCGTCCAACTATAATTTAGGTGTCTTCAAGGCTAGAGTGAATAGGCTCTTAATAAACTAGTGCGCCTCACCATCAATGATTGCATCACTGCTTACCATCAGGTGGGATCACAGTCAAGCACTGGTTTATATAAATTAAAAAAAAAAAGTAATTATTATTCCCTATATCTAATTTTTTTGTTGTCGCTTCAAATATAAAATATCCATCTACCTTTACAGCTATGGCCTGCCGTACGGAGCAATCCTCATACTCTCCGCGCTCCTACTCCCCGAGCCAACATACATGGGTCCGGAGCACGTCACCTACTTCCGTGGCCCCCAAGTCCTGGACGACGAGCTCAAACACCACAAGAACACCACCTGGATTGTGTGTCTCTACGCTGCTTGGCACCCGGCCTGCGTCAACTTTGCACCAGTGTTCGCTGAGTTGTCCGCCAGCTATAGCCTTGATAATCTGAAGTTTGGGAAGCTGGATGTTGGGAGGTATGTCTTTTGAGGTGTTTACAAGAGTCACCTAGGTAACTGCCCGTTCGCGGGTTCAAACCTAGCCTTCTTTGTGTAATTTATTTCATCACCACTGCTCTCAAAACGGTGAAGGAAAACATCGTGAGGAAACCGGCATGTCCTAGAACCAAAAATTCGAAGAAATGTGACATCCACTAACCCGCACTGGGCCCGCGTGGTGCATTACGGCCCGTTTCCTATCCTAGAGAAAAGGCTTGAGTACCAGCAGTGGGAACATTACAAAGCCGATTATGCGTACGTAAAAAAGGGGTCAATAATTTTATGTAAATTTTGTAGATCCTTAGATTTATTATGCCTAACGAACCATCTCTCTTCAGATACCCGGAATCAGCAGCAAAGTACAGAGTACAAGATGGACCCACCAGTCGTCAGCTACCCACGATCCTTTTGCTAACTGATGGCCAGGAGAAGATGAGGAGACCACAGGCTGACCACACCGGGAAGTTACAGAAGTAAGTTGATAACTCATTAGGCCCACTATGTCGTAACGGTTAATTTATCGTCGGACGACTATCGTCTCCAGTAGTTCCCATTATAACAACTGTTTGTCGTGTCCACGGCAGATAGTCGGATCAACGATACAATTTTTACTGTCATTGTTTAGTAGGGACAATTTTTTTTTTTTTTTAATTCTTGACAGATTCGCGCTACACCGCTGTCTCACCTGATGGAAAGCGACGATGCGGTCGACGATAGAGCGCGCTTACCTAGAAGTAACCTATTCACTCTTGACTTAAAGATTCCCGGGTTGTAGCCATCAGGAAACACAGATTTTTTTTTTTATCGTTTTATGTCTGTCGTGCTAGTCGTTTCCACTATCATGACAATCTGTGGTCACAGTAAAAAGAGTCGTTGACGTCAGTTAATCGTGTTGTACTAAAAAAAAAAATTTTACATAGGCCTACATGCGCACTTATAAAACGTCAGAAGCTAGTGCATATAATGTGAACATAGCATAGCAGGCCGACTATGCTAGTCGGCCTTATAATGTTCCCACTGTTGGGACTCAGGCCTCCTCTCTAGGAGAGGGAATAGGCCGTAATCCACCACGCGGGCCCAGTGCGGGTTGGTGGATGTCACATGTCTTCGAATTTTTGTTTCAAGGACATGCCGGTTTCCTCACGATGTTTTCCTTCACCGTTTTGAGAGCAGTGGTGATGAAATAAATTACACAAAGTAATGCGCCTGGCTAGGTTTAAACCCGCAACCTACAACAGTGAGCAGTGGTGGCCGAGTGGTAACGACCCCGACTTACGAGTATATTAGCCACGATACTAAAATACACGATTATCTGTCGTCACGACAAAGTGAGAAGGCGGCCTTACTAGGCATCGGATTATATTGTATTTGCACGTTTTTACCTACAACGGTTTTGCATATTGATACGATGGAGTTCTGGTGCCTACCTTACGGCTCCATCATCATCATATCAGTTCGATCAGGGGCGCCGACTGCATGGGTGCTCGGGGGCTCGAGCACCCGTGAGAAATAATCAGTGGTTGCCGAGCACCCCTGAGAATAGACATCACGAAACAGATCAGTAATCAAATCACCTTTTATGTTACATATAAATTATAATATTTCTTGATAATAAAAACTAGTTTAATTTTTGTATAATGTTTTCATTTTACATTTTTATCAAACAATAATTAATAATTAAGTATGTAAGTAGGACATTTATTTATTGGTCGGTCGATCAGTGTGCATTTCTCTTCTCACACTTCGCCACTTTTTCGAGTCATCAAATGAGCATGAGCACCCATGAGGTTTTCTAAAATCCGGCGTCCCTGAGTTCGATGGTACCATTTTCAACATAACTATTCAGAACCATTTATTTATTTGTATTGTCATACTTTCTTAACTATTTTCATTGTGATATCTATGTGAGTATGAAGTTCCGTTGGCCATTTTGTGGGCTTCTTCATCAGTTCCACTTCATCAATTGTTACTTTTTGACTGTAATATGTTAAGTTCTCGATGAAAATACCAAAATCACTATGTGGTTGCCTATAATATTTGAGGATTTCCCTCGATTTGACATGGATCCCATCATCATTGAGCAGTAATGGCCGAGTGGTATCGAGTTACGAGTTGTAGGTTGCGGGTTCAAACCCAGCCAGGCGCATTACTTCGTGTAATTTATTTCATCACCACTGCTCTCAAAACGGTGAAGGAAAACATCGTGAGGAAACCGGCATGTTCTAGAACCAAAAATTCGAAGACATGTGACATCCACCAACCGTTACTGGGCCCGCGTGGTGGATTACGTCCCAATCCCTCTCCAAGAGAGGAGGCCTGAGTCCCAGCAGTGGGATCATTAAAAAGCTGCTTATGCTATGCTATGCTATGTCATCATCAGAACTGGATTTTGAAAAAAATGGCACCAATCTGGAAGCGTACCCTTTCAGAAAAAAAAAAACATACAACCGAATTGAGAACCATCTCATTTTTAGTCGGTTAAAAAGGAAGGCGCGACCATTTTTTAATTTATTATTGTTTTTTGTTTCAGATTCCTCTTCTCAAAAGACAATGTGAAGGCAGCATTAGACTTGGACGGTATTTATCAAGAGTGTAAGAAAAAACTGGCAGCCGCGAAAAATGTTAAAAAGGATGAGTAGTGTAACAGTAGATTTCAATTATTGACATTGTAGATTTTAAGGGGACTGCAGGAGCGAATCACGAGTTCTATAATGCGCAAAACTATACAGTGTCTTGTGACATCGACGCACTAACGCATACCACGGATCCAGTACGTGATTTTTTCCTAATTAAAAAAAATATATCTTTACGTTTTTTAATTTAAACTGTATAAAATCGTTATTCTAAAATTTTTAGTGAAAAAAATGAATGAATTTTGAAGAACAGGAGTGGGTTTTTAGTCAGTAAAAGTCTGACACTATCTCCCACTCCACCCAAGAGCGATTGTCGTTAGATGATTTTCCATTAGATGATTGATTGATTTGTCATTAGATGATTTTCCCACCTAAAAAAAAAAACCTCGATGACTTTTTAATTAATTAATTGTTAATTTTTATTTTTATTTTTTACTAAAAATATCTGTACGCCTGATTCTGGACGCCCCGGTGGTGGAATTTTTTGTGGGATTTTTCCTATTTTTTTTAACAAAAATCTATACTTTAAAAAAAATTTAAACTGTGAATAATCGTTATTCTAACCAACCCCGATGATATTTTTAGTAAAAAATTAATTAAATAGTCATTGGGGTAGATAAAATCGTTATTCTAATCAACCCCGGTGACATTTTTAATTTTAAAAGTAATTCATTTTTTTTTTCAGTAAAAATGTTAGAATAACGATTTAAATAATAATTTTGTATTCTTATACAGTTTTATTAATTTAAAAAATAATTTTAAATTAATAAAACTGTATAAGTTTAAATTAAAAAACGTAAAGATTTTTTTTTTAAATTAGGAAAAATCCATGTACTGGACACATGATATTCGTTTGTGTCCCCTAAGCCCTGTATAATCCAGTGTAGTAAATATAATCAGAAACAGTACATTAGGCACAGGATATAGAGGAAAAAACAATTGCGACCTAGGCAGAATTCGCCCGAGCCGCGGGCGAGGGTGTAATGGAGCCGAGTGCTACAGTGACAAATTTCCACGTGTATCAAACGACTTTTTTCAATACACTTACGAAGAAATAAAGAAACGGGGTCTACCCGGCGCCCAGTATGATACGATACATGTAGTCCGATTATACAATCTGTTTTTTAATTAAAGATAATGATTTGACAATTCGAATGTTGCATGTTTTTTCCATTTCATAAATAGTGAGGTACCGCAACCGATATTGAACAAAAAACCGAAAATATTCGTAAAAATAATTTCGTTTTTTTATAGAACTAATTATGGTCGTTTTTTTTATTTTCTGAAGATAATTTGATAGATGCAAACGTCTAACTCATAAAATAAAATATAATTTAAGCCTAAGAATTGAAAGACTAGCGAAAGCTGAGTCATTTTATTTTTTTGTCTCGATTTATTATCACCAAACCCAGATAAAAATATAGAATTACTCAAAGTTATATTTTTGCTGACATTTTATTACAACTTTACTAGGTTAGAGATTAACACTAGGTTAATCTCTTCTAAAATTGTAGCGATAAACGAATCTAGTATCGGTTTCTTACAATGCAGACATGTGAATTCACAGCTTGACGTACAATGGTCACGCTATAATCATGACAGTTAGTCTTGATCTAACTCTCGAGGAGTTATCTCTTTGAGGAGTGGCTAAGCAAGTCCTCACCGGACATGGTCAGTTCGGGAAGTTCCTACATCGGATTGAGGAGGTCACGACTGTGTGGACCGCCCGGAGGACACGGTGGAGCATACGGTGGTGGTGTGTCTCACTTGGGCGGAGCACCGCCGGCGCCGTGTCCTCGTGAAGGCAATAGGTGGCAGCGAGCTCTCGCGCTGGGTCCTGGTACAGACCATGGTCCGGAGCGAGGAGGAATGGCAGTTGCCGCCCCCTTCTGCGAAGCAGTAATTCTAGCGAAGGAGGAGGCTGCACGAGTAAGGAAACGAACATTTTTACGCCCCGGTCGCCGAGACCCCAACCCGGACTGCCACAATGTCAATACTGACGTCGAGCAATGGGTAGCTTGCCGTCTGGCAGTCCGGTAATCGCCGGGACTGAGCCCCAGTCGTCGACAGCGCTTAGTGATCCACGCGCTCCTCAAAGAGATGTCAGCAAACCGTAGGGGCACAGTAGGGTCGATGTGGTTTTAAGCAGTAAAAGTCTGACACGCCCTCCTGCTCCACCCAGACCGGGAGAAGTCATTGGATGAATTCGCATCTTGATAAATATCTTGACGACCAATGATGATAACTTTTTTAATTCTAAAGCATAAACTGCGACTGTCTCGTCCCGCTCTTGTAAACAAGATATAAAATTGTGTTGGGACGCCCATATACTGGAGCGCCCATATACTGGAGGTACTAGTTAAGAACTCATGGATCGGTTTTCAGCCGCGCCCGCCACGGTGGAAGAAACAGCTGTTTTATTTCTAAACCCACGAGGCCAGAGTTTTGTGTGGTTACACAGCCGTCGCGGTTGCGGTTATTGCTCGCAAACTTGGCAGATGACAATCGCAAGCCGCGTGGTTAATTACCTACCAGTTGAGCTCCAGACCGCCGTGGACATACACCATAAACGAGCTGTTGAGTTATCCTTACTTCACAGAAGAATTAAAAAAAGAAGGCCTATAAAGTTCTGAGTGCATCAATCGATTTTCGGATTTCGCATCGAATTTCTCTATCCCCTGATGGCCATTGCGGTTGTTAACCGACCGCAGAGAGTGCGGGCGCAACCCGCCGAGGCTGCGGGTGACCGTGGCCTGCACGATTCTACTAGTTGCCTGACGGTAAAAACGGTTTTGTGAGTTCTTACTGTAAGTAAAAGTCCGAGTGTAAAAAAATATGGTAATATTTTTGAATATTTTAATCTTCAATTCATATTAGACTCTATTATAAACAAACAATATTGTATCTTGGTCCTTCTTTCCTTAAAGGTTATATTATTAAAAGAATCGGTATAAAAAATCGAATTTGGAGACATCACTTTTATCTAAAAGCAGGCAACATATTACTGGAGTTTGACATTTGCACTTGTCAAATCATTATCTGGGATTAAAAAACGAACTTTAATTTACGTGCCTTCAAGGCTAGAGTGAATAGGCTCCTAATAAACTATTGCGCT
Organism: Mythimna impura; assembly: GCA_905147345.3. Lineage (NCBI taxonomy): Eukaryota > Metazoa > Arthropoda > Insecta > Lepidoptera > Noctuidae > Mythimna > Mythimna impura. The sequence continues at coordinate 2,421,198 of LR990365.1, read as the reverse complement.
TCACCATCAACGATTACATCACTGCTTACCATCAGGTGGGATCACAGTCAAGCACTGGTTAAAATCATTTTAAAAAATTGGCTGGGCTTACGGCGCACTTTTCCGCATTAGTACGTAAAACAGCAAATCGCTTGCCTAAAAGTAGAGGTAAGGGTGGGAGCGGGTTTTCGAGTAAGTGTGTTAAGAACGTAATTCAGTTAATTTAGAACGATAGACAAAAAAAAAAACACGAAGATGCCTCTAAAAAACCGGACTAATATACATGCAATCATTTTGTTTGTGTGATTATTGTACGAGCAACGTTTAGAGTGTTTTAATTTTAAAATCAAGTAATAATATTCCACAACTATCACACAACGCTGTCCAGTCTCAAGCTAAGCAGAGCTTGTGTTATGAGTACTAGACAACTGATAAACATACTTATATATTTCTAAATACATACATATTATAGATAAATTACACTCAGACACAGAACAAAACAAATGATCGTGTTCATCACACAAACATTTGTCCTGGGTGGGAATCGAACCTACGACCTCCGGCATAGCAGTCAGGGCCACTAACCACTAGACCAACAGGCCAGTTAAATCATCTGTACATTTTTAGTAAATCGCTGAAATGCTTAATATTTTACAAGCATTGTGTCTGTGCAACTCATTCTTTTGTATGCAGTCTAAATGCCTTACCATGTCTTTTTAAATTGTCATTCGTGCGAGCGAAAATGAGGGATGGAGTTATACACCCACAGAAATCTTAATAATAAGGCAATAGAAATGCTATCTACTGTCTTTTAATACTGGGACGCGTGTCGCCGGTTCGCAGAGCTATCAACATATTGACAAACAACAACACACTATCGCCTACACATGCATTTTGCATTATAACAACAAAAATTAACACTTTTAGCGATGACATTATGCAATATTTTCTAAAATGCATGGTCTCAGGAGGTGGTGGTGGAGATGGTGGTAGGGCCGTAGGAGTGACCGCGCTTTAGATCCTGTAGTCTTTTACCAATTTAACTGAACGAGATCTGTATATTTCAACCGCGTATGTAACGACATCTATGGCGTTACATAGTAACCAAAATAAAATAGCCTGTGTCGTGGTATTAGAGTTCTCAGCGTGATTAGAACATATACAACAGCCCGAAATCAGCCATCGGGCAGTTGCCCAAACCAGACAACATCCGTCTTTCTTTCTGCTTCGCCCGCGTGATTATAGAAAATTGTCTCAAGGCAACATACTCTCGGGATAAAAAGTATTCTACAGCACAATTTTTTAATTAATACAAAAAAATGGGGCTCTATCTGTACGTGTTATGATTTTAACAGGCTATGTATATTTGTGCGTGTGTATGCTCATCTGTTCCCTCATAGCTCCTAAACTGCTTATAGGAACTCGACAAAATGAGGTATCGTTAGAACCGTCTTAATCGGCCGCTGAATATAGGCGACGCGACGTGTCCCCAAACTCAATGCGGCGCCCGCAAGCGGACAAAGTTTGATAAAAAAAAAATAAGATAAATATGCCGTGTTTAGTATCATTTGAAAGGGCTTCACTTGTACATTTCGAAAATATTTCTCAAATTTAAAGTGACGCCATCTAGCGGACAAAAAGTCATGTGTTAAAAAATACGTTATGATAAATACACCGTGTTTGATATCATTTGAAAGGGCTTCACTTGTAAAATATCTGAAGAAGTCATGAACATGTTTTTACAGTATAACGATTTTTAAACAAATTGACCATGTTTAGTGTCATTGATAAAATTCGTCTTTGTTCTTGACTGTATGTTGCAAGTTTCTTACGCGCAAGAAATTATTCGATCACGGTGGCCAATCTCAACATAGCCAAATACGCAGGAGATATTCAGTGGCGGATTAGCCACGTAGCAAGAGTAGCAAATGCTACGGGCCCCGTGCATTGGAGGGCCCCGCATGGACGAAAAAAAATCATGTTAAGATACCTGTGTCATATGAATTCTAACCACATCCAGACTTTCAATAAAGACAATGTACCTATGGAGCCATCGTTATCTAACGGCTCGTTCACGACATCAAAAGTATGAAAATGTTTGAAGCACGCCACGAGACACCGCTCATAGCACCCCGCACCCGCTTACCGATGCCGCCCCGCATCGCCGCTTAAACCGAAGTCGTGACCAGGCCGTAAGGGCTTTGGAGGCTGTTTGAAGGAGTTTTAATTCGATATCATTTATAAAGATTTAAAGGGTCCCTTAGTAGAATTTGCTACGGGCCCCACATAGGCTTAATCTGGCACTTCTGACATCTGGCACACACCGATGAAAGAAAGAAAGAAAAATATTTTATTTGGCACGCATTGATACACACACTGTAAGAACTAAATTTAAGAAAACTAAGAAAAAAAAAAGAAAAAAAACACTGCCACAATGTGTGTCTCACGACTGCACCAAATAGGTCCAGTTCAGCAAAAATGCCAGACAACTACATGGTAGTCAGTGATAGTTACCTGACGCTGGTTTTATGCTGCTTTCGGTGCACTTTCTGTTCCTTTACTCTCATAGTCCTATGAAACTGCAATGCATCTGTGTTTGCATACATTATGCAATCTTTGTTCCTTTACTCTTATATATCTCCTGCGTACTTGGCTAATTTCTGTTGAGATTGGTCATCATGATAGAAATTCAGTCAGTAAGATCATTTATTTTTGTTGCCACGACACCCATACTACACTCCTACTGGGGCCACGGGTAGTGTGAAAGCGAAGCCCGGGGCCCCGGGATGAAGGCAAAGAAGGAACAGAAGTGGGTTTTTAGTCAGTAAAAGTCTGACACTATCTCTCGCCCCGCCCAAGAGCGGGATATGTCATTAGATGATTTTCCCACCTAAAAAAAAACCCTGTACTACACTACACAAACACGCAATATTTTTTGTAAACAGACAGTGGCGGATTAGCCATGTAGCAAGAGTAGCAAAAGCTACGGGCCCCGCACGTCCGGGGGCCCCGTGCGTTCGGGAATCCCTTACTTGATCGTAACCAAAATTAGTCAAAGTATCTATACAACATGAAATCTAAATACAGCCTGTGTTGTACTTAGTGTCGGTGGTGTCCAACTTGTGACCTTTTTTAAATATTTTTGGAAAAAAATTAACATAGTGTAAAAATTATTGGAATCTACATATAGCTGATTGATTACACATAAAATATTTTATTTAATCTGTCTTAATAAAAATATGTCTACGCAGGAGGCCTCTTGATCGAATTTCCTACAGGCCCCGCGCTGTCTTTATCCGCCACTGTTTACAGAGGTAGCTAAGTCATTTCCGTACCAAAATTATTTATTTATTAAGTTTAATTATTCAAAGATCTGATAAAATAAAATAAAAATAAGTAGCAAGTTTAAGCATTAAGTCGTATCTCAAAAAGATGTATTTGAAAATTGAACCATAAGACATCTTTTTAGGATCCAATTTTGAAATATCGCTTTTTTGAGTTTTGTTTTCTTTATTATTAAGCATGCGTCAGATGTTTAAGTCAATTATTTATAGCAGTTGCATGTTATTTTTGCATTTTTTGTACACCTATTTCTAAGTTAGGTTTTTTTTTACACCTCTTTACCAACAATAAAAGAAAAGATATTAATTTGTATGATATTAACTTGTTGAAACTCAAAAACTTTGTCAGCACGATTCCAGTCCTTTCAGTAGTTTTATTACGTTTTTTACAACAGTTATTTTTATTTATTATAGTAAGTACATAGTTTTATTTAGCTACCATCAGATGTAGAAAAACTACTTATAAAGATTTTGTGCAATACATGGGCTTTTGGCCCCGAAAAAAAAACTATTTTCCACAAATTCCTCAATTTTCTTTTTTTACATTTTATATAGTTGTTGTATTTCTTTAACACAAATGTATTGTAAGTAATAATATATATAGTATTGAATGTGTTCAAATCAGTGTATGTGTTGTTGAATTAGTTTGTAAATAAAATTATTTCACGCTTGTAATACCGAGTTCTTTATTCACTAACTTCTTTCCGCGGCTCCCCTTGTTCCCGTCCCTCTGTCCCCATGATGATGATAATGAAAAGTTTATTTATCATGGTGGACATCCCACCCATACGCACCAAACGTTTTGGGAACACATTCATAATGCGTACAGCTAAGGAGTGGAATTCCCTGCCGGAGTCTGTGTTTCCTGATAGCTACAACCTAGGGGTCTTTAAGTCAAGAGTGAATAGGTTACTTCTAGGCAAGCGTGCTCCATCTTGGACCATATCGTCGTTTTCCATCAGGTGAAAAAAAAAAGATTATATACTGTACAAAGGCTGAAGAGTTCCATGGCCTATCTCCGAAGTTTTTCACAGCAGGGTAGTCTCCTGAGCTTTTTTCAAATATATCACAATCGAACAGTGCGAGCCTGACGTAAACCTAAAACGTCCACTGTTGGGTATAGGCCTCCCCCAAGTATCGCCATATGAACGGTCCTGTGTGTCTCGCATCCATCGGATTCCTGCAACCCCCACCAAGTCATTGGTCCACCTTGTAGGAGGCCTTCCAACGCTGCTCAAGTGGCAATGTCAGGGCACATTGCTCGTAGAACAGATGGCAGTTGGGGCCAAAAGGATCTGGAGTGACGACCGCGTACCGGAAGACGCAGCGTGGATAGGTTAACTTGTTTTAATTACCATTCCTACACTAAGTAATAACAGTACCTTTGTTGTCTCACGCAAAAATGATTAAGAACAAAGAATACTCAGGCTGTAATAGAGAATGATTAGAGACAAGGCTTTTAAGTAATATAGTTTCAAGCATAGATATCCAGAGATATGCCTTCATTGCCGATTAGTAAGGAGTCCTAGTGATGCCGCTTATCTCCCACCAAAATTATTACAACATTCACAAATAGTGTATTTACGGCACACACATAAAATTTGCACACGCACACTAAGAAGAAAGCAGCTACACTAAATCAATTTCTAATAGCACACATACATAGAATGGGCGGAGCATGCACTTGTAAACACTTGTTATTTGGGAACATTCAATGCACACGCATGCAATTAGGGAGTCGAACGCGATGGTCGATAATATTTATCGATATTGAATTTCAGCATATTCTTGTAATATAATTACTTCGTTTGATTTTCTTTAAATAATTTATTTTTTATATAGATACCTATCCGAAAAGAGTTTACTTTTAATAAAATAAAATAATTTTTTTTAGTATCGTATTAATGGTTAAAGGGAACGTTCTCTGTTAATTATCATGCTGTATTATTATATAACAAATTACTTAATCTTAAAAAAAAAAATAATCATAAGTGCCTGCCTACATTCAGGGTTGGTTAAATAGTTAGGTAAATTATAGGTAGGTACTCATATATTTTTATACTCATATTCAAACTCGATAGCGTTAACACGCGTTAACTGTAGAATAAATAGCGTCATCTAGCAAACTAGTTATAATTTTAGATAAATTAGACAAATTGTAGGTAGTTGATGCTGACAGGATCGAATTCATAAGATGAAATTAAGTTGCACGTTCGAAAGCGTAGATCTCTATGGAGAAAAACGTGCAAGAAACTCCATGGCCACTCTTTTAAATCATGTTGTGAGTTACAAAAATCTTCGTTACATATTTTTGTCGCTTCTAATAAGTGAACACAATGTCTATAAATAAATCTTTTAATGGAATTATTTATTGTCCAGTAAAATGCAAATATTTGGATAAGATTGTTGACGCTTTGAATTTTTTGGTGTCACATTTTTTGCCAAAAAGTGAATTTACTTATGTAAATGTATTTTTCCATGACACATTTTATCAACTGGATGATATGATTATCTAGTGGTTTCTGGTCGAATTGATGAAAATCAATGGATTTAAACACATTTGATCCGATGAAGTGGTTAAGAGCTTTTGGTACCAGTAATGACTTTGTAAAAGTTTGTTTCTATGTCTGAGGCCGCATTAGAGATGAAAGCGTAATAATACAATGCTCTCGCCAGTTATAGGACATTTTTAACACATTTGCGAAGAAATAAAATGTGAAACCCTCTTAAACGAAGATTTAATAAAATAGCGATGGATCGCGAATTTTCTAATTCAAACTTCGAAGACGTCTGCTCGGCCTTGTGATTGAATAAGGTGGGCTTGTCTACTCAGTTAATAATAATGAGCAATATTATTAATCTTATAGGGCATAGCTTACGATACGGCCAAATAGCCAGATTTTTTAAAATAATAATTGAATATTTTTGCATAGCGAACACAAATTATTGTAACTTTAGGCCAAAATTTAAAAAAAAAAACTGTACGAAATTATATTTGTTTATCATGCTACTTATCTTATTGTACTATAAATTAAAAAAATACTTTGATCATCTCAATCTTTAGGTATAATGTCAATTTAAGTTTTTACACTTCTCGGGTAATTGTATTGAAATAACAATGTCTTAATTTTGTTCAAACAACATTAAATTAGTAACTAATTTAACATGTAATACGACAATATCCATTGAGATGTAAAAAAAAAAATATCGAACTGCAATAATACGCATATCGATAAAATCTACCACACACACTCGATTGCACATCTCTAAATCTTTAACGGTCGTTGCGTTCGGGAATATTCGGGCTAGTTCGTGTCGCTCTGAGCGTAAGTTAGTAAAATATTTAAAAAATTATTTAAAATATAAAACAGTTACTTAATTGTTTATTTACCGGTGGTAGGACACGCCAGTTGTCTTCAGGTTAATGGTATTTGGCCTATTTTTACATATAAATACTGCACAACTGGGTATTTTGGCTTTTTATGCATCAATAGTGCACTGTACGCAATTGCAAAGCGACTGAATGACGCGTACAGCCGCCGTTCGATCATACATCCACTTTGGTTCTATCGAGGCGGCACGTGCCACGCCCCCAAGGCATATCTCTCGATATCCGTGGTTTCAAGTCTGGTGCGAGGCTCCCCGGACCGCGAGGCCATAGGCGGTGGCCCACGTCTCCCACGCCTTGCGCCGCCTCTGGATATGTTTTGTAGCGCAGTATAGTGTTTCGAACGTTATAGTACGTTAGTTTAACACCTAGTACTCTGAGCTCCATAGCACTTTGGCAAATCTTGAGACTGGACTTTTGGATGGTTATCAAATAATCTAGATTGTTATCTTTATATAGGGTGACTGGCAATTAGTGTACGATACTTAAACACGTGATTGTGCTCATGATAACAAACAATTTTTATTATGGGAGCAAAGCCGAAATCACGAAAAAAATATCAGCTGTTCAGTACATTAGACAAAACATAAATGTAGGTACTGAACAGCTGATTTTTTTTTCGCGATTTCAAGTTTGTTCCCATAGTAAATGTTGTTGGTTATCATGAGCACAATCACGTGTTTAAGTATCGTACACTAATTACCAGTCACCCTATACAAAAGGAGAAATTGACTGACTGACATATCAACGCACAGCCGAAACTACTGGGACTAGGAGCGTGAAATTTTGTTCAAGGTTGCCTTTTATGACGTAGGCGAGCACTAAGGAGGATTTTCGGAAATTCTAGTTTTAAAGAGGTGAAACGGGGGTCCAAAGTTTGTATGTAAAAACTTACTTTCACACAAGCAAGTCCGCTGTAAAAAACTAGTTGATAAATAAAATGCATTTGAAATATTTATATTCATTTATTGACTAGATATAAATACTACAATATATTAAGATTATGTCTATATACAATGTTTAGTGTTCAAACAACTTATAAATAAAGAACCTACAATCAGATCAGGCAAAATTGTTGTTTATCAAATCATCACCTTATTACATGTACAGTTACGAGCAATATGATATAGTACAGTCAAATGGGGTGAATAGAAACATGATGCATGCAATGATTGCATCTCTGCTTACCATCAGGTGGGATCGCAATCAAGCACTGGTTTATATGAATTAAAAAAAGAAAAAAAAACTTTGGTTTGATTATTCACTTTGATACCATACTATCGGCTTCTAACAAAGCATCAACTTTTTAAAATAACAATTCATTAATAAATTGATACAGTTAAATGCTGAAAAAAAATATTCAAATATCGTGAAAATACCCTTTGAAATTTTGTTTCTATTCACCCCATTTGACTGTATATGTTGCAGCCCCCGTTATTCCCTTCGTGTTAGGTTACTTTAGGTGTTAGGGTACTTTGTTTGTATGTGCTATTCCAGGATATGGTGATCCAAATCTATTTAGATGTTTCAGTGTGACGGAGTAACATACAATGCGTTCCAAATACGAATAGGATCGATTGCCATGTTGTGACGTCACGTCATACTGTCAAATCGAAGAATTATTATGGTGAGCAAAACAAGAAATTTTTTAAATTTAATTTATTTACGAACTGTGAACGAAAATAGTTTAATCAGAATCCAGTTCTTCAATTTTGCTCATCTCCGAGTTCTTCAATTTTGCCCAATTTCTTGCGATTTGACAGTATGACGTGACGTCACAACATGGCAATCGATCCTATTCTTATTTGGAACGAATTGTACATTTACACACTATAATATTATTGTCTTTTAAGACAACTAGCCATTGATAATAAAAATAAATGGTCTTATTTTTATACCAGGAAGCATTTTATGATTCGATTTTTTTTTTTAAACCTTACCCTAAACTAGGAATAACTCCTGTATCGTAGTACGTTCACAAACATATAAACTCACATACACAAGACACACAGACCTGGGACAACTATCTGTAAGCCATGTATAGGGTGACTGGTAATTAGTGTACGATACTTAAACACGCGATTGTGTTCATGATAACCAACAACTTTTACTATGGGAACAAACCTGAAATCGCGAAAAAAAATCAGCTGTTCAGTACATTTATGTTTGCCTAATGTACGGAATAGCTGATATTTTTTTCGCGATTTCAGCTTTGCTCCAATAATAAAAATTGTTTGTTATCATGAGCACAATCAAGTGTTTAAGTATCGTACACTAATTGCCAGTCACCCTATATTTGTTCCTTGCGGGAATCGAACCTGCGACACGTACGACAGCAGCCTACCATGCCGTGAGGCAACGGTCCTCACGCCCCAACCGCCGCCGGGATTCCGATCCCGATTTCCGGTCACAGTAGGTGCGGGTTTGAGGACGGCGAGCAATGGGTAGCTCGCCGTCCGACCGTCCGGTTACCGTCCGGACCGAGCCCAAGTCGTCGACGTGGCGTTGTTCCACGCGCACCTTAAGGAGATGTCAGCAACTATAGGGGCCCAGCAGGGTCGAAGCCTACTGGGGCCAAGGATCTGATTTTGAAAGGAAGACTCGGCCCTGGTACGAAAGGCAACGTAGGAACAGGAGTGGGTTTTTAGTCAGGTAAAGTCTGACACTATCTCTCGCTCCACCCAAGAGCAGGAGATGTCATAAGATGATTTTCCCACCGGAAAAAAAAGCCTACCATGCCGTCAAGATGAGATACTTCAAAATTGATACATCATTTCAGCCGATAGACGTCCACTGCTGGACATAGGCCTCCCCCAAACGTCGCCACAACGAACGATCCTGTGCGTCTCGCATCCATCGGATTCCCGCAACCTTCACCAGGTCATCGGTCCACCTTGTAGGGGGCCTTCCGACACTGCGTCTTCCGGTACGCGGTCGCCACTCCAAAACCTTTCGGCCCCAACGGCCATCCGTTCTGCGAGCAATGTGCCCTGCCCATTGCCACTTTAGTTTGGCGATTCTTCGCGCTATGTCGGCAACCTTGGTTCTCCTGCGGATATCTTCATTTCTGATTCGATCACGCAAGGAAACTCCGAGCATAGCCCTTTCCATTGCCCTTTGGGTGACTTTGAGCCTTCTGATGAGGCCCATTGTGAGCGTTCACGTTTCGGAACCATATGTCATCACTGGCAACACGCACTGGTCATAGACTTTCGTCTTGAGACACTGTGGTATATTGGATGAGAAGATACCGCGCAGCTTCCCGAACGCCGCCCAGCCGAGTTGGATTCGACGGTTGACCTCTTTCTCGAAATTAGATCTACCCAACTGGACTGTCTGTCCAAGGTAGACGTAATCGTCTACAACTTCGAGTGCAGAGTCTCCGATCTTGATCGGAGTGGGTGCTACATGGTTATTTACCATGACTTTGGTTTTGTCCATGTTCATTTTAAGACCCACTCTTTCGGAAGCTCTACTGAGGTCATTGAGCATTGTGCTGAGCTCCTCCGTAGTCTCAGCCATGACTACTATGTCGTCGGCAAACCGAAGATGAGTGATGTACTCGCCACTGACATTAATGCCCAATCCACTCCAGTCCAGAACCTTGAAGACATCCTCCATTGCGGCCGTGAACAGTTTCGGAGAAATGACGTCTCCCTGCCTCACACCCCGCTGCAGGAGAATAGGTTTCGAGGTCCGGTCCTGCAGTCTGACTGACATAGTGGCGTTTTCGTACAAACACTTCAGCACCTCGATGTACCGATAGTCAATCTGGCACCGTTGGAGAGACTGCAGCACAGCCCAAGTCTCGATCGAATCAAAGGCTTTCTCGTAATCCACAAACGCTAAGCAGAGAGGCAGATTATACTCCTCGGTCTTCTGTATAACCTGCCGTAGCGTGTGTATGTGGTCTATGGTGCTAAAGCCTTTTCGGAATCCGGCTTGTTCGGGAGGCTGGAAGTCGTCGAACCTGCGCGCGAGACGGTTCGTGATGACTCTGGAAAACAGCTTGTAGACATGGCTCAGAAGTGAGATGGGCCTATAATTCTTGAGCAGGGCCTTGTCGCCCTTCTTAAAGAAGAGTACCACCACACTTCCGCTCCATGCCTGTGGTGTTTTTCCCTCGAATATGACGGAATCAAACAGCTTCTGAAGGGCCTTAAGGATCGGTTTACCACCCGCCTTCAGGAGTTCGGCTGTAATTCCGTCATCACCCGGTGCCTTGTTGTTATTAAGCTGCTTCAGAGCCATCCTAATCTCGTACAGGCTGACGTCCGGGATATCTTCGGTATAGTGTCGGGTCAACCTAGCTCTTGGGTCGTTTGCTAGATTCGTAGTGGGTTTTGTGATTGACGTGTATAACTGTCCATAAAAAGCCTCGATCTCTCCCAGAAGCTCCGATTTGGCGGATATGACTCTGCCATCTTCGGTCTTCAGTTTCGTGAGCTGGCTCTGCCCAATAGACAGATCTCTTGCAAACACCTTGGAGCCCTTATTTCGCTCAATCGCGTCTTTAATTTTTCCAGTATTAAAGTGACGGATATCGCGTTTCAAGGACTTAGAGATCCGTTTATTGAGCAGCCGATATGTGCACGCATCGTCTGAAGACTGCAGAATCATCTCACGCCTTTCCTTCATAAGCTGGAGAGTTCGATCTGTGAGCCTCTTGCTCTTATTTGTACGAGTCTTATAGAATTTAGACCCGACCGTATGGACAGTTTCCACGAACCCATCGTTGTATTCGTCCACAGAGCTTCCTAGGCATTCGAAACGATTTTGAAGTTCGAGCTGAAAGCTCTCGGAGTTTTGGATCTGGATCTGTGCAGGACGGAGCGTAGACTTCATCAGTCGAGATCTTTCAAGCTTGACATTGATATTCAATGTGCCTCTTACCATGCGGTGATCACTTCCGGTTTTCACCGCACTGATCACAGAGACATCATTGAATATTTGCTTCTTCGTCGACATGATGAGTCAATCTCATTTTTTGTTACACCATCAGGGCTTTGCCAGGTCCACTTCCTATGCTCACGCTTTCTGGAGAAGGAGTTCATCATGTAGAGGCCCTCCCTCTCCATAAAGCTGGCCAGTAGGTGTCCCCGGTGGTTCCTACGTCCAAATCCAAATTGCCCCACTCGCAGCTCATCACCGTCTCGTTTGCCCAGTTTCGCATTAAAGTCCCCCATGACCATTTTCGCTTTAATGCGAAAATTGATACATTATAATGTAATTATTACAAAATAATCAAGGTTACAGACATAGCCCGAAGAATCGCCAAAGTTAAGTGGCAGTGGGCAGGGCACATTGATCGCAGAACAGATGGTCGATGGGGAAGAAAGGTTCTGGAATGGCGACCACGTACCGGAAGACGCAGCGTTGGAAGGCCTCCCACAAGGAGGACCGATGACCTGGTGAGGGTCGCAGGAACCCGATGGATGCGAGACGCACTGGACCGGTTATTGTGGCGACACTTGGGGAGGCCTATGTCCAACAGTGGACGTCTTTCGGCTGAAATGATGATGATGATGATTACAAACTGAGACCGATTTTTACTCCAAGCCCTTAAAGGTAACGCCTGCTGCTGATTTTTTTTTTTAACCGCTTCCGTCGGATTAGTCCGGCAAGTGTTTTCGTGTCTTATCCGCCAGGGTCGTGTATTTGCGACTGGGTGCTCCATCTCGTTTAACTCTTCAATCCCCATAGGTGACAGAAGAGCTGACGAGATGCGAGTATTTGGTCGTGGATGTGCGACCCTGGCGGGATAAACCCGAGTAGTTGTCGGATATATACGACGTAGGAGGTTAATATCCTATATCTATCCATCATATTGACTAAATAATATTACTAGATGTTACCAGCACCCCTAGCCAAGTTGATAATCTGCAATCGTTAACGCTAGTCGAAAACCATCGCCTTATATTCAAGACTACTTCTAGGCAAGCGTGCTCCATCGTCGACCACATCATCGCTTACCATCAGGTGAGATGGTGGTCAAACGCGAGCCTATCATTAATAATAATAAAAAAAAAGATAGACAAGCACGTTCATGGAAAATATTTGTCAAAATACTGAAAAGTTAAAACAAAAGTTCGCTGCGGCGCTACATTGGCATTACGCCGTTTAACAGAACTATTACAACATGCAGCGCTAAGATAGCTTTTAGAGAATACTTTTTTTCGCGACAAAAATGTCTTAAGCGCCATGAATTTCGTGGCACTTACGCGTTTCGTTCAACATAGTGTAATATTCAAGGTGTATGGATTACACTATACCTGAGTCGATTGAAGTGAGTGTTCGGCACGCGTAATCTAGTGCGTAGTACATATATATCGATGTCGAAAACTAATCAAATGTATGGGAATGACATCATCACAACGTTAAGTCACGTGGTCAGAACAAACGAATAGAAAATTCGTAGTCAAGTTCACATCGTTCAAAATGATAGAATGAATTGTTATCGTTTCTACAATGTTCAACGCTACATCCAATGTTGTTGTAGAGCGGCCGACTCAGGCACGTCAAAATGGCTACCAACTTATAGTTTTCTACAATTGGTGACACCGAGGCGTTACCGATTGGAGAACGGAATTCGACACGAAACGGTTGTAACTTGGCTAGGGGGGGCTGGAGTTACACCCGTTTGGAATTAGATTATTATCCCAAGGGAACATACTCACGGCAGGATCAACCTTTCGGGCTATATTTGACGGGGACACCATGGCGGCGCGACCAGTCGCCGCTACCAACAAAATGTATACAGCTCTATAGAGAGTTACTCACCTGGTGTCCGTTTGATACTGTCTCAGTGTGGTGTAGCGACTCTGGTTTCTATATGGTGTCTACTTTGGTAGCTAACGGACACCATGGCGGCGCAACTGGTCGCGCCGCCATGGTGTCCCCGTGAAATATAGCCCTTTAACGCCACGACCCAGAAAGACATGCTTAATTGTATGTTAAAGCCAGAACTACACTGCGCACACGTGTGCCAAACACGCCTATCTGGGCGCGTCGGTGTCCATACATTTTATATGGAAACTAGATTTGTAGAGCTACACTTGATCCACGCCACGTGACGTCGTTGTAGAACGACGTACGTGCGTAGGTACAAATCAGGCGTGTTACACGTGTACGTCGATCTATTGTAGTTCTAGCTTCATTGTTGCCAATTTCTCTTCAGCATCCTTGTCCACGCGTTGACTATCAAACTTGGTCTATCTTACAAAGTAACTTATAGCCTTCATTATGCCTGAAAAAAAAGAAAAAAATAATTAAAAGACTAGAGTGATTATAATTTAGTCCCGTCCGAATAGGCTCTTAATAAACTAGTGCGCTTCACCATCAACGATTGCATCACTGCTTACCATTAGGTGGGATCGCAGTCAAGCACTAAACTCGTTAAAAAATAAAAAGCCTGTTTCGACATTTGAGAAATATCATTGAATGTAACTTGGAACGAAACTGAAAGAAACAATAAAATAATAATTAAGGGTCCGGTGTAGTAGTAGCTACTTTAGCTATTTTAGTAGTAGCTACACTACACCGGACTAGCCGGCTAGGTAGTCAAAATACAAATGTCTAAACGGGCCTTTTATTTTTTGACAACTTTATCTTATCTTGTTGTGGGGCTGGCCCTAGGCCAGAGCATTTCGACCCTTCTGGATCTTTTGTGCTACTCCCCTCCTGTCTACTCAACCCCTAGCCCTCCGTGCACCTTCTTCACGAGTCCCAGTATGCTCTTGATGGGGCTGAGCCTGTAGTCCTCTGGTCTTGGAAATGGTTGGCCCAGATACTCTAGTCTTTTGGAGCCTAGTGCTGCACAGTCGCATAGTACGTGTAGCATATTCTCGTCTGCCTCTCCACAGATCCTGCAAGTCGGGTCGCTTGCTAGTCCCATGTTGTGGAGCTGTTTGTTGGTGGCATAGTGCCCGGTGAAGACTCCTGTGATTGTTCGGAGCTGTGATCTGCTGTGTCTCCATAGTTTTTGGGTCCAGGCCTTATCTATGTCATTGAGAAATAGCTTTGCATACTTCTGGCCTGTTTTGTTGCGACATTTGACAACTTTAGTTTATATCATTAAAAAAAAAAAGATTAATTAGCAGGTATGTCTCATCTCTACATTTTTTTTAAATTTAGCTCCACTGCCTACGTCTATGATCGTCGGCTCTTTTGACACCCAGAATACTGAGCTCCATTGCTCATTGGCAAACCCCAAGGCGAAACTTGTGCGACTCGGTGAGCAACCATGTCTGAGCACCGTAGGTTACCTCTACATAGGTGTTAAAAACATAATACAGTTAGTGCTCGGCTTGACTGGCAGCGCGGTGCGGGGAGCGGCGCGGTTGCGGGAACGCGCGCGATTTGCTCGGCCTGACTGGCAGCGCGGTGCGGGGAGCGGAGCGGTTGCGGCAACGCGCGCGATTTGCTCGGCCAGACTAGCAGCGGGGAGCGGCGCGGTTGCGGGGACGCGCGCGATTTACTCGGCCAGACTAGCAGCGAGGTGCGGGGAGCGGCGCGGTTGCGGGAAAGCGCGCGATTTGCTCGGCCAGACTAGCAGCGCGGTGCGGGGAGCAACGCGGTTGCGGGAAAGCGCGCGATTTGCTCGGCCAGACTAGCAGCGCGGTGCGGGGAGCAACGCGGTTGCGGGAAAGCGCGCGATTTGCTCGGCCAGACTAGCAGCGCGGTGCGGGGAGCGGCGCGGTTGCGGGAACGCGCGCGATTTGCTCAGCCAGACTAGCAGCGGGGAGCGGCGCGGTTGCGGGGACGCGCGCGATTTACTCGGCCAGACTAGCAGCGAGGTGCGGGGAGCGGCGCGGTTGCGGGAAAGCGCGCGATTTGCTCGGCCAGACTAGCAGCGGGGAGCGGCGCGGTTGCGGGAAAGCGCGCGATTTGCTCGGCCAGACTAGCAGCGCGGTGCGGGGAGCGGCGCGGTTGCGGGAACGCGCGCGATTTGCTCAGCTAGACTAGCAGCGCGGTGCGGGGAGCGGCGCGGTTGCGGGGACGCGCGCGATTTACTCGGCCAGACTAGCAGCGCGGTGCGGGGAGCGGTGCGGTTGCGGGAAAGCGCGCGATTTACTCGGCCAGACTAGCAGCGCGGTGCGGGGAGCGGCGCGGTTGCGGGAAAGCGCGCGATTTACTCGGCCAGACTAGCAGCGCGGTGCGGGGAGCGGCGCGGTTGCGGCAAAGCGCGCGATTTGCTCGGCCAGACTAGCAGCGCGGTGCGGGGAGCGGCGCGGTTGCGGGAAAGCGCGCGATTTGCTCGGCCAGACTAGCAGCGCGGTGCGGGATGCCCACTCACGCTCGCCGTCCGCGCACTCACTGTGGCCACTTGTATGAACGAGCTATGGCGTGAGTAGCCCGCACCGCTTCCCGCGCCCGCGTGCCCTTTCATCATCATCATCATTTCAGCCGAAAGACGTCCACTGCTGGACATAGGCCTCCCCCAAGCGTCGCCACAGCGAACGGTCCTGTGCGTCTCGCATCCATCGGACCCCCGCAACCGTTACCAAGTCATCGGTCCACCTTGTAGGAGGCCTTCCAACGCTACGTCTTCCGGTACGTGGTCGCCATTCCAGAACCTTTCGGCCCCAACGGCCATCTGTTCTGCGAGCAATGTGCCCTGCCCATTGCCACTTTAGTTTGGCGATTCTTCGTGCTATGTCGGCAACCTTGGTTCTCCTGCGGATATCCTCATTCCTGATTCGATCACGCAAGGAAACTCCGAGCATAGCCCTCTCCATTGCCCTTTGGGTGACTTTAAGCCTTCTAATGAGGCCCATTGTAAGCGACCACGTTTTGGAGCCATATGTCATCACTGGCAACACGCACTGGTCATAGACTTTCGTCTTGAGACACTGTGGTATATTGGACGAGAAGACACCGCGCAGCTTCCCGAACGCTGCCCAGCCGAGTCGGATTCGACGATTGATCTCTTTCTCGAAGTTAGACCTTCCCAACTGGACCGTCTGTCCCAGGTAAACGTAGTCGTCTACAACTTCGAGTGTAGAGTCCCCGACCTTGATAGGAGTGGGTGCTACATGGCTGTTTACCATGACTTTGGTTTTGTCCATGTTCATTTTAAGTCCCACTCTTTCGGAAGCTCTACTGAGGTCACCAAGCATTGTACTGAGCTCCTCCGTAGTCTCAGCCATGACTACTATGTCGTCGGCAAACCGAAGGTGAGTGATGTACTCGCCATTGACATTAATGCCTAGCCCTCTCCATTCCAAAACCTTGAAGACATCCTCCATTGCTGCCGTGAACAGTTTCGGAGAAATAACGTCTCCCTGCCTCACACCCCGCTGCAAGAGGATAGGTTTCGAGGTCTGGTCTTGTAGTCGGACTGACATAGTGGCGTTTTTGTACAAACACTTCAGCACTTCGATATACCGATAGTCAATTTGGCACCGTTGGAGAGACTGCAGTACAGCCCAAGTTTCAATCGAATCAAAGGCTTTCTCGTAGTCCACAAACGCTAAGCAGAGAGGCTGGTTATACTCCTCAGTCTTCTGTATAACCTGCCGCAGCGTATGTATGTGGTCCACGGTGCTGAAGCCTTTTCGAAATCCGGCTTGTTCGGGAGGCTGGAAGTCGTCGAACCTGCGCGCGAGACGATTCGTGATGACTCTGGAAAACAGCTTGTAGACATGGCTCAGAAGCGAGATGGGCCTATAATTCTTAAGCAGGGCATTATCGCCCTTCTTAAAGAAGAGTACCACCACGCCTCTGCTCCACGCCTGTGGCGTTTTCCCCTCGAGTATGACGGAATCAAATAGCTTCTGAAGGGCCTTAAGGACCGGTTTTCCACCCGCCTTCAGGAGTTCGGCCGTAATTCCGTCCTCACCCGACGCCTTGTTGTTTTTCAGCTGCTTCAGAGCCATCCTAATCTCGTACAGGCTGACGTCCGGGATATCTTCGGTATAGTGTCGAGTCAATCTAGCTCTTGGGTCGTTTACTAGATTTACAGCGGGTTTAGCGGTAGACGTGTATAACTGTCCATAAAAAGCCTCGATCTCTCCCAGAAGCTCCGATTTGGCGGATATGACTCTGCCATCGTCGGTCTTCAGTTTCGTGAGCTGGCTTTGCCCAATAGACAGATCTCGTGCAAATACTTTAGAGCCCTTATTCCGCTCAATCGCATCCTTAATCCTTGCGGTATTAAAGCGGCGAAGGTCACGTTTCAGGGACTTCGAGATTTGTCTATTGAGCTGCCGGTATATGCACGCATCGTCTGAAGACTGCAGAATCATCTCACGCCTCTTCTTCATTAGCTCGAGGGTCGGATCGGAGAGCTTCTTGTTTTTATTTGTACGGTGAGTCTTGAAAAACTTAGACCCGACCGTATGGACAGTTTCAACGAACCCATCGTTATATTCATCGACGGAGCTTCCTAGGCACTCGAAACGATTGTGGAGTTCGAGCTGAAAGCTCTCGGGGTTTTGGATCTGGATCTGTGCTGGACGGAGCGTAGACTTCATCAGTCGAGACCTTTCAAGCTTAATGTTAATATTCAATGTGCCTCTTACGACGCGGTGATCACTTCCAGTTTTCACCGCGTTGATCACAGAGACATCATTGAATATTTGCTTTTTCGTCGACAGGATGAAGTCAATCTCATTTCTAGTTGCACCGTCAGGACTTTGCCAGGTCCACCTTCTATGCTCACGCTTTTTGAAGAAGGAATTCATCATATAGAGGCCCTCCTTCTCCATAAAGCTAGCCAGTAGGTGTCCCCGGTGATTCCGACGTCCAAATCCAAATTGCCCCACTCGCAGCTCGTCACCGTCTCGTTTGCCCAGTTTCGCGTTAAAGTCCCCCATGACCACGGTGAAGTGAGTCTTAGAACCATGCATGGCTCTTGATATATCCTCATACATGGATTCTACTTCGTCGTCGGGATGTGTCGAGGTCGGGGCGTAGACCTGTATGACCTTCAGCGAATATCTTGATGATATTCTGAGTATAAGGTACGCCACCCTGGTCGACACACTCTCGATCCTCACGACATTGTTCACAAGGGACTTGTGGACGAAAAACCCGACACCACCCTGGGACTGCTGGTCACCCTCCCGGAAATAGAGCAGGTTACCGGATTTGAGAATTATCGTATCCTCCCCCTGTCTTCGGACTTCAGACAATCCCACAATACTCCATCGCAACCTGCTCAATTCCTCCTCCAGTTCGGTGATCTTCTCGTCAGTCCTCAGTGTACGCGTGTTGAAAGTTGCCAGGTCGAGTCGTTTAATAGATGGGTAGCCAAATCTCATCCGGAGATTCTTCGCACCCCTTGCCTCGTCGTGGCCTTGACCGCTACCGGAGTCAAGGGTAGACGGGCTGCCGGGCACTAGGGGCCATTTTTTCCTTCTGTTTTTCATGTTGGGGGGGGTTGCCATAATCGCCACGCTTGGCAGACGGGTTGGCGATCGCAGTTTGGTTGTTGTAATGCACAGAGGATGCTGCTGCCCATTCTCTGGTATGTCCCTTAGTCGCCTCTTACGACACCCTCGGGAAGAGATGGGATGGTGTTATTCTTAACGTCCGAACACCATACGGAACAACGCGTGCCCTTTATGGACAATCAAATAAAGTTCTTATGTTTGAGATCGCCGCACCGCGCCCACCACGCACCCGCGCTCCCAGTTTGCCCGAACACTTAGGATAGATACTCACTTATAACACAAACGTCTCGAAGATCATGTTTAGGATGCTGAACACCTTCAGTAGCCGCGACGTCTGCTCCTCTTCTGACTTCCTCGCGACCGGCTTGTCCTTGCGCCTGTCCAGTTCTGTGAAGACCGGGGAAATTACGTACGTAGGTACAGTAAAAAATATATCACCATCATCATTTCAGCCGAAAGATAGCCACAGTTGGACATAGGCCTCAGTACCGTAGCTAGGCGTGGGTGTAGTGGCCCACGGCCTCGCATCCAAGGGGGCCTTGCACAATTCTTTATGAACGAGGGTTTTTTTTTTTATAATTGAGACTCTTTGTGGACTCTTGCCCACCGGTCAGAGTGCATGCGGCTGATGTGAGGGTACCGCGCTCCACAAAGTGGGTACCTCAAGATGGACGACGCCGCCGAGGTCGACCTGGGAAGAGATGGCGAGACGACCTAGATGCCTACCGCAAAGACTGGTTCGAGGTGGCCCAAGAAAAGAATACCTGGAAGAAGTTGGGGGAGGCCTTTGCCCAGCAGTGGGACAGTATAGGCTATTAAAAAAAAGAGTGTGTGTACTTATGTACACGCGTTAGAAGTTATACTTCTTTGGCGTATGGAAAAAAAATAACTAAAATGCAGTAGTGATTAACGATAAATATTAAAATTAATCAAAAAGATTTTATTTAAATAATAAAAACACCAAAATAATATTTATTTATTCACACTGTTTAATTGTACTCTTACGAAACACGTGTTCAAAATATTAAAAAAAAAGTAAAAAAACTAAAACCCGACTACGACAAAAAAAACGACGAAACTAAAAGTATGAAACAAGATTTCCAGGATGCTGAAATAAACAAGGTAAAAAGAAAAGCCGCAGTCACACGTTATAGGTAACAACCGAAACACTTTAATAACGTGTGACTACGGCTTTTCTTTTTACCTTGTTTATTTCAGCATCCTGGAAATCTTGTTTCATACTTTTAGTTTCGTCGTTTTTTTTGTCGTAGTCGGGTTTTAGTTTTTTTACTTTTTTTATTTAAATTATTTTGGTGTTAAATCACTGTGCTTCTATACCATTTGCAAAAGCTAAATTTAAAATTTCTAATTAATAATGGTAAATTAATTTTTGTCCACCAGAGGGCGCCACATTGAATTTTGATGATATATTTTGATAAGTACCAGTGAAGCCCTTTCAAATGATATCAAACACGGTGTATTTATCTTAACATTTTTTTTAACACATGACTTCTTGTCCGCTAGAGGGCGTCACTTTAAATTTGAACAATATTTTGGAAATGTACAAGTAAAGCCCTTTCAAATGATACCAAACACGGCGTATTTATCTCCATTTTTATTTTTTACACATTACTTTTTGTCCGCTAGAGGGCGCCATATCAAGTTTTGTGACACGTCACGTAACCTATGTTCAGCGCACAATTAAGACGGTTGTAACGATACCTCATACGTCGAGTTCCGATAAGTAGATTAGGAGCTATGTGGGAACAGATGAACAAACTCACATACATACATAGCCTGTCAAAATCATAACCCTCCGTAGTCGGGTAATAAAAATACTAGAATATACAACTTGAACATAGTTATCAATTTTCATGCATGCCACCTAGAACTAACTTCACGATGTAGAATTTAGGTGTCGGTGTGCGCGCGCATCGTAAAAATTCACTTGCATCATTTTTCTCTATCGCCCCAAAAGAAGTATAACTTCAAAAAAAAAAAAAAAAATTGTGGCTCGGTTTTGACAAATTTCACCTGATGGTAAGCGACGATATGGTCGAACACTGGGTTTTGATAGTAGCTGTCTCTTTTTCAAATTTATGAAAGAAGGAAACCTCGCTGACGTGCCTTCGCCCACGTCTAAATTAGTCCACTCTACGCCTCTGACAAGCCTCAACCAAGTGTTACCACAAAGAGCGGTCCTGTGTGTCTCACATCCATCAGTGTTCCTTCAATTGCCCTTTGGGTTCCATGGCCAACGTAACTCTTTCGAAGAATCTCGTAGCCCTGGCGTTTAAAAAGTAGCTGAAAGTTTTTCATTTGTTTTCATATATTTTTGGGCCTCATCAGAAAGTTTAAAAAAAAAGTAAAAAAACTAAAACCCGACTACGACAAAAAAAACGACGAAACTAAAAGTATGAAACAAGATTTCCAGGATGCTGAAATAAACAAGGTAAAAAGAAAAGCCGCAGTCACACGTTATAGGTAACAACCGAAACGCTTTAATAACGTGTGACTACGGCTTTTCTTTTTACCTTGTTTATTTCAGCATCCTGGAAATCTTGTTTCATACTTTTAGTTTCGTCGTTTTTTTTGTCGTAGTCGGGTTTTAGTTTTTTTACTTTTTTTTATTTAAATTATTTTGGTGTTAAATCACTGTGCTTCTATACCATTTGCAAAAGCTAAATTTAAAATTTCTAATTAATAATGGTAAATTAATTTTTGTCCACCAGAGGGCGCCACATTGAATTTTGATGATATATTTTGATAAGTACCAGTGAAGCCCTTTCAAATGATATCAAACACGGTGTATTTATCTTAACATTTTTTTTAACACATGACTTCTTGTCCGCTAGAGGGCGTCACTTTAAATTTGAACAATATTTTAGAAATGTACAAGTAAAGCCCTTTCAAATGATACCAAACACAGCGTATTTATCTCCATTTTTATTTTTTACACATTACTTTTTGTCCGCTAGAGGGCGCCATATCAAGTTTTGTGACACGTCACGTAACCTATGTTTAGCGGACAATTAAGACGGTTCTAACGATACCTCATAGGTCGAGTTCCGATAAGTAGATTAGGAGCTATGTGGGAACAGATGAACAAACTCACATACATACATAGCCTGTCAAAATCATAACCCTCCGTAGTCGGGTAAAAATCATCCAAAGGGCAATGGAGAGGGTTATGCTCGAAGTTTCCTTGCGTGATCGCATCAGGATTGAAGATATCCGCAAGAGAACCTGACTGGACAGGTCCACTCAGGTTGTGGTTCTTTCTTCAAAAGACCATCTCAGACTCCAATCTGCATGGTTCTCATATGATTCGACCATTACATGTTTGCTGTATGGACTTTAAAAGAGACTTTGACCCCTGATTTGTTTCGGTGTTTCTTCTCAGGGTAGTCAGCTAGGAAACACCGACCTCATCTAGTTTAAACTGACGAAAAAATTTACGTGTAAAAGTGTTTTAAAAAACCTATTTGCAAAATAAATATCATTTAACCAAGGTTACTGATATAGCCCGAAGAATCGTCAAAGTTAAGTAGCAGTGGGCAGGGCACATTGCTCGCAGAACAGATGGTCGATGGGGACGAAAGGTTCTGGAGAGCCGCGTACCAGAAGACACAACGTTGGAAGACCTCCCAAGAAGAGGACAGATGACCTGATGAGGGTCGCGGGCATCCGATGGATGCGAGACGTACATGAACGATCGTTGTGGCGACGCTTGGGGAAGGCCTGTCTTTTTTAATTCTTGACCGCTATCTCACCTGATGGAAAGCGACGATGCGGTCGACGATGGAGCGCACTTACCTAGAAGTAATCTATTCACTCTTGAATTAAAGTTTCCAGAGTTGTAGCCATCAGTAAACACAGATTCCGGCAGGGAATCCCAGGATTCCTATGTCCAGCGGTGCGTCTTTCGGCTGAAATAATGATAAAGGCAATATATTTAAATAAATAAGTTTACCTCCATACTTCTCGCCAATTCCCTTGTGCACCTTCTCAATTGTTAGCAATTGTTCCTCGCTGAGCGCCGCTGAAGTATCTAGGAACACCTGTATGCTGTATTCTGAGAGGTAGTGTGACCAGTGACCGAAGACTCCGATACCTGAAGGGGATTGATGAAGATACTTGAATATAATAATAATAATTCTTTATTGTTGCAACATTTTTTTTTCATGGTGGGAAATCATCCAAATGACTTCTCGCGCTCTAGGTGGAGCGGGAGGGCGTGTCAGACTTTTACTGACTAAAACAACACCTGTATCCTTCAATTACCCTTTGCGTTCTAGGACTACGGGTTTCCCTTTCAGAAATTCTCCGCGGTCCTAGCTAGCGGGCATCGGCCCTGCTGGGCCCCATCGCCCAGACGGTTTGCTGACATCTCTTGAGGAGCGCGAGGATCACTACGCGCTGTTGACGACTGGGCTCGGTCCGGTTACTTACCGAACAGCCGGACGGCGAGCTACCCAGTGCTCGACGTCCGCAAGCCCGCGTCTACCGTGGCTGGTAGTCGGGGTCGTAATTACGGCGGCTAGGGCGTGAGGACCTTCGTTCCCTCACGCGTGCAGCCTCCTCCTTCGCTAGCATTACTGCTTTGCAGAAGGAGGCGACCGCCTGCCACTCCTCCTCGCTCCGGACCATAACCTGAACCAGGGCCCGACGCGAAAGGTCGCTGCCGCCAATTGCCTCCACGAGGACCCAGCGGTGCTCTGCCCAAGCGGGGCACACCTCCACCGTATGCTCCACCGTGTCCTCTGGGTGGTCCACACAATGATGACACCCGGGCGTTGCTTCCGCCTGAATCCGATGCAGGAACCTCCCGAACTTACCATGTCCGGTGAGGACTTGCGTCATGCGGTAGGTGAGGACGCCGTGTTGCCGTTCCAGCCACTCCTCAAAGAGGGGACTTACCGCCATAATATTGTTGCAACATGTTAACGAATAATTGAAACCCTGACTCCTGTACCAGGTTAGATGCCTGTATTGCAGGAGCTAGTGGCTTCTTCCATTTTCATTACACTAACATTGAAATAATCTATTGTATATAAAAATGAATAGCTCTTTGTTAGGGTCACTAAAACTCAAAAACGGCTGGACCGATTTGGCTAATTTTGGTCTGGAAAAAAAACCACGAAAAAAAATTCGAATACAACGCCATCTCTAATTAAAATATCATTACAAAATGAATTATGCTGTTCTGGTAATACCAGTAGATGGCGTTATCCTTATTATTAGGTGAAACGAAGTTCGCCGGGTCAGCTAGTTATAGATGAATTTAAGTAAAAAAACATAATTAGGTAAAAAACATAATTTATACAAATTGAATATAAAATAAATTAATGATAATGATGTATAAATGACTTTTTTTTAAACACACTAAGAATGACTCCTGTATTGTGGGTTAATTCACAAACAAGACACCCTCTCCAGCGGGGCTATCGCGTAACTCTGTTGACAGTTCAAGTGATGATCACTTGTTAACAGTGTGCATCATTGAACTGTCAAACAGCTAGTTTCGTATTGCATATCTTCAGTGACCAACTGCAGTGACGTCATTAGCCACTGGTGCCTTTGATAGCCACCGTAATTGCGATTGTGTAAGCTTTTGAAGCTGTATAATAGTCGATAAAATTTTAGAGTGGTCACAATAGGCTCCGTAAATTTTTATAATTCACCACATTTCCACCGAAGTTTGTTAGTCACTTGTGTGATACGTAATACCAATTTAATGAAATTGTCAGTTGACAACTAAGTTTAGTGTACAACAAATGCTAGTTGTCAACTGTTAGGTATTGAAAAAGTTAGCCAATAGCCCCCCTGGAATATCTATATGTATGCTATACAAATATTCAACAGCCAATCACTCAGCCACGGCGCCAATTGTTCCACTGAGTATTATTATTAGGCTTGCAACAGGGTTACTATCTCACTGAAGGTGGATGGTGATGGTGGTGGTGATTGACGATGGAGCATGCTTGCCTAGAAGTAACCTATTCACTGGAAGACCCCTCGGTTGTTGCTATCAGGAAGCACAGACACCGGCAGGAAGTTTTTTTTTTAATTGATATAAACCAGTGCTTGACTGCGATCCCACCTGATGGTAAGCAGTGATGCAATCATTGATGGTGAGGCGTACTAGTTTATTAAGAGCCTATTTACTCTAGCCTTGAAGACACCTAAATCATAGTTGGACGGGAAGACCACAGTAGGCAAATTGTTCCAGTCCTTCGATGTACGCGGTATAAACGACGAAGCGAAACGCTTAGTCCGGACCGTTGAAGTTTCACTTCTTAGCTTGCAAATGACTTATGTTTATGGGTGAGATGTCCTTGTCCACCATGTCCAGTGGTACATCGCTGTAGGTCTAGTGGTACACATACAAACAAATAAACAATCAAGTAAACTTACCAATAGGTCTAGGAAATTCAGACGGTATGTTGACCATATCCGGCCCACATGTCACAGAGCTTAAGTTGTTCTTGTCTGCTTCATAACTGGGCCTGAAAATAAGGTTTATTATAGTGTAAAAGCATTTAAGTCGGTTACAGAACTTAGTGAGGGTAAGTTCAAAACCCATATTAAGTGTGTCCTTGCCAAGAAAGCGTATTACAAGGTTAAAGACTATGTTGAATACACGCTTGTTTGGCAATGACTGCTTCTGCACATGTGGCTTCCCTGGCAACTCATTAACTGCATTTTCGTATAGTCATCTATTAACTGTTTCATCATTGTTTTAACTTTATTACTTATATCAATCCTTTTTTTCCTGTGACATTGTTTTTTCTCTTTTTATAATTTGAATGTAAGAACACTCTAGACTCCGTGGATTCATAGATTACTATTTTTATTGTGCTTTTGGGTACAAAGGGGACCGGTGTACATTATCCTCTCATATCTATTAATCGAAATATTGTACAATTATCATTTTTTTAAGAGTAACCATGGAGTTTCTTCCCAGTTCTTCTCCATAGAATACAACCAATTGGAACCATGCGCTAGCTTCTGACGTTTTATAAGTGCCCATGTAGGCCTATGTGAAATAAAAAAAAATTTTTTTTTTGTTGAGAATACTTTCCAAGATGGATATAGTAACACTCTGACAGCCCTAAATCTATCTCATTTCATTCAGTCCATCTAGAGGTTGTCTGTAAGAAATTGTCCTGTGCGGTAAGGCCACCTATTGTACACTTGTATTTTAAACAAATAATAAATAAATAATCTGTATATATGAAAGGTAAAGGCCTGATTAATTCACTAACTCATCAATGCTGCTGCTGTGTGACTGTGCAGCACTAGGCTCTAAAAGACTAGGGTATCTGGGCCAACCATTTCCAAGACCAGAGGACTACAAGCTCAGCCCCATCAAGGCCATACAGGGACTCATGGAGGAGGTGCATGGAGGGCTAGGGGTTGAATAGACAGGAGGGGCATAACACGAAAGATCCAGAAGGGTTGAAGTGCTTTGGCCCAGGGCCAGCCCCACAACAAGGTAAGATAACTCATCAATGCAGAGCCCAAACCCTTGGACTAAGAAAGCTGAAAATTTGCAGTTTCTATTTATGATAAAGAAGACGAGAGGATTTTCGGTCAGTGGGTAGCCTTAGTCCAAAAATCACCCCCCAAGGAGATAAAATGGGGGTCCAAAGTTTGTATGAATAAACCTGAAGAAACCTACTTACACACGGGCTAAATCGATGGCAGAAACCATTATTATTTTATTATATACTCTATGAATACCCGATAAAACACAAGACAAATTTTTTAAACCAAAAAAGCCGATCACAAAAAATGTAAAAAAAACACATGATAATTAAAGTTTCGGGCTACATACCTCACAGAATCAGACACGTAAAGGTCAGCATCACCAGATAATGACGTTAATTCTACCAAGAGAGGCCCGGTGTGTCCTAATTGCCAATAGGAAAAGTTACCTGCACCCACAGCACCAATTACGGTGTCTAACAGTATTTTATCCGTCTCTATCTGCACATAACCAGATAGCAAAGATGACAGTGTCGATATGCATATGATTCCTAATAAAACTAATATGAATTCCCTTCGCATTTCGCTAATTTCGTAAATAATTCTCTTACGAAAATTTCTGCAAATTTTTTGTCACATTGACGTTTGTTGTTGTCAGTTTGACAGTTAAGTTCATTGAACTTTTGAATTCGTTCAGAAATACTAAACTTTTAAAATATCCTTTCAGCTTTTGAAACTTCATAATAATTATGAAGTTTATTATATAGAATATCTTAACCCGTTTTTCAGCTAAAGTCAATAAAAAACTAGCTTAGAAATTATGACGTAATGACCAAAAATTCAAAAGACGGCATGGCGCCGTGCGCACGGCGTCATGCCGTCTTTTGAATTTTTGGTCATTGTGCGTCACTCCCATTGTGTTTAACTGTTTACGTCACAAGCAAAATTCCTTCAGCTATTTTTATCAGAAATGGAAGTAAACAAACCTATACGTTATCAACTTAACTGGCTTAACAAATTGATAATGATGGAATATCAAGATTACCAACCGAAACTATTTCTAATATTTTTTTTATAACACACTTTATTTTTTACCAGCATTAAAAACTCCTTTCTACCCGAAGGATTAGGAGGCAGATGTGCGTTGTATCTTAGAATAATAACGCTGTTGAATCTATAGTAGGTACACCCCCACAGAGGTAAGTAGTGGGCGACGTTACCACCCATGGCTTCACGGTCCTGGGGGCCTCCTGACTCAAAAATGTGAACTCAACAAAAAGTTGTAAGTTCTCTTCTATCCAAGACGATATTCTAGAATTTTCGAGCTCAAGATCTCGTACAGTCTGAATTCTCTTGGTTTTTAATATTTTACGACCAAGTTAGTAGTAATGGATCACTATCAAGTACTCCTGTTCTGGGTGAAACGAGAGGAATTAATGAATAATACCCACATATTCCTTCATCATCATCATTTCAGCCGCTTTCGGCTGAAATAACGTCGACGGACGTCTTAACGTCCACTGTTGAACATAGGCCTCCCCCAAGCGTCTCCACAACGATCGATCCTATACGTCTCGCATCCACCGCATACCCGCGAAACCCACCAGGTCGTCGGTCCACCTTGTGGGAGGCCTTCCAACGCGCAACGCTGCGTTTTCCGGTGCCTTCAGTTGCACTTAAATAGCGGTCTAGGGCCTTATGGCCGTAGGGTCTTTCGAACAATCCCGCAGATGGATGGGCAGTGACGTAACTATACTATCTGAGGCCCGTGGCAAAATTATTGAATGGGGCCCCTAAGAAAATCGTCAACTTTGTAATTTAATTTGGATAAATCACTAAAGTACAAATATTTTTTTATTATAAATCAGCAAGTTCTCTATAATACACGAGTACTTTTATATTTGGTCTCTGAAGAAGGGCTTCTCAGTGGCGTATCTATAAGATGGTAACGCTGATAAAATATCACGGAAAAATTATCCTTTTCTTATGAATGCGTTTATTAAATTAAATAATTAACATGAACTTGTATATTTACTGCTTCTGAGCTCAAGGCCTCTCAGACCTGGGGCCCCACCAGGCCAGGGGCCCGTGGCATTTTGCCAGCCTTGCCACCCTATAGTTACGCCACTGTGGATGGGTCTCGCCCATGTTTGAAAACTGACAGGAAAAGCTCAGCAACGAATAGTTTTATTTCTTCAGTGTTTTATTTAAAAAACCGACAAAGTGCGAGTCGGACTAGCGCATGAAGGGTTCCGCACCGTCCGTAGCAAAAAACGATAAAAAATCACGTTTGTTGTATGAGAGCCCCACTTAAATGTCTATTTTATTTGGTTTTTAGTATTTGTTGTTATAACGGCCACAGAAATAGGTACATCATCTGTGAAAATTGAACTGTCTAGCTATAACAGTTCATGAACCGGATAGGCTGGCTGTATCTCAGGAGATAGAATAGAATAGAATAGAATTAACTTTAATAGACACCAAAAAAGTAACACAACTTATACATAAACTTAAATCTATGGGTACAATGGCGGTCTTATCGCTAACAGCGATATCTACCAGACAACCTTAGGATGGATCGTAAGAACTTAACATAATACAGGGGGTAGTCTACGGTGTACTGCTAACAAATTGATCTATCTCTATAATAAATAAAACACAACAGCCTGGTGATAGACAAATTGACAGCGGAGTAAGGATCCTGTTTTACCCTTTGGGTACAGAACCCTAAAAAAGTCCCCCACCGCGTCTGTCTGTCTGCTTGTTTATGATAAACTCACAAACTACTGAGCGGATTTTCATTGGTTTTCACCAATAGACAGAGTGATTCCTGAAGAAGTTGTAGATGTATTTTTTTATAGTAGAGAAAGCCGAGATTTTCAATGATCTGCCCAACTGCTGAAGCGGGTCACTAGTATTTTTTTTATAAATAGGCCTTTCAGTTTTTTTTTTTTCAATTCTGTTCAGTCATAACTTTATTATTATAATGATTATTGTTTAATCGAACTATGTTAAGCACATTCAGTCCACAGAACAGATAAAAGAGGCTCAGTCATTATTACCAAATGCTTCTAGAACATTTGAAACGCAAAGTTCAAGAAATGTCAAATTGCTGTCAAAACTATAATAAAAAAAAAAACCGATATAAAGCGGAATCTTGGATATTATAATTTTTATATCACATAATAACAAACCAATTTACAAACACACAGATAGCTTTGTTTGTTTTTAATGATAGTGTAGTTTGATATAACGCTGAAAATAAGATACACTTCTGGACACATCTATTGGCCCTTAGAGTTTAGGTTTCGATGGCCCCTACCGAAATATGATTGCTAGATTGAACAAAAACTGTTGATGCATTTTTAAACCTGATACATTTTACCATCTTTTTCGATCGTATTGTTTTAAATTTGAATTCAGAATACCATACGACATGGAGCTACGCCTAACAAGTCGGATATGCGCCTTGTTAAAGGCAATTGATTTTTGAATAAAAAACATGTTTTATCAAATAAAGGTTTAATTTATTAACGCGTGTTGCCTCCATGGGCATCTACCATAGCTCTCATACGATTAGGCATAGAGTTTATCAACCGCTCTATGAAATTTTGAGGGATCATCTCCCATTCCTCTTCTATGGCAGTTTTCAACTCCTGCATGGTCTGGGCAACTGGCTGACGAGCCCTAACACGTCTTTTTAGCTCGTCCCACATGTGCTCAATGGGGTTCATGTCTGGGCTTCTGGCTGGCCAGTCCATAACTGTGATGTTCACATCCCGAAGATATTCCCTGACGATGCCGGCCGCATGGGCTCTTGCATTATCATGCATAAAAAGCAAATTTGGGCCCACATAGTCCGCGTATGGTATCACGTGAGGTTCTAAGCACTCACGAATGTACCTTTCAGCATTTAATGTTGGCAGCCGTGGTCCTGTAACAACCTCAAGTTGAGTTTTGCCGCTCGCGGATATACCGCCCCAGACAGTCCATGAGCCACCGCCATAAGCAACCCTCTCTTCAAAGCAGCTTTGTGCGAAACGCTCTCCCTTACGTCGGTAGACCTTCTTCCTTCCATCATTGCCATGTAACACAATTTTAGACTCATCAGAAAAGAGTACACGGCTCCAATCTTGCTGTGTCCAATTTAAATGACTGCGTGCGAAATGAAGGCGCGCTGTTCGGTGGGCTCGCGTTAGTTTGGGCCCATTAGCTGGCTTGTGTGGTACCATATCACGTTCTTTTAACCTTCTCCGAACAGTTCGAGCGCTCACAGATACTCCGTGGAAGTCGCGAAGTTGGTTTTGTATCTCAATGGAGGTAAGGTGACGATTTCTCAAGCTGGTCGTCACGATGAATCGATCCTGCCTTTCAGTTGTGACCCGAGATCGTGGCCTTCCTTGGCGACGAACAAAGCCGCTGGTCTCTAGGTACCTCCGATAAACATTTCGGACCGCAGATCGACTTAAATTAAGTTGAGCACTCACGTTTCTTTGGCTGTGTCCGGCCTGAATAAGTGCCACAGCTTGGGCGGCGACTTCAGGTGAAGTATCCATAGATTATTGATAGAACCTCACCTTAATGTTAAGAATAAGTAATGTTTGTTGCAAAACCAAAGATATCAATCACTTTTTCAAGAATTAAATCCAAGTAAACCAATAAAACCAAGTTTTCTTAGTATTCGATTGTTTGATATCAACAAACAGGCTCCAAATTGTCTTTTGTTTCTTTAAATTCTACGTTCGAAATTCAAAAAAAGACTATTGAATGAAATTGTGAATGTGCCAGGTTCAAAACTGCATAAAAACTTTTTGCTCAACCTAATATAAAATTTTAGCTAGGACCAAACAAAACTGAAAATACAAGGTGGGCCAA
Source organism: Mythimna impura (assembly GCA_905147345.3). NCBI lineage: Eukaryota > Metazoa > Arthropoda > Insecta > Lepidoptera > Noctuidae > Mythimna > Mythimna impura. The sequence goes on along the minus strand of LR990365.1, from coordinate 2,389,729 downwards.
TAGATGTGTCCAGAAGTGTATTTTATCGAATTGTTCTGGTAATTTCGGCCTCAATGTCGGCAAAAACAGATAATTGTAATTAACCTTTTTGGAATTCAGTTAAAAAAGATTATCTGCTTTTTCTTATCCGTGGCTGCGGTTGCCCTCGACTCATGGATAGGCTATCCATTAGGTCAGACCGTCAGAGGTTCTTAACCGGTGGTCCGCGGACCACTGGTGGTCCCTAGAAGCATCCCAAGTGGTCCGCAGAGCCATCCTAATAAATAAGAATGGTCGGGAATAAATCTTTAGGAATTTTTAAGCCAAAAGGCAATTTTTTTACAAAACTTCGAGCCGTTCATATTCGATACCTACCTTTATTTTCATCGATATATCTATGTGAGCAGTTTTTCTTGGCGCTTCTGATTATTAAAAACAAGCACCTAAATCGGTTGGATGTCACTGCCGATATGCGTTTGGCTTTGAGTAGCACTGAACCAAGGATTCAAAAGTTAGTAAAGAGTTTCCAGTCACAAAAATTGCATTAAAATCGTAACTGTAATAAAGATAATTTACCGTAAAGAAAATTAAAATACTGAGGGCTTTAAATAATTTTATGCGTTTTATATATACATCTCCTTTCTACCATCGGACAACCCGACGTACGGCGAGTATCCACCCTTACGTTGTTGAAACTACAACGGTCCGGACTAAGCGTTTCGCTTCGTCGTTTATACCGCGTACATCGAAGGACTGGAATAATTTGCCTACTGCGGTCTTCCCGTCCAAATATAATCTAGGTGCCTTCAAGGCTAGAGTGAATAGGCTCTTAATAAACTAGTGCGCCTCACCATCAATGATTGCATCACTCTGTTTATCAATTTAAAAAATAATAATATATACTTATATGAATTGGAACAACCCTCCATTTATTTACATTTAGGTACTTTATATTAACTACAAACTAATTAACCAACTTGGTGGTCCACGGCAAGACAAAGGTCATATGGTCCCTCATGGCCATAAGGTTAAGAACCACTGCATTAGGTAATGCCGAGAGTTCTCTGTGTGTGGGTGGGCTGGACGTTGTATGATGTTTGCCTAATCAAATCTAGCAAATTAAATTTAATCCACATCCCGGTTACCGATTGAGCTGAAATTTTGCATGCACGTTTAAATCAGATTACAATGCAAAATTATTATGACATGGAGCTGATCTGATGATGGAACCGGGAGGTGGCCCTAGGAACTCAGTAGTTAAACGACTCAACCCCATCGAGTTTGTGTTGGAGTATAACAAAAACAAATCTATCTTACTTCAACACTATGGTCTTTCTCTTTCTAACTAATAAATATTGTATCTGAGCCCCTTGTCATCACCGGTATGATTACAGTTACTGTATTCCTTTAGCCTTGCGCTCACATAATATTACTAAAACACACCTTCCAATATAAAGAAAAGGATAAGAAATTATTATTATTGAAATCCTTAAAACGATGTTTCTCTTTGGTGTCCAACTATTGACCCTAACAGTTTAGACTCTTGGGTGGAGTTGAAAGATGGCCATAGGAACTTGGTAATTAAACGACACAACCCCATCGAGTTTGGGCTCGTATTATTCGTCTTGACGAGTGCTTTGGTTCTAGATGGTAACCAGGGTCTGATGATGGAGCTAGAAGATGACCATAGGAACTCGGTAATAAGCGCAATAAGATATTATCGTGTTTGAACTTTTTGGAAAGGTCTTGATGACTATTAATTATATAGGGTGACTGGTAATTAGTGACCGATACTTAAACATGTGATTGTACTCATGATTACAAACAACTTTCCCAAAGAAACTTTTTTTATATAATCATTAGTTTTATGACAATAACAAAACAGCTGTTTGAAATTCGCGTGCGCGCGCTTGCGACCACTCAGCTGTTAGCTGCGTAAGGCCGTTGTCTCGTGTACTTTTTGTACCTTACCTACAATAGCGATAGAACACCCACGCGGCTTGCAAACCCACCGGTGTACGTAATCAGTGTAGGTACCTACATGTTTCGGTTAAATAATATCCAAAGACAGTTACTGTTAGTCTAAAAAAAAGTTTCTTTGGGAAAGTTGTTTGTGATCATAAGTACAATCACGTGTTTAAGTATCGGTCACTAATTACCAGTCACCCTGTATAGGTACAGACCGCGCTATAAAAGCTTGCTAAAAAAAAAATATTTTCATTGAAAACTTGTTTTTCATTACTTAGATTATAGATGGATGTGGAGGGAGAGGAAAAACAAAGAAAAGATTGATGATTGTTTTTGTGAATGTGAGTGAGTTTACATGTTTAAATGGCGTCTATTACACGATAGGTTTTGCTGTCAGTTTTGCCACAGTTAATTATTTTGACTGACGAAAAACCTACCGTGTAATGCGATGACTGACGTTTGCATGACGAGAAACGTATGGCGATAAAATTCCGTCATTCAAACATCATTCATGATGATTGATGGTTTTGATTGACGCTTGCATGACCATGTAATAGACGCCTATGAACGTGTTACGATGCCAAGATGCTGGCTCAGCACACTTGCAAACAAACGCGAAGCATCAAATTCCATGAGTAGCGTTTCCCACGGTAACGATGCTTCCCTGGGCTGGCATCGGTGGGAACATACACTAGCGCTAATCGCGTAGGTACCTATATTTTACCTACTTTTATTTTACACTAGCTTCTGCCACCGGTTTCGCCCGCGTAAAAGTAGGTTTCTTCATACAAACTTCCAACCCCCGTTTTACCCCCTTAGGGGTGGAGTTTCGTAAAATCCGTTCTTAGCGGATGTCTACACCCTATAAGGAACCTACCTGCCAAATTTTAAGTTTGTAGGTGTTATAGTTTCTGAGATTTCGTGATTAATCAGTGAGTGGTAATTCGCTTTTATATATATACTAGCTTCTGCCCGCGGCGTCACTCGCGTGAATGTAGGTTTCTCCATACAAACTTTGGACCCCCGCTTCATCCTCATATGGAGTGAATTTTGGAAAATCCTTTCTTAGTGCTCGACTATGTCATATAAAGAAACCTTGTGCAAAATTTCACGCTCCTAGTCCCAGTAGTTTCGGCTGTGCGTTGATATGTCAGTCAGTCAGTTTCCCCTTTTATATATACCTATAGACAAAGTCTCAGCCCAATCGGTTTAAAATTGACAAAGTTTCATACAAACTTTCATCCCCTATTTTATCCCCTTGGGGGTAGAATTTATCAAAATCCTTTCTTAGCGGATGCCTACGTCATAACATCTACCTGCATGCCAAATTTCAGCCCGATCCCTCCAGTGGTTTGGGCTGTGCGTTGATAGATCACTATGTCAGTCAGTCACCTTTGAGTTTTATATATTTAGATAGATTTAATTCTGATAATATTTAAGAACTTTTGTTAATATTCATTAAACTTTTTACTCTAAGAAACGGACTTTATTCTAAAAGTTTCCCAACACGCGATGCGTTAGAGACATCGTTAGAGACGTGTGTGGGGAAACACGTCAACTACAAACTGAAAACAGTTCAATTCCCGAATTAAGTTACGAAGATTATTCCGAATCGCAAAAAAAAAACTTTTTTTTTTGTGTGTGACGTAACTACAAATTTACAGTTTTCAGATTTTTTCCTATACTTGTGCTATGAGACCTTGCTTCATGCTAAATTTCAGGATTCTAGGTCAACGGGAAGTACCTACCCTATGAATTTTGATTCCTTTGTCGGAATGTACTTTTTTTGCGACATAAACGGCCGTATCTTTTTTTTTTCGCTAACGCAGTAGTTTGCTTTTTTCACAGCTTCAAGGGACCGCAGACCTAAGCATCAGTAATCTGTGCCTCCATGCGTTTCCGGGATAAAGGGTCTTGAGAAACAGACAGTCTTAACAGAACAACAATGTGATCCTATAAGGGTTCCGTTTTTAGGGTTCCGTAGCCAAATGGCAAAAAACGGTACCCTTATAGATTCGTCATGTGTCTGTCTGTCCGTCCGTATGTCACAGCCACTTTTTTCCGAAACTATAAGAGCTATACTGTTGAAACTTGGTAAGTAGATGTATTCTGTGAACCGCATTAAGATTTTCACAAAAAATAGAAAAAAACAATAAATTTTGGGGGTTCCCCATACTTAGAACTGAAACTCAAATTTTTATTTTTCATCAAACCCTGATATTGAGGTTTTTAATATCATTTTTTAATATACTGAATAGTTTGCGCGAGAGACACTTCCAAAGTGGTAAAATGTGTCCCCCCCCCGTAACTTTTAAAATAAGAGAATGATAAAACTAAAAAAAATATATGATGTACATTACCTTATAAACTTCCACCGAAAATTGGTTTGAACGAGATCTAGTAAGTAGTTTTTTTTTAATACGTCATAAATCGTAAACCGCAATAATTTACCTTTCAAGTTTGTACGGAACCCTCAGTGCGCGAGTCCGACTCGCACTTGCCCAGTTTTTTCCTTTTGAGGTACGGAACCCTAAAAAGAACGAAAAATAAAAGGATGGAAATAAACCGAAATAAAAATGACTCATTTAGGTAACGTAGTTTCTCTAAAAAACACTTTACACAGGAAATTACTACACTTACTACATATCTTATCAATGTACATATCAAGGAGATAAAGACTTTATCATCGCTATATGAAATAACAAATAATAATCATTTATACCTAAGTCAAAACAAAGATCTTTGATAGCGACGCGTAACGAATATGAATTGAAACAAACAATGAATTACTATGTACCTACTCACAAATAGGTATTTTATTAAATAATTCATTAATGATTTTTTTATAGTTGCAATAGGCTCACGCTTGACCGCTATCTCACCTGATGGAAAGCGATGATGTGGTCGACGATGGAGCGGGGTTGCCTTGAAGTAACCTATTCACTCTTTACTTAAAGATCTCCAGGTTGTAGCTCTCAAGAAACACAGACTCCGGCAGGGAATTCCACTCCTTAGCTGTACGCACAATGAATGTGTTCCCAAAACGTTTTGTAGCGCATCGCCGTAGGTACGCCTGGTGGTCCGATGATGGAACAGTCTTGGCGGAATTAGGCTATGCAGTTCCGACGGACACTCCCCGAAATGCAACCGGTGGAAAACCGACAGGCTGGCAACTCGACGTCGTTGCTCAAGACTTTGAAGCATCAAAAATAAATAAAAAGCCTATAATTAACTTCAGTACCTAAGTAGGTACAATTCTGTCAGCCCCCTTGATGGTTCAATCGTGTAGGTACTGTTATTTAGCACCAAAACTGGATACAAAAAGGTTTTTTTTGCTTCTTAGCTAAGTACGTAATCAATAATTGTGTAGTGGAAAACCCATGAGTAAGATACCTGTGACATTTCATTTCTTATTATCAACGTAAGATTACAAAATCACTCTGACTCAAACAAAATCAAATCCATTATCCTGGGCGTGTGCGTAAGAAACAAAAAAAAAACAAAAAAAAAAAACGATCCAAAACATTGTCTGGCCAAACATTCCATCTCCTGTTTTTTTTATCAAAATAACTGTCGGGACTCGGGATCAAGCTCCCACGCGATGTGCATCCCTCTCTTTCACTCTTAAGGGTTAGAGAGAGAAGGACACAATAAAAACAAAACTTATCAGCTGGTAACCCACATCCTGGCAGGTTTTACAGCTGTGCGTTGTTATGGAAAAAGTGAACAGTTTATCTTGGTATCTGAGGATGGCGCTGCTTGCTAAGGAAAACGATAGTATGTGGTTTTTCAAGTAGATTTATTTTAGTTACATGTTTTGCCGCATGTCAAGATATTCTGGCCTTTTAAAAGACGTGTTTAAAAGGTAAATCAGCTGGCTTTCCTGTAATTTACGGCAGCCATATTTAGTAGAAATGTAAACGAAGTCCATTACGATGCAATGGATTGATATTTTTGGATTTTAAAATCAGCTGTTATGAAAATATGGTCGACCAACTTTTTCTAGCAGTTTTGACCTTAATTGATTTGATGTCGCCTGAGACTAAAAACTTAATATGAAGTAAACTCAGACCAACAAAAAAAGAAAACTGTAAACAATATAGTTGCACCTTGCGTTGCTCCACAACGATGCTACTGTGGCGAAGCAATCTTGGACACCGTGGCCAGTCCTATCCTGCTTCAGGAGCGCTGGCCGCATAGCACGGCACGCTAGCATCAACGATATTATTCATCGAGCTATTTTCACCACCGGCGTACTTACCTGCCGTGTTAGAACCTAGCGGTTTGGTACGTGACGATGGGAAGAGACCAGATGGTATGACGTTGGTGCCGTGGAAGGTGGGCAGGCCTCTGATGTGGGACGCAACCTGTGTCGACACCCTTGCGCCATCCCATGTTCTTAGTTCGGCGGGCTGTGCTGGTGCTGCCGCTGCGGCTGCTGAGACCCTCAAACGGCGCAAATACTGTAACCTTATTGGTAATTACAGTTTTGAGCCGTTTGGTGTAAAAACGCTTGGGTCATAGGGTCCGAGTGTATTTCATACCGACTGATTAACCTACGGTTTTGCTGACATCTCCTTGAAGCGCACGTGTAACACTACGCGCCGTCGACAAATCGGGCTCGGTCCGGACAGTTACCGGACGACCGGACGGCGAGCTGCTCATTGCTCGCCGTCCCACAAGCCCACGACCTCATACGTCCATGAAAGTGTAGTGAAAAAATGGTTCACAATAAAAGGTTCATTGCGTTTACAGACGCAAGTTGTAATTACACATTTACCCGTATGGCCTTTTGTCCAAGTTTGTCCTTACATTGGACAATAGGCCATGGGGCACCCGTCCTTTCACACAGCTATTTTATTGAAGGGTTTAAATAATAATAAAAACAAAACGACCTAGCGCGAGTCGGACTCACGCACGGAGGTTCCGCACCCATTATCTGTACAACATTTTAGACACTATATAGGGTGACTGGTAATTAGTATACGATACCTACTTAAACACGTGATTGTGCTTGTGTGACGAACCACCAACTTTTACTATGGGAACACACCTGAAATCGCGAAAAAAAATCAGCTGTTCAGTACATTTATGTTTGCCTAATGTACTGAACAGCTGATTTTTTTTTTCGCGATTTCGGCTTTGATCCCATAATAAAAATTGTTTGTTATCATAAGCACAATCACATGTTTAAGTATCGTACACTGATTGCCAGTCACCCTATATATTATAGGCAAAAATCACGTTTGTTGTATGGGAATGCCCTTAAATATTTAAGTATTTTATTTTAACTTTTTTTTTAATATGAATAAACAACTAAATATTCGGTGAATATTTCAAGCGTCTACCTATTGCTGTTAATAATATCGAGCAAAAAACGGCAAAAAAATTAAGTTTTTATTCTGTTTTTTAACCGACTTCAAAAAGGAGGAGGTTATATGTTCGGTTGAATGTGTTTTTTTTTTTTTACAAAAAAAAATACAACCTACTTCATAGTAAAAAAAAACACTGAAAAGTGCAAAATAACTTTAATTTCGGAAGTCGGTGTTAAATAACGAAGAGACAAAACTATTATAGAAACACCGACTTCCGAAATTAAAGTTATTTTGCACTTTTCAGTGTTTTTTTTTTACTATGAAGTCGGTTGTATTTTTTTTTTTTTGTAAAAAGTTTTTTATAGTATTTGTTGTTACAGCAGTAAGAGAAATATCTAAATCTGTGAAAATTTCAACTGTCTAGCTGTCAAGGTTCATGAGATACAGCCTAGTGACAGACAGACGAACAGCGAAGTCTTAGCAATAGGGTCCCGATTTTTTCATTTGGGTACGGGACCCTAGAAAACTGTAAAGCACCATGTGGGGTTTTGAAATAATGAGTTAGTAAATCGATACTAAAATCAAGTGGGTAATGAAGGACCACATGGCCCCCTATGACAAGGGAGAGAGTACGTAATTATTGACGCACAAAATAAGGATGGAATAATTATGTCCCGTTGAGCTTATAGTTATATATTACTAGCTAGCTAACTCGGGAAACGTTGTTCTAAAATATAGTGAAAAAAATATCGCGATTATAAAATGGGGGGTGGGGGTAGGAGGGTGAAAATATTACTATAAAAAACATACAATCAGAAAATAACCTTGTAATAAAAATACTGTAATCTTGGTGTACAATACAGTGTAACTACAAATAAATAAATAAAAGTGTTTTTAAAAAACCTATTTGCAAAATAAATATTGTTTATCTATATATATAAAAGAAAGTCGTGTTAGTTACACTAATAACTCAAGAACGGCTGAACCGATTTGGCTGAAAGTTGGTGGGGAGGTAGCTTAGAAAGTTAGAACCAGGAGACGGACATAGGATACATTTTTTTTTTTTTTTTGAGTAGGGTAGAGTAAGGTAGAGTTGGGTAGAGTAGGATATAGTAGTCAGTTGACGGGAGCGAAGCCGCGGGCAAAAGCTAGTTATCGATATTTAAAAAGAAGCAGTGGTACATACAGCTCTCGCCAAAGTGGAGAATTTTCCCGATAAAAAAAAAAACAGAGAATTCTAACGTACAATTTCCACTACATCATCGCTATCCATCAGGTGAAAAAAGTAGTGCGTAAAAACGAGCGATTATGAATAGGTATAACCACGCCCAATTGGCGATAACTGATGGTGATTAAGATTATTATATTTAATAAAGCTATCAAGAACCTAATACCATTTGCAGGTCATTGCAGTTTGCGATTTTATGTTAAAGAACAAATTATTATTTGTTCATTCATCATAATTGAGCTCCTTAGTAGTCCTGAGTTGAGCTCCACGAATACAAACAAATGCTTGCACTGACTAGACAGGTCCACTCAAATCTATGTGGTTCTTACCCCAAAAAACCATCTCAGAAACTAATCTGCATGGTTCTCATATGATTTGATTTAACCATTACATGTTTACTGTATGAACTTTAAAAGATACTGACCCCTGAGTTTGTTTCGGTGTTTCATCTCAGGGTAGTCTATGAAACACCGGATTTACAAAAAAAAAATTGACGTGTAAAAGTGTTTTTTAAAAACCAATTTGTTAAATAAATATAATTTATCGTTTATAATCATAATTCTGTTAAAATAACCTATTATTTTATGATATTTTTTTTTGTCTATTTTTTATTTATAGGTTCGTACGGTTTGTGTATTTATTTAAGCAGTGTGAAGTTTAGAAGATAGTATTTAGTTTTTACAGTCACTAAATTCCAGAACGCGGATGTAACACATTATAACGTTTTTGCAGTATTTGGCAGAAAAAGTAACGAGTCAGCTTTCTTGGCAAGTTTTGCTGAGGTAATAATAATAATACAATGTACAATAAAATTCTCAGCTCCATTTTGCTGAAATCGCGCCTGGTTCGATGATTACACATTTTGTCCAACTGTGTAGACATTTGAGATGCAAAATTACACTAATTACTTCACAATATCCACAAAAAAATCAATATTTGCCAATAATTAAAACCGACACTGAACTTCACCCAAAAAAATTCCGCCAAAAAAAACTCATGAAGTATTCCATGATTGTTGCCAAAGAATTGCAATTTAAAAAAAAAATCGGGCTGCGTGATGTTTAAATAACCCTTCTTACAGTCGGGTAAAAAGTATCCGTTGACTATGGCCACGGTAATATTACCTGGAACGCAAAGGGCAACAAAAAGAACACAGGTGAGTTTTAGTTAGTGAAAATCTGACACTCCCTCCCGCTCTACCCAGTTCGAAACAAGATAATTTTGCTAATACCACTTGAAAATTCCAATTCAAAACAAAAGACTAAGAAAAATAGGTCGAATTCATTGGCGTCAATAAAATTAAAATAAAATTCAGCGCCCACTTACCATGAACCGTAATAAAAAACGGAACTAAGTTTCAAATGTACTAGATTGGACAATTGTTCAAAGACAGTGGCGCCAACTTTAAGTGTCAAATAAAGCTGGACAGTTTGGTCAAACATTGAAATATTTGTTTGGCTAAATTATACAGTTTCTGATAACATTAATTAGGCCGAATGTAAATTTATTTCATGACCTGGCTTGACCTTTTAGTGTATAAACAGCAGCTACATTATTATGATAATAATTTAATGTTTTTGTACAAGTTGTGTTTGTGTGGTCCTAGTTGTCAAGGAGCATTTATTGCGTATAAAATACAAACAGAGATGATAAAATAACTAGCCTAAGAGGAATATGATCTTTCGGCTTTTATCTCATTTTACTTGGGATTCGATCGGCGCAACATTTTATTGATCATAAAACTGTCCTTCTGACGTTTAACTCGCGTCTTTGGTTACTGTTCCGGTCATATTGTTCGCAGCCTGATGTTCTATAGCCTGTAGCATTCCTCGTTTTATGGATATCCAATACAAAAATATGTTTTCAATTCGAACCAGTAGGGCCAGAGATTAGCGCCTTCAAACAAAGATACCTACTCTTTATTTTTGTAATATTTATTATCTATGGATTACGCCTTCAGGGTATAATATAAAAGCCTTGCTTCATTTACAATTTATCTGACCACGTTAAATCATAAGTAGGTACTATGCATAAACTAAGTAAGTTCTATGCTCGAAAGTTGCACACTTCAATAACTTCTTAACCTGTTTTTGAACAGTCAGCTAAAATGTAGCCGTTAAACGTAAATAAATAAATACAAGTAACGAAAGGTCAAAGTAAGAATACGGTTAACGATAGACCTTATTTGAATTAAAAACACCTGTTTTCTTTTGTCATTTCTTCAAAAGGACCACAAGAGGACGAACGGAGCGTTGCTATTTACAGTTTGTAAAGGCAAAAAAAAAAAAACGGGCTGTCAAAATTTAAGGTGCGTTTACATTGATCGAATCAATAGTATACCTATTATAGTACTGAAACATTAATTCATTTTTTTTTTAATTTCGATTGACACTTATTTCGATTTTGGAAATCATTAAATAAATCTTCTCGTGTTTGGTGGAGCGAGAGGGTGTTTCAGACTTTTACTGACTAAAAACCCTGCTGTGTCCTTCAGACTTTGCTCTTTTGAGCCGCGGTACTTAAATCTTTAAAAAATTTCCGCGGCCAAACTTTGGACTAGCAGTCCGCAGTGTGGCCAGAGTCCAGAGTAATTATTTTTAGAAAAACTCAATAACTGTTTTTACCTTATTCGGTAATCGAATCCAGGACCCCACGCTCAACAGTATCACATGCGACAACTAGTCCTAGCCGTAGCTTATTGAGTTCTATTGTATTTTTTTTTCTTTTTATTGTGGGAAATCGTCCAATGATTTCTGCCGCCCTAGGACGGAGCTCGAGGGCGTGTCAGACTTTTACTGACTAAAACCACACTTATGTTCCATCTTTGCTTTGTGATCCAGGACCCCGGGTTTCCCTGTCAGAAGTTGGTTTTGCTCAAATATCTTTGAGGCGTGCGTGAAACAATTACACACTCTTTGGTGAAACACTACGTGCCGTTGACGATTCGGGCTCGGACCTGATGGTTACCGGACGGCGAGCTAATTATTGTTCGTCGTCCGCAAGCCCACGCCTGAAGTCCTATTATAACTACTATCATAGATATCAGAAAGGAGTTCTTTTTTCGTTAAGCAGACGATTTTTTTTTCTTGACGTTACACTCTTGATTGAGCTTTAACATAGGTCAAACGGACGCAGACAACATAAAACCATACGCAATACCTGAATCGCTATTCACTCACGTATTACTATGACGTATAACATCGAAACCTTGCAATAGGTAGGTACCTACTTGCAAAATAACTGAGCCATCGCTAACCGAACTATAACGTGCTAAACGAGCCCATTTCCCTTAAACTTTCTCTTTACTACCTTGCAGGAGAGTGTAAACAAGATATAAATAGCTTAGATACCCACTAGTTACTTTACAAAACTAGATTGTTTACATGTTTCCACGAAAAAGGAATTTTATCGACGAGTGTATTTGCTATAAACACCTATTACAGTTCTATGTTACGTATACAATAAATGGGTTGTTATGAAACTATGTAAATATAACTGTAGGTACTGAATTACATTATTATTATTGTTAGTTCTGATAACAAGGAGTCAGTTATTGAAATGAAAACAAACAAGTCCTTATCCATCCAATGGGTTAAATGCGAAAATAACACAAGTATACAGCGGCCATTTGCAATAACCCGGTCAAATTAAATATCAGGGGGGAATTACGGGAGTCTTTGTATGAGAGTACTTCCAAACATGGTCGGATTATACCCTCAACCTCCTTGTTTTCATCGTCATATTTTTTTTTTCAACGTTGCTAGCAGATTGCTACTAGGCGGCAAATAAAGCTGGCCATTCACGCATGGCGTATGCGACTTTTTTCCAGATTGTTCTAGAAATCGCATTATTGTTAAAAATAGATTAAAAATATAAACGATCGGTAATTATTTTATCTAATTAAATTCAAAATATAAATTACAAAAAAAAACAATAAATATGAATTTTTTAAAAACTAAAAATATGATTTTTATTTTACTTTATTATCGAATGATTTTGTCATTTGGTTAATTATATAAATCAATAATTTCGTTTACAGTTGAATCGGTTAATAAGAGTATTTGTTTTGTCTTAAAACACCAACGAACGTGCACACAGCTAAAGAGTGGTATTCCCTGCCGGAATATAGTTTCAGTCAGGAACGAATAGGTTACTTCTATCTAGGCGAGCGTGCTCCATCGTCTATGACACTCAAAATGGCAAGTGTACCATAGCGAATTAAATTATACCAAAAAAAAATACTATTTAGTATTAGTACCTAGATCTAAAGAATCAGTACGTTCTTCAGAACGAAATTATAGCAAAATTAAGGTACACCCCAAAAAACCCCGCCATATTGACTTCAAGATGGCGAGTGTTCTATAATATTTTAGTAACCGACTTCAAAAAAAGGAGGAGGTTATCAATTCGATTCTATTTTTTTATTTTATGTTTGTTACCTCAGAACTCCGTCATTTACGGACCGATTTGCTATTTTTTTTCTCCTTAAAGGATATGCTTCTAGATTGGTCCCATTCAGCAGTGATTTTTTCAAAATCCATTTCTGAAGATGGGATCCATGAGGAATCGAGGGACTTCCTCAAATATTATAGGCAACCATGTAGCGATTTTTGTATTGTCATCGTGAACTTAAGCATTTACAGCCAAAAAGAAACATTTGATGAAGTGGAACTGATGAAGAAGACCAGAAATGGCCAACGGAACTTCATACTCACATATACATCACAATGAAGATAGTTAAGCGACTATGACAATACAAATAAATAAATGGTTCTGAATAATAATGTTGAAAATTGTATCATCAACGTGATCTGATGATGATGATGATGATGATGGAGCCGGAAGATAGGCACCGGAACTCTGTAATTAATCAATGTATCCTAGCCGTGTTTGTGCTTATTAGAATGGTCATGAGATGCAGTTTGGCTATATGGTACGAAATGATCAGATGATGGAACGGGAAGAAGGAAGGTAGACACGGGAACTTCATAATAAAACAATGTATCCTAGCAGTGTTTGGGGTAATTGAAATTGTCATGAGAAATAGGCACTCTGGTTATGAGTATATCGCAACTAAAAAGTTTGAAATAAAAAACTTTTTACAAAAAAAAAATAACCGACTGCATTAAAAAAAAAAACACTGAAAGGATCAAAATAACTTTAATTTCGGAAGTCGTTGTTTCTTAGTATTGTTAGTTTTTTATTTAACTTCCGAAATTATAGTTATTTTGATCCTTTTAGTGTTTTTTTTTAATGCAGTCGGTTATTTGTATTTGTAAAAAGTTTTTGTTTAATCCTCATCCATAAAACATAATTACACCAAAAAATTGTACCTAAAAAGTACCTACCTTAAGTAAAAAAAAATATATATACTTGATAGTATTTATCTCAGAGCCCTAGAGTCTTGGACCTTTGGAAAGCGTACAAGGGCTTGCAGAAGCCCTTTAGACACTTTATGGAACGTGATACCAAACGACGATAATATCGCTCTATGCAAGTGCATCCAAAGACAACCCTTGACTGATGGGAAACTATTGCAAGATAATATGGAAAACCAAGTTAAAGGGCTATAAGGGTTTTGTTAGGCTTAAGTGGACTGGTTACCAAGAACTATGTAACGACTATGGCCCCCCTACCTGAGTAATGTTATTAATATACATCGATAAAAAAACAAGGTGTCAAACTACTTGCATACTCAATAAATGGGCCCCCTGACTCCCAAATAACGATCGTTGCTAGCGATCGCTTTTGTATATACTAATAAACTTATGTAAATGACGAGGAACAGAGCTTCCACCTCTCTTTCATGTCAGCAAAACTGAAGAGGCCCAGTAGAATCAATGTCTGCTTGAGCTGTGGGAACGTTTGAGAGAGTTACGGTGGCCCTTGAACACAAAGAACAAAACAACTGACGGTCACAAGTGGGTTTTAGTCTGTAAAAGTCTGTTACGACTTCGCACTCCACACTAGAGTGGGAAAGAAAACTTGTAACAAAAAAAAAGTATTGGCTAAGAAATAAATAAACTTCAACTTTTAGTTTCTAAGAAATAGATTAACGTACCTACTAATAGTTAAAAAAAAATTAGTTAAATAGTGCAGTTGAAAAAAGAATATTAATTAATTATCAGTCCCTAATTCAAATCATTTCCTATTACTATTCTATGGATATTTAACTTTTTTTATAATTTACCTTTGATGCAACTGCATAGGGCTGTGTTAATAGTAATAATAATATATAGCCTTCTTTCAGGCGGAAACAAGGTGCGCGCCTTCAGCGGTTGGGTCATGCCGATATTGATGTACTCTTTCGGCGTACTCAAATGGACTCAAACGGAACTTGACGCCTTGGATAGGAGGGTCCGCACACTGCTGACTGCATACCGAATGCATCACCCACGATCGTCGGTGATGAGATTGTATATCCCGCGGAAGTGTGGGGGTCGAGGTTTTTTAAATGCTAAGACCCTACACAACCGCGAGGTATGCAGTCTCAGGGAATATTTCCTAGCTGCCGACGTGGGTATGCATCGAGATGTAGTGGCAGTGAACAAGGGACTCACCTCGCTCTCCTTGGCTAATGAGAACTGGCGCAAACCGGTAGTGCTTGACACTAACGATCGCAGGGAAGTATGGCAGAGCAAGGAACTTCACGGACGCTTTTTCCGGGCCCTTCACGGGCCCGATGTAGACCAATTGGCGTCCGTAGCCTGGCTGCGTTCCGGTGACCTCTTTGGGGAAACCGAAGGTTTTGTCTGTGCAATTATGGACGAAGTTATCATGACGAATAACTACCGGAGATTTATTGTGAAGGACGGCACGGTTGACATCTATCGGGCATGTCACCGTCCGGGAGAATCAATTCGTCACATTATCTCTGGTTGTTCTCGTCTAGCTAACGGAGAGTACTTGCATAGACACAACCTTTTAGCCAGGATTATCCATCAGCAACTTGTTCTGAAATACTCTCTTGTGGAATCGGAAGTGCCGTACTATAGGTACGAGCCCGATCCAGTTCTTGATAATGGTCATATCACTTTGTACTGGGATCGGTCCATCATCACTGACAGGACTATTGTAGCCAATAAGCCTGATATAGTGGTGGTGGACCGAAGCAAGAGGCGTGCAATGATTGTTGACATATCCGTTCCGCATGACGAGAACCTCGTGAAAGCCGAGAAAGATAAACAAATCAAGTATATTGACTTGGCTCGCGAGGTTGTCGACATGTGGGATGTGGACTCGGCGATCATTGTACCGATAGTCGTGTCGGGCAATGGCTTAATAGCCAAGAGCCTCGACCAACACCTTAGGAGGCTCGCGTTAGGCGACTCGATCAAGGGCTTGATTCAGAAAGCGGTACTCCTGGACACGGCTCGCATTGTTAGGAGGTTCTTTTCTCTGGAGCCCTGACCGCCGGTAGCTTGGACCCTGTTCCCGATACCAGTGGGGTACTATTTTTTATATTTTTAAATGTTTTTTTGTTGTATGATTTTGTTTAAAAAAATATTTAAAAATGTAATTTATATGGTGTTTATAATGAATAAAGATAATAAGAATATAATAATAATATTCCACAACTATCACACAACGCCGTCTAGTCCCAAGCTAAGCAGAGCTGGTGTTATGAGTACTAGACAACTGATAAACATACTTATATATTTCTAAATACATACATATACAGATAAATTACACCCAGACCAAATGATCAACTAACCTCACCCCCCCCCCTAACTCTCCTCTGGTCTGATTAACTTGTTGTTATAGACACAGAACAGATGATCGTGCTCATCACACAAACATTTGTCCTGGGTGGGAATCGAACCCACGACCTCCGGCATAGCAGTCAGGGCCACTTACCACTAGACCAACAGGCCAGTCGATTTGTGAGGTGAATATTCATAACTTTTGTAAAATAGTTATTAGCTGTTGGGTTTCTCAATAAATAAATAGGTCGAGCTTTTACATGAAGAATATTGTAAGCGACGGCGGTTTCCGTTTTTTGATAATATTATGTTGTAGGAACTATTGCAGGGACAGCAAACCTTTTTTGGGGAACGTGCCACTACATATATAAAAAAGACAACGTGGCCATGGCCACGTGACAAAAGCCAAAGAATTGTGACTTTGTGATTTAATATACAAAAAATCTTAAGCTGCAACCCAAAATTCATATATTGTAATGATTAAAGTTCTTTGTTTATTTAAATAAATAAATAAGAAAGTTAGTATGATTACTATAGGTTCTAATTACCTAGATGTTAAACATTTTACACTTTCGAATTATTTTCCCACGTGCCACAATTGGCACGCGCGTGCCAACCAGCTTCGCCACCTTTAAACTATTGTAAATTGTAATAGATCAGTAGTTGTATGAAAAACCATTTTATGTTTTTTTTAGAAATATATTACAAAACACTTTTTAACTAAGAAAGAAAAAACCTCTTCGCGCGAAAAAAAATGCATACAATAAAATGCTCATGATATTCTTGCTGAAAAGGTTCGATATATCTTATGACATTATTCTTAACGAATTTGTCTCATTTAAGAATTCTATTACACTTGTAATTGTATCATCCACTTAAGCAACACTTTGCTAATGACATGATAAGAGATAATTATCGTAGAAATTTCCCACGACTTGAACTAATACTGAAATTAACGTTTTGTAACCAGCAAATAAATTATTATCTAAATCTTGTTCAATTTTAATATTTGCTTTCTTTTCTTTATTTAAAGGAAACATATTAAAGATAGCTTACAGTATCCTTATTCTGAAACACATAAATACGTTACAAAATAAAGTACAATGCGTTCCAAATAAGAATAGGATCGATTGACAGGTAGTGACGTCACGTCATACTGTCAAATCGAAGAATTATTATGGTGAGCAAAACAAGAAAATTTTAAAATTTAATTTATTTACGAACTGTGAACGAAAATAGTTTAATCAGAATCCAGTTCTTCAATTTTGCTCATCTCTGAGTTCTTCAATTTTGCCCAATTTCTTGCGATTTGACAGTATGACGTGACGTCACAACATGGCGTCATTCCTATTCTTATTTGGAACGCATTGTACCGCACTGCGTCTGGGAGTAGTCTGTTCGTGATAAACTCAAAAACTACAAATCGGATTTTCATGCGGTTTCCACCAACAGACAGTGTGTTTTATGAGAAAGGAAGAAATGTTTAATACATACATTTAGTTTTAAATTATATGTTAATATTTTTATTTTCTTCAATGTGTATGGATTAGTTATTAGGTCATTATTGTTTATTAGCTACATTTAAAAACATAAAAAGTTACCGACTGAATCTCGATTTCCTGTCGAAACAGATACCACACGAACAAAAAGAGAGCAAGTTTTGGAAAGGAAAAAAAATATCAATAACTCAATCTATATATTCATGCCATTTTTGACATTAACGAGTTCTTTGTTTACCTTCAAAGTCTACGCCCACTCCAGCACGTCTTTGACCATAGATAGCGATGGGCGAGTAGAGTTTTTTTTAACCGAGTTACTCGAATCAAACGACAAACGAGTCAACTCGAGTTGATTTTTATATTAATTCGAGTTAACTCGGTCGGTCGGCAACTCAGTAGTAGTTCAGCAGACGGTTAAATGAAAGCAAGACGACACAAGTCGCGACACGCTGTGGAAGTGAAGTCGCTAAAGCTCGAGTTGACTCGGTCGGTAACTCGGTAGTGGTTCAGCCGAAAGTTGAAAGCAAGACGACGCGAGTCGCGACACGCTGTGGAAGTTAAGTCGGTAAAACCCAAGTTGACTCGTTCGGTAAATCGGTAGTGGTTCAGCAGAAAGTTGAAAGCAAGACGCCGCGAGTCGCGAAGAAGTAGGCAAAGTGCTAGTTTAACATAAAACGATTGAAAACTGAACACTTGGTAGTCTTACGAATCTAAAAGGTTAAGTAATAGTTAAGACTGACTCGGCGAGTTCACTCGGCCGACCGAGCGAGGCTTTTGCTACAAAGTACTCTGTGGCTTTTGCTCACCAAGTTGAGTACACTCGAGTTACACCACGAGTAAATCGAGTTGTTGAAAATGTAAACTGGCCCATCGCTATATGAGTGTCGATCAAACACACGAGTCAGATCAACACGACTCGGATGAAATTCAATTTAACCTTTTTAATTTTTAAGACTACCAAGTGAAATCCGGTTTTCAATCGTTTTAAATTAAACTAGCACTTTGCCTGCCACTTTATTCACGCGAATTTTAAATGATTTATTTATTCAGTTACGTATTCATGTCAAATTTATTAACACATGGATAAGTTTATTTTATAAAACACTTAACTTTCCCTAAATCATTTGGCATTAAAACGCGTCGTCTTGCTTTCAACTGTCTACTGAACCACTACCGAGTTACCGACTGAGTCAACTCGAATTGAGGGAAAAAGTAATTCGAGTTGAGTCGAGTAACTCGACTAAGATGACTCGACTCGCTCATAGCGATGGGCCGATTCGCATTTCCGACAATTCAAGTTGCTCGAGTTGGAATAGTGGCTGAATCGGTTTGCAACTCGAGTCAACTCGACGGGATCCCTTCTTTTCGCATAATATTATTTTTCCTAATATACTTGGCATAACGATTTTGGTATAATTTGTTTTGCCATAATGATACTTTGCCATATTTTTTTTTGGCATACAGTTTATATTGTCATAATTATCTTGAAGGTTAATTAATTTTGGCATAAATTTAATTTGCATAACGTTACTAGGCCTAGTGACTATAAGCATAATAATATTTAAGCATACAATTAATAGAAATAACGGAAACAAATTTGAGTTATTTTTACGTATTTATTTCGAATTTTCTTAGAAATGATTTATTATACATAACATTATGTAACTTAGGGCCGATTTTTCATCCGCCAGATAACTTTTATCTGAAGAATATGTCATATTTATTCCTCAGATAGAAGTTAGCAGATGATTGAAAAATCGGCCCTTAACTATGTATTTTTATTTTTGGTGTATATTTTTAGCAATTGCTTGTAAATATGCAAGTTTCGAAGTAAATTAACTTTTCTTTTTTTATTAATATTTTTTTAATCCAATTGTGTTTGTCCGTGTATTTTTTTTTTTCTCTTTTTTTTTGGTATTGGTGATGTTCCGACATCAAGTTTATCTATTTCAATGGTTTGGTGTTTTATTTCTTGAACAATCTTTTTTACCAAAAAATAAAATCCAGGATGGTGTTTTCCCACAAAATGTGCAAATCTATTGTGCCATGCTTCTGCATGATTATGTGTTCTAGGTATATTTTACTTTTTTAGTTGTTATGTACTCCAGACTTTGGGTGGAAATTGTGGTGGTGAACATGCAGTGCCCCATACATAATTCTGATCAAACCATTTTGCTATAGTTTCTGTAACAATTAAATAATATTGTTGATTAAAAATAAACATCAGGTCTCAATGCAATACTTTTATGATAGCATAACGTTTATTTAGAGCGTGACGATTTTTGGTAAAATTCTATTTTTAACCCTAAATTTAAATTAAAGTATTGTCTTAAAAATTCAATATGTTGTGCTACAAAATTTAGTGACAGAACCGAATCGCTGCAAAACCGACTACACTCCACGTAGTCTTGTCTGCCCTACCCTTAGAGTGTAATTTAAAACCGCTTAGGCGCGTGGGGCCGCCGGAGACCCGCAGCGCCGGAGCCATGACAGAAACCATGCCTGCTGCATGTTGCATGCTTGCTTACATGCTGCATGCTTGCTTGCATGTTGAATGCTTGCTTGCATGCCTGGTGTTTGCTTGTTTACATGTTTTATGCTTGCTGCATGCATGGTATATGCTTGTTTGCATGCTTTTTACAGCGAAAAACACCTACAAAATTGTTGTGCTTAATAAAGTTATGCTTTAGAATGTTATGTTTAATAAATTTATGCTTTAGAATATTATGCTTAATCAATATTAAAAAAAAAATGCTTAATAAATTATGCGTAAGCTGTTATGCGTAAATAATATTAAGTATGCGAAAATATAATTGAGACCAACAAAAGTATACCAAGTTATATTAGGTTTTAAAATTTTATGCAAATGGTTAGGAAACTCAACTCGACTCGGTGGACAATAGCCCAGCTCGGTCGACCGATTCAGCTTGCTAACCCGTTAATGAGCGTCGATCAAACACCCGAGTCAGATCAACTCGGCTTGGTCTCGAATTTATAATAGTTTATGTGTTGCCGATAAATTGTAACTTGTTGTTATTTGAGAAAAAACTCCCACGCCTCATTTTTATTTCCAGGTGGCTAAGTTAGGACAGCAAATTACAATGTTCAAACATAAACAATTAATAATCTGCTAACCGAATTATGCTGGATACTATCATACAAAAAAGTACGCGATGACTGCAGCGAGTTATATGTGTCACCATCTCGCTCGCATTGAACGAAAGAAACGCGGTACCGTTGACTAACTTCTTTCCAACGAACGGACTAGCAGCGGAGCGTCGCGACTCGCACGCGTCGTTTTGCTGAACCACTACAGAGTGGCCGACTCAGTCAACTCGAGTTGAAGTAAAAAGCAACTCGAGTTGATTCGTTTATTGGTTGACTCGAGTAACTCGGTAGTAAAATAACTCGACTCGCCCATTGTCACGTTACTATCTATGCCATTCTATGCAAATTTGCTAGTTTGGCTTTGCTACTCTCAGTCTGTGCCACGTCTGTGCTCTGCTTTGAACTAAGAGCACAGAGTACCTTTTTAGTTTCTATTTATACTTCGAGTTATCATGTCTTCGACGACGAGTGTTGAATTTAGTTTTTTAAAATCTGTTTTACTTCATAAACCAATTTATAAGTGCTCTTCATCAATCCAGCAAATCAAAATAACTGTTATCGCTACGACAATCGCAGTAACAAACAGTCGGGTTAAAAAAGTATGGTCACGAATGGCTTGCTTTAAATCCCCACTGCGCAGCTAAACTCGCGCAGCCGCCATTACCATATAAATACCACGAGCGCCACCGACGTCACGTAGTCGAAATCGAGAGGTGAAGGTGCGAATAATGGAGAGGTGGCGTCCATATTTTATTCCCATATTAATCGATCATCATCATAGGAGCTAGCAGCGCGACCGCCGACGTATCAAGTCGTGAAAGTGAAGCAGTTTAGTGTTTCGACGTGTCATCCAAGCAGATCGACAGCGGTTCGAGGCCGACCACGGCGGATCGCAGCCATCGAGCGAAGCCACATACACACACAATCTCGCGTGCGAGCGGCGACCATCTTGTGAAACATCGAAGTCTCGCAGCTTAGAGGACGCGAGCGAAGCAACGGAGCACCCCCGACTGAAACAACGCAGTGCCCGTTGACATTATAATACAAAAAGTGTCCGTGAAAACGTAACCGTGCAGGAGCCGGAGTACCATCAACAACCTGACGAGGAAGACCCGGGGGCCTCCGATATGAACCGGCCCAGTCCCCCCACGGCCGTGGGTACCCCCCAGGCCCGCGGCCGGCGCCGCTCTGCGCTGAGGCGCGAGCGACGCGACGAGCGCTCAGATCGCTGCGAGCGGTACGCGGCCAGCAAGTGGGGCGCAGCGCCGGCCGCGTGCGCGCTGCCTCCACCACCCACGCATTGGCGGCGCGAGGGCCGCTGCCGCCCAGAGCCCGACCGCGCGCTACCACTCAAGCTGCTCCTCAACGTGACGGCGTAGAGCGCCGCCCGCCATACGGACTCTAACCTAGTGATAAGTGGCGCGGGCGCGGTGCGGCGGCTCCGTCCCGCCGCGTCCGCCGCTCAGTGCTAAGTTTTTTATTTCGAGGCGCGAGGCGCGGCTGTCCGCGGCTCAGAGCCGCCCGCGGCCGCGCTCTGTCGCCGACCAAATTCCGGCGTTAGGTATTATTTTGTGAAAATTTTAGTAGGTAAGAAATGCAGCCGCAGCTCTCGGGCGCTACCGGCGCCGCCCTGGCCCTAAACAAGAGAAAAACACAAAAAAATGAATAGGGCGATGGCGGAGCGCCGGGGGGCTCTGGTGGCCGGCGCGGCAGGCGCGGGCGCTCGGCGGGCGCCTGGTATGTTGTCGGCGCTCCGCCGCTCGCGGGCCCGCGCTGCTAAGCCGCTAGTCGTATCGTTTATTTATCTTGAGAGCGATTGTATTTTATTTGTGCGCGTCGGGCCTGCCTCCGGCGGGAGGACCTGCCGTCCAAAGCTTTAAACGTACGTGTGAGAGGCTCGGCCCGGCGCACCCTAGTTGTAGATTTTAAAAAATTTAACAATACGGTAAATGTGAAAGCCGACTGTTGAAGATTGGGAGTCTATTATATATGTTTGTACAGTATAGTATATTGATCTCAGCTGCGGGCATCTGCGGCCTGAACGTCTAGGAGCTTTCTGTGATGTACAAAAAAAAAACGAGTATATTTGGAATTTTACAAGTTTTTTATAATTAATTTGTAATGTAATACTTTAAGTGAAGATTGAGCGTGGGCGGTGGCCGCTCTACGCGAGACTGTCCGCAGCATCCTGTCCCACCTTGTCCCATCCCTTGTTCCTGTCCTGTCCCAGGGCTCTTCGGAGCCCGCCAGATGGTTCAATGTTTCTGGCAGAGGTCGAAAAACGTGCCTTTCACTATTCACAAGTGGGGCAAAGTCTTAATTTTTAGTGCTTGAAGAATGAAGATTAACCGTGACAAGCTCAAGAAACAAATTTGAAGCCTAGAAAATAGTTTTGAACACCGCAAGAAACATCTCAAGAAAATGGAATTAACGTTATCAACATTTACACGCATCATTCAAGATTTGAAATACCTGTGGACTGAAATCAAAAGGATGCAAAGAAATGCCATATCGGTGAGTTCTACAATGTAATCTAGCACATTTTTATTACTTTGCACATATCAGTAAACAAACTTTATTTACAAACTTCACTATAAACAATACAATGTCATAAATATTATTATGTTACTCATTCAATAAGGCTTCTCAATCGTTTGCGATTTCATTTTTATTTTATTATTGTTATGGTTACACTTGACCACTATCTTGCCTGATGGTAAGCGATGATGTGGTCGACGATGGAGCATGCTTGTCTAGAAGTAACCTATTCACTCTTGACTTAAAGACCCCTAGCTTACAGGAAACAAACTCTGGCAGGGAATTCCATTCCTTAGCTGTATGCTCAGTGTTTCCAAAATGTTTTGTGTGTACAATATGTTTCAAATAAGAATAGGATTGATTACTATGTTGTGATGTCACTGTCAAATTGAAGGAATTGGGTAAGGTTAGCAAAGCAAGAAATTTTTAAAATTTAATTTACAAATCGTGAACGAAAAAGTTTAATCAGAATCCAGTTCTTCAATTTTACTAATCTCTGTGTTACTGTGTGAAGTGTCTTGAGTAGTGGTAAATGGAAAAAGAAAGCGAATTGTTCCTAACAATGAAAATAAGAAAGAAAATAGTTTTTTTTTTAAACTAATTATGACCAATTTATATTAGGTAAACAATAACGTTTTAACTTCACCTAGATTTAACTAAGACTTAGTAATACAACGCGAAAAAAAAAATTTATTGATACGCAAATAAGCTTTCTTTGCAAACCATACTTTTCACTCAACTTTTGACAGATCGAAGTTATCGATTTTCCTATTCTTATTTAGAATGCATAGTATTATAATTTCATCTTTGACTATGTTGGATGCAACTGCTGCATAAAAAATATATTATCATGTGGCTGCTGTTTTCCCTAATATGTCAGAATTGGCTTTCAACCGAATCAGTTATAAGAATACAATGCGTTCCAAATAAGAATAGGATCGATTACCATGTTGTGACGTCACGTCATACTGTCAAATCGAAGAATTATTATGGTGAGCAAAACAAGAAATTTTTAAAATTCAATTTATTTACGAACTGTGAATGAAAAAAGTTTAATCAGAATCCAATTCTTCAATTTTGCTCATCTCCGAGTTTTTCAATTTTGCCCAATTTCTTGCGACTTGACAGTATGACGTGACGTCACAACATGGCAATCGATCCTATTGGAATGCATTTTCGATTATTTTTTTTTATAAAAAAGCTAATTCCAAAGCAAATTGATCTTAACTCGTTGAGTAGTGTAATTAGAGACACAATAGTAAGACAATGGCGCCCGAGAGCCGGCGTTCGTGCGGGGATCAACAGCTTAATATGTATTCACATGCAGTTGAAATGCTACATGTTTAACCCTTTAACCGGTTTTCGTGTCCTATTCGCCAGGGTCGTGTCTTTGTGACTGGATACTCCATCTCGTTTAGCTTTTCAATCCCCATAGGTGACAGAAGAGCTGACGAGATGGAGTATTTGGTCGTGGATGTGCGACCTGGCGGAATAAACACGAGTGTGTTTGTCACTTTTGTGACAGATTTACAACCATTGCCTAACATGACCTCCACAACCCATTTTTTACCTTTTAAACTTACATCTTTGGTATACATTTTATTTCATAAAAAATCAAATAGTCATAGTATTTAGTTTTTTGATACAGAATACAGTCTACATGCTTTGCAGTATCATCATCATCATTCAGCCGATAGGCGTCCACTGCTGGACATAGGCCTCCCCCAAATGTCGCCACAATGAACGGTTCTGTACGTCTCGCATCCATCGGACTCCCGCAACCTTCACCAGGTCATCGGTCCACCTTGTAGAGGGCCTTCCAACACTGCGTCTTCCACGCGGTCGCCACTCCAGAACTGTCGGCCCCAACGGCCATCTGTTCTGCGAGCGATGTACCCTGCCAATCGATTCTTCGTGCTATGCCGACAACCTTGGTTTTCCTGCGGATATCTTCATTTCTGATTTTTTTGCAGTATATTTACCAGTAAATGTATAGTCTGCCTGCTCAGCAAGCTAAGGGTGTAATCAATCTTATCAATCCAAAAAATATATATAAAAATATCATGTTTACAAAACTCCTTCAAAACGGCTTGACTGATTTTTAAGGTTCCGTAGCCAAATGGCAAAAAACGGAACCCTTATAGATTCGTCATGTGTCTGTCTGTCCGTACATCTTCATTTCTGATTTTTTTGCAGTATATTTACCAGTAAATGTATAGTCTGCCTGCTCAGCAAGCTTTGCTAGTATAGTGGGTAAGGGTGTAATCAATCTTATCAATCCAAAAAATATGTATAAAATATCATGTTTATTAAAACTCCTTCAAAACGGCTTGATTGATTTTTAGGGTTCCGTAGCCAAATGGCAAAAAACGGAACCCTTATAGATTCGTCATGTCTGTTTGTCTGTCCGTCCGTATGTCACAGCCACTTTTTTTCCGAAACTATAAGAACTATACTGTTGAAAATTAGTATCTAAGTAGATTAGGTTTTCAAAAATGATATGGAGGTTTCTAATATCATTTTTTTCTATACTGAATAGTTTGCGCGAGAGACACTTCCAAAGTGGTAAAATGTGTGACCCCCCCCCCCCCGTAACTTCTAAAATAAGAGAATGATAAAACTAAAAAAAATATATGATGTACATTACCCTGCAAACTTCCACCGAAAATTGGTTTGAACGAGATCATCCAATGACTTCTCCCGTTCTAGGGCGGAGCGAAAGGGCGTGTCAGACTTTTACTGACTAAACTCTACTCCTGTTCCTTCTTTGCCTTCGTTCCAGGGCCCCGGGGTTCTCTTTCGCACAACACATTAGGAGTGAGGCGTATTTATCGAAACAGTTAAAAAAAACAGGTATTTCAAAGTAACAACATGAAACAGGTATCTCAGAACCGAAATAACAGCTCCTACCTGTTTCGCCTGTTCCACAAACAGCCGTAACTTCGATAGATACAAACGAAACGACCTGGAACAGCTATGTGGTACTGTTTCAAATGAAACATGCTCCTTTCTCTTCTGACATTATTATAGAAAGAGACAGCATCTGTTCTTTGGAACAAGCTCTTTGGTCCTCTGGTCCACCGTAATAGAAAGAGATAGTATCTGTTCCCTGCATAGATTGAATCTATGGTTCCCTACCTGTCACTGTTCCTTTTCGGACACATATATAAATAATGAACTTACCTTTGAACAAAACTATCGTATAATTTTTATTATTATATTACTTTAATTTTATAATAAATATTTATTTGTATTAAATTTATATAAATAGTACTATTTCTGAATCTATTGCAACAAATGAGTCTTTTGTTCTAGTGGAACAGGCTGTTATTTTGGAACAGGTTTTTGGAACTGTTTTCTTCTTGGAACTGAAACAGGTGAAACAGGTTTCTAATTGTATCTGTTCCAACCCACCTCTACAACACATGTCGATAACAAACACCGACGCGAGATTTTTATTTTGCCCGCGGCTTCGCTCCCGTCAACTACTTTATTCTACTCTACCCTAATCTAACCTGCTCTACCCTACTCTACCCTGTTACCTACCCTACCCTAATTACAACTTTTTCTGTATGCTGTTGAACAAAATAAAAAAAGAATTATTAAAATAGGGCCAGCCGTTCTTATGTATAGCGTGACTAGGAGATATAGGGGTCCATTTTTAGTGTTTCGTACTTCATAAGGAAAAAACGGAACCCTTATAGGATCACTTTGTTGTCCGTCCGTCTGTCTGTCTGTCAAGACCCTTTATCTCTCAAACGCGTGGGGGTATCGAGTTGAAATTAAAACCATAAAGTTTGCGGTCCATTGAAGCTGTGAAAAAATCAAACTTCTGGGTTAACGAAAAAAAAAGATACGGCTGTTTATGTCGCAAAAAACGTGTATTTCGACACTCTCAAGGGAATCAAAATTCATAGGGTACTTCCCATCGACCTAGAATCCTGAAATTTGGCATGAAGCAAGGTCTTATAGCACAAATAGAAGAAAAAATCTGAAAACTAAATTTGTAGTTAGGACACAAAAAAAAATTGCGATTCGGAAAAATCTTCGTAACTCGATTCGGGAATTGAACTGTTTTCAAAGGTAAGTTTGTACGGAACCCTCAGTCCGACTCGCACTTGCCCAGTTTTTATATATATAGATTATAAGATGAATGAATTGTAAACTTGTAACAGTATAGTAAACATACCCGAACATACCAAATCGTTACACAACCTACTGTATAGGTATTATGCCAACAATATTGCATAACAAAATTCTCCACACTCTAATGAGTACAGAAAGCCCAGTATATTTTGATACGCGGCAAAACTGAGAAATATGCTAGTACTAGGGCAGTTTTTAATCAAATGAAGTATTGTTTACAAACAGAATATGACCTAGATTCTTTCAGTTGAATGAATGTTGGGTCTCGATTGAAATAAATATCATTTTGATACACATTAACTGTCAAGCTACTTGGCCCAGGGCCCAAACTGGCTAATGAGGCGTTTCGGGAAAACATTTGCCACTCTTTAGGCTGCTTTTCCACTAGAGATGTACTATGCAGCTATGCTGTGTGGATGTAATAGCTAAGCTGTGAAACTATGTGACCGTTTCCACTGACACTAAGCTATGTAGCGGTGCGAGTAAGATGTGCTGCCGCAAAGTAGCTGCGCGAGGAAGATGCGCAGTTCGAGCTATGCGATGTATCGATAGTACGGAACCAGCACATAGCTACACCACTCGCGACCATCCATAGCACACATCCATAACAGGCATCCATAGTACGCATCCTTTCATATAAAAATCATATCTTAGTTGAAACTTTGAAACCGTTTCCACCAGTGCTAAGCTATATGCACCAATGAATATGATTGGTGGATATCAAATGCATCCATAGCAACGTAGCATAGCACATCTCTGGTTGTTGTCACCCTTACAATGATACTTACCTTTTAGGAAGGCAATGTTTTGTGGAAGGAACGCAACTGGGTTTTGGCCAGTTGAAGGAGCGGGAGCTTCACATCAGAAATGAAGATATCCGCAGGAAAACCAAGGTTACCGAGCCCGATGAATCACCAAACTGTGTGCAGGGCACATTGCTCGCAGAACAGATGATCGATGGGGACGAAAGGTTCTGGAGTGGCGACCACGTAGCAGAAGACGCAGCGTTGACCGATGACCTGATGAGGGTCGCGTGAATCCGATGGATGCGAGACGCAAAGGACCGGTCATTATGGCGACACTTGGGGGAGGCCTAAGTCCAACAGCGGACGGCTGAAATGAAATGATGATGATGAAAGGAGCGGGAGTTTTGATGATGTCCAACCACCAAGAAAAAGCTTGCCAGATCGAAAAACTTAACAGCACTGTCCCGGCATTAGACCAAGGATATAGTAAACATACTACCAATGTTCAAGTTTATTATTTTACGTTTATTATCATCGTCCACAGTTCCACACCCGTGCCTCGGAAAGCAATTAAAGCCGTTGATCCCGGTTTTCATTCGTATATATTTGTCGGTGAAGTCAATAGTACCGGAAGCTTGAGAACGAATGAACGAGCCAGGTGAAAAGTGACAAATGTCACTTTGACAGAAATCGGGCCGACGTTTGAACGAACCAAGCAGATAAAGGTGCCCCAACCGCAGCCCTGCGTTCAAAAATGAGGTTAGAGTTAACTCTAATGACGTCATCAGGGTAGATACTCTATGCTCGCATTTTTGAACGCGAACGTAGAGTTCAACTGTCAATGCCAAGCAACTGTCATTCCTGCCGCTTACACCAACCTACCCTGCTCGGAGTTAGTTAGTAGAGTTAACTCTAGGTTAGCTACTCGAGTAATAAAAGAACGACCCTGGGTTGCAACTCGAAACATTTTTGAACGGTTAGACTAACGTTCAAAAATAACCAGAGTAGGGTAGGGAGCCTACTCTGGTTATTTTTGAACGCAGGGCAGAGGTGCGGTGCTCTTTCTTCTGTCGGCAGCCGTGCGAACAACGTCCCCAAGTAGCAAAATAGTCATATAGTAATCGACTTATAAGACTAAACGTCTAATAGGAATCTAATAGACATTTCGATTAAGAGCACTGATCTCTAAACAGCATCTCCTAAGACGATTTGCGCTACTGGTATTTTCGATCCTATTACCTAGTTTTATAGACGTTTATAAGATAAATAGGAAGTTATACAGGGTGTTTGGTGGTCTTTTGGCGGCTTAGGAGTTTGTTAATTACTACGAAATAAAATAATTAATAAATACGTTTCGTTTGGAAGGGGCATGAAAATATGTTTATTATCTTCGAACAATATATCAAAATTAATTTCGCAAGTGGATAAGGCATTCTTTACACAAAAAGTAATAGACAAAATTTACCTAAACTAAATATTATAATGTAGATAACTTAAGTTACCCTTTTAAAATATTTTTCGTCAAGACACTCAGCACTGCACCTCTACAAAAATAATGAAAAACGACTGTTCTATTAATAAAATCATTCTGATTAATGTGGGATCAATTAGACCAGTAGTGACACGCTCTGGACCGTTACAGGATCAATAACTCCAATTCGCGTCACACATTAGATCGTTAGAGGACTAATCGTGCTTAGTCAGTGCATGTACCGAACCTTTATAGGACAACGTATCCTGTAAAAACACCGAATAAGATTATTATAAAATCAGCCTGCACTTTACCGGACTGTAACACAACGATCACAGGACGTAAAAGTCCTATAAACTGCGCCCAAATGCGGTTCTATAAAAGTTTGTAGGATTGCTATAGGCCTAAAAAAGTATGCTCCTAGAACAACTACAGGACTACATTTTGCTACTTGGGTCTTGGGGACTGTCTCACGGCTCGTTGTGTAAAGTGAATACCTAAAGCTTGCATCATAATAAATCAGTTGTGTGGAATGGAATAATTTGTTACTTTGTTTATTGCTCGTTACCTAGGGGGCTATTGGCTAACTTTTTCAATAACAGTTGACAACTAGCATTCGTTGCACACTAAACTTAGTTGTCAACTGACAATTTCATAAAATTGGTATTACGTATCACACAAGTGACTAACAAACTACGGTGGAAATGTGGTGAATTATAAAAATTTACGGTGCCTATTGTGACCAATCTAAAATTTTATCGACTATTATACAGCTTCAAAAGCTTACACAATCGCAATTTTAAAAGTATCGTTACAATAACATCTGTCAAAACGTGTTACGGTGGATATCAAAGGTACCATTGGCTAATGACGTCACTGCAGTTGGTCACTGAAGATAGGCAATACGAAACTAGCTGTTTGACAGTTCAATGATGCACATTGTTAACAAGTGATCATCACATGAACTGTCAACAGAGTTACGCAATAGCCCCGCTGGTCATCGCTCACAAAACAGAGTCTCTGGACAGAACTTTGATGGTGATCGGCATCCTGCGCCGACATATTTGATAGTTGTCACATGTAGTCAGACAACAAAGTCTGACCATCAGTCTATCCAAGGGGTAGCGTGTTACCCCAGTAACTGGGTTGTGGAGGTAGACAGTCGCTCCATGTAACACACGGGTATGTAGCCGCATCTAGTAAGACTGGAAGTCGAGAGTTCGGGAGACATCAGAAATCAGAAATCAGAAATGTTTATTTCAAATAGACCAATTACAGGCAATAAAATTTGAATTGTCAAAATGTCAGTCAGTCAAAAAAGAAAAGAAGTGAAGCTAAATTGCACGTTCCAAAGCGTAGATCTCTATGGAGAAGAACGTGCAAGAAACTCCATGGACACTCTTTTAAATCATATTATTATGAGTTACATAAATCTTGGTTACATATTTCATGTCGCTTCTAATATGTGAGCACAATGTAGATAAATAAGAATAAAAACTAATTAAAAAGATAGAAATTGAATTAAGCCACTGGCAACTAAGAGATGACCAGTCTCAACTGACGGCACCCGTTCACGAGCATGACGCGTGCATCAGCCTCACTCAGCTCAACCATTTTGAAGGGAACTGAATGACCCAATAACACGTGCCTACATTGGATTCAATCCCAGGTGTCACCTTGTGTGAATCACCCGGAGGTTACGGTGGAGGTGTGCCTCGCTTGGGCGGAGCACCGCTGTGTCCTTGTAGAGGCGATCGGTGGCAGCGACCTCTCGCGCTGGTTCAGGCCATGGTCCGGAGCGAGGAGGAATAGCTGGCGTTTGCCTACTGCAAAGCATAACTGCTTCGCTAGGCAAGGAAACGGCCACACGCGTGATGGAACGGACTTCCTCACACCCTCTCGCTCCACCCTGACCGGAAGAAGTCATTAAATGATTTCCCACTCTTCATCTTCTTTCTTTGATTTCTCATCTTATGATATGAAAGTTAGGATAAACATTCATATTTATTACTTTTAACTTGGTATAAGACAACATTTTTATTTTTTATTTCAAATTTTCTATGTCCAACAATGGACGTATTTCGGCTGAAATGATGATGATAATAATAATATGCCACAACTATCACACAACGCCGTCTAGTCCCAAGCTAAGAGCTTGTGTTATAAGTACTAGACAACTGATAAACATAAGTTTATATGTTTCTAAATACATACATATTATAGATAGATTTCACTCGGACACAGAAAAAATTATTGTGCTAATCACAAACATTTGTCCTGAGTGGGAATCGAACCCACGACCTCCGGCATTGCAGTCTGGGCCAGTAACCACTAGACCGACATGCCAGTCGGCAGTCATGATGGTAGTATAAGACGAAGCTGGTTTCCGCGTCTGTCCGTTTACCCGCTAACTACCACCACGCAAAGAATTTTGATGCACTTTTCAATAAAAGAAAGAGAACACAAGGAAGTTTTATGTGTATGATGTGCACCCGAGCAAAGCTGGGGCAGGGCACTAGCAGTGGCGTAACTAGGTGACTAACGGCCCTGGGGCAAAAAATGTGGGGGCCCCTTTTTTACCTGGGGCAAAAAATGGGGCCCTTTTTTTACGTGGGAAATTATCTAATAGCTTCTTCTCCTGCTCTGGGTTCAGTGGAAGGGAGTGGCAGACTTTTACAGACTAAAAGAAGTTGCCATGATTGAAGTAGGTAGTGTTGCAACCTATTTTATTTAAATTTCGAAGGTGGGAGTATTTTTCGCTAGTTCAATAAGGATTGCTTATCAGGTTTTGCCCCCAGAGTTTGGGGGCCCCGGGACACTGCCGTTCCTAGCCTTTTGGTAGCTACGCCAGTGGGCACTAGAAGGCTATAATTATAAAATAAAACAAAGGAGAATTGAGAAAACCATTTTTATTCATCATAAATAATAAATAGGTATTTCTTATTTTTTGTCTGTACAACAAAACATTATAATAATTGCATGAGAATTAGGACGTGTTTCGTATTTTGATATAACGAAAATTTAAATTTGCAATATTTTCTTACTCAAGGTGTCTGAAATAGGAGAGTACAGACTACGGACTTATAGCGACATCTATGACGTCACATATGAACTAAACTACGAAATCTCAATCTCCTTTCTACCATCGGACAACCCGACGTACAACCGGTATCCACCCTTACGTTGTTGACACTTCAACGGTCCGGATTAAGCGTTTTGCTTTGTCGTTTATACCGCGTACATCGAAGTACTGGAACAATTTGCATACTGCGGTCTTCCCGTCCAACTATAATTTAGGTGTCTTCAAGGCTAGAGTGAATAGGCCCTTAATAAACTAGTGCATCTCACCATCAATGATTGCATCACTGCTTACCATCAGGTGGGATCGCAGTCAAGCTCTGGTTTATATCAATTTAAAAAATATACAACAGCCCAAAATCATCTATCGGGCAGTTGCCCACCAGACAACACATGTCTGGTCGGAGGATCTTCCCTTTTCAACGGAGGTGTGCGGGACTTTACTCTCTGTTCCGCATACCTCTAAAGATTTAATCTTCTCAGCTTTTATTTTATGACTAGCTTCAGCCACTGGCAGCGGCTTCGCTCGCGTGGAAGCAGGTTTCTTCTGCATACAAACTTTGAGAAAATTTCATCCCCATAGGGGGTGACGGGTGAAATTTGGAAAATCCTCTCTTAGTGCTCGCCTCCGACCTAAAAGGTAACCTTGTGCAAAATTTCACGTTCCTAGTCCCAGTAATTTCGGCTGTGCATTGATATGTCAGTCTGTCAGTTTCTCCTTTTATATATATATAAATATAGATTATTTTTTATGCGCTTATTTATTTTAGGACCTGGCCAGGATCCTGGACCTTTGGAAGACGTACGAGGGGCTAAAGCCAACTCGTAGGGGGGCCCTTAGAAACTTTTCATGGAACGTGATATCAACTGACATATATCCCTGTACGCGCTATGCTAATGCTCCCAATGACAACCCCCGGTTAGTATAGCAAGATCAGCTTTATAATGATAGCTGCTGGGACTTGGAGAGGAGATCTAGGAGAGGGAATGGGCTGTAATCCACAACGCGGGCCCAGTGCGAATTGGTAAATATTACATGTCTTCGAATTGTTGGTTCTATGAGATGCCGGTTTTCTCACGATGTTTTCCTTCACCATGAATTACACAAAGTAATGCGCTAGGCTGGGTTTGAACCCGCTACCTACAACTCTATAAGTCGGGACCGTTATCATTGGGCCACCACTCCTCTATCAGTCCTCGGTTGGTGCGAAAGTATTGCGACGGATTGCGAGAGCCGCTGTCGCCATACCGCCATGAGATCCTGCAGAGTTTCGGAACTCTGTCCGCCATGCTGCAATTTGTCGCAGCAGCAGAGTTTCGACCTGGCGTTGCATCTGCATACAGTATAGGGGAGGTGGATCGAGCTACAGCGCGTCACGTGAAAAATCATCAAATAACTTCTCCCGATTTGGGGGGGAGCAAGTGGTAGTGTCAGACATTTACTGACAAAATCTCACAGTGTTCCATCACAGTTTTCGAACAATCACGCTTTGTATTATATTTCCACTATGTAACTAAACAAAGATTTTGCTTAAGGGGATGCAACTCGACATACATTTTCACTGTTTTTCATACAACCGCTCTTACGCGGTTATGGCGTTATTACACATTTTTCATTAGATATTTTGGAAACACAGTATCTTGTGGATATTATCTAAGCTTCTATTGAAATCAATTTATAAATTTGTGTAAAACTAATCCAGTAAAGACCTTTGAAAATCTGCTATTTTGTATGAACTTTGACAATTATAATTTCTTAAAAATTTAAAAAATTCAAAAAAGTATAACTATAGAAGCCTTGCTAATTTAATCAAGATAATCATCAAACATCGCGTTGGATTGCGTTAGATGAAGTAACAAGCTTTTAAACCATGTTTGATGTTGACGATAGGCGACTGACAAAGGACCCTCTTAAGTTTTTTTTTTTTAATTTAAACTTCATGTACAGTAGTGGTACATAGGTGGACTTAATGCAACAAGTCATTCTCTACCAGTCAACCTTTGGGTTAAAAAAGACAACATTGTGGTACCTGTGCACAATAAATAAAACACAAATACATCATTTTTACATAAATTATTTGAAATGCCAAAGGTATAATATGCAAAAACAAAGAATCCCGTTTTAATACCGTTTAGAAATATTATGTAATTCTAACTGCGTATTCTAGAAACAACCAGACGATTCTAGCAATACTCAGGTAGTTGCTAAACACGTAATTACCAAACCACAGTATTTTGTAACTTTGGCTAGCAAGCGACAACACTTAGCACACACATCCATACATAATCTTGATAGTAGTTACTAATTCCATACTGTTTGACCTTGTTCGCAATTTTTTACTAAATATAAATCTTAATGTATTCATTCATTATCTTGTTTTAATAGTACAAGCGGATACCTGACGTGATTACGCTAAAAAAAGAAATACTTATATTTTATTAATTTGCTGGAGAAATAGGTAATTAATTGCTTTTTTGATGCGAAGGCTCCAGGGCAGCCCACAAAATTACGGCGGTAAGCCCCTCTTTGGGGAGTGGCTGGAAAGACGTCACGGCGTCTTCACCTTCCGCATATGCAGGTCCTCACCGAACATGGTAAGTCGGGAGGTTCCTACACCGGATTCGTGCGGAAGAAATGCCGGGTTGTCACCATTGTGTAGACTGCCTGGAGGTCGGAGCACCGCCGTGTCCTCATGGAAGCGATCGGCAGCAACGACCTCTCGCAACGGGCCCTGGTACAGGCTATGGTCCGGAGCAAGGAGGAGTGGTAGGTAGGCGGTCGCCTCCTTCTGCGATGCAATTACTGCTTCGCTAGCGAAATAGTGAAGGAGGCGGCCGCACGCATGTAGAAACGGACTTCCTCACACTCCAGCCGCCGGGGATCCCGACCCCGATTTCCAGTCATCGTAGGCCTGGGCTTGCTGGACGACGAGCAATAGCTCCCTGTCCGCTAAACTTCCAGACCAGACAGTGGTCAGAACTCGTATTGCGGAGAACGGCCGCATATCCTGAATGTTCATTAAAATGTGATTTGCTACTGTAACAAATATGGCTTTACTGAGTTACAGTTATGAAATTCATTAATACTACCTCAAATTATACTTACAACCCTCACAGTTCAGCTAACCCTATTCAATAATAATAATAATATTACTTGTATTTAGTTATTTGTTTTTTATTTTTTTTATTTTTGGTTACTTACCCCTACGTGTCTGACCTACTTGCGTTCTGCGTCCATTACACGATGGGTTTTGCTGTCAGTTTTGCCATTTGTTGATGGAATTGATTGACGCTTGCATGACCGTGTACTGGACGCCTTACATGTACTTGCAGTCTTGTTAAATTTGGTGACATTTTTTGTTTTTATTTTTTTATAGTCATTTTATTATTTCGTACACATCTGACGCTAAACACCTGTTTACTATTTATCATTTATCACACATTAACATTTATATATATTTAATTACCTTACACATAATACTTATACATTACACATAACACTAATAAGTAAATAACTGCCGTTCACTCTCAATAAGGTTCAGTTGAAAACCAGCGTCAGGCAACTACCACTGACTACCATGTAGTTGTCTGGCATTTTTGCTGAACTGGACCTATTTGGGGCAGCCGTGAGACACACATTGTTTTTTTTCTATTTTTTTTCTTAGTTGTAAATAAAATATTTTTCTTTGTTTTCAATGATTTTTTTCAAGATATCATTTAGTACTGATGATTTTAATGATAATAATTCTATAAATAAATATGTGTTACGGCCGCCAGTCATATTTTTAATCAACATACAATTTGAATGATCCGAAAAAACTATAAAAAATTTAATTTCGCGGGCTACCCTGACGTGATCGAAACGTTTACCGCGTTTGGCTCTCTGATTGTCATTCTACCACAAGACTATTGGCCGATCAATGATCGATCAATATGAATTAGCAGATTACGAACTTTTAGCAAAATTACAATGGTATCGTGTTGGAATGACGAATTTATAAAAATAGCAGACTTGGGCCCCAGGTTAGCGTTCGCGATTCTCGTCTGTCTGCATTATCGATCCATTTTCACCCCTTTTGTTAAGTCTTATTATTATTCAATTGCTCGCTCCCCTCGATTGAGGGGCTCATGCACGCGTCGCCCGGTTTCATTCAGTGATCGAAACGCTTTGATAAATTAAGCTGCTGTGTTGAATATTTTTTAAGTCATTATTATCATTGAATTTATAAATGTCCAGTCAGGGAAACAGCGGGTACATTGTGAAAAAGTTATCTGCAATTTTGTGACTTTATGATAAGTACAGTATCTAACTTACTAAATAGTAAGTACATTTTGATACAAGCAAGTTCAAACCCAGCCAGGCGCATTACTTTGTGTAATTTATTTCATTTACATCACCACTGCTCTCAAAACGGTGAAGGAAAACATCGTGAGGAAACCGACATGTCCTAGGACCGAAAATTCGAAGACATGTGATATCCACCAACCCGCATGGGCCCGCGTGGTGGATTACGGCCCATTTCCTATCCTAGAGAGGAGGCCTGAGTCCCTGCAGTGGGAACATTATAAGGCCGACTATGCTATGCTATGATACAAGTGGGAAAGCTTTGTCACCGTGCCGGTGTGTTATAGAAACGAGTGCTGAATAGGTTACTGCTAGGCAAGCGTGCTCCATCGTCGACCATATCATCGCTTACCATCAGTGAGATAGAGGTTAAGCGCGAACTTATCAAAAATTAAAAAAAAAACCTGGGCAAGTGCAAGTTGGACTCGCATACTGAGGGTTCCGTACAAACTTACCTATGTAAATACATAGTTCAATTCCCGAATAGTCTCGAAGATTTTTCCGAATCCCAAAAAGGCTCTTTGTGACGAAACAACAAAATTACTGGTTTCAGATTTATTCCTATATCTGTGCCAAATTTCAGGATTCTGGGTCAAGGGGAAGCAAAGATATACGTTTCTTGCGACATAAACGGCCGTATCTTTTTTTTCGTCAACTTAGATGTTTGATTTTTTCACAGCTTCAAGGGACCGCAGACTTGAGTATATGGTTTTAATTTCAAGGGTCTTGACTGATAGACGTAGACGGACGGACAACGAAGTGACCCCTAAGGGTGTCCTATAAGGGTTCCGTTTTTTCCTTTTAAGGTACGGAACCCTAAAAACGCTCTCTTTCGCTCCACCCAGAGCGGGAGTAGGTTTTTTAGCTTTCCTAGTTCAAAAAATAAGCTATGCGAGTTAAGCTATTTTAGCTTAGCAGCCAGCAGAGCTTTAAAATGATTCCGTATCGTTGTACAACACTCAATAATAAAGTTATTCTATTGTGTTGTTAAACTGTAATACATTATTTATAAGCAGCCAGCTAACAAAGGGAAAGGGCTATTGACCCTAAAAGGCAACGGCTGACAGGCCTGTCACTAGATGCAGTAGCATTATTAATTGACTAGCTGTCCGACGCGGTTTCACCCGTGTCTTTGGTTACTTCTCTGTTCCCGTGGGTCATAGCGTGATGTTCATTAAAGTTACTACCCGATGGTTGACTATGTGCCAATACTGTGAAGTATAGGCACATAGTCAACCTTTGGGTTAAAAAAAAAAAAAAAACAAAAAAACACTGTGGTGGGTGTGCAAAATACATAAATAATAGATATTTCTAATAATAATGTAGTATCATTAAGTTGTTCATGATAATAAAATTCATATATGTATAATGTGTATATGTATAATGTAATACATATATGCTAATATCATAAATTAATAAATACTGATAAATATCAGTAGTAGTTCCGAATTCAAAATAACTTGTTCCACTCTGGACGGAGCAAGAAGGAGTGTGCCGTAGTACATATTAGTATTTACATATTATTTTTTATAGTATTTTTTTAGGTGGGAAATAATCAAATAACATTCCGGGCTCCCGTTCTGGGTGGGGCAAGAGGTAGTGTCAGACTTTTACTGACTAAAACCCAACTGTGTTCCTGCAGTTGCCCTTTGCGTTCTATCGAACAATCCTGCAAGCCTTAATTTTAGACATCATCAACATGATGAAAACTTGTCGTAAACGCCACTAAGTATTTCAAATTAACCTCTGATAACGAAGTCACCGAAATATCAAGCCACTATGACTCAAGCAATGACTGGAGGTTTTTTTGCCAACTGATTTATATCAAATCCGGTTTCCATCAATTAAGATTCTAGATTCGACTACTGTATCAGTGGCGTAGCTACCAGACCAACGGCCCTAGGGCCAACAAATTTGGGGCCCCTTTTTTTTCCGTGACATCAAATATCATGTTTTGCTCTGGGTGCATTTATTTATTTTATTTTTATTTTATTTATTTGGCTCACCAACAATTGACTACACACATACAAAGATATGAAATACACGGAATAAACTTATAGATTAGTGCAGCAATTCCTTACAGGTAAGCACAACATGCGTAACTTTACTGTTAGTTGCCTACTTAAAAGTAACTTACTCACCAAACACAATAATTACCGCTTATAACTAAAAAACTAAATTATTTGAACTAAGAACTAAGTTAACAAGCCAGCCTGACCATCGCATTGTTTCTTATTTGTTTTATATACGTAGTGTAGTGGGATTGTCAGTCTTTTACTGACTAAATATTAGCTACAACCTAGGGGTCTTTAAGTCAAGAATGAATAGGTTACTTCTAGGCAAGCGTGCTCTATCGTCGGCTACATCATCGCTTATCATCAGCTGAGATAGCGGTCAAACGCGAGCCTATCCATAATAATAATTAAAAGAAAACTTTAACCGCTTACGTTGGATTGGTTCGACGAGAGTTTTGGTACCCTATTTGCCAGGATCATGTGTTTGCGACTGGGTACTTCATCTCCTTTGGCTCTTCAATCTCCATAGGTGACAGGAGCTGAGGAGATGGAGTATTTGGTCGTGGATTTGCGTCCCTGGCTAAATAAACGCGAGAGTTTGTGTCGGATATATGCGACGTAGGCAGTTAAAGGGTTAAAGTAGTGTAGCAAACTATTTTATTTAGTTTTTAGTGGGAGAATTTTTCGCTAGTTCAAAAAAAAAAGGTTTGTTAATCAGTTTTTGGGGCCACCCTGAGTTCGGGGGCCCCGGGGCATTGCGCATTGTTACTGCTACGTCAGTGCTGTGTATTTTAGATTCAATCTGTTTTTTTTGGTAATCTTATAATGACGCAGTTACATTTTTATTTTTTTATTCTTGATAGGTTCGCGCTTGACCGCTATCTCACCTGATGGAAAGCGACGATGCGGTCGACGATGGAGCGCGCTTACCTAGAAGTAACCTATTCACTCTTGACTTAAAGATTCCCGGGTTGTAGCCATCAGGAAACACAGATTCCGGCAAGGAATCGCCGTGCGACTGTCTGGTAACCGTCCGGACCGAGCCCAAGTCGTCGACGGCGCGTAGGTACTGTTCCACGCGCGCCTCAAGGAGATGTCAGCAATCCGTAGGAGCTCAGCAGGGTCGAAGCCTACTGGGGCCAAGGGTTTGCTTCTGAAAGGAAAACTCGGCCCTGGTATGAAACGCAACGAAGGAACAAGAGTGGATTTTTATTCAGTAAAAGTCTGATAGATGTAATAAGACATTAGATGATTTTCCCACATAAAAAAAAAAACTATAAAAAGTAATAATTAAAATTATTTGTAAATTTTGTGTTTTGCTTGTATTCTATACAAAAATTTGTTAGAACTACATTAGACACAGACACACACGCCAGATTTGTACGTAGAACGACGTCACGTGGCGTCGCGTGGCGTGGATCAAGTGTAGCTCTACAAGTCTAGTTTCCATATAAAATGTATGGAGACCGACGCGCCCAGATCGGCGTGTGTGGACACGTGTGCGCAGTGTAATTCTAGCTTTAATCATATTTCGATAGAATGAATGTGCGATGCGTTGACCGCTCGATCAAACAAACATTCGATATTTTGAACAGTCGACGTATTGAGTGTTCGATATATTGAACGTTCGATTTATTGCCCTTATTCGATGCTAGCTTTTGCAAATTCAAATTCAAATAATTTATTGTGGATCATAGGTTCATAA
The DNA here is from genome assembly GCA_905147345.3 of Mythimna impura. NCBI lineage: Eukaryota > Metazoa > Arthropoda > Insecta > Lepidoptera > Noctuidae > Mythimna > Mythimna impura. The sequence continues at coordinate 2,348,885 of LR990365.1, read as the reverse complement.
GATGTGGCGGGACATAGCAGAACCTGCAACTAAAAGTTACAGGTTCTGCTATGCGCCAATGAGGCATACAACTTTTTTTATTATTATTAATTTGGTACATACGCTCCCGTCAACCTACTTTATTCTGCTCTACCCAAATCTACCATACTCTACCCTACTACCAATTTTTTTAATTTGTTCTTTCATAAGATCCTTCTCCTGACAATAACAAACACAACAAGAAAAAAATTAGTGAAGTCGGTCCAGCCGTTCACGCGTGATGGCGTGACCAAGGGAAATAGGGATTCATTTTAGTATATATAGATTATTGAACGTTCGAGTATTTAATTTAGGTGTTCGATTAATTGATATTCGATTATTTGGAATTCGATTTGGCATAGTACACCCGTCTATGTGTGCGTTGCTCGAGCGCGCTTTTACCTATGTATATTGACTTCTGTACATTAGTGTTCTGTGACCATAGGTACCAAGACAAACGAACCCCTTTTTGAGTCACTGGCGCCACTTTCAAACTTCCTCTAATAATACTCATTTTTAGAATTCCGAACCTCAAAAGGAAAAAACGGATCACTTTGTTGTCCGTCCGTCTGTCTGTGTTTCTGTCTGTCTGTCTGTCAAGACCCTTTATCTCGGGAACGCGTGGAGATATCGTGTTGAAATTAAAACCATATAGTCAAGTTTGCGGTCCCTTGATGCTGTGAAAAAATCAAACCTCTAAGTTAATAAAAAATAAAAACTTTTTAGAAAAAAAAAATAACCGACTTCACTAAAAAAAACACTAAAAGGATCAAAATAACTTTAATTTCGGATGTCGGTGTTTCTCGGTATTGTTTGTTTCTTATTTAACACCGACTTCCGAAATTAAAGTTATTTTGATCCTTTTAGTGTTTTTTTTAGTGAAGTCGGTTATTTTTTTTTTCTAAAAAGTTTTTATTTCACACTTTTTAGTTGCGATACACTTATAAACAGAGTGCCTATTTCTAATGACAATTCCAATTAACCCAAATACTGCTAGGTTACATTGTTTTATTATAAAGTTGCTGTGCCTACCTTCCTCCTTCCGGCTCCATCATCAGATCAGTTCGATAGTACCTTATAGCCAAAGAGCATCTCACGACAATTCTAATAAGCCCAAACACGGCTAGGATACATTGATTAATTACGGAGTTCCTGTGCCTACCTTCCGGCTCCATCATCAGATCAGTTCGATAGTACCTTATAGCCAAAGTGCATCTCATGACAATTCTAATGAGTCCAAACACGGCTAGGTTACATTGATTAATTACGGAGTTCCAGTGCCTACCTTCCGGCTCCATCATCATCATCAGATCACTTCGATGATACCATTTTCAACGTAACTATTCAGAATCATTCATTTATTTGTATTGTCATAGTCGCTTAACTATATCTTCAATGTGATATCTATTTGAGTATGAAGTTCCGTTGACCATTTCTGGTCTTCTTCATCAGTTCCACTTCATCAAATGTTACTTTTTGACTGTAAATGCTTAAGTTCTTGATGAAAATACTAAAATTACCATAGGGTTGCCTATAATTTTTGAGGAGTTCCCTCGATTCCTCATGGATTCCATCATCAGAACTGGATTTTGAAAAAAATGGGACCAATCTGGAAGCATATCCTATAAAGGGAAAAAAAAATTTTGCAAATCGGTCCATAAACGACGGAGTTCTGAGGTAACACACATAAAAAAAAAAAAAAAAATGATGATAAAAAAAAAAAAAAAATACAACCGAATTGATAACCTCCTCCTTTTTTTTGAAGTCGGTTAAAAAGATACGGCCGTTTATGTTGCAAAAAACGTATATTTCGACACCCTCAAGGAAATCAAAATTCATAGGGTAGTTCCCGTTGACCCAGAATCCTAAAATTTGGCATAAAGCAAGGTCTTATAGTACAGATATAGGAATAATTCTGACAACAGTAAATATTTTGTAGTCACAAAAAAAAAAATGTGATTCGAAAAAATCTTCGTAACTTCATTCAGGAATTGAACTGTTTACATAGGTAGGTTTGTACGGAACCCTCAGTGCGCGAGTCCGACTCGCACTTGCCTAGTTTTTTCACTAAATCCATTCTCGTCAAACCACACATCCACCTCAACATTCTCATCTACACTACATGTGAACTTAATTTTTTACATCAATATTAATTCTCTACTACGTAAATTGGTTTAAAAAATCACATTTTTTAATTATTTTTTTTGAACAAATTCATATAAAAAGCATTTAAAAATATAAAAAATTTAGTCCGCCGCTGTCGGACTCGGGAGCAGGGTTCAAATCCAAGCTACCGGTGGTTAGGGCTCCATGCTTCCTGCCCTTGTCTCATTTTATTTGAGGTCGGCGCAACACGTTTTTTTCTTCCATTCTGTCCTGTCACTCGTTACGCTATCACTAACTCCCTTTTCTTTCATATCACTTCTCACACAATCCATCCATCTTTTCTTTGGCCTCCCTCTCCTTCTTCATCCATCCACATGTAAACTCATAACTCTTTTAGTAACATGCGTTTCATCCCTCCTCTTCACATGACCATACAAACGATTCTCTTTCAATTTTTTGGGCTCCAAATGTATTATTGTCACAGTCCATTTTATTTTTCGAAAGTGAAGCCATAATGGTTTCAAATAAATTTAGGTTAGTCCTTTCCTTTGTGTGCCAAACTTCACGTGGCATTGAAATTTGTTTGACCACGTGCTTTGGGTACTACGCCTAAATAACACAATACTTAATTTAATTGGTAGTTAACTTGTTACGAACAAGTGTGCTAAAATTGGAACCACGCACACAAAACAGAAGAGCACAGAAGTCTAGGTAGAACTACAAGGTACAACTACTACACACGTGGGCCACGTACGCCGATCCTGGGCGCTTCGGTCTCCATACATTTTATAATTATGGCGACTAGACTTGTATGTAGAGCTACATTAGATCCACGCCACGCGACGCGACTCTACGTACAAATCAGACGTGGCCCACGTGTGCGTCGGTCTAATTCTTTTTATCTACTTCACTTTTTAACCGACTTCAAAAAGGAGGAGGTTCTATGTTCGGCTGAATGTATTTTTTTTTTTTATGTATGTTCACCGATTTCTCGGTCAATTGTGAACCGATTTTGAAAATATTTTTTTTTTGATTGAAAGGTTATGCTTCCGAGTTGGCCCCATAGAAATATTGTTATGATTTGATCATGAATTTCGAAGATATGGAACGAAACTCCTCATAGGATCACAGCAGAACTGTCGTGACAAGTAAAATTGCTTTGTTTATACGTGTAGTCGATCACTGACTGAAAGAAGAGGAGAATATGTCAAACTGATCTGATGATGAAGCCTGAAGTTAAGCACCGGAACTCGCTAATAAATTAATGTAATCTAATCGTGTTTGGGATTATTAGAAGAGTTATTTTGCACTTTTCAGTGTTTTTACTTTGAAGTCGGTTGTATGTTTTTTTGTAAAAAGTTTTTTATTTTATCATACGAGTACCTACGCTCGGTGGTCGCGCTAGGGTCGGCGCCGGTGGCTGCACAGGCGGCCAGCTCGCCGAGAAGTTTTCTATCTTAACTGTTTATAATTAGATTATTGAACACAAGGCTTACACAGCTTATACTACAAAAAATACCTGCTATAAATTTATAAAATATTACATGGCCATAAAGTTATGTTCGCTTTCTCGGCGCGGGGCCGGGGCCCTGGGCGCTTACCTACCTACCTAACTGTTCTGTGTTACGTTAATACGAACCATTGAAATTTTAACAAAAAAAGTTATTGTAACTGTTCAATGGACGGTTGACTAAACAGTTACAAAAACTTTTTTTTTTTGCTCTATTTTTGCACAAAAAAAGTTCACAGACGCGTGTCTCAAGTGTATGGCACTCGCGCTCGCATTGATCCCAACTAGCGTTGCCAGACGTCCGGATAAAGCCGGACAGGGTCAGGCTTTTTAGCTGCGTGTCCAGCCAAATTAGGTGGAGTCCGGCCTTTTTTTTAGATTTGTCATGTTTTCTACTTTATCTTGTATCGCTAGCGTAAGCTGACCGGACTAGCAATTATAGCAGCCAATTTTATAGTTGTTTCATTAGAATTAAAAATAATAAAAAAAGGTTAAATTGGCTGGTCTGTCCGGCTTTTCGGTTTGAAGACCTGGCAACCCTAATTCCAACCGATCCGAGATAGGGGCCTTTCATTTATTACGTAAGACAATTTTTACTAGTTTTTGACCCCTTTAATTTACGTAATAAATGTATGACCCCATATCGTGTCCATGAGCATGAGCGGTGTCTATGTGTGCGTTGCTCGAGCGCAGTTTGACTTCTGTACCTCTATCTGTTTTGTGCCACGCACCTCGTCGCGAAAAACAACATTGAACGCAGCCTTTGTGGGCATAACCTCAATTCAATTAGTTAATTAATTGTTTTGACTTCCGCATCGCTGTTCCAGTAGTCGCTAGCATACCTACCAGGCTACCAGTAAGTTTGGGGTCCTTATTTTTTGTTTGAGTACCCATTCATCCTGTCCAATTATAATTTAGACGTCTTCAAGGCTAGAGTGAATATAATAGATAATAATTTTGTAAATAGATTCTTTACATAAAAATTTTGGACACGTGTTTCGGATTTCGCATGTACTACAAAATAATGTTGTATAATAATAATTATAAAAAATATAATTATAAGCCAATATTTAGGTCGCGGGTTCAAACCCAGCCAGACGCATTACTTTGTGTAATTTATTTCATCACCACTGCTCTCAAAACGGTGAAGGAAAACATCGTGAGGAAACCGGCATGTCCTAGAACCAAAAATTCGAAGACATGTGACATCCACCAACCCGCACTGGGCCCGCGTGGTAGATTACGGCCCATTCCCTCTCTTAGAGAGGAGGCCTGAGTCCCAACAGTGGGAACATTATAAGGCCGACTATGCTATATGCTATTTATTTGTTTCTTCTATTTCGACATGCTGAGGAACGTAACGTAAGTACCTCATACCCCAGTCGCTACCACAAGAGACGCCCTGGACGTCGGGGGTCGCAGGGTGATCCCCAGCCATCGCAGGCGCGGGCTTGCGGAGATGTCAGCAAAACTAAAGGGGCTTAGCAGGGCTGATGCCTGCTAGGGCTGTGGGAACGTTTTAAACAGTGGGTAATCAGTGCCCTTAAAACGTAAAAGGCAACTGAAGTACTCAGGTGGGTTTTACTCAGTAAATATCTAACACACCCTCTTGATACTTCCAAGAGCAGGAGAAGTTGTTTTATACCTCAAAAAAAAAAAACATACCGGGTCCCATGACTTTTCAAAGCTAACATTGCCACTTCATGAAGATCTATTCATTGTTATGACTACTATTCACAATGTTTTTCTTTGTCATACAAGTAAAAAAATGTTATCAGAGTTTATTAATTTAACATTTTTAGGGTTCCGTTGCCTTGGAACTGGAACAGACCTAGAGTTTTTTTTTTCGGTGGGATAATCATCCAATGACATTCCCCGCTCTTGGTTCCTTCGTTGCCTTTCATACCAGGGCTGAGTCTTCCTTTCAGAAGCAGACCCTTGGCTCTAGTAGGCTTCGACCCTACTGGGCCCCTACGGTTTGCTGACATCTCTTTGAGGCGCGCGTGGAACAGTACGCGCCGTCTGCGACTTGGGCTCGGTCCGGACGGTTACTGGACGATCGGACGGCAAACTACTCATTGCTCACCGTCCGCAAGCCCGCGCCTACGGTGGCCGGAAATCGGGATCGGGATCCCGGCGGCTGGGGCGTGAGGGCCGCGTCCTCGCGCGTGCACATCCGGCCTCCTCCTTTGCTAACATTACTGCTTCGCAGAAGGAGACGACCGCCTGCCACTCCTCCACGCTTCGGACCATGGCCTGTACCAAGGCCATGCCCATCGTCATGCCCAAGCGGGGCACACCTCTACCGTGTGCTCCACCACATCTTCCGGGTGGACCACATAGTGGTGACATCCGGGCGTTACTTCCGCACGAATCCCGAACTTCCCGAACTGACCATGTTCGGTGAGAAAACAGATCTAGTGATGGCGTCTACCTGTCTCCCCTTAGATGAAAAATGTGTAATTCGCCGACCGACAAACGACGGCGTGTTGAGACAAAGTGACATGGTGGGACAAGGCGAGGCGAGCGAGACGGGGCAAGACTGGACAAAACTGAAAAAAACTGGATAAGACGGAGGAAAGCGGGGACAAACTGAGGCAAGATGGAATCAGGATCAGAATAATTTATTTGTAAACATAGGTCAGATAACAACAGAGTGTGAGGTGTTAAAGATAGGTAGATCCTCTATGTTTTGCCCAGAGGCGTACAAATATATATAACCCTGCCAGCGAATTCACCCGCGTAATCGTAGGTTTCTCCATACAAACTTCCAACCCCCGTTTTACCCCCTTAGGGGTGGAGTTTCGTAAAATCCGTTCTTAGCGGATGTCTACACCCTATAAGGAACCTACCTGCCAAATTTTAAGTTTGTAGGTGTTATAGTTTCTGAGATTTCGTGATTAATCAGTGAGTGGTATTTCGTTTTTATACTCGTATAGATTAACATTGTCAGTTTTCAGTGGAGCAAGATAGAACAAGACGGGATGGGATATATATATAGCATTATTTTTTATGTCGAAATTAATTTTGACTGGCCTGTTGGTCTAGTGGTTAGTGGCCCTGACTGCTATGCCGGAGGTCATGGGTTCGATTCCCACCCAGGACAAATGTTTGTGTGATGAGCACAATCATTTGTTCTGTGTCTGGGTGTAATTTATCTATAATATGAATGTATTTACAAATATTTAAGTATGTTTATCAGTTGTCTAGTACTCATAACACAAGCTCTGCTTAGCTTGGGACTAGACGGCGTTGTGTGATAGTTGTGTAAAAAAAAAATATGCTCGTAAAAGTTAGAAGAGTACAACGTCTGTTAGGTGCACTAGATTTATAATATTTTTATAAATCGCTGTAATAATAATCTTGAACTAATTTAAAGAAAAGAGCTGAAGCATTAGGTGAATAATAATAAGTATGCAAATTTTTTTCTACAGAACCCTGTTTACTAACTGGCGTTCGAACTTGGCCACATTTCAAACATAATCACTTTGTTTTTCAGTTATTTAGGTCAGAGAGTATCGTTATCAGTGTTGCCACGAACACCTAAAGTCAACTTGTTAAATACTTACATATTTATGCGATTTTTTATTACCCAACTGCGCCAGAAAAGGGGTTAGGTATGTTTTTCGAATGCATTTATATGTATGTATGTGTGCAGGTGTGTGAAAACGAGGACAAGGAGGACCGACCTCCAAATAAATGGGATATGGTCTAGCCAGAAGAAGAGTGTGTAGGTGTGTACCTATATTTCTTTGGTAGGTACACCCCAGGTGTCGCCGTCCGACCGTCAGGTAACCGTCCGGACCGAGCCCAAGTCGTCAACGGCGCGTACTGTTCCACGCGCGCCTCAAGGAGATGTCAACAACTGTAGGGGCCCAGCAGGGTCGAAGCCTACTGGGGCCAAGGGTCTGATCGATTCTGAAAGGAAGACTCGGCCCTGGTACGAAAGGCAACGAAGGAACAGGAGTGGGTTTTTAGTCAGTAAAAGTCTGACACTATCTCCCGCTCCGTCCAAGAGCGGGGGATGTCATAAGATGATTTTCCAACCGAAAAAAAAAACACCCCAGGTGTCATAAGATTCGTCTTGGTTATGAAAGTGCCACTGGATAAAACAAAATTATAAAAAAACTAAAATGGCGAGTTTTTGTGGCGGGGAGAGTAAGAGATAGTCGCAGTCGCAACAGCATCCTGAAAACTGTAGCGAAGAGTGTAAAATTTATTGTACAAAGGGTAATTGGTACTAACACTAGATAGGTAATAAGTGGATCTTTTTTTTTCTATTTTTGGCGCCAAGTTTTTATTAAAATATGTTTTTTCGTGCGATTCAACGATTTCAAAAGTATTACTCACTAAAATGTAGGAAATAATAAAGTTGACTGTCATAAAAACACGAACGCAAGAAAACAACCCTACACTGACTGAGGTCACTAAGGTATTCAGTATACAGGGTTATTTGTAAAACACTAACAACCTTGCAGGACTGTATTACAGGTATCGGCACGGATCTTGAGCGCTCGGCGAAAGAGTGGGGATCGCTTTGCGTACGCGTTTTTTTTTTTTTAAATGTACACCTATTTTATTTTATTTTTTCTTTTACCTACTAGGTACTAGGTAAAAGAAAAAACAAAATAAAATAGGTTATAACGAGCGCTCAAGATCCGTGCCGATACCTGTACTAACATCAAAAACAATAACTTTTGTTCTCTTCCTTCTACCCTTCGATTAAATGTATTGAAAATAGCTTTTGCAGGGGTTCTCTGTGCGGAGCCTGTTTCAAGTTTTCGTCATTAATTCGGCAATAAAAAACAAGTGTTATTTCGGGAGAGTGACCACGCGGTGACTTGGTGACATGTGGTGAAATATGCCATGTGTTTCATTAGTCATTATGATTACATGTTATCCTTTATCCGCATATTCGGTACCTACTTATGTCCAGATCTTGTAACAAAGCAGTGGAGCAGTGGTGGCCTTGTGGTAACGGCCCCGACTTATGAGTTGTAGGTTGTAAGTTCAAACCCAGCCAGGCTTATTCATCATCATCATCATTTCAGTTGAAAGACTTCCACTGCTGGACATAGGCCAGTATCGCCACAATGAACGGTCTTATGCTTCTCGCATCCATCGGATTCCCGTAACCCTTACCAGGTCATCGGTCAACCTTGTAGGAGGCCAGGCGTATTACTTCGTATAATTTATTTCATCACCACTGCTCTCAAAACGGTGAAGGAAAACATCGTGAGGAAACTGGCATGTCATAGAACCAAAAATTCGAAGACATTGTGACATCCACCAATCCGCACTGGGCCCGCGTGGTGGATTACGGCCCATTCCCTCTCCTAGAGAGGAGGCCTGAGTCCCAACAATGGGAACATTATAAGGCCGACTATGCTATGCTATGATACAAGTGGGAAAACTTTGTCAGCGCGCCGCGCCGGTGTGTTACCCATCCGCACTGGGCCCGCGTGGTGGATTTATGGCCCATTCCCTCTCCTAGAGAGGTCTGATTCCCAGCAGTGGGAACATTAAAAAGGCTGATTATACTATGCTGTGCTTGTTATAAAATAATAGTATGTAGGTATTACTTTTATTACTTAGATGTTTTTTTTTACCTATTTCAAAAGTTGGGCAATATTCCCGTAATAGTATGTATATATATATATATTTATAAATTATCCTTAAAAATACAATACACGGAAAATACCTAATATTATCTACTAGGCGACTGTAAACACTAGGGTCACCAAAAATAAAGTATATGAAAATACTCTATTTTCAATTTTTACTGTGATATAAAATTAAATACTTACTAATCTCATACTAATAAGAATACTAGTAATTACTGAACTTCGATGCTTCTACGTTGAAACACGAATACGATTTAAAAAATGTAAGAAAATACTGTTAGTGTGTGCTAGAAGCATATAAAAACATAAAACATATAGCATGAAAAGAAACTAATGAATAAATATAGTTTTGAAAAATACTTTTTTCTTTCTTTCAATTACTTACTTACTTTTTTTCCTACAAAAAATTGTGATATACGTTATTTTTCTTCAAAAACAGTTGGTAACCCTACTAACCACATAAATTCCGATGGGGTTTTTTTCTTTAATGCTGTTTTGGGACGTGTTCTTCTAGTCATAGTCATAGTAGGTACCTCTATTCTCTTCATGTTAAGTTACTTTAAACTCCGCAGATAGAAATAGGACTCCGAAGGGGGCCTCCGTCGAACCTACCCAATTATTTTTTGCATCGGTTCTTCATAATTTATTGTCACCCTACACTGGCAATAAAGGTAGTAGAACATTGGGCACATGTGGGCCACGTACGCCGATCTGGGCGCGTCGATCTCCATACATTTTGTATGGCAACTAGACTTGTAGAGCTACATTAGATCCACGCCACGCGACGCGACTCTACGTACAAATCAGACGTGGCCCACGTGTGCATCGGTCTACAGTAGTTCATGTTTCTTTGTAGAACGTGTCGCTACATTCGCCACTACAATCCGGCTGAACGTGAGATGGCCGCATTCACGCATTGCATTACAGCGACATTTTTCAATCCAGCGCCGTCTTATTGTATTTGACAAACAAAATACAAATCTATAGACTAATCTTTTGTGTAGGGAGCGAAGCCTTTTTTAGGAGTGAAATCATCAAATAACTTGTCCCCTCTCTGGATGGAGCAAGAAGGAGTATCAGGCTTTTACTAGCTAAAACTCACCGGTGTTCCTTCAGCTGCCCTTTGCGTTCTAGGACCGCGGTGACACTTTCGATGACGTAGGCACACTTACACTGAGTTTCAGGTACTATACCTATTGATTGTGAACGCACCTTAGATTTAGTGTTGCATGTTAATATTTAAGCTAATTAAGTGGCACTTCGATGCGAGGATTTTTTACAGGGCGCTACCCTTAGCGTCTCGCCCTCTTGCCTTTCAACTGTCGCGAAACACGGACTAGACACTATATTGTCATTAGTCCCATCTCCCACAGCTAGTTACAATTGGTTATACTATAGCTTAATTGCTATTGTTTGTAACTACAATGTTTAGAAATACATTTTAAATACTGCAAGTTGGATTTTCACTTCTGGCTCCAAACATCATCTCGTCGCAAGACACATAAAAGGGGACAAGCACAATATCTGCCATCCGCGTCCCCAAACTGGTGACCCCGACGTGAGTTTTAGGTTAGTTATTAGTTTTTAGGTTAGATAATGTAAGTTATCTAATAACTACATATTTGATGTCAGAAAGGTCACCATGGATAAGATAAAATGCTACATACATGCATTGAATCTTTCACTTTTCTTCTTGAGCGTCTAATCCGAGCTATACATTTCCATTCAAGTCAATCGCTTGTGATTATGATGTTATTACAAATCTTTCTAGTATATAGATATTTTGGAAACACAGATATCTTGTGGGTATTATCTATGTCATGAATTGAAATGAAGGTTTCTAATGAAACCAAAACATTAATTTGTGTAAAATTAGTCCAGTAAAGACCTCTGAAAATCTACTATTTTGCGTGAACTTTGGCCCTTCGTACTGTAGCTCATAAATTTATAGTACATTTTGTTAAAAGTGGAGACAGTTTATCATTGCAATTGCAACCGAGGCGAAATTCACCCGGTACAGGCCGTTGTAGGTCGCGGGTTGAAACCCAGCCAGGCGCATTACTTTGTGTAATTTATTTCATCACCACTGCTCTCAAAACGGGGAAGGAAAACATCGTAGACATGTGACATCCACCAACCCGCACTGGGCCCGCGTGGTAGATTACGGCCTATTCCCTCTCCTGAAGAGGAGGCCTGAGTCTCAACAGTGGGAACATTATAAGGCTGACTATGCTATGTACAGGCAAAGGTGTTATGGAGCCGAGTGCCGCAGTGATAAATACCCACGTGTATCAATATCAACGTATCCGTTATACATAAGTACTAATAAAAAACAAAATAAAAAATCAAATATTTTTGAATTTAGAAATTTTAGAACACAAATAATTGTTAATTCGTCGGTACTTATTAACAAATTATTGTGTAAATAATCATAATTATTTATATCATTAAATATTAAAACCTTAAGAAAGTGTATCTCTACGATTTTTTTTTCCACAATCACAAGGTTTTTTAAAAACACGTACGTATTTCCTGGAACAAGTTTTGTGAATTATTCGAGTGAGTGACAGAATTATCGAATGCCAAAGGCGTTATCCTCTCTTTTTTCACGTTGTCTCTTGATGAAACCATAAGTCTTTAAGCCATGATCACCTTGACGATAGACGAATCAGGAAGGGCCCTTTTAATAGGTAAATATTTAAAAAATAATTAATATGTAGGTACCTAAAGCTTGGACATGTAGATGTAGATAGAAATAGGTCAACAAACAGCTTAGCTTGCTAAATAAACGCATACATCATACCCAAGTGTCGCAACAATGAACGGTCCTGTGCGTCTCGCACCCATCGGTTTACCCGCGACCACCAGGTTATCGGTCCACCTTGTCTGCCTTCCAACGCTGCGTCTTCCGCCACTCCAGAACCTTTTGTCCTCATCGATCATCTGTTCTACGAGCAATGCTGCCAGTTGCTATTTTAATATCTATATTTAGTTTTTATTTTTACTTTATTGACATTGTTCTCACATGATAGCGACAAGAAACATGTAACAGAGATATTTGTAATTACAAAACATAATTGAAAAGAGTCTCCATGGAGTTTCTTGCACATTCTTCTCCATAGAGATCTACGCCTTGGAATGTGCAATTAGCATCATTTTTTCTGACTTCTTGACATTTCAAAAGTGCCTGTAAATGGTTTATTTAAAATAAAATGCTTTAAATCTTTGAATGTGCCCTGCCCACTGCCACTTAATTTCGTCGAAAAGGCTCCATATGTATTCAAAATCGAAGATTGTCCTCAAGTCGTTCCTTATACTTAATTTTATTGAATAAAAACTGCGACCTACACGTTCTGAACCTTGACTCAAATTTAGTTTGAATTTTAAGCGAGTAAGCACAATGTGTGAAGATCGCGAGGACCGGCCGAGAATCAATAATAAGTACGTACCTCGTTGAGCAACATACCTAGGTTTTTTTATGTGCGAAAACATCAAATGTCTCCTCCTACTCTGTATGGAGGGAGGAGGGAGAAGGGAGTGTCAGACTTACTATAACCCACCTGTTCCTTCAGTGGTTCTTTGTGTTCCAGCGCGTCGTGGCGACAACGGTAGGAGGGATTCACATCGGCGTTGGTTCGACGATGTGAATCCCTCCTACCGTTGTCGACCTGGGACTCGTCCTCGACACCCGGTGGAATTTCGACGAACATTTCCGACGTCTGGCTCCCAAACTGGAGCGGACCAGGGCGGGGCTACTCTTAAGCAGCTTCTGCCCAACCTAGGGGGTCCAGACGCCTCTTGCCGGAGGCTCTACGTGGGGATCGATCGGTCCATGGCCCTTAAAAAGCGCCGGTGTGGACGCCGTCGCTGCGAAATCGACCGGCGGCCAAGCTGAACACGTCCCAGAGGGTCATGGCCATCTGGATGGTGCGGGGACACCGCACGGTTTCCCGCGAAGCGGCAAGCCTCCTTGCTGGCCTGCCACCATGGAATCTGGAAGCAACAGTCCTTGCACGCATGCTCGATTTGCGCGTGGAGATGCAACGCCGGCGCCGGGGCGAAATTCCACTGCCACTACAAATCACGGCATGGCGGACAGAGTTCCGGCGGAATTTCATGGCGATATGGCGACAGCGACCGTCGCAACCCATTATCTTCTCTGATAAGTGACTGGAAAGACGTCACGGGGTCCTCACATTCCGCATGACGTACGTCTTCACCGGACATGGTAAATTCGGGAGGTTCCTGTACCGGATTCGTCCGGAAGAAACGCCCGGGTGTGGACCGCCGTGAAGACACGGTGGAGCAGTAGTTTTTGAAAAAATAACAGACACAAACATGGGTCAAATACACAACCTCCTTTTTAAAGCCGGTTAAAAACTAGAGCTTTATTTTGAATAAAGGTTCATGTTTATTAATACGAATTATTTATTTTAATCCAATTGTTCAAATAATATTGTATCTATTATGTCCTTTATTTGGAAGACCCCTTTTTTAAAAAACTAGTTGAGACTAGATGAAACCGGATTGAACAGGTTTCACAATATTCAAAAGATTTTTAATAATCTGGGAATTTAACTGTAGATGCATTTGCAACTGTCCTCCCGGTTTCTACTGCAATTCAAATTATTAAATTTTTCACGATATTATAAAGGCGAAAGTGTCGTGTCGTGATGGCCCAGTATTTCTTATTCTGTGGCCCAGTGTTTAAGAGCCAGTTGTAGTCACTAAGTTTTTTGTACATAAGTACTGGCCCGAGCAGGGGCGCCGGCTTTTAGAAAACCTCATAGGTGCTCATGCTCATTTGGTAAATCGAAAAAGTGGCGAAGTGTGAGAAGAAGAGAAATGCACACTGATCGACCGACAAATAAATAAATGTCCTACTTACATACTGCGTACTTAATTACTATGTTACTATGTTATGAGTTATTATATCTCAGAACCCTGGGGTCCTGGACCTTTGGAAGGCGTACGAGGAGTCGAAACCAACTCGCAGAGGCCCCTTATATGCTTTTAATGGAACGTGGTACTAATCGGCGATTATCCCTGTATGCTATGCTAGTGCATCTAAGGACAACCCCCGGTTAATGAGAAACTATTGCGACATATTATGGAAAACTAAGATATAGGGCTATGGTTTTTGTTGTCTTAAGTGGATTGGTTTCCAAGAACTATGTTATTATTATTATATATTATGTTTGATGAAAATATAAAATGAAACCATTATATAAAAATGAAACTAGTTTTTATTATCAAGAAATATTATAATTTACACGTAACTAAAATGGCGATTACTGATCTGTTTCTTGATGTCTATTCTCAGGGGTGCTCGGCACCCACTGTTTATTTCTCATGGGTGCTCGAGCTACCGAGCACCCACGGAGTCGGCGCCCCTGAACCCGGGTCTATATGTATAGATGTCGACTTCGCGGCCCCGTAACAGCGATTTTATTTTTATATTAAAAAAAATATTGTAACTATCCAAGATACTTGTTTTTGCCAGACCCTTTAAAAAAAATAATTATTTTTTCAATACACTTACTCGAAAGCCCGCTCTTATCCCACCGCTTTTAGGCATGCAATAGACGGTTTTCCGCACTAGTGCAGGAAAGTGCGCGTGCTCTCCCCCGCCTCAATGTTATTACATGTATCGCAACAGGCTGGGCGCACGTCGACCCCCACGAGTCGCTGGTCAACCCCCGTTTATTCATTTCTTCGTAAGTGTATACTCCTCCGTGTATTCGTTTGATACACGTGTAAATTTGTCACCGCAGGCTTGGGCTCCATAACACACTCGCCTACGGCTCGTGCGAATTCCGCCTCGGTCGCAATGACAAACTTTCTGCACTTGTATCAAAATGTACTATATGTAACGTTCAAATATTTCCGTGACGTAATCTCGTAGATATACACGTTACTCGTTTGAAATCGTAAGTTAGGGTCAGTTTCATGATTTTGTTTTTATCGAGCCAACCACTGACCTCTACTATTTATCAAATATACATATACAGGTCAGTGGAGCCAACAAAATAATATCATCTTATGATTTTTTTTTTCAGTGGTAGCCGAGTGTTAACGGCCCCGACTTACGAGTTGTAGGTCGCGGGTTCAAACCCAGCTAGGCGCATTACTTTGTGTAATTTATTTCATCACCACTGCTCTCAAAACGGTGAAGGAAAACATCGTGAGGAAACCGGCATGTCCTAGAACCAAGAAATTCGAAGACATGTGACATCCACCAACCCGCACTGGACCCGCGTGGTGGATTACGGCCCATTTTCTCTCCTAGAGAGGAGGCCTGAGTCCCAGCAGTGGGTACAATAAAAAGGCTGATTATGCTATGCTATAAGCTATTTGATTTTCACCCAGCGGTTGGTCATATAGTCAATTTTAATAAAATAATTTTCCATGGCGTTCTCTTTTATATTTGTGGATTTCCAAAGGTTCAAAAAAGTTCAAAATTAGTGTACCGCCTCTCATGCATTATTTTTTTTAAGGTGGGAAATCATCCAATGATATCTCCTGCCCTTTTGTGTCAGACTTTTACTGACTAAAACCAACTCCTGTTCCTTCTTTGCTCTCGTTCCAGGACCCCGAGGTTCTCTTTAGCATCACCAATGGCCCCAGTAGGCATCGATCCTGCTGAGCCCCTACGGTTGCTGAGAAGGTTGAGCAAGGTCCGAAAATCCGGGGCGCATCACTAGTAGGTTAATTTAATACATAGTTAATAATACAAAATAAAACAAGTATTTAAAAAGTTAAATTTATTTAAGTATGTATTATACTTAGTCACTAATACTAAAATTTAAAAAATAATATAAATCAATTTCTTATCTTATTTCAACTATTTGTTTCCGTTTTATTTTCATTCGGCGAAGCAACAGTTATAGTGTAGTTATGATGACCCATCACCGTACTAGTTATGGGCGTTATTCCGTCAACCGTTATTATATTGGTACTGGTATTTAACAGTTCCTTGTTAAATACCATACTCTGACTGGTATTAGCTGCTTTCGCTTCGTTGTTTGCCTTCAAAATAGTGTTTATAATTTCCATTTGTACGTTTGAAAATACTTCTGAAGGTAGTTTTTTTAGTAGACACGTTATGTATTTAATAAAAGTCGTTAGTTCATCGTTTTCTTCTTCTACTTTTTTAGTTTTTTTAAGGGGGAGGTCTTCGGAACTGTGGGCGCTGTGTTGTCTTTCGCGTTTTTTCTGGGGTTTAGGTAAAGGTTTTTTTTCTTTGTGTTTTCTTACAGTTTCTGTTACGGGCTCCTGTTCGAGATAGACTATTTCTGTGTACGTGTTGTCGTTGTCTTCGTTTCCATCGTTGGAGCCTGCATCCGAGTGATCCGAGGTCTGTTCCTGTGGATCAGAGCTTTATTTTAGTCAACAAGAAAGCTTAATGTCATACATTTAGCTTTTTTTTTAAATTATATAAACTAGTGCTTGACTGCGATCCCACCTGATCGTGTGAATCGCTCTAGTTTATTAAGAGCCCTGAAGACACCTAAATTATAACTGGTCGGGAAGACCGGCTACTCTCCTATGGCTAGCGTTTATTTGGTGAGGGACAAAAGGAAAAGTTGTAAACAAACTTAATGAGTCGTCATTTGCACCAATTGAGGTTTAGCATTTATCGTATTTCACATGTAGTGACATCTATGGCGTCACATAAGAACTAATCCTGCATCGCGCAATTAAAGTTCTCCGCGCGATTAGAACATAAAGAACAGCCTGAAATCAACTATCGGGCAGTTGCCCACTAGACATAACACCCGTCTGGTCGGAGGATCCTCCCTTTTCTAAATAGATATCTAAATTCTAAAACTGAAAATGCTAAACTAACAAAGTTTCATGCGGCGATGACGAAGACGGTATTTTTAAAATGACCAGTTCTAGCGAAATTTATCTAGTTCATCATCTCCTACAGTCTGCCTACAGTATCACGGCACCAATTTTGTGCTACTTTAACCCACTGTTTTTCAAGCATGCGGCAGACATGTCCTGCTCAGTCCCAATTAAGTTGGGCAGCCATTTGAGCCACATCAGCTATTGTGGTTTCGGAACACAATATTCTAATTATGAATTTCAAATGTTTTTTAGTGCTGTAGCAGTTTATTATGATTAGTTCCATATAGGGAAAGAAAATGATTTATTCCGGTAGTGATTTGCAAAGACCGTTAGACGGGTAACCAAATGTTCTAGTACGATCTCGGACCGACATGTGTGTTCAAATTACACGTATAATTTTAAAAGTGCGAAATATTTAAGTTTGTCTTGCGTTCTGGGC
This sequence comes from Mythimna impura, assembly GCA_905147345.3. Lineage (NCBI taxonomy): Eukaryota > Metazoa > Arthropoda > Insecta > Lepidoptera > Noctuidae > Mythimna > Mythimna impura. The sequence goes on along the minus strand of LR990365.1, from coordinate 2,331,334 downwards.
ACTTTTCCCATTGACATCGATGTGGACGAATTTTTTGACGCCCTATGAGTTGTTTTTCTACCCGTTTGTATAGATACCGGCATGGATCTTGAGCGCTGACTTCCACTTGCGCTAAAGTGAAATATCGAGTCTCTTTAGTGGAATGAAGTGAGACGCAAGGGCGGGGAGTGCAATCCTTGTACAGTGATTGGCTCGCCGATGTGTACGATGCGCAAAGCGATCCCCGCTCTTTCGGCGAGCGCTCAAGATTCGATATCTGTATAGTCAGGGATCAAAAGTGCAGTTGCACTCTACCATTGCTAAAGTTTCTAAAATTTCTTTATTGTACAAGTTCAATAGTTCACAACTAGTTAATTCAATACTTTAGATTCTATGCTACCAATTAAATCAGTCATGAACCATTGACCCTCTTCTACAAATAAATTTTAGACGTTTTAGCATTGGTAAGGTGGAACTGCACTTTTGATCTCTGACTGTACATACTATTATTTTCAGTTTGTATATATACTTATTAAGCTATAATATTAAACAGTTAAGATGTATAATATATATAAAAGTACCCTAAATAAAGGTGAAACTTTGTCTGAAGTCTGGTCTTGTCCGATGTTTGTATATGGCAGATATAACTACATAAACAACACGATGGAAAGGCCCAATAGGGAAAAGAAATGTTGGAAGACCAATGAGACGGTGGGCTGATGATATTATTCAGGTAGTAGGAAACGACTGGCTAAATACTGGCAAAGACAGAGAGTTGTGGAAGAAGATGGAGGAGGCCTTTACCCTTACAGGGGTCCATATTTCAAAATAAAATAGGTACTACTAACATAATTTAAGCAAACTTACTAACCAATTACTAACAACATTTGAAATGTAAGCATAGAAATATGGAATAAATGGCTATTATTATTATTATTACTATGCCGCTACATTCTTACCTGTAGAATCTCCAGAAGCAAGTTCGGATGGTTGTCCCTCAAATGGGTTTTCAGTTCCTCATAGTCCTTGACTACAATGGCCTTGCAGACGACGCATTGAGCTTTGTTGCCGGAGTCAGTGTCATAGTAACGCCACACGTCTGTTACTTTGTGCAACTCTTCTCCATCATCTGTGAGAGACAGAAGAAGATTTTGAACAAGCAGATTTAAACAATCAATCAATCAATCATTTTATTTGCATAATATGGGTTTACAAAGATTTTTGCACAGGTACAGTTTCACCATATTCAGCTTATGTTCGCATGCAAATGTATAATAAAATTACATATGATATTATGATCATGTCTTTAAAATAATATCCAAATAAACATTCAAAATTATTAATAAGAATACAAAAAGTCAAGTGGTACATAATAATTATAATAAATTAAAAGTCAAATTAAATAAAGTTCAAATTAAAAATGTCAAAAAAAAAAAATTATAATAATATTCCACAACTATCACACAGCGCTGCCTAGTCCCAAGCTAAGCAGAGCTTGTGTTATGGGTACTAGACAACTGATAAACATACTTATATATTTCTAAATACATACATATTTGATAAATTACACCCAGACACAGAACAAATGCTCGTGCTCATCACACAACCATTTGTCCTGGGTGAGAATCGAACCCACGACCTCCGGCATAGCAGTCAGGGCTATTAACCACTAGACCAACAGGCCTGTCAAAATTGGAATATGTATGTCGTTTTTTTTTTTGGCAATGTTTTTAGCTTTGATACCAAGTCCTGTTTTCGTATGTATAGTTCATTTGTTTACCAGAATATTACACATTCTAATGGTTTGGTAGTATTTGGCAGCAAATGTATCAAGTCAATCTTCTCTGCAAACTTCGTTGAGGTAGTCGACACTACAATAAAATTCTCAGCTCCATTTTACCGAGATCGCCGCCTGTGTCAATGATTCCATATGTCCAGCCCCCCTAGCTAAGATACAACCATTTCGTTTCGATTCTCTTTTCGTTGATCGCCTCGAGTCGGCCACGCCTCCTATTCCTTTGTTCTGACCACGTGACTGAGCGTTGAGAACAAAGGAATCGGAGGCGTGGCCGACCGAGGCTATCGACGAAAAGACAATCGAAACGAAACGGTTGTAACTTGGCTAGGGGGGCAGTTGCGCAGACACTTGAAATACAAAACTACACCAATTTTACGTGACAATATCCACTAAGAATCAATTTGAGAATAATTAAAACAGCCACTGAACTTCACTCGAAGATATCCCGCTAAAAACTCCATGTCTATAGTTCTCATGAGTGTGCTTAAAGGGGTGTACCTTGTCATCCCTTATATTATAAGTCACTAGCTTCTGCCAGCGGCTCCGCCCGAGTCAATGTAGGTTTCTCCATGCAAATTTTGGACACCCGTTTCATCCCCTTAGGGGGTAAATTTTGAATAATCCTGTCTTAGTGCTTGCCTACGTCATAAAAGGATACCTTTTGTCAAATTTCACGCTCCTAGCCCCAGTAGTTTCGGCTGTGCGTTGATATGTCAGTCAGTTAGTCAGTTTCTCCTTTAACCCAACTCGACTTTACCATTTTTTTTTTTCGTAGAAAATCACCAAATATCTTCTCCTGTTCTGAGTGTCAAACTTTTACAGGCTTAAACCCACAGTATTTCTTAGTTGCCCTTTTTGCGAGGGCTGTGGTGACTTCTTCGAACAATCCGCAGCCCTGGCAAGCGTCAGCCTTAACTGGTCTTGTCGATTTAAAAAATAATAATATATGCTAGTGCTTGACTGCGATCCCGCCTGATGGGAAACAGTGATGCAATCGTTGATGGCGAGGCGCACTAGTTTATTAAGAATCTATTTACTCTAGCCTTGAAGACACCTAAATTGCACACCGGTTGCATTTCGGGGAGTGTGCATCGAAATTGCATAACCTAATTCCGCCTAGCCCGTTCCATCATCGGATTACCAGGCGTACGGCAATGCGCCACCGGTTCATGGAGAACATCCCACCTATACGCACAAAACGTTTTGGGAACACATTCGTTGTGCGTACAGCTAAGGAGTGGAATTCCTTGCCGGAATCTGTGTTTCCTGATGGCTACAAAAAAAGCAAGCCGGAGATGAAGAACAAGAATTCTCCCGGGAGATCGGGTCCGTGGGGTCGCTAATGCCCAACAGTTCACCACAAAACCGCCCTGCGGTTTGTATCTCTCTTAGTCTGGCCCCTCACCCTAGGCATGTTACGGCAAAGCAAACTCTACCGAAACAGACCTAAGGTTTTTTGGAACACCCAAGCGCCACCACGACGTCAATGTAGAGATACGGCGATGGAGTTATTATTATTATTATAGCTACCCATTGCTCACCGTCCAGATAAAAAAAGACCTTATGCAAACAGTAGCTGTTTTCGTATTGTGGCTCGAGGAATTACTAGCTAAAATATAATTTACATGGAATTGTGATGATTTGTAATACAAGTAGTCTAAAAGGAAAAACATACTTTATGCTAATCGCTGATTCATTTACGAAGTACTTGGCCTACGTACTTGATAGCTGATATATAAAATACCTTTTCAATATATCATTATATTCATTACGCATAATGAAATTATAACACGTTAATGACATACTATTATGTGCGTCATGAGTATGTATGTGGAACGTGTTTTAGGGTTCCGTGCCTCAGTCGGCAAAAGCGGAACCCTGCCAAGTCCGCAGTTAGAAGTAATTGTGTAAAAATTGTTATCAGATATTCCACAAGTACAAAAAGGCCACCAAGTTAGTTCCATCATCGGATCACTAGGCATACAACGCGGCGTTGCGCCACCGGTAGGTACATGGTAGACATCCCACCCACACGCTCAAAGAGTTTTGGAAATACACTCATTCCGCGTACAGCTAAGGAGTGGAATTCCCTGCCGGAGTATGTGTTTCCTGATAGCTACAACCTAGGGGTCTTTAAGTCAAGAGTGAATAGGTTACTTCTAGGCAAGCGTGCTCCATCGTCGACCACATCATGGCTTATCATCAGGTGAGATAGTGGTCAAACACGAGTCTATCCTTAATAAAAAAAAACCGGTCAAGTGCGAGTCGGACTCGCGCACTAAGGCTTCCGTATGAACTTATCTATGAAAACAGTTCAATTCCCGAATTGAGTTACGAAGATTTTTCCGAAACGCAAAAAGTTTTTTTGTGACGTAACTACAAATTACCAGTTTTTAGATTTTTTCATATACCTATGCTATGAGACCTTGTTTCATGCCAAATTTCAGGATTCTAGGACAACAGGAAGTACCCTATGAATTTTGATTTCCTTGAGTGTCGAAATATACGTTTTTTTGCAACATAAACGGTCGTATCCCTTTTTTTCCGTTAACTTACAAGTTTGATTTTTTCACAGCTTCAAGAGACTGTAGACCTGAGTATATGGTTTTAATTTCAACTCGATACCTCCACGCGTTCCCGAGATAAAGGGTCTTGACAGACAGACATACAGACGGACGGACAACAAAGTGAACCATTAAGGGTTCCGTTTTTTTCTTTTTGAGGTACGGAACCCTAAAAATAAAAAAAAATCTCGGGAATCCTGCCTCCGAAATCGGACAATACTCATAATAACTTTCTATATCCCAGTCTAAGATCCGTTAATTTTATTGCAACCGTTTTTAAGATGTCATCCGTAGTTTAAAATCCCGTTCCCGCGTGAAAAATAAAAGTAAACCTAAGTTAGTCCTTGTGATTGTGATATCAGTTATCCGTCAGTTTAAGTTCGATCAAAATTGGTCCAATAGTTTCGGAGATTAACCGGAACAAACAGACAGACTTTCATATGCATTTAGTTAAAAAATGATATTACAATCAAACACTTTAATTTCATTTTTATGTGGATTAGTAAGGAGGAAAAATATAACATAGTAAGTATTTACTAGGTAGGTATTTACTTTTGTAAAAATGAATACTCAGGTTTTTTTTAATAAGTTTTATTAAAAAGTCATGTTTTTTTAATAAGTTTTAGCAACAAAAAATTACAATTTCAATCTTGAACTACACTTCCATTAAGTTCCTTTACCTTTTCAGCTACTACTTCAGTACAACCGACCGGTTCTGATGAATTCGCCTCGCTGTCATCATTATGACATATCTTAATTTCGTACTTAGCAGGTACATTTTGAGGTTCTAAAGCTATTTTACTTGTGAGAATCTGTTTAATAATTACACTCTGAAGCTGATCCGAAACAGGTTTAGGTAATTCTCTTAATAAAGAAACAACATATTGGCCAAAATAATCTAAACTGCTCATAGTGTTGGACGTAGGCATCGGTACTTGTTTTCTAGGGAGTTCCAGTTCCTCGGAACAGGTATTTCGGGAACTGCGAACCTGTTCTTTTGTTATTTTTGTGAATTTACTTTCCATTGTACGCCTTTTCTTTGGACTTGGGGTCGATGGTTCTGGTTCGTTCAAGGATAAGTCTTCTTCATTTAAGTAGATCGTGTCTGTCGCCATGGGATCCTCCTGTAGGTAAAATAAAAGTTTGTAAGTAGTTAAAAAAAAACCGGGCAAGTGTGAGTCGGACTCGCGCACCGAGGGTTACTTACAAACTTACCCATGAAAACAGTTCAATTCCCAAATTGAGTTAAGAAGATTTTTCCAAATCGCAAAAAAGTTTTTTTTTTGTGTGATGTAACTACAAATTTACAGTTTTCAGATTTTTTTCTATACTTGTGCTATGAGACCTTGCTTCATGCCAAATTTCAGGATTTTATGTCAACAGGAAGTACCCTATGAATTTTGATTCCCTTGAGTGTCGAAATACACGTTTTTTGCGACATAAACGGCCGTATCTTTTTTTTCCGATAACTCAGAAGTTTAATTTTTTCAACTCGATACCTCCACGGGTTCCCGAGATAAGGGGTCTTGACAGACAGACAGACAGACGAACGGACGGACAACAAAGTAGATCCTATATTCTGTTTTTTTTTTTTGTTTACAACGTTCATGATAGACTTAATTTCCCACAACATTTAAAATAGCCAAAAAAATATTTATTTATTTATTTAAACTACATGTACAGTAGTGGTACATAGGCGGACTAAATGCAACAAGGCATTCTCTACCAGTCAACTTTTGGGTTAAAAAAGACAACACTGTGGTAGATGTGGAAATATATTATCGGTTCCTGGACCAGACAGCAACAACAGCCGCGTGGTCGGAGGATCCTGCCTTTTTATTGGAGATTTGCGCAACTTAACATGCTGTTCAGCGCACATCTATACTGCGCAAAAAATTAGTAAAATTTCAGAACTTACATCATTTTCAAAATCTTGGTTTTCTTGGCCTGTAACAGTCTCTATCTCATACAGCGTTCCATCCTTTGATACTTTAAACACCTTTTGACTCTAAAACAAAGAAACATATTAAAATAAATAACAACTAAAACGTTAGAAGTTTCGCAGTTATTTATACCGCGTACATCGAAGGACTGGAACAATTTGCCTGCTGCAGTCTTCCCGTCCGATTATAATTTAGATGTCTTCAAGGCTAGAGTGAATAGGCTCTTAATAAACCAGTGCCCCTCACCATCAACTATTGCATCACTTCTTACCATCAGGTGAGATCGCAGTCAAGCACTAGTTTATATAAATTAAAAACAAAAGGTTATTAAGGTAGATGATGAGAGGGTAGTCCAAAAATTACAATTTTCTTAAGTTTTTTGCATTTTGCAGTTCAGTGCCAAGTTGTGTATTGATTAAAATAGGATTTGTGATCGTAACATGTATGTATGTATTTACGAATTATAATTGTTAAAATCGCCAATACAACCCTCTCAATTCGTCTTACCCTATTTAATGGCTATTTTATGAACAGCCATTCAATAAGGTTAACTTAACTTGAGAAAATTTCGGGTCATCCATATTAAGTCCCTTGTGATCGGAGGTAAGTATTAACCGAGCACAAATGTAAGCTCCGGACTGCTACAGAGTAATTCCTGATAAAAAAAAACACCTTGCCCGACCCGGGAATCGAACCCAGAACCTCATGGCCAGCACCAGCAGAAGCACTTACCATGGCAGTATTTGGTAGCAAATGTATCGAGTCAGCGTTCTCGGCAAGCTTCGCTGAGGTAGTCAATACTACAATTAAATACGCAGCCCCAATTTACCGAGATTACAATTAACACCTCTTTCAATGATTCCACTTATTGTCCAGCTGTGTAGACACTTGAGATACAAAACTACACCAATTTTAGAATAAATTTGTGAATAATTTAAACAGCCACTGAACTGTAATTAAATAAATCTAGCCAAAAATCACCCTCTTTTTATTATTATTGAAATTAACTAGTGCTTGACTGTGATATTATTCTATATTCATAACTCTTTTCTACTATTTGTAATAACATATGAAACGTATGGGTATCGCCTGGTATTACCATAAGGTATATAGTACCAGGTACACAAACCGGTATAGAAAATACTTCTAAGTACGTCTCTGGCTGAAGCTATTAACCCTTTAACCGTTTGCGTCGCATTAGTCCGACGAGTGTTTTCGTGTTCTATCTGCCAAGGTCGTGTGTTTGCGACCGGGTACTCCAACTCGTGAGTTAAACTCTTCAATCTCCATAGGTGACAGAAGAGAAGAGCTGACGAGATGGAGTATTTGGTCGTGGATGTGCGACCAAGACGGAATAAACGCGAGTGTTTGTCGGATATATCCAGGAGATTAAAAGGTTAGTGAAATAAAAAAGAGAGCAGTGGTGGTCGAGTGGTCACGGCCCCGACTTACCAAGTTGTTGGTAGCGGGTTCAAACCCAGCCAGGCGCATTACTTTGTGTAATTTATTACAACATCACTGCTCTCAAAATGGTGAAGGAAAACATCGTGAGGAAACCGGCATGTCCTTGAACCAAAAATTCGAAGTCATGTGACATACATTAACCCGCACTGGGCCCGCGTGCTGGATTACGGCCCATTCCCTCTCCTAGAGAGGAGGCCGGACTCCCAACAGTGGGAACCAGGGTTGTTGCGAATATCAGCATCAGCATCAGCATCAGCGGAACATCAGCATTATTTTTCGCATCAGCATCAGCATCCGCATTGATTGTTGCTGATGTTAGATGCTGATGTTCAAAGTTCGTGTCGCGACATGACCGACGGAGGGCGGAGTTAATGGCACGTGCCGTTGTCGCTTCCGAGTTTTGGCCAATCAAAATACGTACATTTCAAAACAAATCGTCAATATTATTCTCTGTGATTTAGTAATAGTCAATATTGCAAGCAAAGTGTATGCAGAGCGCATTGTTTTGTTTTAGTAAATTTTCCTAAAAACTACACTACCATACATTACCATAGTGTAGTTTTTAGGATTCGATACACGTATTTGTTTGTGTCTCCGTTTCCCGTCTATCAGTCTGTTTGTCACAGTCATTTTTCTCGTTGGCTATTGAACTTAATTTAATGGCGCAAAATCTGTAAGCGGTTTACGTACCTGCATTACTCAAAAACAGAAATGAAGAAAATATTTTACAGACAGAATCATTAAAATATATCTTTTATTATAATATTTACCTAAAAACTATGAAATTCAGTGTTTAAAAAAAAAAAACTTAAAATCAGCATCAGCATCAGCTGATGTTAATTTCAAAAAATCAGCATCAGCATCAGCATCCGCTGATGTGACAAAATCCTGCATCAGCAACAACCCTGGTGGGAACATTAAAAAAATCTCTATTATACTCACATCTTCTCGACTAGGAGTTTGAGCTCCCTTATGCTTCCTGTGCAGATGCCTGCGAAGGTTCGTGATGGTGGAGCGATAGTTGAACAGCCTCTTACAAAGTAAGCATACGGCCTGCTTATTGCTGGTGGGTGTGAAGTACTTCCACACGTTTGATTTGAAACGCCTTGGTTTGGGCCTAAAAAAAAAATAGGTTTTTACTTATTGTGTACCGTATGGTGTTCGGACGTAAAGAATAACAACATCCTATCTCTTCCCGTGGGTGTCATATGACGTGACTAAGGGACACACCAGAGAATGGCATCAGTAGTCTTTACACTAAACAAGGTCGCTTTCCGCGTCTGTTTGTTTATTCAGCAAATCCTCCTAAACCAAGTACGTAATGAATTTTAATGCGGTGTTCACTAATACAAAAAACAATACACGAAAAAGGTAAGTAAGTATATAATTTTCGCCCGTTGAAATCGGAGCGAGAGACTGAAATGCCATACACACATAACTTTCTTGACGATTCAAATAACTAATTAAAATAAATAATTTGAATATCAAACTCACGAGGTCTCCTCCTCTTCAGACAATAACTCTTCAGCTTCAACCACATACTCTTCGTCACTGTCCTTGTGCTTTTCATCATGCTCCTCCTTTATATGCTGCGTCAAATCCGAGGATGACGTGAAAGGCACCACCTTCTCGCAAACCTTGCAGGTTGCCTCGAACTTGTCCGAGTCTAACACTTCAAAGTAACTCCAGGTAGCCTTTTGTTTTTTATTCTTTTCTCTGAAAATTGGATTTTGTTTAGTTACCTGCGTGGGAGATATAAACCTACTTCAAGCAAATATGGGACCTTAGATCCTACCACGAGCTCTGAACGCGATCTATTTGACGCCCCCAACAGCCCCCCTAGCCAAGTTACAACCGTTTCGTTTCGATTATCTTTTCGTTGATCGCCTCGAGTCGGCCACGCCTCCTATTCCTTTGTTCTGACCACGTGACTGAGCGTTGAGATGACGTCAGAACAAAGGAAACGTGGCCGTGATTACTGACGAGTTTCTAAAAAATAGTAATGTAAAAGCGGGATCGATAAAGAAAATTGAAACTGTAAAATCTTAGTAGTGAATTTTGTTTGTTTCAAATCTCAAAACATGTTAAGTATAATTTAAGATTAACTTGTAAATAATACTTATATTTCTCTAATATATGATTTGTTTTACTAAATTGTCTTTTAATTATCTCATAGATGGTGTAAAAAGTAGAGTATCCAACACGGGGTTATAGCTGTCTTTGTCTTGGATGGCTTGAATTCCTCACTTCATTCAGGTTGTTTTATTAACTCCCTCGCAATGCTCGGGAGTTAATTATATAAATCCCTCACTATCTTCGGGATTAAAATTAGTCACCATCTTTTCGTTCGGAATTCAACATGCCACCTGCTTTATCCCCTAGTCACATAATCTACTATTTTATCCTAGAAGTATCTTCCCTTGGGATATATTTTTACTTTTACGGGGACGAAGCCGCTGACAGAAATATTCTGTATAAAAATAATCAAAAAAAAAGTCACGTTTCTAGGTTAGCCGAATCAAATAGTATTATGTTAAGGAACGGAGAATCTTTAGTGAAAAGGATATTTTTAGGGCGCACGTTGTAAGGCACGTGAAGGAAGGATCACGCGGCCCGCCACACGCCACCCGAGAAGGGTGGTGAGTTTCGAAATAATAATACCTAAGTAAATACTTCACCCTGTTATTCAATATGAATAGACTATTTAAAGGGTAAGATTGTGTACGTCATCTTTTAGACTAGTCTTAATTGTTTAGATGAAAGAAATGAACTGAATGAGAATGTTGACATGGATGTGTGGAGTGACGAGAATGGATAAAGTGAGAAACTACTAGTTACTTTCAAACTTCCTCTAATATACTCAATATTAGAGGAAGTTTGAAAGTAACGCCAGCAACTAAGAAGTTGAAATCTAGAAACGTTTATTTCAAATAAACCATTTACAGACACTTTTGAACTGTCAAAATGTTGGTCAGTCAAAAAGAGTGAAGCTAAATTGCACGTTTTAAAGCTTAAAACTCTGTGGAGAAGAACGTGCAAGAAACTCCATAAAGAATTTTGTAATCGTTTGTCTTGGTATGGTCATGTGAAGAGAAGGGATGAAATACGTGTTACTAAAAGAGTTATGAGTATAAATATGTATGGATAGAGAGGGAAGAGGAGGCTAAAGAAAAGATGGATGGATTGTGTGAGAAGTGATATTAAAGAAAAGGGAGTTAGTGATAGCGTGACAGTTGTCAGGATAGAATGGAAGAAAAAAACATGTTGCGGCGACCTCGAGTAACATGGGACAAGGGCAGGAAGATGATGGAACTAGTCTTAATTGTGTCTCACAGCTGAACAAAGGCCTTAGCTCAGTTTTGGCACGTTTTCCTTCCTAACCTCTTGTCTCAACGTGATCAAAATGATTGCTCAACAATACACAATACATTACAGGACTCTTTCCTATAACTATGTTACGAAAATTAACTTTTTGTTGCAGTTTTATTTAGCGTTTAAAGCTCTTTCGGTCGGTATAATATTCAAAATTGGGCTTCGATAAAGAAAAAGTTTTAACTCGTCACTTCCTATCATGTGGATAGCGGTCAAGCGCGAGCCTATCAACAATAAAATAATATCATAACTACCATTTCCTTAAAGGTCTACAACATTCACAAAACTTTTCCGTTATTTGCTCATTGCCAAAAATATAACCTTTGTAGCGGAAAGTATTACCCAAAACTAATCGAAGTTTAAAAAATCTCCACCCTTCCGAACTATCAAAAAAAAAGAACAGGTATCAAAAATACTGGAACAATTAATAAAAAAAAAACTTAAAAAAAAATACTCACTGTTCCCCGTCACTATTGTCCGAGTTATACCTATCACTATCTGATACATCAAAAGACTTCGCATTCGCTTGTTTCCCATGGACCCTGTACCAATGCTTTCTTAGGTTACTCGTAGATCCTTTATAGTTATATTCTTTAAGACAACTATTGCAGGTCGCGATGCAGCGATCTACATCTTTCTTCGTGAAAAAACACCACACAGATATGTCACTGAAAATTAGGGTAACAATTAGTATAACATTCTAAATTACTGGGTATCGGCACGGATCTTGAGCGCTCGGCTTAAGAGTGGGGATCGCTTTGAGTACGCGTTTTTTTTTAAATGTACACCTATTTTATTTTATTTTTTCTTTTACCTACTAGGTAAAAAAAAAAATAGGTTTAAATCTTTTTTCTTTAATAAAACGCGTACGCAAAGCGATCCCCACTCTTACGCCGAGCGCTCAAGATCCGTGCCGATACCTACCTGTACCATTAAATCGCGTAGCAAAAAAAAATAGAATATAATAAACTTATTGTACACCAAAATAGTAACAATTTTACAGAAACTTAAATCCAATCTGGTCTCTAATTTAATCATTCTTAACTTAAAAATATGTAAAGTTCCTAACTGAAATTTTTTTGCTTGTTCTGAACCAGGGATAGAATATAGACTCCACGCTTCAGAGGTCCCTTTTCCACTCGCCTATCGTCAACATCGAGCATGGTTTAAAAGCTTGTTCCTTCATCTAACGCAATCCAACGCGATGTTTGATGAAGAGGCAATGCAAAAAAAAAGAGATAACGCATGAAAACTCTGTTAGCATTCGGTAATTCCGTGATTTACTCGAATATTTTACAAAATTTGTTCTAGGAAATACGTGTTTTTTTAAACCCTTAACATTCAGAATCTTGATTAAATTTGCAAGGCTTCTTTCTTCTTTATTATACTTTTTTGACTTTTTAAATTTTTGAGTAAATTATGAAGTGTCAAAGTACATGCAAAATAGCCGATTTTCAGAGGTCTTTACTGGATTAATTTTAAACAAATTTATAAATTGACTTCAATAGAAGCCTAGATAATATCCACAAGATACTGTGTTTCGAAAACATCTAATGAAAAATGTGTAATAACGTCATAGTCGCATAAGAGCGGTTGTTGAAAACAGTGAAAATGTATGTCGAGTCCGCTGTGCCACTACATACATGCACTAATATTTTTTTATTATGGTAGATTATCGTTTGACCACTATCTCACCTGATGGATGAGGCCGACGATGGAGCACGCTTGCCTTGAAATAACCTATTCACGTGTGTTCCTCTGTGGCCGGACCACAGTTTAGTACTCAGATCCTATAGTTCGAAATAATACCTACCTAAAGTCTACTTTCATCGGAATATATATATATTTTTAGTACCTCAAGAGATATCTTTTTAATTAACAATTTATATGGTCCGGCCGCCAGGCAGTGCTCTCTGGCCGCGCCACCTCAAATTAAATAGAGTATAATGAACTATTAATAAATCAATATCCCGAAAAAAAACTACGTAAAAAGTACCTTGCATACGACAAATATGGTCCAATAAACCCCTTTAGTTAAGAAGTTATTGGTCGTAGGGTGTGGTCCGGCTGGAAGGTATACTCTGCAGCAAGTCAATTTTGCAATATTTAATATTAACTATCCATAAATCAATTTATATAATAGTACCTTTTCTCTACTCTTCGTTGATACTTTTTCCTCTCAAAAAACTATTCATTTTGATTAATTAATCTTTAAAATATGTGGCGCGGCTAGGGAGGATTACTTTCAGCAAATATAACGAAATATGATTTATTTCTTTATGCCAACGAAAACTACATAATAAGTACTTTGTAAAAAGACCTGGACTTCATCTATAAACTTTTATTTTTATTACCAACAATGATTTTGAAAAAGGTGCACTTTTTGGTTTTTGTTTACCTATCTACCTAAGAAGAAAAATAATTTGACAAAGTAAGTGCAAATTTTGGTTGAAAATAAACAATAACTAAACGAATAATAAATATATTTTCATAATCAAATATTAACAATTGTTAATACAAGGAATTGTAAATGACGGAAAAGTGTTTTAAATAACAAACTAAAGTCAATAGATTGAATTTAAGCATTTAACCCTTTAAACAAGAAATAACAATGAAAAAAAGAGTGTACCAAAACCGCGTATTAAAAATATAGTCAATCAGTATTACAAATAAAGGAGTTTTGAAGTTATTTTCCAACTTTAAAATGCAAGGCCTAAATTAAAAATAAACATTTTGATAAAAATAAGTTATAATTTACAATTTTGCGTATATAATACTATGAACATTCATTTGTTGGTTTTTAGTCCTCGTAACTTTAGTACTTAGATCATCATATGTTTCCCAAGAATCATCCAGACGCTTGCAGTGAGCGACGTAATGGCAAATATTTGGTAAATACTCAATCACTGACAACAGTGTAAATAATTTTCCTTGTAATGTCATAGTGTCTGGAATGTCATTTAAATCAACGCCTAAATCAATTTCAAATATTAATAAATCATTCAATGTGTAGTTAATAATTTGTTTACCGGTACATTTTACACCGTCGTCATTACTTTTAACACATAGCACACCTGAATCAATCTCTAACATTTATTTTTTATTTTTATCAAAATGTTTATTTTTAATTTAGGCCTTGCATTTTAAAGTTGGAAAATAACTTCAAAACTCCTTTATTTGTAATACTGATTGACTATATTTTTAATACGCGGTTTTGGTACACTCTTTTTTTCATTGTTATTTCTTGTTTAAAGGGTTAAATGCTTAAATTCAATCTATTGACTTTAGTTTGTTATTTAAACACTTTTCCGTCATTTACAATTCCTTGTATTAACAATTGTTAATATTTGATTAAGAAAATATATTTGTTATTCGTATAGTTATTGTTTATTTTAAACCAAAATTTTCACTTACTTCGTCAAATTAACTACCTATTCGTAGGTAGATAGGTAAACAAAAACCAAAAAGTGCACCTTTTTCAAAATCATTGTGGGTAATAAAAATAAAAGTTTGTAGATGAAGTCCAAGTCTTTTTATAAAGTACTTATTATGTAGTTTTCGTTGGCATAAAGAAATAAAGCATATTTCGTTATATTCGCTGAAAGTAATCCTCCCTAGCCGCGCCACATACTTTAAAGATTAATTAATCAAAATGAATAGTTTCTTGAGAGAAAAAAGTATCAACGAAGAGTAGAGAAAAGGTACTATTATATAAATTGATTTATGGATAGTTAATATTAAATATTGCAAAATTGACTTGCTGCAGAGTATACCTTCCAGCCGGACCACACCCTACGACCAATAACTTCTTAACTAAAGGGGTTTATTGGACCATATTTGTCGTATGCAAGGTACTCTTTAGGTAGTTTTTTTCGGGATATTGATTTATTAATAGTTCATTATACTCTATTTAATTTGAGGTGGCGCGGCCGGAGAGCACTGCCTGGCGGCCGGACCACATAAATTGTTAATTAAAAAGATATCTCTTGAGGTACTAAAAATATATATATATTCCTATGAAAGTAGACTTTAGGTAGGTATTATTTCGAACTATAGGATCTGAGTACTAAACTGTGGTCCGGCCACAGAGGAACACACCCTATTCACTTAGACGGCATTGATTTTTTGGATTCGTTTCTCATAATAATATCGGTTATTTGTGTATATTTTTTCAATAATAATAAATATTTGTTTTCTATTTGTTTATCATTAAGTTGCACCTACTATGTTATGTTTCTGCACCACCCTAAGGCCGACTGGTCATAATAAGACAATGCTTTTTGCACGTTTTTAGAGATATTCAATATTTTTTTAATAATCATCTACAAGGTTTATCCTCAATCCGACTATTGTACTGACTGGTGAAACTCTTGAGCTAATCATATTTTTTTTTCGTAGTAATTACTTTAATCTATCTAAATCTATATAAATTTATCGAAATCCCGTAACACGATTTCCTAGTGCTGATCCTTAAAGCATAAAGGTAACCAACCATACATGCTAGGGCAGGGATGGCGAACCTATGGCACGCTTGCCAGTGGTGGCACGCGGCAAAATAATTCGGGCACGCCAGCGAAAGAAGTACAACATGTAGGTGATTTGGTAAACTAGTAATCACACCAATTTTCTCTTTAATACATACAATTAAATAAACAAACTACTGTAAACATTGCGATATACGAATTTTGCTGCTAATTAAATTTAGTTTAAATATTTGTTCATTAAATCACTATACTAAGCCAAGATCCTTTGGCAGCACGCAATGACTAAATTTTTATGTAAACTTTTTTTGGCACGTTCTCATATACCTAGTAGGTACTTTTATTGCAAAAACCAACTAAATGCATCAACATTTTTGTATTATTATATTATGTTATTACTATTATATGCAATCAAATTTGTAGGTTATTTACTTATACCCAAAGCTATCTTTGTAAATAAGTGCCGTAGCTAATAACTGCTATCATCTGTAGATTCATCTTGATGAGACGAATGGATAGCTATGTATTTAACTTTAATTTGGGTAAAAATTGTAGATAGTTGCTTTTTGCAATAAGGGTTCGATATAAAGGTTCGCCAGTTTGCCTGTACAGTTCAGTTTTACAGGTAAACCGGAGCGTGCATGTTGCACAACTGTTCAAGTTTCCACACAATCTTACCTGACAGGTATGACTGTGCTGACAAACCTGTCAGGTACACCCTAACCTGTATGGCTACCTTTAAGTCCACCTTTATGCAGTGTTTACTAGTGCCCTACGAAACAGAAGATCATCATTATATCAGCCTAAAGACCTCCACAGCTGGACGCTGGCCTCCCTTAAGTGTCGCCACAACGAACGATCCTGTGCGTCAATAACGAACAGTATATACGTTAGCATTGCACAACATTAAAATATTCCCACTGCTGGGACTCAGGCCTCACACTACACTACACTTTGAGAAGCCGCGTGTTTCCTTTATGATACACAGACAGTGGTGTATTTGGAGGCCTGTGTCTTCACCAAGTACCTATCACGTTTTTATACGTTTTGCGTTAACTCTTTCGCGAGCATTACTATTTACACCTCCGATTTTGGTTTTATTTATTCTAAACATTGCGAAATAACATTTGTAAAACAATACTAATAGATTTCTTCCCCTTTCTAACCCCCCTTTTTTGGGATACGGCAATATCTTTACCAATGCCGGTTTGTGACTTTTTATTTGGCAAAGTAATTGGTAATGCTCAGTTTGAATTTGTCAATTTTTTGTTGCCTATGCCTTCTGCCCAATTGCCCAAAAAGTGGTTTGGCGAAAAAAGCGAAGTCCAGAAAAAATTAAAAACAGGACATATAGGCAGGTAGGAGCGCCGACTCCGTGGGTGCTCGGGGGCTCGAGCACCCATGAGAAATAAACAGTGGGTGCCGAGCACCCCTGAGAATAGACATCAAGAAACAGATCAGTAATCGCCTTTTAGGGATGGGCGTTTTTTCCTTAACCGACGACCCGTTTAGCACAGTGGTGGAATTGGCAGACGCAAGGATCGCGAGTTCGATTCCCGCACCAACACAAATGTTTGTTGATGAAACAGATATTTGTGTTGGATCTGGGTGTTTGTTCTACCTTCGTTGTTCCCCAGTTTGTAAGTAGGCAGTTATTTATTTGTCGGTCGATCAGTATGCATTTCTCTTCTCACACTTCGCCACTTTTTCGAGTCATCAAATGAGCATGAGCACCCATGAGGTTTTCTAAAAGCCGGCTCCCCTGTAGGCAGGATGTTTTATGCTTGGCACTCAACGTGTTAAATCTATGACTCAAATGAAACCTCTTTTACTCAATTATACCTAATACAAATCACAGTTGAAATCCCGAGTTCATGACTGATAAAAAATGATGACGTCAATCGCCTATCAGATAGATAAAAAGCATTTCCTGATTTCATCACTGTAACATTTTGTAATAAGTAGAGATTGACCAAAAGGTATGGTTTCGGCCAGTTTCGGCAAAAAAAAAAACTTTTTACAAAAAAAAAAAACCGACTTCACTAAAAAAAACACTGAAAGGATCAAAATAACTTTAATTTCGGAAGTCGGTGTTTCTCGGTATTGTTTGTTTCTTATTTAACAAAGTTAAGTTTTGATCCTTTTAGTGTTTTTTTTTTTAGTGAAGTCGGTTATTTTTTTTTTTTGTAAAAAGTTTTTATTTTACACTTTTTAGTTGCGATACACTTATAAACAGAGTGCCTATTTCTCATGACGATTCCAATTAAAACATTGCTAGGTTACATCGTTTTATTATAAAGTTCCTGTGTCTACCTTCCACCTTCCGGCTCCATCACCAGATCAGTTCGATGGTACCTTATAGCCAAAGTGCATCTTATGACAATTCTAATAAGCCCAAACACGGTTAGGTTACATTGATTAATTACGGAGTTCCAGTGCCTACCTTCCGGCTCCATCATCAGACCAGTTCGATAGTACCTTATAGCCAAAGTGCATCTCATGACCATTCTAATAAGTCCAAACACGGCTAGTTTACATTGATTAATCACGGAGTTCCAGTACCTACCTTCCGGCTCCATCATCATCATCATCAGATCACTTCAGTGATACTATTTTCCATACATTATATGGAAGTACAGTATAAACCATTCATTTATTTGTATTGTCATAGTCGCATAACTATCTTCATTGTAATATATCAATGTGAGTATGAAGTTCCGTTGACCATTTCTGGTCTTCTTCATCAGTTCCACTTCATCAAATGTTACTTTTTGACTGTAAATGCTTAAGTTCTCGATGAAAATACCAAAATCACTATATGGTTGCCTATAATATTTGAGGAGTTCCCTCGATTCCTCATGGATCCCATCATCAGAACTGGATTTTGAAAAAAATGGGACCAATCTGGAAGCATATCCTATAATGGGAAGAAAAAATTTGCAAATCGGTCCATAAACGACGGAGTTCTGAGGTAACAAACATAAAAAAAAAATGATAAAAAAAATACAACCGAATTGAATAACCTCCTCCTTTTTAACCGACTTCAAAAAAAAGGAGGAGGTTATCAATTCGGTTGTATTTTTTTTTTTTTTTTTTATCATCATTTTTTTTTTTTTTTTTTTATGTGTGTTACCTCAGAACTCCGTCGTTTATGGACCGATTTGCAAAATTTTTTTTTCCCTTTATAGGATATGCTTCCAGATTGGTCCCATTTTTTTCAAAATCCAGTTCTGATGATGGAATCCATGAGGAATCGAGGGAACTCCTCAAAAATTATAGGCAACCCTATGGTAATTTTAGTATTTTCATCAAGAACTTAAGCATTTACAGTCAAAAAGTAACATTTGATGAAGTGGAACTGATGAAGAAGACCAGAAATGGTCAACGGAACTTCATACTCAAATAGATATCACATTGAAGATATAGTTAAGCGACTATGACAATACAAATAAATGAATGATTCTGAATAGTTACGTTGAAAATGGTATCATCGAAGTGATCTGATGATGATGATGGAGCCGGAAGGTAGGCACTGGAACTCCGTAATTAATCAATGTAACCTAGCCGTGTTTGGACTCATTAGAATTGTCATGAGATGCACTTTGGCTATAAGGTACTATCGAACTGATCTGATGATGGAGCCGGAAGGTAGGCACAGGAACTCCGTAATTAATCAATGTATCCTAGCCGTGTTTGGGCTTATTAGAATTGTCGTGAGATGCTCTTTGGCTATAAGGTACTATCGAACTGATCTGATGATGCAGCCGGAAGGAGGAAGGTAGGCACAGCAACTTTATAATAAAACAATGTAACCTAGCAGTATTTGGGTTAATTGGAATTGTCATTAGAAATAGGCACTCTGTTTATAAGTGTATCGCAACTAAAAAGTGTGAAATAAAAACTTTTTAGAAAAAAAAAAATAACCGACTTCACTAAAAAAAACACTAAAAGGATCAAAATAACTTTAATTTCGGAAGTCGGTGTTAAATAAGAAACAAACAATACCGAGAAACACCGACATCCGAAATTAAAGTTATTTTGATCCTTTTAGTGTTTTTTTTAGTGAAGTCGGTTATATTTTTTTTTCTAAAAAGTTTTTATTTTGAAGTCGGTTAAAAAAAACTTTTTTCGGCATTGGTGTAGATAGGTGATTACCGGCCCTAGGGCAAAGAAAATCTGGGCCTCTTTTTTTGCGTGGGAAATTATCAAATACGAGTATTTTTAGGGTTCCGTAGCCAAAGGCGGAACCCTTATGGATTCGTCATGTCTGTCTGTCTGTCCGTCCTTATGTCACAGCCACTTTTTTCCGAAACTATAAGAACTATACTGTTGAAACTTGGTAAGTAGATGTATTCTGTGAACCGCATTAAGATTTTCACACAAAAATAGGAAAAAAGAAAACAATAATTTTTTTTCGTCAAACCCATACGTAAACCGCAATTTACCTTTCAAGTTTGTACGGAGCCCTCAGTGCTCGAGTCCGACTCGCACTTGCCCAGATTTTTATTACTCTGGATTGAGCGGAAGGGAGTGTGACTTTTACAGACTAAAACGTGTTACTATGATTAAAGTATTATATTGCAACCTATTTTATTTAGGAACATTTTAAAAGTGGGATTAATTTTTCGCTAATTAAGCCCTCGCGAACTTCAGGAACCCCGGAGCACTGCCTCGCCCCCTTCCGGTAGCTACAGCAGTGGTTTCGACATAAAGCCGAAGCGAGGGGAATATACTTATTACGGCGGCGGCGGTTCGATGGAGATAAGAGCATCACTGCTTAGCATCAGGTGGGATCGCAGTCAAGCACTAGTTTATATGAATAAAGAGCATTAAAAAACTAAATATAATATATTCTAAACATTTCACAACTATAACACAACGCCGTCTAGGCAGAGCTTGCGTTATGAGTACTAAACAACTGATAAACATACTTATATATTTATATGTTAACGGCCAAACTAGATTTTAGGATAAACTAGTTTCGCCTAGGCCAAGCCAGTTCTCCCTACACGCATTTCTGGTTTGTTATAAAAAAAAATAACCAAGAAGGTTGAGGCGGGAGCTCCGCTTCGCCTCGCACCCGCCTTAGCCTTCTAACCTCACCTGTCCGTGTCAAGGTGTCCTAAAATTCCGATCTCGCGTCGCTCGCTCTTGGACTAAAACTGGCTTGGCCTAGGCGAAACTAATTTATCCTAAAATCTAGTTTGGCCGGTAACATATAGATAAATTACACCCAGATACAGAACACTGAATGATCATGCTCATCACACAAACATTTGTCCTGGGTGGGAATCGAACCCACGACCTCCGGCATAGCAGTCAGGGCCACTAGCCACTAGACCAGGCCAGTTGCCAAATGCAGAGTTTTGCCTTTATACAAATAAACCCGCTTCTGATTGCGACTTCGCCAGCATAATAGTAGGTTCCTCCCATAGAAATATATATATATCTATGGTTCCTCCATACAAACTTTGAAACCCGTTTCATCCCTTTAAGAAGCGAATTAGAAAACCCTCTCTTAGTCACGGTAATATTATCTGTCTTAGTGCTCAATTTCACGCTCCTAGTCCCTGTAGTTTCGGCTGTGCGTTGATATGTCAGTCAGTCAGTTTCTCCTTTTATGTATACATATAGATAAGAAAAAATAGCGAGAAAACATTGAACATTTAGAAATTATTGAATTAAAACAGCAGTTATAAAATTAGTATTTGAACTCGTCAACACAACTATTTAAACATGTTTTTCTACTTAGAAATATAGATTTTGAAATGTATCGTCACAAAACTTCTTCCACCCCTTTTCACACAATCAGGGGCGCCGGCTTTCAGAAAACCTCATGGGTGCTAATGCTCATTTGATGACTCGAAAAAGTGACGAGGTGTGATAAGAAAAATGCACAGTGATCTACATTTTGATAACGGATACCCGATCAGTAACTGACATCCGTTGCCCGCATCGTTAATAGATAATAAATTGAGACAACATCATATACATTGTCCTGGTTCCAAACTAAGGTTTTCCCTTGTACTTGGAAACCAGGAACAACGAAAGTACCACAAACACCTAGACCCAACACAAATATCTGTTTCATCAACAAACATTTGTGTTGGTGCGGGAATCGAACCCGCAACCCTTGCGTCTCAACCGGCGCTCTAAACCACTGTGCCAAACGGGTCGTCGGGTAATGAAAAAACGCCCATCCTTAAAAGGCGATTACTGACCTGTTTCTTGATGTCTATTCTCAGGGGTGCTCGGCACCCACCTTTTATTTCTCATGGGTGCTCGAGCCCCCGAGCACCCACGGAGTCGGCGCCCCTGCACACAATGTCACACTCACACTTCGTCAACCCGGTCCTCCCCTTACTGTGTGAACTGTGACGTAAGTTCACAAGTTATTGATAGCCCCTAGTTGGTAAGATAAGTTAATCATTTATTGCCCTCATAATACCTAACTATGAGAGGACAATATAGACACAGTATAGATAAGATATGGAACAGTACGGAAACTACCTACAAATGTTCGAAACGGCTCACTCACACAAACATACGCATCGACGAGACTCCTAAGCGGCATTCGATACTGACAGGACCACGGGCCTATTACACCATTCGATATTCAGACAGTTTTAGGCCCGTATTATAGAACTACAATCAAGACTCAAGCATTACTTAAAACGAGTCTCAGTTGGAGTTTTCATTTTAGAACTTGACTTGAGCAGAGAAACTACAATCAATAATCACCTGAGCAGTGTCACTTTAAAATGACATTTTTTACGTATTATAGAACAGTGCTTGAGTGAGCTCCACTCAATGTGTCCTTATTTTAAAATCACAATCAGCTCAGAATCTCTGCTTGAGGCGAGATTTGATCTTTGTTTTCGCAAGTGTAGTCGAGACCACGCTTGAGCATAGAATCTCATGGAAATTGTGGATTTAAATCAGAGATCAAAATCTCTACTCAAGCGTAGTTTCGTTTGATTTGAATTTGAGGATAGTTCTAAAATAAACTGAACGCCTAAGTCGAGATTCTTCGCTCAAGCAGTAATCGGTTGAACGCAGTTTAAGTAGTACTTGAGTAAGGTTCTGTAATACGGGCCTTAGTCTATGATTCGACATACGAGTATCGCGTAGTGTAATAAGAGTTAGAACGGTCTTACTCGGAACAAAAAATAAGACAGTCTGAATATCGCGTAGTGTAATAGGCCCTAGTCTCGTCGATGCGTATGTTTGTGTGAGTGTGCCTTTTCGAATATTTGTAGGTAGTTTCCGTACTGTTCCATATCTTATCTATTATGATATAGATCTGTCAACGGAGTACCAAATAGGTAACTAACTCGTATACCTACCTACCTAGGTATTACAAAAGAAATAGGTACTTATTGACAATACCAAGCAGTTTAGGTACCTATTAAAACTGACCGTACCTACACTACAGTACCTATTAATCTTTTAGTCGGTACATGTACCATGTACTCGTACCTACAACCACGATCAATATTTTTATCATATTTTTGAAATCATGAAATAATATTTCCCGCTCTAAGTGAACGAAAGAGAGGGGCAGACTTTTATACTAAATGCGTTATATGCGTTTTATGCGTTAAAGAACGCATTGTAACTTAAGGCACAGAATAAGTAATAAGCTTATAACACCACTCGATATTCAGACAGCCTTAGTCTATGTTTATGTATTTATCTCATCGTTCTGCTGTTTCATTCCTTTACACGACATTGGCGTGTGTGACGCTACATAAACTAAGACTGTCTGAATATCGAGTAGTGTAATAGGCCCTTAAAACCCACACGTACATAATCCTTCAGTTGCCTTTTTCGTTTCACGGTCGATGACGCTTTGAAACATGCCCGCAAACCTCAAACCACTTCGCACCCCACTTTTTACATAAATGTAGGTACGTTCATATAAATATATACCTAATAACTTAAAATGAACAAGATAAGACTGGCAAGTTACTGATTTTACAAACAATTTAGGTACATTTTAGGTGACGTGACGCGGCGACAGCTAGTTCCGCTATAAATTAACACATTTTGAAGCATTCGGCGTTCGCTTGGGGTTTGAGTGAGTTTACATTAAATAGATCAAGTAAAAAACTAAGTCAAATGAAATAGCGCAAGCGTATATTTAAGCTTTATCATAGTTACACAGCAGTATTGGCGAAATACCACATAACAAAATGGCCGTAAATGCTTTTGCATTGTAGAAAAATAACCTCTAAGTTATTAATGAATAAAGTACATGTTATATCCCTGTTCCAATGTAAATAATATGATTCTACATTATCTACGAACTATGAAAACTTGTATTGCAACCATGAACTGAAATAACAGTGTGAAATAACAGTTATTTAGAATAAATATCACAAAAGTACTCACCGATCCATGTTGATGGTCTCTTCAGTCAAACGGCTTGGGTTGCCAGCGCCCGTATTGGAAATTATTACCATTAAATTTTTTGCTCACAACACTGTTCGTTTTAGTAAAATGTTTTAAATTTGCATTATTAATAATTAAATAGAAGAAAAGATTAAAAATCATTTTCAGGTTTTTAAATATAATATTTCGGAGTGTATTAGGTTTTGACTCTTTTGACCCAAGAAATTAACATTTTTGTTTGAATTGTGATAACTTTGGTTGGACTTGGATTTTAAATAAACTTTATTATTTAAAGCATGTTGTACTGTTATACCTTTTTAAAATTCGGTTAGTATTTTTTTCTTCCAGTTTTGTTTTTTCGGCAATTTCGCCACATTTTATAATACTTTTAATAAGCAATCTGAGCAAACTCGTGACATTTTTCTAAACGAATTCCAACGCTGATACAGAAAAGTCCTGCAGCTCACGAGGTTAATGTTTTTTTTTTTTGTAATATTTGACAACCTCTGTTATTTTTACTGTTCTAGTGAATTTGATAATTGCTAAAAAAAATATTTTCTGTAGATTTCATGTCTTGATTTAATCTGTCTGAATAAGTTCAATTATGCTTTAAGTTATGTGAAATTAAAATCTAGCAAATTAATTCTTATCAATCGAAAAGAACCAGCATAATTTCTACTCTTAAAGTGAAAATTATGCTTCAACTTTTACCCAAAATCTACCAAATTAGTAGGAACTCAATTTGCGAGCACACTTTACTTTAGAAGCGTTCACAGATAACCTTTTCTCAGAGCGCGGCGTACCAAAACCGAACTGTTATTCTATTCGACCTGATACCTGCCTGTACTTTTATTGAACAACACATTTACTAACCATCACGCCTATTTTACTCAGAAGGGTGTACAGAAGGATAATTAAATAGCAAAGTTTATATGAATGTTAAGGTCAAAATGTTGCTTATGAATTTTAAAATATCCCTTACCGATTGAACTGCAATTTTGCAGACATATTCAGTTTAGATGTCAGTGCATAGTTACCTATGGCCTACCTACTAGTACTGTCCACGGACACACACATAGTAGGTATGGTACGCCTGGTCGTAACTTGCATACAAAACAATGAAACTCTGTCGACGCCGACGGAGCAGCAACGTCGTGCCGTCGACGTGTCGTTGCCACTTGAAGACAGAAGAGAGAAGTCTATGGAGCTACGCGTTTCTGGACAGTAGGTCTAAGTGACGTCACGCGTCATTCAAAATCCAATATGGTGGACTACTGATTATAGTTGTTAGTAACCCTTTAGGAGTGGAGTTTCATAAAATCCGTTCGGATGTCTACACCCTATGAACCTACCTGCCAAATTTTAAGTTTGTAGGTTTTTTTTATTATTGATAGGCTCGCGTTTGACCACTATCTCACCTGATGGTAAGCGATGATGTGGCCGACGATGAAGCACGCTTGCCTAGAAGTAACCTATTCACTCTTGAGGTGGTAAACTAGTTAAATTCTTTATGCAGCTCCATGATATGGGTATCAATTAAAAGGGTTTGTTGAGTAGAATACGAAAAAAAATACTACGTCACAATAAATGCAATATGGAGGACGATTTTTTTAAAGTTTGATTTTGATTTTTTACATTAAGTATTTTGTGCAAGTTCATGTTACTGGTGTTGAGTTTTTGGCGGGATTTCTTCGAGTGAAGTTCAGTGCCTATTTTATTTTTGATTCCTAGTGGATATTGTACTGTAAAATTGGTATAGTTTGTATCTCAAGTGTCTGCGCAACTGGCCAATAAGTGGAATCATTGAAAGAGGCGTGATCTCGGTAAAATGGAGCTGAGATGAGAATTTTATTGTAGTGCTGTCTACCTCAGCAAAGTTTGCAGAGACGGTTGACTTGATTCATTTGCTGCTAAATATTACAAAAACATTAGAATTTGCACGTGAAGCCACGCGAAGACATGGCTTATTGGACTTAGTATCCAATCAAAAACATTAACAAAAAAAACTCACTGCTGTTGTTACTTATTTAGTACTTTTATTTTAGTTTTAGTTCTTTATTGCACCTGCAACTCTGCAACTGTTAAAATATTGCCGACTTCCTAATGGTGCGTTTACACCACCAATGGTGCGTTGGTGTGTAAACAGGGCATGAAAAAGAGGAGGGTCGGAAGTCGTCAGATTTTTTTTGTCTTGTTCAGTAATATCTCCGCCAAATGTAAACCAGTTTTCGACGATTCTTTTTTGTTTCGAAGACTTTTGATATTCGTGTTCTTTTGTATTGCAATAAATAAAAGCTATAAGTATAAACGAAAGCTTTACCTATTTTTCATTTTTTCTTGATGTTTATTGATAAGCTTGCGCTTTACGTAGTACATAGGTACCTATCTCACTTGATGGTAAGCGATGATGTGGCCGACGATGGAGCACGCTTGCCTAGAAGTAACCTATTTACTCTTGACTATAGGCCGGTTATAGCTATCAGGAAAACACAGACTCTGGCAGGGAATTCCACTCCTTAGCTGTGCGCATAATGAATGTATTCACAAAACGCTTTGTACCTACGCATGGGTGGGATGTCCACTATGTATCGGTGGCGCAAAACAGCGCCGCGCCGTACGTCTAGTGGTCCGATTAGGTTTGCCAGGTCTTCAAACCGAAAAGCCGGACAGACCAGCCAATTTAGCCGGACATTTAAGTAAAATGGCCGACCTTTTTTTTTAAAGTTAATTTCGACTTTTTTATTATTTTTAATTCTAATGAAACAACTATAAAATTGGCTGCTATAATTGCTAGTCCGGTCCGCTTACGCTAGCGATACAAGATAAAGTAGAAAACATGACAAATCCAAAAACAGGCCGGACTCCACATAATTTGGTCGGACACGAAACTAAAAAGCCTGACCCTGTCCGGCTTTATCCGGACGTCTGGCAACGCTAGGTCCGATCAATGATGGAACGGACTTGGTGGCCTTTTTGTAGAGATAGGTAGGTACTTTTTTAGCGATATTTTCGCCAAATGTGAATCGATATTGATGATTCTTTTTTTTATTTAATAGTTAGATAAGTAGGTACACCGGGTACACCTATTATCATCTTTATCATCATTTCAGCCGAAAGACGTCCACTGTTGGACATAGGCTTCCCCAAGTGTCGCCATAACGACCGGTCCTATGCGTCTCGTATCCATCGGATTCCCGTGACCCTTCACCAGGTCATCGGTCCGCTGCGTCTTCCGGTACGTGGTCGCCACTCCAGCGCCTTTCGCCCTCATCGACCATCTGTTCTGCGAGTAATATGCCCACTGCCCCCCTGTCCACTGTCACTTAAGTCTGGCGATTCTTCGGGCTATGTCGTTAACCTTGGTTTTCCTGCGGACGTCTTCATTTCTGATGTGATCACGCAAGGAAACTCCGAGCAATAGCCCTTTCTATTGTCCTTTGGGTGACTAAGTCTTCTGATGAGGTCCATTGTAAACGACCACGTTTCGGAGCTATCAGTTCAACACTGGCAATACACACTCGTCAAAGACTTTCGTCTTGAGACATTGTGCTATGTATATGTAGTATTGTTTTGAAGTTAAAAAAAACGACTGTAATAAAAAAAAAGTAACAAAACTTGTAATGTGTGTGTCCAAAAACAAGTATGATAGAGCTATTAAACGTAGATACGCGAATGATACTACTGACCTTGAACACTGGTTCAGTGTAAACAAATAAAGATAGTCTAGAAACATCCACGCATTCGATACTAGAGTATGGTGACCATACGTCCCGTTTTGAATTGGACAGACCCTGTCCAGCAAAATTATTTAAAAAAAAAGTCAAAAATTGTCTATAAAAAACTGGGCAAGTGCGAGTCGGACTCGCGCACGTGTAAATTGCGGTTTACGATTTAGGACGTATTAAAAAAAAACTACTTACTAGATCTCGTTCAAACCAATTTTCGGTGGAAGTTTGCATGGTAATGTACAACATCATATATTTTTTTTACTTTTATCATTCTCTTATTTTAGAAGTTACAGGGGGGGGGGGGACACTTTACCACTTTGGAAGTGTCTCTCGCGCAAAGTATTCAGTTTAGAAAAAAAATATATTAGAAACCTCAATATAATTTTTGAAGACCTATCTATAGATACGACACGTATGGGTTTGATGAAAAAAAATTTTTGAGTTTCAGTTCTAAGTATGGGGAACCCCCAAAATTTATTGTTTTTTTTTTTTCTATTTTTGTATAAAAATCTTAATGCAGTTCACAGAATACATCTACTTACCAAGTTTCAACAGTATAGTTCTTATAGTTTCGGAAATGTGACATACGGACGGACAGACAGACAGACATGACGAATCTATAAGGGTTCCGTTTTTTACCGTTTGGCTACGGAACCCTTAAAATCGCTTTCAGTGATAAGACCACCCACTGTGGCACCCTATTAATTTTAAGTTCCTAATATAATTTGTATTTTTGGTGTACAATAAAGAATATATCTATCTATCTATCATTAACGCCCAGCCGCGTTCATCGCCGAATTTCTGGATGTTTTTTAGGATATATTTTTCAGGTTCATGATGAGACTTCCACCTTGTCCTCCAGGCGATTCGTACAATGGTGGCGCCCAAGCGTTTCGGCCCGAATCCAAAACAGGAACCTCCCGAACTGGATATGTCCTATGAGGACGCCATGGCACCTCTCTAGCCTCTCTCTTTTTAGGTTTTAGAAACCGAAGGGTGCTAACGGGACTCTATTAGTAAACCTACTCTGTCCGTCCGTCCATATGTCTGTCTATTCGTCCGCCTGTCAGCGAGCTGTATCTAATAAACCGTAACAAAGAGCTGAAATTTTCACAGAATGTGTATTTCTGTTGCCGCTACAACAAATTATAAAGTTAAAAATTAAAGAGGGTTCCCATCCAATACAAGAAACGTTATTTTGTCTGCGTTTTTATTTTTTGCTCGGTTTTACTATTGTAGTACGGAACCCTTCGTGTGCAACTCGCACTTGGCTAGCTTTTCTATATAAAAATCATTATCAAAAAGGTGTGTTTATTTTCTTTGTTATAAACCCCTGTCCCATTTTGAATTAAAAAATAATTGGTCACTTTACTAGACCTATAAATAACATTTAATAACGAGATGTTGATACCTAACTTTTTTGTTGTATTTTTTGTGTTTCTTAGCTTCAATTCAAAATAAAACATTTTAACTTGTAATCCTTAGTAGTTTATAAGAATTAAATAAGTAGTAGTTAGCTTATTAAGTGCCACTGCTGGGTAGTTAGCTTACTACGTCCCACGGCTGTGCGAATGCCTTCCTCTCCCTTTTCCACACAGTCAGCCCCTCCGGTAAGAGTCACGCTCATCTCTCCACCTTCGCCTTGTTCTGTCACGATGTCGCCTTGCGTTTAATGTACCCAATATGTGGCTGACATTACTTATCTACATTGTGCTCACATATTAGAAGCGACAAGAAATATGTAACCAAGATTTATATAACTCATAATATTTATGATTTAAAAGAGTGTCCATGGAGTTTCTTGGACGTTCTTCTTCATAGAGATCTACGCTTTGGAACGTGCAATTTAGCTTCATTTTTTTTTTTACTGACCGACATTTTGACAATTCAAAAGTGCCTGTAATTGGTCTATTTGAAATAAACGTTTCTGATTTCTGACATGTCCGGCCCAATCCCACTTTAGAGTAGCAGCTATTCGGGTAGTCTTTTTTTTTGTCTCTTCTCTTAGTTTTGGCGCGTAGATAATGTGTTCCTTACGCGGTCGAAAATTCGAACGATAGGTAAAGGGCCTATTACACTACTCGATATTCAGACAAGGCTTGCCTAACTATCGATAGTTGATGTATCGATAGTTGACCTCGAAAAATAGTCACAATATCGATAGCCTTATCGATACTATTGAAATTTTACAATACTATTGATACTTTCGACAGTATCTATCCAAGAAATTGAGCAATACTATTGATAAAGTGCAATACTATCGATAGTAGGTATAGATACTATTGGGTATATAGTATCGACAACCTATCGATAGGATATCGATAGTAAGGCAACACTAATTCAAACAGTCTTAGTCGATGTCGCGTAGTGTAATAAGGGTTAGACCGGTCTTACTCGGAACAAAAAATAAGACAGTCTGAATATCGTGTGCTGAATATCGCGTAGTGGAACAGGCCCTTTAAGATGCCCACGGAAAGTAAAGATACCACAGTTGACGGTATGGTCTACCTATATTTTTCCTGTTGACAGTGTCTTCTCGTTTATTAACCTTGATATGTCCTACATTATCGCTGCGGTCATCGATAAAGGACGAGCCAATTGTTTGTAGGTCCTTGTGGTAGGTCGTTTTTTTCTTCCATTCTGGAGGTCGCTCCAGAATGGAAGAAAAAAACGTGTTGCGCCGACCCCAAATAAAATGGGACAAGGGCAGGAACATGATGATTAAATTGTATCATAAAACTTTTACAAACGCATCCAAGACGATGTTTTAAATTAATATTTAAAATAA
Organism: Mythimna impura; assembly: GCA_905147345.3. Taxonomy (NCBI): domain Eukaryota; kingdom Metazoa; phylum Arthropoda; class Insecta; order Lepidoptera; family Noctuidae; genus Mythimna; species Mythimna impura. Next base: position 2,300,823 of record LR990365.1, on the reverse strand, counting down.
ATTATTAATATAAACGTACATAATCATCATTTCAGTTCGAAAAGTCCACTGTTGGACATAGGTCTCCCCCAACTCACAGTTCGAAAACAAATTAAATTTTAAAAATGTCTTATTTTGCTCACCCTATTAATTCTTCGATTTGACAGTATGACGTGACGTCACAACATGGCAATCCATCCTATTCTTATTTGGAATGCATTGTATACTAATGTAATTACATTATATACAAACAATTTCTAAATTCGTTAAAACTGTTCAAGAACAAGTCTAGCTTATGGGCATATTGTATTATATTGATTGCACATTCTGGACAACGGGTTATTCTCAGAAACATTATTGTTACTGGCAGGAATACTAAATAATTGTGGAGTGCGCACAGATCGAGTTGGTATTTTAAAGTTTAACTGGTCAAGTAATTTAATGTCGAAGGAGCCATTAGCAATTTTATGCAATACACTTAAATCACTAACCCATCTCCTTCTCTCAAGACTCTTCATGCGTAAGTATGTGAGTAGCTGATTGTACTTGGGAAGTTTACGCCTGAGGCCACATTTCGCGCTTAAAACTCTGACAAATCTTTAAAAAAAAAGTTAAAAAGGAAGCCTTGCCCTTGCGCAAAAGATGTTCTTAGTCTCAGTTTATAGACTAGTTGTCTCGAGTCCCGGATGACGACGTCCTGCCTGAAAACAGGCAGCAGCAAGTCCGTTCCATCATCGGACCACTAGACGTACGGCGTTGCGCCACCGGTACATGGTAGAAATCCCACCCATACGCACAAAACGTTTTAAGAACACATTTATTATGCGTACAGCCAAGGAGTGGAATTCCTTGCCGGAGTCTGTGTTTCCAGATAGCTACAACTTAGGGGTCTTTAAGTCAAGAGTGAATAGGCTACTTCTAGGCAAGCGTGCGACGATGGACGACCACATTATCGCTTACCATCTGGTGAGATGGTGGTCAAACGCGAGCCTATCATTAATAAAAAATCACGTTGTCGTCAGAAAAAAAATTAAGAACCCGTTTGCAGCGTCATCTACCGAGTCCAATAATAATAATAATAATGATTTATTGTTCAGGAAAAAGTACACTTTTACATCGAATACTTCACTGGTCTCCACACTCGGATTCCCTGTGTCATGGAGACCAGTCTCTTTCATCATGGTTTAAGAAAAAATAAAATAAAAAATAAAAATACAATATAACACAGATTATGTAGAACAAGGTGTACATGGCATCTAGCAGCCAATTGTATTTCCAAACCATCCAGAGAAGTATTCCACACACAAAATTTTAATAATTTCAGTCAGGCCGTTTAGGAGGTAAAAATTACATATACTTACAGAAAAAAAAAAATTATAGATAGATGATACGTATGGGTCGAGACAAAGGGGCATACTTTAGGAGGTTAGGCCTTGCAGACGGCACGATACACTTCGTTTGATTGCATTATAGTTTTCAATGCTAAGCCTAAAATAAACTTTATAGATAACGTAAGGAAATTAAAAACAAAAACGGAATGGTCAATGCAAATTAAATTTGAATTTCGAATACATTTTGAATAAAATTATTACACCTTCTAAGAAATATTTATTCTGCTTATTTGTGGTAAAAAAAACCTTAGAAAAAATACCTGTTCTTTTTTTTGTATTACGTAAACAACAAGGATGTTCTTTTTTGTTGGGACAAACCCGTTCCAATCAAGTGACGCTGTCAAACGTCACTCGATACTCGGAACTTCGAGTGTGAATCGCGTCACAGCATCATGACGCGTCCCTTACGTCACGTAACGTATTTCGTAACGAGTACAACTCCACATGAACTACTAGTGATGACCTGGTTTTTTTTAAGAAAGTTAAATTATTCTTTGTGCTAGTTTTGTGCCTTCTATTTCGGGGTTTGGTTACGATGATGCTAAAGCCGTGGGGTATAGTCACGGTTGTTAAGAAGTAAGTAGTACTGAGCTAGATTCGTCATGATTTTAGCCGAAGAGGTTTTTTTACATACGAATATTATACTGTAATTATAAAAGATAAATGGGTTATCCGACACTACAAATTATTTTAGTGTTGGATATCCCATTTATTGAGGAAAGCTATATGCTATACAACACCACGCTACGACCACTAGGCGCGGAGCAGTAACCAAAGACGCAGGTAAAACCGTGTGGGGCAGCTGGTTTGTTATAATAATGTCTAATTTGGTTTAATAGGCTTTTTTTTCTATATGGAGCTGAGACCTGGACGCTGAGGATGCGAGGGCGTCGCAAAATGATGTAAATATGGTGCTGGAGATACAAGCTTAGAATACCATGGACCGCGCACCAAACTAATGTTTCGATCCTGAAAGAATACAATATCAAAGAGATATAAATCCTGAAGTTCTTCAGACATATCACCTGTAACTAGGACTCGATGGAACGATGGTAGGTAGGAATGTCGAGGGCAAAAGATCTCGTGAGCGCTCTCCAACACGGTGGATAGACCTCATCAAATCTGTGACACACTGCAGCATCAATGACAACTACTTGGTAGTTGTCATTGATGCTGCTGACAAACTCAGAGCTGCATGGCGTTGCATCGTGAGAGAGATGGTGGCGCCAAACTCGACCGAGACATGGGGGTTTACCATGACGTTCAAAGTAAGATTGTTTCATTCTTATTTCAGTGTGGGTAAGAGACAGAGCTATACAGGTTGTCTAGCGCCATCTCTTACCCACACTGGAAATAAGAATTAAACAATCTTACTTTAAACGTCAGACCAGACCACGACCACTCTGTCAAGAGTGCACGACTGAGAAGAATAATTTGGTTCCATATTTTCAGCGTTAAATTGGTATTGGGGGAAACGGACACTAGCGAAGTAACATGCAAGCATATTATCATCATTCTAATCGTTTTTCAACTGTGTCTAACCGCAGCAAAATATCAGTTCTTTTTTTATTTTATAGAAATGAAGAAATTAAAATGTTCATTTAGCAGTTTGGAAAGCAATGTGAATTTTTCAATTCATAATTATTTACTTTTCTAAGGTTATCTAGGACATTACTGACTAACACCCCGTGCCTTGTAAAGCACTTAGGGCGGAATTCACCAATAAAAACAATCGCGTTTTAACGTTTGGCTCGCATAATCGCTGTCACTAGTGTCACTTGTCTGTATTTTTCTTTTGCTGTATTTTTACATGTGACACTAGTGACAGCGGCTAAACGCGATTATAATGCGAGCCAAACGTTCAAACGCGAATAGTTTTATTGGTGAATTCCGCCCTTAAAGTCAACACGAAGAAACCACACTCTAGTTTTGTTTGTGTGTTATATCATGCAAATGATCCGTAGCATTCATTGTGTATTCAAGTGTTTGCAATACATACAAGATATTCATAAAGGTTATAGAGGTCAAACAACAAATATGAGGTCGGTTAGTTAATTGTTTTTCCTCCTTTTGGCTTTGTTGTAGTCACACGTAATCTTATTGTGCGGCAGTCCCACCTTTTCATAAAACTATTTTAGAGCTCGCGTTTGACCACTATCTCACGAGATTGTAAGCGATGATGTGGTTGACGATGGAGCACGCTTGCCTAGAAGTAACCTATTCACTCTTGACTTAAAGACTCCCAGGCTATAGTTATTAAAAAAACCAGACTCCAGCAGGGAATTCTACTCCTTAGCTATACGCAAAACTCATGTTCCCGGAATGTTTTGTGCGTACGGGGTAGGATAACGCTCTATATATCAGTGGCGCATCGCCTTTCGTCTGGTGGTCCGATAATGGAACGGGCTTGGCGGAATCAAGATATGCAATTACTACGCACACTCCTCGAAATGCAACCGGTAGGAAACCGACAGGCTAGCAACTCGGCGTCGATGCTCAAGTCTTTGAAGATTCATTCTTCACACAGTCCAATTATAAATAGAACAGCGCGCTGAGTGCGAGTTGTTTTGACGTTAATGCGATCGAAAACGTTTACCGCGTTTGGTTCTCTGATTGGTTGAGAAAAGATTGGAGTGGACGAATCGTAGCTCCAAACGTCATAAAAGGCCCCATAAACGGTACGATTTGTCTGTATGATATGTCGTAACGACGTATCTATAGTGTATGTCAAGATAGTTAACGATTTACCTTGAAATACACTATCGATTCTTAAAATATCTAATATCTCTTTCTTTAAAACAAATTTACACTAGGCACTCTGAATAATTTACCGCATTAGACGTGTGTCAGTTCAGTCGTAGACAGTACCTTGGCAGTTGACATTTGGCATGACACGTTTTAGAAAAAGTTCCGCTTCGAAGTCAACGTTATTGTCAATTAAATTCTCCTTCAAAAACTTGATCAAAACATAAACAGCAGATTTTTTTAATATTCTGCCGTGCCATCTAAATAATGTCGTCAAAATAACTAATCTTTCACCGAATTTATATTTTTATCATCTTTTATAGGACGTAAAAACGGATAATTGTTAAAAAAAGCCGAGAGTGAACTAAAAATAACTTTCTTAGCTTTTTATTTGTCCTGCGTTAATTTTTTTTACACCAATTTTATTTTTGAAGTTATTTTCATGTCCTGTGCCTCTAAATTTAATACCTGGCAACCCTTATATACAATAAAGAAGTGTTATCAATCATTTGTTTGTAAAAGTAATCTCTGGAAATATCATAAAAAATCTATCACAGACAAAAAGCCTACTTTCTTTTAGAGCCATAGGCTACCTAGCTACCTGCTCATTATCTTAAAAATCATCCGTTTTATATCGTAGAAAAAAGTTAGTATGTCATATTTCCGTCTTCGTCACTGTCTACGAAATACTTGGGCCGTTATTACGAAACTGGTGTCATTATGTGACGTTTGAGTGCACGTCACGCGCCGATGACGCGACATCGTACGATGCAGACGCTGTTTATCTTCATTTTTGTTAGTAAACGGATGGGAAACAAAGAAGAAGGTGACGAGGCTTCAGCCGTTTACGGCTAAAGTTTACCTACTTTATCCGCAAACGACTGAAGCCTCGTTATTTTTTTTTATTATTACAAGAATAAAAAAAAAAGATTATTTGTGACGAGATTCTTTATCATCATCATCTCCTGCCCTTCTTTAGTTTTATTTGAGGTCGGCGCAACAAGTTTTTTTTCTCCAATTCTGTCCTGTCACCCGTCACTTTGTCACTAACTCTCTATTCTTTCATATCACTTCTTAGTTCATACACAAACCATCCATCTTTTCTTTGGCCTCCCTCTATCTCTCCATCCATCCACATGTAAATATACTCATAACTCTTTTAGTAATATGCGTTTCATCCCTCCTCTTCACATGACCATACCAAGACAAACGATTCCATTTCAACTTTTCCATCACTGGCGCCACTTTCAAAGGAGATTCTTTATATATAAGTTAATACGGAGTACAATGTTTAAGCTTTAATGTCCATAGTGTGTAGACGCTTAGTTTTTGTAAGTCCAGAAAACTTACCATGACTTGTTCAAATGTCAGGCGTGCGAGCGGGAAAGACAGATGGAGCTATACCTACACCCTATAAAGCTCCAACTCTTTATTAACAGTTCAGTTTAGGTTGTAAAATGGATCGCGTTAGGAGCTCGTGGTACCACAGCAGATCAAGAAGTCAGATCAAATTAGACTGACAGACAATAACAAGTCTTCTCTTATAAAATACAGAATAATACTGTACTCTATGAACATTAGGTACTGACATAAGAACAAAAGTTACTAATACATCACTAACAGTTTTTACAACAATTTTGCTCGCATTGCATAACAATCTCAATATTAGATGGAACTAGATAAAAAAATCGGCCAGGAGGACAGTAGTCAGAAATGGATCGTGCTGTTTACATAACTTATTTAAATTTGTGCCTTTGAAATTCTGCATAACTACAACACACATACATTTCATAATTATTTTCTTTAACATTTTTTTTTCTCAGTATCTCACTGAATCTGTTACTTTTAACTGTTCCTACATAATTACTAGAAATACTTGTCGCACTACCCTAATCGAATACCACTACCATCGCATAGACTCAAAATAGAAAACCAAAACTCCAACATAGAAAAAAAAATCGAATTCGAAATTGGAATACCTACTACTGGCCAGTTTTTTTGCAAACATTTTGAACCTAATTTAGTCATACGTAACGTAACGTACGTTAGCCACTGCCATACTAATTCCACTCTGATATTAAAAATACATTAGTGAGTAATTTGTTTGTTTCATATGTTTTCACGGCTAAACTAATAAACCGAATTAGATATTATTTGGCAGAGAGGTAGCTTGGTAACTGAAGAAGGACATGTACTTACACTTTTCGATAAAAAAACGTAAGTATTAGTCTGAGAATTTCATAGATATAATAGACAAGTCAAAACGGTCAGAAAATTGACGGAGACGAAGAGCGATCGTGCGTAATTTTTTTTCTAGAATTTTTAACCGACTTCAAAAAAAGGAGGAGGTTATCAATTCGGTTGTATTTTTTTTTTATTTTTTTTTATCATCATTTTTTTTTTTTTTTATGTTTGTTACCTCAGAACTCCGTCGTTTATGGACCGATTTGCAAAATTTTTTTTTCCCTTCATAGGATATGCTTCCAGATTGGTCCCATTTTTTTCAAAATCCAGTTCTGATGATGGAATCTATGAGGAATCGAGGGAACTCCTCAAAAATTATAGGCAACCCTATGGTAATTTTGGTATTTTCATCAAGAACTTAAGCATTTACTGTCAAAAAGTAACATTTGATGAAGTGGAACTGATGAAGAAGACCAGAAATGGTCAACGGAACTTCATACTCAAATAGATATCACAATGAAGATAGTTAAGCGACTATGACAATACAAATAAATGAATGATTCTGAATAGTTACGTTGAAAATGGTATCATCGAAGTGATCTGATGATGATGGAGCCGGAAGGTAGGCACTGGAACTCCGTAATTAATCAATGTAACCTAGCCGTGTTTGGACTTATTAAAATTGTCATGAGATGCACTTTGGCTATAAGGTACTATCGAACTGATCTGATGATGGAGCCGGAAGGTAGGCACAGGAACTCCGTAATTAATTAATGTATCCTAGCCGTGTTTGGGCTTATTAGAATTGTCGAGAGATGCTCTTTGGCTATAAGGTACTATCGAACTGATCTGATGATGGAGCCGGAAGGAGGAAGGTCGACACAGGAACTTTATAATAAAACAATGTAACCTAGCAGTATTTGGGTTAATTGGAATTGTCATGAGAAATAGGCACTCTGTTTATAAGTCTATCGCAACTAAAAAGTGTGAAATAAAAACTTTTTACAAAAAAAAAAATAACCGACTTCACTAAAAAAAAACACTAAAAGGATCAAAATAACTTTAATTTCGGAAGTCGGTGTTAAATAAGAAACAAACAATACCGAGAAACACCGACTTCCGAAATTAAAGTTATTTTGATCCTTTGTGTTTTTTTTTAGTGAAGTCGGTTATTTTTTTTTTGTAAAAAGTTTTTTTATTAGTACGCTCCACGGGCTGTCAGTGTCATCTTTGTCACTATATCTCACTACGAACGAGACAGGGTATTGATAATTACCTACCTTCGAAAAAAAAGTATACCGTGAAACGGGGTGAATAGAAACGCAGGGGTGAATAGAAACAAAACTGGTTTGGTTTTTCACTTTGATACCATATTATCGGCTTCTAACAATGCATCGACTTTTTAGAATTCATTAATAAATTGATACAGTTAAATGCTGAAAAAAAATAATTCAAATATCCTGAAAATACCCTTTGAAGTTTTGTTTCTATTCACCCCATTTAACTATACCTTTTATTAAGCGTAACAACGGGTCATCTGTCTTCAAAAAGTACAGGCGTATATGGAGGGGGGGCGAGTGGGCCGAACCCACCCTGGGATGTTGGGCTGCAGATTCACGATTCTATGATAAACGTCGAAATACTAACAGCTTCACACAAAAATCAAGCCTGGCCTTTTGGAAGGCGTACGAGGGGCCGAAGCCAACTAGCAGAGGCCGCTTAGACACTTTTCGTGAAACGTGGTACCAACCGACAATTAGCCCTATACGGGCTATACTATGCATTATTATTTCTACAGAGATTTAACAGATGAGGACCAGCTTCTACCTCCATCACGTGGCAATGGCTCCAGTCTTTTGAGCACACTTCCAGTCCACAGCGATGCGGAGGAATTTTTTGACGTTAGGAGATTTTTTAACGTGTTTATTAAAGTATAGTTAGGCAAGTGATTTAAGCAATTAAAACTACAATTAATCAGAGGCTAGATTAGATAGTAAGATTTGATCAAAGAAAATAGCTTCTGGAGCCTCGCCAAGCGAATGAGAGAAGTCGAGGACAACACATAACTAGCACAAAGGCAACGACCTATGGCAAGGGCAGATAAACTAGCTTTATTGATACTACACTCACTGTATATACACTCTAATTTCATCTTTATGCCCAACTAACAAAGGTGTTTTTCCTATGAAAGACCACAGCAGTCACGCCATCATTTTTCATTATTGTAGATACTAAACGCATTACCTATTATAATCATTATCAACTTTATTTCATAAGAAATAAAGATGTTTTTCCAATGACAAACAACGGCAGTCACACCATCATTTACGTTAATACAAAAACACAACGCATCACATGTTCACATGATTTTCTACTTTATTTCAGAAGCAGTAAAGGTGGTTAATGCGTGATTGAAAAGTAAGGTTATGTTCGTATTGTTTATGGTTAGAGGTGATGTTTCGTTATTGCATTGTTTGTTTGTTAGTCAATAATATAAATTAATGGTGGTTGTTTATCGTTTTTTAATTGGGTTTAAGTTAACCGTAAATGTTTGCACAATGCTAAATCATAACCTGGCTTATTTTACAGGTACATTCCACTTCACTTCACTACGGTAAACGCTAAATAAATTTGCAATAAACTACATTAACCTTTTTATAATAACTAGAAAATATAGACGTCAACTCAAGACAGGTTTATTTATTATTTATTTATTTATTTAAACTTCATGTACAGTAGTGGTACATAGGCGGACTTAATGCAACAAGGCATTCTCTACCAGTCAACCTTTGGGTTAAACCTTTGGTTTATTTCTGTTTTTGAAATTAACTCTTTAACCGCTTGCATCGTGTTGTTCCGACGAGTGTTTTCGTGTCCTATTCGCCAGGGTCGTGTGTTTGTGACTGGGTACTCCATCTCGTTTAGCTCTTCAATCCCCATAGGTGACAGAAGAGCTGACGAGATGCGAGTATTTGGTCGTGGATATGCGACCCTGTATAAATGTGAGTGTTTGTCGGATATATTCGACGCAGGTGGTTTTATGGTTAAATCTGGCTCCTACCATAGTTATTTCTTCTTTTCAATCAACTATGGCGACCAGCAGAACCAGCACCAAGTCAATGAAGCTTGACGTGTCCCGGAGAAACGTATCGATCTTTGGATCCCACAACTAATTTCATCACAAAAGAACATGTCTTCATTATTGCATAGCATAATCAGCCTTTTTAATGTCCCCACTGCTGGGAGTCAGGCCTCCTCTCTAGGAGAGGGAATGGGCCGTAATCCACCACGCGGGCCCAGTGCGGGTTGGTGGATGTCACATGTCTTCGAATTTTTGGTTCTAGGACATGCCGGTTTCATCACGATGTTTTCCTTCACCGTTTCGAGAGCAGTGGTGATGAAATAAATTACACAAAGTAATGCGCCTGGCTGGGTTTGAACCCGGGGCCGTTACCGCTCGGCCACCACTGCTCCTTCATTCTGCTCTTCATTATTGACTAGTAATAAATTAAACAAGATCACAAGACTATAATATAGCACGGAACAAACTGGCTTGTATGTATGAAGTACCGTTTTGAAGGTGGGAAATCATCTAATGACTTTTCTCGCTCAAGGGCGGAACGAAAGACCACAAGGTCCTTCAGTCGCCCTTGCGTTCCAGAACCACGGATTTTCCTTTCATAAGTCGATCTATGGCCCTAGTAGATTTCGGCCCTATTGGGCCCCTACGATGTTGCTGACATCTTTGAGTGTATGAAGTACCTAGTACAAGGTATACCAAGTTCTCACCGAACGTATTTAAGTAAATACCTATTGTTGAATATACCAGTACTTAAATACTACGAATACTTGAAAATACTTTCGGAACTGATAACCTAATACTTTGTTAGTTCTAGTATTACAGTAATTGCACCCCTATAGTTGCCACGATTGCCAGTGAGTGAAGGCTTACCGCCCATACCCTGTGAATGCACCAGGGATGCCCTCCGTCTGGCTCATCACAGTTTTAAGAACGTAGCCATGTCTCTCCAGTTGTCAATCTGTCAGTATAGGTTTAGTTTTGTTCACAAAATAGCGTTCCGAGGTCTTGGGTCACGGTCGCGGTTTACAAGTTGTAAGTCGTGGGTTCAAACTCAGTCAGATACATAACTTTGTGTAATTAATTTCATCACCACTGTTCTCAAAACGGTTGAGGAAACTGGCATGTCCTAGAACCAGAATTTCGAAATGTGACATCCACTAACCCGCATGCTGGATTATGGCCCATTCCCTCTCCTAGAAAAAAGCTTCAAGTCCCTGCAGTGAGAACAATAGAAGTCTGATTATGCTTATCTATTTATATAAAAGGCGAACTGACTGACATTATCAACACACAGCCGAAACTACTGGGACTAGGAGCATGAAATTTTTATTTATTATTTATTTATTTAACAATTATACATTTTTACTTATGTAATGAAAATTGCTAATAACAGGCTTCCACATATATATATCTATATCTAGCTACAAATCGAAGAATTAATAGGTGAGGCAAAACAAGAAATTTTGAAAATTTAATTTCTTTACGAACTGTGAACGAAAAAAGTTTAATCAGAATCCAGTTCTTCAATTTTGTTCATCTCTGAGTTCTTCAATTTTGCCCAATTTCTTGCGATTTGACAGTATGACGTGACTTCACAACATGGCAATCAATCCTTTTCTTATTTGGAACGAATTGTACTTGTATTTCGGGCTGGTGTCCGCAACTCCACGAATAAATCGCGTATTTTTCGTACGGGTGGGACCACGGATATCTATGGGTGGGACAAATGTGTCATTCGATCCACCGCAGCTCCTCAAGAAATACAAGTAGCGCCTTGGTGGTACTGAACATTTCGCGGAGGTTACCTGGGTTTCCGAAGTATTTTGCCCACTTGCCCAGTTTCCAGCGACAACTGGGCAGCTTAGAACCAGATGAGCTGCTGTTTCGTCCTTCCCCATGCTGTGAGTGCTTTTGTCGCATACGGCACAGAATAAGAAATAGTACAAGTACAGAAATTGCACTCCGTGATAGCCAACATACGAATTTAAACCTACTAACAACAGCGATAATGTCCATAATACATTGCACGGCACGGACACGACCTTGATTTTATTAGCCTACTAGATCCAGTGGCGCTCCTAACGAATCAAAATGCACCGTAAGTCCGCGTGACGAGAGTCTCTTTTATTATGCCCGTTATGCGCCTTTGAACAGGCCGCTCTTTTTATAGGGTTAGGACTGGTGTGTTTTTGAAAAATGTGAAATAGGTAGTTACGTTTTATTACATAAAATATAATCAGATTTTCTAAAATTATATGGTAGATAGGTACCTAATTGATTTCTACCTATTTACTTATTACCCGACTGCGCGACGCAAAGGAGGGTAATGTGTTTATCAGTCTATGTATGTATGTATGTATGTTTGTTTCTATGTGGCGTTCTAGAGACCAAATGCGTAGGCCGATTTTGATAATTCTTACGTCAATCGATTCGTCTTAACCTTGCGAGTGTCACTAAAGACATGACAGTAATCAAAATTCACCACAGCTACAACCAGACGCCATATTGTCAAAATGAAAAAAAAAAAGTCGATGAACTATGTCAAGTGAGGTGTCGTTGAATAGGTATTTTAAAATCATCTTTAGGTTCCTTTTATCATTTTTCATTTTAAGTAATAGTTTAGGATATATAACGATTTAAAGTTGTTTAACAAAACAATCATTCTCGCTAATTTTCTTACTTATTGATTTAAGTTTTCATTTCAAGTATAAACGATACACAAATAAAAAAAACAGTGAAAAAGCATGAAGAACAAATATTTTTGGTAAAAAAAAGTTTACCACCAAACTCGATAGATGGCGTTGTTCATTTGATGCACGTTTGTAAATCAAATCATTCGAGTTTTCCCATCTACTAGACAGATCGATGAACATAAGCAAAAGATGACAACTATATTGGCAAAAACTACTAGGTTGTATAAATTACTTGCAGTTGATATATCAGTAGAATCGAAAACATATGGTCAAAAACCGAAAGATGTAGGTATATGTTTCTGATGATCCTAACAAAACTGGAGGAATCGTTAAATATTTAACAATCGGTTTAGGATCACGAGTTATGTTACGAAGAAATTTGAATGTTATCCATGGTCTTGTTAACGGAGCAATGGGTGTTATAAGGACAATTGAGTGGCCAGCTCTTCGGAGGGACCAATTGGAACCCGGAGAATTGCCACAAGCTGTTTATATAGAATTTGACGACAAAGCAATTAAAAACAATGTTCCTGGAGTAGGAGTCAGAATCGAACCATCGACGACAGAATTCGATGTACTTCGCGGACAGGGTAAAATAGAGCGAAAAATGTAGCCATTGATATTGTGCTGGGGTGTAACTGTACACAAGCTCCAAGGAACTACTTTGGACTTTTGGGCCGAGCTGTGGTTGGCTTAAGTTCACGCATTTTTGCTAAAGGTCAAGTATGTGGCTTTAAGCCGAGTTAGGTCTTTAGAGGGACTAATAATCGGTAGTTTAGACCACCGCAAGTTACTTAATAATCCCCACGATATTAACTCCCTCAATGAAATGACTAGATTGCGAAATTTACCATCTTATAACGAAGTCAATGAATCGTAACCAAAAAGTATAAAATAAAATAAAAATATTTAAAGAAAAACAAAAAACCCGACTGCGTCGAAACTAATTTAAAAAAATACGTAAAAAAATTAACTTAAATAAAAACTAAAAAGAAACAAACAACTCACAGTCGGGGCCCCTTGGGAAGATTTGATTGGTAACATTTGAATGGGCCCCGACTGTGGGTCGGTCTGTTCTGCATTAGAATGTATGATTTGTTTTATGTGTGTATCGATTATAAAACTATTTAAATTGTGTAGTTATTTAGTATTACATAACAGAATTCTAAACTACTGGGCTTGTTTGTTTCTTTTTAGTTTTTATTTAAGTTAATTTTTTTACGTATTTTTTTAAATTAGTTTCGACGCAGTCGGGTTTTTTGTTTTTCTTTAAATATTTTTATATCCATACTTTAAAAAATATGTTTTTAAAAGTCATCTCATAGAAGTGTCAAGAGATTGTTTACATTTAGTTAGGTATCTAAACAAATGAAATAGGTAATTAAAATGAAGTGTATATGACTTTGTTGGTTTTGTATGTGCGTTAGCTTTGCGTTCATATGTAATTTTTAAAAGGTAGGTCGTTTAAGACGTTATTATACATAATAATTAACATTTTGTAAGATATAATTCCAATTATGTTGACCTTGCATTAGTAAGGTAGTCACTAGTACTGGGAGGTCTACTATAGGGAATGATTTTAAGGTCATTGACTCGTTTACGTGAAAAATGTCGCAAATACTTGAAATAAAAACTCGATAGAATATTCGGTAAAGAATTCAAAAATATTTTTTGTTAGCACGGGTCAAGCGGAAAATCGAACACGCGTGTGACACTACCGAAATAAGCCTCGCAAGAGAGGCCGCGGGCGTAGGCAGATTTCTATACCTATAGTTAGAAGTGTGCCAGGCCTGCATACGGCATCCAAGCCTGTATGCAATGATTAGGTACCTACCTACTTAAAATTGTAATAATTGCATGCCATACCATTTCTAATCTTGGCGATCACTCCGAAGTACTCCGAACAGCCAAATGGGGGCATTGTTAACGAATTAATCAATGAACATTATAAAACTCCGATTTAGTTCAATGACTCAACAGATTGGCGTGAAATAAACAAGATAATTTTAGATTTAAAGCGTGAGTGTAAGAAATAAGAATGCTTTACAGAAATAGACTGCATATTACGTGGGATCACAGAAATAATCCACCATTTACGCGCGCCATATTGTTTTTAAGAACTGTCAACTGTCAGATTTTCGCGCCAAATGTCTCTGCTCTACTGACAAGTTTCTCTCAAGTCTTGTGTCATTAATTAGTGCCTGACGCCAAAATAATAAAGATAGTTAATTAAAGAATTCGAACGTTTCAGTGTTGCCAACAGTTTTTTTTTTTGGTGTGAAATCATCAAATAGCTTCTCCTGGTTTAGGTGGAGCGAGAGAAAGTGTTGGGACTTTTACTGACTAAATCCCACCGTTTTACTTTAGGGCCAAGTCACACAAGCAGGCTAGCCAGCCTCTGCCGGCCGCTGCCATTCCGGTGTGAGTGTGTGACTCGGCCCTTAGCCTTTAGTTACCCTTTGTTTTCTAGGGCCGCGGTAAATCATTCCAACAATCCTGCAGCCAGTACCTACGTTGTCATCTACAATTCTACACTTTGTTTTGGGACTGGACTCATATAATCCTAACAATATATCTATCAGTGTCTTTTGGTAACTGGTTTTATAAGTTTAAGTCACTGGAAAATTGCAGTCTCCGTATGATTGCAATATATCTTTAATAGATTATAATTTCTTGATATATTATGAGAAAATCACTTATTATACGATGAATCACATCTAAATTCATTAGTTTCCAAATCTTATTTAGAGAAAATAGTTCACGATCTCTCGCGATATTTTATGGTGTTTGCTATTTTCCGGTGGCATTATCTATACCTACATATAGACGTTTTTAACATTATACGGACATTCAGTCAAATTGAGAAACACTTTTTTTTAAATCAAACTACTACAAAATCTCCATTCGGAGTTTTTGTGAAGTTCAGTCTTGTACTGTTACTTAATCTGTGGTTCAGTCAGTGTCTGTTTTAATTATACGAAAATTGATTACTGTGATGTATAATTGGTGTAATTTAGTATCTCAAGCAAAGAGAATTAATCTCAAGTGTCTGCGCAACTGTGCAATATGTGGAATCATTGAAACAGGTGCGATCTCGGTAAAATGGAACTGAGAAGTTTATTGTAGTGTTGACTACCTCAGTGAAGTTTGCCGAGAAGGTTCACTTGATACATTTGCTGCCAAATACTACAAAAAAACATTAGAATCAGTGGCGGTACCTTCATACAAGCAGAACAGCCAGGCATGCCTTACTAAAATGCTCGATAGAGAATCAATATCAAACCCGAACTATTTAAAAGTTCGCGCGCTTTAATTCTTATCAAAATAACACAAAGTATCTACCTATGCCACACACACAGCGCGCGCAGAGTTTCGCATTGGCAGCATCTACGCGAGAGCTATATCTATCTCGCTTACACGTACCGGCTTTTACCGGGCTTTCAAATACTATCTCTGTCACTTTCGCACTTATAGCGATGTGCCGTATAACGAGTTAAAACTTTATGCGACTACAAATCGATCAGTATGGAAGATTTAAGCCGGGCATTCGTATGAAGTTGCATTCGTATGAAGTTGCTCGCGTATGCGTGATCTTGTCACCTTGCCAACTCTGCAGTGTTGCCGTTTTAGCGACGTTGTGAGATCTTGGAGATTTTTAACGAGTTTGGAAACTTTTTTTAAGATTTAGCAACAATATAAACTAGCGACTTTTTAAAATAACGAAATTAAATATTCAAAAATAAAGGCAATTTTTTAGAACTGGTCTCGTTAATTTCAAAATACGATGTCGTTTTAGAAAAGCATATGCAGCATTAGAAAAGTGACAAACCGGGGCCGAGTTATTTATCTAACAAAATTCAAAACGATATTATTCATTCCGTAGCCGATGTGATGCAAACTTGCATCGATTACGAAGTTAGGCAAACAAAATTTGTTTCAATTATTATTGACGAAACCCCCGATGTTAGTCATAGAAAACAACTGTGCTTGATTCTCAGATATAATTTTATATGAAATTCATGACTGTCTTTTGGGCTTTTAATTTATTGTACCTAATCAGTAGTTTGTGAGAAAATTGCGATGATACATACGTAGGTACCTACATACTCAGTCGAAAACTGAACTTTCTTTTTTTGAAATCGGTTAAAATTTTATTGGGCTTGCCTTATTTTGAAACCCTAGGCACGCCACTGTAGAATGTGTACATATATATTCTAACGGTTAACAAATTAACTATAATACTAAGCAATGTGCTTAAAGGACTTAGTATCCAAGCCAAAAGCTATAACAAAAAAAACTCTACTTATTCAGGATTTTGAATTCGACAAGGTGATTTTTAAGAGTGAGAATTTGTAGTTGAAGTTTCAAATTCTCAATTCAAAAAAAGTAAAAAGCTAAAACCCGACTACGACAAAAAAAAAGACGCTGAAAAAGTATGAAACAAGATTTTTAAGATGCTGAAATAAACAAAGTAACTGGAAAAACAAGAATAGAACAAAAAGAAAAGCCGTAGTCACACGCTATTAAAGTGTTTCGATTATTATACCTACCTATAACGTGTGACTACGGCTTTTCTTTTTGTTCTATTCTTGTTTTTCCAGTTACTTTGTTTATTTCAGCATCTTGAAAATCTTGTTTCATACTTTTTCAGCGTCTTTTTTTTTGTCGTAGTCGGGTTTTAGTTTTTTTACTTTTTTTTATTTGAAAGATTTTGGTGTTAAATCACTGTGCTTCTATACTATTTATTTTGGTATGAACAAGTGAAGTCCTTTCAAATGATACCAAAACGACGTATTTATCTTATTTTTTTAACACAATACTTTTTGTCCACTAGAGGGCGCCACATTGAATTTTGATGATATTTTTTTATAAGTACCAGTGAAGCCCTTTCAAATGATATGAAACACGGTGTATTTATCATTTTTTTTAAACATGACTTTTTGTCCGCTAGAGGGCGTCACTTTAAATTTGAGCAATACTTTGGAAATGTACAAGTGAAGCCCTTTCAAATAATACCAAACACGGCGTATTTATCTCCTTTTTTATTTTTAACGCATTACTTTTTGTCCGCTAGAGGGCGCCATATCGATTTTTGTGACACGTCACGTAGCCTATGTTTAGCGGACAATTAAAACGGTTCTAACGATACCTCATACGTCGAGTTCCGATAAGTAGATTAGGAGCTATGAGGGAACAGATGAACATACTCACATACATACATAGCCTGTCAAAATCATAACCCTCCGTAGTCGGGTAAAAAAATAGCAGGCGCTAATATACCCAAACAGTACCTACATAAAAATAAACATGGAACTCATTTGTTTTCCTTCCTTGCTTTATTTATTTTTGTAACCAACACCACTTATGCTAGAAATAAAACTGACTAATAAGATGCTGTTTTAAAATCAAAATTCTCACGTGTGGCATCTGTCCAAAACTCCAAATATGTTTAAGAGGGTCTTTTTCCACTCGCCTATCGTCAACATCGAGCATGGTTTAAAAGCTTGTTACTTTATCTTACGAAATCCAACGCGATGTTTGACGAAAAGGCAACGCGAAAAAAGAGATAACGCCTGAAAACTCTGTTAGCATTCGGTAATTCCGTGATTTACTATTTACTCGAATATTTCACAAAACTTGTTCCAGGAAATGTTTTTTTTTAAACCCTTAAAAGTTTTTGAAACAGATTGTCGTCATTCAGAATCTTGAATAAATTTACAAGGCTTCTATTGTTATACTTTTTTACTTTTTTAAGTTTTGATTAAATTATGAAGTAACAAATTTCATGTTCAGAGGTCTTTACTGGATTAGTTTTACACAAATTTATAAATTGATTTCAATAGAATCCTAGATAATATCCACAAGATACTGTGTTTCCAAAATATCTAATGAAAAATGTTTAATAACTTCATAATCGCGTAAGAGCGGTTGTATGAAAAACTGAAAATGTATGTCGAGTTGGATGTCTTACGTCAATGAACATAACAAAGAAATAAATAAATTGGTACTTGACAATTTTTGTTTATTATTGTTTGAATCAAAACTGTAAAAAAGTTACTTTATCCAAAATCGCAAATAGTAAAAACTGGGCAAGTGCGAGCCGGACTCGCGCACTGAGGGTTCCGCACAAACTTACCTAAAAGTATGTAAATAGTTCAATTCCCGGTGTCTCGAATATTTTTCATAATCGCAAATAAGTTTTTTTTTTTGTTAGGTAACAACAAATTTACTGTTTTCAGATTTATACCTG
The DNA here is from genome assembly GCA_905147345.3 of Mythimna impura. Taxonomy (NCBI): domain Eukaryota; kingdom Metazoa; phylum Arthropoda; class Insecta; order Lepidoptera; family Noctuidae; genus Mythimna; species Mythimna impura. The sequence goes on along the minus strand of LR990365.1, from coordinate 2,282,499 downwards.
TACTATAAGATCTTGCTTTATGCCAAATTTCTGAATTTTGATTCCCTTGCGATCGAAATATACGTTTTTTGTGGTATAAATCCGGCCGTATCTTTTTTTTTCGTTAACTCTAAAGTTTGATTTTTCACAACTTCCAGGAATCGCAGACCTGAGTATATGGTTTTAATTTCAACTCGATACCTTCACGCGTTCCCGAGATAAAGGGTCTTGACAGACTGATAACAAAGTGATCCTATACGTGTTCCGTTTTTTCCTTTTGAGGTACCTACTGAACCCTAAAAAGGATCAGTTCACGTATAGTATTGTATTTATCTAGTCCCACAGCTGGGCAAAGAACTCCTCCCCCCCTTCCTCACACGAATCTAACGTTAACTAGTGATGGACACTTAGACAGCCGCCGTTACAGTTAAAGCAAATACAGTCTGAAAAAAAACGGGTAAATTGCAAACACGTTTTAACGTGACTGATTTTTCCTTCAAACATTTTTCTTAAAGCTTAAAAAAATGTGTCCAGTTTTGTTTCTTCGTGTTTTGGCACCGACTTCCAAAATTAAAGTTGTTTTGCAATATTTTGTTTTTTTTTTTTGGAAGTCGTTTTGATTTTTTTGTAAATACATTATTTTTTAGTTTTCACTTTTTAGTTGTGGTAAGTACCCCAGAGTTAAAACTAAATAGTGAGCAAGTTCTTTGATAAGATACCTATAGAAATGCCAAAATATACCTACCTCCACAATTACTCAATTTACACATTGCTTTTGGAAGGGTAAAAGAAGTATAAGTAGTCAATGGGATTATGATGATAATGATTTTTTTTTATGTTGTAAAATCGGTCCATGAGTAAAAAAGCTATGCGCAAATTGATGAACCTAATAACATAGAATTTGATCATATTTGGTGAAATTAAATAGAAAAATAATCTACGGTATCCCTTCAGAACGAACTGGCATGATGTGGTATGAAATGGTGTTTACAATAAACCGACAAGCGATTACAACAATCCTGGAAGATTTGCTATCATTTACTGAAGTGTACCACGGTCTATCTTTGAAATTCTTCATCAGAACAAGAAGAATTGTAAACACATTTGGCGATCTCTGAACAAGATACAAAAAAAAATATTCGTCATACGCTTTTCATTTTAAAAAAACATTATAACCAATGCAAATATGCTGTTGCTAATTCAAAAATGCTGAAAGCTGAAACTTCATATTAGGGCATCGTTCCTACCTGTGTTAGGGCGGAATTCACCAATAAAACTAATCGCGTTTTAACGTTTGGCTCGCATAATTGCGTTTAGCCGCTGTCACTAGTGTCACTTGTAAAAATACAACAAAAGTCAAATACAGACAAGTGACACTAGTGACAGCGGCTAAACGCGATTATGCGAGCCAAACGTTAAAACGCGATTAGTTTTATTGGTGAATTCCGCCCGTAGGGACATGCACTGACAAACTATTCAGCTTTTATAAAATGACGAAAGTTTAGAACTTGCAACCAATGGGCTCTTAGGCCTATATTTCACCGGGACACCATGGCGGCGCAACCAGTCGCCGCTACCAACAAAATGTAAATAGCTCTATAGAGAGTTACTCACCTGGTGTCCGTTTGGTTGCGCAACCAATTTGGTGGCGCGACCAGCTCGGACGCCAGTGACGCCCCCACCAAAGAGTATGTTAGGGCTATATTTCACAGGGAAACCATGACGGCGCAACTAGTCGCGCCGCCATGGTGTCCCGGTGAAATATAGAACTTAGGCTAATAGATATATGTACATATAAGTACCTGATCCATATGATGAATGATCCTCAGGCGAATCTTCCACAACGGAATCGGCTTGCTCGGCAAATTCTTTATAACTATCAGGATGCTTAAATTTCAAATGCTGTTTCAAGTTATGAATAGTTGTTTTATACGATAATTTATTCTCACATAGTCTACAGTCCGCTATTTTATCAGGATTCTGCTTAAAATAGTTCCAAATTAATAAATTGGAAACCTTTGGTAGACATAAACGTTTTGACTTTTTGTTACTTATGTCAATGTTCAGTTCTTTAAACTCATTATAACTGTCTACATGCTTTATTTTTAAGTGCATTACCAAGTTATGGGTGGTAGATTTGTATGATAATTCCTTGTTACATTGTTTACATTCCGCGATTCTGTTCTCATTGGGTTCGAAATATTTCCAAAGTAGTTCATTGAAAGAACGCATATTTTTTTTTGTTAGGTACCTAGATAAACACACACAAGTTTTACGCACTTTTAAGTAGGTATTCTAATCACAAAGGTTACTAAAAACCAATCAAACGAACCATAACAAAAACAAAACACTTTCAAAGACCGCGCGCATATATTATAGTAAATTCCTTCTTCACTGATATCGAAAAACTATTATTATAAACGAAAACGCAAACGTTGCAGCGTTTTATACACCGTTTATTCACTTGACAACAGCGAGGAACTGAGCCGCGTTGTGCGGGACAAACCAAAATGGCTGCCGCTATCAGTGAGAACAGCTCAATACATTTCTACTAATATTACTGCAAGAACTGCCTGGTTTCATCCAGTTTTTAAGCTGATAGAATACGCTATTTATTCGAACACACGATTTACACTAGTAAAAAACAAATTTAGTCCAAATTATCACAAGTAACATTAAAAAACACGCGCTAAGTTCACAACGAGACACCTAAACGTTTACGCGAAATATTTTAGTCGTTTAAATAAAAGTACTACTTAATTTTGCCGGTTAATCGAACACAACAGTTTCGAATTTGAGACTTATTTCTATAAGATTAAGATTAGATTTCAATAGTAATGGAGAAAGAACAGGTTTATTTGACGTTTTGTTTTTAAACAGACTGATGTTTTAAACGTTAATACCTTTGTTATTACTCCATTCAGGCACGCTTTAAGCATTATTATCAATGCAACGCTACGTTGCAGCGTCGGGGGCAACGAACTGAGTAGTTTATAAATAGCACAATCAAATATTACGTCAAATATATTATGTAACATTAGACTGATAGGAAAAGTCATTAGGCGTGTGAATATGGAATTAAAAAGTACTAAATAGATGTTGGGGTTGATTATTAACGAGGTCGGTCTATAAATAGGTGGCTAAAACACGTTATGAGGGTCCAAACCGAGATACATTTTCATACAACCGCTTTTACATGATTATGACGATATTACCTAGGCTACGAATCTTTCTTTAGATATTTTGTAAACACAGATTGGATATTATACCTATCTAGGTCTCTATTAAAATCAAACTATTTTGCGTAAAACTAATCCAGTAAATACCTCTGAAAATCTACTATTTTGCGTGAACTGTGGCGCTTCATAGACTTGTAATTATAAATTTTTAAAAATCAAAAAATAATAATTTAAACTTAGACGACTTAATTGGTCTGAGAATTTAAAGAAATTTTGCATATTTAATTAAGATTCTGAATGATAAAAGTAACTTAACTTAAGATTTAAGTTTGGCGATTCTTCAGGCTATGTCGGCTACCTTGGTTGTTGTACCGTCCTGAGGATATTATCTTCATTCCTAATTTGATCAGAAATCAGAAACGTTTATTTCAAATAGACCAATTACAGGCACTTTTGAATTGTCAAAATGTCGGTCAGTCAAAAAATAAAAGTTAAGCTAAATAATTGCACGTTCCAAAGCGTAGTATATGCAAGTAAACTTCGAGTATAGCCCTTTCCATTGCCTTTTGGGTAGGCCTATTGCGTGTGAGCGATCACGTTTCGGAGATATACTTAATATGTCATCACTGGCAACACGCACTGGTCATAGACTTTCGTCTTCTACAGGGTATTAATTAAATTTTATTTTTATCTTTTAATATTGATTTCTTTTATTTATTTAAAGATTAAGTAGTTACTTTTTATTTTATTGTTGTTTGTCCTGTGCGAGTCGCAAATAAATGTTTTCTTTCTTTCTTTCTATTAGTCAGTAATAGGCTGACTCTGCCTCTCGCACCAACCAGAGCGAGAGAAGTTATTTGAAGACTTACCACAGCAAAAAAAGTGTTAGATTATTGCATTGTTTCAATCAACTATAGCTACGTATTCACTACGTAGGCGACAAGCGTAGGTGTACTCATCGACGCTACTCGTGCGTAATAAAAGCGAGTTTTCCGGAAGTTTCTCGAGATGAACGCGTCGACGAACAGTTAGCGCGTTGACCAATCTTGAGCAACAATACGGATGAGAGGGCAGAAGTACCACAAGAGAGCGGAGGCACAGATAAAACTGGCCAAATGCGAGGCGTTGTCGCACACGAAGGGTTTCGTACCGAAATATTAAAATGGAGCAAAAAAAAACGCCATCATATTAACGTTTCTTGTATCTATGAGAACGTCGTTTAATTTTAAACCAACTTCAAAAAAACTCTTTTTTTCTTAACCAAAGTGAGTCTTATTGAAACCTCTCCCGGTTTCAATAACGAAGAGAAAAAACTATTATAGAAACATCGACTTCCGAAATTAAAGTTATTTTGCACTTTTAGTGCTTTTTTTAAATTGTTAATAAGTATTATTTTAATTTTATTATTTTTCGTTATAGCATAAGCATAGCATAATCAGCCTTTTAATGAACCCTAAAAACAATAATAATAAACTTAAAAAACCGGCCAAGTACGAGTCGACTCGCGCGAAGGGTTCCGAACCGTCCCTAGCAAAAAAACGGCAAAAAAACACGTTTGTTTTATGGGAGCCTCATTTAAATATTTATTTTATTCTTTTTTTAGTATTTGTTCTTATAGCGGCAACAGAAATGTATCATCTGTGAAAATTTTAACTGTCTATCACGCCCATACGATACAGCCTAGTGACAGACAGACAGACAGACACACAGACCGATAGACAGCGAAGTTTTATTAATAGTGTCCCGTTTTATCATTTGGGTACGGAACCCTAAAAAGAGAGAAGTTTGTGAGTGAAGACAATACGGAGAGGGACTTCTGGCCGACAATTTATAGTGGCCACCTACAAACCGTAGTAAATAAACGACTAAAATGACTCATGTGATGTGTAATCCATTTCAAACTTTAACTTATATTTACAACATAGCCTTAGTTCAATGATTCACATCATCATTGAGGACTTATAAATGGAATTACTAATACGCGTTTCAACATACTTTATGTTTGAACAAGATAGCCTTATCTTGTTTGTAAAACAAATCAGTAGGTAGATACGTAGCATATCATATGGCTTAAAGGACTTAGTATCCAAGCTGAAAACATTAAATTAACAAAAAGAAGTATGTCATTGACAATTATTTCCCGCGTTTTCACTCGCAGCCTATTCTAAGGAATACATTTTTCGGCATTTAAAGTAGCACTTAGCGATTGTGCAGATTGCTATTAAAAAAAATAATGTTTGATTTAATAATTATGATCAGTGGCCTTCGTGTGACATTTTTTAAGGAAGAAAGAAAACAGTCATTTATTTAGCACACAAACAGAAATAAGTACCTACATAGAAACTTAAATAAAAAATAAAAAGCTGGGCAAGTGCGAGTCGGACTCGCGCACTGAGAGTTCCGCACAAACTTGCATATGAAAACAGTTCAATTCCCGAATTGAATTACGAAGATTTTTCCGAATCGCAAAAATGTTTTTTTTTTGTGACGTAAAAACAAATTTACAGTTTTCAGATTTATTCCTATACTTATGCTATGAGACCTTGCTTCATGCCATATTTCAGGATTCTCGGTCAACGGGAAGTACCCTATGAATTTTGATTCCCTTGAGAGTGTCGAATATACGTATTTTGCGACATATGCGGGCTTTTTTTTCGTTAAGTTAGATTTGTTCACAACTTCAAGGGACCGCAGACTTGAGTATATGGTTTTAATCTGAACTCGATACCTCCACGCGTTACCGAGATGGTCTTGACAGAATGACAGACAGACATACGGACAGTGGAGTGATAGCGATAGGGTACGGTTTTTACACTTTGGGTAAGGAAGTCTAAATACAATTTTAACCACTATTTCGTTTCAATAATCAATTATTACTTTCAAAGATGTTAAAGCAGATATTCTTCTTGTCATGATTTATTATTTTGGCGCGCAAATTGTCATAAGACGCCATTTTGTAGGAAGTAAACGTTTGCCCTCACGAACAAGGAAGGCATTACTTCCGCGAACGGTTTACGGTTTTTCCTCATCGGTTTTTATTTCAAAATTAAGATACGATATATAAATAATAATCATTATCATTTCTCTACGTACCTATGTATTACAATTTGCATAGATGAAAATTATTGTGCAATTCTAATGCACACTCCCTGAAACGTAAACGATAGAAAACCGACAGGCCAGTAACTCGGCGTTGATGCTCAAGACTGGAGTTTTGACTCGTGCATCATTGCAGATGATCTTGGCTCGCTTCTCAATCAAAAACTAAAACCTAAACCCATCGTCGTCCTTCAATTGACCTTTAAGTTCCAGGGACGCCATCCTCTGCTGCCTTCACTGTCTAAAATTAAGTAGGTAGGTACATGTCTTCTCTTTGACAATGTTATTGTAGGTATTATTTTTATTAAAACCATTTTCTCATTCAATTACCTATCTAATCTCTCCGTAGCCTTATAAATTGATAAGAAACCATTAACGGATCATAAAAATAAGATTATAATAAGACGTCCAAGTACTAAAGTGTCACAGTAATAACAAAAACAACATGTCTACCGAGAGAAAGGCGACGTTGCCGCTCTGTGCTTGGTCAAATAGGACAGCGACTGCTATAGTGATGTACATTCGTATAAGTACGGTACCAATTTATTCTGGTAATATTATCGGTTTGCCGTGTGAGTATTGACTATTGAGTAATAATTTGTTTATTTGGGGTGGGTTATAAATAGAACGTCTGTGTGATAACGGTTATCTGTGTTTGGAAATGGAAATACCTATATGTTATAGGTACCTACCTACTTCTTAGATTTTCTCATTTCATTGATATTTTATAAGTAGGGACATATGATTGAGTTGTATGGAAGGATGCCATAATATCAGTCCTATTGTGATTGTAATCTATACTCACTTAGGTAAGTACTGTTGGGGGTGGAAAGCTCAAATGAAAGGCTTTATGTTCTTCAAGTAGGTATTATTTAGCTTATAGCACTTTCATTATGTTTTACATACAAAAAATATCTCGACGTTCCTTGACGTCTCCCTTTTTCTTATTCATTCCAACGTCAATCCTAACTAAACTTTTTATTACGTAAACCTTAAAAGTCTAACATGCCAGTTTTGCAAGTTAGTAATTAGTATTGGAACCTATACGGTTGCCACAGTACCTACTCATTATTACGAGTAGGTAGGTACCAGGGTTGTTGCTGATGCAGGATTTTGTCACATCAGCGGATGCTGATGCTGATGCTGATTTTTTATAATTTACATCAGCTGATGCTGATGCTGATGCTGATTTTAAGTTTTTTTTTTTTAAATACTGAATTTCATAGTTTTCAGGTAAATATTATATGTACGTAATAAAAGATATATTTTAATGATTCTGTCTGTAAAATATTTTCTTCATTTCTGTTTTTGAGTAATTAAACCGCTTACAGATTTTGCGCCATTAAATTAAGTTCAATAGGTAGCCAACGAGAAAAATGACTGTGACAAACAGACTGATAGACGGGAGACGGAGACACAAACAAATACGTGTATCAAACCCTTAAAAACTAAACTATGGTAGGTAAGTCAATTTACTAAAACTTTTTTGTTTCTATGAAGGTTAAAATAATAAATAATTACAAAGAAATTTAGGCATTTACTTACATTCTTTAGTCGAATTTATTTCAGATTCGCTTCTGGTTAAAAACTTGTCGTATTCTTCGGGATGTATTGATCTCAGATGATTTTTAGTGACGTATTTGTACCTACGTCCTTTGCGTGAAAATTCTTCTTGCATATTATACAGTTTGCGGTATCTTGATCCACTAATTTAAAGTACAGCCAAATTCCGCTTTTTAATATGGGATGCATTTTAAAAATCATAAACACGTACCAAAACAATGCGCTCTGCATACACTTTGCTTTGCTTATTGACTAAATCACAGAGAATAATATTGACGATTTGTTTTGAAATGTACGTATTTTGATTGGCCAAAACTCGGAAGCGACAACGGCACGTGGCATTAACTCCGCCTTCCGTCGGTCATGTCGCGACACGAACATTGAACATCAGCATCTAACATCAGCAGCAATCAATGCGGATGCTGATGCTGATGCTGATGCGGAAAATAATGCTGATGTTCCGCTGATGCTGATGCTGATGCTGATATTCGCAACAACCCTGGTAGGTACAAAGCTGAAGAGTTTGTTTGTTTGAACGCTCTAATATCGGGAAATACTGGTTCAAATTTAAAAATTCTTTTAGTTTAGGATAGCTCACTTATCGAGGAAGGCTATGGGCTAACATCACGCTATGACCCACGGAAGCAGAGCAGTAACCGAATACGAGGGTGAAACTGCGGAGGACAGCTAGTTTTTGATAAATACTTGTCAATGATAAGTTTATTTTCACGTCTGCATTCTCCAACGAGTGAGGCAGAGGTATATATGTATATATAACTCATAAAAAAAGTTTTTACAAAAAAAAAATACTTAATCGAATTTACTTACTAAAAAAACACTAGAATAGAATAGAATAGAATAAAACTTTATTGTACACCAAAATAGTAACAAAAACTTATAAACTAACTTAATCTATGGGTACAAAGGCGGTCTTATCGCTAACAGCGATTTCTACCAGACAACCTTAGAATGGACTGTAAGAACTTAACATAAAAAAGGGGGTAGACTGCACTAAAACGATCAAAATAACTATAATTTCCGAAGTCGGTTTTTCTGGTATTGTTTGTTTGTTATTTAACTCCGATTTCGGAAAAAGTTTTTTGACTGGCCTGTTGGTCTAGTGGTTAGTGAGTGGCCCTGACTGTTATGCCGGAGGTCGTGGGTTCGATTCCTACCCAGGACAAATGTTTGTGTTGAGAACGATAATTTGTTCTGTGTCTGGGTGTAATTTATCTATAATATGTATGTATTTAGAAATATTTAAGTATGTTTATCAGTTGTCTAGTACTCGTAACACAAGCTCTGCTTAGCTTGGGACTAGACGGCGTTATGTGATAGTTGTGGAATATTATTATTATCATCAGATCAGTTCAATTATATCTACCATTTTCAACATAATTAATTCAGAACCAAAGTAAATAAAACTTATTTGTGTCGCCGTAGTTGCTTAACTCTTCAATGTGTGTGAGTGTGAAGTTCCTTTGACCATTTTCATCAGTTCGACTTCATCAAATGTTGCTTTTTTTTATTATTTGATATAAACCAGTGCTTGACTGCGATCCCACGATGGTAAGCAGTGATGCAATCGTTGATGGTGAGGCGCACTAGTTTATTAAGAGCCTATTCACTCTAGCCTTGAAGGCACCTAAATTATAGTTGGACGGGAAGACCGCAGCAGGCAAATTGTTCCAGTCCTTCGATGTAGTTACGCGGTATAAACGACGAAGCGAAACGCTTAGTCCGGACCGTTGAAGTTTCAACAACGTAAGGGTGGATACTCGCCGTGCGTCGCCGTCGTGGGTGGTTGTCCGATGGTAGAAAGGAGATGGCGGAATCAAGTCATGCAATTCCCGCGCACACTCTCCAAAATGCAACCTGTAAAATACCGATAGGCTGGCTACCCTGCGCCTGTGCTCGAGGCTTTGTAGATTGGACTTAACCATATCTGGATCCCCAATTAGCCTCTTCGCACGCCTTTCCACTGACTTTCCTTTCCATTTGGACTGTAGATGCTGGAGTCCTCAATGAAAATACCAAAAATACTATATGCCTATAATATTTTTTTTATTAGCAAATATACGTATTTTATTATTATAAGACACTTAATTTAACGATACTACATTCTATTTCAAATATCTGTTATTTATTTACTGTGCACACCTACCACAGTGTTGTCTTTTTTAACCCAATGGTTCACTGGTAAAGAATGCCTTGTGGCATTAAGTCCGCCTATGTACCACCACTGTACATGAAGTTTAAATAAATAAATAAATATTTGAGGAGTTAGAAAATTCTAAAAATCCTGATATTTCATGGGATTTGTAAAATCCGGTCGCAATCCTGAGATATGGTCACCCTAGGTGCGGGTGACAGCTGTCAGATTCATACAATGTAGCCATCTTTTCTTTTCTCTCATCTTAAAAATGCATATTTTTATCCTGCTGTCATCCTACTCATGCTATGTAAAAAGACTCGTCTCGGTACAGTTACCGGCACGGATCTTGAGCGCTGACTTCTACAGTTCTACTTGCGCAGAAGCACGCAGAAGTGAAATATCGGGTCTCTTTAGTGGTATGAAAAGAGACGCGGGGGCGGGGAGTGCAACCCTTGTACAGTGATTGGCACGCCAATGTGTACGTTGCGCAAAGCGATCCCCGCTCTTTCGCCGAGCGCTCAAGATTCATGCCGCTATCTGTACCTACGTCATAACCAGAAATCGACGAAATCAAGTTCGAAGAAAACTGACTACGTAATTAAAACAACGTGTTTTTTACAAATAACCCGACTAGATTGCTCTCGAAAACATAATGATACGGCCATTATACTTCGCGAAACGCAATTAGTATGATGATTTAGTCATTTTTTCTAAAACAGTTTGTCGAATTCAAGGCCAAACAACAGACGGTTTTTGAATAATGAAGTCGTTTTGCATAAAAGGGGAATTTTGTGTATTGGGAAAAACATACGAGGATTTGCTTGACTGCGATCCCACATGATGGTAAGCAGTGATGCAATCGTTGATGGTGAGGCGCACTCGTTTATTGAGAGCTTATTCACTCTAGCCTTGAAGACACCTAAATTATAATCGGACAGGAAGACCGCAGCAGGTAAATTGTTTCAGTCCTTCGTTGTACGCGGTATAAACGACGAGGCGAAACGCTTAGTTCGGACTGTAGAGGTGTTAACAACGTAAAGATGGACTCTCATTTCACGTTTGAAGCGGGAAATCATCAAATAACTTCTCCTGCTCTCCGAAAATTAAAGTTAGTGGCCTATTTCGTTAGAAAACAGACAAGAATCATGGTAATCTGTTGAAATGCGATTGTGCAACCGGCGAATGTTGAAACAATAGTGACAATGGAGTTTCTAAGATATTTCCGTGGTCACGGTTAAGAGTTTAGGACTGAAATATGCCATGCTGAATTGGTACTTAAATAGAGAAATGAAGGTGGCGGCCGACCACCTCTCTCTTCTTCCCCTGGTCATGGTCCGAGGCAAGAGGGAATGGGAAGCGGTCACCTCCTTCAGCGAAGCAGTCATCATCATCATTTCAGACGTCCACTGCTGGACATAGGGGTCCCCCAAGTGTCGCCATAACGAACGGTCCTGTGCGTCTCGCATCCACCGCGTTCCCGCTACTCTCACCAGGTCATCGGTCCACCTGGAAGGCCTCCCACAAGCGAAGCAGTAATGTGAGAGAATAGCTAGCGAAGGAGAAGGCCGCACGTATGAGGGAACGAACATCCTCGCGTTCCAGCCGCCGAGACTCCGACGTCTGACACGCCCCGACGCCCCACGCAGACCGGGAGAAGACATTGGATGATTTCCAACTAAAAAAGTCATTAGGGAATGGACAACCGGTCGTCAGTCGCAGGGCAAATTCCGGCCACCATAGGCTCAGACTTGCCGACGACGAGCAATGGGTAGGTAGCTCACCGACCAGCCGTCCGGTAAGGACCCAACCCCAAGTCGACGGCGCGTAGTGTTCCACGCGCCCCTCAAAGACATATCAGCAAAATCTTATTTTGAGGGTTCCGTACCTCAAAAGGGAAAAAACGGAACCTTTATAGGATCATTTTGTTGTCAGTCTGTCTGTCAAGACCCTTTATCTCGTGAACGCGTGGAGGTATTGAGTTGAAATTAAAACCATTTATACAGGTCTGCAGTCCCTTTGAATCTGTGAAAAAAAAATCAAACATCTGAGTTACACGGCCATTTACGTTGCAAAAAACGTGTATTTCGACACTCTCAAGGGAATAGGTTACTTCTAGGTAAGCGCGCTCCATCGTCGACCGCATCGTCGCTTTCCATCAGGTGAGATAGCGGTCAAGCGCGAACATATCAAGAACAAAAAAAAAATAAGAATCAAAATTCATAGGGTACTTCCCGTTGACCTAGAATTTAGCATGAAGCAAGGTCTCATAGCACAAATATAGGAAAAAATCTGAAAACAGTAAATTTGTAGTCACGTCGCAAAAAAACAATTTTGGGATTTGGAAAAATCTTCATAACTCAATTCGGGAATTGAACTGTTTTCATAGGCAAGTTTGCACGGAACCCTCAGTGCCCGAGTCCGACTCGCACTTACCCGGTTTTTTTTTCAATTTACACATCAGAAAAAAGATAAAAAAATTAACATTTCAGTAACCGTAACAGTAATAAACTCAAATAGTAGACAAATGTATCCTATCTTTCTATTATTTGTCTTTCGAGTGCCGCGCCCACTTGGTTATTTAAGACATCGCCAAGATATTCTCGACTTTCCACATGACCAATGGGCTTTTTTTTCGCTGGGGATAATTTTCTTCTTTCACGAGGATAAAGACGTTGGCAAAAGCTGAATCGAAATAAATAAGACCAGGGGCGTCGGCTTTTAGAAAACCTCATGGGTGCTCATGCTCATTTGATGACTCGAAAAAGTCGCGAAGTGTGAGAAGAGAAATACACACTGATCGACCGACCAATAAATAAATGTCCTACTTACATACTGCGTACTTAATTACCTTAGAAACCATTATATAAAAATGAAACTAGTGTTCTTTATATTATTATAATTTATACGTAACCTAAAAGGCTGATCAGATTCAGCATTGCTATTCTGAAAAGTTTATTTTCGAAATCACTTCTGAATCCGCAGTGAAATCATGTGAAATTAAAGTTTTTTATTCTGAAATGGAGTGAATTCGACACTGGCGCCACCGAGTGATGATCAAAGTGAGAGGAACTAAAACGGTTGAGTATTTTGACGTTTGTCTATAGGATTTGGTATTCTGAAATACAATTCGCTTGTCGTAACGTGAGTGTGACATTCGAGATGATTTGTGAAATGATTTTCGAAATGATTTACCATTTACAGAATAGCACGGCTGTTTCTTGATGTCTATTCTCAGGGGTGCTCGGCACCTACTCTTTATTTCTTAAGGGTGCTCGAGCCCCCGAGCACCCACGGAGTCGGCGCCCCTGAATAAGACTGTGTATGACCTCCATCGACTGTTCAGTTGATCAGCATATCACATGACGTGCTCAAATCAAACTTCTCAATTGGTTTACGAGCGCTCGTATTCAGTCCATGTGTGTCAAGGCAGTACTTCGAAGGCTAGTTATTGTGTTTGGAGCTGATGCTGAGGCCTTATTAGCAGAGGTCGGAATTAGGTAGAGTTATACATGTACTTACAATGCGTTCCAAATAAGAATAGGATCGATTTCCATGTTGTGACGTCACGTCATACTGTCAAATCGAAGAATTATTATGGGAAGCAAAACAAGATTTTTTTTTAATTTAATTTATTTACTAACTGTGAACGAAAATAGTTTAATCAGAATCCAGTTCTTCAATTTTGCTCATCTCTGAGTTCTTCAATTTTACCCAATTTCTTGCGATTTGACAGTATGACGTGACGTCACAACATGGCAATCGATCCTATTCTTATTTGGAACGCATTGTACACAGATTTCATACAGCGAAAGAATAAAGTGGATATGCCTCAAATCCCGAGATTAATTTTAAAGAGCAATATTTTTTTTATGACACTATCAGAAATATAGCAGAAAAAAATCCTTCCTGCATTAATGACGAGGAGGAGGAAGTGTATAAATTTGTTAACCTCACCTCAGTTGACGTAGAGAGATCTTTTTCAATAAAAAATACTAATAAAAATTGTATGTTAATTATCTTTGTTTTATTACACGACTGCCCCAAAAAAGGAGTGTTACGTTTTCAGGGTTCATGTATGTATGTATGTGAGTTTCTTTATTCCACCATAACTTCTAAATGACTGAACTGATTTACATATATGGGGTATCGTTAGAATCCTTGCATCGTCCCGAGTAACATAGGCTATTAAAAATATATAGAAATGCAACGTGTTGGGTATGAAAAATAAATGAACACCCATCCAATTTTTTTAATTTTTGATCTGTTAATGCATGTGATTATCGTCTAGGATTTGACGAGTGGATTCCAAAAATATAAATATGTCACACTGTTAATCAAAACTGTCGAGTTAAAAAAAAATATTTTTTGCCATTTGGTTACGAGGCAATATTATTAATTAATATAATGAAAAATCAGCCATTTACAAGTCGGTCATGTGCGTGAAGGATTTTCGAACCATTGTACAATGAACACAAGTACTTACATGCAAACAAAAACCAACTTTGTCGATTAAAAAACATGTTTTCTCAAACCTACTTGTTTTTTGCTGTTTAGTTCAATTTTTTGACATGGCAGTCGTGTTTTTTTATTTTTTTTTCTTATCTATCTCTGAGGTTTTTATTATTATTTATTTGTAACTAGCTGACCCGGCGAACTTCGTAGCGCCTAACTAACTATATCCTACTCTACCCAACTCTACCTTACTCTACCTTACTCTACCCTACTCTACCCTACGCTACACTACTCAAAAAAAAAAAATTTAAAAAAAAGTATCCTATGTGTTTCTCCTGGTTCTAAGCTACCTCTCCACCAACTTTCAGCCAAATCGATTCAGCCGTTCTTGAGTTATAAATAGTGTAACTAACACGACTTTCTTTTATATTTTTTTTTATTTTTTTTATATTGTTGGCCACACGGGATTATTCATTAGAAATCCCGGGAAGATCCATTAATATCAACATTTCGATGGAAGTACATGAATAACTGTACCTAATTCCGACCCCTGCTTATTAGTTGATGGTTAACAATTTGTCCTAATTGCCATTGTAATAAACGATGCGTGTTTGACATTGTGCTGAAGGCGAAATCATATAAGCATAATAAAATAAGCCTTATAATGTTCCCACTTGCACTGTTATCACTCAAATCTCTAGGAGATATAATATATAATAATACAATATTCACACAACTATCACACAACGCTGTCTAGTCCCAAGCTAAGCAGAGCTTGTGTTATGAGTACTAGACTACTGACAAACATACTTAAAATTTTCTAAATACATACATATTATAGACAAATTCATAGAACAAATTATTGTGGTCATCACACAAACATTTGTCCTGGGTGGGAATCGAACCCACGACCTCCGGCACAGCAGTCAGGGCCACTAACTACTAGACCAACAGACCAGTACACCACAGTCCACAGTAAATGGGCTGTAATCCACCACGCGGGCCCAGTGCGGGTTGGTGGATGTCACATGTCTTCGAATTTTTGGTTCAAGGACATGCCAGTTTCCTCACGATGTTTTCCTTCACCGTTTTGAGAGCATTGGTGATGAAATAAATTACACAAAGTAATGCACCTGGGTGGCAATGGGCAGGGCACTGCTCGCAGAACGGATGGCCGTTGGGGCCGAAAGGTTCTGGAATGGCGACCACATACCGGAAGACGTAGTGTTGGAAGGCGTCCTACAAGTTGGACCTATGACTTGGTAACGGTTGCGGGAGTCCGATGGATGCGAGACGCACAGGACCGTTCATTGTGGCGACACTTGGGGGAGGCCTATGTCCAGCAGTGGACGTCTTTCGGCTGAAAAGCCGTTATCACTCGGCCACCACTGCTCAGGTAGTCTTCCATCGACCTCATAATTTCAAGTCAGGATGTAATAATGGCAACTGACAGCACGACAGTATGCAGTATTTGGCACTCAGCCGAAACAGCGTTATAATGAAAGCTAATATGTAAATGTCACATGCCACATTGGTATTGAACGATTCCACACTGAAATTCCTTTAAGAACGGCTATTACGAGTAGTGCTGGTTTTCAGGGTTTCATATCCAAAGGGTTTTTTTTAGGTGGGAAAATCATCTAATGACAAATCCCGCTCTTGGGCGGAGCGTGAGATAGTGTCAGACTTTTACTGACTAAAAACCGCTAATATGTAAATGTCACATGCCACATTGGTATTGAACGATTCTACACTGAAATTCCTTTAAGAACAGCTATTAGTGCTGGTTTTCGGGGTTCCATACCGAAAGGGTTTTTTTTAGGTGGGAAAATCATCTAATGACAAATCACGCTCTTGGGCGGAGCGTGAGATAGTGTCAGACTTTTACTGACTAAAAAACCCACTCACTCCTGTTCCTTCGTTGCCTTCGTCCCAGGGCCCCGGGTTTCGTTTTCACACTACCCATGGCCCCATTAGGCTTCTCCTTGAAGCGCGCGTGGAACAGTACGCGCCGTTGACGACTTGGGCTCGGTCCGGACGGTTACCGGACGATCGGACGGCGAGCATTGCTCGCCGTCCGCAAGCCCGCGCCTACGGTGGCCGGAAATCAGGATCGGAATCCCGGCGGCGGTTGGAGCGTGAGGACCGTTGCCTCACGCGATCGGCCGCCTCCTTTGCTAGCATTACTGCTTCACAGAAGGAGGCGACCGCCTGCCACTCCGTGTCCTCCGGGCGGTCCACACAGTGCCGACACCCGGGCGTCGCTTCCGCACGAATCTAGTGCACTGGTGCAGGATCTTCCCGAACTTACCGTGTTCGGTGAAAACGTGGGTAACACGGGACCCTATTACTAAGACCCCACTGTCCGTCCGTCCATCCGTCTGTCACCAGAGTGTATCTCATAAACCGTGATAGACAGTTGATCATGTCTATTGTATGGGAGCAGCACTTATTATTTTTTTTTTTTTTATTATAGGCTCGCGTTTGACCACTATCTCACCTGATGGTAAGCGATGATGTGGCCGACGATGGAGCACGCTTGCCTAGAAGTAGCCTATTCACTCTTAACTTCAAGACCCCTAAGTTGTAGCTATCAGGAAACACAGACTCCGGCAAGGAATTCCACTCCTTGGCTGTACGCACAATAAATGTGTTCTCAAAACGCTTTGAGCATATGGGTGGGATGTCTACCATGTACCGGTGCAGCGGTGGCGCAACGCCGTACGTCTAGTGGTCCGATGATGGAACGGACTTGGCGGAATTATATTGTGCAATTCCAGTGCACACTCCCCGAAATATTAATTTTATTCTGTTTATAGTATTTGTTGTTATAGCGGCAAGAGAAATACATCATCTGTGAAAATTTCAACTGTTTAACTATCACGGTTCATTAGATATAGTGGGTTACCATGACGTTCAAAGTAAGATTGTTTTATTCTTATTTCAGTGTGGGTCTACAGAGCTATACCTACAGGTTGTCTAGCGCCATCTCTTACCCACAATGGAATAAGAATAAAACAATCGTACTTTAAACGTCATGGTAACCCAGACAGTCTGGTGACATACAGATGGACAGCGGAGACTCAAAAAGTCAAAAGATAATAGTACAATAAGATATAAGTGTGTAGTGTTAATGATTACCGTCGAGGCGGTATTTAGACCCGAGCCGTGGCGAGGGTCTTATGAGAGCCAAGAACGGTAATCATTAATTACTCACGTGTGTCTTACGACGTTTTTCAATACACTTGTGAAGAAAACAACAGTAAAACTAGTAAAATTTTGTGTGACATGGCGGTATAAATCTGTTTTCATAAGCGCGTGCATCATTTTTTTTATTTAGGTACCCCTAGAGGAAGGCTAAGGTATTTTGATCATACTGCCTAATCTTACGTAACAACTTACTCAACAAACTTGCTCAGAAAGTGACCCTCGCTACCGCTCGGGTCTAAATACCGCCTCGACGGTAATCACTAACATTACACACTTATATCATAATGTACTATTATTTCACATAGGCCTACATGGTCAATTATAAAACGTCAGAAGCTAGTGCACGGTTCCAAATTGGCCGTGTCCTATGGAGAAGAACCGGCGAGAAACTCCATGGTTACTCTTTTAACTGAATTAGCAATAGGGTCCCGCTTTTACCCATTTGGTTACGGAACCCTTAAAAGGACCCCACGCTCAGTCACGCTTGTGATTACAAAAGACCGTAACTAACGCGTTAGTACTCTACTAACAAAGTAAACACAGCTGGCCTCGCTCGTACAAAGACCCAGCCAATAAAGAATAAATTGACATAATTGGTGAAACAGTAGCGTCGCCCCAACTAGACTGACAACTACACGTCAATATAATATATAATACTAGGTTCTGTTAGCGGCTCCGCCCGCCTGAAAGTCGGTTTCGCCATACAAACTTTGGGCCCCCGTTTCATCCCCTTAGGGGGTGAATTTCGCACAATCCGTTCTTAGCGGATGTCTACACCCTATAAGGAACCTACCTGCCAAACTTTAAGTTTGTAGGTGTTATAGTTTCTGAGATTTCGTGATTAATCAGTGAGTGGTAATTCGCTTTTATATATAGGGTGACTGGTAATTAGTGTACGATACTTAAACACGTGATTGTGCTCATGATAACCAACAACTTTTACTATGGGAACAAACCTGAAATCGCGAAAAAAAATCAGCTGTTCAGTACATTTATGTTTGCCGATATTTTTTTCGCGATTTCGGCTTTGCTCCCATAGTAAAAGTTGTTGGTTATCATGAGCACAATCACGTGTTTAAGTATCGTACACTAATTACCAGTCACCCTATATAAATAGACTAGACCCGAATAACACGTGTCTAGTATTTTTATGTAAAGAATCTATGTAGGTACAGTCAGGGATCAAAGTGCAGTTGAACTCTATCAATGCTAAAGTGTCTAAAAATTCTTTGTTATAGAAGTTTAATAGTCCACAGCTAGTTTATTTAATACTTTAGATTCTATCATCATCATCATCATAATTTCAGCCGAAAGACGTCCACTGCTGGACATCGGCCTCCCCCAAGTGTCGCCACAATGAACGGTACTGTGCGTCTCGCATCCACCGGACTCCCGAAACCGTTACCAAGATTAGATTTAGATTCTATGCTACCAATTAAATCAGTCATGAACCATTGACCCTCTTCTACAAATAAATTTTAGATATTTTAGGTGGAGCTGCACTTTTGACCCTTTGTACATAATTTCATATGTATCATGAAAAATCACAAAGTCATAAGCTCGTTATGTTACCTAGTTGTCCGCACAAATACATGGTCGCCGGGCCATCCGGCATTGATTATGTACCTCCGATTCCGATCTCGATTGGATTGAAAGGAGCAAAATCAATCGGAAGTAACATCTCTGGCTCATTCCACCTGTCTTAGCCACAAGTAGGGTTACCATATCTTTTTTTTTCGGTGGGAAAATCATCTTATGACATCTCGCGTTCTTGGGCGGAGCGGGAGATAGTGTCAGACTCTTACTGAGTAAAAACCCACTCCTGTTCCTTCGTTGCCTTTCGTACCAGACCCTTGGCCCCAGTAGGCTTTGACCCTGCTGGGCCCCTACGGTTTGCTGACATCTAAAAAGTTAAATAAACTAAAATTAATCTTCCTTTGGCCCCCCTTTGCCACTCCCACGCGATGTGCAACGCACGAGTTAGATCCACAGTGTGAAAAAATTCTCAAACTGTACAAAATCTCAGGATTTTGCAATGGAAATCGTACCTTTTCTTCCAGATTTTTTCATCTGGTAACCCTAGCGACAAGTGTTCACTTAAAACTAATTATTTCCATTCGAACAACAATGACTCTTATTAGAACAGACAGCTAGCCTCGAGCACTGCATGTCATGTCTGTCTGCATTCAACCACACAACTGTTTCAATTAGGACAATGCATTATTCTATAATGTTTTGTCATCGCTATACTGTTTCGGTTTTATCACGCGACAGTTCCCTAGCCAAGTTACAACCGTTTCGTTTCGATTCTCTTTTCGTTGATCGCCTCGAGTCGGCCAGGCCTCCTATTCCTTTGTTCTGACCACGTGACTGAGCGTTGAGATGACGTCAGAATAAAGGAATCGGAGTCGTGGCCTACTCGAGGCGATCGACGAAAAGAAAATCGAAACGAAACTGTTGTAACTTGGCTATGGGGGCTGATATGAATGTTGGAACAAATTGCAAGCAATAGTGTGTTTACATAATTATTATGTTAGGTACTGTAAAAGCCCGAACTATGGTAAATCCTATGATTTTAGCCAGCCTTTCGGTATTCTATAGGATGCATTTTGGAGAGTGTGGGCGGGAATTACATGACTTGACTGATTCCGCCATCGCCTTTCTGGGTACCATCGCACAACGCAACGCGGCGTACGGCGATTATCCACTATTAAATCCTAAGATTTACTGGTAAAACCTAAGATTTACTAGTAAAGCCTAAGATTTACTGATAAAGCACAGACAAGACATTCCCTCTCGCTCACCCACAGTACCAGAGCGTGAGACGTTATTTGAAGATTACTAAAAAAATTCAACTTTATATTTTTGGCAAAAATGTTTTTTTTAACGAAAATTCAGCAAATCCATGCTACAGTACTCGTATGAGCACTGTGGCGTGACTTTGCGCGTGTGTAATACACGCGCTCTGACTCGTGAGTAAGTAATTGCCAAACCAATATCGTGACATATCTAAAGATTTTAAAAACAAACGCAAATATACTCACTATCGTACGATTTTATCAAAAGAAAACGTCATGGAGAAATTATGACGGCTATCAGACCCAGTAGCGTAGTTAGGCGTGGGCGAAATGGGACCTCGCCCACGGCCTCGCATCCAAAGGGGCCTCGCGTGTGCGAGGGCTCTTTAACGACGAGGGTTTTGTTTTACAATTTATAGGTTCACGTTTGACCACTGTTCCACTTGATAGTAAGCGATGATGTGGTCGAACACTGGGTTGCGACAGTCGCTGTCTCGTTTTCGAGTTTATAAAAGAAAAACTGGGCAAATGCGAGTCGGACTCGCGCACTGAGGGTTCCGTACAAACGTACCTATGAAAACAGTTCAACTCCCGAATTGAGTTACGAAGATTTATCCGAATCGCATAAAAAGTTTTTTTTTGTATCCTAACTACAAATTTACAGTTTTCAGATTTTTTCCTATACTTGTGTTATGAGACCTTGCTTCATGCCAAATTTCAGGATTCTAGGTCAACGGGAAGTACCCTATAAATTTTGATTCCCTTGAGAGTGTCGAAATACATGTTTTTTGTGACATAAACGGCCGTATCTTTTTTTTTGTTAACTTAGATGTTGTTGTTGAGAATGTTTGATTTTTTCACAGCTTCAAGAGACCGCAGACTTGGCTATATGGTTTAATTTCAACTCGATACCTCCACGCATTCCCGAGATAAAGGGTCTTGACAGACAGACAGACGTTCCGTTTTTCCCTTTTGAGGTACCGGTACCCTAAAAAGGCCTCGCTGATGTACCTTCGCACGTCTAAATACGTCCACGCTACGCCTCTGATCAGGCCCTAACACGAGCTCTTAGCGCGATCCACCTGTCGACCTAAACTGAACTGTAAAAGGGATGGAACTATATAGGGTGTATCGGTCCAACACTCTTTGGTCATGGTAAGGCCCCTGACGTATTTTCTGCGATTACACGGCGGTTCGGTAAGTTAATACCTGTGGTAACGGTTATCAGGGGCTTTTAGAAAACCTCATGGATGCTCATGCTCATTTGATGACTCGAAAAAGTGGCGAAGTGTGAGAAGAGAAATGCACACTGATCGACCGACAAATAAATAAATGTCCTACTTATATACTGCGTTCTTAATTACTTAATTAATAATAATAATATTTATTTCTCACCACAATATAAGGTACATTTACATAGTTTATAGAAAGCAATACATTACTGCAGTTTTACAATTATAATGTTATATTGTGGGAGACTGGTGCCTAAGCTAGACGTAAGGCCTGTATTTCAGGACACCAGGACTCCCTCTCATTCGGAGATACATTTTTACACATAATGTACTCTCACATTATTAAATGCGGTAGGTTACTTATAACAGATCATGTTTACAATAAAATAGTTTAATTCAGTGTTAGTATTTAAGTGAATATAAGTTGTGTTTGGGTGTATGTGTGTGATGGTATGTGAGGGTGTGTGTGTGCGTGTGTGTGAGAGGGTGAGGGTGTGTGTATGTGTGTTTATGAGGGAATATGACTGAGATTAGGAAAATTATTGTTCGAATAGTGGGTTGATTTATGAACAGGATGCAATTGAATTAATTTAAAAGAGAATAACAATGGTAATTTAATAACCGGAAAATGGTATAGTGTTTTGTTAGCAAGTTACATCTGAGTTGCAAGAAGTTTTTCTGTGTCGTCATAGTTTAACTCCTGGAGCCAATTCCTTACTTTAATTTTGCACTTTTTGCTGGTGAGACTATAAAAAGACAGCTTCCTGTTTATGCTATTGTATAGAAAGCGACCCAGGTAGCAAAAGAAGCGTTTAGAAAAAACAGTAGTGAGTCTTTCATGATGGCGGTCTATGGGATCAAATCTTCTTTTACCATGTGACAGTACGGGATTGAATGAAGTGATTCCATGCTGTTTTAGGACCGTTTGCAATATAAACAGCTGACGGAGAGTTAAAACTTTAGTCTCTTTGTATAAGAGTGCTGTGGGATATTGGAATGGCAGAAAGGAAGACACCTTCAAAACAGCTCTCTGCGTTCTTTCCAGTACTAGGATTGTGTATTTAGGCGCACCACCCCAAGATGTTATGCAGTAGGTCAAAAGCGATTGGGCGAGGGCGAAGTATACTGATTTCCGCAGCTTTTCGTCTGTTACATGCCTCAGAGTCTTGAAGACATAAATTAATTTACGCAATCTATTGCTAAGGGTGTTGATGTGTTCCTGAAATCTTAAGTTACAATCTATAATAATACCTAAGTACTTTACGCTGTTTACCTTTTGTAAGTGTGTGCAGCTACATGTATTGTCATTTTGCTTAGAACAGCAGTGGGCTATAATGGAGTGCGTTGTTGTAGTTGTACGCATGTAGTTTTTTAAGGAAAAGGCAATGTACTTCGTTTTATCAGCGTTCAGTGTGAGAACGTTTCGGTGCAGCCACTCTGTCACAACGTTAAAGCCTGCCTGGGCATGTGCATATACTTCATGCCATGTGCTAGCGCTAAAGAGAAGGGCAGTGTCATCGGCAAAAGTTATGATTTTACCTTTATGGAGAGTGAGCGAACCCAGCTCGTTGATGTATATCAGAAAGAGGGTCGGCCCAAGTACGCTACCCTGTGGCACGCCATAGGACACAGCGCGTTCCTCACTAACGACGTCATCGATCTTAACACATTGGGTACGCTCACTCAGATAATCCTCATACAGTTTAAGTTGTACCCCCCTTATTCCCAACTTTTCCATCTTCTGAATTAGGATGGGGACAGAAACCGTGTCAAAAGCTTTGGCGAGGTCTAAAAATATGCCTAATACCTTTTGCCCACTATCCAAGTTTTTGACTACATAGTTTGTCAGATCATGAACCGCCTCGGACGTGGACTTTCCAGCCCGAAAACCATATTGCGAGGGTGATAGTGTTTTTGACTTTTCTAGGTAGCCCACGAGCCTGCTGCTCATGATCCGTTCCAGTACTTTGGATAGGGCAGTAAGAACTGCAATGGGTCTATAGTTATTGACACGGCTTCTGTCTCCACTCTTAAAGATAGGATGTATGATAGATTTTTTAAAGGTTAATTATGTTTGATAAAAATATAAAATGAAACCACTATACCTATGTATAAAAATGAAACTAGTTTTTAGTATCAAAACATATTATAATTTATACGTAACATAAAAGGCGATTACTGACTGGCTATTCTCAGGGGTGCTCGACACCCACGGTTTATTTCTCATGGGTGCTCGAGCTCCCGAGCACCCACGGTGTCGGCGCCCCTGACGGTTATTGTATGTTATGTGTTAACATATGGGTTATAGTTTACAGACGTAGGATCGTAAAAACCGTAAAAACATATACTATAGACATAACAATAGCTTTGTCGTTCCGTGTGTTTCGACTTGCTCGGGTCGGACCACACGATGCGTTGCGGCGCCGCATCGCAGATATTTCGACAAATCAGCAGGCCATACGTACGTTCGAGCGGGGCAGCGTCGCTCGTGTGCCCGCCGATTCGTCGAAATATTTGCGGTGCGGCGCCGCAACGCATCGTGTGGGCCGGCTCTAAGAGCAATTTTGTCGGCAAAAAAACACTGAATGTACGAAATAATAATAAATAATAAAAACATTTATTTCGGAACTTGCCATCATTTGTTATAATTTAGACATAGAACTAGTGTTAATAACATCTTCTTCTTCCTGCCCTTATCCCATATTACTTTGGGGTCGCCGCAACACGTTTTTTTCTTCCATTCTGTCCTGTCAACCGTCACGCTATCACTAACTCCCTTTTCTTTCATATCACTCCCCACACAATCCATCCATCTTTTCTTTGGCCTCCCTCTCCCTCTCCATCCATCTACATGTATACTCATAACTCTTTTAGTAACATGCGTTTCATCCCTCCTCTTCACATGACCATACCAAGACAAATGATTTCCTTTCAACTTTTCAGTCACTAGTGTTAGTAACATAAAGCTGCATATAAGCTGGGTGGACACTCCGAACCTGGGGAATGTCTATTCGACTGCGTGCAGTCATATCCACTGCCTCAAGATTGGAGAGTCCCACCTGTCAGCTAGCGTTCTGAGAATGGTCTTGTTTCACAACACCACCACATGCACAAACCGTTTTGTGTATGGTCATCTATTTGACTGGCCTGTTGGTCTAGTGGTTTGTGGCCCTGACTGCTATGCCGGAGGTCGTGGGTTCGATTCCCACCCAGGACAAATGTTTGTGTGATGAGCACGATTATTAGTTCTATGTCTGGGTGTAATTTATCTATTGTATGTATTTAGAAATATATAAGTATGTTTATCAGTTGTCTAGTACTCATAACACAAGCTCTGCTTAGTTTGAGACTAGACGGCGTTGTGTGATAGTTGTGGAATATTATTATATCTATGATCATCTGTCAGGATGACATTTCATATTTTCAATATTTTTTTTCTTTAAAAATTTCATCGATCGAGCTTAAAAAATGATGGACTCCTGTAGGAGCGTTGAGATATTCAGCTTCTGCCTGTCAATTTGTGATGAATTCATCAAAAGGTGGCGAGTGATTCTGTCCGCCGTCTGTCTCGACACAGTCTAACGGTTAGCATGCCTAGACTGTGTTAAAGTACCTAGATTAGAAAAAAAATTGTGAATATCGGAAAGCACTTTCGGTTTATCAGCTAAAGAGTCACTTTGCCTTCAGCTTCAAACGAAAGGGAAACCTGGAACGCAAAAGGGCAAAGAAGGACCATAGGTGTGGTTTTGACAGTAAAAATCTGACACGCCCGCTCACGCTTCGCTCTAGAGTGCTAAGTGCTAACCTTAAAAAAAAAGTATTCCGCAAAAATTTTGCCCGACTATTTAGTATCAGATTCCTATCTTCCACTGGAAATCCCATTAGCGGCTCACAAGCATACGTCCGATTAAACAAAAAGATTGCCGTAATCTTAAAAAAAAAACAGTTCTGACGTCCACGCACGATTACAAAGCCAGTTTTGATTGAAAACACGAAACCACTTGTGCAAATATTTACAAAAGAACAGAGTTCACGCCATGGAATTAGTAAGTACACTTAGCTGTACATCAGTTGTGACAAAACTAGTAAAAATGGCCTCGAAATGTTAGCTCTATATTACATACTAGCTTTCGCCCGCGACTTCGCCCACGTACATTAAATATAACCTACGTCACTCAGGAATAAAGCAGCTTTCTATCGGTGAAAAAATTTTCACGCCATTTGCAATCGGACCAGTACTTTCAGAGATTACCTCCTACAAACAAAAACAACAAAAAAACTAGACCTCTTTATAAAGCTCAATAATAATAATAATCATCAGTTATTACACCAAAAAATACACATTACACACTTTGTCTGTGTTAATGATGCACTTGTCGAGTCAAAACTCCAAAATCTTGAGCATCGATGCCGAGTCGCCAGCCTGTCGGTTTTCTATCGTTTACATTTCGAGGAGTGCGGTTTGGAATTACACAATTTAATTCCGCCAAGTCCGTTCCATCATCGAACCACTAGACGTACGGTGTTGCGCCACTACTGTGTACATAGTGGACATCCCACCCATGCGTACGAAGCGTTTTGGGAATAGGTAGATTCATTATGCGTACAGCTAAGGAGTGGAATTCCCTGCCGGAGTCTGTTTCCTGATAGCTCGGGAACTACATTAGATGCACACGTGGGCCACGTCTGATTTGTGCGTAGAGTCGCGTCGCGTGGCGTGGATCTAATGTAGCTCTACAAGTCAAGTTGCGATATAAAATGTATGGAGATCGACGCGCCCAGGGGGGCTATTGGCTAACTTTTTCAATAACAGTTGACAACTAGCATTCGTTGCACACTAAACTTAGTTGTCAACTGACAATTTCATAAAATTGGTATTACGTATCACATAAGTGACTAACAAACTACGGTGGAAATGTGGTGAATTATAAAAATTTACGGTGCCTATTGTGACCACTCTAAAATTTTATCGACTATTATACAGCTTCAAAAGCTTACACAATCGCAATTTTAAAATTATCGATACAATAACATCTGTCAAAACGTGTTACGGTGGCTATCAAAGGCACCAGTGGCTAATGACGTCACTGCAGTTGGTCACTGAAGATAGGCAATACGAAACTAGCTGTTTGACAGTTCAATGATGCACATTGTTAACAAGTGATCATCACTTGAACTGTCAACAGAGTTACGCAATAGCCCCGCAGATCGATGTACGTGGCCCACGTGTGCGCAATGTAGTTCTACTTTAAGTCAAAAGGGAATAGGTTACTTCAAGGTAAGCGTACCCCATCGTCGGCCACATCATTGCCTACCATTTGTTGAGATAGTGATCAAAAGCGAGCCTATTAGAAAAAAGTGTTAATATTGATGAGCAGTTGACTGTACCTACTACGGTTTAAGCTAACAAACGTTTTTGTTATTGAGAATGACGTAGCTAGTGAGCAAATATTATTTCGAGAATTCATGATTTATGAGGAAGGAAATATTAAATATTATTCTCTAATGAATAATTTGTAGTCCTCCGGCGAAACCTACGTATTATTATATCCTCTATTTCTCTATTTTTCCTGGTCACGCTATAACTTAAGAACGGCTAGACCAATTTCAATCATTGTTTTTTGTTTTGTTCACCAGTATACAGGGAAAGTTGTAGGGTACGTAGGTTAGTAGCGTAAGGTAGGTGGGGTAGGGTAAGTAACTAGGTTGGGTAGAGTAGGGTAGAGTATGGTAGGGCAGAGTAGGGTAGAGTAGGATAGAGTAGGGTGGAGTAGGGTAGGGTAGAGTTGGGTAGAGCAGAATAGAGTAGTCAGTTGACGGGAGCGAAGCCGCAGGCAAAAGCTAGTATTATTATAAATCTAACTTTCTAACCATGTGTTAAAATGTCACTGCGAGCGAGAAAAAGGGATGGTGCTATACACCCTGCTCCATCCCTTTTTTAACAGCTCAGTTTAGGTCGAGCTCGTGGGTCTCTCCTCGCGGCGTCTGCCTGTTTGTCTGTCCACGATAAACTCAAAACTACTGAACGGATTTTCGTATGGTTTTCACCAATTGACAAAGTGATTCATGAGGAAGGTTTAAATGTATATATAATACCTGTTTAGAGGTAGGAAAAGAGTGTAAATTCCCGCAAACCTCCGTTGAAAAGGGAGGATCCTCCGACCAGACGGGTGTTGTGTCTGATTTGGGCAACTGCCAAACAGTTGATTTCAAACTGTTGTGTATATGTTCAAAATTTCAAATCGAGCGCAGAACTACAATACCACGATTCAGAATTTTGAATTTTAGTTCCTATGTGTGTGAGAAAAGGCGTGAATTTCAAGGATTGATAGAGTGACAAGATTTGGCGGATCCTTATCGTACAATAAAATGTAAATAGCTGTCGTAAGAACCTCATATAGGATTCCCTATGTCAAGATTTCTAGCGTCGTCCTGTCTGCTATAACAAAGATACTGAATTACTGAGGATTTGTGGTCAGTGGTCTGAGTTGTTAGAATCGGATTACTTTTATATACACGCACATACATGCACGTTTTTTTTTTTTAAGGGGGCGGTACAGGTGTACTATAAACAGTTACACTAGGTCCTCTTCCAGCCCCTCTAAAAAGGTCCAGGGTGGACGGATAAGGGGACATCCGTGGCCCCATCAATCTGGACCCCGAGATGGCGGCGCGTAGTGTTCCACGCGCGCCTCTCTTAGCTGAGGACGAGACTAACTGGTAGCGGGCTTTCATTAGTCCGGGGCAGTGGAAGTCATAATGTGGTTTCAGGCCAGTTTTAAAGTCTGGCAGAACCCTCCACCCACCATAGGGCGGAGGACATCCAAGATGATATCCACCCCGAAAAAAAAATCTTTTAAACTACCCGCTAGAGACTCTAATTTTTAAAAGAGAAACCCTAGTCCTAGAACGCAAAGGGCTAGACTAAGGGCCTGTGCACACCACGTTTTTTAAACGCGCCGTTGACGCGCGTTTATAGTGATACAGACGCGATTCGCACGCGAGTCAGACGCAGCCTGTAGACCTTTAATAGGATAAAAGCGCGCCGTCGACGCAAGTTTCTAAAACGCACGTTAACAGCGCGTTTTAGAAACGTGGTGTGCAATGCACAGACCCTAAAGGAAACAGGTGGGTTTTAGTAACTAAAAATTGTTTAAAAAAAAGTCCTGAAGGAGGTCGTATCAGACTTTTACTGACTATTTTTTGTTTTTATTATATTTATATAGATCAGTTGGTATTATTATAATGACCCAATGTTCGTATTCAGTGTTTTTCTCAGTAGACATACTTTCCTGTATTGAGATTTCCAGGTTTCTAGGTGACGAGGAAGTTTAAAAATGAATACAAAAATACATTCGTTTTCAATGTTTTCATACTTCTTATGTCACTATGGAATTGCATAAACCCACCTATGCTCCTTCAGTCGCCCTTGCCCTTGGGCAATTTTTTTAGGTGGGAAATTATCCAATGACTTCTCGCGCCCTTGGGCGAAGCGGAAGGACGTGTCAGACTTTTACTGACTAAAACCCACTCCTATGTTTCTTCGTTGCCTTGCATTCCAGGGCCCCGGGTTTTCCTTTCAGAAATGCACCCATGGCCCCAGTAGGCTTCGACCCTGCTGGGCCGCTACGGTTTTGCTGGAACACTACGCACCGTCGACGACTTGGGCTCGGTCCGGACGGTTACTGGACGATCGGACGGCGAGCTACCCATTGCTCGCCGTTTTTTGTTCCTTCGAACCGTAGGCCTATATGTTTCTATACCGAACATTTCACAAGTAAAATTATATATTTTTATGATCGACACAAACAAGTTATTCGGCAACCAGACATATTATCTACAGATTATACACGCCACAGAACTATCCCGCAGAATATGGAGGTTCGTAATTTTTGTCGATGGTAATTAGCTTCGGGCACACGGTTTGAGTTGTAATAAAATGAAGAACTAATACTAATACAAACTAGTATAGCTGCATGATAGTTATAGGTATTAGAAATATATTAAATTATTGCACGAATGAATTATGAAACAATTTTTAAAATTATAAATAAAATGAACTTATTTATATCATCAGTAACTAGCTTTTGCCCGCGGCTTCGCTCCCGTCAACTGACTACTATATCCTACTCTACCCAACTCTATCCTACTCTACCTTACTCTACCCTACTCTACCCTATTCAAAAAAAAAAGTATCCATGTCCGTCTCCTGGTTCTAAGCTACCTCCCCACCAACTTTCAGCCAAATCGGTTCAGCCGTTCTTGAGTTATAAATAGTGTAACTAACACGACTTTCTTTTATATATATATATATGTATATAAAGGCTATCTGAATTTGAATTTGAAAATGAAGAGTCTATAGGTTGGGCATGGGAATGATTACGATGCGTGCGACACTTTAAATGCACCCCAATTTTGCTATTCCCTCGGCGATAGCATGCATGAGTGACCGCAGTATAATACATATATGTATTTCAATTGGGCGAGTTCTACAAAAAAAAATGTGACGAATATGACGAGACTTCAATCGCAGTTAGTCGTTCTATAAGACAAAAGAGATAGCTACAGCCTACAGCCTCAAGCTCTAACTGTTTGACAAGAGTTTATATTCGAAAGGTTGCCCAGCCACCGCCCTAACCGGTAACTATCTGGCGCCGCTGTGTCGATGCATTCGTAAGCACATTCATTTACATATTTCTGGCTTCATTAATTAATCATAGATTTACTGCCTTCCCTTCCTCGTAGTAAGTTAAGCTTAAGCGTGGGTTGGAAGATTGTGGAGCCCTTGAGTGGGATGTCATGTGAAAGCCACCATACATACAAAGCGTTTTGGAAACAACATAAAGCGAGAACTACACTAGACCGACGCACACGTGGACCACGCCTGATTTATACGTAGCGGCGCGTTGCGCGGCGTCGCGTGGCGTGGATCTAATGTAGTCCTGCAAGTCTAGTTGCCATATAAAATGTATGGAGACCGACGCGCCCAGATTGGCGTACGTGGCCCACGAGTGCGCAAGGTCTATCTATAGGCCTTCTTTAACTGCCGTCGCAGTCGTTGAAGGCGCCCTTATACAGCGGACTGGAATTCCCTGACGGAGTCTGTGTTTCCTGATAGCTATAACCTCCCCTAGGCCCACTCTTCTTCAAACCAATATTTGGAATGCTAATTACTACTTCATTTAACAACCAATATTGTGAAGCTGTGTTCAGAAAAAGATTTCTTTTTAGTATTATTTGTTGTTTAGTATATTGAAAGTAGGTACAGGCAGATACCCAATGTCCGTTCCATCATCGGACCACTAGGCCACCGATACATGGTGGACATCACACCCATACGTACAAAGCGTTTTGGGAACACATTATCCATTGTACGTACAGCTACAGCTAAGGACTGGAATTCCCAGCCGAAGTCTGTGTTTTCTGATAGCTATAACCTGGGGGTCTTTAAGTCAAGAGTGAATAGGTTACTTCTAGGCAAGCGTGCTCCATCGTCGGCCACATCATCGCTTACCATCAGGCGAGATAGTGGTCAAACGCGAGCCTATAAATTATAAAAAACCTTCGTTTTTTAGGAGCCCTCGCTTGTGCGTGGCTCCTTTGAGTGGCCCACCTCGCCCACGCCTAACTACTCTACTGAACACGGGTGGGTTTTAGACAGTACAAGTCTGACACTCTAAGTCGCCCACTATCGGTAGGCATCGGTGCGGCTCGGTACAGCTCGGGCGCTTTACGGCGGCTTCGGGCGCCTGAGAGCTGCGTCGGGCGACTTCGGGCTGCTTCGACAGCCGTAAGCATGGCTAAGGACGCCGAGGCTGTCTTCGGGTAGCTCGGGTGTAGTCCAATTGTGAGTGTGAATTTACAATCCACCATTGTAAATTCACACTCACAACTGTTTTCACGTAACTTTACGACTGCTCTGCGATGTTTCTGCCGCCCGAACTATTCTGAGGCTACCCAAAATCAGCTACGGCGTCCTTAGGTGTGCTTACGACTGCCGAGGCAGCTCTCAGGCGCCCGAAGCCGCCGTAAGGCACCCGAGCTGTACCGAGCCGCACCGATAAATGATAAATGATGATAGGTATTTATTCTGTAAATAGGTTTATAAAACACTTTTACACGTCATTTTTTTTTTTTGTCATATTAAACTAGATGAGGCCGGTTGCTGTGCGATGCCCACCAATAGTGGCCGCCGGGCCTTAGAGTAACCATGGAGTTTCCTGCCGGTTCTTCTCTACAGGAAACGACCAATTTGGAACCGTGCACAAGCTTCTGACGTTTTATAATTGCCCATGTAGGTCTATGTGAAATAAAAATATTTGAATTTTTCTTTTTAAGGTTCCGTACTTGAAAAAGAAAAAGCGGAACCCTTATAGGATCACTTTGTTGTCCGTCTGTCTATCTGTCTGTCTGTCAAGACCCTTTATGTCAGGAGCGCGTGGAGGTATCGAGTTGAAATTAAAACCTCGGTTTCTTGAAGCTATGAAAAATGACAATAATACCAATAAACTGTCTGACTGTCTTTGACTTTTGAGTTAACGAAAAAAAAAGATACGGCCGTTTATGTCGCAAAAAACGTATATTTCGACACTCTCAAGGAAATCAGAATTCATAGGGTACTTCCCGTTGACCTAGCATCCTGAAATTTGGCATGAAGCAAGGTCTCATAGCACAAGTATAGGAAAAAAACTGAAAACGGTAAATTTGTAGTTACGTCACAAAAAAAAAACATTTTTTTTGCGATTCGGAAAAATCTTCGTAACTCAATTCAGGAATTGAACTTTTTTCATAGGTAAGTTTGTACGGAACACACGGTGCGCGAGTCCGACTCGCACTTGTCCGGTTTTTTGTATCCAGTCGGTTATATTTTTTTGTTTTATTCACTTTGTTGTCTTATTAAATACTTAACAAAATAAATGGGAAATGCCTCCTAAAGAAAGCAGACGGCATCTAACTGGTATTATAGTTGGGAGTTATTACTAAAGTAATAGTAGAGGTACTGTTTATTGAAAACACACTATGCAAAATTCTCAACACCACAGATAATATGAAGTGTCAATAACCTCACGCGACCCTATGACATTAATGTAGAAATTAGTTAACTAGAACCAAATTATAATTAAACTACCAATTAAAGATCAAGGTGTAAAACTTACAAGAATATCAGGAACAGGAGTTTTGTCATTAAAAAACTTCTAACTTCTAACTAAAGCTTTTTCAGATGAGAAATGATAGTTAGGTACATAAAATCATTACAGTGAAACTCATTTAAATATTATTTTTAGACAAGCAAAATACCTACCTACTATAAGTAAGATTTTTATTGTATAAAATGCAAATAAAAAAATCTTATACTTCTATTCTATGCCTGCCTGACGATGGACAGCCACATCATCGCTTACCATCAGGCTAAATGGTTGTCAAACGCGAGCCAATCAATAAAAAAATAAAAAAAATAGTGTCGTTAAACCAAAAGTCTAAAGAAACAATTGGCTGAATTCATAACACATTCTGTTACCAACCCGAGTTCCCCTTCCAAAAAACAAGAGCCTAACAATGGGCTTAGGTAATAATAATACAAGAAGCAAACGTTTCTCTTTTGATTCAACGTGATTCAAAGTTTTTATGAAAGGCATTAATACCTTAATAAAAATCCCATTTTACGTAACTCTCTCCAGGCATCCAGGTAGCCCAGTATATCCATTTATAGAAATGATCAATATAAACAACATAGCTGGGCGACGTTGCCGCTCTTACATCGAAAACAACCAGCCGTCTCTCTAGAATTCTATGGAAATTACTAACATAAACCGTAAAGTTTGTTAACCGATAAAACTTCTTACGGTTACGGCATAAGAGTGTCCCTTCACTAACAGAACGCGGGAGTTGTGACGTTTCAAATTGGGAATTCGATGTAAACAAAAAATCTTTGCACGAGAAACTGAACCTTGTTGCTTGCATGATAAAGTCTAAAATCAAGTATTTTCAAAATCTAAGATGGCTGTTTGGGTTGTCGAGTACCGTGTTGAAAATCACGTAGTGCGTTCGGAGTTAAAAAGGTTAAAAAACAGATTTTAGGCAGAATGGAATTGCGTCGTCATAAGAATAAATAAAGACCTTATCAAATTTAATAATGAAGAAGTTATTAGACTTACTGGAAGAAAAAAAAACATTTAGTTGTGGTTTTAGCCTTTTAGGTCGGAGACCGCTGAAATAGCAACAGAAAAATATAGCGTTGCCAAAATAGGCCAATACTTGAAGGACATAGTCCTATACAAACAAAAACTCAAGGCTATAAGTAGAGTGGGCAGGGGAGGGAAGGATCACCTGATTGCCCGCTACCCCACTTCTATACAAGGCATCCACAATTACCAGACACGCGGCAAAAAAGGGAACTACATTATAACCGTACTGAGTTCTACATTCCCCTTTGCAAGCAGCGCCACCCTCGGATGTCTAGTTAAATTGGCCTCCCCCAGTAAACTGTTTTGTTGTCATGTCAACCAGTTGTAGGAGGGGGCAAGGGGGAAAGTAAAACCATTGAGACCCATTCATTCTATTTTTGTCTGCTAGCTAGAAAATGGTAGCTCATTTTCTTATAAGTAAAATATCGTCAGATCAGGTAATAGACTATATCCAGATTTTTTTTTTTGTTAAAGACAAAGCAAATAGTCATTAAAATCGTATTTCAAAAAGCGTCCGTGTGTAACGGGCCTAAGGTTGTAAGTTGAATGGAACAATAAATAGTAATACCTAAAAGACTTTGTTCTACAGCGAGCACATGCAATTTGACCTTCAAAGTTACAATTCATAGTAAGCACGAATTTTATTGATGTTGACAAAGTTTTGTTGCAAAAACGATATTTTTATAAGGTTTGCTTATTAATGTCTTCCGATCAGTACGTACATAATTAATAAATAAGTAATTATAAAGTCTGTTA
This sequence comes from Mythimna impura, assembly GCA_905147345.3. Taxonomy (NCBI): domain Eukaryota; kingdom Metazoa; phylum Arthropoda; class Insecta; order Lepidoptera; family Noctuidae; genus Mythimna; species Mythimna impura. The sequence goes on along the minus strand of LR990365.1, from coordinate 2,247,891 downwards.
TGGAACCTCGTAAATTGAGATGCAATAAAGATACGATTTTCACAATTACGGATGAGTAGATTAATACCTATTAGTCCCTACCTTTAATGACTAAAACTCAATATTATTTTCGAAAACTATATTAAAGACAAAAACCTCCCATGAAAAAATAACTTTCTAAAAAGTAAAGTTCAATCAAGATATGCTACTACTAGCGCCATCTAGAATTTTAGTTACGTACTAGCGGTCATGAGGGAAATTAGAAGTCTGAATTGATTAACATTATTTTGAAGCTAATTACGTATTTAATTTACCTTTAGAATTAAACAAATGAGGACTGAAATACGAAAATACACGCTTTTTCAGACAATCGCACCTAAAAATCAGATTCCAATTTTTTTTTTCAGGTGAAAAATTATCTAATTACTTCTTTCGCTCTAGGGCGGAGCGCAACACCTATGTTCCTTCAGTTGCCCTTTGCATGCCAGGACCATTGGTTTCCCTTTTAGAAGTCAAAATCGGATTCCAATAAGCAACTGATTTCAGAGCCGTGTACCTATTTGGGTACCTATGCTGATTATTTTTATGAATTTACAAGAACTGATACCTAAACCCGACACATAAGTAGTATCCTCTGCAGTATGTGCCCGACACTGGCACTGGCTAAATGCACAAATCGTGCGAAGCCAAAAAAAGAAAACAAGAAAGAAGAACTGATACAATACAGCTATAACTGTTACAATAACGATATTTTGAGTAACGATTCGAAGCGAATCCGTGTTGTATTGAACAGTGGTTTCCAACCTTTTTTTTTGTCCTGGGACCACATTGATTTGATTTTGGAATTTCTTATTAATTTACGAATCATGAAAGAAAAAAATGAAAAAGAAAATAGTTTTATATTTAGCTAATTTAGATTAAACAATAACGCTAAAACTCAGTAATACAAAGCAAAAAAAGCCGTTACTGATAGACAAATAAGTTTTTTTTACAAACCTTACTTTTCAATTAACATTAATCTGACAGACCGAGGTTATTGACTTTCCCATTTCTTATTTGGAACGCATAGTATATACAGCGCGATGATAAGACAAAACGCACTTTTTTAACACATACACTAAATAGGTACCAGGAAGTTCAATTCAGCAGTATCAGTTGTAATTTTAATTCATCAGTGGTCCGTAGGCCAAAATTTGGAGACCACTGATATGGAATAATTTTCGGTTATTTTTATTTTACCTCTGATTGTGCATCGTGAGTATATTCTTATTGCTTTATACGGCTGTTGTCAGATGTAAAATAACTGTGATTTATGAATGGACTGAACATTTTGTTGTATTGTAGATATACAGCCTATAGGTAAGTTAATGCACCGAGCCATAGCAATATTTTATAGTTTAAAACGATGTCTGATTCAATCTGCTGCTGATATACCTACCTGTTTATAAGATGCACGACCTATAGTTTTTTTTTTTCAAGAGGGAATTTATATGTCCTGCCGAGCCTTTAAAACTGTACCAATCGCTGTAATCGCGACTTCGAACCTTCGAAGGCTTCGTTTTTGTCAAAATAATCTCAAATAATGTTACTAGAAATTCTTAGAGACACTTTTCGTTATTGTTATTATCCTACACATTAATTTTATACTGTACTAGCTTTTGCCCGCGTCTTCACCCGCGTACATACTTTCAGAGATTACCTCCTACAAACAAAAAAACAAACTTCACCTCTTTATAACATTAGTGTAGATGTACTCAACATTATATTTTATATGGGTATATTTAAAAAAACTAATTTTGAAATAACTAGTTACAATACCAGTTTAGATAATAACAGATAATAACGTTTCGATATCTGATTTTAATTGTCCACCTTTTAGGCGAAAGCGAAATGGATTTTCGAGTGTCAGGGTAGCGGGATTGTTCGAAAAAATTTTGCGTTCCAGTGTCGTGGAGTTACCGCGACACTGGAACGCAAAATATGAAAATTGGAATGTAAAGCTAGTAATCCTAAAAGACCTATTACACTACGCGATATTCAGCACACGATATTCAGACTGTCTTATTTTTTGTTCCGAGTAAGACCGGTTTAACTCTTATTACATCAACAAAGATTCATCGACTAAGACTGTCTGAATATCCCGTAGTGTAATAGGCCCTTTAGTTTCCCGCTGCGTTCCAGAGCCGCGGTGATTCTTCTTTTGAACACAACAACAGCTCAAGCCTCAAATCAAGATAACTTGACGTTACGTGTTTATAGCTGTCATTACTCATTTTAGTTTTATGTGGTTATGTGAAGCTATTATAAAACTGATAAATAGTGACAAAAATAACTGTTTAATTCTGTAGACAAATTAAATATGCTTTAAGTCTTTTATAAAAAAACACGTAGAAAGGGAATAACTAGCATAATAACAGATTTACCATAAGCGCATTGTTCGGTTTAATCTTGTATTGGCAAATGTGCTTCTCATATTTTATAAAGGGTACATCAGCTACCCCTCAGAATTGGATATCTATAGGTATACATAGGAAATAACGGAAAAGTTTGCTTATTATCGATATTTACAGACTACTTTCTTTCTTACTTTCGTTCTTGAATAAATACTGGCTCAATATTTTATAATGTATGCGGACGCCGGCGTTCGCTTGGTGTTTAACTGAAATGGCGCGAAATCACGCGCAAACGCCAGCGTTCGCTTGGGGTTTGAAAGACCAGTAGCATTCAACTACTATTTAATTAAGTGTTGTAACTGAAACAAAATAACTAACCTTCGTTATCCGTTAAGTCGGTTATTTCAGTAACACGAGTCCACTTGATGCGTGCATACACGTCTGGATGTGCTCGCTTCAAGTGAGCCTTCAGGTTGCCAGTAGTAGAATAATACGAATACGCATTGTTACAAAATCTACATGTAGCCTGTTTCTGTTCTGGCTGCCTATCGAAAAAGGTCCACAGCTGTGATGTAGTCCTTTTATTAGGCATATTTACAACGAACGCTAGAAACACTGATAGCGGTTATTTATCACAATACAATATTCAACAGCTATTTTCCGTCGCGATACTCGATACTCGCGATCAACACTTTCGTTTTCGTTATAACCTAAAACTTGTCAGTTTTGACGTTGCTGTTTATTTTTTTGTATTACTGAATAAGTGTCTTTTGGTACAATCTATGTCATTACAATATGTTTGTAAGAAATCTAGCTTATTTCCTGTTATTATGTAACAAATTTCGTCGGACAGTTGTTGATATACCTACCTTATATTTTCTGCAAAATTTATGGGAATCGGTAAGGCCACAGCACCCAATAACTGAAGAAAAATAACCAAAGCTTGTATGAGCTAGGCAAGAATATTATATTGAATACAGTGGACCCCCGGTAATCCGGCACCCCCTGTAATCCGACATGGCCTATTATTTATTATTGAATATTTTTTTGATAATATGTATGTACAAATATATTTTTATATTTGTTTGTACACAATCATTTCCTAATGTAAAGTTATTGCATATTTTTGTAAGTTCTATAGCATTAATGACGTTAATTTTATGATAAAATGTAAGCTCTCTATTGTTGTTTAATTTACTAAATTTGACATACATAATGAAGTATGATTTAAACTTCAGAGTACAGTATATGTAATTATGTATAATATAAAAAATCTTAGCATTGGATCTGTAATTTGTCGGATTACAAGGTACTCTTTTGTAAAAAAAATTCGGACTATAGGGAGTCTTAGGCAGTACTCTATAATCCGACAAATTCGATAGTTCGACACTGCCCTGCAAAATGTTTGTCGGACTACCGGGGGTCCACTGTACTGTGTTCTATATAATATTCTTGAAGCTAGGATTTCAACGGGGCTTACATAAGTTGGCAGGATCAGCAGAATACATTTTCAATAATAAAACGTCATTCTAAAAAGGGAAAACTTTTTGAGAGTTTTAGTTTTTGGTGGGATTTCTTCGAGCGAAGTGACTGTTTTAATTTTATCAATCGCAAATTCATTCCTAGAGGATATTATGATGTAAAATTGGTAAACATAGTTTTGTACCTCAAGTGTCTGTACAACTGGACAATTTGTGGAATCATTGAAACAGGAGGCGTGATCTCGTCAAAATGAAGCTGAGAATTTTATTATCCAGCGAAGCTTGCCGAGAAAGCTGACTCAATATATTTGCTGCCAAAGAATGCAAAAATATTAGAATAATATGTTAAACACGCATTCGAATTCTAATGTAACTAAAAAAAAAACATTTAATTTATTACTGACGACTAGGCGGTACGGTTTAAGACCTTAGCTTGACCTAATGGAACGAATAAATTAAAAAAAAATACTTTTGGCGGGAATGCGGAATTGGTTAGGCTCCGGTATTTTCATTGTACATAATTCGAATAATTTTTATTGGAAAAATTGTGGTGTCTTCCACAAATTGCCATTAATGAAGAGTTGAAGTAGAATATTTTTTGATAATGTTTATGTGATTAACATGTCAATTAATTTGATAGTACACACTCTTCACAAACAATATTTTTTTAAAATTTAATACAATTACGAAAAAAGTTTAATCAGAATCCAGTTCTTCAATTTAGCTTAACTCTGCGTCACTGAGTAGTGGCAAATGGAAGAAGAAGACGAATTAACCTAACAATGAAAATAAGAAAGAAAATAGTTTTTATTTTTAATAATAAAATTATGACTTAAAACAATTTAGCTAATTTATATTAAACAATAACGTTTTTACTTCACCTAGATTTAACTAAGACTTAGTAATACAAAGCAAAAAAGCCCTTTATTGATACGCAAATAAGTTTTCTTTGCAAACTGTACTTTTCACTCAACATTTGACAGATCGAGGTTATATTGAGTTTCCTATTCTTATTTGGAACGCATAGTACCCATAGCACTACCTACCTAGTACTTACTGTTCAGTAGAATTAACTGTTAAACGCACCTATAATTTACTAGATACAATACAGAGATAGCATATTTGTGTTTTACGACACTATTTATAATGTCCCCACTGCTGGGCTCCGGCCTCTTCTCTAATGGGCTGTAATCTATCACGCGGGCCCAATGCGGGTGCAGGGGATATCACATGTCTTTGAATTTTTGGTTTTAGGACATGCCGGTTTCCTCACGTGTTTGAACCCAAGACATATTAAGTTAGTCGGGACCTTTGCCACAGGGCCACTACTGCTGTCAGGGCCTAGACAGGTATATTTTTGTAACCCTTAAATTGTAGGTAACACCACTCGACTCCATGTTACAGGGTTTTTGTTAGGTGGGAAATCATCCAATGACTTCTCACGCTCTTGGGCGGAGCGAAAGGGCGTGTCAGACTTTAGACTGACCCACTACTGTTCCTTTTTTGCCTTCGTTTCAGGGCCCCGGGGTACACTTTCGCACAACCCATGGATTTCACAGGGTGATTCCAAGATTTCAAAGAAGGTATTATCAACTCTTTGTTACTTAATTTTAAAAAAAATATATACGTGTTTTTTTTTTATATCCCACAACTATAGGGTATGAATGTGACCATATCAAAGAATCAACTGGCATATGAATTATTTTTTAAATTATCTTTTATTTTCATTTTCCATACAAAATGATTCGATCAATTCACGATTATTTATGTAAAACACCCCTTACGTGAAATATGACAACGATGACTGGTAATGTCACAAAAGTAAAGATACGGGTGTAAATTTTTGACCTAAATTAATAATGATTGATGATATCTTCGAAACCATGCATTTTTGGACCACATATTCTAGGACTTTTAGTATTATTTTTCCATAACTATACTAATACTAGCTGTGCCCCGCGGTTTCACCCGCGTTTTTCTCGTTTCCGTGGAAATACCGAGATAAATATAGCCTCCCTCAATAAATGGACTATTGAATATTTAAACAGTTTTCATATCAGATCAGTATTTCCCGAGATTACCGCGTTCATAACAAACAACCAAACTTTTCAGCTTTATAATATTAAGAAAAATATAGATTAAGTTAAATTGTATAAGTCGCAGGCAATAGCTGTCTATCTGTTCGACATTCAGCCAGACACATAAGAATTACGACTATAGGCGGGGTGTCCGTCCACTTTAAACCGGGTTAAAATATTATTTTAAAGTACTTCTGAGTAAATTATATTTTTCGTTTTATTTTCTTGTGGCAGAAGAATATATTGATTGTTTCCGCAACCTGATCTTGACAACGCGACATATAGTTGGCCGTGCGAAAAACAGTCTTGCCGTAAATCTAATCCTACATATTTAAATGTTTGCCCCTGTGATTTATTTATCGTTACGGCAAAAGATAATTTAATTGGGAATTGGACTCTTTTAAAATGAAAAGGCAAATCATTTGGAATCATTGGGATCCGAGGTATAAGTACTGTTTGACCAACCGCTGGACCAGTCAAAACTGTTGCAACGATCACGTTATTGCGAAGAAATTTAACCTGAAGTCGAGCCCCGTTACATAAATTTGGTGGCTTAAGATTTCTAAGTAAAATAATTGGGGCACCAATTTTTAACTTGAGAGAATGTGGGGGGAGGCCACTCGGGTTTAAAGAATTAAGAAATTCCTGTGGATAATGGACTGCATCTTCTTGATCTCATCAACAAATATATTTCGAAAAAGTTTATTACAGGATTTTATGTTGATAAAAAACTCTATGGCCCATAACTCATTAATAGGTACCAACTCTTAACATCTTACACACGTGATAACTTTTAAACGAAATATCCGATTGAGATGAAACAAAAAGTATTTTACTTCTACATAAATACTCTTGATAACAGAATGCTTAATTTCGATAAAGATTAATATTACGATACATATTTAACGTAGTTTTTTTTTTCTTCAGACGATTTAATAATTATTTTGAACACAAAATCGGTTATTGTGATTAAACCATGATAGCTAGATATATGTTCTCGCGGACTTTTTTGTAGGTCTTAATGGGATCTACAAACCCGTAGTACATCATTTCGTTCTATTGTCAATAGTTTTTGCAGCGCACGCAAAAATAGGTTTTCGATTTTACACCTTGTGTTACAAAATAGCAATTTTATTACGGATCCCTAATTTTGAAAAAAACAAACATAGCCTATAGCCTTCCTCGATAAATGGACTACCCAACACTGAAAGAATCATTCAAATCGGACCAGAAGTTCCAGAGATTAGCGCGTTCAAACAAACAAACATAATCTTTTTCGAAATATATTTGTTGATGAGATCAAGAAGATGCAGTCCATTATCCACAGGAATTTCTTAATTCTTTAAACCCGAGTGGCCTCCCCCCACATTCTCTCAAGTTAAAAATTGGTGCCCCAATTATTTTACTTAGAAATCTTAAGCCACCAAATTTATGTAACGGGACTCGACTTCAGGTTAAATTTCTTCGCAATAACGTGATCGTTGCAACAGTTTTGACTGGTCCAGCGGTTGGTCAAACAGTACTTATACCTCGGATCCCAATGATTCCAAATGATTTGCCTTTTCATTTTAAAAGAGTCCAATTCCCAATTAAATTATCTTTTGCCGTAACGATAAATAAATCACAGGGGCAAACATTTAAATATGTAGGATTAGATTTACGGCAAGACTGTTCTTCGCACGGCCAACTATATGTCGCGTTGTCAAGATCAGGTTGCGGAAACAATCAATATATTCTTCTGCCACAAGAAAATAAAACGAAAAATATAATTTAATCAGAAGTACTTTAAAATAATATTTTAACCCGGTTTAAAGTGGACGGACACTCCCGCCTTTAGTCGTCATTCTTATGTGTCTGGCTGAATGTCGAACAGATAGACAGCTATTGCCTGCGACTTATACAATTTAACTTAATCTATATTTTTCTTAATATTATAAAGCTGAAAAGTTTGGTTGTTTGTTATGAACGCGGTAATCTCGGGAAATACTGATCTGATATGAAAACTGTTTAAATATTCAATAGTCCATTTATTGAGGGAGGCTATATTTATCTCGGTATGTCCACGGAAACGAGAAAAACGCGGGTGAAACCGCGGGGTACAGCTAGTAGAATATAAACCTTGAGTTATGGGATATCAAAAACAAACACTTTCACGTTTATTCCGCCAGGTCGCACATCCACGAACAAATACTTCATCTCGGCCGCTCTTCTGTCACCTATGGGGATTGAAGAGCTAAACGAGATGGAGTACCCAGTCGCAAACACACGACCCTGGTGAAGGACGTGAAAACACTCGTCGGACCCATTCGACGCGGGTGAGGTTAAAAACTGTTAAACAAGGCTCAATATTTGGTCCTTTCCTCTTTTTAGTATATTTATATGATCTACCGCATCTATTAAAAAAACAACCACATATTGTATTGTTTGCTGACGATACGTCGTTAATTTTTAAGATCAATAGACGTTCCACTAATCTTGATGACGTAAACGATGCTTTACAGCAAGTCCAAAACTGGTTTACTGTTAATAATTTAGTATTAAATGGAAAAAAAAACTAAGTGCATAAGATTTGCGTTACCGAATGTTAAAAGTAATTACTCCGACATAGTATTGAACAGGGAGAAACTCGAATTCGTCGAGAATACGGTTTTCCTAGGGATCACGCTTGACTCGAGACTACAATGGGGTCCTCATTTAACATCTCTGGCAGGTCGGCTTAGTTCAGCAGCATATGCTGTCAGAAAAATCCGTCAATTTACTGATGTGGATACTGCGCGACTAGTTTATTTCAGTTACTTTCATAGTATCATGTCTTACGGTATTTTGCTATGGGGACGGGCTGCAGATATAGAGTCTATTTTTATTCTGCAGAAAAGAGCTATCAGAGCCATATATAATCTTCGCAGACGCGATTCTCTTAGGGAACTATTTAAGGAAATAAACATCCTGACGGTCCCTTGTCAATACATTTATGAAAACATTATGTATGTTCGGAAAAATATTCATCTTTTTACTAAGATAAGTGACAGGCACAATTTTAATACTAGGAACAGGAACAAATTAGATCAACCTCGGTTCAGATTGGCTAAAGTACATAGTTCTTTCATGGGGTACTGTGTAAAATTTTATAATAAAATACCAGTTGAGATTCTACAACTAAATGAGTCCAAATTTAAAGCATGCATTAAACGCACACTATGTAGACAAGCGTATTATAAACTGGAAGATTATATCCTTGATAAAAGCGCTTGGCTAAATGCCGGTCCTACTCCGCAGCCACAGCCACTTTTACCTTCAAATTAGTTTTTTTTTATAATTTTGGAAGAGATACTGTTCCCCTTTTTAACCGACTTCAAAAAAAAGGAGGAGGTTATCAATTCGGTTGTATTTTTTTTTTTTTTTTTTTTTTTTATGTGTGTTACCTCAGAACTCCGTCGTTTATGGACCGATTTGCAAAATTTTTTTTTCCCTTTATAGGATATGCTTCCAGATTGGTCCCATTTTTTTCAAAATCCAGTTCTGATGATGGAATCCATGAGGAATCGAGGGAACTCCTCAAAAATTATAGGCAACCCTATGGTAATTTTAGTATTTTCATCAAGAACTTAAGCATTTACAGTCAAAAAGTAACATTTGATGAAGTGGAACTGATGAAGAAGACCAGAAATGGTCAACGGAACTTCATACTCAAATAGATATCACATTGAAGATATAGTTAAGCGACTATATGACAATACAAATAAATGAATGATTCTGAATAGTTACGTTGAAAATGGTATCATCGAAGTGATCTGATGATGATGATGGAGCCGGAAGGTAGGCACTGGAACTCCGTAATTAATCAATGTAACCTAGCCGTGTTTGGACTCATTAGAATTGTCATGAGATGCACTTTGGCTATAAGGTACTATCGAACTGATCTGATGATGGAGCCGGAAGGTAGGCACAGGAACTCCGTAATTAATCTATGTATCCTAGCCGTGTTTGGGCTTATTAGAATTGTCGTGAGATGCTCTTTGGCTATAAGGTACTATCGAACTGATCTGATGATGGAGCCGGAAGGAGGAAGGTAGGCACAGCAACTTTATAATAAAACAATGTAACCTAGCAGTATTTGGGTTAATTGGAATTGTCATTAGAAATAGGCACTCTGTTTATAAGTGTATCGCAACTAAAAAGTGTGAAATAAAAACTTTTTAGAAAAAAAAAATAACCGACTTCACTAAAAAAAACACTAAAAGGATCAAAATAACTTTAATTTCGGAAGTCGGTGTTAAATAAGAAACAAACAATACCGAGAAACACCGACATCCGAAATTAAAGTTATTTTGATCCTTTTAGTGTTTTTTTTTAGTGAAGTCGGTTATTTTTTTTTTCTAAAAAGTTTTTTTGTATTGTTGTTTTCGAAATGTTTTTTTTTATTTTATTTTATTGGTTTATTTCAATAGAGCTTATGATAATTTATTATCTTTTGTATTTGGAAACAATAGCATTGTATAATGTAGAAACACTTTTTTTTTTCAAGTTTTGTGAATGTGAAGTACCATGGAGCATTTTTATTAGGTTACAACTTGTTTGACATTACGAGCATGGCAGTTGAGAGTTTGTCATGCTCACTCAAATGTCTCGCTGATGGTGGCGCGTGTTATTGGGTCATTCGGTTCCCTTCAAAATGGTTGAACTGAGTGGGGCTGATGCACGCGTCATGCTCGTGAACGGGTGCCGTCAGTTGAGACTGGTCATCTCTTAGCTGCCAGTGACTTAATTCAATTTCTATATTTTTATTTAATAAGTTTTTATTTTATTCTTTTAATTATTATTACTTATCTACATTGTGCTCACATATTAGAAGCGACAAGAAATATGTAACCAAGATTTATGTAACTCATAATATGATTTAAAAGAGTGTCCATGGAGTTTCTTGCACGTTCTTCTCCATAGAGATCTACGCTTTGGAACGTGCAATTTAGCTTCACTTGTATTTTTTTTTGACTGACCGACATTTTGACAATTCAAAAGTGCCTGTAATTGGTCTATTTGAAATAAACGTTTCTGATTTCTGATTTCTAATTTCTGTTTTTTTTTTTTTTCTGTAAGAAACTTATCAACAAAGTAAAGAAAAACACAATTTGATTTAAAATTATATTGTTACAATAGATAATGGTTAGTTACATCTTATATACAATATATGGCTACATATTTTTTCTTTTGGCGTTGCATTGTTTGTGCATTTTGCCAGTGTAAAGTTTACAATTTAAGGGCCTACTACACTACTCGATATTCAGACAGTCTTAGGGCGGAATTCACCAATAAAACTAATCGCGTTTTAACGTTTGGCTCGCATAATCGCGTTTAGCCGCTGTCACTTGTCTGTTTTATTTTTGTTTTGTTGTAAAAGTGACACTAGTGACAGCGGCTAAACGCGATTATGCGAGCCAAACGTTAAAACGCGAATAGTTTTATTGGTGAATTCCGCCCTTCGTCTATATTTATCTATTTATCTCATCGTTCTGTTTCATTACTTTACACGACATTGGCGTAAGTTGATCTTTTTCTTGTATGACGCTACATAGACTTAGGCCCGTATTACAGAACCTTACTCAAGTACTACTTAAACTGCGTTCAACCGATTACTGCTTGAGCGAAGAATCTCGACTTAGGCGCTCAGTTTATTTTAGAACTATCCTCAAATTCAAATCAAACGAAACTACGCTTGAGTAGAGATTTTGATCTCTGATTTAAATCCACAACAATTTCCATGAGATTCTATGCTCGAGCGTGGTCTCGACTACACTTGCGAAAACAAAGATCAAATCTCGCCTCAAGCAGAGATTCTGAGCTGATTGTGATTTTAAAATAAGGACACATTGAGTGGAGCTCACTCAAGCACTGTTCTATAATACGTAAAAAATGACATTTTAAAGTGACACTGCTCAGGTGATTATTGATTGTAGTTTCTCTGCTCAAGTCAAGTTCTAAAATGAAAACTCCAACTGAGACTCGTTTTATGTAATGCTTGAGTCTTGATTGTAGTTCTGTAATACGGGCCTAAGACTGTCTGAATATCAAGTGGTGTAATAGGCGCTTTAGTTTTGATACAAAAGAACAGTTACTTTGTTTTCAATTTAATACATTTTGGCAGTAAATGAATCGAGTTACCCTTTTCGGCGCTGATGTAGACAATACTACAATCAAAATTCTCAGCTCCAGTTTACGGAGACCGCGTCTGTTTCAATGATTCCACATATTTTCCAGTTGTGGAAATACTTGAGATATACAATTTGCTTGCTGTGGTCTTCCTGTCCGATTATAATTTTGGTGTCTTCGCGGCTAGAGTGAATAGGCTCTTAATAAACTAGTGCAGGGGCGCCGACTTCGTGGGTGCTCGGAGGCTCGAGCACCCATGAGAAATAAACAGTGGGTGCCGAGCACCCCTGAGAATAGACATCAAGAAACAGATCAGTAATCGACTTTTAGGTTACGTCTAAATTATAATATTTCTTGATAATAAATAATGGTTTCATTTTATATTTTTATCAAACATAATTAGTAATTAAGTACGCAGTATGTAAGTAGGACATTTATTTATTTGTCGGTCGATCAGTGTGCATTTCTCTTCTCACACTTCGCCACTTTTTCGAGTTATCAAATGAGCATGAACACCCATGAGGTTTCTAAAAGCCGGCGCCGCTGAACTAGTGCGCCTCACCATCAACGATTGCATCACTGCATACCATTAGATAGGATCACAGTCAAGCACTAGTTTATATTTAATAAAAAAATAGGTACAAAGCTACACCAATGTTACATCACAATATTTACTAAAAAAAATAGAACTTCACTTAATAAAACTCGCCAAAAACTCTTATTAAGAATTTTTTCTAAGGTTTAGCCATTAGGCTACATCACATTGATCCATTTAGGAAGACGTTAAGCAAACAACCATGGATTATGGCAGACCGTGCTTTATACATAGGCCCGACTAGGCCGAAACGAACTCACTACACGGCCGGCTGTCTTAAGACGTTTGTACAAGGTAAGAAATTTCACCGTGTCTGTGCCAGATAGGACCAATTCATTTTTTTTTTTAAATAATATTCCACAACTATCACACAACGCCATCTAGTCTCAAATTAAGCAGAGCTTGTGCTATGAGTACTAGACAACTGATAAATACATACATGTTATAGCCTCGTAAGGCTCAACAACCTAATTTAATGACAAGAATATTTAGACATTGTGGCCCAAGATACTTTTTTAAATCATAAAATTACAGCCCAGCGACCTAAAATTATGACATATTTAAACGTAATAAAAATAATTTTGGATTTAAACCAACTAAAAAAAAATATTTACCTACCTTGTCTTTATTATTTCAATATATTTTAACACCGAATAGTTAACTTTAAGTATAGGAAATACTGCTTAAAAGAATTTAGCCAAAAGCATTAAAGAAGAAACAAGAAAGAAAGAAAAATGTCCTGGGCCGCAACCGCAACTACTTACGACTATTTTTAGTACATTGGGTCGTAATAAATAATAAAAATAAAATAATGTATATTGACCTAAATTTAGGTTGGGCCTTACGAGGATAGATAAATTACACCCAGACACAGAAAAAATGATCGTTCTCATAACACAAACATTTGTTTTGGGTGGGGATCGAACCCACGACCTCCGGCATAGCAGTCAGGACCACTAACCACTCGGCCAACAGGCCAGTCAATTCAATTTCAAGTCAAAAAAATTGTGTACACAATAAGAATTTTGTCGGATCTAGGCACGAAAATGTATCGTGGCACCCCCTCACCTACCCCGCCCCCCTTCCGCACCATAGCAACTTCACGCGTCGTGTCTAGCGTAGACAAGATTTTTTCAATACACTTACTCGAAAACCCGCTCTTATCCCACCGCTTTTAGGCACGCAATACCGTTTTCCGCACTAGTGCAGAAAAGAGCGCGTGCTGTCCCCCGCCAGTCGCCGGTCAACCCCCATTTATTCATTTCGTAAGTGTATTGAAAAATGTCGTTTCGTCGTGCAAATTAGTCACTGCAGCTCTCAGCTCCATAACTGAGCTGAGGCATCTCATGAGAAATCATTGTCCGCCTGAAGTGCCTCGTAAGTTCATGACTCACTTATTTTATTTTGTTGTCTGTTGTAATTATAATTACTAAGCCTAGCGTTTAAGTTTTAGCATGTAAGTTACTAACAAAAATGGTTCCATTGTTGTCCGAAATTAAACAATTTATTATTATTACTATAACACACTTGCCTACGGCTCGTGGGAATTCCGGCTCGGTCGCAATAACAAACTTTCTGCACTTGTATCAAAATGTACTATTTCTTGGTCAGCGCCAAAGCAATGTAGACAGTTTGGTGTAGAAACGACATGAAATCTTGCATAGGCCCGGCGACTTTTCGTAACATGTACAAGCGTCCTTAGAAAGCGGTCGTGTGTGACCCGTATCCCAGCATCTCTGTCATAGTCAGATCCCAATCATTATAAAAACTCGTTGTCATGCACGACGGATATCTTCAGTTTATGTTTGGGCCACATTAAGGTTATAGGCAGCGTTGGGGGTTCCGTGCCTGACGTCTCCTCATCACTGTCAGGTTCGGAATCAGAATCGGCTAGCTTTGAGAATGACGAGACCTGTTTCGACATGTCCTGGGCTAGGTCTTTTGGGATCACTACCTGTGGAATAGAAAGATGAGAAGATTATTAACGGCCGTGTCATGATCAAAAGATACCGAGGAAGTAACACAGGTTTTTTTTTTATTATTGGGTGGGAAAATCATCTTATGACAAATCCCGCTCTTGGGCGGAGCGAGAGATAGTGTCAGACTTTTACTGGCTAAAAACCCACTCCTGTTCCTTCTTTGCCTTCGTCCCAGGGCCCCGGGTTTCACTTTCACACTACCCGTGGCCCCAGTAGGCTTCGATCCTGCTGGGCCCCAACAATTTGCTGACATCTCCCTGAGGCGCGCGTGGAACAGTACGCGCCGTCGACGACTTGGGCTCGGTCCGGACGGTTACCAAACGGTCGGACGGCGAGCCACCCATTGCTCGCCGTCGGAAGTTACACAGGTGAGTTTTACTCAGTAAAAGATACACCTAATAGTCCAGTACCTGGAGCGTTATAATCATCAAAACCTCTGATTCTACCGGTAATTGCACTATTGTTATAATTTGGTACATGGTGGACATCCCACCTATACGCACAAAACGTTTTGGGAACACATTCATTGTGCGTACAGCTAAGGAGTGGAATTCCTTGCCGGAGTCTGTGTTTCCTGCCCTCTAGCCAAGTTACGATCGTTTCGGTTGCGAACACACCTAACCGAACCTATCAAGAATAAATTTTTATTTATTTTTTTCAATATAAATTGACATATTTTTAATAGGTGAACTTTTTGAAACATATTATTAGCTAAACATTTTTGAATTTCAATCACAGTAATAAATATCTGAGTTAAAAACACCCAGGGACTGGATTATAAAGCGAGAGAAGTTATCTGATGACTACCCAACTAAAAACATAATATGGCCAAAAGTGTGGTCACTGTTTGACTTTGCATAGGAATGAAAGAGATTTTTGTGAAAAATTAGGTAAAGTTATTAAAAATCACCAGGTTTTGCTTTAAGATTTAATTAATTTATTGTTACCAATTTCACATAAGTATGTTTGCAAGTATATTAGAAAAAATTAAATTCTAAACGTGTTTCGTTCACAGGCTCAAATTAAATAGAAAAATAAGTTAACATTTTACAAGCTAAAAACTTATTTTGCTAATATTTTATTACAAAACCAAAAATTTTTGAATGTCTTTTCCAAATGACATAAATGAAAAATTTAAATTTCGTAGAAAACCAGCAAGAGGTTCGAGCTCAAACAAATATATTTCGAAAGATAATACAACCTATTAAATGCGTTGTCAGGGTCGATTCGATGCGGTTCGCGCGAATTCAACGCTATGTGGCGGCTTATTTCTACATGTTCGCGATGTAGCCGCTTCAGCCGCAATTTATTTACAACCAGCCACCACACCGCATGAGTTCGCGCGAAAATATTAAATCAACTAAATGCGACCGCTTCGCTTCGTTCACCGACGCACCGCACTCACGTGCGGCCTACGTAACTACGTAGGACACCGTGTTAGGCACATTGATTGTATGTGACAGTATAAATGCCACTACGAGCGTTTCAGTTACAATAGAATAATAAAGACAATTATAACACATACATTGCATTTTTGCCTGAATAGTGCAGGTATTGACTTACTTGCAACCAAGCCGCAGTGGCAGCATACGGCCTGCTGCTGCTGGCGGCGGCGCCGGCCACGGTGGGCGGCAGCACGGTGACCGCGGCGCCGCAGCCGCGCCATGTGAAATGGCTGCCGTGGCTCACGCGACCACTAGCAAAATACAAAAAATAAATAGTTTTAAAAATAACATTGTATTTCTTTCAGTAAAGAGTAAACTATTCCATTTGATTGAGGGTAATCAATCTTTTAAAGGGTTTTCAAACCTGTGACAGTATATCTGTGTATTCTATGCCCCGCGGTTTAAGTCACGATAACATCGATGTTAGCGCGCCAACAGACGTTCCTTCCGAGTGACTGATTTGTTAACGCTCTAACAGCGACGTTATCGTGACTCGGAACGCGAGGATGGTTTATCAAGCTACCAAATCGTCAATCTGACATTACGGATTTGACCTTTAAAGGATGACCAGACTGTTGCAAACTAGTGTTCCAACCAAGGTCACCTTGGTTTGTGTTGCGGCTACATGGATGTAAACCACGCGCCAACACGTTCGGTGGTTGGGGAAACGTGCCTCCCAACCAAGGGCGTTGAAGGTCATGGATTACAACTGCTGTCTACACGAATTGAAACTGGCAAGGTCACCTTGGTTGGAACGCTAGTTTGCAACCGTCTGGTTACCCCTTTATTCAACACGTTTTGATATTGCATTATCATGACAATAAATAGGTTCTGCCTTAATTGCATAAAGCTGCAGCTAATTTTTTAATAAAAACTTAAATTATTCAATAGTTACGTTAATTTTAGCTTCATTTCAAATAATTATATTGCATAGAAACAAATAAATAAATAAAAAATGTCCGTTTTGTTTTAACTGCAACATTTTTCAGCTTTTTACAAAAACGGGAGGCATGAAAAATCACATTTAATTATGATTGAGTAGCGTAATAAATACGCTTTATTATTTCTTACTTCTCCTTTGATCGTTCTTGATGTTTCCCAGTTACAGATACCGGCACGAATCTTGATCGCTCGGCGAAAGAGTGGGGATCGCTTTGCGCATCGTACACATCGGCGAGCCAATCACTGTACAAGGATTGCACTCCCCGCCTCCGCATCTCTCTTCATACCACTAAAGAGACCCGATATTTCACTTCTGCTTGCTTCTGTGCAAGTAGAACTGTAGAAGTCAGCGCTCAAGATCCGTGCCGGTATCTGTACTGTATTGCATAGTGATTAAAATGTCACTTACTCGATAGCTAGTGGTAGCAAGCTCGCCCCTTCAGCGTTCAGTATAATGTGAGCACCTTCCAAGTATTCCACATTGCTTTCACCTCGCCACGAACCCTGAAAATTTTAGGAATCATCAATCATTTTATAAAAAACTAGCTGACCCGGCGAACTTCGTACCGCCTATCCTACTCTACCTTACTCTACCCTACGCTATAAACCTCACGGAGCCCGAGACCTTTCCAACGAATGCAAAACCGTGGAAATCGGTTCGTGCGTTCTGGAGTTATAGCGTCAGGAAGGAAAACCCGACTTATTTTTATATAGTAGATTAGCCCTTACATTTTGAAGTAATAACATAATTATGTTCTTTTTTTTTGAGGTGATAAATCATTAAATAAGTTCTGCTCTAGATGGAGCGAGAGGTCAGACCTTTACTAACTAAAAACCCATCTGTGTTTCTTCAGTTACCCTTTGTATTCCAGGGCCTCAAGTCTGCTATTACAATAGTGTCAGAATGGTCCATCATTGATTTCATAATTTTATTGTTGATTTTGACAAGTTTGGTAATCTACTAATATAATGGCGTCATTGTGACTTCCCAATGGTCTACAACTGACACTCTGAAAGAAGTGGCATAGAATGGTAATCTCGTAATATTGACAAATGAATATCTGACGTATGCGGTATTCTGCTAAAATTTTGACAGTTCCTTTAATCAGTGACCTACCGTTAGGACGTCATTGTAGTCATTGCTTTTAATAAGCTCGATATTGTCATTCTACCACAACTCTATTACGAGTCCATTGACCGATCAATGATCGATCATTATAAATTAGCAGATTACGAACTTTTAGCAAAATGACAATGGGGTCGTGTTGGAATGACGAATTTATAAAAATAGCAGACTTGGGTCCCAGAACAGCAGTAACTCTTTCGAACAATCCCACAGCTTTAACATTATGGTTATTAGCATAGCATTATCAGCCTTATAATCTTCAAACTGCTGGGACTCAGGCCTCCTAAGACGAGGGAATGGGCCGTAACCCACTACGCGGACCCAGATCGGGTGAAAACCTCTTACTATGGTAACAATTAAAAAAATGTATTTAAAGATGACCAGAATCATTTTTCTTTTTGCTTTTTTTGCTTTATTATATCTTGCTAGATTTATATCGCTAAGTTTTTACAGTGAGTAAAAACTTTCGTTATCGTGATCAAAAAACTGGGCAAGTGTGAGTCAAACTCGCGCACTGAGGGTTCTGTACAAAGAAAAATGTTCATTTCCCGTACCATATTGCGTCACAAGTATATTAATACCAAACTATGTTCAATTCCCGAATTTGTTGATAATTTATATATATATATTTTTTTGTAACATGACAACAAATTTACTAGTTTCAGATGTATTCCTATACCTGTGCTATAAGACCTTGCTTTATGTCAAATTTCAGAATTCTGGGTCAACGGGAAGTACCTCCACGCGTTCTCGAACAACAAAGTGATCCTATGTTGGGGTTGTAGGGTTCAGTTTTTTCATTTTGAGGTACGGAACCTTAAAAATAAACGTACCTCCATGAGCTCCGGTATATGAGGTAACGCTCGCTCCATGCTCGACATCTCGAAACTATCCGTTGACATGTGACCTGAAAAATTAACAAAATATTTTAACTCACCTGGATTTATTATCACAAATATAGAATAATAGCTTGAGCCTGCAACTTCGCCCGCGATAACGTAGAAAATGATCCCCGGAGAATATGCTCCCAGGATAAAAAGTACATTTAGACCTATTCCATGGTATATTCTACTCGTGTGCTCAATTTCGCTCAAATTCATTCAGCCGATTCTGAGTGAATAAGTAACACACGTTTTTTTTTAAGTGGGAATATCATCTACTTAATGACAAATCCCCTCTTGGGCGGAGCAGTGGCGAAATAGTGTCAGACTTTTACTGACTAAAAACCCACTCCTGTTCCTTCTTTTCCTTCGTCCCAGGGCCCCGGGTTTCACTTTCACACTACCCGTGGCCCCAGTAGGCTTCGACCCTGCTGGGCCCCTACGATTTGCTGACATCTCCCTGAGGCGCGCGTGGAAAAGTACGCGCCGTCGACGACTTGGGCTCGGTCGGGACGGTTACCGGACGGTCGGACGGCGAGCTACCCATTGCTCGCCGTGCGCAAGCCCGCGCCTACGGTGGAGTAACACACATACAATAATTATACTCACACACTCACAAACTTTTGCTTTTACAATTGTTACGAACGTAGGTAATTAAATGCACAACTATTTTAAACAATACTATAGATTCTATGCTACAAATCAAATCTGGCATGAACCATTCACCCTCTTGTACAAAGACATTTTAGACACTTTAGCATTGATGGAGTGCAACTGCACTTTTGACCCCTGATTGTACATAGGATTAACAATCCTATGAATATATACATTGGATTGTTAATCCTATGTACGTATTTGGATTTCGTCGCTGAGGCCAGCGCTGCGCTCAAGGCTAGGGAATGCAATCTCGTTCGGCCGAGATCTCGGCCTTTTTTAACGAGATTGATCTCGGACGAAAAAAAGGCGAGATCTCGCGAGTTCAACGAGATTGCACTTGAGCATAAAAACGTCTTATTAAAAGATTTTTGTTTGATATTAGAAGAGAAGACTGGTTGTTTCTTTCATTTGTTATTTGATAGATACGTATGTCAAAGTTTACTACTTAGAAGTTTATTAAAAAATTATAGACAGATACGTCAAACAATGTTTGATGCATAAGTCTATTGAAAAAATTCGTGAAAATAAATGTTTATCTTATAATACTTATAATATTTATTATTTTTTTCCTAATTTATTAAATATTGTGATTATTTGCAAAAAAAAACACACCAAACTGCTAATCTCGCGAGATCTCGAAATTGGCGAGATCTCGCAGTATTGTTATTCATAAACTCGCGGGATCTCGCTTGAGCCCCAATCTCGCGAGATTTGCATTCCCTACCAAGGCTGTTTTCTTAGAGAATAGCACAGCTGTTCAGTACCTTCAGGACCGGTTCGCTCGCCCATGGTGTTGAGTCCCCGCTGTAAGGTCTCCTTGATCTGCTGTTCTACTGAGGGGGGCAGCGGAGAGAGGGAGGCTGGCTGCTCGTCTGTGCTGGGCTGGGAAAGTAAATTACTTATTAAAGACTAGCTTTTGCCTTCGGCTTCGCCCGCGAACATAAAATATAGCCTATGTCATTCAGGAATAAAGCAGCTTTCTATCGGTGAAAAAATTTTAGCAATCGGACCAGTACTTTCAAAGATTACCTCCTACAAACAAAAAAAAACAAACTTTACTTCTTTATAATATTAGTGTAGACTAGTCAATAACCGCGACTTCGTCCACGTTAGTTATACAACTAAAAATTTGCCTGCTGCGGTCTTCCCGTCCAACTATAATTTAGGTGTCTTCAAGGCTAGAGTGAATAGGCTCTTAATAAACTAGTGCGCCTCACCATCAATGATTGCATCACTGCTTACCATCAGGTGGGATCGCAGTCAAGCACTGGTTTATATGAATTAAAAAAAAAAAAAAAAAAAGAAAAATCTCAATGTGCAGGTTTGGTCACAATTTCAGGAAATTATTTTTTTGCGCGGATCCCTAATTCTTTTTCTAAAATTAAAGTAGTCTAAATTATTCAAAGTACATTACTCCTTGTAACATCAGCTATTTGACAGTGAAAGTACCGTTAAAATTGGTCCAGCCGTTTCGGAGATGCCGGAACAAACAGTACACTTTCACATGCAATAAAATGATATTACAAATAGACACTTCAGCTTTATTTATATGTGTAGATTTTATATTAAACAATAAGAGCGGAATTCACCAATAAAACTAATCGCGTTTTAACGCTTGGCTCGCATAATCGCGTTTAGCCGCTGTCACTAGTGTCACTTGTAAAAATACAACAAAAAAAAATACACAGAAGTGACAGCGGCTAAACGCGATTATGCGAGCCAAACGTTAAAACGCGATTAGTTTTATTGGTGAATTCCGCCCTAAATTTACATCTTTGACATTTTGTACAATCTCACATAAGATTAGGGGAGAGGGTCGAGCCAATTCTCACCACATCTCACTAAGGAGGGAAGAGGGGATAAATCGATTCAACTGTAGTGAAGTTTAAGCTAACTGGTAATCATATAATATTAAGTGATTTGTATTTTTTTATGTTTGATTTGCCCTGGAATCGCACGACGGGGTCGCGGCAGATCAAGGAGATGGCAGGATGACTTAGAGCTCACACACGAGCGGCATATTGCCGACGGTAGCGGTATTTTAATGACAGCCCCATTTCTTGTCCAGGCAATTACTGTCCATTCCAGGTTGCCTGGAAGAGATCGCGGAATGCGATAAGGCCGCCCATTGTATGTACGTATGTGTTTTAGTTTTCTTTTATATTTGTAATGGTGTACAATAAAGTATATAATAAATAAATAATAAAAAATAATTGCAGTTGTTGACGCGTCGATGGCGGCCGTCGACATGCCAACAAATGAAGACCAGCCGCAGCCGTCCGGAACGGAGGGAGGCCATTGTCCATCAGTGGGACAGTATAGACTACATATAACAATATCCGTTCCTCATGACGAGAACCTCGAAAATCAAGTATATTAACTTGGCTCGCAAAGTCGACATGTGGGATGTAGACTCAGCGGTCATTGTACCGATAGTCGTGTCAGTCAATGGCTTAATAGCCAAGAGCCTCGACCAACATCTTAGGAGGCTCGCGTTAGGCGGCTGGATCAAGGGCTTGATTTAGAAAGTGGTACTTCTGGACACGGCTCGTATAGTAAGGAGGTTCCTCTCTCTGGAGCCCTGACTGGTGGGCTACTATTTTTTATATTTTTAAATGTTTTTTTTTAATTGAAATGTTTAAAAAATATAATTTATATGTATATAGGGTGACTGGTAATTAGTGACCGATACTTAAACACGTGATTGTACTCATGATTACAAACAACTTTCCCAAAGAAACTTTTTTATATACTCACTAGTTTGTAGTTACATTCACTGATTAGGTACGTACACCTAAGGGTTAGCAAGCTGCGCGAGTGTTCTATCACTACTGTAGGTACGGCGGCGTCACGCGGCTAACAGCTGAGCGGGCGCCGCGCCGGTCGCAGGCGCGCGCAAGTATTTAAACAGCTGTTTTATTATTGTGATAAAACTAATGAGAATATAAAAAAAAGTTTCTTTGGGAAAGTTGTTTGTAATCATGAGTACAATCATGTGTTTTAGTATCGGTCACTAATTATCAGTCACCCTATATACAAATGAATAAATAGAATAATAATAAAGTGATTAGTAGTAATTTCTGTGAGTTAACATACCGGAGTCCAAGGCGTCCACCGTAGTAGTGCAGAGACTCCCGCCAGCGGCGCCGGCGCGGCGGCCGCCAGCGCGGGGCGCACGCGGCGGCACGAGCCGCGCCGGCTCATGCGCGTCACCAGCCACGAGCCGCCGCAACTGTGAGTTAACATACCGGAGTCCAAGGCGTCCACCGTAGTAGTGCAGAGACTCCCGCCAGCGGCGCCGGCGCGGCGGCCGCCAGCGCGGGGCGCACGCGGCGGCACGAGCCGCGCCGGCTCATGCGCGTCACCAGCCACGAGCCGCCGCAACTGTGAGTTAACATACCGGAGTCCAAGGCGTCCACCGTAGTAGTGCAGAGACTCCCGCCAGCGGCGCCGGCGCGGCGGCCGCCAGCGCGGGGCGCACGCGGCGGCACGAGCCGCGCCGGCTCATGCGCGTCACCAGCCACGAGCCGCCGCAACTGTGAGTTAACATACCGGAGTCCAAGGCGTCCACCGTAGTAGTGCAGAGACTCCCGCCAGCGGCGCCGGCGCGGCGGCCGCCAGCGCGGGGCGCACGCGGCGGCACGAGCCGCGCCGGCTCATGCGCGTCACCAGCCACGAGCCGCCGCAACTGTGAGTTAACATACCGGAGTCCAAGGCGTCCACCGTAGTAGTGCAGAGACTCCCGCCAGCGGCGCCGGCGCGGCGGCCGCCAGCGCGGGGCGCACGCGGCGGCACGAGCCGCGCCGGCTCATGCGCGTCACCAGCCACGAGCCGCCGCAACTGTGAGTTAACATACCGGAGTCCAAGGCGTCCACCGTAGTAGTGCAGAGACTCCCGCCAGCGGCGCCGGCGCGGCGGCCGCCAGCGCGGGGCGCACGCGGCGGCACGAGCCGCGCCGGCTCATGCGCGTCACCAGCCACGAGCCGCCGCAACTGTGAGTTAACATACCGGAGTCCAAGGCGTCCACCGTAGTAGTGCAGAGACTCCCGCCAGCGGCGCCGGCGCGGCGGCCGCCAGCGCGGGGCGCACGCGGCGGCACGAGCCGCGCCGGCTCATGCGCGTCACCAGCCACGAGCCGCCGCAACTGTGAGTTAACATACCGGAGTCCAAGGCGTCCACCGTAGTAGTGCAGAGACTCCCGCCAGCGGCGCCGGCGCGGCGGCCGCCAGCGCGGGGCGCACGCGGCGGCACGAGCCGCGCCGGCTCATGCGCGTCACCAGCCACGAGCCGCCGCAACTGTGAGTTAACATACCGGAGTCCAAGGCGTCCACCGTAGTAGTGCAGAGACTCCCGCCAGCGGCGCCGGCGCGGCGGCCGCCAGCGCGGGGCGCACGCGGCGGCACGAGCCGCGCCGGCTCATGCGCGTCACCAGCCACGAGCCGCCGCAACTGTGAGTTAACATACCGGAGTCCAAGGCGTCCACCGTAGTAGTGCAGAGACTCCCGCCAGCGGCGCCGGCGCGGCGGCCGCCAGCGCGGGGCGCACGCGGCGGCACGAGCCGCGCCGGCTCATGCGCGTCACCAGCCACGAGCCGCCGCAACTAATACAAAAATTATACTCAAAATTCAAGGGCGCGCTTACACGCTAAGAAATTTCACCGTGTCTGCGGCAGGACCAATATTCATCATGTACATATATATGATATTTGAATACATAAGAATTTTATCGGATCTATACTCCATTCGCTTCTGCATTAGACAAAAGAGGTTCACAGAAGCAGGTGTCCACAAAATTTATTTTTCGAGTAAAAAATTCAAACAATTTTAAATAATGGCTTCGATATAAAATATTAACATTACCCACTTAGATAAATTTGATTATTGTACCTAAGTACTAAACATTTAGATAGATAAATGAAATGGTTTAACTATAATGAATTTTTTTTTTATTTTTTATTTGGTAACTATAATTTGCAGATGCACGTTAAAGTTCCCACACGTAAGGACTCTTGTATAGACCATATACTGAGTAACATTAAACAATCTTCTACTGAGGTTTTACCCCTATACTTATCAGACCACGACACAGCTCAATTCTTGGATTTCCCGGTAAAAGAACAAAGTTTTAAGGCCAAATCATACTTTATTTATAAAAAAGACTATTGTAATGAAAATATAAGGAAATTTAAAAAATGTCTTGCAAGTTTAACGTGGTCAGAGATACATCTTGAACCTGATTTAAATAATGCATTCAATAAATTTCACGACTTTTGACGTGACAACGTCTTATAAATTGGTTTGCCGGGTGACACTTCAAGAAACTGCGTTACGCTCCGCTCACGTTATGCGCTCACAATGAGAGCGAGTGAGAGGCACGCGTCCCTTCCACTCGGGCATGGTTAGCCCGCCTAAGAGCGAGAGAGACAGACATAAAAAGTGAATTTACCACTCAAAGTCGTTGTCACGTAAAACTTTCGCCCGTATACCGACTTTACAGGCAACCAATTTTTTTATGTTTATTGTATAACTTATGTTTCCCAAAGATTAAGATTAAAATAAACAACTGTAATTCTAATAAACAAAAATGGATAAGCAGGGGTCTCAGAAACAGTTGCAAAACTAAACGATGTTTACGGTATCTCTATTATAAAAATAAAACCCTAACGTACAAACTAAAATATAAAAAATATTCATCAATACTGAGAAAATGTATCTTTAGACCCAAAATAAATTCAAACATTAATTACATTAATAACAGCCAAAACAAATGCAGAGCAACGTGGTCAGTCATTAACCGTGAAATTGGAAATACAAAATGTGACAACGATATTTCTCAACTAGAATTATATAAGAGAATACTGACTAATCCCTCTGACATAGCAAATGCTTTTAATGATTATTTTATTGATTCGACTAGCACTATGACATTTAATAATTTATATGATAATGACAAGCCTAATAAAACCCTGACTATACCCAATTCCATGTTTCTTAGCCCTATGACTGAAGACAAGATAAAAAAAGAAATAATAACTTTAAATAAATATAGAAAGAAAGAAAAATATTTATTTGGCACACGTACACAGATACACACAATGCAGAAACAACATGTCAACATTTAAGATAAAAAAATAAAATAAAATAACTAACATTGTGTGTCTCGCGCCTGCACCAAATAGGTCCAGTTCAGCAAAAATGCCAGACAACTTCGTGGTAGTTGCCTGACGCTGGTTTTCAACTGAACCTTATTTAGAGTGTACGGTAGAAAAGTTAGTTTATTTATAATAGTTGTTTAGTATTAGGTTATTTACCTTACATACATATATACATGTTTAATAAGTGGTGGATAACAAATAAATAAATAAATAGATAGTTGTTTAGTGTACAAAATACATAAAACTTTACGAAAATAAAAATAACGTAAATCTAATCGTGCATCATTCCATGCGCACAAGAAAAACCGGTTTTGAAGCGACTCAATCTCAACACACCGCCATCAGCGCGCGCAATGCAACGATACACCAATTTACTATGCCCGGGGCAGCTAAGCGCAACGGACGAATTTCAAACAGTGCAAAATATTGAAAGAAAAAAAGTTTCTACTATCTTCGGGTACTTTGGAAAAAAATTAAAAAATAATATCACGATGAAATAATGCACGAGTTCTTTTAATGTTATCTTATCAGTATGTGAATTATAGTGTTATAGAAGAAGGAAGTGGAAAAAGATTTTGTATATAGACAGAAGGTGAAATAACACGAACTCAGAAGGTTACGATGGAATTAGTACAAAAGTAATTAAAAGTTGCAGTGCAGAACTAATTCCTATATTGACGTATTTAATTAATCTTTCATTTTCATCAAGAACTTTTCCCGATGCCCTAAAATCATCGTTAAACCTCTTTACAAAAAAAAACGATACAAATGATGTTAAAAATTATCGCCCAATAACCCTTATACCCATATTATCTAAATTATTTGAAAATGTATGCACAAGAGACTTTCTGACTACTGTAGCAAATACAACATCATAACAAAAGAACAATATGGGTTTCAAAAGAACAAGTCAACCACACTAGCAATTGCTAATCTTTTATGGCATATTCATGATTTCCTAAATAAAAATTACTTAACGACAGGTCTATTCTTTGACCTCTCACAAGCTTTCGACTTTGTAGCGCATAATATATTATTGAGAAAATTAGAAAAAAGTGGAATAAGAGGTCTAGCACTGCAGTGGATCGCGTCTTACTTAAGCAACCGAAAACAATACGTTGTTATTAATAGAGTAAATGAAAATTTATTGACCTCGTATTCATCTGACTATAGAATTAATAATTGCGGCGTCGCCCAGGGAAGTATATTAGGACCCTTATTGTTTCTAATATACTTCCCTGGGGGACGCCTGTCACAGCCTAAAACAACCTGTTTTAACTTCTGTCTAATGCTATCGCGAATAGAGTATAGGCACGAAAATTTATCGTGACATCCCCTCACCTACTCCGTCCCCCAAGCGCACAATAGCAAGTTCACGAGCGTGTCTAGCGCAGACAAGATTTTTTACTTGGTCAGCGCCAAAGCAATGTACACAGTTCGTGTGTAACAGGGGCGCCGATTGCGTGGGTGCTCGGGGGCTTGAGCACCCATGAGAAATAAACAGTGGGTGCCGAGCACCCCTGAGAATAGACATCACGAAACAGATCAGTAATCACCTTTTAGGTTACGTATAAATTATAATATTTCTTGACTATAAAAACTAGTTTCATCTTTACATAATGGTTTCATTTTACATTTTTATCAAACATAATTATATGTAGGTATATATGTAAGTAGGACATTTATTTATTTGTCAGTCGATCAGTGTGCATTTCTCTTCTCACACTTTGCTACTTTTTCAAGTCATCAAATTAGCATGAGCATCCATGAGGTTTTCTAAAAGCCGGCCGCCCCTGTGTGTAGAAACAAAAAAATCCCGCCAAAAAAAGGTAGTTACAATGAATTATAAAATATTCTTACTTGGGATCTTCACTGATAAGCTTCAGGACTTCAAACCCTGATCCTCTTTGAGCCGCTTTCAACTCTCGTCCGGTGCAACCCACTATCTGTAATGAAAACAAAGCATAAATATTATATTTTACTTATTTATTAAAACGTTATGCACTAGTAATAAACACTGTACAAAGGCGGACTTAATGCCTGAGGCATTTTCTACCAGTCGACCTTAGGGCCTTCGGGGGTCTTATTTTTAGCTTTTAATTTACATAAACGTGTGTTTGACTGCGATCCCACCTGATGGTAAGCAGTGATGCAATCATTGATGGTGAGGCGCACTAGTATATTAAGAGCCTATTCACTCTAGCCTTGAAGACACTTAAATTATAATCGGACAGGAAGACCGCAGCAGGCGAATTGTTCAATCACGTGACACGTTTAGGGGAAGGGGGCCGAGTCGCATCTCATCTAATCTTAAGTTGGTCTCGGCAAGTATTACGTTATTAAACAACATAAAATTCCAGACAACTTGGTTATTTTAGTAAAACTTAAAAACGAACTTTTTTTTTCATAAAATATTCAACGCAATCAAGCAAAGCAATTAACATAATTATGTACATTAAAAATATCCATGTGAGATTGGGGGGTGGGAGGGAGTCGAGCTAAATCTCACGACATTTCACTACGGGGAGAAGAGGGGAGAGGGATAAAAAAAATCACCAAAATCACCTCACGTATTTAATTAACGCTCCCTTACCTCAGCGTGAATTGCAACTCCGTAAGTAAAAATTTTAGACCCTAAAAGGCTAACTCTACAGTAGTGTCCCCAGATTTTCAAGTCAGTAAAAGTCTGACACACCCTCATGCTCCACCCTAGAGCGTTAGTAGTAATGAGATGAATTTCCAGGGCTCTGGGATCGTTTGAATGAGTCACCGCGACCTCGGGAAGGAAGTGGGTTTTAGTCAGTATAAATCTGACACTCCTTATCGCACCACCCAGAGCGGGAGAAGTTATTTGATGCTTGCCCCTTAAAAAAAAAAAAGATTTTTGGACTACAGTAATAGCAACAGCGCCGTGTGAGCGTATTTGGAACTAAACTCCAAAAACTGATTGTAGCGACATCTATGGCGCCACATATGAACTAAAATCGCGCAATTACAATTCTCCACGCAATTTGAACATGAAACAGCCTGAAATCATCTCTCGGGCAGTTACCCAAACCAGAAAACACCCGTCTGGTCGGAGGATCCTCATTTTTCAATGGAGGTGTGCGGGGCTTTACATCTTGTTCCCCATACCTCTAAACTGATCATTTTTTTATTTGTTACTCGCTGCGCATCGTAAGGTCTATACCTGGCCGATAGCATCAAGTTGAGAGCTCGCTAACCTGTAAGAAGGCGACAGTGCCGTGCGGCGTGTGCGTGGCGTGCAGCTGCGGGTCCTCGCACACGAGCAGGTGTCGCAGGCGCGAGCGGGTGGCGCCGCCGTCCAGGGCTCGGTGCCAGGTTATGTGGTCACCGGCGCAGAGTTTGTTACCTGGACAAGAAGTAAGCTTGTGTTAAAATAGGCCAAGCCTACTGAAATATTGTAAAAATCTATCTGTTTTTTAAAGAGTAACCATGGAGTTTCTTGCCGGTTCTTCTCCATAAGAAACGGCCATTTCAAAGCTTCTAAAGTTTTTTATGTGTCATGGTTTTGGGGCTTGCTTCCGGTTTAACCAGAAGTAGCTGTAGATAGGTTGATTGGTAATTGAGTATTCCTTCAATTAGGGGATGTTTTAGAATTAATTTGCAACGACTTGACAAATACGATTCTCAGTCACACACTGAATCAACCACACAGTCATTTTACTTTTAATTCAATTTAATTTAGCTTTTAAGAGCATTCATCCGTTAAAACTACGCAGAAGCCAAAATCAATGATTTCCGACGGACAATATAACAAATCATGTGTTTAATTTCTAGATAAGATATTGACGTCATGTTATTGGGAATTTCATAATCTAGTGTATGGTCCAAAAACATTTTCAAATGATCGTATAGTTTTCCCAATAAAACAGTTCTTATCCAAGCCGTTTTTAAAACTAGCGGTCGACGGTCTACGCAGAGGCGAGATAATAGTTAATAATAATAATAATCATTTATTTGTCAGGAAATTATTCCCATATTAAAAACACTACAATTTACACAAATACGCACAAAGATACACAATAAAACCGTGACCGTGTACCGTGTTAAACCGTGTATGGT
This sequence comes from Mythimna impura, assembly GCA_905147345.3. NCBI lineage: Eukaryota > Metazoa > Arthropoda > Insecta > Lepidoptera > Noctuidae > Mythimna > Mythimna impura. The sequence goes on along the minus strand of LR990365.1, from coordinate 2,217,948 downwards.
AAACTTACAACATTTTACTTAAAAAAAACATTGACTAGTTCATGGCCCAAAAAAAAATACGATTGCTGTAAGTTTTCATTTAAGATAAGAAAAGTAATCTCAAAACTGTCATTTTTAGCCGTTTTTGGAGATATTAAACGTGTTAGTTTAGGATAATATATGAGGCATTTTTGTTTTTTTTTAGACTTATTAATTGAACGCATTTACGATCTATGACATGGTACAATATTTTTTTTAATAACTTATTTGTTTACACTACAATTAATTATTTAATATCACTATATAATAGACGCGAAATCGCGTCAGCGCTTTGTACCGGCCGAGGTCTTTCAGATTTTTAGTCTTTCTATTCTACAGTGATACTAAATAATTAATTGTATTGTGTGCACATTATTGTTATATTTTCCGTCGGAAATCATTGATTTTGGCTTCTGCGTGGTTTTAACGGATGAATGCTCTTAATTCAACCTTTTACTTTTATTTTGTTGAATTCTTTTTTTACTATGTACCTAATAATATATTCTTTAGTGCAATATCAGCTTACCAGTTTTAAAATTCTTACCAGTTTTAAAACACTAACTCCTAAGACACAGGAATTCCTAGTTTAGGAATCAGGGTTTCAACTTTTGTGCGCCTTTAATTATTGTAACTTAAACTGATGGGTGTATACGGGGTCCCAATCAACACCTATCGGGACCCAAGCCAACCTCACCTGCACGTGGCGCACCCTGCTGATAAACGAACGAGGCTATGGCGACCCGCCAACACGCACTGGACCAGCGTGGCGGGTTATGGTCCAAACCCCCTCAAATGCATAATACAACAAGAAACAGGCCCCAAGTGCCCGGTGACTCCAGCGGTTGTGCTAGCGTGGACGGGCGTGGGCGCAGCCCTGGAGTCTGGGGTGCTAAGAATCTCCGGGTGGGATCGATCAACCGTCGACGACTGGACCTGGCGACGTACAACACGCGTACACTCCGGTCCGATGAGAAGATTGCCGAGCTTGAGGAGGAGTTGAGCAGGTTACGATGGAGTATTGTGGGATTATCCGAAGTCCGAAGACAGGGGGAGGACACGATAATCCTAAGATCTGGTAACCTGCTCTATTTTCGGGAGGGGGACCAGCAGTCCCAAGGTGGTGTCGGGTTTATCGTCCACAGGTCCCTTGTGGACAATGTGGTGAAGATCGAGAGCGTGTCGACCAGGGTGGCGTACCTTATACTCAGAATATCATCAAGATATTCGCTGAAGGTCATACAGGTTTACGCTCCGACCTCGACACACCCCGATGACGAAGTAGAGACCATGTATGAGGATGTATCCAGAGCCATACATGGTTATAAGACTAACTTCACCGTGGTCATGGAGGACTTTAATGCGAAACTGGGCAAACGAGACGGTGACGAGCTGCGAGTGGGGCAATTTGGATTTGGACGTAGGAACCACCGGGGACACCTACTGGCCAGCTTTATGGAGAGGGAGGGCCTCTACATGATGAACTCCTTCTTCAGAAAGCGTGAGCATAGGGAGTGGACCTGGCAAAGCCCTGATGGTGTAACAAAAAATGAGATTGACTTCATCATGTCGACGAAGAAGCAAATATTCAATGATGTCTCAGTGATCAATGCGGTGAAAACCGGAAGTGATCACCGCATGGTAAGAGGCACATTGAATATCAATGTCAAGCTTGAAAGATCTCGACTGATGAAGTCTACGCTCCGTCCTGCACAGATCCAGATCCAAAACTCCGAGAGCTTTCAGCTCGAACTTCAAAATCGTTTCGAATGCCTAGGAAGCTCTGTGGACGAATACAACGATGGGTTCGTGGAAACTGTCCATACGGTCGGGTCTAAATTCTATAAGACTCGTACAAATAAGAGCAAGAGGCTCACAGATCGAACTCTCCAGCTTATGAAGGAAAGGCGTGAGATGATTCTGCAGTCTTCAGACGATGCGTGCACATATCGGCTGCTCAATAAACGGATCTCTAAGTCCTTGAAACGCGATATCCGTCACTTTAATACTGGAAAAATTAAAGACGCGATTGAGCGAAATAAGGGCTCCAAGGTGTTTGCAAGAGATCTGTCTATTGGGCAGAGCCAGCTCACGAAACTGAAGACCGAAGATGGCAGAGTCATATCCGCCAAATCGGAGCTTCTGGGAGAGATCGAGGCTTTTTATGGACAGTTATACACGTCAATCACAAAACCCACTACGAATCTAGCAAACGACCCAAGAGCTAGGTTGACCCGACACTATACCGAAGATATCCCGGACGTCAGCCTGTACGAGATTAGGATGGCTCTGAAGCAGCTTAATAACAACAAGGCACCGGGTGATGACGGAATTACAGCCGAACTCCTGAAGGCGGGTGGTAAACCGATCCTTAAGGCCCTTCAGAAGCTGTTTGATTCCGTCATATTCGAGGGAAAAACACCACAGGCATGGAGCGGAAGTGTGGTGGTACTCTTCTTTAAGAAGGGCGACAAGGCCCTGCTCAAGAATTATAGGCCCATCTCACTTCTGAGCCATGTCTACAAGCTGTTTTCCAGAGTCATCACGAACCGTCTCGCGCGCAGGTTCGACGACTTCCAGCCTCCCGAACAAGCCGGATTCCGAAAAGGCTTTAGCACCATAGACCACATACACACGCTACGGCAGGTTATACAGAAGACCGAGGAGTATAATCTGCCTCTCTGCTTAGCGTTTGTGGATTACGAGAAAGCCTTTGATTCGATCGAGACTTGGGCTGTGCTGCAGTCTCTCCAACGGTGCCAGATTGACTATCGGTACATTGAGGTGCTGAAGTGTTTGTACGAAAACGCCACTATGTCAGTCAGACTGCAGGACCAGACCTCGAAACCTATCCTCCTGCAGCGGGGTGTGAGGCAGGGAGACGTCATTTCTCCGAAACTGTTCACGGCCGCAATGGAAGATGTCTTCAAGGTTCTGGACTGGAGTGGATTGGGCATTAATGTCAATGGCGAGTACATCACTCATCTTCGGTTTGCCTACGACATAGTAGTCATGGCTGAGACTACGGAAGAGCTCAGCACAATGCTCAATGACCTCAGTAGAGCTTCCGAACATGGACAAAACCAAAGTCATGGTAAATAACCATGTAGCACCCACTCCGATCAAGATCCGGAGACTCTGCACTCGAAGTTGTAGACGATTACGTCTACCTTGGGCAGACAGTCCAGTTGGGTAGATCTAATTTCGAGAAAGAGGTCAACCGTCGAATCCAACTCGGCTGGGCAGCGTTCGGGAAGCTGCGCGGTATCTTCTCATCCAATATACCACAGTGTCTCAAGACGAAAGTCTATGACCAGTGCGTGTTGCCAGTGATGACATATGGTTCCGAAACGTGGACGCTCACAATGGGCCTCATCAGAAGGCTCAAAGTCACCCAAAGGGCAATGGAAAGGGCTATGCTCGGAGTTTCCTTGCGTGATCGAATCAGAAATGAAGATATCCGCAGGAGAACCAAGGTTGCCGACATAGCGTGAAGAATCGCCAAACTAAAGTGGCAATGGGCAGGGCACATTGCTCGCAGAACGGATAGCCGTTGGGGCCGAAAGGTTCTGGAGTGGCGACCGCGTACCGGAAGACGCAGTGTCGGAAGGCCCCCTACAAGGTGGACCGATGACCTGGTGAAGGTTGCGGGAATCCGATGGATGCGAGACGCACAGGATCGTTCGTTGTGGCGACGTTTGGGGGAGGCCTATGTCCAGCAGTGGACGTCTATCGGCTGAAATGATGATGATGATGATGAAACTGATATTAACCTTTTGAATACCGTAATTAGAGACACAATACAAAGGATTTGTGTCAATAAAGTATTATTATTATAAATACTTCCCGATAACTTACCGAGTCCAAATCCAGTTTTTCTTCAGTCATTCGTTTATTCAAAATATATACATTTTAAACTATTAAGGGGCCATTCACATATTACGTAAGATGATTTTTATTAGTTTTTGACCCCCTCCCCTCCTAAATAAGAAAAAATGAATATACGTTTTGAGAACACATTTATTGTGCGTACAGCCAAGGAGTGGAATTCCTTGCTGGAGTCTGTGTTACAACTTAGGGGTCTTTAGGTCAAGAGTCTTAAGGTGGGTTGGCTACTTCTAGGCCAGCGTGCTCCATCGTCGACCACATCATCGCTTACCATCAGGTGAGTTGATGGTTAAACGCGAGCTATCATTATTAAAAAATAAAATTTTTGGTTGGTTTTGATGTATATTTTTAAAAGTAACAATTTTTACTAACGTTTACAAGTGTGTCGTACACGCAAACGTCTAGTTCATAAACGGGGAGTCGCAGTGCGGGTGGCGCGGGTACATACATACATATTCAGCCTTTTAATGTTCCCACTGCTGGGACTCAGGCCTCCTCTCTCTAGGAGAGGGAATGGGCCGTAATCCACCACGCGGGCCCAGTGCGGGTTGGTGGATGTCACATGTCTTCGAATTTTTGGTTCTAGGACATGCCGGTTTCCTCACGATGTTTTCCTTCACCGTTTTGAGAGCAGTGGTGATGAAATAAATTACACAAAGTAATGCGCCTGGCTGGGTTTGAACCCGTGACCAACAATTCGTAAGTCGGGGCCGTTACCACTCGGCCACCACTGCTCACACTGCACTCACACTCTGCTGGCGCGGGTACGTTGCCATGGAAATAGTTTACCTATACGTATCCGAGCGCACGGCACTCGCACGGTTCCCCGCGGTTTTTCAAATCTTAACTTTGCGTATTCTATCTATCTATTTCTGTATGGTTTCCGCACTTAGTCCTATGTGGACCATTGTAAATGGGCTATGGCGGCCATAATCTTAGGTGGGCTTATTCCAACCAGCCCACCGCTCTCCAAAAACAGATAAGACCTCTCAGGTTTTTCAGGATATCAATAAGGGAGTTCGGGGATCCTAAGGTTCGTGTGCGTATTTCAGTGACACCTGTGCAGTCTAGGAGCACATGTACGATTGTCTCCTCCCCCTCCAAACATGCTCTGCACAGGGGACTGTCTGTAATGCCTATTGTGTGGAGGTGCTTTGTGTATTTTTGTGATCTTACGTAAGGACTATCAAGACTCCCTCCCACCCCCTTGTAAGAAAAAAATAAGATATGGTCGACCCCTCTCCCCCTTAAATCGTCTTACATAATAAAGGAATGGCCCCAACGTATAAAAATAGTATGTAGCACACCGTTATCGGGAACAGGGTACAGGGCTTTAAGCTATTGGTGGTCGAAGAGAGGGACCTCCTCAAAATACGAGCCGTGTTCAGGAGTACGGCTTTCTGAATCAAACTCTTGATCCAGCCGCCTAACGAGAGCCTCCTAAAGTCGTTAGTCGAGGATCGTGGCAATTTACTCGATTTGTTTATCTCTCTCGACTTTCACGAGATTCTCGTAATACGAGACGATTATGTCAACAATCATTGCACGCCTCTCGCTTCGGTTCACCACCGCAAAATCAGGCTTATTGGCTACAATAGTTCTGTCAGTGATGATGGACTGATCCCATCACAATGTGTTATGACATTATCGAGAACTGGGTCGAGCACCATACCTCAGTTATTATTATTTTTTCAGTATTGATTGAGTGATGAGCATGATCATTTGTTCTGTGTCTGGGTGTATTTATGTAAATATAATATCTATGTATTTAGAAATATATAAATATGTTTATCAGTTGTATAGTACTTATAGCACGAGCTCTGCTTAGTTTTTGGGACTAGATGGCATTGTGTGAAAGTTGTGAATTATTATTAGTATTTCGCTCTAAAAAATACCTACCAGTAGTAAACACATATCTCGCCAACGCCTGCAAGAGCGCCGCTGGCCATAGCGGAGGCTGTGTCAAGCCCTCCTCGGCAGAGAGGCGCATGGTCAGCTCGAACCCGTAGCCGGACGGCGCCGTCCGGGACACGTCCGGGGTCGGGTGCACGCGCCCGTCGCCGTGCAGGTCTGAGAGACCGAAACTGGGGGAAGGAACTAGTTTTAGAGAGTGTCACATTTAATATTTTTTTCCCTATATTCTTTTAAAAACACAATTTTAATACTTATACATTTATTATTTTAATAAAGACCAAGTTTAAGAAAGACAAAAAAATATACACATAAAAAAACAAAATATAGTGAAATGGAAACTCAATTTCATTATAAGTTAGTGCACTCCTTCATTTAAAATAAATGAAATCGCAAAATCTTTCATACCTCTGCTGGCCAAAGGAAACCCCCAAGAATACTTTATTAATTAATTACCTTGCTCAATTCCACTCCTGGGCACCTTCCTATTTCTTCCAATTTTCGCGAGCATTGTTAATTTTCATTCATTCCAGAATCTTTCCAGTTCGTAGTATAATTGTATATTTGCCAACAGTATTAAAAGCAAACTTTTTTTAATACTAGAGTTTACTAAATACATACCTGACATAATGCCAGTGAGGCAAAATGTGTTCCTCAGGCTTGCCAGGGTTCCAGTACATGCTGATGTAGTCCAGAGGATCATGACCACCAAGCCTGAAAGTATAGGAAAAGTCTTGAAGAAAATCTAGATTTGTGTTGTTGGTAAAGCAGATGTCGGCATAGAAACGGAAGTTAGAGGAGATAACTGTAATGATAGTTAATAAAACTAGAAAAGAGAAGTGGACCGAGAACGCCACCCTGAGGTACACCTGTAGTAAGACAGCACCAATCCAAAGAAAACTTATCAAAGCAAACCTGTCGCGAGCGGTCTATAAGATAAGAGTAAATGAGATACCATTTATAATATTGGAAGAGAAGAAATCGAAAAATTTAAGGATCCTAAGAAGAATATCGAAGTCAACCAGGTCGAAGGCGCTGCTTAAATCTAGAAGTAATAAAGCCCGGCGGACGTAATCAGTTTCCTTTAAGAAAGATTTACCAGTGCTGTGACCAGGCCGAAGACTGGACTGAAAATAACTAAGAAGATCACTAGTAGAAAGAAAGAAAGTTGCTGATGGAAAATGTGCTCGCAAGTTTTAAAGAGATAAGGAAGGGTGGAATTTAGTCTGAAATCGGTGAATAAGATGGGGTTTAGGGATTATGGGTACAGAATGATAAGAGCAGGTTGACCTTCAAGCATTGTTTAACATGGCTTTGTGAGGTCCGTCTGTGGCCACCTTCATATACTGACATTCCTCTGTGCCTTGGAAAGCATATTAGACTGTTGGTCCAGACTACCATTTGTAAACATTTTAAAGTTGTTAAAGATAGTCAGAGGCCAGAAAACTGACACCAGTTTTGCCAATTGATATTTGTGATTGACTGTTATATTGTGAAACTTACCAATACTTGAGTCTTGTAGTGACTTGCAGGGGATTGGGCTGGTCTGGGTAAAGCCTGGAACATGCTTCACACAGTGCAGTGAGCCCTGCTGGAACCGCTAGACGATCTGTGGAAGATTAATTTATTTTTAACTTTAAAATCTAATTTAAAGAAAAAGAAAGAAAGATAGAATGTTTATTTGTGCCTTACACAAGAAACACTCATCTCACAATACTCCAGACAGACAGGATTACCATTGCCACTAGGTGTCCCGAGATTTAGAGGAGTTGTCCTGTGGAACAGTAGTTTTTGTATTTCTTGCTGGGACATTTATATGTCCTGCTTTATCATATTGTTTTACTTAGACAAAGAAACTAATTTTTTATTCATTATTAACCTTTTGAGTGCGTAATTAGAGACACAATAGAAAGACAATGGCGCGTGAACGCCGGCGTTAATGTGGGGATCTACAGCTTACAAAAGATGATAAATAAGTAAAAAAACATAATCCTCCTTGCAGTCAGGTAAAAATTAAAGAAATGCTATTAATTTTCTTAGTTATTTTATTTCTTGTTGTCTGCATAAAAAAGTTTGCGAATATTTTTTTTTAGTGAATTTGTCTATGTATGTCCAAGTATCTGAAAATAATCCCTGACAGAGCTAGATATGATTGTCTTTCAAATCTATGCATGTTTGCATAGATTAGCATTACAGTCAGTTGTAACAAGAGAGAGTGCAGAGAAAGTGTGAATTTCTTTCATTGTATAAAAAATAGTCTATGGATTTTTTGTAGTAATTAGTGTGGCAAAGACAGCTATTGTTTGGAGGTTCTATCATTCAAACCTGTGTTCTCTGATAGATTTAACCTAGTTGAATGAGTATCTACATGATGCGTCTGAATATCCATTAAAGATGTTTAAGACCGAACTTTTAAGCAGATAAGGGTGTAAATAAGTGTTCAGGTATCTCTATACACATGCACAATGATTACTTAACTGAGATCAGCAGACAGATCTCCATATTACAAACTAGAAATCTAGCAAATCCCAGCTATTTTAGCATAGCTAACTGACCTTTTTCTGTACAGTATAAAATCTGGACTGAATTAAATTCTGTCTTTACCTGCTTGCCCCATTTGCTCCCGATCCATTTCCTGAGAGTTCCCGGGAATGCTGTCAGCTGTTGCCGTGGCTTGCGCAGACGCAACGAAGGACAATGCGCTGCTCCGGACCACGCCACCCGGAGGTGGAGCACCCTGCCCACTACTACTTGACATTTTAGTCAAAAGGAGGAAGAGTCAGCAATTGCTTAGGTCTAAAAAGGAGCTTATGTTCCAAAAAATATAAATTGTATATTTTAGTAGTCTGTGCGTGTTTTTTGTTGTATTCTTTTTTGTTGTTCGAAGAACAAATCTTCTTATTTTAAGCATTACAATGACAGGTAGTTATGAAAATATGTGTAAGCGAAAGCGAGACCAAAGTTTCAAGTTTAGTATTCTATTATAACCGCACTTGTAACATTTTCTTGAAGTTTATGAACGAAAAGTGATTGATGTGCAAGCGAAAAATCAAAAAAATATATCTATCAATGAATTATTACTTTTTAATTAGTAAAAATTTAATGTAATTTAAATAAACTTAATTTTTAAATTAGAAAAATCCATAAAATAACTTACGATTTATTTCTGAATGGCAGAGTTTTAAGCACAGCGGAAAGGAACTGTCAATAAAAAAGTCATAAAATTTCAGAACGATTACGACCGTCCGCTCGGTTTGTGTCTCGCGAATTCGCGATTGTTTATTTGTTTGTGAAAATAATTCAATCATTTCAGACGTTTTTTCCTATTTTTATATAGAAACAACACACCCGAATACTAAAAATAACTTTGTAGAGATCCCTTGCTGCTTCATTCGTAATACAAAACAGTAAAAACGTAAATTTTCACCAAAATGCGCTACATATTTTTAAGTACTATATTTAGCGTAGTTTTCGCCTACGAAAAAGATATGACGATTATGGTGCAAGCGGGAAAAGTGGACTGTTTCTATCATAAAGTGCTGCCTAATGAAATAATCGACATAGAATATCAGGTAAGTTGTAAAATTATTTTTATCACCTCGGACTGATAACCTCGTTAAAGAGCTCGTAGATAAAAAAATAATATCGGAATCGTACACTAAATTCTATTAAATTGCCGCGTTTTTTGTGATAAATAAATTAAATTAATTTCTAAAGTTCATTTTGATTCTTTTTATTTGTACTCTCGCAATAAAACTTCAGAATCGAAGTGCTTTTTGGCTACCCGCCAACTTGGTAGCTAAACTGAAAAACCATGAGTAATATCAAGTCACAACATTATAATCTACATTTCAAAGCTGAGTGTAGTGAAATATTGGTCAGAGGGGCTTTGGGCTTTAGAGTTCATTCAAAAGACTCACCGGGGCCCGAGAACACGTTGGGTTTTAGTCGGTAAAAGCCTGACACTCCCTCTTTATCCAACCAGAGCGGGAGAAGTTATTTGGTGGTTTCCCAAACCAAGGGGGCGGGTTTCATGATCATCATTTGGCATATATGGTCAGAGGAGGTCATCTGGCCTTTTTCTGATCTGCTGCCCATACAGGTCTATCAACTATAATCATATGTAGCTTCAGCCAGTAATGGCGAGTTTCATGATAATTGTGTGGCTCATATCTTGACTTACTAACAGTGGCATAGTTAGAAGACTAACGGCCCTAGTTCAAAAAACTGGGGCCCTTTCTTATTATGGGAAATCATCAAATCACCTTTCCTGCTCTTGGTGGAGCGGGAAGGAGTGTCAGACTTTTACTGACTTAAACAAATTGCCACGATTACCTATTTTAGTAAGATTTCAAAAGTGGGAGAATTTCTTAGTAGTTCAATATGAGGTTTACCAATGTGGTTTTCGGGGCCCCCTCTTGAGGCCCGCGAGTTGGGCGCCCAGCGGGACTGCTCCTCCTAGCCCTTTGGTTATCTGATCATTTCCCAGCTCAGATAAAAAAGAAGGGTAACTTAACGAAGGAAGGAAGGAGGAAGGGAAGAGAAACTTAAATACTAAGGGCCTACCCTTAGTATTTAAGTTTAATAGAATAACTTGCATAGATAAATCACTTGCTATTTAATTATTTCTTTTTTTAACTATTAGAAGGCTAAAGTGACAATTACTTTTATTACAGCGCTTGCTGATAAGGTGTGTGATAAACCTTAGTAATGATCATTATATTTCACTATAAATTGTTACAACAGAGGTTATAAACATTGATATGTTTTTTTTAATGATATTTAGTGACTCTGTTTGCAATACTTTATCAGATATGTTTTTTATTTACCTAAATCCTTACACCTGGAAAGAATTCTGTAGGATCAGAATGTTGGGCTGTGAAAAATACGGATGAAAAAAGATTGCACGTAGCGGAGATGAGAATGTTAAGATGGATGTGTGGTGTGACGAGAATGGATAAAGTGAGAAATGAGTATATTAGGGGAAGTTTGAAAGTGGCACCTGTGACTGAAAAGTTGAAAGGGAATTGTTTGTCTTGGTATGGTCATGTGAAGAGGAGGGACGAAACGCATGTTACTAAAAGAGTTATAAGTTTACATGTGGATGGATGGAGAGGGAGAGGGAGACCAAAGAAAAGATGGATGGGTTGTGTGAGAAGTGAGTTAGTGATAGCGTGACGAGTCACGAGACAGGACAGAATGGAAGAAAAAAACGTGTTGCGCCGACACCAAATAACAAGGGACAAGGGCAGGAATGATGATGATCATCATCATCATCATTTCAGCCGAAAGACGTCCACTGCTGGACATAAGCCTCCCCCAAGCGTCTCCACAACGACCGATCCTGTGCGTCTCGCATCCACCGCACTCCCGCGACTCTCACCAGGTCGTCGGTCCACCTTGTGGGAGGCCTTCCGACGCTGCGCCTTCCGGTGCGCGGTCGCCACTCTAGAACCTTTCGGCCCTTTCGACCATCCGTTCTACGAGCAATGTGCCCTGCCCACTGCCACTTTAGTTTGGCGATTCTTCGGGCTATGTCGGCGACCTTGGTTCTCCTGCGGATATCTTCATTCTTTATGCGATCACGCAAGGAATCTCCGAGCATAGCCCTTTCCATTGCCCTTTGGGTGACTGTAAGCCTTCTGATGAGGCCCATTGTATGCGACCATGTGAGATGTACAAGGTTCGGGTGTAAAATAAAAGGCTACTGCTCGGTTCCCATAAGAGTAGTATAATGAATCTAAAATATACATACAATGCATAGCGCAACGTAAGCTATAACATGAGACACAATTCTTAAGGAGCATACTTACTAAATAATATAAAGGAACATACACACACTTCACCTCCGGCAATGTAGAAAAAAGAAAAAAATTCGTACGCTATTTTTTTTTTTTTTTTTTTTACATTCTTATCCAATTGTTACGAAACATAATATGGTTTGGTCCTATTTTTATGAACAATATCAATTCTGTTGTTTTTTATTATTTTTACATTGCATCCTAAATCTTCTAAAACCGTGAACGGACCTTGAAATAAAGGACTCAATTTTCCTCCAACTTCATTCTTTACCAATAACAAATCATCTTTATGGTAGTGAACTGAGTTCTATTTTTTGTCATAATAATTAGTTTTTCGATTACATTTACTTAAAATTAAATTATTTCTAGCGTCTTTACTAGCTATCTGAAGTTTATATCTAAGGTTACTACAATAATTTTCTGGATTATACAATGGTTCAACTACATTACATAATCTAGAAGGAACATTACATGGTCTGCCAAAGACAAGCTCGAACGGTTGGTATTTAGTTGCCGAATGAACAGTTGTGTTATAACTAAAACACCAATATGATAACCAGTGTGACCATGACTGTGGATTGTTTTGACACTGAATCCTAAGGAACGCTCCTAAACTTTTATGTGAATTTTCCAACGAGCCAACTGATTGATGGTGATATGCCGTTGATGATATTTTTTCTATATTTAGAAGCTTACAAACCTGTTCCATTGTTGATGACATAAATTCAGCACCTCGATCAGTGGCTAATGTTTTTGGTAAACCAAATCTTAAAATAAAATTATCTACTAATGCTTTACTTACAGTTACGGTGTCCTTAGCTTTAAGCGGATATGCCTCTACGAACTTACTGAGCTCACATTGAAGACTGAGAATGTATACATTACCTTCATAATCTTGAGGTAGTGGACCTACAATATCCAAAAATATTTTTTCAAATGCATACAAAGCAGTGGTAGTTATACACATGGGTTCCTTAATGTATTTACCATGCTTCATCTTTTGACATTTATCGCACGTTTTTACAAAGTCTTGAACGTCTTTTTCAAGACCTGGCCAGTAGAATTGTCTTTTAATATTGTTTATCATTCTGCGCATACCAGCATGACCACTGGTCGGCAGTAAATGAAAATCTTGTAAGATAAACTTAATATCTTCTTCTTTAGTTATTCTCGTAATACCTCTTAGTACTTGTAGTCGTGGTCCGGACCATGTTTTTATTGAATCGATTTCTTTACACAACTCTTTTAGAAAGTTTTCATTATTTTTATCTTTGATTATACATATCTCTTTGATATTTAATTTCTTACAAAATTTGTTCATTTTCGACACAAATTCGGCTCGCGTAAAATGTGACTTAAAATTGAGATTTATGTATAAAATCTTTTTATTTTCTGCATAAGCAAAACATTCTTCTTGGAATGATATCCTATTATTTTTAATTAGCTTATTTAATTCATCTCCTTCCATTAACCTCATTTCGACTGAATCGTTTGATTTCTTTAATATTTCCGCAACTCTTGGTTGATCAGACCTCGTGTCGTCGGACCTACTAAATAAATCTGAACTTTCTACATTTTCAATATCTATATCTGTCATTCTTTTCTTTTGAGCTCTTGTTAATACAGCTACTACATCATTATGCATATCCTTTAGTTCTTCCGATGTTATCACAATTCTTGACAATGCATCCGCGGCGACATTGTCTTTTCCTTTTATGTACACTATCTCATAGTCGTATTCCTCCAAAGTTAATCTAAATTTTAACAAACGACTTGAAGGATCTTTCATCCCAAATAGATATATTAATGGCTTATGGTCTGTTTCAATGACAAAATGTTTTCCGTAAAGGTATGGCCTAAAATATTTGACAGACCAAACAATGGCTAGCAATTCTTTTTGTATTGTTGGGTAATTTCTTTCAGCCTTGTTTAATGGTCGACTTGCATATGCAATTGGTTTCATGTTTTTGTTACATAGAACAGATCCAATTGCTATTCCAGAAGCATCTGTTTTTAATATAAATTCACTATCATTTGCAAAATCGGGGTATTGCAAAATTGGTGGGTTAGTCATGTGTTGCTTAAGGCTGTCAAATGATTTTTGACAACTTTTTGACCAAATAAAAGGTTCATTTTTTCTGCATAATTTGTTTAGTGGTGCTGTTATTTCAGCGAAAGATGGTATAAATTTTCTATAATAATTGCAGAAAGCAACATATCGTTTTACTTCTTCAGAAGTTTGTGGTACCGGATAATCAAGCAAAACTTTAATTTTTTCTGGGTCTGGTAAGACACCTTGCGCAGACACAACATGACCAAGATATAATAGTTCTTTTTTTAAGAATTGACACTTAGTAGGATTTAATTTTAAATTAACTTTTCTCAATCTTTCAAATATGTCTATAAGATTACGATTGTGAGATTCTAAATTACGACCGAAAACGATTAAATCGTCAAGATATACAAAACATTTGTCAAAAGTTAAACCAGATAAAGCCACAGTCATTACTCTACTAAAAGCACTTGGAGAAATTTTTAAACCCCTTGGTAAACGTTTCATTTGAAACTGTCCTGAATTTGTACTAAATGCTGTACATTTCCTGCTTGAAGGTTCTAAAGGTACCTGATAATACCCTGAATGTAAATCAAGATGGCTAAATAAAATAGCTCCTGAGAGAGAATCTAAAATTTCAGTTATATTTGGTAATGGGAACTTGTCATCTTGAATTTTCTCGTTAAGTTTACGATAGTCTACTACCAAACGCCACCTCTTATCATTATTTTCATTATTTTTCTTTGGCACTAGTAATATTGGACTAGACCATTCACTTTGTGTTTCCTCAATAATATCATCTTTTATCATATTTTGTATTTTTTCATTTAGTTCTTTCTTTAAGCTTTGTGGTAATCTGTATGGTTTTGTGTATACAGGATTTGTGTTAGGTTTTAATGTTATTGTTTGTTCATAAATATTAGTTGTTGTTAATTTATCGTTTGGCAAATGAAAAACATCTGAATACTTTTGACAAATGTCCTCGATAGACATTTTTTCCTCAGAATTAAGATGTTGTAATTTTAATAATGTTTTTAATGTTTCTGCTCTAGTAGCATTTGCTTTATTTTTATCACACTTATAGCACTCGTATAAAGATAATGGTTGTAAGTTTGGTTTAAATATTGGTATTCGTATATCATTTTCACTGACATTTAAAATTTTAATTGGTATTTTATCTTTATTTGCTTGCACAATAGCACTAGCTAAAAATAAATTATTCCCTAAATCTTCTGCGCAAACAATACTGTCTTCTTTTGGGCATGATTCTATTCTTATGAAATGGATAGATTCGCATCGCGCCGGAATAGTTAAAAATTCGCAATTATGAGTTTTTTCAGAATTATCAAATATTTGCGTTGTTATTTCTTTTCTATTTATTTTTAATGTCAAAACCCTCGTTTCTAAATTTATTTTCGCTAGGTAAGTACTTAAAAAGTCTAACCCGATAATACCATCGGCCTTAAGAGGTAAGTTATTAAATATATGGAACTTGTGTTGAAATGATTCACCATTATCTGATGACAATGTAAGATAAACATGGCCTTGTGAGTGAATTTGTCCGCCTATGCCATTGACTAAAACATCATTTTTATATATATCTATATTTTGCGGCAAACTTTCTTTTCGTATAATTGACAAAGAAGCTCCCGTATCTAATAACCAGTAATATGCATTATTTCCTAATTTAAATGAAATTAATTTCGTTAATCCATTAAAAGCAAAAATTTCACTTTTATTCACGAAAAAATTTTGATTGGTCCTTGTGTTCTGTTTCTTGACCAGTATTTTTCGTTTTCTCAGTTACTTGTGCCGAATAAATTCTGCGTGTATTACCTCTATAGTTATTATTTCGAAAATTTCTGCCTCTATAAGATTGTTGTGATCCCCTGGGAGTATGATTTCCCCCTGAATTAGGGTTACCGCGAAAATTATGGTGTTTAGAATAATATTGTCCTCGTACATACCTATTTGATGGTTGTCCTCGTCCTTGAGCACCTCTTCCTCCATATCCTTGCTGGTATCTCGAATGATTGGAATAGTTACCTCGTTGTCCTCTGTTATTTGACTTATTAGTAAAATGCATGACATCACCTGAATTTGATGAAATTATACACTCTTCATCCTTTGCGGCCTGTATAGCATCCTTTAACGAGCTATAATTGCGAGCTGCAACTATAGTGCTTAACCTAGAATTTTTTAATCCGTCTGCAAACTTTCTAATTGCAAATTTTTCATTAATTGGCTTTAAAATGTCATACTTAGTTGACTCACCATCTGCTTGAGAAATTGTCAAGTCCGTAAATAGTTGTTCAAGTTCAGTCCCATATTCGTCAATTGTTCTATATCCTTGTGAAATATTTTGAAGTCGTGACTGAATTGCCGTGAACGATTTTTTTGTAATAAGATGAGTTCGCATGTCCTTGACAAGTTCTGAAATAGATGTATAAGTCGCAGCCATTCGTAATTTTGCATTTTCTGTGATCCTATTTTTCAAAACGAATTTTATTAATAAATCGTTATCCGTCGCGTTAATCATTTCTGAATACATCTCAATTCCATCAATCAATCGTTTCGTTACACTCTCCGTTCCGTCCATAACTGGCAACAAACTACAAGCCGTTTTTAAGTCGAATTCCATTTTTTCTATTTTAATATTTGGATACGTACACAAATTATTAATCTCCTCGTAAAGTTGTCTAATATTTTTGAAAATATCTGATGCTGATGCTATAATCTTGGTATCCTGTTTTGATTTCAAAAGCAAAAACAATTCGCTGCATTTATCAAAAATAATTTTCGCTTCACCTAACTTAATTTCTATAGCTTTTCCTATATACCTAGATTTTCCCTTTTTAACTAAATATTTTCTTATTTCCGTCAATTTGTTACAATTTTCTACCAATGTCTCAATCATAATCTAAAAATATATTTCGTTAATTAAACCAATTACATTATTATATTAAATAAGTAAAAACAAAAGTGTAAAATTACATGCACCGGCGAAAGAATGTCATACGTTTCCATATTTGCAGCACAGTATCAAATTGCATGAGTGTTTGTGCACGATTCTAGACAATTAACTGTAGGACGTAATAACATTAATCGCACATTTTGATTCTATTTTTAGAACTTGGTATTTAAATTAACTTAAAAGTTCGTACTTATAGCCGTATATTATTTTTTTTTAAACGTTCACTCGCGATATTTTAAACTCACTGATGCATTTTATCGATTATTTCACTTTTTTATTTTTCACTTAAGTATATTGATGGTAACTCACTGTTTAGATGGATGGCACTGAGCATTATGCCGCAGCTTCTGCAGTCTGTCGTCCCCGTAGAGATGCGCGAATACGTTGGATAGCCTGTAGACCTATTTCGTCCTGGATCCACCGCTGATGGCACCGTTTGTAGATACGTACCAAAAAATAGCAGACTGCCGCGATAAACACAGCCAGCATTACGTATACGACGATGCTCATTCGCTCCACGTGTTCACCGACACCCTTCAA
This sequence comes from Mythimna impura, assembly GCA_905147345.3. NCBI lineage: Eukaryota > Metazoa > Arthropoda > Insecta > Lepidoptera > Noctuidae > Mythimna > Mythimna impura. Next base: position 2,200,766 of record LR990365.1, on the reverse strand, counting down.
TGTTGCTTCGTTGTTCCCAGCCGTGTTCTGGGTGATGAAGACTTCGTCTTTTTGTACCGTTGACCGACACATTTTTCTTTGGTAGTCGCGTTTATATATATATATTTTCTTTTAAAGTTAGGTACCGAATAACATAGCCCGTGGCAGGGTCGCCATGAGATGTACAAGGTTCGGGTGTAAAATAAAAGGCTACTGCTCGGTTCCCATAAGAGTAGTATAATGAATCTAAAATATACATACAATGCATAGCGCAACGTAAGCTATAACATGAGACACAATTCTTAAGGAGCATACTTACTAAATAATATAAAGGAACATACACACACTTCACATGTTTCAGTGCCATATGTCATCACTGGCAACACGCAATGGTCATAAACTTTCGTCTTGAGACACTGTGGTATGTTGGACGAGAAGATACCGCGCAGCTTCCCGAACGCTGCTCAGCCGAGTCGGATTCGATGATTGACCTCTTTCTCAAAGTTAGACCTAGATGATGATGATGAAGATGATGAAATAACATCGCCCCAGACTAGGAATAACTCCTAAATCATGGCTGCGTTCCCAAACATGTACTCTCTCGCGTACACAAGACACCCAGACCCCGATAACCTATTTGCAGGCCATACAAATATATGTTCCGTGCTGGAAACGAACTCCGCAACACGCAGCGCGGCAGTCATTCGCTCAACAACCGCGCCAGTCGTGCTGTCAGCAGTGGCGGATTTACAAATTTTCAAGGCATAGGCTATATAGGACCCCTAGCCAAGTTACAATCATATCGTTCGCGCCGAACGCCTCGAGTAGGCCACGCCTCCGATTCCTTTGTTCTGACGTCATCTCAACGCTCAGTCACGTGGTCAGAACAAAGGAATCGGAGGCGTGGCCTACTCTCGAGGCGTTTGGCGCGAACGATACGATTGTAACTTGGCTAGGGGGGCAGTTTTTGCCGCCCTTGCCTCTACAATTGTCATCTGCATTATTTAAGCAATCCAAAAATTTCGTTGAAATTACACGTAAAATATTTGTTGGGTATATTTTTGAGCTAATCGAAGCTTAGTCATGTACGAGCGGGGTCCCCCGGGTAACCAGGGTAACCCAAACGGTTATTGGATATTGAAATATGGAGAATGGGCCTCGCTACGTTCACGTGCAATATTGACGTCATAGATAACATTGTAGCGTTAAAGAAATACCGCATTCAGTGAAATTTTTTTTTTTTATTTGACTTAAGACTATCCTGACTACCTCACTATTTTTTAAGTATCTTTTAGAATTCCAATTAAATTTCTGTACTCAATGACAAGTGAGAGAGGAAAGTCATCAGCAAGATTTGTTGCAGACTTCTATCTGTGAGACATCAGAAAACCGTCATGCAAAAATCTTTTTGATTTCTATGAGGTAGCAAAAAAAAAAAATTCTGTCCCCAAATAGTCCGGTCAATCTAGACCAAAAAATGAGTTTTTTATAGATAATTTTATGATCTAAAATTTTTGTCTAAGGTACTTTTATGATAAAACTTACCGTTTTGCTGAAAATCGCGAAAAACTCATATTTTTGACCTTTGACCTTGAATAAAAAAATGTCCATACACGGGAATGATGGGGAACTTTTAGATATTATTTATAATTATGTTTTGAACAATTTTACAGATTTTTAGCTTGTTGGGATTTTATGCACCTTCGAATGTCAAAATTGACCGGACTAATATTTTCCGCCCCAAAAATCTGCCGCTGTAGGCTCAAGCCTACTCAGCCTGCTGGTAAATCCGCCACTGACTGTCAGTTTGTTCTGTGTGCGAATCAAAACACACATCCTATCAATTCTTTATTTTTTAAACGTTGCTACATACTAGGAATTATTACTGTATCGTGGGAACGTTTACAAAAATGTAAACTTACATACACAACAGTTGACAAGAGTGAGTGGCAGGCGGTCGCCTCCTTCTGCGAAGCAGTAATGCTAGCAACATAGATCCATCCGTGGCTAGCAAGGAGGCGGCCCATAGCGTGAGGCACCGGTCCTCACGCCCTAACCGCCCCCGGAATTCCGATCCCGATTTCCGGCCACCGCAGGCGCGGGCTTGCGGACGGCGAGCAATGGGGAGCTCGCTGCCCGACCGTCCGGTAACCGTCCGGACCGAGCCCAAGTCGTCGACGGCGCGGACTGTTCCACGCGCGCCTCAGGGAGATGTCAGCAAACCGTAGGGGCCCAGCAGGGTCGAAGCCTACTGATTTGGCCCTGGTACGAAGGGCAACGATGGAACAGGAGTGTGTTTTTAGTCAGTAAAAGTCTGACACTATCTCGCGCTCCGCCCAAGAGCGGGGGATGTCATTGGATGATTTTCCCACCTACAAAAAAAAAACACTCAAGACACTCAGTATCCAGAACAACTATCTGTAGTCCATACTTTATATTTGTAGCACTTAATGTAATTGCTAAACCCCCTTTTTTAACCGACTTCAAAAAGGAAGAGGTTCTATGTTCGGCTGAATGTATTTTTTTTTTTAATGTATGTTCACCGATTTCTCGGTCAATTGTGGACCGATTTTGAAAATATTTTTTTTGATTGAAAGGTTATGCTTCCGAGTTGGTCCCATAGAAATATTGTTATGATCTGATCATGAACTTCGAAGATATGGAACAGAACTCCTCATAGAATCACAGCAGAACCGTCGTAATAAGTAAAATTGCTTTGTTTATACGTGTAGTCGATGACTGACTGAATGAAGAGGGGGAATATAACGAACTGATCTGATGATGAAGCCTGAAGTTAGACACCGGAACTCTGTAATATATTAATGTAATCTAACCGTGTTTGGGATTAATAGAATTGTCATGAGATGCACTCTAGTATAAGGTATTTAAGTTTGACCGCCCTGCGTTCAAAAATGAGATTAGAGTTAACTCTAATGACGTCATCGGGTAGATACTCTAAGCTCGCATTTTTGAACGCTCAACTGTCAATGCCAAGCAACTGTCATTACACCAACCTACCCTGCTCGGAGTTAGAGTTAGTTGGGTTAACTCTAGGGTAGTTACTCGAATTATAAAAGAACGACTCTGGGTTGCAACTCGAAGCTACTCTGGTTATTTTTGAACGCAGCCCTGTGGGGTACTTTTTAGTGGTGGTACCATAACTAAAAAGTGTAAAATAAAAAACTTTTTACATAAAAAAAATACAACCGAATTCAAAGTAAAAAAAAAAAACACTGAAAAGTGCAAAATAACTTTAATTTCAGAAGTCGGTGTTAAATAACGAAGAGACAAAACTAGTATAGAAACACCGACTTCCGAAATTAAAGTTATTTTGCACTTTTCAGTGTTTTTTTTTACTTTGAAGTCGGTTGTATTTTTTTTTCGCAAAAAGTTTTTTTTGGGTAAGAACTCCTCATACATGTCCTCTGCCCTGACTTGTATTGGCAAAAACCACTTCAGTGTTTCGCGCTTGCGTCGGAGGCTGCTGGCGCAATGTGACGTCCGCTTTCCCGGACCAGTGTAGCCTGCAGGCTTCGTCCCGTATTGGGTAGTGACTCCCCTATACGGATTGTAAAATTTCTTCTGCAAAGGATAATTGGGACTTACACTAGGATAATAAGTTATTTACTAACACTGCATGGATCTTTTTATGTCCGAAATAAAATAAATTCCAAGAGAGCCGCGTGTACAACACTACGCTCCACCATCTCGGGTCCAGATTGATGGGGCGACGGAGGTTAGAGGATCCGCAATCCCTGGACAATTTTAGGTGTTGAAAGAGTGGAAAAGGGAGGGGAATCGGGGAGTATTGTACATCCTTCCACGAGACCACGACGCCCGGTGCGCCTTATACGGTGCGAGAGAGCATTCGTAATCGCGCTAACTTTAATATAATATCATATTCCACAACTATCACACAACGCCGTCTAGTCTCAAGCTAAGCTGAGCTTGTGTTATGAGTACTAGTCAACTGATAAACATACTTATATATTTCTAAATACATACATATTATAGATAAATTACACCCACTTTGCCGTCTTTGTTGCAATTTAGTGTGCATAGTTTCGTTTTATAAAAATATTAATAATTTATAAATTGATAAAACCTTTAGTAGGAAAGTTTTCAGTCATGAAACACTTGTAGACAAAGAAACTATTGAAATTGACAAACCAGCTGCAGATTAACCAAACATTTAACAGTCTTTAAATTACCATAAATTAAGGTTTTCACAAAATGGAAATGCAGTGAACGGAAGGTCAAAGAAAAGATGAATGATTTCTTGTAGAATCATCATCTTCCTGGTCTTGTCCCAGGGTACTCGAGGTCAGTGCGATAAGTTTATTTCTTCCATACTATCCCGTCCTTGATGTATAGTAAGCTTTTGATCGTGTCAGACACAAAGGATTACCTAGTAACTAAAAAAGAAAAAGCTTCCATACGCGAATGTTCCTACTTATCTACTCTTACGCTACTGACGGCTTTTTTCAAGTAAAACAGGGCGAAGCATTTCAAACAATAGCTGATGATTATTTGAAGTGGAAGCTGGAGTTCCACAGGGATCAGTTCTTGGCCCAGTGCTGTATAATATATTTACGTCGGAGCTACCCACAATAGAATAGAATAAACTTTATTGTACACCAAAATAGTAACAAAACTTTTACACTAACTTAAATATATGGGTACAAAGGCGGCCACAATCGATGGCATAACGTAGCAAGTTACCCTGAAGATAAAGCGAACTTACCTGTTGAACACAGCCAAAAATCGTTAGCAATAGACTACAGAAACAGCTTGATGAGACACAATTGGCCAGTGCTTCTAAGTCTAAACATATCACGTTCCCACTTAGACAAAGAAGCACCCTTCCTCTTAGACTAGGACCTGAAACCCTTCCACACATAGATTGTGTAAAATTGATGGCTGACATGGAAGCATCACATCAAAATTAAGAGATGAGGTAAATCACAAGTTTTGCAACCTATATCAGTATCTTAACATATATAGTCAGGAACCTCTGAAATTGAGCGATTTAAAACTCAACACAAGGACCGCCTGACCTTGAGTCCAAACCCACTAGTTGCTGAACTGTTAAACGAGACTGCGATGGTAAAAAGGTTGAAGAGAAATCACCTATAAGTAGGAGGAGCAGCACTGGCCACCATTCATTCAGAGTCTGACGACCGATTGCAAATAGACGAAGGGTAGATAGAAAATTATGTTCCACAAGCCGCTGCTAGCGATTTCGCCCGCGTGATAATAGAAATTTGTCCCAAGGGAACATACTAGCAGGATACAACGTATCCTATGTGCTACTCCAGGACGTTGTTTACTCGTATGCCTTTCATCCAAATCTATCAACAAAAATACACGCTCATATACTTTCATCCACACAACTCAACAACAACCAACAACTCAACAACAACAACTTTTGTTTTTAAATCTACTTAAAAAAACCTTTAATTGTTTGACATACCTGGCACGCGAAGTGTTACCATATTTGTTGTTATCAGAACCATAAAATAAGTGATAATAAAACAAATATAAAACTCTAGTAACACTTTAAATGACGAAACAATGTGTGTTAATGATTCATGAAACATGACTAGTAATAAAAATTTTGACTTGTTATCATTTTACTCTAGATTCGAGTTTTTACAAACTACCCACAGAAGTAGAAATTTGATCGCCATTTTAAGAGCACTACAAGCACCAATCGCGAGTATATGATCCACTGCAATAAACAGAATTAGAAAAATATATGTTATTCTTCAGGATAAATGCTAAATAGTGTGTTCAAAATATAACACAATTAATTTGGTACGATAGAAAAAAATCACTAAAATGCCTGTAAAAATTACTTTTATCGATTATAAACCGGACTCTGTACATGCAATCATTCAGGGGCCCAAGTCTGCTATTTTTGTAAATTCGTCATTCCAACACGATCCTATTGTCATTTTGCTAAAAGTTCGTAATCTGCTAATTCATAATGATCGATCATTGATCGGTCAATAGTCTCGTAATAGAGTTGTGGTAGAATGACAATATCGAGCTTATTAATGCAATGACTGCACAATGACGTTCTAACGGTAGGTCACTGATTAATGGAACTGTCAAAATTTTAGCAGATTACTGCATACGTCAGACATTCATTTATCAATATGTACGAGATTACTATTCTATGCCACTTCTTTCAATGGAGTGTCAGTGGTTGACCATTGGAAAGTCATAATGACGCGGACGCTGGCGCTGCGCTTTATTTCACATGGGTGCTCGAGCCCCCGAGCACCCACAGAGTCGGCGCCCCTGACTCAAGGTCATGGGTGTGTTTCACTAAAAGTCTGACACACCATAGAGCAAGAGAAGTCACTTGATGATTTCCCACCTAAAAACCATTTTACCATTGTTTACCTCTTTAAGGAAAACACGAGTGATGTTATGTGTTATTAATTTTATATTATTAAGTCGAAAGTGATGACATATGGCACTGAATGAAACATGGTCGCTTACAATGGGCCTCATCAGAAGGCTTACAATCACCCAAAGGACAATGGAAAGGGCTATGCTTGGAGTTTCCTTGCGTGATCGCATAAAGAATGAAGATATCCGCAGAAGAACCAAGGTCTCCGACATAGCCCGAAGAATCGCCAAACTAAAGTGGCAGTGGGCAGGGCACATTGCCCGTAGAACGGATGGCCGAAAGGTTCTATAGTGGCGACCACGTACCGGAAAACGCAGCGTTGGAAGGCCTCCCACAAGGTGGATCGACGACCTGGTGAGAGTCGCGGGAGAGCGGTGGATGCGAGACGCACAGGATCGATCGTTGTAGCGACGCTTGGGGGAGGCCTATGTCCAGCAGTGGACGTCTTTCGGCTGAAATGATGATGGTGAAGTCGAAACTTTGTGAGTGTCTGTATGTTTGTTACTTCTATATGCTCGAACGGCTGAAAGGATTCGGATGAAATTTGGCATACGGGTAGACTATGTCCTGGAGCACATAGGGTCCTGTTATCCTGGGAGTATGTTCTCTTGGGATAATTTTCTTCTTTCATGTGGTTCGCCCACCGCCGCTGTCAGGAGATAAAGTGTGATATTATAATACAGAGGACCAGGTAGGTTACCATGACGTTCAAAGTAAGATTGTTTCATTCTTTTTTTTCGCGCGCAATCGTTGAACAGACAACACGTATTTATTTTGCTCCGCTATTTTTTAAACATACAAGTCGGAAAAAGTAAGTGTTTATGTTAGTGTGTTATACCATTGTGAAGCTGTGAAAATAGACTACACTTTAAGTGCATACAACATTTCTAAACCCGAAGTACTTCGTGAGTAATTAGCAAATAAGTTCTCAAAATACTGCTAAATAACAATTAATCCCTGACCTACGACACCGTGCACCGGCTCACCGCACGCACACAGACACAGGACACGCACGTGCGGAACGCAGGTGCGTCCATTTCTTCGAATTTTTGCGATTTTTACCTATTGCATGATCGGATACGCTACCGGCGCATACATTTTATGAACATCACGCTTGCTATTGGGACTGCGGTGAACAGAATTTAAAACAAACTGCTTTGCATGCAATTACTAACATGGCACCGAACGATCATAGTTGCTCAAGTTGCCTAAAAACCTTACCAAAAAAGGGGCTTCTAAAATGCTACAGTTGCAAATCCAAGTTCCATCTTCTTTGCGCGAAAGTCACTGAAAAGAGCTTCCTAGCAATGACACCAACGAGCAAATCTTCCTGGTCCTGCAAGAACTGTCACAGCAAACCGGCAAAAGTCAATACCTCGTCCCCATTGCTTAATAAAACTAGCTTATCTGCTAACTGTAGTGCCAGCGTTTTTGATGACTCCACGGATGACGAAGAATGCAATATAACATTGAGACAAAAGCCTAATACCCGCAATGTATCTATGGACAATTTAGTATCAGAACTTGATTTAGAGGATAAACTAAGGATCATCATTAAACAGGAGTTAAACTGTTTCCTCGAAACTAAAATTAAAATACTAGTAACAGACCAGCTTAAACAGATGTCAGAACAACTGTCAGACTTTAAAAACTCAATGAACTTTTACAATTCGCAATATGAAACCCTTAAGGCGTGTCTAGAGGAAAAGACGCTAACATCAATAAATTACAAGCTGAGAACGAACGTCTATTAGCAGCATCCGCTGACCACTCAATGAGACTATCACTAGTGGAGCAGAGCCTTCGCGTGAATAACGTTGAAATCAATGGAATCCCGGAATACAAGGCAGAAAACGTTACCACTACCGTGATTCAACTAGCAAAAACTGTAGGAGAACCACTTGAGGATGGTGACATCCTACATGCCACACGAGTCGCCAAACTAAACTCTGACAGCAACAGACCCCGTCCAATGGTTGTTAAATTACGTACACCTCGTCTTCGTGACAGCTTAATAGCTGCAGTAGTTAACTTTAATAAAAAAAAACAACCACAAGAAAAACTCAACTCTACACACCTGGGTATAGGAGGAGATCGCACACCGGTGTACGTTTCGGAGCATCTGTGTCCAGCAAATAAGCAGCTGCACGCTGCCACAAGGAAGCTAGCCAAGGAGTTGGGTTACAAGTTTGTGTGGGTACGAAACGGGCGAGTGTTTGTTCGTAAAGATGTTTCTCATGCCGCTATTCTTATTCGCAACCTGGACAGTTTAGCACTGCTCAATAACAATAAATAACTTAACAACCTACCATACCTTCACTTACTCAGATAATGTTTTTGGATATAATAATTTAAACAATGTTCGATATTTACTACCAAAATGTAAGAGGCTTGAGAACAAAAACTAATGACTTGTACCATAATATTCTGCTGAATAATTATAATATAATAGCTTTTACTGAGACTTGGTTGAATTCAAACATCCTGAACAACGAGTTGTTCGATTCTAGGTACATTGTTTACCGTCGTGATAGAATATGCCATAATAATGGCAAAAAAGATGGCGGCGGTGTTCTTTTAGCTATTTCACGGGATGTTCCTTCAGCCAGAGTCCACTGCTGGGAAACCGATAGCGAAGATCTCTGGGTGACTGTTAAATTACAATGTAATAATATTGTGAAAAATATAGCTATTTGTGTCTCATATTTACCTCCTCCTGTAAAAGCAGAGTCTTTGTCAAATTTTTTGAATAATGTCAGTAATACTGTAAATAACGTAGAAGATGTTCTCATCCTCGGGGATTTTAATCTCGGATTCATTCATTGGTCATCTTTACAAGGACAAACCCATACTATCCCTAATAACTATAATAGCACTTTAGGAGAAATGTTTGTTGATTTTCTAGATATTAACAGTCTTTTTCAGTTCAACAGTGTTTGCAACATTGATCATAGAACACTTGATTTAGTCATAAGTAATATGCGCAGTCTTTCTGTTACTCATATCTCCGACCCTCTGACTAGACTTGACCCTAAACACCCAGCTGTGATAATTTCCTTATCACATGAAAATATAAAATGCTTACGTTCAAAGAATAATATTCGCCCAAATTTCTTCAAATGTGATTATGCAAAAATAATGTCAGACCTACAAGCTATTGACTGGAAACTAGAATTTTCACACTCTAATGATATAAATAATCTCATTTCTTTATTCTATTCCAAATTAAAAGAGCTTATCCATAAACACATACCGAGTTATATTTGTAAAAATTCAAAATATCCTTCCTGGTTTAGCAAAACGCTCATAAAATCCCTATCTGAAAAAGAGAAGTACCGCAAAAAATTTCGTAAATACAATAATCCTAGAGACAAGTTGAGCTACGATTTACTTAGAAGCCGTTGTCATACCATGATCAATCAAAACCACAGTAATTACAAAAAACATATTGAGACTGAAATAACGAAAGATCCTAAAGTATTTTGGCGCTATATAAAAAATAAACGAAACAGTAAAACCGAGATTCCAGCCAGAATGCATATGGATGAAGTAGTAGCTGAGAAAGGTACTGATATTGCAAACCTTTTCGCTTCTCATTTCTCATCAATTTTTACCGACCCGTACGATAATACCTCAACCAGTCTCCCAGAATCATCTGGAGTACTAAGTGGTATTAAATTTACATCACAAGAAGTCCTAATGAAGATAAATAAACTTGATACATCTAAGGGTGCTGGTCCTGATTTAATTCCACCAGTTTTTGTCAAATCATGTGGGAGAGTGCTTGCAGAGCCACTATGTCTCTTATTTAATCGATCTTTAGAGACGGGAGTATTTCCAGACGAATGGAAGAAAGCTCGCATCGTGCCTGTGCACAAAAAAGGTGACTCTAGCAACATAAAAAATTACAGGCCGATTTCTATCTTGTCATGTTTCCCAAAGCTCTTCGAAAGTCTCGTTTGTCCCATTATTACCAACTACCTGGAAACCATGCTATCTGATAAGCAACATGGATTCCGAGTTGGACGTTCTACCGAAACTAACTTAGTTAGATATTTAACAGACATATCCGAAGTGCTCGATAACGGGCTCGAAGTCGACGCAATATACACAGATTTCAGCAGCGCATTCGACAAGGTGAGTCATCCACTCTTGTTGACTAAACTTGAGCTTAGCGGCGTCCACGGGTCCCTGTTGAGGTGGTTTGCATCCTATCTTAAAAATCGCTCTCAGTTCGTAGCAGTCAATGGCTATGTTTCTTATGAATTCTATGCACGCTCCGGTGTCCCACAAGGTTCCCACCTTGGTCCAGTTTTGTTTTTGTTATTCGTCAATGACATCACAAGTCATATTAGACATTGTCAACCGTTATTGTTTGCAGACGACTTAAAGATCTACAGAAAAATTACTGGGTTTGCAGACACCGCTCTTGTTCAATCTGATTTAAAAAATATAGAAAACTGGTGCATAAACAACAATATGACCCTACACGCCCAGAAATGCTTCCATATTCGCTTCTCAAGAAAGAAATCTACTATTCTTACAACCTACTCATTATGTAACACTTTGTTGACAAAAGTACGTGAAATACGGGATTTAGGTGTTCTAGTCGATGATAGACTCAGCTTTAAGCCGCACATCAACGATATCGTAAAAAAATCGGCGCAAATGCTGGGCTTTGTAAAGCGAAACACAAGAGGCTTCCAATTGTCCAAGACAAGAATAGTGTTGTTCAACACTCTGGTACGTAGTCGTTTAGAATACGCCAGTGTCGCCTGGAACCCGCTCTACGCAGCTCATTCTCAAAGGGTTGAACAAATACAAAGAGCTTTCACCAGACATCTTGCATTTATATCTAGAAATATTAGTCATCGCTGTCCCTATGAACAGCGCCTAGACTTTTTCAGAATAAAGACACTGCGTGACCGTCGCCGTTCGCGTGATCTAATATTCCTTTACAAAGTAGTTAATGGGTTTGTAAAATGCAGTGATCTAGTAGAGCGTATTCATTATTCAGTCCCTTCAAAACTTCCCAGACATCCCATCTCTAGATTACTCCATATTCCTTTCCGTAAAACTAACCTTGGCCTCAACGCACCCTTGCTCCGAATGTGCAAAACCCACAATAGTTTTTGCAAATCACCAGACACCGATTTACACGGTGTCTCACTCAACAAGTTTAGGAGAGCAGTCTCGGAGGTATGAGATTGTACAAACGTTCCAATCAATTGTTATTTTTAAGCATAAATTCCAATGTTATATACACTATCCTCTTTTTTTTGTAATTATTCATTTTTAATTTTATTTGTCTACTTTCTATTTTTTTATTTTTATAATTGTATGTCTTTTTTTCCCATTTTGTGTGTTTAATTTTTGTGGTCATAATTTTTTTTATCTCTTAAAATAACAATTAATGTCATACCTATCATGGTGTAAGCTGTGCATACCTATAATAGGCATGCATACCAGATACTAAATTTTAATATTATTTTTCACAAAAAATCATGTATGTAATGCTGTTGGTGTGCCAATAAATAAATAAATAAATAAATATTTCAGTGTGGGTAAAAGACAGAGCTATACAGGTTGTCTAGCGCCATCTCTTACCCACAATAATAATAATAATAAGAAGCTTGGACCCTGTTCCCGATGCCGGTGGGCTACTATTTTTTATATTTTTAAATGATTTTTTATTGTTTTTTTTTATAAGAAATATTTAAAAATGTAAACAATAATAATATAGGAAATAAATGGAATAATAATAATAATATTCCACAACTATCACACAACGCCATCTAGTCCCAAGCTAAGCAGAGCTTGTGTTATGGGTACTAGACAACTGATAAACATACTTATATATTTCTAAATAATGACTGGCCTGGTCTAGTGGTTAGTGGCCCTGACTGCTATGCCGGAGGTTGTGGGTTCGATTCCCACCCAGGACAAATGTTTGTGTGATGAGCACGATCATTTGTTCTGTGTCTGGGTGTAATTTATCTATATATGTATGTATTTAGAAATATATAAGTATGTTTATCAGTTGTGGAACATTATATTTAAAAAAAAATACATACATCTTTATATATATATACAGGGTGGCCCAAAAGTCGTGGATCAAACGCAACTACGGGTTAGATGGGGTCATCAGCTGCAAAAAGTTGTTCTACGGGAGGTCCTTAAGGTCAACCCCTGCAGAGTTATAATTTATTTTGTGTTTTTATGGGAAATATGACTTTTTTTAACTAATTGTTATTAAAATTCGAAAAAATCTACATCCTGTATCTTTTTTATAATTTTTACTAGATTGGTACTGATGAGTCCTTGCGTTAGACATGCAATTTATGGTTGTTTATTGGGTGTGTTGAAGATAATATTAAGTTTTACAATTTATTTTTTTCTCAAATCATAACTTTTTATTTACTTCGGACCCCACTGTGAAAAAAAAAATACTCTACCGAAAAGTGACCCTGTATTACAAGTTTTGGCGCATTTAATAGGGATTCTGAAAAGGTATTACACATGGCCATGAGTGGCTCTAATATCTTTCTAGGACGAAAAAACAAAACAACGATTGTGAAATAATTGTTTTATTAAGCAAAACATTTTACAATAAATGCTCAAAATTCCTGCCTCTGACCATAATACATAATCTGCACCGCCTAATAAAATTCCTACGTAACCTACGGAATGCACCTCTGTTGTTAGTAACTTGTACCCTAGCAAATTCGAGCTTTTGTCGTAGTTCTTGTTCGCTATTGTTCTCTCCTTGGTAAACTATTTCTTTAAAATAGCGAGCGCTTCCCCGACCGGTGGATTGGTCGAGGCGGACAATTGCGTGGCCACCCCGGTCGCCCGATTTAAATCCATTAGATTTTTTTCTTTGGGGCTATTTTAAAGAAATAGTTTACCAAGGAGAGAACAATAGCGAACAAGAACTACGACAAAAGCTCGAATTTGCTAGGGTACAAGTTACTAACAACAGAGGTGCATTCCGTAGGTTACGTAGGAATTTTATTAGGCGGTGCAGATTATGTATTATGGTCAGAGGCAGGAATTTTGAGCATTTATTGTAAAATGTCTTGCTTAATAAAACAATTATTTCACAATCGTTGTTTTGTTTTTTCGTCCTAGAAAGATATTAGAGCCACTCATGGCCATGTGTAATACCTTTTCAGAATCCCTATTAAATGCGCCAAAACTTGTAATACAGGGTCACTTTTCGGTAGAGTATTTTTTTTTCACAGTGGGGTCCGAAGTAAATAAAAAGTTATGATTTGAGAAAAAAATAAATCGTAAAACTTAATATTATCTTCAACACACCCAATAAACAACCATAAATTGCATGTCTAACGCAAGGACTCATCAGTACCAATCTAGTAAAAATTATAAAAAATATACAGGATGTAGATTTTTTCGAATTTTAATAACAATTAGTTAAAAAAAGTCATATTTCCCATAAAAACACAAAATAAATTATAACTCTGCAGGGGTTGACCTTAAGGACCTCCCGTAGAACAACTTTTTGCAGCTGATGACCCCATCTAACCCGTAGTTGCGTTTGATCCACGACTTTTGGGCCACCCTGTATAAAGGAAAGTCGTGTTAGTTACACTATTTATAACTCAAGAACGGCTGAACCGATTTGGCTAAAAGTTGGTGGGGAGGTAGCTTAGAACCTGGAGACGAACATAGGATACTTTTTTTTTTTGAGTATGGTAGAGTAGGTTAGAGTAAGGTAGAGTAGGATAGAGTTGGGTAGAGTAGGATATAGTAGTCAGTTGACGGGAGCGAAGCCGCGGGCAAAAGCTAGTATATAGATAAATTAATGAAATGGAATAAAAATAAAACAATCTTACTTTAAACGTCATGGTAACCCTACAGAAGCATGTGATTTTATAACTACATACGATTCTAATTATACAAAGTCAGATTACGATCGTGTAACTTTTAATTAAAAACATTTTCACGTGTTTCTACGGCCTGTAAATGAATTAGCAATTAATTAGTATATTCAGATGAAAAATAATAAGGTTTGTAGTACCTACTTTGTTTTTAGATGGCTATGGATACCTTTACGTATTTCCATGATTTTCAGTAAAGCGTTTTACAAAGTTTTTAGGGTTCCGTACCTCTAAAGGAAAAAACGGAACCCGGAACGGAAAGACGGACGGACAACAAAGTGATCCTATAAGATCACTTTGTTGTCCGTCCGTCTGTCTGTCTGCTGTCAAGACCCTTTATATCGGGAACGCGTGGAGGTATCGAGTTGAAATTAAAACCATGTACTCAAGTCGGCGGTCCCTTGAAGCTGTGGAAAAATCAAATATCTGAGTTAACGGAAAAAAAAGATACGGACGTTTACGTCGCAAAAAACGTGTATTTCGACACTCTCAAGGGAATCATTTCATAGGGTACTTCCCATTGTCCTAGAATCCTGAAATTTGGCATGAAGCAAGGTCTCATAACACAAGTATAGGAAAAAATCTGAAATTTGTAAATTTGTAGTTACGTCACAAAAAAAAAAATCTTCGTAACTCAATTCGGGAATTGAACTGTTTTCATAGGTAAGTTTGTACGGAACCCACAGTGCGCGAGTCCGACTCGTACTTGCCATCCGGTCAAACTAGAAGCCGGCCCCAACGTTAGTTTGGAAAAGGTTATACAGATGACGTCGTAGAGTGCTTAGTTATGTTACTAAAGACTATCCGACTAGCCCTTCGAGGGCCGATTATACTTTTTTTTTAAGGTGTGAAATCATCCAAATGACTTCTCACGCTCTGGGTGGAGCGCGAGGGCGTGTCAGACTTTTACTGACTAAAACCACACCTGTATCCTTCAATTACCCTTTGCGGTCTAGGACTACGGGTTTCCCTTTCAGAAATTCTCCGCGGTTCTAGCTAGCGGGCACCGGCCCCTACGGTTTGCTGACATCTCTTTGAGGAGCGCGTGGATCTCTACGCTCTGTTGACGACTGGGCTCGGTCCGGTTAATTACCGAACAGCCGGACGGCGAGCTACCCAGTGCTCGACGCCCGCAAGCCCTCGTCTACCGTTGCTGGTAGTCGAGGTCGGAATTACGGCGGCTAGGGCGTGAGGACCTTCGTTCCCTCACGCGTGCAGCTTCCTCCTTCGCTAGAATTACTGCTTCGCAGAAGGAGGCGACCGCCTGCCACTCCTCCTCGCTCCGGACCATAGCCTGAACCAGGGCCCGACGCAAAAGGTCGCTGCCGTGAATTGCCTCCACGAGGATACGGCACAAAAACGCTTAATTGTCATATTGTACACACGGGTGTGCGAAAGGACAAACCCATACTCCATACATGCTTGGGCCTGACTGGTTCCAGGGTTGGAATTTGGTCATAAACTAGAGCATATAGGAAGGTTTCACGAGCCCAAGTTTCACTGTTCTCAGCATTGGCCAAATTGGTAAAATCAGGCAATGTTTACATTTTAGGTTATTTTTAGTATTTAAGGTATTTAAATAAAAAATGTTATTTTATTATTTATTTATTTATTATATTCTTTATTGTACACCGCATAAACAAAAATACAGGACAAACATAATTAAAAATAAGTGAACAATGGGCGGTCTTATCGCACAGGGCAATTTTTTACAGACAACCTTTGGATGGACTGAAAGAAAGGAGATGGATTTAGGGCTGTCAGTGTACAACATCAGAAAAATACTAATAAGACATAATAACACAAATACATACATACAATATAAGAAAAAAATATACTAATAAATATTAAATATATAATTGAGCCAGGAGAAGAAAAAATCAAAGTGAAAGGTAATGCTCCTTCACGATGAAGGCAAAGAAGGAACAGGAGTGGGTTTTTAGTCAGTAAAAGTCTGACACTATCTCTCGCTTCGCCCAAGGATTTGTCATTACATGATTTTCCCACCTAAAAAAAAACCATGATGACATTTTAGGCTCCCTATAGTAAGATAGGAAGTCACTTGCTTGTCATTCGCTTATTTTTCGTATTTTGTATACGAAAAAAAAAAACGAATGACATTGAATGACATGACATATAACCACAAAAATGTTTTCCCATCGCACTTTTTGGGCAGGCTAAGGCCTTAGACCATAATCGCCTCATCATCAATATCCAAAATCCAAAAGTTAAGCCGAAGCCATAGCAATGACAGGAGTTAAGATTGAAGTTTACTTATTTTACGTTTTTAACATCTAGTAAACAGTTATACTAAAACGGAAGCGTATTATTTAATTATTTGAAAAAGTATCGATTTTCACTAAATCAATTACATTCTTATGCTACTGCTCCATCTGCGTCTTAACGCGCAAATTAACACGTTAATTTAGGCGTTACGTAGATGTGGCCAACGTTTTAATGGCATTTTATACAAATGGCATTATTAATGGCATTAAACGTTAAGCGATAACTCGAGTGTCGGTTTTTTGGACACATCAAAGGGTTTTAGTGCGTAGTTTAGCGCGCTAAGTGATGTTGGCTACATTAATGCCATCTCATTCCACGAAACGCACGCGCACAGGACGCATGCAAGGACGAGTGTAGGTACTTTGTTTAGACGGTAACTGCATTTTACGAGCACGATAATGGAGTGGTCGAATGAGAAAGCTTTAGAGTTTTTAGAATTATTACAATCAGAGCCGTGTCTTTAGAATCCAAAGCTGCAATCACATAAGAATCGGTCGGCAGCTAGTGATGCGTGGCGACGTATTATCCAGTCTTTGTCGTTTCCAGTGACACAGGAAGAATTAAAAAAGAGAAAAGAGTCCCTAATGGGATACTATCGAATTCATTTGAATAAATATAAAAAATCTCTTAGATCAGGAGCAGGTCGAAATGATATATACACAACGAATTGGTTTGCTTTTGAATTGATGGATAGTTTCCTCAGACCAATTTATGCATAAAATAGTTTAAGACGCTCATTTTTGCAACTAGTGTAGCTGCTTCAAGCTCCATTGTGTGTCTAAGTTTAACCTCTATAATGTGTGTTAACGCGTGACTTCATGAGGGATTAACTCTTTACGGCATTGTAACCTAAGTGTAGCCAACGCGCATTTTTAATGCCCTAATTAACGTGTAGTTGGCCATTGACATTAACTTTAACGCTAACGCAGATGGAGCAGTAGCATTAGGATACGCTCTAATGTCATAATGACAGCGTTTGTGAAGTTAGTGACGTATTAAGAAATAAGTTCTGTAACAGTTTACAAAGCTTGTTTAAAACTAAAAAATAGAAAACTATATATTTTTTACATTTGACTAATGCTAATAAGGCTAAGATTTAAATGAGTTAATTAAACAAAATAGACGATTTTTTTGGTACATATTTCATTCGAGGAACGCTCAAGCCCAGAAACGGTTTTCTCCTTTATTCGGCCGAAAATTTTGGTCTCTGTATCTTCGTTTATCCTGGAAAAAACCTGAAAAAGTTTATTTTTATTTTTTTAATCACAAAAAAAAAAATGTAGGAATCGCACCCACGACCTCAGTCAGGGCCAATAGACCAACAGGCCGTTCAAAATCAATGATTAAAACATTTGTTTACAGGTAATAGACTCAACGCACGGCGATCTCGACGTGTCGTTCCAAATGACGGACCCGGTGGGCCGGGTCATCGTGGCCGATTACAAGAAGCCGGAGAACTCGCACCGTCACACGGCCACCCTCAACGGTGACTACCGCTTCTGTTTCGACAACAGCTTCAGCACGTTTAGTCAGAAGACTGTGAGTATCCTTTCAACCTTTCTGTAACATTAGATTTAGCATATCACTAGCTTTTGCCCGCGGCTTCGCTTCCGTCAACTGACTACTATATCCTACTCTACCCAACTCTATCCTACTCTACCTTACTCTACCCTACTCTAACCTACTAAAAAAAAAAAATAAAGTATCCTATGTCCGTCTCCAAAAAGTATCCTATGTCCGTCTCCAGAAGTATCCTATGTCCGTCTCCAGAAGCTACCCCCCACCAACTTTCAGCCAAATCGGTTCAGCCGTTCTTGAGTTTATTTTATTTATTTATAAATAGTGTAACTAACACGACTTTTTATTATATATATAGACTAGCTTTTGCCCGCGGCTTCGCTCCCGTCAACTGACTACTATATCCTACTCTACCCTAATCTACCCTACTCTACCCTTGTCCGTCTCCTGGTTCTAAGCTACCCCCACCAACTTTCAGCCAAATCGGTTCAGACGTTCTTGAGTTATAAATAGTGTAACTAATACGACTTTCTTTTAAATATATAGATTTAGTTGCTAGCCTGTCGGTTTTCTACCGGTTGAATTTCGGGGAGTGGGCGTCGGAATTGTATAACCTAATTCCGCCTAGCCCGTTCCATCATCGGACCACCAGGCGTACGGCAATGCGCCACCGGTACATGGTGGACATCCCACCTATACGCACGAAAAGTTTTGGGAACACATTCATTATGCATACAGCTAAGGAGTGGAATTCTTTGCCGGAATCTGTGTTTCCTGATGGCTAAAACCCGGGAATGTTTAAGTCGAGAGTGAATAGGTTATTTCTAGGTAAGCGCGCTCCATTGTCAACCGCGTCCTCGCTTTCATCAGGTGAGATAGTGATCAAGCGCGAACCTATCAAGAATAAAAATAAAAAAAGAATCAATCGTGCGTACAGCTAAGGTTTGGAATTCTCTGTTGGAGTCTGTGTTTCCTGATAGCTACAACTTGGGGGTCATTAAGTTAGAAGGTTACGTGTTCATTATTTGACTGGCCTATTGGTCTAGTGTTTTGTGGCTCTGACTCAATCAATTTGTTCTGTGTCCGGATGTAATTTATCTATCAGTTGTCTAGTATAGCATAAGCTCTGCTTAGTTTGGGACTAGATGGCGTTGTATGATAGTTGTGGAATATTATTATTATAATCAGTGTGTGAGTATCGAGATGGCGCAGTGGTTAAGGCATCCGCCTCTCATGCTTGAAGTACCGGGTTCGAAACTGGGCAAGTACCAATTTTTGAATTCATAAGTATTTCTATATAAGTTTATCTAGGACATTGCTTATACCCCGTGCCTCGGATAGCACGTAAAGACGTCGGTCCCGGTTGTCATTCGTAGATCTCTAACAGTCGTTACAGGTCAGACGCCAGAAAATCTGACCGTCTGTCTGTCTAAGGAGTATCGTGTTGCACAGGAAGATCCTCCCTTTTAATGGAGGTTTACACCCTTTTCCGCATACCTCTAAAGTGGTGACCCCGACGTGATCTGAACATATAACCTTTTGACCCTCACTGTAGATTTAAAAATCCCCAGGTTGTAGCTATCAGGAAACACGGACTTTTGTTTTGGTCGGAAATCATCAAATCACACCTCCCGGATTACATTTCAATACACTTTATTAACCTATCCAATACTTGTTCCAGGTTTTCTTCGACATTTTAATAGATGGAGAGGAAACAGAAGAGAAAGATTATGATGATGACAAAGAAATGGAGCTCGGTAAGTACTGCTGCTAAACTTCAGAAGAAATAAGAAAGAATTTAAAACCCAATAACCCTTTTTTGTGGTGGGAAATCATCGGCGAGAGGGAGTGTCAGATTTTTACTGACTATTCACCCGTGTCTCTTTTGGGTAGAGCTACATCTCCGCGTACTGGAAGACACAGCGTTGGAAGGCCTCCCACAAGGTGGACCGATGACCTGATGAGGGTCGCAGGAATCCGATGGATGCGGGACGCTATGTGCAACATTGGACGTCTTTCGCTGAAATGATGATTAATAAAATAGTAAAAATGTGAAGCGATGTTTTCGATTGGCGCAAAAACTACTTAACAGATCCTGTTCAAAATTTGCATACATAAATGTTATAAGTCTAGTCAACACATAGGCTATAAATTATCACGCTATTTACTAGGGGGGGTGAGCAATAATGTACTAAAACTTTACTTTTTATGATATAAACTTGACTCCGATCCGAGCAGGGATATCACACTACTTTATTAAGAGCCTATACACTCTAATCTTGAAGACACCTAAATTGTAATCGGATGGGAAGACCGCAGCAGGGAAGTCTTTCCAGTCCTTCGATGTACGCGGTATTAACGACGAGGCGAAACGCTTAGTTCGAACCGTAGAGGTGTTAAGAACGTAAGGATGGGCACTCGCCTTACGTCCTCCTCCTTGCGTCGTATTCCTCAATGCTGAGGGTCATGACCTCCCTGCTTCATCACTCGTTCGATATTCCTCCATCTGTTTCTGTCTCTGGCGGTGTGAAGGGCATTGTATACCGTAGGGTCAAGAGCGGTGAGGATCTGCAGTGCCATTCTCTAAGAAAACAGCCTTGAGTGCAGCGCTGGCCGCAGCGACGAAATCCAAATAGGTACATTGGATTGTTCCTAAATCAATGTACCTATTAGGATTTCGTCGTTTTAGAAAATAGCACTGCTGGTCGGACCAACGTATGTATGGTGACTAATTCACTTATCTTTTATTTCCAGGTACCGCAGCCGAAACTTACATGATGCGAGTCAGAGATATATCAGAATCGGTCTCCAAAGTGAAAGACCACATATCTGCGGCGCGCAGACTCCAGGAGTTACACTCCGCGCACGAAGCGAGGGACAGGAACCTCGCCGAGGAGATGTGTGACAGGTGAGAGAGAGGGCGATACAGTTAGAGGGAGAAAACATGTCTGCCGCGCTTAGCTTGGGGTCGGCTTCTATACTAACCTGATGCGGCTGAAGACCCGTGTTTTACATGGCTACACCCTATCAGACTTCCATAATCCAGTTAAAAAAGCAACACGATACTCCTTGGATAGCACTGTCCGCCTTCAGCTCTTGGAAGTTGAATTTTTCTCAGATCTTAATTTTGGGCGATTCATTGAGTCCAAAACCAAGGTAGCAAGCGGTACTTCACACCGGGACAGCTTTTAATGTTATACAAAGCACAGGTCCGATCGTGTTTGGAGTACTGCAGCCACATATGGGCTGGTGCTGCAAAATGCCACCTAGCAGCTTTGGAATCGGTGGAAAGGCGTGCGAAGGGGCTAATGGTTGATCCTGATTTGGTTAAGTCCAATCTACAAAGCCTTGAGCACAGGTGTGGGGTGGCTACCCTGGCTGGCTAGCCTTTCGGTATTTTACAGGATGCATTTTGGAGAGAGTGCGCGGAAATTGCATGACTTGATTCCGCCATCTCATTTCTATAGCCTTTTCCCAGCTAGCTTGGGTCGCATCCGGTTCGAATGGAAGCCGATTCATTCGAACCGGATGCGGCTGAATGTTGATAACGCCCCCCATTGGCCTTTGGACCCGCTACCGCCCCCACGCCATACCGCCCCCGTTGGGAATCTATGTACTGGCGTCTTTGCTCGCATTAAAGTAAAAAAATATCCCTAGGTAACATTCTTCCGAGATAAAAAAATGCTTATGTCTTATTGGCCAGGACATAGCCTAGCCTTTTGCCAAAATGTCATCTAAATTCGTTCAGCCGTTCGAACGTGATAAATTATATACACGCTCACAAAGTTTCGCCTTTATACCCCACTCCCCCCTCTCTTTATACCTTTTTAGGGTTCCGTACCTTAAAAGGAAAAAAAACGGAACCCTCTGTCAAGACCCTTTATCTCGGAAACGCGTGGAGGTATGGAGTTGAAATTAAAACCATATACTCAGGTCTGCGGTCCCTTGAAGCTGTGAAAAAATCAAACTTCTGAGTTAACGAAAAAAAAAGATACGGCCGTTTATGTCGCAAAAAAACGTATATTTCGACATTGTCAAGGGAATTAAAATTCATAGGGTACTCACTCACCTTTGACCTAGAATCCTCAAATTTGGCATGAAGCAAGGTCTCATAGCACAAGTATAGGAAAAAAATCTGAAAACTGTAAAGTAGTTACGTCACACAAAAAAAAACTTTTTATCGATCGGAAAAATCTTCGTACCTCAATTCGGGAATTGAACTGTATGCTATGCTATGCTTATAAAAGTAAGACAACCCTGGCCGACCCTTGATCGAACCTGAAAATCTAAAGCTTGGCAGACTTTATTTATTAAATAGTTTCTGCCACCGGCTTTGCCCGCTTGAAAGGAGGTTTCTCCATACAATCTTTGGACCCTCGTTTCAGCGTATTTACATTCTGTACATGGCCAGAATGCATCCATAGGAAACTGCTCGCGTATACATTGTAGTGCAGTTTTTAAATTTGCGATTACAATGTATACAAGAGTAGTACGCAAATACTCGTGTATACTTTGTAGTAGCCAAAGTAACT
Organism: Mythimna impura; assembly: GCA_905147345.3. Classification (NCBI taxonomy): domain Eukaryota; kingdom Metazoa; phylum Arthropoda; class Insecta; order Lepidoptera; family Noctuidae; genus Mythimna; species Mythimna impura. Next base: position 2,178,129 of record LR990365.1, on the reverse strand, counting down.
AGCTTTGTTCCATAATATACAGTGCTAGTCCGCATGCAAACTAATCGTGTATAGATCGGAATAGGCGCGAAAAACTCTTGATTCCAAACTATACGCGAGCAGTTGCATGCTCGCCATTTTGATTTGTTTACCTCTCTTTCTATTATAAGGTAATCATATCTGCGTATCTATTCTAAACATTGCATCATCTTTCAGCACGTGCTGTTTGTTTTGATTAGCAGTTTTTTGTTGTCTCTGCATAGTTTATTATAAAAAACTGGTAAATACGTTTGTTTACTTCATACAAATGTGAAAAATGATTACCAAAGACACTCTGCAAGAGTTTTTACTGAGTAAATGTGGTGAATACAAAGAAAAACTGTTTGAATTTGAATCTTCGGAAAAGTTTGAAGTAATTATCAAGTGCAAGCTGGGAGCCCAAATGATTCATTAACATTAGAAGGGAATCTGGCTTTAATGGACACTATTCTAACATGACCTAATCCAGGCGCGATTATTCCGATCTACGCACGATTACTCCATATTCGTACTGGCACTGTATATTATGGAATAAGGTTAGGTAGTTAAGTCACTACGAAGTATACGCGAGTATTTGCGTACTACTCTTGTATACATTGTAATCGCAAATTTAAAAACTGCACTACAATGTATACGCGAGCAGTTTCCTATGGATGCGTTCTGGCCATGTACAGAATGTAAATACACCTCGTTTCACCCTTTTAGGGGGTGAATTTAGGGAAATCCTCTCATAGTGCTCGCCTCCGTCATAAAAGGAAACCTTGTGCAAAATTTCACGCTCCTAGTCCCAGTAGTTTCAGCTGTGCGTTGATATGTCAGTCAGTCAGTTTCTCCTTTTTATATATATAGGGTGACTGGTAATTAGTGACCGATACTTTAACACGTGATCGTACTCATGATTACAAACAACTTTCCCAAAGAAACTTTTTTTATATATTCACTAGTTTTATCACAATAACAAAACAGCTGTTTGAATCTAAGGCAGTTTGTACTACGCGCGCGCCTGTGACCGGCGACCGCTCAGCTGTTTTTATCCGCGTGACGCCGCCTCACCTACAATAGTCATAGAACACACGCGGCTTGCAAACCCAGCGGTGTACGTAAGCAGTGTAGGTACCGGATTCAAACAGCTGTTTTGTTATTGTGACAAAACTAATGAGAATATAAAAAAAGTTTCTTTAGAAAGTTGTTTGTAATCATGAGTACAATCACGTGTTTGAGTATCGGTCACTAATTACCAGTCACCCTATATAGATTATTATTCAATAATATACATATGTGTTTTCTTTCTGTTACAGGGTACTGACGTGGTCAATAGGACATGTACTATTAATGTTATTAGTGGGATTTACACAGGTGAGTCTTACCTTACTTACTTATGACGGCGCGTAGTGTTCCACGCGCGCCTCAAGGAGATGTCAGCAACCGTAGGGGCCCAGCAGGGTCGAAGCCTACTGGGGCCATGGGTGATGCGAGAGAGAAAAATGGCAAAGAAGGAACAGGAGTCGGTTTTTAGTCAGTAAAAGTATGACATTATCTCCCGCGCCGCCCAAGAGCGGGGATGTCATTAGATGATTTTCCCACCCGAAAAAAACAACTTATTAATTACTTACCTTACCTATTTATAATTCATTGTTACATACAGGGTGTCTTTGACATCGACGCATAAACGTATACCACGGATCCAGTACATGATTCTGGACCCCCCAGTGGTGGAATATTTCGTCGGTTTTTACGAATTTAAAAAAAAAACGTCTACGTTTTTTTTAAATTAAACTGCATTAAATTGTTATTCTAACATTTTTAGAGAAAAAAAAAATGAATGAATTACTTTTAAAATTAGAAATTTCATCAGGGTTGATTAGAATAACGATTTTATTTACCCCGATGACTTTTTAATTAATAAATTTTTAATTAAAAAAAATGTTTTTTTTTTTACTAAAAATATCATCGGGTTTGGTTAGAATAACAGAAATAAAATAACCAGAAAATTAACTGTATTCTCATAATCATAAAAATTATCTGTATTCTTTAATAGTTTAAATTTCAGTAATATAAGAATAAAAATTGTTAATTTGTATGATTAATTAGTATTTCGGTATATGTTGTACTCATTCCCCCGATTTCTGATTTGAAGTTGAGTATTTCTCAAACTCTACTTTAGCCTGCAAACCTGTCAAAATTTGGCATCTATGTACGGTTTAAGTACTGCGATATTACAGAAAATACAAAACACAAAGAAACCAATAAATACCTAATTTCAAAAGAAGAATAACATACCTTTAATATAAAATTTATTTGAACTTATGATTCCAAGTCAATCCAATGATATAACACTTCAAAGCAACCCGTTTTAAAAATCTCCAATTTCATAGGTAAAGACCTATCATTTTGCCAATGCTCGCGAAAGGGTTAATAAAATAAAAATTATGTATTTATATTATACACTAGGAACAACTCCTGTTTAATGGGTTCGTTCACTGACATAATAAACTCACGTACACAAGACGCTCAGACCCGGAACACCAATCTGTGCGGGGATTGAACTCGAAGAAATGCTCACTATTATTAATTTGTGGAGTTGTGGACGACGAGCAAAGGGTAGCTCGCTGTCCGGATGAGTTGACCAATGGCCTCGTGCCATTGGTCAACTTTTGAAAAGGAAACCCGGGGTCGTTTCTTTTTTTTTCGGTGGGAAAATCATCTTATGACATCCCCCACTCTTGGCCGGGCGAGAGATAGTGTCAGACTTTTACTGACTAAAAACCCACTCCTGTTCCTTCGTTGCCTTTCGTAACAGGGCTGAGTCTTCTTTTCAGAATCAGACCCTTGGCCCCAGTAGGCTTCGACCCTGCTGGGCCCTTATAGTTGCTGACATCTCCGTGAGTACGCGCCGTCGGCGACTTGGGCTCGGTTCGGACGGTTACCGGACGGTCGGACGGCAAGCTACCCATTGCACGCCGTCAGCAAGCCCGCGCCTACGGTGGCCGGAAAGCAACGCAAGGCTAAAAAGGAACATAGGTGTGGTTTTTATTCAGTAAAAGTCTGACACGCCCGCTCCACCTTAGAGCAAGAGAAGTCATTAGATGATTTCTCACCTTAATAAAATTATTGTTAATTTATTAGACTGGCCTGCCGGTCTAGTGGTTAGTGGTCCTGACTGCTACACCGGAGGTCGTGGGTTCGATTCCCGCCCAAGACAAATGTTTGTGGGATAGGCACGGTCTGGGTGTAATTTACCTATAGTGTGCATGTATTTAGGTATGTTTATCAGTTGTCTAGTACTCATAGCACAAGCTCTGCTTAGTTTGGGACTAGATGGCGTTGTTTGAAAATTGTAGAATATTATATCCATTTTTTTTTTTCAGGTAATATTCGTAAAAAGTTTATTTGAAGATGGAAGAAATTATAGAAGATTAGTTCCTGGTTTTTCATCGTAATGAAGGTTGCAGCCATCTTGCCATTAATGTTATAAAAATTACTAAAACCTGCCCGGCCTTTACCCAACTACCTCGGGGCTGGCTTCCTGTCTAACTGGATGCGGCTGAAGACCCGTGTGTTACATGGAGCGACTCCCTATCAGACCTTCACAACCCACTTACTGGGCAACATTAATATTTATCGCATCGTCTGCTTAGGATATATCCTACAAACACTTTCACGTTTATACCACCAGGGTCGCACATCCACGACCAAATACTCCATCTCGTCAGCGCTTCTGTCACCTATGGGGATTGAAGAACTAAACGAGATGCGAGTACCCAGTCGCAAACACACGACCCTGGTGAATAGGACACGAAAATACTTGTCTGTTAAAGGTGAACCACACTTATTCGAGCCGAATAATAATAATTATTTATTTACTAGCTGAGCCGGCAAACGTTGTTCTGCCATATAAAAAAAAAAAAAAAAAAAAAAAAAAAAAAAAAAAAAAAAAAAATAGATGTTGGCCGATTCTCAGACCTACTCAATATGCTCACAAAATTTCATGAGAATCGGTCGAGCCGTTTCGGAGGAGTTCAAGTTCGAACACCGTGACACGAGAATTTTATATATAAGACTAGCTGAGCCGGCAAACGTTGTTCTGCCATATAAATAAAAAAAAAAAAAATAAAAAAAAAAAAAATGTTGGCCGATTCTCAGACCTACTCAATATGCTCACAAAATTTTATGAGAATCGGTCGAGCCGTTTCGGAGGAGTTCAAGTTCGAACACCGTGACACGAGAATTTTATATATTAGATTTACCAGAATGTAGGTGTACAAAGTAGTATAATCTTAATTTAAATGAGGCCAATTAAGCGTTTTGAGATCACATTTATTGTACGTACAGCCAAGGAGTGGAATTCCTTGCCGGAGTCTGTGTTTCCTGATAGCTACAACTTAGGAGGTCTTTAAGTCAAGAGTGAATAGGTTACTTCTAGGCAAGCGTGCTCCATCGTCGCCCACATCATCGCTTACTATCAGGTGAGATGGTGGTAAACGCGAGCCTATCATTAATAAAAAAAATAATAATTACATTCTACCATAACTTTGATGTGCAAATATTAATACAGTATACATTAAATTGATTAAAAATGTAATATTCATACTTCAGTTATCACTATAATTGCTACAAAATGTCTGATTAAACAAATAATTTGTAAATATTTAATTTCACAAATCATTGATTAAAAAGGGAGCAGTGGTGGCCAAGTGGTAACGGCCCCGACTTACGAGTTGTAGGTCGATCGTTTGAACCCGTCAAACCCAGCCAAGCGCATTACTTTGTGTAATTTATTTAATCATCACTGCTCTCAAAACGGTGAAGGAAAACATCGTAAGGAAACCGGCATTTCCTAGAATCAAAAATTCGAAGACTTGTGACATTCACTAACCCGCACTGGGCCCGCGTGCTGGATTTCGGCCCATTTCCCTCTCCTAGAGAGGAGGCATGAGTCCCAGCAGTGAGGACATTAAAAGGCTGATTATGCTAATGATTAAAAATATCTTAATAATGTGACATCAGAGGTTACCAATACCTGCTATCACTATAAAAAGTCAAATTCTATACAATAATTGTAATGTCCATGAATATTATTAAATGTCAAAATTGAAAATGACGCAGCCGCACGCGTCGAACGAATCGAAAGAAAATAATTAAATAAATAATAATAAATAAATATTATTAATTACTAGTTTAATTTGTTTTTATTTTGTGTTTTTTTTTGTTTTATTTTTTTTTATAAATAAATATATAAATTTTAGAATTCTTTATAAGAAATTCTATGAAACCCCGCACACCTAACCGCGTTAATCGCGCCCGAATCTGGAAGGACTAGAATAAAGAATTCGATTCGTCCCACGCGTTCGGCTCGTAGAAGTGTGCGTTCACCTTAAAGGGTTCATTACCCGTTAATCACACCAATATCATAGTTTGTGAGTGTATACAGGGTGTCTTTTAAAAATACATTTTTTTTTTTAAATAGGAGAAAGCCGACAAAAAATTCGACCACTGGAGGATCCAGAATCATGTACTAGATCCGTGGTATTCAATTGTATCGACGCACAATTTATAAATTATACATATAAATACTTTTATAAATTTAAACTGTGTAAAATTGACATTCTAACCAACCCGGATGATATTTTTATAAAAAAGTAAATTATTTTTTTATTAAAAATTAATTAATTAAAATGTCATCAAGGTAGATTAAAATCGTTATTCTATTCAACCCCGATGACATTTTTAATTTTAAAAGTAATTATTTTTTTTTCACTAAAAATAAATTAGAATAACGATTTTATACAGTTTAAATAATTAAAAAACGTATTAAAAAAAAAATAGGAAAACACCGACGAAAAATTCCACCACTGGGGGATCCAGAATCATGTACTGGATCCATGGTATCCGTTTGTGTGTCGATGTCGAAGACACGCTGTATATTGTTACTTCTTCTACAATCGAACGGATTTTGATGAAACTTGGTACACGGGATGACCATGTCCAGCAGTGCTGTTCTCTAAGATAACAGCCTTGAGCACACACACACACATATAGGATTAACAATCCAATGTATAGGTTCATTGGATTGTTAATTCTATGTACAACCAGGGGTCAAAAGTGCAGTTCCATCTCACCAATGCTCGCGGGCTTGCGGACGGCGAGCAATGGGTGGCTCGCCGTCCGATCGTCTGGTAACCGTCCGGACCGAGCCCAAGTCGTCGACGGCGCGTATTGTTCCACGCGCGCCTCAGGGAGATGTCAGAAAATCGTAGGGGCCCAACAGGGTCGAAGCCTACTGGGGCCACGGGTAGTGTGAAAGTGAAACCCGGGGCCCTGGTACGAAGGCAAAGAAGGAACAGGAGTGGGTTTTTAGTCAGTAAAAGTCTGACACTATTTCTCGCTCCGCCCAAGAGCGGGATTTGTCATAAGATGATTTTCCCACCTAAAAAAAATACCTCACCAATGCTAAAATGTCTAAAATTTCTTTGTAGAAGAGGGTCAATGGTTCATGACTGATTTAATTTGTAGCATAGAATCTAAAATATTGAATTACTTATGTGTGGGATTGTGGTTCCTATCCCACCTTAAGTTTGCTGGATTGGAGAAGGTTCACTACAGTTCGAGATCAAAGACTCCGTGAACGAGATCAAAAACACTATTTGGGGATACCAGCCGGCAGGCCTAGGGCCAGGTCCGTAGCTGGGTGAGGAGCAAGTCGGGTGTGATATCTACTCCAGCCGGCAGGCCTAGGACCGGGTCCGTAGCTGGGTAGAATCACGTCGACTTCGGGGATAGAAGTAAGACTCGTGAGACTCCAAAACAGAATGCGTATATTTTCCACCATGCACCTCCTTTTATACTAGTTTACAATATTACCTGCTAAAACTTAACCAATAGTAACTTAGGATCTACAAAACAATGAGCGCGGTTCGGGCGCGCAATGTTTTTGTTGGGGCAGCTGGGGTAGCAGGTACCTTGGAGTACAATGGCAGCGTAGCGTGGGAATGCTTTTTGGGTCGGTTGGGGCAGCTGGGGTAGCAGGTACCTTGGAGTACAATGGCAGCGTAGCGTGGGAATGCTTTTTGGGTCGAGCAGCTGTGGAATGTGGAAGCAGGTAGTGAAGAGTACAATGGCCGCGTGCTTCCAGCAGCGTAGCAACAGTGATGTGCGAAATATAGGTACCTACTTAAATCTAACAATAGCAGGTACAGACTTGTTGCCGTCGTGCACACTATTATTGTTTACTTACACTATTAAATGTTCAATCACAGAGGTCATAATTATTTATAAGTCTAAATCACAAGGTTTATAGTTCTATAAGTCTAAATCACGGGGTTCTATTTCTCGACCTGACTCAGACAGGTTTCAACAAGTTCAGACTTGTCGAGATCGACTCCTGGTCATAGTTCTTTACAAACTCTATGTTTATACTGATTTCAATATTGAAATTACCTAATCTGTACTACGTTATACATACTAATATTGAGCAAATATGATATTTAGGTGCTTAATTTACATAGGTACAGTATGATCACTTATGGTACGTTACATCAATCAAATTACACTATATTCGCGCATGAGCGTCCTTCACATAATATTAAAAACAAAGTTCACTTATTTACATCTATGTGTGGGCGTCCTGCACATTCCTCCCGCCGTGCGTTGTCTGCCGCTGACGACGCAGCAGATATCGGTGCAGGATCGCCGCTCTCGATCGGTAGCACGACGATCTTCTTCACGGGACGTCTCAAAATTCCACCTTTAGTGGCCACGTCCACGGTACGTACAATCCCGTCTGGTCCGGGAAATGTATTGATGATTCGTCCCCTTATCCAGACGTTCCTTGGAAGGTTGCCATCTACTATCAGAACTAGGTCGCCAACCTTGGGGATGGTTCCTTTGTTGTGTGGCTCTCTGCGATTTTGTAGCTCTGGTAAATATTCTTTGAGCCATCTTGCCCAAAAAATATCGGAGAGTCTTTGGGCCGCGCGCCAACTGGCTCGCAGGCGAAGGTCGCTGTCATCAAACTCCCCTGGTGATGTTATTCGGCTGGACCCACCCAGGAGGAAATGGTTGGGCGTCAGAGCTTCGGGATCTTCGGCGTTAACTGACACGTGTGTGAGCGGTCGGCTGTTCACTGTATGTTCGGCTTCAATAAGTAGGGTATGAAGGACCTCTTCACTGGGAAAACGCTCGTTTAGAGTGGCGGCGAGAGCGGTCTTTACTGATTTTACCATCCGTTCCCAGGATCCGCCCATGAAAGGCGCGCCAGGTGGTATGAATCGCCAGTCGATCATTTTCTTCGAGGCTTCTTCTGCTGTCGCTGCGAAGATGGCAGCACGAAGTTCTTTCTCCGCTCCATGGAAGTTCGTGCCGTTGTCTGACCACAGTTGTGCGGGACACCCTCGGCGTGCTATCATACGTCGCAACGCCATGATCGCTGAGTCAGTGTTGAGTGATGCCACAAGTTCCAAATGTATGGCACGTGTCGTGAGGCAGGTGAATAGGGCGACGTATCTCTTCTGATGACTCCGTCCCACAGTAATGGTCAATGGCCCGAAGTAGTCCAGCCCGGTGTATGTGAATGGTTTTTGATGATGTGCTAAACGACAGGACGGTAAGTTCCCTGTCATCGGCTGTGGTGGAGAGGCTGCTTTTATTCGACATCGTAAACACTTGTTGACTATGTTTTTGACGGTCGGTCGTAGACGGAGTATCCAATGTTGTTGACGACATTCATTCACTGTGGTTTCGACGCCTGCATGGTGTATATGACGATGAATATATTCAATCCATAATCGGGTCGTGGAGTGATCTTCATCTAATATCATTGGCTTTTTCAGGTTCTCCGCGATGTCTGTCATGTCGGTGATCCTACTTTTTAGCCGAATTTCCCCATCCGTTAGTTCAATGCAGAATGGGTGTAGGCGACTCGTTCGTGAGACAGTTCTCCCGTTCGTTAGATCTTTCTTCTCTTCTGGAAAAGATTGTTCTTGAGAAGCTCGCAAGATCAGTTTTTCGGCTTTTCGTGGTAGTTCAGCGTTGAGAGGGAGATGGTGGTTCATGATCGGATTTTCTCGTCTCTCTGTTGTTTTGGCTGGTAATGTCTGTTTATTTTTCTTCCAGTCAGGATCATTAAAGGGTTTTTTCGGGTTCACTTGCATATTGTCCATTGTGATGTGTTCCTTCACCAATTCATGCAGGTCATCATCTGTAGTGATGTGTCTAATGAAGTTGACTCGATGACCAAGTGCTCTAGTGTGACTGCCATGCAGGACCCAGCCCAGTGGTGTCAGTGAGGCCACTGGTTGACTCTTCTTCCCAGTTCTGAGATCGGTAGTGATGAGAAGATCCCAATTGTCTTGGCCGATGAGTAGTCTAGGTCTCGCGTCTTCATTCACTATTTCTTTGGCTATGTCTCGAAGATGTTCGCAATCCCTGACTGCTTCACCTGGTATTCTTTGAGCAGCCAGCTCCAGGTGCTTGACTGTTCTAGCTCGTAACTTGCGTTCAGGAGAGTGGAGTCCTCTGATGAAGAAGTTCACTCGACGAGATGTCACGTCGATTGTGGGTTCGCCGTCGAACGACGCTATTCGAAGTGGTTCACATGATCCCTCTGCTCCGATTTGGTTGGCTAGGCTCTCATCAATGAGTGTTACTGTAGAGCCGTCATCTAGGAGAGCATAGGTATCTACAGCTCCCGCCGGTCCAGATAGGTGCACTGGTATAATCTTAAGAAATGATACCTTAGGTGTCCATGCTGAGTGTACCTTCTCTTGTTCTTCTTTGGGGCTGTTTGTTTCCTCTTTTCTCTTGTTCGTGGCGTGCAACATTTTATGATGGAAATGCACACAGTCGTTTATCTCACACTTCTTCGGCTTGCAGTTGTGTTGCTTGGTCCTGTATCTGAGGCAACGAAAACACAAGCGATGTTTCTTTGCAATGTCCCATCTTGCATCAGTAGTTGCTTTCTTGAATCGTTCGCACTCTATGATGTTATGCCCTTGTTGTTCACATAAATTACACTTTGGTTTACTCACTTCTTGAGTGGTGTGTATCCGTTGTTGGCGTCGCTGCGTGTTCTGTGTGATCTGTGTTGTCGCAGCGATGTTCTCTGGTAGGGCGTATGGGCTGCACATTTCAGCTTCAATCTTGATGAATCTGGTGAATTTCAGCAGATCGGGTTCTGTTCTAGGTTGCGCGGCTGAGAACTGATACCATTGTCTCTTCAAGGTCGGTGTGAGTTTCTCAACAATAGCTTTGGTTACCTCTGGGTTGAAGAGATAATGTCCACAGTTGAGAGCTTGCAGAGTGCCAACAATGTTTTCAACCTTGGTGGCGAAGGTGCAGACATCACGCGGCGATTCAGTGAGACGTGGCAGTGTTCGTAGACGTTCTATCTCCGCCATCGCTATTGAGTCTGGGCGTCCGAAGCGTAGCTCGAGTGTTCTCATGACTTCGTTTGGATCAGCGTTCACTATTAATAAGCCTTGCACAGCTTCTTTGGCTACACCACGTAGGCTCTTTCTAAGTCTTGACATGTTCTCCACTGGTGACAATCGGTGCGCTGTTTCACAGTAGGCGGCACGGAAGGTGAGCCAGTCTTGATGGGCTCCATTGAAACAGGGTAGTTCAGTATATCTCATCGGCTGCTGGTACTGTGCGGCCTGCACAGCTTGTGTGATCGCAGCAGCAAGTTCCTTCATGTCTGTTCTTGATTCATGAACGGCCAGTGATGTTGACTGTTGCATGTTTGCTGATGGCACGGACTGCGGCGCCCAAGGCATGTTGATAGGCTCCGTATGATAATTGTGATGCGGCGCCGTAGTATAGATCGGTTGCCACGATGAGTTCGTTGTCACGTTGGTTGAGTGTTGAGACCAGAATGCAGTGGGTTCTACCTGTATCGGCGTCGGTTGTGTTTGCGCAGTCACGTAGTTCGGTTGCCAGGATGCGGCGGTGATCACTGGCGGCTGGTTCAGTAGTGGCTGCGCGTGCACGTTGTTTTGCTGCCAGGACACGGCAGCGGTCGCTGGCGGCTGGTTCAGGTGCGACTGTTCAGTCGCTAGGTTCGGCTGCCAGGATGCGGCGGCGATCACTGGCGGTGGGTTCAGGTGTGACGATTCAGTCACGTGGTTCGGCAGCCAGGATGCGGCGGCGATCACTGGCGGCGGGTTCAGGTGTGACTGTTCAGTCACGTGGTTCGGCTGCCTTGATGCGGCGGCGATCACTGGCGGTGGGTTCAGGCGTGACGATTCAGTCACGTGGTTCGGCAGCCAGGATGCGGCGGCGATCACTGGCGGCGGGTTCAGGTGTGACTGTTCAGTCACGTGGTTCGGCAGCCAGGATGCGGCGGCGATCACTGGCGGCGGGTTCAGGTGTGACTGTTCAGTCACGTGGTTCGGCAGCCAGGATGCGGCGACGATCACTGGCGGCGGGTTCAGGTGTGACTGTTCAGTCACGTGGTTCGGCTGCCTTGATGTAGCAGTACTCACAGGCAGCGTAATGTTCGTAGGCGCCCCCTCTCGAATGGGCGCAGTGTTCTTGGTTGCAGACTCGGTGTTCAGGTTTTCAGGCAGGGGGTATGACGAGCTGGCTCCCGCCGGTAAAATCGCCGGGATGGTCCATGACACGGCGGCGGTCACTGGAGCTTTATGTTCGGTCGACGACTTCACTTCAGCTTGGAAAGGTCTATTGGATATGGCGAGTAGCTGATTTGAATGTAACCACGTAGTCACTCGTTGATCATTTCCAGGTTCAGAGGCTATGGAAGACAGTTCTTCATCGGTAGATTCATTTTCAATTTCAGCGAGACGTGCGGCTGCTAATTCAACTTGACGTTGTGCTAGTTCCGCCTTGGCCTTGGCAATGCGGCGCGCTTTCGATTCTTTGTTGCTCTTCTGTGACGTAGGTTTACTGCGGTGACCAGTAGCAGAGTCTTGCTGTGGTACGACATGCTTGACCGTCGACGCAGTCGCGGCGGGCGCTTCTGGAGTTTCAGCTGTTGTTTTAGTGGCTTCAGTCGTACCTGTTTCAGTCGTGGCCTCTGTAGTAGTTTCAGTAGTGGTCTCCGTAGTCGTTTCAGTTTGTTCTGTAACCGTAGTCGACGCTTGGCCTCCTCTTTTCCCCGTAGATCTCAAAGTTGGCATAGTGTTTTCTTTCAAACTTCTTAATAATCTTGAATAAGTTCACTGAATCTTCTTACTAGTTATCTTCTCACGATCCGGCTCGAAGGACCAATGTGTGGGATTGTGGTTCCTATCCCACCTTAAGTTTGCTGGATTGGAGAAGGTTCACTACAGTTCGAGATCAAAGACTCCGTGAACGAGATCAAAAACACTATTTGGGGATACCAGCCGGCAGGCCTAGGGCCAGGTCCGTAGCTGGGTGAGGAGCAAGTCGGGTGTGATATCTACTCCAGCCGGCAGGCCTAGGACCGGGTCCGTAGCTGGGTAGAATCACGTCGACTTCGGGGATAGAAGTAAGACTCGTGAGACTCCAAAACAGAATGCGTATATTTTCCACCATGCACCTCCTTTTATACTAGTTTACAATATTACCTGCTAAAACTTAACCAATAGTAACTTAGGATCTACAAAACAATGAGCGCGGTTCGGGCGCGCAATGTTTTTGTTGGGGCAGCTGGGGTAGCAGGTACCTTGGAGTACAATGGCAGCGTAGCGTGGGAATGCTTTTTGGGTCGGTTGGGGCAGCTGGGGTAGCAGGTACCTTGGAGTACAATGGCAGCGTAGCGTGGGAATGCTTTTTGGGTCGAGCAGCTGTGGAATGTGGAAGCAGGTAGTGAAGAGTACAATGGCCGCGTGCTTCCAGCAGCGTAGCAACAGTGATGTGCGAAATATAGGTACCTACTTAAATCTAACAATAGCAGGTACAGACTTGTTGCCGTCGTGCACACTATTATTGTTTACTTACACTATTAAATGTTCAATCACAGAGGTCATAATTATTTATAAGTCTAAATCACAAGGTTTATAGTTCTATAAGTCTAAATCACGGGGTTCTATTTCTCGACCTGACTCAGACAGGTTTCAACAAGTTCAGACTTGTCGAGATCGACTCCTGGTCATAGTTCTTTACAAACTCTATGTTTATACTGATTTCAATATTGAAATTACCTAATCTGTACTACGTTATACATACTAATATTGAGCAAATATGATATTTAGGTGCTTAATTTACATAGGTACAGTATGATCACTTATGGTACGTTACATCAATCAAATTACACTATATTCGCGCATGAGCGTCCTTCACATAATATTAAAAACAAAGTTCACTTATTTACATCTATGTGTGGGCGTCCTGCACAACTTAACTAATTGTGGACTATTGAACTTCTACAACAAATAAATTTTCGACATTAGCATTGGTAGAGTGCAACTGCACTTTTGATCCCTGACTGTACTTATTTGGATTTCGTCGCTTTGCCAGCGCTGCGCTCAAGGCTGCCCCCCTAGCCAAGTCATAAACGATAAACGTAAACTCTCAGTAGTCTTTAATAGATTTTCAACTTTATGTTATTGAATATAAAGTTGAAAATCTATTGAAGATTACATAGTGTTTTCGTTCGTTCCGGTCGCTAACGCTCAGTAGTAGTAGATTTCCAACTTTATGCTCTTAGGTATAAAGTTGGAAATCTATTGGAGATTACTAAGCGTTCACGTTTATCGCTTGCAACTTGGCTAGGGGGGCTGTTTTCTTAGAGAATAGCACGACTGGACTATTATAGGATATCTTACTATACTTCTTATCCTGGGAGTATGGTCCCTTGAGGTAATTTTGCTACTATCAGGGCGAAGGCGCAAGCAGCAGGCAGTTGTAAATATACGTAGGTGCTATAGTGTATTCGCGTCAAAAATTGTGACGTCATCGTGGTCCCTCAGCTTAGCCACCCTCCTTGACAAAATAAATCATAGTAAAAACTTTACAATGTAAAAAAAGACACAGAAAAGTGTAAAATAACTTTAATTTCGGAAGTCGGTGTTTCTAGAATAGTTTTGTCTCTTCGTTATTTAGCCCGACTTCCGAAAGTAAAGTTATTTTGCACTTTTCTGTGTTTTTTTCTCTTTTAAGTTATGGTACCACCACTAAAAAGTACCCCTCAGCCAAACTTAAATACCTTATAGCCAGAGTGCATCTCATGAAAATTCTAATAATCCCAAACACGGTTAGGTTACATTAATTTATTACAGAGTTCTGGTACCTATCTTCCGGCTTCATCATCAGATCAGTTCGATATATCCCTTTTCTTTCAGTCAGTCATCGACTACACGTATAAACAAAGCAATTTTACTTTTAACAACAGTTCTGCTGTGATCCTATGAGGAGTTCCGTTCCATATCTTCGAAGTTCATGATCAGATCATAACAATATTTCTATGGGACCAACTCGGAAGCATAACCTTTTATTCAAAAAAATAATTTTCAAAATCGGTCCACAATTGACCGAGAAATCGGTGAAAATACATTAAAAAAAATACATTCAGCCGAACATAGAACCTCCTTCTTTTTGAAGTCGGTTAAAAATAGAAAGCCGGGTTCACATTGACCAGTTGTAGTAAGCCCTTCGGATAGTACGGACGCGCTTATGTCAATTTAAAAAATGAGTATAAAGTACTTATTTCATTTTCACTTTTATTTTTACCTTAAGAGTAAAAATAAAAGTGAAGATTCTATAACTAGTGCTTGACTGTGATCCCAACTGATGGTAAGCAGAGATGCAATCGTTGATGGTGAAGCGCACTAGTTTATTATGAGCCTATCCATTTAACAAGGTGTCAACAATGCACTCGCCGTACGTCGGGTTGTCCGATGGTAGAAAAGTGATGGCGGAATCAAGTCATGTAATTCCTGCGCACACTTTTCAAAATGCATTCTGTAAAATTCCTATATAAATTTTAAAATAATTACGGGGATGCAACTCGACTACATTTTCACTGTTTTTCATACAAACTTACGCGATTATGACTTTATTACACATTTTTCATTAGATATTTTGGAAACACAGTATCTTGTGGATATTATCTAGGCTTCTATTGAAATCAATTTATAAATTTGTGTAAAACTAATCCAGTAAAGACCTCTGAAAATCTGCTATTTTGCATGAACTTTGACACTTCAGACTTTACTCAAAAATAAAAAAAGTCAAAAAAGTATAACAATAGAAGCCTTGCAAATTTAGTCGAGATTCTGAATGACAATTTTTTTTTTAATTTTTAAAGCGCAATACACACTGAGCCCGCCGGGCCGCCGACAAAGCCCGGCGACACAACCCGGCGGCCTGTATGAAAAGAATGTTGTATGAAATGTATGAAAAACAAAAAGTTGCCGACATATGTCGGCGGCCCGGCGGGCTCAATGTGTATTGCGCTTTAGGGTTTAAAAAAAACACGTATTTCCTGGAACAAGTTTTGTAAAATATTCGAGTAAATCACGGAATTACCGAATGCTAGCAGAGTTTTCAGGCATTATCTCTCTTTTTTCGCGTTGCCTTTTCGTCAAACATCGCGTTGGATTGCGTTAGATGAAGTAACAAGCTTTTAAACCATGCTCGATGTTGACGATAGGCGAGTGAAAAAGGACCCTCTTAATATTATTATTATTTGAAAATAGTGTTGTGAAAACTGTTTGCAGTAGCACTGATGACGTCACTATATTAACACGAATACACTTTAGTAGAAAAATTTTAAATTTCATTGTCACCAATTTGATATTGTAAGTAATACGTAAGGAACTCTTGCCAAAGCACAAATGTAGCATTTACTTATTAGTTCGTACTTTGTACAAATAACGCACAATAATTAGGTTAAATAAACTAAGTTTACTAGTCTATACATTTGTTGTTTTATTGTTTTAGAAAATTAACCCTTTCAACTCCACAGTCTGATATACAGGGTGACTGGTAATTAGTGACCGATACTTAAACACATGATTGTACTCATGATTACAAACCACTTTCCCAAAGAAACTTTTTTTATATTCTCATTAGTTTTATCACAATAATAAAACAGCTGTTTAAATACTTGCGCGCGCCTGCGACCGGCGACCGCTCAGCTGTTAGCCGCGTGACGCCGCCGTACCTACAGTAGTGATAGAACACCCGCGCAGCTTGCAAACCCATAGGTGTACGTACCTAATCAATGAACGTACCTACAAATTAGTGAGTATATAAAAAAAGTTTCTTTGGGAAAGTTCTTTGTAATCATGAGTACAATCACGTGTTTAAGTATCGGTCACTAATTACCAGTCACCCTATATGTGTAGGCTTGCGGACGACGAGCAATAGGCACTTCGCCGTCCAGTAACCATCCGGATCGGTCCCGAGTCGTCGTCAGCGCGTAGTGTTCCACGCGCACTTCAAAGAGATGTCAGCAAAACCGTAAGAGCCCAGCAGGGCCAAGGCCTACTGAACCCCGGGGTCCTAAAATGCAAGGCAAAGAAGAAACATGGTTTGGTTTTAGTCAGTAAAAGTCTGACACCACCTCCCACTCCGCCCTAGAGAAGTCATTCGATGATTTCCCACCTTAACCCCTTACCGCATAGCTACCCAAATATGGGTACTTATTTTAAAACGTTCAGAAAAAATAAAAATATTTTATTTTTCCCTTTACCGCATATCAAGACAGATCCGGCAACGTCCCAGCTTTAATAAAGATACATGTACTGCCATCTAGTGTACCGCGTAACAAAACTATAACCTGTCAAATCCAGTCGGTGGCAGTTCAAATTTTCGTTAGTGTGTGTTATTTTTTGTAAATTCATTTTGCGATCGTTTGTCGATTTTTTTGTTTGATCTTCATATCGTGGTGCTAAGAAGACTTATCAAAGGTCTCGAAACACTGAAAACATGTAAGTAAACAATAATATTTTTGCGACAATCAAGCCAAACCTTAGCATGACAAATATGGAATATTATGCAGTAACGTGAAAATTTATTTTCCATATTTGGCATTGTATGCAGTAGTAGTTATTTTTGCATTCAGCCAGATGTGGCAATTTATGCAATGAAGCATTATTTGATTATTTTTTTTTCAGAAAAATGGATCCAGTGCGATTCTATGGTCTTGATATAGGTACCAAATGAAAGCGAATATGATGAGTATAAACTAGCGGGGGATGATGACGATTTGGATCATTTGCCAGCATACACACATGATCGACAACTCTGTAAAATGTCTCAATGTAAAATGTGATGTTCCTAAATGTAACTGATCTCATTAAATTTATCTTATTTTTTCATTGAGTTTTATTTTCTAATCCTTATTTTGTACTGAGGATTGACTTAAAATTACCTTTATAGCATGCGATGCCAACTAAGGCAATTTAGTTTCAGTTGCCTTTACTGCAATGCATGTTATGCCAAATATGTCAAATTAGTTTTTGTTACTTGTACTGCATATTATGCCATTTATGGGAAATTAATGTTTTTTGTCATATTTCGAAAACTATTCGGATTTTGGAAAACTGCTTGAACTAACTTAATAGTACATGTCAAGTACTACCAAATATATTTTTTCCGGAAAAAATAGAAATCCCATGCGGTAAGGGGTTAAAAAAAGTCTTCATTGTCACCAATTTGATATATCGCCATAGTCTGATATCACTAATAATGGGTTAAAACAAATTTGTAGGTGGTTTTATTAATATTATTTTCACAATGTGTCAAAAATTGAGTCTCGTCGAGATCGGAGCGCGTGCGCGAGAGAGTCATTTGTTTCTTTTTTTTAGGAGAGAGCGGGCGATAAGACTACCATTAGGTTGGTGACAATGTGTCGCCTACCTAACAACGATGTTAAGGAATGGCCATACTACAAATTTAAATTTTTATGTCCACATAGGCAGTTGATAGATATGTGTTGGTTTTTCGGAATTTTTGGGTCATGGCAGCATTCTTATAAAAGTCCGTGATACGTACGTGATACCCACTATTCATCATGTTTACCCCTATAATTTAGGGCTGCAGGATTGTTCGAAAGAGACTCCAGTGGTATTTTAAGTTCGAGTTTAAGTTTATGGGAGCTGCCATACAACAAACGTGATTTTCTTGCCTTTTTTCAGAGGTTTTGATGAACCACGGATGATATAATTCTGAGAGCTATATTCTGGAATCGCTACAGAATTTGTGTATAGCACATTTCTTTTTCCGTCCTTAAATAAAATTTTAAAATAAAACAGAAATAAAAAAGCTTTATTTTATTATATTTTAATAAATAGATGGCTTACGTCTAATATTTACAATGATATTATACAGTAACACACTATGCGTTATTTTCATCGCCAACATTGGAAATAAACTTTGACCCTGGGGTATAACTTTGACCCAAGCTTATTAACCAATAGGAAAACAGAACGGAAGCCGTCAGTCGAGACCTATCTTAACTGCCAGTAGCCTATTAGGAATTATTTATTTGCATTGTTCTCACATGACAGAAACGACACGAAATATGTAGTGAAGTTTTGAATCTGCACAAAAGTTCAGGAGGTTGTTATAAAACTTGTAAATAATCATATAAAAATACCTGGTCAATAATCAATAATATTTGTTAATTTCAAAAATGTAAAAATAAATGTGAAAATTCTGATTATTAATTTTTTTTTTTTGTTGATACCTATAACCAGTGCTTGACTGCGATCCCACCTGATGGTAAGCAGTGATGCAATCGTTGATGGTGAAGCACGTCGTACGTCGGGTTGTCCGATGGTAGAAAAGTGATGGCTGAATCAAGTCATGTAATTCCTGCGCACACTTTTCAAAATGCATTCTGTAAAATTCCTATATAAATTTTAAAATGATGCAGCCCGACATACATTTTCACTGTTTTTCATACAACCGCTCTTACGCGATTATGACTTTATTACACATTTTTCATTTGATATTTTGGAAACACAGTATCTTGTGGATATTATCTAGGATTCTATTGAAATCAATTTATAAATTTGTGTAAAACGAATCCAGTAAAGACCTCCGAAAATCTACTATTTTGCGTGTAAAACAGTATAACAAAAGAAGCCTTGCAAATTTAATCAAGATTCTGAATGACGACAATTTTTTTTCAAAAACTTTTAAGGGTTTAAAAAAACCACGTTAAGTTTCGTGAAATATTCGAGTAAATCACGGAATTACCGAATGCTAACAGAGTTTTCAGACGTTATCTCTCTTTTTCCGCATTGCCTTTTCGTCAAACATCGCGTTGGATTTCGTTAGATGAAGTAACAAGCTTTTAAACCAAGCTCGATGTTGACGATAGGCGAGTGGAAAAGGACCCTCTTAATATTATTATTATTTGAAAATAGTGTTGTGAAAACTGTTTGCAGTAGCACTGATGACGTCACTATATTAACACTAATACACTTTAGTCGAAAAATTTCAAAATTCATTGTCACCAATTTGATATTGTAAGTAATATGTAAGGAACTCTTGCCAAAGCACAAATGTAGCATTTACTTATTAGTTCGTACTTTGTACAAAAGAACGCACAATAATTAGGTTAAATAAACTAAGTTTACTACTCTATACATTTGTTGTTTTATTGTTTTAGAATATTAACCCTTTCAACTCCACAGTCTGATTAGGTAGCTCGCCGTCCAGTAACCAACCGGATCCAGGGGCGCCGACTCAGTGGGTGCTCGGGGGCTCGAGCACCCATGAGAAATAAATAGTGGGTGCCGAGCATCCCTGAGAATAGACATCAAGAAACAGATCGAAAAAAAAAAGACTTACCATCAGGTTCACCTGATGGTAAGTCTTTCGCAATGTCGCAGTCAAGCACTGGTTTATATCAATTGAAAAAAAAGATCAGTAATAGCCTTTTAGGGAATGGCGTTTTTTCATTACTCGACGACCCGTTTAGCGCAGTGGTTCAGCCGGTTGAGACGCCAGGGTCGCGGGTCCGATTCCCGCACCGACGCAAATGTTTGTTGATGAAACAGATATTTGTGTTGGGTCTGGGTGTTTGTGGTACCTTCGTTGTTAATGTTTTCCATAGTACAAGGGAAAACCTTAGTTTGGGACCAGGACAATGTATGCGATGTTGTCTAAATTTATTATTTATTAACGATGCGGGCTACGGATGCCAGTTACTGATGCGTATCCGTTATCAAAATGTCGATCAGTGTGCATTTCTCTTCTCACACTTCGCGACTTTTTCGAGTCATCAAATGAGCATGAGCACCCATGATGTTTTTTAAAAGCAGGCGCCCCTGTCCGGATCGATCCCGAGTCGTCGTCAGCGCGTAGTGTTCCACGCGCACCTCAAAGAGATGTCACCAAAACCGTAAGAGCCCAGCAGGGCCAAGGCCTACTGAACCCCGGGGTCCTAAAAAGCAAGGCAAAGAAGAAACATGGTTTGGTTTTAGTCAGTAAAAGTCTGACACCACCTCCCACTCCGCCCTAGAGAAGTCATTCAATGATTTCCCACCTTAAAAAAAAAAAGTGTGGCACTCGGGGACTGCCGCGGTAAAGCTATTGCATAGCATTTTGTATCAACTTATGCAATTATAATTATTTATTTATGCAGTATTTCTTTTTCTTTGATATTAATTCAAGTTACACTTTTTGAGCGTGGTGACCGATAAGAAAACAATTTTTTTTCTTTCTTGTTTACTTCATAAATTGCTACAAGTATGTTCAGTTGTTATCATAGAACATTACTATAATCTATTATAATACAAAAAGACTATTTTGTTTGACCGAGATATGAACTCGAGGCACGATGATAACATAGGTAGAACGTAGTACCATTGCGCCACACAGGTCGTTAACGACTTTTCTAAAATAGGTGTTCGGTCTCTGTCGGCCTTCAAGCCACACCTCGGTGCCCGTCGGAGTGGGGAGCGTGAGGCTTTTTTCGTTACGGAATTTCTGGATTCGGTCCCCGCGCTCAAGGCCCTCGATAGAAATAGCTTCTATCGAGGGCCTTGAGCGCGGGGAATAGCTTAAAAGTCTGATTCATTGTAAATGCATCTAAAAAAGAAGCCTTTGAAGCAATTTCTACCTAACCGAGTTGTAACGGCATGGAACAGGCTCCCGGAGTGTTCTCCCACATTGAACTGCTTTAAAAATCGGTTGGACAGACTAAACATCTCCAAACTATATGAAACACGCATCAGCTATTAGCTGCTAGTGTGTCTCACCAAATAATAATAATAATTGTCACCAATTTGATATATCGCCATAGTCTGATATCACTACTAATGGGTTAAAATAAATTTGTAGAGATTTTATAAATATATATTTTGCAAAATGTTCACAATGTGTCAAAAATGGAGTCCTGTCGAGATCAGAGCGCGTGCGCGAGAGTCATTTGTTTCTTTTTTTTAGGAGAGAGCGGGCGATAAGACTACCATTAGGTTGGTGACAATGTGTCGCCTACCTAACAACGATGTTAAGGAATGGCCATACTACAAATTTCAATTTTTATGTCCACATAGGCAGTTGATAGATATGTGTTGGTTTTTCGGAATTTTTGGGTCATGGCAGCATTCTTATAAAAGTCCGTGATACGTACGTGATACCCACTATTCATCATGTTTACCCCTATAATTTAGGGCTGCAGGATTGTTCGAAAGAGACTCCAGTGGTATTTTAAGTTTGAGTTTAAGTTTAAGGGGGCTGCCATACAACAAACTTGATTTTCTTGCCATTTTTCAGAGGTTTTGATGAACCACAGATGATATAATTCTGAGAGCTATATTCTGGAATCGCTAAAGAATGTGTGTATAGCACACCCAGTGGTATAGCACATTTCTTTTTCAGTCCTTATTTAAAATTTTGAATAAAACACAGAAGTAAAAAAGATTTATTTTATTATATTTTAATAAATACATGGCCTACGACTAATATTTACAATGATATTATACAGTAACACACTATGCGTTATTTTCATCGCCAACATTGGAAATAAACTTTGACCCTGGGGTATAACTTTGGCCCAAGCTTATTAACCAATAGGAAAACAGAACGGGAGCCGTCAATCGAGACCTATCCTAACTGCCAGTAGCCTATTAGGAATTATTTATTTGCATTGTTCTCACATGACAGAAGCGACACGAAATGTGTAACCAGATTTTTTTGTAATACATATAATGATTTAAAAGAGAGATCTTTATGGAGAAGAATGTGTAAGAAACTCCATAGTTTTTTACACATACTTCTCAATAGAGATCTACGCTTTGGACAAAATGAAACAAATGCTTTGATTTTATTGTCAGGACACTGTTTACTGGGTTTCCATTGGTTAATAATTTTGGGCCAAAGTTATGCCTCAGGGCCAAAGTATAAAAATCATATTTGCTAGCTTAAATAATTATTTATCACATACGATGAGTCGTGATAGTCAACATTACTGAATTTCAGTATCACAATTACAAATAACCAATATTTGACATTATACAGGGATTTAGATTGCACACTTAGCACCAAGAAATACTTGAACCACTGCTGGTACAGGTATCGGCACGGATCTTGAGCGCTTTGCGAAAGAGTGGGGATCGCTTTGCGTACGCGTTTTTTTTTTTTAATGTACACCTATAAAATAAGTGTAAAATGTACACTTATTTTACAGGTGTATATTTAAAACTCCCCACTCTTTCGCCGAGCGCTCAAGATCCGTGCCGATACCTGTAATGCTGTTTCTATGCGCGATAGATTCATTTTTTTTTTGTCTGGATGTTACACTTTCTATATCCATCCCTTTCTTACACATACCTATCGAGTGAAAGGGACTGAGCTACTCACGTAATCGTTTGTGGAATGACATTTCGATGACAGATTTTGACTTCTATTGCGTTGGTGGCATGACAAATGGCGGCTGGTTGGTATTGTTAACACTTTTTTCCTTTTAATGTGGCTCCTTAGGCCTACTTTTGATTTTATTTTTTTATTTAAACTTCATGTACAGTTAGTGGTACTTAGGCGGAATGCAACAAGGCATTTTGTACGAACACAACTTTTTTTATTTTATTATACAAAGTGAAGTTTTGAATCTGCACAAAATTTCAGGAGATTGTTATAAAACTTGTAAATAATCATATAAAAATACCAGGGGGGTTACCATAACGTTCAATGTAAGATTGCTTCATTCTTATTTCAGTGTGGGTAAGAGACAGAGCTATACAGGTTGTCTAGCGCCATCTCTTACCCACACTGGAAATAAGAATGAAACAATCTTACTTTAAACGTCATGGTACAGGGCCTGGTCAATAATCAATAATACTTGTTACTTTAGTTTTTTTTTAATTTCGAGTGTTATTCACAATAAATCTCGATTCTCCGTCGAATCACCCGTTGCGATTTACCGCGCGTCAAGTCACTGTGCGTGAGTGAACCTGTACGAGGCTCCGCCCACTTCCTCTACGAAACGCTTTTACCGATTACCGTAAATAACAATAAAATTGAAAAAACCTACCCATTTTATTTTTGGTTCGGGTTGACATCGCTAACAAAATTGCCTCCTGAATTTTTTTGCAGATTCAAAATTGCATCTTGTATAGTGTTGCCAGCAACATGTTACTCGCAACACTAAAACGTGTGTGAAACATGTTGCTAGCAACATTATTTTACAATGCTTTTCAACAGTTTTACTGTTCAAACAACACTTCTTTTATTTATTATGTATGGCTCGGTCTTGACCACCATCTCACCTGATGGTAAGCGATGATGTGGTGGCCGACGATGGAGCACGCTTGCCTAGAAGTAACCTATTCACTCTTGACTCAAAGACCCCTATAGATAGGTTGTAGCTATCAGGAAACACAGACTCCGGCAGGGAATTCCACTCCTTAGCTGTACGCGTAATGAATGTGTTCCCAAAACGCTTTGTACGTATGGATGGGATGTCCATCATGACAAATTGTACACTCAATTCACTATATACTTTTCAATAGGTCCTTGCTCAGACCTAGGGATCTCATGGAAGTTCACCAGGTGTCTCCTCACGTGATCAGGACATTTGTAGGTCTTCGGGCAGCGCGGGCAGTTGTACCTGAGCCAATAGAAACAGATGCTTAGGGATAATCATAACTTCGAATTTTTGAACGAGATACCGTGGTCGTGGAATGTAAAGGGCAAAGGTGGGTTTTTAGTCAGTTAAAGTCGCGACACACCCTCTCGCTCCATCCAAGAGCGAGAAAAGACATAAGATGATTCTGATGACTGCGATCCCGTCTAATGGTAAGCAATGATTATGCCGATTATATCTTTATATACATAATTCTTTTGTACGTGTGTTTAACACCGAACTCCTCCTAAACGGCTTGACCGATTTGGAATATGTAATTTTGTGTGTATATTTGAGTGGGTGGGATGGTTTGAAAATACAATTGGACCCGGTAGGTGACGCTACCGGCTACAATCGGGTTCTTAATTATTTTTTTCTGTCGAAATGCCAGGTTTCGGACAGACCAACAATACCACGTGCTTTCCAAGATACGGAGATGACATACCATCAACTTCCAAACTCTGGGCAGCTACAAACCGACCCGGGAATCGAACCCAGTAACCCACGCTCTTGCGACCACGAGACCAAGAAGACTGC
The DNA here is from genome assembly GCA_905147345.3 of Mythimna impura. Lineage (NCBI taxonomy): Eukaryota > Metazoa > Arthropoda > Insecta > Lepidoptera > Noctuidae > Mythimna > Mythimna impura. Next base: position 2,153,573 of record LR990365.1, on the reverse strand, counting down.
CAAGTCAGTGTTTCAAATAACAATCTGCCTAATTTGTTATTTTTAGGTGGGAAAATCATCCAATGACATCTCTCGCTCTTAGGCGGTGCGTGAGGGTGTGTCAGACTTTTATTGGCTAAAAACCCACACCTGTTCCTTCTTTGCCTTCGTCCCAGGGCCCCGGGTTTCACTTTCACACAACCCGTGGCCCCAGACTTCGACCCTGCTGGGCCTAGATAGTGTCACCATCATCATCATTATTTCAGCCGAAAGACGTCCACTGTTGGACGTAACCCTCCCCAAGTGTCGCCATAACGACCGGGCCTGCGCGTCTCGCATCCATCGGATTCCCGCGACCCTCACCAGGTCATCAATCCAACTTGTGGTTGACAGTGTACCTACTTATCGTGGCCAGATCTTAGAAATTTATCACTTCATGATATGGTCAAGTAAAACTGTCCAGATCGTTTTAAACGTTTAAGTTTGATGATATTTCAATCCTCGTTTGGTCTACTTTCTTTAGACCTTTTATTATCATAGAAATCCTGCATCAATGATATGGCCAAACTAGGATTGACATATCATAAAATGTTAACGTCTAAGGGTGTATTTAATATCGTGCGGATTTCATCACGCATGCAGATTTACCCCGCATGTAGAAAATTTCAAAATACAAAAAAAACGCGTACCGCGTGCGTATTCCACGCATCACAATAAATACTTGTATGAAATGGACATTTGCGGGGTTACGCGTGCGGAGTAATCCCGCATGCGTGATCAAAACCGCACGATATTAAATGATAAATATTTTGCAAATAGGTTTTTTAAAAATACTTTTACACGTCTTTTTTTTTTTTTTGTCAATTTTAACTAGATGAGGCCGGTGTTTCCTAGTTGACTACCCTGAGAAGAAACACCGAAACAAACTCAGGGGTCAAAGTCTCTTTTAAAGTCCATACAGTAAATATGTAATGGTCAAATCATATGAGAACCATGCAGGTTGGAGTCTGAGATGGTCTTTTGAAGAAAGAACCACAGTTCTGAGCGGACCTGTCCAGTCAGTGCAAGCATTTGTCGTGTAGCTCAACTCAGAACTACTAAGGAGCTCAACGACTTGACGAACAATACCAAAGAAAGGACATTAAAAACGATCTGGCCAGTTTAAGTTGGCCATATCATCAAGTGATCAATTCTAAGATCTAGCCACGAAATACTCAATTATAATCATTTAAAAATACCTCATATCTCTCGATGACTCCCTGGTCCTCCTTCGGCACGCCGTGACTCCTGGCCAGGTGCTGCCTCACGTTGCCGGGCCTGGTGAACGTGTCCTGACATACGGGGCATATGTACCTGTATTTGTGTTCCCTGTGCACTTTGTATTCATGGACTTGAAGACGCTTTTTCGATTTCTCCCATTTCTGGCAGACACTGCACTGTGGGAAGGATGAAAAGGGGAATAAGTAACAATGTAATAATCTATATATATAAAAAGAGAAACTGACTGACTGACATATCAACGTACAGCCGAAACTACTGGGACTAGGAGCGTGAAATTTTGCACAAGATTTACTTTTATGACCAGAGGTCGGAGTAGGTAGATTGATTTAAGGTCGTTGACGTCAAACGTAGAGGATAATATGGATATGCCTCCAAAATACCGGAACTTCATATTTATTGTGATATTTGTTCCGGAATTTTGAAATTAGCACGAATTTGTGTTTAAGGTGAAAAACGTATTAATAATATCAATCTACGCTGCCAGTGTTAGCTAATGGTGAAAGAAATCAGTATTTTATTTTATACAAAAATACCTTGGAATAGTTACACCGTATTTTGTCCCTTACTGTTGAATTAGAAATGACGCTTGACAGTATGAGACAAAACATAGACAGGGCCTTCCCGCACATTATGGATAAAATGGCATGTCCATATTATAATATCTTGATGCAAGTATATAAAATCAATCTACCTACTCCGACCTCTGTTTATGACGTAGGCGAGCACTAAGAGAGGATTTTCAAAAATTCACCCCCTAAAGGGATGAAAATGGGGACCAAAATTTGTATGAAAAAACCTACTTTTACGATTCCGCTGGCAGAAGTTAGTTTATACATATAATAAATCTGTAGAAGTTTTTAGTTGTGCGCGCATCACGTAAAATGTACGAAATTGATGTAGATAACTTATATAGGGTGACTAGCATAGCAATTAGTATACGATACTTAAACACGTGATTGTGCTCATGATAACAAACAATTTTTATTATGGGAGCAAAGCCGAAATCGCGAAAAAAATATCAGCTGTTCAGTACATTAGGCAAACATAAAAGTACTGAACAGCTGATTTTTTTTCGCGTATTCAGGTTTGTTCCCATAGTAAAAGTTGTTGGTTATCATGAGCACAATCACGTGTTTAAGTATCGTACACTAATTACCAGTCACCCTATATACATTAAAATTGTGTGTAACTTGATATACTTAGGCTTTGTTTCATCGCAATCGGTTGACTATATCGAAAGATATACTACATTCATTGACTGTTAGCCGGTACCAAGTTCGCCGGGTCAGCTAGTAACTATCACACAACGCCGTCTAGTCCTAAACTAAGCAGAGCTTGTGTTATGAGTACTAGACAACTGATAAACATACTTATATATTTCTAAATACATACATATTATAGATAAATTACACCCAGGCACAGGACAAATGATCGTGCTCATCACACAAACATTTGTCTTGGGAATTAAACTCAGGACCCCACATTCAACAGCCGCGCTTGCAACCAACGAAGTATAAGACTAGTGGGGTTACCATGACGTTCAAAGTAAGATTGTTTCATTCTTATTTCAGTGTGGGTAAGAGACAGAGCTATATAGGTTGTCTAGCGCCATCTCTTACCCGCACTGGAAATAAGAATGAAACAGTCTTACTTTAAACGTCATGGTACAGGACTTGATATATATACACGCATAGCACATATAGAAATAAGGTAACGGCACTAGTGTTTGACATAAATATTTAGTAAAAGATAATCAGATTAAATCTCAAAAGATGTCACTAGCAGTTGACAAAATAAAAACAAAAAAATTATGACTACATAAAAAGTAACAAAATAAAAGACACTCATCACAAAATACGAAAAACCGCAAAAATTTTAAGTTACCAAAACGCCCCGTTTTAGTAACGAAAGTATGTTAAATTGCAAAATAAAAATTGTCAAGCAAGATCAAACCAATGGGAATGGTTGTTTTTATCTATATAAATATAAAAAGAGAAACTGACTGACTGACATTTCAACGCACAGCCGAAACTACTGGGACTAGGAGCGTGAAATTTTGCACAAGGTTTCCTTATATGACGTAGGCGAACACTAAGAGAGAATTTTGCAAAATTCACCCCCTAAGGGGATGATATTGGGGTCCAAAGTTTGTATGGAGAAACCGGGCAAAACCGCTGCCGCTGGCAGAAGCTAATTTACCCCTTAGGGAATGCTTGGGGTAAACCAGACATACGTGCCCCAGACGGTAACGTGTCCCCAATTGCAAAACTAAGACTCTCGGCTGGTGCTGAAAATCAGCGCTGAGGCTCTATCTTATAAGAGCCCCAGCATTTTGCTGAGCGCTGGCCGTTTTACGCGGATGTGACGCATAACCTACCAATTATAAATAAGTCGTTATTTTATTTTTAAGGTGTGCGCCATATTTGACGTAAATAAACTGTTTTTCTTTCTCTTTTTTTTCTTTCTTACACGAATTTTAAATTACATAAATATATACGTTGTATATGTAATTTACATCGCCGTCATACTTATAAAATAACCAGACCCGCTAGCCAAGTTACAACCGATTCGTTTCGATTCTCTTGTCGTCGATCGCCTCGAGTAGGCCACGCCTCCGATTCCTTTATTCTGACGTCATCTCAACGCTCAGTTACGTGGTCAGAACAAACGAATAGGAGGCGTGGCCGACTCGAAGCGATCAACGAAAAGAGAATCGAAACGAAACGGTTGTAACTTGGCTAGGGGGGCAGATCGGCTCAAATATGCACGGTGTACCAAATTTAAATGCGTGCGTGCATGCAAGTGGGGCACGTTATCGACTAGTTCATGTATGCCTGGATTACCAGTCTTTCAACCATATTGCCTAGTCTTAAAGTTCCCATTACCGCGATCATGCCTGTTTCAATTTTATCTATATTTATTCTATATTCCACATATTATCCAGCTGCGCAAACACTTGAGATACAAAACTGGTGTAGTTTTGTATATTTTACATTAATTTGCCAATAATTGAAACCGCCACTGAACTCAAATCGAAGAGCCCCTGAACTTGTGAATATTCAATGGGCAACAGACAAAGCATCATTTTTTTTTTTTTTGGTCGGGTAGTCTTACTCCTAACGAAATCTAGATATTTATGTCAACCACTAGTGCTCAGAATTATTATAAGAATAAGTAATTATAAGTCAAACAAAAAGTGCCCTTACCTCACCTTCCAGCCGCGTTGAAAGTACAGGGCCGATTGTCATAGTGCCTAACATATATCGATACAAAAATTCAAAATTTCCCACTATCTATCCCCCTGCGTTTTTAATTACTGCTCCTTTCCCGTGAGTCACAGCGTGATGTTATATAGGGTGACTGGTAATTAGTGACCGATACTTAAACACGTGATTGTGCTCACGATCACAAACAACTTTCCCAAAGAAACTTTTTTTTTATACTAATTTATTGTAGCGTAGCGAGTTCGCGTAAAGTACCAAAATACTAGTCTTTGGATATTATTACCGAAACATGTAGGTACATACATTGCTTACGTCATCGATAACGCGGGTGCAGGTGCGGCGCCGCTAACTGCTGATCGGGTGATGGCGCGCGCGAAATTCAAAGTTTCAAACAGCTGTTTTTTTTAATGTGATTGAGCTAATTAGTATAGAAAAAAAGTTTCTTTGGGAAAGTTGTTTGCAATCATGAGTACAATCACGTGTTTAAGTATCGGTCACTAATTATCAGTCACCCTATATAGCTTATAGCCTACCTACCTCGATAAATGGGCTATTCAAAACTAAAATATTTTTCCATTTCGAACCAGTAGTTGCAACTCTTCAGCTTTATAATATTATAATATACTCGTAGTATAGATAAGCGGAATCTAGCTCCACTACATAATTAAATATTAATACATAATACTATTTTAAGAGATCACTGTTTTTATTTAAAATCTAACTTAACTATTCGCATTAAGATGAGACATTTATTGTCCGTTCAACCGATTTTTACTTCTATTCCCTAGGCAAAGGATGGTATTCAAAGCAAAATATAAAATATAATGATATTTTGAATTGTATATTGACATTTGGTATTGTGTATTGACATTTTCAATTTTATTTTGAATTATATTTTGACATTTTGAATTGTATTTTCACATTTTGAATTATATATTGACTTTTTTTATTGTATATTGACATTTTGTATTGTATATTGTAATTTTTATTAGACATTAGTATTTTGAATTAACATTAGGTGCCTTGATTGACATTGTTTTTATTTTGCTATTCATTATTTATTTCTCACAAACGTTTGTACGCCCTCTGGCAAAACATAGCGCTCTCTTTATTACCTTGCTACACCGTTATTATTGTACCTATGTTTAACAAATGAATAAATGACTTATGACTAGAGTGATTACAATACAAAATCGATTGAACGAAGAGTGAAAAAGATTTCTTTAGATGTCTAATCTTATTGCTAATGGAGTATATAATAATATACATGATTTCTCAGTACGTTGCGTTATTATTACGATAAAACTAATTTTATTTACTATGGCTGCTAAATAAGCAGAGACCTAATAACCTATGTGTGTGAGTGTGGCCATGTTCTCGGTAGATGGCGCTGTACTCAATATTTTTAGTTTATTTTGTTTATAGTGTATGGGAGCATTATTAGGCCAAGGAAATGCTAAAATCGGAAATTTCACTTTATTGAACTTAATAAAATTATTGGCTAAAAATCAAAATGATTTGGATTGTTCATGTCTCTAACACTGTACTTAGTGCTTAAAAGGGCCCTTCCCCACTCTTCTTCTTTCGTCTTCTTCTTCTTCTTTTTTTTTTATATATTATATATTGTTTGTATTATATGCAATTTATTAGTTTATGTATTATAAATATGTTAATAGTACATCACGAACTACCTGCGTATATTTTTCTCCTTCTCTGTCAAATCCATTTAAAGGTTGTCTGCAAAAAATCGCTTTTAGCGATAAGACCGCCCATTGTGACACTATTAATTTTAAGTGCCTAATGTAATTTTTATTTTTGGTGCACAATAAAGAATATATCTATCTATCTATCTTCTATAAGCTTTATAAAAAGTTTTAAAAAATCTTGTTGTTTCATCCAAGGAAGTGTTTGTTAAAGAAGCTACACCAAAAAAGAGAGATGATAAAGCATTGAACGCTCTGTTGGTATTCGATAATTCCGTCAACTGGTTCCAGGGAATACATGTTTTTTAAAAAAAAAAACATTAAAAAATTTTGATAAAAAAAAATTGTCATTCAGGATCTCGATTAAATGTATGTATGTGTGTGTGTTGTGTGTATTATGTGTGTGTGTGTGTTTCTTTCTCTATATATATTTTTAAAAATTTTAATTTATGTGTACATTACGAAGGGCCAAAATTCACACAAAATAGCAGGCCTTCAGAAGCCTTTACTGAATTCGTTTTACACAAATTTGTTTTGATTTCAATAGAAGCCTAGATAATATCCATAAGATAAAGAAAGATGTGTAATAATGTCATTATCACGTAAAAGCGGTGGTATGGAAATGTATGTCGGGTTGTTCGCTCTTAAGTATAATAGCTATACTTAATGTTGAGTTAAACGCCGTCTAGCGAGAATACTGCAACACTCGGCTTTGTAGTTTTCACCTTATTATTACGAAGTAAGAAATATTTAATATATTGACGATATTTTAATTATATTGCTATACAAACGGGGTCTAGTTACAACCTCAAATTATTATGAAACATACATATTTACTAAAATACTTGTAGCTATAGGATTACTTACATTATATATGTACTATATAAACATTTTACAAATACATTTATCCAAATCAAATATAAATTTATTAAAAGCACTTTTTTTACTTGATTCAAAAACCAGTATTGCACTATTAAAAAAATTCACAAAAATGGTCTTAAAACTTCAATAAAAAAAAGAAGAAATATATTTATGTACAGTTTGATTTCTTTTCGAGGTTAGCATAATTTTGGCTTTGATATCTAATTTGAACTTAATTACATTCTGTAACAATTTTGATCGTATTTATTTGGTGCCTGCCCGACTGTTTCCATTTTTTTTTAATTTCAATTACTAGGCACAACCTATCTTTTATATGTACATTTCTATATCATAACAAATGCGACAACAGAGCATTTTTTCACAATAATCGAAGTCTCCTTATAAAAAAGGAATTACTTGGAGTAAATACTCCGCAACCTCTAAGTGGAATTGTCCGACAGACAATATACATTACAGGGATTATATAGGGACGTTCCGATAATAGTAAATATCAGTAAGTACTCGATAGTTTTGTTTCGATACCAAATACCAAAATATAATAATACCATCGCGTCAATATTGCGATACAGTAAGTATCGGTATCAAAACAATGTAATTTTTTTTTTTTCAAATAAGTACAAATATTATATTATTATTTTATATATTATCGACTTTTATTGTTTTTTATTTTTTGGATATTTGATTTAATTTATTGTGTCGTTGTTATTATCCTGATCTCATTATTTTGTAATTTTTTTGATCTTTAAGGTCTAAAATAAAGATTTATTATTATTGGTAATCGCAACATCGGATCTAATCGGGTGCTTATTTTTCAAAACCGGAACCACAATGTAACATTCAAGAATTTTTTTACAAAAAAAAAAATAACCGCCTTCACTAAAAAAACACTAAAAGGATCATATTTTGATTCTTTTAGTGTTTTTTTAGTAAAGTCGGTTATTTTTTTTTAAGTTATATATATATTTTAAATGTTTTTTATATGATTTTGTTTAAAAAAATAATTAAATTATATGTATATAATTTTAAATGAATAAAGTAAATAATGACGATAAATAAAAAAAAATACAACCGAATTTGGAAACTCCTCCTTTTTTTGAAATCGATTAAAAAGATGATACTAGTCGCAAAATTATTGTCATTTAGCATTTTTTATATTAGTTCGATATAAAAAATTCTTAAAGTATTGATATCAGTAAGTATCAGTACTTTAGGTATCGACACTTTTGAAGGTATCGGAACATCCCTAGATTGTTATTACGACATCTCTTTCCGCATGCCTATACCCTATCTTTCCTATATCCTATAGGGTCTTAAAGCTGCACCCTGACAATCGGCCCCTGCTGTTCATCCGCCACGCCATGCACGCGCCGCATGTGAGCGCGCACCTTGTTCGGCTTCTCGAACCGATGCTCGCATATCCCACAGAGGTAGCCATAGCGCTTGCCGGTGTGGGCATTGTGTTTGTGTATCTGAAGGAACTTGCGCGACTTGAGCCGTTTGGGGCACATGTCGCACTATTTGTGGTCAGTTGAGACGAATATGACTACAATGCGTTCTAAATAAGAATAGGATCGATTGCCACGTTGTGACGTCACGTCATACTGTCAAACCGCAAGAAATTGGACATAATTGAAGAACTCAGAGATGAGCAAAATTGAAGAACTGAATTCTGATTAATCTTTTTTCATTCAGAGTTCGTAAATAAATTAAATTTAAAAAATTTCTTGTTTTGCTCACCATAATAATTCTTCGATTTGACAGTATAACGTGACGTCTCAACATGACAATCGATCCTATTCTTATTTGGAACGCATTGTATAGAGATTGGTTGGGGCGGGAAAAGCGAAGGAAATATGGTATTTTACTCTATATGAGAAAAAATCTAAAAATATAAATTATTAAGATAGCTTAGGTAAAATGCAGTTGGTTTTAGTTCATAAAACAACAACATAAATTTTAAAATTCAAGCCAGTTTTCTGTTTTTATTATCTGTTCTATAGCACCTTGAAATAGTAGCCACCATGTTATTACGTAATTCGGCTGTGTAAAATAAAGTGACAGCTGTCAACTGATCGGCCATACTGAGCGCATTTGTTTACACAGCCAATTGACGTCACGACCGCAGTGCAAATATGGCAGTCCACTGCTTTCTACATTTTCGTCAAATACGCGCGAAATTTGAAAATGTAAACTTTAAATGCATTTTTAGGGTACTTAGCGACTGAATAAAAATTTTGTGTTTTTTTTCAGTGGTTTATTTGCAGTATAGAATCTAATTGAGACACTTTTCAAAAATGAGTGTAATACCCTATTGGCGGTCCCGTGAAATTTTGACCCAGAACGGCATCATGTCTTACTCATGTATACATTTTACACTCTCTCTTCCTCTTTCCAAATATCACAATCGTTTTTAAGTAGAGAACTTCAGTCCCGTGTTAGAGCTGACGCGCACAATTTTTTTTGATCTAGTTTGGTTGATGTGTGCCCAAAGAATATTTGCCTGGGGTTAACAATTAAATAGACACAATAAATAATACATTTAGATACAAGTGGAGAAAGTTTGCCATTCCGACCGAAAATTAGTCACTGGAGCCGAGGGCTGCAGTGACAAATTTCCACGTGTATCAAACGACGTTTTTCAGTACACTTACGAAGACATAAATAAACGGGGGCTGTTGCGCCCAGCCTGATATGATACATGTAATTAATTGTGGCAGGGGTGAACTCGTGCACTTTTCCGCACTAGTGCGAAAAACAATAATTTGCGTGCCTAAAAGCGGTAGGGATAAGAGCGGGTTTTCCAGTAAGTGTATTGAAAAGTATTTTTGAAGCAGTATATAAATTCTGTGACATAGCTCTCCTTACCTGGAAGTTTTTCTCAGGCAGATGTATGGCTATATGTTGCACCAGGTTCGATCGTCGATGGAAGGTGGCCCCGCAGTGGTCGCAGACGTACGGTCTCTCTCCTGTGTGACGACGTTCGTGGATCTAGGAGCCAAGTGATATTTTCATGAAATTAGCCTTTTTCGTGTGATATTTAAGTGAAATTGATTTTGGTTGTGGCATATTTCGATGAAATTGGTTTTGTGGTATTTTTTAGGGTTCCGTACTTTAAAAGAACCGTCTGTCTGTCAAGACCCTTTATCTCGGGAACGCGTGGAGGTATCGAATTGAAATTAAAACCGTATACTCAAGTTTTTGGTCCCATGATGCTGTGAAAAAATGAAACTACTAAGTAAACGAAAAAAAGATACGGTCGTTTATGTCGCAAAAAACGTATATTTCGACACTCTCAAGGGAATCAAAATTCATAGGGTTACTTCCCGTTGACCCAGAATCCTGAAGTTTGGCATGAGACAAGGTCTTATAGCACAGATATAGGAATAAATCTGGTAACAGTTTTGGTATTACGTAACAAAAAAAAACTTTTTTTTTTAAGTTATTTTAAAAATTCTTTCATATTTGTTTACTAGAGTTAAAACAGATTTAATTTTGCAAATAAAAAAATCACATGCGTATTCCGTATTGTGGAATATTTTAATGAAATCGAACTAATTGTACAATATTTTAATGAATTCGATTTAATTGTGCAATATTTTAATGATATCAATTTAATTGTGGAATATTTTAATGAAATTATACAAAATCTCGACTCACCGTAAGCGCCTCCTTGGTAGCCGAGCTGTACTCACAATACGCACACTTATGTATCTTGTACAAACCGTGGCGGGCCCTCTTGTGTTCCTGTAGCTGATTGTTGTTGCGACATCTCTTTCCGCATGCCTGTGAGACAATGGGTTAGAGTGAGATGGCTATAGTTTTACGTAAGTGTTTTTTTTTTACGAAGAATCGCCAAACTTAAGAGGCAGTGCAGCAGACTTAAGGACCTGGTAAGCGTCGCGGGAATAGGATGGATACCAGACGCACAGGACCGGTCGTTGTGGCGACACTTGGGGGAGGCCTATGTCCAAAAGTGGACGTCTTTCGGCTGAAAGGATGATGAATGCCTTCTTAGTAAAAAAAAAATCGGTTGTCTGTAAAGTCGGTTTACTGACGATAGTTGAACGTGACAACGTGTTACATTTATTTGTACGCATAAATACAAATAAACAATCAACACGACATTCACTTTTCACTGCACTTTATACTTGACGAAAACATGTAAATGTATTATTCTATAGCAGTTGTCACGACGCTTTTTTTTTTTGTGTGTGATTCTCGCAGGTCAACCTAGGAGGTTGTCGGCTGCTTAACCGGTCTTGCCTGTGGCGGCCTCGATTCAAGAATCAAAGCCTCCAGCCAGGGCTTACTTAACGTCACGACGCAGACGCATCGCTCACTCAAGTAGGAGAGAGACATGTCGAACACTGCCGAACGCGGAGGCCGAACGCGCTCTCGCTTGCACTGCAAGCCTTAAATGGAACGCCTCAGAGCGAGGTAACGCCGCATGCGTCATACTTTACTTTTTCGTGCGTGCAGCCGGCTCCATCGAATTATAAGACGTTGTCACGTCAAAAAACGTACCTCACAGACACAATAGTTGGTGTGGAACCTCATATGCGCTTTGTAAGTAGCCTTCATTCGAAATTCTTTGCTGCAGGTGCCGCATTTGTACGACGCTAAGTTCGGGATGGTCATGCGCTTCTGTTTTGGAGATGCTTTCTGTACAAAAAGAAAAAATATATATAAATATAATAAATATTAATAAAAATAACGTATAATAATAAATATAGATCAGTTGTGGCCGAGTGGTAACGGCCCCGACTTACGAGTTGTAGGTGGCGGGTTCAAACCCAGCCAGACGCATTACTTTGTGTAATTTATTTCATCACCACTGCTCTCAAAACGGTGAAGGAAAACATCATAAGGAAACCGACATGTCCTAAAACCAAAAAAAATTCGAAGACATGTGACAATCACCAACCCGCACCGGGCCCGCGTGGTGGATTACGGCCCATTCCCTCTCCTAGAGAAGAGGCCTGAGTCCCAGCAGTGGAAACATTAAAAGGCTGATTATGCTATGCTTACCATTTCTGACGCGTCCGGGCGCCGGCGTTCGGGCGTGACGTCATCGCGCCATTTGGTCACAAGGTCAACCGAACGCCGGCGCTCGCTCTCTCCCACTTCATTGTAGGCCCTATTTTCAATACTTAGAGACTACTTTTGTATGAACAAGTTTAGTTATTTACGTTCCTGGATAAATTTCCTATAAATTGAACGCAACAATATTTTATAGTCTATGCTCTGATTTTTTTTTTTTCGGTTTGACATCACAAAAAGTTGTTTCTGCCACCATTTTATTTATGGCGGTGCCCCTGCTGTCATTTCCGAATGGCGCGCGGGCGTCTATCAAAAGGTTAATAGGGTATTTTACTGTATTTGAGAAAAAATCTAAAAATATATTATTAAGATAGCCTAGGTAAAATTCAGTTGATAAGTGTTGGTTTTAGTTTTAGTTCATAAAATAACAAATTAAATTTTAAAATTCAATTCAAAGTTTTCTGTTTTTATTATCTGTTCTTTAGTTCTAGTAGCCACCATGTTATTACGTCATTCGGCTGTGTAAAATAAAGTGACAGCTGTCAACTGTCACCTGATCGGCCATACTGAGCGCATTTGCTTACACAGCCAACTAACGTCACGTCACGACCGCAGAGTAAATATGGCGTCCACTACTTTCTACATTTTCGTCAAATACGCGCGAAATTTGAAAATGTAAATTTTAAATTCATTTTTAGGGTGCTTAGCGACTGAATAAAAACGTTGTTTTTTAAGTGGTTTATTAGCACTATAGAATCTAATTGAGACATTTCAAAAATGAGTGTAATACCCTGTTGCAAAAGTACATGCTCGTTGACACTGGAAGGAAACGTTCAGTACCTAATAGTTTCGTTCAAAACGGCGGCGCCTCGTCAAGCCTAGTCGTCGGTTGGTGTCTTTGTGGTATGTGGTTTTGACTTATTGAATTGCCCAGCAAAATGAATTTTGTTACAATATTGGTTATTATAGAGTATATATTATAGAGGGCTTAGAAGCAGGAAAAAATATAACAGGCACTCAACTTAGGTTGCTTAAGGGGATGCAACTCGACATACATTTTCACTGTTTTTCATACAACCGCTCTTACGCGATTATGACGTCATTACACATTTTTCATTAGATATTTTGGAAACACAGTATCTTGTGGATATTATCTAGGCTTCTATTGAAATCAATTTATAAATTTGTATAAAAGTAATCCAATAAAGACCTCCGAAAATCTGCTATTTTGCATGAACTTTGACACTTCATAATTTACTCAAAAATTAAAAAATTAAAAAAGTAAAAAAAATATAACAATGCCTTGCAAATTTAATCAAGATTCTGAATGACGACAATTTTTTTCAAAAACTTTTAAGGGTTTAAAAAATAACACGTATTTCCTGGAACATCATCGCTTACCATCAGGTGAGATAGTGGTCAAACGCGAGCCTATCAATAATAAAAAAAAAAAACAAGTTTTGTAAAATATTCGAGTAAATCACGGAATTACCGAATGCTAACAGAGTTTTCAGGCGTTATCTCTCTTTTTTCGCGTTGCCTTTTCGTCAAACATTGCGTTGGATTGCGTTAGATGAAGTAACAAGCTTTTAAACCATGCTCGATGTTGACGATAGGCGAATGAAAAAGGACCCTATTAACAGCATCGCCAAACTGTCGGTCGCGATGCGTCGCGTGATGCGTCATAGGGAACTTGAAAAACACTACGAACTGAACTTTCAGCGCCATACGATCTGCAGATGTGTCGCGACACTCGCGACCCTAAGGCTCGAATATGTCAGGAAAAAAAATCAATCTCCATACCTGCCTAGATCTCAGCTCTCTCTTAGTCTCAGTCTTCTCCATCGTGCCATAGTCCTCGACATCGTCATCATTCTGGAACTCCTCGCTGAAGATCTCGTAGCTATAGTCGTTTAGTTCCACCTTCTCCACTTTAGCTTTCTTCAGTTTTGGCTTCGATAATGATTTCTGAAGACGCGTTGCGTGTCTTTTTTTGGATTTTCCTGGAATTAAATAATAGAATAAACTTTTTTGTACACCAAAAAACTGGGCAAGTGCGAGACGAACTTGCGTACTAAGGGCTCCGTACAAACGTATCTATAGAAATAGTTCAATCTCCCGAATGGGAGTCTCGAAGATTTTACTGAATCGCAAAAAAAAGTATAATTTTTTTTTGTGGAATGCATTACCCATAGAAGTGAGGCGTGCCCAAACGCTACCGACTTTCAAAAAGATGGTGACGGAGCATTACCTATCACTTTAATTTTTTTTGATTATTTTACACAGTTTAAATTTAAAAAAGTACAGATTTTTTTTTTAATTAGGAAAAAGCCGACGTAAAATTCCACCACGGGGGGTCCAGAATCATGTACTGGATCCGTGGTATTCGTTTGTGCGTCGATGTCTAAGACACCCTGTATATATTTTATTGTATTTTTATTATTCTTTTTTTTACATTATTTATGTGGTTGTACACTGACAGCCCCAAATCTTTTCCTTTTGTTCAGTCCATCCAAAGGCTGTCTGGTAGAAATTGCCCTGTGCAATAAGACCGCCTATTGTACATTTATTTTTTATAAATGTCTGTCCTGTAATAAGTTAAGGTTTTTTATTTATTGATATAGACTAGAGCTTGACTGCGATCCCACCTGATGGTAAGCAGTGATGCAATTGTTGATGGTGAAGCGCACTAATTTATTGAGAGCTTATTCACTCTAGCCTTGAAGAGTGAAGACACCTAAATTATAATCGGATGGGAAGACCGCAGCAGGCAAATTGTTCCAGTCCCTCGATGTACGCGTCATAAACGACAAGGCGAAACTCTTGGTCCGGACAGTAGAGGTTTCAACAACGTAAGGGTGGATACTCGCCATTCGTCGGCATGTCCGATGGTAGAAATGAGATGGTGGTATCAAGTCATGCACTTCCTGAGCACACTCTCCAAAATGCATCCTGTAAAACACCGAAAGGCTGGCCACCCTAAGCTTGTGCTCAAGGGTTTGTAGATTGGACTTAACCAGATCAGGAGGTGTGCAATATTTAAATAAAGAGGTAAAGTTTGTTTTTTTTTTGTTTTCTTTTGTAGGATGTAGTGTCTCTGAAAGTACTGGTCCGATTGCTAAAATTTTTTCACCGATAGAAAGCTGCGATATTCCTGCGTGACATAGGCTATATTTTATGTACGCGGGCGAGGCCGCGGGCAAAAGCTAGTATTAAATAATTACCTGGTAACATATTGAGCAGTGATTTCTCAGCTTTCCGACTAGTTCTTCTGAACTGAAGTGCCATATTCATAGTCTTTATACATTGCGTGCAGATCTTCTGTGATAGACCATCATCCATTTTTATCTGAAAGATGCAATGAGGATCAATCACATAATAGCAAATCCCATTTTTACTAAATACATCGTATGTGTAATAATTTACTGAGCATTTATTTTTTTAAATTATTAAAATCCGTCAAGAAATGGTGGATTTATTAAAGTTTTTCTGAACGGTTACTTAGAAACGCGCGCTCTCGCTGGGCTATTTACGATGACGACATCTGTCGTGATCCGTGCGACGAACGGCTTGATCGTAGGGGCATTTCACGTGGAGCGGACAATTAAAAAATTTCTTTGTTTCCGGTTTTAGTAATATTTGAGTATGTTATATATGTCTATGTTCCCATACGTACATAATATTTTTATCGTGTTTCGTATGATTTACGAGTTATGAGGGTTTAAAGATTCGACGAACTCTCAGGTATGCGCTACTTCGAATGCCATTGTCCAGCTTATGGAAGTTGAAATTAAATAAATTAAGTAATGTATTTTATTCTATAATTAATGAGGTTTTTTAACTAAATATTCTATTAAAAAAAAATATATTTTGTGGAAAAAAAATCAGTTTAATCTTTTTTAATATTCATAAACTTGGACTACTTTAATAATTTTATTTTCTTTGTAATTAAAGCTCTTAGCGTTAAGTTTTAGTTAGGAGTTAAAAGTCGTTTAGGAGCCAGATCGATTACGGTAGGGGAGGTTGACGCTTATACAAAAACGCCACCATGTCAGTCCGACTTCAGGACCAGACCTCGAAACCTATCCTCTTGCAGCGGGGTGTGAGGCAAGGAGACGTCATTTTTCCGAAACTGTTCACGGCCGCAATGGAGGATGTCTTCAAGATTCTGGAGTGGAGAGAGCTAGGCATAAATGTCAATGGCGAGTACATCACTCACCTTCGATTTGCCGACGACATAGTAGTCATGGCTGAGACTACGGAGGAGCTCAGTACAAGGCTCGGTGACCTCAGTAAAGCTTCCAAAAGAGTGGGACTTAAAACGAACATGGAAAAAACCAAAGTCATGGTAAACGTCCATGTAGCAACCACTCCTATCAAGATCGGACTCTTTTTTTTTTCTAGACTCTACACTCAAAGTTGTGGACGACTATGTTTACCTGGGACAGACGGTCCAGTTGTGTAGCCTTGAAGACACCTAAATTATAATTGGACGGGAAGAAAGCAGCAGGCAGCCATGTGTGTACATGATTTTGTTACATAAATAACAACACACCCTGATCTAGGGTCGCTATCCGTCTGGGTTTCCCTAGATTAGTCCTAGTTTAAAGGGTGTCCGGGGAGCGTCCGGGCGGGGTCTCATTTGAAGTCCGCATATAAAATTTTCAAACCATGGGACACCCCCGCCGGGTATCAGCGAGACTCGCACGATGCACTGCGAATGCCGCGAATTAACGACTCGTGAAATATATTTTTACAAGGTATTGTTTTTATAATAGAGTATAATAATTTGTGTTTTATTTCAGGAATTAAACAAATGGTGAGAGATGTTAGATATATCTGGTTTTTTGATGGCAATAAAAAAATATGACAATTTAAACAATTTTTTACTGTACTGT
Source organism: Mythimna impura (assembly GCA_905147345.3). Classification (NCBI taxonomy): domain Eukaryota; kingdom Metazoa; phylum Arthropoda; class Insecta; order Lepidoptera; family Noctuidae; genus Mythimna; species Mythimna impura. Next base: position 2,136,566 of record LR990365.1, on the reverse strand, counting down.
TTAAACTTTAAAAAAACAATGATATGTTCGGGTTTTGAGCTTCGAAATCCGAGGTTTTTACGCATCCTGTCCTGGTTGCTAGATCTTAGAGATGGCAACCCTACCCTAACTCAGAATATATTAGGAATATCACAAACAGTAATAACAATAAAGGGGGTTTTACAAAGTCATAGCCTAAGACCAGCTTTGAACTATCTAGCAAAAGCTAACAATAATGGCTCGCTACATTAATAGATATGTAGGTACGTACTTCTAAACCGGTCACCAGCCTCAAATCCTGCGTTCTTTTCTCTTCGCTTTCTTTGTTATAAAATATCGACACTAAATCCTCTGTATTCAAGCAAGTCCTGCAGTAAATTTCTTCAGGCGCCTTCGTCTCCACTTTATCCGCTTTCGCAGCCAGTTTACGCTTTGCTGCTCTGTGTTTTGCACTCATATTATTTAGTAGGAGTAAAGCTAACATTTTTTTAGACTTTTCTTCTTTATTTCACACGATAAAGAACATTTATGACTCGAAACATGTAGGTATAGTCATAAATCGCTTTGTGGACTAATTAGGTGTATATTCACGGTTTTATATTCATTAGCATCAAAGTTTTAGATTAAACTGATGAACATAAACATAAACAAATGTATAGTAGCAGCCATTTTATTTCTTATTGACATTAGTTAGACATTGACAATTGAAATGACGTGTTCAAAATGTTAGTGCTGAAATAAACAATATTTTTTGAATGGCTTATTTGAAAGAGTCTAAACAAAAAATACCGAAACATATTAAGATATTAATCGAAACAATAGTGTAAATGCAATTTGGTGTATTTTTGACCTGAAGTATAAAAGAAAACGTATAAAATATATGATGAAAAGCTTTTGAATTTTAGCACATAAAATGAACATATCGTACATACGTTTCGTTAGTGCCAATGAAGATTTCTATATTTGTATATAAAATTACTCAATAAAATAAACAATTTAAAAATTATAAGTTCATAAGTTCAAGATGATAATACATATTTTTACTAATTTCACATCTGCATCATGATGTCTAGGCACTAGTAACATTTTTGCAGTGGCGATTGTTAATAACTAAACGCAAACGTCACTTCTGGCGTCAATCCGAGTACTTGTTGTTTAGGTTTTATTTGTGATTTTATTATCCTATCATGTTTTTTACGCCTCTTCCTAACTCGAATTTGTAATTAAATTGACGATAAATTAAAAATATTTCTTGCAACTAGCGAAATGAACCCTTGGAACTGCTGCAGAACATGTCTGGGAGTGGAATCTTTGCATCCTATATTCAAGTTTATAGAACATCACGAAAAGTATTCTGATGTTATTTTTTCAGCTACTGGGCTAAAGGTATGTTTAAAAGGATATTAGACTTGTAAGAAAATATATTTAGAAATCTTTAAAAAATCTAATTGGAAAGATATTGTAAAGTTTCAGACATCATTTCAAAGTCATTAAAAATGAATTATAATTTATTTCAGGTGGATTATAACGACACATTACCGCAAAAAATGTGCACATCGTGCATAAACTTTATCAATTTCTCTTACAAGTTTAGAAAAAAATGCCTTGAAAACGAGAAACTATTTCTGAGCCACCTCGAAGACAAAACTATATACAATGTAAAGATTGAATCAAATATGTTTGACGCGGGAAACAATACTAACATAACTATAGACATATCAGATCTACTGGAGGATTTCAATAATCACGATGACAATATAAACAATTACAGTTATGATTCCGTTGAAAATAATGATAACGAAGAAATAGAATTTGAAACAAAAGTGCAAGATCTTGTTGACAAACCTGTAGAATTAATATTTAAAAGTAAGAAGAGTAAAAAAAGTTCTGAAAAGCCTGTAAAACGGACTTTGAGACGTAAAAAGGAGAATGGAGAAAAGAAAGTGAGACTGAAGGAGGAGATTGAGTGCGAATATTGCCATAAGATATTATCTTCTAAGTTATCGTTAAGAAATCATTATAAGATACACACAGGATTTGACGTTGTTTGTGAAGTAAGTTGATAATTACTTGTTTACTAACTTTTGCCCACAACTTTTTTTTTTCACACAACGCCGTCTAGTCCCAAACTAAGCAGAGCTTGTGTTATGAGTACTAGACGACTGATAAACATACTTACCCTTTTGAGTAGCGTAATTAGAGACACAATAGTAAGACAATGGCGCACAAACACCGGCGTTCGTGCGGGGATCAACAGCTTAAATATTTCTAAATACATACATATTATAGATAAATTACACCCAGACACAGAACAAATAATTGTGCCGTGGCCGACCTGGAGAAAATCTTCCTGGTTTAGCCACTTTAATATATCAAGATCTAGTGCACCTATTGAAGCTCTGTTTTCTCCCTTAGTCGCTAATTAGTCGGCATCACACAAACATTTGTCCTAGGGAATCGAACCCATGACCTCCGGCATTCAGTCAGGGCCACTAACCACTACAGCAACAGGCCAGTCCTTGTCTTGTTGACTTTGTCCATGTGAATGTTGGTTATTGCGGTCATAAGGTAATACTGGTCAAAACAAGTAAAACATGTTACTCTTCCTATAAAGATATGGCTCAAAAAAATGATGCAATAATATTTATGTAGTTTTTAAATATAGTTAAAGTAACCATTAAAGTGTCTTGGCGACGAATTGCGACTAATTATCGACAAAATTTAAGAGAAAACAGTTCTTTGCTAGGTGCCCTAGTTTTTGAGATATGAATGTTGTCAAGTTGGGGATATTCTCTCCAGGTCGGCCACCTATATGCCCTTAGGACTGATAAACAAATTCTCATATTTGGCGATTGATTTCGACTAAATTTGGGAGAAAAAAGCTTCAATAGGTGCACTAGTTCTTGATATATAAAAGTGGCCAAACCAGGAAGATTTTCTCCAGGTCAGCCACCTATAAACCCTTATCACTTCTGAACCATTGACCAACAAATTTTGCTATTTGGTGACAATTTTCGACTAATTAACGACAAATTTTGTGTCATTAAAATTTAAATCCTTGATGGTGGCGATGCAAGCGTCAGAAACAATCTGACTTTTTTTTTAATTTCAGACATGGTTAACTTTAAAAATGTATCTTGCATTAAAAAAACGTGGTGTTAAACAAACAGATTACGTTCGCAACACTATAGTATGCTCGAAAAACAGATTGTTGACGTGGCCCAGAAGGCTGCCCAGCTTAAGTGGGACTGGGCTGGACATGTCTGCCGCATCCTGTTCAAGTGGTGAGCCGGTAAAACACAAAATTGGTACCCAAAATTCACACGACGGGGTCAGGCAGACGAAGAAGATGGCGGGACGATTTCGATATCTTCCTTAGGAATTGGCAAGAAGTGGCTCAGAGCCGGGAACAATGGAAGGAATGGAGGGAGGCGTTTGCCCAGCAGTGGGACAATATAGGCTAGATACAGTAATAATAATTAAAAATATGTATTTTGAACAATCTCATATAAGATAATCACACGGGGGGACAAAAATGTCGCCATCACTCACACCAAATCACTTTATGTAGACCTTAGCTTGTAACTTTTATTTATTTATTCAACATTTTCAATTTCTCTTAATCTATAATTTTTCACAGACCAATAGATAGCAAACTGCTAAAGAGATAACGTTGACGGCTGTACTAGTAGGTATGAACTGTGACACAGTCGACCGCGTCCTCCGCCCTATTTATTATAATTTTAATACCTACATTATCTGAACTACGCGAATACTGACAAATGTTTGCACTATCTTGACAGGTCCACTCAAAACTGTGTGGTTCTTTTCTCAAATAACTATCTCAGACACTAATCTGTATGGTTCTCATATGATTTGACTATTACATGTTTGTTGTATGGACTTTAAAAGAGACTGAGCTTTGAATTTGGTTCGGTGTTTCGTCTCAGGGTAGTCAGCTAGGAATTATCGGCCTCACCTAGTTTAACCTTCAAGCGGTCGCGCGGCGTCGAATCGACCGCACTCGATATATTTACGATCATAATTTCAAAATTCTTCGTCAAAAGAACGTATCATCTCTAGTAGCTTGTCATTAGTTCACTACTGACGAAAATAACTCCATTTCCTCTTTCTACACTTCTCCTAAGAGACACAGAATGTGTGTTTAGGTCGCGGCGCAGGCGTCGAAAAGACTACACGCGCCTGCCTTGTATTTTTACATTGACGAGAAGACTGATTCTGAAGAAAATTAGACCTAAGATCTACTTAGGTCTAATGTTCTTCAGAAAAACCTCTTTGATGCCAATTATTCGATCTCTTGAAGAATATTAAAAAAATACAAATTAATTGGAGATATAATCAAGACTTACAATAGAACTCTTGTTATGTCGGTTAGAATTGATTCCTAATCCGAAGAAACCAGTTTATCTTCAATATTTTATTTTGAATTTAAACAAATTATTGTTTAATTGAAAAATATCATTAATTAATCAGTTTTCTAAGTTTCTGAAATCTCCCATCGGTCTTTTAGGTTACACGCGACTGCTACTGATTCAAATAGTCGCGCGCCCGCTTGAAGGTTAAATTGACGTGTAAAATGTTTTTTTTTAAATCTATCAGCAAAATAAATATCATCATTTATCAATAAGCAATTATCTCAATCCACAGCACTGTGGTAAGAAGTTTATTACTAGAAGACTCTTACTAATGCACTGCCGAGCTAAACACGGGTATGAGAAGACGGACAAGTGCTCCTACTGTGACTACAGGGCATCTAATGCGGAGCAGGTGAAGGTATGTCAGTCAAACTACGTTATTTTTTTTTTGAGTTGTGAAGTCAACCAATCACTTCTCTTGCTATAAGGTGGAACGGGATGTCAGACTTTTAGTGACTAAAACCACGCCTTTGTCCTTCAGTTGCCCTTTGTATTCTAGGATCACGGGTTGCCTTTTTCCCGTGTGCGGGGTTAGCGGGCATCGGCCCTGCTGAGCTCCTACGGTTTGCCGATATCTCTTTGAGGCGCTCGTGGATCAGCCAACCTACGACGTAACGACTTCATTCGGACCAGCCCTTTTCATCATCAGTCCACCAGACGTACGGTGTTGCGCCACCGGTACCTGGTAGACACCCTTACGTACAATACGTTTTGAGAACACATTCATTGTGCGTACAGATAAGGACTGGAATTCCCTGCCGTTGTTTCCTGATAGCTACAACCTAGGTGTCTTGAAGTCAAGAGTGAACAGGTTACTTCTAAGCAAGCGTGCTCCATAGTCGACCACATCATAACTCACGAAAAAAAAGAAAACAAAAATAGTGAAATAGCCTATCAATAAAAAATAAAAAACATTTTCCAAATATTTTGGAGTCAATTTTATTTTACTTTCGATGTAGGAATTTAAATGGTATCTTTTTAAAATGGCCCACTGAGGTATAAACCCGCGTGCTACCAAAGCCTTGCAATAATGTTATTGTAATTAAAATATTATAACTTCAGATACACGAGCGGCTGCACACAGGCGAAAAGCCGTTCGTGTGTGCGGAGTGCGGCACCGGCTTCCACCGCAAGAGTAGCTACCTGCAGCACGTCGCTATACATCTGCCGGATAAGAATGTACAGGTACCTACTTCACATAGTGGCCGACACGCTCATCATCTTCCTGTCCTTGTCCCGTATTATGAGGGGTCGGCGCAACACGTTATTTTTTCCATTCTGCCCTGTCAACCGTCACTAACATTTTCTTTCATATCTCACTCACTCTATCCATCTTTTCTTTGGCCTCCCACTCCCTCTCTATTCATCTACATGCATATTCATAACTCTTTTAGTAATATGCATTTCATCCCACCACCAATATAAACGATTCCCTTTCAACTTATTTCAAATTATTATTATTATTCACTCACTGGCGCATTGGCGTTGGCGCACTTTAAAACTAACTCTAATGTACTCATTTCTCAGTTTATCTATTCTCGTCATACCACACATCCATCTCAACATTCTCTTCTTCGCTACATGCAATCTTTTTACTGGATTGGCCACCTTCATGGATTTTAGTTTTGAAAAGAACAAAAATTTGTCTCTAATTAGTAAGAATCAGTCACCAAATATCAGAACTTGTCGGTCACTGGTTCAAAATTTATAAGCGTTTCTACAGGGTGTAAGTGACAGGTCTCCGCAAACTTTAAGGGCTTGCTTAGTAGACGAAACTGAACAACCTTCCACAAGATTTTGTTTTAGGAAACGAAAAAAAAAAATCGGCCTCTCCATACAAAATTATTAACTTGATTGGACAGTTTGTATGGAGAGGCCGAGTTTTTTTTTTTCGTTTTCACCTGTCCCTCACACCCTGTATGTGGCCGACCTGCAGAGAATCTCCCCAGCATGGCCACTTTTATATCTCAAAAACTAGGGCACCTAGCGAAGGTAAAAATATCATATACCACAACGTGGCAAATCTTCCTCATACTTCGTGTTGTGTATGTGCAAACGAAATCTATATTTTTTTCTTTATATAGTTTTGAAACACATTGTCATTTTACGTTTTCACTTTTCCAGTGCGACCAATGCCCTGCCCGCTTCAAATCGGTCACCCTGATGCGCATACACAAGAATCGTCACAAAACACCGCAGTACTCGTTCAAGTGTCGCGTGTGTGAGAACACATTTGTGCGACGACGCAACGCCGTACGGCACCTGATGCGCATCCACGCGGTACAGGCCGCGCCGCACCATATAGATCGAATGAAAATAGCGTAGACACGTGCCCTTAGACCCCAGCGTGGATACCAGTGACCCCCGCCATAGACAACGTCTTGCGGGTCGCGCTGCACCATATAAATTGTATGAAGATAGCGTAGACACCTGCTCCTAGTGACCCCAGCGTGGGCACCAGTGACCCCCGCCATAGACAACGTGTTGCGGGTCGCCCCGCACCATATAGATCGGATGAAGATAGCGTAGACTCGTGTCCCCAGACCCCAGCGTGGATATCAGTGACCCCCGCCATAGACAACGTGTTGCGGGCCGCGCCGCACCATATAGATCGGATGAAGATAGCGTAGACACGTGTCCCCAGATCCCAGCGTGGATACTAGTGACCCCTGCCATAGACAACGTCTTGCGGGCCGCGCTGCACCTTATAAATTGGATGAAGATAGCGTAGACACCTGCTCCCAGTGACCCAGCGTGGGCACCAGTGTCCCCCGCCATTAACAACGTGTTGCGGGCCGCGCCACACCATATAGATCGGATGAAGATAGCGTAGACACCTGCTCCCAGTGACCCCAGCGTGGGCACCAGTGTCCCCCGCCATAGACAACGTGTTGCGGGCCGCGCCGTACCATATGGATCGGATGAAGATAGCGTAGACACCTGCTCCCTACATCCCAGCGTGGGCACCAGTGACCCCCGCCATAGCCAACATTTTGCGGACCGCGCTGCACCATATAAATTGTATGAAGATAGCGTGGACACCTGCTCCCTCCCAGTGACCCCAGCGTGGACACCAGTGACCCCCGCCAAAGACAACGGCTTGCGGGCCGCGCTGCAATATATAAATTGGATGAAGATAGCGTAGACACCTGCTCCCAGTGACCCCAGCGTGGGCACCAGTGACCCCCGCCATAAACAACGTGTTGCGGGCCGCGCCGCACCATATAGATCGGATGAAGATAGCGTAGACACGTGTCCCCAGACCCCAGCGTGGATACCAGTGACCCCCGCCATAGACAACGGCTTGCGGGCCGCGCTGCACTATATAAATTGGATGAAGATAGCGTAGACACGTGTCCCGAGACCCCAGCGTGGATGCCAGTGACCCCCATCATAAACAACGTGTTGCGGGCCGCGCCGCACCATATAGATCAGATGAAGATAGCGTAGACACGTGTCCCCAGACCCCAGCGTGGATACCAGTGACCCCCGCCATAGACAACGTGTTGCGGGCCGCGCCGCACCATATAGATCGGATGAAGATAGCGTAGACACCTGCTCCCAGTGGCACCAGTGACCCCCGCCATAGACAACGTTTTGCGGGCCGTGCCGCACCATATAGAACGGATGAAGATAGCGTAGACACCTGCTCCCAGTGGCACCAGTAACCCCCGCCATAGACAACGTTTTGCGGGCCGTGCCGCACCATATAGAACGGATGAAGATAGCGTAGACACCTGCTCCCAGTGACCCCAGCGTGGGCACCAGTGACCCCCGCCATAGACAACATGTTGCGGGTCGCGCCGGATGAAGATAGCGTAGACACGAAACACTTTTGGCCGAAAGCGAACTTTCGGTCGGTCTCGTATATAATTTAAGATTTTTTTGTTTATGTAAATAAAGTATTAAAAATTGTGATAGTAGTATTTAGTCACTGTTCCTTTTAAGCATTTTTTAAATATTCATATTGTAATGCTAATCAAGATGACCAGATTTTATACAATTTTATTTTTTAAATTATACTGATATTTCTTCCTATATTTTGTTTGACCTCTCTTGCCACATTTTTTTTATTGTTGATTTATTTTAACTAATAATTTTTTTCTTCTTGATAAATCAGTATCTTTTCAATAAATGACAACATTTATAATCCTTTGTAGTTTTATTTTTACAAGAAACCTTTTGAACATCGCAGCCAAAGAGTACATTATCTAGAGAAACTGACTGACTGACATATCAACGCACAGACGAAACTACAAGGAGCGTGAAATTTTGCACAAGGTTTCCTTTTACGACGTAGGCGAGCACTAAGAGAGGATTTTCCAAAATTCACCCCCTAAGGGGTTGAAATGGGGGTCCAAAGTTTGAATGGAAAAACCTAATTTCACGCGGGCCGTTGGCAGAATTTTGTTATATATAGAATTGCAGGTATTTTTAATTTGACCCATATACAACACTTTAGGTAGGAAATCATCCTCCCTCTGTAGGACGGAGCGAGAGGGCGTGTCAGACTTTCACAGACTAAAACCCACTCCTATGTTCTTTCTTTCCAAGGGGGCCGGGGGTTCTCTTTCGCACAATCCATGGCCCCAGTAGGCTTCGGCCCTGAACCCCCCCCTACGGTTTCGCTGACATCTCAATGAGGCGCGTGGAACACTACGCGCTGTCGACGAGTCGGGCTCGGTTCGGACGGTCGTAGGCTTTGCTATGGTTTGCAACAAAAAATTTAAAAAAAATCTTTTTTAAACTGTCTAGGTACTCCAGTGTCTGTATGTAATTGTGGATCGACTGGAGGACACTGTAGGCGCGGTCTTGCGGATGGCGGGCAATGGGTAGCTTTTTTTTTTAGGTGGGAAATCATCTAATGACATCTCCCGCCCTTGGGCTGAGCGGGAGGGCATGCCAGACTTACTGACTAAAACCCACTCCTGTTCCTTCTTTGCCTTCGTTCCAGAGCCCCGGGGTTTACTCCCATGGCCCCAGTAGGCTTCGACCCTGCTGGGCCTCTACGATTTGCTGACATTTCCTTGAGGCGCGCGTGGAATACTACGCGCCGTCGACGACTTGGGCTTGGTCCGGACGGTTACCGGACGGTCGGACGGCAAGCTACCCATTTTTCGCCGTCCGTAAGCCCGCGCCTACGGTGGCTGGAAATCGGGATCGGAATCCCGACGGCTGGGGCATTCCCTGGCGCGTGCGGCCGCCTCCTTTGCTAGCATTACTGCTTCGCACGCGGAGGCGACCGCCTGCCACTCCTCCTCGCTCCGGACCATGGCCTGTACGCGCGCCCGGCGCGAAAGATCGCCGCCACCGATCGCCCCCACGAGGGCACGGCGGTGCTCTGCCCAGGCAGGGCAATGGGTAGCTTGCCGTCCGGTAAGTGCCAAGCTTGGGTCAACAGCGCGTTGTGTTCCAAGCGCGCCTCAAAGATATGTCAGCAAGATTAACGGGACCAGGTCCTCTCGCTCCATCCAGCGCGGAGGAAGTCACTTGATGATTTCTCATAAAAAAAGTGTCTAGGTATATGAAAAGCAAAAAAAAAGTTGCTTTTCTGAACAGAGGAATGGACAATTTTAACTAGCTTTTGGCCGCGGTTTCACTCCCGTCAACTGACTACTCTATTCTATTCTACTATACCCTATGCTGCTTACCTACCCTACCCTAATTAAATATGTAATTTTTTCTGTTAATCTTTCTCTGTATGCTGATGAAAAAAACAAAAAAGAATTATCAAAATTGGTCCAGCCGTTCTTAAGTTATAGCGTGACCAAACGAAATAGGGGTCCATTTTAAGGGTTCCGTACCTGAAAAGGAAAAAACGGAAGCCTTCTATGATCTCTTTATTGTCCGTTCGTCTGTCAAGACCCTTTATCTCGGGAACGCGTGGAGGTATGAGTTGAAATTAAAACCATATACTCAAGTTTGCGGACTCTTGAAGCTGTAAAAAAACTTGTAAGTTAACGAGAAAAAAAGATACTTCGGTTTATGTGGCAAAAAACGTACATTTCGACACTATCGAGGAAATCAAAATTCATAGGGTACTTCCCGTTGACCCAGAATCCTGAAATTTGGCATAAAGCAAGGTCTTATAGCACAGGTATAGGAATAAATCTGAAAACTGTAAATTTGTGGTTACGTCACAATTTCTTTTTTGCGATTCGGAAAATCTTCCGAGACTCCATTCCGGAATTGAACTATTTACATAGGTAAGTTTGTACGGAACCCTAAGGGCGCGAGTCCGACTCGCACTTGCCCAGTTTTTATATACAAGATGACACTTACAGGGACTCAATTCAACATTTAACTATCAAACAAACAATAAAACAATAATTTAGTTTAAAATTAATTTTAATTAAACACCTCAATTATTTGGTATTAAATCTTAAAAATTACAAATAGCTCAATTCATTCCATTATGCATTATTACGTAACTTAAACGGCTTGTTTCATCTTGTCAGCCTCATTCACAGGCCTGTTCTCCTTGTCGGTGGCGAAGGGCCAGCCGGGTGCCGCGGTGGACTGTAGCAGCGTCCATAGGGCTCCGCTGTCGGCCCCGTTTGAGAAGTCCAGCTCTATCGGTTGGAGCAGCTTGCGGGCTTCGCTTTTTATATCTGTATTGATAGTTCAGGATTTTATGGAAAGAGAAAATGTCGATTAGAAAACTTAACGGAACTTAAATCAAAAGCATTTATTTCAAACTAGCTGCTGACCCAGCGAACTTCGTACCGCCTAACAGTCAATGAATTTTTCATTATTATCTTTCGATATAGTCAACCGATTGCGATGTAACAAAGCCTAAGGGCTGAAACTGCGTAGAGCGGGCGCCCGCGCGGTTCCCTACAAAAGAGCTCCGTTGCGGGGACCCGCGCGGGTACTTTTGTATGGAACCGCGCGGGCACCCGCTTTACGCAGTTTCAGGCCTTAGTAATATATAGGGTGACTGGTAATTAGTGACCGATACTTAAACACATGATTGTACTCATGATTACAAACAACTTTCCCAAAGAAACTTTTTATATTCTCATTAGTTTTATCACAATAATAAAACAGCTGTTTAAATACGCGCGCGCCTGCGACCGGCGACCGCTCAGCTGTTAGCCGCGTGACGCCGCCGTACCTACAATAGTGATAGAACACCCGCGCAGCTTGCAAACCCACAGGTGTACGTACCTAATCAGTGAATGTACCTACAAACTAGTGAGTATATAAAAAAAGTTTCTTTGGGAAAGTTGTTTGTAATCATGAGTACAATCACGTGTTTAAGTATCGGTCACTAATTACCAGTCACCCTATATAAAGTTACACCACAGAAATCTTAATAATAAGGCAATAGAAATGCTATCTACTGTCTTTTAATACTGGGACGCGTGTCGCCGGTTCGCAGAGCTATCAACACATCGACAAACAATAAATACACATTATCGCCTACACATGCATTTTGCATTGTAGCAACAAAAATTAAACTTTTAGCGATGACATTATGCAATAATTTCTAAAACGCATGGTCTCAGGAGGCGCGGCCCGTGTAACCAATAATAAACGTGTGCGAAAAGCAGAAAATGATATCGCGCGCTCACTCACACTTAGACATATTTTTTTTTTGCTGGGAAAATCATCTAATGACATCCCCCGCTCTTGGGCGGAGCGGGAGATAGTGTCAGACTTTTACTGACTAAAAACCCACTCCTGTTCCTTCTTTGCCATTTTCGCATCACCCATGGCCCCAGTAGACTTCGACCCTGCTGGGCCCCTACGGTTGCCGACATCTCCTTGAGGCGCGCATGGAACAGTACGCACTGTCGACGACTTGGGCCCGGTCCGGACGGTTACCCGACGATCGGACGGCGAGCCACCCATTGCTCGCACACTTAGACATAGTGCGATATTGATTATAGCGCAAGAGTATAATTTCATTGCTGCTTTTAGCAGTTGTAATAGTAGACATGAACAAGGTTAAGTATTAATAGTTATTGAATTAACAAAAAAATAGCTGTTCTGCTATAATCGTAGTAGTAGTGGTGAAAACATTTGATTTGACTTTATTTATTAAAAACGACATTATTTAAAAAACTAAACGCTTACATATGAAATGTCAGAAATCAGAAACGTTTATTTCAAATAGACCAATTACAGGCACTTTTGAATTGTCAAAATGTCGGTCAGTCAAAAAAAAATACAAGTGAAGCTAAATTGCACGTTCCAAAGCGTAGATCTCTATGGAGAAGAACGTGAAAGAAACTCCATGGACACTCTTTTATTTAAATCATATTATGAGTTACATAAATCTTGGTTACATATTTCTTGTCGCTTCTAATATGTGAGCACAATGTAGATTAATGTTATCACTTTGTTTGTAAAGTTACAAATTTTATAAGAATTTCTGTTGGATTTTTTTTTCAGTTGTATTTGCTGAAAAACACCTTGTTTATCTCTCCGCGTCCCAAACAACACTAATTAACGCAACAAACGCTCCACGCGCACTTGTGTTCTACGAGACACATGCGCGGTGACAAGGTCACGCGTCTTTGCGACTTCTATTGTCTTATTTATTATAAAGATTTCTGTGAGTTTCACACAATTTTAATGTATAAAAGTTATCTACATCGATTTCGTACATTTTACGTGATGCGCGCACAACTAAAAACTTCTACAGATTTATTATATGTACTTATGAACAGATAAACCATTTACAGGCATTTTTTTTTATTTGTCAAGAATGCGGTCAGTCAGAAAAATGATGCTAATTGCACGTTCCAAAGCGTAGATCTCTATGGAGAAGAATGTGCAAGAAACTCCATGGACACTCTTTTAAATCATGTCAATGTTTAACTAATATCTCTGTTACATATTTCTTGTCGCTTCTATTATGTGAGAACAATAATAATAAACACAAAAAAAAAACAAAATGTAGAATTTAAAATAAGACATTGCAAGTTTAAAGATGGCCAGTATATAGGGTGACTGGTAATTAGTGTACGATACTTAAACACGTGATTGTGCTGATGATAACCAACAACTTTTACTATGGGAACAAACATGAAATCGCGAAAAAAAATCAGCTGTTCAGTACATTTATCAATTTATGTTTGCCTAATGTACTGAACAGCTGATATTTTTTTCGCGATTTCGGCTTTGCTCCCATAATAAACATTGTTTGTTATCATGAGCACAATCACGTGTTTAAGTATCGTACACTAATTGCCAGTCACCCTATATACACAATGTTTTGGGTATACTTTCATCATACTACAGCAGCTAAGGAGTGGAATTCCCTGCCGGAGTCTGTGTTTCCTGATAGTTACAACCTATACACCATCTGTTTAGATAATTAACTAAATGTAAACAATCTTGACATGTCTTTTAAACCGACTTCCAAAAAAAAGGAAGCGGTTATCAATTCGGTTGTATTTTTTTTATTTCTTTTTATGTTTGTTACTTCAGAACTCCGTCGTTTATGGACCGATTTACAATATTTTTTTTCCCAGGATATGCTTCCAGATTGGTCCCATTTTTTTCAAAACCTAGTTCTGATGATGGAATCCATGAGGAATCGAGGGAACTCCTCGTTTGGTAATTAACTAAATTCAAGTAAATCTTTGTATGTCTTTTATACGATTTTTTTAAAATAAAAAGATAATTATCAAGATTATTTACGTTTAGTTAACTACATAATTAAATGTATAGTCACAGTATAGATATATGGAACAGTACGGAAACTACCTACAAATGTTCGAAACGGCTCACTCACACAAACATACGCATCGACGAGGCTCCTAAGCGGCATTCGCTACTGACAGGACCGCGAGAAACGCTTAGGAGTCTCGTTGATGCGTATGTTTGTGTGAGTGTGCCGTTTCGAATATTTGTAGGTAGTTTCCGTACTGTTCCATATATCTATACTGTGGTATAGTGGAGGAGTATAGGAGTGTTTAAGTCAAGAGTGAATAGGTTACTTTTAGGCAAGCGTGCTCCATCGTCGGCCACATCATCGCTTACTATCAGGTGAGATAGTGGCAACTAATTTCCATAAATAATATATAAAAAGGATACATCCCTTGGCCACGTTGGGTGGTGCACTGAAGTCCCATCTGATGCCGGTCAGCTCTTTAGCCAGCTGATATGTTTCTCTGGAACAGATAATGTAGATCAGTCTCGAACAAATAGAGCTGAAACTTGCTCATTGATAGCAAGACTGGCCTGTTGGCAGAGGCCTAGCGTGGACTGATTAAAGGTGCATTCTCACACATCAGTCATCGTCAAGTCACCGACGACGGATCGGTGACGGTTTGTGTACGTATCCACAAACACCAGTCACCGTCACGTCGTTCGTCATTCACGTCGCCGGTTTGACTGAATCATTGAACACATGCATCAGTCAAGTTACGGGTTGGTCAGTGATCAGGTGTGTGTCACGCCCTGACGGATAAAATGCCACGCAATGACGGTACCACGACGCTGACTGAACTGAGACGTGACAGTCCCGGGTGTGTGGGGATAAAAGTATGATACTTGTATGGAAATATTATTTGACGTGCCTGACCGGTGCACGGTGATGTAACTGATAGATTACGTGCCGGTGACTGACGTGTGGGAACAAAGTCACACTAGGAGTATAGAAACATTTTTTTTTAAAACCTGGCCTGTGACGTGACTTGACGGTGACTGGCGTGTGAGAATGTACCTTTAGACGTGGGCGAAGGTGCATCAGCGACGCCTTTTTCGTTCATAAATTTGAAAACGAGACAGCGACTACCACATTATCGCTTAACATCAGGTGAAGTAGTGGTCATACGCGAACCTATCAATAAAAAAAAAACCCTCGTTCTTAAAGAGACCTCCCTTGCGCTAGGCCTCTTTGGGTGCGAGGCCGTGGGCGGGGACCCACTTCGCCCACGCCTAACTAGTAGTTAGTGGCGACATGACTACATGCACACCGTTAAAGTTGACCTAGCAACACTGCGTAAGTAATAATACGGTATACGCGACGGGGATATCCGCGTGAACACGCGCGATGTCCGTCACACGACGGGTGCGCCCGCAACGGGCACCAGCCAGGTCAGCTTTACGCTGTTTCGCTATATAAAAATATTTGAAATACTTACATTACATCATATTCGTTCTACTTCATGAAAAGTTGTTCAATATGGTTAGCAGAACTGAGAAGGTTGTATTAATGATTAGAACTCAGTAAAACCATATTACGATATTCCATAGACCAACCCGCACTGGGCCCGCGTGGTGGATTACGGCCCATTCCCTCTCCTAGAGAGGAGGTCTGAGCCCCAGCAGTGGGGACATCAAAAAAAGCCTGATTATGCTTATGCTATGCTATGTAAAACCATATTTGTTATGGTCGCTAATCATATTTTAATGAACATAGCATAGACAATAGCTATAAAAGAAAGTCTCATGGAAGTGCTAGGAAACATCGGCCTCATTTAGTTTAAAATGACGAAATCATTTTCATCTAGTTTTTTCTGTTTCCTTCTTCTAGTCTTTTATTTTGTGTGTGTACATAAATAGTTAAATAAATAAAGTAGTTAGTTTGAATTTCATGAGCTACCCTTTTTTTTAAGATGGGAAATCTTCCAATGACTTCTCTCGCTCTAGGGCGGGGCGAGAGGGCGTGTCAGACTTACTGACTGAAACCACACTATGTTCCTTCTTTGCCGTGCGTTCCCGGACCTCGGGTTTTCTTTCGAAGATCAACCTATGGGTCCAGTAGGCTTAGGGCCCCTATCGTTTTGCTGACATCTCTTTGAGGCGCGCGTGGAACACTACGCGCTGGACCACGAGTTAGCCATGGCTCGTCGTTCACAAGCCCATGCCTATTGGAGCTGGTAATTGGGGGGTCGGGGTCCCGGCGGCTGAGGCGTGGACGTTCCCTCACGCGTGCGGCCGCCTCCTTCGCTATCATTACTGGTTCACAGAAGGAGGCGACCGCCTGCCGTTCCTCTTCGCTTCGGACTATAGCCCGTACCAGGGGCCTCCCCCAGTTCACAGACTACCATGGCGCCTCCCCCTTAATACAACCATTCTTTTACAAATATTTAAAAGTAGATACTAACTTGGCATTATCCAGCCTATTTCTGTCACTGTCTGCAATGGTGAGGTGTGACTCAAAGGTAGCACACACGCGGTCCAGCTCACTTCCTCGGCGGGACAGCTCGGAGAGGCGCTCGTTTAGTTCATTCTGAGGAGTATAATATAGTAATTAGGTATGGCTTATTTTTGTATAATATAATATTCCACAACTTTCACGCAAAGCCATCTAGTCTCAAACTAAGCAGGGCTTGTGCAATGAGTACTAGACAACTGATAAATATACTTATATTCTAAATACATGTAACATTTTTTTTTTCTTTCTCCTTCCATTTGCAATCGGTCGTCAGACCATAAGCGATTTAGTTGTTAAACAAGTGGCGTTGTGGTGGAGCGGCCAGTGCTGCTCCTCCCACTTATAGAAGGTGGTTTCTCTTCAGCCTTTTCACCACCGCAGTCAGGTTTAACAGATCAGCAACTAGTGGGTTTGGATGCAAGGACATGCGTTCCTTGTGTTGCGTTTTATATCGCTCGATTTCAGAGGTCACTGATGGCATATTTAAATAGTCCTGGATTTCGTCGTTCCTAGCATACCAAGGCGCATTATAACTATTGCTCTTAAGATGCTATTTTGAACTCTTTGTAGGCAGAGTATGTTGGATTTACTGGCTACACCTCACAGCTGGATCCCGTATGTCCATATTGGCTTCAGAACTGAGTTGTAGATAAGTAGTTTATTGTCCACAGAGAGTCAAAATAAAAAAAAAATCAAAATACATTTATTTCTTCAGCTGAATATACACTGAATATAAACAGAATTGAGATTGGAGCCTCCCTTTAAGCAGAGTAATGCCTGTATTGGGAGACTCCGCTCCTTCACAATCAACTTTCAATATTTATATAAACAAACAATATTTGTGTGTGTGTGTGTGTGTGTGTGTGTGTGTGTGTGTGTATGTATGTGTGTGTGTGTGTGTGTGTGTGTGTGTGTGTGTGTGTGTGTGTGTGAGTGTGTGAGTATAATGTTTGTGTAATTGTGTATATGTGTCAAAAAGTAGAGTACAGAGTTTACCCATTAGCCAATATAGGTTACAAAACTGGTAGTTTATCTCGTCTCTTTTATTTTTGATGTGATGCTTCCATGTTAGCCGCCTATCTAAATGGAAGCAAAGATATTTCACACAATTTGTGTATGGAAGGGGAATACATGTAACATATTACAGATAAATTACACCCATACACAGAACAAATGAACATGCTCATCACACAAACATTTTTCTTGGGTGGGAATTGAACGCACAACCTCTGGCATAATAGTTAGGGCCACTAACCACTAGACTAACAGGCCAGTCAGCCAAATATTTGTATGATTTACAGATTGGTCTGAGTCTTGTGAATGTGTGTTTACATGATTGAATGCACCCACAGGAGTAATTCCTAATGTGAGGTGATGTTTTAAAGAGATGAGCTCAATGGCATATAATAAGAGAGGCTGTGCCAGGCGAGGTCTCAGGATACATATAGGATACTATTAACGAATATAACTTTAGTAATTTTCTAAGTCTATGACCAGTGCGTGTTGCCAGTGATGACATATGGTTCCGAAACGTGGACGCTAACAATGGGCCTCATTCGAAGGCTCAAAGTCACCCAAAGGGCAATGGAAAGGGCTATGCTCGGAGTTTCCTTGCGTGATCGAATCAGAAATGAAGATATCCGCAGGAGAACCAAGGTTGCCGACATAGCACGAAGAATCGCCAAACTAAAGTGGCAATGGGCAGGGCACATTGCTCGCAGAACTGATGGCCGTTGGGGCCGAAAGGTTCTGGAGTGGCGACCGCGTACCGGAAGACGCAGTGTTGGAAGGCCCCCTACAAGTTGGACAGATGACCTGGTGAAGGTTGCGGGAATCCGATGGATGCGAGACGCATAAGATCGTTCGTTGTGGCGACATTTTGGGGAGTTCTATGTCTAGCAGTGGACGTCTATCGGCTGAAATGATGATGATGATGATGAATTTTCTTGAAAACAGGCTGCCTATAACCACTCGCGACTCGACGAGTGTTTATCGTGTCCTATTCGCCAGGATCGTGTTTGTGACTGGGTACCTACTTCATATCGTTTAGCTCTTCAATTTCAATGTGCGACCCTGGCGTAATAAACGCGAGTGTTTGTCGGATATATCCGATGTTGCGGTTTATGTAATTATGATAAACAAGCTACTGCCCGCGACTTCGCCCGAGTGAAATTAGGTTTCTTCATACAAACTTTGGACCCCCGTTTCATCCTTTTAGGGGATGAATTTTGGAAAATACTCTCTTAGTGTCTGGTCGCTTACATCATAAAAGGAAACCTTGTACAAAATTTCAAGCTCCTAAGCCCTGTAGTTTAGGCTGTGCGTTGATATGTCAGTCAGTCAGTTTCTCCTTTTATATATATAGATTAAACTCACATGTAATTTCATTTCCTGTGCCAATTTCGTCTCTAATTCCGTCTTCTTCTTACATGCTTTCATCTGTTGCTGCTCTTTTTCGATCTTTTCTGTAATTATTTGGAGAGAAATGTTAGAAATATGCAAAAATGTCGATCGTTAGAAGGCGAAATTAGTTTGCACTATGAATTACCGTCTACTCTTTTGCAGAAGTCGTCCAGTTTCTCCACGATATCCAAAAACCAAGTTTCTTTCGACTCTGAACCCATTTTTGATTATCACTATTCTGATTTTTTTATAGATTTAGAAATCACAACTTTCACTACAACAAACGAATATTTTGAATTCAAAATTTCATAAACAAACGCTACAGATAGCGTAAAAATCCAGATCACGTAGCATATGTCAATGGTTCTCAAAGTTTTCTCAATCGATTTTTCCTTTTTGGCACCATTTTTCGTGTGTATCCGAACGTTTTGATTAAAGAGAGGAGCAGTGGCGCCCCGTAGTGCCGAATAGCGGTACTATATTTATCGCCATATTTGTGATGGCGACCGATATTTATAGATCGTAAGGGTGTTGTTATTCAATAAATAAATGCATTAAAAATGGAGGAGACGAAAGTTATTTATTACATAGACGATGAGGAAACTCCGTATTTAGTGAAAATTCCGATCTCACCGGAGAAAGTGACATTGTTGGACTTTAAAAACCAGTTGAACCGACCGAACTACAAGTTTTTCTTCAAATCCATGGACGATGATTTTGGTGTTGTTAAAGAAGAAATTGTGGACGATAACGCTCATTTGCCGTGTTTTAACGGTCGTGTTGTGTCGTGGTTAGTGTCTGCGGAGGGCTCAAACCCTTCCGATGGTGCTTCACAGTGTACTGATAGCAATGCTGGCAAAGGCAAACAAACCCATGGGGCTCCGGCGCCTGTCACCCGGGACACCTGTACGGACACGGACAGCACCATCAGCTCGCGGCCGGGCCATCGAGCATCCTGCGACAAGTATAAATACCGGGGCTTACGGATAAATGGCCACTCAAAGTACGGGAACCATGGCTTGGAATATGAAACTGCCTCGGTGCTTAGTTCTGACTTAGACTCCACGAGTCTCTTCGACAGCCAGTCAGAAATCACCACAACGACCGGCCGGCACACTAACGCGTCTGTAGACCGAGCCCTAACAGAATGCAGCAGTGTTTCCCACCTACAAGTGAGCTCTCGTAAGAGACCACAGCGGCGACGAAAAAGGCCACAAGTCATGTCTAGAACCTCTTCGTACTCATCAATAACGGACTCTACAATGTCTATGCATATTATTACGGTGACTCTGAACATGGATACAGTCAATTTTCTTGGTATTTCAATAGTTGGGCAGTCTAACAAGGGTGGTGATGGTGGCATATATGTTGGAAGTATTATGAAGGGCGGTGCTGTGGCTCTGGATGGTAGGATAGAGCCGGGAGACATGATTTTACAGGTATGTTTAGTTATAAGGTTCCTACTTCTAAAAATGTTTTTGATTATGTTAGATTATAAGATACTTAATGATAAGTCTTCATCTCCGCAAAACTTTTTGCTGTGGCCAACAGGGTCCACAATTATTGTTTCTTTTGGCAAATGTTAATCACCTAAGCCTACAGTCGGATCCCTGAATTTGCTCACAGACACCCTGAAAAACCTGAGAGGTCTAATCAGTTTTTGGAGAGAGGTGGGTTGGTTGAAATAAGCCCACCAAAGGTTTGGCCGCCATGGCCCATGTACAATGGTCTGCATAGGACTAAGTGCAAAAACCAGACTCCGAAAGATATGTCCAACCGACAAACCATTAGTAGATTTTTTGTAAGAATTTAATTTAATAATTTATATTGCAAGATATAAATTATTAAAAAAATATATTTGAAGTCTACATGTCCAAGACTAGAAGAAGTAGGAACCAGACGCAATATGGCAGTTGATATAATAAATCATATGTCATCACTTGTTACTATAATTTGATTGGGTCGTTTTAGTAACACAACTGCTTATCAGACCTGCACAATCCAGTGCATGGCAGGCATCATCAATCATACAATCTTGACATAATCACAGTTTAAAATCAACAGAGATTAGTTCTGGATAATGAGGTGAGGTAATCTACTAGGTATGCTGAATTATTCATAACAAAAAACCAATAAATCATTCTCATTGGGCTAGCTAGTGTCTGAATTGAGAACATGTTAAACCGTAAATATCCTTTCTTTGGTATTGTTTGTCAAGTCTTTGAGCTCCTTAGTAGTCCTTAGTTGAGCTACACAAACACTGACAAATGCTTGCACTGATTGGACAGGTCCACAAATCTGTGTGGTTCTTTCCTCAAAAGACCACCTCAGACACTAATCTGCATGGTTCTCATGTGATTTGACCATTACATGTTTACTTTATGGATTTTAAAAGAGACTGTCCCCTGAGTTTGTTTCGGTGTTTCTTCTCAGGGTAGTCGCCTAGGAAACACTGGCCTCATCTTGTTTAAATGAACGAAAAAAAAAATTGCCATTGCATTTTACAAGATCACATTGATTTGCGACCGTTATTTATTTACGGAATTAAGATCACGGTTTCAGCCACCTCCTTCACTAGTATTACTTCGCTGAAGGAGGCGACTGCTTCATGAGAAACAACCATTTCAGGTGGCCGTCACCTGAAATGGTTGTTTCGTGAAGTTTCTGATTCGGCGAGAATAAACGCTCAGGTGTCACCTCTGTGCGGATCGCCCAGAGGACACGGTGGAAGTCTGGCCAGCTAGGGCAGAGCACCGCCGTGTCCTCATGTAAGCGATCAACGTCGGCGACCTCTCGCGTCCGGCCCTGGTTCAGGCCATGGTACGGAGCGAAAAGGAATAGGAAGCAGTCGCCTCCTTCAGCGAAGCAGTAATACTAGTGAAGGTGCTGGCCTCAGACCAATAAAAAAGTATGGACGGAGTCGTCGTAAACAAAAGCGACGAAATAAGTGAGGACTAGTTTTGGCTTTGTGTGCGTAACTTGGTGTATGACATCGTAGATTTGCACATGTGTGCTAGAGAAAAAATGTTGCAAGCGTTGCGCTGCGACTCCCAAGTGCGAGAGATATACTTTGGTTAAGTTTTATTATTGTGTAGGTAGTATAGTGTTTATCTTAGTTGTATGAAATGAAAGATAATTTCATTTAATGAAAATAATTTATTTACATATTAAGTGAAATTATTAGTTTTAAAAACACACAAAACTTACATATATGGGCTATAGGTTGAGAAGAGATGGTCAGATTCTATCTCACCTTCTTTACATGGATGATCTGAAACTCATTGCCCCCAACAAGTTACGACTGATGGAACTGAAGGTAACTGAAACTTTCAGTAGTGCCATCAGGATGGAATTTGGTGTGGATAAATGTGCAGTCATGCATGTAAAACGACGGGAGATTATGGAATCTGAGGGGATTCAACTCTCAGATTCCATACACCTTAGATCTCTCTCCTCGACCGAAACCTACAAGTATTTGGGTATGTCGGAAGCGTTAGGCATTAACGTTGCTGACATGAAGCAATCGTTGAAGGAGCGCTTCTTTGGCCGCCTGAAGAAGGTATTAAACAGCCTTCTGTCAGGTGGAAATAAGGTGCGCGCCTTCAATGGTTGGGTCATGCCGGTCTTAATGTACTCTTTCGGCATACTCAAATGGACTCAGACCGAGTTAGACGCTCTGGATAGGCGGGTCCGTACACTGTTGACCGCAAACCGGATGCATCACCCACGGTCGTCTGTGATGAGACTGTACATCCCGCGGAAGTGTGGAGGTCGAGGCTTTTTGAATGCAAAGACTACACAACCGCGAGGTGTGCAGGCTCTGAGAATATTTTCTCAAAACCGATGTGGGTATGCACCGCGATGTGGTCGCAGTGGACAAGGGACTCACCCCGTTGTCCATGGCTAAAGAGAACTGGCGCAAACCTGTGGTACTTACTACTGATGACCGCAAGGAAGTATGGAAAGGCAAGGAGCTCCACGGGCGCTTTTATCGGGCTCTTCATGAGCCTGATGTAGATTCTTTGGCGTCCGTGGCCTGGTTACGTTTCAGCAACCACTTCGGAGAAACTGAAGGTTTTGTCTGTGCGATTATGGACGAAGTTATCTTGACGAACAACTACCGGAGACATATTATGAAGGACGGGACGGTTGACGTGTGTCGGGCTTGCCATCGTCCGGGTGAGTCCATCAGACATATTATCTCTGGTTGTTCTCGTCTGGCTAACGGCGAGTACTTGCATAGGCATAACCAAGTAGCCAGGATTATTCACCAGCAACTTGCTTTAAAATACAACCTAGTGGATTCAGAGATACCGTACTACAGGTATGTGCCCGACCCAGTTCTCAAAAATGACCATGTCACGTTGTCCTGGGATCGATCTATCATTACTGACCGGACTATTGTAGCCAATAAGCCGGATATAGTGGTGATAGACCGATTAGCGCGCCGCGCAGTAATAGTCGACGTCACCATCCCGCATGACGAGAATCTCGTGAAAGCTGTGAAAGAGAAACAAATCAAATATCTCGACTTAGCACACGAGGTTGTCTACATGTGGAATGTGGACTCGGCTATCATTGTGCCGATTGTCGTGACCGCCAATGGTCTTATAGCCAAAAGCTTCGACGACCATCTGTCGAAGCTGTCGTTGCGCGGTTGGATCAAGGGCCTGATACAGAAGGCAGTACTCCTCGATTTTTTTTTTTTTTTTGTTGGTGGGAAAATCATCTTATGACATATCCTGCTCTTGGGCGGAGCGAGAGATAGTGTCAGACTTTTACTGACTAAAAACCCACTCCTGTTCCTTCTTTGCCTTCATCCCAGTACTCCTCGATACGGCTCGCATTGTGAGGAGGTTTCTGTCTCTGGAGCCCTAACCACCGGTAGCTTGGACCCTGTTCCCGACACCGGCGGACAACTATTTTTTAATGTTTTTTTTATCATGTTTTTTTTTTTTAAAGAAATATTTAATTAATTATATGTAAAAAAGGCAAATAAAAGAGATAATAATAATAATATATCGCACCTTCGGTAGAACAAGGGCATAATTGCAGTTTTTGCTATTTTACAGGAGAGCTATTTTAAGATATTTATTGCATTCAGTGAGGTCTTGCTCTGTTAATATTGCTCGAAAGTTTTTCTTCTTTGCATGATATAAACTATATACTATATCCTTTTTAGGCGTATAGTTTATTTTTAAGGCATTTCTGTATACTTAACTCATTTTTGCAATTTTTGACAATTGTGCCCTTGTTCTACCGAAGGTGCGATATATCCAACGACTATCGGACTAGGTGCGGGTCATCCAGCGTAACCGTATGTTGGATGACGCCGTACTTGTAAATAAAAAAACACTTTGTTGTAGTGTCCGTAAATAATTACGATTCCCTTATTTTTGGGAATAAATAATGTTCTTAACTTGCAACACCGACACAATGGCGTGTTCCGAGAAATTATATCAGATATTTTTACGATTTTATTTTATTTATACAGCAGAAACGTTATTTACTTGTGAAAAGTAATCCCAGAAGCCTTTTTTTGGAAAAAGGAATTGTTCTTGCAGCAGTTTATGACACAGGACGGCATAATTTCGTAATTATTATGTCAACAAAACAACGTCACGCGCACTCGCTTGCTAGCGGCAGACTACCGAGCGGCCGGCTTCATATTGCCGATTGGCCTTATATTACGTGCCACACTTTTAGGAGCGCAATATTCTGTCTATACTTTTTTATTGGTCTGAGGTGCTGGCTGAAACCGTGAAACAAGTGGGGGACACGGCGTGATGCTTGTCTTGCTAGCATTATTTCTTCGCAGAAAGGATTTCAAAACACCTAGGTTTCAGCTATTAGCAGACATGAGACTACATACTACAAACATACAGCCCCCTTACAGCCCCGTACAGTCCCCTCAGTCCCTCTCCAACCATCTCGGGCTCGGCTTCCAGTCTAACCGGATGCAGCTGCATACCCGTGTTTCACATGGAGCGACTGCCTATCAGACCTCCACAACCAACTTACCGTGCAACACGATACTCCTTGGATAGACTGATGGTCAGACTTTCTGGTATCTGACTACCTGTATCGACTGTCAAAGATCTAGGAGTGACAACCGGGACCGACGGCTTTATGTGCTTTCCGAAGCACTGGAAGCATGTAATTCTGTACTGTATTTAAGAGGGACCTTCACCACTCATTTATCGTCAACGCAAGCGTGGTTTAAAAGGTTCTTGTTTCACCCAACACAATGTTTGATGCAACGTGAAAAATGATACATGACCCCGGAAAATTCTGTTGGTATTCGGTAATTCCATCATTTACAAAAAACTTGTTCCAGAAAATACGGGTTTTGGACAAAACACGTCATTCAAAATTTCGATTATGTATGTGCAACGCTCCTATAGATATATTTTTTTTAATATTTTTAATTGATGAGTACATTATTATAAAAGAGCTAAGGTTCATGCAAAATAGCAGGTCTTTAAGGGGTGACCAGATGGTTGCAAACCAACGTCCCAACCAAGGTGACCTTGCTAGTTTCAATCCGTGTAGAAAGCAGTTGTAAACCATGAACTTCAACGTCCTTGGTAGGAAGGCGCGTTTTCCCAACCACTAAACGTGTTGGCGCGTGGTTTACATCCATGTAGTCGCAACACAAACCAAACACATAAACCAAGGTCACCTTGGTTGGAACGCTAGTTTGCAACCCTTTACTGGATTAGTTTTACACAAGTTTATGTTTTGATTTCACTAGAAACCTAGACAATATCCACAAGATATCAGTGTTTACAAAAAATCTGGAGAAAGACGTGTAATAACGTCATAATCACGTAAGAGCGGTTGTATGAAAATGTACCTCGGGAAGGACGCTCTTAACACACTTTTTTTGAACAATTCCAGGTGAACGATGTTAACTTCGAAGACATGACAAACGACGAGGCGGTGCGGGTGTTGCGCGAGGTCGTGCAGAAGCCGGGCCCCATCAAGCTGGTGGTCGCCAAGTGCTGGGACCCTAATCCCAAAGGGTACTTCACTATACCGAGGACTGAGCCCGTCAGGCCTATAGACCCTGGTGAGTATTGACCCTAAATTGCTAAGGGGCCGTTCAAGTATGACGTTGGCAGATTTTTTTGCAAATATTAACCCCCCCTGGTCAGCAAAAGTAAGCAAAGCTCTCTCCCCTCCCCCGTGCTTACGTCAACATTGGAACATACATTTTTCAATGTGTTTGGTTTCGTTTTAAATTTATGAGCAGTAGTTATAATTAGTATAGAAATTAGAAATAGGTTTCAAATAGAGAAACAAAACAAACTTCATTAAAAACTTTGGCATATTAATTCAAATAAAAGTCCTCAGTCCATGACACACGAATCCATGAGTCTAAGTCTTCATTGACATTGGATGTTTGCTGCTCAGTGATGTGAGTCTGTTCACTTTCGTATAATTTTGGAACATCGACATTGTTCTCTTAAAAAACTAAAAAATATGTGCTGACGTAATCACCATCCAGACCCCTACCATTTTTGATGACATGGGGGTCATCAAAAAATTAACAAAGCAAAGACCCCCCACCCTCTCTTGTAGTGCTTACAAAATACTTGAATGGCCCCTAATTGTAATTTTTGTCCGGTAAGGATACGGACGGTTGGTCGGGACTGGGTGGACAGTGCGTTGTGTTCCATGCGCGCCTCAAACAGATGTCAGCAAGATTGTAGGGGCCTGTTAGGGCCGACTCCTGCCAGGGCTGCGGATTTTTTGAAGGAGTTACCGAAAAACAGAAAGAAAGAAAAACATTTTATTTGGCGGAAAAGACGCAAAGTTAGACTAACATAGAGCAGATTACAAACTGGCCTGACTGGCCTGTTGGTCTAGTGGTTAGTGGCCCTGACTGCTATGCCGGAGGTCGTGGGTTCGATTCCCACCCAGGACAAGTGTTTGTGTGATGAGCACGATCATTTGTTCTGTGTCTGGGTATAATTTATCTATATATGTATGTATTTAGAAATATATAAGTATGATTATCAGTTGTCGAGTACCCATAACACAAGCTCTGCTTAGCTTGGGATAAGACGGCGTTGTGTGGTAGTTAAAAAAAAAAAAAAATGTGTGCGTGTACTAGCGTACACTCGTAAGAAGTGAAACTTCTTTATGACGTTATTTTTCAAAAAATAATTTACTATATTATGCAACTTTACAGAAATTAGTTAAATAAAGTTAAATTAGATAAAGTTTAATAAAAGGCTTTTATTATCATAGACATATATAATACATTGGAGACATTTACCAATCCCTACTCCGCTGGAGAAAGTATACTTCGAATCACGCGTGGTAGGGATAAGAAAAAGATGGCGCGTAACGGAAAAATGTGACGCGTAACGAAAAAATGTTACACTAAATTTTTTTCCAACCCCGATAAAGAAGTTTCACTTCAAAAACATTTTCCATGAAGAAAAATATATGCACCACGTCTGCACAAAACGGCCGAACTCTCAGCATAATGCCGTGTCCACACGTTAATGCGACGAGTCCACAGCGCTGGTTTTCAGCGTAGGCCGTTGACGGTGTCGACTACCGCAGTCCCTGCGAGAAAATACTGTGTCAGGCCCAGTATTCGGCGTCCTTACGTGAACAGGTCACAGGGCATCACATATGCAGGATGGAAGGTGGGAAAAGGTATGCGGAGAGAAGCCGCACAAACACTGAAGATTGCGTTATATTAACCAAATAACTCTCTCTTTGTCAAGGTGCCTGGGTGGCGCACACGCAGGCGCTCCGCGAGGCGTACCCCCCGCCGCCGCCGTCGCTGTCCGCGCTGCCCGTGTCGTCGGTGTCGGAGCGAGGCGCGAGCGACGCCAGCACGGTGCCCGCGGGAGGCCTGGAGCCCCAGCTGTCTGTCAACATGGACATGGCGCTGGTTGTCAGAGCTATGCTGAGGCCGGAATCAGGTTAGTTCACCAGCTGGTGCTGCCAACAGACAGCAGGATATATGAAAAGGATTATTTAGTAGCTTTTATGGTTATAAGAACTGCAATATTACAGCAAATACAAAACACTAAGAAACCAATAAATACCTAATTTTGAAAAAAGAATAAATTACCTTTAATATAAAGTTTATTTAAACTTATAATTCCAAGTCAATCCAAAGATACAACCCGTTTTAAAAAACGGCAATTTCATACTTTAACCCCTATTATTTGAAATCATCGATACACCCCTCTCAGTTCAGCTAACGCTAATGAATGGATATTTCATGAAAAACGTTTTGGGAACACATTCATTGTGCGTACAGCTAAGGAGTGGAATTCCTTGCCGGAATCTGTGTTTCCTGATGGCTACAACCCGGGAATCTTTAAGTCAAGAGTGAATAGGTTACTTCTAGGTAAGCGCGCTCCATCGTCGACCGCATCGTCGCTTTCCATCAGGTGAGATAGAGGTCAAGCGCGAACCTATCAAGACTAAAAAAAAGTCCGTCCTATCATCATTTAAAAAAATAAGATATAAGTAAAGCATAACTCCACTAAAGGCCAATTAAATACATTAGTTAAAGACATGTTTTTGAAAATTGTGAACAAAATTACAAAATAAAAATCACTACATGGCAGTCATACACTCATCTCACAAAACTCCAGATAGACAGACATTCTTCCATTCATCCGCGAACACGTCACAATCAGGTTAAGCATCAGGAGACTGGGCTCGGGTGACGGTACCACATGAATTGTCTCTATCCACAGGCCTCGAGATCCGCGACCGAATGTGGCTCAAGATCACGATACCGAACGCGTTCATTGGCGCCGACGTGGTGGACTGGATCCTGCAGCACGTGGCCGGCATCACGGACCGCCGCGACGCCAGGAAGTACGCCTCGCATATGCTGAAGGTTAGCATAATTATAATAATACCCTCTCTCCCCTCTAGACTGAATAATTATAATAATACCCTGTCTCCCCTCTTGATTGAATAATTATTATAATACCCTCTCTCCCCTCTAGACTAAATAATTATAATAATACCCTCGCTCCCCTCTAGACTGAATAATTTTATTATAATAATACCCTCTCTCCCCTCTAGACTGAATAATTATAATAATACCCTCTCTCCCCTCTAGACTGAATGTCCGACAGTCTCAACTAATAATTTTGTTGTTTTCTCTTTGCAGGCTGGCTTCATACGGCATACGGTGAACAAGATAACGTTCTCGGAACAGTGCTACTACGTAGCGGGCGAGCTGTGCGCCGAGCTGGCCGCGTTGCGCCTGCGTAGTGCCGACAGCGACAGCCTCGTTAGCGACACGCTGGCGCCGCTGCCCAACCCCAAGTGAGTCATGTTACACAGGTGAACAAGATAACGTTCTCGGAACAGTGCTACTACGTAGCGGGCGAGCTGTGCGCCGAGCTGGCCGCGTTGCGCCTGCGTAGTGCCGACAGCGACAGCCTCGTCAGCGACACGCTGGCGCCGCTGCCCAACCCCAAGTGAGTCATGTTACACAGGTGAACAAGATAACGTTCTCGGAACAGTGCTACTACGTAGCGGGCGAGCTGTGCGCCGAGCTGGCCGCGTTGCGCCTGCGTAGTGCCGACAGCGACAGCCTCGTCAGCGACACGCTGGCGCCGCTGCCCAACCCCAAGTGAGTCATGTTACACAGGTGAACAAGATAACGTTCTCGGAACAGTGCTACTACGTAGCGGGCGAGCTGTGCGCCGAGCTGGCCGCGTTGCGCCTGCGTAGTGCCGACAGCGACAGCCTCGTCAGCGACACGCTGGCGCCGCTGCCCAACCCCAAGTGAGTCATGTTACACAGGTGAACAAGATAACGTTCTCGGAACAGTGCTACTACGTAGCGGGCGAGCTGTGCGCCGAGCTGGCCGCGTTGCGCCTGCGTAGTGCCGACAGCGACAGCCTCGTCAGCGACACGCTGGCGCCGCTGCCCAACCCCAAGTGAGTCATGTTACACAGGTGAACAAGATAACGTTCTCGGAACAGTGCTACTACGTAGCGGGCGAGCTGTGCGCCGAGCTGGCCGCGTTGCGCCTGCGTAGTGCCGACAGCGACAGCCTCGTCAGCGACACGCTGGCGCCGCTGCCCAACCCCAAGTGAGTCATGTTACACAGGTGAACAAGATAACGTTCTCGGAACAGTGCTACTACGTAGCGGGCGAGCTGTGCGCCGAGCTGGCCGCGTTGCGCCTGCGTAGTGCCGACAGCGACAGCCTCGTCAGCGACACGCTGGCGCCGCTGCCCAACCCCAAGTGAGTCATGTTACACAGGTGAACAAGATAACGTTCTCGGAACAGTGCTACTACGTAGCGGGCGAGCTGTGCGCCGAGCTGGCCGCGTTGCGCCTGCGTAGTGCCGACAGCGACAGCCTCGTCAGCGACACGCTGGCGCCGCTGCCCAACCCCAAGTGAGTCATGTTACACAGGTGAACAAGATAACGTTCTCGGAACAGTGCTACTACGTAGCGGGCGAGCTGTGCGCCGAGCTGGCCGCGTTGCGCCTGCGTAGTGCCGACAGCGACAGCCTCGTCAGCGACACGCTGGCGCCGCTGCCCAACCCCAAGTGAGTCATGTTACACAGGTGAACAAGATAACGTTCTCGGAACAGTGCTACTACGTAGCGGGCGAGCTGTGCGCCGAGCTGGCCGCGTTGCGCCTGCGTAGTGCCGACAGCGACAGCCTCGTCAGCGACACGCTGGCGCCGCTGCCCAACCCCAAGTGAGTCATGTTACACAGGTGAACAAGATAACGTTCTCGGAACAGTGCTACTACGTAGCGGGCGAGCTGTGCGCCGAGCTGGCCGCGTTGCGCCTGCGTAGTGCCGACAGCGACAGCCTCGTCAGCGACACGCTGGCGCCGCTGCCCAACCCCAAGTGAGTCATGTTACACAGGTGAACAAGATAACGTTCTCGGAACAGTGCTACTACGTAGCGGGCGAGCTGTGCGCCGAGCTGGCCGCGTTGCGCCTGCGTAGTGCCGACAGCGACAGCCTCGTCAGCGACACGCTGGCGCCGCTGCCCAACCCCAAGTGAGTCATGTTACACAGGTGAACAAGATAACGTTCTCGGAACAGTGCTACTACGTAGCGGGCGAGCTGTGCGCCGAGCTGGCCGCGTTGCGCCTGCGTAGTGCCGACAGCGACAGCCTCGTCAGCGACACGCTGGCGCCGCTGCCCAACCCCAAGTGAGTCATGTTACACAGGTGAACAATAAACGTTCTCGGAACAGTGCTACTACAATTCAAATTCAAATTCAAATTCAAAAGCATTTATTTCAAATAAACCATTTACAGGCACTTTTGAAATGTCAAGAAGTCAGTCAGTCAGAAAAAAAAAAATGATGCTAATTGCACATTCCAAAGCGTAGATCTCTATGGAGAAGAATGTGCAAGAAACTCCATGGACACTCTTTTCAATCATGTTTTGCAATTACAAATATCTCTGTTACATGTTTCTTGTCGCTATCATGTGAGAACAATGTCAATAATGTAAAAATAAAAACTAAATATAGATATTAAAATAGCAACTGGCAGCTAAGAGATGACCAGTCTCAACTGATAGCGCCCGTTCACGGACCTGACGCGAATATTAGCACCACTCAGCTCAACCATTTTGAAGGGAACCGAATGATCCAACACACGCGCCACCATCAGTGAGACATTTGAGTGAGCATGACAAACTCTCAACTGCCATGCTTATTTATGTCAAACAAATCCAATAGTAACCTAAAAACCATAAAATAGCTCCATGGTACTCACATTTACAAAGTTTGAAAAAAATGCTTCTACATTATACAATACTAAATTCAATAATAATTAACTACAATAGTACATTACAAATTTAACAAATTCAAAAAAAAAGACATTAAAGAATAGTAATAATAGTTTCAAAACTAATCAATTTGTACCCCCGGTGGTAGTGGAGCTGGACCAGCATTGAGCCAAGCATTTTTATCTTGAATATAATCCTCCAACTTATAATATGCCTGCCTGCATAGTGTGCGTTTAATACAAGATTTAAATTTCGTTTCATTGAGTTCTAATATTTGGGGAGGTATTTTATTATAACATTTCAAACAGTACCCCATGAAAGAAGAGGCCACTTTAGCCAGTCTGAAACCTGGTTGAACTAATTGGTCCCTATTTCTTGTAACATAATTATGTCTGTCGCCTCTTTTGCTAAAAAGATGAAGATTTTTTCTAACGTACATGATGTTTTCATAGATATATTGACAAGGCACCGTCATGATGTTAATATCCTTAAACAGTTCCCTTAGAGAATCGCACCGGCGGAGATTGTAAATAGCTCTGATAGCTCTTTTCTGTAGAATAAAAATTGAGTCGATGTCTGCAGCCCGTCCCCATAGTAAGATACCGTATGACATGACACTATGAAAATAACTAAAATAGACTAGTCTAGCGGTATCAACATCCGTAAATTGGCGGATTTTTCTAACAGCATATGCAGCTGAGCTAAGCCGTCCTGCAAGAGATGTTAAATGAGGACCCCATTGTAGCCTTGAGTCAAGCGTTATCCCCAGGAAAACAGTTTTGTCGACAAATTCTAGTTTTTCATCGTTTAGTACTACGTTGCCGATAGTCCCGTCAGTTCCGACAGTTTCGTCAGTGACACTAGCGACACTAACACGAACGGCACGCGTGGGGTGCGTGTACTCCCTCCTGTGTGTGTTATTGTTATTTTTTGCAACACACAAACTTTTTTTTTTTTATTATTGATAGGCTCGCGTTTGACCACCATCTCACCTGATGGTAAGCGATGATGTGGCCGACGATGGAGCACGCTTGCCTAGAAGTAACCTATTCACTCTTGACTTAAAGACCCCTAAGTTGTAGCACTTGTAGCTATCAGGAAACACAGACTCCGGCATGGAATTCCACTCCTTAGCTGTACGCATTATGAATGTGTTCCCAAAACGCTTTGTACGTATGGGTGGAATGTCCCCATCTCAACGAACCTGAGGGAACTCGTGGATCACTGCAGCCGGGAGGGCCTAGACCTGATCATAGGCTGCGACGCCAACGCACACCACGTCACTTGGGGGAGCACTGGTAACAATAGGAGAGGTGAAAAACTGCTGGATTTCCTGGTAAGCTCACCTTTACAAATTATAAATAATGGCAACAGGCCCACGTTCGTCAACGTTAGACGAGCGGAGGTGATTGACCTAACAGTAGCTACTAATAGGGCTAGTAACCGCATAAGCGAATGGCACGTACCAAACGAGATCTCACTCTCAGACCATAGGTATATCTGCTTTAAGTACAGTACCCGATGGAAAAAGGAACTGGTAGTAAGGAGGAACCCAAGACACACCGATTGGAACTCCTACACGAGAGACTTGAAAGTGGAACTTGGGGACCCCAAAGGTAAGCTGAACTCAGCGATTGACGTAGAGTTTGAGGCGGGGCGAATATCCGAAGCTGTTCTGAGCGCTTGGACAAGTAATTGCCCCGTAAAGGTAGTACAAGCAAGAAAGGAACCTTGGTGGAACTCTGACTTAGCTAGGCTACGGAGGGAAACTAGGGCCGCCTTCAATCGTGCTAAGGCTCTCAAAAATTTTGAGATGTATGCTATAAAGCTGACAGAATTTAATAAGGCTGTACGCAGGGCCAAAAGGCAAGCCTGGAGGGACCATTGCGACAACATTGGCAGCATTCCAGACAGCATGAGACTGTCGAAGGCTATGGCCACTGCAAAGGTAAATCCACTGACATCCATCAAGGATGAGAATGGCAAACCGACAGAGTCTGGAGGTGATACCCTCGAGATAATGTTCAAAACGCACTTTCCCGGCTCATTCGCAGCTAACGACACGGCGGACTCATTAAGCTTAGACGACATTAAGTCAAAAACAACGAAAGCAGACTGGGACGCCGCGAAAAAGGTAGTAGGGCCGAACGGCATAAAGTGGGCCCTGGAGAGCTTCAAGCCATACAAGGCCCCGGGACCAGACGGAGTGTACCCAGCCCTATTACAAAGAGCAGGGAACATACTAGAACCGCATCTTGGTAGAATATATAGAGCATGCATCGCCTTTAGCTACATACCAAAGGCGTGGAGACAGGCGAAGGTAATCTTTCTTCCCAAGCCAGGAAGAGCGGACTACGAGGATGCTAAGTCATACAGACCTATAAGCTTGACATCATTCTTCCTGAAAACTCTGGAAAAGCTTGTAGACAAGCATGTCAGGGAGGGAGCGCTGAAGAAACAACCGCTTCACAGGATGCAAAACGCATACCAGCCTGGTAAGTCGACAGAAACGGCGCTACACCAGGTCGTAAGTCGTGCCGAAAAGGCGCTAGAATGCAAAGAGATATGCCTAGCAGCTTTTCTCGACGTAGAAGGCGCGTTCGATCGCACTACTTTTAGAACGATATGAACAGCTGCAGAGAAACATGGCATAGACCCTACCATTTGTGACTGGATGCTGAAGGGCAGAGTTATAGAATCAACACTGCTAGGTGAGACCAAAAGGGCGCATGTCACAAGAGGATGCCCGCAAGGAGGCGTACTCTCGCCAACACTCTGGTGTTTGGTGATAGACGAGCTGCTAATAGAACTGAACAAAGGACCAACGTACACGGTTGGATATGCAGATGATCTCGTGATACTTGTAAACGGAAAATTTCCCAACACTGTGTCAGGGATTATACAGGAGAGATTAAACATAGTTGAAAGGTGGTGTAAACTCAACCACCTATCCATCAACCCAAGCAAAACGGTGATCATCCCGTTTACCAGAAGGAGGGACCTAACAGCAATGGGTACCATAAAGCTCTACGACACTGTACTAGAGTTGTCCACAGAAGTAAAATATCTAGGAGTAATCCTAGATAGCAAACTCACGTGGAAAAGCCATGCCGAAGCGACAGCAAACAAGGCTCTAAGAGTATTTGGCATGTGTCGCTCTGCCTATGGGAAAACATGGGGCCTTAGACCCCAGGTTATCAAATGGATCTACACCATTGTTGGGGGCAGAGGATGTAAATAATTACACAACACAATGGTCACGCTTGAAAGGCCTCAGCCAATTTATTTAACACGTATAAAAATACAGACTTCACATAACACGTGTAAATATCGAGTCCTTTACGTACATACGCGTGACGCTAACTCACAAATAGTTCACAGTTACTTTACAATACTTCACTGACTCTAATACGTTAGATAACTTAGGAAATCTGGAAATCTAGGGCCGCTCCAGGAGCGTAGGGTGCCAAGACAAACTGTCGCAGTGACGCTTCGAGTCGAACTGCAGAGAGAGAACCTCGTCTTCAACGAAAGTGCAGCTTAAGTACTTTTTCAGCCGGTCGCAAGTCGTGGGAGAGAGTCCCTTTTCCTCTAGTCTATTTCCTAATCCTGTTGAGGCCGGCTGACGTTCACCTCCCGACCCCCCGCATACGGCAAGCACACCATTGGTCATCAATAGTGGCGTGATTTTCTCCATTGTAATCTACCAATAGAAACCCAGATTATTCTTAACGGTTTTTCTGTACTATTTACTTCTAAGAACCGCATTATGTACTTCTAAGAACTCAGTACATAGCCTTATATACTATCCCAGTAGCTGATTGGACAATAGTCTGGCCTCTGATAGGCTTGCTCTCTATTATGTACAGCGCTTATGTACATACATTATGCGTCTGTGAATGACGTAATGTTGATTATATTTAGTGATTCTAAATTACATGCTCGTGTCCGTAACAGCCTCCCCCCGGCGTAGCAACGCGAGCCTAACTTCCATCGGCCAGGACAACGAGCCTTCTAACTGGGCGTCTGAAAACGCCTCCACGCGTCTGTACCTCAGCGCTGCGTATGACACCATCAGGTCCTTGTATGGTGCGCACGATCTTCCCATATGGCCATACATTTCTCGGCAGTTGACCATCCGCAATGACTACTATATTTCCCGGTGCGAGTTGCGTGCGTGAATCTCGGACGTCGCCGCGCGGTGTCAACGTTGGTAGGTATTCGTTTATCCAACGAGTCCAGAACTTGTCCGCTAGCGCCTGTGTTGCGCGCCATGTCTTTCGATCGGCGACGTCGCACTGCCCTGTAGTTGGTAGTCCAGTAGCCGAGCCTAATAAGAAGTGGTTCGGCGTGAGCGCCTCCTCGTCGCCAGGTTCAACACTTACGTGTGTGAGGGGTCGCGAATTGACGGTGTGCTCGATCTCGATTAGCAACGTGGAAAGTACCTCCTCCTTTGGTGCGCGTTCCTTCAACACGGCCGACAACGCCGACTTTACACTTCTTATTAGTCGTTCCCACGCGCCGCCCTGATTTGGGGCCCCGGGGTCAATGAACCGCCATTCCATATCTTGCTTAATTGCGAATTCATTGAGGTCATTCGCCCACTGCTTATATGCCTGTTGGATTTCAACATCGGCTCCTCGAAAATTAGTCCCGTTATCGGACATCATAGTTTTAGGCCATCCGCGCCTAGCCGCCATTCTTCTTAGCGCTAATATAGCTGAATCGATGTTCAAACTTGGCAACAACTCTATATGTATTGCTCGCGTGACAAGACAGGTGAACAACATACCCCATCGTTTTTCATGCCGTCTTCCTATTGTGACTGTCATTGGGCCGAAACAGTCTACTCCGCAACGGGTGAACGACCGCAGGTGGGTGTCCAATCGTTCAATAGGTAAGTTCCCTTTGACGGGCCGTATTGGCGGCTTCCTTCGTCGCTTACATGTCACGCAATCTCTTATCAGTGCGCGCACTGTCGGTCGAACCTTTAAAATCCAAAAGCGTTCCCTCGCTTTGTTCACTATATATTCACGTCCCGCGTGATGATCCCGTTCGTGAATCTGACGTAAATATAGTGACGTCATCGGATGTTTGCCTTCCAAGATGGGTGGGCACTTCCTATCTTGAGAAACGTTCGCGGCATTTATGCGACCGTTTAAACGAATGACGTCGTCTTGAAAAATCGGGTCCAATCGGTAGAGTCGACTGGTCCTGTCTACTCTCCTACCTACAGCGAGTCGCGCTATTTCCGCTGGAAAACACTCTCTCTGAGCCTCCCTTATCAGTAGCAGCTCGGCCTCCTGCTTGTGACGCAACGTCAACCGGGTAGCGCGTTTGCGGCATTTGTCGACGAACAGCAGGACATACGCAGTCGTTCGTAGTAATCGTTCGTATGACGAGAAACGAGTCGTGTCGACGAGGCTGGTGATGCGCGCTATGTGCGCGACGATCTCATCACCCCCCTCTCCCTGCGCGATCTCCGTTGGCCAGATGTGTTCTGGTCCGCCCAGGAAGAGGGGACCAGTGGACCATCTGCTGTCGCTTTCCAGTTGTATCATTCCGGACCGAGTTGCGTCATCGGCTACTTTACTCGCGTACCCTTTTTCCTTGAGGTCATTGACCTGTGACACGTGTGCTTTTTTGAAGTCAGCTGACTTATCCATTTTCCTTTCAATGGTGTCGAGTCTACGAAAGGTCATATCGTGACTCGGTGGTAGGTGTGGCTCATCACTCCGCCACGGCAATCCTACCTCATGGTGACCGTTGACCAGCCGAGCAGTCTTCGTGAAAATATCCTGCGCCCGTTCGTCTGCCAGCACTGTTCTCGGCTGGTAAACTATCCCCTGAGCGTCGATCGAGATATGCGATGTGGTGAGGTCCTTTAACTCTTCGCAATCCTTGGATATTTCCTGTGGGTGCACGTGCAATGCTGTCCCGCTACTCGCCTCGAATTCAGTTACGCGCCGTGGTACCGTTCCGTGTACCACCCATCCTAGCTGCGTAAGTGAAGCGGCTGGCTCGTTCTGCCGTCCCGTGAGCAAAGTTCGCGACACTATCAAATGCCAATTATCGGCGCCTATCAATAGGCGTGGCTTCGCATTCTCGTAACACACGTCACGTGCAGGTATACGTTTCATGTGCTCGCAGCGTAGATAGCTCGCTTTCACGGTCTGACTAATTATATTTAAGCGTTTAACAGTACGCGCGCGTATGTTAAAACACTCTGAGCGTTTTCCCTTGATTCCTATTTCCACGCAACGACTGTCGTTCTCTTGTCGCGTGGCCGTAATCCCGTGGACGCGTAACGCTCGCTTAGTTCCTTTCGCGCCCATTTCGTTAGCTATCTCTTCGTCGAGTAGCGTAATAGTGGAGCCCTCGTCCAGTAACGCATGCGTCTCTATTTCCTTGCCGTCCGGCCCCCGCAACGTTACTGGGCACACTTTGAGTAACACCGCGCTCATTTCGCTGCCGGCATGGGCAGATGCGGTGGTCGCCGATTCTTCCCTCACGCTCCTGGTCCCACAGTTGGTGGAGGCGCTAGCCGCGTCCGACGTTCGGTCGGCGGTGTGGAGTAGCCTATGGTGCGATCTACGACATTCCTGCTCTCCGCACTTCCTCGCGGTACACTTGAATCGACGATGTTTACTCGCCAGACATTTGAAACATGCTCCAGTTTCCTTGGCCCATTCCCATCTTTGTTGGACCGTCATGTCACCAAGTTTCTTGCAGCTTGGCGTGGCATGTCCCTCGCCACAGCACAAGCACGTCTTCTTAGCCCTCTCTCTCTCGTCCTCGCCAGGTCGCTCGGCGGCGGCGTACGTTGCGGGTACGCGCGCTTTATTCCTCCTAATGACCGCTTGTGCTCTGGCGGGAGCTTGCTGACGCGTCGCTTCCTTTGAAGTCGTAGTCACGGTCGACGAGTACGCGTATCTTACGGCCCGATCAGCTTCCCTCATTAGGTAGCGCGACAGCGTAACGATCTCTGCTTCCACGCGACTACCATGCTCTTGGGCGTAATCACACCAACGCGCGCGCATGTGTGGGCTGAGCTTCTCTACCACGTGTCTGGACAGCATTGGGTTTTGTAGGTACCCCCTATCATCCAGACACGATAGCACGCTGACGATGTTCTGCAGCTTTATCGCGAACGCGTTGAGTTCAGCGGCCGTCGTACCGAGTCGCGGTAACTTTCTTAAATCGTCGAGCGACTTGTCGATTATAATCTCGGGACGTCCGTAACACTGTTCGAGTGTATGCATTATCACGGCGGGGTCAGCAGCGGTGCAAAGTAGCGCGGACACGGTCTCTCTCGCTTCACCTTTCAGGCTGTTGCGTAGGCGCGCTAAGTTCTCTCCTCGTGAGAATCCATACTCTCGTGTCGAGTCTCGCATTGCTGACTTGAACAGCAACCACTCGTGCGGCGCTCCCGTGAAAATGGGCAACTCTATCGCTTGACGCGGCGGCGGTCGATAACGTGTCATCCTATTTAACGCGTCGGCTAGCTTATCGATATCTCGGGATCGAGATCGAGATCTATGTCGCGACCTAGGCGGTGACCGCGACCTAGGTTCGCGGGGCTCCTTATTCTCTACGCGGGGCGGCTCCTCTCTCGGAAAGTACGCGTGTTCTCGCTCCTCATACTGTGGCGTACGCGGCCTCGTAAATTCCTGCCTACCCCGGGCGCGCTCAGCTTCCTCCCCCCGTATGTGAACCGGGGCGGGTGCGCGTATCGCTGACGACGTTTGATCCGGCGGCGTCAGCGATGGTAATCCCTCGTCCCCCGTAGGCTGCGCGCATTGCAGCCAATTATCGATTCGATTATCGGTGTCCGCGACGTCCTGGGCTATATCACTATCTCGATCTGTTTCCTCGCGAATGGTAGCTACATCTATCGCTAATCTCTTCTTAACCAGCTCGGCTTCGAGTTGCAACTCCTGGCGGCGTATCGCGGCGAGGCGCTCCTCAGCATGTAATTCTGCTTGCCTAATGCGCAGTACAGCACTAGCGGTGGATTGGCGCGATCGTACGGATTGGACGGGCGACCTACTATTTATCCTATCAACGGCGGGCGCGGGCGCTGGGATGGCGGTCGCGGCGGCGGCTGACGTTATAGCATCCATCGTAGTGTTCTCGGCTGTCGGCGCGTTCGTAGGCACTGTTGCAGGAACTGGTACAGACGCGGGAATCGTAACGCGGGGGTTAGCGCGTGATAATACTGTCGCGCGGGACGACGGTGACGCGGGGGGGTCTTCAAACACGCGGGCTTGCGTATCTTCGTTCTTCTGGCTTCTTGTAGTCGGCATCCTTCCTCCTCGTTTGGCACCCTAGCTCTATCAATGCCCTAGCGGCCCTATCAGACCTACCGGAGGGCCCTATGAGAGGGATATGCTCCGGCAGGGATGGAAAATGTGCAGGAAATGGAAAGGTGGGGACTACCCTGCAGAGAACTACACGCGCTACGAGGTGCTCAGCAACCGGTGGGAACGACCGGTTGCCTCGGCAGTGCCTACAGTCCGGCCCTCGCAACGTGCGCAGCCTTACAGGCGCAGTAGTGCTGTTCAACCACGTTTGGTTGGCGACACCGCACAATATGTCGCACCGCCTTGAAACGGCGTTAACTCAGGCACGCACCTTTGACACCGTTAGGTGGCACGTACCTGAGCCGCGGTCCACCCGCTTAAAAGGTTCTTGACGCGACGGCGTAAAGGACCCGTGGATCCCTCTCTGCAGCTCGACACGACGGCTTGACACGATGACTTGACACGACGGCTCGACACGACGCTGGCGGCTCGAAGTTCCCGACGTGGCGACAATCCTAAGCACCTACTGGGTCGGACTTGCTGCGTTCCTGTGTTCCTTTTCAATCTTCAGAATAGGTATTCTTCGTAACGTGACTTGCTGCGTTCCTTTTCCCACTTGAAGCGTTCCTTTTCAATCTTGAAAGCTTTCCTCTTCTTTCTTGAAAATAGGTTTCTTCGAAACGTAACTTGCCGCGTTCCTATTCTTACTTGCAGCGTTCCTGTTCGAGCTTGAAGCGTTCCCTTCTTCAATCTTCGACACCCAACTGTATTTCTTCACGTCTCCCCAAAGACGCACAATAAGCCGCTCGATATTCCTTACCAAAGGACCAATATCCGGCTCTCGAAGGACCAAAGTTCCTCTGTTGGGGGCAGAGGATGTAAATAATTACACAACACAATGGTCACGCTTGAAAGGCCTCAGCCAATTTATTTAACACGTATAAAAATACAGACTTCACATAACACGTGTAAATATCGAGTCCTTTACGTACATACGCGTGACGCTAACTCACAAATAGTTCACAGTTACTTTACAATACTTCACTGACTCTAATACGTTAGATAACTTAGGAAATCTGGAAATCTAGGGCCGCTCCAGGAGCGTAGGGTGCCAAGACAAACTGTCGCAGTGACGCTTCGAGTCGAACTGCAGAGAGAGAACCTCGTCTTCAACGAAAGTGCAGCTTAAGTACTTTTTCAGCCGGTCGCAAGTCGTGGGAGAGAGTCCCTTTTCCTCTAGTCTATTTCCTAATCCTGTTGAGGCCGGCTGACGTTCACCTCCCGACCCCCCGCATACGGCAAGCACACCATTGGTCATCAATAGTGGCGTGATTTTCTCCATTGTAATCTACCAATAGAAACCCAGATTATTCTTAACGGTTTTTCTGTACTATTTACTTCTAAGAACCGCATTATGTACTTCTAAGAACTCAGTACATAGCCTTATATACTATCCCAGTAGCTGATTGGACAATAGTCTGGCCTCTGATAGGCTTGCTCTCTATTATGTACAGCGCTTATGTACATACATTATGCGTCTGTGAATGACGTAATGTTGATTATATTTAGTGATTCTAAATTACATGCTCGTGTCCGTAACAACCATGATGGTGAAACCGCTGATCACATACGGGAGCATCGTATGGTGGACCAGAACCAAGCTGGCAACTTGCAGACAGGCCCTAAGCAAAGTACAGCGGACTGCCTGCATGGCCATTACAGGAGCATTTAGGACCACGCCAACTGCGGCGATGGAAACGCTGCTCAATCTCACCCCTTTACACATTGAAGTGGAACTAGAGGCGAGGAGGGCCATTCATAGGCTTAAAAGTATGGGGCACTGGACGAACTCCGGATGTAAAACAAACCATACAAACACAAGACCAAACAGGGAACTTGACTGGATGATGGACATGGGATGTGACAAAATACATACCATTCAAAATCTCAAAAAGGAGTTTAAGATCTACATTCCGAGCAGGGAGGAATGGAAAGGTGGGATAAAACCCTACAAAGGGAAAAACCAGGTATGTTACACGGATGGTTCTAAAATGAACACCGGTACAGGAGCGGGGGTACATAGCGACAACTGCAACCTCAGCCTAAGCATGGGCAAACTGGCGACGGTCTTCCAAGCAGAGACCTATGCTATAATCGCATGCGCGCAGGAAATACTAGACAGAGGCACCGAAGGGGACACTGTCTACATTTTAAGCGACAGCCAAGCAACACTCAAGGCACTCACGTCCAATAGAGTGGATTCTGGGTTGGTACTAAACTGTATTAAAATACTAAATCGGATAGGAAGGCGCAACAAGGTCAGATTGATCTGGGTGCCAGGTCACACAGGAGTAGAAGGCAACGAAAGAGCCGACACTCTAGCAAGGAAAGGATCCGAGACACCCCTATACGGACCGGAACCCTTCATAGGACTCTCACCAAGGGTCATCAACCAAGCATTGAAAAAGGCTGCGTTGGAAGTACACAGCACACACTGGCGCAACACAACAGGCCAGAAGCATGCAAAGCTATTTCTTAATGACATAGATAAGGCCTGGACCCAAAAACTATGGAGGTACAGCAGATCACAGCTCCGAACAATCACAGGAGTCTTCACGGGGCACTATGCCACCAACAAACAGCTCTACAACATGGGACTAGCAAGCGACCCGACTTGCAGGATCTGTGGAGAGGCAGAGGAGAATATGCTACACGTACTGTGCGACTGCAGCACTAGGCTCCAAAAGACTAGAGTATCTGGGTCAACCATTTCCAAGACCAGAGGACTACAGGCTCAGCCCCATCAAGGCCATACTGGGACTCATGAAGAAGGTGCACGGAAGGCTGGGGGTTGAGTAGAAGGGAGGGGAATTAGCACAAAAGATCCAGAAGGGTCGAAGTGCTCTGGTTTAGGGCCAGCCCCACTATAAGATAAGATAAGATGGGTGGAATGTCCACCATGTACCGGTGGCGCAACGCCGTACGTCTAGTGGTCCGATGATGGGACGGACTTGGCGGAATTAAATTGTGCAATTCCAACGCACACTCCCCGAAGTGTAATCGATAAAAAATTTTCTATCTGTCTTTGTTTTCTTTCTAACAATCAATACCTTACAAATAATGTTTTCTAACCTTACTGATGTGTTTGTTGCAGCATAATGGGCCCCGGCTACATGCCGTACGCTGGCTCGTACGGCTACCAACCGATCCCCTTCAAGTACTCCTCGTGTCTCAACAGCGAGCACACAGTCTACGGGTAAGTTGTTCTTATATACCTTACCAGCGGGGCTATTGCGTAACTCTGTTGACAGTTCAAGTGATGATCACTTGTTAACAATGTGCATCATTGAACTGTCAAACAGCTAGTTTCGTATTGCCTATCTTCAGTGACCAACTGCAGTGACGTCATTTGCCACTGGTGCCTTTGATAGCCACCGTAACACGTTTTGACAGATGTTATTGTATCGATACTTTTAAAATTGCGATTGTGTAAGCTTTTGAAGCTGTATAATAGTCGATAAAATTTTAGAGTGGTCACAATAGGCACCGTAATTTTTTATAATTCACCACATTTCCACCGTAGTTTGTTAGTCACTTGTGTGATACGTAATACCAATTTTATGAAATTGTCAGTTGACAACTAAGTTTAGTGTGCAACGAATGCTAGTTGTCAACTGTTATTGAAAAAGTTAGCCAATAGCCCCCCAGGTGGAACTTTGAGACGGGACAGTAAGGGCAGGAACCTTTACGGGTATTGCATTTAATGCAGCATTTAGGGTATTACACTCATTTTTGAAAAGTGTCTCATTTAGATTCTATACTGCTAATAAACCACACAAAAAAAACACAAAATTTTTATTCATTCGCTAAGTACTCTAAAAATGCATTTAAAATTTACATTTTCAAAAGAGATTGCCCAAATTTGTATGTGGATCCGTACCAACTTGCGTCAAACCAAATTTACTCTCAAGAGTATAGTTATTATTTAAATTTTCACTATCTAAAATTTTTTTGTTAATATTTAACCACATTTTTGAGATATTAAAATTAGTTCGAAAACGCCTGATCATATTTCATAGCAATTTTTAACCGTAGTTATTATTATCATTTGCATTCTATACTATAGGTATGCGTTTAAGGCCAAATTGCTGTGTAGTGTATTGCATTATTATTGATATATATGCGATAAGTTAGGGCCCGGATTCCTTCGCTCCTGGCGTTATTTACCTACGCCCAGGCTTTTGTCGCGCATGGGAAATATCTTTAAGCTATACTTGTACTATTTCTTATTCTGTGAAGCTATACCTAGGCCTAAGACTGTTAAAAGTCGTAATGGTTTAGTCTTATAATTACTTATTTATTTATAAAGTTATCAAGACCTAAACAAACTTACTACGTGTTTTAGTTTGATTTCTCAAATCAAAAAACGCAATACTTCCCTTACAGGATGTGGGTTCTACATTCAGCTACCGAAATGTACAGTAAAGGGGTTGACTGTAGCCTATCATCACCCTTAGCTGCAGCTAACAACCTAACCCTAACCATATAGCCACAATAATACGTATATAAATAATAGTGCGGGAAGCCTGTTGCCATGACACCTAAGGCAACAGACGGAAGGTGGGAAGAATGAAGGGTGTATAGGACGGGATTTTATCATTGCCGATCTGCAACCTCACGGAC
The DNA here is from genome assembly GCA_905147345.3 of Mythimna impura. NCBI lineage: Eukaryota > Metazoa > Arthropoda > Insecta > Lepidoptera > Noctuidae > Mythimna > Mythimna impura. The sequence continues at coordinate 2,091,881 of LR990365.1, read as the reverse complement.
CGACCAATAACTAAGGCCGGATAAGGCCAGAGCTATCGGCAACCATTTATAGGCGCAGTAACAGTGAGAGGAGTCGGTGGTCTCGTCGTAATGAAACAGCGTTGCTCGTAGCGTACTTTATTACATATTTACATAGTATTTATATTAATCTATTTACATTAGTTATTAATGCATTTGTGGAAAAAACTGATGTACCTAGTCGAATTATTTTAGTGACAAATTAATATTGACGTCAATCCGGCTTCACTGCCACTTTCTCGCGTGAACATACTCGTAGGTACTTTACAAGGTAACACAAATAAAGAATTTGTAAGTGTTAGTCAGATAAAACATTTACTTTTAGGGTACATAGTATCAAATCATCGTCATCTTCCTGCCCTTGGCCCATGTTACTTGAGGTACGCCCAAAACATTTTTTTCTTCCATTGTATCCTGTCAACCGTCACGTAATCACTTCACACGATTGTGATAGATTTATCCGACTTTTCTTTAGCCTTCCTTTCCATCTATTCACGTGTTTATTCTTTGGGTATATTCTATGTATAACTCTTTGGGCGTGTTCACATCTGGCGAATACGCTGCTAGCGAGCTGCGTGCGTGCATTTCAAGTTAACGCGCCGTTCCCATGCCATCATCGTGCCCTTCGGGCCTTCGCACGCCAGTTTCGCGCCATGCGCGAACGGTGCCAAACCGCGCGCAAGCGGCCCGCGCGCTTCTCCTCGCGCCCGCAGAAAGCAAATGGAAATGCATGCGCGCGAATTGCGCGCCCCTAACGTGCGCTGCGCGCGCCCATCTTACAAACCTTGCCACTTGCGACACTATGAGTCACTATCTCAACACTGTCAATAGTTATTATAGACGTATTAAATTAATTATTATTCAATAAAACTACCAGAACTACTCAAATGCAGTACAAAAACATCAAACGATATAAACATTAGTATAACAACAAAATACCAAAATGTCATAACCAAATTGACAGTGTCAAGTTTTCAGTTCTAATATACGCAATGTTTACTTTATAAAATGGTGAGCTAAAATAAAATAATTTAACAGAATTCATTTTTAGCAGTTTAATTATTTTCTACTATATGATCTTATTTACTTAGATAGCCGATAAAATAAATTAGGCGAACCATTTATTTATGAGAATTGTCAGATTAAAAGCGTTAGCTTTACATACTCTGGTCAGATTACGAAAATAACTGACAACTGTAATCGGAACGTAAAGATTTCTGAAATGACGTTATTTTTTTCGGAAGTAGGAATTGTTAATCATTTAATATCATTTTTACGATATTTTTTAATGTGGTTAAAAAAAGTGGTGAAAAATCAGTACATTGTACATATAAATAAAACATTATTTTTGGTATTAATATACTTGTGACGCAATATGGTACGGGGTATGGGCATTCTTCTTTCGCGCGTTGTTGACGGGAATGTAGAAAGCAGTGGACGCCATATTTACTTGGCGGTCGTGACGTCAGTTGGCTGTGTAAACAAATGCGCTCGGTATGGCCGATCAGTTGACAGCTGTCACTTTATTTTACACAGCCGAATGACGTAATAACATGGTGGCTACTATTTCAAGGTGTTATAGAACAGATAATAAAAACAGAAAACATTGAATTGAATTTTAAGATTTATTTTGTTATTTTATGAACTAAAACCAACACTGCATTTTACCTAAGCTATCTTAATAATATATTTTAGATTTTTTCTCATATAAAGTAAAATACCAAATGCCTCGGTCACAATGACAAACTTTTTCCACTTGTATCAAAATAATTTGACTCTATAAACAGCGGTATCACTTAGCCACCTTCCTAGCATATACTAAATTGATGTTCCTACCGTCTATTGTCACTTGCATATGATTAATTACGATCCGAAGGGTTTCAACGGGATCTTATAACTAAAGGGGTGACCAGATGGTTGCAAAACAACGTTCCACCCGACGTACGGCGAGTATCCACCCTTACGTGGTTAAAAACCTCTACGGTCCGGACTAAGCGTTTCGCCTCGTCGTTTATACCGCGTACATCGAAGGACTGGAACAATTTGCCTGCTGAGGTTCCCAACCCATTATAATTTGGGTGTCTTCAAGGCTAGAGTGAATAGGTTCTTAATAAACTAGTGCGCCTCACCATCGTGCGCTTCACAGAATGTGTATTTCTATTCCCACTACAACAACAAATAATGATGTTAAAATTTAAAGAGTGTTCGCATATATGAAGCGTTATTTTATCGGCGTTTTTTGATCGATTTTAATATTGTAGTACGAAACGGAACCCGTCGTGTGCGAGTGCGATTCGCACTTGGCTAGTTTTTGTTTTTTTTTTATTATGTATATAGGCTGGCGTTTGACCACCATCTCACCTGATGGCAAGCGATGATGGAGCACGCTTACCTAGAAGTAACCTATTCACTCTTGACTTTAAAGTCCCCTAGGTTATAGTTATCAGGAAACAGACTCCGGCAGGGAATTCCACTCCTTAGCTGTACGCACAATGAATGTGTTCCCAAAACGCTTTGTATGGGTGGGATGTCTACCATGTACCGGTGGCGCAACGCCGGTGTTTTAAATCATCGGGTATTTTCACCCCACAATTTACCCATCTTTAAACATTACATGTATATTTGCTAATTCACAGTTACAACCGCGAAGAATCGGTAGTATCCGGCAGCGGGGGCTCTAGCGGCGGCTCGGAGCGCCTCACGGCCAAGGAGACGGAGCGCAAGAGCACCTCGTCGGGGTCCCCGGGGGCCTCGCTGGCGCCCGCCAGGGACCTGGAGCCCGACGCCGCGCAGGACCGACCCGTGCTGTTCCTATAACGGTGAGAGGCTTCCTCAACTTAAGGTGGAGGTGTGGCCCGCTTGGGCGGAGCGCCGCCGTGTCTCTCGGACCAGGTCATGGTCCGAAAAGTGCGAAGCAGTAAGGCTAGCGAAGGAGGTGGCCGCACTTGCGAGCCGCAGAGCGATATTATTAGCGCGAGCGATAATAATATAATATTCCTCAACTATCACACAAAACCATCTAATCCCAAACTAAGCAGAGCTTGTGCTATGGGTACTAGACAGATGATGAACATACTTACATGTTTCTAAATACATACATATTATAGATAAATTACACCCAGACACAGAACAAGTGATCATGCTCATCACACAAACATTTGCCTTGGGTGGGAATTGAACCCAAGACCTCCGGCATAGCAACCAACAGGCTAGTCAAATAATATGTCCTTTTTATCTTCCAGGTCCGTGCTGTGAGGTGGAATCCTCTAAAAACTGCCAAAAATCGACGCACAAGAGCGTCACCGGTTGCGACTATCGGCTGACACTATCAACACAGTCCGGCACTAAATAGTGCCACATCGTGTCGACACTATAGGTACCACACACTACCAGCATGATTTGTGAGGCAAGAAAAAATGACTATTTGTCTACGTGAATTATTAATTTGGACTTAAAGAGACACTAATTGGCGCACTAAATAGTACCATATCGTGTCGATACTGAAGGTACCGACCTAACCTAACCTAACCTAACCAACATCATTTGTAAGGCAAGAAAAAATGACTTATAAATTTGGACTATTTTTTTTGGAAAAGTGATAATCCGGCACTAAATGGTGCCATATCGTGTCGACTTTAGACGTAATAAATTCTACCAGAATCATTTGTAAAGCGAGTTAATGAAAAAATTAACAATTTTGACCATACATCGTACATAAGGTGACACTATCTGGCACCAAATAGTGTCATAATGTGTCGACACAAAAAGTACCCCGATATTTCATCGTCACGTTTAAGATTCGTTTGACTTTCGAAATGGTTTCACACACAAACGAAAGTCGATTTATAAATTTTGAAGTCGATTTTCAAGTTTGGAAGTCGTTAGCCGTCAGTCGCAGCTTAAAATTAAGCTAATCACGTTAGTAGTTGAACGCCATATAATGTTAGTCTTATGTATATTTTAGATTTAAGTGTACATATTTAATTTTAAAACTCTATATATAAATTAAAATTAACTGTATCAAGTAAACTTGGAGATGGGAGCCAAAAGTCCTTAGAAAATTCAAACAAAAAATCAAAACAAGATCTTTTAATTTCACATAGGCCTACATGGGTACTTATAAAACGTCAGAAGCTAGTGCATGGTTCCAAATGGTTGTTTCCTCTGGAGAAAAACCGGTAAAAGAGTAACCATGGGGTTACTCTTTTAAAAAAAAATATTGGTTTCACATATTGTATGTCGGGCTGGTATCCACGACTAAAGCGTGTATTTTGCGCACGGGTGGGACAAATGTGTCATTTGATCCACTCCAGTTCCTCAAGGAAGGCCAGCAGCGCCTTGGTGTTACCGACCATTTTGCAAGTACCTGGGTTCTCGAAGTACTTTGCCCTGTATCCAGCGGCCATTGGGCAGATGAGCTGCTGTCTCGTCCTCCTTTCGGCAGTGTTCGACATCTGTCTCTCTCCTACTTGAGTGAGCGATGCGTCTGCGTCGTGACAACTGCTATAGAATAATACATTTACATGTTTTCGTCAAGTATAAAGTGCAGTGAAAAGTGAATGTCGTGTTGATTGTTTATTTGTATTTATGCGTACAAATAAATGTAACACGTTGTCACGTTCAACTATCGTCAGTAAACCGACTTTACAGACAACCTTTTTTTTTTTAAAGTTTCAGAACCCGATTACAGCTCCACCTAACGGGTTCCATTATATTTTTAAACCATCGAGGAACCCACTCAAATATACACGCAAAGTTTCATCTAAATCGGTCAAGCCATTTAGAAGGAGTATGTCGTGGCCATCTTAGAATTGATCACTCCATGATATGGCAAACTAAAACTGGCCAGAGCGTTTAAACGTTTACATTTGATGATATTTCAATCCTCGTTTGGCCATATCATTGATGATAAAAGGTCTAAAGAAAGTAGGCCAAAAGATGATTGAAATATCATCCAACTTTAACGTTTAAAACGATCTGGCATATATAAAGATATACATACATTTGCTCCTGTCTTAAAAAAACCAAGTGAAAAACGCGATAATATAAATAAAAATACTATAATTACATTAAGTAATAAATAAAGTGCCAGTTAATATAAAAAGCTGGTACAAATAGGCATTACTTTTGTTGTCTACCAACTAGTGTGAGGACATATTGCTGTCTTTGTCTAGCGTACTGCGTTGGAAAGAGACGGGGAGAGTTTTAGACCTGTCAAAATAGTTCCCATGTAAGTTTTAGTGGGGTAGGACATTGTCAAGTAACTTCTTTCGTTCTGGGTGGAGTGAGAGGGATTGTCAGACTCTTAACTGACTAGACCCCCTTTTTTTTTCGGGTGGGAAACTCATCCAATGACATCCCCCGCTCTTGGGCGGGGCGGGACTAAAAACCCACTCGTGTTCCTTCTATGCCATTTTTCCAGGGCCCCGGGATCTCTTTCGCATCACCCATGGCTCCAGTAGGCCTCGATCCTGCTGGGCCCCAACGGTTTACTGCTGGTACCCTCACAAACATTTTTCTTGGGTGGAAATTTGAACTCACGACCTCTGGCATAGCGGTCAGGACCACTAACCACTAGACAAAGGCCAGACAAAGATTGCAATATTATTATTTTAGTTGGTGGACAACAAAATGAGGGTTCATATAAGATTTCGGCAAAGCGATTTTAGCTAATGTAATGTATATTATAATGTGCTTACAGAGGTTGTATTAGACAATTTTGTTATTCGATAGTTTTTTTTTTAATGTGGTATTATTAGAATATGTAAGTGGTAATGTTGAAAAAACTATATTAATTTTTGCAAATGTAATCATTACACTTTACCCGACTATCTTCTTCTTCTTCTTCTTCCTTGCCTTATCCCTTCATTTGGGGTCGGCTCTCCTCGTTTTTAGGCGCCAGGATAGTCTATCCTGGGTTGTCTGTGCGTCCAGCTGAGCCCGTTCCAGATATTTGGATACGGTTGTCCACCACGTAGCTAGAGGGCGCCCTCTGCCTTTTGTCCTTTCCGGGATAGCTAAGGCCTTCTTTACTGGGTACTCTTCGTCCCTTCTCATGACATAAATAAATAAAGAAAATGAATTTATTTGTCACAACACAAGGTATACAAACAATAGGTAAATACGACAACTGTGTGTTTCACGGCAGCGACGAAATAGGGCCAGTTCAGCTTGAATGCCAGGCAGTACCGTAGATAGGCGTGGGTGAAGTGGGCCCTCGCATCCAAACGGGACTCGCACATGCGAGGTCTCTTTAAGAATAAGTGTTTTTTTTTATAATTTATAGGCTCGCGTTTGACCACTATTTCACCTGATGATAAGCGACGATGTGGTCGAACACTGGGTTGAGATAGTCGCTGTGTCGTTTTCGAATTTATGAAAGAAGGCCTCGCTGATGCCTTCGCCCACGTTTAAATTAGTCCACGCTACGCCTCTGATGCCAGACAACTAGTGCCTGACGCTGGTTTTCAACTGAACCTGAAACAAAACATATCTTGGTCGGATTCCAGTCAAAACGGATGCGACTAAGAACACAAGAAAGTTTTAAATATAACGGTTGCTTATCTATTTTCTTTCTATGAGGTGGAAAATCATCAAATAATTTCTCTCACTCTGGGTTTACTTATCTCACTCTGGATTTACTTCTCTCACTCTGTATTTAATTCTCTCACTCTAGACCAAGAGTAAGAGAAGTTATTTGATGTCGTAAGCGAGAAAAAGATTCAGAACTTTTTCTCACTGAAACCCACCCACCCTTACCTTCAGATGCCCTTTGCGTTCGAGGGCCGCGGCGACTCTCTCGTACGATTCCGCAGCCCTGCCTATTAGAGCTCCACAACACAGTTACAATACACGGCATATAAGTTAAACCAAAATGGCGACCGACCTTCAACGCGCAGTAACAGATTTTCGGGTCTCAATCGAAGCGGGGGGCTGCGTGTAACCATAGCAATGACGGCCATTTTGGTTCAACTTATTTGCCGTTTACTATACGACGGCACTTTTCAAGTTCTACTTTCGAATATTAACTTACATATTGAAATAATATCATCAAATTGATGGTTTCATATCATTTTCTGTTTATAACCGACCGCTACATCGTGAAAATACAGCTTCCACGTTCTAAAATCCTAACGTAGCAGTGATTTTGCTGAAGAGAATTAAGGTAGTCATACACGCTAGGGTATACCTTACAGTTGAGTTTTACAGGTAAACCGGAGCGTGTTCGTTGCTCAACTGCGCAGGTTTCCACACAAGCTTACCTGACAGGTATAACTGTGCAGGCAAACCTGTCAGGTATATATAGATACCCTAGCGTCTATGGCTACCTTTAGATAAAGATATTTCTTTGTCCAACCCTCTTCACAGTTTAGCTGGGGTGGAGTGTGTTACATAATTCAGAAAAGTGTAACCTCGAATAACACGTTCCCGTAAGTTTACTAATCCGAAACACTTACAACGAATGCACGTTACCACGAAAAACTTATCGCCGTAGCCACGCGATCTTGAATTACATGATTCAGAAACACTGTAATATCGAATAACACGACCCCGTATGTTTACTAATAGGAAACTCTTCACAACGAATACACGCTGCTACGAAAAACCTAACGCCACAGTCATGGAATCTCGAATAACCAAATCTCTAATTCACTAATTCGATAATAATAATTTAAATAGATATATTTAAAAATTTGGAGATGTCTTTTCGTTTGAGGTTTGGTTAAGCTAGGTCGCGTGACTTCGGCGATAAGTTATTCGTAGAAGCGCGCATTTGTTGTTAACAGACTCGAATTGGTGAATTAAAGACTTGGTTATTCGAGATTCCATGACTGTGGCGTTAGGTTTTTCGTAGCAGCGTGTATTCGTTGTGAAGAGTTTCCTATTAGTAAACATACGGGGTCGTGTTATTCGATATTACAGTGTTTCTGAATCATGTAATTCGAGATCGCGTGGCTACGGCGTTAAGCTTTTCGTGGTAACGTGCATTCGTTGTAAGTGTTTCGGATTAGTAAACTTACGGGAACGTGTTAATCAAGGTTACACTTTTCTGAATTATGTAACACACTCGCTGGGGTGATGCCTCCTTATACGTTTGCGCCAGAGAGTTCTGCACCCCCTAGCCAAGTTACTGGAAGCGTTCGACGCAAACGAAACGGTCGTAACTTGGCTAGGGGGGCTGTTCTGACTTGTCTAAACACTTAGACACGCTTGCTGGATTTTTTCACGTCGCGTGGCGTGGATCTAACGTAGCTCTACAAGTCTAGTTTCCATATAAAATGTATGGAGACCGACGCGCCCAGATCGGCGTGTGTGGCACACGTGTGCGCAGTGTAGTTGTACCTTTACTTTGGCATTTATAATAATGTTACAATGTAAACAAAGTGGAAGCCGTATAGTCGATCGTTCGCAGCGGTAATGTGGTCATTTGTAAATCTGTAAATCACAATTGTTTTCATTTATTTAATGCCTTACATCGCATTTTGTATTTAGGAGCACACAAAAAGCATTTGTATACGTAGAGATATTTATTAGAAAGTAATAAATATGAGGGTATATGCATACTTTACGTAATTTATTAAAGAAAATGGAAAAAAATCGTGTATTCGAAAAAATTATATTATTATAATAATTATGTAATAATATTACTATTGTAGCCTACGACACGGCGGAAAATGTACCGATTGCGTTCGCTGGTGATTTTTTTTTTTTGAAATGCGTTTTGTCGCTGCGTTTAGTCGTAGCGATTAGTCGCAGCGACTATTGACTGCGATTAGTCGCGTTGAAACGCTTTTTTTACAGTATTTAGAGATTTTTTTTATTGTTGGCAACTTTTTTTTGTATTAAAAAAAATGTAATTTTAATAGTCTTGCTTGAAATTACCTACAATTAAGTAGGAAGATATTATAAACTTTGTATATTTAATTGTATAATTTATTTGAACATATCAGAAAATGTTTTTTGCTAGTACATTGCGCGTTGGACGTTTTAAGAATGTCAATTTTTAAAGAATTTTAATAAAGATGTCGCATGCGTATTTATTTGTCTGTCTTACTTTTAAGAATTTTCATAAAGTTCGAAGGAAGGAATTGTTTATGGTCATAAATATGATTTTATAATAATTTCAACTGCTTTGCTGTATAAAACTTGCATTTTAGTCACAAACTAAACGGTTTAAAAGCTCTCTTTATATGTTTACACGACTCTAGTCTTTAGCAGAGTAACATAGCCCTCTATGCTGTCATCTGTATAATCTTTTGGAGGTAAGCAGAACAGAGAGTAAAGTTTCGCAAACCTCCGTTGAAAAGGGAGGATCCTCCGGCCAGACGGGTTTTATGTCTGGTGGGCAACAGCCCGATAGATGATTTCGGGCTGTCGTATATATAGGGTGACTGGTAATTAGTGACCGATACTTAAACACGTGATTGTACTCATGATTACAAACAACTTTCTCAAAGAAACTTTTTTTATATACTCATTAGTTTTATGAAAATAACAAAACAGCTGTTTGAAGTTCGCGTGCGCGCGCTTGCGACCACTCAGCTGTTAGCCAAGTAAGGCCGTTGTCTCATGTACTTTTTGTACCTTACCTACAATAGTGATAGAGCACCCGCGCGGCTTGCAAACCCATCGGTATACGTAATCAGTATAGGTACCTACATGTTTCGGTTAAATAATATTCAGAGTCAAAATAAAAAAGTTTCTTTGGGAAAGTTGTTTGTGATCATGAGTACAATCACGTGTTTAAGTATCGGTCACTAATTACCAGTCACCCTATATATATTCAAATCGCGCGGAGAACTTTGATTGCGCGATGCAGGATTAGTTCTTATGTGACGCTATGGATGTCGCTATAATCTTTTCCAAACTAAAGTTGGGGCTGGCTTCCAGTTTAAGCGGAGGCGGCTGAATACCCGTGTTTTACATGGATCGACTGCCTACCAGACCTCGACAACCCAGTTACTGGGGTAACACGATACCACTTAGCAAGACCGGTGCCAGATCCTGGCTTCTGTCTATCTGTAGCGACCTTTCAACCGCCTATGTCGGAAATATCCGACAAACAATCACGTTTATTTCGCCAGTTTCGCACATCCACGGCCTAATACTCCATCTCGTCAGCTCTTCTCGCTAAACGAGATGGAGTGCCCAGTCGCAAACACACGACCCTGGCGAATAGGACGCGAAAATAGTTGTCGGATAAATACGACGCAAGCGGTTAAAGGTATAAAATGACAGCCTAACAAATCTAAATACTTTACTAAAGACTGGAAACGTGCAAATAGGTTTTACTTATGATGTGACTCAGGTTGGCTGGACAAATCTTCAAAATAGCTTGCATTTAACTAGGTCAATAGGTCACTTTATGTGACGGCTAAACACCCTTATTTCAGAATTTGTGACGCTACAGAATCTTAGATAATCGATCGAAAACGTGTCCAGCCATCTTGAAAAACCACTTTTCGCTGGTCTCGCAATCTCGGTAACGGAAGTGATTTTGACGACTTTTTGCATATCAACGGGCGTCACATAAATTTGTGACGGGCACCGAGCTAAAAGTTTTGTGATAAGTACAGTGGTTTAGTAGAAAAATGCAAAAATCTTTGTCCAGCCATCTTGAATTTACGTATAAAACTTATGGCTGGCACTTCCGAATCTCAATAACGGCGGCGTTTTCGAATATGGTTCCTTTACTAATACTTGGTGACGCAATGTGTGACAGTAATAACGTTTGATTTATGGCGTCACATGTAAGGGTTTACGAGAAATCAATAAAAACTTAATGTCCAGCCAACCTGAGTTCAAGATGGCTGGAGACATGTATCTCCACTGCCTGATGATCTACGACCTTCGAAATGTGTTCAAAATGTTGTGACGGGGACGATAATGATAACCTGAAATTGTGACGGAGAAACTTTGCGTAGTTTCAAAGATATTGACCATTTAAATTTTTCCATACAAACATCCATTAATATTGTGAGGTGACCATAATTTTACTTAAATAAAGGATTTCTTTTTAATCGATTAATTGGCCGGTAGCATCCACGCCTGCTTTGTATTTGATTTCCCCGTAGGAATAAAAGGTTTTCCTGCAGTGAAAAGAGTAAGTATGTGTTAATTCAAAATAATAATTGATCACCAGCGCTGCAAGAGAGAGCCCACTTGTATTTCGCGTTTAGTTCATTATCTTATGTAACTGAAAATGAGAACTAACCTCGACAGCCGGCAGTGTACAGCGCCCGCCGTCGTCCGGTACGCGGCCTTAGGACGGCGGTAAAACAACGTTGTGGTACAAGGCGGGGGTTACGGAAGTGCAAATGCGAGTTGATCATCGTCATTTTCGCCATTTGAAACGCTGTATAAGTATAAATAAATGTGATTTTATTTACAGCAAACATTATTTCTTCATTCAAGCTGTTGATCCCCGCATTAACGCCGGCGTTCACGCGCCATTGTCTTACTATTGTGTCTCTAATTACGCACTCAAAAGGTTAAATACCTTCAGAGCATTAGTTTAGTTCTCCTGACATAATATATACCTACTAAAAAGAATAGATATCTGCACGTAAATAATCAATAACATTTAAAAATTACATTGATTTAAATATCTACAGTTGTTCGTATTAGTATCGCCAATACACGGATTTTCGTCCATTAAAGAAAATACCTTAAAATATACTTGTCCTACATAAAACCTACAATATTGGTTACCCTACTGCAGTGTTTGTATGGAAAAATTTAAATGGTCAATATCTTTGAAACTACGCAAAGTTTCTCCGTCACAATTTCAGGTTATCATTATCGTCCCCGTCACAACATTTTGAACACATTTCGAAGGTCGTAGATCATCAGGCAGTGGAGATACATGTCTCCAGCCATCTTGAACTCAGGTTGGCTGGACATTAAGTTTTTATTGATTTCTCGTAAACCCTTACATGTGACGCCATAAATCAAACGTTATTACTGTCACACATTGCGTCACCAAGTATTAGTAAAGGAACCATATTCGAAAACGCCGCCGTTATTGAGATTCGGAAGTGCCAGCCATAAGTTTTATACGTAAATTCAAGATGGCTGGACAAAGATTTTTGCATTTTTCTACTAAACCACTGTACTTATCACAAAACTTTTAGCTCGGTGCCCGTCACAAATTTATGTGACGCCCGTTGATATGCAAAAAGTCGTCAAAATCACTTCCGTTACCGAGATTGCGAGACCAGCGAAAAGTGGTTTTTCAAGATGGCTGGACACGTTTTCGATCGATTATCTAAGATTCTGTAGCGTCACAAATTCTGAAATAAGGGTGTTTAGCCGTCACATAAAGTGACCTATTGACCTAGTTAAATGCAAGCTATTTTGAAGATTTGTCCAGCCAACCTGAGGCACATTACTTATGGGTGTCTCAAAAATAATTCACTTTTGTAGATTCATAAAAAAATTGACAAATACATTTTTACAACATTAATTATTGTGCGAAACCAGAAACGTGTCTAGTATTTATATGTAAAGAATCTGTGTACATAATTTCATAACTGTATCATGAAAAATCACTAAGTCATAAGCTTGTTGTCCGCACAAATACATGGTCACCGGGCCATCCGGGTGACTGAGTTGTTTTGCTCCCGCATCCAGCTGTGCGCTGGCGCCTAATACCCGCTATAACCTGCCGTAACCTGTGTTGTACTTAGTGGTTTCCAACTTGTGATCTTTTTTAAATATTTTTGGGAAAAAATATACCATGGTGTAAAAATTATTGACTGCGATCCCACCTGATGGTAAGCAGTGATGCAATCGTTGATGGTGATGCGCACTAATTTATTGAGAGCCTATTCACTCTAGCTTTAAATCTGGGGACAGTAAAGACACTAATAATTATAGGCCGGTGTCCGTGTTGCCGGTTTTTAGCAAGATATTTGAAAAGGTGATGTTAAATCAAATGCTTAATCATTTTAACACAAATAACATCTTACACGATAAACAGTATGGTTTCACCAAAGGACGTTGTACAACTGACGCTGGTGTCTCCTTACTAAAACACATTTTTAATGCGTGGGAAGAGGCACAGGATGCTATAGGCATCTTCTGTGACCTGTCTAAGGCGTTTGATTGTGTGGTTCATGAAACATTACTCCTGAAACTTGAGCATTACGGACTAGGCAAAACAGCTTTAAACTTATTAAAATCTTATTTGATTGACAGACAGCAACAAGTTCAAATAAACGGTGTCAATTCGTCGGGATTAAATGTGAAAATGGGGGTGCCCCAAGGCTCAATTTTAGGTCCTTTTTTATTTTTAGTTTATATTAATGATTTACCCTATTTGTTGCAAAATAAACTTAATATGGTGTTGTTTGCCGACGACACTTCTTTGATTTTTAAAATAAATAGAAGGACTAATAATCTTGACGACGAAAATAACGTACTACTGCAGGTCCAAAACTGGTTCACTGCTAATAATCTAGTTTTAAACGGGAAAAAAACTAAATGCATAAGATTTTCCTTACCGAATGTCAAAAGTAGTGATTGTGACGTAATACTAAACGATGAAAAACTAGAATTTGTCGACAAAACTGTTTTCCTGGGGATAACGCTTGACTCAAGGCTACAATGGGGTCCTCACTTAACATCTCTTGCAGGACGGCTTAGCTCAGCTGCATATGCTGTTAGAAAAATCCGTCAATTTACGGATGTTGATACCGCTAGACTAGTCTATTTTAGTTATTTTCATAGTATCATGTCATACGGTATCTTATTATGGGGACGGGCTGCAGACATTGACTCAATTTTTATTCTACAGAAAAGAGCTATCAGAGCTATTTACAATCTCCGCCGGTGCGATTCTCTAAGGGAACTGTTTAAGGATATTAACATCATGACGGTGCCTTGTCAATATATCTATGAAAACATCATGTACGTTAGAAAAAATCTTCATCTTTTTAGCAAAAGAGGCGATAGACATAATTATGCTACAAGAAATAGGGACCAATTAGTTCAACCAGGTTTCAGACTGGCTAAAGTGGCCTCTTCTTTCATGGGGTACTGTTTGAAATGTTATAATAAAATACCTCCCCAAATATTAGAACTCAATGAAACGAAATTTAAATCTTGTATTAAACGCACACTATGCAGGCAAGCATATTATAAGTTGGAGGATTATATTCAAGATAAAAATGCCTGGCTCAATGCTGGTCCAGCTCCACTACCACTGGGGGTACAAATTGATTAGAATTTGTTAAATTTGTAAAGTATTATTGTAGTTAATTATTATTGTATTTAGTATTGTATAATGTAGAAGCATTTTTTTCAAACTTTGTAAATGTGAGTACCATGGAGCTATTTTATGGTTTTTAGGTTACTATTGGATTTGTTTGACATAAATGAGCATGGCAGTTGAGAGTTTGTCATGCTCGCTCAAATGTCTCACTGATGGTGGCGCGTGTGTTGGATCATTCGGTTCCCTTCAAAATGGTTGAGCTGAGTGGTGCTAATATTCGCGTCGGTTCCGTGAACGGGCGCTGTCAGTTGAGACTGGTCATCTCTTAGCTGCCAGTTGCTATTTTAATATCTATATTTAGTTTTTATTTTTACATTATTGACATTGTTCTCACATGATAGCGACAAGAAACATGTAACAGAGATATTTGTAATTGCAAAACATGATTGAAAAGAGTGTCCATGGAGTTTCTTGCACATTCTTCTCCATAGAGATCTACGCTTTGGAATGTGCAATTAGCATCATTTTTTCTGACTGACTGACTTCTTGACATTTCAAAAGTGCCTGTAAATGGTTTATTTGAAATAAATGCTTTTGAATCTTTGAATCTTTGACACTTAAATTATAATCGGACAGGAAGACCACAGCAGGCAAATTGTTTCAGTCTTTCGATGTACGCGGTATAAACGAAGAGGTGAAACGCTTAGTCCGGACCTTAGAGGTGTTAAGAATGCTCCTACAAAAGTGTAATTATTTCTGAGACATCCTGTACAATATATAACTAATTTGTTATATTATTTTGACGAAAGTGCCATTATTGCTAACATTTTTATTAGCCCACTTTGATTACATACTCAGCCTTTTTTTTTAATGTTCCCACTGCTGGGACTTGGGCTGTAATCCACCACGCGGGCACTGGGGTTTGTCAATATAAGTTTTTAGCAAGTCGCTAATACTGTACAAAGAAATTGGACACTATAAAAGGCAAAAATCTGTGTTATTATAAAAAACCTTTTAGGAACGGCCAGACACGCCATTTTGTTAGCTATAACGGATATAAGCAGCTACTTAAGTAACTAATTAAATAAAATAGACAAATTTTTTTTACCGCCTTCGTCGAATATATCCGACAAACAGTCTCGAGCTTATTTCGCCAGGGTCGCACATCCACGACCAAATACTCCATCTCGTCAGCTCTTCTGTCACCTATGTGGATTGAAGAGCTAAACGAGATGGAGTACCCAGTCGCAAACACACGCACCCTGGCGAATAGGACGCGAAAACAGTCGTCGGATTAATCCAATGCAAGCGGGTTTCTGACTTAAGCGCCATCTAGCCAGAAAATGGTATCGATCGAGCCCGTAGCTGTCATCTTACTTTTGAATTTTTTTAGAAATATGCTCTTGTTCCACCAAAACGTGCGAAATAATTAATATTTTTGTCAAGAATCGGTCTGTTTGTTAATAAAAAAATAACCCCGTTGTAAATATAACGCGTGGCGTTTCAACAGCTCTTAATGCTATGACCATCTAATGGGGATGACCTAAACCGAATTGTTAAAGGGATGGAGCTGGCCGATCGCGTGAGGCAACGGTCCTATATATGGTGTATAGCTCCATTCCACTTTCTCGCCTGACATTTTAACTTTTTATGGTAAAGCCCCAGTAGAAACGAAAGTTGAACGGAGCGGACTTTCAAATAAAACAAATGAACGCGCGCCCTCGAGCCGGACAGAACGGAGTCGAGTGCCGAGCGGAGGGTAGCTCAACTCCACTCCGCCCCGCTCCGCAACAATCTAAACACTTGCCACTATTCACTGCTCTTCTTTGGTCCACTCTGCTCAGCTCCGCTTTAATGGAAATGTACCCTAACTCCGTATATCTATTGTCAGTGTCATAAGATGCGATCATGCGTAGCTTCATAGACACGTATTTGACATTGTCATTATACGCTTGGTGTACGCCTACTTGAAACTTACATACTAAACTATGGAACTGTCGACGAAGCGGGCAACGTCATGCCGCTTCGTCGACAGTTTCATAGTTGGTCCAGGTGTGAGCAAGCGTACACCAAGCTTATAATGACGAATACGCGTCTATGAAGCTACGCGCCCATGAACAGTAGGCTATACACACGGGTATTGTACACCCATACATTATTAAGTTGTGATATCGGCAGCCTGAGTTTTTAATATAAGTTAAATGTTCTATTGAAATTATTATTTTGTGTATATTATTATTATTATAGCAATGATTATTTTTTTATATTATCTATTATTACGGAGGCGCTATTTGATGTTTATACCGTGTAATTTTCAATAAACAAATAGCATTTTGTAAGTGATTTGTTGTTTTATTATGATGGTGACGACCTTGGCGAGCACTAAGAAAAGGTTTTCCAAAATTCCATCACGCAAACCGGATTAATAACTGCGCAGTGTCGCTAGTTCAACTTTAACGGTGTGCATGTAGTCGTGTCGATAGAGGACATGTATTAAGCAAAACGTGTGCGGCTCCTCGCGACGGTTGCCGCACGGTACGTACAATAATTAATTCCATGAATTGTTACTTAGAATTCATCTTTTCTTCTAACTTTGCTGTGTCCAACAGGAGGGTCCATATTGATCTTGACAATATTCTATAACATCTATGTACATAATATGGAATGCAATAAAGTACCTGAGTATTGAAATAATTTGAGATGATCGATAACAATAAAAAAAAATCAGCATAATTATCATCATGTCAGCCGAAAGACGTATACAGCTGGACACAGGTCTCCCCAGGCGTGTCGCCACAATGACCAGTGCGTCTCGCATTCATCGGATTCCAGCAACCCTCTCCAGGTCATTATCCATTTGATCTTTCAGCTCGATCGACCATCTGCTCTGCGAGCAATGTGCCTTGTCCTGGCCCATTGCCACTTATGTTTGGCGATTCTTCGGGTTAAGTCGGTAACCTTGGCTCTCCTGCGGATATCTTCATTCCTGATTCGATCACGCAAGGAAATCGAAGCATATATAGCCCTTTAACGCCATGTCTATTCGCCAGGGTCGTGTGTTTGCGACTGGGTACTCCATCTCGTTTAGCTCTTCAATCCCCATAGGTAACAGAAGAGCTGACGAGATGGAGTATTTGGTCGTGGATGTGCGACCTTTGCGGAATAAATGCGAGTGTGTTTGTCGGATATATCCGACAAACAAAAAGTTAAAGGGTTAAATTAAAAGAAAAGATTGTGATCAGAATAGAAATCCTTATTTAGTTGTCTTGGCCGGTAAAGTGACGAAAACAAAATGTCCAAAAAGGATCCACACTGTATACTTTTGCTTTGATAGCACACAATTACAATATTTATTTTATCTTCATGCAACATAAAGTACAGTGGACCTGAGGCATTCTCTGCCAGTCAACCTAGGGTGGCGAAGAGACAATATGGTGGGTGCATAAAAAGAAAATTTTATACGAAAAACAAGAGTAAAAAAAGTATACATATAATTAAAATACACATACTTACATAGGTATATATTTAATATAAAATATATACCTATACATGTATATTAATATAAAGTAACGAAAGAAGTTTTGAGACGATTCTGCAATTGGTGGAGCAAATGTTTCCGCAACTTCCGCTTAAATGCATATCGACTTTCGGCCGTCCTGATATCGAGAGGAAGCGCATTCCACAGAAGGAAGAATGGACAAAATCAGAAGTATGAGAAGGACAAAGCAGTAGGAGATTGTTAGAAGAACGCAGATTCCTTGCGTGTGAAGAACAGAGGTATTGAAAGTGACTAATGAGATAGGATGGAGGCGGGGGAGAGTTGAGTAGCGAGAAAAGTGTAGTCAACGCGCACAATATCGTCAATCGATACTAGTAGAAATTAATAAACAAGTAGGTACTTCTATGAGCCGTTTCTTTCTTCGGTAACTAAAACGGACTGGGCTGTTTTTTTTTTTTAATTTGGCTTCGCACGACTTGTGCATCTTGAGTTTTCAGTCACTTTAAGTAACTTTGAGTTCCTTAAGAACGCGGATATAACACATTATAATGTTTTTGCAGTATTTGGCAGCAAATGTATCGAATCAGTCTTCACAGCAGGCTTGGCTTCGTTGTGGTAGTCAATACAACAATAATTCTCAGCATCATTTTACCGAGATCGCGCCTGTTTCAATGATTTCACATATTGTCCAGTTGCGTACTTGACATACCTACAAAACTACACCAATTTTACATCACAATATCCAATGTTAATCAATTTACGAATAATTAAAACAGTCACTGAACTTTACTCGAAAAAACTGCCGCCAAAAACTCTGGAGTAGGCGTGTGTAACTCTTTACTGAACCGACTCACTGTTCCGAAACATTTTAGTGTTCCGAAAGATTGGAACAGCTGTAATGTTTTAAATGCATCATTTGGGACCTGGACCTACCTTTATACGTCTGTGTTTGGAACAATAGAACACTCAAACACTCTTTACTTAAATATCAATGTTTTGGAACACTTCAGTGATTCAGATGCAAATAATGTTCCAATCACAAAAGATGACTTTCTTTCCCACGCCTACTCTGGAGTTTGGACTGGGCTAGGGCGGCGCGAAAAGCAACGGTAATCGTCAGTGTTGCCGCATTTTGACCAGTCCATGTTAGTTGCCAGTACAAAAAAAAAACATTTTAACGTTGAAAATAAACATAGTGTATGTAACTAATTATAAAACTTGCTAACACTATGATAGGTCGAAACATTTGAGAGTCTAAAATAACCATCTTCGTTATTTTTATCGCTGGTAAATTCCATCGGGAACACGGTTTGTTTTAGAAATAAAAAAACAACTTTACATAATTATAAAAGTTTTATTTACAAATTATACAATCATATAGTATCAAGACTATGCGTACCGTACACACCTTTCAGTGATCGATGAATACCGACAAAAGTAATAAGAATGGGTTGCCAAAAAAGCGGGTCTTTTCCAGAAACCCTCACCGACAAATAAATAAATGCCCACCAGTGGGGAAGGTTATTTTTTTTTTAGATATCAGGTCGGCCACATCATCGCTTACCATCAGGTGAGATAGTGGTCAAACGCGAGTCTATCCATAAAATAATCCCCACTAGTTAAATACAATCAGCTTAGTGGGGATTTTTGGAAAAATAAGTAACAATCCTACTACAATGCGTTCCAAATAAGAATAGGATCGACGCCATGTTGTGACGTCACGTCATACTGTCAAATCGCAAGAAATTGGGCAAAATTGAAGAACTCAGAGATGAGCAAAATTGAAGAACTGGATTCTGAATAAACTATTTTCGTTCACAGTTCGTAAATAAATTACATTTTAAAATTTTCTTGTTTTATTTACCATAATAATTCTTCGATTTGACAGTATGACGTGACGTCACTACCTGTCAATCGATCCTATTCTTATTTGGAACGCATTGTATACACTATTATTATATACTATTGTCTACATTTCTTTTAATTTCTCCTTTCGCAGGTCTGCTGGAAGAAATTTCTTTGGAAATAAACAGTACCTTTGTACTATTGTCTATTTTATATTGTCTTTTGTGTAATAAATAAATCCTCATCAGATAAGGTTGTTTCTGATTTGTTAAAAAAAAACCTTATAACAATTTATTATTAAATAAAATATTCAAACAAAAATATTTAATATATTATAGGATCACGTGGTGGGGATTGTTACTATTTTTTCCAAATATGGGCTCCACTGGGCTGAGTTGATTTAAATAGTGGGGATTAAAAAAAAATATTGGGTCAAAATGGATTTTCAACTGAGAAGATTGAGAAAAAGAGAAAGGTGGGGTCATAGTAACATTTGATACAAGTGGAGAAAGTTTGTCATAGTGACTGAGGCAACAATCATGTTATGGAGCCGAGGGCTGCAGTGACAAATTTTCACGTGTATCAAACGACTTAATACTCTTACGAAGACAAATAAAAGAGGGTCGACGCGCGCCCCGTCTGATACGATAACTGTAATAAAATTGTAGTGAGAGCGAGCACGTACACTTTTCCGCACGAGTGCGAAAAACAGTCAATTGCATGCCTAAAATCGAGTTTTCGAGTAAGTGTATTAACAACGTTTTTTTTACTTGATTTAAAACTATTGCGTCATCAGTTTAATAAAGTGTGGCGCGTCGGGCACGCTGTGCGCGAGACGCACGTGCTTGGCGGCGTAGTGGCGGCACTTGTAGCTGCGCGCGCACAGCGAGCAGCTGTAGTACGACTTGCTGTGGCACGTCAGCTTGTGCATGTGCAGGTTGTTGTTCGCTTTGAAGCTAGCCGGGCACAGGTCGCACTGAAAGGAAAATTATTATGACATGGAGCTGATCTGATGATGGAACCGCAAGGTGGCCATAGGAACTCTGATAACCCTATCGTGTTTGAGCTTTTTGGAATGGTCTTGACGAGTATAATAATATTCCACAACTATCACACAACGCCGTCTAGTCCCAAGCTAAGCAGAGCTTGTGTTATGGGTACTAAACAACTGATAAACATACTTATGTATTTCTAAATACATACATACTTATGTATTTCTAAATACATACATACTTATATAGATAAATTACACCCAGACACAGAACAAATGATCGTGCTCATCACACAAACATTCGTCCTGGGTTGGAATCTCACCCACGACCTTCGGCATAGCAGTCAGGGCCACTAACCACTAGACCAACAGGTCAGTATTAACTATATAGGGTGACTGGTAATTAGTGTACGATACTTAAACACGTGATTGTGCTCATGATAACAAACAACTTTTACTATGGGAACAAACCTGAAATCGCGAAAAAAAATCAGCTGTTCAGTACATTTATGTTTGCCTAATGTACTGAACAGCTAATATTTTTTTCGCGATTTCGGCTATGCTCCCATAATAATAGTACATTATGATATAAGTGTGTAATACCGTCGAGGCGGTATTTAGACCCGAGCTGTGGCGAGGGTCTTAAGAGAGCCAAGAACGGTAATCATTAATTACTCACGTGTGTCATACGACGTTTTTCAATACACTTGTGAAGAAAACAACAGTAAAACTAGTAAAATTTTCTGTGACATGGCGGTAAAAATCTGTTTCATAAGTGCATCATTTTTTTTTATTTACCCCTAGAGGAAGGCTAAGGTATTTTGATCATACTGCCTAGTCTTAGTTTTCTTGCGTGAAATGTTTTTACGATAATGTCTTTCGTAGTGACAATAGAATACGGATGTAACATTTTCTAATGATTTTGTAACATTTAATTTTATTAAATTAATACAGCAACTGGAATAAAAAAATCACGCCAAAAACCGCGCGCATCTTAAAATGGCGGCCATAGACCACTAATAAAAACAAATGTTTATTTGAATGTACGATTTATTTACTAAATGTTTTTTATTAGATAAATCGTTTGTACAAGTTAAATTTGTCCTATATAACTTGTAAATTGGATGAAATAAGTAAGTAAGACAATAATAGAAGAAAAGCAATAATTTAATGGGAATTTTATTTGAATTCAAAATTTGTTTTGCAAACAAAGAGGTTGAACAAAAATTATTTTAACTACATTATAGCACTAGTGCGTAATGGTAATCAAAATGTCACAGTTTGGTAACGAGTGCCATTATATACCTAAGAGCAGTGCAATAAGAGTCACTTTCTGAGCAAGTGTGTTGAAAAAATTGTTTGTTATCATGAGCACAATCACGTGTTTAACCTTTTGAGCGCGTAATTAGAGACACAATAGTAAGACAATGGCGCGTGAACGCCGGCGTTAATGCGGGGATCAACAGCTTAAGTATCGTACACTAATTACCAGTCACCCTATATAGGTATATACCGCGCAATAAAAGCTTGCTGTGAAAAATATGATATTCATTGAAAACTTGTTTCAAACTCACCTTAACTAATTTCTCAGTCCTATGCGAATATTTGTGCTGCATCAGCAAGTAGGCCGCGTGGAACTTTGCGCCGCAAGCCTCACAGATGAACGGCTTCTCTCCGCGGTGACGGCGCTCGTGGTTCTGCGAAAATCACACAACACACTAACTATATAAACGTGAAAGTTGAAGAACTAACCCTCTAGCCAAGTTACAACCGTTTCGTTTCGATTCTCTTTCCAAGTTTTGTCGCTATACTGCTAATAAAGATAAAAATA
The DNA here is from genome assembly GCA_905147345.3 of Mythimna impura. Taxonomy (NCBI): domain Eukaryota; kingdom Metazoa; phylum Arthropoda; class Insecta; order Lepidoptera; family Noctuidae; genus Mythimna; species Mythimna impura. The sequence continues at coordinate 2,069,482 of LR990365.1, read as the reverse complement.
AAACTTGTTGGTGAACACACAAAGTTATTGTTGAGTACCTACCTAATCTTAATGAACGTATAACTGACTCCCAAGTCACAGGCTATAAACCTAGTTTGGGAGCCAGTAGTTATTTACTATGTCCTCATTTATGTACCAAGAATTATGTACCTACTTGTTTTTGTCACCATTTTATTTTTGGAAATAAATATTATTATTATTATTATCTTTTCGTTGATCGCCTCGAGTCGGCCACGCCTTCGATTCCTTTATTCTGACGTCATCTCAACGCTCAGTCACGTGGTCAGAACAAAGGAATAGAAGGAGTGGCCTCGAGCAGGCCACGCTTCCTATTTTTTTGTTGAACGAAACGGTTGTAACTTGGCTAGGGGGGTCTGAATTGGTGTCTTCGAGGCTAGAGTGAATAGGCTCTTAATAAAGTAGTGCGCCTCACTATCAACGATTGCATCACTACTTACCATCAGGTGGGATTGCAGTCAAGCACTAGTTTATATCAATTAGTCGAGTCTTTGGCAGGATTTGTTCTAGTGAAGTTCAGTGGCTGTTTTAATTATTCGCAAATTAATTCCATTAATTCAACCAATTCCCACAAAAATGAAGAAAAAAAAATCCTAGTGGATATAATTGTGATGTAAAATTGGTGTAGTTTGGTATCTCAAGTGTCTACACAGCTCGACAATATGTGGAATCATTGAAACAGGCGTGGTCTCGGTACGGATACCGGCACGGATCTTGAGCGCTGACTTCACTTGCGCAGAAGTGAAATATCGGGTCTCTTTAGTGGCATGAAGAGAGACGCGGGGGGCGGGGAATGCAATCCTTGTACAGTGATTGGCTCGCCGATGTGTACGATGCGCAAAACGATCCCCGCTCTTTCGCCAGCGCTCAAGATTCGTGACGAAATTGAGTTGAGAATTATTTACGGTTTGAATTCATTTATTTCTAAAGATTATAAATCACTTGTACAGAAATAAATACTTAATATTACTAGATTACATTTTTTTTTGTTGTCCAGGAGTAGCAGGATCTTAGTGTTTACATTTAGTATGAAGTAAGAAGGTAATTGATAAAAAAATTGTATTATCTACCGCCGTGCGGCGCGTTGACGCGCTCGATGTGCGGTGACTCGTTAGCTTTGTTTTTATGTTTGAAATCTAAGGACACGTTTACATTAGGAACAAAAAATTTTATTACTTAGTTTAATTAATTCTTTTATGACCTTTTAAGATGTGGCATTTTAGTAGTTTTTTACCCGACTACGGAGGGTTATGATTTTGACAGGCTATGTATGTATGTGAGTTTGTTCATCTGTTCCCACATAGCTCCTAATCTACTTATCGGAACTCGACGTATGAGGTATCGTTAGAACCGTCTTAATTGTCCGCTGAACATAGGTTACGTGACGTGTCACAAAACTTGATATGGCGCCCTCTAGCGGACAAAAAGTAGTGTGTAAAAAATAAAAATGGAGATAAATACGCCGTGTTTGGTATCATTTGAAAGGGCTTTGCTTGTACATTTCCAAAATATTGTTCAAATTTAAAGTGACGCCTTCTAGCGGACAAGAAGTCATGTGTTAAAAAAAATGTTAAGATAAATACACCGTGTTTGATATCATTTGAAAGGGCTTCACTGGTACTTATCAAAATATATCATCAAAATTCAATGTGGCGCCCTCTGGTGGACAAAAATTAATTTACCATTATTAATTAGAAATTTTAAATTTAGCTTTTGCAAATGGTGTAGTAGCACAGTGATTTAACACCAAAATAATTTAAATAAAAAAAAAGTAAAAAAACTAAAACCCGACTACGACAAAAAAAAACGACGAAACTAAAAGTATGAAACAAGATTTCCAGGATGCTGAAATAAACAAGGTAAAAAGAAAAGCCGTAGTCACACGTTATTAAAGTGTTTCGGTTGTTACCTATAACGTGTGACTGCGGCTTTTCTTTTTACCTTGTTTATTTCAGCATCCTGGAAATCTTGTTTCATACTTTTAGTTTCGTCGTTTTTTTTTGTCGTAGTCGGGTTTTAGTTTTTTTTTAAATAGTAATAACGATTGTGTATTTTTAATATCTTTAGGTAATGAGTTATAAAATTATTGTTGTATTGACTACCACAGTGAAGCTTACCGAGATGGCTGACCCGATAGGCCGCCAAATACCGCAAAAACATTAGAATTTGTTAAATTCGCGTTCTAATGGATTTTAAAGTAACTTAAAGTGACTGAAAACTTAATAGTTTCTAAACTAGACACTGGCTAAATGCACACACAATGCGAAGCCAAAAAAAAAAAAAACTGAGGATTCCGTACAAACAACAATTCCCGAATGGAGTTTCGAAGATTTTTCCGAATTGCAAAAAAGTATTTTTTTTTTCGACGTAGGTTACAACAAATTTACTTTTCAGATTTATACCTTTATCTGTGCTATATGACCTTGCTTTATGCCAAATTTCAGTATTCTGAGTCAACGGGAAGTACCTATGTTTTTTGCGTCAGTAAATCGTAGGGGCCCAGCAGGGTCGAAGCCTACTGGGGCCATGGGTAGTGTGAAAACGAAACCCGAGGCCCTGGGACGAAGGCAACGAAGGAACAGGAGCGGGTTTTTAGTCAGTAAAAGTCTGACACTATCTCCCGCTCCGCCTAAGAGCGAGATTTGTCATAAGATGATTTTCTCACCTAAAAAAAAAAGACCTGAGTACATGGTTTTAATTTCAACTCGATACCTTCACGCGTTCCTGAGATACAGGGTCTTGACAGACAGGCAGACGGACGGACAACAAAGTGATCCTATAAGGGGTTCCGTTTTTTCCTTTTGAGGTACGGAACCCTAAAAAAGGCGAAACTTTGTGAGTGTATGTATGTTTGTTACTTATTCAAGCTCAAACGGCTGAATGAATTTCGATTAAATTTGGGTACACGGGTAGGGCATTGCTATTGCTTTTAACTTACGGAAGCACCAGGTCACTCACCCTCATCGTCATGATGCCAGTGCTTCTAAAGTCACAGTAGTGACACTGGAACTTCTCGTAGCCGTGCTTCGCTCTGTAATGCTATTGCTACTAACTTACAGAAGCACCGGGTCACTCACCCTCATGGCCATAATGCCAGCGCTTCTAGTCACAGTCGCGACACTGGAACTTCTCGTAGCCGTGCTTCGCTCTGTAATGCTATTGCTACTAACTTAAGGAAGGACCAGGTCACTCACCCTCATGGCCATAATGCCAGCGCTTCTAAAGTCACAGTCGCGACACTGGAACTTCTCGTAGCCGTGCTTCGCTCTGTAATGCTATTGCTACTAACTTAAGGAAGGACCAGGTCACTCACCCTCATGGCCATAATGCCAGCGCTTCTAAAGTCACAGTCGCGACACTGGAACTTCTCGTAGCCGTGCTTCGCTCTGTAATGCTATTGCTACTAACTTACGGAAGCACCAGGTCACTCACCCTCATGGCCATAATGCCAGCGCTTCTAAAGTCACAGTCGCGACACTGGAACTTCTCGTAGCCGTGCTTCGCTCTGTAATGCTATTGCTACTAACTTACGGAAGCACCAGGTCACTCACCCTCATGGCCATAATGCCAGCGCTTCTAAAGTCACAGTCGCAACACTGGAACTTCTCGTAGCCGTGCTTCGCTCTGTAATACTATTGCTACTAACTTACGGAAGCACCAGGTCACTCACCCTCATGGCCATAATGCCAGCGCTTCTAAAGTCACAGTCGCGACACTGGAACTTCTCGTAGCCGTGCTTCGCTCTGTAATGCTATTGCTACTAACTTACGGAAGCACCAGGACACTCACCCTCATGGCCATAATGCCAGCGCTTCTCAAGTCACAGTAGCGACACTGGAACTTCTCGTAGCCGTGCTTCGCTCTGTAATGCTATTGCTACTAACTTACGGAAGCACCAGGTCACTCACCCTCATGGCCATAATGCCAGCGCTTCTAAAGTCACAGTCGCGACACTGGAACTTCTCGTAGCCGTGCTTCGCTCTGTAATGCTATTGCTACTAACTTACGGAAGCACCAGGTCACTCACCCTCATGGCCATAATGCCAGCGCTTCTAAAGTCACAGTCGCGACACTGGAACTTCTCGTAGCCGTGCTTCGCTCTGTAATACTATTGCTACTAACTTACGGAAGCACCAGGTCACTCACCCTCATGGCCATAATGCCAGCGCTTCTAAAGTCACAGTCGCAACACTGGAACTTCTCGTAGCCGTGCTTCGCTCTGTAATACTATTGCTACTAACTTACGGAAGCACCAGGTCACTCACCCTCATGGCCATAATGCCAGCGCTTCTAAAGTCACAGTCGCAACACTGGAACTTCTCGTAGCCGTGCTTCGCTCTGTAATGCTATTGCTACTAACTTACGGAAGCACCAGGACACTCACCCTCATGGCCATAATGCCAGCGCTTCTCAAGTCACAGTAGCGACACTGGAACTTCTCGTAGCCGTGCTTCGCTCTGTAATGCTATTGCTACTAACTTACGGAAGCACCAGGTCACTCACCCTCATGGCCATAATGCCAGCGCTTCTAAAGTCACAGTCGCGACACTGGAACTTCTCGTAGCCGTGCTTCGCTCTGTAATGCTATTGCTACTAACTTACGGAAGCACCAGGTCACTCACCCTCATGGCCATAATGCCAGCGCTTCTAAAGTCACAGTCGCGACACTGGAACTTCTCGTAGCCGTGCTTCGCTCTGTAATGCTATTGCTACTAACTTAAGGAAGGACCAGGTCACTCACCCTCATGGCCATAATGCCAGCGCTTCTAAAGTCACAGTCGCGACACTGGAACTTCTCGTAGCCGTGCTTCGCTCTGTAATGCTATTGCTACTAACTTACGGAAGCACCAGGTCACTCACCCTCATGGCCATAATGCCAGCGCTTCTAAAGTCACAGTCGCGACACTGGAACTTCTCGTAGCCGTGCTTCGCTCTGTAATGCTATTGCTACTAACTTACGGAAGCACCAGGTCACTCACCCTCATGGCCATAATGCCAGCGCTTCTAAAGTCACAGTCGCAACACTGGAACTTCTCGTAGCCGTGCTTCGCTCTGTAATACTATTGCTACTAACTTACGGAAGCACCAGGTCACTCACCCTCATGGCCATAATGCCAGCGCTTCTAAAGTCACAGTCGCAACACTGGAACTTCTCGTAGCCGTGCTTCGCTCTGTAATGCTATTGCTACTAACTTACGGAAGCACCAGGACACTCACCCTCATGGCCATAATGCCAGCGCTTCTCAAGTCACAGTAGCGACACTGGAACTTCTCGTAGCCGTGCTTCGCTCTGTAATGCTATTGCTACTAACTTACGGAAGCACCAGGTCACTCACCCTCATGGCCATAATGCCAGCGCTTCTAAAGTCACAGTCGCGACACTGGAACTTCTCGTAGCCGTGCTTCGCTCTGTAATGCTCGTTTAGACGGAACTTATTACCGAAGCTTTTGCCGCAGTGCTGTGGAAAATGGAAGAAGGTTTTAAAATATATGGGTTATTTTCCGGCAAACGTGAACGAATAATGTATGTCATTTCAGGGGCTTAAAGCTCATGGGTGCTCATGCTCATTTGGTGACTCGAATAAGTGGCGAAGTGTAAGAAGAAAAATGCACACTGATCGACCGAAAAATAAATAAATTTACTTAATAAATAATAATAAATTAGGAAAACATCACATACATTGTCCTAGTCCCAAACTAAGGGACCCAACACAAATAACTGTTTCATCAACAAACATTTGTGTTGGTGCGAGAATCGAACCCGCGACCCTTGCGTCTCAACCACTGCGCTAAACGGGTCGTTGTGTAATGAAAAAACGCCCATCTCTAAAAGGCGATTACTGATCTGTTTCTTGATGTCGATTCTCAGGTATGCTCGGCACCCACTGTTTATTTCTCATGGGTGCTGGAGCCCCCGAGCACCCACGGAGTCGACGCCCCCTGTGTCATTTCTTTGTGAAAGAAACTGAAGGGGTCTTGACTAGGAGTGGAAATGAATAGAATAACAAAATAAAAGTAAAGCGACCATCACACCACACTCTTCCTTTTCAACAGATTTCAAAAAATGAGGAAGTTCTCAATTCGGTTGTAAGTTTTTTTTTAATTGTTTTTTTTTATCTAGGAACTCCGTCGTTTATGGACCGATTTGCAATTTTGTTTTATACCTAAATGGATATGGTTCCAGATTGGCCTATTATTTTCAAAAATTTAGTTCTGACGATGGGACCCATGAGGAGTCGAGGGAACTCCTCAATTATTATGAGCAATCATAGAGTTTTGAGAGCAGTGGTGATGAAATAAATTACATAAAGTAATGCACCTGGCTGGGCTTGAACCTGCGACCTACAACTCATAAGTCGAGGCCGTCACCACTCGGCCACCACTGCTCCTAATAAATCAAAACGGTGAAGGAGAACATCATGAGGAAACCGGCATGTCCTAAAACCAAAAATTCGAAGACATGTGACATCCACCAACCCGCACTGGGCCCGCGTGGTAGATTACGGCCCATTCCCTCTCCTAGAGAGGAGGCCCGAGTCCCAACAGTGGGAACATTATAAGGCCGACTATATACTATATATAATCATAGAGTGATTTGGTATTTTCATCGAGAACTCAAACATTTACAGTCAAATAGTGGAACTGATGAAGAAGATCAGAAATGGCCAACAGAACTTCACACTCACATAGATATCACAATGAAGATAGTTAGCAACTATGACAATACAAATAAATAAATGGTTCTGAATAGTTATGTTGAAAATGGTATCATCGAACTGATCTGATGATGATGATGGACCGGAAGGCGCAGGCACCGGAACTCCGTAATTAATCAATGTATCCTAGCTGTGTTTGGGCTTATTAGAATTGTCATGAGATGCACTTTGACTATAAAGTATTATTGATTTGATCTGATGATGGAGCCGGAAATTGAAAGGTAGGCATGGGAACTCTATAATAAAACAATGTATCCTAGCAGTGTTTGGGCTCATTGGAAATGTCATGAGATATAGGTACTCTGGCTATTAGTGTATCACAATTAAAAAGTGTGAAATAAATAAACTTTCTGTTTGGGACAACTTTCATGGCCGCCGATGGAGTCTAGTTGGCAATGATGCACTCGTTGAGTCGAGGCTTCAAAGTCTTGAGCATCGACGCCGAGTTGCTAGCCTGTCGGTTTTCTACCGGTTGCATTTATTTTATTTATTTGTATATTATATTTGATATAAACCAGTGCTTGACTGCGATCCCACCTGATGGTAAGCAGTAATGCATTTCGGGGAGTGTGCGTCGGAATTGCATAACCTAATTCCGCCTAGCCCGTTCCATCATCGGACCACCAGGCGTACGGCAATGCGCCACCGGTACATGGTGGACATCCCACCCATACGCGTTTTGGGAACACATTCATTGTGCGTACAGCTAAGGAAGAATAAAAAAAAAAGTTCGTCCCCTATCTCTTTCTTGGTCTGCCATGACCCCTTCTTAAGCCGGGTATCCACTATGTTCACGAACTACCCCTGCGCTTCCCGCTACTGCTCCACATAGTGGATACGTTCGCGCTTCTGAAGCGTGCAACGGTGCGCGTTCTACGCTCAGCGTTCCGATCGGTAGCAGTTCTTGGAGGCGAGGAAAATGCCACGTTAAGTGCGTACGTGTCGTGTATCACACTCCACGCCGGATAAATGGAGTGGTCGGATTAAAAATATTCGCAAGGGGACTGTGGAGTATGCGTGTTTCTTCTTCGTGTCTACATAAGAGCGGTTGCAGATGCGCGGAGCACAGTTCGCGAGCATAGTTATTATATTTGTTTATGTTTTCTTTCTTTTTTTTTCTCTTGTTACATTTTATCTTTTTTTTTGTTCTTATTTCTTTATTAATGTTTAATTTACTTAATTTTCTTCTATTTTTAACTTACTTACATTTACATTTTTTTTTTCATTCAGTGGAATTCATGTTACCTGACAATAAACTTGTATGAGGCAGTAAAGTGGGTCCTGGTGACCTGTAGCACAGGTTTCTCCGAAACCTACAACAGGCACCAGCTCTCACAATGCTAATTAATATAATTATGTAGTTCTAAACTGTTAAGTACAACAAAACCATTGTGAGAGAAAATATATTATCTATATAAATTATATAAAAGGAGAAACTGACTGACTGACATATCAACGCACAGCCAAAACTACTGGGACTAGGAACGTGAAATTTTGCGCAAGGTGTCCTTTCATAACGTAGGCGAGCACTAAGAGAGGATTTTCCAAAATTCACCCCCTAAGTGGAGGAAACGGGGTCCAAAGTTTGTATGGAGAAACCTATTTTCACGCGTGTGAAACCGCGGGCAGAAGCTAGTATTATTATATTATGTTATAGTGGATATCCAGCTTTGCAGTCTGAGAGCACCAATTCTGTGCTACTTTGGCCTACAGTGCATCGGGCATGCGGCAGATGATGTACCTAACACAAAATTTAAAATCCGTGTACGCATGTAAAAAAAAAAGTAAAATAAAAAAAATCTTTCTTTCTTTTTTTTTTTTTTCACGTACGAACTTTGCATTGCATGATACGCAACAACATGGTTCGCACGTGTGTAGGTACCGCTGACCGCTAACGAACATCGAACACTGTTCGTCAAACATGTTTGCGGCGATCCCATTACCTAGTATGTTCTGTATGGACGGTGTTCTTCATGAATCAATGCGAACACCTAAAACCTTTCGCTACTTCACAATCGTCCACTTCCAACAGTTCCAACGATACCGCCATCGCCATGGCTATTAGGAGAGTTCACGACTGTTGTACGCGAACTCGATTCCAACTACGTTCGTGTTCGTGTTCGAAATTGCCGTCCATACGAACAAACCAAATGTTCAAGTTTGGTGTTCGTGTTCGTACTATGCGTTCCAAATAAGAATAGGAAAGCCAAGAACCTCGATCTGTCATATTTTGATTGAAAAGTACCTACGGTTTGTAAAGAAAACTTATTTGCGTATTAATAACGGTTATTGCTTTGCATTACTGAGTCTTAATTAAATCTAGTTGAAGTAAAAACGTTATTGTTTAATATAAATTAGCTGAATATATATTATTTAAGTCATAATTAGTTAAAAAAAAAAACTATTGTCTTGTTTTTTATTGTTAGGAACAGGGGCGCCGGCTGTTAGAAAACCTCATGGGTGCTCATGCTCATTTGATGACTCGAAAAAGTGGCGAAGTGTGAGAAGAGAAATGCACACTGATCGACCGACAAATAAATAAATATCCTACTTACATACTGCGTACTTAATTACTAATTATGTTTGATAAAAATATAAAACAAAACCATTATATAAAAATGAAACTAGTTTTTATTATCAAGAAATATTATAATTTATACGTAACCTAAAAGGCGATTACTGATCTGTTTCTTTGATGTCTATTCTCAGGGGTGCTCAGCACCCACTGTTTATTTCTCATGGGTGCTGGAGCCCCCGAGCACCCACGGAGTCAGCGCAATTAGGCGCGCTGGTTAGGAACAATTCGCCTTCTTTTTCCATTTGCCGCTACTCAGACACTTCACACAGTGACGGAGAGATTAGCAAAATTGAAGTACTGGATTCTGATTAAACTTTTTTCGTTCATGATTCGCTAATAAATATTATTTAAAACATTTATTGTTTTGGTCACCCTACCCAATGTTCCGATTTGACAGCTAGCTATGACGTCACAACATGGCGTAAAAATCCTATTCTTATTTGGAACGCATTGTAAGTGCGCACACGGCTAAGACTCACCTCACAAACAGGCCTGAGTCCAGCGTGCTTGACCGCTTTATGCTTGCTGAGACTGGCTCTCTGCATCGTCATCTTGCAGATGTCGCATTCAGCTAAGGCACGGCCCTGGACAACATTATCATCACCATCATTTTCCTGCCCTTGTCCTTGGCCGGCGCAACACGTGTTTTTTCTTCTAAATAAATACATATTATAGATAAATTAGACCCAGATACAGAAAAAAATATCGTGCTCATAACACAAACATTTGTCCTGGGTGGGAGTCGAACCCACGACCTCCAGCAATGCTGTGGAAAATATAAGAAGGTTTTAAAATATATGGGTTACTAGCTTTTGCCCGCGACTTCGTCTGCATGGCCTATGTCACTCGGGAATAAAACAGCTTTCTATAGAGGAAAAAAAATTCGCAATCGGACCAGTACTTTCAGAGATTACCTCCCACAAACAAAAAAAAAAACATAAAAATAAACTTTAAGTACCTCGTCATAATATTAGTGTATCCTTGGTCGGCGCAACACCTTTTTTTTTCTTCCATTCTGTCCTGTCACCAGTCACACTATCACCAACTCCCTTTTCTTTCGTATCACTTCTCACACAATCCATTCATCTTTTCTTTGGCTTTCCTCTCCCTGTCCATCCATTAATAACTCTTTTAGTAATATGCGTTTCATCCCTGCTCTTTTCATGGCCAAACCAAGATAAACGATTCCCTTTCTACATTTCAGTCACTGGCACCACTTTCAAACTTCTTATGTATATGTTATACTCATTTCTCACTTTATCCATTCTCGTCACACCACACATCCATGTTAACATTCTCATCTCCACTACGTGTAATCTTTTTCACAGCCCAACATTCTGATCCATACAGTATGACAGGTCTTATCATGGACTTGTAGATTTGACCCTACAACTTGAGGGATATCCGTGGGTCACAAGTTGTTCCAGTGACCTGTCGCCATTTCATCCATCCTGCGTTGATCCGACCATAGACAACATTATATAGCTTTATTAAAAATGATGTCTAAGAGTTACTGACGCCCTGGTACGCAAGTTTTTAGAGGAATTGAGGATATTTCATAATTTATTCCCAAAAAAAATGGAGTTGTACTGTATTGTATCTCAGGTAGTGTATTTGCGACTTTGTGTTGTTGTGTATTTAATTTTGTAACTTTGTGATGTTGTGTATTTGTGACTTTTTGAAGGTTGTGTATTTATGACGTTGTTTATTTGTGACTGTGAGGTTGTGTAGTGTGACTTCGTAGGGTTATGTGTTTATGGCTTTGTGATGTTGCGTACTTGTGGGATTGTGTATTTGTGACTTTTTGAGGTTGTGTATTTACGACGTTGTATACTTGTGATTGAGGTTGTGTAGTGTGACTTTGTGGGGTTACGTATTTATGGCTTTGAGAGGTTGTGTATTGCTGGGATTGTGTATTTGTGACTTTTTGAGATTGTGTATTTACGACGTTGTATATTTGTGACTGTGAGGTTGTGTAGTGTGACTTTGTGGGGTTATGTGTTTATGGCTTTGTGATGTTACGTACTTGTGAGATTGTGTATTTATGACGTTGTATATTTATGATTGTGATGTTGTGTATTTCTGACTTTGTGCGGTTGTATATTTGTTAATGCACAGAAAAGAAGTAATGTGTCGGTCGTGTATTAGTTATTAATTATAACATACTTACAGAATCGTTAACTTTCCGCTTTCTATTCTTTGCAGTGCAGGTTGCAACATGATCAACTAGCGCCTCTTTGGTATTGAACTCAGATTTACAGTACTGAAATAACCCATACTGATATTAAAAAAATGGAAGTAAACTATTTTGTTGAAATTTGGTATGGAGTAACCTTGAAACACAAAGAAACACACCCCAAGGAGATATCTCAGCAGGATCGAGGCCAACTGGGGCCATGGGTTCGCTTCTGAAAGGATAACGCTGATTGCTCAAGAACCTAAATTTGACATATTTTTTTATAGCAGTAAAGAAATGATAAATGTTTGTATATTTTTTTTTAGTTCATAGATTGTTGGTTTGTTGGCTTGCTATACGCTTTGGTGCATACTGTAAGTATAGCAAGCAATGGATAAATAAATAATAACTCGGGGCCCTGAAACGCCAGGCAGAGAAGAAACATAGGAGTGGGTTTTATTCAGTAAAAGTCTGACACGCCCTCTCGCTCCACCCTAGAACGAGAGAAGTCATGGATGATTTCCCACTTAAAAATAAAACCCCAATGAGACAAAAGTTACTTTCTCTCTGGTTTCATCTTCGCGTCCGCTGCAGTCGATATTTAAGCGCCCGAAGTCGAGGACAAAAGTCAGTACAGATTCAGAACATATTATTGTGACAACACTACCCTCTCTCTGTGGTAATTAGTTAAAAAAAGAAAGTGGATAGAACATCGAGATATAAGTACTAACGTACTAGAGAAGCTACGTCAAATAACTGAATTGTCCTATTTTCGTAATTTGAATCTTTAGTTCGCTGCAGCGCTAAAATAATAACAATTCGTCTAAACCATAACTTATTTACCACAGCGCTAGATTTGCTGCGGAAGTGTATTTATTCTCGGCAAAAAGGTCTTAAGCGCCATGTAAATCACGGCACTTACGCGTTTTCTTCGACAAAGTGCGGCGCGATCGCCGCAGTTGAACGAGACAAAGTAGGAATTTACGGTGTCTTCTCTAGTACGTTAGTACTTAAGTATATCTCGATGGGATAGAATCTATATATATAAAAATGGACCCCTATTTGTCTTGGTCACGCTATAACTTAAGAACGGCTGGATCAACTTTAATAATTCTTTTTTTGTTTTGTTCACCAGCATACAGGGAAGGTGTAAAAGTAAAAAAAAAATACGTAGGTAGGGTAGGGTAGCGTAGGTAGTCAGTTGACGGGAGCGAGGCTGCGGGCAAACACTAATAATAAAATAATAATGAATGAAACATACCCCACACCTAACTCCAACGTTCCCATGCATCATAACCCTATGTCTATTTAGTTTGTCCTTCATCACATATTTATCACACAACTCACACTTGACCTTCCTCTCGTCAGCTCCAGGGTGCCTCCTCATCATATGGGAGTCTATGCTCCGGATTGACAGTTCCTTTTGACAAAGTTTACAGACTACCCTCAGTGTCTTTTTGCTAGCAGTCTCCGTGATGACATATGGAATGTCAACATTTTTTTTGTCCGGAACATTTGAGTCAGATATGTTTAATTCAACGTCACTTAGAGTTTCTGTTGATTTTTTTTTGATGTGGTTTTCACAATTAACATCTTCAGAATTTAGAGAATGAGTTCGCTCCATTTTATAGTTTTCTTCATTTGAATATATAACCGTGTCTTCGTTAAAAAACTCAACGTCAGAATTTTCTCCCGTATTGATTTCATCATCGTTGTGTTTCAAATTGTTACTTTTGAGCAACGGGACACCTCTATTTTTATGTGCGAAATATTTTGCAGGTTGATATGAGTCAATATCAATTTCTAGAGGTTCATTTTTGATACTTTGAATGTCTAACTTAAAGTTCGTGACATTTTGACCATCTGCTTTCTGGTTGGTTGTCAGTGATTTCAATAAAGCTTGTTTTTCCGTGGTTTTTGATTCACGTTCAGTTATGATCTTCAATAGTTGTATTTCAGCTTGTTTACATTGTTTTCTGAATTTTAGTGTGTTATTGAATTGGGCCATGCAAGCTGTACACATATTTTGGGGTAGGCCGTCATTGTGTTTTACCTGAAAATTATTTTTATTAAAAGTATTTTAAAAAGAAATTATTCCTATCTATCTGATTAGACCGCTAAGTATATCCTAAAAAATTACGAATTTTGATAAATTTTTCATGTTATTTCTTTAATTATGTCTCTAGCGTGTTTGTATGCTTGTGCGCTAATTGGGGTGTATATTTGTATAAGACTGTGCATTGGGGTGTATATGCTTATGCATTCTACTTGTTACAGAATTTTTACAATCAGTCTAGTAGTTTTTGAGTTTATTCATTAGAAACAATGGAATACTGCTCTCATCTTTGGGATGATGATGATTCAAATACCAGCTTGATGCCCTGGAGTCGATTGATAAGCGAGCCAAGAGGATCATCGGTGATGATGCACTTGTCGAATCAAAACTCCAAAGCCTTGAGCATCGACGCCGAGTTGCTGGCCTGTCGGTTTCCTATCGATTACACTTCGGGGAGTGTGCGTTAGAATTGCACAATTTAATTCCACCAAGTCCGTTCCATCATCGGACCACTAGACGTACGGCGTTGCGCCATCGGTACATGGTGGACATCCCACCCATACGCGTTTTGGGAAAACATTCATAATGCGTACAGCTAAGGACTGGAATTCCCTGCCGGAGTCTGTGTTTGCTGATAGCTACAACCTAGGGGTCTTTAAGTCAAGAGTGAATAGGCTACTTCTAGGCAAGCGTGCTCCATCGTCGGCCACATCATCGCTTACCATCAGGCATCAGGTGAGATAGTGGTCAAACACGAGCCTATCAATAATAAAAAAAAAAACAAGTCCAAATAAACAAAAATATAAACCTTTTTGCTTAATAATATTAATGTAGATAAAAAAAGTCGCTTCCTGTATCTGTCTACTCCATGCTTAAATAGCTGAACAGGTTTGGATGAAATTTGGCACACAAGTAGACCATGTCCTGAAATAGTAGGTACCTACATAGTTATGAGTTGTTTGTTAGAGTTAAGTCTGTTATTTATTTATTGTGCACACCTACTAGTGTTGTCTTTTTAACCGACTTCAAAAAAAAGGAGGAGGTTATCAATTCGGTTGTATTTTTTTTTTTATGTTTGTTACCTCAGAACTGCGTCGTTTATAGACCGATTTGCAAATTTTTTTTTCCCTTTATAGGATATGCTTCCAGATTGGTCCCATTTTTTTCAAAATCCAGTTCTGATGATGGAATCCATGAGGAATCGAGGGAACTCCTCAAAAATTATAGGCAACCCTATGGTAATTTTAGTATTTTCATCAAGAACATAAGCATTTACAGTCAAAAAATAACATTTGATGAAGTGGAACTGATGAAGAAGACCAGAAATGGTCAACGGAACTTCATATTCAAATAGATATCACAATGAAGATATAGTTAAGCGACTATGACAATACAAATAAATGAATCATTCTGAATAGTTACGTTGAAAATGGTATCATCAAAGTGATCTGATGATGGTGATGGTCCGGAAGGACTGGAAATCCGTAATTTATCAATGTAACCTAGCCGTGTTTGGACTTATTAGAATTGTCGTGAGATGCACTTTGGCTATAAGGTACTATCGAACTGATCTGATGATGGAGCCGGAAGGTAGGCACAGGAACTCCGTAATTAATCAATGTATCCTAGCCGTGTTTGGGCTTATTAGAATTGTCGTGAGATGCTCTTTGGCTATAAGGTACTATCGAACTGATCTGATGATGGAGCCGGAAGGAGGAAGGTAGACACAGGAACTTTATAATAAAACAATGTAACCTAGCAGTATTTGGGTTAATTGGAATTGTCATGAGAAATAGGCACTCTGTTTATAAGTGTATCGCAACTAAAAAGTGTGAAATAAAAACTTTTTACAAAAAAAAAATAACCGACTTCACTAAAAAAAACACTAAAAGGATCAAAATAACTTTAATTTCGGAAGTCGGTGTTAAATAAGAAACAAACAATACCGAGAAACACCGACTGGTCAGAAAAAATGTTGTTAGAGTACATCGTACGAAAAGAAGAAGAAGAGACAAATGTTTGTGTGATGAGCACGATTATTTGTTCTGTCTGGGTGTAATTCATCTATAATATGTATGTATTTAGAAATATATAAGTATGTTTATCAGTTGTCCAGTACTCATAACACAAGGTCTGCTTAGCTTGGGACAAGACGGCGTTGTGTGATAGTTTTGGAATATTGTTATTATTGTATGTTTAAAAATCAAATTTTTTAAGCTAATGATGTAGTGATGGTCTCTAAATGTTGCAGCACTTGAATAGTGTTATAAAATGTACCTGTAAATTTCAAGTGCCTATAACATTGACAATCCTAATAAATATAATAAAATACCTAAAAATATGCTTTCTTACTGGAAGAAAACTCAACTTTGAGTTAAGCTCGCCTATGTACGTGGTATTCACTTATATTACAATATAAGCTGTTACGGTGTACAATTAAGAATTAAAGAATTAAAAATATTATAATGCAGGTGAAGCCACAGTCAGAAAACTAACACTAATATACAGATGTTTGTTTGTTCACTGGTACAGATAGTTAGCCAGAGATATAAGGGCCGCCGCACACGTGCCACCGACCACAACCACAAAACGCCCCCATCAGCATATTTCCTATAGTTCACATACATTTTCTATGGATTCGCCGCACACGGTTGACGCCGGTAGCCGCCACACGCTACAAATCGCCGCTGCTAGCTTCTTGTGGGCCCACTAAACGCCGATACAAAACGCCGTCACACGCCACTCGAGCATTTAAACCTTCTTCGTTAGAGTTCATTATGATACTGCGCGAAAGGGTTAAAAAAAAGTAGCAGCCACCAGCCACAAGTGGCTGTCGCGCGCTTCAGCTTCCTTTGTGACCGCTTCTAGCTTCTCATGGCGGCGTTTGTGGCTGTGGCATGTGGAACATGTGCGGCGACTATAAGTTTGATGCTGATTATTGATCCCGAGGAAAACCTCTATGAAATATTATGTTAATATAATAATAAGGTACTTTTTTTGTTACCTGAACCCCCGTGCATGAGTAGAAAGCGCTGGAAACTGTCTCATGAGTGTCTTCAGACAAGAAAATTGGATTGAAACCAATGTTGTTAATACTTTTGATACAGGTCCGGCAAATTGCAGAAAAATCCATGTTTGCTATATTAAACATTCCATAATCAACAATGCTGGATATGGCTATATGAGTTATGTTTCATATTTCTTACGTTATTGAAGAAGTACGTGATTCTTACAAGAAATTCACGTATATTTAAAGAATTTTGCAAAATGCAATTTGCAATATAAACAAAAATTTGACATTGACTTGATTCTGACAGAAGGATTGACATTAACTTTTTTTTGTTAATGATTTTGGCTTGGATACTAAGTTATTTAAGCCATGCCTTCTTTATGTTTACCATTACAATTTGGATGTACACATTCCAATGTTTTAGTTGTATTTGACAGCAAATGTATCAAGTAAGCCTTCTTGGCAAACTTCACTGAGGTAGTCAACACTACTATAAAATTCTTAGCTCTATTTTCCCAAGATCGCGCCTATTTCAATGATTCTACATATTTTCCAGTTGCACAAACAATTGAAATACAAAACTACACCAATTTTATATAATAATATCCGAAATTAAAACATTCACAGAAGTTCACTCGAAGAAATCCCGCCAAAAACCTCCGGATTGACATTGACAGCGTCCCGTAGTGATGAGCGATATACCCTGCGTTCCGAATTGCGTCAAAAGCGATAATATCGCGAATCCGATCAACGCGCAACGTCACAATTATGACTCAATAGCCCTTTTATTTCGTGACTATTAAATTTGGTCGGATTCGCGATATAATCGCTTTTGACGCAATTCGGAACACGGGGGTAGCTTCCCTCGCTTCTCAGTACCTTCCAATCCTGCTATACGCTGAAGCCAACGCGACCTTATGCTACTGCTCCATCTGCGTCTTAACGCGCAAATTAACACGTTAATTTAGGCGTTACGTAGATGTGGCCAACGTTTTAATGGCATTTTATACAAATGGCATTATTAATGGCATTAAACGTAGTTTAAGACGCTCATTTTTGCAACTAGTGTAGCTGCTTCAAGCTCCATTGTGTGTCTAAGTTTAACCTCTATAATGTGTGTTAACGCGTGACTACATGAGGGATTAACTCTTTACGGCATTGTAACCTAAGTGTAGCCAACGCGCATTTTTAATGCCCTAATTAACGTGTAGTTGGCCATTGACATTAACTTTAACGCTAACGCAGATGGAGCAGTAGCATTACAGCCCCTAGACACAAAATAGATAGGCACAAAAGTCAATCTCATGTAGGTATACAATACTAACTACAATAATATTTTACAAATTTTACTAATTAAAAAAAAACATTTAAGAATAATAATAATAGTTTCAAAACTAATCAATTTGTACACCCCGGTGGTAGTGGAGCTGGACCAGCATTGAGCCAAGCATTTTTATCTTGAATATAATCCTCCAACTTATAATATGCTTGCCTGCATAGTGTGCGTTGTACCTGGCTTGGCAACACTATTGGTGGTGTAATTTCGCTATTATAAGATACTCACTGGGTTGACATCATTAATAATTTTCCCTGCAATCATTAGTTATTACTTTAATCCAATCCAGTATTATTAGTAAATATTGCGTAACTCTGTTGACAGTTCAAGTGATGATCACTTGTTAACAATGTGCATCATTGAACTGTCAAACAGCTAGTTTCGTATTGCCTATCTTCAGTGACCAACTGCGGTGAAGTCATCAGCCACTGGTGCCTTTGATAGCCACCGTAACACGTTTTGACAGATGTTATTGTATCGATACTGATAAGGCGTGTAAATAGCCTCACCTAAGAAAGGAGGTGTTTTAAGACAACCAATATGGCGGTGAAAGTAAATTTAAATTACACAAAAAACTACTCTTTTTACGTCTGTGATCATAGGTTTGTACATAATACAGGTCTTAATTAAATAGATCTGCTACGTCCTGGCACGTACGTCTGGGGCATACAATAGTCATAAATAGGAATATAGCTACATTATTTTTACAAATTATTAATATTTCACATAAAAATAAAAAGATAAAACCAAACGAAACAAATTATGGTAGGTAGGTATACTTCAGTAGGCTGAACACATCATGACTGAACAGTTCTGTTTAGGTCATAAAATGGATCACGTTAATTCGGTGCGCCTCGATTCAGTTTTTAGTTGACGCCTTTAGCAGCGATTTGAAATAGCTAGCGACGTAAACATAAATCAGAAAAATCTTAAAAAATAAAAATGCTTTGCTTAATTTAGGCAATACCTATAGAGATATCAATTCATCGACAAATGAACAGTTTTAATAGAAATCTGCTAAACTAAAAAAATAACCGCAAACTTTTACAAGATCGATTGACTCCTCCTTGACCTCTCATAATCCGCATTTATTTATTTACTTGAATCCAACTCTCCAGGATACGTGTGTGAACTTAACTTGAAACCCTACATGCAAACAAAAATTAGGCCGTATAACAATTAAAAGAAAATGACAGTGACGTTGAAATGACACTGGCAACATAGAAATAAACTTATAAAATCTGATTGGTTTTTGGCGGGATATCTTTGAGTAAAGTTTAGTGGTTGTTTTAATAAAATTATATTCGCAAATTGATTCCTCGTGGATATTGTGATGTAAAATTGGTGAAGTTTTATATCTCAAGCGTCTGCGCAACTGGACAATATGTGGAAATAAGCGCAATCTCGGTAAAATGCTCAACTCCATTTTTCCGAGATTGAGCCTGATGGAGGTCTATTGATGATTACCTCAGCGAAGTTTTTCAAGAAGGTTGACTTGATACATTTTCTGCTAATATAGGTAGTTATTAAAATGGGTAAACAATTTAACTATTTAGAAAAAAGTAATCTCTATTATTCCAACTGGAGAACTTTGTATCCATGATCAAGAAAAAAAAAAAACAAATTGTCAATAGTTGTCAATCTGTGAAAAAACAAAATCGGCCATCATTATTTATTTGCCGCGAACGCGTTGGGGAATTCGAAAAAAAAATAAAGAATGGAAGGTTTTAGATGAAAATAATATTCTTACAGGTCATTGTAAGAATCTATGTAAATAAATGTTAAACGTTAAAACTGGTTAACTGGCTAGACTAACATATTTTTATTCTTAAAAGTTTAGACGCTAATAAAAGTTTTTAAATTTTGAAAAAATTCTAAATTGGTTTTACTATAGTATTTTAATTTGATAATGGGAAAATGGAAGTAAGAAAATGTATAATAACATTTAGAACCAATCCGTAAGTATTTGATAGGTTTGCCGTACAGCTATTTCACTTGAAGATCATCAAATGTAAGTTCCTACATAACTTGTTGTTTTTAATTTAATTAGTGTTAATTATTTCATCTTATTATTACGAATATGTACATATTCGTATGTAGACGACAAGTGTCTTATTGTATTTTAAGATCACTAGGATAATAATAATTAAAAGTTTAGTAGCTGTAGGTACTTGAAATTTTTACATGAAACCAATTTTATACATGATGATGGATCGTGATTGTGATGTTCGTTTGTTTTTTTTGCTTGCCAAACGACATCTTTTTCGCTAAGAAAACCCAAGATTCAAGTAAAAAAATAAATATCTAAGTAATAAATCTATGTATTTACTAATCTTAATTTATTAATAAAAAATAAATAAATAAATAAAGAAATGATATGTCGTCCGCATCGCTGTCGACTGGTAAACCGATTTTTCTGAGTCCCTTGTTTTATCAGTCTCTTCACTTACCAATTCAAAATATTTTTCTAGAAATTACAGAAAACCATTTGACATTTCAAAATAAAAATTGTACTTACACCACAATAGACCATCACATAATCTATTAAAATAACTTCCACATAGGTCAGTTTTATTAGAAGTTTGAGGAACAAGACCACTCCAATATAAGGCTGCAATGTTTGCCCTGACTTCACAACTTACATTTTTGCTTGCATTTTGTTTTGAGTCAAGATGTTTAAGATAAAACATCACTAATGTAATGAGCAGTGGCATAGCTCGGTGACCCATGACCATGGGGCAAAAAAGTCTGGGGCCCCTTTTTTGATGTGGGAAATCATCATACTAAGTCGTATATAGCAGGTAAAGGAATAAATCATTAATCATTTACTATCTTGGTGTACAATAAAGTATAATTATATAAATCTGAAAACAGTAAATTTGTTGTTATGTCGTAAAAAAATATACTTTTTCTGTGATATGGAAAAGTCTTCTTACCCGAAGGGTAAAACGGGACCCTATTACTAAGACTCCGCTGTCCGTCAGTCTGTTGGTCTGTCTGTCCATCTGTCCGTCTACCTGTCTGTCCGTCTGTCATTCTGTCTGTTAGTCTGTCTGTCTGTCCATCTGTCTGTCCGTCCATCAGTCTGTCTGTCTGTCTATCTGTCTGTCCGTCCATCTGTCTGTCCGTCCATCCGTCCGTCCGTCCGTCCGTCCGTCCGTCCGTCCGTCCGTCCGTCTGTCCGTCCGTCCGTCCGTCCGTCCGTCCGTCCGTCCGTCCGTCCGTCCGTCCGTCCGTCCGTCACCAGGTTGTATCTCATGAACCGTGATAGACAGTTGAAATTTTCACAGATGATGTATTTCTGTTGCCGCTAAAACAACAAATACCTACTAAAAACAGAATAAAATAAACATTTAAGGGGGTCCCATACAATAAACGTGTTTTTATTTTGCTTGTTTCTTTGCGTCTTCGTGCGCAAGTCCGATTCGCACTTGGCTGGTTTTTTTTTTTCAGTTTTATCAAAGATAATTATGAAAAAACACTTCCTGGTGAAACTACGATGAACGATGTATATACCGTGTTCCTCTGATCAACTTCATGATCAAAAAGTGCGAAACACATGCATGTCGGGGTAAGATGTATCTATATATGAACGCCATGAGATTTTAACGCGATCCGTTTGAACTGAACTGTTAAAGTGGTAACCAAACTGTTGCAACTAACCTTGTTAGTTTCAATCCGTGTAGACAGCAGTTGTAAGCCATGACCTTCAACGCCCTTGGTTGGGAGGCGCGTTTGCAACCGTCTGGTCAGCCCTTAAAGGGATGGAGCTATATTGCTCCAAACTTCTTTCTCGCTCGCACGCATTTTAACACGTCAGGACAAGGCCCAAGCGGGGTTACCATGACCACATAATAAGAAATAGTACAAGTACCATGACGTTTAAAGTAAGATTGTTTCATTCTTATTTCAGTGTGGGTAAGAGACAGAGCTATACAGGTTGTCTAGCGCCATCTCTTACCCACACTGGAAATAAGAATGAAACAATCTTACTTTATGCGTCATGGTACAGGTCCTGGTTTGCTCCGCGTATACTGCACTTCTGACCGCGATGGTATCTGTGTACAGATAAAATTCAGAAATATCAGTAAAATTCTCTGTAAGTCTAATTATGCAAAGTCCTTAGTGTTAGGCGTTCAGCTAACGAAAATAAATTTGAAAAATGGAAACATCCCGTTCGTTGCGGTGATCAGTGTTGTTATGAAACTGAAATATCCCGTGTTGCGGTGATCAGTGTAGTAACGAAACTGAAATATTCCGTGAGTAACGGCATTTCTGAAAAATCCCGTTCGTTGCGGTGTTCAGTGTTGTTATGAAACTGAAAGATTCCGTGTTGCGGTGATCAGTGTAGTAACGAAACTGAAATATTCCGTGAGTAACGGCATTTCTGAAAAATCCCGTTCGTTGCGGTGATCAGTGTTGTTATGAAACTGAAAGATTCCGTGTTGCGGTGATCAGTGTAGTAACGA
The DNA here is from genome assembly GCA_905147345.3 of Mythimna impura. NCBI lineage: Eukaryota > Metazoa > Arthropoda > Insecta > Lepidoptera > Noctuidae > Mythimna > Mythimna impura. Next base: position 2,047,123 of record LR990365.1, on the reverse strand, counting down.
AACTGAAATATTCCGTGAGTAACGGCATTTCTGAAAAATCCCGTTCGTTGCGGTGATCAGTGTTGTTATGAAACTGAAATATCCCGTGTTGCGGTGATCAGTGTAGTAACGAAACTGAAATATTCCGTGAGTAACGGCATTTTCTGAAAAATCCCGTTCGTTGCGGTGATCAGTGTTGTTATGAAACTGAAATATCCCGTGTTGCGGTGATCAGTGTAGTAACGAAACTGAAATATTCCGTGAGTAACGGCATTTTCTGAAAAATCCCGTTCGTTGCGGTGATCAGTATTGTTATGAAACTGAAATATCCCGTGTTGCGGTTATCAGTGTAGTAACGATACTGAAATATTCCGTGAGTAACGGTGTTTCTGAAAAATCCCGTTCGTTGCGGTGATCAGTGTTGTTATGAAACTGAAATATCCCGTGTTGCGGTGATCAGTGTAGTGACGAAACTGAAATATTCCGTTAGTTGCACCTTATATCGATATCGTTTAATTGATCCTGGGGCTGTTCATAATTTACAGAAACATTTTCGAATATTTTTTTTCATTTTGGCGTAGTAATCGCAGCTATTTTCCTAATATCTGTTTGTTGGAACTTGAACAATAAACTAGGTACCATCGCGGTTAGAAATGCAGTATCAAATGTAGCGTGTGTGTGTGTGATTTTCTTTCTTTTTCTTTCTTTAGCCATCCAGTTTCACTTACGACGTTTTTCTAATATACATGTCGTGGCCAGATCTTAGAATTGATCACTTCAGGATATTACCAACTAAAACTGGCCAGATCGTTTAAACGTTAACATTTGATGATATGTCAATCCTCGTTTGGCCATATCATTGATGATAAAAGGTCTAAAGAAAGTAGGCCAAACGAGGATTGAAATATCATCAAACTTTAACGTTTAAAACGATCTGGCCAGTTTTTACACATCGCAACCAGACATGACTGATCATCACGTTTTTTGATCACGGAGTTATTTAGATAAACTCAGTAAGTATACTTACATCGTACATCTTAGTTTAACTAGAAAGTTTTTTTCACAGCGTTGAGAAAAAGGGAAGAAAAAAACAAGTGGTAGAGCCTCGTGCTCGGCCACAGTGGAAGCGCGGGTGCGGGGCGGGCGCGGCGCGGCAGTCTCAAACACAAGAACTTCCTTTGAGTGTCCACAGTGGGAACGCGGGCGCGGGAAGCGGCGCGGACTGTGACACGCGGAACGCGCGCGGGTATCTCACCACGCCATAGTGAGTTCATACAAGTGGCCACAGTGAGAGCGCGGGCGGCAAGCGGCAAACTAGTTCGAGCCATGCTAGAAGTAATATTTATCGATGTATCGATATTTATAAAAATAATAATATCAGCCTGGATTTATCGAGAAAAAGATATATATCGGTCAAACTTTCCAAGATTTTCGGTCTTAAAATAATAATTCATTTAGTTCAGTCTAGGTCAATAATAGGTAATACATAGTAATTTCCATACAAAATTCACATTATTTTAATTTATGAGTATCTGCATAAAACTTCTTCTTCCTGCCCTTGTCCTATATTACTTGGGATCGGAGCAACACGTAATCTTATTAAAACTAACGAAATAACAATATACTAATATTTTGAAGATGAATTAATTTTTTCAGACATTTTACCGAAAGTAAAATCATAACAGTACAGTGATAATACAGAATTTTTTCCGTTCGTTCCTATCTTTTACGGCTTTGAATACATTTAAATATTCTGCTGATAAATAAAATTTGAAAAAAAAAAATCGTTTTTGATACGATTTTCGATATTGAATATTTTGTATCGATATATCGATGTATCGGATCAAAATATATAGACTGAAAATTTTGATATATCGAAGCAAAAATATCGATATTTTTTTAACAAGCCTACTTCGGACAGGCACTATTACCCGCGCCGCTGCCCGCACCGCGCTGCCAGTGTGGCCACCCAAATCGCGCGCGTTGCCGCACCCGCGCCGCTACCCGCACCGCGCTGCCACTGTGCCGAGCACCAAGTGTGTGCTAGGTAAGGTTAAGCTTTTCAGCAATAGATGGCGTTATTACAAAATCAGCAAATTAATGTTCTAAAACTATTTATGAAATTTATTGAATTCTAATTAATTACTGCGTAAATACCAAGAATATTTACGAAAAAAAAAAACTGAAGTTAGGTCCAGTCATGTTACCACAGCAAGATTTGCAATAGCGTAATCCGGAACTCGGCATATTATCTCAAAAAATATTTTCCTTTAGTGCTCGGCCACAGTGGAAGCGCGGGTGCGGGACGGGCGCGGCGCGGCAATCTCAAACACAAGAACTTCCTTTGAGTGTCCACAGTGGACACGCGGGCGCGGGAAGCGGCGCGGACTGCGAGACGCGGAACGCGCGCGGGCATCTCACGCCATAGTGAGTTCATACAAGTGGCCACAGTGAGAGCGCGGGCGGCAAGCGGCAAACTAGTTCGAGCCATGCTAGAGGTAATATTTATCGATGTATCGATATTTATAAAAATATATTATTTATATAATATCGGCCTGGATTTGTCGAGGAAAAGACATATATCGGTCAAACTTTCCGAGATTTTCGGTCTTAAAATAATAATAAATTTAGTTCAGTCTAGGTCAATAATAGGTAATACATAGTAATTTCAATACAAAATTCACATTATTTTAATAAATGATAATCTGTAAAAAACTTTTTGTTCTTCTTGCCCTTGTCCTATATTACTTGGGATTGGCGCAACACGTAATCTTATTAAAACTAACTAAATAACAATATACTAATATTTTGAAGTCCAATTATTTTTTTCAGGCATTATAACGACAGTAAAAACATAACAGTACAGTATAGACAATATAGTGTTTTTTCCGTTCGTTCCTATCTTTTACAGCTTTTAATTCATTTCAATATTCTGATGATAAACAAATTTAAAAAAAAAAATCGTTTTTGATACAATTTTCGATATTGAATATTTTTTGTATCGATATATCGGATCAAAATATATAGACTCAAAATTTTGATAATATATCTAAACAAAAATATCGATATTTTTTCAACAAGCCTACTTCGGACATGCACTATCACCCGCGCCGCTGCCCGCACCGCGCTGCCAGTGTGGCCACGCAAAACGCGCGCGTTGCCGCACCCGCGCCGCTACCCGCACCGCGCTGCCACTGTGGCCGAGCACTTAGTGTATAGAGAGGATACAAACACGACTTGACGTGTAGAGGTGTCATGCTAGACTACTATACATAAAAAGGTACTATGTGTACTAGACTGATTGACTTATTACCACTAGGTAATAAGTATCTGATTACGATTTTGTTCGCTATGTCCTGTCTATTGGTATTATATATTTAATGTCTTTGTCTATGGCTACAACCCGGGAATCTTTAAGTCAAGAGTGAATAGGTTACTTCTAGGTAAGCGCGCTCCATCGTCGATCGCATCGTCGCTTTCCATCAGGTGAGTTAGCGGTCAAGCGCGAACCTCTCAAGAATAAAAAAAAAAAAAACACTGACACGAGATTATTATATTAAAGATATAACCTCCTCCTACTTTTTGAAGTCGGTTAAAAATAATAAAATATACTAATACCTAAATTAATAAGTAATATTTTCTTTTAGTGACAAATAAATAACTTTCTGTTTCGTCTTTCCTTCCTCAGATACGCGATCGACCGCGGTATAGTGGTGATCCCGAAGTCCGTCACACCGTCGCGCATCGTGGACAACTTCAAGGTGTTCGACTTCCAGCTGACCCTGGATGACATCAAGTCCATCGCCGCACTAGTGTGCAATGGACGGATTTGCATGATGGGAGAGTGAGTACTAATGTCTAAATTAAATCTGTCTATGTCTGTCGTGGGAATGGTGCGCGCAATTTTTTTTTTATTTGCTTGACCGCGATCCCACCTGATGATATACAGTCATGCAATCGTTGATGGTGAGGCGCACTATAGTCTATTAAGAGCCCATTTACTCTAGCCTTTTGAAGACACCCAATTTATAATCGGACGTGAAGACCGCAGCAGGCAAATTGTTCCAAACCCTCGTTGTAAGCGGTATAAACGACGAGGCGAAACGCTTAGTCCAGACCGTAGAAGTTTCAACAACGTAAGGGTGGATATTCGCCGTACGACGGGTTGTCCGATGGTAGAAAGGAGAATGCGTTACGTCTCGTATTTGGTCATAAATTAAAGCTTTCGATGTGTTTGTAGCGAAATCTATGGCGTCACATAAGAATTAATCCTGCATCGCGCAATCAAAGTTCTCCGCGCGATTAGAACATAATAGAACAGCGCGAAATCATCTATCGGGCAGTTGCCCACCAGACATAACACCCGTCTGGCCGGAGGATCCTCCCTTTTCAACGGAGGTTTGCGGGACTTTACACACTGTTCCGCATACCTCCAAACTGGTGACCCTCGACAATGAACGTCATGTTTTTAGCATGTGTATTTCACAAATATTTGAATTTAACAATAATTTACACGCAGCGATATTGAACGTTCTGGTTTAGAATTGAAAAAGTTAATGTAGGGTAGGTGTACTCAAGTATAACAACACAACACACACAGTACACAGTATAACAAAACACACACACACACAGTATAACAAAACTCCTACAACAATTTACAACGCGCTTTTTGTACGTGACTGGTCGTAACCTAGTCGTGAAGCTTTAGGCGTCAACACATTATTATGAACTTGTCTATCTAAAAGGAGAAACAGACTGACTGAGTTGTCAACGCACAGCCGAAACTATTGGGACTAGGAACTTGAAATTTTACTCAAGGCTTCCTTTTATGACGTAGGCGAGCACTAAGAGGATTTTTCTAAATTGACCCCCTAAGGGGATGAAATGGGATCCAAAGTTTGTATAGAGAAAACTACTTTCACACGTGCAAAGCCACTGGCCGCGGCTAGTCTTAAGTAACAACTATGATTGTCTCCAAAATACACTGCTCTGTTGCAAAATAGATCGATTTCTAGGTGCGATGGTAACTGGGCACGCCATAATTATGGCGGTAAGTCCCCTCTTTGAGGAGTGGCTGGAAAGACCTCACGGTGTCCTCACCTTCGCAGGTTCTCACCGAACATGCTCAGTTCGGGAAGTTCCTGCACCGCATTCGTGCGGAAGTAACGCCCGGGTGCCACCACTGTGTGGACTGCCCGGAGGACACGGTGGAGCACACGGTAGAGGTGTGTCCCGCTTGGGCAGAGCATTGCCGTGTCCTCGTGGGGGAGATCGGTGGCAACGATCTCTCAGGCCGGGCCTTGGTACAGGTCATGGTCCGAAGCGAGGAGGAGTGGCAGGCGGTCGCCTCATTCTGGGAAGCAGTAATGCTAGCAAAGGAGAAAGGCGCACGATCACGCGCAAGGGAGTGTCCCTCACGCCCCAGCCGCCCGGATCCCGATCCCGATTTCCGGTCACCGTAGGCGCGGACGGCGAGCAATGGGTAGCTCGCTGTCCGACCGTCCGGTAAGCGGCCGGAGCGAGCCCAAGTCCCAGCCAGCCAGGGGCTCAGCAGGGTCGAAGCCTACTGGGGCCAAGGGTTTGTTTCTGATAAGAAAACTGGGCCCTGGGGGGTAATTGCCTAACTTTTTCAATAACAGTTGACAACTAGCATTCGTTGCACACTAAACTTAGTCACGGTAATATTATCTAATTACCGTGACTTAGTTGTCAACTGACAATTTCATAAAATTGGTATTACGTATCACACAAGTGACTAACAAACCACGGTGGAAATGTGGTGAATTATAAAAATTTACCGTAAATTTTTATAATTCGCTTATGCCTATTGTGACCACTCCAAAATTTTATCGACTATTATACAGCTTCAAAAGCTTACACAATCGCAATTTTAAAAGTATCGATACAATAACATCTGTCAAAACGTGTTACGGTGGCTATCAAAGGCACCAGTGGCTAATGACGTCACTGCAGTTGGTCACTGAAGATAGGCAATACGAAACTAGCTGTTTGACAGTTCAATGATGCACATTGTTAACAAGTGATCATCACTTGAACTGTCAACAGAGTTACGCAATAGCCCCGCTGGTATGAAAGGCAACGAAGGAACAGGAGTGGGTTTTTAGTCAGTAAAAGTCTGATACACTTGCGTTCCGCCCAAGAGCGAGAAATGTCATTAGATGATTTTCCCACTTAAAAAAAAGGTGCGATGGTAAATTATTGAAGGCGGAGAAGGTATTACGCCTATACTTTATATCACCTTGCTTTATTGAGGGATCTGCCCACTACCTAAGGCGTACAGTTCCTTAAACATGCCAGTGGAAAGGCGTGCGAAGAGGCTAATTGGGATCCAGATTTGGTTAAGTCCAATCTACAAAGCCTCGAGCACAGGCGCAGGGTAGCCAGCCTATCGGCATTTTACAGGTTGCATTTTGGAGAGTGTGCGCGGGAATTGCATGACTTGATTCCGCCATCTCCTTTCTACCATCGGACAACCCGACGTACGGCGAGTATCCACCCTTACGTTGTTGAAACTTCAACGGTCCGGACTAAGCGTTTCGCTTCGTCGTTTATACCGCGTACATCGAAGGACTGGAACAATTTGCCTGCTGCGGTCTTCCCGTCCAACTATAATTTAGGTGTCTTCAAGGCTAGAGTGAATAGGCTCTTAATAAACTAGTGCGGCCTCACCATCAATGATTGCATCTCTGCTTACCATCAGGTGGGATCGCAGTCAATGGAAGTTAAATGCACACATACTCGTACCCCCTAGCCCCGCTGACCTTTAAAACCATTTTCTTTGATTTCATTGACTTCGATTGATTTACATATGCTATATACATTCTAAATGACAGAGCTCCAGGACCCGATGGAACGTAATCCAATTTTACTTTATGACTGTAAATACTTAAGTTCTCGATGAAAATACCAAAATCAATGGTTGCCTATAATATTTGAGGAGTTCCCTCGATTCCTTATAAATCCCATCATCAGAATTGGAGTTTGAAAAAAATGGGACCAATCTGGAAGCATATCCTATAAAGAAAAAAAAAATTTCGCAAATCGGCCCATAAACGATGGAGTTCTGAGGTAACAAACATTAAAAAAAATACAACCGAATTGAATAATAACCTCCTTTTTTTGAAGTCGGTTAAAAAATGGGACCAATCTGGAAGCATATCATATTAGGAGAAAAAAAAATTTGCAAATCGGTTCATAAACGACGAAGTTCTGAGGTAACAAACATAAAAACAAAATGATGATAAAAAAAATACAATCGAATTGATAACCTCCTCCTTTTTTTGAAGTCGGTTAAAAAAAAAAAAAAACTACTTCTTTAGAATATTAGTGTAGATTTAGTAGCACACTCTCCAATAAAGGTTCGCAATCCCTGCCCTAGGATAATTTCCAAGTCATGCGGGTGAAACTGCTAAGCAAAGTTAGTATGTAGGTAAGTACCTAATATACCAAATTAACATAATTTTATTTTCTGTTTCAGTACCCACCACCCGGACTACCCATTTCACGATGAATATTGAAGAAACACTATGTTAATTAGAAAATAAATTATTTTATAAGCACTGTGAGATAAAATGAAATACATAGTTGTAAAGGACTTCACTGCAAGTCAACTTATTTGGATAATAAAGTAAATGGATAGATTTATTTGCATATATCCTGGCTTTGAATTATTGTTAGTCTATAAGCTGTTGCATAAATTACATGGTAATTCTATAATATTATCGATTCCTCAAGATCATTATGAAGTAGACAGCTATATATTTTTAAAACAAAAAATATGTAGTTTACTATATTTAAGACCAACATTACAATATGAATAATTTTTTTTAACTGTTTCACCGTGTGCGCTTGATTATCAGATTCGGCGAAAATTTTAATGAATATACTGTTTAAATAAACTTCTTCGTTTTATTTAACAACAGCTGAATATTTTAATTTTTTCTCCAGTACTGATCCATTCCCGGAGGACACGGTGGAGGTGTGTCCCGCTTGGGCAGAGCAACGCCGTGTCCTCGTGGGGGCGATCGGCGGCGGCGATCTCTCGCGCCGGGCCGCGCGTACAGGCCATGGTCCGAACTCCGAAGCGAGGAGGAGTGGCAGGCGGTTGCCTCCTTCTGCGAAGCAGTAATGCTAGCAAAGGAGGCGGCCGATCGCGTGAGGCAACGGTCCTTACGCCCCAATCGCCGCCGGGATTCCGATCCCGATTTCCGGCCATCGTAGGCGCAGGCTTGCGGACGGCGAGCAATGGGTGGCTCGCCATCCGACCGTCCGGTAACCGTCCGGACCGAGCCCAAGTCGTCGACGGCGCGTGCTGTTCGACTCGCGCCTCAAGGAGATGTCAGCAACTGTAGGGGCCTAGCAGGGTCGAAGCCTACTGGGGCCAAGGGTCTGATTCTGAAAGGAAGACTCGGCCCTGGTACGAGGGGCAACGAAGGAACGGGAGTGGGTTTTTAGTCAGTAAAAGTCTGACACTATCTCCCGCCCCGCCCAAGGGCGGAGGATGTCATAAGATGATTTTCACACCGAAAAAAAAAAAAAAGAAAAAAAAAAAGTACTGATCCATTAATTTATTCCCATAAAATATAAATAATTGGTTCTGGCAACCCTGAAAGATGTTACGGGTAATTTTAATTTGTCTTGCCACCCACAACTGTCAAAAGCCTGATAAACTCGACTGTTTTATTTCCCAAAATGTGTGACGAGCTGTGTAGATTGTGTTTATCTAAAGATAATTTGGTGCCATTATTCACAAATATAGTAGAAAAGGATAATTTTAGCCATGTTTTGTATTTAACAACTGGATTGAAAGTAAGTTTTAAAGTTCATTGACTTTTCATAGTCCGTAGCTTATCATAGAGTACGAATGAATTACAATTAGGTATACCTCGCAACATATTTTTTCGACCGGAGCAAAGTGATAAAAAAAATCATCTGCAATTTTGCGATTTTCTAATTTAGTAATAATAAAAAGTTACTTATTTAGTAATTTCTTTTAGTTTTCTTTTTCAAAAATATTATTGAAAAAAAAAAATAACTAAGTATTATTTCTGCATTTTTGACATGAAAGAAGATTTGCCATGTTTTAGACTATAGTAAAGTGGCAATAGGCAGGGCACATTACTCGCAGAACGGATGGCCGTTGGGGCCGAAAGGTTCTGGAATGGCGACCACGTACCGGAAAACGTAGCGTTGGAAGGCCTCCAACAAGGTGGACCGATGACTTGGTAACGGTTGCGGAAGTCCGATGGATGCGACACGCACAGGACCGTTCATATGGCGATACTTGGGGGAGGCCTATACCCAACAGTGGACGTCTTTCGGCTGAAATGATGATGATGATGATGAGATAGAATATATTCTATCATTCATTAAACCCCAAGCGAAACGCGCTCTCTCATTGTCTTTGTATTGTGTCTCTAATTACAGTATAAGTAAGTTACTGCAATTATCTAAAATAAATTAATAATAAACTAGGTAGCTACAGATGTCTCTTTCACCTATGAAAATTAATCATTCTGAAAGTAGCTAAACTTTATTTGTATTTTATATTATTTTATACCACTCCGTAATTTCCGAATAATCTACATCAATGCTCTTTTCACGCCGGTCATCACGATAAACTAAGAAGAAGAAAGAAAGAAAGAAAGAAAATACTTTTATTCATACCTCACACATACAGTAGAATTACAAAAAAAAAAGTATAAAAAGAATAACATAAAATCTGTGCAAGGCCAAAAAGGCGCCTAACTCAGCATATGCTGCGATATTTAAAACGATTTTAAACGATAAATAACGCAGCGCTGGTATTCTGCTAGGGCCCACGGTGATGCCACGGTCACACTCACGGAGGTTAAATAAACTATGTAGGTATCGAAACAAAACAATAAATACAAACATTGAAAAAATAATAAGTAGGTAGGTACATAAAATAAAAGGTAAGGCCGTGCGCGCACTGCCTTGCGTTTTTCTAACGCATAATCTGTGAAGTATGGAGTCTCATAGAAGTGCGCGCACTGCCGTGAAATAAACGCATGCGGTAGAGTCACCGTTGGCCTCTCGCTGCAAATTTGCGGTGAATCTACCGCAAATATTTTTGTATCGTATAGAGATCTAGGAAGCGCCGCGCACTGCCGCGAAACTAACGCACGTTTTAACCGACTTCAAAAATAAGGAGGAGGTTATCAATTCGGTTGTATTTTTTTATCATCATTTTTTTATGTTTGTTACCTCAGAACTCCGTCGTATCTGGACCGATTTGCAATATTTTTTTTCCCATATGAGATATGCTTCCAAGATTAGTCCCAATTTTTAAAAAATCCAGTTCTGATGATGGAATCCATGAGGAATCAAGGGAACTCCTCAAATATTATGCATTTACAGTCAAAAAGTAACATTTGATGAAGTGGAGCTGATGAAGAAGACCAGAAATGGTCAACGGAACTTCATACTCACATAGATATCACAATGAAGATAGTTAAGCGACTATGAAAATACAAATAAATGAATAGTTCTGAATAATTACGTTGAAAATGGTATCATCGAAGTGATCTGATGATGATGATGGAGCCGGAAGGTGGAAGGTAGACACAGGAACTTCATAATAAAACAATGTAACCTAGCAGTGTTTGGGTTAATTAGAATTGTCATGTGAAATAGGCACTCTGTTTATAAGTGTATCGCAGCTAAAAAGTGTTAAATAAAAACTTTTACGAAAATAAAATAACCGTCTTCACTAAAAAAAAAAAACACTAATAAAAATTTCGGAGAAACAAAAATACCGAGAAACCCCGACTTCCGAAATTAAAGTTATTTTGATCCTTTTAGTGTTTTTTTTTAGTGAAGTCGGTTATTTTTTTTTTTAAGTTTTTGTCATTCGAACTCCGGCTGTGGTGCTCACATGTCATGGTTATGGACTACCATACAAGAGACTTTTTGTATATTTATTAAAGCGTAAAAAAGAGTATCCAAACCAAACGGTATTAGGTACATCCCTTGACGACCTTAAGGCCTATGAAGGGCTTCTTCGTCCTAAGTTATAACGATTCCGATTGCATTAATTAAAAGTTAAATGTCTATGCCTCGTTTACATGTGGGCCCAGCCTCGGCCAGCGTCCAATGTACCTATTCTCAACCAAAGCTTGGTTGCCATTTACATGCTGGCGAGGCCGAGGGCGTCAGTCTGTTATGGACAGGCAAGCGCGGCAGACGATGACAACGTCTACCGTGTTGTGTCGGTTTTTACTTTTCGCTTGACATATTTCTTACCAACTTCAAAAAGGAGGTTATAATATGATGTTCGATTGATTTTTATGTATGTTCTCCAATTTTTCGGTCAATTATGGACCGGTTTTGATTTATTAGAACGTGTATAGGTACCTACTTCCAAATTTCATAGGTTTCATACAAATATTATCATGACCTGATAATGAACATCGAAGATATAGATTGAAATTCCTCTTAGGATCATAGCAGCTGATCATGATCAGCTGCTATGATCCTATGAGGAATTTCGTTTCGTTTCGTTCTTTCTATGGAAAGTAGTCACGGAAACTCCGTAATAAAACAATATACCTACCTATTCTTATTTTAGATTTAAATTGTTTAAACTCTATCCTTGTGGCCTCCTGTAATTGAGGAAGTGCGCTAATTTAAAACTTAAATGTATTCAACACTTATATTTGTGTGAACCTCCTTTCTTGGAGGCCCTAAATAAATAAAATATAAAAAAAAATAATGTATCTCAACTATGTCAAAAAACCACAGTGCAAAATAACTTTACTTTTAAAATAACATAAATATCGAAGAGACAAAACAAAACTAATATAAAAATACCGACTTCCGACGAAGTTATTTTACACTTTGATTTTTGTTTACTATCTATTTTTTACTATCTTCATTGTGATATCTATGTGAGTATGAAGTTCCGTTGACCATTTCTGGTCTTCTTCATCAGTTCCACTTCATCAAATGTTACTTTTTGACTGTAAATGCTTAAGTTCTCGATGAAAATACCAAAATTTTACGTTTACGTTTATTCTACCGCACGGTAGAATAAACGCACTGCCTTGCGTTTTTCTAACGCATAATCTGTGAAGTATGGAGTCTCATAGAAGTGCGCGCACTGCCGTGAAATAAACGCATGCGGTAGAATCACCGTTGGCCTCTCGCTGCAAATTTGCGGTGAATCTACCGCAAATATTTTTGTATCGTATAGAGATCTAGGAAGCGCCGCGCACTGCCGCGAAACTAACGCACGTTTTAACCGACTTCAAAAAAAAGGAGGAGGTTATCAATTCGGTTGTATTTTTTACCATCATTTTTTTTTATGTTTGTTACCTCAGAACTCCGTCGTTTCTGGACCGATTTGCAATATTTTTTTCCCTTAGGAGATATGCTTCCAGATTAGTCCCAATTTTTTAAAAATCCAGTTCTGATGATGGAATCCATGAGGAATCAAGGGAACTCCTCAAATATTATGCATTTACAAAAAATGACATTTGATGAAGTGGAACTGATGAAGAAGACCAGAAATGGTCAACGGAACTTCATACTCACATAGATATCACAATGAAGATAGTTAAGCGACTATGAAAATACAAATAAATGAATAGTTCTGAATAGTTACGTTGAAAATGGTATCATCGAAGTGATCTGATGATGATGATGGAGCCGGAAGGTGGAAGGTAGACACAGGAACTTCATAATAAAACAATGTAACCTAGCAGTGTTTGGGTTAATTAGAATTGTCATGTGAAATAGGCACTCTGTTTATAAGTGTATCGCAGCTAAAAAGTGTTAAATAAAAACTTTTACGAAAATAAAATAACCGTCTTCACTAAAAAAAAAAACACTAATAAAAATAAAAACACTAATAAAAATTTTCGGAGAAACAAAAAATACCGAGAAACCCCGACTTCCGAAATTAAAGTTATTTTGATCCTTTTAGTGTTTTTTTTTTAGTGAAGTCGGTTATTTTTTCTTTTTTAAGTTTTTGTCATTCGAACTCCGGCTGTGGTGCTCACATGTCATGGTTATGGACTACCATACAAGAGTCTTTTTGTATATTTATTAATGCGTAAAAAAGAGTATCCAAACCAAACGGTAAGTATTAGGTACATCCCTTGACGACCTTAAGGCCTATGAAGGGCTTCTTCGTCCTAAGTTATAACGATTCCGATTGCATTAATTAAAAGTTAAATGTCTATGCCTCGTTTACATGTGGGCCCAGCCTCGGCCAGCGTCCAATGTACCTATTCTCCACCAACGCTTGGTTGCCATTTACATGCTGGCGAGGGCGTCGCAGTCTGTTATGGACAGGCAAGCGCGGCAGACGATGACAACGTCTACCGTGTTGTGTCGGTTTTTACTTTTCGCTTGACATATTTCTTACCAACTTCAAAAAGGAGGTTATAATATGATGTTCGATTGATTTTTATGCATGTTCTCCAATTTTTCGGTCAATTATGGACCGGTTTTGATTTATTAGAACGTGTATAGGTACCTACTTCCAAATTTCATAGGTTTCATACAAATATTATCATGACCTGATAATGAACATCGAAGATATAGAACGAAATTCCTCATAGGATAGGGCGTTTCGTTCTTTCTATGGAAAGTAGTCACGGAAACTCCGTAATAAAACAATATACCTACCTATTCTTATTTTAGATTTAAATTGTTTAAACTCTATCCATGTGGCCTCTTGTAATTGAGGAAGTGCGCTAATTTAAAACTTAAATGTATTCAACACTTATATTTGTGTGAACATCCTTTCTTGGAGGCCCTAAATAAATAAAATATAAAAAAATAATGTATCTCAACTATGTCAAAAAACCACAGTGCAAAATAACTTTACTTTTAAAATAACGTAAGCTGTTGATCCCCGCACGAGCGCCGGCGGTCGTGCGCTATTGTCTTACTATTGTGTCTCTAATTACGCTACTCAAGGAGTTAAATATCGAAGAGACAAAACAAAACTAATATAAAAATACCGACTTCCGACGAAGTTATTTTACACTTTGATTTTTTTTACTATCTATTTTTTACTATCTTCATTGTGATATCTATGTGAGTATGAAGTTCCGTTGACCACTGGTCTTCTTCATCAGTTCCACTTCATCAAATGTTACTTTTTGACTGTAAATGCTTAAGTTCTCGATGAAAATACCAAAATCACTATAAGGTGGCCTATAATTTTTGAGGAGTAGGTACCCTCGATTCCTCATGGATCCCATCATCAGAACTGGATTTTTCCTATAAAGGCAAAAAAAAATTAGCAAATCGGTCCATAAACGACGGAGTTCTGAGGTAACAAACATAAAAAAAAATGATGATAAAAATACAACCGAATTAATAACCTCCTCCTTTTTTTTGAAGTCGGTTAAAACGTGCGTTAGTTTCGCGGCAGTGCGCGGCCCTGTGGATGCGTTTATTCTACCGCACGGTAGAATAAACGCACCGCATTCCACCGCAAGGCAGTGCGCGCACGGCCTAAAAAGCGTGAAATTATGTTAATACGTGTAATGTGTTAGAGAAAGAAGAATGCCCATACCCCGTACCATATTGCGTCACAAGTATATTAATACCAAAAATAATGTTTTATTTATATGTACAATGTACTGATTTTTCACCGCTTTTTTTAACCACATTAAAAAATTTCGTTAAAATTATATTAAATGATTAACAATTCCTACTTCCGAAAAAAATAACGTCATTTCAGAAATCTTTACGTTCCGATTACAGTTGTCAGTTATTTTCGTAATCTGACCAAAGAGTATGTAAAGCTAAAGTTTTAATCTGACAATTCTCATAAATAAATGGTTCGCCTAATTAATTTTATCTGCTATCTAAGTAAATAAGATCATATAGTAGAAAATAATTAAACTGCTAAAAATGAATTCTGTTAAATTATTTTATTTTTGCTCACCATTTTATAAAGTAAACATTGCGTATATTAGAAACTGAAAACTTGACACTGTCAATACATACTAACGTTTATATCGTTTGATGTTTTTGTACTGCATTTGAGTAGTTCTGGTAGTTTAATTGAATAATAATTAATTTAATACGTCTAATAATAACTATTGACAGTGTTGAGATAGTGACTCATAGTGTTGCAAGTGGCAAGGTTTGTAAAATGGGCGCGCGCGGCGCACGTTCGGGGCGCGCAATTCGCGCGCATGCATTTCCATTTGCTTTCTGCGGGCGCGAGGAGAAGCGCGCGGGCCGCTTGCGCGCGGTTTGGCACCGTTCGCGCATGGCGCGAAACTGGCGTGCGAAGGCCCGAAGGGCACGATGATGGCATGGGAACGGCGCGTTAACTTGAAATGCACGCACGCAGCTCGCTAGCGGCGTATTCGCCAGATGTGAACACGCCCAAAGAGTTATACATAGAATATACCCAAAGAATAAACACGTGAATAGATGGAGAGGGAGGCTAAAGAAAAGTCGGATAGATTGTGTGAAGAAAACAGAGTCTGATAGCGTGACGGTTGACAGGGTACAATGGAAGAAAAAAATGTTTTGGGTTACCTCAAGTAACATGGGCCAAGGGCAGGAAGATGACAATGATTTGATACTATGTACCCTAAAAGCAAATGTTTTATCTGACTAACAATTACAAATTCTTTATTTGTGTTACCTTGTTAGGTACCTACGAGTATGTTCACGCGAGAAAGTGGCAGTGAAGCCGGATTGACGTCAATATTGGTTATTTGTCACTAAAATTATTCGACTAGTTACATCAGTTTTTTCACACAAATGCTTTAATAACTAATGTAAATAGATTAATATAAATACTATGTAAATATGTAATAAAGTATGCTACGAGCAACGCTGTTTCATTATGACGAGACCATCGACTCCTCTCACTGTTACTGCGCCTATAAATGGTTGCCGATAGCTCTGGCCTTATCCAGCCTTAGTTATTGGTCGGTCCGTGAGGTTGCGGATCGGCAATGATAAATCCCGTCCTATAACACCCTTCATTCTTCCCACCTTCCGTCTGTTGCCTTAGGTCTCAATAGGCAACAGGCTTCCCGCACTATTATTTATATACGTATATATTGTAGCTATATGGTTAGGGTTAGGTTGTTAGGTGCAGCTAAGGGTAATGATAGGCTACAGTCAACCCCTGTACTGTACATTTTGGTAGCTGAATGTAGAACCCACATCCTGTAAGTGAAGTATTGCGTTTTTTGATTCGAGAAATCAAACTAAAATACGTAGTAGGTAAGTTTGTTTAGTCTTGATAACTTTATAAATAAATAAGTAAATAAAAGACTATACCATTACGACTTTTAACAGTCTTAAGGTTCTTCAGTATAGGCCTAGGAATAGCGTAAAGATATTTCCCATGCGCGACAAAAGCCTGAGCGTAGGTAAATAACGCCACAATATAGGAGCGAAGGAATCCGGGCCCTAACTTATCGCATATATATCAGTAATAATGCAATACACTACTCATCAATTTGGCCTAAAACGCATACCTATAGTATAGAATTTTTATTTTATTTCCTTTATAAATAGTTTATTTGTCCGTTTAACTATGCCATATAACGAACCAGTCATATAAATACAAAATAGCATCTCATGTATGTACAGTCACCCATTAAAAGTGCTTAGATACCTTAACGCCTATTTTCCCTTGCACGTTAGAGTTCAAGTTTTCGAAAATTAAACTAAATGGCGTTGGTTTCTTCACAGCTAAGTGGCGAGCAAAGGCAGTCTCACAAAGTATAAACTTGACTTTTAGTTTAACAAATAATAGACACATGCGTCATCATTGTCGTCAACAACTGATTGAAGTTCATAATTTCATCGTTCAAATTAGAGTCATGTTGACCTAGCGGTTTAGCATGTGCAGATAGATGCGTAAATCAATGAGCCATGAGTTCAAATCTCACGTAGTACTCACACTTTTTGCACTATTAAAAAATATATGTTTATTTCTTACAATTTCTTAATCAAATTTAACAATCACCGTTTATTAATCACCGAATAAGATTATAATATTATATATAATTTCTTATTGAGGCCATAGCTTAAGTATTCGTTTCCAAAATTGGAAAGAGGTTTGAAGCTTATGTAACCTTAACAAAAACAAACAAAATACCAGATAATTTTATCACAAAGGTCAAAAGGATTAAAAATGTAGGCTAAAAACTATAAAATTGCACAACAACACATCAAGTGTTCATAACTTTTTTAAGTTGTTTTAAATACGGATATTAAGTTAAACACACATAACAAGGTCTCCAGTTAATACAGAAAATAAGTATATATATAGCATAGTGGTTCGTCGACCGACGTCCGTTTTCTTCGTACTCCCTTATCATGGTTTGATGCTGCAACATGTTTATTAGTTTTAGTCTGCCAGCTCTTTGATGGTGTTTCAAAGAACCCTCTTCTTCAAATCATCATATCCATAGAACAACTGTTTTTCTCTGCAACAATAAAACAGAAATATATAATATCCAATAATGATTATTATATAGGAGTTTTTTGTTTAAAAGCGTTAAAAAAAAAACTACTTACGTTTACACCGGTCTCTCTGGTTACTTCTGACAAGTTTTTGCCTTGATTATGCATAGCAATTATTTGAGTTCTTTTTACTAAATCTATATAACAATGCATATTTACTCATTTTCGTAAAATAAGTAGACAATACACCTGGTTAAAAATAAAATTGAACGAAAGGCGCTGGAACGATATAATCGAAATTAACTTAGCGAACAACCAATTGAGCTTAGTCATAACTCTTTGGTCTAAGTATTATTTATACTACCTACTAGTTATTTTTTATAAGTAAATCCATATTCAACCTACCCTCTCAAGTTTGAAAACTAACACATAGATAATCAAATATTTATAAATTGATACTTATTCAATTTTAATATCTTCATCTCTTTAAAAGAAATTATAAATTATTTCAATGTTTGAAGAAACAAAAAGAAAGTACAAAAATAAGCATTAATTAAGCATTAATCATTTGAAGCACAGCGGCGCCATCTATTAACAGTATAATGTAATGTTGTCGATAGCAACATTTCAATCAGGTTTTACGCTAGATGGCGTCATTTCTTGCTTCACACGATTTTATTTCTGTACTTCCTATGCACTTTTGCAGCAGACTTTACTTACCTAAATGCAAATAAGAAACATCCATTTTAGGGTTGGGCCCAGCATCTTTAACACAAGTTGTCTTGGCAACTTAGTAAGGGTGCTGATGTCACCACATCATTGTATATTATTTTAAGCTGTATGTACTACCATGTATTTAATATAAAATGAAAAACTTGATGCAAAAAAAAAAGAATGCAAATTATAATAATCACTACGGTTAAAAATTGCTATGAAATATGATCAGGCGTTTTCGAACTTTTTTTAATATCTCAAAAATGTGGTTAAATATTAACAAAAAAATTTTAGATAGTGAAAATTTAAATAATAACTATACTCTTGAGAGTAAATTTGGTTTGACGCAAGTTGGTACGGATCCACATACAAATTTGGGCAATCTCTTTTATAAAAATGCAATAAATAATGAACCATAGACAGACGCCTGATGCCGCGCTCCAAAATCATTTTTCAGAACCATAGACAAACGGACGGACGCGAGCGCACGGTTCACGGATATTAGAGTGTATAATCTATGGATATTTGTGTTCTGTGGCATGATCTATCGACTGTCAGAAGAAAAAGGGTCTATATTATACAAATAAACAAAAGATGAATACGTCTAAAAACAAGTGATTCGGGAGTATCTGAAATGTTATTGTGTATGACTCACAGAGTACTTTGGTAATATACTGAAAGTATGACTGTGAAGTGTAATGTTGTGTAGTGTTGGACGCAAGAAAAAGATGCCAAACTAGCCGAGCGACAATGTCACCAACTTTTCAAAGGTCACCATTGCAAACCGTGCAGAACTCTGGAATGTTATTGTGTATGACTGAAGTGTAATGTTGTGTAGTGTTGGACGCAAGAAAAAGATGCCAAACTAGCCGAGCGACAATGTCACCAACTTTTCAAAGGTCACCATTGCAAACCGTGCAGAACTCTGGAATGTTATTGTGTATGACTGAAGTGTAATGTTGTGTAGTGTTGGACGCAAGAAAAAGATGCCAAACTAGCCGAGCGACAATGTCACCAACTTTTCAAAGGTCACAATTGCAAACCGTGCAGAATTCTGGTTAAATTATGTGGTGGCTTCCTTTTGGTTGCGTAATAAATGCTGTTTGTATTTGCAACCAAAAGCACCAACCGCCTTTAAAGCACGAATAGGTGGTGGCAAATCATTCCAGATTTTGCTAGCAGCGTATTTGAAGCTTCCACGGAATGCAGCAGTTTTATGGGTCAAAGTCAACAGAAGGTAAGAAGATGCTCTCGTTTTAACTTTGTTTATATCACGTGACCAAGTTAGTTTCTCATAGAGATATGTAGGTTTTTTAGTGAGAATTGTGCCAAAGAGTAGGGTAGCCTGATGAAGTTTTCTGCGATCTGACATTCTCATCAGATTACCCTTATTTAAAAATGGTGTTATGTGAGATCTTGGAGGGACATTAAAACAAAACCTAGCACATGCATTTTGTACTCGCTGGATTAACTTTTCACTTCTACCGAGAATACACGCCCCATACACAGTGTCAGCGTAGTTCAGCTTGGATAAAACAAGTGACTCACAGAGCATGATACGCATATCCACACTTAAGTAGGGACGTACACGATATAAAAGCTTAAGACGATAGAAGCAATTGCGCACGGCTTCTGTAATATGAGTCTCAAAATGCAAGTGCTCATCAAATACTACTCCAAGATTACGGGCTTCCCACACCCTCTCAATGGGACAACCATCAATCCTCACATCCAAATTACTGTGGCCCAATTTATTTAAAAAATCACGTGATCCTATGATCAAATATTTGGACTTGCCTGGGTTCAAAACCAGTGAGTTTCTCATAGACCAGGCTGTGATCCTATCCAAATCCTCATTCACTCTCCTTACAGTGTCAACAGTCTGCTGAGGATGAAAAGACAGATACATCTGTAAATCATTAGCATAAAGGTGGAACTTCGTGTTGAGCAGGCAATTGGTGATGTCAGCACTGTACAGAATGAAAAGAAGAGGACCAAGGATCGATCCCTGGGGCACACCCCTGCTCACGCACTTAGGACTAGAGGACTCAATGTTCCATCACTTTCACTTGTCACCTGGACAAACTGAGAACGGTGAGTCAAGTAGCTTTTAAACCACTGAACCGTCTCAGGCTGACATCCATAGTACGACAGCTTAGAAATGAGGAGTGACGTATTAATTGAGTCAAAAGCGCGTGAGAAGTCCAGTAGGACCAGCATGGCACCCATTCCCTTGTCTCTGCCCTCAAGGATATTCCCAACCACATCAAGTAGGGCCGTGGCTGTACTATGTCCCTTGTGAAAACCAGACTGAGCGAGCGGCAATATGTTGTGCTCCTCGAGATATGCTCGGAGCTGGTTGGAGACAACCTTCTCTAAGACCTTGGAGAGACATGGCAGTAGGCTAATAGGGCGAAGATCTTTTACGCTGGTAGGATTACATACTTTAGGGATGGGTCTAACTATAGCCAATTTCCACAGATCCGGAAAAGAGGAGGAGGAGATGGAACGGTTGACGATGGCCGTAATAGCTGCAAGGGTACGAGGAAGAGTCAACATCAACATTTCAAGCGAGATATGGTCACAGCCCTGAGCATTGGATTTCAAACCACGCAACAGCCTGTAACGAGTCGAAGTCGTCTCGCCACATGATTCGATTTTAGGCGATTTCCGAACCGATAATGTGTTGTCGTTCCTAAAAGGCCTTGTATCCAAGTAACGAAATTTTTTAAAAAGTGAGCTGTCAGATTGATTTTTTCACTTTATGACCCGATCATATCTTAACAAGCAGCTATTTTTTTTGTTTCTGTAATTTTTTTAAATAAATCGACAGTAATCGTCGATATTTAGTGCCCTGTAATGGCTTAAAAGGAAAAGAGAAGTCTATCCTCTATTTTCCAATAGAATTGCTACATATTTTCCGGTAAGAGTTCATTATTGGATATTCACATGACGCGTGGCGTGGGTTTTTTTTTGTTCCGAAATTTTATGTCCCGTTATAATTTCCAGTTCGTGAGTGATTATCGCCCACCTGTTTGTTTTGACGATTTGAGGCGCACTCAACGAGCAAAAGAAAAAAAACGGTGAGTTTTTAATAAAAAATTCTACGCGACCTCGTGTTAGGGACTCGAAATTTTCAAGGAAACTAATGATTTCAATCGGTTTGTTTCAGCCGTTTGGCGTTTTTTTTATATTTACATTGTCTCCTATTCCTCGATGTTGGAACCCTTCGGACTGATCTACATTGCCTGGATAAGGATTATTTATTAATTTATTTTTCCTAACCTAGTTTTAAAGGTGCAACAATACCATTTTTGTTCCAATAGTCAATGTCACTTACAAACATTTCATGGGTGTCTAAACCTGGTCATGAACTGCGGGCTGGGAGAAATTAAAGGCTAAAGCTTGACTTATGTTTTTAATCTTTTATTTTCCCATATAGCTTCCCGCCTGAAGATTAAAAGGCCTATGTTCCCAATTGTAGTGAATCCGAGCTTATTTTTTTGAGGATGTACCTGGCGCCCGAATTATCCTTTTACATATTGGCGCATCTTCAACCCTCTATTAACACACACATTTGAACTGCGAACAGTACGTTACATTTGTCGCTCTGCGAACAGGGACCTTGAAGTAGTTCATGACCTTGTTTGGTATTATTGTTGCATCTTATAATTTATTAATACTGTTTACAGGTATGTTTTGTTTTAATATTAACTATTGTTAATTGCTGTAAACAATTTAAATTCTTTTGATATTTTGTGTGAACAATATTTTCCTACTAAACATCATTGTACACTATAGTACAATATTATTGTTGTTTATATTATTATGTTTTGTTAACTGTTATTGTTACAGCATTGCATTTTGCTTTTACATAAGCAACAGAATTGTATGGTAAGACAGCTTTTGTTATACTTTAAGTTTTCAACGGTTTAAACTCAGTGCGGTGTAACTTTGTTCTATATTTAATTAAGTTAAAACTTAACTTTAGTTTACTTTTAAATCATACTATAAGGCATTCAAACTTATATTGTAAGGTATTATTGCATCTTTTCACTGATAAACACTTTGATATTTTCCTATAAGAAAAGTAAAAACTTAATATTTTAACTTAACCTCAAATATTTTGCATATTTAAAGTTTTGCGTTTTGCTTAATAGAGTTCTTTCATCATTTAGCTTGTTCATCATGGATAAGGAAGTTCAGTTGTCTCCGCCTCTTGCTGAAAAGAATAATTTGGAATCTGACGGTCCTTGCACAGTTCCTATCGCTAATGCTCATGTGCCTGACATGATTAATTTAACGGAAGTTCAACATCCTTTTGATCATAATGACAGGGTTGCACACTCTTCTTCAGCTTTCGCTACGCATGCCTTGCCTTCTTTTAATTCAATGAATGCTTTGGTTAATGAACACATTAAAAAGAATTTGCCTTCTGCAATTAAATTGCCTGATTTAAAAAAGAGCAGAATTAAGTTTGATGGAAAATCTTGTGTAAGGGAATTTATTACTGAGGTTGAGGAATATTTCTTATATAAAAATTTTGATGAAATTTTATTAGTTGGTTCATTCACAGACTTGCTTAGTGATATTGCTCTTAAATGGTTTCGCACGGTTCGTATTCGTATTTCTTCATGGCACGAGCTTAAGCTTGCTTTGCTTAAACGTTTTGACAGGCCGGACTTTGATTACTTTTTGGAACATGACCTTCGTACCAAGAAACAGAAAAGTTCTGAATCACTTCCAGACTTCATCTATCTATACTAATATTATAAAGCTGCAGAGTTTGTTTGTTTGTTTGAACGCGCTAATCTCTGGAACTACTGGTCCGATTTGAATGTTTCTTTCAGTGTTGGGTAGTCCATTTATTGAGGAAGGCTATAGGCTATGTTTTTTTTTTCAAAATTAGGGATCCGTAATAAAATTGCTATTTTGTAACACAAGGTGTAAAATCGAAAACCTATTTTTGCGTGCGCTGCAAAAACTATTGACAATAGAACAAAATGATGTACTACGGGTTTGTAGATCCCATTAAGACCTACAAAAAAGTCCGCGAGAACATATATCTAGCTATCATGGTTTAATCACAATAACCGATTTTGTGTTCAAAATAATTATTAAATCGTCTGAAGAAAAAAAAACTACGTTAAATATGTATCGTAATATTAATCTTTATCGAAATTAAGCATTATGTTATCAAGAGTACTTAAGTAGAAGTAAAATACTTTTTGTTTTATCTCAATCGGATATTTCGTTTAAAAGTTATCACGTGTGTAAGATGTTAAGAGTTGGTACCTATTAATGAGTTATGGGCCATAGAGTTTTTTATCAACATAAAATCCTGTAATAATCTTTTTCGAAATATATTTGTTGATGAGATCAAGAAGATGCATTCCATTATCCACAGGAATTTCTTAATTCTTTAAACCCGAGTGGCCTCCCCCCACATTCTCTCAAGTTAAAAATTGGTGCCCCAATTATTTTACTTAGAAATCTTAAGCCACCAAATTTATGTAACGGGACTCGACTTCAGATTAAATTTCTTCGCAATAACGTGATCGTTGCAACAGTTTTGACTGGTCCAGCGGTTGGTCAAACAGTACTTATACCTCGGATCGCAATGATTCCAAATGATTTGCCTTTTCATTTTAAAAGAGTCCAATTCCCAATTAAATTATCTTTTGCCGTAACGATAAATAAATCACAGGGGCAAACATTTAAATATGTAGGATTAGATTTACGGCAAGACTGTTCTTCGCACGGCCAACTATATGTCGCGTTGTCAAGATCAGGTTGCGGAAACAATCAATATATTCTTCTGCCACAAGAAAATAAAACGAAAAATATAATTTACTCAGAAGTACTTTAAAATAATATTTTAACCCGGTTTAAAGTGGACGGACACTCCCGCCTATAGTCGTAATTCTTATGTGTCTGGCTGAATGTCGAACAGATAGACTGCTATTGCCTGCGAGTCTGCGACTTATACAATTTAACTTAATTTATATTTTTCTTAATATTATAAAGCTGAAAAGTTTGATTGTTTGTTATGAACGCGGTAATCTCGGGAAATACTGATCTGATATGAAAACTGTTTAAATATTCAATAGTCCATTTATTGAGGGAGGCTATATTTATCTCGGTATTTCCACGGAAACGAGAAAAACGCGGGTGAAACCGCGGGGCACAGCTAGTTACTGATATTATGGATATGGCTAGTCGTCTTTCTTTTCCATTATTTGATTCGGTTTTAGTTAGTGTAATTAAACATAACATGTTGCCTATTTACACACCTTTCATTTTTGGTAAACACATTGATTCTGTTGAACAATTTCTTGATCTTGCAAAAGAACTTGAAGTTTTTGTCAATAGAAAAACTTTAAAAGACAATAAAACTGATAAGCCTACCGTCAAGTCTAATGCAGTTTCAACAGATATAACTTGTTTAAAATGTAAAAAAACTGGACATCATTTCAAAAAATGTCCGTCTATATCTGGTGTTATTTGTTTCAAATGTCAAAAGGTTGGAGTGACATCTAAGAATTGTGATGTTTGTAACGTAGATAATAAAAACTCTAGTGAGTCAAAAAACTGATTAGGTCACATCGAGCCCCTGTTATTAATATAACCGCGAGTGTCTCGATGAACAAAAACTTTGTTAAATGTCACAAACCTGATGATGCTTCTCGTAACAAAGACTTTGCAGATTGGTTAGATTATTTAAAAACATTCTTCAAAATTTACAAATCGGCTCCTGTTTTGTTTGTTAAACATAATGATACTAGACCGTATTTACAATTTTCCGTAGGTAGCCATACTTTTTCTGGTTTGTTGGATAGTGGTTCCAATAGTTGTGTTTTAGGCTCAAATAGTCATGAACAATTTTCACGTTTAGGTTATAAAATAAATTCAGTTTCCAGTGCTGCTTATACAGCTGATGGTTCTTCACAGAGAATTATTGGCACTATTGAATTACCAGTTACTTGTGATAACTTAACTAAAAGTATTAATTTTCTAATTATACCTTCTTTTCAACCTGATTTCATTTTAGGTTTTGATTTTTGGTTAAAATTTAATTTGGCTAAAGATTTATGGAAAAATATAACTTATGTTCAGAGCGATACAGTGCAAGTTTGTACAGTCACTTCTGTTAGTGAACTTTCTCCTTCTGAGAAACAGAAACTGAATGATACTGTTTCACTTTTTGAAAATATTTCTTATGAAAAGAAAGGCCTAGGTCTTACTCATCTCGTTCAACATAAAATTAATGTTACTAGTGAACCTTTCAAGCAAAGATATTGGCCTTTAAGTCCTGCTAAGCAGAAAGAACTCTTTGATGAAGTTGAGGTTTTATTAAGGGAGGGTATCATTCAACCCTCTAAGTCACCTTGGTGTTCACCTGTTTTAGCTGTAGAAAAGAAGGATGGTAGTACTAGGCTATGTTTAGATTCGAGACGTTTAAATTCAGTAACTATAAAAGATTCTTATCCTCTTCCTTATACCTCTAGAATATTAGATAACCTTGGGGGAGCTAAATATATTAGTACGATTGATCTTTCTAAAGCATTTTTGCAAATTGCTCTTGAAGAATCTTCTCGAGAAAAGACTGCTTTCGTGGTTCCGGGAAAAGGACTTTTTGAATTTGTTCGCATGCCATTCGGTCTCACTAATGCACCAGCTGAGTTGCAGAGACTTGTAGATAAACTTTTTGGTCCTGAATTTGATAATACTGTGTTTTGTTATTTAGACGATTTAATTTGCGTAAATTCGGATTTTGATTTGCATATAGAGTATTTACACAAAATTTATAATATTCTGAAAGACGCTGGATTAACAGTTAATTTGAAAAAATGTAATTTTTGTAAAGATAGACTTCGTTATCTTGGTTATATAGTCGATAGTAATGGTTTGCACACTGATCCATCTAAATTAGATACTATCAAAAGTTTTCCACGTCCTGAAACCCTTAAACAACTTCGTAGTTTTCTTGGTTTATGTTCATATTATCGTAGGTTCATTTGTAAATTCGCAGATATTGCTTCTCCTTTAACTAAATTAACAGCTGGAAGTAAAAATTCTAAAAAACCACTTTGTTGGAATGATGAAGCTGAGATTGCATTCAATAATTTGAAGGAAACTTTAATTTCTGCTCCTGTTTTACAATGCCCTAATTTTGAAAAACCTTTCTTTTTACATTGTGATGCCAGTTCTGTTGGCATTGGTAGTGTTTTGAGTCAAGAGGATGATAATGGAGACCAGCATCCTACTGCATTCTATTCTAGATCACTCAATAAATGTGAACGCAATTATAGTACCACAGAACGCGAATTACTCGCTATTTTAACTTCAATAGAACATTTCAGACCTTATGTTGAAGGAATGAAGTTTACTGTAATAACTGATCATGCTAGTTTAAAGTGGCTTTTAGGTCTTAGTAACCCTAGTGGACGTCTAGCACGTTGGGCAGCTAGAATTTCTCAATTTATTTTTGATATAGTTCACAAGAAAGGATCTTTACATTTAGTCCCAGATGCTTTATCGCGGATTGAAGTTGCTGTTATTGGAATTTCTCAGAATAATTTAGTTTTACCTGATGATGATATTTATGATCCTTGGTATAAAAAAGTATTTATTAATTGTCAGAAATCTCCTTGCAGATATAAGAATTTTAGAGTAGAAAATAAAACTTTATATAAATTTTGTAAAAGTAAATTTGATCCCCATAGTCGTCTTAATTGGAAAATAGTTATTCCTAAAGAACATATTTTAGATACAATTCGTTCTAATCATGACGATATTAATTCTGGTCATCTTGGTATTCATAAAACTTTGAATAAATTGCGGCAACACTATTTTTGGAAAGGAATGTTTAATGATGTTCAAAAATATATTCTAGCCTGCGATACTTGTAAAGCTTATAAACATACCACTCATGCTCCTTTTGGTATTATGATTAACCCTAAAAAAGTCGATAAACCTATGTTGATGCTATCAGTAGATATTGTAGGTATACTTCCTAAATCTTATTCTGGTCATAAATATATTCTGTCGGTTGTTGATGTTTTTACTAAATACTGCTGGATTTTTCCTATGGTAAATGCTACTACTAGAGTAATAAATAAACTTCTTGAAAAAGAGATATTTCTTAAATTTGGTTGTCCCAAAATAATTGTTTGCGATAATGGTACACAATTTACTTCTAAACTTTTCGTAGAATTCATGAAAGGTTTTAATATTACTAAAATATTTTATAATACTTTGTAAACGCCTCAAAATAATCCTGTTGAAAGATATAACAAAACTGTTGAGACTTGCATAGCTTGTTTTGTTAAAGATGATCATAGGACTTGGTCTAAATATTTACCTCATGTCCAATTAGCTTTAAATAATAGTGTTAATCTTGCTACAGATTTCACTCCAAATTTCTTGATGTTTGGAAGGGAAGCTTATTTTTGATGCTTCTTTACATCGTTTAAGTGATTCTATTGAAAACTTAAGTGAACTGGAAGTTCCCAATAGAAGTCACTATGCTGATTCACTAAATTCACTTAGTGATATTTTTGTTAAAGTTCAAACTCATTTATTAAAAGCTTATCAGCGTAATGCGCGCTATTATAATGAGGGTCGGAAAGTCATTTCTTTTGATGTGGGTGATGTCGTGTGGAGAAGAAGTTTTGTTCAATCTCATGCACCTGCTTATTTTTCAGCAAAACTTGCTCCTAAGTTTATTAAATGTAAAATTACAGAAAAAGTTTCTGATAACGTTTATGTTTTAAAAGACCTTTATAAGGGTTCAACTGGACGTTATCATGTTAAAGATATTATTAAATTTTAATTTGGTTTTCTAGTGTTGACTTGTTTTTGATATTTTTGTTTGGAGGGTCTTATAATAGATGATGCATGACAGGATGAATGATAGGTTTACTGACCTTTGAATGAAACTTTACTAGGTAAGCTTCAAGCGAATTTATTAAATTCAAGTTTGGCATTCCAAAATACTACTTAGGACATATAGATAACTTTTTCACCCACACACAAACGTTTTTCATATCAAAAGATCTTAATATATTTTTTTATTGTATACACTATTTTTATACAGTTTATATACACCTTTTTTAGAATTTATTAATAGGTTCCTACTTATTTACAATTTAGGTACTTATTATTTTACCTGCATGTCTAAGATTTGCTTCTAACTTTATTGTGTTAGGATGCAAAATCTTATTATTTCTTTAAGTTATGCGGATCTTTTTGTTTCCCCTTTGTGGAAATAGTATTGATTTATGCGTTTCTTTTTTGTAGATTTTCTAGCTCTTTTTCGGGTTGGTTTTCTGCATCTTAACTCTAGGGATTTCTATGCTAGTGGCTAGTTCTCACTGGTAGGGATTTTTCCTATATTTTTTGCGGATCTTTTTTCCTTGATTTCGCAGCTTTTTGCTACTGTGCCCGGAAAGTCGTTGGTATAGTCCCGATCACAGTAAGCAGTTTTTTTGCTATTGTGCTCGGAAGATCGGTGGTGTTGTGCCGATCACAATATGCGTTTTTTAAGATGTTTGTGCTCGGAAAATCGGTGGTGTTATACCGGTCACAACATTCTTTCTTTCTCTTTTGCATCCTTGCGTATGCTGTTTTTTTTGCTATTGTGCTCGGAAGATCGGTGGTGTTGTGCCGATCACAATATGCGTTTTTTAAGATGTTTGTGCTCGGAAAATCGGTGGTGTTATACCGGTCACAACATTCTTTCTTTCTCTTTTGCATCCTTGCGTACGCAGTTTTTTGCTATTGGGCTCGGAAGATTGGTGGTGTTGTGCCGATCACAATATGCGTTTTTTAAGATGTTTGTGTTCGGAAAATCGGTGGTGTTATACCGGTCACAACATTCTTCCTTTGCTCTCTTGCACCTTTGGTGTTGCGAGATTTGATACTGTGTTTCACGGTTATAATTTGTTCTTGCTAGTCAGTGGCGATGGTGCCTAACTGTACTCACATAGACATATCTTTGAATTTTTATTATAAGACAGCGGCAATTGCGCTTAACTGTATACAAATTAACTTACTTGTTACTTTAATATACTTGCTAGTCGGTGGCGGTGGTGCCTAACCGTACTCAATTTAGGTTTTGTTTGTAGCCTTGTACATGTTGGTCAGCGACGATTCTGCTTAGCTGTACTTGCGATATTTTCTTGAACTTAGCTAGTTAGTCAGTGGCGTAGGTGTCTAACTGCACTCATGTTGGTTCTTTTGGTATTGTAAGTCGGTTGTGTTGGTGGTCTAACTGTACTTATTTTAAATGCATGTTATTTTAAGGATCTATACACTAACGACATTCCAAGGTTGTATTTATCTCTGGTTTGTTGATTATAGGCTTAGTGGATATTTTCCGTAGTCTTATTATTCCGTTCTTTCCTAGAACCTTTTTTACCTTTTTTGGATTTATTGTTTTTGGTATAATTTATATTTCCATTATTTTCTTTTTAACTAAGCTTTCGCTTTAGTCTTTTTTTTACATAAAAGAAATTCTTTCTTTTAGTTTTTCGGGGAGGGATGTAATGTAACGAGTCGAAGTCGTCTCGCCACATGATTCGATTTTGGGCGATTTCCGAACCGATAATGTGTTGTCGTTCCTAAAAGGCCTTGTGTCCAGGTGACGAAATTTTTTAAAAAGTGAGCTGTCAGATTGATTTTTTTCACTTTCTGACCCGATGATATCTTAACGAGCCGCTATTTTTTTGTTTCTGTAAATTTTTAAAATAAATCGACAATAATCGTCGATATTTAGTGCCCTGTAATGGCCTAAAGGGAAGAGAGAAGTCCATCCTCTGTATTCTGATCGGATTGCTCCATATTTTTCGGTAAGAGGTCATTATTGGATTTCCACATGACGTGTTCGCGTGGGTTTTTGTTCCGAAATCTTATGTTCCCGTTGTTATTTTATCAGTTGAAGTGATTTTCGCCCACCTGTATATTTCGATGTTTTGAGGCGCACTCAACGAACGAAAGAAAAAAAACGGTGAGTTTTTAATAAAAAATTCTACGCGACCTCGTGTCTAAAACTCGAAACTTTCATGAGAACTAATGGTTTCAATCGGTTTGTTTCAGCGTTTTTTTTATATATTTAATCTCCATTTTCTCCTATTCCTCGATGTTGGAACCCTTCGGACTGATCTACATTGCCTGGATAAGGATTATAATTTATTTTTCCTAACCTAGTTTTTAAAGATGCAACAATGCCAAATCAGTTTTAATAATCTTAGTCAATGTCACTTACAAACCTTTCATGGTCATGAACTGCGGGCTGTGAGAAATTTAAGACTAAAGCTTAACTTATATTTTTAATCTTTTATTTTCCCATATAGTCTCCCGCCTGAAGATTAAAAGGCCTATGCTTTCAAACTTGTAGCGAATCCGAGCTTATTTTTTTGAGGATGCATCTGGCGCCCGAATTATCCATTTACATATTGGTGCATCTTCAACCCTCTATTAACACACACATTTGAACTGCGAACAGTACGTTACAGGTGAAAACTAATTTAAGCATATCTAACCATAAATATGATTTATTTAGAAAAGAAGTTGGAAAAGATAAAGATTTACAATTATTAATAGAATATATAAATAATGGGTGGCCAAATAGAATACATAAAATTCCAGAGCCTTTAAAACCATATTTTAATTTTCAGGAACAGCTATTTGTATATGACAATTTAATTTTTAAAAATAAATGTTTAGTGGTACCAATGTCTCTGAGAAATGATATGTTACAAAGAATCCATTTGTTACGGACACGAGCATGTAATTTAGAATCACTAAATATAAGCAACATTACGTCATTCACAGACGCGTAATGTATGTACATAAGCGCTGTACATAATAGAGAGCAAGCCTATCAGAGGCTAGACTATTGTCCAATCAGCTACTGGGATAGTATATAAGGCTATGTACTGAGTTCTTAGAAGTACATAATGCGGTTCTTAGAAGTAAATAGTACAGAAAAACCGTTAAGAATAATCTGGGTTTCTATTGGTAGATTACAACGGGGAAAATCACGCCACTATTGATGACCAATGGTGTGCTTGCCGTATGCGGGGGGTCGGGAGGTGAACGTCAGCCGGCCTCAACAGGATTAGGAAATAGACTAGAGGAAAAGGGACTCTCTCCCACGACTTGCGACCGGCTGAAAAAGTACTTAAGCTGCACTTTCCGTGAAGACGACGTTCTCTCTCTGCAGTTCGACTCGAAGCGTCGCTGCGACAGTTTGTCTTGGCACCCTACGCTCCTGGAGCGGCCCTAGATTTCCAGATTTCCTAAGTTATCTAACGTATTAGAGTCAGTGAAGTATTGTAAAGTAACTGTGAACTATTTGTGAGTTAGCGTCACGCGTATGTACGTAAAGGACTCGATATTTACACGTGTTATGTGAAGTCTGTATTTTTATACGTGTTAAATAAATTGGCTGAGGCCTTTCAAGCGTGACCATTGTGTTGTGTAATTATTTACATCCTCTGCCCCCAACAGAGGAACTTTGGTCCTTCGAGAGCCGGATATTGGTCCTTTGGTAAGGAATATCGAGCGGCTTATTGTGCGTCTTTGGGGAGACGTGAAGAAATACAGTTGGGTGTCGAAGATTGAAGAAGGGAACGCTTCAAGCTCGAACAGGAACGCTGCAAGTAAGAATAGGAACGCGGCAAGTTACGTTTCGAAGAAACCTATTTTCAAGAAAGAAGAGGAAAGCTTTCAAGATTGAAAAGGAACGCTTCAAGTGGGAAAAGGAACGCAGCAAGTCACGTTACGAAGAATACCTATTCTGAAGATTGAAAAGGAACACAGGAACGCAGCAAGTCCGACCCAGTAGGTGCTTAGGATTGTCGCCACGTCGGGAACTTCGAGCCGCCAGCGTCGTGTCGAGCCGTCGTGTCAAGTCATCGTGTCAAGCCGTCGTGTCGAGCTGCAGAGAGGGATCCACGGGTCCTTTACGCCGTCGCGTCAAGAACCTTTTAAGCGGGTGGACCGCGGCTCAGGTACGTGCCACCTAACGGTGTCAAAGGTGCGTGCCTGAGTTAACGCCGTTTCAAGGCGGTGCGACATATTGTGCGGTGTCGCCAACCAAACGTGGTTGAATAGCACTACTGCGCCTGTAAGGCTGCGCACGTTGCGAGGGCCGGACTGTAGGCACTGCCGAGGCAACCGGTCGTTCCCACCGGTTGCTGAGCACCTCGTAGCGCGTGTAGTTCTCTGCAGGGTAGTCCCCACCTTTCCATTTCCTGCACATTTTCCATCCCTGCCGGAGCATATCCCTCTCATAGGGCCCTCCGGTAGGTCTGATAGGGCCGCTAGGGCATTGATAGAGCTAGGGTGCCAAACGAGGAGGAAGGATGCCGACTACAAGAAGCCAGAAGAACGAAGATACGCAAGCCCGCGTGTTTGAAGACCCCCCCGCGTCACCGTCGTCCCGCGCGACAGTATTATCACGCGCTAACCCCCGCGTTACGATTCCCGCGTCTGTACCAGTTCCTGCAACAGTGCCTACGAACGCGCCGACAGCCGAGAACATTACGATGGATGCTATAACGTCAACCGCCGCCGCGACCGCCATCCCAGCGCCCGCGCCCGCCGTTGATAGGATAAATAGTAGGTCGCCCGTCCAATCCGTACGATCGCGCCAATCCACCGCTAGTGCTGTACTGCGCATTAGGCAAGCAGAATTACATGCTGAGGAGCGCCTCGCCGCGATACGCCGCCAGGAATTGCAACTCGAAGCCGAGCTGGTTAAGAAGAGATTAGCGATAGATGTAGCTACCATTCGCGAGGAAACAGATCGAGATAGTGATATAGCCCAGGACGTCGCGGACACCGATAATCGAATCGATAATTGGCTGCAATGCGCGCAGCCTACGGGGGACGAGGGATTACCATCGCTGACTCCGCCGGATCAAACGTCGTCAGCGATACGCGCACCCGCCCCGGTTCACATACGGGGGGAGGAAGCCGAGCGCACCCGGGGTAGGCAGGAATTTACGAGGCCGCGTACGCCACAGTATGAGGAGCGAGAACGCGCGTACTTTCCGAGAGAGGAGCCGCCCCGCGTAGAGAATAAGGAGCCCCGCGAACCTAGGTTCCGATCACCGCCTAGGTCGCGATATAAATCTCGATCTCGATCCCGAGATATCGATAAGCTAGCCGACGCGTTAAATAGGATGACACGTTATCGACCGCCGCCGCGTCAAGCGATAGAGTTGCCCATTTTCACGGGAGCGCCGCACGAGTGGTTGCTGTTCAAGTCAGCAATGCGAGACTCGACACGAGAGTATGGATTCTCACGAGGAGAGAACTTAGCGCGCCTACGCAACAGCCTGAAAGGTGAAGCGAGAGAGACCGTGTCCGCGCTACTTTGCACCGCTGCTGACCCCGCCGTGATAATGCATACACTCGAACAGTGTTACGGACGTCCCGAGATTATAATCGACAAGTCGCTCGACGAGTTAAGAAAATTACCGCGACTCGGTACGACGGCCGCTGAACTCAACGCGTTCGCGATAAAGCTGCAGAACATCGTCAGCGTGCTATCGTGTCTGGATGATAGGGGGTACCTACAAAACCCAATGCTGTCCAGACACGTGGTAGAGAAGCTCAGCCCACACATGCGCGCGCGTTGGTGTGATTACGCCCAAGAGCATGGTAGTCGCGTGGAAGCAGAGATCGTTACGCTGTCGCGCTACCTAATGAGGGAAGCTGATCGGGCCGTAAGATACGCGTACTCGTCGACCGTGACTACGACTTCAAAGGAAGCGACGCGTCAGCAAGCTCCCGCCAGAGCACAAGCGGTCATTAGGAGAAACAAAGCGCGCGTACCCGCAACGTACGCCGCCGCCGAGCGACCTGGCGAGGACGAGAGAGAGAGGGCTAAGAAGACGTGCTTGTGCTGTGGCGAGGGACATGCCATGCCAAGCTGCAAGAAACTTGGTGACATGACGGTCCAACAAAGATGGGAATGGGCCAAGGAAACTGGAGCATGTTTCAAATGTCTGGCGAGTAAACATCGTCGATTCAAGTGTACCGCGAGGAAGTGCGGAGAGCAGGAATGTCGTAGATCGCACCATAGGCTACTCCACACCGCCGACCGAACGTCGGACGCGGCTAGCGCCTCCACCGACTGTGGGACCAGGAGCGTGAGGGAAGAATCGGCGACCACCGCATCTGCCCATGCCGGCAGCGAGATAAGCGCGGTGTTACTCAAAGTGTGCCCAGTAACGTTGCCGGGGCCGGACGGCAAGGAAATAGAGACGCATGCGTTACTGGACGAGGGCTCCACTATTACGCTACTCGACGAAGAGATAGCTAACGAAATGGGCGCAAAAGGAATTAAGCGAGCGTTACGCGTCCACGGGATTACGGCCACGCGACAAGAGAACGACAGTCGTTGCGTGGAAATAGACATCAAGGGAAAACGCTCAGAGTATTTTAACATACGCGCGCGTACTGTTAAACGCTTAAATATAATTAGTCAGACCGTGAAAGCGAGCTATCTACGCTGCGAGCACATGAAACGTATACCTGCACGTGACGTGTGTTACGAGAATGCGAAGCCACGCCTATTGATAGGCGCCGATAATTGGCATTTGATAGTGTCGCGAACTTTGCTCACGGGACGGCAGAACGAGCCAGCCGCTTCACTTACGCAGCTAGGATGGGTGGTACACGGAACGGTACCACGGCGCGTAACTGAATTCGAGGCGAGTAGCGGGACAGCATTGCACGTGCACCCACAGGAAATATCCAAGGATTGCGAAGAGTTAAAGGACCTCACCACATCGCATATCTCGATCGACGCTCAGGGGACAGTTTACCAGCCGAGAACAGTGCTGGCAGACGAACGGGCGCAGGATATTTTCACGAAGACTGCTCGGCTGGTCAACGGTCACCATGAGGTAGGATTGCCGTGGCGGAGTGATGAGCCACACCTACCACCGAGTCACGATATGACCTTTCGTAGACTCGACACCATTGAAAGGAAAATGGATAAGTCAGCTGACTTCAAAAAAGCACACGTGTCACAGGTCAATGACCTCAAGGAAAAAGGGTACACGAACAAAGTAGCCGATGACGCAACTCGGTCCGAAATGATACAACTGGAAAGCGACAGCAGATGGTCCACTGGTCCCCTCTTCCTGGGCGGACCAGAACTCATCTGGCCAACGGAGATCGCGCAGGGAGAGGGGGGTGATGAGATCGTCGCGCACATAGCGCGCATCACCAGCCTCGTCGACACGACTCGTTTCTCGTCATACGAACGATTACTACGAACGACTGCGTATGTCCTGCTGTTCGTCGACAAATGCCGCAAACGCGCTACCCGGTTGACGTTGCGTCACAAGCAGGAGGCCGAGCTGCTACTGATAAGGGAGGCTCAGAGAGAGTGTTTTCCAGCGGAAATAGCGCGACTCGCTGTAGGTAGGAGAGTAGACAGGACCAGTCGACTCTACCGATTGGACCCGATTTTTCAAGACGACGTCATTCGTTTAAACGGTCGCATAAATGCAGCGAACGTTTCTCAAGATAGGAAGTGCCCACCCATCTTGGAAGGCAAACATCCGATGACGTCACTATATTTACGTCAGATTCACGAACGGGATCATCACGCGGGACGTGAATATATAGTGAACAAAGCGAGGGAACGCTTTTGGATTTTAAAGGTTCGACCGACAGTGCGCGCACTGATAAGAGATTGCGTGACATGTAAGCGACGAAGGAAGCCGCCAATACGGCCCGTCAAAGGGAACTTACCTATTGAACGATTGGACACCCACCTGCGGTCGTTCACCCGTTGCGGAGTAGACTGTTTCGGCCCAATGACAGTCACAATAGGAAGACGGCATGAAAAACGATGGGGTATGTTGTTCACCTGTCTTGTCACGCGAGCAATACATATAGAGTTGTTGCCAAGTTTGAACATCGATTCAGCTATATTAGCGCTAAGAAGAATGGCGGCTAGGCGCGGATGGCCTAAAACTATGATGTCCGATAACGGGACTAATTTTCGAGGAGCCGATGTTGAAATCCAACAGGCATATAAGCAGTGGGCGAATGACCTCAATGAATTCGCAATTAAGCAAGATATGGAATGGCGGTTCATTGACCCCGGGGCCCCAAATCAGGGCGGTGCGTGGGAACGACTAATAAGAAGTGTAAAGTCGGCGTTGTCGGCCGTGTTGAAGGAACGCGCACCAAAGGAGGAGGTACTTTCCACGTTGCTAATCGAGATCGAGCACACCGTCAATTCGCGACCCCTCACACACGTAAGTGTTGAACCTGGCGACGAGGAGGCGCTCACGCCGAACCACTTCTTATTAGGCTCGGCTACTGGACTACCAACTACAGGGCAGTGCGACGTCGCCGATCGAAAGACATGGCGCGCAACACAGGCGCTAGCGGACAAGTTCTGGACTCGTTGGATAAACGAATACCTACCAACGTTGACACCGCGCGGCGACGTCCGAGATTCACGCACGCAACTCGCACCGGGAAATATAGTAGTCATTGCGGATGGTCAACTGCCACGAAATGTATGGCCATATGGGAAGATAGTGCGCACCATACAAGGACCTGATGGTGTCATACGCAGCGCTGAGGTACAGACGCGTGGAGGCGTTTTCAGACGCCCAGTTAGAAGGCTCGTTGTCCTGGCCGATGGAAGTTAGGCTCGCGTTGCTACGCCGGGGGGAGGCTGTTACGGACACGAGCATGTAATTTAGAATCACTAAATATAAGCAACATTACGTCATTCACAGACGCGTAATGTATGTACATAAGCGCTGTACATAATAGAGAGCAAGCCTATCAGAGGCTAGACTATTGTCCAATCAGCTACTGGGATAGTATATAAGGCTATGTACTGAGTTCTTAGAAGTACATAATGCGGTTCTTAGAAGTAAATAGTACAGAAAAACCGTTAAGAATAATCTGGGTTTCTATTGGTAGATTACAACGGGGAAAATCACGCCACTATTGATGACCAATGGTGTGCTTGCCGTATGCGGGGGGTCGGGAGGTGAACGTCAGCCGGCCTCAACAGGATTAGGAAATAGACTAGAGGAAAAGGGACTCTCTCCCACGACTTGCGACCGGCTGAAAAAGTACTTAAGCTGCACTTTCCGTGAAGACGACGTTCTCTCTCTGCAGTTCGACTCGAAGCGTCGCTGCGACAGTTTGTCTTGGCACCCTACGCTCCTGGAGCGGCCCTAGATTTCCAGATTTCCTAAGTTATCTAACGTATTAGAGTCAGTGAAGTATTGTAAAGTAACTGTGAACTATTTGTGAGTTAGCGTCACGCGTATGTACGTAAAGGACTCGATATTTACACGTGTTATGTGAAGTCTGTATTTTTATACGTGTTAAATAAATTGGCTGAGGCCTTTCAAGCGTGACCATTGTGTTGTGTAATTATTTACATCCTCTGCCCCCAACACCATTACAACCATCTAAGCATAGAAAAGTGTAAATCAAGAGCAAGGGAATGTATTTACTGGCCTAAAATGAGTAAAGATATTGAAAAATGTGTTTTGGAATGTTTTGTATGTGAAAGATTTAGAAAGAATAACAGTAAAGAACCTATGATGATAAGAGAAATGCCCAACAGACCATGGTCTGTAGTAGCAAGTGATGTATTTTATTATAATGGAGATCCTTATATTATAATTGTAGACTATTTTAGTAAATATTTTGAGGTAATTAAACTTTCCAACTTGTCAACAGAGAATACAATTAAAATTATCAAAACCAGTTTTTGCAGATTTGGCATACCAGATATACTATATACAGATAATGGTACTAACTATGTTAGCTATAAATTTAAAGAGTTTGCCAAAGAATGGAATTTTGATCATAAAACTAGTAGTCCTTATCATCACCAATCTAACGGATTAGCAGAACGGTTTGTACAAACAGTTAAAAATATATTTAAAAAAGCTGACTATGAAGGAAAAGATAAATATTTAGCATTGCTGGAATACAGAAATACACCTATTTCTAAAGAATTAAATTATAAGTGTCCGTCTGAATTACTAATGGGAAGAAAAATACAAGGATTGTTGCCTACTGTATACAATTATGAAAATGACAACTATGAAAATTGTAATGTACAATCAAAATTGTATAAGAATGTCTTGAAACAAAAAGTATACTATGATCAAAGAAACACAAGAAAGTTGAAGCCCTTAGCTAAAGATCAAAAAGTTCTTATATCAGATGAAAAAAGCAAAAAACCATTAACTTATGCTCAAGTTTTATATAGAAATGAACGTCCAAATTCTTATACAGTTTTGACTGAGAAAGGAAAAATGTTAGACAGAAATAGAAGGGACCTAATAGAGAGTAAGAATACTGATAAATTTATTATAAATAAAGAGGTAGAGATAGATGAAAGTAATAATGATTGTAATATTGATGATAGCATAGATAACAGTAATGATTCTGAAGTTACAGATGTAACATCTGAAAGTAAAATTGATTCTGAAAATACAGATAATAATTATGTAACTAGATCAGGTAGAAATGTAAGAAAACCTAGTTATTTGTCTGACTATTTGTAGTTTACTTGTCTCTAACGAATTATGTGTTTACTTCATTGCATTGCTGGAGATTGTTACCTACTGGTAGATGTTAAACAATATCAAATCTACATTAATTATACTTGTTATATACATGTAATAAATAGTTGAGTTGTATTGCCTTATACAATTATAATAATAACTTTTCATCTGAAGAAAAGGGAGATGTAATAGATTAATAGAGTAGTATGTCTATGGTTTGAAAATATAAGGTTGGTCTATGGTAACGCCTCAAGCTCTGCATTGTATGTCATCCATTATGATATTAAGGTTTTTATTAAAAGTGATTAGCAACTTGAAGAAGTCCTTTTATTAACATAATTTCACAGTGCATACATCAATAAAATAGTAGGTATTTTGTATGTATGTATTTTTACCCGAAACTATTATTATCGAAATTTAATTTGTAACTTCTTGTGACTTGACCACGACTATGTGAACCCCCGCTGGCGCCAATGTGAGGACCAGGCCCGGGTTGACGGCATATCAACAGCGCGTTGTGATTCACGCATGCCTCAGAGATGGCAGCAAGATTGACAGGGCAAATTAGGGTTGATATGCCTGCTAGGGCTGTTTGAAGGAGTGTCCCTCACAAAAGGTGGATTTTAGATAAGGTACATACAAAATTATGAAACTCACGATGAGTTTCGTAGTTTTGTATGTAAGCTTCACGCCGGCGTACACCAAGCGTATAATGACGAATACGCTTCTATGAAGCTACGCATCCATGGATAGTAGACCATAATGACACTTGTGGCCCTTGGTTGAAACTCGGCGTTGCTCCTGCTGACTTTCTCATTTTTCTGCGTATTCTTTTTGGCCTCAGACGTACTGTTGGATGATTTTGATTTTGCAAGTGTAGTTTTTGGTATATTCATTTTTATATTTCATTTTTTTGAACATTTTTTTTTTTTTAGTTAATAACTCTCCACAAAGTGGGTACCTCAAGATGGACGACGCCGCCGAGGTCGACCTGGGAAGAGGTGGCGAGACGACCTAGATGCCTACCGCAAAGACTGGTTCGAGGTGGCCCAAGAAAAGAATACCTGGAAGAAGTTGGGGGAGGCCTTTGCCCAGCAGTGGGACAGTATAGGCTATTAAAAAAATAAAATAAAAAAAAATAACTCTGTTTGAAAGTGTGAGATGATACATTTTTGTAGTTAGTTCTTTGAATAATGCGTGAACAAATGTATGAATAAGTTTGTGACATTTGTTTTATTTTTCGTCTAGTCCATGGTTTTTATTAAAGTTGTAGAGATTGCACAGAGGTTCTGTCACATTCAGCAAAATAGGTTTAGCCACGTAGATTTTATGTCATAAGTTGTGTGCCCGATGGGATCTCTCATTATCGACAATACTAAAGAACTTTCATCTCAGAGTCGCTGCACACGGGTCACCGGCCACTACCGCAAAACGCCGCCACTAGCATATTTCCTATAGTTCTCATACATTTTATATGGATTTGCCGCACACGTGGCCGCCACACGCTACAAATCGCCGTTGCTCGCTTCCTGTGGCCGCCGCACGCCACTCGCGCATTTAAACCTTCTTCGTCAGAGTCCATTATGATACTGCGCGTATGGGTTAAAAAAAAGTAGCAGCCAACCGGTCACAAGTGGCTGTCGCGCGCTTCCGTTTCCTTTGTTGCCGCTTCTAGCTTCTTGTGGCGGCGTTTGTGGCTGTGGCATGTGGCCCATGTGCGGCGACACTTTTTTTTTTAATTGATATAAACCAGTGCTTGACTGCGATCCCAGCTGATGGTAAGCAGTGATGCAATCATTGATGGTGAGGTGCACTATTAGTTTATTAAGAGCTTATTCACTCTAGCCTTGAAGACACCTAAGTTATAGTTGGACGGGAAGACCGCAGCAGGCAAATTGTTCCAGTCCTTCGATGTACGCGGTATAAACGACGAAGCGAAACGCTTAGTCCGGACCGTTGAAGTTTCAACAACGTAAGGGTGGACACTCGCCGTACGTCGGGTTGTCCGATGGTAGAAAGGACATGGCGGAATCAAGTCATGCAATTCCCGCGGACACTCCAAAATGCAACCTGTAAAATACCGATAGGCTGGCTACCCTGCCCTCGTGCTCGAGGCTTTGTAGATTGGACTTAACCAAATCTGGATCCCCAATTAGCCTCTTCGCACGCCTTTCCACTGAGTCCAAAGCTGCCAGATGGCATTTTGCAGCACCAGCCCATATGTGACTGCAAAATACAATGACTACTTACAGGGGAAAACCGGGTGCTCATGCTCATTTGATGACTCGAAAAAGTGACGAAGATAAGAAGAGAAATGCACACTGATCGACCAACAAATAAATAAATGTCCTACTTACATATTGCGTACATAATTACTAATTATGTTTGATAAAAATGTAAAATGAAACCCATTATATAAAATTAAATTATAACCTAAAAGGCGATTACAGATCTGTTTCTTGATGTCTATTCTCAGGGTTGCTCGGCACCCACTGTTTATTTCTCATGGGTGCTCGAGCCCCCGAGCACCCACGGAGTCGGCGCCCCTGCTACTTATATCTATTCTTTCTCATAATCATCATCCACAGCCCGACTCCGCCGCATTGCTGGGCACTGGCGTCTATTTTCTTGTGCTAATCTCCACTTATGTGGCAGTGGGCAGGGCACATTGCTCGCAGAACGGATGATCGATGGGGACAAAAGGTTCTGAAATGGCGACCAAGTAACGGAAGATGCAGTGTTGGAAGTCCTCCCACAAGGTGGACCGATGACCTGGTGAGGGTCGCGGGAATATGATGATTCAAGACGCACAGGACCGGTCATTATGGCGACATTTGGAAAGTAAGAAGAAGAAGTTGGCAGTAGTATCATCACAACGTTGATATTTCTCTGTTTGTCAATTGGGACCATGTTTTGATTTTTTTTTTGTTTTTGAGTATATATTATTTTCATTACTTAGTTCATTAAATTATGTATATATTATATTTACCTATAATGTGTTGTATATATGATTCATTTGTATATCTTTTTTAATATTAACCTCTTTTTTTTCTTTCTTTTGTCGCACCTACCACTATTCTTCTCTGCATCCCCCAAAGGTTGACTGGTAGAAAATGCCTAAGGCATTAAGTCCGCCTCTGTACCTTTATGTGCATGAAGTATTAAATAAATAAATAAATAAATTTGGGGGAGGCCTATGTCCAACAGTGGACGTCTTTCGGCTGAAATGATGATGATGATGAATCTCCACGGTTTTGTATCAACCTAAATAAACTTTTTTCACTCTGGGTGGAGTAAGAGAGTGTAAGATTTTTACTGTCTAAAACCCAGAAGGCGAGCAATTGGTAGCTCGC
Organism: Mythimna impura; assembly: GCA_905147345.3. Classification (NCBI taxonomy): domain Eukaryota; kingdom Metazoa; phylum Arthropoda; class Insecta; order Lepidoptera; family Noctuidae; genus Mythimna; species Mythimna impura. Next base: position 2,005,050 of record LR990365.1, on the reverse strand, counting down.
CGTCCAACTGTCTGCTCGGGCTCGGTCCGAACGGTTACCGCCGTCCGAACCGAGCCCAAGACCTGTACCATGACGTTTAAAGTAATCTTACTTTGAACATCATGGTAACCCCGCAAGTCGTCAACGGCGCGTAGTGTTCCACACGCGCCTCAAAGAGATGTCAGCAACAGGGTCGAAGCCAGTAGGCTTCGACCCTGTTGCTGACATCTCTTATCGACCATCTTCATCGTCAATCTCTGAAGGAGATATTCGTTCGAATATCTCCTTCCTTTATGCTTACCTTCATTATTTATGGCCAGGCCCTTATGTGTTTTCCGAGGCACTACCGACTTCCCAAGCTCCTGTTTCTGAGAAATTCCAAATAGGACAATTCAATAATAGATACTTTTTGCCCAACCTGGAAATCGAATCTAGAACCTCGCGATCGGCTGTCACACTTACGGAGATCTAAACTCACATTTTGAACTCCAACGTATTGCTTCTTTTTTATTCGAAAAAATAATGGCACACAATCCAAAGAGAATTTCCGCAATGCCATTCAAAAAAAGTTTTTTAGTCACAATCTCGCTGGCATTTCAATTGAAATGACATAATAATTCTAATAAAACTACAAAATAATTATCTTAAAATTCTAAATTTTCAAGCGAATATGGACAGAAGAAATAAAAGAAATGAGGAGACTGATAAAAAAATCGACTATAGAGTCAAAGACAAGGGTGATTTGAAAAAATGTAATGATCAAAATCTAAAGAAAAGTGAAGGAATTACGCAGATGAATATGAATCTAGCGTACCCCGAATGCGGAGACTCGTTACGGAAAGAATTAGACGAACAGAAAATAAAATTTAACAATAAAAATCCAAACATAGAGGATACAAAAATGAAAAATTTAATTTCTGGTACGAACGAGAAAGAATTCATAAACAAAACTAATTACAACAATGAAAAACTAGCAAAATCTCATTCGGAATTTCGAAAACGAATTCGAGATCGGTATACAGTAAAATTAATAAATAGTCCTGTGATTAAGAGTGAACAGACAAGTTTGTATATTATGAGTAAAAAGGAAGATGGTAGCAAGGTAGCAGCATTGAAGACTGACAGGGACAAACGTGACCTGCATATAAAGCCACACTCTGAACCTGGTAAGTTCTTTTAATTCTAAATTAATACCCAAATTCTCACCCAAAGAGCGATGGAAAGAGTTATGCTCGGAGTTTCCTTGCATGATCACTTCAGAAATGAAGATATCCGCAGGTGATATAGCCCGAAGAATCGTCAAACTTAAGTGGCAGTGGGCAGTGCACATTGCACGCAGAACAGATGGTCGATGACGTCGAAAGGTTTTGGAGTGGCGCCCACGTAAAGGAAGACGCAGCGTTGGAACGCCTCTCACAAGGTGTACCGATGAGCTGGTGAGAGTCGCGGGAATGCGATGGATGCGAGACGCACAGGACCGTTCGTTGTTGCGACACTTGGAGAAGACCTATGTCCAGCGGTGGACGTCTTAGATACTTACTGTATAGGAAACCGGCATGTCCTAGGACCAAAACTTTGAAGACATGTGACATCCACCAACCGGCACTAGGCCCGCGTGGGCGATTACGGCCCATTCCTTCTGAGTCGCAGCAGCGGAAACGTTATAGGGCTGATTTGATGCTTATCCAAATATATTCCGAGGGACCAAGCGGTTGTCGGTACAAAAGCATGAACACGATATTTTTAAGTTCTTAGATTTTCGTTTATTAAAGTTTATTAGTAAAATTATACATTCAAGGGCTTTGAAAGGATTGATTAATAAAATTTTACTTTTTTTATTTGCGTGATAGAATAGATTACTGATCTGAACTGACGTGTACGGATCGATTGTCGATAAAAAAGAACGGGCTGACATGCAAAGGACAATAGATCGAATACGGGTGTGTTAAATTTTGACAATAATTCCTCTCTGTTCTCTTCGCTCAGAGCGGGAGAAGTTATTTGATGATATGACAAAAATATACTAATATTAGCGTTCCCGACAGACGTTGTCCCGTACATATGCTAGATTTGCAGCACCACCTTCCGGGGTCAATTGTATTTTCAAACCATCCAATGATCCACTCAAATATACACACAAAATTTCATCCAAATCGGTCAAGCCATTTAGGAGGAGTTAGAAAAATGGATTGATGCCTGCCCCAAAAAATAGGATTGATGCCTGCCCCAAAAAATAGGATTGATGCCTGCCCCAAAAAATAGGATTGATGCCTGCCCCAAAAAATAGGATTGATGCCTGCCCACTGTCACTTGTTTAAGTAGTAGTTTTCTACCTAGTGCGATTCACCATCAACGATTGCACCACTAGTGCTTACCATCAGGTGGGATCGCAGTCAAGCACTGGTTTATATCAATTTAAAAAAAGTTTCAAACTAAGCAACAATTTTAAGGTACCCCGTAGACACTGTAATGTCTTGTCCACTTAGACAGGTGTCTAAACATCCGCATATAAACAAATGTCCTGTTAATAAGAGCAATTTTTCTTTACTCCACAGCGGAACGTCCGAAAAAGCAGGTGTCTGAAGAAACCACACAGACAGTAGAAAAATCAATTCATTCATCCGTCACGTCAGCCAAAATCAATACTGACAGCAAACCTGATAGGATTCCTGAGAAAAACGCGGAAAAAGTCAAAAAGAAACGAAAGCCTATTATTAGGACGATTACCTCAATAAATGGTCCACTGAGGATCTTCAAAGCAGTGCACTTCGTCGATCAGCGTAACACGACACCTTTAGAAATAAAAATACCAGGTTCAGTTGAAAAGAAACAACAGAATGATTCGAAATATACTGATACAACTTCGTTAAAATTCAAGCCTAAAGTGACAGTTAGCAAAGCAAGTAGCAATAAGGCAAGTGCTAAGGAAGAGAAATTGTCGAAACTGGCTGCAGTTAGAAAGAGAGCGGAGAAAAGACGGGAGAGGAATTTCCAACGTGGATCGTCACCAGCATGCTCGATAAAAGAACTCCCATCTCCTCCAACTGAAGTAGCCAGATGGGCGCCTGCTTCCGCTCAGCCACAGAATATACCGTACTACGAAGCGTGGATAAACACAACGCTAGCAGCTATCTCAAAAAATTCCAAGGAAGACAAATTAGCTTACGAAAAACAAGCGAAACTGTTGCGGAGTTTCCAAAAGAATTTAGAAGAAAGACCGACTTCTCCAGAGTTGTTTTACACGAAATTTGCCGATGAAAAGTATGCTGGCAAGATAAAGATCATATACACAGACAAAAGTCAAAAGAAGCAGCAAGTTTTTACTTACCCTGCGTGAAGTTTTTTTGCGTTTTTGTGCGCGTGTTAATTGCTTGTGCTTCGCGTTATATCTGTGGACGTTAGGTGGATGTTACCAGACCTATATGGTTCTTTCATTTTAGCAAAAATAAATGTGGTCAACGATTTTAATAGTTTGCAATTTGCTGAAGATTCACCCGGCTTGGGTTATCGTATTTCTACTTAATATAATACGATGTTTCCATTATATAATATGGTCAGTTCACATCGAGACGTGACGCTATGTGCACTTTTGATGGCGTGCTTTGGCTTTAAAACCGACTCTAAAGAGGTCACTTCGGTTGCAAACTAACGTTGCAACCTTGATTTATGTGTTTGGTTTGTGTTGCGGTTAGATGGATCTAAACCATGCGCCATCACGTTCGATGGTTGAAAACACGCACCTCCCAACCAAGGGCGTTGAAGGTCATGGATTACAACTGTTGTCTACACGGATTGAAACTAGCAAGGTCACCTTGGTTGAGACGTTGGTTTGAAACCCTTTTATGCCGTGACTGTAAGAGGCATGATGACCTTACTACGCCACCGCTCTCGACTGCGTTCTGTGTGCTCGCGCGTATAATTAACCAGAGATGCGATTTATTTGAAATACTTCTATAATGCAAATACAAAATGCAAAATACCTATTTTGTATTTAAATGCCTTTTAGTAAAAAAGAAATTGTATTTTATTTGAAATACCTTTCAAGATGTATTTTGCATTTTTAATATTCATTTCAAAATGCAAAATACTTTGTGATTAAGTTTAGCTAACATCACCAGTCAAACAAAATGAAATGAACGAATTCAACGAATGCCGCTTGTATTGCCGAATTTGACCGATAGAGGCGCCTGCTAGCCTTCAAAAAAAGGAGGAGGTTATTCAATTCGGTTGTATTTTTTTATAATTTTTTTTTTTTACGTTTGTTACCTCAGAATCCGTCGTTTATCCACCGATTTACAATTTTTTTTTCCCCTTTATTGGATATGCTTCCAGATTGGTCCCATTTTTACAAAATCCAGTTCTGATGATGGGATCCATGAGGAATCGAGGGAACTCCTCAAATATTATAGGCAACCATATAGTGATTTTGGAATTTTCATCGAGAACTTAAGCATTTACAGTCAATAAAATAAAAATATTTAAAGAAAAACAAAAAACCCGACTGCGTCGAAACTAATTTTAAAAAATACGTGAAAAAATTAACTTAAATAAAAACTAAAAAGAAACAAACAAGCCCAGTAGTTTAGAATTCTGTTATGTAATACTAAATAACTACACAATTTAAATAGTTGTATAATCGATACACACATAAAACAAATCATACATTCTAATGCAGAACAGAACGACTCACAGTCGGGGCCCCTTGGGAAGATTTGATTGGTAAAATTTGAATGGGCCCCGACTGTGAGTCGGTCAGTTCTGCATTAGAATGTATACCCGACTCACTAAAGTTTTCTTTAAATATTTTTATTTTATTTTATACTTTTTAGTTACGATTCATTGACTTCGTTATAAGATGGTAAATTTCGCAATCTAGTCATTTCATTGAGGGAGTTAATATCGTGGGGATTATTAAGTAACTTGCGGTGGTCTAAACTACTGATGATTAATCCCTCTAAGAGACCTAACTCGGCTCAAAGCTACATGCTTGACCTTTAGCAAAAATGCGTGAACTTAAGTCAACCACAGCTCGGTCCAAAAGTTCAAAGTAGTTCCTTGGAGCTTGTGTACAGTTACACCCCAGCACAATATCAATGGTAACATTTTTTGCTCTATTTTACCCTGTCCGTGAAGTGCATCGAATTCTGTCGTCGATGGTTCGATTCTGACTCCTACTCCAGGAACATTGTTTTTAATTGCTTTGTCGTCAAATTCTATATAAACAGCTTGTGGCAATTCTCCGGCTTCCAATTGGTCCCTCCGAAGAGCTGGCCACTCAATTGTCCTTATAACACCCATTGCTCCGTTAACAAGACCATGGGTAACATTCAAATTTCTTCGTAACATAACTCGTGATCCTAAACCGATTGTTAAATATTTAACGATTCCTCCAGTTTTGTTAGGATCATCAGAAACATATACATCTTTCGATTTTTGACCATATGTTTTCGATTCTACTGATATATCAACTGCATGTAATATATACAACCTAGTAGTTTTTGCCAATATAGTTGTCATCTTTTGATTATGTTCATCGACCTGTCTAGTAGTTGGGAAAACTCGAATGATTTGATTTACAAACGTGCATCAAATGAACAACGCCATCTATCGAGTTTGGTGGTAAACTTTTTTTTACTAAAAATATTTGTTCTTCATGCTTTTTCACTGTTTTTTTTATTTATGTATCGTTTATACTTGAAATAAAAACTTAAATCAATTAGTAAGAAAATTAGCGAGAATGATTGTTTTGTTAAACAACTTTAAATCGTTATATATTCTAAACTATTATTTAAAATGAAAAATGATAAAAGGAACCTAAAGATGATTTTAAAATACCTATTCAACGACACCCCACTTGACATAGTTCATCGACTTTTTTTTTTCATTTTGACAATATGGCGTCTGGTTGTAGCTGTGGTGAATTTTGATTACTGTCATGTCTTTAGTGACACTCGCAAGGTTAAGACGAATCGATTGACGTAAGAATTATCAAAATCGGCCTACGCATTTGGTCTCTAGAACGCCACATAGAAACAAACATACATACATACATAGACTGATAAACACATTACCCTCCTTTGCGTCGCGCAGTCGGGTAAAAAGTAACATTTGATGAAGTGGAACTGATGAAGAAGACCAGAAATGGTCAACGGAACTTCATACTCACTTTGATATCACAATGAAGATAGTTAAGCGGCTATGACAATACGAATAAATGAATGGTTCTGAATAGTTACGTTACGTTGAAAATGGTATCATCGAAGTGATCTGATGATGATGATGGAGCCGGAAGGTAGGCACTGGAACTCCGTAATTAATCAATGTAACCTAGCCGTGTTTGGACTTATTAGAATTGTCATGAGATGCACTTTGGCTATAAGGTACTATCGAACTGATCTGATGATGGAGCCGGAAGGTAGGCATAGGAACTCCGTAATTAATCAATGTATCCTAGCCGTGTTTGGGTTTATTAGAATTGTCATGAGATGCACTTTGGCTATAAGGTACTATCGAACTGATCTGATGATGGAGCCGGATGGTAGGATAGGGACTCCGTAATTAATCAATGTATCCTAGCCGTGTTTGAGCTTATTAGAATTGTCATGAGATGCACTTTGGCTATAAGGTACTATCGAATTGATCTGGTGATGGAGCCGGAAGGTGGATGGTAGACACAGGAACTTTCTAATAAAACAATGTAACCTTGCAGTGTTTTGGGTTAATTGGAATCGTCATGAGAAATAGGCACTCTGTTTACAAGTGGTTCGCAACTAAAAAGTGTAAAATAAAAACTTTCTACAAAAAAAAAAAATAACCGACTTCACTAAAAAAACACTAAAAGGATCAAAATAACTTTAATTTTGGAAGTCGGTGTTAAATAAGAAACAAACAATAGCGAGAAACACCGACTTCCGAAATTAAAGTTATTTTGATCCTGTTAGTGTTTTTTTTTTTAGTGAAAATGGTTATTTTTTTTTTGTACTTAAAAAGTTTTTATTTCTTCTTTGGTCAGAGTGCGTGCCTTACAATGCGTTCCAAATAAGAATAGGATCGATTGCCATGTTGTGACGTCACGTCATACTGTCAAATCGCAAGAAATTGAGCAAAATTGAAGAACTCAGAGATGAGCAAAATTAAAGAACTGGATTCTGATTAAACTATTTTCGTTCACAGTTCGTAAATAAATTAAATTTAAAAAATTTCTTGTTTTGCTCACCATAATAATTCTTCGATTTGATAGTATGACGTGACGTCACTACCGGTACTTGTACTATTTCTTATACTGTGCTACCGGGCAATCGATAGATTCTTATTTGGAACGCATTGTACAAAGCCAACTTTCATTTTTAGTTGGAAGGTAAAATATTGTATTTTGTGTCTCTATTTCTCATGATAAATACCTAAAATAAATAAAAATATCTGAAATTTGGTAAAAAGGTATTTTATTTTGAAAATACCTATTTTGCATTTAGCATTTGAAATACAAAACACAAAACTATTTGGTATTTTGCATTTGAAATCGTAAATCTGAAAAGTATTTTGCATTTTGTATTTAAATGCCTTTTTAAAACCATTTTGTACATCTCTGTAATTAACACCTACGGACGCGTAGCTTCATAGACGCGTATTGTACATACCGTGTCGTTGCCGCTTCGTCGACAGTTTCATAGTTTTGTAAGTAAGCTTCACGCAGGCGTACACCAAGCGTATAATGACGAATACGCGTCCATGAAGCCCCGCGTCCATGGACTGTAGGCCATAGTTTTGTATGTAAGCTTCACGCAGGCGTACACCAAGCGTATAATGACGAATACGCTTCTATGAAGCTACGCGTCCGTGGACAGTAGGCCATAGTTTTGTATGTAAGCTTCACGCAGGCGTACACCAAGCGTATAATGACGAATACGCGTCTATGAAGCTACGCGTCCGTGGACAGTAGGCCATAGTTTTGTATGTAAGCTTCACGCAGGCGTACACCAAGCGTATAATGACGAATACGCGTCTATGAAGCCCCGCATCCATGGACTGTAGGCCATAGTTTTGTATGTAAGCTTCACGCAGGCGTACACCAAGCGTATAATGACGAATACGCTTCTATGAAGCTACGCGTCCGTGGACAGTAGGCCATAGTTTTGTATGTAAGCTTCACGCAGGCGTACACCAAGCGTATAATGACGAATACGCGTCTATGAAGCTACGCGTCCATGGACAGTAGGCCTTACATAGATGTTACACACCTGCCAGGCATCCCTCCCATGGTTTTTTTTTTTTGATATAGCGATACAATATATCTTTGTTTTGTAGGGTCGAGTGGGGGACAGTGTAACATAAAATCATAATCATCATTTATGAATTGATATATATGTCAAATATAAAAATATGTTTTGTATTTGATTTTCATCATTTTATTTTTTAGAAAAAAAAAAAACTGTCTTGTTAACTTTATTACCCTTCAACCTTCAGAATTGCAATTAGATCAAATACTTAAAAACGACTCCTATTTATAGTTTACAGAAATCATAAATTTGTTATAATGTGCCCCAGGGGTGAGGTACAGCTTAACAGCCATAGAGGTACAGTATAACAAGACAGGGTACACTACAACAATCGTCTAAATACCAATAACCCAAAAAAGATTTGAAAAATAGAGACTTTACAACTCAATTATACTCTATCCTCAATGATTGGTAATCCAAATCAAAAATTAATTTACAACATGAGAATAATTATCGTCAACTGTGGCATCTTTACTTTCCGTAGGTATCTTTACCTAAGCATACCCTATACTAGTTCAACTTATTTTTTGTTTTGTCTGTGGCAGTTTATGTTATTTCGCAGATATTGGTAGATTCTGTAATAAATTGTGGTAACCCAATAAGTTTTTTAGGCCAGCAACTTCGTTAACTGTCAAAATAGAGTGCTTTTTCGTTATATGCGGTCAATTTTGTGCGCAGCGTCTTCGTGTAAAGATTGGTGTTTCCTACAGTAAATTAAAGTGCAGGTAAGTGGCGTATATTAAATAGTATTTGGTATATTGTCATGGAGGTATATCGCAGTGATTAAATCCCAAGAATCTTCTATTTCCTGAGTTACTCGAAAAGGTAATGTTATTTGAGGTTAGGTAAAGTTACCAAACTCAGCATGAAGGCAACTTTACCTATGACTAGGGTTGTCAAATTTCACTTGCATAACTAATCTGGTTTTATGTGGGAAACCCTTTAAAATTTCGTTTAGCTGTTCAAAGCACTAACTTTATTATTCGTTCATGAAATATTGGGATGTGACTTAATTAAGTTGATAACAAATTTGGCTGATATCCTATTACAGATGTTATATTCAAGATGCCTCCAAAACTTAGCGTCAAACAAAGAAATAGAAGACGTCTGGGAGCTTGTTTATAATTAGGAGCTTGATTATAATTACGCTAAGTACTTCATTTTTTGACGCCAAGTAATGCATAAATAAAAGTTTATTATTAAAAAAAAGATTTAATGTGTGTTGTTTTTCGACAACCCTGATGCCATGCGGACATTTCTATGATAATTTTGAATTTCTGTTGGCAACTTTACCTATGTATTGGTAGTGGTTACTCAAACGAAGATGATAACTTTAAAATAAAATACATCGCTTTTTTATCACCTGGACCTTTGGCAACTTTAGATTGCATGCACTTTGAAACACACATTCGATAAAAACTGTACGCTAGGTAAAGTTGCCAAATTTATGTCAATTTTACCTCCCTCATATTCTTGGTTTTTTTAGCGATTCTATGTGAGATTTAGTAGAATTCATTGGTTCAACCAAAAGAGACACATATTTTTTACAAAATAAATCAATAAAAGTTTAAATATCTAGCTCTATGTTGTGGTAAATAGTAAAAATGTAAAAAAAGATACGGTAAAGTTGCCACAGTTGACGGTATAATCTTTTCTTATAACCTTGATTAAAATGCCTCAGTATTTTTATTGAGAATGAGTAGCAGCATCAGCCTGATGTTTTGTGTTTTCCGGAAAACTTAACAAAGTCATCTTTTTGTATAACATATACTGTACCCCACACCATATTGTTCAAAATAAAAATTCGTTAAAATTGTGTAGGGTAGAAATTGCAAAAACCTAATTTACTATTTAATCATCAGCATCTAATTAAATATTGATGGTAGTATATATATTAACTACCCAGAAATTATTATGTTTTAAACAAAAACAAAACTTCACTACCCAAAATTGTCACAATTTTTTTACGAATAAAATATATTCCGGTATTTTTCCGTTAACCCAGCGAATTGAAGTCCGGTGACAGCTATTTCAGATGGCAGCACATGTGATTGACAAAACACGCAGAGGTGCCATAGTTATGTTAAGAACGGACAAAGTTAATCTTATTGTTATACTGTGCCCCCTGTTACACTGTTCCCCACTTGACCTTACCCAAAAAGGTACAGAATCTAGTGTTCAATTCAAAATTCTATTTTATTCTAATTCTTGCGTTGCGTCTTGGTGTAAACTGTACTTTGACCTTTATTAGTGATAAATCATTGTTGGTTCTTTTTAATTCCTAGAAGTAAACACTGTAATTACTGTTTATACTGTGTTGTGGACTTTTGGTGTTACATCGCGTGTGTAACTTGCTACTGTCAAACTCGGTGATTGGTCATTTTGTGGGTAATTGTGGTTTTTTTTTGACATCTCTTTTTCGAGGTTATGTTTTGCGTCTTGTTACCAGGTGAATAAAATGTTATGGAAGACATTTGAAAGGGGTACACTACATAAATACGAAAAACTTTATTCCGACAGTCACAAATACGAATTTCAAAATACCGATTTTCATAATTCCGAAAATCCGAATGGTTCAAAATTCCGAATATAACAACTCCGACTTATCATTACTCCTATTTTTATAATTCCTAAATTTCAATATTCCTAACGTTTATAATTACTATTCTCAAAATACCGAGTTTCAATAGATCGAATAACAAAAAGTCCGACTTCATGATAATTCGAAACATCAAAAATACGAATTCCGATGATTAAAATACCGATTAATACAATTCCGAAATAAAAAGGCTTTGTAAAACTGTATAGCAAGACAAAGAAACACATAATTGCTCGTCAGAGAGAAGTATAATATTATGTATAGTATGAGGGGGTAGAATTAAAAAACTAATGACAGATGCGTTTTCCAGCATGCAGGGGATATATTGCAGCTTGCAAGCAGGCATGCAGCGTGCATGCAGACATGCAGCATGCAAGCAAGCATGCGACATGCAAGCAAGCATGCAACATGCAAGCAGGCATGCACCATGAAAGTAGGCATGCAGCATGCAAGCAGGCATGCAACATGCAGCAAGCATTGTTTCTGTCACGGCTCTGGCGCTGCGGGGTTTGGGCGGCACCACGCGAGCTTGTCGTCGCAGATGGTTTTAACGCTCACCTTCAAACCACCTGCTCCTCAGCTCGCGGGCCGCCCCACCCCTCCACGCCTACGCGGGTTAAAATTACACTCTAGGGGTAGGGCAGACAAGACTGCGTGAAGTCGGTTTTGCAGCGATTCATTTATGTTACTAAATTTTTAGTTTACTCGAAGTATTGAAAATCGGAATATCGTATTTCGGACCAAGAACCCTTCGAGCATTTGATTCTTCGAACGTATGAAAATCGGAAAACTAACAAATCGCATTTACGACTTTCGGTAAAATGAATTTCGTGATTTTTAATAATAGACATTACAATTCTTAGGTATTATGAAATTTGGACTTTTGAAAATCGGAACATCGAAATTCGGAATAAAATATTTCGGAGTATTTGGGTGTTCCCATTCGAAAGATGTTTTTTTTTTTAAATAAAAATGTGAATACATTGATGAAATTGTTCTATTTGTTGACCATTTGTCAAGAACCCTGCGTATGTGTCGTACAATAAATTCATTGGGTCCTAAGGAAAAACACATTGACAATAGTTACGCTACAATTGCTATAGGATGGTGCGGGTGACAGCTGTCGGATTCATACAATGTAGCTACCTGTCCTTTTCTCTCATCTTAAAAGATGCATAGGTACTTTCGTCCATTCTGTCATCCTACCCATACTGTGTAAAAAAATACCTTACATACACAACTTTGAAGGCAGCGAGTGTTTTTGTGTCCCATAAGCTATGGGTACACCATTTTGTCCAGGAGCTGGATAACACCTTATATAAGATCATAGATAACTTCATGGTGAAGATAAACAATTATGAAATCGATGGGAAAATAGTAGTCAATTCACTGGAACACTCGAATCTGCTATCCTGAGAAAATACTACACTCTCGTATCTCGAAATATACTAGATATATATGTTTAACATTTTTATGTGGAATAATTGTGTTGAATAAGTGAAAACTATTAAAAAAAAATCAATTGATTTTAACCTTTAATTTATATATACATCTTATCTATTAAATATTATAACTTAATAAATACATAAACAAACTGAAAATAATATATGTACAAATGGGTAGAAATAAAACTCATAGGGCATCAAAAAATTCGTCCACATCGATGTTTTTTTTTTTTTTTAATTCATATAAACCAGTGCTTGACTGCGATCCCACCTGATGGTAAGCAGCGATGCAATCATTGATGGTGTGGCGATCTAGTTTATTAAGAGCCTATTCACTCTAGCCTTGAAGACACCTAAATTATAGTTGGACGGGAAGACCGCAGCAGGCAAATTGTTCCAGTCCTTCGATGTATGTATAAACGACGAAGCGAAACGCTTAGTCCGGACCGTTGAAGTTTCAACAACGTAAGGGTGGATACTCGCCGTACGTCGGGTTGTCCGATGGTAGAAAGGAGATGGCGGAATCAAGTCATGCAATTCCCGCGCACACTCTCCAAAATGCAACCTGTAAAATATTGATAGGCTGGCTACCCTGCGCCTGTGCTCGAGGCTTTGTAGATTGGACTTAAAAACAAACTTGACTTGGAAACTACTGATAGCTGTGAGCCTGTGTTTAGGTCGCTAAAAATACTAACCTTTCCGTGTCTTTATATATTGGAAGTGTCCATTTTTGTTAGGTCGAATTTAAACTTATTTCCGTCTCTAGTTAACATTAGATTACGCTCAGGTCCTATGAGACTACAATATAATAAATTATTACATACAGGCAAATACAAAACAGCATTATTAAGAAAGAGTATAATGTCTATGGGCCCTATCATATATAATAAAATTCCACACAGTCTAAAAGAACACCCCATACGCATATTTAAAACTAAGTTGACTACATTACTATTGCAAAAATGTTACTATTCTGTTAATGACTTCTTGAATGATAAAGATTTATAGTTGTACTTTAATTTACTTATTTTTTGACATTTTGAATGATAATAATTTATTATAATTTCTAGTTAAACTTATTGATTAAAAACTGACTATTTATTTGACAATTGATATATGTATACGAATTTTGATAACAAGGTAGTAATAAGTCGATTATATTGAATGTATTGTAACTTCCAAAATAATGATTTTGCATGCCGTAAGGCAGAATGTAACGGAAACACCCAACTCTGTACCATCTTATAATTGTACCTACATTGCTCGCAAATAAATAATTCTGATTCTGATTCTGATTCTGAACCAAATCTGGATCCCCAATTAGCCTCTTCGCATGCCTTTCCACTGAGTCCAAAGCTGCTAGATGGCATTTTGCAGCACCAGCCCATATGTGACTGCAGTACTCCACACACGATCGGACCTGTGCTTTGTATAACATTAGAAGCTGTCCCGGTGTGAAGTACCGTCGGACCTTTGCAAGAACGCCTAGTTTTCTAGCAGCTACCTTGGCTTTGTACTCAATGAACCGCCCAAAATTGAGGTCTGAGGAAATTTCAACTCCCACGAGCTGAAGGCGGTCGGTGCACTCCAGAGATACATTCTGAAAAGCAGGAGCCAAGGCGAACGGACTCCTTTTGGCGGTGAACAGACACGCTTGTGTTTTGGCGGCGTTGAATCCTACCAGATTGGTTTCGCCCCACATGGAGACTGCCTGAAGTGAGACATTCGTACGCTCTACCATAGCCTCTCGTTCGGACCGGATTAGCTCCTTACTAGCCCGAGCACCTGGCAGGTATCTCTCTACAACTGTGCTATCATCTGCATACCCATAGATACCGGGCATCAGCAGATCGTTAATATGCAGCAGGAAAAGAGTTGCAGAGAGAACTGACCCCTGAGGAACTCCGGCATGGTCGTCATCGGCTCTGATGAGCATCCATCGACAACAACTCGGAGAGACCGTTCACTCAGGAAGTCTTTTACCCAGTTAATCAGACCAGGGGAAATGCCGTACGCTGGAAGCTTACTCAAAAGGCTGGCATGCCATACCCTGTCGAAGGCCTTTGAGACGTCTAAGGAGACAGCAATCGCTTCTCCATTCTTCTCAAGTAGACCGATTATGGCGAAACCCGTACTGTCGGTCACTGAGGAGATCGTTACCTTCCAGGTATGCCATGAGGCGCGAGTTCAACACACGCTCCATAATCTTGCAGGGTATGGAGGTTATTGAAATCGGCCGATAGTTGGCAGGATCGGCACGACTGCCCTTTTTGGGCACGGGTTGCACGTTGGCAAGCTTCCAGGACTTGGGCACTATACCAGTCCTAAACGAGAGGCGATACAAGCGCGTCAATACAGGAGACAACTCGGGCGCACATGCCTTGAGAACTATTGCTGGTATACCATCTGGTCCACTAGCTTTATTCACGTCTAGACGACACAGTGCTCTCAAAACTTCTTTGTTTCTTATGCGAACCTCGGGCATTGAGGTGTTGCAGTGAGGTAGAGTTGGTGGAGTAGCACTGCTAGTGTCAAGACGAGAGTTATGGGCGAAAAGAGATGCAAAGAGACCTGCTTTCTCTCTCGCCGTGTGAGCCAGTGTTCCATCAGGCAATGTGGGCCTACAGAAGTTCGCTTCGACCGATTTGGCAAGGGACCAGAACGCTCTGCTACCGGACGGCTGTGCAGAGAGCTTTGTGCCAATATGGGTAATGCGGTCGAACCGAGCCTTCTTTAGTGCCTTTTTGTAGGACTTGGCAGCATGGTTGAAAGCTCTCTTCTTTGAGCTCAGATCCGGAGCTTTGCGGTCACGAGCGTCAACCCAGGCGAGAAACGCCGAATGCTTACGCTCTTCAGCTTGAACGCAATCGGCGTTGAACCATGGGTGAGCTGAGCCTCCGATGGGTACGTCTCTATAAGGGATGAAAAACTCCATAGCTTGACGTATCACATCGGATATAGCATCCGCACAGCTCGACGGACTTTTAGAAGAGAAGCAGACCTGCTGCCAAGGATAAGACGCAAAGAAGTGCCGCATCTCATCCCATTCTGCTGACCTGTAACGCCATATTCTCCGTTCACCGCGTGTGTCGCAGTCAGGTGGAGAGAAGCACGAAACAGACTTCACCAGACAGTGATCTGAAGTTCCAAGTGGTGAGGAAACTGTTACAATAAATCTGTCCGGATCGGTGGTCATCAGAAGGTCTAAGCAATTGGCAGTATGACCAACTACATCAGGCACCCTAGTCGCTTGCTTAACCAGCTGGGAAAGGCCCATCGATACTGCAAAGTTTCGCGCTTCTCTCCCAGCGTGGTCGGTCTTCTGGTATGGGAAAAGCCAGTCTTGGGGGCAGGCGTTAAAGTCCCCCAGAGCGACGAGCTGCGCATCAGGGTGCCGATGCAGAGCCTTATCGGCGGCCTCACTGAGGTGGTCGAACAGCCGAGTCGTCTCCTGATCACCGCTGTGCGATCGGTAGACACAGGCATAAACAATTTTGTCCATATCAGTGTCCACCAACAGCCATAGCGTAGAGAAATTTGGGTCTTCAAGGTGACGGAGACGCTGGCAGCAGATGTCATTACGGACGTACACAGACCCCGGCACGCTGCAGGAAATGATGCTCCAGTGAGTATCCCGGGTAGTTGAGGTACGCCGTATCTGACGGACATCTAATTTGGGTCTCCGTCAAGAAAAGCAAGTGTGGCTTGTCAGTCTCAAGATGGTGGTGGACCGCAACGAGATTGGAGTGCAGCCCTCTAATATTATAAAGGTGCACTTGAAATGAGAGGACGTGCATCCGCTGTTGACACTTGCCTTTCTTTTTACCTTTCATTGTTTTGTGTGTGGAGTGAATAGGAGAGATGGAAGATGGCAGTTGAGCGAGGTGATGCAATGTTAAACCCAACAACACAACCAGAGTTGCTGTGCCAATGGAGGGTTGATCTGGAGACTGCGGGGACGCCCGAACCCCCCCCCCGGAATCGCCATCGGGTCCTCTCGCCCGGTCGCCAACCGGCACGATGGGGCCACCCTGGGATTTTTCGCAGTTGGCGGGGCAGCCTTTCGTGTGTGGCTGGCACACTACTTGGGCCCCCAACTACCTACGGTCGGCCAGCGGAGCACCGTGCTTCGGATCCCGCTACCCTCCACGATCAAACGTCCGACACAACAATAGTTGGTGCATCATACCCGGTATACATCACAACACAACTGCTCAGACCCATCTTCCACCATACGGCTTCACCAGACATCACGCCGGAACACGACGAATCGCTTAGCGGCATGGCTTTGTCTGGTGGGTGGTAACTTTTAAGCCGGCAGCCGATGCTATGGCCTATCACCGTGTTTACTGCTCGTTTAGCACTACCCAGGGGACACGTGTAGGGTGGTCAGAACTAAGTAAATCACAACGCAAGCAGTTCATCCCCCAATGTCAATGGGAAAAGTGCCCAGAACGCTGGCAGCATTGCCACGCTGGATGGCAATGCTGATTCGTTGACAGAAGAAAAGCCCAGCCCTCTGGTCACGCGAAGAGTCGACCAGCTGTTTGCTGATATCCCGAACAACTCGATGAGCGCTCGCTTAATAAACTACAAAGTTAAAAAAAAAACCTTTAATTTGCATTTTATGAACACTCAATCCACACGCACACCTTGCATGCTAGTGTGCCATAACACCTGATCACTATAGCATGTAAGATGCAAGGTATTTACATACTTTTGTGCCAGCTACAAGCATGTATAGCGCCAGCTTGTAGGTTTTTTTTTAACCGACTTCAAAAAAAAGGAGGAGGTTATCAATTCGGTTGAATTTTTTTTTTTTTTTGTCATCATTTTTTTTTTTTTTTTTTATGTGTGTTACCTCAGAACTCCGTCGTTTATGGACCGATTTGCAAAATTTTTTTTCCCTTTATAGGATATGCTTCCAGATTGGTCCCATTTTTTTCAAAATCCAGTTCTGATGATGGAATCCATGAGGAATCGAGGGAACTCCTCAAAAATTATAGGCAACCCTATGGTAATTTTAGTATTTTCATCAAGAACTTAAGCATTTACAGTCAAAAAGTAACATTTGATGAAGTGGAACTGATGAAGAAGACCAGAAATGGTCAACGGAACTTCATACTCAAATAGATATCACATTGAAGATATAGTTAAGCGACTATGACAATACAAATAAATGAATGATTCTGAATAGTTACGTTGAAAATGGTATCATCGAAGTGATCTGATGATGATGATGGAGCCGGAAGGTAGGCACTGGAACTCCGTAATTAATCAATGTAACCTAGCCGTGTTTGGACTCATTAGAATTGTCATGAGATGCACTTTGGCTATAAGGTACTATCGAACTGATCTGATGATGGAGCCGGAAGGTAGGCACAGGAACTCCGTAATTAATCAATGTATCCTAGCCGTGTTTGGGCTTATTAGAATTGTCGTGAGATGCTCTTTGGCTATAAGGTACTATCGAACTGATCTGATGATGGAGCCGGAAGGAGGAAGGTAGGCACAGCAACTTTATAATAAAACAATGTAACCTAGCAGTATTTGGGTTAATTGGAATTGTCATTAGAAATAGGCACTCTGTTTATAAGTGTATCGCAACTAAAAAGTGTGAAATAAAAACTTTTTAGAAAAAAAAAATAACCGACTTCACTAAAAAAAACACTAAAAGGATCAAAATAACTTTAATTTCGGAAGTCGGTGTTAAATAAGAAACAAACAATACCGAGAAACACCGACATCCGAAATTAAAGTTATTTTGATCCTTTTAGTGTTTTTTTAGTGAAGTCGGTTATTTTTTTTTTCTAAAAAGTTTTTTACAATCTGAGTGAGTTTCAAGTCTGGTGGGTTTCATGTAAATGAGAGATTTAAAAAAATAACCTTATAATTGATAATCAGCTTTTATTTTATAATGACGGATTACAAACTGGTATCAAGACATTAAGTGTAAATGCATAATTTATAAATGTAAGAATACATATAGCTGATCCAATAGAATGACGCAATGAAAAAAAAATCGCGGGTAGTCCTAAGTAAAACAACTTAATTTTTTTGCTCTATTTATAATTTATATTTAAAATATTAATAGTAATCAGTTTTATATATTAATGTTAGTTATCGCAAGTTAAACATTTCTACCTGCCAGTAAAGTGTTTTCAGTTCTAAAAACACAAGATTATTTTTATCTTTTAACTGCTCACAATCACTATGGAGGCCATCAACCGCTCTATTGCTGATATGACCAATTTGTTTACTCTGAGAATGTCGGAGTTTGAGAAGGAGCTGCAGAAGTCTCCCAGCGCCGCAACAATGACTACTTCAGGTTTGGCAGCGGAGTTTGGTTCCTTCCGGGCATTTATTGTTCAGGCGCTCGCTTCTCTTCAACAGCAGGTTGGCATATTAGCACAAAGCTTGGACAATTTGGAGATGCGTGGGAGGCGAAAAATCCTGCTGTTGCATGGAGTATCTGAGGAGCAAGATGAAGATACGGCACAGGTGGTAGCTCAAGTTGTGAAACAGCGTCTCAAGCTTGACTTGGCTACGTCTGGTATCAAACGGTGTCACAGGATGGGGCGCAGCACAACACACAAGCCCAGACCAATCCTCTTCAAACTTTATGATGTGGCTCTCCGAGATAAAATATGGTTTGGTAAAACGAAGCTGAAGGGCTCTGGTATCACTTTATCAGAGTTCCTCACGAAAGCCAGGCACAACGTCTTCATGGCGGCGCGGGACAGATTCGGGGTGACGCAGTGCTGGACTACTGAAGGTACAGTGTTCGTCCTTGACCCAAAAGGAACGCGGCATCGAGTGACTTCCTTTGCCGATCTCAATAAAATCGCGCAGCAACCTGAGCAGATGGTCGCCCAGTCGGAGCAGGTCTCAGGACAGCCGGAGGCCGGCGTCGTCCAGTCGGCCGCCGTGGGAAAGGTCGCTGTCGCTAAAGCCAAACGCGCTGTAGCCAGGAAGTGATGTCTTCATTCAGACAGGGGCCATAGTTTTAACATAGTTCCAGGTTACCAGTCCACTTAAGACTCCAAAAACCATAGCCCTATTTTGTCTTTGTTTTCTATATGTCGCAATAGTTTTTCACCAACCGGGGGTTGTCCTTGGGTGCACTAGCATAGCGCGTACAGGGATAGTCGTCGGTTGGTATCACGTTCCATTAAAATTATCTAAAGGGCCTCTGCGAGTTGGTTTCGGTCCCTCGTACGCCTTCCAAAGGTCCAGGACCTCAGGGTCCTGAGATAAATAAACGAATAAAATAATAATAATATTTTTATTGACACTTCAATACTAATAATTATCATCTTTGTTTCAGAATGATGCTGCTAGAAGACGATGAAATCAAAATGGAGAAAATAGAAATTGGTGAAGAAGGCTTCAGTTAATATTAAGATCGTCAAATATATATCTTGTATGTTTATGATTAAAATTGTTATTTTGTACGAAATGTGCAAATACATCTGAAATTATTACATTTCTTATTTATTTATTTAAACTTCATGATTGTACAGTAGTGGTACCTACATAGGCGGACTTAATGCAACAAGACATTCTCTACCAGTCAACCTGTGGGTTAAAAGAGACAACACTGTGGTGGGTGTAAATAATCCATGGAGCCGGGGGGCGCTTGACACGGACGGCCATCAGTGGCGCATGCGCTTCAATGAGCTTAAGTATAGTCCTATTCAGAATCTCCACCTTCTCATTCACAGTCGCTGCTTGTTCGACATCGACCCAAGCTTGTCCTAACTAGCTTGTCTAACCTCGACAGGCCGCTGTTTCGGTGGCTTAATTTTATACATTAAGTAAACTAAATCGTGCCTCAATAACCCAGGGACCGCAATCTGGCCATGGTTAGCAACCAGATTCACAGTAGACACTAGCATGAGATCAAGCCAGGAATCGTCAGTATCAAGATTGTGATGAGTCGGATTGAGTGAGAGGAGTGATAGACTGGACGATTCCAGGATTGCTCTCAGCTTGCGCGATATGGAGTTATCCTTCACATGATCGGTGTTAAAATCACCCATGACTATGAGATGTTTGTACTCTGAGGAAACAGAATCAAAGAGAGAATCCAGACTGGAGAAATAATCAATGGCAGGTGGGCAGTATACTACTCCAAGAATTGCTTTTACCCCTTTGACATTGACAAGCCTGTTGGTCTAGTAGTCAGTGACCCTGACTGCTATGCCAGAGGTTGTGGGTTCGATTCCCACCCAGGACAAATGTTTGTGTGATGAGTATGATCATTTGTTCTGTGTCTGGGTGTTATTTATCAATAATACGTATGTATTTAGAAATATATAAGTATGTTTATCAGTTGTCTAGTACCCATACCACAAGCTCTGTTTAGTTTGGGACTAGATGGCGTTGTGTGAAAAAAAAAAACATAAATTTCAGGGAGTAAGTACACGGGGTTGCCGTTTGCAACTGCCGGCGAAGAGAAAAGGATTTTGTAAGTAGGTATATATTGAATGTCTTTGCTTGTAAGGGATGTCGCTGCGAAAGTAAATGGCAACACAAGTAAATGGCTCTTTTTCCCGTGCGATCATTGCGAATTAGGACAAAACCGGGCAGGCTGTAAAACGTAGATGGAAGTTCGGGTTTGAGCCAACTCTCTGAACCTAGGATAGCATGTAAAGCAATATCACAGAATAAATCTAACATCTCAGGGTGATGCTGAGGGATACTCTGTGCGTTCACATGTCATATATCAAAACAATTAAATCCTTGGAACTCACTACTCAAGAAAGAATTGACTGAAAAAGAATCGTTTAAAGATGAAAATGACGTAGAAGAACTATGGCAGGAATAGAATGAGTCCTCGTTAGACATAATTATTATAAAGTAAAATAAATAGATATAAAAATACGATAGATATGATATAAACTAATATTAAAGTATGTGAAATAAAGTTCACGAGCGAAATTGCATAACCTGTCGGCAGATTTTTCACAAACAAAACAAAACTATAAAACTAGTGCGTGTTTCCGAACGAAAACGCAATTCACAATAAACAACTTGATTACTTGACTAAAGAAAAAAAAGCGCGGGAATCGTCGAATTTGGCGGGCGTGATTTTTCTGGCGGTTTTGTTAAAGAACCTCCTCCTTTTTTAGAAGTCGGTTAAAAATAATTAAAATCGAGATTAGTTGTGTAAATTTAAGTAGATATTGTTTAGAATAGTTATTTTATAATTTGTGTAATTAGTCTTCGTATTTAGGGTAAGTTATTTTTAAATTATAATCCCTTTTTCTGTCCAATGGACAAAGAACCACCCGATCCGGGGGGCACAGTCCCCTCGGTAGGGTATAATATTATAATTAATGAGTCCAGCATGGACACAGACTCGTCCATAACTAGATCGGAGCGTAAAAGGGCTAGGGCTCCACGCAAGATGTGCAAACATTGCAACAAGAGAAGGAAACATGGTAAATCTACAGCAGATACCAACAAAGATACACACTGCCATTGTGAAAATGACTCTGTAATTACCAACACTCCAAACAACCATTCATTACGAACAACAGCTGCTATAAATCATCTGGAAACCACTCCACGTTCTGTGGATGGCCCCCAAACTGGAATATCTTTAAATTCGGATCTCCCCCAGAAGGCGCCGCAGGTTGCTAGGGCTTTGTACGAATCCACAGATTTGTCTCCATATGTGGTACACATTCAAAAAATATTTGATATGACGAATCCAGGTCAAATATTACACCCAATCACTTTAGGTCACTTTTTAAAAAAACGAAGGTTTAACAGTATTATTAATGGTTCAATAAAACGCATTGGTCGCAACAGAATTTCTCTCAGCTTCTCACATTACCAAGATGCAAACTCGTTTATAAATGACCCTTGTTTGGCCAAGGAAAAATTGAAGGCATTTGTTCCATCTATAGAAAAAATCTTCATCTTTTTAGCAAAAGAGGCGATAGACATAATTATGTTACAAGAAATAGGGACCAATTAGTTCAACCAGGTTTCAGACTGGCTAAAGTGGCCTCTTCTTTCATGGGGTACTGTTTGAAATGTTATAATAAAATACCTCCACAAATATTAGAACTCAATGAAACAAAATTTAAATCTTGTATTAAACGCACACTATGCAGGCAGGCATATTATAAGTTGGAGGATTATATTCAAGATAAAAATGCTTGGCTCAATGCTGGTCCAGCTCCACTACCACCGGGGTGAACAAATTGATTAGTTTGGAAATTATTGTTATTATTTTTAAATGTTTTTTTTTTTGGAATTTTTAAATAATAAAAGTATTGTATAATGTAGAAGCAGTTTTTTCAAAGTTTGTAAATGTGAGTACCATGGAGCTATTTTATGGTTTTTAGGTTAGATACTATTGGATTTGTTTGACATAAATGAGCATGGCAGTTGAGAGTTTGTCATGCTCACTCAAATGTCTCACTGATGGCGGCGCGTGTGTTGGATCATTCGGTTCCCTTCAAAATGGTTGAGCTGAATGGTGCTAATATTCGCGTCAGGTCCGTGAACGGGCGCTGTCAGTTCAATCAAATCAATCAAAATATTTATTTGCTAGAATATGGTACATAAGGTGTTACAGTATATTTGTTTCAGCATATCCTGCCATAACATGGCGTGCAAATATATTTACAGTCAGTGTTGTCAATTAGTCGATCTTGTCGATTACAGATTCTATTGACTTGTCTTCTAAATAGTCCTTAACGGTATAATATCTTTTAAACAATAACAGATTAAAAAGTATTTTTTTAAACATTGTCAGTGGTAACTCCTGTAAACTATTTGGTAAATGATTGAAAATAATAATCGACATGCAGTATACATTTTTCTTAAATAATTTTAGCCTTATTTGTGGCAGTCGAAGTCTGTCTTTATGCCGTGTTCGGCTATTTGGCCTGTCAGTGTTGGTCTCGAAAATATTATAGTATTTCTTAACAAAAACACATATTTCAAAAATATATAAACATGGTAAAGGTAGAACTTTAAGTTTTTGAAATAGTGGCTTACAGCTGTCTAAAAAGTGAGCTCTACAAATGGCTCGAATACATTTTTTTTGAGCTTTAAAAACTCTGTCAAAATCTACTGAGTTACCCCATATTATAATACCGTATCGAAGTACGGATGATACATAACCATGGTAAGCCAGCATTGCAGTATCACAGTTTACCGTTTGCCTAATTCTTTTCAAGACATATATAAAACGATCTACTTTTGTAAGAATTTTATCTACATGTGCTTTCCAGTTGCAATTTTTGTCGATCGTTATACCCAAAAATACACAATTATCGAGAGTTGTCAAGTGAGAATCTTTATAATAAATGTCAAGCTTATTTATGTTTGAATTGTATGTCTGAAATTGTATGATGTTTGTTTTAGTCATATTTATTTTCAAGTTATTTATTTTGAGCCAGTCGATTGCATTATCCAAAGCCTGGACGATTTCGTTTTCTAAATTTTTGTCAGTGTCACTCTTAAGCATTATTGTCGTGTCATCAGCAAATAGTATGCAATCTTTGCCTATCGCCTCTAGAATGTCGTTGATGTAAACTAGAAAGAGTGGTGGGGATAATATACCTCCCTGTGGGGTGCCATAATTGTTTTGCTTATACTCTGACCTATAGGTTCTTTTTTCATTCTGACAGATTTTTGTTACTTCCACGCATTGTTCTCTTTCAAAAAGGTAACTTTTGATCCAGTCGTTGGCCTTACCCCGGATTCCGTAATGCTCAAGCTTTGAGAGTAGTGTTTTATGGCAAACAAAATCAAAGGCTTTAGTCATGTCTAGGAACACGCAACTTATCTTAGATTTTTTATTAAGACTTTCAGTTATGTATTTTACTAGTGTAAAACATGCCAAAGCAGTGGAACTGCCTTTCCTAAAACCAAATTGTTCTTTTTTAAGAATATTACATGCAGTTAAAAAGTTCTCCATTTTGTTACACATAACTTTTTCAAATATTTTGGATAGAACTGGGATTAACGTTATTGGGCGATAGTTGCTCATGTCAGTTTTTACACCTTTCTTATAAAGAGGTTTGACAATTGACCTTTTCAGGCGTGTTGGGAATACTCCTTCTGTTAATGACAAGTTTATTATGTATGTTAAGGGAGACACTAGACTCCTTGCACATATTTTTAACACTTTAGTGCTCAGGTCATCATATCCAGTCGAGTTAGTGTTTTTTAGACTGTGAATTATTTTATAAACGTCTGACTCATCAACTGGTGTGAGAAAAATGCTTTTAGGATTTTGAGATGTCGTCATTTTTATGTCATATTGCATGTTATTTTGAGCTGACTTGGTCGTCTTTGTTTGGGATATATAAAATTCATTAAATAAGTCACAAATTTCGTTTGGATTGTCATAAATTTTACCGTTAACATTAACAGCGTCAATTTCAGAGTTACTTGTCATATTAATTGTGTTTGTTTTAATCAAGTTCCAGGCCGCTTTACTTGTATTTTTGGCCTTATTAATATAGTGTAAGCTATTAATCTGCTGATCCTTGTTTGTGCATTTTTTCAGTATTCGAGTGTAGTTGTCGTATTTTTTTTTGTTTTGTTTTTTATTATGTTTGTTGAGATGGTATTTTAAATATAATATTCGTTTTTTTATGCAGCATCTCTTTATACCCTTGGTTAGGCCTCTATTTTTCACTGGTTTACAAGTATTTTTTACTTTAATTATAGGAAAACATAAATTGTAGAAAAGAGTTATTATGTCATGTAATCTATCGAAGGCGTCATTTGTTGTTTGAACTTCGTAAACTTCGGAAAAAGAGAGACTTGAGATGCAGTTATTAAATTTAATTATATTTTCGTCACTGAGCTCTCTTACATTTTTAAACCAAAAGCTATGAATATCTTTAACTTGAGAATTAGTTTGTAAGTTAATCGTTATTGATTGTGCTGATTCGTGGTCTGAAAGTGCTAAATAGTGAATTGCAGACTTAGCGTCATGTATGTTACTTACTATTAAGTCCAAACATGCGTTTTTTCTCGTAGGCAGTTTTATGTGATTTATTAAGTTATTATTACTCAGTATAGACTTTAAGTCATTAGATGTTTTATTTATTTTCAGTGTATCAATATTCCAGTCACCACAGATGACGATTTGTTTATTACCTTTTTTACATAATTTATTGGTGTAGATTATTTAAAAATATTGTGGCGTCACATGTAGGTGTTCTATATATGCATACTATTATTAAGTCAAATTTAATTATTTCGACGGCACAGCATTCGAATTGAAAGGGAATGGAGAGAGGTAGATTTTTAATTTCTCTAAACTGTAGGTTATTTTTTAATAATATACACGAGCCTCCCCGTCGTTGGTTAGTTCGAGAGAAGAAGGATACCAGTTTATAGTTATTGATACTAAGGTTTTGTTCGCAACCACTTTTAAGGAAAGTTTCAGTTAAACATATAATATCTACGGAACCCAGTTCTTTTTGTAAATTTGAAATGGCAACATCTATTAATTCTTGTTTGCTCAATACCCCAGCAATATTTTGGTGGATTAAAGTTATTTTAGTATATTTAGATTTATTTGCGAAAAAACCTAGTTTTCTTATCATTACCGACTTGTTTTATTTTCTCAAAGAAAGAAGTAATTTTGGTTTGTGTAGTTTTTCGCGGTGTCGTATGTATGTTTGTTCTGTTCTGGAAAACGTGTTTATTTTTAAATCGGTTTAGAAACTCTGTCTTATATTTCGCATAGTCAATGTTTGTGTTAAGCTTCAAACATAAATGTGATAGATAGTGCTGGCGGTAGCTTTTCATACTCGTAGGCCTGTCATTGATGTTATTTATGTATTCTAAATTGTGTATTTTTATGTATTTACAGTTTTTGTAATTTTGTATTATTAATTCTAGGTTATAGTTAATTGTATTTTCTTTTAAATAAGGATTATATTGTACGTTAGTAATAAACACAGTATTGTTTCGCAGTTTATAAAGGACGTTACACAACTCAGTTATCAAAGAGTACGGGTTTTTGTCATTAGATCCTATCACTAAAACTATAATATCGTCACTGGTCAATGTCTTTACGAAGTCGTCATTACAGCTGCTAAGAATCTGAGCACTTGTAGCATTGGGCTTGATGAAAGACGTAATTTTGTAGCTGTTATTCCATTTGTGTAACCTGCTATTGGTCATAGTTTTATTGAGACCATAGGCCTGCTGGTCTCCGAAAATTATTATTTTATTATGTTGGTCCATTACACTGATTGGAGCAACTTTTTTCATGCTCTTGTAGGAGGGTTGTTGCTGATCAAAGAAAATCGTTGCCATGTCATCATCTGTACTCTTCTGGTGGAATTTTTGTTCGTCAATCAAACCTATTAAAGCGTCCTTTTCCATGCCTTTATGTGGGGATTCTGGATGAGTGGGATGTATTCCCTCCAAGCTGCATACTGAGCCGGCTGTGTTGAATGATACATTTCCGACTTCGCTTGGTGATTGTGCTACTAAGGCCGTGTCAGGCTGATGAGCCGTTGGAATAATTAGCTTGGACGGAGTGGAGAAACAGCTCGTTCTTATAATATTCTTCTTGCGTGCTGATTTTGGTGTAAGGCACTTTGTTTCTAATAAGTTAACCTTTTTATATGTCTCTATAACTTTCTGGTATTGTCCGATATCCATTTTTAGTCGAAAATTTTCACTATTTAAGTTGTCGATCTCCTGATGAGCGCTTTCGAGTTCCGTGGTGAGCCTTTTGATTGTATCCTTGTAGTTCTCAATTTCGTCGCTGTCATTTAGTGAGGTGTTTGGTAAGCTCATCATGGTCGTGTCAAGTAATGTGGAATTATTTCTTCGGCTGACATTGAAGATGTTGTCCACTGAATTAGCCCTTACTGGTTTCCGGACAGTAATGTTATCCATTTCAAAATCCATTGTATTTTCGTTAATAGTTGAGAAAAAATGTTGGATTTTAATCACTTTTCTTTTAGCAATTGTTTCTAGATAAAAGTCAAGGCCAAAAAGCAAGCAAAAATAAAAATAAAAAATGCAAAAAGAAATGCCGATGCGCGGTATCGGACCTGCGCCTCCTTCACTGGGACGTAGCTCCAAACTTAACTTAGCCACTCAGTCTTGATATTGAAGCGTTGAAATTTACAATCTATATCTCGTACCTGCGTCCCACGAAAAGGGGCAATTGTGACCATATAAGGTCACGCGTCGAGCCGTCTCGTGTGTCTGACTCACCGCCAATCAGCGAATAGGGGCGGTCTCGCAAAGCTATGACTCACTGCTGCTTGAACTTGTGGCGCTTTTGTTATGACCGTTGAGTAAAATAAAAATTGCTTATTTCTTCACTTTTGATGAGTAACTTGTAGATATTAAAACGGTAACACTTTTATTGGCTTATGTACTATATTTCTTTAAAATACTGAATCGATATTGCTCTTAAAACAACAGAGAATATTTATTTTTTACGGAGCGACTTGTAACACGTCTTACTGTTTGTACGCTTCGCGCGCGTCCTTCCTTCCGGTTGAGACTGGTCATCTCTTAGCTGCCAGTTGCTATTTTAATATCTATATTTAGTTTTTATTTTTACATTATTGACATTGTTCTCACATGATAGCGACAAGAAACATGTAACAGAGATATTTGTAATTGCAAAACATGATTGAAAAGAGTGTCCATGGAGTTTCTTGCACATTCTTCTCCATAGAGATCTACGCTTTGGAATGTGCAATTAGCATCATTTTTTCTGACTGACTGACTTCTTGACATTTCAAAAGTGCCTGTAAATGGTTTATTTGAAATAAATGCTTTTGAATCTTTGATGAACGCAAACATTCGCAAAGGGGAAAGAGGTTGCAAAAAATAATTGAGATAATGTGAAGAAATTATATAAACTGGTTTCCTCTAGGTAAAGCTGTTTGCGATTTGAAGTAGTACAATATACTTTATCGAGTCATTGTGTCCATCTTGATGCATTTTTAGGGTTCCGTACCTCAAAAGGAAAAAAACGGAACCCTTATAGGATCAATTTGTTGCCCGTCCGTCTGTCTGTCTGTCTGTCAAGACCATGTCAAGACCCTTTATCACGGGAACGCGTGAAGGTATCGAGTTGAAATTAAAACCATATACTCAAGTCTGCGGTCTCTTGAAGCTGTGAATAAAACAAACTTCTGAGTCAACTAAAAAAAAGATACGGCCGTTTATGTCACATAAAACGACAAAATTCATAGTGTACTTCCCGTTGACTTAGAATCCTGAAATTTGGCATGAAACAAGGCCTCATAGCACAAATATAGGAAAAAATCTGAAAACTGTAAATTTTTCGTAACTCAAAATCTTCGTAAATCAATACGGAAATTGAACTGTTTTCATGGGTAAGTTTGTACGGAACCCTCAGTGCGTGAGTCCGACTCGCACTTGCCCGGTTTTTTTTACACATAACCACAGTAATATTAGGTATAAAAGTGAATGTTTTTGAGTGTGATGAAAATATACAATATTTGTATGTACATATATTACTCTTTCACGCTAATACTGCTGAAGGGATTTGGTACTCGGTTAGACCATTTCCTGGGATAGCATACAGGATATTTTCTGTCCTGGAAGTATGCCCTTGGGTGCCTTGGGGCAATTTTTTACTTCCACTTGGGTGAAATCGGTAGCAGAAAATAGTATACGAATAATTTAAGCTTCACGATCTCAGTAAGCAATTAGAAAAAATATATGACAGAAGATAGGACTCAAATACGTTTATTCATTCTGTACAAGACAGCACGGCTATCTGTTCTAACAACCGTCTTCTCCGAGGCTAGAGCGTAACTATATTGACTGTATATATATATGTAGCAATATGCCGGGACCCTGTTCTAGGTCGCTTACTGGCTGAGTGGTGAGTGCTACTGAAACCTGGAGGTGCGAGGGACGGCTGACAAAGCGTTTCGAGTCTTTAGCCCTACCAAAATGACACGACACGAGTCAAATGAGACACAAACAAATTATAACTTCACTATATTTATCACAACACATTGATCCACAGTTATACTACGTTAGCGTTTACAACTTACACAAAAACATCTTACTTATAACTATGTCAATCTGACTGAACTTACTAGGTACTTAGGTTATATTTACGACTAACGTATTTACATAATTTCGCGGACAGCACTTTAGGCTGGCAGAGCTGCGGGAACGACACTGACTCCACGTGCCCGGACATGCTATTATAAAACGCGTCGCGGGCGGGGGGTGCGGGGGTGGCTCCCCCGGCACCCCTCACGTCCCGCGCCCGCGCATACCCTCCGATCATTCCGGGACACGAGGTATATAGCAAATATACCTCACGAACTCCCTCTATTCGCCCAATCATAACACAGTAAGCCTTTTCGTTACCTTATAAGGTAATGTCACTCTCGAAAATGGGCTCGCCCGTTTCCCTCCGAAATATGGGCGGGGCTTAAAGTCATTAAAGATGGCGTCTATACATAACAAAATAGAAGGGAATCGTTCTACACTACTCGCTTTCTTAACTTAGAAGGCAAGCGTGATCGTGTCTCCTCTACATTTCCCACCCCCTGTAAGAGGCTTCCACCAATTACATCTCTGTATTGGTAGGGAGTACGATCACCTTTACCACGGGCCGACGCAGGACCCCATGTTGGGTTCTTACATCTACGGTTCTAATTACATTGTCTTTCTCGTGATACACTTTGTACACTACACCTTTAGTCCATTGATTTCGCGGCCGGAGCTCATCGACTATAACTACAACGTCGCCCTCCTGGATCTTGGAGGCCCCTTCTGTCCATTTCTGGCGGACTTGGAGCGTCGGCAGGTACTCTCGCAGCCAGCGCCGCCAAAACATGTCCGCCAACGCGCTGACTCGACGCCATTGACTGCGCGCGTCGACGTCTCGGGGCTGGCTGTCGTCGTACGGAGTGTCGCCCGATGCGGTTCCCAGGAGCAGATGGTTGGGTGTCAGCACCACCGGGTGCTCGCTGTCGCTCGACACGTAGCGAGTGGCCGGCTGTTAATCACCAGCTCGGCCTCGGCGAGCAGCGTAAGCAGGATGTCTTCTCGCGGTGCCCTCTCATGCAGCGTGGCTCGTAGTGCGGTCTTCACAGAGCGCACCAGTCGCTCCCAGCACCCTCCCATGTGCGGCGCGGCCGGCGGATTGAAGTGCCACTCGATGCCGCGCGTTGTAGCGTCGTCTTGCAGCTGGCGTTTATCCAACGCCCGGAAAGCTGCCCGTAGCTCGTTGTTGGCACCGACGAAGTTGGTACCCCGGTCGGAGTAAAGGTGTGCAGGTCGCCCGCGGCGCGCGATCAGGCGTCGCAGGGCGAGGACGGCAGAGTCTGTAGTTAGACTAGCCGCAAGTTCCAGGTGCACGGCGCGTGTGGCGAGGCATGTCAATAGCGCCCCCCACCGTTTCTCTCGTCGCCGCCCGACGGTCACCTCCATTGGCCCGAAGTAGTCCACTCCCACGTGGACGAAGGCACGCCTGGTATTAGTGAGGCGCGCGCTCGGCAAGTCGGCCATCTACGGATGCGACGGCTGCGCCCGGCGTAGGCGGCAAACTTGACAGCTGTCTGCCACCCGGCGCACCGTCGGTCGCAAGTGTAGCACCCAGAATCGCTCACGAACATTGTTGACGACGGTCTCGTGGTTTGCGTGCAGTGCTGCGATGTGGTAGCGTCCCACCAGCTTGGACGTGAGCGGGTGTCTTCCGTCCAGCAGTATGGGATGGCGCGCGTCAAAGGGGAGCTCTTCACACGCTCCCAGTCTGCCTCTAACGCGCAGCAGGCCGTCGTCCGTCAGCATGGGGTCGACGCCACGCAGCTTGCTGCCTCTCGACACGGGCCGCGCCGTACGAAGGTCTCGCAGCTCGTCGGCGAAGGAGTCCTCTTGCATTTCTCGCAGCAGGAGGAGCTCAGCATCCCGCAGGTCTTGGGGGACGAGTTGCGTCGTCTCGCGGCGACGGCGGCAGCGGCTGATGAAGGCGAGCACGCGCGCCAACGTGCGCACGGCTAGCGTCCATGTCGACACCCGTTGATGGTCCAGCAGCGTCGGCGCTCGCGGTGGCGCCATGACGTGCACCCGCTGGACTCGTTCTCGTGCCGCATCCGGTGACTCTCCCTCCTCAGCTGCCGATGGCCCGGGTCCTTGACTCACCGGCCACTGCGCTTCTGAAAAACGCAGGAAAGAGGGACCAGTACACCATTCACAACAATTGTTAGGCCAGTCCAGCCTGGTCGCCTTGTCTGCCGGGTTCTCCGCAGAAGGGACCCAGCGCCAGCTGCCTCTTTCGGTTAGACGGTCTATTTCGGCTAACCTATGCGACACGAACTTTTGAAACTCATACGCGTTAGAGTTTATCCAATTTAAAACAGTTTTACTATCAGTCTGTCCAGTAGACTTTCCTGCTGAGGGGTAACCCTAATTCTTTTTCCACAGTCTCTCCTAGTATACTTGCTAATACCGCGGCCTGCAATTCAAGTCTGGGAATGGAAACTACTTTCTGAGGCGCCACTCTAGCCTTTCCTAGTAATATGGCGACCTCCCTTTCCCCGGCCGCATTGGTGCCTACCAGGTACGCCACTGCGGCGTACGCCAACTCACTGGCATCACCAAACACATGCAACTCTAAGTCGCTATTTACTTTTATATTGTACCATCTTGGCACAGCAAAATCCTGCAAATAGTTGAGGTTCCCTAACCATTCGAACCATGTTGACGCCTCCTTTTCTTTTAGAGGTTCGTCCCACTCTATCCCTGTACCCCACACACGTTGCATCAACACTCTCGATTGTATAATGCAAGGGTACAAAAGGCCTAACGGATCGAAAATAGACATAATAAAACTCAGGAATTGTCTCTTTGTAGGTACAACCTTACCTGTAACTATTTAAGGCGGCAATCTTTTGAACGATAGGTCGAACGCGAGAGAGTCCGGCCCTGGGGCCCATATCATGCCCAGGGTTCTCTCCACGTCACCCTTATCTAGCGCTACCCGGTCTGGCATCTCCAGCCGCAGCGTGTCGCGCAACTCAGTAGAGTTTGTGACCCACCCCCGTATGACGAAACCCCCGGAGGCGTGTATCTGGGTCACTGACTCTATGAGTTCATGGGCCTCTCCTACGGACCACGCGCTATCTAGATAATCGTCCACGTAATTATTGGCTTTAATAGCCCTCACTGCCCTAGGACTCGCGTCCTCGTATTCACTCGCGTTCTTGTTGAGCACATAGATGGCTGACGTCGGAGATGAGACAGCACCGAAAATCATTGAGGTCATCACGTACACGTCAGGCGGCTCCTTGGACCGGGCCGGACCCTCCACAAGAAGCGTTGTGCACTCTGATCCTCAGATCTTATTTTAACTCTGAGAAACATATCGGCTATGTCTCCCGCGAACGCCACTGGGCCTATCCTAAATTTCAACAGAACCCCTATCAGCGAGTTGAGTAGGTCCGGACCAGCTAACAAGTTGTCATTTAGACAACTACCTTTGTATGACGCCGCTGCGTCAAACACCAAACGTACCTTTCCCGGTTTATTGGGATTAGTCACCGCAAAGTGAGGTAGGTACCATACTGCGTCACTATCCGTCCTAACCTCGTGTGCCGCTAGCCTGCGGGCATAGCCCTCTTCTATTAGGCGACTAACCTGGCTACAGTAGGCCTCCTGGAACGCTTGGTCGCGACGCATGCGTCGCTCGATTCCCTCCAAGCGTTGCAACGCCTGATAATAGTTGTCAGGCAATTGTGTCTTATCGTGTTTCCACAGGAGTCCCACTTGCCATTGTTTTCCTCCACTTGCCCTACAGCTGGTCGATTCTAAAATCTCTACTGCACTTAGTAAATTAGATGCTTCAACAGCATTTTTTCATGTGAAATTAAATGAAGATAGTTCAAGGCTTTGTACTTTCTGTACACCTTTTGGTAGATATTCCTTTAAAAGACTACCTTATGGTCTGTCGTCCGCACCAGAGATTTTTCATAGGCAATATAGCCAAGTATTTGAGTCAATTGAAGGTTGTGAGGTATTTATCGATGATATTGTTGTCTATGCAGAAAATAAGAAGTCTCATGATAGAATACTTAGACAAGTACTAGAAAAAGCAAAAGAAAATGGTATTCAACTAAACTTAAGTAAATGTCAATTTGGAATGTCTGAAATTACATATCTTGGTCACATATTGAGTCAGGAAGGAATAAAACCGGACCCAAAGAAAATAGAAAGTATATTAAATTTAGAAAAACCTAAAAATGTTAAAGAACTTCAAAGGATATTAGGGATGATAACATATATTGCCAAGTTTATTCCATCCATGTCTCAAGTATGTAACCCATTAAGACAATTGATTAAAAGGGATTCAGAGTTTAATTGGACTAGGGAACATGATGAGGCATTTTGTGAACTTAAGAAAATATTAACGTCTGAGCCAGTGTTACAATTTTACAACCCAGATAAATCGTGTGTAGTCTCTGTGGATGCTTCAAAAGATGCATTAGGAGCAGTGTTGTTACAAAGTAACTTGCCAGTAGCATATGCTTCCAAAGCTATGACCAATACTCAAAAGAATTATGATCAGATCGAAAAGGAGCTGCTGGCTATAGTCTTTGGTTGCACCCGTTTCCATCAATTCATTTATGGTAAAACTGTCCAAGTACAAACTGATCATAGGCCATTAGAGTCCATATTTAATAAACCCCTATGTGAAATACAATTACGTTTACAAAGGATGAGAATGCAATTACAAAAATATGATTTAGTTGTAAAGTATAAGCCAGGTAAAGAATTACTCCTGGCAGATACGCTGTCTAGAGATGTGAATAACATACCAGAGGAAAATACTGTAATCGAAGATATCTATGAATGTCAGGTTAGTATGGTGAAAACTAATTTAAGCATATCTAACCATAAATATGATTTATTTAGAAAAGAAGTTGGAAAAGATAAAGATTTACAATTATTAATAGAAAATTACAGAGCCTTTAAAACCATATTTTAATTTTCAGGAACAGCTATTTGTATATGACAATTTAATTTTTTAAAATAATTGTTTAGTGGTACCAATGTCTCTGAGAAATGATATGTTACAAAGAATCCATTACAACCATCTAGGCATAGAAAAGTGTAAATCAAGAGCAAGGGAATGTATTTACTGGCCTAAAATGAGTAAAGATATTGAAAAATGTGTTTTGGAATGTTTTGTATGTGAAAGATTTAGAAAGAATAACAGTAAAGAACCTATGATGATAAGAGAAATGCCCAACAGACCATGGTCTGTAATAGCAAGTGATGTATTTTATTATAATGGAGATCCTTATATTATAATTGTAGACTATTTTAGTAAATATTTTGAGGTAATTAAACTTTCCAACTTGTCAACAGAGAATACAATTAAAATTATCAAAACCAGTTTTTGCAGATTTGGCATACCAGATATACTATATACAGATAATGGTACTAACTATGTTAGCTATAAATTTAAAGAGTTTGCCAAAGAATGGAATTTTTATCATAAAACTAGTAGTCCTTATCATCACCAATCTAACGGATTAGCAGAACGGTTTGTACAAACAGTTAAAAATATATTTAAAAAAGCTGACTATGGAGGAAAAGATAAATATTTAGCATTGCTGGAATACAGAAATACACCTATTTCTAAAGAATTAAATTATAAGTGTCCGTCTGAATTACTAATGGGAAGAAAAATACAAGGATTGTTGCCTACTGTATACAATTATGAAAATGACAACTGTGAAAATTGTAATGTACAATCAAAATTGTATAAGAATGCCTTGAAACAAAAAGTATACTATGATCAAAGAAACACAAGAAAGTTGAAGCCCTTAGCTAAAGATCAAAAAGTTCTTATATCAGATGAAAAAAGCAAAAAACCATTAACTTATGCTCAAGTTTTATATAGAAATGAACGTCCAAATTCTTATACAGTTTCGACTGAGAAAGGAAAAATGTTAGACAGAAATAGAAGGGACCTAATAGAGAGTAAGAATACTGATAAATTTATTATAAATAAAGAGGTAGAGATAGATGAAAGTAATAATGATTGTAATATTGATGATAGCATAGATAACAGTAATGATTCTGAAGTTACAGATGTAACATCTGAAAGTAAAATTGATTCTGAAAATACAGATAATAATTATGTAACTAGATCAGGTAGAAATGTAAGAAAACCTAGTTATTTGTCTGACTATTTGTAGTTTACTTGTCTCTAACGAATTATGTGTTTACTTCATTGCATTGCTGGAGATTGTTACCTACTGGTACATGTTAAACAATATCAAATCTACATTAATTATACTTGTTATATAGATGTAATAAATAGTTGAGTTGTATTGCCTTATACAATTATAATAATAACTTTTCATCTGAAGAAAAGGGAGATGTAATAGATTAATAGAGTAGTATGTCTATGGTTTGAAAATATAAGGTTGGTCTATGGTAACGCCTCAAGCTCTGCATTGTATGTCATCCATTATGATATTAAGGTTTTTATTAAAAGTGATTAGCAACTTGAAGAAGTCCTTTTATTAACATAATTACACAGTGCATACATCAATAAAATAGTAGGTATTTTGTATGTATGTATTTTTACCCGAAACTATTATTATCGAAAAGAGATTGCCCAAATTTGTATGTGGATCCGTACCAACTTGCGTCAAACCAAATTTGCTCTCAAGAGTATAGTTATCATTTAAATTTTCACTATCTAAAATTTTTTTGTTAATATTTAACCACATTTTTGAGATATTAAAAAAAGTTCGAAAACGCCTGATCATATTTCATAGCAATTTTTAACCGTAGTGATTATTATAATTTGCATTCTTTTTTTTTTTTGCATCAAGTTTTTCATTTTATATTAAATACATGGTAGTACATACAGCTTAAAATAATATACAATGATGTGGTGACATCAGCACCCTTACTAAGTTGCCAAGACAACTTGTGTTAAAGATGCTGGGCCCAACCCTAAAATGGATGTTTCTTATTTGCATTTAGGTAAGTACATACATGAGATGCTATTTTGTATTTATATGACTGGTTCGTTATATGGCATAGTTAAACGGACAAATAAACTATTTATAAAGGAAATAAAATAAAAATTCTATACTATAGGTATGCGTTTTAGGCCAAATTGATGAGTAGTGCATTGCATTATTACTGATATATATGCGATAAGTTAGGGCCCGGATTCCTTCGCTCCTATATTGTGGCGTTATTTACCTACGCTCAGGCTTTTGTCGCGCATGGGAAATATCTTTACGCTATTCCTAGGCCTATACTGAAGAACCTTAAGACTGTTAAAAGTCGTAATGGTATAGTCTTTTATTTACTTATTTATTTATAAAGTTATCAAGGCTAAACAAACTTACCTACTACGTATTTTAGTTTGATTTCTCGAATCAAAAAACGCAATACTTCACTTACAGGATGTGGATTCTACATTCAGCTACCAAAATGTACAGTACAGGGGTTGACTGTAGCCTATCATTACCCTTAGCTGCACCTAACAACCTAACCCTAACCATATAGCTACAATATATACGTATATAAATAATAGTGCAGGAAGCCTGTTGCCTATTGAGACCTAAGGCAACAGACGGAAGGTGGGAAGAATGAAGGGTGTTATAGGACGGGATTTATCATTGCCGATCCGCAACCTCACGGACCGACCAATAACTAAGGCTGGATAAGGCCAGAGCTATCGGCAACCATTTATAGGCGCAGTAACAGTGAGAGGAGTCGATGGTCTCGTCATAATGAAACAGCGTTGCTCGTAGCATACTTTATTACATGTTTACATAGTATTTATATTAATCTATTTACATTAGTTATTAAAGCATTTGTGTGAAAAAACTGATGTAACTAGTCGAATAATTTTAGTGACAAATAACCAATATTGACGTCAATCCGGCTTCACTGCCACTTTCTCGCGTGAACATACTCGTAGGTACCTAACAAGGTAACACAAATAAAGAATTTGTAATTGTTAGTCAGATAAAACATTTGCTTTTAGGGTACATAGTATCAGACTCTGTTTTCTTCACACAATCTATCTGACTTTTCTTTAGCCTCCCTCTCCATCTATTCACGTGTTTATTCTTTGGGTATATTCTATGTATAACTCTTTGGGCGTGTTCACATCTGGCGAATACGCCGCTAGCGAGCTGCGTGCGTGCATTTCAAGTTAACGCGCCGTTCCCATGCCATCATCGTGCCCTTCGGGCCTTCGCACGCCAGTTTCGCGCCATGCGCGAACAGTGCCAAACCGCGCGCAAGCGGCCCGCGCGCTTCTCCTCGCGCCCGCAGAAAGCAAATGGAAATGCATGCGCGCGAATTGCGCGCCCCGAACGTGCGCCGCGCGCGCCCATTTTACAAACCTTGCCACTTGCAACACTATGAGTCACTATCTCAACACTGTCAATAGTTATTATTAGACGTATTAAATTAATTATTATTCAATTAAACTACCAGAACTACTCAAATGCAGTACAAAAACATCAAACGATATAAACGTTAGTATAACAACAAAATACCAAAATGTCATAATCAAATTGACAGTGTCAAGTTTTCAGTTTCTAATATACGCAATGTTTACTTTATAAAATGGTGAGCAAAAATAAAATAATTTAACAGCAGTTTAATTATTTTCTACTATATGATCTTATTTACTTAGATAGCAGATAAAATTAATTAGGCGAACCATTTATTTATGAGAATTGTCAGATTAAAACTTTAGCTTTACATACTCTTTGGTCAGATTACGAAAATAACTGACAACTGTAATCGGAACGTAAAGATTTCTGAAATGACGTTATTTTTTTCGGAAGTAGGAATTGTTAATCATTTAATATCATTTTAACGAAATTTTTTAATGTGGTTAAAAAAAGCGGTGAAAAATCAGTACATTGTACATATAAATAAAACATTATTTTTGGTATTAATATACTTGTGACGCAATATGGTACGGGGTATGGGCATTCTTCTTTAATTTGTAACTTCTTGTGACTTGACCACGACTATGTGAACCCCCGCTGGCGCCAATGTGAGGACCAGGCCCGGGTTGACGGCATATCAACAGCGCGTTGTGATTCACGCATGCCTCAGAGATGGCAGCAAGATTGACAGGGCAAATTAGGGTTGATATGCCTGCTAGGGCTGTTTGAAGGAGTGTCCCTCACAAAAGGTGGATTTTAGATAAGGTACATACAAAATTATGAAACTCACGATGAGTTTCGTAGTTTTGTATGTAAGCTTCACGCAGGCGTACACCAAGCGTATAATGACGAATACGCGTCTATGAAGCTACGCATCCGTGGACAGTAGACCATAGTTTTGTATGTAAGCTTCACGCAGGCGTACACCAAGCGTATAATGACGAATACGCGTCTATGAAGCTACGCATCCATGGACAGTAGACCATAATGACACTTGTGGCCCTTGGTTGAAACTCGGCGTTGCTCCTGCTGACTTTCTCATTTTTCTGCGTATTCTTTTTGGCCTCAGACGTACTGTTGGATGATTTTGATTTTGCAAGTGTAGTTTTTGGTATATTCATTTTTATATTTCAATTTTTTTGAACATTTTTTTTTTTATAGTTAATAACTCTGTTTGAAAGTGTGAGATGATACATTTTTGTAGTTAGTTCTTTGAATAATGCGTGAACAAATGTATGAATAAGTTTGTGACATTTGTTTTATTTTTCGTCTAGTCCATGGTTTTTATTAAAGTTGTAGAGATTGCACAGAGGTTCTGTCACATTCAGCAAAATAGGTTTAGCCACGTAGATTTTATGCCATAAGTTGTGTGCCCGATGGGATCTCTCATTATCGACAATACTAAAGAACTTTCATCTCAGAGTCGCTGCACACGGGTCACCGGCCACTACCGCAAAACGCCGCCACTAGCATATTTCCTATAGTTCTCATACATTTTATATGGATTTGCCGCACACGTGGCCGCCACACGCTACAAATCGCCGTTGCTCGCTTCCTGTGGCCGCCGCACGCCACTCGCACATTTAAACCTTCTTCGTCAGAGTCCATTATGATACTGCGCGTATGGGTTAAAAAAAAGTAGCAGCCAACCGGTCACAAGTGGCTGTCGCGCGCTTCCGTTTCCTTTGTTGCCGCTTCTAGCTTCTTGTGGCGGCGTTTGTGGCTGTGGCATGTGGCCCATGTGCGGCGACACTTTTTTTTTTAATTGATATAAACCAGTGCTTGACTGCGATCCCACCTGATGGTAAGCAGTGATGCAATCATTGATGGTGAGGTGCACTATTAGTTTATTAAGAGCTTATTCACTCTAGCCTTGAAGGCACCTAAGTTATAGTTGGACGGGAAGACCGCAGCAGGCAAATTGTTCCAGTCCTTCGATGTACGCGGTATAAACGACGAAGCGAAACGCTTAGTCCGGACCGTTGAAGTTTCAACAACGTAAGGGTGGACACTCGCCGTACGTCGGGATGTCCGATGGTAGAAACGACATGGCGGAATCAAGTCATGCAATTCCCGCGGACACTCCAAAATGCAACCTGTAAAATACCGATAGGCTGGCTACCCTGCCCTCGTGCTCAAGGCTTTGTAGATTGGACTTAACCAAATCTGGATCCCCAATTAGCCTCTTCGCACGCCTTTCCACTGAGTCCAAAGCTACCAGATGGCATTTTGCAGCACCAGCCCATATGTGACTGCAAAATACAATGACTACTTACAGGGGAAAACCGGGTGCTCATGCTCATTTGATGACTCGAAAAAGTGACGAAGATAAGAAGAGAAATGCACACTGATCGACCAACAAATAAATAAATGTCCTACTTACATATTGCGTACATAATTACTAATTATGTTTGATAAAAATGTAAAATGAAACCCATTGTATAAAATTAAATTATTTTTTATTATTATGATTTATATGTAACCTAAAAGGCGATTACAGATATGTTTCTTGATGTCTATTCTCAGGGTTGCTCGGCACCCACTGTTTATTTCTCATGGGTGCTCGAGCCCCCGAGCACCCACGGAGTCGGCGCCCCTGCTACTTATATCTATTCTTTCTCATAATCATCATCCACAGCCCGACTCCGCCGCATTGCTGGGCACTGGCGTCTATTTTCTTGTGCTAATCTCCACTTATGTGGCAGTGGGCAGGGCACATTGCTCGCAGAACGGATGATCGATGGGGACAAAAGGTTCTGAAATGGCGACCAAGTAACGGAAGATGCAGTGTTGGAAGTCCTCCCACAAGGTGGACCGATGACCTGGTGAGGGTCGCGGGAATATGATGATTCAAGACGCACAGGACCGGTCATTATGGCGACATTTGGAAAGTAAGAAGAAGAAGTTGGCAGTAGTATCATCACAACGTTGATATTTCTCTGTTTGTCGATTGGGACCATGTTTTGATTTTTTTTTTTGTTTTTGAGTATATATTATTTTCATTACTTAGTTCATTAAATTATGTATATATTATATTTACCTATAATGTGTTGTATATATGATTCATTTGTATATCTTTTTTAATATTAACCTCTTTTTTTTCTTTCTTTTGTCGCACCTACCACTATTCTTCTCTGCATCCCCCAAAGGTTGACTGGTAGAAAATGCCTAAGGCATTAAGTCCGCCTCTGTACCTTTATGTGCATGAAGTATTAAATAAATAAATAAATAAATTTGGGGGAGGCCTATGTCCAACAGTGGACGTCTTTCGGCTGAAATGATGATGATGATGAATCTCCACGGTTTTGTATCAACCTAAATAAACTTTTTTCACTCTGGGTGGAGTAAGAGAGTGTAAGATTTTTACTGTCTAAAACCCAGAAGGCGAGCAATTGGTAGCTCGCCGTCCAACTGTCTGCTCGGGCTCGGTCCGAACGGTTACCGCCGTCCGAACCGAGCCCAAGACCTGTACCATGACGTTTAAAGTAATCTTACTTTGAACATCATGGTAACCCCGCAAGTCGTCAACGGCGCGTAGTGTTCCACACGCGCCTCAAAGAGATGTCAGCAACAGGGTCGAAGCCAGTAGGCTTCGACCCTGTTGCTGACATCTCTTATCGACCATCTTCATCGTCCATCTCTGAAGGAGATATTCGTTCGAATATCTCCTTCCTTTATGCTTACCTTCATTATTTATGGCCAGGCCCTTATGTGTTTTCCGAGGCACTACCGACTTCCCAAGCTCCTGTTTCTGAGAAATTCCAAATAGGACAATTCAATAATAGATACTTTTTGCCCAACCTGGAAATCGAATCTAGAACCTCGCGATCGGCTGTCACACTTACGGAGATCTAAACTCACATTTTGAACTCCAACGTATTGCTTCTTTTTTATTCGAAAAAATAATGGCACACAATCCAAAGAGAATTTCCGCAATGCCATTCAAAAAAAGTTTTTTAGTCACAATCTCGCTGGCATTTCAATTGAAATGACATAATAATTCTAATAAAACTACAAAATAATTATCTTAAAATTCTAAATTTTCAAGCGAATATGGACAGAAGAAATAAAAGAAATGAGGAGACTGATAAAAAAATCGACTATAGAGTCAAAGACAAGGGTGATTTGAAAAAATGTAATGATCAAAATCTAAAGAAAAGTGAAGGAATTACGCAGATGAATATGAATCTAGCGTACCCCGAATGCGGAGACTCGTTACGGAAAGAATTAGACGAACAGAAAATAAAATTTAACAATAAAAATCCAAACATAGAGGATACAAAAATGAAAAATTTAATTTCTGGTACGAACGAGAAAGAATTCTTAAACAAAACTAATTACAACAATGAAAAACTAGCAAAATCTCATTCGGAATTTCGAAAACGAATTCGAGATCGGTATACAGTAAAATTAATAAATAGTCCTGTGATTAAGAGTGAACAGACAAGTTTGTATATTATGAGTAAAAAGGAAGATGGTAGCAAGGTAACAGCATTGAAGACTGACAGGGACAAACGTGACCTGCATATAAAGCCACACTCTGAACCTGGTAAGTTCTTTTAATTCTAAATTAATACCCAAATTTTCACCCAAAGAACGATGGAAAGAGTTATGCTCGGAGTTTCCTTGCATGATCACTTCAGAAATGAAGATATCCGCAGGTGATATAGCCCGAAGAATCGCCAAACTTAAGTGGCAGTGGGCAGTGCACATTGCACGCAGAACAGATGGTCGATGACGTCGAAAGGTTTTGGAGTGGCGCCCACGTAAAGGAAGACGCAGCGTTGGAACGCCTCTCACAAGGTGTACCGATGAGCTGGTGAGAGTCGCGGGAATGCGATGGATGCGAGACGCACAGGACCGTTCGTTGTTGCGACACTTGGAGAAGACCTATGTCCAGCGGTGGACGTCTTAGATACTTACTGTATAGGAAACCGGCATGTCCTAGGACCAAAACTTTGAAGACATGTGACATCCACCAACCGGCACTAGGCCCGCGTGGGCGATTACGGCCCATTCCTTCTGAGTCTCAGCAGCGGAAACGTTATAGGGCTGATTTGATGCTTATCCAAATATATTCCGAGGGACCAAGCGGTTGTCGGTACAAAAGCATGAACACGATATTTTTAAGTTCTTAGATTTTCGTTTATTAAAGTTTATTAGTAAAATTATACATTCAAGGGCTTTGAAAGGATTGATTAATAAAATTTTACTTTTTTTATTTGCGTGATAGAATAGATTACTGATCTGAACTGACGTGTACGGATCGATTGTCGATAAAAAAGAACGGGCTGACATGCAAAGGACAATAGATCGAATACGGGTGTGTTAAATTTTGACAATAATTCCTCTCTGTTCTCTTCGCTCAGAGCGGGAGAAGTTATTTGATGATATGACAAAAATATACTAATATTAGCGTTCCCGACAGACGTTGTCCCGTACATATGCTAGATTTGCAGCACCACCTTCCGGGGTCAATTGTATTTTCAAACCATCCAATGACCCACTCAAATATACACACAAAATTTCATCCAAATCGGTCAAGCCATTTAGGAGGAGTTAGAAAAATGGATTGATGCCTGCCCCAAAAAATAGGATTGATGCCTGCCCCAAAAAATAGGATTGATGCCTGCCCCAAAAAATAGGATTGATGCCTGCCCACTGTCACTTGTTTAAGTAGTAGTTTTCTACCTAGTGCGATTCACCATCAACGATTGCACCACTAGTGCTTACCATCAGGTGGGATCGCAGTCAAGCACTGGTTTATATCAATTTAAAAAAAGTTTCAAACTAAGCAACAATTTTAAGGTACCCCGTAGACACTGTAATGTCTTGTCCACTTAGACAGGTGTCTAAACATCCGCATATAAACAAATGTCCTGTTAATAAGAGCAATTTTTCTTTACTCCACAGCGGAACGTCCGAAAAAGCAGGTGTCTGAAGAAACCACACAGACAGTAGAAAAATCAATTCATTCATCCGTCACGTCAGCCAAAATCAATACTGACAGCAAACCTGATAGGATTCCTGAGAAAAACGCGGAAAAAGTCAAAAAGAAACGAAAGCCTATTATTAAGACGATTACATCAATAAATGGTCCAGTGAGGATCTTCAAAGCAGTGCACTTCGTCGATCAGCGTAACACGACATCTTTAGAAATAAAAATACCAGGTTCAGTTGAAAAGAAACAACAGAATGATTCGAAATATACTGATACAACTTCGTTAAAATTCAAGCCTAAAGTGACAGTTAGCAAAGCAAGTAGCAATAAGGCAAGTGCTAAGGAAGAGAAATTGTCGAAACTGGCTGCAGTTAGAAAGAGAGCGGAGAAAAGACGGGAGAGGAATTTCCAACGTGGATCGTCACCAGCATGCTCGATAAAAGAACTCCCATCTCCTCCAACTGAAGTAGCCAGATGGGCGCCTGCTTCCGCTCAGCCACAGAATATACCGTACTACGAAGCGTGGATAAACACAACGCTAGCAGCTATCTCAAAAAATTCCAAGGAAGACAAATTAGCTTACGAAAAACAAGCGAAACTGTTGCGGAGTTTCCAAAAGAATTTAGAAGAAAGACCGACTTCTCCAGAGTTGTTTTACACGAAATTTGCCGATGAAAAGTATGCTGGCAAGATAAAGATCATATACACAGACAAAAGTCAAAAGAAGCAGCAAGTTTTTACTTACCCTGCGTGAAGTTTTTTTGCGTTTTTGTGCGCGTGTTAATTGCTTGTGCTTCGCGTTATATCTGTGGACGTTAGGTGGATGTTACCAGACCTATATGGTTCTTTCATTTTAGCAAAAATA
Organism: Mythimna impura; assembly: GCA_905147345.3. Classification (NCBI taxonomy): domain Eukaryota; kingdom Metazoa; phylum Arthropoda; class Insecta; order Lepidoptera; family Noctuidae; genus Mythimna; species Mythimna impura. The sequence goes on along the minus strand of LR990365.1, from coordinate 1,960,491 downwards.
AATGTGGTCAACGATTTTAATAGTTTGCAATTTGCTGAAGATTCACCCGGCTTGGGTTATCGTATTTCTACTTAATATAATACGATGTTTCCATTATATAATATGGTCAGTTCACATCGAGACGTGACGCTATGTGCACTTTTGATGGCGTGCTTTGGCTTTAAAACCGACTCTAAAGAGGTCACTTCGGTTGCAAACTAACGTTGCAACCTTGATTTATGTGTTTGGTTTGTGTTGCGGTTAGATGGATCTAAACCATGCGCCATCACGTTCGATGGTTGAAAACACGCACCTCCCAACCAAGGGCGTTGAAGGTCATGGATTACAACTGTTGTCTACACGGATTGAAACTAGCAAGGTCACCTTGGTTGAGACGTTGGTTTGAAACCCTTTTATGCCGTGACTGTAAGAGGCATGATGACCTTACTACGCCACCGCTCTCGACTGCGTTCTGTGTGCTCGCGCGTATAATTAACCAGAGATGCGATTTATTTGAAATACTTCTATAATGCAAATACAAAATGCAAAATACCTATTTTGTATTTAAATGCCTTTTAGTAAAAAAGAAATTGTATTTTATTTGAAATACCTTTCAAGATGTATTTTGCATTTTTAATATTCATTTCAAAATGCAAAATACTTTGTGATTAAGTTTAGCTAACATCACCAGTCAAACAAAATGAAATGAACGAATTCAACGAATGCCGCTTGTATTGCCGAATTTGACCGATAGAGGCGCCTGCTAGCCTTCAAAAAAAGGAGGAGGTTATTCAATTCGGTTGTATTTTTTTTTATAATTTTTTTTTTTACGTTTGTTACCTCAGAATCCGTCGTTTATCCACCGATTTACAAATTTTTTTTTCCCCTTTATTGGATATGCTTCCAGATTGGTCCCATTTTTTACAAAATCCAGTTCTGATGATGGGATCCATGAGGAATCGAGGGAACTCCTCAAATATTATAGGCAACCATACAGTGATTTTGGAATTTTCATCGAGAACTTAAGCATTTACAGTCAATAAAATAAAAATATTTAAAGAAAAACAAAAAACCCGACTGCGTCGAAACTAATTTTAAAAAATACGTGAAAAAATTAACTTAAATAAAAACTAAAAAGAAACAAACAAGCCCAGTAGTTTAGAATTCTGTTATGTAATACTAAATAACTACACAATTTAAATAGTTGTATAATCGATACACACATAAAACAAATCATACATTCTAATGCAGAACAGAACGACTCACAGTCGGGGCCCCTTGGGAAGATTTGATTGGTAAAATTTGAATGGGCCCCGACTGTGAGTCGGTCTGTTCTGCATTAGAATGTATACCCGACTCACTAAAGTTTTCTTTAAATATTTTTATTTTATTTTATACTTTTTAGTTACGATTCATTGACTTCGTTATAAGATGGTAAATTTCGCAATCTAGTCATTTCATTGAGGGAGTTAATATCGTGGGGATTATTAAGTAACTTGCGGTGGTCTAAACTACTGATGATTAATCCCTCTAAGAGACCTAACTCGGCTCAAAGCTACATATGCTTGACCTTTAGCAAAAATGCGTGAACTTAAGTCAACCACAGCTCGGTCCAAAAGTCCAAAGTAGTTCCTTGGAGCTTGTGTACAGTTACACCCCAGCACAATATCAATGGTAACATTTTTCGCTCTATTTTACCCTGTCCGCGAAGTGCATCGAATTCTGTCGTCGATGGTTCGATTCTGACTCCTACTCCAGGAACATTGTTTTTAATTGCTTTGTCGTCAAATTCTATATAAACAGCTTGTGGCAATTCTCCGGCTTCCAATTGGTCCCTCCGAAGAGCTGGCCACTCAATTGTCCTTATAACACCCATTGCTCCGTTAACAAGACCATGGGTAACATTCAAATTTCTTCGTAACATAACTCGTGATCCTAAACCGATTGTTAAATATTTAACGATTCCTCCAGTTTTGTTAGGATCATCAGAAACATATACATCTTTCGATTTTTGACCATATGTTTTCGATTCTACTGATATATCAACTGCATGTAATTTATACAACCTAGTAGTTTTTGCCAATATAGTTGTCATCTTTTGATTATGTTCATCGACCTGTCTAGTAGTTGGGAAAACTCGAATGATTTGATTTACAAACGTGCATCAAATGAACAACGCCATCTATCGAGTTTGGTGGTAAACTTTTTTTTACTAAAAATGTTTGTTCTTCATGCTTTTTCACTGTTTTTTTTATTTGTGTATCGTTTATACTTGAAATAAAAATTTAAATCAATAAGTAAGAAAATTAGCGAGAATGATTGTTTTGTTAAACAACTTTAAATCGTTATATATCCTAAACTATTATTTAAAATGAAAAATGATAAAAGGAACCTAAAGATGATTTTAAAATACCTATTCAACGACACCCCACTTGACATAGTTCATCGACTTTTTTTTTTCATTTTGACAATATGGCGTCTGGTTGTAGCTGTGGTGAATTTTGATTACTGTCATGTCTTTAGTGACACTCGCAATGTTAAGACGAATCGATTGACGTAAGAATTATCAAAATCGGCCTACGCATTTGGTCTCTAGAACGCCACATAGAAACAAACATACATACATAGACTGATAAACACATTACCCTCCTTTGCGTCGCGCAGTCGGGTAAAAAGTAACATTTGATGAAGTGGAACTGATGAAGAAGACCAGAAATGGTCAACGGAACTTCATACTCACTTTGATATCACAATGAAGATAGTTAAGCGACTATGAAAATACGAATAAATGAATGGTTCTGAATAGTTACGTTACGTTGAAAATGGTATCATCGAAGTGATCTGATGATGATGATGGAGCCGGAAGGTAGGCACTGGAACTCCGTAATTAATCAATGTAACCTAGCCGTGTTTGGACTTATTAGAATTGTCATGAGATGCACTTTGGCTATAAGGTACTATCGAACTGATCTGATGATGGAGCCGGAAGGTAGGCATAGGAACTCCATAATTAATCAATGTATCCTAGCCGTATTTGGGTTTATTAGAATTGTCATGAGATTCACTTTGGCTATAAGGTACTATCGAACTGATCTGATGATGGAGCCGGATGGTAGGATAGGGACTCCGTAATTAATCAATGTATCCTAGCCGTGTTTGAGCTTATTAGAATTGTCATGAGATGCACTTTGGCTATAAGGTACTATCGAATTGATCTGGTGATGGAGCCGGAAGGTGGATGGTAGACACAGGAACTTTCTAATAAAACAATGTAACCTTGCAGTGTTTTGGGTTAATTGGAATCGTCATGAGAAATAGGCACTCTGTTTACAAGTGGTTCGCAACTAAAAAGTGTAAAATAAAAACTTTCTACAAAAAAAAAAAAATAACCGACTTCACTAAAAAAAACACTAAAAGGATCAAAATAACTTTAATTTTGGAAGTCGGTGTTAAATAAGAAACAAACAATAGCGAGAAACACCGACTTCCGAAATTAAAGTTATTTTGATCCTTTTAGTGTTTTTTTTTTAGTGAAAATGGTTATTTTTTTTTTGTACTTAAAAAGTTTTTATTTCTTCTTTGGTCAGAGTGCGTGCCTTACAATGCGTTCCAAATAAGAATAGGATGATTGCCATGTTGTGACGTCACGTCATACTGTCAAATCGCAAGAAATTGAGCAAAATTGAAGAACTCAGAGATGAGCAAAATTGAAGAACTGGATTCTGATTAAACTATTTTCGTTCACAGTTCGTAAATAAATTAAATTTAAAAAATTTCTTGTTTTGCTCACCATAATAATTCTTCGATTTGATAGTATGACGTGACGTCACTACCGGTACTTGTACTATTTCTTATTCTGTGCTACCGGGCAATCGATAGATTCTTATTTGGAACGCATTGTACAAAGCCAACCTTTATTTTTAGTTGGAAGGTAAAATATTGTATTTTGTGTCTCTATTTCTCATGATAAATACCTAAAATAAATAAAAATATCTGAAATTTGGTAAAAAGGTATTTTATTTTGAAAATACCTATTTTGCATTTAGCATTGAAATACAAAACACAAAACTATTTGGTATTTTGCATTTGAAATCGTAAATCTGAAAAGTATTTTGCATTTTGTATTTAAATGCCTTTTTAAAACCATTTTGTACATCTCTGTAATTAACACCTACGGACGCGTAGCTTCATAGACGCGTATTGTACATACCGTGTCGTTGCCGCTTCGTCGACAGTTTCATAGTTTTGTAAGTAAGCTTCACGCAGGCGTACACCAAGCGTATAATGACGAATACGCTTCTATGAAGCTACGCGTCCATGGACAGTAGGCCATAGTTTTGTATGTAAGCTTCACGCAGGCGTACACCAAGCGTATAATGACGAATACGCGTCTATGAAGCTACGCGTCCATGGACAGCAGGCCTTACATAGATGTTACACACCTGCCAGGCATCCCTCCCATGGTTTTTTTTTTTTGATATAGCGATACAATATATCTTTGTTTTGTAGGGTCGAGTGGGGGACAGTGTAACAAAAAATCATAATCATCATTTATGATTTGATATATAAGGTGTAAAAAAATTAACTTTAAGAATTTCGAGGGGACATTGTACTCCTCATTATGAACAACTTTTACTATGGGACCAAACCTGAAATAGCGAAAAAAAAATCAGCTGCTCCATACGTTTTGACGAGTTATGCGAACATAAACGTAGGGAACAGCTGATTTTTTTTTCGCGATTTCAGGTTTGGTCCCATAGTAAAAGTTGTTCATAATGACGAGTACAATGTCTCCTCGAAATTCTTAAAGTTAATTTTTTTACACCTTATATATGTCAAATATAAAAATATGTTTTGTATTTGATTTTCATCCTTTTTATTTTTTAGAAAAAAAAACTGTCTTGTTAACTTTATTACCCTTCAACCTTCAGAATTGCAATTAGATCAAATACTTAAAAACGACTCCTATTTATAGTTTACAGAAATCATAAATTTGTTATAATGTGCCCCAGGGGTGAGGTACAGTTTAACAGCCATAGAGGTACAGTATAACAAGACAGGGTACAGTATAACAAGACAGGGTACAGTATAACAAGACAGGGTACACTACAACAATCGTCTAAATACCAATAACCCAAAAAAGATTTGAAAAATAGAGACTTTACAACTCAATTATACTCTATCCTCAATGATTGGTAATCCAAATCAAAAATTAATTTACAACATGAGAATAATTATCTATAATCTTTTCTTATAACCTTGATTAAAATGCCTCAGTATTTTTATTGAGAATGAGTAGCAATCAGCCTGATGTTTTGTGTTTTCCGGAAAACTTAACAAAGTCATCTTTTTGTATAACATATAACTACTGTACCCCACACCATATTGTTCAAAATAAAAATTCGTTAAAATTGTGTAGGGTAGAAATTGCAAAAACCTAATTTACTATTTAATCATCAGCATCTAATTAAATATTGATGGTAGTATATATATTAACTACCCAGAAATTATTATGTTTTAAACAAAAACAAAACTTCACTACCCAAAATTGTCACAATTTTTTTACGAATAAAATATATTCCGGTATTTTTCCGTTAACCCAGCGAATTGAAGTCCGGTGACAGCTATTTCAGATGGCAGCACATGTGATTGACAAAACACGCAGAGGTGCCATAGTTATGTTAAGAACGGACAAAGTTAATCTTGTTGTTATACTGTGCCCCCTGTTACACTGTTCCCCACTTGACCTTACCCAAAAAGCTATAGAATCTAGTGTTCAATTCAAAATTCTATTTTATTCTAATTCTTGCGTTGCGTAAACTGTACTTTGACCTTTATTAGTGATAAATCATTGTTGGTTCTTTTTAATTCCTAGAAGTAAACACTGTAATTACTGTTTATACTGTGTTGTGGACTTTTGGTGTAACATCGCGTGTGTAACTTGCTACTGTCAAACTCGGTGATTGGTCATTTTGTGGGTAATTGTGGTTTTTTTTGACATCTCTTTTTCGAGGTTATGTTTTGCGTCTTGTTACCAGGTGAATAAAATGTTATGGAAGACATTTGAAAGGGGTACACTACATAAATACGAAAAACTTTATTCCGACAGTCACAAATACGAATTTCAAAATACCGATTTTCATAATTCCGAAAATCCGAATGGTTCAAAATTCCGAATATAACAACTCCGACTTATCATTACTCCTATTTTTATAATTCCTAAATTTCAATATTCCTAACGTTTATAATTACTATTCTCAAAATACCGAGTTTCAATAGATCGAATAACAAAAAGTCCGACTTCATGATAATTCGAAACATCAAAAATACGAATTCCGATGATTAAAATACCGATTAATACAATTCCGAAATAAAAAGGCTTTGTAAAACTGTATAGCAAGACAAAGAAACACATAATTGCTCGTCAGAGAGAAGTATAATATTATGTATAGTATGAGGGGGTAGAATTAAAAAACTAATGACAGATGCGTTTTCCAGCATGCAGGGGATATATTGCAGCTTGCAAGCAGGCATGCAGCGTGCAAGCAGACATGCAGCATGTAAGCAAGCATGCGACATGCAAGCAAGCATGCAACATGCAAGCAGGCATGCAGCATGAAAGTAGGCATGCAGCATGCAAGCAGGCATGCAACATGCAGCAAGCATTGTTTCTGTCACGGCTCTGGCGCTGCGGGGTTTGGGCGGCACCACGCGAGCTTGTCGTCGCAGATGGTTTTAACGCTCACCTTCAAACCACCTGCTCCTCAGCTCGCGGGCCGCCCCACCCCTCCACGCCTACGCGGGTTTAAATTACACTCTAGGGGTAGGGCAGACAAGACTGCGTGAAGTCGGTTTTGCAGCGATTCATTTATGTCACTAAATTTTTAGTTTACTCGAAGTATTGAAAATCGGAATATCGTTTTTCGGACCAAGAACCCTTCGAGCATTTGATTCTTCGAACGTATGAAAATCGGAAAACTAACAAATCGCATTTACGACTTTCGGTAAAATGAATTTCGTGATTTTTAATAATAGACATTACAATTCTTAGGTATTATGAAATTCGGACTTTTGAAAATCGGAACATCGAAATTCGGAATAAAATATTTCGGAGTATTTGGGTGTTCCCATTTGAAAGATGTTTTTTTTTTTTAATAAAAATGTGAATACATTGATGAAATTGTTCTATTTGTTGACCATTTGTCAAGAACCCTGCGTATGTGTCGTACAATAAATTCATTGGGTCCTAAGGAAAAACACATTGACAATAGTTACGCTACAATTGCTATAGGATGGTGCGGGTGACAGCTGTCGGATTCATACAATGTAGCTACCTGTCCTTTTCTCTCATCTTAAAAGATGCATAGGTACTTTCGTCCATTCTGTCATCCTACCCATACTGTGTAAAAAAATACCTTACATACACAACTTTGAAGGCAGCGAGTGTTTTTGTGTCCCATAAGCTATGGGTACACCATTTTGTCCAGGAGCTGGATAACACCTCATATAAGATCATAGATAACTTCATGGTGAAGATAAACAATTATGAAATCGATGGGAAAAAAGTAGTAGTCAATTCACTGGAACACTCGAATCTGCTATCCTGAGAAAATACTACACTCTCGTATCTCGAAATATACTAGATATATATGTTTAACATTTTTATGTGGAATAATTGTGTTGAATAAGTGAAAACTATTAAAAAAAAATCAATTGATTTTAACCTTTAATTTATATATATATACATCTTATCTATTAAATATTATAACTTAATAAATACATAAACAAACTGAAAATAATATATGTACAAATGGGTAGAAATAAAACTCGGCATCAAAAAATTCGTCCACATCGATGTTTTTTTTTTTTTTAATTCATATAAACCAGTGCTTGACTGCGATCCCACCTGATGGTAAGCAGCGATGCAATCATTGATGGTGAGGCGATCTAGTTTATTAAGAGCCTATTCACTCTAGCCTTGAAGACACCTAAATTATAGTTGGACGGGAAGACCGCAGCAGGCAAATTTTTCCAGTCCTTCGATGTACGCGGTATAAACGACGAAGCGAAACGCTTAGTCCGGACCGTTGAAGTTTCAACAACGTAAGGGTGGATACTCGCCGTACGTCGGGTTGTCCGATGGTAGAAAGGAGATGGCGGAATCAAGTCATGCAATTCCCGCGCACACTCTCCAAAATGCAACCTGTAAAATATTGATAGGCTGGCTACCCTGCGCCTGTGCTCGAGGCTTTGTAGATTGGACTTAACCAAATCTGGATCCCCAATTAGCCTCTTCGCATGCCTTTCCACTGAGTCCAAAGCTGCTAGATGGCATTTTGCAGCACCAGCCCATATGTGACTGCAGTACTCCACACACGATCGGACCTGTGCTTTGTATAACATTAGAAGCTGTCCCGGTGTGAAGTACCGTCGGACCTTTGCAAGAACGCCTAGTTTTCTAGCAGCTACCTTGGCTTTGTACTCAATGAACCGCCCAAAATTGAGGTCTGAGGAAATTTCAACTCCCAAGAGCTGAAGGCGGTCGGTGCACTCCAGAGATACATTCTGAAAAGCAGGAGCCAAGGCGAACGGACTCCTTTTGGCGGTGAACAGACACGCTTGTGTTTTGGCGGCGTTGAATCCTACCAGATTGGTTTCGCCCCACATGGAGACTGCCTGAAGTGAGACATTCGTACGCTCTACCATAGCCTCTCGTTCGGACCGGATTAGCTCCTTACTAGCCCGAGCACCTGGCAGGTATCTCTCTACAACTGTGCTATCATCTGCATACCCATAGATACCGGGCATCAGCAGATCGTTAATATGCAGCAGGAAAAGAGTTGCAGAGAGAACTGACCCCTGAGGAACTCCGGCATGGTCGTCATGGGCTCTGATGAGCATCCATCGACAACAACTCGGAGAGACCGTTCACTCAGGAAGTCTTTTACCCAGTTAATCAGACCAGGGGAAATGCCGTACGCTGGAAGCTTACTCAAATGGCTGGCATGCCATACCCTGTCGAAGGCTTTCGAGACGTCTAAGGAGACAGCAATCGCTTCTCCATTCTTCTCAAGTAGACCGATTATGGCGAAACCCGTACTGTCGGTCACTGAGGAGATCGTTACCTTCCAGGTATGCCATGAGGCGCGAGTTCAACACACGCTCCATAATCTTGCAGGGTATGGAGGTTATTGAAATCGGCCGATAGTTGGCAGGATCGGCACGACTGCCCTTTTTGGGCACGGGTTGCACGTTGGCAAGCTTCCAGGACTTGGGCACTATACCAGTCCTAAACGAGAGGCGATACAAGCGCGTCAATACAGGAGACAACTCGGGCGCACATGCCTTGAGAACTATTGCTGGTATACCATTTCATTTCATTTCATTTATTTATTCATAAAACAATTTGCATTGTGTTGAATCCAGGTACAATATGCACGCAAATAACGTATAATAATATAAAAAATAAATAATAAAGAAAAAATTGGATAACATTCAAATAAGGTGTCAAACAGTTGGCAAATATAATAACAGGTGGCAAATATAATCACAAGCGATCTAAAATAATGTCGTACAATACAATTATAATGTCAAAAACATCATACCATCCATCATACCATCTGGTCCACTAGCTTTATTCACGTCTAGACGACACAGTGCTCTCAAAACTTCTTTGTTTCTTATGCGAACCTCGGGCATTGAGGTGTTGCAGTGAGGTAGAGTTGGTGGAGTAGCACTGCTAGTGTCAAGACGAGAGTTATGGGCGAAAAGAGATGCAAAGAGACCTGCTTTCTCTCTCGCCGTGTGAGCCAGTGTTCCATCAGGCTTAACCAGTGGAGGCAATGTGGGCCTACAGAAGTTCGCTTCGACCGATTTGGCAAGGGACCAGAACGCTCTGCTACCGGACGGCTGTGCAGAAAGCTTTGTGCCAATATGGGTAATGCGGTCGAACCGAGCCTTCTTTAGTGCCTTTTTGTAGGACTTGGCAGCATGGTTGAACGCTCTCTTCTTTGAGCTCAGATCTGGAGCTTTGCGGTCACGAGCGTCAACCCAGGCGAGAAACGCCGAATGCTTACGCTCTTCAGCTTGAACGCAATCGGCGTTGAACCATGGGTGAGCTGAGCCTCCGATGGGTACGTCTCTATAAGGGATGAAAAACTCCATAGCTTGACGTATCACATCGGATATAGCATCCGCACAGCTCGACGGACTTTTAGAAGAGAAGCAGACCTGCTGCCAAGGATAAGACGCAAAGAAGTGCCGCATCTCATCCCATTCTGCTGACCTGTAACGCCATATTCTCCGTTCACCGCGTGAGTCGCAGTCAGGTGGAGAGAAGCACGAAACAGACTTCACCAGACAGTGATCTGAAGTTCCAAGTGGTGAGGAAAATACACACACATCCAATAATAATACATCATAATACACATACATCTGTCCGGATCGGTGGTCATCAGAAGGTCTAAGCAATTGGCAGTATGACCAACTACATCAGGCACCCTAGTCGCTTGCTTAACCAGCTGGGAAAGGCCCATCGATACTGCAAAGTTTCGCGCTTCTCTCCCAGCGTGGTCGGTCTTCTGGTATGGGAAAAGCCAGTCTTGGTGGCAGGCGTTAAAGTCCCCCAGAGCGACGAGCTGCGCATCAGGGTGCCGATGCAGAGCCTTATCGGCGGCCTCACTGAGGTGGTCGAACAGCCGAGTCGTCTCCTGATCACCGCTGTGCGATCGGTAGACACAGGCATAAACAATTTTGTCCATATCAGTGTCCACCAACAGCCATAGCGTAGAGAAATTTGGGTCTTCAAGGTGACGGAGACGCTGGCAGAAGATGTCATTACGGACGTACACAGACCCCGGCACGCTGCAGGAAATGATGCTCCAGTGAGTATCCCGGGTAGTTGAGGTACGCCGTATCTGACGGACATCTAATTTGGGTCTCCGTCAAGAAAAGCAAGTGTGGCTTGTCAGTCTCAAGATGGTGGTGGCCCGCAACGAGATTGGAGTGCAGCCCTCTAATATTATAAAGGTGCACTTGAAATGAGAGGACGTGCATCCGCTGTTGACACTTGCCTTTCTTTTTACCTTTCATTGTTTTGTGTGTGGAGTGAATAGGAGAGATGGAAGATGGCAGTTGAGCGAGGTGATGCGATGTTAAACCCAACAACACAACCAGAGTTGCTGTGCCAATGGAGGGTTGATCTGGAGACTGCGGGGACGCCCGAACCCCCCCCCCCCCCCGGAATCGCCATCGGGTCCTCTCGCCCGGTCGCCAACCGGCACGATGGGGCCACCCTGGGATTTTTCGCAGTTAGCGGGGCAGCCTTTCGTGTGTGGCTGGCACACTACTTGGGCCCCCAACTACCTACGGTCGGCCAGCGGAGCACCGTGCTTCGGATCCCGCTACCCTCCACGATCAAACGTCCGACACAACAATAGTTGGTGCATCATACCCGGTATACATCACAACACAACTGCTCAGACCCATCTTCCACCATACGGCTTCACCAGACATCACGCCGGAACACGACGAATCGCTTGGCGGCATGGCTTTGTCTGGTGGGTGGTAACTTTTAAGCCGGCAGCCGATGCTATGGCCTACCACCGTGTTTACTGCTCGTTTAGCACTACCCAGGGGACACGTGTAGGGTGGTCAGAACTAAGTAAATCACAACGCAAGCAGTTCATCCCCCAATGTCAATGGGAAAAGTGCCCAGAACGCTGGCAGCATTGCCACGCTGGATGGCAATGCTGATTCGTTGACAGAAGAAAAGCCCAGCCCTCTGGTCACACGAAGAGTCGACCAGCTGTTTGCTGATATCCCGAACAACTCGATGAGCGCTCGCTTAATAAACTACAAAGTTAAAAAAAAAAACCTTTAATTTGCATTTTATGAACACTCAATCCACACGCACACCTTGCATGCTAGTGTGCCATAACACCTGATCACTATAGCATGTAAGATGCAAGGTATTTACATACTTTTGTGCCAGCTACAAGCATGTATAGGGCCAGCTTGTAGGTTTTTTTTTACAATCTGAGTGAGTTTCAAGTCTGGTGGGTTTCATGTAAATGAGAGATTTAAAAAAATAACCTTATAATAAATTGATAATCAGCTTTTATTTTATAATGACGGATTACAAACTGGTATCAAGACATTAAGTGTAAATGCATAATTTATAAATGTAAGAATACATATAGCTGATCCAATAGAATGACGCAATGAAAAAAAAAATCGCGGGTAGTCATAAGTAAAACAACTTAATTTTTTTGCTCTATTTATAATTTATATTTAAAATATTAATAGTAATCAGTTTTATATATTAATTTTAGTTATCGCAAGTTAAACATTTCTACCTGCCAGTAAAGTGTTTTCAGTTCTAAAAACACAAGATTATTTTTATCTTTTAACTGCTCACAATCACTATGGAGGCCATCAACCGCTCTATTGCTGATATGACCAATTTGTTTACTCTGAGAATGTCGGAGTTTGAGAAGGAGCTGCAGAAGTCTCCCAGCGCCGCAACAATGACTACTTCAGGTTTGGCAGCGGAGTTTGGTTCCTTCCGGGCATTTATTGTTCAGGCGCTCGCTTCTCTTCAACAGCAGGTTGGCATATTAGCACAAAGCTTGGACAATTTGGAGATGCGTGGGAGGCGAAAAATCCTGCTGTTGCATGGAGTATCTGAGGAGCAAGATGAAGATACGGCACAGGTGGTAGCTCAAGTTGTGAAACAGCGTCTCAAGCTTGACTTGGCTACGTCTGGTATCAAACGGTGTCACAGGATGGGGCGCAGCACAACACACAAGCCCAGACCAATCCTCTTCAAACTTTATGATGTGGCTCTCCGAGATAAAATATGGTTTGGTAAAACGAAGCTGAAGGGCTCTGGTATCACTTTATCAGAGTTCCTCACGAAAGCCAGGCACAACGTCTTCATGGCGGCGCGGGACAGATTCGGGGTGACGCAGTGCTGGACTACTGAAGGTACAGTGTTCGTCCTTGACCCAAAAGGAACGCGGCATCGAGTGACTTCCTTTGCCGATCTCAATAAAATCGCGCAGCAACCGGAGCAGATGGTCGCCCAGTCGGAGCAGGTCTCAGGACAGCCGGAGGCCGGCGTCGTCCAGTCGGCCGCCGTGGGAAAGGTCGCTGTCGCTAAAGCCAAACGCGCTGTAGCCAGGAAGTGATGTCTTCATTCAGACAGGGGCCATAGTTTTAACATAGTTCCAGGTTACCAGTCCACTTAAGACTCCAAAAACCATAGCCCTATTTTGTCTTTGTTTTCTATATGTCGCAATAGTTTTTCACCAACCGGGGGTTGTCCTTGGGTGCACTAGCATAGCGCGTACAGGGATAGTCGTCGGTTGGTATCACGTTCCATTAAAATTATCTAAAGGGCCTCTGCGAGTTGGTTTCGGTCCCTCGTACGCCTTCCAAAGTTCCAGGACCTCAGGGTCCTGAGATAAATAAACGAATAAAATAATAATAATATTTTTATTGACACTTCAATACTAATTATCATCTTTGTTTCAGAATGATGCTGCTAGAAGACGATGAAATCAAAATGGAGAAAATAGAAATTGGTGAAGAAGGCTTCAGTTAATATTAAGATCGTCAAATATATATATCTTGTATGTTTATGATTAAAATTGTTATTTTGTACGAAATGTGCAAATACATCTGAAATTATTACATTTCTTATTTATTTATTTAAATTTCATGATTGTACAGTAGTGGTACCTACATAGGCGGACTTAATGCAACAAGACATTCTCTACCAGTCAACCTGTGGGTTAAAAGAGACAACACTGTGGTGGGTGTAAATAATCCATGGAGCCGGGGGGCGCTTGACACGGACGGCCATCAGTGGCGCATGCGCTTCAATGAGCTTAAGTATAGTCCTATTCAGAATCTCCACCTTCTCATTCACAGTCGCTGCTTGTTCGACATCGACCCAAGCTTGTCCTAACTAGCTTGTCTAACCTCGACAGGCCGCTGTTTCGGTGGCTTAATTTTATACATTAAGTAAACTAAATCGTGCCTCAATAACCCAGGGACCGCAATCTGGCCATGGTTAGCAACCAGATTCACAGTAGACACTAGCATGAGATCAAGCCAGGAATCGTCAGTATCAAGATTGTGATGAGTCGGATTGAGTGAGAGGAGTGATAGACTGGACGATTCCAGGATTGCTCTCAGCTTGCGCGATATGGAGTTATCCTTCACATGATCGGTGTTAAAATCACCCATGACTATGAGATGTTTGTACTCTGAGGAAACAGAATCAAAGAGAGAATCCAGACTGGAGAAATAATCAATGGCAGGTGGGCAGTATACTACTCCAAGAATTGCTTTTACCCCTTTGACATTGACAAGCCTGTTGGTCTAGTAGTCAGTGACCCTGACTGCTATGCCAGAGGTCGTGGGTTCGATTCCCACCCAGGACAAATGTTTGTGTGATGAGCATGATCATTTGTTCTGTGTCTGGGTGTTATTTATCAATAATACATATGTATTTAGAAATATATAAGTATGTTTATCAGTTGTCTAGTACCCATACCACAAGCTCTGTTTAGTTTGGGACTAGATGGCGTTGTGTGAAAAAAAAATACATAAATTTCAGGGAGTAAGTACTCGGGGTTGCCGTTTGCAACTGCCGGCGAAGAGAAAAGGATTTTGTAAGTAGGTATATATTGAATGTCTTTGCTTGTAAGGGATGTCGCTGCGAAAGTAAATGGCAACACAAGTAAATGGCTCTTTTTCCCGTGCGATCATTGCGAATTAGGACAAAACCGGGCAGGCTGTAAAACGTAGATGGAAGTTCGGGTTTGAGCCAACTCTCTGAACCTAGGATAGCATGTAAAGCAATATCACAGAATAAATCTAACATCTCAGGGTGATGCTGAGGGATACTCTGTGCGTTCACATGTCATATATCAAAACAATTAAATCCTTGGAACTCACTACTCAAGAAAGAATTGACTGAAAAAGAATCGTTTAAAGATGAAAATGACGTAGAAGAACTATGGCAGGAATAGACTGAGTCCTCGTTAGACATAATTATTATAAAGTAAAATAAATACATATAAAAATACGATAGATATGATATAAACTAATATTAAAGTATGTGAAATAAAGTTCACGAGCAAAATTGCATAACCTGTCGGCAGATTTTTCACAAACAAAACTAAACTATAAAACTAGTGCGTGTTTCCGAACGAAAACGCAATTCACAATAAACAACTTGATTACTTGATTAAAGAAAAAAAAGCGCGGGAATCGTCGAATTTGGCGGGCGTGATTTTTCTGGCGGTTTTGTTAAAAATAATTAAAATCGAGATTAGTTGTGTAAATTTAAGTAGATATTGTTTAGAATAGTTATTTTATTATTTGTGTAATTAGTCTTCGTATTTAGGATAAGTTTTTTTTAAATTATAATCCCTTTTTCTGTCCAATGGACAAAGAACCACCCGATCCGGGGGGCACAGTCCCCTCGGTAGGGTATAATATTATAATTAATGAGTCCAGCATGGACACAGACTCGTCCATAACTAGATCGGAGCGTAAAAGGGCTAGGGCTCCACGCAAGATGTGCAAACATTGCAACAAGAGAAGGAAACATGGTAAATCTACAGCAGATACCAACAAAGATACACACTGCCATTGTGAAAATGACTCTGTAATTACCAACACTCCAAACAACCATTCATTACGAACAACAGCTGCTATAAATCATCTGGAAACCACTCCACGTTCTGTGGATGGCCCCCAAACTGGAATATCTTTAAATTCGGATCTCCCCCAGAAGGCAACGCAGGTTGCTAGGGCTTTGTACGAATCCACAGATTTGTCTCCATATGTGGTACACATTCAAAAAATATTTGATATGACGAATCCAGGTCAAATATTACACCCAATCACTTTAAATCACTTTTTAAAAAAACGAAGGTTTAACAGTATTATTAATGGTTCAATAAAACGCATTGGTCGCAACAGAATTTCTCTCAGCTTCTCACATTACCAAGATGCAAACTCGTTTATAAATGACCCTTGTTTGGCCAAGGAAAAATTGAAGGCATTTGTTCCATCTATAGAAAAAATCTTCATCTTTTTAGCAAAAGAGGCGATAGACATAATTATGTTACAAGAAATAGGGACCAATTAGTTCAACCAGGTTTCAGACTGGCTAAAGTGGCGTCTTCTTTCATGGGGTACTGTTTGAAATGTTATAATAAAATACCTCCACAAATATTAGAACTCAATGAAACATAAAAACTTTTTAGAAAAAAAAAATAACCGACTTCACTAAAAAAAACACTAAAAGGATCAAAATAACTTTAATTTCGGATGTCGGTGTTTCTCGGTATTGTTTGTTTCTTATTTAACACCGACTTCCGAAATTAAAGTTATTTTGATCCTTTTAGTGTTTTTTTTAGTGAAGTCGGTTATTTTTTTTTTCTAAAAAGTTTTTATTTCACACTTTTTAGTTGCGATACACTTATAAACAGAGTGCCTATTTCTAATGACAATTCCAATTAACCCAAATACTGCTAGGTTACATTGTTTTATTATAAAGTTGCTGTGCCTACCTTCCTCCTTCCGGCTCCATCATCAGATCAGTTCGATAGTACCTTATAGCCAAAGAGCATCTCACGACAATTCTAATAAGCCCAAACACGGCTAGGATACATTGATTAATTACGGAGTTCCTGTGCCTACCTTCCGGCTCCATCATCAGATCAGTTCGATAGTACCTTATAGCCAAAGTGCATCTCATGACAATTCTAATGAGTCCAAACACGGCTAGGTTACATTGATTAATTACGGAGTTCCAGTGCCTACCTTCCGGCTCCATCATCATCATCAGATCACTTCGATGATACCATTTTCAACGTAACTATTCAGAATCATTCATTTATTTGTATTGTCATAGTCGCTTAACTATATCTTCAATGTGATATCTATTTGAGTATGAAGTTCCGTTGACCATTTCTGGTCTTCTTCATCAGTTCCACTTCATCAAATGTTACTTTTTGACTGTAAATGCTTAAGTTCTTGATGAAAATACTAAAATTACCATAGGGTTGCCTATAATTTTTGAGGAGTTCCCTCGATTCCTCATGGATTCCATCATCAGAACTGGATTTTGAAAAAAAATGGGACCAATCTGGAAGCATATCCTATAAAGGGAAAAAAAAATTTTGCAAATCAGTCCATAAACGACGGAGTTCTGAGGTAACACACATAAAAAAAAAAAAAAATACAACCGAATTGATAACCTCCTCCTTTTTTTTGAAGTCGGTTAAAAATTTAAATCTTGTATTAAACGCACACTATGCAGGCAGGCATATTATAAGTTGGAGGATTATATTCAAGAAAAAAAAAAAAAAAAAAAAAAAAAAAAAAAGATAAAAATGCTTGGCTCAATGCTGGTCCAGCTCCACTACCACCGGGGTGAACAAATTGATTAGTTTGGAAATTATTGTTATTATTTCTAAATGTTTTTTTTTTTGGAATTTTTAAATAATAAAAGTATTGTATAATGTAGAAGCATTTTTTTCAAAGTTTGTAAATGTGAGTACCATGGAGCTATTTTATGGTTTTTAGGTTAGATACTATTGGATTTGTTTGACATAAATGAGCATGGCAGTTGAGAGTTTGTCATGCTCACTCAAATGTCTCATTCGGTTCCCTTCAAAATGGTTGAGCTGAGTGGTGCTAATATTCGCGTCAGGTCCGTGAACGGGCGCTGTCAGTTGAGACTGGTCATCTCTTAGCTGCCAGTTGCTATTTTAATATCTATATTTAGTTTTTATTTTTACATTATTGACATTGTTCTCACATGATAGCGACAAGAAACATGTAACAGAGATGATATTTGTAATTGCAAAACATGATTGAAAAGAGTGTCCATGGAGTTTCTTGCACATTCTTCTCCATAAAGATCTACGCTTTGGAATGTGCAATTAGCATCATTTTTTCTGACTGACTGACTTCTTGACATTTCAAAAGTGCCTGTAAATGGTTTATTTGAAATAAATGCTTTTGAATCTTTGATGAACGCAAACATTCGCAAAGGGGAAAGAGGTTGCAAAAAATAATTGAGATAATGTGAAGAAATTATATAAACTGGTTTCCTCTAAAGCTGTTTGCGATTTGAAGTAGTACAATATACTTTATCGAGTCATTGTGTCCATCTTGATGCATTTTTAGGGTTCCGTACCTCAAAAGGAAAAAACGGAACCCTTATAGGATCAATTTGTTGCCCGTCCGTCTGTCTGTCTGTCTGTCAAGACCAGTTTAACCGAAATAAATATTAAAGAAGAGGAAGTTTACAATTATGAAATAAATGGTTATAGTTCATATTATTTAACTAGAGAGGAAAGAAGGGGAGGTGGCATAATAATCTATATACAGGATCACCTACAGTTTGAAATGATAAAAAAACATAACCTATACTGTGAGCTAATGCATGGTCAAATAGTTACAAAGGGCAAGAAAGTTGACATAATAATTACTTACCGGCCTCCACAAATGAATAAAGCACACTTTGTAAACGAAATCAAAAAAATATTGCAAGATATACCTACTGGAAGTGACTTAGTGTTTATGGGAGACTGCAACATAAATATACTGCAGGGGGAAACCGACTCACGCGCAAACGAATATCTGGACACCTTGAGTGAATTAGGCCTGGAATGTTGCATTCAAGATGTTACGCGAGAGGTAGTTCTATCGGAGCGACGAGTGACATCATGCATAGATCATATTCTTGTGCGAAGTGCGCGACCAGCCGGCGAGCTGCACGCCTATGTACTGACGACTAAAGTATCCGACCACTACTTAACGGGACTCTCGATTGAAATAGATAAACAGCTGATACCTCCTTGTTATCGCACTATGCTTAATAATGAAGCGGTTAAAACTAAATTATGTAATGTACAATTTTAAATTAATTTCTTGTAAAAAAAATAATAAACGTAATATCTGACTTGGGCTATTATAATGTACAAGATAGAACACTTGTATTCGCCGATGCAAGTCCGGTTGCTCTAGGTGCTGATCTAGTACAAGAGAATGATTCTGGACCACGTGTTATTGCATTTGGAAATAAAACCCTTACCGATTGCGAACGCCGCTATTGTCAGACTGAAAAAGAGGCATTAGCGCTGGTATGGGCGGTAGAACACTTCCACATGTTCCTTTACGGAAAAGAATTCGACTTGGTGACTGATCACAAGCCTCTGGAAGTGATATTTAGTCCAAAGTCAAAACCGTGTGCGAGAATCGAAAGATGGATGCTCCGGTTACAATCATACCAGTATAAGGTCAACTTTTAAAGAGTTAAAAGAAGCTTGCTGACTCTCTCCCCATAACTCACGTATTTCAGCGTTTCTACCAAATTTATTACGAAGCAATTGTTTAAGAGGTTCTGTTTTTGTAGCTAAGTTAGGAATCCATTTGCCCACGTAATTTATCAAGCCCATAAAGCTTTGTAATTCAGAAACAGTTGTAGGAGCCCTAAATTTTTCAATGGTACTTAAGTATTTATCTAATGGTCTTATACCCTGTTTAGAAAGTTTGTGGCCTAAGAATTCTACTTCGTTGGTACTAAGAATACATTTTTCATGCCTTAATATAACATTATTGGTTTCTAACACTTCAGTGACTTTTTCAAGTCTGGCATCACGTTCTGTTCGATTTTTTCCATACACTAAGATGTCATCAATGAAGTTAATAACCCCTTTACAAGGTAAGAGAATACGCTCAAGAGTTTTCTGAATTTTTTTCCGGAGCACAAGAAATACCGAACATCATCCTTTTGTACCGGTAAAGACCTTTGGCTGAGATGAACGTTGTGATGGATCTGGAATCTGGATGAAGTTGCAATTGGTGGAAAGCATCACAAATATCCAATTTACTGAAAATAACCGCATCTCTTATCTTCGGTAGCAACTGATCCATCGTCGGTAACGGGTGGTTTTCGCGTTTTATTGCTGAATTTGCTCGTCGCATATCTATACATAGGCGGATATCTCCTTTAGAATGGAAAAAAATCATGTGTATTGATGATCCGTTGGAACTGTATCAGCGACTGTGCGACACTTTTAGCAACATTTATAGTACATCGAAAACAGTAAAGTTAAGTAAACAACGGGAATCTAACACCTGGGTGGATAAAAATCTGCAAAAACTACTCGAATATAAAGATGCATTGTTCCGAAAATGGAAAGCTAATCCCAAAAATATGTCATTGCGGTTAGAGTACACAAAATGTCGAAATAAAGCTAATAAAGCTGTAAATGTTGCTAGAAATGCACACAGGCGACAAGAGTTAAAAAACTGTAACGGAGACATGAGAAAAGTGTGGGAGTGTGCGAACAAGTGGCTGGGCAGGAAAAAGTTAAATGTCGATGACGTCATACTTAAGTATTTTATAAGAAGTAGCGAGAAACTGGATGGGGTATGTAACAATTTTTGTCAAACATTCACTAATGAAATTGATTTTTTAAAACAGAAGCATTTGTGCAACAGTTTATTTTTTGATAGAAATGAATATGTAAAAGAAAGTGATGTGAGTTTTAGATTTAAAAAGGTCTGCCCTAGAGATATATGTATAATAATAGATAAGTTAAGCTGCAACAAGTCCCCAGGGTCCGACGATATTAGAGTACAAGATTTAAAATGTATTAAGTATCCAATACCAACCCGCACTGGGCCCGCGTGGTGGATTATGGCCCATTCCCTCTCCTAGAGAGGAGGCCTGAGTCCCAACAGTGGGAACATTATAAGGCCGACTATGCTATGCTATAAGTATCCAATTAGCCAAGTCATTGCACATTTCATTAATAAATGTTTAGAACGACAAGTTTATCCTAATGAATTAAAGATCTCAATTATTAGACCAATATTCAAGGGGGGGAAATACAATGAATATACCAATTATAGACCCATTGCCATATTAAGTGTAATTAATAAAATTGTTGAAAAAGTAATTGTAGGCCAAATTACAATATTTCTAGAAAATAATAACATTTTAACAGATTCGCAGCACGGTTTTAGGCCAAATAGAAGCACAGCAACGGCATTAAGTAAGTTTACCGACAGCATAAACAATTCATTAGATTCGAAAGAGGTAATTTTATTGATATTTATTGACTTTTTAAAAGCCTTTGATACTCTGGACCATGAGGGCCTGCTGCTGGCCATGGCCGAGTGTGGTATACGAGGGCCTGTAAATGGGTGGTTCAGGCAATATCTAGACAGCAGATATCTAAAAGTTACGGTAAAAGGGGTAGAAAGTGAACTTGGTAAAGTCAAGTACGGGGTGCCGACTGGGTCGGTTTATGGACCGATGGGGTATATCATGCACGTCAACAGTATGGTAAATGTCATTAAAAACTGTAAAACCTATATGTATGCAGACGACACGTGCTTGGCATACAGTGGTCGGGACTGTGAACTGATCCAGTCAGCAGTGCAAGATGATTTGGATAATGTAGTCAAATGGGCGCACGATAATGGTATTCTTATTAATATAAATAAAACCAAATGTATGCTGATATCGTCTCCGTATAACAAGTTAGCTAAAAATGTCTGTATCTCGGTAAAGGGCCACTCGTCGAGCTCGAGCGACGTGCGAGCAATACAAGTTAAAAAGCCTGGCTTGATGTGAAAACAATACCTCACCACACCACAGTCATTTAGATCATAGAACACAACAAATGAATTAAATTAAATAAAACTCTAATTTTTAAACTTCGCGCGCTTATGCGTTTACGCGCTGTTGCCATTTCGTGTTCATTCACGCACGATACCGAAGACGTATGCACATTATGCAATGTTGCCGCTCTGAGCGCCATCTCTCCGATCTCACTCTAACACTTAACAAAAAAAAGAGATGAACACTAGTGTGTTGCTGCCTCTGTCTGGCGCAAAGGCTTGTTATGAGGCTTGATCTGCCATCTCACTTTTCCCTATAAAAACATAAAAATGTGAGTCTGTGTGAGTAAAATTTGATACTGTGTGCAAGTACTCATCGAACAATTTTTCTTTAAAATATTCCGGGCTTGAAATTTTTGGATGAATGGATTTTACTACAAGGCGCACTTTTACTACGCAAACAAATTAGGGCGCCCTCTATCTATGACGCCGATGACGCGTAAAACAGTTCCGCAAACAAATTAGTTCTTTGCTTTGAGCGGTTAAATCGTGTTTATGTTTACTTTTACGTGTGTTTTGTTAACAAAGATTTTTGATTTCTGTCATTTAAAGTTTTATGATTAGTTATTACTGAAACTTACTTGGTTTTGAAGTGATTAAAGTTTATTATCTTTGAAATGAATTCGGAAATACATGCAATTGTTCCTTGTGACGGATTAAAATGTGTGGAAAAAATACTTGGCCAGGTAAAGACTTTGACTTTTAGAGATAAATATGATCTCGTAATTTCGCCTAAACCTACCCCTGATTTGAATATTTCTCAGAAAACTAAATCACATAATAACTAGGCAGTTTCATTCGTGTTGCATATTTTTCTCAAACGATAAGAATGCTTGGAATACATCAGGTTATAATGACATAAATAACTTCGCTGGTGCTATGAAAAGACATCAGAATTCTCAAATGCTGTTATTTCATTCTGTAGTTTTGGTAAACCGAGAACAAAAACTTGGTTCTATTTCTCGACCGACATCCGTGTTCTCGACAGTTATGTGATGAAATTTCTAAGTGTGTGATAAAGAAACGAAGAACGGCTATGCTGTTGTATACTCTATGGCTGTTTAAATTGTGAGTATTTGCTATGCTAATTATATTACATATCAATATCGTAAACAAATGATTGATTTCATTGATTACTACTTTGTGCGCCATCTAGTGGATTATTCAGAAGTAGCCAGCTAGAATTTTGTTGTGAGCGAGCAAGAGTTGCCAAAAAATATCAATAGATGGCTCTTACATATTTTAAATCATTTATGATACAGGTATGATGTATACTTAATTTCTATCTTATTAATAACAAATGAAAATGTAGCAATTAATCAGCATTACAGCAAGAGATTTTGCACTGATGATACGTGACGGCGGATTATAGCGCGAGTTTTTTTTATTCGAAATATTAGGTAAATGGGTACTTGGGTAGGTAGTAGATAAGTCAAGGTTCCTTGGCTTGCCCCCTTTCAAGGTATCTGGCACGCCACTGCTCGTATGAATGTCTCCATAAGAACAAATTAAACTGCCAGTGTGAGTGTATTGAGCGTGTAGCGAAGTATAAATACTTAGGACTAACAATCGATGAACGGTTTACGTGGGACGCTCACATAGACACCGTATGTAATAGACTGCGCTCTGTATTAGGGAAACTAAATAATTTAAAATATGTAGTTAGTAAGCGAGTACTTTATATTCTTTACCATGCACTTGCAGAAGCAACAATAAATTACGGTTTGGGTGGTTATGGAACGACGTTTTCAGTGCATTTAAACAAAATAAAAAAATTACAAATTCGATTTTTAAAATTATTAACAAATAAGGCAACTAAACGCAGCATTAATAAGGAATACGAAAAATTATTTACAATTTGTAGAATATTACCTGTAGAGGACAAACTGAAATTAACTATAATATTAGAACAGTACAATAAGAACCAGTATAAAATAAAGAAAGTGCATAACCGTCCAACCCGTAAAGTGACACAGAGGAATAAATATTCGGTCCCTAAAGTGAACAATTATTTTGGTCAAAGGACGCGGCAATGGCTTACTCCAACATTGTTAAACGAACTACCGACGCGAATCACAACTGAAGCCATTTCCAAAAATGCCTTAAAAAGTGTCCTTCATAAACATTATTTGAGTCTATGTCCATAGCGTTAGTTATGTAATGTGTAGGGGGCGCGCTTGCCGGCCGGTCTAATAAGCGCGTGCGGTGTGTTGTTGTCGGTCGAGCGGCCGCGCCATATCTCGCTCGCGCTGGGTTGCCTGTCTCCCTCCGGCGGGCGAGGTGTGGCGATGGCGGTGGAGCCGGTCGGACGATTGAGTTGTACTACAAGTTCAGGCTGGCCTGGCGGGCGAGTGCCCATACAAATTTGCTTCTCACTACACTTCCGTGCTCCATTTGTTTAGGTGGTTGATTGGGCGTGGACGGTCTTGATAGGTATGTCTTTTTATTAAAAAAAAAAAGAAATCTTATAGAAGACATACAAAGATTATTTAAATTTAGTTAATTACCAAACATCGGTATAGGTAAATAACAAATTGTAAACATTTTTAGAAAACTTTTGGATGGGGGACATGTCGGGATTGTTTGCGTTTGGTTGATTGACTGAGCGGATGGAGTATAAGTACTTATAATGTTTTTGCTGTCTTTGTTTTTTGGCTTTCTATTGATATTTGTTAGTTAATCAAGAAGACTATCCACGAGAACACTGCCGACAAACTGTACTGCAGTTTGGCAGAAGATATTGTGAAACTATTTGTGTAAATTTTCTTGAATAAATTATTAAAAAAAAAAAATGGGCTCGCCCGTTTCCCTCCGAAATATGGGCGGGGCTTAAAGTCATTAAAGATGGCGTCTATACATAACAAAAAACTTTTTACAAAAAAAATACAACCGACTTCAATGTAAAAAAACACTGAAAAGTGCAAAATAACTTTAATTTCGGAAGTCGGTGTTTCTATAATTGTTTTGTCTCTTCGTTATTTAACACCGACTTCCGAAATTAAAGTTATTTTGCACTTTTCAGTGTTTTTTTTACATTGAAGTCGGTTGTATTTTTTTTGTAAAAAGTTTTTTTTTTTCACTTTTTAGTTATGGCCACTAAAAAGTACCCCTCAGCCATACTTAAAATACCTTATAGCCAGAGTGCATCTTATGACAATTCTAATAATACCAAACACGGTTAGATTAAATTAATTTATTACAGAGTTCCGGTGCCTAATTTTAGGCTTCATCATCAGATCAGTTCGATATATTACCCCTCTTCTTTCAGTCAGTCATCGACTACACGTATAAACAAAGCAATTTTACTTGTTACGACAGTTCTGCTGTGATCCCATGAGGAGTTCTGTTCCATATCTACGAAGTTCATGATCAGATCATAACAATATTTCTATGGGACCAACTTGGAAGCATAACCTTTCAATAAAAAAAAATTTTCAAAATCGGTCCACAATTGACCGAGAAATCGGTGAACATACATAAAAAAAAAAAACATACATTCAACCGAACATATAACCTCCTCCTTTTTGAAGTCGGTTAAAAATAGAAGGGAATCGTTCTACACTACTCGCTTTCTTAACTTAGAAGGCAAGCGTGATCGTGTCTCCTCTACATTTCCCACCCCCTGTAAGAGGCTTCCACCGATTACATCTCTGTATTGGTAGGGAGTACGATCACCTTTACCACGGGCCGACGCAGGACCCCATGTTGGGTTCTTACATCTACGGTTCTAATTACATTGTCTTTCCCGTGATACACTTTGTACACTACACCTTTAGTCCATTGATTTCGCGGCCGGAGCTCATCGACTATAACTACAACGTCGCCCTCCTGGATCTTGGAGGCCCCTTCTGTCCATTTCTGGCGGACTTGGAGCGTCGGCAGGTACTCTCGCAGCCAGCGCCGCCAAAACATGTCCGCCAACGCGCTGACTCGACGCCATTGACTGCGCGCGTCGACGTCTCGGGGCTGGCTGTCGTCGTACGGAGTGTCGCCCGATGCGGTTCCCAGGAGCAGATGGTTGGGTATCAGCACCACCGGGTGCTCGCTGTCGCTCGACACGTAGCAAGTGGCCGGCTGTTAATCACCAGCTCGGCCTCGGCGAGCAGCGTAAGCAGGATGTCTTCTCGCGGTGCCCTCTCATGCAGCGTGGCTCGTAGTGCGGTCTTCACAGAGCGCACCAGTCGCTCCCAGCACCCTCCCATGTGCGGCGCGGCCGGCGGATTGAAGTGCCACTCGATGCCGCGCGTTGTAGCGTCGTCTTGCAGCTGGCGTTTATCCAACGCCCGGAAAGCTGCCCGTAGCTCGTTGTTGGCACCGACGAAGTTGGTACCCCGGTCGGAGTAAAGGTGTGCAGGTCGCCCGCGGCGCGCGATCAGGCGTCGCAGGGCGAGGACGGCAGAGTCTGTAGTTAGACTAGCCGCAAGTTCCAGGTGCACGGCGCGTGTGGCGAAGCATGTGAATAGCGCCCCCCACCGTTTCTCTCGTCGCCGCCCGACGGTCACCTCCATTGGCCCGAAGTAGTCCACTCCCACGTGGACGAAGGCACGCCTGGTATTAGTGAGGCGCGCGCTCGGCAAGTCGGCCATCTTCGGATGCGACGGCTGCGCCCGGCGTAGGCGGCAAACTTGACAGCTGTCTGCCACCCGGCGCACCGTCGGTCGCAAGTGTAGCACCCAGAATCGCTCACGAACATTGTTGACGACGGTCTCGTGGTTTGCGTGCAGTGCTGCGATGTGGTAGCGTCCCACCAGCTTGGACGTGAGCGGGTGTCTTCCGTCCAGCAGTATGGGATGGCGCGCGTCAAAGGGGAGCTCTTCACACGCTCCCAGTCTGCCTCTAACGCGCAGCAGGCCGTCGTCCGTCAGCATGGGGTCGACGCCACGCAGCTTGCTGCCTCTCGACACGGGCCGCGCCGCACGAAGGTCTCGCAGCTCGTCGGCGAAGGAGTCCTCTTGCATTTCTCGCAGCAGGAGGAGCTCAGCATCCCGCAGGTCTTGGGGGACGAGTTGCGTCGTCTCGCGGCGACGGCGGCAGCGGCTGATGAAGGCCAGAGTAGGGTATTATTGGGCATTCTATGCCACTGTCGGCAAGTAGCTCGGCTAGTGCGCCTCGCTATCCGACAGTGGCATAGAATGCCCAATAATGAACGATCGACTCGACTGTGTAGTATATTACTGTACTCACCTGGAGATCATGTGAGTTATACCACTGGCCGCCAGTAGCCGGGCGAGTTCACCGTGCTGCGGACGATGGTATGACATGCGTTTCGTTGTTAGAAACGACTTGATAATTTTGATATGCGCTTCATATATGGTGGAAACGACTTGTTGGGTTTTGTAATGCGCTTCAGCATGGAAACGACTTGTTGAGTTTTGTAATGCGCTTCAGCTTGGAAACGGCTTGATGAATTTGGCACGTATTTTAGTATTAGAAACGACTGGTGTTACTGGACTCATACAAAGATCATGCGAGTTATACGACTGGCTGCCAGTAGCTAGGCAAGTTTGCTTGGCATCGGACAGTAATGATAACCATCGACATGATCAATGATTAAGATTTAACTTAGTCATTTTGACATGCGTTTCGTGGTTAGAAACGACTTGTTGGTTTTTGTAATGCGCTTCAATGATGGAAACGACTTAGTGATTTGGTCATGCATTTCAGTATTAGAAACGACTTGTTGGGTTTTGTAATGCGCTTCAGCATGGAAACGACTTAGTGATTTGGTCATGCATTTCAGTATTAGAAACGACTTGATGATTTTTGTAATGCGCTTCGTGGGTTGAAACGACTTGGTGTTTTTGAAATGCGTTTCAGTATTAGAAACGACTTGTTGGGTTTTGTAATGCGTTTCAGCAGGGAAACGACTTAGTGATTTGGTCATGCATTTCAGTATTAGAAATGACTTGTTCACTCACTGCTTTGAAGGGATCTGCATAATAAACAAGATACATTTTATATTTGGTTTATTTGTCGTAAAACATTGGTTTTTCTGGAAATAATGTATCTACCGAACGCACGAGCTCTTGTAGTTTTCGCCACTGAGACGAATCCGAGTCGGTCTGGAACTTGAGTCGCACAAGCGCCTTCTTCCACAGCTCCTGGGAGTCGGTGTGGCGCGCGTCGTCAGCCTTGTACACCTTGCAGTCGACGTAGTACTCTCCGTTGATGCTCGCTGCTCGCCGCTCGCAGCCGTTGGCGACTCGGTTAACGAAGAATGATGATAGACATGTACTCGATGAATCGTCTTTTGGCAAGGTATCAGACCCGTAGTTGCTACTGATACCGAATACATCATTATCAGTACTGGTTTTTTTACTGAAACAACAACGAAAACTTCTATTAGTTCATCATACACTTACAGGGTACATTTACCGTTTAGATACACACAGGAAAAAAAATACACACTTAGTCAATATGCCTGCAGAACATGAGAGACGTACTAATAAAAATATATCAGGCACTTATAAAGTCATATCTGTCAGCAGACTTGTAACATTACACGAATAACTGATGATTATTAACTGGTATGGCGAACTAAATTATTGAATAGTTTGTTTACCTCGTACGAATTAAACTCGTTGATGGTGGGTTCAACTTGCGTTTCTTATTGTTGTCTGCAGACGGCTTGCGGCTGGGTTTCGTTTTCTGGTCGGGGATCGGAGCTAGTTGAAAGTACTCGCAATCAGAATCAGACCTGAAATAAAGATACAACAAAATAATAGTCAAACATAATTATTACTATCACCTGCATCGGGTCAGACCTCTGAGCTATGAACCGAGCGGGAATGTTTTATACTTACATTTTCCAATTATCTCCAATCGATATGGCAGGCTGATGAAAGCAGTCGTAGTGACTGACAGCAGCAGGCAGCGGTTAGCTATCAACACTGATATTGACAGAATAACGCAGCAGGATCGCAGAGCACTTCTTGAAGATTACTTCCACACTTGTAGACTTCAGTTAGTTTGTACCGAGTACATCGAAAACATGTAGCTTATAAATCGGAAAACGAACGATAATTCACCATATTAAAAATGACGGCAACCGTTCATAAAATATTGTGTAAAACAACTTTTATCCTTAGACGTATTATACTTGTTCAAAAAGTGCACAATAAGGTTGTCTCAGGTAGCATCGAATGACGAGACAGTGAAGCGACTTAGGGTTGACAAAACGTTAACCAGTAGATAAGTTATCAACAACGCTAATAGGGAATATTCTTGCAAGTAATTTAAATATTTGGCAATCTAGAGACAATCATTAGATTAGTATTTATTATGTTATACATCCAAGTTTTACTTCTAATACTTTTATGCTCGAGTGAAGTGGGTACAGGAAATAAGTTAACGTTTCTAAGGTACTCATTTGACCATCTACGTTTTGGTCTCGTCGTACTTTGCTAGACTTCCTAAAATAAATCAATAATATAATTCCCATAACCACACTAACAGCCATGAGTGAAACCACGCTCATCAATATCTAACGATATACTATGATATATTATAATCGTAATAGTGCATTGTATAAAATTTGTATATTGCTTATAAATAAAATGCGTACCAAGTTATTACCAACCCTAACTAAAATAGCTGATTATTGTGAATGTGAATTAAACAATTAAGTTTGACACGCGTGTCACATTTGTGCAAAAACAACTTTTATGATGAAATATTTTTCTGCTTGTAGACAAAAAAATAAAATTTCGTAAGGCATCAATAATATGTTGCTATGTTGTAAACTCTAAAATATTAGATACTTATTGTTTCAAAGGTACGATGGAGTGAGCACCTTTCTAAACTATCACAGAACAATTAAGTAAATTATAAATAATGACTTACTTAATTGTTCTGTGACAGTTGAAGAAATGGAGCTCCCTCCATTTTTTGTCTAGCAGTGGGATAGCATAGACTTATTATTCAATAATTAATATTAATAATTATTATAAATAAATATTGTATTGATCACACGAACGATTTCATCTCCTGGAGCAGCTGTAATCGCTATATTTTGGGACCCGAAATATATCTACATAATTGGAACACGTGTATAAATCATTTCATACTGAGCAGGTAATTATCAAATATCAGAACATAATGACTATTTTTCTATACCCAGAATATATAATTACATGTATACCTAATTATTTATCGATACCTCAAATAAAACCCTTTTTTTATTTCAGATACATTGCTTAAACGTACCAGTGAAGAACTATGTAATGACCCGAAATATAACAACATATTTGGACCAAGCAGATGCACATTCCTATATTTAAAACATTTCATATTTTGCTGGTAATTATTACTCATTACTAATTATTAATACATTTTCTTCCCAGAACATACAATTATCTACCTAATTAAATTATGTACCTAATGTAACCATTTTTTTTCAGATAAATTCTACCTAAACATAGTTACCGACTTGCATGTGAAGAATTATACAAGGAATCTTGGAACGAATGTAAAATAGTCCTGATCAAGTTGTACTAATAATTTAAATATTTTGTAACTGGTATACCTAAGATCGTGATTATTAATTGTAACTGTTGTAAGTATTACCTAATCTATTTTATTTAAATAAGCAATTATTTTAAGTGTTCTTTAATTTTTAAAATAACATAATGCCTTACTGTTCTGATTGCAAAGTATTTGTAGTAAATCGTCGATGGTCTGGTCATTTACGTAGCAATGTACATAAAAACAATAGCTCTACCTCTATTTATGATAATGTTGCAATTATTAATTCTTCTTTTAAAGAACGAATCATAAGTTACAAAATCATAGCAACTGGCGAACAAATAAATAATTTTCCTGAAATGTTTCTTAATAATATTAGTAAACAAGTTGAAACTCTAATAAACCGATCATTATTGAAACATACAGCTCTGAAAATAAATTTTGAACTTTTTTCTTTTTTTCTTATGTTTAAAAATGATCAAAAGGAAATGAAATCGTTCGCCACAAAAAACATTATTATTAATTTTAATTACGATTTTGATTCAATTTATAAAGCAACGGTTGATTTACTGTTAAAGAAAATTGAAGAGTTTCAGGAGAGAGATAGTGGTTGGACATTTTTGAGCAATTCCCATGTAGAAATAAATATTAATAAATATCAGCCTCTCGGTGGATCTAAATTTATAACTTTACCAAAATGTATAAAAAATAAAAAAGCTTGTTTGAATATTCGTAACAATGATGAGTATTGTTTTTTATGGTGCGTAGTGGCGGCTCTGTACCCTGCTAAACAACACCCCGACAGAGTTTCATCTTATCCCTACTTCCAGGATGTTTTGAATGTTGATGGTTTGACATTTCCGATAACATTTTCGGGTATAGCTATATTTGAGAAAAATAATCCGTTTTTGAATATTTACGTGTATGGTTTAAAAAATAATAAGACTATCGTTGGACCTTTGTATTCAACATCGAATCAAAAATCTAAGAGTATCCATCTATTGTTCTTAGAAAATAATACTAATACCCATTATTGTCTTATCAATGATTTACCTCGTCTAGTCAGAAATCAGATAACTAAACATCATGGTAAACTGTACTTCTGCGAAACGTGCTTATTGTTTTTTCCGACGCGCACTCAAATTGAATCACACATGTGTGGAGGGATTGCCACGGTATTACCAGAAGAAGGAACATTTTTAAAATTCAAAAATTATGATAGAAAACAAAACTACTCTAACTGAAAACTTAGTTGCAATACAAATGAAACCTGACCAAATTATTTTAGATAAACCTATTTATATTGGATTCACTGTATTAGAACTTTCTAAGACACACATGTATGACTTTCATTATAATATTGTTAAACCTTTTTATGAAGATCGAGTGCAGCTGTGTTATACAGATACCGATTCGTTTGTTTATAAAATATTCACGTTTGATTTTTACCATGACTTGAAGTGTAATTTTTTGCAATATTTCGACACCAGTAACTATGATGATAAAAATGATTTTAACATACCGATTATGAACAAAAAAGTGCCAGGTTTGTTCAAAGACGAAATGGGAGGAAAATATATCTCAGATTTTGTTGGTTTGAGATCCAAGCTTTACTCAATAAAAACCGTTGATAAAGTCATTAAAAAAGCAAAAGGAGTAAAATCAAGTGTAGTAAGAGACTTAAATATAACAGATTATGAAAATGTTTTATTAAATGGTGGAATTATTCGTAGAAAAAATATTATGTTTAAATCTATAAAGCACGAAATATTTACTAAGTGTGTCAACAAAATTGCTTTATCTCGAAATGACGATAAACGCTCAATATCTGTAGATGGAATATCAACGCGTGCCTGGGGTCACTCACTTATTTTAAAGAGCGAAAATGTATTTTAAGATTAAGCTAATTAGTAATAGAGTTCGAATATGATTTATGTAACGTACGTAATCTTAATATAGCTTTTAAAATATACCTAAATAACTTTTTAATGTATGATAAATATAATTCATAGTTTTAAAAACCTAAGTTATTGTAAAAATATAAATAAAATGTGAATGACTATGACTACTTGTTTAATTTATGATTTAAGACATCATCCTCCTTTTTTGTAGTTGGTTAAATAAAATGAAACCCGACCAAGATTCAAGTTGCAACATGAACTGCACGTTGAAACTTGAATCGTTCGTTTTTCAGAGGCAAAATGTATTTTGTACTTATTACAATAAGACTGATTATACAAATTTTGAAGAGCCATGTTTGCGTCAATTGCATAACGCTGATCATACAAAATACCTATTACAAACACGTAACAGTGCATTACCCTCAGAAAAGCTTAGTTAACATTTTAATCTAAATTGGGAATCGTTGCGATGGTATTTTTTTTTTTGTCATTTACGAAATAAAACTCACCTTGAGTACTTGTACGAAGCACACAACGTATTGCTTATCGCGAGCATGTCATTGGTAAGTTTCTCAATTTATTTTTATTTTGTTTAGTAACTAGCGATAGAGTTTTCAGCAATTTTGCTCAAAGCTATTAGTGAATCTGCTATGAATGTTGTAACCCGTTGACAATTCGTTTATGCAGCACTATATCAACGTCTACGGTTTAGTTTAAACTTAATGAGCGTCTATTTTTGTTCCAGAATACAGAATCAGAGATTATGTTTAGCCAGTACGCTCAAAATCCTTATGAAGGATTCTCCGAAACGCTTCACAACGAACCCGAGCACAGCAAACATGTGACGAAAGAAAAAAAGTCAAAACAGCGATGCAGGGAAAAGTCGAAGAAGCACAATCCAACTAAATCTTTTGTGATGAGCCGATTACAGCGACGAGGCATGAAATTAATAAAAATATCAGTCGTAGATCTAACCAATAACAATTCGCAAACCAGTGACACAGACAGTGACAGTGAGAACGTTATTATAAGTGCTCAATACATTGTTAAAGACGCTATCGACAATGTTATGGACGAAACTGAATCTTTAGTTAAAAAAATATCTAAATCTTTAATAGATAGTGATTTTTAATATATATCTGTTTGCGTAAGAAGTTGATTAGGCAAATATTTAGTACTTATTATGTTGTTTTATTTAATTTTAAAGTAGAGTGTTTTATTTGAAGAAGTGTTGGGTGTTTAACAAAATAAAAGCAGTTTTACTATACAAATGTTTTTTTTTTATTTATAAAACCAATAACCATATAAGTAGGTACACATTTATAACTCTAAATACTTTCTTATACATAACACATTTTTAAGAGCACAATGCTTTAAATGTTTTATACAATTTAAATTAATTCTTCCTTCACAGTATTTTTTATGTAAAATATAGAAATTAGGACATCCTTCGGTACCAAGGTCTGATACATTACAGTTCTCACAAAGTTCCTTTATCCACTTTACTTTCTCCAAACCATTAACAACGATTTCCTTATTTTCTAGATAGGGAACGATTACACGATGAAATTCTTTATAGTCGATATACCCTTCGTTCCAATAAATGCCTCTGTTTCTTTCCAGCCATTTAACTTGCCTCTTTTCGTCACTTGTTAAGTATTTAAACAAGTATGGTGGTTTTATTAAAAATGTTTGCGTATAATCACGGGTAGCAAAAGCTAACTCTTTTATTATAAAATTATTGTACAGATCTTTAAACCCTTGAACATCTAATATGACAGTATTCGGATTCATGATATTTTCCTGACTGTATTACTTAAAGGTTTATATTCAATAATACAGTCATTCAATATAAGACAATACGCAGAAGTTTGATCGGGTATTTCTGAATCACTCTCGATTTCCACTCTTACGTCTACAACAGGGCCTGTCTTTACATTATCAGCTTGTCTAGAGCAATCGATGACAAATAGTGGCGCCAAATCTTTAAATTGTTTTTCACTTAATAAGGGCTCCGGTCGACGCCCGTAATAAGACTGTTGAAATCTGACGTATTGCTCGTATAATAAAGCGATTCTGTTATTCGCGAAACTCACATTTAGGTTTTCATACGGAAAGTAAGTAGAGTTGAGGTACACTTTTACATCACGAACATGACAATGATCGAACTGAGACATATCAGAACTGCTACTGTTTTTTCTATTTGTCTGTAGTCCCATAATAATGTATCTTGGTTTCTCTATTTGCGAGGATGTTTTGATTGACCAGGTATGTTTTGTAGTTTTAGGTAAAGCAGGATATTCGTACAGATCCCAATTTCTGAATATCATCTGGAGTGGTCGATCTTTTTCTAATAGTTTCAGCAAACTTATTTTTTCCTTGTCAGACACTTTAACGTGCGGCACGCGCCAAATGATTTTATTTATCTGTACGTCTTCTACAATTTCACCAGTGTTAAGTTTTACAGCATTCAGGTTAGTGTTACTTCGTAGCAATATCAGTTCGTGCCTACAATTTATCACGACTTTCTTGAAATCCTCTGCGAAACCGATAATATTACAGAGTGGTATAGAAGCAGAAAAATTACCTCCGTTAATGTTTTTTGTACCATCTATATTCCAGCCCCATGAATTCGATGTCTTTGATTCGTTCTCATTCATTGATATTAATGATTTCATGGTGGTAGTTACGCCAGCATTTTTTATTCTATCAATTTCTACTCCATTTAACTCGTACCTTATGTCTTGAAACAAGTAGAGTAAAGCATTATTCGTGAAATGAACACTAGTGGCTTTATCTTTCATATCCTTTTTGCTAACGATAACGGATCCTTCCAAATACAAGGTACTCGCTGATGGGAGAATGTACAAGTCCTGTTGATTAATAGGTATGCGAATTTCGTCGTTTCTATTAAAACTAGTTACATAGGGCTTGTAAGAATGAAATTCAATTCCTTCAACCGTATTATCATAAGTTGGAGCGGATAAAACGTCTAAGATATTCATTTTAGTAAACCAATCACTTTGAGAAATGTCTTGTTGTCTTTAGTTAATTTTATTTTCTTCTTACAGCGAGCTCTTAATGGGGTGGATGCTTGAGCGGGACTGATATTTTGAATTTGTTGATGCACATATTTATTGTAGTCAATCATTTTTTGATTCTAAGATGCAAATACAGCTGCACTTCTTCACCGCGTAAATTTATTAAGCGGTTATTTATATCAATCAATCGGATATGTATGCAGCTTATGTTGTTTTGGTTGACTGGAAAGTATATTGCGTTTTTTGGAATTTCTATAATTCTATAGCCAGGAGGTACGTTAAGCGCGAATTCGTGAATTATGTGACTCGGTTTTCCGTTTGTGTACGAGCCGCTTACGATATCACATTCGATCCTGATCACTGTCGTAGGTAAAATGTTGACTGGAAACTGTGACACGTGCCATTTATTTGGTTCCAAGATCTGCTTATCAAAACCTAATAAATTTCTGATAGTATCCTCTTTACTAAAATTTATGTTTTTTGTACAGAATACAGTAGTTTTTAATGTATTGTTATTGCACTGCAGTTTGATTGACGCATCTTTAATGTTAGATTTTAAGTAGTCATTAATATCTTGCAATTCGTAGGTGCCTTCAGGTATTTCAATAACTTCGTTAGAGCCATAATAGAATTTGTTATTTGTTTTGTCGATGTTTGGAATAGAATTAAATGTTGAAAAATGCAATAAGGCACACTCATACTGTTCATTTAGTTGCAATGTGTTAGGATAGTACGTAGATAAAGTTGACGAGTTTCCAGTTATTGACAATGTGAATGACATCTTGCAAATGATAGAAATAAAAGAAAATTATAATTTTTATACGTTTTTATTCCAAAAAGTCCTTAGATATTCTAAACATAAGTGACCACAGTTTTCTGTGTTAAATATCTGATATCTAGTATAATTATAAAAAATATTACATTTCTTAAAATATCGCATTAATTCCAATGGAGGTTTCAAATCCCCAAAGCTATCAAAATATTCACAATAGTTGTTAACTTTAACATAAGCTACCCAATGTGTTCCAACATTCTTATAATTATCCAAGTTAACGACACCACATTCAATCCGTTTTGGCATCCTTGGTAATTGATCTTTCATGTAGACTCCTCGAAAGTAGGGGATGTTACGTGCATACTTTTGAATATCTACATTAGTTAGAGGACGATTAGGTAGCTTATTTCTTAGTTTTTTGAAGATTTTATAAATAAACCTTTACCATTTTTATGTGACTTAATGTATAAGCCCTTGCCTAACTTTAAAGACTCCATGGCCTTATTGTGTCTTACTGTTTCTTGCAAATTTTGCTGACTAGTTTTGTAATCGTTTACAGTTTTTGCAATACCCGCCGCACCACCAGCTAAAGTACCTAAAGCCGATAAACCCGCAAAAATTGGGATTAAAGGTAGAATTCCTCCAGTTTTTGGCAATGGTATCACACGCGGTACTCGAATTTTTGAAATTTTTGGAAATATTTTTTTTGCCGCTGCGTAAGCAACGTTGATTAATGTTTTGTTATCCTTTGGGTTCAGTTTCTTGATCGTTGAACTTATTTTTGACACGAAACTCTTAAACGTTTTGACGCCGGCACCAGATTTTAATTTAGCTTTCATAACTTTGCTCACTATCCATGAACTCAGTTTTTCACCTTTTCTGGCATCTTTCGACTTAAGTCTTTGTTTAGCCATATTTAATAGTTGTAAATCGGCTTTGTGGCGATTGGGTAAGTCTGTATGGTTTGCATAGGCAATGTCGTGATGCATACAAGCTTCGTCTAGCTTATTCACACCACGATCACCTCGTTGTAATCGTTTCTGGAGTTTGGTTCCTGGCCCGCAATAATTGTAACCAGGCAAATGAAGTTCGAACGGCAGATTATTAATTAATGAATTAACTAGTTCACCTCCTTGCATTGTCCGAATTGCAATGATGAAAATAGTGCAAAAATAATGTTTATATTAATATTATTTTAACCCACAATTGCATTTTTGTCTATCCAACTGTTTTCTGAATTGTTTAGACCCAACCATTTTACGAACATTTTTGATCCTTTTCTTTTTAAAACTCTTTCTATCAAATAAACACCAGGATAGTTAGATTTTTGAAGTTCTTGCTCGTAAAAAGTTCCCAATATAGCTTGCTTTCGCTGATCTTCTAAATGATATGTAACAGGTATGGTAAAATTAATCTTTTTTATGGTAAATATTTCAGTTGACCAATTAGGTGTATAACCTTTCTCAAACTGGTGTTTGTATTTACTGATCCGAACGAAATCACCCACTTTGAACTTAGGTTTTCTACAAATAGGAACATGTTTAAATGATTTTTTTATATTTTCTTCTATAACTGATACATTAGCTTTATTCACTTCGATTGGTTTAACTCTAATTGTTCGATGTTTTGTGTTGTTATATGTCTTTAATATATCTTGTAACGATAAATCTAACCATTTATAGTTTCCATTCAGACTAAAACATTTATATAATTTATTTTTAATAGTTTTAATGAGTCGCTCTACAATCGAAGCTTTTTTGGTAGAATATGATGAGTAATGGTTAATATTGTATGACTTCATAAGCATCTGAAATGAGTTGTTATAAAACTCTGTTCCCATATCCGTTTGTAAATTATCAGGTTTGCGTTTGCTGTTTATCAATATTTTTTTGAATGCTCGAGTAACATCGAGTTTATTTTTTGTTTTTAATGGCTCTGTCCAAGCATACTTTGAGAAGCAGTCAATCACCACTAAAATGTAATTATAACCTTTATTATATTTCTTTAGGTTTTGCATGTCCATCAGATCAGCTTGCCACAAGTCATCGACTCCCTTTAGAATGACAGGACGTCTAAGGAAATTTCTTCGTGCTGCTTTGTGTATTTCATTAACAATTTGCTGTTTTGTCATTACTGAGTTTTTTGAAGTAATTTGTCGACCTCTTCTTTAGTATAAAACTTATCTTGCAAATGACTTATAATTGCAGGTATCTTGGCTTTTAAAGTAACTTGAACTGTTTCCCGTGCATCTATAATACTTTGTGAACGCAATGTACCAATAAGTGTATTAAATTCTTTTATCATATTAGCACTCATTCGATCTACATAATCCTTGTTCACTGCATCACCAGCTTCTACTGGATTTTTTATTCCTCTCAGTCTCGATGTTTTTAAATCAAAATCTCCGTTTTCTGATTTTAATAAGGTATTTTCATTAATCTCAAATAACTCTGATAATCGCATTCTTTTATGAATATGATGTCCGAATTTATCTACGTTCATGTTTAAGGTGTATTGTGTTGTGAGGTTTATGATAAAATGAACACACGTTTTAAAATATGTAGGTGTTTTATTTATTTATAATTTTACTTTCACGTAATTCTTCAATGATAGATACAATTTCATTATCTAATCCTGTGTTACCAGCATCTCGAGATGCAATTAATAATTTTAATCTATCCACCAGTTCATTTGGATCGTTCCAATATACAAAATCAACCTTTTTCTTCCACATTTTTGTTAAGGGTAATCCTTTTCCCTTCGATTGAGGGGTCTGAATAGTACTTTGTAGTTTGAAAATAGGCTTAATAACTTGCATATACTTTTGACCTTTATTACTTTTTATTGGTTTATCCGGCTCATAGTCTCGTCGATGTGCATTTGTATCAAGTAGCATTGACTTATAATGCTGCATGTCACTCTCTGTAACCATGTTTAAATCTACGGTCTTCTTCAATAACAACTGTTTCAAACCAGACGTATTTCGGTATTTGCGTCCAGCTACAGTGATATATTCATCGCCGATCGTTATACGAGCAGAACCTAACATCAATTTCCCGTTCTCTACTCTGACACCGAATGGAATATCTGACAGTGCTTCTGAGGATACAGACCAGGATGACGTGTCACGACCTGGGTTGTTTTCAACTAATGATTTATATGAAGAGTCACTTTCGATATCAGATTCATATTCATCTGAATTGTCTTTTTTATCATTGGCTTCTTGATTCTGCAAAGTTTTATCAATAAACGGAAGTTCTTCATTTTTTGTAGGACACAGTGAAGAAGTCTGCTTACTGGCTTTAACAATCTGGTTGAGTGGTCCTGTTACAGGCTTGAAAACTGATTCCAGTGTTTGCTGATTGTTAATGTCAACATCTCTCATTTTACGTACTTTTTTCTTAACAGCTTCGGCTGCAACTACTATTTGTCTTTTTAACGATTTTTCCATTGCAGAAAAACAAGCCGATAGTGATTGATTAAGCGATGATTGAAGAATAATAATATCACGAAGGTAACGGACTTAAATAACTATATTCTTAATCAAAGACTACAAAGGTATCAAATTTGTTTCTGTAACATCCCTTATTTTTTAAACAATCTTTATTAATTACTACATAATTGAAGGGCTCATTCCATATTTTTGAACACATTTCACGAAATTCAATCCACGTCATATCAGTGTTGACATGTTCTTCATAAATATGACGTAAATTAATGTCATCTTGTTTAAAAATTATGATTAAGTTCGCGTTGTCTCTTACTAACTGCTTAGGGATTTTACTATAAGTTTGATTTAGATAAAAACAATCGATGAACTTATGTCTTCCCATTGCAAAATAATCACGCATGCTATCTTGATTTTCGCAAGCAACATCATCAAATATTATCACAGAGTTAGGTTTCGCGTCTTGAACTCTTAGCACTTCCTCATTTCCATGATATTTCTGAAGTGAAATACCTGGTACTCGTTGTAAAACTTTTTCTAAAAAAATGTATTTGGGTTGGTGCAGAGTTTTCGAATAAACATAAACATTTTTAAATCTTAATCCATTTTCGTGTATGAGAAGACCAATCAATAAATTGGTTTTTCCACAATTGGATGGTCCGCAAATGATACATCGAACTGAGTCAGGTAACAATTCTCCGTGACGAAAACTAGTCTTACAAACATCCTCGCAGATTGTTGTAACATGTAGTGATTGTGGTTGCTTTACAAACTTCATGATTACACTTGGAAACCAACTGATTGCTAATGAGTAAATGTATCTGATACATTAATATTTATAAACTGAAATAGTACTCTATCTTTTCCGCCATAGTGCGATCGTTTGAACAATGACAAACTCGCAAGATCATTGATTAAGTGGTTTGGAAGCGATCGTACAATATTCGGTATTCTACGCGAGTTTTGTAGCAATGAGAACTCGCCCTAGCTACTGGCGGCCAGTGGTATAACTTGCAAGATCTCGAAGAGAGTACAGTAATTTGCTCTACCGTCGAGTCAATCGTTTATTATTGGGCATTCTATGACACTGTCGCGTAGCGAGGCGCACTAGCCGAGCTACTTGCCGACAGTGGCATAGAATGCCCAATAATACCCTACTGGCCAGCACGCGCGCCAACGTGCGCACGGCTAGCGTCCATGTCGACACCCGTTGATGGTCCAGCAGCGGCGGCGCTCGCGGTGGCGCCATGACGTGCACCCGCTGGACTCGTTCTCGTGCCGCATCCGGTGACTCTCCCTCCTCAGCTGCCGATGGCCCGGGTCCTTGACTCACCGGCCACTGCGCTTCTGAAAAACGCAGGAAAGAGGGACCAGTACACCATTCACAACAATTGTTAGGCCAGTCCAGCCTGGTCGCCTTGTCTGCCGGGTTCTCCGCAGATCCCTTCTGCGGAGAACCCGGCAGACAAGGCGCGCCAGCTGCTTCTTTCGGTTAGACGGTCTATTTCGGCTAACCTATGCGACACGAACTTTTGAAACTCATACGCGTTAGAGTTTATCCAATTTAAAACAGTTTTACTATATGTCCAGTAGACTTTCCTGCTGAGGGGTAACCCTAATTCTTTTTCCACAGTCTCTCCTAGTCTACTTGCTAATACTGCGGCCTGCAATTCAAGTCTGGGAATGGAAACTACTTTCTGAGGCGCCACTCTAGCCTTTCCTAGTAATATGGCGACCTCCCTTTCCCCGGCCGCATTGGTGCCTACCAGGTAGCGTCACTGCGGCGTACGCCAACTCACTGGCATCACCAAACACATGCAACTCTAAGTCGCTATTTACTTTTATATTGTACCATCTTGGCACAGCAAAATCCTGCAAATAGTTGAGGTTCCCTAACCATTCGAACCATGTTGACGCCTCCTTTTCTTTTAGAGGTTCGTCCCACTCTATCCCTGTACCCCACACACGTTGCATCAACACTCTCGATTGTATAATGCAAGGGTACAAAAGGCCTAACGGATCGAAAATAGACATAATAAAACTCAGGAATTGCCTCTTTGTAGGTACAACCTTACCTGTAACTATTTAAGGCGGCAATCTTTTGAACAATAGGTCGAACGCGAGAGAGTCCTGCCCTGGGGCCCATATCATGCCCAGGGTTCTCTCCACGTCACCCTTATCTAGCGCTACCCGGTCTGGCATCTCCAGCCGCAGCGTGTCGCGCAACTCAGTAGAGTTTGTGACCCACCCCCGTATGACGAAACCCCCGGAGGCGTGTATCTGGGTCACTGACTCTATGAGTTCATGGGCCTCTCCTACGGACCACGCGCTATCTAGATAATCGTCCACGTAATGATTGGCTTTAATAGCCCTCACTGCCCTAGGACTCGCGTCCTCGTACTCACTCGCGTTCTTATTGAGCACATAGATGGCTGACGTCGGAGATGAGACAGCACCGAAAATCATTGAGGTCATCACGTACACGTCAGGCGGCTCCTTGGACCGGGCAGGGCCCCTCCACAAGAAGCGTTGTGCACTCTGATCCTCAGATCTTATTTTAACTCTGAGAAACATCGGCTATGTCTCCCGCGAACGCCACTGGGCCTATCCTAAATTTCAACAGAACCCCTATCAGCGAGTTGAGTAGGTCCGGACCAGCTAACAAGTTGTCATTTAGACAACTACCTTTGTATGACGTCGCTGCGTCAAACACCAAACGTACCTTTCCCGGTTTATTGGGATTAGTCACCGCAAAGTGAGGTAGGTACCATACTGCGTCACTATCCGTCCTAACCTCGTGTGCCGCTAGCCTGCGGGCATAGCCCTCTTCTATTAGGCGACTAACCTGGCTACAGTAGGCCTCCTGGAACGCTTGGTCGCGACGCATGCGTCGCTCGATTCCCTCCAAGCGTTGCAACGCCTGATAATAGTTGTCAGGCAATTGTGTCTTATCGTGTTTCCACAGGAGTCCCACTTGCCATTGTTTTCCTCCACTTGCCCTACAGCTGGTCGATTCTAAAATCTCTACTGCACTTAGCAAATTAGATGCTTCAACAGCATTTTTTCATCTGAAATTAAATGAAGATAGTTCAAGGCTTTGTACTTTCTGTACACCTTTTGGTAGATATTCCTTTAAAAGACTACCTTATGGTCTGTCGTCCGCACCAGAGATTTTTCATAGGCAATATAGCCAAGTATTTGAGTCAATTGAAGGTAGTGAGGTATTTATCGATGATATTGTTGTCTATGCAGAAAATAAGAAGTCTCATGATAGAATACTTAGACAAGTACTAGAAAAAGCAAAAGAAAATGGTATTCAACTAAACTTAAGTAAATGTCAATTTGGAATGTCTGAAATTACATATCTTGGTCACATATTGAGTCAGGAAGGAATAAAACCGGACCCAAAGAAAATAGAAAGTATATTAAATTTAGAAAAACCTAAAAATGTTAAAGAACTTCAAAGGATATTAGGGATGATAACATATATTGCCAAGTTTATTCCATCCATGTCTCAAGTATGTAACCCATTAAGACAATTGATTAAAAGGGATTCAGAGTTTAATTGGACTAGGGAACATGATGAGGCATTTTGTGAACTTAAGAAAATATTAACGTCTGAGCCAGTGTTACAATTTTACAACCCAGATAAATCGTGTGTAGTCTCTGTGGATGCTTCAAAAGATGCATTAGGAGCAGTGTTGTTACAAAGTAACTTGCCAGTAGCATATGCTTCCAAAGCTATGACCAATACTCAAAAGAATTATGATCAGATCGAAAAGGAGCTGCTGGCTATAGTCTTTGGTTGCACCCGTTTCCATCAATTCATTTATGGTAAAACTGTCCAAGTACAAACTGATCATAGGCCATTAGAGTCCATATTTAATAAACCCCTATGTGAAATACCATTACGTTTACAAAGGATGAGAATGCAATTACAAAAATATGATTTAGTTGTAAAGTATAAGCCAGGTAAAGAATTACTCCTGGCAGATACGCTGTCTAGAGATGTGAATAACATACCAGAGGAAAATACTGTAATCGAAGATATCTATGAATGTCAGGTTAGTATGGTGAAAACTAATTTAAGCATATCTAACCATAAATATGATTTATTTAGAAAAGAAGTTGGAAAAGATAAAGATTTACAATTATTAATAGAAAATTCCAGAGCCTTTAAAACCATATTTTAATTTTCAGGAACAGCTATTTGTATATGACAATTTAATTTTTTTAAATAATTGTTTAGTGGTACCAATGTCTCTGAGAAATGATATGTTACAAAGAATCCATTACAACCATCTAGGCATAGAAAAGTGTAAATCAAGAGCAAGGGAATGTATTTACTGGCCTAAAATGAGTAAAGATATTGAAAAATGTGTTTTGGAATGTTTTGTATGTGAAAGATTTAGAAAGAATATAGGTAAAGAACCTATGATGATAAGAGAAATGCCCAACAGACCATGGTCTGTAGTAGCAAGTGATGTATTTTATTATAATGGAGATCCTTATATAATTATAACTGTAGACTATTTTAGTAAATATTTTGAGGTAATTAAACTTTCCAACTTGTCAACAGAGAATACAATTAAAATTATCAAAACCAGTTTTTGCAGATTTGGCATACCAGATATACTATATACAGATAATGGTACTAACTATGTTAGCTATAAATTTAAAGAGTTTGCCAAAGAATGGAATTTTGATCATAAAACTAGTAGTCCTTATCATCACCAATCTAACGGATTAGCAGAACGGTTTGTACAAACAGTTAAAAATATATTTAAAAAAGCTGACTATGAAGGAAAAGATAAATATTTAGCATTGCTGGAATACAGAAATACACCTATTTCTAAAGAATTAAATTATAAGTGTCCGTCTGAATTACTAATGGGAAGAAAAATACAAGGATTGTTGCCTACTGTATACAATTATGAAAATGACAACTATGAAAATTGTAATGTACAATCAAAATTGTATAAGAATGTCTTGAAACAAAAAGTATACTATGATCAAAGAAACACAAGAAAGTTGAAGCCCTTAGCTAAAGATCAAAAAGTTCTTATATCAGATGAAAAAAGCAAAAAACCATTAACTTATGCTCAAGTTTTATATAGAAATGAACGTCCAAATTCTTATACAGTT
This sequence comes from Mythimna impura, assembly GCA_905147345.3. Lineage (NCBI taxonomy): Eukaryota > Metazoa > Arthropoda > Insecta > Lepidoptera > Noctuidae > Mythimna > Mythimna impura. The sequence goes on along the minus strand of LR990365.1, from coordinate 1,916,013 downwards.
TTGACTGAGAAAGGAAAAATGTTAGACAGAAATAGAAGGGACCTAATAGAGAGTAAGAATACTGATAAATTTATTATAAATAAAGAGGTAGAGATAGATGAAAGTAATAATGATTGTAATATTGATGATAGCATAGATAACAGTAATGATTCTGAAGTTACAGATGTAACATCTGAAAGTAAAATTGATTCTGAAAATACAGATAATAATTATGTAACTAGATCAGGTAGAAATGTAAGAAAACCTAGTTATTTGTCTGACTATTTGTAGTTTACTTGTCTCTAACGAATTATGTGTTTACTTCATTGCATTGCTGGAGATTGTTACCTACTGGTAGATGTTAAACAATATCAAATCTACATTAATTATACTTGTTATATAGATGTAATAAATAGTTGAGTTGTATTGCCTTATACAATTATAATAATAACTTTTCATCTGAAGAAAAGGGAGATGTAATAGATTAATAGAGTAGTATGTCTATGGTTTGAAAATATAAGGTTGGTCTATGGTAACGCCAGGGGCTATAATCTCAGTACAAAAAACTGGGAACAGCGATGGGTACAATGATACAAAATTACGAAGTATATATAGCCCCTGCACAAAATAGGTAACAGTGTGTTTTTTAATTTTACCGGATAATAATCGTACTTAGTACATACACTAATTATCAGGTGGCAGTTTTGACGCCATGTTCACAAAAACTAGAATAGATGGCGTTAAACAAAATCTATCATATGTGCATAAAAATTTGAAATTAATTTATCATCGATGGATTTTCATTACATTTATCATATTGTTTTTGAAAGTTTGAATAAATTTAGTTAGCAAATATCATTGGGCTGGTAGTAGAATTGGTAGAATTCACTTGGTGGTTTTATTACCAATAAACGGGTAACCCCATCACATATTTACAAATATCTGCAAATGGCTGACATTTGTGCCGGTTATTGCGATATTTTGTTTATTTTGCGATCTTTCTGTGTTGTTGTGCGTTGATTGTTGAGTTGAGCGAAAGTTCCTCGCAACCAAACCATATTTGTGACCAGAAAGTTATTTTGTGAAGTGTAAAAAGATTTTGAGACAGGACTCGGTGTAGTGATAAGTTTGAGATAGGACTCCTTTAGTGCATCATGCCATCGAATAGGTTTTGCTGTGTTCCTGGGTGCAAGAACAGCAGAGGTATGTAATATTGTCAGAGCCAGATCATCCAATATAGGTTTTCTTTAGTCAGTCTAGCTCAACGACCATACAGCCCTTAGACGCCTCATAACAGGCGACCGATGTCTCAACACATATGACTTATAGGTCTTATACAGGTCGCCACACTACAATTTCTATTAGATTCTACCACTTTTGTGAGCCATAAACACCTCCGCGTTAGTCAATATAAAAAAAGAAAATAAATATAATAATGGCCCCCTGTTCAATAGCCAGACTTTGACTAGATCGATCCGAAAAGATGGCATGGTATTGTATAAACAAGTTAAAATTTACATATATCATATTTCATTAATTTTCTGATATTTTTGTCAGAGTTCATAATAACTGGTCATAATTTTTATCCAAAAGCCTGTCAGTGGGTACATTTCTTAATTCTTAGTTTGTCTGTTTTCAGTTAAAGTTCTGTTTATCTTCAGAGTATTCTAACATTGTAAATTCATTACCTAATATGGGAAAGGTAATAGGAATATATTGCATAATAAATGCATGATAATTGTTTTAGACAAGCATGGAGTTCTTCATAAATTCCCAAATCCTGAAAAAGATAGAGTACGATTCAATACCTGGCTGTACTCTATTGGAGGTGATATTTTGGGACTTGAAAATGCACACATATTCAAGCACCGTCGAGTGTGTTCCCTACACTTTCATGATAAATATATGTGTCGCAACAACAGACTGAGCAATATTGCAGTTCCAACATTAAATTTACCAGGTTAGTTGATTACATTTATGTTATAATGTATATTACAATAAAATTTACTGACATTGGTTGACTGGTAGAGAATGCTTTGTTGCATTAAGCCCACCTATGTACTACTACTGTACATGAAGTTTAAATAAATAAAATTAAATACTGATATTGAAATTTGACTGAAATTTTAAATTAATTGAAACAAACCACCCAAATTGTTCATATATTACTCATATAAATATTTACATCTCATAAAAACAGTAGTTATTTAAAATTATACTAGTTTTTAATCAATTCCTTGATTAAATTTTCATAATCTTTCATAATCATAACTCAAAATGAATGTGATTCATTCAATAGCAAAATTGCATAAATAAAGTTATATGAGCAAAATAAGTTTTCGATATAAGTACCTAATTCAATTTTTATAATTTTTTCAGGACTTAATTTAATAACAGTTAGAAAACCATTGCGAGGACTTGAAAATCTGCCAATGCCATCAACATCTACAGGTATTTAGATAAATAGAATAATCATTCTGATTTGAAAATTAACTTCCCATGAGGCAATTAACTCACGCTTCTTCATACTTTATTTTAGCTCCTGAATCACTTCAGCAGTTAATGTATGTGACATCTACCAACCTTACAGAATAAACAATTGTAAGTAAATTTTATTGTAATATACATTATAACATAAATTGTTATAATGTATATTACAATAAAATTTACTGACATTGATTGACTGGTAGAGAATGCTTTGTTGCATTAAGCCCACCTATGTACTACTACTGTACATGAAGTTTAAATAAATAAAATTAAATACTGATATTGAAATTTGACTGAAATTTTAAATTAATTGAAACAAACCACCCAAATTGTTCATATATTACTCATATAAATATTTACATCTCATAAAAACAGTAGTTATTTAAAATTATACTAGTTTTTAATCAATTCCTTGATTAAATTTTCATAATCTTTCATAATCATAACTCAAAATGAATGTGATTCATTCAATAGCAAAATTGCATAAATAAAGTTATATGAGCAAAATAAGTTTTCGATATAAGTACCTAATTCAATTTTTATAATTTTTTCAGGACTTAATTTAATAACAGTTAGAAAACCATTGCGAGGACTTGAAAATCTGCCAATGCCATCAACATCTACAGGTATTTAGATAAATAGAATAATCATTCTGATTTGAAAATTAACTTCCCATGAGGCAATTAACTCACGCTTCTTCATACTTTATTTTAGCTCCTGAATCACTTCAGCAGTTAATGTATGTGACATCTACCAACCTAACAGAAGAAACAATTGTAGAAGAAAGTATTGGTAAGTAGTTTTTGGTTAATTATAGATCTTTATCATTTTGTGTTAACTAAACACAAAAGAACACATACACACAATACAGTCCGGGCTACTCAACTTCCCTTGGTGGCGTAGTGTGATAAATTGAGTTGCTGACTTCTTTGTGCTCATGAAAAAGCTCAAAACTTGATACTACAGTTATTAAACCCATATCTACACTAATATTATAAAGAGGTAAAGTTTGTTTTTTTGTTTGTAGGAGGTAATCTCTAAAGGTACTGGTCCGATTGCTAATATTTTTTCATCGATAGAAAACTGCTTTATTCCTGAGTGACATAGGCTATATTTTATGTATGCGGGCGAAGCCGCGGGCAAAAGCTAGTGTGTGTATAGGCAGGACTCGAATCTTCATTGAGTGATAATCATTTATTAATATTTTAACTCCAGAAACAGTTGCATGTGAGCAAGTACCACCTGCTTCTCAAAGTACTGCAGACACAATATGCCAGAATAAGTCACAAACTCCTCATGAACCCAAGAAGATTATTCAGAAAACTTTAGGTAAGCTTTTTATCTTTTTATGTTAGAAAATTTATTTCAAAAAAGATCTTATGTACCTATATGATTAAATAACATTTAAATGTAAATGTACAGCTGATAGCAGAAGTGCGGCTACACGTAGTTTAAGCCGGCTACACCTAGTTTTAGTCTGCTACAACTAGGTGCAGCTGGCCTCATGTGGTTTAGCATTTTGGTTTTTTTTTAGATTCTTATCTTGCGATTCCCGATTAATACGTCGCCTATTGTCCACTTGTGTTAGTAATTTTTTTAGTTAAGTAAAGTTTGTCCTGTGTTAAGGTGTGCAATAAAGTATTTAATAATAATAGTGCTCAGGTGAAGTATGTATAATCCAGTAGTAGGGCTCTTGACCTTATTACCTGGATGGTCCTGATAGCCGTGGTATACTTTTCTACTCCTCAAACACCTCAGGATAATTATGTTGCAACGGAAGATATGTTTGTTCCGAAAACGGAACCCTTATAGGATCAGTTTGTTGTCCGACTGTCTGTCTATCAAGACATGCCTTTATATCGGGAATGCGTGGAGCTATCGAGTTGAAATTAAAACCACAAGTTTTTTAAATGAAATGAATGGTTTTAAAACATCAAGTTAACGAAAAGAAATAGGATACGGCCTTTTATGTCCCAATAAACTTATATTTCGACACTCACAAGGGAATCAAAATTCATAGGGTACTTTCCGTTGACCCAGCATCCTGAAAGTTGGCATAAAGCAAGGTCTTATAGGACTGTTACATCACAAAAAAAAACATTTTTGCGATTTGTAAAAAGTACATAGATGTATTAGTATTATGTCCATTCACAAGCAAAAAAATTTAGTGAGACTCAACTGACTTATTTCATTTTCTATTTTTCAGGCAGAAAAGTATCTGTTAGGACACTAGGGCTCTCCAGTGCCGAGAGAAAATTACAACATAAATTAATGACTGCCAAAAGGAAAATAAATAAATTGGAAAACAAAGTCCGAAAGCAGATGGCAGAAATAAAGGCAGCAAAAAAGATTGTTGCTAATCCTGCAGTACTGGACTATCTCAATAATTGCTCCAGTACAGCAAAATTGTTAATGCGGGTACAATGGCGAGAAGACAAAAAAAAGGTTAAAGGCCGCCGATTCACACTTCAAGAAAAAATTGCTGCACTTTCTATTTTGAAACAGAGTCCAAAGGCATATAGATTTTTAAGGAAAATATTTATATTGCCCGCAACTCAAACACTTTCAAAAGTAATTCAGAAATGCAACCTGCGACCTGGACTGAATAAAAATATATTTTTGCAGTTAAAAAAGAAAGCTGAAAAGATGAAAATTACAGACCGATTGTGTGTTTTGCTGTTTGATGAAATATCATTAAAAGCACAAATAACATATAGTGAAAAGAAAGATAAAATCACAGGGGTTGTAGATAATGGCCAGCAAAGACAACCCGAATTTGCTGACCACGCCCAAGTCTTCATGGTGCGTGGTCTAATTAAAAATTTTAAACAAGCCGTTTTTTATACATTTTCAGCAAGTGCGACAAAAGGGCCTGAGTTGGCAACACAAATTAAAGCAGTGATAACTGAGGTGCAACAAGCAGGGTTTGTGGTGGTAGCATCAGTCTGCGACCAAGGGACAAATAATCGCCAGGCAATACGTTTGTTGATAAATGAGACCAGGGGGGTCTACCTACGAAGAGGGGAAACTCCCAAAAGAAATATTATATTAATAAATGACAAGGAAATCATTCCTATTTATGACCCCCCTCACCTTCTAAAAGGTATAAGAAATAATTTACTATCTAAAACATTAAATTATGAAAAAGATGGTGTGAAGAAAACAGCTAAATGGTCTCACTTATTACAACTCCTTAAAGAAAACCCTGGTTATAAAGGTATAAGATTAATACCAAAACTTACTGAATACCACATAAACCCCGAAAAAATTAATAAAATGAAAGTTAAATTCGCATCTCAGGTCTTTAGTCGCACTGTGGCATCCAATATGGGATACCTAGCAGGTAATTTACATTTTGCTATTTTTTTTTTCAATTGATAATTGTTGTACAGTACAGACTAGTTGCTGGGAAGTTTTTTTTTATCATGGAATACTTACTTTGTACCCTAGATGAGTCCTGAACGAATGAATAACATATTTTCTTTTCCTTTTCAGATAAAGGAATTCTACCCAAAGAATGCCGAGAAACTGCAGATCTGCTGTTGTTTATGGACAACGTTTTCGACTCTGTCAACGGAAGTCACAACAAAAATAAACATGCTAAGCCACTACTTGGTCCAGCTACGTCAACGTCTGCTCACAAAGAAACATGGCTAGAAGCAAAAAGAGTTTTTAACTCTATGGAGTTTGTGACTTCTGCTGGCAGAGTTGAAAATGTGCCTACGGTAAAAAATTGGGTGTGGACCCTGGAGGGAATCGAAGTGTTACTTAAAAAATTACGTAATGAATACGGAGTCACATCAGTCTGGTTGCGGCACCTAAATCAAGATCCCTTGGAGAATTTCTTCGGGGCGATTAGAAGTCACGGGTGCCGCAATGTTAACCCGACATGTGACCAATTTGAGTCAGGTTTTGCCACTCTATTAATAAATAATTTAAATAGTGTCCACACCCAAGGAAAAAATTGTGAAAATGATTTATGTGATGCCTTATGCTCCTTCGTACTCAACGAAAATACCGAAACCTCGTCGACCTGTACAGTTAATCTAAACAATATATTAGAAATAGAATTCGATAATATAGAAAATAAAGAAAAAGACCCCAGAATATTAGCACCTCTGCAATATGTTAGCGGATACTTTTTGAAAAAATCAAAATCAAAAATTTTTAAAAATTGTTGTATGTGCAAAAACGATTTTACCAGTGAGGATGAAATTGAATATATAAGATACAGAGAGTATGCAGGTCGACGATGGCTTTGTACTCCCAGTAAAAATTTAATAAAACTTATATCGAATTTCCAAGACATAATTAATCACATCCTTGAAACAAACATAGAAGCATATTATTTAAAAGATATAATTAAAACGTCTATTATGGCTCTAATTGATTTCGATTTTATAAATTGTAATAAACATAAAAAAAGAATGGTAGACTATCTGATTAATACGGTCATTCGATTTATGAATTTTAATTATTGCAAATTAATTAATAAAATTTTAACTGGGAGAAGACAGGTTGACAACGAAGAAGATAAAATACAAATGAAAGCTAAAAAATATCACAAAAAATGTTTTAAAAGGAAAAAGTAAATTTTATACAGGTGTTTGGTGGAAGGACACACTATTTTGAAGGGCACACTTTGTATAGTGGTTTGTCGCCATATAAGCGGATGGACGATCTTGAAAATAAAAATTGTAATTTAAAAAAAATATGAATGGTTGTGTTCTTCTATTAAAGGACAACAAATACATTTTTTGATCAGGGAGTTTCGAAATAAATCGAACAACACCATTTACTTACTATGGAACGCAACTCGTAAAAACTCGTACGACTGTGTCCTTCAGTTGCCCCTTGAGTTCTAGGACTACGTGTTTCCTTTCCAGAAATTCCCCGCGGTCCTAGCTGGGCCCCTACGGTTCGCTGACATCTCCTTGAGGCGCGCGTGGATCACTACGCGCAGTAGACGAATAGGCTTCACCGTGTCCTCCGGGCGGTGGGCACGCCATAATCACGGCGGTAAATCCCCTCTTTGAGTGGCTGGAGCGGCAAAAACGCAGGTCCTGATCGCAGGTCCACCGGATATTCTGGGGTCTTTTTCTTTATTTTCCATATTATCGAATTCTATTTCTAATATATTGTTTAGATTAACTGTACAGGTCGACGAGGTTTCGGTATTTTCGTTGAGTACGAAGGAGCATAAGGCATCACATAAATCATTTTCACAATTTTTTCCTTGGGTGTGGATACTATTTAAATTATTTATTAATAGAGTGGCAAAACCTGACTCCGTATTCATTACGTAATTTTTTAAGTAACACTTCGATTCCCTCCAGTGTCCACACCCAATTTTTTACCGTAGGCACATTTTCAACTCTGCCAGCAGAAGTCACAAACTCCATAGAGTTAAAAACTCTTTTTGCTTCTAGCCATGTTTCTTTGTGAGCAGACGTTGACGTAGCTGGACCAAGTAGTGGCTTAGCATGTTTATTTTTGTTGTGACTTCCGTTGACAGAGTCGAAAACGAAACTCATCTAGGGTACAAAGTAAATATTCCATGATAAAAAAAACTTCCCAGCAACTAGTCTGTACTGTACAACAATTATCAATTGAAAAAAAAAATAGCAAAATGTAAATTACCTGCTAGGTATCCCATATTGGATGCCACAGTGCGATTTAAGACCTGAGATGCGAATTTAACTTTCATTTTATTAATTTTTTCGGGGTTTATGTGGTATTCAGTAAGTTTTGGTATTAATCTTATACCTTTATAACCAGGGTTTTCTTTAAGGAGTTGTAATAAGTGAGACCATTTAGCTGTTTTCTTCACACCATCTTTTTCATAATTTAATGTTTTAGATAGTAAATTATTTCTTATACCTTTTAGAAGGTATAAGAAAAAATCATAAATAGGAATGATTTCCTTGTCATTTATTAATATAATATTTCTTTTGGGAGTTTCCCCTCTTCGTAGGTAGACCCCCCTGGTCTCATTTATCAACAAACGTATTGCCTGGCGATTATTTGTCCCTTGGTCGCAGACTGATGCTACCACCACAAACCCTGCTTGTTGCACCTCAGTTATCACTGCTTTAATTTGTTTTGCCAACTCAGGCCCTTTTGTCGCACTTGCTGAAAATGTATAAAAAACGGCTTGTTTAAAATTTTTAATTAGACCACGCACCATGAAGACTTGGGCGTGGTCAGCAAATTCGGGTTGTCTTTGCTGGCCATTATCTACAACCCCTGTGATTTTATCTTTCTTTTCACTATTTATGTTATTTGTGCTTTTAATGATATTTCATCAAACAGCAAAACACACAATCGGTCTGTAATTTTCATCTTTTCAGCTTTCTTTTTTAACTGCAAAAATATATTTTTATTCAGTCCAGGTCGCAGGTTGCATTTCTGAATTACTTTTGAAAGTGTTTGAGTTGCGGGCAATAAATATTTTCCTTAAAAATCTATATGCCTTTGGACTCTGTTTCAAAATAGAAAGTGCAGCAATTTTTTCTTGAAGTGTGAATCGGCGGCCTTTAACCTTTTTTTTGTCTTCTCGCCATTGTACCCGCATTAACAATTTTGCTGTACTGGAGCAATTATTGAGATAGTCCAGTACTGCAGGATTAGCAACAATCTTTTTTGCTGCCTTTATTTCTGCCATCTGCTTTCGGACTTTGTTTTCCAATTTATTTATTTTTTATTTTTTTTTATTTTATTTTACTGAAAGAAAAAAGAAAGAAATTAAACTGATTTCTGATTTCTAGTTTTATACCCTTTCCAACGGTATGCTAAATGTCCTAGAAGTCACATTATGTACTTAAATTACGAGGTGTGATGTAGTCGGGATAAGAAAGACATTTGTGTTTAAGATTTTTTAGTTACCTACAAATCTCGCTCAAATTAACTTCCTATTTAGCTATCATCAGTTTTTAAAATCTGATAACAAAACTGGAAAGTAGGCACTGGAACTCTAAAACACATAATATGTCCTTTCTTACCCCCAACTACGTCATGTCTCGTATTTTGAACACTTAATCACTTTTACGACATTTAGTATACTATTGGAAAGTGTATAATAACAAGTTTTTTTAAATAATGCATAGTTAAAAATGTAGCCCTCAATTTTTATTTATGATCAATTTAGAATTTGTCACTTTTCAAAGTATTTTGACTTTTTTTTTTCTTCGAAATCAGTTGTTGTATCAAATAGTGAATTATTCAGTAGAAAGATACATTATAAAATACAACAAAACCTAATTTGTACCACCACCCTGACAACATACAAAAAAAGTTATAATAGTTAAGGTGAAAGCTCCAGGGTAATCCGTGAAATTCAAATATTCTTAGGTTTTTTGCCAACTTTTTGTTAGCATCGAGCAGTATGGTAATAAAAAACGTAGTGTTTCAAAATTGACTGTAAGGATTTTGTATACTTGGTGGATAGCATCCATACATACAACAAAATATTCCTAACCAAAAGTTCAACAAAAACACCTGTTTTATTTTTTTGCTGAATTTTTGTTTGGATATATTTTTTGAAGGAATGGACCTCTCGTCTTTGCCCAACAGCGGGACAGTATAATAAATAATAATATATTTTTTTAGTATGTATGGATGGACGCTATCAATCATATACGAAATTCTTAATTAATTTATTTACACATTTGTAATTATTAAAATTATCAACTTAACTCTCTAAATGATAATTGGTCTCAAACATTTTAATTGAATAAGCACATTTACAGGTAACGCTGTATAAATATTATAATTTGGCTAATAAAAGGCACATTAATTTTCACAATTTTATATTTTTGTTGAACAATTGTATAAAGGCAAACTTACATTTATCGTGAATTATACAATGTTAGTCTGTAATATTTCTGACATGTCAATATTACACAAAAACCGGTACCGTAAAACGGGGTGAATAGAAATAAAACTTTGGTTTTGTTTTTCACTTTGATACCATATTATCGGCTTCTAACAAAGCATCGACTATTTAGAATAACAATTCATTAATAAATTTATATAGTTAAATGCTGCAATAAATATTCAAATATTGTGAAAATACCCTTTGAAGTTTTGTTTCGATTCACCTCGAGTTTCTATTCACACCATTTGACTGTATTAAACGATAAAAACTGTTGCTTCATACATTTTTTTTGACGGATTTGTTAGTCTAGTGGTCAGTGGCCCTAACTGCTATGCCGGAGGTCGTGGGTTCCATTCCCACCCAGGACAAATGTTTGTGTGACGAGCACGATCATTTGTTCAGTCTGGGTGTAATTTATCTATAACTACTATGTATTTTGAAAAATATAAGTATGTTTATCAGTTTTCTAGTACTCACACCACAAGCTCTGCTTAGTTTGGGACTAGATGGCGTTGTGGAATATTATTATTTTGTCGAGTGATGCAAACATACATAAAATAAATGTATGGAGAAGTTAATTGCTTTTGTTGAATTAATATTTGGTTGTGATTTTTTTTGTATGTAGTTATGTCCACACTGTATTTTTTAAAGACTAATTCTAATCGCAATTCGGCCATACAAATAGGCAACGATCCTTAATTAAAGAACTATTCATGTCTAATGTTTATTAATGTTAAATTCAATTTATGGCTAATTTTGATTAGTGTACTAAAACTGAAACAAAATTGTAATTTTTGAAACCTCCACTCCAGCCAGTAATCAAACCGGTTACTCTGCAAAATTATACCATAAGTACTGTATTAATATAAATGTTTACTTATGAAAATACTTAGTGATAAACGCATAATAAGTTTGTAAAAAGTAGAATTTCTTTTAGTTTTTTTTACATTCTGTAAACCAGTTTCCATATCCGGCTTAAGAGTGGCTTTTCAAAAACCTATTGATATAGTTATTCTCAAAATCGGACTCATTGTTTTTTTCCTCTAATTTTGTACTACAAATGAATTATAAAATGTCTAACCACAATATCTCTTATGTACCCAATCATGTAATAAACATAATTTTATAAATAAACAGTAAAGATAACTAAATTGTATTTCATTAATTCTACCATGCCTACAAAATAAAGAATAATAATAATTTTTATATAGCTACAGCAGTACCTACACGCACGCACACATGCACACATACACGCACACACGTACTACAGGTATCCGTAGCAAAGATTTAGTTTTTAAACCGTCTTTCAGATGGCGCTAGTTTCTGTGATCCGTTCTTACCATACAAGATTGTTCTCTATTCCTGTATATTACCAAAGTACTCTGTGGGTAACGCCTCAAGCTCTGCATTGTATGTCATCCATTATGATATTAAGGTTTTTATTAAAAGTGATTAGCAACTTGAAGAAGTCCTTTTATTAACATAATTACACAGTGCATACATCAATAAAATAGTGGGTATTTTGTATGTATGTATTTTTACCCGAAACTATTATTATCGAAATTTAATTTGTAACTTCTTGTGACTTGACCACGACTATGTGAACCCCCGCTGGCGCCAATGTGAGGACCAGGCCCGGGTTGACGGCATATCAACAGCGCGTTGTGATTCACGCATGCCTCAGAGATGGCAGCAAGATTGACAGGGCAAATTAGGGTTGATATGCCTGCTAGGGCTGTTTGAAGGAGTGTCCCTCACAAAAGGTGGATTTTAGATAAGGTACATACAAAATTATGAAACTCACGATGAGTTTCGTAGTTTTGTATGTAAGCTTCACGCAGGCGTACACCAAGCGTATAATGACGAATACGCTTCTATGAAGCTACGCATCCGTGGACAGTAGGCCATAGTTTTGTATGTAAGCTTCACGCCGGCGTACACCAAGCGTATAATGACGAATACGCTTCTATGAAGCTACGCGTCCGTGGACAGTAGGCCATAGTTTTGTAAGTAAGCTTCACGCCGGCGTACACCAAGCGTATAATGACGAATACGCGTCTATGAAGCTACGCATCCATGGACAGTAGACCATAATGACACTTGTGGCCCTTGGTTGAAACTCGGCGTTGCTCCTGCTGACTTTCTCATTTTTCTGCGTATTCTTTTTGGCCTCAGACGTACTGTTGGATGATTTTGATTTTGCAAGTGTAGTTTTTGGTATATTCATTTTTATATTTCAATTTTTTTGAACATTTTTTTTTTTATAGTTAATAACTCTCCACAAAGTGGGTACCTCAAGATGGACGACGCCGCCGAGGTCGACCTGGGAAGAGGTGGCGAGACGACCTAGATGCCTACCGCAAAGACTGGTTCGAGGTGGCCCAAGAAAAGAATACCTGGAAGAAGTTGGGGGAGGCCTTTGCCCAGCAGTGGGACAGTATAGGCTATTAAAAAAATAAAATAAAAAAAAATAACTCTGAAAGTGTGAGATGATACATTTTTGTAGTTAGTTCTTTGAATAATGCGTGAACAAATGTATGAATAAGTTTGTGACATTTGTTTTATTTTTCGTCTAGTCCATGGTTTTTAATAAAGTTGTAGAGATTGCACAGAGGTTCTGTCACATTCAGCAAAATAGGTTTAGCCACGTAGATTTTATGCCATAAGTTGTGTGCCCGATGGGATCTCTCATTATCGACAATACTAAAGAACTTTCATCTCAGAGTCGCTGCACACGGGTCACCGGCCACTACCGCAAAACGCCGCCACTAGCATATTTCCTATAGTTCTCATACATTTTATATGGATTTGCCGCACACGTGGCCGCCACACGCTACAAATCGCCGTTGCTCGCTTCCTGTGGCCGCCGCACGCCACTCGCGCATTTAAACCTTCTTCGTCAGAGTCCATTATGATACTGCGCGTATGGGTTAAAAAAAAGTAGCAGCCAACCGGTCACAAGTGGCTGTCGCGCGCTTCCGTTTCCTTTGTTGCCGCTTCTAGCTTCTTGTGGCGGCGTTTGTGGCTGTGGCATGTGGCCCATGTGCGGCGACACTTTTTTTTTTAATTGATATAAACCAGTGCTTGACTGCGATCCCACCTGATGGTAAGCAGTGATGCAATCATTGATGGTGAGGTGCACTATTAGTTTATTAAGAGCTTATTCACTCTAGCCTTGAAGACACCTAAGTTATAGTTGGACGGGAAGACCGCAGCAGGCAAATTGTTCCAGTCCTTCGATGTACGCGGTATAAACGACGAAGCGAAACGCTTAGTCCGGACCGTTGAAGTTTCAACAACGTAAGGGTGGACACTCGCCGTACGTCGGGTTGTCCGATGGTAGAAAGGACATGGCGGAATCAAGTCATGCAATTCCCGCGGTCACTCCAAAATGCAACCTGTAAAATACCGATAGGCTGGCTACCCTGCCCTCGTGCTCGAGGCTTTGTAGATTGGACTTAACCAAATCTGGATCCCCAATTAGCCTCTTCGCACGCCTTTCCACTGAGTCCAAAGCTGCCAGATGGCATTTTGCAGCACCAGCCCATATGTGACTGCAAAATACAATGACTACTTACAGGGGAAAACCGGGTGCTCATGCTCATTTGATGACTCGAAAAAGTGACGAAGATAAGAAGAGAAATGCACACTGATCGACCAACAAATAAATAAATGTCCTACTTACATATTGCGTACATAATTACTAATTATGTTTGATAAAAATGTAAAATGAAACCCATTATATAAAATTAAATTATAACGTGTGCGTACGCGCAGCGGAATGTTGTTGAATTTAAAGATTTTAATTATGCAGATATTTAGTGTATGACGTCGTATAATTGTGTATGGTAAAAAAAAATTTGTGTAGGCAACCATTGTTGAGAAATTCACCAAAAACTGATTCCGCTGGGCGAACGTTGTCCTGGCGGAACTTTTTTTAATCCATAGACTTTAGAAGAAAAGAGATGTGTCCAAAAATTAGTGTGTATTTGTGTGTAATTGTGTATGTATGAATAAAACTAGTGCATGCATAAACTTCGGAGAAATTCAAGTTTCCGCTACGCGAACGTTTGGCCATTAGCTAGTTTTCATATAAAGCGCTTACATAGAGAACTGTAGATTTTTACATACGTTGTTTTGAATTTGTTTATATTTGTTTAAAAAACAGATTTAGAAAAAATCGTAGGGCTTAAAAGATAAAAATATAAACGTAAAATACGCTTATTAGGTCTTAGGTCTTAAAGTATGCACTTTGGGGTCTAGATTTTCACGTTTATACAAACCTTGTAAGTGTCTGCAACATGTTGCCAAGTATCAATGATGTTCCGTTAGTAACTAAAGAGTTATAGGACAAATTTACCATGAACAGATCACTGTTTACAAAGCAGTCAAATATCACGACGTTCTGAAGGAATTGCATGGTAATATGTATGTCAATAATTAGTGTATTCATTCAACTATTCTTATGCAAAATATCATGTCATTAAATTCAGTAATTAAAGAAAAACAATTATAATACTGACGAAGCATCGAAAACCTACATAACCCGACCAAGTTCGGATGGCTACCAAAAAGCGGCCGTGCCATATATCTAAGAAACGTTCTAAACCTTCCAATATAGTATTTATTAATATGGTACAGTTGTGTACACAAGCGTTAGGAAAAAATAAAACAATTGCATTTCTTGAATGTAAAATATTTTTTTAATAATAACGCCACTATCTACGATAAAAACAAATCTTCAATTAACAAGTACTTCTCTATTTAAATATCCAAAGGGGAACGCTCGTGCATGCCTAGTCTATTGGTTAAATAGTGTAATAAGCTACAATATGATAAATATTTACCTAAACAGTAGTACATACTTACATGTGGTAAATATTTAATTTCCCTAAGGGGTCTATAGTTAGAATCCTGATCCGTGAAATCTTCAATAGAAATTAGCTGTATGAATTTTATTTGTCTTAAATAATATATTTAGATTATATCTCAAGTCTCAAGCGCATACTTAAATAAAGTACCTACGTAAATAGTACCTACTTTCTGTCATAGTCAAATACATTTAAAAAAGTAGGTGTACAAAAATAAATGACCTATAAATTATATCGAAACAACAATTGTGTTATCACCTATACCAATTCAATACCGGTATTATACTGTAAATTTTGGGATGTTACCTAAATATATTGCACGGCCGCTTTTTTGTAGCCATCCGAACTTGGTCGGGTTATGTAGGTTTTCGATACTTCGTCAGTATTATAATTGTTTTTCTTTAATTACTGAATTTAATGACATGAAATTTTGCATAAGAATAGTTGAATGAATACACTAATTATTGACATACATATTACCATGCAATTCCTTCAGAACGTCGTGATATTTGACTGCTTTGTAAACAGTGATCTGTTCATGGTAAATTTGTCCTATAACTCTTTAGTTACTAACGGAACATCATTGATACTTGGCAACATGTTGCAGACACTTACAAGGTTTGTATAAACGTGAAAATCTAGACCCCAAAGTGCATACTTTAAGAACTAAGACCTAATAAGCGCATTTTACGTTTATATTTTTATCTTTTAAGCCCTACGATTTTTTCTAAATCTGTTTTTTAAACAAATATAAACAAATTCAAAACAACGTATGTAAAAATCTACAGCTCTCTATGTAAGCGCTTTATATGAAAACTAGCTAATGGCCAAACGTTCGCGTAGCGGAAACTTGAATTTCTCCGAAGTTTATGCATGCACTAGTTTTATTCATACATACACAATTACACACAAATACACACTAATTTTTGGACACATCTCTTTTCTTCTAAAGTCTATGGATTAAAAAAAGTTCCGCCAGGACAACGTTCGCCCAGCGGAATCAGTTTTTGGTGAATTTCTTCACAATGGTTGCGTGCACAAATTTTTTTTTACCATACACAATTATACGACGTCATACACTAAATATCTGCATAATTAAAATCTTTAAATTCAACAACATTCCGCTGCGCGTACGCACACAATTATAACCTAAAAGGCGATTACAGATCTGTTTCTTGATGTCTATTCTCAGGGTTGCTCGGCACCCACTGTTTATTTCTCATGGGTGCTCGAGCCCCCGAGCACCCACGGAGTCGGCGCCCCTGCTACTTATATCTATTCTTTTTCATAATCATCATCCACAGCCAGACTCCGCCGCATTGCTGGGCACTGGCGTCTATTTTCTTGTGCTAATCTCCACTTATGTGGCAGTGGGCAGGGCACATTGCTCGCAGAACGGATGATCGATGGGGACAAAAGGTTCTGAAATGGCGACCAAGTAACGGAAGATGCAGTGTTGGAAGTCCTCCCACAAGGTGGACCGATGACCTGGTGAGGGTCGCGGGAATATGATGATTCAAGACGCACAGGACCGGTCATTATGGCGACATTTGGAAAGTAAGAAGAAGAAGTTGGCAGTAGTATCATCACAACGTTGATATTTCTCTGTCGATTGGGACCATGTTTTGATTTTTTTTTTGTTTTTGAGTATATATTATTTTCATTACTTAGTTCATTAAATTATGTATATATTATATTTACCTATAATGTGTTGTATATATGATTCATTTGTATATCTTTTTTAATATTAACCTCTTTTTTTTCTTTCTTTTGTCGCACCTACCACTATTCTTCTCTGCATCCCCCAAAGGTTGACTGGTAGAAAATGCCTAAGGCATTAAGTCCGCCTCTGTACCTTTATGTGCATGAAGTATTAAATAAATAAATAAATAAATTTGGGGGAGGCCTATGTCCAACAGTGGACGTCTTTCGGCTGAAATGATGATGATGATGAATCTCCACGGTTTTGTATCAACCTAAATAAACTTTTTTCACTCTGGGTGGAGTAAGAGAGTGTAAGATTTTTACTGTCTAAAACCCAGAAGGCGAGCAATTGGTAGCTCGCCGTCCAACTGTCTGCTCGGGCTCGGTCCGAACGGTTACCGCCGTCCGAACCGAGCCCAAGACCTGTACCATGACGTTTAAAGTAATCTTACTTTGAACATCATGGTAACCCCGCAAGTCGTCAACGGCGCGTAGTGTTCCACACGCGCCTCAAAGAGATGTCAGCAACAGGGTCGAAGCCAGTAGGCTTCGACCCTGTTGCTGACATCTCTTATCGACCATCTTCATCGTCAGGAGATATTCGTTCGAATATCTCCTTCCTTTATGCTTACCTTCATTATTTATGGCCAGGCCCTTATGTGTTTTCCGAGGCACTACCGACTTCCCAAGCTCCTGTTTCTGAGAAATTCCAAATAGGACAATTCAATAATAGATACTTTTTGCCCAACCTGGAAATCGAATCTAGAACCTCGCGATCGGCTGTCACACTTACGGAGATCTAAACTCACATTTTGAACTCCAACGTATTGCTTCTTTTTTATTCGAAAAAATAATGGCACACAATCCAAAGAGAATTTCCGCAATGCCATTCAAAAAAAGTTTTTTAGTCACAATCTCGCTGGCATTTCAATTGAAATGACATAATAATTCTAATAAAACTACAAAATAATTATCTTAAAATTCTAAATTTTCAAGCGAATATGGACAGAAGAAATAAAAGAAATGAGGAGACTGATAAAAAAATCGACTATAGAGTCAAAGACAAGGGTGATTTGAAAAAATGTAATGATCAAAATCTAAAGAAAAGTGAAGGAATTACGCAGATGAATATGAATCTAGCGTACCCCGAATGCGGAGACTCGTTACGGAAAGAATTAGACGAACAGAAAATAAAATTTAACAATAAAAATCCAAAAATAGAGGATACAAAAATGAAAAATTTAATTTCTGGTACGAACGAGAAAGAATTCATAAACAAAACTAATTACAACAATGAAAAACTAGCAAAATCTCATTCGGAATTTCGAAAACGAATTCGAGATCGGTATACAGTAAAATTAATAAATAGTCCTGTGATTAAGAGTGAACAGATGAGTAAAAAGGAAGATGGTAGCAAGGTAGCAGCATTGAAGACTGACAGGGACAAACGTGACCTGCATATAAAGCCACACTCTGAACCTGGTAAGTTCTTTTAATTCTAAATTAATACCCAAATTCTCACCCAAAGAGCGATGGAAAGAGTTATGCTCGGAGTTTCCTTGCATGATCACTTCAGAAATGAAGATATCCGCAGGTGATATAGCCCGAAGAATCGCCAAACTTAAGTGGCAGTGGGCAGTGCACATTGCACGCAGAACAGATGGTCGATGACGTCGAAAGGTTTTGGAGTGGCGCCCACGTAAAGGAAGACGCAGCGTTGGAACGCCTCTCACAAGGTGTACCGATGAGCTGGTGAGAGTCGCGGGAATGCGATGGATGCGAGACGCACAGGACCGTTCGTTGTTGCGACACTTGGAGAAGACCTATGTCCAGCGGTGGACGTCTTAGATACTTACTGTATAGGAAACCGGCATGTCCTAGGACCAAAACTTTGAAGACATGTGACATCCACCAACCGGCACTAGGCCCGCGTGGGCGATTACGGCCCATTCCTTCTGAGTCGCAGCAGCGGAAACGTTATAGGGCTGATTTGATGCTTATCCAAATATATTCCGAGGGACCAAGCGGTTGTCGGTACAAAAGCATGAACACGATATTTTTAAGTTCTTAGATTTTCGTTTATTAAAGTTTATTAGTAAAATTAATTACATTCAAGGGCTTTGAAAGGATTGATTAATAAAATTTTACTTTTTTTATTTGCGTGATAGAATAGATTACTGATCTGAACTGACGTGTACGGATCGATTGTCGATAAAAAAGAACGGGCTGACATGCAAAGGACAATAGATCGAATACGGGTGTGTTAAATTTTGACAATAATTCCTCTCTGTTCTCTTCGCTCAGAGCGGGAGAAGTTATTTGATGATATGACAAAAATATACTAATATTAGCGTTCCCGACAGACGTTGTCCCGTACATATGCTAGATTTGCAGCACCACCTTCCGGGGTCAATTGTATTTTCAAACCATCCAATGACCCACTCAAATATACACACAAAATTTCATCCAAATCGGTCAAGCCATTTAGGAGGAGTTAGAAAAATGGATTGATGCCTGCCCCAAAAAATAGGATTGATGCCTGCCCCAAAAAATAGGATTGATGCCTGCCCCAAAA
The DNA here is from genome assembly GCA_905147345.3 of Mythimna impura. Taxonomy (NCBI): domain Eukaryota; kingdom Metazoa; phylum Arthropoda; class Insecta; order Lepidoptera; family Noctuidae; genus Mythimna; species Mythimna impura. Next base: position 1,896,521 of record LR990365.1, on the reverse strand, counting down.
AATAGGATTGATGCCTGCCCACTGTCACTTGTTTAAGTAGTAGTTTTCTACCTAGTGCGATTCACCATCAACGATTGCACCACTAGTGCTTACCATCAGGTGGGATCGCAGTCAAGCACTGGTTTATATCAATTTAAAAAAAGTTTCAAACTAAGCAACAATTTTAAGGTACCCCGTAGACACTGTAATGTCTTGTCCACTTAGACAGGTGTCTAAACATCCGCATATAAACAAATGTCCTGTTAATAAGAGCAATTTTTCTTTACTCCACAGCGGAACGTCCGAAAAAGCAGGTGTCTGAAGAAACCACACAGACAGTAGAAAAATCAATTCATTCATCCGTCACGTCAGCCAAAATCAATACTGACAGCAAACCTGATAGGATTCCTGAGAAAAACGCGGAAAAAGTCAAAAAGAAACGAAAGCCTATTATTAGGACGATTACCTCAATAAATGGTCCACTGAGGATCTTCAAAGCAGTGCACTTCGTCGATCAGCGTAACACGACACCTTTAGAAATAAAAATACCAGGTTCAGTTGAAAAGAAACAACAGAATGATTCGAAATATACTGATACAACTTCGTTAAAATTCAAGCCTAAAGTGACAGTTAGCAAAGCAAGTAGCAATAAGGCAAGTGCTAAGGAAGAGAAATTGTCGAAACTGGCTGCAGTTAGAAAGAGAGCGGAGAAAAGACGGGAGAGGAATTTCCAACGTGGATCGTCACCAGCATGCTCGATAAAAGAACTCCCATCTCCTCCAACTGAAGTAGCCAGATGGGCGCCTGCTTCCGCTCAGCCACAGAATATACCGTACTACGAAGCGTGGATAAACACAACGCTAGCAGCTATCTCAAAAAATTCCAAGGAAGACAAATTAGCTTACGAAAAACAAGCGAAACTGTTGCGGAGTTTCCAAAAGAATTTAGAAGAAAGACCGACTTCTCCAGAGTTGTTTTACACGAAATTTGCCGATGAAAAGTATGCTGGCAAGATAAAGATCATATACACAGACAAAAGTCAAAAGAAGCAGCAAGTTTTTACTTACCCTGCGTGAAGTTTTTTTGCGTTTTTGTGCGCGTGTTAATTGCTTGTGCTTCGCGTTATATCTGTGGACGTTAGGTGGATGTTACCAGACCTATATGGTTCTTTCATTTTAGCAAAAATAAATGTGGTCAACGATTTTAATAGTTTGCAATTTGCTGAAGATTCACCCGGCTTGGGTTATCGTATTTCTACTTAATATAATACGATGTTTCCATTATATAATATGGTCAGTTCACATCGAGACGTGACGCTATGTGCACTTTTGATGGCGTGCTTTGGCTTTAAAACCGACTCTAAAGAGGTCACTTCGGTTGCAAACTAACGTTGCAACCTTGATTTATGTGTTTGGTTTGTGTTGCGGTTAGATGGATCTAAACCATGCGCCATCACGTTCGATGGTTGAAAACACGCACCTCCCAACCAAGGGCGTTGAAGGTCATGGATTACAACTGTTGTCTACACGGATTGAAACTAGCAAGGTCACCTTGGTTGAGACGTTGGTTTGAAACCCTTTTATGCCGTGACTGTAAGAGGCATGATGACCTTACTACGCCACCGCTCTCGACTGCGTTCTGTGTGCTCGCGCGTATAATTAACCAGAGATGCGATTTATTTGAAATACTTCTATAATGCAAATACAAAATGCAAAATACCTATTTTGTATTTAAATGCCTTTTAGTAAAAAAGAAATTGTATTTTATTTGAAATACCTTTCAAGATGTATTTTGCATTTTTAATATTCATTTCAAAATGCAAAATACTTTGTGATTAAGTTTAGCTAACATCACCAGTCAAACAAAATGAAATGAACGAATTCAACGAATGCCGCTTGTATTGCCGAATTTGACCGATAGAGGCGCCTGCTAGCCTTCAAAAAAAGGAGGAGGTTATTCAATTCGGTTGTATTTTTTTATAATTTTTTTTTTTTTTACGTTTGTTACCTCAGAATCCGTCGTTTATCCACCGATTTACAATTTTTTTTTTCCCCTTTATTGGATATGCTTCCAGATTGGTCCCATTTTTACAAAATCCAGTTCTGATGATGGGATCCATGAGGAATCGAGGGAACTCCTCAAATATTATAGGCAACCATATAGTGATTTTGGAATTTTCATCGAGAACTTAAGCATTTACAGTCAATAAAATAAAAATATTTAAAGAAAAACAAAAAACCCGACTGCGTCGAAACTAATTTTAAAAAATACGTGAAAAAATTAACTTAAATAAAAACTAAAAAGAAACAAACAAGCCCAGTAGTTTAGAATTCTGTTATGTAATACTAAATAACTACACAATTTAAATAGTTGTATAATCGATACACACATAAAACAAATCATACATTCTAATGCAGAACAGAACGACTCACAGTCGGGGCCCCTTGGGAAGATTTGATTGGTAAAATTTGAATGGGCCCCGACTGTGAGTCGGTCAGTTCTGCATTAGAATGTATACCCGACTCACTAAAGTTTTCTTTAAATATTTTTATTTTATTTTATACTTTTTAGTTACGATTCATTGACTTCGTTATAAGATGGTAAATTTCGCAATCTAGTCATTTCATTGAGGGAGTTAATATCGTGGGGATTATTAAGTAACTTGCGGTGGTCTAAACTACTGATGATTAATCCCTCTAAGAGACCTAACTCGGCTCAAAGCTACATGCTTGACCTTTAGCAAAAATGCGTGAACTTAAGTCAACCACAGCTCGGTTCAAAAGTTCAAAGTAGTTCCTTGGAGCTTGTGTACAGTTACACCCCAGCACAATATCAATGGTAACATTTTTTGCTCTATTTTACCCTGTCCGTGAAGTGCATCGAATTCTGTCGTCGATGGTTCGATTCTGACTCCTACTCCAGGAACATTGTTTTTAATTGCTTTGTCGTCAAATTCTATATAAACAGCTTGTGGCAATTCTCCGGCTTCCAATTGGTCCCTCCGAAGAGCTGGCCACTCAATTGTCCTTATAACACCCATTGCTCCGTTAACAAGACCATGGGTAACATTCAAATTTCTTCGTAACATAACTCGTGATCCTAAACCGATTGTTAAATATTTAACGATTCCTCCAGTTTTGTTAGGATCATCAGAAACATATACATCTTTCGATTTTTGACCATATGTTTTCGATTCTACTGATATATCAACTGCATGTAATATATACAACCTAGTAGTTTTTGCCAATATAGTTGTCATCTTTTGATTATGTTCATCGACCTGTCTAGTAGTTGGGAAAACTCGAATGATTTGATTTACAAACGTGCATCAAATGAACAACGCCATCTATCGAGTTTGGTGGTAAACTTTTTTTTACTAAAAATATTTGTTCTTCATGCTTTTTCACTGTTTTTTTTATTTATGTATCGTTTATACTTGAAATAAAAACTTAAATCAATAAGTAAGAAAATTAGCGAGAATGATTGTTTTGTTAAACAACTTTAAATCGTTATATATCCTAAACTATTATTTAAAATGAAAAATGATAAAAGGAACCTAAAGATGATTTTAAAATACCTATTCAACGACACCCCACTTGACATAGTTCATCGACTTTTTTTTTTCATTTTGACAATATGGCGTCTGGTTGTAGCTGTGGTGAATTTTGATTACTGTCATGTCTTTAGTGACACTCGCAAGGTTAAGACGAATCGATTGACGTAAGAATTATCAAAATCGGCCTACGCATTTGGTCTCTAGAACGCCACATAGAAACAAACATACATACATACATAGACTGATAAACACATTACCCTCCTTTGCGTCGCGCAGTCGGGTAAAAAGTAACATTTGATGAAGTGGAACTGATGAAGAAGACCAGAAATGGTCAACGGAACTTCATACTCACTTTGATATCACAATGAAGATAGTTAAGCGACTATGACAATACGAATAAATGAATGGTTCTGAATAGTTACGTTACGTTGAAAATGGTATCATCGAAGTGATCTGATGATGATGATGGAGCCGGAAGGTAGGCACTGGAACTCCGTAATTAATCAATGTATCCTAGCCGTGTTTGGGTTTATTAGAATTGTCATGAGATGCACTTTGGCTATAAGGTACTATCGAACTGATCTGATGATGGAGCCGGATGGTAGGATAGGGACTCCGTAATTAATCAATGTATCCTAGCCGTGTTTGAGCTTATTAGAATTGTCATGAGATGCACTTTGGCTATAAGGTACTATCGAATTGATCTGGTGATGGAGCCGGAAGGTGGATGGTAGACACAGGAACTTTCTAATAAAACAATGTAACCTTGCAGTGTTTTGGGTTAATTGGAATCGTCATGAGAAATAGGCACTCTGTTTACAAGTGGTTCGCAACTAAAAAGTGTAAAATAAAAACTTTCTACAAAAAAAAAAATAACCGACTTCACTAAAAAAACACTAAAAGGATCAAAATAACTTTAATTTTGGAAGTCGGTGTTAAATAAGAAACAAACAATAGCGAGAAACACCGACTTCCGAAATTAAAGTTATTTTGATCCTGTTAGTGTTTTTTTTTTTAGTGAAAATGGTTATTTTTTTTTGTACTTAAAAAGTTTTTATTTCTTCTTTGGTCAGAGTGCGTGCCTTACAATGCGTTCCAAATAAGAATAGGATCGATTGCCATGTTGTGACGTCACGTCATACTGTCAAATCGCAAGAAATTGAGCAAAATTGAAGAACTCAGAGATGAGCAAAATTAAAGAACTGGATTCTGATTAAACTATTTTCGTTCACAGTTCGTAAATAAATTAAATTTAAAAAATTTCTTGTTTTGCTCACCATAATAATTCTTCGATTTGATAGTATGACGTGACGTCACTACCGGTACTTGTACTATTTCTTATACTGTGCTACCGGGCAATCGATAGATTCTTATTTGGAACGCATTGTACAAAGCCAACTTTCATTTTTAGTTGGAAGGTAAAATATTGTATTTTGTGTCTCTATTTCTCATGATAAATACCTAAAATAAATAAAAATATCTGAAATTTGGTAAAAAGGTATTTTATTTTGAAAATACCTATTTTGCATTTAGCATTTGAAATACAAAACACAAAACTATTTGGTATTTTGCATTTGAAATCGTAAATCTGAAAAGTATTTTGCATTTTGTATTTAAATGCCTTTTTAAAACCATTTTGTACATCTCTGTAATTAACACCTACGGACGCGTAGCTTCATAGACGCGTATTGTACATACCGTGTCGTTGCCGCTTCGTCGACAGTTTCATAGTTTTGTAAGTAAGCTTCACGCAGGCGTACACCAAGCGTATAATGACGAATACGCGTCCATGAAGCCCCGCGTCCATGGACTGTAGGCCATAGTTTTGTATGTAAGCTTCACGCAGGCGTACACCAAGCGTATAATGACGAATACGCTTCTATGAAGCTACGCGTCCGTGGACAGTAGGCCATAGTTTTGTATGTAAGCTTCACGCAGGCGTACACCAAGCGTATAATGACGAATACGCGTCTATGAAGCTACGCGTCCGTGGACAGTAGGCCATAGTTTTGTATGTAAGCTTCACGCAGGCGTACACCAAGCGTATAAAGACGAATACGCGTCTATGAAGCCCCGCGTCCATGGACTGTAGGCCATAGTTTTGTATGTAAGCTTCACGCAGGCGTACACCAAGCGTATAATGACGAATACGCTTCTATGAAGCTACGCGTCCGTGGACAGTAGGCCATAGTTTTGTATGTAAGCTTCACGCAGGCGTACACCAAGCGTATAATGACGAATACGCGTCTATGAAGCTACGCGTCCGTGGACAGTAGGCCATAGTTTTGTATGTAAGCTTCACGCAGGCGTACACCAAGCGTATAAAGACGAATACGCGTCTATGAAGCCCCGCGTCCATGGACTGTAGGCCATAGTTTTGTATGTAAGCTTCACGCAGGCGTACACCAAGCGTATAATGACGAATACGCTTCTATGAAGCTACGCGTCCGTGGACAGTAGGCCATAGTTTTGTATGTAAGCTTCACGCAGGCGTACACCAAGCGTATAATGACGAATACGCGTCTATGAAGCTACGCGTCCGTGGACAGTAGGCCATAGTTTTGTATGTAAGCTTCACGCAGGCGTACACCAAGCGTATAAAGACGAATACGCGTCTATGAAGCCCCGCGTCCATGGACTGTAGGCCATAGTTTTGTATGTAAGCTTCACGCAGGCGTACACCAAGCGTATAATGACGAATACGCTTCTATGAAGCTACGCGTCCGTGGACAGTAGGCCATAGTTTTGTATGTAAGCTTCACGCAGGCGTACACCAAGCGTATAATGACGAATACGCGTCTATGAAGCTACGCGTCCATGGACAGTAGGCCTTACATAGATGTTACACACCTGCCAGGCATCCCTCCCATGGTTTTTTTTTTTTGATATAGCGATACAATATATCTTTGTTTTGTAGGGTCGAGTGGGGGACAGTGTAACATAAAATCATAATCATCATTTATGAATTGATATATATGTCAAATATAAAAATATGTTTTGTATTTGATTTTCATCATTTTATTTTTTAGAAAAAAAAAAAAACTGTCTTGTTAACTTTATTACCCTTCAACCTTCAGAATTGCAATTAGATCAAATACTTAAAAACGACTCCAATTTATAGTTTACAGAAATCATAAATTTGTTATAATGTGCCCCAGGGGTGAGGTACAGCTTAACAGCCATAGAGGTACAGTATAACAAGACAGGGTACACTACAACAATCGTCTAAATACCAATAACCCAAAAAAGATTTGAAAAATAGAGACTTTACAACTCAATTATACTCTATCCTCAATGATTGGTAATCCAAATCAAAAATTAATTTACAACATGAGAATAATTATCGTCAACTGTGGCATCTTTACTTTCCGTAGGTATCTTTACCTAAGCATACCCTATACTAGTTCAACTTATTTTTTGTTTTGTCTGTGGCAGTTTATGTTATTTCGCAGATATTGGTAGATTCTGTAATAAATTGTGGTAACCCAATAAGTTTTTTAGGCCAGCAACTTCGTTAACTGTCAAAATAGAGTGCTTTTTCGTTATATGCGGTCAATTTTGTGCGCAGCGTCTTCGTGTAAAGATTGGTGTTTCCTACAGTAAATTAAAGTGCAGGTAAGTGGCGTATATTAAATAGTATTTGGTATATTGTCATGGAGGTATATCGCAGTGATTAAATCCCAAGAATCTTCTATGTCCTGAGTTACTCGAAAAGGTAATGTTATTTGAGGTTAGGTAAAGTTACCAAACTCAGCATGAAGGCAACTTTACCTATGACTAGGGTTGTCAAATTTCACTTGCATAACTAATCTGGTTTTATGTGGGAAACCCTTTAAAATTTCGTTTAGCTGTTCAAAGCACTAACTTTATTATTCGTTCATGAAATATTGGGATGTGACTTAATTAAGTTGATAACAAATTTGGCTGATATCCTATTACAGATGTTATATTCAAGATGCCTCCAAAACTTAGCGTCAAACAAAGAAATAGAAGACGTCTGGGAGCTTGTTTATAATTAGGAGCTTGATTATAATTACGCTAAGTACTTCATTTTTTGACGCCAAGTAATGCATAAATAAAAGTTTATTATTAAAAAAAAGATTTAATGTGTGTTGTTTTTCGACAACCCTGATGCCATGCGGACATTTCTATGATAATTTTGAATTTCTGTTGGCAACTTTACCTATGTATTGGTAGTGGTTACTCAAACGAAGATGATAACTTTAAAATAAAATACATCGCTTTTTTATCACCTGGACCTTTGGCAACTTTAGATTGCATGCACTTTGAAACACACATTCGATAAAAACTGTACGCTAGGTAAAGTTGCCAAATTTATGTCAATTTTACCTCCCTCATATTCTTGGTTTTTTTAGCGATTCTATGTGAGATTTAGTAGAATTCATTGGTTCAACCAAAAGAGACACATATTTTTTACAAAATAAATCAATAAAAGTTTAAATATCTAGCTCTATGTTGTGGTAAATAGTAAAAATATAAAAAAAGATACGGTAAAGTTGCCACAGTTGACGGTATAATCTTTTCTTATAACCTTGATTAAAATGCCTCAGTATTTTTATTGAGAATGAGTAGCAATCAGCCTGATGTTTTGTGTTTTCCGGAAAACTTAACAAAGTCATCTTTTTGTATAACATATACTGTACCCCACACCATATTGTTCAAAATAAAAATTCGTTAAAATTGTGTAGGGTAGAAATTGCAAAAACCTAATTTACTATTTAATCATCAGCATCTAATTAAATATTGATGGTAGTATATATATTAACTACCCAGAAATTATTATGTTTTAAACAAAAACAAAACTTCACTACCCAAAATTGTCACAATTTTTTTACGAATAAAATATATTCCGGTATTTTTCCGTTAACCCAGCGAATTGAAGTCCGGTGACAGCTATTTCAGATGGCAGCACATGTGATTGACAAAACACGCAGAGGTGCCATAGTTATGTTAAGAACGGACAAAGTTAATCTTGTTGTTATACTGTGCCCCCTGTTACACTGTTCCCCACTTGACCTTACCCAAAAAGGTACAGAATCTAGTGTTCAATTCAAAATTCTATTTTATTCTAATTCTTGCGTTGCGTCTTGGTGTAAACTGTACTTTGACCTTTATTAGTGATAAATCATTGTTGGTTCTTTTTAATTCCTAGAAGTAAACACTGTAATTACTGTTTATACTGTGTTGTGGACTTTTGGTGTTACATCGCGTGTGTAACTTGCTACTGTCAAACTCGGTGATTGGTCATTTTGTGGGTAATTGTGGTTTTTTTTTGACATCTCTTTTTCGAGGTTATGTTTTGCGTCTTGTTACCAGGTGAATAAAATGTTATGGAAGACATTTGAAAGGGGTACACTACATAAATACGAAAAACTTTATTCCGACAGTCACAAATACGAATTTCAAAATACCGATTTTCATAATTCCGAAAATCCGAATGGTTCAAAATTCCGAATATAACAACTCCGACTTATCATTACTCCTATTTTTATAATTCCTAAATTTCAATATTCCTAACGTTTATAATTACTATTCTCAAAATACCGAGTTTCAATAGATCGAATAACAAAAAGTCCGACTTCATGATAATTCGAAACATCAAAAATACGAATTCCGATGATTAAAATACCGATTAATACAATTCCGAAATAAAAAGGCTTTGTAAAACTGTATAGCAAGACAAAGAAACACATAATTGCTCGTCAGAGAGAAGTATAATATTATGTATAGTATGAGGGGGTAGAATTAAAAAACTAATGACAGATGCGTTTTCCAGCATGCAGGGGATATATTGCAGCTTGCAAGCAGGCATGCAGCGTGCAAGCAGACATGCAGCATGCAAGCAAGCATGCGACATGCAAGCAAGCATGCAACATGCAAGCAGGCATGCAGCATGAAAGTAGGCATGCAGCATGCAAGCAGGCATGCAACATGCAGCAAGCATTGTTTCTGTCACGGCTCTGGCGCTGCGGGGTTTGGGCGGCACCACGCGAGCTTGTCGTCGCAGATGGTTTTAACGCTCACCTTCAAACCACCTGCTCCTCAGCTCGCGGGCCGCCCCACCCCTCCACGCCTACGCGGGTTTAAATTACACTCTAGGGGTAGGGCAGACAAGACTGCGTGAAGTCGGTTTTGCAGCGATTCATTTATGTCACTAAATTTTTAATTTACTCGAAGTATTGAAAATCGGAATATCGTATTTCGGACCAAGAACCCTTCGAGCATTTGATTCTTCGAACGTATGAAAATCGGAAAACTAACAAATCGCATTTACGACTTTCGGTAAAATGAATTTCGTGATTTTTAATAATAGACATTACAATTCTTAGGTATTATGAAATTTGGACTTTTGAAAATCGGAACATCGAAATTCGGAATAAAATATTTCGGAGTATTTGGGTGTTCCCATTCGAAAGATGTTTTTTTTTTTAAATAAAAATGTGAATACATTGATGAAATTGTTCTATTTGTTGACCATTTGTCAAGAACCCTGCGTATGTGTCGTACAATAAATTCATTGGGTCCTAAGGAAAAACACATTGACAATAGTTACGCTACAATTGCTATAGGATGGTGCGGGTGACAGCTGTCGGATTCATACAATGTAGCTACCTGTCCTTTTCTCTCATCTTAAAAGATGCATAGGTACTTTCGTCCATTCTGTCATCCTACCCATACTGTGTAAAAAAATACCTTACATACACAACTTTGAAGGCAGCGAGTGTTTTTGTGTCCCATAAGCTATGGGTACACCATTTTGTCCAGGAGCTGGATAACACCTTATATAAGATCATAGATAACTTCATGGTGAAGATAAACAATTATGAAATCGATGGGAAAATAGTAGTCAATTCACTGGAACACTCGAATCTGCTATCCTGAGAAAATACTACACTCTCGTATCTCGAAATATACTAGATATATATGTTTAACATTTTTATGTGGAATAATTGTGTTGAATAAGTGAAAACTATTAAAAAAAAATCAATTGATTTTAACCTTTAATTTATATATACATCTTATCTATTAAATATTATAACTTAATAAATACATAAACAAACTGAAAATAATATATGTACAAATGGGTAGAAATAAAACTCATAGGGCATCAAAAAATTCGTCCACATCGATGTTTTTTTTTTTTTTAATTCATATAAACCAGTGCTTGACTGCGATCCCACCTGATGGTAAGCAGCGATGCAATCATTGATGGTGTGGCGATCTAGTTTATTAAGAGCCTATTCACTCTAGCCTTGAAGACACCTAAATTATAGTTGGACGGGAAGACCGCAGCAGGCAAATTGTTCCAGTCCTTCGATGTATGTATAAACGACGAAGCGAAACGCTTAGTCCGGACCGTTGAAGTTTCAACAACGTAAGGGTGGATACTCGCCGTACGTCGGGTTGTCCGATGGTAGAAAGGAGATGGCGGAATCAAGTCATGCAATTCCCGCGCACACTCTCCAAAATGCAACCTGTAAAATATTGATAGGCTGGCTACCCTGCGCCTGTGCTCGAGGCTTTGTAGATTGGACTTAACCAAATCTGGATCCCCAATTAGCCTCTTCGCATGCCTTTCCACTGAGTCCAAAGCTGCTAGATGGCATTTTGCAGCACCAGCCCATATGTGACTGCAGTACTCCACACACGATCGGACCTGTGCTTTGTATAACATTAGAAGCTGTCCCGGTGTGAAGTACCGTCGGACCTTTGCAAGAACGCCTAGTTTTCTAGCAGCTACCTTGGCTTTGTACTCAATGAACCGCCCAAAATTGAGGTCTGAGGAAATTTCAACTCCCACGAGCTGAAGGCGGTCGGTGCACTCCAGAGATACATTCTGAAAAGCAGGAGCCAAGGCGAACGGACTCCTTTTGGCGGTGAACAGACACGCTTGTGTTTTGGCGGCGTTGAATCCTACCAGATTGGTTTCGCCCCACATGGAGACTGCCTGAAGTGAGACATTCGTACGCTCTACCATAGCCTCTCGTTCGGACCGGATTAGCTCCTTACTAGCCCGAGCACCTGGCAGGTATCTCTCTACAACTGTGCTATCATCTGCATACCCATAGATACCGGGCATCAGCAGATCGTTAATATGCAGCAGGAAAAGAGTTGCAGAGAGAACTGACCCCTGAGGAACTCCGGCATGGTCGTCATGGGCTCTGATGAGCATCCATCGACAACAACTCGGAGAGACCGTTCACTCAGGAAGTCTTTTACCCAGTTAATCAGACCAGGGGAAATGCCGTACGCTGGAAGCTTACTCAAAAGGCTGGCATGCCATACCCTGTCGAAGGCCTTTGAGACGTCTAAGGAGACAGCAATCGCTTCTCCATTCTTCTCAAGTAGACCGATTATGGCGAAACCCGTACTGTCGGTCACTGAGGAGATCGTTACCTTCCAGGTATGCCATGAGGCGCGAGTTCAACACACGCTCCATAATCTTGCAGGGTATGGAGGTTATTGAAATCGGCCGATAGTTGGCAGGATCGGCACGACTGCCCTTTTTGGGCACGGGTTGCACGTTGGCAAGCTTCCAGGACTTGGGCACTATACCAGTCCTAAACGAGAGGCGATACAAGCGCGTCAATACAGGAGACAACTCGGGCGCACATGCCTTGAGAACTATTGCTGGTATACCATCTGGTCCACTAGCTTTATTCACGTCTAGACGACACAGTGCTCTCAAAACTTCTTTGTTTCTTATGCGAACCTCGGGCATTGAGGTGTTGCAGTGAGGTAGAGTTGGTGGAGTAGCACTGCTAGTGTCAAGACGAGAGTTATGGGCGAAAAGAGATGCAAAGAGACCTGCTTTCTCTCTCGCCGTGTGAGCCAGTGTTCCATCAGGCAATGTGGGCCTACAGAAGTTCGCTTCGACCGATTTGGCAAGGGACCAGAACGCTCTGCTACCGGACGGCTGTGCAGAGAGCTTTGTGCCAATATGGGTAATGCGGTCGAACCGAGCCTTCTTTAGTGCCTTTTTGTAGGACTTGGCAGCATGGTTGAAAGCTCTCTTCTTTGAGCTCAGATCCGGAGCTTTGCGGTCACGAGCGTCAACCCAGGCGAGAAACGCCGAATGCTTACGCTCTTCAGCTTGAACGCAATCGGCGTTGAACCATGGGTGAGCTGAGCCTCCGATGGGTACGTCTCTATAAGGGATGAAAAACTCCATAGCTTGACGTATCACATCGGATATAGCATCCGCACAGCTCGACGGACTTTTAGAAGAGAAGCAGACCTGCTGCCAAGGATAAGACGCAAAGAAGTGCCGCATCTCATCCCATTCTGCTGACCTGTAACGCCATATTCTCCGTTCACCGCGTGTGTCGCAGTCAGGTGGAGAGAAGCACGAAACAGACTTCACCAGACAGTGATCTGAAGTTCCAAGTGGTGAGGAAACTGTTACAATAAATCTGTCCGGATCGGTGGTCATCAGAAGGTCTAAGCAATTGGCAGTATGACCAACTACATCAGGCACCCTAGTCGCTTGCTTAACCAGCTGGGAAAGGCCCATCGATACTGCAAAGTTTCGCGCTTCTCTCCCAGCGTGGTCGGTCTTCTGGTATGGGAAAAGCCAGTCTTGGTGGCAGGCGTTAAAGTCCCCCAGAGCGACGAGCTGCGCATCAGGGTGCCGATGCAGAGCCTTATCGGCGGCCTCACTGAGGTGGTCGAACAGCCGAGTCGTCTCCTGATCACCGCTGTGCGATCGGTAGACACAGGCATAAACAATTTTGTCCATATCAGTGTCCACCAACAGCCATAGCGTAGAGAAATTTGGGTCTTCAAGGTGACGGAGACGCTGGCAGCAGATGTCATTACGGACGTACACAGACCCCGGCACGCTGCAGGAAATGATGCTCCAGTGAGTATCCCGGGTAGTTGAGGTACGCCGTATCTGACGGACATCTAATTTGGGTCTCCGTCAAGAAAAGCAAGTGTGGCTTGTCAGTCTCAAGATGGTGGTGGACCGCAACGAGATTGGAGTGCAGCCCTCTAATATTATAAAGGTGCACTTGAAATGAGAGGACGTGCATCCGCTGTTGACACTTGCCTTTCTTTTTACCTTTCATTGTTTTGTGTGTGGAGTGAATAGGAGAGATGGAAGATGGCAGTTGAGCGAGGTGATGCAATGTTAAACCCAACAACACAACCAGAGTTGCTGTGCCAATGGAGGGTTGATCTGGAGACTGCGGGGACGCCCGAACCCCCCCCCCCGGAATCGCCATCGGGTCCTCTCGCCCGGTCGCCAACCGGCACGATGGGGCCACCCTGGGATTTTTCGCAGTTGGCGGGGCAGCCTTTCGTGTGTGGCTGGCACACTACTTGGGCCCCCAACTACCTACGGTCGGCCAGCGGAGCACCGTGCTTCGGATCCCGCTACCCTCCACGATCAAACGTCCGACACAACAATAGTTGGTGCATCATACCCGGTATACATCACAACACAACTGCTCAGACCCATCTTCCACCATACGGCTTCACCAGACATCACGCCGGAACACGACGAATCGCTTAGCGGCATGGCTTTGTCTGGTGGGTGGTAACTTTTAAGCCGGCAGCCGATGCTATGGCCTATCACCGTGTTTACTGCTCGTTTAGCACTACCCAGGGGACACGTGTAGGGTGGTCAGAACTAAGTAAATCACAACGCAAGCAGTTCATCCCCCAATGTCAATGGGAAAAGTGCCCAGAACGCTGGCAGCATTGCCACGCTGGATGGCAATGCTGATTCGTTGACAGAAGAAAAGCCCAGCCCTCTGGTCACGCGAAGAGTCGACCAGCTGTTTGCTGATATCCCGAACAACTCGATGAGCGCTCGCTTAATAAACTACAAAGTTAAAAAAAAAACCTTTAATTTGCATTTTATGAACACTCAATCCACACGCACACCTTGCATGCTAGTGTACCATAACACCTGATCACTATAGCATGTAAGATGCAAGGTATTTACATACTTTTGTGCCAGCTACAAGCATGTATAGCGCCAGCTTGTAGGTTTTTTTTAACCGACTTCAAAAAAAAGGAGGAGGTTATCAATTCGGTTGTATTTTTTTTTTTTTTTTATCATCATTTTTTTTTTTTTTTTTTATGTGTGTTACCTCAGAACTCCGTCGTTTATGGACCGATTTGCAAAATTTTTTTTTCCCTTTATAGGATATGCTTCCAGATTGGTCCCATTTTTTTCAAAATCCAGTTCTGATGATGTAATCCATGAGGAATCGAGGGAACTCCTCAAAAATTATAGGCAACCCTATGGTAATTTTAGTATTTTCATCAAGAACTTAAGCATTTACAGTCAAAAAGTAACATTTGATGAAGTGGAACTGATGAAGAAGACCAGAAATGGTCAACGGAACTTCATACTCAAATAGATATCACATTGAAGATATAGTTAAGCGACTATGACAATACAAATAAATGAATGATTCTGAATAGTTACGTTGAAAATGGTATCATCGAAGTGATCTGATGATGATGATGGAGCCGGAAGGTAGGCACTGGAACTCCGTAATTAATCAATGTAACCTAGCCGTGTTTGGACTCATTAGAATTGTCATGAGATGCACTTTGGCTATAAGGTACTATCGAACTGATCTGATGATGGAGCCGGAAGGTAGGCACAGGAACTCCGTAATTAATCAATGTATCCTAGCCGTGTTTGGGCTTATTAGAATTGTCGTGAGATGCTCTTTGGCTATAAGGTACTATCGAACTGATCTGATGATGGAGCCGGAAGGAGGAAGGTAGGCACAGCAACTTTATAATAAAACAATGTAACCTAGCAGTATTTGGGTTAATTGGAATTGTCATTAGAAATAGGCACTCTGTTTATAAGTGTATCGCAACTAAAAAGTGTGAAATAAAAACTTTTTAGAAAAAAAAAATAACCGACTTCACTAAAAAAAACACTAAAAGGATCAAAATAACTTTAATTTCGGAAGTCGGTGTTAAATAAGAAACAAACAATACCGAGAAACACCGACATCCCAAATTAAAGTTATTTTGATCCTTTTAGTGTTTTTTTAGTGAAGTCGGTTATTTTTTTTTTCTAAAAAGTTTTTTTACAATCTGAGTGAGTTTCAAGTCTGGTGGCTTTCATGTAAATGAGAGATTTAAAAAAATAACCTTATAATTGATAATCAGCTTTTATTTTATAATGACGGATTACAAACTGGTATCAAGACATTAAGTGTAAATGCATAATTTATAAAAAATGTAAGAATACATATAGCTGATCCAATAGAATGACGCAATGAAAAAAAAAATCGCGGGTAGTCATAAGTAAAACAACTTAATTTTTTTGCTCTATTTATAATTTATATTTAAAATATTAATAGTAATCAGTTTTATATATTAATGTTAGTTATCGCAAGTTAAACATTTCTACCTGCCAGTAAAGTGTTTTCAGTTCTAAAAACACAAGATTATTTTTATCTTTTAACTGCTCACAATCACTATGGAGGCCATCAACCGCTCTATTGCTGATATGACCAATTTGTTTACTCTGAGAATGTCGGAGTTTGAGAAGGAGCTGCAGAAGTCTCCCAGCGCCGCAACAATGACTACTTCAGGTTTGGCAGCGGAGTTTGGTTTGGTTCCTTCCGGGCATTTATTGTTCAGGCGCTCGCTTCTCTTCAACAGCAGGTTGGCATATTAGCACAAAGCTTGGACAATTTGGAGATGCGTGGGAGGCGAAAAATCCTGCTGTTGCATGGAGTATCTGAGGAGCAAGATGAAGATACGGCACAGGTGGTAGCTCAAGTTGTGAAACAGCGTCTCAAGCTTGACTTGGCTACGTCTGGTATCAAACGGTGTCACAGGATGGGGCGCAGCACAACACACAAGCCCAGACCAATCCTCTTCAAACTTTATGATGTGGCTCTCCGAGATAAAATATGGTTTGGTAAAACGAAGCTGAAGGGCTCTGGTATCACTTTATCAGAGTTCCTCACGAAAGCCAGGCACAACGTCTTCATGGCGGCGCGGGACAGATTCGGGGTGACGCAGTGCTGGACTACTGAAGGTACAGTGTTCGTCCTTGACCCAAAAGGAACGCGGCATCGAGTGACTTCCTTTGCCGATCTCAATAAAATCGCGCAGCAACCGGAGCAGATGGTCGCCCAGTCGGAGCAGGTCTCAGGACAGCCGGAGGCCGGCGTCGTCCAGTCGGCCGCCGTGGGAAAGGTCGCTGTCGCTAAAGCCAAACGCGCTGTAGCCAGGAAGTGATGTCTTCATTCAGACAGGGGCCATAGTTTTAACATAGTTCCAGGTTACCAGTCCACTTAAGACTCCAAAAACCATAGCCCTATTTTGTCTTTGTTTTCTATATGTCGCAATAGTTTTTCACCAACCGGGGGTTGTCCTTGGGTGCACTAGCATAGCGCGTACAGGGATAGTCGTCGGTTGGTATCACGTTCCATTAAAATTATCTAAAGGGCCTCTGCGAGTTGGTTTCGGTCCCTCGTACGCCTTCCAAAGGTCCAGGACCTCAGGGTCCTGAGATAAATAATAAATAAAATAATAATAATATTTTATTGACACTTCAATACTAATTATCATCTTTGTTTCAGAATGATGCTGCTAGAAGACGATGAAATCAAAATGGAGAAAATAGAAATTGGTGAAGAAGGCTTCAGTTAATATTAAGATCGTCAAATATATATCTTGTATGTTTATGATTAAAATTGTTATTTTGTACGAAATGTGCAAATACATCTGAAATTATTACATTTCTTATTTATTTATTTAAACTTCATGATTGTACAGTAGTGGTACCTACATAGGCGGACTTAATGCAACAAGACATTCTCTACCAGTCAACCTGTGGGTTAAAAGAGACAACACTGTGGTGGGTGTAAATAATCCATGGAGCCGGGGGGCGCTTGACACGGAAGGCCATCAGTGGCGCATGCGCTTCAATGAGTTTAAGTATAGTCCTATTCAGAATCTCCACCTTCTCATTCACAGTCGCTGCTTGTTCGACATCGACCCAAGCTTGTCCTAACTAGCTTGTCTAACCTCGACAGGCCGCTGTTTCGGTGGCTTAATTTTATACATTAAGTAAACTAAATCGTGCCTCAATAACCCAGGGACCGCAATCTGGCCATGGTTAGCAACCAGATTCACAGTAGACACTAGCATGAGATCAAGCCAGGAATCGTCAGTATCAAGATTGTGATGAGTCGGATTGAGTGAGAGTAGTGATAGACTGGACGATTCCAGGATTGCTCTCAGCTTGCGCGATATGGAGTTATCCTTCACATGATCGGTGTTAAAATCACCCATGACTATGAGATGTAGTATGTATGCACGATGCAGCAGCGTCGTGACGTGCCTACAGTACACACATACAAGCATAAACACATAGAGCCATCTGCTCTACAACCGCCGAGCCTAGTTAGGCACCATGATGACGGGTCCGTTGTTACGGGCCCCGGCTGGACTCTGCGGTCAGAGGGCGAAGCCCTGACACCGCTTGCCACGCCCCCTGACGGGGACGTAGCGAAAGCCACAACGTGGAGTCAGTGTCGTTCCCGCAGCTCTGCCAGCCTAAAGTGCTGTCCGCGAAATTATGTAAATACGTTAGTCGTAAATATAACCTAAGTAAGTACCTAGTAAATTCAGTCAGATTGACATAGTTATAAGTAAGATGTTTTTGTGTAAGTTGTAAACGCTAACGTAGTATAACTGTGGATCATTGTGTTGTGATAAATATAGTGAAGTTATAAGTTGTTTGTGTCTCATTTGACTCGTGTCGTGTCATTTTGGTAGGGCTAAAGACTTGAAACACTTTGTAAGCCGTCCCTCGCACCTCCAGGTTTCAGTAGCACTCACCACTCAGCCAGTAAGCGACCTAGAACAGGGTCCCGGCATATTGCTACATATATATATACAGTCAATATAGTTACGCTCTAGCCTCGGAGAAGACGGTTGTTAGAACAGATAGCCGTGCTGTCTTGTACAGAATGAATAAACGTATTTGAGTCCTATCTTCTGTCATATATTTTTTCTAATTGCTTACTGAGATCGTGAAGCTTATATTATTCGTATACTATTTTCTGCTACCGATTTCACCCAAGTGGAAGTAAAAAATTGCCCCAAGGCACCCAAGGGCATACTTCCAGGACAGAAAATATCCTGTATGCTATCCCAGGAAATGGTCTAACCGAGTACCAAATCCCTTCAGCAGTATTAGCGTGAAAGAGTAATATATGTACATACAAATATTGTATATTTTCATCACACTCTAAAACATTCACTTTTATACCTAATATTACTGTGGTTATGTGTAAAAAAAACCGGGCAAGTGCGAGTCGGACTCACGCACTGAGGGTTCCGTACAAACTTACCTATGAAAACAGTTCAATTTCCGTATTGATTTACGAAGATTATGAGTTTTTTTTGTGACGTAACGAAAAATTTACAGTTTTCAGATTTTTTCCTATATTTGTGCTATGAGGCCTTGTTTCATGCCAAATTTCAGGATTCTAAGTCAACGGGAAGTACACTATGAATTTTGTCGTTTTATGTGACATAAACGGCCGTATCTTTTTTTTAGTTGACTCAGAAGTTTGTTTTATTCACAGCTTCAAGAGACCGCAGACTTGAGTATATGGTTTTAATTTCAACTCGATACCTTCACGCGTTCCCGTGATAAAGGGTCTTGACATGGTCTTGACAGACAGACAGACAGACGGACGGGCAACAAATTGATCCTATAAGGGTTCCGTTTTTTCCTTTTGAGGTACGGAACCCTAAAAATGCATCAAGATGGACACAATGACTCGATAAAGTATATTGTACTACTTCAAATCGCAAACAGCTTTAGAGGAAACCAGTTTATATAATTTCTTCACATTATCTCAATTATTTTTTGCAACCTCTTTCCCCTTTGCGAATGTTTGCGTTCATCAAAGATTCAAAAGCATTTATTTCAAATAAACCATTTACAGGCACTTTTGAAATGTCAAGAAGTCAGTCAGTCAGAAAAAATGATGCTAATTGCACATTCCAAAGCGTAGATCTCTATGGAGAAGAATTTTTTTTTTTTTTTTTTTTATTTATTTACTTCATCTTACATCTATCTTTACAGGTTTTTTTTTTTTCCCCCAATGCGATAAATGCGCTTATCCTAACTTATTACTACTAGCACCTATAACTAATTATAAACAATGCATTCCTTGTGAATTCACCCAAAGTACAACAAAATAAGTCCGTCTCATTAGCTATCAGGTTGAGCGTGTGAAGTGCGCGCGTAAGCGGCGCCTCCCTTAAAAGGTTTGTCCGGCCGCGCGGCTCAACCAGCAGGCGCGGTCGCCGTCGTCGCCACACGTACTTGTCGGGAACACACAGGCTCAGCTGTCCTAAAACGATTGGATTGTGCACCTTTCCTCTCAAAATTTTAAATATATATGATGTAAGTGCTAGATCCCTCCTAACCCTTAATTCGTTGTATCCTACCATACCCAAGATAAATAGAGTAGGATACATCAACGGATACATTGGGTAAACACCGTAATATCGCATATATAAATATCTAATAAATTTATTTTGTACCTTCTCCAGCATGAGACTATATTTAGTTTCATGCGGAGACCAGATGACTGCGTTACACTCTAGTTGGCTCCTAACCAGTGCGTTATATAATGCTATAATAGCTTTCAGATTCGTGAACCCTCGGACTGTACGAAGCATGAAACCCAGGTTCCTGAAGGCTCTTTTGCAGCACCTCGTGACGTGATCACGAAAAGTCAAGCTGGTGTTAAAACTTACTCCCAAGTCCTTGATTTCCGCGACTCGTACCATAGGCAAACCGTCAATATGGTAGCTGCATAAGATGGGATTATGTGCACGAGAGAAAGTGATTGTCACACACTTCGAGCTATTGAATTGCAAGAGATTTTCTTTGCTCCAGCTCACGACCCTGTCGATATCCCTCTGTAGCCTCACACAATCATCCTTGCTCCTTATTGTGAGAGATAATTTGAGATCGTCGGCAAACAACAAACAGTTAGCGTCCTGGACTACTTCTGGTAGGTCGTTTACTACCAGGAGGAACCCCAAAGGTCCCAGGTTACTGCCCTGACTCACTCCTGACCTCGTGAAATATGGATCTGACACGTGTCCCGCATATTCCACATATTGTCGCCTATCTCTCAAATAACTGGCAAAAAACTGGAGCGAATGTGGGGTGAAACCAACACCAGCTAACTTTGTAAGCAACACGTCATTATCGACTAAGTCAAATGCTTTTTTGAAATCAAAGTAAGCAGCATCCGTCTGCCCCCCACTATCCACTGTCGGCACCAGATGAGCCATGTGACAGAGAAGATTACTGGTGGTACTTCTTCCCGGTCGAAAGCCATGCTGAGCGTCTGAAAGCTGTGCGCTGACCTGTTGATATATGCTCTTGTGAATAGCAGTTTCCAGTACCTTTGCCGGCGTTGACAATACTGCAACCGGCCTAAACCCATCTACAGACTCAGCTGACCCCCCCTTCGGAACCGGAACTACGCGAGTAAGTTTCCACCTCTCCGGGAACATGGCAGCTTGTAGACACTGGTTATAAATATGAATATGAAGCAGCGGCTGTGCTAGCACCGACCGACAATCCTTAAAAATGTAAGAAACTCCATGGACACTCTTTTCAATCATGTTTTGCAATTACAAATATCTCTGTTACATGTTTCTTGTCGCTATCATGTGAGAACAATGTCAATAATGTAAAAATAAAAACTAAATATAGATATTAAAATAGCAACTGGCAGCTAAGAGATGACCAGTCTCAACTGACAGCGCCCGTTCACGGACCTGACGCGAATATTAGCACCACTCAGCTCAACCATTTTGAAGGGAACCGAATGATCCAACACACGCGCCGCCATCAGTGAGACATTTGAGTGAGCATGACAAACTCTCAACTGCCATGCTCATTTATGTCAAACAAATCCAATAGTATCTAACCTAAAAACCATAAAATAGCTCCATGGTACTCACATTTACAAACTTTGAAAAAATACTTCTACATTATACAATACTATTATTATTTAAAAATTCCAAAAAAAAAAAACATTTAAAAATAATAACAATAATTTCCAAACTAATCCATTTGTTCACCCCGGTGGTAGTGGAGCTGGACCAGCATTGAGCCAAGCATTTTTATCTTGAATATAATCCTCCAACTTATAATATGCCTGCCTGCATAGTGTGCGTTTAATACAAGATTTAAATTTTGTTTCATTGAGTTCTAATATTTGTGGAGGTATTTTATTATAACATTTCAAACAGTACCCCATGAAAGAAGAGGCCACTTTAGCCAGTCTGAAACCTGGTTGAACTAATTGGTCCCTATTTCTTGTAACATAATTATGTCTATCGCCTCTTTTGCTAAAAAGATGAAGATTTTTTCTATAGATGGAACAAATGCCTTCAATTTTTCCTTGGCCAAACAAGGGTCATTTATAAACGAGTTTGCATCTTGGTAATGTGAGAAGCTGAGAGAAATTCTGTTGCGACCAATGCGTTTTATTGAACCATTAATAATACTGTTAAACCTTCGTTTTTTTAAAAAGTGTCCTAAAGTGATTGGGTGTAATATTTGACCTGGATTCGTCATATCAAATATTTTTTGAATGTGTACCACATATGGAGACAAATCTGTGGATTCGTACAAAGCCCTAGCAACCTGTGGCGCCTTCTGGGGGAGATCCGAGATCCGATAAAGATATACCAGTCTGGGGGCCATCCACAGGACGTGGAGTTGTTTCCAGATGATTTATAGCAGCTGTTGTTCGTAATGAATGGTTGTTTGGAGTGTTGGTAATTACAGAGTCATTTTCACAATGGCAGTGTGTATCTTTGTTGGTATCTGCTGTAGATTTACCATGTTTCCTTCTCTTGTTGCAATGTTTGCACATCTTGCGTGGAGCCCTAGCCCTTTTACGCTCCGTGCTCCTTTTATGCTTTTACTTTTCTTCTGTCAACGAATCAGCATTGCCATCCAGCGTGGCAATGCTGCCAGCGTTCTGGGCACTTTTCCCATTGACATTGGGGGATGAACTGCTTGCGTTGTGATTTACTTAGTTCTGACCACCCTACACGTGTCCCCTGGGTAGTGCTAAACGAGCAGTAAACACGGTGGTAGGCCATAGCATCGGCTGCCGGCTTAAAAGTTACCACCCACCAGACAAAGCCATGCCGCCAAGCGATTCGTCGTGTTCCGGCGTGATGTCTGGTGAAGCCGTATGGTGGAAGATGGGTCTGAGCAGTTGTGTTGTGATGTATACCGGGTATGATGCACCAACTATTGTTGTGTCGGACGTTTGATCGTGGAGGGTAGCGGGATCCGAAGCACGGTGCTCCGCTGGCCGACCGTAGGTAGTTGGGGGCCCAAGTAGTGTGCCAGCCACACACGAAAGGCTGCCCCGCCAACTGCGAAAAATCCCAGGGTGGCCCCATCGTGCCGGTTGGCGACCGGGCGAGAGGACCCGATGGCGATTCCGGGGGGGGGGGGGGTTCGGGCGTCCCCGCAGTCTCCAGATCAACCCTCCATTGGCACAGCAACTCTGGTTGTGTTGTTGGGTTTAACATCGCATCACCTCGCTCAACTGCCATCTTCCATCTCTCCTATTCACTCCACACACAAAACAATGAAAGGTAAAAAGAAAGGCAAGTGTCAACAGCGGATGCACGTCCTCTCATTTCAAGTGCACCTTTATAATATTAGAGGGCTGCACTCCAATCTCGTTGCGGTCCACCACCATCTTGAGACTGACAAGCCACACTTGCTTTTCTTGACGGAGACCCAAATTAGATGTCCGTCAGATACGGCGTACCTCAACTACCCGGGATACTCACTGGAGCATCATTTCCTGCAGCGTGCCGGGGTCTGTGTACGTCCGTAATGACATCTGCTGCCAGCGTCTCCGTCACCTTGAAGACCCAAATTTCTCTACGCTATGGCTGTTGGTGGACACTGATATGGACAAATTTGTTTATGCCTGTGTCTACCGATCGCACAGCGGTGATCAGGAGACGACTCGGCTGTTCGACCACCTCAGTGAGGCCGCCGATAAGGCTCTGCATCGGCACCCTGATGCGCAGCTCGTCGCTCTGGGGGACTTTAACGCCTGCCACCAAGACTGGCTTTTCCCATACCAGAAGACCGACCACGCTGGGAGAGAAGCGCGAAACTTTGCAGTATCGATGGGCCTTTCCCAGCTGGTTAAGCAAGCGACTAGGGTGCCTGATGTAGTTGGTCATACTGCCAATTGCTTAGACCTTCTGATGACCACCGATCCGGACAGATGTATTGTAACAGTTTCCTCACCACTTGGAACTTCAGATCACTGTCTGGTGAAGTCTGTTTCGTGCTTCTCTCCACCTGACTGCGACTCACGCGGTGAACGGAAAATATGGCGTTACAGGTCAGCAGAATGGGATGAGATGCGGCACTTCTTTGCGTCTTATCCTTGGCAGCAGGTCTGCTTCTCTTCTAAAAGTCCGTCGAGCTGTACGGATGCTATATCCGATGTGATACGTCAAGCTATGGAGTTTTTCATCCCTTATAGAGACGTACCCATCGGAGGCTCAGCTCACCCATGGTTCAACGCCGATTGCGTTCAAGCTGAAGAGCGTAAGCATTCGGCGTTTCTCGCCTGGGTTGACGCTCGTGACCGCAAAGCTCCGGATCTGAGCTCAAAGAAGAGAGCTTTCAACCATGCTGCCAAGTCTTACAAAAAGGCACTAAAGAAGGATCGGTTCGACCGCATTACCCATATTGGCACAAAGCTCTCTGCACAGCCGTCCGGTAATAGAGCGTTCTGGTCCCTTGCCAAATCGGTCGAAGCGAACTTCTGTAGGCCCACATTGCCTGATGGAACACTGGCTCACACGGCGAGAGAGAACGCAGGTCTCTTTGCATCTCTTTTCGCCCATAACTCTCGTCTTGACACTAGCAGTGCTACTCCACCAACTCTACCTCACTGCAACACCTCAATGCCCGAGGTTCGCATAAGAAACAAAGAAGTTTTGAGAGCACTGTGTCGTCAAGACGTGAATAAAGCTAGTGGACCAGATGGTATACCAGCAATAGTTCTCAAGGCATGTGCGCCCGAGTTGTCTCCTGTATTGACGCGCTTGTATCGCCTCTCGTTTAGGACTGGTATAGTGCCCAAGTCCTGGAAGCTTGCCAACGTGCAACCCGTGCCCAAAAAGGGCAGTCGTGCCGATCCTGCCAACTATCGGCCGATTTCAATAACCTCCATACCCTGCAAGATTATGGAGCGTGTGTTGAACTCGCGCCTCATGGCATACCTGGAAGGTAACGATCTCCTCAGTGACCGACAGTACGGGTTTCGCCATAATCGGTCTACTTGAGAAGAATGGAGAAGCGATTGCTGTCTCCTTAGACGTCTCAAAGGCCTTCGACAGGGTATGGCATGCCAGCCTTTTGAGTAAGCTTCCAGCGTACGGCATTTCCCCTGGTCTGATTAACTGAGTAAAAGACTCCCTGAGTGAACGGTCTCTCCGAGTTGTTGTCGATGGATGCTCATCAGAGCCCATGACGACCATGCCGGAGTTCCTCAGGGGTCAGTTCTCTCTGCAACTCTTTTCCTGCTGCATATTAACGATCTGCTGATGCCCGGTATCTATGGGTATGCAGATGATAGCACAGTTGTAGAGAGATACCTGCCAGGTGCTCGGGCTAGTAAGGAGCTAATCCGGTCCGAACGAGAGGCTATGGTAGAGCGTACGAATGTCTCACTTCAGGCAGTCTCCATGTGGGGCGAAACCAATCTGGTAGGATTCAACGCCACCAAAACACAAGCGTGTCTGTTCACCGCCAAAAGGAGTCCGTTCGCCTTGGCTCCTGCTTTTCAGAATGTATCTCTGGAGTGCACCGACCGCCTTCAGCTCTTGGGAGTTGAAATTTCCTCAGACCTCAATTTTGGGCGGTTCATTGAGTACAAAGCCAAGGTAGCTGCTAGAAAACTAGGCGTTCTTGCAAAGGTCCGACGGTACTTCACACCGGGACAGCTTCTAATGTTATACAAAGCACAGGTCCGATCGTGTGTGGAGTACTGCAGTCACATATGGGCTGGTGCTTCAAAATGCCATCTAGCAGCTTTGGACTCAGTGGAAAGGCATGCGAAGAGGCTAATTGGGGATCCAGATTTGGTTAAGTCCAATCTACAAAGCCTCGAGCACAGGCGCAGGGTAGCCAGCCTATCAATATTTTACAGGTTGCATTTTGGAGAGTGTGCGCGGGAATTGCATGACTTGATTCCGCCATCTCCTTTCTACCATCGGACAACCCGACGTACGGCGAGTATCCACCCTTACGTTGTTGAAACTTCAACGGTCCGGACTAAGCGTTTCGCTTCGTCGTTTATACCGCGTACATCGAAGGACTGGAACAATTTGCCTGCTGCGGTCTTCCCGTCCAACTATAATTTAGGTGTCTTCAAGGCTAGAGTGAATAGGCTCTTAATAAACTAGATCGCCTCACCATCAATGATTGCATCGCTGCTTACCATCAGGTGGGATCGCAGTCAAGCACTGGTTTATATGAATTAAAAAAAAAAAAAAACATCGATGTGGACGAATTTTTTGATGCCCTATGTTTTATTTCTACCCATTTGTACATATATTATTTTCAGTTTGTTTATGTATTTATTAAGTTATAATATTTAATAGATAAGATGTATATATAAATTAAAGGTTAAAATCAATTGTTTTTTTTTTTAATAGTTTTCACTTATTCAACACAATTATTCCACATAAAAATGTTAAACATATATATCTAGTATATTTCGAGATACGAGAGTGTAGTATTTTCTCAGGATAGCAGATTCGAGTGTTCCAGTGAATTGACTACTACTTTTTTCCCATCGATTTCATAATTGTTTATCTTCACCATGAAGTTATCTATGATCTTATATAAGGTGTTATCCAGCTCCTGGATAAAATGGTGTACCCATAGCTTATGGGACACAAAAACACTCGCTGCCTTCAAAGTTGTGTATGTAAGGTATTTTTTTACACAGTATGGGTAGGATGACAGAATGGACGAAAGTACCTATGCATCTTTTAAGATGAGAGAAAAGGACAGGTAGCTACATTGTATGAATCCGACAGCTGTCACCCGCACCATCCTATAGCAATTGTAGCGTAACTATTGTCAATGTGTTTTTCCTTAGGACCCAATGAATTTATTGTACGACACATACGCAGGGTTCTTGACAAATGGTCAACAAATAGAACAATTTCATCAATGTATTCACATTTTTATTTAAAAAAAAAACATCTTTCGAATGGGAACACCCAAATACTCCGAAATATTTTATTCTGAATTTCGATGTTCCGATTTTCAAAAGTCCAAATTTCATAATACCTAAGAATTGTAATGTCTAATAATAAAAATCACGAAATTCATTTTACCGAAAGTCGTAAATGCGATTTGTTAGTTTTCCGATTTTCATACGTTCGAAGAATCAAATGCTCGAAGGGTTCTTGGTCCGAAATACGATATTCCGATTTTCAATACTTCGAGTAAACTAAAAATTTAGTGACATAAATGAATCGCTGCAAAACCGACTTCACGCAGTCTTGTCTGCCCTACCCCAGAGTGTAATTTAAACCCGCGTAGGCGTGGAGGGGTGGGGCGGCCCGCGAGCTGAGGAGCAGGTGGTTTGAAGGTGAGCGTTAAAACCATCTGCGACGACAAGCTCGCGTGGTGCCGCCCAAACCCCGCAGCGCCAGAGCCGTGACAGAAACAATGCTTGCTGCATGTTGCATGCCTGCTTGCATGCTGCATGCCTACTTTCATGCTGCATGCCTGCTTGCATGTTGCATGCTTGCTTGCATGTCGCATGCTTGCTTGCATGCTGCATGTCTGCTTGCACGCTGCATGCCTGCTTGCAAGCTGCAATATATCCCCTGCATGCTGGAAAACGCATCTGTCATTAGTTTTTTAATTCTACCCCCTCATACTATACATAATATTATACTTCTCTCTGACGAGCAATTATGTGTTTCTTTGTCTTGCTATACAGTTTTACAAAGCCTTTTTATTTCGGAATTGTATTAATCGGTATTTTAATCATCGGAATTCGTATTTTTGATGTTTCGAATTATCATGAAGTCGGACTTTTTGTTATTCGATCTATTGAAACTCGGTATTTTGAGAATAGTAATTATAAACGTTAGGAATATTGAAATTTAGGAATTATAAAAATAGGAGTAATGATAAGTCGGAGTTGTTATATTCGGAATTTTGAACCATTCGGATTTTCGGAATTATGAAAATCGGTATTTTGAAATTCGTATTTGTGACTGTCGGAATAAAGTTTTTCGTATTTATGTAGTGTACCCCTTTCAAATGTCTTCCATAACATTTTATTCACCTGGTAACAAGACGCAAAACATAACCTCGAAAAAGAGATGTCAAAAAAAAACCACAATTACCCACAAAATGACCAATCACCGAGTTTGACAGTAGCAAGTTACACACGCGATGTAACACCAAAAGTCCACAACACAGTATAAACAGTAATTACAGTGTTTACTTCTAGGAATTAAAAAGAACCAACAATGATTTATCACTAATAAAGGTCAAAGTACAGTTTACACCAAGACGCAACGCAAGAATTAGAATAAAATAGAATTTTGAATTGAACACTAGATTCTGTAGCTTTTTGGGTAAGGTCAAGTGGGGAACAGTGTAACAGGGGGCACAGTATAACAACAAGATTAACTTTGTCCGTTCATAACATAACTATGGCACCTCTGCGTGTTTTGTCAATCACATGTGCTGCCATCTGAAATAGCTGTCACCGGACTTCAATTCGCTGGGTTAACGGAAAAATACCGGAATATATTTTATTCGTAAAAAAATTGTGACAATTTTGGGTAGTGAAGTTTTGTTTTTGTTTAAAACATAATAATTTCTGGGTAGTTAATATATATACTACCATCAATATTTAATTAGATGCTGATGATTAAATAGTAAATTAGGTTTTTGCAATTTCTACCCTACACAATTTTAACGAATTTTTATTTTGAACAATATGGTGTGGGGTACAGTATATGTTATACAAAAAGATGACTTTGTTAAGTTTTCCGGAAAACACAAAACATCAGGCTGATTGCTACTCATTCTCAATAAAAATACTGAGGCATTTTAATCAAGGTTATAAGAAAAGATTATATAATTATTCTCATGTTGTAAATTAATTTTTGATTTGGATTACCAATCATTGAGGATAGAGTATAATTGAGTTGTAAAGTGTCTATTTTTCAAATCTTTTTTGGGTTATTGGTATTTAGACGATTGTTGTAGTGTACCCTGTCTTGTTATACTGGACCTCTATGGCTGTTAAACTGTACCTCACCCCTGGGGCACATTATAACAAATTTATGATTTCTGTAAACTATAAATAGGAGTCGTTTTTAAGTATTTGATCTAATTGCAATTCTGAAGGTTGAAGGGTAATAAAGTTAACAAGACAGTTTTTTTTTTTTTCTAAAAAATAAAATGATGAAAATCAAATACAAAACATATTTTTATATTTGACATATATATCAAATCATAAATGATGATTATGATTTTTTGTTACACTGTCCCCCACTCGACCCTACAAAACAAAGATATATTGTATCGCTATATCAAAAAAAAAAAACCATGGGAGGGATGCCTGGCAGGTGTGTAACATCTATGTAAGGCCTACTGTCCATGGACGCGTAGCTTCATAGACGCGTATTCGTCATTATACGCTTGGTGTACGCCTGCGTGAAGCTTACATACAAAACTATGGCCTACTGTCCATGGACGCGTAGCTTCATAGAAGCGTATTCGTCATTATACGCTTGGTGTACGCCTGCGTGAAGCTTACTTACAAAACTATGAAACTGTCGACGAAGCGGCAACGACACGGTATGTACAATACGCGTCTATGAAGCTACGCGTCCGTAGGTGTTAATTACAGAGATGTACAAAATGGTTTTAAAAAGGCATTTAAATACAAAATGCAAAATACTTTTCAGATTTACGATTTCAAATGCAAAATACCAAATAGTTTTGTGTTTTGTATTTCAAATGCTAAATGCAAAATAGGTATTTTCAAAATAAAATACCTTTTTACCAAATTTCAGATATTTTTATTTATTTTAGGTATTTATCATGAGAAATAGAGACACAAAATACAATATTTTACCTTCCAACTAAAAATGAAAGTTGGCTTTGTACAATGCGTTCCAAATAAGAATCTATCGATTGCCCGGTAGCACAGAATAAGAAATAGTACAAGTACCGGTAGTGACGTCACGTCATACTATCAAATCGAAGAATTATTATGGTGAGCAAAACAAGAAATTTTTTAAATTTAATTTATTTACGAACTGTGAACGAAAATAGTTTAATCAGAATCCAGTTCTTCAATTTTGCTCATCTCTGAGTTCTTCAATTTTGCTCAATTTCTTGCGATTTGACAGTATGACGTGACGTCACAACATGGCAATCGATCCTATTCTTATTTGGAACGCATTGTAAGGCACGCACTCTGACCAAAGAAGAAATAAAAACTTTTTAAGTACAAAAAAAAAATAACCATTTTCACTAAAAAAAAAACACTAAAAGGATCAAAATAACTTTAATTTCGGAAGTCGGTGTTTCTCGCTATTGTTTGTTTCTTATTTAACACCGACTTCCAAAATTAAAGTTATTTTGATCCTTTTAGTGTTTTTTTTAGTGAAGTCGGTTATTTTTTTTTTTAACCGACTTCAAAAAAAAGGAGGAGGTTCTCAATTCGGTTGTATTTTTTTTTTTTTTTTTTTTTTTTTTTTTTTTTTTTATCATTATTTTTTTTTTTTATGTTTGTTACCTCAGAACTCCGTCGTTTATGGACCGATTTGCAAAATTTTTTTTTCCCTTTATAGGATATGCTTTCAGATTGGTCCCATTTTTTTCAAAATCCAGTTCTGATGATGGAATCCATGAGGAATCGAGGGAACTCCTCAAAAATTATAGGCAACCCTATGGTAATTTTAGTATTTTCATCAAGAACTTAAGCATTTACAGTCAAAAAGTAACATTTGATGAAGTGGAACTGATGAAGAAGACCAGAAATGGTCAACGGAACTTCATACTCAAATAGATATCACATTGAAGATATAGTTAAGCGACTATGACAATACAAATAAATGAATGATTCTGAATAGTTACGTTGAAAATGGCATCATCGAAGTGATCTGATGATGATGATGGAGCCGGAAGGTAGGCACTGGAACTCCGTAATTAATCAATGTAACCTAGCCGTGTTTGGACTCATTAGAATTGTCATGAGATGCACTTTGGCTATAAGGTACTATCGAACTGATCTGATGATGGAGCCGGAAGGTAGGCACAGGAACTCCGTAATTAATCAATGTATCCTAGCCGTGTTTGGGCTTATTAGAATTGTCGTGAGATGCTCTTTGGCTATAAGGTACTATCGAACTGATCTGATGATGCAGCCGGAAGGAGGAAGGTAGGCACAGCAACTTTATAATAAAACAATGTAACCTAGCAGTATTTGGGTTAATTGGAATTGTCATTAGAAATAGGCACTCTGTTTATAAGTGTATCGCAACTAAAAAGTGTGAAATAAAAACTTTTTAGAAAAAAAAAATAACCGACTTCACTAAAAAAAACACTAAAAGGATCAAAATAACTTTAATTTCGGAAGTCGGTGTTAAATAAGAAACAAACAATACCGAGAAACACCGACATCCGAAATTAAAGTTATTTTGATCCTTTTAGTGTTTTTTTTAGTGAAGTCGGTTATTTTTTTTTTCTAAAAAGTTTTTATTTGTAGAAAGTTTTTATTTTACACTTTTTAGTTGCGAACCACTTGTAAACAGAGTGCCTATTTCTCATGACGATTCCAATTAACCCAAAACACTGCAAGGTTACATTGTTTTAATAGAAAGTTCCTGTGTCTACCATCCACCTTCCGGCTCCATCACCAGATCAATTCGATAGTACCTTATAGCCAAAGTGCATCTCATGACAATTCTAATAAGCTCAAACACGGCTAGGATACATTGATTAATTACGGAGTCCCTATCCTACCATCCGGCTCCATCATCAGATCAGTTCGATAGTACCTTATAGCCAAAGTGCATCTCATGACAATTCTAATAAACCCAAACACGGCTAGGATACATTGATTAATTACGGAGTTCCTATGCCTACCTTCCGGCTCCATCATCAGATCAGTTCGATAGTACCTTATAGCCAAAGTGCATCTCATGACAATTCTAATAAGTCCAAACACGGCTAGGTTACATTGATTAACTACGGAGTTCCAGTGCCTACCTTCCGGCTCCATCATCATCATCAGATCACTTCGATGATACCATTTTCAACGTAACGTAACTATTCAGAACCATTCATTTATTCGTATTGTCATAGTCGCTTAACTATCTTCATTGTGATATCAAAGTGAGTATGAAGTTCCGTTGACCATTTCTGGTCTTCTTCATCAGTTCCACTTCATCAAATGTTACTGTACGGTACAACCGCACATACTGCAAGTCAGCATTTACGCCTCACATTCATTTTACTTTATAATAAAGTTCAGTTCGCGTCGAGCCATCAAACCGGGCGATCTCATCACGGCCAACAAGGGCCACTTGTCACTCATTTCACACACACAAGTTCATTAGCTTATTTTACCTATAACATTTGGAACAATACAGTAGTTTAAATTATCCAACGATCTTTTATTCTATACCGCCCACATCATCTAAAAGTAGTGTGTGATCTAGCAAGAGATCATACATTCTTTTTGGTCCTTCGAGCCTAAGCTTCGCACGCTATATAATCCATTTCGCGCGCGTGGACATAGCGGGAGCATAGCTATCCAGTGACTCTAAAGTGTGTTGTGCTCAGTGACTATCAAACTTCGAGACAAACAAGTGTCTCAGGGTCAACAAGGACCCAAAAAACCATCAGGAGCTAAGTGTGGTTAGAGACTAACAGGTGTCTCAGGGTCAACAAGGACCCATAAACTATCAGTGTTCAGTGAAGGCATATTAGACTTTGGGACTAACAGGTGTCTCAAGGTTTGTTGTGGTGTCAGGAGGTGAGACTAGCAGGTGTCTCAGGCAATCACCAAGAACCAGTAAGCAGTCATCAAGGACATTCAAGTAAGATCTTTCCAATTATTTCTTACTTCACTAAGTCTTCATCATGGAGGCCATACATGCAAACCAGGATGAGCTTTACATAGCCATCCAAAAGTTGGCTACAAATGTCAAAAAGGATTCAGTAGATCGAAAAACTGCCGACTATTTCAAACGACGTTTAGATACATTAAATCAATATTGGTCTGATTACCAGTACAATCACGACCGCCTTCTTACGGAGGAAAGCAAGACTCATCCGTATTTTAGTGGCCGTAAATACGAACGAACAGAAGAGCTGTATATCTCGACCAAGGCACTCATTAATCAGCAATATCAAATATTGTTGACAATGACGAAGGAACCACAACAAAGGGGAGCCACTCAGGAAGCACAAGGTCCTGCATGGTCAGCGCAAGAAGACCTTGTAGGACGTCAATCGCCGCTCGTCGAGGTATGCTCCAGAGGTACATCTAGCAAGCTTGATGAACTATTGAAGAAGCAAGCAAGCAATTTCAGAGCCCTGCAACGCACTGTGGCAGGGATAAATTTGGATATTATGTCCGAAAAGTGGGAGTTGAAAGAGGCCTTACGTACTCTACAGGCTCGATGGTCTATCATAGATTCCTTACATTGGGAATTAGACAGCGAATTGGAAGGTACAAATCAAGAATATGAGGTGTCTTATACAAAGCAAGAAACTATTTACAATAAATTGAACAATGCTATTAACAGGAAATTAGGGTCCGTAGTTCACAAGGAAAACTGGACACCAAAAATTGATATCCCGTTCTTTAATGGCAATTATCAAAATTGGGTGTCTTTTAAGGATTTGTTTGTTGAAGCTATCCACAGTAATGTCTCCTTATCAAACGCCCATAAGATGCAGTTTCTTAAAAGCAAGGTACGGGGAGAAGCTGAGCGTTTGATACAACATCTACAAATCAGTTCCGACAACTACATTGTGTGCTGGGAGATATTGAACAACAGGTACAACAACACGTGGCAGATTTTTAAATCTCACTTAGACCTCATACTAAATCTTCCAGAAGTTCAACAACCAAACGTCCATCAGTTAAAGAATATGCATGATACTACATTAGAGTGTTTAAACTCGATAAGGAACCTAGGCGTTGATGTAGACAGCTGGGATCCATTCATCGTACGTTTTTTATTACTAAAATTAGATGCGGATACTCATGACCGTTATTTGGAAACTCGGAACATGCCGAGAGATCTGCCAAAATTGTCGGAGTTTCTAAGCTTCTTAGAGAGCAGATTCACTGCATTGGAATCTTCGCGCAAGAAAAACGAAAATTCCAAACCAAGCAAGCAACAAAATTCATCAGCGTCAAATCTCAAGAAAAAATATTCAGCAAGTAAGATTTCGGGGAATTATGTCGACAAAACATGCCCGTTGTGTAAAGAGTCACACGGAATATTTTATTGCAGTAAGTTTTTAAATATGACACCAAGTGCAAAGCGACAAACTGTTACACGATTGCATTTGTGCAAAAACTGTCTTTATTCACATGGGGACAAAGAATGTACATCAGAAAATCGCTGCCGTGAATGTTGTGGCAAACATAACACACTTCTACATGAAGCGTTTAACAATAAGTCTTCATGTAACCCAATTACAGAGAATAACACACCTGCAGTTTTTGCAACCAGGACACAAAAACAGGAATCGCAAGAAAATCACGTTGTGCAACAAGGCAACAACGTGATCGAAACCTTATTAGCCACCGCGATGATCAAAGTTCAAGCAAGTGACGGATCATACCATAAATTGCGTGCGCTAATAGATCAAGGCTCTCAAGCCTCCCTTATCTCAGCCAGAGCGGCACAACAGCTAGCTTTATCAAGAAAGTATTGCAGAGCCGTCATCTCCGGCATTGGAGAGAAGGAGAGCAGTAGCAAGGGCGTTACGAGCATAACATATTGTTCGCATTTTGATGACTTTACATTACAAACAGACGTGGTAATCATGGACACGCTGATCAATCAATTACCAAGACGCACATTTACCAAGCCAACATGGGCACACCTGGCCGGCATTCAGCTAGCCGATCCAGAATACAATATCAGTCGTCCCATCGACATTTTATTGGGAGCCGATGTGTATTCAAATATCATTTTAGAAGGCATTATCAGGGCTGATCAATCATTTCCGGTTGCGCAACAGACACGACTGGGATGGATCCTATGCGGCAATTTCAAGACTTTTCATTGTAACGTGGTCCTTAATCAAGTGGACGAATTACAACGATTTTGGGAGATCGAAGACATCACAGAATCACCCAATTTATCCGCAGAGGATCTACAATGCATTGAATACTACAAGAATGCAACAACAAGACGTGAAAATGGCATGTATGAAGTAAGATTACCATTTCAAGAAAACTTTGACACAGTTAGGATTGTCAAAAAATAAAGCTATAGCGCAATTTCAACAGTTGGAACGGAAATTTCACAATAATGAAGAATTAGCAAACCAATATAAGTTATTTATTCAAGAATATAAAACGTTAAGACATATGAAACTAGCGTCCGGTAACATGCAACCCGATTATTATTTACCGCACCATTGTGTATTGCGAAATCATTCAACTACGACAGCACTTCGTGTAGTTTTTAACGCATCTTCAAAAACAACATCAGGACACAGTTTGAATGACGTTATGTTAAAAGGTCCAAATCTACAGCAAGATCTCCAATCTTTACTCTTAAGGTGGAGACAATATCGCATAGCTTTTACGGCAGATATTGAAAAAATGTTTCGTTTTATTTTGTTAAATGAACAGGATCAAAGATTTCAAAAAATCATTTGGAGAGATGCTCCAGACATGCATAATCAGGTATACCAGTTATGCACTGTTACATACGGAACCAAGGCCGCACCATTTTTAGCCATGATGACTTTAAAACAATTGGCTGAAGATGAGAGACACAATTTCGGCAGTATTGCAATAAAGGCATTGGAGCAATCATTCTACATGGATGATATTCTACACGGGACTTATTCTGTCGAGTCAGCAATAAAATTGAAGCAAGATTTAATCAAATTGTTAAAATCAGGAGGGTTCAATTTAAGGAAGTGGTCTTCCAACGCATCATCTTTACATGACGATACAATCGGGGCAAGTAACCAGCAAGGTAATTTCGATTTCAAGGAAATGGAGGCATCAAAAACCTTGGGATTACGTTGGAATTCCAAAGCAGACATATTTACATTTCAATCCAAAATTGAACCATCTACCAAAACACCAACTAAGAGATCCATGTTGTCAGACATATCAAAGTTGTTTGACCCTCTTGGTTGGCTGTCACCTGTATCAACCAAATTAAAACTGCTATTTCAGCAAGTTTGGATGTCAAGTATTCAATGGGATGACAAGTTACCCGATCAAACTAGCAAGGAATGGCTAAACATTAAAGGTGACATGCACAAAATTAATCAATTCAAGTTGGAGCGCTGGTTGGGAACAGGAGAAAACAACACGCTGGAGCTGCATGGATTCTGCGATTCTTCTAATAAAGCTTACGCATGCGTCGTTTATTGCAAGACAAAAAACAACGCAGAAACAAAGATCTCGTTAGTAGCAGGAAAAGCGAGACTAACTCCGGTTAACAAGTCAATTTCATTACCAAGATTAGAGCTAAGTAGTGCTCTGTTACTGGCAAAGTTGCTATCTAAAATTAAACAATGTTTTAGCAATCATAATATCAATATATACAGTTGGACAGATTCAATGGTAGTCCTAGCGTGGTTACAAGGAGAGCCAGGTAAATGGAAGCCCTTTGT
This sequence comes from Mythimna impura, assembly GCA_905147345.3. Classification (NCBI taxonomy): domain Eukaryota; kingdom Metazoa; phylum Arthropoda; class Insecta; order Lepidoptera; family Noctuidae; genus Mythimna; species Mythimna impura. The sequence goes on along the minus strand of LR990365.1, from coordinate 1,859,991 downwards.
CGCCAACAGGGTACGAGAAATATCAAGCATCATACCTACAAACAGCTGGCGTTACGTCAAGTCAGCAGAAAATCCAGCGGACTGTGCAAGCCGTGGATTGGGTGTCGATCAATTGAAAAACCATCCGCTGTGGTGGGAAGGACCGTCGTGGCTGCGAAACTACGACCCCGGCCAAGAAACTGAACAAGCAGTATTTACCACAGACGAAGAGGCAAGAAAAATCAAGCATATTAATCACATATCGCAGCAAGAAAGTGATAACATTTTGGGTGAATTATTAACAAGATACAGTTCACTTGCAAGTTCACTAACAAGAGTTTTAGCATGGATATTGAGATTTATCAAGCAAGCAAGAAACAAGAAAAACCGCGTAGAAGGTTATTTTACATTACATGAATTAATTAATGCCAAGCATATATTAATTTTATATGTACAGCAGAGAGAATTTGCACAAGAAGTGCATAATTTACAAGAAAACAAGCCACTATCATCAAAAAACAAGTTCCCTCCTGGGAAGTGGGCAGCTGGCCGAGTCGTCCAGCAGCATCCCGGAGGCGATGGCCACACCAGGGTAGTTACATTGAAAACAAAGAATGGGTTTATCAAGAGGCCTGTTCTCAAGCTGTCTACTCTCCCTGTGAATGATAGAATCGACAAACAAGAGTCGCGTCCCAAGGAAGTGAAGGATGGCAAAACAAATAAAAAAGTAAATTATAGCTTCTCATCGCTGGTAATGTTACTTTTGTCTTTCATGAGCATCTTGACCACAGCTCACTGTTCTTACAATGTTACACAATTAAAAGATAATCAAGGTCTTTATTTTGATAAAATTGCAAACATGCAATTAATCAGAGATGATTGGAAAATAGTAACATACTATGACATGAACTCATTTTGGCAAGGTACAGAAGCATGCAGTAAATACCTAGCCTACTTGGATCAGATGTGCAACAAGTTTAAAGTAACGTCACACTGTGACATCATACAAGTTCAATTGCAGCATGAATTCTCGGAACTCCTGTACTATAACCACCTGTTGCTGAGTCAGCATTCCAGCACGCGCCGCGCACGACACCTGCGCCGGCGCAAGCGAGGCCTTATCAACGGTGTAGGGTATCTTGCAAACAATTTATTCGGTGTACTTGATGAGAGATTTGCCGACCAATATAAACAAGATATTCTATCAATTCAGGACAATGAAAATCATTTGCTTTCACTTATGAAACAACAAACAACGGTCATTGAGGCAGAATACAACGTTTTGAAAAGGAATGAACAAGCAATTAATAAGCAACACAAGATGCTTAATTCACTATCGATCAAGTTAGATAAGATGGAGAACGTTTTGTTGGACGAATCAGAGAGAAATCGAATCATGAATGATTTCAGTACGGGAGCAATTGCTACGAGTAATGTTTTAAGACACCTGAAAACAATTCAGACAAGTTTATTGGATACCATAACTGATGTTTATCACGGGAGACTCAATTTTCATTTACTATCACCAGAACAACTGAAGGACACTCTAAATACAATATCGGGTCATCTTTCAAAGGATCTTTCTTTGCCGATCAATAACTTACAAGATAACTTCAAAAACATTTATCATTTATTGTCAGTCAAAGCAAGAATGACTGAAAAATATTTGATCTTTGAATTAAAATTGCCTTTGGTGTCCAGAGATTTATTTTCGATCATGAAAATCAATCCAATACCTCAGCTTGTAGGTAACTCAAACATGGCTACTGTAACTCCGATTGCAGAGTATGTTGCAATGAATTTAAAGAAGGACTCGTATTTACCGATGTCTATATACGATGTTCAGACTTGTCTACGTGACAATGACGATACATATCTATGCCACATAGAGAAGCAGATTTATCATCTCAAGAATGATGAAAAATTGTGTCAAGTAGAACCAGAAACCAGCAAATGCAAGGTCAGCATTACGACTTGTTCGAATCAATGGACAACACTTCATAAAACAAATAACTATGCATTTTTCTGCTGCAGTCAGTGCAAAATAAGAATTATATGCGACGATCAAGTGTCGCCGGGGCAGTTGGTAAAGGCAGGCATATTGGGAGTCGAACACGATTGTCTAATAAAAACCGAAAGTTTTACGGTTTACTCACACAATGAAGGTCTTAGCACTTTAGACATAAAACCGTCCTTTAACCTGCCTGAGATAGAACCCATCAATCATATCATAGACGTAGGCATCCCAACTCCACTGATACAAAACTATTCACTTTTTTCGAGCAACAAGGAGCTTGACGACATCAAAAGGCAACTCCATATTCTCAAAGCAAGTGAGAATTTGCCACATCAACTTTCTTATCATGATATCCATCACTATACAGCATTGTATGTAGTGATCGGAGTAGTGTTGGTGGTTGGTGTAGTCATCATGGTACGTCGGCTGCGTAACAGGCGAGTCGCATCTCTCGCGGGGGCAAGGGCCACATTGGCGAGTCTACAGACCCCGCAACACGTGACGCCTGCACGGGCAGAGGCTGGGGCCTCTTTTTCGTCGTCCGCAGTTCAGTATAGTGTTAGTGCGCGTAATAAGTGTGAGATTCCATGTGTGTCCGATTACAGTGAAATTCCTAAAGTGCATAAAATAGACAAGTGTACAGTGCCTATGTCTCGCAAAATAGAATTTAAGTAGAGACTCTAAACATAGAATAAGGACCAATTGGAATCACCTTGTTATTCACCTAGTATAAGGACCTATTGGCATCATCTTGTTACTCATCTTTTCATGTTCATCTGATATTCATCTTCCCGCTCGGGAGCATGTACGGTACAACCGCACATACTGCAAGTCAGCATTTACGCCTCACATTCATTTTACTTTATAATAAAGTTCAGTTCGCGTCGAGCCATCAAACCGGGCGATCTCATCACGGCCAACAAGGGCCACGTGTCACTCATTTCACACACACCAGTTCATTAGCTCATTTTACCAAAACCTTTGGAACAATACAGTAGTTTAAATTATCCAACCATCTTTTATTCTATACCGCCCACATCATCTAAAAGTAGTGTGTGATCTAGCAAGAGATCATACAGTTACTTTTTACCCGACTGCGCGACGCAAAGGAGGGTAATGTGTTTATCAGTCTATGTATGTATGTATGTATGTATGTATGTATGTATGTTTGTTTCTATGTGGCGTTCTAGAGACCAAATGCGTAGGCCGATTTTGATAATTCTTACGTCAATCGATTCGTCTTAACATTGCGAGTGTCACTAAAGACATGACAGTAATCAAAATTCACCACAGCTACAACCAGACGCCATATTGTCAAAATGCTGTATGTAGTGATCGGAGTAGTGTTGGTGGTTGGTGTAGTCATCATGGTACGTCGGCTGCGTAACAGGCGAGTCGCATCTCTCGCGGGGGCAAGGGCCACATTGGCGAGTCTACAGACCCCGCAACACGTGACGCCTGCACGGGCAGAGGCTGGGGCCTCTTTTTCGTCGTCCGCAGTTCAGTATAGTGTTAGTGCGCGTAATAAGTGTGAGATTCCATGTGTGTCCGATTACAGTGAAATTCCTAAAGTGCATAAAATAGACAAGTGTACAGTGCCTATGTCTCGCAAAATAGAATTTAAGTAGAGACTCTAAACATAGAATAAGGACCAATTGGAATCACCTTGTTATTCACCTAGTATAAGGACCTATTGGCATCATCTTGTTACTCATCTTTTCATGTTCATCTGATATTCATCTTCCCGCTCGGGAGCATGTACGGTACAACCGCACATACTGCAAGTCAGCATTTACGCCTCACATTCATTTTACTTTATAATAAAGTTCAGTTCGCGTCGAGCCATCAAACCGGGCGATCTCATCACGGCCAACAAGGGCCACGTGTCACTCATTTCACACACACCAGTTCATTAGCTCATTTTACCAAAACCTTTGGAACAATACAGTAGTTTAAATTATCCAACCATCTTTTATTCTATACCGCCCACATCATCTAAAAGTAGTGTGTGATCTAGCAAGAGATCATACAGTTACTTTTTACCCGACTGCGCGACGCAAAGGAGGGTAATGTGTTTATCAGTCTATGTATGTATGTATGTATGTATGTATGTATGTATGTTTGTTTCTATGTGGCGTTCTAGAGACCAAATGCGTAGGCCGATTTTGATAATTCTTACGTCAATCGATTCGTCTTAACATTGCGAGTGTCACTAAAGACATGACAGTAATCAAAATTCACCACAGCTACAACCAGACGCCATATTGTCAAAATGAAAAAAAAAAGTCGATGAACTATGTCAAGTGGGCTGTCGTTGAATAGGTATTTTAAAATCATCTTTAGGTTCCTTTTATCATTTTTCATTTTAAATAATAGTTTAGGATATATAACGATTTAAAGTTGTTTAACAAAACAATCATTCTCGCTAATTTTCTTACTTATTGATTTAAGTTTTTATTTCAAGTATAAACGATACACAAATAAAAAAAACAGTGAAAAAGCATGAAGAACAAATATTTTTAGTAAAAAAAAGTTTACCACCAAACTCGATAGATGGCGTTGTTCATTTGATGCACGTTTGTAAATCAAATCATTCGAGTTTTCCCAACTACTAGACAGGTCGATGAACATAATCAAAAGATGACAACTATATTGGCAAAAACTACTAGGTTGTATAAATTACATGCAGTTGATATATCAGTAGAATCGAAAACATATGGTCAAAAATCGAAAGATGTATATGTTTCTGATGATCCTAACAAAACTGGAGGAATCGTTAAATATTTAACAATCGGTTTAGGATCACGAGTTATGTTACGAAGAAATTTGAATGTTACCCATGGTCTTGTTAACGGAGCAATGGGTGTTATAAGGACAATTGAGTGGCCAGCTCTTCGGAGTGACCAATTGGAAGCCGGAGAATTGCCACAAGCTGTTTATATAGAATTTGACGACAAAGCAATTAAAAACAATGTTCCTGGAGTAGGAGTCAGAATCGAACCATCGACGACAGAATTCGATGCACTTCGCGGACAGGGTAAAATAGAGCGAAAAATGTTACCATTGATATTGTGCTGGGGTGTAACTGTACACAAGCTCCAAGGAACTACTTTGGACTTTTGGACCGAGCTGTGGTTGACTTAAGTTCACGCATTTTTGCTAAAGGTCAAGCATAATGTAGCTTTGAGCCGAGTTAGGTCTCTTAGAGGGATTAATCATCAGTAGTTTAGACCACCGCAAGTTACTTAATAATCCCCACGATATTAACTCCCTCAATGAAATGACTAGATTGCGAAATTTACCATCTTATAACGAAGTCAATGAATCGTAACTAAAAAGTATAAAATAAAATAAAAATATTTAAAGAAAACTTTAGTGATCGGGTATACATTCTAATGCAGAACTGACCGACTCACAGTCGGGGCCCATTCAAATTTTACCAATCAAATCTTCCCAAGGGGCCCCGACTGTGAGTCGTTCTGTTCTGCATTAGAATGTATGATTTGTTTTATGTGTGTATCGATTATACAACTATTTAAATTGTGTAGTTATTTAGTATTACATAACAGAATTCTAAACTACTGGGCTTGTTTGTTTCTTTTTAGTTTTTATTTAAGTTAATTTTTTCACGTATTTTTTAAAATTAGTTTCGACGCAGTCGGGTTTTTTGTTTTTCTTTAAATATCTTTATTTTATTGACTGTAAATGCTTAAGTTCTCGATGAAAATTCCAAAATCACTATATGGTTGCCTATAATATTTGAGGAGTTCCCTCGATTCCTCATGGATCCCATCATCAGAACTGGATTTTGTAAAAAATGGGACCAATCTGGAAGCATATCCAATAAAGGGGAAGAAAAATTTGTAAATCGGTGGATAAACGACGGATTCTGAGGTAACAAACGTAAAAAAAAAAATTATAAAAAAAAATACAACCGAATTGAATAACCTCCTCCTTTTTTTGAAGGCTAGCAGGCGCCTCTATCGGTCAAATTCGGCAATACAAGCGGCATTCGTTGAATTCGTTCATTTCATTTTGTTTGACTGGTGATGTTAGCTAAACTTAATCACAAAGTATTTTGCATTTTGAAATGAATATTAAAAATGCAAAATACATCTTGAAAGGTATTTCAAATAAAATACAATTTCTTTTTTACTAAAAGGCATTTAAATACAAAATAGGTATTTTGCATTTTGTATTTGCATTATAGAAGTATTTCAAATAAATCGCATCTCTGGTTAATTATACGCGCGAGCACACAGAACGCAGTCGAGAGCGGTGGCGTAGTAAGGTCATCATGCCTCTTACAGTCACGGCATAAAAGGGTTTCAAACCAACGTCTCAACCAAGGTGACCTTGCTAGTTTCAATCCGTGTAGACAACAGTTGTAATCCATGACCTTCAACGCCCTTGGTTGGGAGGTGCGTGTTTTCAACCATCGAACGTGATGGCGCATGGTTTAGATCCATCTAACCGCAACACAAACCAAACACATAAATCAAGGTTGTAACGTTAGTTTGCAACCGAAGTGACCTCTTTAGAGTCGGTTTTAAAGCCAAAGCACGCCATCAAAAGTGCACATAGCGTCACGTCTCGATGTGAACTGACCATATTATATAATGGAAACATCGTATTATATTAAGTAGAAATAAGATAACCCAAGCCGGGTGAATCTTCAGCAAATTGCAAACTATTAAAATCGTTGACCACATTTATTTTTGCTAAAATGAAAGAACCATATAGGTCTGGTAACATCCACCTAACGTCCACAGATATAACGCGAAGCACAAGCATTTAACACGCGCACAAAAACGCAAAAAAACTTCACGCAGGGTAAGTAAAAACTTGCTGCTTCTTTTGACTTTTGTCTGTGTATATGATCTTTATCTTGCCAGCATACTTTTCATCGGCAAATTTCGTGTAAAACAACTCTGGAGAAGTCGGTCTTTCTTCTAAATTCTTTTGGAAACTCCGCAACAGTTTCGCTTGTTTTTCGTAAGCTAATTTGTCTTCCTTGGAATTTTTTGAGATAGCTGCTAGCGTTGTGTTTATCCACGCTTCGTAGTACGGTATATTCTGTGGCTGAGCGGAAGCAGGCGCCCATCTGGCTACTTCAGTTGGAGGAGATGGGAGTTCTTTTATCGAGCATGCTGGTGACGATCCACGTTGGAAATTCCTCTCCCGTCTTTTCTCCGCTCTCTTTCTAACTGCAGCCAGTTTCGACAATTTCTCTTCCTTAGCACTTGCCTTATTGCTACTTGCTTTGCTAACTGTCACTTTAGGCTTGAATTTTAACGAAGTTGTATCAGTATATTTCGAATCATTCTGTTGTTTCTTTTCAACTGAACCTGGTATTTTTATTTCTAAAGGTGTCGTGTTACGCTGATCGACGAAGTGCACTGCTTTGAAGATCCTCACTGGACCATTTATTGATGTAATCGTCCTAATAATAGGCTTTCGTATCTTTTTGACTTTTTCCGCGTTTTTCTCAGGAATCCTATCAGGTTTGCTGTCAGTATTGATTTTGGCTGACGTGACGGATGAATGAATTGATTTTTCTACTGTCTGTGTGGTTTCTTCAGACACTTGCTTTTTCGGACGTTCCGCTGTGGAGTAAAGAAAAATTGCTCTTATTAACAGGACATTTGTTTATATGCGGATGTTTAGACACCTGTCTAAGTGGACAAGACATTACAGTGTCTACGGGGTACCTTAAAATTGTTGCTTAGTTTGAAACTTTTTTTAAATTGATATAAACCAGTGCTTGACTGCGATCCCACCTGATGGTAAGCACTAGTGGTGCAATCGTTGATGGTGAATCGCACTAGGTAGAAAACTACTACTTAAACAAGTGACAGTGGGCAGGCATCAATCCTATTTTTTGGGGCAGGCATCAATCCTATTTTTTGGGGCAGGCATCAATCCTATTTTTTGGGGCAGGCATCAATCCATTTTTCTAACTCCTCCTAAATGGCTTGACCGATTTGGATGAAATTTTGTGTGTATATTTGAGTGGGTCATTGGATGGTTTGAAAATACAATTGACCCCGGAAGGTGGTGCTGCAAATCTAGCATATGTACGGGACAACGTCTGTCGGGAACGCTAATATTAGTATATTTTTGTCATATCATCAAATAACTTCTCCCGCTCGCGCTCTGAGCGAAGAGAACAGAGAGGAATTATTATCAAAATTTAACACACCCGTATTCGATCTATTGTCCTTTGCATGTCAGCCCGTTCTTTTTTATCGACAATCGATCCGTACAAGTCAGTTCAGATCAGTAATCTATTCTATCACGCAAATAAAAAAAGTAAAATTTTATTAATCAATCCTTTCAAAGCCCTTGAATGTATAATTTTACTAATAAACTTTAATAAACGAAAATCTAAGAACTTAAAAATATCGTGTTCATGCTTTTGTACCGACAACCGCTTGGTCCCTCGGAATATATTTGGATAAGCATCAAATCAGCCCTATAACGTTTCCGCTGCTGAGACTCAGAAGGAATGGGCCGTAATCGCCCACGCGGGCCTAGTGCCGGTTGGTGGATGTCACATGTCTTCAAAGTTTTGGTCCTAGGACATGCCGGTTTCCTATACAGTAAGTATCTAAGACGTCCACCGCTGGACATAGGTCTTCTCCAAGTGTCGCAACAACGAACGGTCCTGTGCGTCTCGTATCCATCGCATTCCCGCGACTCTCACCAGCTCATCGGTACACCTTGTGAGAGGCGTTCCAACGCTGCGTCTTCCTTTACGTGGGCGCCACTCCAAAACCTTTCGACGTCATCGACCATCTGTTCTGCGTGCAATGTGCACTGCCCACTGCCACTTAAGTTTGGCGATTCTTCGGGCTATATCACCTGCGGATATCTTCATTTCTGAAGTGATCATGCAAGGAAACTCCGAGCATAACTCTTTCCATCGCTCTTTGGGTGAGAATTTGGGTATTAATTTAGAATTAAAAGAACTTACCAGGTTCAGAGTGTGGCTTTATATGCAGGTCACGTTTGTCCCTGTCAGTCTTCAATGCTGCTACCTTGCTACCATCTTCCTTTTTACTCATAATATACAAACTTGTCTGTTCACTCTTAATCACAGGACTATTTATTAATTTTACTGTATACCGATCTCGAATTCGTTTTCGAAATTCCGAATGAGATTTTGCTAGTTTTTCATTGTTGTAATTAGTTTTGTTTAAGAATTCTTTCTCGTTCGTACCAGAAATTAAATTTTTCATTTTTGTATCCTCTATGTTTGGATTTTTATTGTTAAATGTCATTTTCTGATCGTCTAATTCTTTCCGTAACGAGTCTCCGCATTCGGGGTACGCTAGATTCATATTCATCTGCGTAATTCCTTCACTTTTCTTTAGATTTTGATCATTACATTTTTTCAAATCACCCTTGTCTTTGACTCTATAGTCGATTTTTTTATCAGTCTCCTCATTTCTTTTATTTCTTCTGTCCATATTCGCTTGAAAATTTAGAATTTTAAGATAATTATTTTGTAGTTTTATTAGAATTATTATGTCATTTCAATTGAAATGCCAGCGAGATTGTGACTAAAAAACTTTTTTTGAATGGCATTGCGGAAATTCTCTTTGGATTGTGTGACATTATTTTTTCGAATAAAAAAGAAGCAATACGTTGGAGTTCAAAATGTGAGTTTAGATCTCCGTAAGTGTGACAGCCGATCGCGAGGTTCCAGATTCGATTTCCAGGTTGGGCAAAAAGTATCTATTATTGAATTGTCCTATTTGGAATTTCTCAGAAACAGGAGCTTGGGAAGTCGGTAGTGCCTCGGAAAACACATAAGGGCCTGGCCATAAATAATGAAGGTAAGCATAAAGGAAGGAGATATTCGAACGAATATCTCCTTCAGAGATGGACGATGAAGATGGTCGATAAGAGATGTCACACACATCTCTTTGAGGCGCGTGTGGAACACTACGTGCCGTTGACGACTTGCGGGGTTACCATGATGTTCAAAGTAAGATTACTTTAAACGTCATGGTACAGGTCTTGGGCTCGGTTCGGACGGCGGTAACCGTTCGGACCGAGCCCGAGCAGACAGTTGGACGGCGAGCTACCAATTGCTCGCCTTCTGGGTTTTAGACGGTAAAAATCTTACACTCTCTTACTCCACCCAGAGTGAAAAAAGTTTATTTAGGTTGATACAAAACCGTGGAGATTCATCATCATCATCATTTCAGCCGAAAGACGTCCACTGTTGGACATAGGCCTCCCCCAAATTTATTTATTTATTTATTTAATACTTCATGCCCATAAAGGTACAGAGGCGGACTTAATGCCTTAGGCATTTTCTACCAGTCAACCTTTGGGGGATGCAGAGAAGAATAGTGGTAGGTGCGACAAAAGAAAGAAAAAAAAGAGGTTAATATTAAAAAAGATATACAAATGAATCATATATACAACACATTATAGGTAAATATAATATATACATAATTTAATGAACTAAGTAATGAAAATAATTTAAACTCAAAAACAAAAAAAAAAATCAAAACATGGTCCCAATCGACAGAGAAATATCAACGTTGTGATGATACTACTGCCAACTTCTTCTTCTTACTTTCCAAATGTCGCCATAATGACCGGTCCTGTGCGTCTTGAATCATCATATTCCCGCGACCCTCACCAGGTCATCGGTCCACCTTGTGGGAGGACTTCCAACACTGCATCTTCCGTTACTTGGTCGCCATTTCAGAACCTTTTGTCCCCATCGATCATCCGTTCTGCGAGCAATGTGCCCTGCCCACTGCCACATAAGTGGAGATTAGCACAAGAATATAGACGCCAGTGCCCAGCAATGCGGCGGAGTCGGGCTGTGGATGATGATTATGAGAAAGAATAGATATAAGTAGCAGGGGCGCCGACTCCGTGGGTGCTCGGGGGCTCGAGCACCCATGAGAAATAAACAGTGGGTGCCGAGCAACCCTGAGAATAGACATCAAGAAACAGATCTGTAATCGCCTTTTAGGTTACATATAAATCATAATAATAAAAAATAATTTAATTTTATATAATGGGTTTCATTTTACATTTTTATCAAACATAATTAGTAATTATGTACGCAATATGTAAGTAGGACATTTATTTATTTGTTGGTCGATCAGTGTGCATTTCTCTTCTTATCTTCGTCACTTTTTCGAGTCATCAAATGAGCATGAGCACCCGGTTTTCCCCTGTAAGTAGTCATTGTATTTTGCAGTCACATATGGGCTGGTGCTGCAAAATGTCATCTGGCAGCGTTGGACTCAGTGGAAAGGCGTGCGAAGAGGCTAATTGAGGATCCAGATTTGGTTAAGTCCAATCTACAAAGCCTCGAGCACGAGGGCAGGGTAGCCAGCCTATCGGTATTTTACAGGTTGCATTTTGGAGTGTCCGCGGGAATTGCATGACTTGATTCCGCCATGTCCTTTCTACCATCGGACAACCCGACGTACGGCGAGTGTCCACCCTTACGTTGTTGAAACTTCAACGGTCCGGACTAAGCGTTTCGCTTCGTCGTTTATACCGCGTACATCGAAGGACTGGAACAATTTGCCTGCTGCGGTCTTCCCGTCCAACTATAACTTAGGTGTCTTCAAGGCTAGAGTGAATAAGCTCTTAATAAACTAATAGTGCACCTCACCATCAATGATTGCATCACTGCTTACCATCAGGTGGGATCGCAGTCAAGCACTGGTTTATATCAATTAAAAAAAAAAGTGTCGCCGCACATGGGCCACATGCCACAGCCACAAACGCCGCCACAAGAAGCTAGAAGCGGCAACAAAGGAAACGGAAGCGCGCGACAGCCACTTGTGACCGGTTGGCTGCTACTTTTTTTTAACCCATACGCGCAGTATCATAATGGACTCTGACGAAGAAGGTTTAAATGCGCGAGTGGCGTGCGGCGGCCACAGGAAGCGAGCAACGGCGATTTGTAGCGTGTGGCGGCCACGTGTGCGGCAAATCCATATAAAATGTATGAGAACTATAGGAAATATGCTAGTGGCGGCGTTTTGCGGTAGTGGCCGGTGACCCGTGTGCAGCGACTCTGAGATGAAAGTTCTTTAGTATTGTCGATAATGAGAGATCCCATCGGGCACACAACTTATGGCATAAAATCTACGTGGCTAAACCTATTTTGCTGAATGTGACAGAACCTCTGTGCAATCTCTACAACTTTATTAAAAACCATGGACTAGACGAAAAATAAAACAAATGTCACAAACTTATTCACACATTTGTTCACGCATTATTCAAAGAACTAACTACAAAAATGTATCATCTCACACTTTCAAACAGAGTTATTAACTATAAAAAAAAAAATGTTCAAAAAAATTGAAATATAAAAATGAATATACCAAAAACTACACTTGCAAAATCAAAATCATCCAACAGTACGTCTGAGGCCAAAAAGAATACGCAGAAAAATGAGAAAGTCAGCAGGAGCAACGCCGAGTTTCAACCAAGGGCCACAAGTGTCATTATGGTCTACTGTCCATGGATGCGTAGCTTCATAGACGCGTATTCGTCATTATACGCTTGGTGTACGCCTGCGTGAAGCTTACTTACAAAACTATGGCCTACTGTCCAGAAGCGTATTCGTCATTATACGCTTGGTGTACGCCTGCGTGAAGCTTACATACAAAACTATGGCCTACTGTCCACGGACGCGTAGCTTCACAGACGCGTATTCGTCATTATACGCTTGGTGTACGCCTGCGTGAAGCTTACTTACAAAACTATGGCCTACTGTCCACGGACGCGTAGCTTCATAGAAGCGTATTCGTCATTATACGCTTGGTGTACGCCGGCGTGAAGCTTACATACAAAACTATGGCCTACTGTCCACGGACGCGTAGCTTCATAGAAGCGTATTCGTCATTATACGCTTGGTGTACGCCTGCGTGAAGCTTACATACAAAACTATGGCCTACTGTCCACGGACGCGTAGCTTCATAGAAGCGTATTCGTCATTATACGCTTGGTGTACGCCGGCGTGAAGCTTACATACAAAACTATGGCCTACTGTCCACGGACGCGTAGCTTCATAGAAGCGTATTCGTCATTATACGCTTGGTGTACGCCGGCGTGAAGCTTACATACAAAACTATGGCCTACTGTCCACGGATGCGTAGCTTCATAGACGCGTATTCGTCATTATACGCTTGGTGTACGCCTGCGTGAAGCTTACATACAAAACTACGAAACTCATCGTGAGTTTCATAATTTTGTATGTACCTTATCTAAAATCCACCTTTTGTGAGGGACACTCCTTCAAACAGCCCTAGCAGGCATATCAACCCTAATTTGCCCTGTCAATCTTGCTGCCATCTCTGAGGCATGCGTGAATCACAACGCGCTGTTGATATGCCGTCAACCCGGGCCTGGTCCTCACATTGGCGCCAGCGGGGGTTCACATAGTCGTGGTCAAGTCACAAGAAGTTACAAATTAAATTTCGATAATAATAGTTTCGGGTAAAAATACATACATACAAAATACCTACTATTTTATTGATGTATGCACTGTGTAATTATGTTAATAAAAGGACTTCTTCAAGTTGCTAATCACTTTTAATAAAAACCTTAATTCGGGCTAAACTGACGCTCCAGGTGCTCTGCAAAGATTTCCGATCGGTCCTCAGCTACGTACTTGAGGGCCCCGTCGGCTGCTTGCAAGGGGCGCACCGGAGCTGGGGAATTTGTGAGCTGGCGGCACAGTCTGTGTGTCGCCTGCCAGTCACACGTTGCGGCGTCGATTTTTTCCTCCCAGCTCTCGGCGGCCAGGGCCTCCAACTCGGCCTTTACCTTGGCCGCAAGACGGTTAAGCTGCAGTTTGATTGTAGGGCAGCGCAGTCGCTGCCACTGCTTGCGCAGGCGCCTCTTCTGGGCGACCAAGCGCTGGATTCTGGGCGGTAGGGGCGGCTGTAGCCCTCTCCCCTGCGGCTGCGACTCTACCGTCGCCTCGTCTAAGGCGCGTTGTACGCAAGCAGTGACGTCGTTCGCTAGGGCGTCGACGTCCGCGGCGGTATCAATGGGCCGAGTTGGTGTAGTGGTCGCAAGCTTTTCAGCGTATGATGTCCAGTCCGTTAATCGACGTGGCGCAGGTGGCTTCATTCGGGTCGGCATCCCCGATAGGGCGACGAGTACAGGATGGTGATCGGACTGTAACTCGTCGTCGATGACCTGTTGCGTGATCTGGCAGTGCAGCCCTGTATGGACCACAATGTCCAGCACGTCGGGCATGTGCAGCGGGTTATCCGGGTAGTGGGTTGGCGTTTCAGGGCCGGACACTGTGTATCCGTGGGCCTCCGCATCGTCGAAGAGCCGTCTCCCCTCGTTGTTCGTTTGTAGGGCATTCCATGCCGGGTGCTTGCAATTCATGTCGCCGGCGAGGATCGCTGGCGAGTTGGCGTCGGAAAGTGTGGCCCTCAGCTCGCTCAGGTCTAGTCGAGTTGAGGGCGGCTTGTAGCAAGCGTACAGGCGTATGTCCTCGCCAGCCACATGCAGCTGAACGCCCAGCACGTAGAGCGTGTTGAGCGATGGCGAGGGGACTTCCTGGTGGACGACTCTCCTTTTTACTAGCACCGCCAGACCACGGTATCTTGTATTGTTAGCCGACCTTTCATCCTTCCTGTAAACGAGGAAACCTGGGAACCTAGCCCTATCTTCAGGTCCCAGGTGCGTCTCGCTTATCAGCGCCACGTCGATATTTTGGTCCCTCAGGAGATGGCGGAGTGGGGCGACCTTGTCCCGTAGGCCGCGGGCATTCCAATGGAGCACCCTTAACGGTCTAGCCATGGCACAAGGTGAGTAGCTTGGCCAGACCGTCAAGGATGACCTGCTCCGGGCTCTGCCCCTACCTGATGGCCTTGATTAGGTCCATTAGTAGTTGTATGGCGCAGGTCGTGATCTCAGAGTTGGGGGCCCCCTGTGGGGCGCTGTTTGCGTTGGTGGTGGAGTTGAGGGTGTTTTTTGGAGTGCGCTTTGTTCGCGCAATTCCGGCGTCTGCAGACGCGTCTCTTTTCCCCTTCACGACCTGCGTCCCCCTCGGGGGAGGGGCAGATTTGGGGACCTCTTTCTCCTGGTGGGTCGCTGGGGGCTTGGGTTTATCTCCCTTTCCCCCCCGCTTCCTCTTCCTCCGCCGGGAGGAGGTGGCCTCCCCGCGCACGGTGGGCCCGTTAGCTGCCGCCATCAGCGACGCGCCCTGGGGTCGCGTTCGTGCTCTTGCACCTGCTGTTCCGGGTTTGGTTGTTGGCGGCGCGTCGATGTCGACGTGATGGCGACCGTTCCCGCACGCCTGTTCCGTATCTCTCTTTGGAATACGGGGCACTTGATGTGGCACGCCGGATGCGAGCCACCGCAATTGGCACAGGTGGCTGGCTCCTCTCGCGGTCGTGGGCAATCTCTGGCTGTGTGCCCCTCTCCGCATCGAACACAGGCGAGCGGGCGGTGGCACTGGTGCGACGAGTGCCGGAACTTTTGGCACCGGTGGCACTGTGCGGGCCCACGCTTTCCACGCCATGCCTCAATCTTCAACGCATTTTACCCACGTTAACCGACAGTCGCCAGTTAACCGATCCAGCGCTATCTCACGACACTCGAAAAAGAGAGTGGCGTCAGTTGGTTCGCCTACTCCCTGCCAGCGGAGAGGAACGTGAAGGTAGCCATCCGGGGACTGCCAGCCGACACCGAGCCCCAGGAGATAGAGGAGGAGCTCCGCGTACAAGGGTACGAGCCGGAGTACGTACGCCACATCCGTGGACGCCAGGGAAAACCCGGCTACGTATTTCACGTCGTTCTGCGACGCACGGAGGATGTGCGTCGTATCTATGACACCAGCGTGTTTATGAACATGCGGGGTATCAAGATTGAGGCATGGCGTGGAAAGCGTGGGCCCGCACAGTGCCACCGGTGCCAAAAGTTCCGGCACTCGTCGCACCAGTGCCACCGCCCGCTCGCCTGTGTTCGATGCGGAGAGGGGCACACAGCCAGAGATTGCCCACAACCGCGAGAGGAGCCAGCCACCTGTGCCAATTGCGGTGGCTCGCATCCGGCGTGCCACATCAAGTGCCCCGTATTCCAAAGAGAGATACGGAACAGGCGTGCGGGAACGGTCGCCATCACGTCGACATCGACGCGCCGCCAACAACCAAACCCGGAACAGCAGGTGCAAGAGCACGAACGCGACCCCAGGGCGCGTCGCTGATGGCGGCAGCTAACGGGCCCACCGTGCGCGGGGAGGCCACCTCCTCCCGGCGGAGGAAGAGGAAGCGGGGGGGAAAGGGAGATAAACCCAAGCCCCCAGCGACCCACCAGGAGAAAGAGGTCCCCAAATCTGCCCCTCCCCCGAGGGGGAAGCGGAAGGGGCAGGTCGTGAAGGGGAAAAGAGACGCGTCTGCAGACGCCGGAATTGCGCGAACAAAGCGCACTCCAAAAAACACCCTCAACTCCACCACCAACGCAAACAGCGCCCCACAGGGGGCCCCCAACTCTGAGATCACGACCTGCGCCATACAACTACTAATGGACCTAATCAAGGCCATCAGGCAGGGGCAGAGCCCGGAGCAGGTCATCCTTGACGGTCTGGCCAAGCTACTCACCTTGTGCCATGGCTAGACCGTTAAGGGTGCTCCATTGGAATGCCCGCGGCCTACGGGACAAGGTCGCCCCACTCCGCCATCTCCTGAGGGACCAAAATATCGACGTGGCGCTGATAAGCGAGACGCACCTGGGACCTGAAGATAGGGCTAGGTTCCCAGGTTTCCTCGTTTACAGGAAGGATGAAAGGTCGGCTAACAATACAAGATACCGTGGTCTGGCGGTGCTAGTAAAAAGGAGAGTCGTCCACCAGGAAGTCCCCTCGCCATCGCTCAACACGCTCTACGTGCTGGGCGTTCAGCTGCATGTGGCTGGCGAGGACATACGCCTGTACGCTTGCTACAAGCCGCCCTCAACTCGACTAGACCTGAGCGAGCTGAGGGCCACACTTTCCGACGCCAACTCGCCAGCGATCCTCGCCGGCGACATGAATTGCAAGCACCCGGCATGGAATGCCCTACAAACGAACAACGAGGGGAGACGGCTCTTCGACGATGCGGAGGCCCACGGATACACAGTGTCCGGCCCTGAAACGCCAACCCACTACCCGGATAACCCGCTGCACATGCCCGACGTGCTGGACATTGTGGTCCATACAGGGCTGCACTGCCAGATCACGCAACAGGTCATCGACGACGAGTTACAGTCCGATCACCATCCTGTACTCGTCGCCCTATCGGGGATGCCGACCCGAATGAAGCCACCTGCGCCACGTCGATTAACGGACTGGACATCATACGCTGAAAAGCTTGCGACCACTACACCAACTCGGCCCATTGATACCGCCGCGGACGTCGACGCCCTAGCGAACGACGTCACTGCTTGCGTACAACGCGCCTTAGACGAGGCGACGGTAGAGTCGCAGCCGCAGGGGAGAGGGCTACAGCCGCCCCTACCGCCCAGAATCCAGCGCTTGGTCGCCCAGAAGAGGCGCCTGCGCAAGCAGTGGCAGCGACTGCGCTGCCCTACAATCAAACTGCAGCTTAACCGTCTTGCGGCCAAGGTAAAGGCCGAGTTGGAGGCCCTGGCCGCCGAGAGCTGGGAGGAAAAAATCGACGCCGCAACGTGTGACTGGCAGGCGACACACAGACTGTGCCGCCAGCTCACAAATTCCCCAGCTCCGGTGCGCCCCTTGCAAGCAGCCGACGGGGCCCTCAAGTACGTAGCTGAGGACCGATCGGAAATCTTTGCAGAGCACCTGGAGCGTCAGTTTAGCCCGAACCCGACTACTGAACACGACCATGTCGCAGCAGTCGAGCAACACCTTAGAGACTACTTCGCGTCGCCGATAGCCCCCGATGAAGACCCCATATTCTTCTTGCCTGGCGCAGTTAGACGCGCCATACTACGCACAAAACCTCGTAAGGCCCCCGGTGCTGACGGTATCACCAACACAGCGCTGCGCCACCTGCCGTACCGTACTGACTCCACGTGCCCCGGACATGCTATTATAAAACGCGTCGCGGGCGGGGGGTGCGGGGGTGGCTCCCCCGGCACCCCTCACGTCACGCGCACGCGCATACCCTCCGATCATTCCGGGACACGAGGTATATAGCAAATATACCTCACGAACTCCCTCTATTCGCCCAATCATAACACAGTAAGCCGTTTCGTTACCTTATAAGCTAATGTCACTCTCGTCAGTTCTCGTGGGTAGTTCCCGAGAGTGGACGTGTGAACTACACATTACTGCTCCGCGACGTCGCGTTATTTTTATCGTACGTTCTCGAAATGTTAATTTGCAAAGAACACCAACTAAAGTATCCAAAACCTCATCGGACCCGAACTTAGCTTCGAAAAAAGATAAGGAATGGGTTACCGCGAGGCAAAGCAAGAAAAAGTGGGACGATAAGGATTCAGATAGTGATTCTTCACTAATATCGCAGGAGAGTAGGAGATTCAAACCTCGCTGCTCAACGGGCGAACTGAATGATACAATTAATGCTTTCCGTGAAGAAATAAAGGCTATGCATACCCTATTGGCCACCATGAAGCAGCAACAGGAGGAGAAATACGCTGCCATTCAAGCAGACATCACGGAGATTAAAAGGGAGGTAGTGGAAATAAAAACTAAAAACTACGACACAGAAAATATTGTGAAAAATCTAGAAGGGAAACACAAAGAACTAGATCAGGCGCACCTAAAACTGATTGATTCCTCAAAAATGAAAACAGGATGAAGGACTTGATACAAAAAGGTATATTTCTGGAAAAATATAATAAGTTATTGGAAGATCGCATAGGTTGGTTGGAGCAGAAGGACTTGAAATTAAATATTGAGTTAATTAATGTACGTAAACAGGAAGGTGAGAATATCAAAGAAGTAGTAGAGAAGATTGCAAAGGAACTGAAGCTGAGGGTAGAAGGCATAGAAAAGGTATGGAGAGTCAGAGGTGAGGGAGCATCTACACCAATTATAGTAAAAATGTGTAACAGAGAAACGCGCATGCAATGGCTAAAAAGCCGAAAACAACAGCTGACAAACCACTCAATCTACAGCAACAACGATGACACCCGCATCTATATTAATGAAAATCTTACGCGTCAAATGCGCCAACTATTCTGGACAACAAAACAGAAGCTGAAGGATGACTTCAAGTGTATATGGATACAAGATGGAAAGATTTTAATTAAAAAGAGTGAGAACGAGAAGAAAGTGCATAATATCTATTGTGATAGCGATATAAACAAATACCTACCTGTTAACAGCAAAAACGGAGAGTAATTTCATACATTTATAAATATCTTTATTATATACATATATTATAGATTTAAATAGTTAAAAAGCTTTTAATTTACCTTAATATAAACATGAACACTGGAAACTTACAAGATATTACATACTCAAAATATGAATCTACAAAACAATGGATAGATCATCTAACGCAAGCGAAAAATAAATTAAATATCATACATATGAATATTTGTTCGTTAAGGAAGCATTTAATGAATTTATTGTACTCATAAAAGACTGTTTGCCTAGATTGGAAGTTATATGTTTAACCGAAATAAATATTAAAGAAGAGGAAGTTTACAATTATGAAATAAATGGTTATAGTTCATATTATTTAACTAGAGAGGAAAGAAGGGGAGGTGGCATAATAATCTATATACAGGATCACCTACAGTTTGAAATGATAAAAAAACATAACCTATACTGTGAGCTAATGCATGGTCAAATAGTTACAAAGGGCAAGAAAGTTGACATAATAATTACTTACCGGCCTCCACAAATGAATAAAGCACACTTTGTAAACGAAATCAAAAAAATATTGCAAGATATACCTACTGGAAGTGACTTAGTGTTTATGGGAGACTGCAACATAAATATACTGCAGGGGGAAACCGACTCACGCGCAAACGAATATCTGGACACCTTGAGTGAATTAGGGCTGGAATGTTGCATTCAAGATGTTACGCGAGAGGTAGTTCTATCGGAGCGACGAGTGACATCATGCATAGACCATATTTTTGTGCGAAGTGCGCGACCAGCCGGCGAGCTGCACGCCTATGTACTGACGACTAAAGTATCCGACCACTACTTAACGGGACTCTCGATTGAAATAGATAAACAGCTGATACCTCCTTGTTATCGCACTATGCTTAATAATGAAGCGGTTAAAACTAAATTATGTAATGTAGAATGGAAAAAATTCATGTGTATTGATGATCCGTTGGAACTGTATCAGCGACTGTGCGACACTTTTAGCAACATTTATAGTACATCGAAAACAGTAAAGTTAAGTAAACAACGGGAATCTAACACCTGGGTGGATAAAAATCTGCAAAAACTACGCGAATATAAAGATGCATTGTTCCGAAAATGGAAAGCTAATCCCAAAAATATGTCATTGCGGTTAGAGTACACAAAATGTCGAAATAAAGCTAATAAAGCTGTAAATGTTGCTAGAAATGCACACAGGCGACAAGAGTTAAAAAACTGTAACGGAGACATGAGAAAGGTGTGGGAGTGTGCGAACAAGTGGCTGGGCAGGAAAAAGTTAAATGTCGATGACGTCATACTTAAGTATTTTATAAGAAGTAGCGAGAAACTGGATGGGGTATGTAACAATTTTTGTCAAACATTCACTAATGAAATTGATTTTTTAAAACAGAAGCATTTGTGCAACAGTTTATTTTTTGATAGAAATGAATATGTAAAAGAAAGTGATGTGAGTTTTAGATTTAAAAAGGTCTGCCCTAGAGATATATGTATAATAATAGATAAGTTAAGCTGCAACAAGTCCCCAGGGTCCGATGATATTAGAGTACAAGATTTAAAATGTATTAAGTATCCAATTAGCCAAGTCATTGCACATTTCATTAATAAATGTTTAGAACGACAAGTTTATCCTAATGAATTAAAGATCTCAATTATTAGACCAATATTCAAGGGGGGGAAATACAATGAATATACCAATTATAGACCCATTGCCATATTAAGTGTAATTAATAAAATTGTTGAAAAAGTAATTGTAGACCAAATTACAATATTTCTAGAAAATAATAACATTTTAACAGATTCGCAGCACGGTTTTAGGCCAAATAGAAGCACAGCAACGGCATTAAGTAAGTTTACCGACAGCATAAACAATTCATTAGATTCGAAAGAGGTAGTTTTATTGATATTTATTGACTTTAAAAAAGCCTTTGATACTCTGGACCATGAGGGCCTGCTGCTGGCCATGGCCGAGTGTGGTATACGAGGGCCTGTAAATGGGTGGTTCAGGCAATATCTAGACAGCAGATATCTAAAAGTTACGGTAAAAGGGGTAGAAAGTGAACTTGGTAAAGTCAAGTACGGGGTGCCGACTGGGTCGGTTTATGGACCGATGGGGTATATCATGCACGTCAACAGTATGGTAAATGTCATTAAAAACTGTAAAACCTATATGTATGCAGACGACACGTGCTTGGCATACAGTGGTCGGGACTGTGAACTGATCCAGTCAGCAGTGCAAGATGATTTGGATAATGTAGTCAAATGGGCGCACGATAATGGTATTCTTATTAATATAAATAAAACCAAATGTATGCTGATATCGTCTCCGTATAACAAGTTAGCTAAAAATGTCTGTATCTCGGTAAAGGGCCACTCGTATGAATGTCTCCATAAGAACAAATTAAACTGCCAGTGTGAGTGTATTGAGCGTGTAGCGAAGTATAAATACTTAGGACTAACAATCGATGAACGGTTTACGTGGGACGCTCACATAGACACCGTATGTAATAGACTGCGCTCTGTATTAGGGAAACTAAATAATTTAAAATATGTAGTTAGTAAGCGAGTACTTTATATTCTTTACCATGCACTTGCAGAAGCAACAATAAATTACGGTTTGGGTGGTTATGGAACGAAGTTTTCAGTGCATTTAAACAAAATAAAAAAATTACAAATTCGATTTTTAAAATTATTAACAAATAAGGCAACTAAACGCAGCATTAATAAGGAATACGAAAAATTATTTAAAATTTGTAGAATATTACCTGTAGAGGACAAACTGAAATTAACTATAATATTAGAACAGTACAATAAGAACCAGTATAAAATAAAGAAAGTGCATAACCAAATTAAAAATCCCCCAATTAAACTTTTGATTGACACCGGGGCAAACGAGTCTTTCATTAGCCCAGAAGCATATGAAAAATTTTACCCCCACATTCCACTTGACTATAAACCATTCCTAGTTACAAATACGCACGTGACCACCCAAAATTACTACTCACTAACTGTCCCTTGTTTTGAGGAATTAAATGATAATGTTCCCATAAAATTATTTCTCTACAAATTCCATAAATTCTTTGACGGTTTAATAGATTGCGAACAGTTAAAAAAGTGGAACGCAAAAATCGACCTTGCTACTCATGCTTTAGAGACAGAATTCACAAAAATTCCTATAACTTTATATTGCAATCCTCAATGCTTAAACTCTCACGAAATTACTATACCGGCCCAAACTACTCAATTAATTAGGGTACCTACTGACATTGCACAGGGAGACATCTATATTGAGGAGCAAACTATTTCCGGTTGTTACATTACCGAATGCATGTCATTCGCCGAAAATAATCATACCATGATACAAATTTCAAACCTGTGGGATACAGACATTGTAATACCTATAGAAAACCCTATATGCGCACAAGTTTTTAACGAAGAAACGTTTCCCATAAATCACGTAATTGACACCACCGTACCACGTACCTATACCGCCGAGCGAACACGAGAAGTCTTATCGCAATTGCGCATAGAACATTTAAATGCAGAAGAGACAGTCAATTTAATTAATCTTTGCAAACCACTTACCTTCACTAACGAAATCAAACATCATATCAGAACCGTAGACGATAAGCCAGTTTATAGTAAAACCTATAGATATCCTTACGTACATAGAGAAGAAGTATAAAATCAAATAGAATCTATGTTACAGCAAGGTATTATTCGTCCATCTTCATCGCCTTGGAATGCTCCGATATGGATTGTGCCTAAGAAAAAACTTTTTAGAAAAAAAAAATAACCGACTTCACTAAAAAAAACACTAAAAGGATCAAAATAACTTTAATTTCGGAAGTCGGTGTTTCTCGGTATTGTTTGTTTCTTATTTAACACCGACTTCCGAAATTAAAGTTATTTTGATCCTTTTAGTGTTTTTTTTAGTGAAGTCGGTTATTTTTTTTTTCAAAAAAGTTTTTATTTCACACTTTTTAGTTGCGATACACTTATAAACAGAGTGCCTATTTCTCATGACAATTCCAATTAACCCAAATACTGCTAGGTTACATTGTTTTATTATAAAGTTCCTGTGTCTACCTTCCTCCTTCCGGCTCCATCATCAGATCAGTTCGATAGTACCTTATAGCCAAAGAGCATCTCACGACAATTCTAATAAGCCCAAACACGGCTAGGATACATTGATTAATTACGGAGTTCCTGTGCCTACCTTCCGGCTCCATCATCAGATCAGTTCGATAGTACCTTATAGCCAAAGTGCATCTCATGACAATTCTAATAAGTCCAAACACGGCTAGGTTACATTGATTAATTACGGAGTTCCAGTGCCTACCTTCCGGCTCCATCATCATCATCATCAGATCGCTTCGATGATACCATTTTCAACGTAACTATTCAGAATCATTCATTTATTTGTATTGTCATAGTCGCTTAACTATGTATATCTTCATTGTAATATCTATTTGTGTATGAAGTTCCGTTGACCATTTCTGGTCTTCTTCATCAGTTCCACTTCATCAAATGTTACTTTTTAACTGTAAATGCTTAAGTTCTTGATGAAAATACTAAAATTACCATAGGGTTGCCTATAATTTTTGAGGAGTTCCCTCGATTCCTCATGGATTCCATCATCAGAACTGGATTTTGAAAAAAATGGGACCAATCTGGAAGCATATCCTGTATAGGGAAAAAAAAATTTTGCAAATCGGTCCATAAACGACGGAGTTCTGAGGTAAGAAACATAAAAAAAAAAAAAAATGATAAAAAAAAAAAAAAAAAATACAACCGAATTGATAACCTCCTCCTTTTTTTTGAAGTCGGTTAAAAAGTGACGCATCTGGTAAAGTTAAGTGGCGATTAGTCATTGACTTTCGGCAACTGAATGAAAAAACAATAAATGATAAGTATCCGATTCCCAACATTAACGACATATTAGACAAATTAGGCAGGTGTTTGTACTTTTCTACATTAGATTTAAAATCAGGATTTTTACAAATTCAGCTAAATTCATCCGATATACCGAAAACAGCATTTAGTGTAGAGCAAGGCCATTTTGAGTACATTAGAATGCCAATGGGCTTGAAAAATTCTCCGGCAACATTTCAACGAGTTATGGACAACGTCCTTCGCGGACTCCCAAATTGTACTACATATATGGATGATATTTTGGTATTTTCAACATCCTTACAAGAACATATAGTTAACTTGCGCGCCATTTTCGACCGTCTGAGAAATTCAAATTTAAAAATTCAGATGGATAAATCTGAATTTCTCAAACACGAAACGCCTTATCTCGATCATATTATCACCACCGATGGTGTCAAACCAAACCCGGATAAAATTTCAGCCATCCTAAATTATCCAGTCCCGAAAACTCCCAGGCAAATTAAGGCATTCTTGGGTCTACTCGGTTATTACAGACGTTTTATACCGGATTTTGCACGCATTACTAAACCTTTTACATCGTGTCTTAAAAAAGGTGCCAAAATAAATTTAACCCCAGAATATTTAAACTGTTTTGAGCATTGCAAAACTCTTCTTACAAATGACCCCATTTTAATATACCCGGATTTCAGTAAAGAGTTTATCTTAACTACAGACGCGTCTAATGTGGCCTTAGGAGCAGTCCTTTCTCAGGGTCCTATCGGCTCGGACAAACCTATTGCCTATGCGTCTAGAACTCTTAACAATAGCGAAATTAATTACTCTACCATCGAAAGAGTTGTTGGCAATAGTTTGGGCTACAAAATACTTCCGGCCTTGCCTTTTTGGTAGAGAATTTAAAATAGTAACTGACCACAAACCTTTAATTTGGCTTATGAATCTAAAAGAGCCTGGTTCACGTCTTACAAGGTGGAGGCTCAAGTTAGCAGAATATGATTACACTATTGTTCACAAAAAGTGAAAAATCAATACTAACGCAGACGCTCTCTCACGTATTCAAATCAATCATAATGAAACTCAGTCTTTGTTCGTTAATCACTCCGATAAGTCTTCCACATTATCGGCCGAGGAAGATAGTCCAACACTTTCCTACTCTACTCTCACCGCTGAAGGCAATAGTCCAATACATTCGTAATCTATTTTTACTGCACATTCACTCGCGGACAAACAAACACAGCATTCAACACAACATTCATCGTCCACCCTATCTGCTTATTCAGCTCCACAAAATATCATACATCAAGCACAAGTACATACAGCCTCACCACTTACTGAAACCATACATAGTGTGTATGGTT
The DNA here is from genome assembly GCA_905147345.3 of Mythimna impura. Taxonomy (NCBI): domain Eukaryota; kingdom Metazoa; phylum Arthropoda; class Insecta; order Lepidoptera; family Noctuidae; genus Mythimna; species Mythimna impura. The sequence continues at coordinate 1,834,409 of LR990365.1, read as the reverse complement.
TCAGTACGTGGTGAGGCGCAGAAAATCGCGTTCTAGATATTCCGATATCAGATGAACCTTTAAATAAGTTTAAGAGACAACTAGTAATAAAAGTAATAAGCGGTAACTCTAAAACTAGACCAATAATATCCGAACCTTTTCAGTCTATGCAAAGAACTTCAGCAGAAATTAGCGAACATCATTTGCAAAGTAATATTATAAACATTATAAAATGTCACGTTGATCCAAAGATCCGTACTGCTATTCTAGTAAGCCCCATCGAAAAAATGCTCGATATAATACCAATCTTGCAACAAACTTTTGAAAGTTCATCTGTGAACTTAGTTCTAGTTAAACATGAGGTAACCAATATTAATGACCTTTCGAACCAATTAGATATAATAAAAAAATATCATGAAGGCCAGACCAATCATCGCGGAATTACGGAAACCTATCTTTCATTATCAGAACGTTATTTTTGGCCTAAAATGAAAATCGAAATTACAAAATTTATTTACAAATGTAGCATATGCAGATGCGCAAAATATGACCGTAACCCAGTACGCCCACAGTTCAGAATTGTTCCCCCACCAACTAAACCGTTTGAATTAGCACATGCGGATGTTCTAACTGTTGATCATGACAAATATTTAACTATTTTACTCATTTTCTAAGTACGCTCAAACCTATCTTTTACCCGATTGTACCTCACCCAATTTATTAAAAGCACTTTTACACTTTAGTACTCATCACGGTTTCCCTCTAAATCTAACAACTGATCAAGGCACCGAATTTAGCAATCAAGTCATATCAGAATTTCTCCGTTTGCATAATATAAAACATCATATGACTAGTGCATATGCATCTAATGAGAATGGTATTATTGAACGTTTCCATAATACGCTTTTAGAACACCTACGGTTACTAAAAATTCAGCACAAAAATGAACCCAGTCGAAATCTTATACCGAACGCATTAATTGCTTATAATAATTCCATCCATAGTCTAACCAAGTGTAGGCCATTTGATGTTATTTCCGGTCACTTCGACCCTCGAAATCCTATCAGTTTAAATATGACGGACTTCAAACTTATATTCAAGAACATCGTGGTCAAATGGAAACAGTTTATAAAATTATTCATGATTCTGCATTATCTAGTCGCGAAGATATAATGACTCGACGTAATGTCGATAGGGAACCAGTTTTGGACTGTGAACAAAATCAAATAGTTCACGTACGTAATCCAATGGCAAGTAGACAAAAATTAGCACCTCGTTTCACTCAGGACAAGGTCGTTAAGAATCTACCTATACATATTTACACCGCAAAAAGTCGTGGCCCGGTAGCAAAATCTAGGTTGAAAAGACCACCGAAAAAATGATAGTTTTCGTATCATTTGTTTCAGGTACTTATTACTGCTGCTAATTTTCGTAGTTGGTGCTCAAGAAATACGCCTCGATAGGCTAGATAATGGACCGGGTATACTACCCTTTAATCTGGGTGCTACCAAAATTATATCCCATTTTCATATATTTTTACAAGACATTAACCTTCATGAAATCGAGTCGCATGTGAACGCCATAAAATCCCAACTTACAGATACTACTTATAAACTATCCCATACAGACAGCTCTCTCTTCAAATACCAAACTAGGCACCTATATGCAAAGTTAGATAAAGTTTTAATGCAATTAGATACCTTGAGGCCATCTAGAACTAAAAGAGGTCTGATCAATCCTTTAGGCACAATTATCAAAAGTATTTCCGGTAATTTGGACAATGAAGACGCCCTGAAATTTGAAAATGCATTACGAACCTTAAATAAAAATGATCAAATTTTGTCGCAATCATTGAACAAGCATATTACTTTATAAATAAAGAGATGACGATACAGGAGAATCAAATTATCCGAAATATTTCATTAAATCAGGTTAAATTGGAAAGAGCTCTTACTTTTGTCATGAATATGACTAATGACAATGAGCGAATTATTCACTACGTTCATCTTGTACAACTTTTTGCAATATTAAGCGAAAATGTTCAAGAACTTATGAGCGAAATTAACAGAATAGAGATTATATTGGCATTTAGTAGAAATAAATCGATTCATCATTCAATACTTTCTGTTAAAGATGTAAGAAATATCATAAGCCAATTAAAACGCACTTATAGATCTGGTCAAATAATTGACATAGACATCAGAGATTATTACGAAATTCTTAGCCTAGCTTCATACTTTACAGAGTCAACAGTAGTAATAGTCCTAAAGTTTCCCATTACGTTTAGTACCTACAGAATATCAGTTATATGAATTATGTCCCGTTCCAAATAAGGAAAGCCTAATTATAGTACCAACTGCACCTTATATAGCATCCAATTCTCAGGAATATGTGTATATGCGCTCGCGCTAATCGCGTATAGTTTTATATACTTTTAGTTTACGTTTAATTTTCATCATTTTTAAAAACTTTTTTGTGAACATTAATTAAACTTTTTTTTACTTTATAAAACGGACTTTGTTCTAAAAGTTTCTCGACACGCCCCCACACACGTATTTTGTTCATAAATATAATTGTTATTTTTATTTTCTTTTGTGACACAATAATACTGGCTGGTTTTTACTTCAGGCTTAATTTTTAAAATTCAAAAATCAAGAAGGGTTCACCCGGCTTTAACGTCAGAAAATTGTGTGGTGGGGGATTTAAAAGGTAATTAAGTAGCGTGTTGAATGGTCGATCGGTGTACCTACAGTGTTTTTCGTATACCTATAAAGTATAGTGCAATTGGCGGGTTCATTATTATCTAATTTTTTACTTATTGTTGCTGCCGAGTCTGCCGCCGGTTGAAGAACCTGCTCCTGCAGCTGATTAGCAAGACCTACCGAACTACTCCTGGTTTCTGAGGGCCTCGTCTCTGCTCTACCTCTGCCAGCCGGTCTCTGAAGGCTGTCGCGGGGCTACTAGCCGTAGCTGCTCTACCTCTGAAGGCTGTCGCGGGGCTACTAGCCGTAGCTGCTCTACCTCTGAAGGCTGTCGCGGGGCTACTAGCCGTAGCTGCTCTACCTCTGAAGGCTGTCGCGGGGCGACTAGCCGTAGCTGCTCTACCTCTGAAGGCTGTCGCGGGGCTACTAGCCGCAGCTGCTCTACCTCTGAAGGCTGTCGCGGGGCTACTAGCCGTAGCTGCTCTACCTCTGAAGAGCTGTCGCGGGGCTACTAGCCGTAGCTGCTCTACCTCTGAAGGCTGTCGCGGGGCTACTAGCCGTAGCTGCTCTACCTCTGAAGAGCTGTCGCGGGGCTACTAGCCGTAGCTGCTCTACCTCTGAAGGCTGTCGCGGGGCGACTAGCCGTAGCTGCTCTACCTCTGAAGGCTGTCGCGGGGCTACTAGCCGCAGCTGCTCTACCTCTGAAGGCTGTCGCGGGGCTACTAGCCGTAGCTGCTCTACCTCTGAAGAGCTGTCGCGGGGCTACTAGCCGTAGCTGCTCTACCTCTGAAGGCTGTCGCGGGACTACTAGCCGTAGCTGCTCTACCTCTGAAGAGCTGTCGCGGGGCTACTAGCCGTAGCTGCTCTACCTCTGAAGAGCTGTCGCGGGGCTACTAGCCGTAGCTGCTCTACCTCTAAAGGCTGTCGCGGGGCTACTAGCCGTAGCTGCTCTACCTCCGCCTGCCGGCCACTGAAGACTGTCACGGGGCTACTAAGAGTCTCCTCTACTTCCGGGTCTCCTCGTGTCTCCTAATACTGTCGCGGAACTTTTACTGTATTAATAAATTAGCAATTTTAATTACATTACCTTTCCCTCTCACTCCCTTAATATTTCATAACGTATTATTAACGTTACAGTGGGTGCTCGGGGACTCCAGCACCCACAAGAGGTAAATAGCGCTGAGCACCCAATTCCTATCGTATTTTGTTACGATAACTGGAGCCTCACCATGGCGTGTTAATATATCAGTCACGAGATGAACGCTAACTGGGGCCTGTAGAGTATCAGTTGTACGAGCAATAAAGTTGGATTTAGCTATACTCCCTATATAGCTCCATCCCCAGTTCAGTTTTGGTCGTAAAATGGATCGCGTATGGAGCTTGTGGTACGGCCTCAGTTCTTCTCTAGCCTACCCTCAACTCTATCCAATTTAATGCGATGCTATAAGGAAGGTCTCTATCTGAAATGAAATAAAAACAAGTCATATTTTAAAATAATTTATTGTATATTATAATAGTGTAAAAGCCACACTAGTGCTTTATTTCTACCTCATCCCTTACCTATACATATAATGTACGGCATGCGGTCGTTAATATGACACATCGAGGTTTAGAGAGAGACAGCAACATAGGTGCGAGTGAGAGAAATGACGTGAGACAAACACGACCCCTTTCTACTACTCGATGTGACAAAAACGAGCCGATACTTGTTCTAAAGGACCAAATTATATTAGTTAGAAATCTAATAACAATAAATTAAAAAATTAAAACTAAACCCTGTATATAATAACACTAGTCAAACTATAAATAGTTAACAAAAAATAATAATCTACTAAAAATAAAGTAAAATTAATATTTTCTACTAAACATGGTAGTTTTAGATACCAGATAATATTTCAGATTCAAAAACAGATATGAAATCGACATGATTTCAGGATTCTTTATGGACACTGTTTTATAATGCCAAAAGAGTGAAAGTGCGACTTATTAAATAAAATATCTATATTAAAACAATATTATTATTTATTCTGTACTCTCCCACTGCTGGGTGAAGTCCTCCCCCATTCCTTTTATCGTTCCCAGTCTTAGTCATGAAGTGCAAGAGGGCGATGACACGAGACTAAGCTTATAGAATTTCCTTTCAAAATATTCCGTATCAGGCGTGCAACCGAAAAAGAGGGATGGAGCTTTCCCTTTACTTACAGAATAGCATTTGAAAACAGACATAGCGAACCGGGCCTCAAGTCTGCTATTACAATAGTGTCAGAATGGTCAATAATTGATTTCATAATTGTTGTTTTTGACAAGTTTGGTAATCTACTAATATAATGGCGTCATTATGACTTTCCAATGGTCTACCACTGACACTCCATTGAAAGAAATGACATAGAATGGTAATCTCGTACATATTGACAAATGAATGTCTGACGTATGCGGTAATCTGCCAAAATTTTGACAGTTCCTTTCATCAGTGACCTACCATTGGAACGTCAATATGCAGTCATTACTTTTAATAAGCTCGATATTGTCATTCTACCACCAGACCATTGACCAATCAATGATTGATCATTATGAATTAGCAGACTACGAACTTTTAGCAAAATGACAATGGGGTCGTGTTGGAATGACGAATTTATAAAAATAGCAGACTTGGATCCCTGAATATATAGGTATTTTATAAAACGCTCTCTTGCTCTAAAAGGGTACTGTTGATGTAGCTCAGAAGGCTGAACAGTTTAAACAGGACTAGGCTGGACATGTCTGCCACATAATAAACGTGCAGTGGGGCCGGAAAATTCAAGTTTCGTGTCCCGAAATCGCAAGGCGATTCTGCAAGCCTTGGATGTCTCTCTAACCTAAAAATTTAGTAAGAACCAGGAACAAAAGAAATGGACGGAGGCCTTTACCCAACACTGACTTAGTAGAGAATAATAATTTGCTAGACAAGCGTTTCGAGGGCGGCGGCGAAGTGCCCATAGCTTCTAACTGTCGAAGTCAAAAATATCTAAAAAATTTAATCATCTTTTAAAAAGTAAAAGAAATGTAACTAATTTACATAATGATAAAAATTACAACTTCTGTTTTTATTATTGTGTAGTAATAATATTATTTATGATAGTGTATCAGTGTCCCAAAAAAGTTAGGAGGTAATACCAAAAATTGACACATTGGTTTAGTTAGGAGTTATTTCCACAATTTAATTTGATGCAGTTATTTTAGGTACTAATATCCGCTTCGGACATTTCGCTAAAACATGCGGAAACACATTGAAATTATTGTAAATAAATAGAAATTACGAAAAAATTGGTACCTATGTTGATCTTGAATTGGACGAATTTTTCGAAATAACTTCTCTGAGAGTGTCATGACATCCATGAGACTTTCTCGGGGTATTCGTTGAGGAAAACTAATTGCCTGTTCATTGGGATCCACTAGGATGAAAACAGAACTAAATCTATTAGGAACTAGACATAACGAAATGTAGTCATTTTCTCGAAAATGTTAGAAGGTATTGGCACTTCACCCTCGGTTTGTTGCTTCTCTTATGGCTGAAGGTCGGTCATCAAGTCCCTTGTCCTTCGCGGGGTTTGGAGGCGGAGCAGATCAGCACAGTAACTGGTGTACATAATGTTATTTATTTATTATTAAATGCTTTATGCATACAAAAGTACAGAGGCGGACTTAATGCCTTAGGCATTTTCTACCAGTCAAGTTTGGGTGATGCAGAGAAAAATAGAAATATTAAATACAGCACAGAGCACAGAATTGCATAGAGGCGCCATTATTCCATATTCGTGCCCGCGTAAAAAATGTGCGTTGAGCTCGGCTCTTATAGCTGTAGTCGAAGCTGATGCAGGCCTCAAATGTCCTATAACACCACCTGCTTGAAAATTTTAATATGTCACGCAAACAGCCATACCTACCTATAGGACGTTTACGTCCACAAAACGGCGATGCTACATGGCATCGTAAAAAAATGCTATTTGCCTGCTGCGATCTTTCCGCCCGATTATAATTTAGGTGTCTTCAAGGTTAGAAGGAATAGGTGCTTAATAAACTAGTGCGCTTCACCATCAACGATTGCATCACTGCTTACCATCAGGTGGGATCTCAGTCAAGCACTAGTGTAGGTATATTATTTAACAAAGAAAACCTGCGAGCACGCCCGTCGACAACGCATAGCAGAAATTTGTGAATTGATTCGCATCGCATTGTATAGCCATCAGCGACCTCAGACAAATGACTTTTGTATTAGCATTCCCGCCAAACGCTACGTACAAAATATATGGCAATGACATTACTTGTTCTGCGATTTCGGCGGTCTCTCCAATCCAGTGCCTTTAGTTCTCGCCGGAACGCCCTTACCGATCTGCTCCGACTTTCGGTACCTCGGGTCACTCGTCCAAAGGGATGGTGAGGTAGACCGGGACGTAAAAAATCGGATCAACGCAAGATGGATGAAATGGCGACAGGTCACGGGAAATACTTGTGACCCACGGATGCCCCTCAAGTTGAAGGGTAAAATCTACAAGTCCGTGATAAGGCCTGTCATACTGTATGGATCAGAATGTTGGGCTGTGAAAAAAACGGATGACAAAAGATTGCACGTAGCGGAGATGAGAATGTTAAGATGGATGTGTGGCGTGACAAGAATATATTAGGGGAAATTTGAAAGTGGCGCCAGTGACTGAAAAGTTGAAAGGGAATCTTTTGTCTTGGTATAGTCATGTAAAGAGGAGGGATGAAGCGCATGTTGCTAAGAGTTATGAATTTACATGTGGATGGATGGAAAGGGAGAGAGAGGCCAAAGAAAAGATGGATGGATTGTGTGAGTGAAAGAAAAGGGAGTTAGTGACAGCGTGACGAGTGACAGGACAGAATGGAAGAAAAAAACGTGTTGCGCCGACTCCAAATAAAACGGGACAAGGGCAGGAAGATGATGATGACATTACCTGTGGAGAAATCACGTGACAAGTAACGTGACAGGTATTGTCATTGCCATATACAGTGTGAGTCTTTATAATGTGCACATATCAAAATGAGGGAATCCATGCTTAATTTTATCGACGGAAAAAATATTTAAAAATATCTAAATATTTATTTATATCTATTATGACTTTTTTTTTTAAATTGTTGCGGAGTCACAAAAACTCCAGTGTATAAAAAGCTGTGTAACTTTTAAACTAAACGATCTATCATGATGAAACAAACTCCATATTGATCGGAAGTAATTAAGCGTTGTCATAAAATGAAAATTGTAGAAAAAAAAAAATAGTCTCAATTTTAAATAAACATTTTTTTTTTTTGCAGAAATCTGTTTTTTTTTCATTCTTTTTACAATAATTGTAAAATTTCTTAATAACACGCCTCCATCACCTACCTTTTTTATTACTTTAAGTTATTCTTCATTGTATTAGGTACCTAACGGTAAAAATTGCATGTTTTTAACTCAACCCCAACGTTTTTTATCAACTGTCAAAGAAAGGCCCAGCGCATAGCTACGCACTATTATTTAGCAAGTAGAACTTTTTTTGTGAACTTTGTTGTGAATGTGCGCGGGTCGTTTCAAAAATGGCACTCCGAACGTGCAATTGTATTGTTCTTTTAAGGGTGGTTTATTTGGGATGATAATTAGCACAAAAGAGTTCAATTAAAACCCATTTATGATTAAATACAAAATGTCCACCTCGTTGTTGTAAGCACAAAGCCGCGCGAATTAAAATTTGGTGTGTAGCTCTCCTTTTTATTAGGTGGTAAAATCAAGATGATGACAAAGCTCTTGGGCGGAGCGGGAGATAGTATCAGACTTTTACTGACTAAAAACCCACTCCTGTTCCTTCTCCACACTACCTGTGGCCCCAGTAGGCTTCGACCCTGCTGGGCCCGTACAATTTGCTGACATCTCCCTGAGGCGCGCGTGGAATAGTACGCACCGTCGACGACTTGGGCTTGGTCCGGACGGTAACCGGACGGTCGGACGGTGAGCCACCCATTGCTCGCTGTCCGCAAGCCCGAGCCTACGGTGGCCGGAAATCGGGATCGGAATCAAGTGCAGTTCTCAAATATTAGAGGGCTGCACTCCAATCTCGTTGCGGTCCACCACCATCTTGAGACTGACAAGCCACACTTGCTTTTCTTGACGGAGACCCAAATTAGATGTCCGTCAGATACGGCGTACCTCAACTACCCGGGATACTCACTGGAGCATCATTTCCTGCAGCGTGCCGGGGTCTGTGTGTACGTCCGTAATGACATCTGCTGCCAGCGTCTCCGTCACCTTGAAGACCCTAATTTATCTACGCTGTGGCTGTTGGTGGACACTGGTACGGACAAAATTGTTTATGCCTGTGTCTACCGTTCGCACAGCGGTGATCAGGAGACGACTCGGTTGTTCGACCACCTCAGTGAGGCTGCCGATAAGGCTCTGCAACGGCACCCTGATGCGCAGCTCATCGCTCTGGGGGACTTTAACGCGTGCCACCAAGACTAGCTGTTCCCATACCAGAGGACCGACCACGCTGGGAGAGAAGCGCGAAACTTTGCAATATCGATGGGCCTTTCCCAGCTGGTCAAGCAGCGACTAGGGTGCCTGATGTAGTTGGTCATACTGCCAATTGTCTGGACCTTCTGCTGACCACCGATCCGGACAGATGTATCGTAACAGTTTCCTCACCACTTGGAACTTCAGATCACCGTCTGGTGAAGTCTGTTTCGTCCTTCTCCCCACCTGACTGCGACTCACGCGGTGAACGGCGAATATGGCGTTACAGGTCAGCAGATTGGGATGAGATGCGGCATTTCTTTGCATCTTATCCTTGGCAGCAGGTCTGCTTCTCTTCTGAGAGTCCGTCGAGCTGTGCGGATGCTATATCCGATGTGATACGTCAAGCTATGGAGTTTTTCATCCCTTATAGAGACGTACCCGTTAGAGGCTCAGCTCACCCATGGTTCAACGCCGATTGCGTTCAAGCTGAAGAGCGTAAGCATTCGGCGTTTCTCGCCTGGGTTGACGCTCGTGACCGCAAAGCTCCGGATCTGAGCTCAAAGAAGAGAGCTTTCAACCGTGCTGCCAAGTCCTACAAAAAAGCACTGAAGAAGGCTCGGTTCGACCGAATTACCTATATTGCATACTCCCTGCACAACCGTCCGGAAGCAGAGCATTCTGGTCCCTTGCCAAATCGGTCGAAGCGAACTTCTGTAGGCCCACATTGCCTCCGCTGGTTAAACCTGATGGAACACTGGCTCACTCGGCGAGAGAGAAAGCAGGTCTCTTTGGGGCGAAGAGGGATGTCTCTTCGCCCATAATTCTCGTCTTGATACTAACAGTGCTACTCCACCGACTCTACCTCACTGCAACACCTCGATGCCTGAGGTTTGCATAAGAAATAAAGAAGTTTTGAGAGCACTGTGTCGTCTAGACGTGAATAAAGCTAGTGGACCAGATGGTATACCAGCAATAGTTCTCAAGGCATGTGCGCCCGAGTTGTCTCCTGTATTGACGCGCTTGTACCGCGTCTCATTTAGGACTGGTATAGTGCCCAAGTCCTGGAAGCTTGCCAACGTGCAACCCGTGCCCAAAAAGGGCAGTCGTGCCGATCCTGCCAACTATCGGCCGATTTCAATAACCTCCATACTCTGCAAGATTATGGAGCGTGTATTGAACTCGTGCCACATGGCATACCTGGAAGGTAACGATCTCCTCAGTGACCGACAGTACGGGTTTCGCCACAATCGGTCTACTGGGGACCTACTAGTGTATACCACTCACATGTGGGGCGAGGCCCTCGAGAAGAATGGAGAAGCGATTGCTGTCTCCTTAGACGTCTCGAAGGCCTTCGACAGGGTATGGCACGCCAGCGCCAGCCTTCTGAGTAAGCTTCCAGCGTACGGCATTTCCCCTGGTCTGATTAACTGGGTAAAAGACTTCCTGAGTGAACGGTCTCTCCGAGTTGTTGTCGATGGATACTCATCAGAGCCCATGACCACTAATGGGGTCAGTTCTCTCTGCAACTCTTTTCCTGCTGCATATTAACGATCTGCTGATGCCCGGTATCTATAGGTATGCAGATGATAGTACAGTTGTAGAGAGATACCTTCCAGGTGCTCGGGCTGGTAACGAACTAATCCGGTCCGAACGAGAGGCTATGGTAGAGCGTACGAATGTCTCACTTCAGGCAGTCTCCAAGTGGGGCGAAACCAATCTAGTAGAATTCAACGCCGCCAAAACACAAGCGTGTCCGTTCACCGCCAAAAGGAGCCCGTTCACCTTGGCACCTGCTTTTCGGAATGTATCCCTGGAGTGCACCGACCGCCTTCAGTCTTGGGAGTTGAAATTTCCTCGGACCTCAATTTTGGGCGGTTCATTGAGTCCAAAGCCAAGGTAGCTGCTAGAAAACTAGGCGTTCTTGCAAAGGTCCGACGGTACTTCACAACGGGACAGCTTCTAATGTTATACAAAGCACAGGTCCGATCGTGTGTGGAGTACTGCAGTCACATATGGGCTGGTGCTGCAAAATGCCATCTAGCAGCTTTGGACTCAGTGGAAAGGCATGCGAAGAGGCTAATTGGGGATCCAGATTTGGTTAAGTCCAATCTACAAAGCCTCGAGCACAGGCGAATGGTAGCCAGCCTATCGGTATTTTACAGGTTGCATTTTGGAGAGTGTGCGCGGGAATTGCATGACTTGATTCCGCCATCTCATTTCTACCATCGGACAACCCGACGTACGGCAAGTATCCACCCTTACGTTGTTGAAACTTCAACGTTCCGGACTAAGCGTTTTGCTTCGTCGTTTATACCGCGTACATCGAAGTACTGGAACAATTTGCCTGCTGCGGTCTACCCGTCCAACTATAATTTAGGTGCCTTCAAGGCTAGAGTGAATAGGCTCTTAATAAACTAGTGCGCCTCACCATCAATGATTGCATCACTGCTTACCATCAGGTGGGATCGCAGTCAAGCACTGGTTTATATCAATTAAAAAAAAAAAACCCCGGCGGCGGTTGGGGCGTGAGGACCGTTGCCTCACGCGATCAGCCGCCTCCTTTGCTAGCATTACTGCTTCACAGAAGGAGGCGACCGCCTGCCACTGCTCCTCGCTCCGGACCAAGGCTCGGCGCGAGAGATCGCCCCCACGAGGACACGGCGTTGCTCTGCCTAAGCGGGGCACACCTCCACCGTGTGCCGTGTGTCCGTGGTGTCACTCTCCTTATCATTTCGGGGGGCGAATATCATTCGCACAGTTTATTATGCGGTCACGCAAATCGGCCTCACTGTTGATGGGGGTACTGTAGACGCGTTGCTTCATGGTCCCCCATAGGAAATAATCAAGGGACGTCAAATCGGGTGAACGCCGGCCGATCCATTGATCATGATAATTGTCGTTTAAAAATCTTCTTACATAGCTTACATAGCTATGTGCTGGGCCTTTCTTTGCCAGTTGATAAAAAATGTTGGGGTCGACTTAAAAACATGCAATTTTTACCCATAGGTTCCTAATACAATGAAGAATAACTTAAAGTAATAAAAAAGGTAGGTGATGGGGGCGTGTTATTGAGAAATTTGACAATTATTGTAAAAATGAATGAAAAAAAAAACAGATTTTTGCCAAAATAATGTTTATTTTTAATTGAGGCTATTTTTTTTCTACAATTTTCATTTTATGACAACGCCTAATTACTTCCGATCATTATGAAGTTTGTTTCATCATGATAGATCGTTTAGTTTAAAAGTTACACAGCTTTGTATACACTGGGGTCACAAAAGCAAACAAATTTTAAAAAAAATCCATAATAAATATTTAGATTTTTTTAAATATTTTTTTCGTCGATAAAATTAAGCATAGATTCCCTCATTTCGATATGTGCACATTATAAAGACTCACACTGTATAGCTTACTTAGTAAAATATTGGCATATCTACAATAAATTTGAAATTGAGTTGTGACGGCCTAAGCGCCCGTTCAGACATGCGGGAACCGCGCGTTTACGAATCACGCGGTTTGAAACCGCAAAATTGTGATGCTATTCAGACACCGGCGGTTATTATGCGATTTTGCGTGCGGGGATAACGTCAGTTTGAAAATGGAGGTCGACGAAGAAGTGTGTTTACTGTGGTTGCTCCTTAAAAAAAAGAAAAGAAAAAGGCGGTATTGGGTGCATCCAATATTAAGTGACCGACTAGTACATGGTCAGTTCGTAACGTTATATCCCAATTTAAGAATGTATGATGAAAAATCCTCACACTGAATATCCCATAATGCAGGTCTCTTCTCCACTTCATCAATAAATAGTTCAGTGTCGAAACGATCCATGGCGAACTCACGAGCTGTGACGTGCTAACCGCGCGGTATCCGCAACGCAACTGAACGTGAAGTAAAGACTCCATAGTAATAGAAACGCGCGGGAGCAGCGCGATTCTATTTTCTGGCGGTTGGGTTGCGGTAACCGCGCGGCTTGATTAACCGCGCGGTTATGTCTGAACGATTACTTAATAACTCATACAAATAAGAATCGCGCGATTTCCACGCGATTTTGAAATCGCGCGGTTCCCGCCGTGTCTGAACGGGCGCTAAGGGCTATATTTCATCGGGACACCATGGCGGCGCCATTCCGTAAGCTACCAAACTAGACACCATTTATAGACACCAGAGTCGCCACACCATACTGAGACAGTATCAAAATGGACCTTAAGTGCACGCGTCCGAGCTGCTCGCGCCGCCAAATTGGTTGCACAACCAAACGGACACTAGGTGAGTAACTCTCTATAGAGCTGTATATATTTTGTTGGTAGCGGCAACTGGTCGCGCCGCCATGGTGTCCCGGTGAAATATAGCCAGAACATACTCTTTGGTGGGGGCGTCACTGGCGGCCGGACTGGCGTCCAAGCTGTTCGCGCCACCAAATTAGTTGCGCAACTAAACGAACACCAGTACCCTTGCCATGAGTTACTATCGAAAAACTACACCATCTCACCGTAGTCGATATCGAATAAACGCGCATCGAATAGATTACTATTAAACTCGTACCATGAGTCAAACGGACTCGCTAGCGACAACTCGATAGTCTAAACGGTGTCGAGTGTTTACGTTGGTACAAAAACCGCATCGTATCTAACTTCACACTCAAGTTTGCTCTCTTTCTAACTACAGTAAAAGACAGAGTAAGGCAGATAGACCTACAAATCCTACCAAATTGAAACACCAATTCTCTAAGTATAACCCGGCCTATTGAAAATGAAATAGTATTGTAGTTGTAGAAATATTTTGATGGTTCAGTGTTGTTGTGTTTGTGAATTATTGAATGGGAAAAAGAGAGATTTCATACGTAAAATAACAATGCGCATAGTGAAAAGTGGTATTTCTATTATGAAATGCATGTGTATAAGTAAGTTATTATAACATTCTTATTTCTAATTTACCTTCGATTCAAGTGTTACTCTTTGTGTAAATTTCAAATCTGTATAAACCCTTAGCAGACCACACAAATACTCGAAAGCCCCTTTATTGAGCCTATATTCTTTGATGAAATTATTTTAACTAATATGTTCAAGTGCCTTTCGTTTAGTCGCTTGGAAATTTCCTTTGACGCGTCGTTCGTCTTCATATGCAGCCGTACCTAACATATTCTACGTTAAATAAGTTTTACCGGACATATTTATGCACAAATAAATAAAATATTGTTTTACACGACACGCTTTACATCATTTTCACCCTTCAATATGCTAGTTAGTTACTTTACCACTGTAGTAACGGTTTGCTTCGATAGCACCTGTCAAATTTGTTACTCATGGCACCGTTTTTCTATAGGAAACTACTAAAAACTTTAGTCGCTAGCGAGTTCTTATTCGATAGGTTTTGTACTTGATGACTCATACTACCGATTTTGGTTCTGAAAGTGACCGATAGAGGCGCTGCAAAATTTGCCATACAAAATATTTACGGCGTCGATATCGAGTAGCGACGAATACTATTGCTTTAAACTCATGGTAGAGGTACGGGTGAGTAACTCTCTATAGAGCTGTATACATTTTGTTGGTAACGGCGACAGATCGCGCCGCCATGGTGTTCCGGTCAAATATAGCCCTAAAAGTTTAAAAGTGGATTTATATCCTTCAATATTTACTATGGTCTATACTAGTAGCCAATATCACAATTCCTTATATAAAATGAACTCAAAACTTCGTTTTAAATATTTTTTTTCTGATTTCTGATTTCTGATTCTGACTGGCGTCTCTGAGTGCGGCTATTTTAACAGACTCTATAACTCTCAAAACAATTTTTTTGTGTGTGTGTTATTAAAATTATATAAATTTTGTACTTAGCGCTAACTCTAACTTGAAACGATGCATTGCCACATAAAATCGAATCGCAGCAATTTCTTATATCACATCGTATCGCAGTTTTGTGATGACACCTATATATGGCAAGGTCCACTCGGCCCACGCCAGTAGGTCTACCGATTTGAAATTCAATGATAGACGCCGAAATACTGGTAAGTTTACAAAAAGATCAAGCAAGTCAGGGGCCAAGACTGACCTAAAGGTAGCCGTGTATTATCAACGATAACACTAAATCACACCACATGTGTCGATCACTTTTTTTGTTCGTCGCTCTATCAATACAATAAAAATACACATGAAATTGAAGCATCTGTTTGAAATTCCAACATACGTATATATTTTTACTAAGTATACTCAATAGAGTATACTTACAACGTATAATGTTAAATGCGTAAAACCTGAAAATAGTTTGATCAGAACAATGAGCAGAATCAATTAAACCACTTTCTAATATAGGTTACATTTTTCAAAAAATCTTCATAAAAAATAATGCCCTGTCTACTTATTATTAGGTCAAGCGAGTTCGCGTACGTGGTGGGTACGCAAACTCCCTAAAATAGGTAAAGAAACACAAATGGTTGTCGTCCAATTTAAATTTTCTCATACGCGGGATAATAATAGTTCTTATTTCAATGCAAATACGAATATTGCATCTACAGTTACGATGCATAACACAATTTGCAGTTAATAAATCAATGCTATCTTTTTTTAACTTAAACGTACTTAACTAACCTGAGTTAGAAAAAAAAGAGAAATGGAGGCGGGGCGTGCGAAATTCGTGATAGTGGCCATGACCTATACTCTAATCTGAGCGGCGCCGGCACATGCGTCACAGGTGCAATTTGTGTTATTGTCCCGCGCTACCGCGGCTGCGCGTACGATCGAAAACAGCGACTATGGCGATTATGTAGACAAACATTCATTACTGTGAAATGACGAGAATCTAAAAAACAATCTTGACCAAGAATATGGCACACGTTGAATCAGGCGCGGAGGCCCAGTGCAATGGCCAGCAAGATCGCCCGATTTAACGCCACTAGATTTTTTTTTTGTGGGGCCGTGCAAAAGCACTAATGTGTGACGATGGAAATGGAACAACTAATGAGACGGTACTGCGTGACAAATTTGAATCAGCGTTTAAACAAGTCAAAAGTGACACTCAAGTGCTCGATTCGCTGAAAAATAACTTAAGAAAGCGGGCTGCGTTGTGTATTCAACAAAGTAGTAGACGTTTTGAATCTTTGTTGAAACGAGAGGACCTGTAAGTAGAGATACCACATTTTCTACTTAATTAATTGTAAATAAGTTAACTACGCGCCAATTATTTGTAAATACATGACGATGTAAACTTTTTAAACACGACAACATTACCTACTTACGTAGTAGGTACCTACCTACCTAATAATTAGATCAGCACGTCATAATTACTGTAGGTTAAACCTGAAAATGTGGGTTACCTATGTTGCCAGTCCAAAGCCTAGAAAAAGTATGATGGAAAAATTTAAATCACTGTTCAAAGATAAGATAACCTAAGTTCTATACGAGCGTAGATAGATAATAATAATAATAATGTCACCGCGTCGTCACAGACGAAACAAATGATCAGAATTGCCAGTAGAACTTAAACAGCTCATAAAACCTTAAATTTTTTTTTAATGTCTTTTTTCTCTCAGAATTTGGTCAATTGAATTAAAAATAATTTGGGGTATCTGAGGTTTTGCGCATTTAACATTACACGTTGTATATATGCGATAGCATTAGACAGAAGTTAAAAGTTTTAAAAGTTTACTTTAGTGGTAAGTCAGTGTAACTGTTGGCAACACTGGACGTCTCAAAACAGTCTTGTCGCAGACAAGTCTGCGGTATCGTAGGCAAGTCTGTGACGTCTCTATGTCTAACTAATTCATTTAAGTATAACAGTTGGTAAGTATATAAGTTGATTATAATAATTTCAGCATCTCTTAACTGTAATAAAGCACAATATACATAATAAGTACACCACTAATTTTTAATTAGTAGATACAAATACTTAAAGGGCTTATTAGAAAAGGTCTTGTTATTATTTAAGTAAAGTCTCAATAAATAATATTCATAAACAGCACAGTTATTAGCGTTTGTTTACATCCCAAAATGTCACTCAATTTATGGAAATATTGTACAGGCGATCAAAATGGAAAAAAACTGCACGTAGTATTTTTTAGTAGCAATTGTTATGAATGATTGATTCTATTATGAATTTACCAATTAAGACAAATTTTCGTGAACATTTTTGGGATTTCGTTTTTTTTTTTACTTTTGACTACAAACGGATAGAGCCCTATTTTTTTAGTACTAATTAAAAAATTAGTGTGTATATGTATGTATACATTAATATTGCCAGAAAGAGTCTGAAGTACCTTCAATAAATCCAGTCATCCCCGGCGACGTCGACAGACTCGGAAAACGGTGACACTTTTTGTACCTATAAATCGAAATTGGGGCATTGTAGTTCACAAAACATTAAAGATAGCAACTTAAAAAAAAAAATGGGCTTCACCATCAAAGAATGCATCACTGCTTACCATCAGGTGCGATCGCAGTCAAGTACAAGTTTATAACATTAATCAAAAAATGCTTACTCAAACTAAGGTCTGTTTTTTAATTAGAGATAATGATTAGACAATTCGAATGTTGCATGTCTTTTCCATTTCATAAATAGTGAGGTACCGCAACCGATATTGAACAAAAAACCGAAAATATTCGTAAAAATAAGTTAGTTTTAATTTTATGCAACTAATTATGGTCAGTTTTTGTATTTTCTGAAGGTAAATTGATAGATGCAAATGTCTAACTCATAAAATAAAATATAATATTAAGCCTAAGAATTAAAAGACTAGCAAAAGCTGCGTCATTTTATTTTTTTCGTCTCGATTTGTTATTACCAAACCCAGACCAAAATATAGAATTACTCAAAGTGATATTTTTCTGAAACTTTATTACAACTTTACTAATAGGTAGTGTTAACAATGAGTCGGGGGACTTTTTTATATAAGAAAGTATTCTACAGACTGGTCCCCCGACGGCAAGGAAAAATTTTGTTTTGTAGATGAAGAAGTTTTCGAGACTTCGTGTTTAGTCAGTGAGTGAATGAGTGACTACTTTTATTTTTATTTATACAGTTCAACTAACATCTTGTTTTTTGCTTTTTAGTTAATTTTTTTAACATAGCAGACGTGTTTTTTATTTTTTTTAATTATTTATTTTTTATACTATTTTCACCTATATCTCTAATAAAATTGTAGTGATAAACGAATCGAGTGTCGGTTTCTTACAATGCAAACATGTGAAATCACAGCTTGACGACCAATGAGCACGCCATAATCATGACGGTCAGTCCCCTCTTTGAGGAGTGACTGGAGAGGCGTCACGGCGTCCTGATCTGGGACAGGAACTTCATTGTTTTATTATGAAGTATGTAACCTAGCAGTGTTTTGGAGTCTCTCATCTGATGATGCAGTTTTGATGCGCGACAGCCTCAATAGCCCTCGTGGCTACTGTCGCCGGCAGGATGGTGTCTCACTGGATTGCGATATATACAGACCGTCTTTCAGGTAAGTAAGTGATGTAGGCTTATTATGTCTTTTTGTTTTTAGTTAGTAAGTATAAATTTAATGTTTTACTGAAACTATGGATCTCTGGTCTGATAATAAAGTTTATTATTATTATTAAAAAGAATTACTGCGCAGGCCATTGTTCGAAGTTCGGAGCGGTCAAGATATTTCGAGCTGCATTACAACAGACCTACTAATAAAATACACTAAAACTACTAAAAGCTAGGTACCTAAATAGCAAGCTTTATATTAATTTATTTTTTTATTGATATAAACTAGTGTTTGACTGCGATCCCACCGGATGGTAAGCAGTGATGCAATTGTTGACGGTAAGGGGCATTTTAAATACTTAGTAATGATAAAGCTGACCGAACGTTTACTTTTACGCGTTTCACCATACAACAATCCATTTAAATTTAGGCGCAGTGCCGGGTAGCTGTGATTTTGCCTGGCTTCGTCTTTGCACAGTATACAACTGTTTCCGAAGATTGCCGACCGCACCCGAAGACGTAAAAACTTTGTTTAAAAAGAAGTTACGAGATTTTCTAATAGACAAGTGTTTTTAAAGTATGGCTTTTTGAATTATCCTATTTGATTTGGTATTAATCCTAAACTTTGATTTTATGATTTGGAGTCTCTTGCACATTCTTCTCCATAGAGACTTACGCTTTGGAATGTGCAATTAGCATCTGCTTTTTTTGACTGACTGACTTCGTGACGATTAGAAAGTGCCTGTAAATGGTTCATATTTGTAAATGTTTTGATTCTTTCTTTATTATGCATATCGGACTGACTGACAATATTTTTTAAATTTCATTATGTAATTTGTTTCATCAACTTGTACTTACTTGGATTCCGGGGATATTGCGTAACTCTGTTGACAGTCCAAGTGATGATCACTTGTTAACAATGTGCATCATTGAACTGTCAAACAGCTAGTTTTGTATTGCCTATCTTCAGTGACCAACTGCAGTGACGTCATTAGCCACTGGTGCCTTTGATAGCCACCGTAACACGTTTTGACAGATGTTATTGTATCGATACTTTTAAAATTGCGATTGTCTAAGTTTTTGAAGCTGTATAATAGTCGATAAAATTTTAGAGTGGTCACAATAGGCACCGTAATTTTTTATAATTCACCACATTTCCACCGTAGTTTGTTAGTCACTTGTGTGATACGTAATACCAATTTTATGAAATTGTCAGTTGACAACCAAGTTTAGTGTGCAACGAATGCTAGTTGTCAACTGTTATTGAAAAAGTTAGCCAATAGCCCCCCAGGTGCCTTTAATAATTTAGTTAAATTGTTAACTTTATTTTGTACGCCTTATGGGTAAAACATGTACGGGCACAATATAAATTTTGTAACATCCAGCATACTGTATTTGCATGTATACCCATGCTTTGACAAGATTAGGGGTCGATGAGCAAATTTTTGGAAACAGTTAAACGACCGTTCAGCCCTGTCATCAATATCTATATCAATGCCTATTAATATCTACTACTCAGTCAAGAAAGTACCGGGAAAAGATCAATAATACACAAAATGTTTGTTATTCATCCAAATTTATTTCATCACCTTCAAAGCATGCTCCTTCAGAAACGATACACTTACGTCAACGAATAATCCACTTCAGTTCTCGCCGCGAATTCTCCTTTATGTCTTCTACCGATTGAAAACGGGTGCCACGACGTGGTAATTTGAGTTTAGGAAAAATAAACAAGTCGGCTGGAGCCATATCTGGTGAATATGGTGGTTGCTCGATGGTATTTGTTGAGTGTTTGGTCAAAAATTCGTTCACAATGATAGCCTTGTGCCAAGGCGCATTATCGTTATGCAAAATTCAAGAATTTTTTTTTCACAAATCTGGCTTTTTTCGTCGAATTTGCTCTCTTAAATGCCGCATAACGCTCAAATAATATTCTTTATTTACCGTTTGACCTTCCGGCAAGAATTCCGAGTGCACAACACCGCGATAATCAAAGAAAACAGTCAACATGACCTTGACTTTTGATCGACGTTGGCGTGGTTTTTTCGATTTCGGTTCAGTTGGAAGGCGCCACTCCGAAGCTTGTTGAGTAGTTTGCATGTCAAACTCGTAAATCCACGTCTCGTCACCAGTAACAATGCGTTTCATGAATGTTGGGTCGGAATTGACTCGTTTTAGCATGTCCTCAGCGACTCCCATGCGATGATGCTTTTGGGACTAGCCGAGCGGTAACATGTTTCATACCCAAATGATTAGTTAAAATGGTACGGTTAAACTCGTGATAAACAGAAAGTTCGGCGGCTATCTCTCTCAAAGTTAAATGAGGACTTTCAGTCACTATTTCCTTCACTTTTGCGATGTTAACTTCAGTTGAAGACGTTGATGGCCTACCAGAGCGAGGCAAATCTTCCATCACATCTCGACCGCTTTTGAACGCTTTGTACCACTCATAAGCACATGTTTTTGATAAAGTCGATTCACCGTAAGCATTCTGTAACATTTTCAGTGGCTCCAAACACGAAATTCCATTGGCGATGCAAAATTTAAGACTCTTTGTTCGATGTTTTTGTCCATTACGAAATTCGTAATACACAATAGATATGATATAAGTAAAAACAGCACTGTATTTAATATAAATAACAGATGCAACTTAAACTCCGCGCCAAAATGGAAAACAGTTGTGCCAATCTACCAACAAAACAAAAAACAAAATTTGAATTTGGAACCATAAACAAATCATCCATTCCCGATACCTTCTTCTGACTGAATGTATGTCAAAGCCTATTAATATCTATGTCAAAGCCTATTAATATCTATGGCAATACCTAATCGTCATCGTCTCCACCGTCATCGTCTCCACCGCCATCGTCTCCACCGTCATCGTCGCCACCGTAATCGTCGTCGGCTTCGGGCTCGGGCTCGCTTTGCGCCATCTCTGACTCGGCGCCCAGGTTTTCGTCACCCTCTCCCTCGTCACCCTCTTGACCTTCTCCCTCGTCACCCTCTTGACCTTCTCCCTCGTCACCCTCTTGACCTTCTCCCTCGTCACCCTCTTGACCTTCTCCCTCGTCACCCTCTTGGCCCTCTCCCTCCATGCCCTCCCCCTCCATGCCCTCTCCCTCCATGCCCTCTCCCTCCATGCCCTCTCCCTCCATGCCCTCCCCCTCCATGCCCTCCCCCTCCATGCCCTCTCCCTCCATGCCCTCTCCCTCCATGCCCTCTCCCTCCATGCCCTCTCCCTCCATGCCCTCTCCCTCCATGGCCTCTGCCTCCAACCGTTGTATCGTCCTATCCCATTTTTCCCTCGCTTCAGTCAACGAATCACTTTTTTCAGTACGCTGGGCGCGAAACTGGAAAGAATAATTACAAAACTATGTACTTTTTCAGAGTGGCACTCCACACTCATGAAAGAAAACGGAGTTAGAGAAGGTGTGACGGGTGACAGGACAGAATAGAAGAAAAAAATGTGTTGCGCGGACCTCAACTAATATGGGATAAGGGCAGGAAGAAGAAGAAGTACTCTTTCAGAGTGGAGGCAGGCGGCGCTAGTGCTAGCGCGGCCGCGTGTACCTAATTCAAAAAGTATGTAGAAACCTGTTCTGTTCACAGTGCCCCCGCGAGCCGCGTGGCTGAACGACGCGGTCGCGGGTCCACCCGTATTCTTCACACTGATATAGCGTCTATTAGGTGACTGCGCGTGTGGTTCTAAACTATTTTGATTCACCCTCCGAAGTGTCATCATGGGTATCAAGCCTCGTAGCTCGCTTGGCACTGTGATCACGTAGCTATGCCAAGACCCCTTCGCCCGCACCCGCTTTCGCACTTAGCGAGTGCAGTCTGATTGACCACTGTGACGTCATAGTAGAGATACTTTGGCGTCATAATCATGTCAAATCCTTATCTACTATATAAAAATAAGTCGGGTTTTCCTTCCTGACGCTATAACTCCAGAACGCACGATCCGATTTCCACGGTTTTGCATTCGTTGGAAAGGTCTCGGGCTCCGTGAGGTTTATAGTAGGGTAGAGTAGGGTAGAGTAGGGTAGAGTAGGGTAGAGTAGGGTAGAGTAGGGTAGAGTAGGGTAGAGTAGGGTAGAGTAGGGTAGAGTAGGGTAGAGTAGGGTAGAGTAGGATAGAGTAGGATAGGCGGTACGAAGTTCGCCGGGTCAGCTAGTCTACTATATAAAAATAAGTCGGGTTTTCCTTCCTGACGCTATAACTCTAGAACGCACGAACCGATTTCCACGGTTTTGCATTCGTTGGAAAGGTCTCGGGCTCCGTGAGGTTTATAGCGTAGGGTAGAGTAGGGTAGAGTAGGGTAGAGAAGGGTAGAGTAAGGTAGAGTTGGGTAGAGTAGGATAGGCGGTACGAAGTTCGCCGGGTCAGCTAGTCAAAATAAATAAATACTATATAATTCTTCATATTCAAGACTGGTTCAGTGCCTATATTTTATCTTTTGAATGATTCAATTCTGACAATCTGTTCGGGAGATATCTTTTGTGCGTTTAAGTCATTTGTGGTCGTCGATCTCATCTAGATAACGAGTTACAGACTGCACTCGTGCGTCAACATAAATAATTAATTTCTTAGTCATTTATTGGTCAATTCCAAAAATTTTTTCACTGATTTATTAGTTTTAATCTATATTTTCAGCTCAACGGCGCGGACTGGCTGAAGCAAGAGACGGAGACTGACTCCTTCTCTGTCCGGGAGATCGCTTTTATACGCTGAGCCAGAAAAATTCTAAAAAAAGACGTTTCAAGGCCACTCTAGATTCCCTTCGGGGGGTCACAAATAAAAAATATAATTTTCCAGAAGCTCGTGGCTTCATGCGAATTTCGACTCTATTATACAAAGCCGAAGGTACCAATTCCCTTATCAACTAAGAACCATCGAAGTACTTGCGGTTGACTTTTGTGGAATTATCTAGAACTGTTTAGTTCTAGAACTTTCACTCAACAATGCATTACAATTATTTGACGCTACTGTTGATTACGACGGAGACGTCTTATTAAAGTTTCACAGCGTAACAATACAATCAATCAATCTGACACATTATGATAAGTGATGTATGAATGTGTGAGGCACGAATAAACGTTTTATCTTTCGTTCTTGATCTTGGAAGGTGTGAAAATGAGCATAATTCTGATTTACCTCAAAATCGTCCTTTATGGATAGCCAGTTAAAAAAAAATACTGTTATTAGTGAACACATTCATTTCATAACTAAATATTAAGCCGGGTATTCATTAGGCAACATTTGTTAATAAACACTGTTTTTAAACAGTTTATAAACGTATAATAAAATAAAAATAAACAAAGGTGATGAAACATTGTTTAAGAAACATTGCTGCGTTCCCTACTTCGAATGGAGAGCAAGACGAAACATCTAGTAAACACTAGAACCATATTTCTGAACCGTAGTTCGATACTCATAGAGCTTTATCAACAGCATCATGTAGGTACTGTGGCAACCGAGTAGGTTTCACTACTAATTACTAACTTGCAAAACTGGCATGTTAGACTTTTAAGGTTTACGTAATAAAAAAGTTTAGTGAGGACTGACGTTGGAAGGAAGAAGAAAAGGAGACGTCAAGGAACGTCCACATATATATTTGATAATATATGAAAAATATGGAATGAAAGAGCTATAAACTAAATAATATCCACTCGAAAAACATAAAGCCTTTCATTTGAGCCTCCCTCCCAACAGTACTTTGGGCTTCTTCAAATAAAGATTATAACGATAAATTTATTTAAAAAATGATGCTTGGGCCGGCAGAATTGAATATGTCATGTGTGTCAATTTCATTTAAGAGATAGTTTCGAATCCATCATCTTTTCGTCTTTTTTTTTTTCTAATAGCACTCTTATGAATTATTATGTAAGTAGCACAAAGCATCACTACCTCCTCTGCCGAAATCATAGCAACAACTGACAAGTGTGGACGGCCAAGTTTCAGAAACAGTGTTTACGGTAAACTTGGTGATAAACGCGTCGTAAACAGTTTTATCAACAAATGTTGCCTATTGAATACCCGGCTTTAGACCTCGGCCAGACTGAAAGCGTGGTGCGAGTGCGGGGCCACGCGCGTTTTGCCTGTCCCTCATCGAGCCATCATAACAATACGCAGGTGCGGGTAACTCAAAAGAAATAGTTCCGAGTTACCCGCCCCGCTTACGACCAGTCGTACGACCGGAAATATCCTAGAAAGACATGTGAAGCGTACGGTAAACTAAGAAATATGGATGTGAAATATATTTAGCGATCACTTATCTCGCACAGTATTTCATTTAATTACAAATAGCCGCTGTTTGAACAACTTACCTTTTTTCCATCATCTGGACTGTCGAAGCCCCCTGCCGCTGCGTAGCCAGCGAGCCCACCCACGGCGAGTCCTGCGGCTCCCATTCCCAAAGCTGCCTTGGTGCCCAAACCGCCTTTTTTTCCAGCTTTTCCGCCCGCTTTTCCGCCCCCTTTCCCGCCTCCTTTTCCTCCACCCTTTTTGCCTTTTGGGGGGGGGCCGCTCCCGCCGCCGCCATCGTATCCACCGCCACCGCCGTATCCACCACCGCCCCCGGGACCGTATCCACCACCGCCCCCGGGACCGTATCCACCACCGCCCCCGGGACCGTATCCACCACCGCCCCCGGGACCGTATCCACCACCGCCCCTGGGTCCGTATCCACCGCCGCCACCACCGCCAGGGCTGAATCCCCCACCGCCGCCACCGTATCCCCCTCCGCCGCCACCGTATCCACCTCCACCACCGTAGCCCTGGGAAAAAAAAATAAGTTCAAAATTCTTATCTCCAATGTAATTTGTAAATTGATTTTATAATGGCTAGTTCAATTCAAAATTTAAAACTTATGGGTTTAAAAATCCTGGCATTGGCAAGACCTTGCAAACGAACTTGTCTTTAAATCTGCCACGAACTTGAATAAACAATATACTTATTTAAAATATCCAGCGAGTGAGATCTTGGGAGCGCTGGTACCGCTAATAGAAGTAGCTGCGTTACGATAGAGCGCGGTCGGGCGACCGCCAAGGGCACAAGATTTGAAGGGGCGCTGTGGGCGTGAACTCATTGTTTGGGAGATGGGTCTCGAGAACAAATCTCAGGCCATATGCTTGTCTCTCGGAGCCACAAGCCACCATCGGGTTCCCAAACAACGGAAGGTAAGGTAATATAGGATTCCTTGACCCTTGAAACGATTTCCTCAAGGATGTGCCTGACAGGCGTTGCACTTTCAACGTTGTGTCCAGAGGGTACAGATTTTCTCATACCTTGGTCTTATAACTTTTGAATTGGCCTTTTGAACAATTAGGTACCCACAAAAAAATAAAAATAAAAGGATGTTTATGCCACTTACGCCGCCACCACCGCCAGCCATAGCCATGGGTATGCCGGGATAGCCTTGAAATCCACCTGTAACAATTTAAGTTTGTTAAAACAATTTAGTTCTACAAGAGGCCCACAAATTATTGGGTAAGTAGGGCAAGTCTCTAACTTCCAACGATTTTCAAAAAAGCAATAATACGGGGGCATTGATTTGTGCACATATTCAACTAAACTACAATTAGAGGTATAAAGTCCCACAATCTTCCACTGAAAGGGGAGGATCCTCCGACCGGACGGCCTCCGGGCAATTTTTTATTATTTTTTATTATTGATAGATAGATATTCTAGGCTGGGTTTTCGGGGAAAGGCTCGCGTTTGACCACTATCTCACCTGATGGTAAGCGATGATGTGGCCGACGATGGAGCACGCTTACCTAGAAGTAACCTGTTCACTCTTGACTTAGAGACCCCTAGGTTGTAGCTATCAGGAAACACAGACTCTGCAACTGCATAATTGATTTCGGATTGCTATGTATGTTCTAATCGCGCCGGGAACTAATACCGCTATGCAGGGTTTTGTAGTTTAGATCCGAAACGATATGCGAGTTAGAAGTCACTACATACAACGTGTAACGTCAAATGCGCAAAACCTGAAAATGGTATGAAATAACGAGTAGAATCAATTAAACCACTTTTTAATACAGGTCACATTTTTCAAAGTCTTCATTGAAAATGTTGCCCTGTCTATTTATTAATAGGTCAAGCCATCACGTGCGTGCGCAAACCCGCCAAAATAGGTAAACAAACACAAATGGTGGTCATCCAATTTAAAGTTCCTTTAACGGGGGTTAATAATAAATAGTTCTTATTTCTGTGTAGATACGAATCTTGCGACCCGGTCATATACCTACCGATTCCTCCTTTGACAGAGCGTCATCGTCGCAGACGCAAGAAATGATCAGAATTGCCAGTAAAACTAAAACAGCGCATAAAACCTTTACATTTTTTTTATGATTTTTTGTCTCTAAGAATTAGCGGGGTTACCATGACGTTCAAAGTAAGGTTGTTTCATTCTTATTTCAGTGTGGGTAAGAGACAGACAGTTTCCACGAACCCATCGTTATATTCATCCACGGAGCTTCCTAGGCACTCGGAAACGATTGTGGAGTTCGAGCTGAAAACTCTCGGGGTTTTGGATCTGGATCTGTGCTGGACGGAGCGTAGACCTCATCAGTCGAGACCTTTCAAGCTTAATGTTAATATTCAATGTGCCTCTTACCACGCGGTGATCACTTCCAGTTTTCACCGCGTTGATCACAGAGACATCATTGAATATTTGCTTAACGATTGCGGGAGTCCGATGGATGCGAGACGCACAGGACCGTTCGTTGTGGCGACGCTTGGGGGAGGCCTATGTCCAGCAGTGGACGTCTTTCGGCTGAAATGATGATGATAATGATGAAGAGACAGAGCTATACAGGTTGTCTAGCGCCATCTCTTACCCACACTGGAAATAAGAATGAAACAATCTTACTTTAAACGTCATGGTACAAGTCAGGTCGATTGAATTAGAAATCATTTTATTTTAATAGTAGATTTTCACAGTGATATGAAAGAAAAGGGAGTTAGTGATAGCATGACGGTTGACAGGATAGAATGGAAGAAAAAAACGTGTTGCGCCGACCCCAAATAAGATGGGACAAGGGCAGGAAGATGATGATGAATTAGAAATCATTTGGGGTGTCTGAGGTTTTGAGCATTAACGTTACACGTTGGCCATTATCGGCCTGAAAATGAGTTTACTGACATGATGTAGGTACGCCACGGGGGCAGCATTAAGGTGTCAAGACGTTTTGAAAGTAGCCTTATTTTTTGATGATTATTTTTATTGTGATTTTAGGTACAATACAATATCTTGATTGTTGTAATGGCTAATAGCCATTGTGTTAAATCATAAACAAAAATGGAAGTTTGACAGCCCGCCTTCTGCGGCTTCACTTTGGTCTATGGCAATAGAAAATGAAAAGATGTTTTGTTGAGATTTACTTTAATTCTAATAAATTCTGTGAGTTTAATAGAAGATTTTCATTAATAAAACATGGTGGCAGCGGTGGGATTAACTTCGTAAGTCAAGAATTTTCAGACTTTGCTTGTAAATGGAACTTCACATAAGTTACATCATCTCCACATCACCCTCAAGGCAATGGCAAGGCCGAAGCTACAGTCAAGATAACCAAAAAGCTACAGTCAAGATAACCAAAAAATTATTAATGAAAGCTACTGTTAATAAAGAAGATATCTGGCTGAGTCTGCTCTGTCTGAGAATTACTCCTAATAAATTAGATACAAGCCCTGTACAAAGATTGTTTTCCCGAAGAACACGAGGATTCTTAACCTACTATTACAAATTTACTAAAACCAAAAGTCGTTGAAAATGTTTCTGAAGACATTAAGAGTAAAAAAGAGAGGGTAAAATACTCGCATGATAAAAGGGCCAAAAATGCAACCACATTAGAAATAGGACAGCCTGTAACAGTTCAGATTCATCCATCATCTAGCAAAACTTGGACTCCTGGAATAATTGCAGATGTGCTTTCAGATCGTTCCTACTTAGTTGATGTGAATGATGCAACATATAGAAGAGACCTTATACACATTCGTCCACTTTCACCACAATCAACTGACATACCTGAGACATTACAGGCCACAGAAACAACACCTCAACTCCCTGTCGTTATTGAACAAGAAAATGTCACTTTAGCCAACACACAAAACGATGATAGCAATAAGATATCACTTCCTTGTAATTCTTCAATTAATTTAGATAATAACTTCCTAGAGGATTCTGAAAGCCAAAATTGTTTGTTAGCTACCAATTCATCAACAAGTTCTCAATGTCATACTAACACTCCTTCTGTTTGTAAGTCACCTAGCCCAGTAGCTAATGACAGCAGACCTAATAGACCTAGAAGAGACACAAAAACTCCAGCATATCTTACAGACTATGTTTGTTAGAAGTTATTTTTTTTTGAAGTAATATTTGTTTTTAAGTACTTGCTGTAAAAGACGGCGTGTTGTAATGGCTAATAGCCATTGTGTTAAATCATAAACAAAAATGGAAGTTTGACAGCCCGCCTTCTGCGGCTTCACTTTGGTCTATGGCAGTAGAAAATGAAAAGATGTTTTGTTGAGATTTACTTTAATTCTAATAAATTCTGTGAGTTTAATAGAAGATTTTCATTAATAAAACATTGATGTACAATAAAGTTTGTTCTATTCTATTCTATCACTGAAGGCTTTGGGCTCGTTTAGGGTGTTTTTAATATCGTGCGGTTTTGATCATGCATGCGGGATTACCCCGCACACGTCCTCCACAAATGTCCTTTTTATTAGTATACAAGTATTTATTGTAATGCGTAGAATACGTCAGACACCAGATCCTCACAGGCCCCCCACGCATTTGTCGTCCATTGTACACAACCAAAACGCACAACAGTACGCAGGAAACTAGATCACACGCTGCGTAAAATTTTCTGCATGCGGAGCAATCCCGCGTGCGTGATGAAATCCGCTGTATATTAAAAACACAAAAGGTGTTTTTAATATGCAGTAGAAAAAACCTTGTTTGCTCAAACATGAGAGGTAGTTCGCTCCAAAACCCACTGTTCTCATAATTTTAATGTTCATACTTTGATTCCATGGTGTTAAATAATAAAGAAACAAAAATATTATAGAAACACCGACTTCCGAAATTAAAGTTATTACTGCGTTTTGTACTTTATATTATTTATTTTGCAAATAGGACTATTTATACATGAAAAATAAAAACACTTCTATCTAAAATATGGCGTCAAAAAATTCCTCCGCATCGCTGTCGACTGCGTTTTTAGCGTACAATGCTTTCCAAATAAGAATAGGATCGATTGCCACGTTATGAAGTCACGTCATATTGTCAAATCGCAAGAAATTGGGCAAAATTGAAGAACTTAGAGATGAGCAAAATTGATGAACTGGATTCTGATTACCTTTTTTCGTTCACAGTTCGTAAATAAATTAAATTTTAAAAATTTCTAGTTTTGCTCACCGTAATAATTGTTCGATTTGACAGTACGACGTGACGTCACAACATGGCAATCGATCCTTTTTTTATTTGATATAAACCAGTGCTTGACTGCGATCCCACCTGATGGTAAGCAGTGATGCAATCATTGATGGTGAGGCGCACTAGTTTATTAAGAGCCTATTCACTCTAGCCTTGAAGGCACCTAAATTATAGTTGGACGGGAAGGCCGCAGTCCAGTCCTTCGATGTACGCGTTATAAACGACGAAGCGAAACGCTTAGTCCGGACCGTTGAAGTTTCAACAACGTAAGGGTGGATACTCGCCGTACGTCGGGTTGTCCGATGGTAGAAAGGAGATGGCGGAATCAAGTCATGCAATTCCCGCGCACACTCACCTGTAAAATACCGATAGGCTGGCTACCCTGCGCCTGTGCTCGAGGCTTTGTAGATTGGACTTAACCAAATCTGGATCCCCAATTAGCCTCTTCGCACGCCTTTCCACTGAGTTCAAAGCTGCTAGATGGCATTTTGCAGCACCAGCCCATATGTGACTGCAGTACTCCACACACGATCGGAACTGTGCTTTGTCGAAGCTGTCCCGGTGTGAAGTACCGTCGGACCTTTGCAAGAACGCCTAGTTTTCTAGCAGCTACCTTGGCTTTAGACTCAATGAACCGCCCAAAATTGAGGTCTGAAGAAATAGAATAGAAAAGAAAATAGAATAGGAATAGAATTTCGACTCCCAAGAGCTGAAGGCGGTCGGTGCACTCCAGGGATACATTCCGAATAGCAGGAGCCAAGGTGAACGGGCGGGCTCCTTTTGGCGGTGAACAGACACGCTTGTGTTTTGGCGGCGTTGAATTCAACCAGAATGGTTTCACCCCACTTGGAGACTGCCTGAAGAGAGACATTCGTACGCTCTACCATAGGCTCTCGTTCCTATTCGTATCCCATTCTTATTTGGAACGCATTGTACACCCTATATAGCACCATCTCTTTAACAGTTCAGTGTAGGTCGTCAAATGTATCGGGTTAAGAGTTCGTGACGATTGTGGACGAAATATAGAAGCCCTATCTTCTATATTTCGTCCACAATCGTCAGTCAAACAGCGCCATTAGTATCTCGTGACACGACGTAGATATAGATCATTGTGCTCTACCTTATCACCTGAGTATTGCCCTGAACATCCTCGGTCCTTTAATTTTTTTAAACTATAATAATTTTCTCCGCGGCCTTATATCTATTAGATTGAGAGAGAGGTCACATAGTCACATGTCTGGCTAGATATACAGGGTGTTTGGTGCATCGTGTGCCAAATTGAAATGGTCGACGGGAGGTATCCTTTCAGACCCCTAAACACTTCTCATGCCTTGTGAGATCTACGCTTTGGAACGTGCAATTTAGCTTCACTTGTATTTTTTTTGACTGACCGACATTTTGAAAATTCAAAAGTGCCTGTAATTGGTCTATTTGAAATAAACGTTTCTGATTTCTGATTTCTGTGGCTTTTTTTTTTCGTCTTCTGGCTTACGGTGAATCGACTTTATCAAAAACACGTGAACACGTGCTTATGAGTGGTACAAAGGGTTCAAAAGCGGTCGAGATGTGATGGAAGATTTGCCTCGCTCTGGTAGGCCATCAACGTCTTCAACTGAAGTTAACATCGCAAAAGTGAAGGAAATAGTAACTGAAAATCCTCATTCAACTTTGAGAGAGATAGCCGCCGAACTTTCTGTATCTCACGAGCCGATCCGTACCATTTTAACTAATCATTTGGGTATGAAACATGTTACCGCTCGGCTAGTCCCAAAAGACCTGAATTTTCTCCAAAAACTCAATCGCATGAGAGTCGTTGAGGACATGCTAGAACAAGTCATTCCGACCCAACATTCATGAAACGCATTGTTACTGGTGACGAGAAGTGGGTTTACGAGTTTGACACGCAAACTAGTCAACAAGCTTCGGAGTAGCGCCTTCCAACTGAACCGAAAAAGAAAAAGCCACGCCAAAGTCAATCAAAAGTCAAAGTCATGTTGACCGTTTTCTTTGATTATCGCGGTGTTGTGCACTCGGAATTCTTGCCGGAAAGTCAAACGGTAAATAAAGAATATTATTTGAGCGTTATGCGGCATTTAAGAGAGCAAATTCGACGAAAAGGGCCAGATTTGTGGAAAGAAAATTCTTGCGATTTTGCACCACGATAATGCGCCTTCGCACAAGACTATCATTGTGAACGAATTTTTGAACAAACACTCATCAAATACCATCGAGTAACCACCATATTCACCAGATATGGCTCCAGCAGACTTCTTTCTTTTTCCTAAACTCAAATTACCACTTTGTGGCACCCGTTTTCAATCGGTAAATCAATCAAGGTTCAATCGATAAAGGAGAATTCGCGGCGAGAACTGAACTCAATTCAAGAAACAGCATTTAAAAAATGTTTTGATGATTGGATTAGGTATTCGTTGGCGTAAGCGTATCGATTCTAAAGGAGCATATATTGAAGGTGATAAAATAAATTTGGATGAAGAACAAACATTTTGTGTAGATATTATTGATCTCTTCGGCCGGGTTCCCACTATGACGGACCGGTAAAACTGCCGGAAGGGCTAGTGGCTGTACAATTTATATGAAGCTATTCATATTATCCCGGATCCGGCAATTTTGCCGGATCCCGGCATATTTACCGAGCGTTTTGCCTCTGCGAAGTGCCGGTAGAAATACCGGACCGGAGTAATGTGAACGAGTTTGTGCCGGATCGCTCGCCCCGCCCGTGCTCCCCTCGCCCCTCGCCCCGTCCGTGCTCCCCTCACGTCATTCGGCTCGCATTTTCGATATAAGTAGACGTGTCATGGACCACATGAATATTCAAGTAAAAACTTTAATTACGCTTGTCCAAGAGAGACCTGTTCTGTGGGATAAGACCGAAGAAGTCTTTGACTTGACTGTCCGGGATCCGGTGTAATGTGAACACTCTGTTCTGGCATCCGGCTTCCGGTAGATTTGCCGGTCCGGCATAGTGGGAACCCGGCCTTCCCGGTACTTTCTTGATAGAGTAGTGCGTTGTATGAGTTGAACTAGTACCTCCCTAGTTTCCAACTATCATCACTGCACAACTGAAAATTTGTAAATTGCGAATGAATCACTTAAGACCAACTTGAAAACAACGCATTGAAACGGCTTTCAATACAATTAAGGAGGAAATACGACTGCGTACAACAACTGTCAAAATACGAAACAGATGTCGGGCCTGCATTCACAACAGAGGCCAACAATTTGAGCAGGATTTGTAAAAATTAGGAAATAAATGTTAAAAATGCAATTTCATTTTATTTTTTTTCTAGTAAAACCCATGAAGAGATACAAGACAGATTTTACCATATAAGAGTGAGACAACATTTTTAATAGGTTTATCAGGTTATCGTTTAAGCAAAAATATTTTATAAATCATAATTTTGAATATTAGTCTTATGTGACTCGATTCACAATTCTAGCGAATTCACAAAGTTATAAAAAGATGTGTGTGTGTGTGTATGTGATGTTTATGGCATGTGGCACATCACTAGCAAGAGGATAAACTGGAGAATTTTTTAGGGAGTCGGAAGATTCCAGTCACTTTTGTTTTTTTTTTTATAACCATAATAATAAAAATTTAATAAAATTTTATTCAAGTATAAAGTAAGTAAAATTATGATTTACATTAAGTACAATCGAGAAAAAAAAGTAATTCTAATAGTAACGTAGACCTGCCTGATCTAGGTTAATGAAAACCTGTGTTTCAGGCCATCAATTTACATCAAACATTTAAAAAAGTAAACACTAATGGAATTAGAAACTAAATTAAAAAGAAGACAATATTTCAACAACTTAAAAAGTAACAATTTGGATAGATTATTTTAAAACTAGATTATGTACGATATATTAGGATTAAATAAATTAACGAATAATAATACAGCCTATAAAGTGGATACTATATTAATTAGGTAAAGAAAGAGACTTATATTAGAGTAGGTATATAGAAACTTTATTTTACAATTTCTAGTAGTTTTTCCGTGTCTGCATAGTTGTGTTTTGCCAAAAATTCCTGGACTACTAAATTACATTTATTGTAGCTTAAACTATAAATCTTTAGTACTCTGTTTAACTGGTTATATAAATAAGGTCCCAGAAATATATAAAATCGATTAGAAAAAGCGTGTTTAGTACGAGAGTTAGCACAGACCAAATCTTTTCTCCTCCTATCTGAGGGTATTGGATTAAAATAAAGTTCAGTGTGTTTCAACAAAACTACATTTAAAACAAATAACTGACGTACTGTTAGCACCTTACATGCCATGTAAAGCTGGTGTGTTGGAAACCGAAATGGACGAAAAGTAGCAACTTTTAAAACTGCTCTTTGGGCACGTTCTAAGTGCAGTAAAATTGATTTAGCGGCGCCACCCCAGGACGTTATGCAGTAGGTAATAATAGATTGACACAAAGCCAAATAAACCTGTCTAATTAATCTAAAGTCGGCAGTGTTACGTAAGTTTTTAAAGATGTATATTAGTTTACGCATGTAAATGCTGTAACATGGAACAGCTTTAAGTCCAAAACTTTGCGAGTAAATTAAAAAAAAAATTGATAGTTTGGTCACTACAATTTGTCTGACTAATGAAATATAACTTTGTAATAGTTACCTTAATAACATATTTAAAATCAGACATGTAGGTAAAAACATAAGTAAAGTATAGGTACATACTACCTTCCTACCTACTACTTTTCATCCATGTGAAAATAAGTTATGTCTGACAGCTCTGGGATCATTAATGCGGTTCACAGAATACATCTACTTACCAAGTGTCAACAGTATAGTTCTTATATTTTCGGAAAAAAGTGGCTGTGACATACGGACGGACAGACGAGACATGACGAATCCATAAGGGTTCCGTTTTTTGCCATTTGGCTACGGAACCCTAAAAAACGAAATCCTAAAGTTGTCCACGAGTCATAATTGGTAAATTCATAATTGAATCAATCATTCATAACGATTGCTACTAGAAAATACTACGCGCAGTGTTTTTCCATTTTGATCGCCATTCGCAATATTTCCATAAATGGAGTGACATTTTGGGATATAAACAAACGCTAATTGATAACTTTGCTGTTTATTTATTGAGACTTCACTAAACTACTTACTTAACTTTATAATAACAAGACCTTTTCTAATAAGTCCTTTAAGTATTTGTACTGATTAAAAATTTGTAGCGTATAGGTATGTACCTATACACGTGTCCGTAGCGTTGAACGGCACCCGTCACACCGTTACTGTGCTTAAAACATACTCATCTCATGATGTTGTATCCATCAGCGGATATAGCTCCAGAAGACGTTCGCCGCGAAACAGCCAGACGCAGTGAGAAGAAGAAACAAGAAAAATAGAAGAAAATATACCTAATTAAGTAGTACAAAATAAAATAGTTTTCAATAAAACAATGTGCCTCACGGCTGGGCCAAAATAGGTCCAGTTCATCTTGAATGCCAGAAAGCTAGTACCTACCTGGCGCTGGTTTTCAGAAGAGACAATCGTCCTCCAGCATGGGCATCGCCTCCTACCTGGACGGTAAAAAGTTGCAAAAACTTATTTAACCGCCTAAAAAACAACATAACCGACTAAACTCTCGCGTTTATTCGACCAGGGTCACATATCCACGACCAAATTCTCCATCTCGTCAGCTCTTCTGTCGCATAAGGGGATTGAAGAGTTAAACGAGATCGAGAGACCCAGTCGCAAAACCTGGTGAAGTATTCTGGAATCCGCTAGAAGCAAGACGCACGGGACAGACCGATGTGGCGACACTTTGGGGAGGCCTATGTCCTGCAATGGACGTCTTTCGGTTGAAAAGATAATGATGACGACCTCCTCGGAAAACAACGCGTCTTATTGTTGATCAAAGGTTTTCGCGAAGGGAACATGAAGTCACCTTTAGATAGTAGCTGGACAGCGCCAAAGCGTCCTCATACTTTCCGCCTGACGCAGGTCATCACATGGCAAGTTCGGAAGGTTCCTGTTTCGGATTCAGGCAAAAAAAAACGCCCGTCATCATACAGTGGAGGTGAGCCCCGCTTGAGCAGAGCACCGCCATGTCCTCATGGAAGCATCAGCGGCGGCGATCTTCCGCACCCGGCTCTGGTCCAGACCGAGAACGAATAGGAAGCCGTCATTCCCTTCTGGAGTTGACCGCATCCGTGAAGGAACGGATATAGCACGCCCCAGCCGCCACAGGAGACGCTTTGTGGCATCAATTCCACCACTGTGAGGTCCAGAATTATGCACTGGATCCATGGTACACGTTTGTACGTCGATGTCTGACACACGATGTACATCTGATAACTCGAGATGAAACAAACTTTTTTAGGCGGGGAACCTGTACTTTGTCTTTTTTGGCGACTGGGAATTTTTATTCCCATTTGCCTCCGGTGGCAATCCCCGCGGGGGCGACTGGGAATGAATGCATCCAACGATCTCTCTAACGACTTTTCCTGAACAAAACCCACTCCTAGGTTACTATTTTAACTTGCGTTCCAGTACCACGGGGGTTCCCTTTCGGACAACCCATAGGGGATGGAGCTATACACCCTACACATAATAGCTCCATCTCTTTAGCAGTTTAGGTCGTCAACTAGATGACGTTAAGATCACTTGATAGGGCTTCAGACCTCTACTTAAAACAGCAGCCATTGTCAAGACTGGGTCGGAATTTATTACGGCTACGTAGACAATTTTACGCAAATGCGGTTGCGAAGCGATCCGATGCGGTTCACGCGTATTCTACGCGACGCGGCGACTTTGTCCTACGTGTGCGCCAAGTCACCGCACCGCAAGAGTTTGCACGAAAATATCAAACGCAACTGATCGCGTCCGCTTCGCTTTGCTCGTCATCGCACCCACGTGCGGTGGGACACGTAGGCCAGAAAAAAATTGTTTGTTCTATTCGCGCCGCGCGCCGGTTTGCTTCGTTTTCGCGGCTTCAGACCATCCCTAACTACACACGACACGAGCTGCGGGGTAGTACGAGCTCACGTAGTAACGCTGCCCACAGGCCTTACAAGGGATGGAGCAATATAGGGTGCATAGCTCCAACCGTTTTTCTCGTTGGCACGACTGAACGCCCCTGGAAAGAAAGGGGTAACTGAAAGAACACGAATGGGTTTTAGTCAGTGAAACTCCCTCTCGTTCCACACAGAGCGCCAGGGAATATTCGATAAATTCCCATCTAAAGAAAAAAAGGACATAACAATAAAATACAAGAAAAATAAATTTGAATATTTTTTATTAACTTTAAAAATATTAAATAATGCGACATACATACAAAAACTAATACAACAGTTTAAAATGCAACGATAAACAATGTGAGACTACCTGAACTCGTACATAAATATCTAATGCTAATTATAATTTTATAGCAACCAAAAAAGGGTGTTTGTTTATTATATAAAGTGTAGGTAATGTCAGAGTACACAAATAGTGACAGTTATGGGCCAAAGTGTGGCTATATCCCCGTTAGATGGCGCTGAATTTAATATTTTAGTTCTATAGTGCTGCTGCGTGCGGGGCGGGCGCAGAACTTCATTTGAGTGTCCATAGTGGGCGCGCGGGCAACTCATGCCATAACTCGTTCATACAAGTGGCTACAGTGAGTGTGCGGGCGAAGAGCGGAAACCCTGTCCCTGCACCCGCGTCGCTATCCGCACCGCCCTGCCAGTGTGGCCAAGCAAACCGCCCTGCCAGTGTGGCCGAGCAAACCGCGCTGCCAGTGTGGCCGAGCAAACCGCCCTGCCAGTGTGGCCGAGCAAACCGCCCTGCCAGTGTGGCCGAGCAAACCGCCCTGCCAGTGTGGCCGAGCAAACCGCCCTGCCAGTGTGGCCGAGCAAACCGCCCTGCCAGTGTGGCCGAACAAACCGCCCTGCCAGTGTGGCCGAGCAAACCGCCCTGCCAGTTTGGCCGAGCAAACCGCCCTGCCAGTGTGGCCGAGCAAACCGCGCTGCCAGTGTGGCCGAGCACAGTGAGCGGCCAAACCCGAGATACGTTTCAATACACCCGCTCTTACCGTGATTATGACATTATTTATTACACATATTTCTCTATATATCTTGGAAACACATATCTTGTGGATATTAGACACAAATATTATGTGTAAATGTAATCCAGTATAGCACATAGTACTAAGTTTTTTAGTGTACATATAATATTGTTCGTACTTGTATGAAATAAAAAATATGAATTCATTAAGGACCTCTGAAAAATCAGTTATTTTGAGTGATCTTTGGTCCTTCATAATATAAGTACTCAATTAATAAATTAAAAATATAAATCTATAGAAACTATTTAATCGAGATTCCGAAAGACGTCCTAAAACTTTTAAGGTTTATAATAAAAAACGTATTTCTTAGAACAAGTTTTGAGAAATATTCGAGTGACGGAATTACCAACAGTGCATTCAGGCGTCCTCTTTTAATTTATTTAATTTGATTTTAATGTATTTAATTTGATATTATTTTTTTAAATTTGATTTTAATGTAAGTATTTAATTGGGTTTAATTTTATTATTTTAATTAATGTATTTATGAGTTTTAATTCTGTAAATGGGTATATTTGACCTGAATAAAAAAATATTATTATTATTGCCTCTTTATCAAGCATTTGTGTTGGATGAAACAAGATTTTAAACCATGTTCACATTGACAATAGTGGACATGGTAAGGGTCGTGTCAAGTATAGCGCTATGCAGCTATACTACATGAGCAGGCAGAATATAGATATTGAGAAGAAAAAATACAATTAATTTGACTTAGGTTCAGTTGAAAACCAGCTCCAGACAACTACCTCGTATTTGTCTGGCATTTTCGCTGAACTGGACCTTTTTGGCACCAGCGTGAGACACATGATAGCACATGATGTTCGTTTTTCTGTTGTCTAAGTTTCAACATGTTTTTCTACAATGTGTATATGTGCGCCAAATAAAACAATTTTCTTTCTTTACTTAATAATCCTGTTGGTCTAGTGGTTAGTGGCCCTGACTGCTATGCCGGAGGTCGTCACCCAGGACAAATGTTTGTGTGATGAGCACGATCATTTGTTCTGTGCCTGGGTGTAATTTATCTATAATGTTTGTATTTAGAAATATTTAAGTATGTTTATCAGTTGTCTAGTAGTCATAACACAAGCTCTGCTTAGCTTGGGACTAGACGGCGTTGTGAGATAGTTGTGTGAATATTATATTATATATATATTAAATATTACATATATATAGGGTGACTGGCAATTAGTGTACGATACTTAAACACGTGATTGTGCTCATGATAACAAACAATTTTTATTAGGGAGCAAAGCCGAAATCGCAAAATAAATATCAGTTGTTCAGTACATTAGGCAAACATAAATGTACTGAACAGCTGATTTTTTTTCGCGATTTCAGGTTTGTTCCCATAATAAAAATTGTTTGCTATCATGAGCACAATCACGTGTTTAAATATCGTACACTAATTACCAGTCACCCTATATATACTAAAAACAATAACTACTAATGTTGAGACAACGCCATCTAGCGACTGCCGCGCTCGTACCCATAACACTCACTTGAAGTAGATAGGTACCTACTAAGACATTTAGTTTTGTATTCAGTAAGTTGACATTAGAGGACACCATGCCAGAGTATTCAAAATACGACGAAAGGGCAACTAACGGAACACAGGTGGGTTTTATATCAGTCAGTACAAGTCTGACTCTCTCGTTCTACTCTAAGCGGGAAGAATTATTTCACGCATTCCCATTTAAAAAAGGAGACGCCATTTTTTTTAATTTGTATTTACAGAAAGCCTACTGTTTGCGGACGCGTAGCTTCATAGACGCGTATTCGTCTGTATAACCGTCCGTTGCCGCTTCGTCGATAGTTTCATAGCGAAAGTATAGTATAGTTAGCCTTATAATGTTCCCACTGTTGGGACTCAGGCATCCTCTCTGAGGGAATGAGCCATAATCCACCACGCGGGCCCAGTGCGGGTTGGTATAGCGAAAGTATAATGAGGAATAATCACGCTAAAGTCCAAGCGTATAATTTTTAAACGCATTTTTTTTTTGATTATTTTTCGTTTTTTTTTTTTGTGAATTTGTTTACGACGCCAACATTACCTAAGTTGGGATTGTCAAGTTACTGAATACTAATCTAAGAATAGTTGAAGATTCGTTCACAGTAAATACATTTACCGATTTATTTTTCTCAAAACACCCATCATTTTTATAATTTCACCAAGGCCAAAATCAGTCGATATTAAAAAAAAAATTGGAAACGCCAAATACTTTTTATTAAATGCGATGCGTAAATGCCTTTTTTTAACAGGAATACACGTTTCTACAAACATTTAATTTTTATTTCGCAACTTTTATTATTTTTACACATTTATGTACGAAATAATAACAATAATTATATTATAATGTAGATTATCAGAATACAAACATATATCTTAAGACTCCAAAGAAAAGAGGTTGTTCCATTGACTCAAAGTCATCCACTTGAAAGATTCCACGTTTGGATATTTAGTTTTTTTTTTTACTAATCTCGCCTCAAGGGTTGTCCAAACATTTATAAATGTTTGACCTTAAGTGTCTAAACACACTATGCCGAAAATACGCGACCGAAGTTCGGCATGTTAACGCCTGCTATGCTATTTGTATTACTTACGACACATTATGCCGAAATAACGTTGTGTTATGGTATACAGCCGAACTTCGGACCGGCGTAAGTTCAGCGGCAATTCGGCGGCAAAGTATTCTGTAGAGCACACATTACACGCGACCAAAGTTCGGTTCGATTGTCGACTGATGTAAACTTTTTGCTACATTAACTCCATGATTAATATGTTTCTTTAAATTGATTGTCAAATATTATTACGCAACTGAATTTCAGCCGCGTAAGTTCGGCACTTATGGTGTGTCATGTCAGCCAAATACGTCGAAACGTAAAATCAGCCGCGGAACTTCCGTCGCGTACCTTCGACATAGTGTGTTTAGACACTAACTGCCTACGTCGGATATATCCGACCAACACTCTCGTCGCTTCTATTCCGCCAAGATCACACATCTACGACTAAATACTCCATCTCGTCAGCTCTTCTGTCACCTATGGGGATTGAAGAGCTAAACGAGATGGAGCACCCAGTCGCAAACACATGATCCTAGTGAATAGGACATGAAAACTCTCGTGGGGCCAATCCGACGCAAGCGTTATGTACGCAATAATTTATTTCATCATCACTGCTCTCAAAACAGTGAAGGAAAATATCGTGAGGAAACCGGCATGTCCTAGGACCACCGCACTAGCGCACACTACTGTCGCTGCGGTCGACCTCTCTCGAGCAAGATAAAAATTCTATAATTTTTTTTTAGAAACTCACGATGTATGTTTAATAAAAACGGAAAAAAAATGAGATTTCTATACAAAAAAAATCGTTGAAACACCTCTTGGATAAATAATTTTTTTGGCTTCAATGGACATTTTCACTTAAAACTAGTAAGTTTAAGATTCTTAACGAAATGCTTTCTGTTGCTGTCCGATAGAAATATAACATGATTTAAGATATAATTTGAAAAATATTAACATAACAAAATATTTTTGTTACTTAACAAAGACTGCAGTAAAAAAAATTCATTGAGTCACCTCCGATTTTCGGTTAGACAGCAAAAGAACAGCTACAAATATAAAAAAAAAATGCAATTGATTTTCAAAACCAACTTCTAAAAAAAAGTATTTAAAATACCCTTTTTCTGAATAAAAAATAATAAAACAGTGATTGTAAAATATTGTACAATTAAAACATTACAACGCGACAAGCTTAGAATAAATATAAAAAAAGGTGAAATAAAAAACCGATTTTAAAGAAAAATCTTTAAAAAAAAAAAGTATATATATAACATTCACGTGTACACTCAGCAAAGGTAATAAGTAACCTGAGGCCCTACTACGAACTTTTTACGCGATCCATTTTACGACTTAAACTGTACGTTAAAAAGAGGAGAAACTACACAGGGTGTACAGCTCCATCCCTATTTCTCGCTCGCACACCTGAAATTCTAATACCTCATGTTAAGACCTCTGGATCGTCAAATATCGTTGAAGTCTTCATGGAAATCGATAGATGGACAGAAATCTATATATATGAAAGGAGAAACTGACTGACTGACATGATATATCAACGCACAGCCGAAACTGCTGGGACTAGGAGCGTAAAATTTTGCACAAGGTTACCTTTTATGACGAAGGCGAGCACTAAGAAAGGATTCTCCAAAATTGAGCCCCTAAGAGGATGAAATGGGGGTCTAAAATTTGTAGTTAAACATAATTAAATTCATAGCGAATAGTTTAACTCATTAATAAAATTTCTGTGATCGAGAAGCTGCGCGGTATTTTCTCATCCAACATACAACAGTGTCTCAAGACGAAGTCTTGCCAGTGATGACGTACAACGTGGTCGCTCACAATGGGCCTCATCAGAAGACTTAAAAACACCCAAAGGGCAATGGAAAGACCTACGCTCGGAGTTTCTTTGCGTAATCACATCAGAAATGAAGATATCCGCAGGAGAACCAAGGTTACCGACATAGCATGAAGAATCGCCAAACTAAAGTGGCAGTGGGCAGGGCACATCGCTCGCATAACAGATGGTCGATGGGGACGGAAGGTTCTAGAGTGGCGACAACGTACTGGAAAACGCAGCGCTCGCTGGTAATTTCCCACAAGGTGGATCGATGACCTGGTGAGGGTCGCGGGAATCCGATGGATGCGAGACGCACAGGGCCGGTCGTTATGGCGACACTTGGAAGAGGCCTATGTCCAACAGTGGACGTCTTTCGGCTGAAATGATGATGATGATGATAAAATTCAATTATATCCATCCGTTGGTTGCCATGAAGACTTCAACTTGGTTACTTAACCCTGATTACTTATCTCCTTTGCCGACTGTACTTGATACAGTTAAACAAAGCCGTTTTCAAATTATTATCCACATCACCCGGTAAATGTTGAAATTACGGATAAAGTTGATAACAACCAATGTTCACAAAGACTTATACAAATATTTTTTATAAATGAAAGAGATTCGGGATTCAAGAATACCCAATTTCTGAAACGATAATTGTATTTCGAATAGAGTAGAACCATCGACTTATATTCTAGTGATAGACAAGCACGATCGTGGAAACTATTTGTCAAAATACTGAAAAGCTAAAACAAAAGTTCGCTGCGGCGCTACATTGGCATTACGCCGTTTAACAGAACTATTAAAACATACAGCGCTAAGATAGCTTTTAGAGGATACTTTTTTCGCGACCAAAATGTCTTAAGCGCCATGAACACTTACGCGTTTTGTTCAACATAGTGTAATGTTCAAGGTGTATGGATTACACTACACCAGAGTCGATTGAAGTACGAAGGCACGCGTAATCTAATGCGTAGTACATACATATCGATGGGTAGAACTAAAAAAATGTATCTGTACTGCATTCGCATTAACATTAGACATTTAAACAAATATTTTTAACTGTCCGTTATTTTTTTTTAGATTCATCCATTCATTTTAGATTCATTCATCATCAAATATTTTTTTGTTTAAATGTCTAAAATTATCAAACTCGCATTACTTACAAAAATTGATTTTAAGAATTTTCAAAAACAAACCACATCACTTGAATTACTTTCAAAATGTGACACGTAGACAATCATCTTTCCAGAAACCGGGATTTATTAAGTTTTTCTTTAAATTCGGTTAACAATTAAAAAAAAAAAAATATTTTAAAATATTTAGTGCCATCTTGATTCTTAAAGGATTTTTAGTAATAATTTGAATAATAAGGTTATCCGTCACTTCTTCTTACTTTACAAGGCACCTGAAATAAAAAAAAAAAATATATTAGTATTTTGAACCATCATTGTTTCAGTGTGAGAGTGAGACAGAGCTATAGAAGACGAATGAATTGCATTCGTTTGATTCATTTCATTCGTTTGATTCATTTCATTCGTTTGATTCATTTCATTCGTTTTATTCATTTCATTCGTTTCATTCATTTCATTTGTTTCATTGAAATCATTCGTTTCATTCATTTCATTCGTTTTATTCGTTTCATTCGTTTCATTGGGTTTAATCGTTTTCTTTTTCTTTGATATAAAAAAAATAAAATTTTCAAATGGATTTTGTACTTTATGAAGTAAAATGAACTTTTACCGACTAAGCTATCTTAGTTGCATTATTTTAATTTTTTTTCTCGTACACAATAAGAGCTCATATATGTATACACGAGCGGCATCTTCCCAACGTCAGAGGTTACTGCAGCCGCCGACGTGTTGGAACGAGGGCAAAGAAGGAACAGGAGTGGGTTTTAGTCAGTAAGTCTGACACGCCCTCCCGCCCCGCCCTCTACTGTTGGGAACATGCCGCTGGTGTGTATGAGCTCATAAATACCCTATTATACTTCAAAAACTGATCCTATTTTGTTTTTTCGCTTAAGTCGTTCTTACACAACGACGTCCATTTGCAAACTGCATCATAATTTAAGCCTAGAGAAATCTCAATCATGAATCTTCAACCTTCCTTGTCTCAACTATGCTGGGATCGGCTTCCAGTCAAACAAATGAAGCTGAATACCAGTTTTTTATATAGAGCGACTGCCAATCTAACATCCACAGCACAGAAGTGCTGGGCGAGACTGCAAGTGCGGGTGTGGGCTGCTAGACGCGGGACGCGCGCGTGCTACGTGGCCGCGGTGAGAGAGCGGGCGGCGAGCGAAAACCCGCGTGGGACCGGTTACCTCAAACTACTCGATTCGAAATAAGATTAAGACATTTAACCAAACCTTTTTTTACTGTCCGTTCAACCGATCATGACTTCTTTTCCGTAGGCATAAGGATGACATTGAAAGCAAAAA
The DNA here is from genome assembly GCA_905147345.3 of Mythimna impura. Classification (NCBI taxonomy): domain Eukaryota; kingdom Metazoa; phylum Arthropoda; class Insecta; order Lepidoptera; family Noctuidae; genus Mythimna; species Mythimna impura. The sequence continues at coordinate 1,789,446 of LR990365.1, read as the reverse complement.
AGCGGTTACAATACCAACTATTTACTGCCGCCGCCATTTATCTAGCCACCAACGCATAGAAGTCAAAATCGGTTGAAAGGACAGTGAAAAAGGGTTGTTTAAATGTCTAATGTTACCACGAATGGAGTATAGTTCAAGTTGACCGCGTGCGTTGTTATGATGGCACGACAGTGGACAGACAAAACACGCGCGTCGCCACACTCGCATCACGCTGCCAGTCTAGCCAAGCACTTTCGAGAAGAAGGGGTCTAAAATAATAGTAAAAACAAAAATATAATACCTGTATTTCTGTCTCCGCTATTGCAAGCATATCAGTAGTATTGGTAGCCTGCAGCAAAAGAAACATTACAAAAATACATAAAAATTTGCATCGCCAACAGAAAATATACAATTTTAACTAGAGGATAAAAAAACCAAGTAACAATTCGATAGCGCGTGTCAATCAATGTTCCTGCCTTTTTCCATGCAAGTCGGGGTCGCCTTCCAGACTAGCCGGAACAACTGTCAAAGATCTACAAACGACAGCCGGGATCAACTATTTAACATGCTTTCCGTGGCACGGAAGAATCTCGATAGTGCGTGTCAATCTTTTTGACTTTTGGACACATTTTTCGCTTGTAGAAATGTCACTTGTTTTATACTAAAAAAGTCACTCATAATACGAGACAATTTATTAAATCATGGAACAAAAAAATACTATCTTATATCATTGTTCAAATTCCAATCCATACTTTTTAAGATCCTTTGTAAAATCTCATTTAAAGTGTAAGGTACTGTAAGGTCTCGCTAGATGGCGCTAAACTCCATTATTTTAGTTATTTTTTTTTTTAGTTTATAGGAACATTATTGACAACAAGGAAATGGTATTTGCTAAAAATCGAACATTCCACCTTCACTGAACTTAGTCAAATTATTGCCTCAGAATCCAACTAATTCTGACTTGACATGTTATTAATTCTAACTATAGTGCTTAACCCTTTAACGCCTACGTCGGATATATCCGACAAATATCATCATCATCATTTCAGCCGAGAGACGTCCACTGTTGAACATAGGCCAAGCCAAGCAAGGCCAAGCGTCTCCACAACGACCGATCCTGTGCGTCTCGCATCCACCGCATTCCCGCGACTCTCACCAGGTCGTCGGTCTACCTTGTGGGAGGCCTTCCAACGCTGCGTTTTCCGGTGCGCGGTCGCCACGGCCCCGTCGGCCATCCGTTCTACGAGAAATGTGCCCTGCCCACTGCCACTTTAGTTTGGCGATTCTTCGGGCTATGTCGGCCACCTTGGTTCTCCTGCGGATATCTTCATTCCTGATGCAATCACGCAAGGAAACTCCGAGCATAGCCCTTTCCATTGCCCTTTGGGTGATTTGAAGCTTTCTGATGAGGCCCATTGTAAGCGACCATGTTTCAGCACCAATGTCCGACAAACACTCGCCTTTATTCCGCCATGGTCGCACATCCACGACCAAGTACTCCATCTCGACAGCTCTTACCGCGTACCGGCCCATTGTGCTGCTCGACGAGGTGGGCAAGCTCTTTGAAAGAGTAATTGCAGACCGCCTCGTCGCGCACCTAACACGGGTGGGGCCAGATCTGACGGACGGCCAGTTCGGCTTTCGCAGAAGGCGCTCCACGGTGGACGCCATCATGCGGGCTCTCACGACGGGGGATGCGGTGTCCCAGGGCAGGTGTGTCGTGACGGTGTCATTGGACATCGCCAACGCCTTCAATTCCCTGCCCTGGAGTAGCATTAGGAGGGCACTCCGGTATCACCGGGTGCCCAACTACCTCTGTCGTGTGATCGAGGCCTACCTGACGGACAGGTACATCATCTACCCTGGTTACCAGGGAGAGTGGAAACGGCGAGAGATGTCGTGCGGTGTTCCGCAGGGATCGGTACTAGGACCGCCCTTGTGGAACATCGGCTACGACTACGTGCTGCGCGGCGACCTCCCTGACGGGGTCACCGTGGTCTGCTACGCAGACGACACGCTGGTCCTGGCGCAGGGAGAGTCGTACCAGGCGGCGGTCGAATTAGCGACACGCGGGGTTGCGATAGTCGTTGATAGGATCCAGCAGTTGGGACTCGAGGTGGCGCTGCAAAAGTCCGAGGCCATGTGTTTTCACGGCCCTCGGAGCGCGCCGCCTCGGCGCTCCCAATTAACGGTAGGAGTTCACATCGGCGTCGGGTCGACGATGAAGTACCTGGGACTCGTCCTCGACAGCCGGTGGAATTTCGAGGAGCATTTCCTACGTCTGGCTCCCAAACTGAATCGGACTGGGGCTGCCCTCAAGCGGCTCCTGCCCAACCTTGGGGGTCCAGACGCCTCCTGCCGGAGGCTCTACGCAGGCATCGTACAGTCCATGGCCCTTTATGGGGCGCCGGTGTGGGCGCCGTCACTGCGAAAGCAACCGGCGGCCCAGCTGAACGCGTGCCAGAGGGTCATGGCCATACGGATGGTGCGGGGATACCGAGCGAGCCTGGCGAGCCTCCTTGCTGGCCAGCCACCATGGGATCTGGTGGCAACAGGCCTTGCACGCATGCACGATCTGCGCGTGGAGATGCAACGTCAGGGCGAAACTCCGCTGCCACGACAAGTCGCGGCATGGCGGACAGAGCTCCGGCGGGGTCTCATGGCGGAATGGCGACAGCGATTATCGCAACCCAGTGCTGGGCACGCCATAATTATGACGGTAAGTCCCCTCTTTGAGGAGTGGCTGGAAAGGCAACACGGCGTCCTTACCTTCCGCATGACGCAGGTCCTCACCGGACATGGTAAGTTCGGGAGGTTCCTGCACCGGATTCGTGCGGAAGAAACGCCCGGGTGTCACCATTGTGTGGACCACCCGGAGGACACGGTGGAGCACACGGTGGAGGTGTGTCCCGCTTGGGCAGAGCAACGCCGTGTTCTCGTGGGGGCTATCGGCGGCGGCGATCTCTCGCGCCGGGCCTTGGTACAGGCCATGGTCCGGAGCGAGGAGGAGTGGCAGGCGGTCGCCTCCTTCTGCGAAGCAGTAATGCTAGCAAAGAAGGCGGCCGATCGCGTGAGGCAACGGTCCTCACGCCCCAATCGCCGCCGGGATTCCGATCCCGATTTCCGGCCATCGTAGGCGCGGGCTTGCGGACGGCGAGCAATGGGTGGCTCGCCTTCCGACCGTCCGGTAACCGTCCGGACCGAGCCCAAGTCGTCGACGGCGCGTGCTGTTCCACGCGCGCCTCAAGGAGATGTCAGCAACTGTAGGGGCCTAGCAGGGTCGAAGCCTACTGGGGCCAAGGGTCTGATTCTGAAAGGAAGACTCGGCCCTGGTACGAAAGGCAATGAAGGAACAGGAGTGGGCTTTTAGTCAGTAAAAGTCTGACACTATCTCCCGCCCCGCCCAAGGGCGGGGGGGATGTCATAAGATGATTTTCCCGCCGAAAAAAAAAAAAATCTCGACAGCTCTTCTGTCACATACGGGGATTGAAGAGCTAAACGAGATGGAGTACCCAGTCGCAAACACACGACCCTGACGAATAAGACATGAAAACACTCGTCGGACCAAAACCGTCGGTAAAATAGTTTAAGTATAGCGCTATACAGTACCTATACTGTTCGATTTCCGCAAATACAATTTTTCTTGACTAAATAATGCTACCATACAAAAAAAAAAATAAACTCACAATGTTGAGTTCAGCGCCATCTAGCGGGACGTGGCCACGCTCGGGCCCCTAGCTTTCACTTTAAAAATCAACCTAAAATACACAAAGCTAAAGTAGATAGTTGATTGGTGATCATGTAATAAAAATATCTCGAATTATGAAGTAAACTATAGAGCCTCGTGCACCGTACATGTGTTTAAGTCATCGTTAGTCTATCACGTAAGAGGGACGGCGCTATCAGTCACGCATAGCGCCATCTTTTTCTCGCAATGGAATAAGGTCTGCTGTCCACGGACGCGTAGCTTCATAGACGCGTATTCGTCATTATACGCTAAGTGTACGCCTGCTCACAGCTTACATAACTATGAAACTCTGTCGACAGAGCAGCAACGTCGCGCTCACGTCGCTGCATGCGCTTCATGACGCCTACCGCACCGCATGTCATACGTCGGGGCGAATGGCGGGAACGTCTCCGTCGTCCGACGGCATTGTCACAAATGATTGAAAACGTACGCGTGTAATACGCGTCGTGGACAGGGTTCAGTACGTTGTGCTGCTCAAGCTGTCTGGCGCATTTTGAAGAGTCTATGAAGCTACGCGTTCGTGGAGATTAGGCCTAAGGCTAGTTATTTCGTCTTAAACATAAGTACGACAACAAAACTCAGATATCTAAACTAGTATCATATTACAGCAGCGAGATATATTTCATTTTTTTTTGCATAAAACAATTTTGAAATTTTGTTTTGTCATAAAACAAAGTGGATTGATTGGCTTTGTATAGTAAGAATTTGAGGAATGTAGCTTTGAAAGATGTGCCTTAAATGATACCTATGCAAATTTTCAGTTTTAACCCGACTACGGCAAAGCCAAGGGAGGGTTATGATTTTGACAGGCTATGTATCGTGCGTCACTGCGGGGTGCCAGCTGAAAATCAGCGCTGGGTGTCTGACGCCCAGCAATAGCTGAGTTGGCGACCCTTTCGGTTCGGCCACGCTTAGCGCAGCTATATTGTAAATCTGTACTTTTTTTTTTGTTGTTGTTGCCTATTGTATTGCCTGCATCGAATAAATACTATTCTATTCTATTCTATGTATGTATGTATGTATGTGAGTATGTTCATCTGTTCCCTCATAGCTCCTACTTTACTTATCGGAACTCGACATATGAGAGGTATCATTAGAACCGTCTTAAATGTCCGCTGAACATAGGCTACTTGACGTGTCACAAAACTCGATATGGCGCCCTCTAGCGGATAAAAGGTAATATGTTAAAAATAAAATGGAGATAAATACGCCGTGTTTGGTATCATTTCAAAGGGCTTCACTTGTACGTTTCTAAAACATTGCTCAAATTTAAAGTGACGCCCTCTAGCAGACAAACTGATGTGTTAAATTTAACACCAAAATAATTTAAATAAAAAAAAAAGTAAAAAACTAAAACCCGACTACGACAGATAAAACACGACGCCGAAAAAGTATTAAACAAGATTTTCGCGCGTTTTTTTTTCGTCGTAGTTGGGTTTTAGTTTTTTATATGAACTGGTTTTTCAATAATATTGAATAAATATAATCTGAGGAGTAGAGTAGAAATAACGATTTGGACGCTTTTGTATAGTTACAAACTAGAAGTCTCAAAGTAAAAAGTGGATAGGTTATTTCTAGGCAAGCGTATCTCACGTGATGGTAAGCGACGATATGCTCGAGGATGGAGCACGCTTGCCTTGAAGTATCCTCTCACTCGTTGACTACTGTCACGCGCGCGAACTGCTAACAGTAACTAGTGACGGGTAGGTTTTAGATTTGAACAGTTTCTAGAAATCAATAACGCTGTTTAATGACTGCGTGCAATGAGTACCAGTACACACGTTACAGTGACCTTGGATCGAATAACTACGTATGTGGCGGTCATTTCAAGGACAGAAAGTGGATCGAAGATAGCCTTCACCTCGATAGGTAGACCAGTGTTTAAAATACTTCGTCTGGTCTAGCTTTCAACCGCCTAACACTCTCGCGTTTATTCCGCCATGATCGCACATCCACCACCAAATACTCCATCTCGTCAGCTCTTCTGTCACATATGGGGATTGATGAGCTAAACGAGGTGGAGTACCCAGTCGCAAACACACGACCCTGGCGAATAAACGAAAACACTTGGCGGAAAAAAAAACTTCAAAAATGTCATATGTTCGGGTGTATGTATTTTTTTTTTTGTTTAGTTGCCGTCTAAACGTTATAATTAAACGTATTAATAAAATAAATAAATAACGGAAATTTAAAAAAAAAATGTTTAGTGTTAGTAGTATTAATTGAAAAATCGGAAAGTGTGAATAACACAGAAAATTGCGGCCCATTAGAAGCAATCCAGTATTTTACGAACCATGCTTTTTTAAAAGCTGTTAAAACCACCGTATATGCCATACTAACAAAATGCAAAACAAATGAAATATATAATAAATATTTAAATAAACCCACACCCACTCAAGACAAGCACACTCAAATACAACACGATATAAAAATAAAATAATAATAAAAAAATAAAAATTAAATACATTATTTACAAAAAGGTACGACTTACCTTTTAATGTTAGTATAAAATAAAAAATAAAAAACACTCGCGTTTCCTTGAAAAAAAACGGGCAATGTTAAGTACTGACTAAAATTCACTTTGACCATTCAGAGTTGATAATAGAGAACAAAAATAAAAATTGGTCAAATAAATATCAATCATAATATTATTTTTACGTATTAAAAACGACTTTAAAAATCTTTAGTTTTTATCCTTTAGAAACTTAACTTTTTTTATTAAAAAAAAAAATGTTTATTATTATTTGTATTATTAAATCGTAATTGTAAAACCTATCCCACGATTTCTGAATTAAGGATTTCAAGTCGAACATTGGTCAATTTCAGCTTTAGCCTAAGGCAGTGGTCCAACCGCCGGCGAGAAAACGACTAACTATCAGCGATTTTCTCTCTCAACAAACGCACAATAAATGTACATGCCGTGTAAACGAAAGAGATGCATATATTAAAAGTTGCTCTCTGACTGTTCACACTGCCGGCGACGACTCGCTTTACTAGTTTTGTCGCTGAGCGACGAGCTTTCAAAAATAAACTCGTTCAGCGATGCTCGCTCACTTGATCATTCCTAAATGGCGACAAAGAGTGACCGCGGGCAAGTGGCGCGAGTAATCGCTCGTCGCACTTGCACACTCGCTTATAGCCCGGCGACAAAGCTATCGAAACTACACACTCGCTTCCCGCTCATCGCCAACTCGTTTATAGTTTCTAGTTCTACTCGTTTCTCGTTCATCGTCGGCGGTCGGACCACTGCCTAAAACCATGTTGTCAATCTTAGCAGATTGATATAATACGAGATCTGGTAGAAAAAAAATATTTTCCCCTAATCTTTTATTTAATTATGATAAATATTATATGCTAGATGCACATACATTTATTGTTTTTTTTTTTTATTGATACATTACGAATAGGTGTTCTAAGCTTAATACATTATTTATCATAATTAAATAACAGTCCCCCTAGCCAAGTTACAATCGTATCGTTCGCGCCGAACGACTCGAGTAGGCCACGCCTCCGATTCCTTTGTTCAGACGTCATCTCAACGCTCAGTCACGTGGTCAGAACAAAGGAATCGGAGGCGTGGCCTACTCGAGGCGTTCAGCGCGAACGAAACGATTGTAACTAGGCCAGGGGGGCAGATGAGGGAAGATATTTCTTCTACCGGATCTTAGTTCAATACGTATTTAACTTTAAATACTCAATTCAAAAACAACCACAAATATATAAATTATGCACTTCCATCATATCATCATCATCATCATCTTCCTGCCCTTGTCCCGTGTTATTTGGGGTCGGCGCAACATGTTTTTTTCTTCCATTCTGCCCTGTCACTCGTCATACTATCACTAACTTCCTTTTCTTTCATATCACTCTTCACACAATCCATCCATCTTTTCTTTGGTCTCCCTCTCCCTCTCCATCCATCCACATGTAAACTCATAACTCTTTTAGTAACATGCGTTTCATCCCTCCTCTTCACATGACCATACCAAGACAAACGATTCCCTTTCAACTTTTCAGTCACTGGCGCCACTTTCAAACTTCCCCTAATATACTCATTTCTCACTTTATCCATTCTCGTCACACCACACATCCATCTTAACATTCTCATCTCCGCTACGTGCAATCTTTTTTCATCCGTCTTTTTCACAGCCCAACATTCTGATCCATACAGTATGACAGGCCTTATCACGGACTTGTAGATTTTACCCTTCAACTTGAGGGGCATCCGTGGGTCACAAGTTGTTCCCGTGACCTGTCGCCATTTCATCCATCCTGCGTTGATCCGATGTGTTACGTCCCGGTCTACCTCACCATCCCCTTGGACGAGTGACCCGAGATACCGAAAGTCGGAGCAGATCGGTATGGGTGTTCCAGCGAGAGATAAAGGCACTGGATTGGAGAGACCGCCGAAATCGCAGAACAAGTATTCCGTTTTGGTTCTACTCAATTTCAGGCCAACACTCTCTAGTCTGTGCCACCATACCTCCAATCTGTTCTGGACCTCTAGGCCACTCTCGGCAACCAACACAATGTCATCGGCAAACAGCATACACCAGGGAGCCTCTTCCTGAATGTCCGACGTCAGAGCATCCATTATCATCAGGAAGAGGTAAGGGCTGAGAGCCGACCCTTGATGTAAGCCGACAGCCACATTGAAGCTGCCAGTGGTGCCCACTGTAGACCGGACTTGGGTACTGCATCGACTGTACATCGCTCGGATCAACTGCACATACTTCCCAGGCACACCTTTCTCCTTAAGGGCCCACCACAGAACCTCACGAGGTACCCGGTCGTATGCCTTTTCGAGGTCAATGAATACCATGTGCAAGTTTTTATGCGCACCTCTGTATTTCTCGCACAGCTGGCGTATAGCAAAAATGGCATCCACTGTACCCCGACCCGGCATAAAACCGAATTGGTTCTGTGAAATTTCACTCTCTTCTCTCAGTCGCCTTTCAATAACTTTCTCCCAGGCTTTCATAGTATGTGACATTAGCTTTATTCCTCTATAATTGTTGCACTCAAGCACATCACCTTTGTTTTTAAAAATCGGCGCCAAAGAGCTATTGCACCACTCATCAGGTATGGCTTCTTCCAGCAACAACTTATTGAAGAACAAAGCTAACCACGTCCATCCATCCACTCGCAATAACTTCCACACTTCAACTGGTATTCCATCTGGACCAATGGCTTTACCATTCTTCATTCCATTTACTGCTATTCTGACTTCATCCATACTAACCATTCTCACTAATCCCACATTCACTGGTTTATTCTCTAACACCCCACTCCAATTATTTTCTTCATTCATCAATCTTTCAAAATATTCCTTCCACCTCTTTCTGATTTTTTCATCATCCGATAGAACCATTCCAGTTTCATCTCTTATACATTCTTTTCTTTCTTCTCATTCATTTCATCTCTTATACATCTCTTATACATGCACTTCCATCATAATAAATTATAAATAATAAAAGCTTATTGGTTAGTAGATACAAAATAATTGCAGAAAAAGCATGCTTTTATTTTAATATGCACATTAGACAGGCAGGTTAACACATTGAATACAAAAAGGAGTCAAATGCAGTTCGCACCAAACATCGCCAGCATATACGAGAAATATCGTAGCCGGCATCTCTAATAATAAAGTTTAACAGTACCCACATACGAGATATCTCGTACTTAGGTAGGTACTACCAGTAATATTAGTACTTTTACCGCCTACGTCGGATAAATCCGACAAACACGTTTATTACACCAGGGTCACACATCCACGATCAAATACTCCATCTCGTCAGCTCTTCTGTCACCTATGGGGATTGAGGAGGTAAACGAGATGGAGTACCCCGTCGCAAACACATGATCCTAGTGAATAGGACGCGTAAACACTCGTCGGACCAATCCGACGCAAGCGTTTAAAGGGTTAAGTGAAAATCTTAGAAGAAATTATCTACGAGATATCTCGTAGGCATTCTAAGTGTTAAAAAGTTAGTTTTCCATGACCGTTAGCCCTTATATACAACATTAATCACAAAAAGACTAGACCCAAGCACGGGACGACATCCCAATAATACCATTACCAACGTAACCGAACGTAAATAGCAAAAACGTATCAACCGACACAGCTATACTTTTGAGAGGACCGCGGCGATTTTATCAGATCAGAAATCAGAAACGTTTATTTCAAATAGACCAATTACAGGCACTTTTGAATTGTCAAAATGTCGGTCAGTCAAAAAAAAAAAAGCTAAGCTAAATTGCACGTTCCATAGTGTAAATCTCTATGGAGAAGAACGTGCAAGAAACTCCATGGACACTCTAAATCATATTATGAGTTACATAAATCTTGGTTACATATTTCTTGTCGCTTCTTATCTATTAAATTCATTATTCATTAAATCATTCTTCTACATATATTAAAGTCTATAATTTTATTAAAATATTAAATACTTTATGAACACCAAAGTACAGAGGCGGACTAAGCCTAAGGATTTATTGAAAAGGAAACCCGTGATCCTAGAACGCAAAGGGCAACTGAAGGACACAGGAGTGATTTCAGTCATTAAAAAGAAGTGACGGGAAGACCGCAGCAGGCAAGTTTTAATTTAATTAGCTCCCCATTCATATTTTATCTTGGACAGATGATAAGCATTGCCATACAGCGTGGCAATGCCGCCAGTCTTCTGAGCACATTACCAGTCGACAGCGATGCGGAGGAGTTTTTGAGCCCATATTTTTTATTGTTTTTAGTTAGTTTAATGTTTTTGGTATATTTAACATTTGATAACAAACGTTACAATAAGAAAAAAGACAGTTAGTAATTAGTTGTGGGTTGACACGTTTTTGCTTTTTAGCGTTCTTACTAGCGTTTAGTTGTAACACAACCAAACGCTAGTAAGATACCACAGCACAGTTAGGTGTACTGTCCACGGACGCGTAGCTTCATAGACGCGTATTCGTCATTGTACGCTTGGTGTACGACTGTGAGAAGCTAACATACTAAACTATGAAACCCTGTCGACGAAGCGGCATCGTGGTGTCGTGTCGTTGCCGCTTCCTCGACATAATTTCAGTTTTGAACGAATACGCGTCAGTGAAGCTGAGCGTCAAGAAAATAGACCTTAAACTAAAAAGGTATGCGCTTAGGTAATCTTCGTGTCTCAATCAACACAAACATCGCTCCAATAAGTTCACTTTCAGGTTCAACTATTTAGGAGTAAGTAAGAGCCATATTAGCTTATGCTTAACATGAAGGTGTGTCTTACCTGGGGCGCCACGGCCCTGTGCAGCTCCATAGGCCGGAGGAGCATACGACGGGGGAGGCGCCTGAAATGATAAAAGACATTTATCTTGCTAATAACACTTCTACGTCAAATAATGCCAGGCCGGTGCTTTTTAATTTAAAAAAAAAAAAAGTTTCACACTAGTAATGACTTTCAAAAATTCAAAAACCTGATCAATGCGTTCCAAATAAGAATAGGATCGATTGCCATTTTGTGACGTCACGTCATACTGTCAAATAGCAAGAAATTGGGCAAAATTGAAGAACTGGATTCTGATTAAACTTTTTTCGTTCACAGTTCGTAAATAAATAGAATTTTAAAAATTTCTTGTTTTGCTCACCATAATAATTCTTCGATTTGACATGACGTGACGTGACGTCACAACATGGCAATCGATCCTATTCTTATTTGGAACGCATTGTGAACTCACATACTACACAAGACACCCAGTCCCGGAATAACTACAAAAGGCCATACAAATATTGGTCCTAGCTGACTAGCTTGAGTAAAATATTTTCAAGAATAGTGGCCGGTCAATTCACATATTGTGTTGGTCACTTCATGAAATGGCCACCTAAAACATATTCCCTATTGATGCTGTGTATACAACGTGTTTTTTTTTTATATGCCATAACTCTAGGGTATGAATGAGAACACATCAAAGAATCAACTGGCATATCAATTATTTTTTTTTCTTTTTGTTTTCATTTTCCATACATAATAATTCGAGTTACCCTTACGTGAAATATGACAGCGTTAATATGTAATGTCATTATTTACGTTGTCATATTTTTTAATAATTTTACTACACTAATGCGAAATTTGGCAAAGTCGCAAAAGTAAAGATTTGTCTTATGGGTGTCAATTTTTGATCTAAATTAATTATGATTAATGATATCTTCGAAACCATGCATTTTTGGACCATATATTCTGGATTTTTAGTATTATTTTTCCTTATAGCATATAGGGTGACTGGTAATTAGTGACCGATACTTAAACACGTGATTGTACTCATGATTACAAACAACTTTTCCAAAGAAACTTTTATATACTCAATAGTTTTATCACAATAACAAAACAGCTGTTTGAATCTAAGGCTGTTTGTAACACGCGCGCGCCTGCGACCGGCGACCGCTCAGCTGTTAGCCGCGTGACGCCGCCGTACCTACAGACAGTAGTGATAGAACACCCGCGCAGCTTGCTAACCCATAGGTGTACGTAATCAGTGTATGTACCTACAAGTTTCAGTATTTACACAGCTGTTTTGTTATTGTGATAAAACTAATGAGAATATAAAAAAGTTGCTTTGGGAAAGTTGTTTGTAATCATGAGTACAATCACGTGTTTAAGTATCGGTCACTAATTACCAGTCACTCTATATAAACCTTGAGTTATGGGATATCAAAAACAAAACGTTGTGTACAGAGCGGAAATGTTTGCAATTTACTTTAGAAACAAATGCTTTGTTTGAAAAAGTATACGCACCCCGAACCCGTGCGCGGCCGGGCCACCGCCTGCGGCGCCCTCGAAGGAGATCATGTTGACCATGGTGTCCCCGTCCACGGTGACGTGCGAGATCCTCTGGTACGGGATGCGGTGAGCGAACTCGGTGAAATGTTCGCCGTTCAGCGCTATCTGGTGGGAGGGGGGCCAAACAAAAACTTTATTTATTTACCGAAGATAAAAGACTGTTACCCGAAAAGCTGTTAGTCTAAAGTAGAATTGGGCCGGACAGGACATGTCCGCCGCATGCCAGATGGGCTGTGGGCTAAAAGAGCCACTTATTGGGTCCCATTAAACGAAAGGCGCCATCGTGGCAGACCAAAGCGAAGGTGGAGAGATGAGCTGGACTACTACCGGAGGGGCTGGCTCGCAATGGCTGAGGACAGACGAGTGTGGTAAAGGGATAGGGAGGCCTTCGCCTAGCAATGGGACATAATAGGCGAACTATAAAACGCTTTTTTTTTTTTATTGATATAAACCAGTGCTTGACTGCGTTCCCACCTGATGGTAAGCAGTGATGCAATCATTGATGGTGAGGCGCACTAGTTTTTAACACGCTTTTATTAGCTTCACTTGTAACTATGTATGTAAGAAAAATCTTAATTTGACCCACTTCCCGGTCTTCGATTAGGATGAAATTTTGCACACGCTCTGAGTTCTGATGACAATACATGACTAGCTAAGAAACGTCATTACAAATCCAATATGGCGGCCTCCCCAAGATGGCGGACTGGCTGTTTAAAATCCACCCCCGTGATATGGGTATCAAATGAAAGGGTTTGCTGTCAGGAAAACGAAAAAAAAATAGTCACGTGACTTAAATCCAATATGGCGGACGTCCAAGATGGCGGACTGGCTGTTTAAAATCCACCCCCGTGATATGGGTATCAAATGAAAGGGTTTGCTGTCAGGAAAACGAAAAAAATTAATAAACATGGAAAGAAAGAAAGAAAGAAAAACAGTTTATTTGCACAAACATGACACATAACTTAAAATAATAATAATAATAACATACTTAAACTTAACAAATTACACAAAAAAGTTAAATTATGCGACACATTCATGCAAAACGGCCAGCGCTCAGCAAAATGCTGGGGCTCATGTGCTGGACAGAGCCACAGCGCTGATTTTCAGCGCCAGCCGTCGTCGACGAGTCGTTGAACGGCTAGCAACATCTTACGAACTAAAAACAATAAACAAACTAAAGATTGTAATAATTTTTATTTTATTTTATTTTATTTTTATTTTATTTTATTTATTAGGAACAACAAACAGCTACATTATGCGATATTAAAAACATGATAACATAAATATCTTAAATAATAATGTAGCCCACAGCGCTGTTCACAGATTACCTTAAAGAATAGACTTTAAAAAGCTAGGATAAAAGCTGCATGCATGACAGTTATATCACTTAATATAATATATATATATATCTGTTAATAAAGCATTACACGATAAAACCATAAAAACAAACATAAAATACTTTGTGTAAGTAGTCGATTGTTATAGTCGATCGATAAGCGATCAACTAGAACTGACAATGCGCAGTCTTAATTCTTTACGAATCTGTGGTAACAATAAAAAACATAAAAAATGGCCGGTCGATGGATCACATCATACTCTTTGGATCACATCGGCAAGATTATTACGTAATAATAAACAAAAATCAAAATGATTCCTGACCTACGCAACCTACGCCATCAATTTGTTTATGTAAAAGTGAATTGTGTGGAGGAGTTTTTTGTGAGTACTGTGAGTAGCATTGTTAGTGTGAAATTAGAGTGCGCCCAGATGACAGACACGGACAGACTGGCAAAACAGCAAAACGATACAAAAAGGAAACGAGCAGAGGTAAGGGTTGTAAAAAACTAAACTTAAAAAGAAATAAAATCAATAGGAATAATAATCAGAATTAATATAAAATAATTAGCAAAAAATTTATAATTAATCAAATATGTCCTTTACAGATACTTAAAATTGTTGGAAAGATCAAAAGCGCCTTAAATGTGAGTAATGAGCCAAGCTCCAGAAAATCAACAGGAGGGACCCAATGGTTAAAGCAGCTCGCACCGCTGGAGATCCCTGCCAGTGCTTGATGGCCGAGACCCCTAAGGTGCAAACAGAACAGTGAAACAAATTTAAACAGCTTAGGCTTATGAGGATAATTGTTGACACATAAGTACTTTCTTATATTGAAACTTGAAACACTGTAATGTTTTCAGGCATCTTATCGGAGGTGGGAGACTATTCCAGCAGTGCGTCGCTGCGAACCTGAAGGAGCCCCTGAAAGCAGCAGTTCTGTGCATTGGCACAGTTAGCGGGCTAACCATGGACCGAAGTTTGTTATTTAAGTAATTTTGCTTCCAAGTCAGCTTTGCAAATAAATAGTGAGGTTTATTGGTTTTCATAATGCCAAACAGTAAGCAGGCCAAGTGAACCTTCCTCCTAGCAGCCATCTTAAGCAGCCCTAACTGGTTCATGAATGGAGTTATGTGACTTCTACGAGGTACTGTAACACAAAAACGAACACAGGCATTTTGTATACGTTGAATCACTCTCTCTGTTTTATTAAGTAGGCAAGGTCCATACACAGTATCGCAGTAATTCAATTTAGATAGTATAAGGCTGTCAACAAGTTGCTTCCGCACTGGCAAGCTCAGGTATTTACGAATCCCATATAAGACTTTCAATCTATAAAAGCAATTTTGGAGAACTTTGGTTATATGAGCTTCAAAGTGTAGACCCTGATCCATAAGCAACCCTAAATTACATGCCTGCTCCACCTGAACAATCTTTTCTCCCTTTATAATTATCGCAGGATTGAATGTTTTAATAGCGCAGACCTGTTTTTTTGTGCCCAGCACAATGAATTTTGATTTTAGAGGGTTCAAAACCAGACAATTCTTCTCCGACCATGACACTACTCTATCCAAGTCTTGGTTCATCCTCTGCACTGCCAGAAGAGTGTCAGCAGCCTTAAAAGATATGTATAACTGAATATCATCAGCATACATGTGATATTTGCAATTAGTTATGGATTTGATGATATCAGCACTATATATAATGTACAGCAACGGTCCCAAAATTGACCCCTGCGGAACCCCCCGAGGCACGCCGAGAGTGGAAGATGAAAGGGTGGAACCGTCTTCCCTGCAGATTTCAACATATTGTGTTCTGTCTGACAGATAACTTTTGAACCACTCCACTGCGTCACCATCAAAACCATAATAAGATAATTTTGACAGCAGTAGATTAGAATTTATAGCGTCAAAAGCCCGGGAAAAGTCCAGCAGGGCAAGTATAGTACCTTCACCCTTGTCACGTGCCTCAAGGATATTCCCCACAACGTCAGCTAGTGCCGTTGCAGTACCTCTTCCCTTTCTAAAACCAGACTGAAGGTCGGGGAGAATGGAATTTGTCTCTAAAAATTCAACAACCTGCGTGTAAACTACACGTTCCAGGATCTTTGAGAGGCAGGGCAGGATGCTTATTGGTCTAAGGTCCTTCATATTAGCTGGGTTACTGTTCTTAGGGATAGGGCGGACAACAGCACAACGCCAGATTTTTGGGAATGTACTTGTGAGGATGGAATGATTGATGATATCTGTTATTGTTTGCAGTGTAGTAGGCAAAGTGAGGGTTAACATGTCCAGACTTATCCCATCCACACCTTGCGCATTAGACTCCAAACTCTTGATGATTTTAAGAACAGATTCTGGGCTTGTAGTTGAGAGGGAGAATTTAGCAGGGCCATGTCTATGAGAATTAAAATATGACAGGAGAGAGGTGTCCGCATGACAGCTACCTGGGACATCCAAAAATGCCTTGTTGATGTCATGCGGGTTGTCAAAATGTCCAGAGAGCAATTTCTGCTTGTGGTCTGGAAGCACGTCAGATTTTAAATTACGCCACAGCTTTTTTGGGTTTTTAATTTCCTCGTTTATACTTTTGGCAAAGTATGCCTTTTTTTCATAGTAAAGTGCCCTAGTGGCTTGGTGCTTGAGGTCAACATAATACTTCTTATGTTGCTCCCCTGACTTACGGAAAGTGGCCCTGGCCTCATCCCGCAGTTTAAACATAAGTCGTATATTATCGGTTATCCAGGGGGTAGAGCGATTTTTAAACGTCTTCCTCTTGATAGGAGCATGGAGATCAAAGAGCTGGGTCATAAACAAGTTAAACGTATGCACCATTGCGTCAACATCATTCATTGCTCCAATACTTGACCATGGGAACAGATTTAGGTCGGTGTTAAAAAGGTCCCCCAAAATGTTGGTGAGCGGACGATACACTACTAATCTTGGTTGGGGCTTTTGTTTCTTAAAGATTGTCTCACATGTGACAATTTGACAAAGGAGTGATGGCCAAGATCAGCAATGTGGTTCACCTCGACGTTACGAACGTTGGCATCAGAGCAAATCAAGTCTATAAGGGAACTACTGTCACCTATAAAATGTGTTGGTGTCTGGACTAGCTGGGTGAGGTTAAAAACTTTGAAAAAATCGGAAAGTAGTTGAGATTTGGAGCTATTTGTGTCCAATAAGTTGACATTAAGGTCACCTAGCAGGATATTAAGGTCACCTAGCAGGATTATATGGTCGTAGGGGGCCAGGCCACTAATACTGTCAGTTAAACCCTCAACAAAGACCTCCAAATTCAACCAGGGTGGACGGTATGCTGTTCCAATGAGTAATTTCTTTTTATTTACAGTAAGGCCTAACCAGAGTTGCTCAACGTCAGCATGGGCAGGATGCGCTCTCACCCTTGCAGCCACGCTGTCCTTAATGTAAAACGCAACACCCCCGCCGCGTCCACCACGCACGGAAACAGGCCGCGGCAGATGCTTAAGCCTGTATCCCGGAACGCTAGGCGCCCGATCTTCCTGACCCTGACGAAGCCATGTTTCATTGATAGCCATGATATCCACGGCGTGGTTACTCATGGCCACCAAGAACTCATCATGGTTAGTCCCCAGAGAACCCGCATTCCATAGGCCAAACTTAATACATTTTCTTGGAGTCATTTGCATTTGTCATCTATGTTATATGAGTATGTGTATGTGTATTTGTGAATGATATATGTGTAGGTGTAATGAGCGGTAGGCTGGGGTGAGCATACTTGTTTTAGGGAACTCATTCCAACTAAGTGATAGGCGCAGGCAAGAATAGCTATATAAACCAGTAATATATATTTAGCATTCACTAGCATAGCAAACATAATAGTAATATGTAAAATATAAGGATAAAAATATAGAAATAAAAATTGACCGAAAACTGCACAGTTCCAGTGGAGCAACTTGCAAACACAACAGCGACAGACATCTTCACATAAGACAACTCTTAATATTGACACATCAAACAACAAAAGATTAACATAAAAGACAACAGGCACTAAATAATATTTTTTTATTTTCATTGGATCAATGATGTCTGAATGAATAAAATTATTATTATTATTTCGTTTATTCGTATAGATATCTACATATAAATTATATTTTTAAATATTTCAATAAAAAATTAAAAAAAACATTTAAAAATATAAAAAATAGTGTCCCACCGGTATCGGGAACAGGGTCCAAGCTACCGGCGGTCAGGGCTCCAGAGAAAGGAACCTCCTAACAATACTTATTATTATTATTATTAATATATTAAATAAATAATTATACTAAACTGTGACATCAACAGGTCCAAAGACACGAGAGATGTCTGCATCGGAGCGTATCCTTTGAGTGGCGTCCCCTGGCTTCCTTCTGGCGAGAATGCGGCCTCGCTTGGTCCACACAAACTTCCAGTCAGTGAGACCAGCAGCGTCGCGTGCCCTTCGAAACAGCTGGCGGTTGGTCTTGGTGAGCCGCTCGTTGAGAAAAAAACGCCGGGCGGGGTCGGGCATATCGAGGTCGGCTGTGGTCGCGCCGCGCCGCACGCGTGCGCTAGTCAGCAGCTTGTCGCGCAGATCCCGACGAGCCAGGCGCACGACAATGGCGCGCGGTCGAGATTCCGTCGCCCCGGCCGAGCTTGTCGCGTTGAGCTGTCTACTGCCGACCCACTCGGCGCTCACTATGTCGCGCTCGTCAAGTGTGACGCCTAGCTTCAAGCCGATGACGCGCACTATGTGGGCTGGGTTGTCAGCCGTGGCCTCCGGTATATTAGTGATCTCGACGTCGTTCGCCAGAAGTTCTTGGTCCCGGTCGTTGAGCTCCCGCTTTAAGTCCTCGATAATCCCATCGACTGCTGCAGGCTTAGGCGGGTCGGAGGCCCGCTGTTCTAGAGCATCCAGTCGCGCCTCCAAGTGGTCGATACGCGTACTACAGGTGCTCATGGAAACTTTAAGTCCCGCCATTTCGAGCTCCATCTCCTTTCTAAATAATTGAATTTCTGCTCGCATCGCTCGCAATTCCTCCATAATCGAAACTGCGTCGGGGGCGGAGATTGGAGGAATGTTTAGGCAACCAATATCGGTAGAGGAGGCATCGCGCGGCGGAGTGTCACACACGACAGGGCTAACAGATTTGGAGCCGACTGCAGTGATGACCGGAGTGCAGACCTGCTCCACCGATTTTTTAAAAGTACTCTCCGACGCGCCTCTGACGGGGGTATCAGCTCTGTTGTCTCGCACGACACCCTTTGTACACTCGGGGCAGCGCCAACCAGCAGATAATGCTGCCTTAGTTGGAATGCCCACACAAGCTCGATGGTAGTGAGCTTGACATTTGCCGCACTTCACACCCTCTTGCGTCGAAGTAAATCGACCGCATCCACCGCATTTGAGACCAGGCATGGTGATGATACCGAGATTACTTGCTGCCAACGTGATGCTAAGTCAACTCTCTAGATGGCGCCAGTGGAGATCCAATATAGATCGAAGGAAGTAATGTCCGACAAGTAATGTAGATGGCTCTGGAATAAATTTGGCAACTCGCTCTACTAATTAAAGTAGAGGGTACAAAATAATTCTTTGGCCAAAATCTATAATGTTTATCGAGAGTTTTATGACCTTAAATCTCACTATTTATAGCTCACTTCAATAAATGTCACTTAGCTTTGCACTGTGTTTATTATTAAAAGCTTATAATACTGAAAAACGAGTTATTTTATTTGTTTATTTATATACAAACAAGACAAGGCTACACCGTCACAGACGTCAAACGTCAACCTACATGGCGGACATCCAAGATGGCGGACAGGCTATTTGAAATGCAACCCCATGATATGGGTATCAAATGAAAGGGTTTGCTGTCAGGAATAGGTCAAAAATAGTCACGTGACTTAAATCCAACATGGCGGACATCCAAGATGGCGGATGGGCTATTTGAAATGCACCCCCATGATATGGGTATTAAATGAAAGGGTTTGCTGAATGGGATACGAAAAAAATAATCACGATAATAATAAGAAGACAAAAAGTAAAAAATAAAAATAATAGTTTAAAAAACTAAAAAACACGCTTTTAGCACGCACTAAAAATTACAAAATAACTCGGACATTTAGTTTGGATGACTCAAGAGTTTTCCCTTTGCCAAATCTTCATTAGATCGCAGGTAAACATAAACAATTTCAGTTCGTGATGAACGATAAATAATTCCCTATGCGAAATGGTTATAAGTAGGTAATCATCTTTATTGAATATTTACTATGATTTATTATGAAAGAAAGCGTGGAGCGTTTTGTCCAAAAAGAGTAAAGATTACATAAACGCTCCACGCTTTGTTTATGTTTACGCACTGAAATTGTTTATGTTTACCTGCGATCTAATGAAGATTTGGCAAAGGGAAAACTCTTGAGTCATCCAAACTAAATGTCCGAGTTATTTTGTAATTTTTAGTGCGTGCTAAAAGCGTGTTTTTTAGTTTTTTAAACTATTATTTTTATTTTAAGAGCCTATTCACTCTAGCCTTGAAGACACCTAAATTATAGTTGGATGGGAAGACCACAGCAGGGAAATTGTTCCATTCCTTCGATGTACGCGGTATTAACGACGAAGCGAAACGCTTAGTCCGGACCGTTGAAGTTTCAACAACGTAAGGGTGGTATTTTTCAAATATTCTAATATACAGGGTTATTTGTAAAACACTAACAAACTTGCAGGACTGTATTACTATACTAACATCATAAACAACAACTTTTGTTCTATGACTTTTTAGAAAACATATAGCCCTGTATAAAATTCTAGTGTATCGAACTCCTCTTAAGCTGTCTGATTTTTATGTACTTTTTTGTGTATCCTAACTTTATCCAGACTTTCTTTTTTATTTATTAAACACCTTATGGTCAAAAGTACAGCGGCATACCTTAGTCATACTTGTCTTATTTCTTCTCCCGCGCCGTCTCGAACAGAGTCCTCATGGTATGAGTCCAGCCCCCCAGCCAAGTTACAACCGTTTCGTTTCGATTCTCTTTCCGTTGATCGAATCGAGTCGGCCACGCCTCCGATTCCTTTGTTCTGACGTCATCTCAACGCTCAGTCACGTGGTCAGAACAAAGGAATAGGAGGCGTGGCCAGTATATGTTGTATAAGCGGCGCTCACCTTCAAACTATGGGGGTCGCACAGCACCAAGACTTCGTAGCTGTCTCCCGGGTGGATCGGCATGCCCCCGTCCATTTCTTCCACCCCCCAGCTCATGGCGGTCAAGTGATTGCGCACCACGACCATCTCAATGAAGCGGAAGTTCAAGTGGAGGGCGATGTCGTCGCGAGGGTCGGTGTTGGGTCCACATTGGAGGTTGATGGCGAATCTGGGGAACAAGATGTGAGATTATTCATACAACAATTAGTCTCTATCAAGAAAGTACAAAATATATATACTGTCAGTGTATTTAGGGTTCCGTACCCAAAAAGTAAATCGGGACCCTGTTATTAAGTGTCTAAACACACTATGCCGAAAAAACGCGACCGAAGTTCGGCATGTTAACGCCTGCAATGCTGTTTGTATTACTGACGACACATTATGCCGAAATTAGGTTGCGTTATAGCATACAGCCCCGAACTTCGGACCGGCGTAAGTTCAGCGGCAATTCGGCGGCAAAGTATTCTGTAGAGCACACATTACACGCGACCGAAGTTCGGTTTAATTGTTGAGTGATGTAAACTTTTCGATACAAAAAGGTATATTATTATTATTTTTCTTTCTTAATTTTTGGTGAAGACTTACCTCTGAGCGCCAGGTGGAAGGTGCCCTTGTACCCTAAGCATACGACCTGGACCCAGGCCATTTGGGATCGGGAGAACGCATGGTATCGGCTGAAACAAACAATAATTTTGTTAGATTCATCTTCCCTTTTCATAGTAAAACCATGTGTGGAAACGAAAAAAATAAAGTAAAAAGCTAAAACCCGACTACGACAAAAAAAAAAAAAACGACGCTGAAAAAGTATGAAACAAGATTTTCATACTTCGAACAGAACAAAAAGAAAAGCCGCAGTCACACGTTATAGGTACCAACCGAAACACTTTAATAACGTGTGACTACGGTTTTTCTTTTTGTTCTGTTCGAAGTATGAAAATCTTGTTTCATACTTTTTCAGCGTCGTTTTTTTTTTGTCGTAGTCGGGTTTTAGTTTTTTACTTTATTTTTATTTAAACAATTTTGGTGTTAAACTTAACACATGACTTTTTGTCCGCTAGAGGGCGTCACTTTAAATTTGAGCAATATTTTCGAAATTTACAAATGTAGCCCTTTCAAATGATACTAAACACGGCGTATTTATCTCCATTTTTATTTTTAACACATACTTTTTGTCCGCTAGAGGGCGCCATGTCGAGTTTTGTGACAAGTCACGTAGCCTATGTTCAGCGGACAATGAAGACGGTTCTAAAGGTACCTCATATGTCGAGTTCCGATTGGTAGATTAGGAGCTATGAGGGAACAGATGAACATACTCACATACATACATAGCCTGTCAAAATCATAACCCTCCGTAGTCCTCCGTAATAATAATAAAGCGCCTGCACGAAATGTAACTGCAACTTTTTACCTGACATATTTTTGGTCGTCAAATTAATCAGGCGTAGGAAATGTCAAAAATAAAAAAAAATGATTTTGTAAAGAAAATAATAATATCTCCGTCACCTATTGTTGATTTTCGGAGGTACTAAA
The DNA here is from genome assembly GCA_905147345.3 of Mythimna impura. Lineage (NCBI taxonomy): Eukaryota > Metazoa > Arthropoda > Insecta > Lepidoptera > Noctuidae > Mythimna > Mythimna impura. The sequence goes on along the minus strand of LR990365.1, from coordinate 1,766,837 downwards.
TCGCGTACTAAATACTAGTTTTATCAGAATGATGAAATTCTTTATAGTTTTGGCGTACAAGCATGGTCCCGCCATTATAACGCGTAATAATGGCGGGGCCAACTATATCGTGATATTCCGTTTACACCGTGTGAGGTACAAAAATTTCAGGAAGGGTACAAAATAGTACTAAAACGTACTAAATATACGTGGTAGAATCACTCGGATACAAGAGTTGGTCCCGCCATTATAACGTTTATAAATTATAATCAGACCGGCAGACGGCAGCAGGCAAATTGATCCAGTCCATGGATGTACACGGTATAAACGACGAGGCGAAACGCTTAGTCCGGACCGTAGAAGTTTCAACAACGTAAGAAGAGACGTCAACTATTTTCGAATTTGCCTTGCATCGTACCCTAATTCTTCAGCTTTTTGCATAAGTCGACATAGTATTGAAAACATAGCTGCCTAGGAATGGACCGATCCACTCAAATCTGTGCGTTTCTTTCCTCAAAAGACCATCTAAGGCCTTGCGCGCACTACCTTGCGTTTTTCTGCTTCATAATCTGTGAAGTATGGAGTCTAATAGAAGTGCGCGCACTGCGGTTGACCATTTCTGGTCTTCTTCATCAATTCCACTTCATCAAATGTTACTTTTTGACTGTAAATGCTAAGTTCTCGATGAAAATACCAAAAAATATACAATAAGGTGGCCTATAATTTTTGAGGAGTACCCTCGATTCCTCATGTATCCCATCATCAGAACTGGATTTTTCCTTCATGGGGAAAAAAAATATTTGCAAATCGGTCCATAAACAACGGAGTTCTTTTTTTCTGCGGTAACAAACAAAAAAATGATTTAAAAAAATACAACCGAATTGATAACCTCCTCCTTTTTTTTAAGTCGGTTAAAACGTGCGTTTTTTTCACCGCAGTGCGCGGTGCTTCCTAGATCTCTATGCGATACAAAAATATTTGCGGTAGATTCACCGCAAATTTGCAGCGAGAGGCCAACGGTGTTTTCACCGCATGCGTTTGTTTCTCCGCAGTGCGCGCACTTCTATGAGACTCCATACTACACAGATTATGCGTTAGAAAAACGCAAGGCAGTGCGCGCAAGGCCTAAGACACTAATCCGCATGCATTACATGTTTGCTGTATGGACTTAAGGGACTTGATCTCTGAGTTTGGTTCGATGTTCTATCTATTTGGGTATGGTTTCCGCTCTTAGTCCTATGTGGACCATTGTACGTGGATCATGGCGGCCATAACCTTAGGTGGGCTTATTCCCACCAGCCCACCTCTCTCCAAAAACAGATTAGGCCTCTTAGGTTTTTCAGGGCATCAATAAGGGAGTTCGGGGATCCTAAGGTTCGTGTGCGTATTTCAGTGACACCTGTGCAGTCTAGGAGCACATGTGCAATTGTCTCTTCTCCCTCCAAACATGCTCTGCACAGGGGACTGTCTGTGATGCCTATTGTGTGGAGGTGCTTATTCAGTGTGTTCGATGTTTCTTCTCAGGGTAGTCAGCTAGGAATCACCGGTCTCATCTAGTTTACGCCGCTATCCCACTGGCGTTTTACGAGCGTTGGCGCTGCTCCAACGTCTGCGCAGGTCCAACGTTGCGCAGACGCGACGTTAACGTCGCGGTTTTAAGTGTACGCAAGAAACTTTCGATGTTAAACGTCGCGTCCGCGCAACGTTGGCGCAGCGCAGACGTTGGAGAAGCGCCAACAATCGCAAAACGCCAGTGGAATAGCGGCCTCAAACTAACGAAACAAATGACGTGCAAGTATTTTTAAACCCTGTTATTTATCTGTTATCATTATCATAGTATGTACGGTACAACCGCACATACTGCAAGTCAGCATTTACGCCCCACCCTCATTTTACTTTAATCTTCAGTTCGCGTTGAGCCATCAAGCCGGGCGATCTCATCACGGCCAACAAGGGTCACGTGTCACTTATTTCACACACATCAGGGGGTCTAAAAAGGTAACTTTAGCAGAATCGTTTAAGAAAATATTATGAATCACGATAAAAATCGCAAAATGGTCACGAATTGTCAGTTCATATTACTATACAAAAACAATATTCATATTATGATTCATATTCGGCAATTCATCTATTTGACATTTTTTTTGACAGACGGGTCTATTTGACAGCAAATTCGTAAAATGGTTCACATAATATGAATCGCTTTAGAGTTCAATAGCAGAATCATAAAAAGTTACTGAAGAGCAACATCTTACAATTCATTTCTATTGTATTATATATTAAACTTAAAAAATGGCAGATTGAGGCCTTTACGCGTATTTCCTAGGAAGACATGCGCATTACTGAGAGCCTTTTAAGTCGCCAACGAAGTGTATTTCTTCGAAAAATGGAATTTGCTTGAAATTTATGAAGTGCCGAACCCCGAGTTTATCAGGCTATACAGACTTAAGTATGACTGTATATAATTATTGAGCACTTGAGCACTAAAGCATTTATGCAGCTGGGGTATATCATCAAAACTGGGCAAGAACCTACTTCAGTCACTTTCCAATGGCTTAAAACTATCAATGTTCTTCATAATTACAACATTTTATTGGATTTACAATATTTACCTATGTAGGGTTCACCCCTACTACATAGTTTATTTACGTTTATAATAAACTCACACACGACACCACAATTAAAACACAAACATAAACACAGCCACAGTATTATTATCATTTACGTTTATCAATAACACTACTCAACATTCACGGCATTTATAATTTTTAACTGTGACCAGCAGTCCCAGGGTGGTGTCGGGTTTATCGTCCACAAGTCCCTTGTGAACAATGTGGTGAAGATCGAGAGTGTGTCGACGGGTGGCGTACCTTATACTCAGAATATCATCAAGATATTCGCTGAAGGTCATACAGGTCTACGCCCCGACCTCGACACATACCGACGACGAAGTAGAATCCATGTATGAGGATATATCAAGAGCCATGCATGGTTCTAAGACTCACTTCACCGTGGTCATGGGGGACTTTAACGCGAAACTGGGCAAACGAGACGGTGACGAGCTGCGAGTGGAGCAATTTGGATTTGGACGTCGGAATCACCGGGTACACCTAATGGCTAGCTTTATGGAGGAGGAGGGTCTGATGATGAATTCCTTCTTCAAAAAGCGTGAGCATAGAAGGTGGACCTGGCAAAGTCCTGACGGTGCAACTAGAAATGAGATTGACTTCATCCTGTCGACGAAAAAGCAAATATTCAATTATGTCTCTGTGATCAACGCGGTGAAAACTGGAAGTGATCACCGCGTGGTAAGAGGCACATTGAATATTAACATTAAGCTTGAAAGGTCTCGACTGATGAAGTCTACGCTTCGTCCAGCACCGATCCAGATCCAAAACCCCGAGAGCTTTCAGCTCGAACTCCACAATCGTTTCGAGTGCCTAGGAAGCTCCGTGGATGAATATAACGATGGGTTCGTGGAAACTGTCCATACGGTCGGGTCTAAGTTTTTCAAGACTCACCGTACAAATAAGAACAAGCTCTCCGATCCGACCCTCGAGCTAATGAAGAAGAGGCGTGAGATGATTCTGCAGTCTTCAGACGTTGCGTGCATATACCGGCAGCTCAATAGACAAATCTCGAAGTCCCTGAAATGCGACCTTCGCCGCTATAATACCGCAAGGATTAAGGATGCGATTGAGCGGAATAAGGGCTCTAAAGTATTTGCACGAGATCTGTCTATTGGGCAAAGCCAGCTCACGAAACTGAAGACCGACGATGGCAGATTCATATCCGCCAAATCGGAGCTTCTGGGAGAGATCGAGGCTTTTTATGGACAGTTATACACGTCTATCGCTAAACCCGCTGTAAATCTAGTAAACGACCCAAGAGCTAGATTGACTCGACACTATACCGAAGATATCCCGGACGTCAGCCTGTACGAGATTAGGATGGCTCTGAAGCAGCTAAAAAATAACAAGGCGTCGGGTGAGGACGGAATTACGGCTGAACTCCTGAAGGCGGGTGGAAAACCGGTCCTTAAGGCCCTTCAGAAGCTATTTGATTCCGTCATACTCGAGGGAAAAACGCCACAGGCGTGGAGCAGAGGCGTGGTGGTACTCTTCTTTAAGAAGGGCGATAATGCCCTGCTTAAGAATTATAGGCCCATCTCGCTTCTAAGCCGCGCGCGCAGGTTCGACGACTTCCAGCCTCCCGAACAAGCCGGATTTCGAAAAGGCTTCAGCACCGTGGACCACATACATACGTTGCGGCAGGTTATACAGAAGACTGAGGAGTACAATCAGCCTCTCTGCTTAGCGTTTGTGGACTACGAGAAAGCCTTTGATTCGATTGAAACTTGGGCTGTACTGCAGTCTCTCCAACGGTGCCAAATTGACTATCGGTATATCGAAGTGCTGAAGTGTTTGTACAAAAATGCCACTATGTCAGTCCGACTACAAGACCAGACCTCGAAACCTATCCTCTTGCAGCGGGGTGTGAGGCAGGGAGACGTTATTTCTCCGAAACTGTTCACGGCAGCAATGGAGGATGTCTTCAAGGTTTTGGAATGGAGAGGGCTAGGCACTAATGTCAATGGCGAGTACATCACTCACCTTCGGTTTGCCGACGACATAGTAGTCATGGCTGAGACTACGGAGGAGCTCAGTACAATGCTTGGTGACCTCAGTAGAGCTTCCGAAAGAGTGGGACTTAAAATGAACATGGACAAAACCAAAGTTATGGTAAACAGCCATGTAGCACCCACTCCTATCAAGGTCGGGGACTACACTCGAAGTTGTAGACGACTACGTTTACCTGGGACAGACGGTCCAGTTGGGAAGGTCTAACTTCGAGAAAGAGATCAATCGTCGAATCCGACTCGGCTGGGCAGCGTTCGGGAAGCTGCGCGGTATTTTTTCGTCCAATATACCACAGTGTCTCAAGACGAAAGTCTATGACCAGTGCGTGTTGCCAGAGATGACATATGGCTCCGAAACGTGGTCGCTTACAATGGGCCTCATTAGAAGGCTTAAAGTCACCCAAAGGGCAATGGAGAGGGCTATGATCGGAGTTTCCTTGCGTGATCGAATCAGGATTGAGGATATCCGCAGGAGAACCAAGGTATATATATACATAGCACGAAGAAACGCCAAACTAAAGTGGCAATGGGCAGGGCACATTGCTCGCAGAACAGATGGCCGTTGGGGCCGAAAGGTTCTGGAATGGCGACCACGTACCGGAAGACGTAGCGTTGGAAGGCCTCCTACAAGGTGGACCGATGACGTGGTAACGGTTGCGGGAGTCCGATGGATGCGAGACGCACAGGACCGTTTGCTGTGGCGACGCTTGGGGAAGGCCTATGTCCAGCAGTGGACGTCTTTCGGCTGAAATGATGATGATGATAATTTTTAACATTATAATGTCGGATGGTGTCGGCTGCCCAAGCGCGCGGGCCGGCGCGCGCGGCGGTTGAGCGCCCAGGCTCAACTTTTACTTTTTGCGATTGTGAGGGTCAGTCGGTCACAGACCTCGCCGCTTACCGCCTGCGCCGCGCCCGTGATTATATGTGTTACGCAAATTGATATTGTTTTCACGAACTAATTATTGTATTGTGCTGTGACTATTGTGTGTCTCTTCTGTCCATTCTCCTTCTGTGTTTTGTGTACCAGTGTATGAACAGTGCGAACTGAGTGAGTACTTTCCGAGTGACTTTTATTTCCTCGCACCCGCACTCACCACATACACTAACTAAACCTACATATATTTATTAAAGCTATAAAGATCTTAACATAAATTGCTTAATGTTTAGATATCACTCTTCAAATGGTTAAATAGTACTAAGTATCCACCCTGAACACTAAGGTACACTGTTTTTAAATAATTTGAAGTAGAGAGTTTAGAGTATTTTTAATATTATCATCTATAGAATATTATAAACAAGCTTAGGTAAATTATTACCAAAATAAAACCATTTATACGTATAATAAATAAAATGTAGTTACTCTTTTTATTGACTCAAATTTACATGTAATCCAAGATAGCAAAGATATCTTTAAGCTGCATCTGCAAGGCATCTCAAATTTTGTATTAGGTGTATTTGAGCAGTATTGGCATCAGCTGCGGTATGTTACATCTCCACCTGAGACAGAATCCTTCAAGCCTCATCATTATACTATAGGAGCCACAGTGCGGTCTGAAACAATTAAATTGTCATTTAATACCTAGTTGCGTAGGTATAAAAACTTATTAATATTAGAATATTAGTGGGTATGGTAAGCACTTACTTTGTTGTAAACATTCGAACTCACAAGAAATACACAAGTAGATGCTGGATTGGTGTCATTTTCTTGAAACGCAGTCCTAAAGTTTTTACAAGTGGATGGTTTGCTTCAGAGTATTTAAAAAAAAAAAACAAGCATTCTGCACTTGAAAAATTCACTTAAAATTATGATTTATTGTTCAACTTCAACTCTTCATTTTATGGCATTATTCATATGATTTATTGTTTTCAACCGATTTTTCACAAGCAAAGGGTAAACCACAGACGACAGAGAATACTACGGTAAATAACAATGTAGGTATGTTGCCAGCCTAACAAGTTGATATTTATTATTTCCAAAGATTTAGGCATTTTTAACTTCGTTTTTAAATTATTATGCTAAAATACTGAATTTATATTTTAATACAATAACTTAATACAAAATAATTATCCGTTAAATAAAAAGCTAAGAAAAAAAAAACTAGTAAAACTAAGATTTTATTTTTTTTCATCTGGCAATATTAAGGAATATGATTCTGCTAAAAACTGAATTGAGTATGATTCGGCTAATTTGTGTAACCATTTTACGAATTTTAGAAGAATTGCATAAAGTCATAAGTAGGCAGGAATTCGGGAAATTATTTGCTTATATATGAATTGCCTATTGTGACCTTTTTAGGCCCCCAGTTCATTTTACTTTATATTTATAACCTTTGGAACAATACAGCAGTTTAAATTATTTTACCATCTTTTATTCTATTCCGCCCACATCATCTTTTTTTTTATTCTTGTTAGGTTCGCGCTTGACCGCTATCTCACCTGATGGAAAGCGACGATGCGGTCGACGATGGAGCGCGCTTACCTAGAAGTAACCTATTCACTCTTGACTTAAAGTAGTGTGTGATCTAGCAAGAGATCATACATAGTACATATTACATTATCACGTGCGCAGAACAAATATTTGTATGGTTTACTATAGATAGGTGTTCCGGGTCTGTTTCCTGTTTATGTGAGTTTATATGTTGTGAATGCACCAACGATACACGAGTAATTCCTAGGATGAAGTTTTTTTTTTTAAAAAAAAAAAGCTAGCAATCTTATACACGGTGTCTTTGACATCGACGCAAAAACGCATACCACGGATCCAGTACATGATTCTGGACCCCCCAGTGGTGGATGTTTTTATTGTCAGCAAAACTGTACTTTTTTAAATTTAGACTATGTAAAATCGTTATTCTAACCAACCCCGAAGATATTTATAGTAAAAAGAAAAAAAATAATTAAAAATTAACTAATTAAAAAGTCATCGGGGTAGATAAAATCGTTATTCTAATCAATCCCAATGACATTTTTAATTTTAAAAGTAATTCATTCATTTTTTTCACTAAAAAAGTTAGAATAACGATTTAATACAAAAAAAAATTAATAGGAAAAAACAGACTAAAAATTCCACCACTGGGGGGGTCTTCAATCATGTACTCCGATCCGATCATGGATCCGTGGTATTCGTTTGTGCGTCGATGTCAAAGACACCCTGTATAAGATTTCTAGCATTTTTATTTAAAAAAAAAACTTCATGCTAGGAATTACTCGTATATAAACTCACATACACAAAAATCTCGTGATCTCGTGTCACAGGGTTTGTTACCGGACTCTATGTTCTTTTTTGTATTTATTCCGTAGATCTGAGAAGAGGCTGTAGACTATTTATTTACCCTAGGAGGGCCCCAATCAGGGATGTGCAACCGATACAAGTACATAAGCCCGGCTTGATGTGAAAATAAAACCACACCACACTCATCTATATACATAAAAGGAGAAACTGACTGACTGACATATTAACGCACAGCCGAAACTATTGGGACTAGCAGCGTGAAATTTTGCACAAGGTTTCCTTTTATGACGTAGGTGAGCACCAAGAGGAATTTTCAAAATTCACCCCTTAAGGGGATGAAACGGGAGTCCAAAGCTTGAATGGAGAAACCTACTTTTATAAGCGGGTGAAGCCGCTGACCGAATCTATATCGCTATACCGCTATCTATATCATAGAACGATCGGAATATTAAGTAAGTGAGTAGTACTGGGTTCCGTGGCTTGCCCCTATAAAGGTATCTGGCACGCCATTGACCCCAACCCCCCTTTTTTCAAAACAACGTTTGCCAGGTCAACTGGTTATTATTATAACATTCTATTTGTTCTATATCTAACCCATGATTGGTCAATTGTTAGCGGAAGAGTCATGGTGTGACCTAATAAGGCAAGCAATTGGCCAATGACGTGTCAACAGCAGGAAAGACTCGTTTCGAGACATCCTGCATTTTTTAATTTGCCCCATAAAAACTATAGTGTGGTGTACTGCAGTCACATATGGGCTGGTGCTGCAAAATGCCATCTAGCAGCTTTGGACTCGGTGGAAAGGCGTGCGAAGAGGCTAATTGGGGATCCAGATTTGGTCAAGTTCAATCTACAAAGCCTCGAGCACAGGCGCAGGGTAGCCAGCCTATCGGTATTTTACAGGTTGCATTTTGGAGAGTGTGCGCGGGAATTGCATGACTTGATTCCGCCATCTCCTTTCTATCATCGGACAACCCGACGTATCGCGAGTATCCACCCTTACGTTGTTGAAACTTCCAACGGTCCGGACTCAGCGTTTCGCTTCGTCGTTTATACCGCGTACATCGAAGGACTGGAACAATTTGCCTGCTGCGGTCTTCCCGTCCAACTAAACAACGAGGGTGGATTAAAAAGTTCGCGGCCTCAGCAAGAAAACAATATAAAATATGAGCAAAAGTAATTTTATTTTTCCACGTAATCTCCACTTAACTCTATGCACTTCTTCCATCTGGTTTCCAACGCCTGTATGCCGGTCATAAAAAAAGTTTCTTCAAGGCCTTCAAAAAAGTCACCCACCGCAGCTTCGACCTCCTCATTTGATGAAAATTTATGACCTCCAAGGTGTTTTTTTAGGTTTGGGAATAAATGAAAGTCTGAAGGTGCCAAATCAGAGGAATAGGCAGGATGGGGCAGTAATTCAAAGCCACAATCACGAATTTGAGCCATAGATTCAACAGACGTGTGAACGCGTGCATTATCCTGATGGAACAACACTTTCTTGCTGAGTAATCCTGGCCTTTTCTCTTTGATTGTTTCACGCAAGCGACGTAAGAGGGTACAGTAATAAGCCGAGTTTATAGTTTCACCTTTTGCAAGATAGTCCACCATGATGACACCCTTAGCATCCCAAAAAACTGACGCCATCACCTTGCCAGCTGACAAAATTGTTTTGGCTTTTTTTGGAGTCGGTACATCAGGTTTTTCCACTGCTTGGATTGCTGTTTTGACTCTGGGGTGTAGTGGTTGTACCCAAGTTTCATCCATTGTTACAAATCTGGCCAAAAAATCATGTGGGTCAGCCTCAAACATTTCCAAACAGTCGCGAGAAACGTGAGGCGTATTCGTTTTTGTTCGACTGAAAGCAATCTGGGTACCCACCGCGCAGAAACCTTAGAAAATCCAAGTTCATTGACTATGATGTTTTGTGTTCGTTCATACGAGATGCCAATAGTGTCTGCAATCTCCCTGATGGTCAATCTCCGATCTGTCAATATCAGATCACAGATTTTCCCGATGTTTTCTTCAGACGTAGACGTCATAGGACGGCCAGAACGAGGGTCATCTTCAATACTCTCTCGTCCGCGTTTAAATTCAGCAACCCACTTTTTCACAGGCGTATACGACGGAGCAGATTCCCCCAATGTTGTTGACATATCTTCGTGAATCTCTTTTGGAGTTAGTTTTTTTTAAACAGGTATTTGATGACCGCATGTTGCTCAATTTTCTCCATTCTTTAAAAACGCTGCACAAAGGCTCACAAAATTCAGTCTTATTTAAATACAGTTAATGTTATTGCAATAGAATTTTACAATTTGACAACCAGAGAGTAAACTAACTAATCGAATGGGGTCAGTTACATTAAAATAGTTTAAGTATTTATGTGTTAGGCCGCGAACTTTTCAATCCACCCTCGTATAATTTAGGTGTCTTCAAGGCTAGAGTGAATAGGCTTTTAATAAACTAGTGCGCCTCACCATCAATGATTGCATCTCTGCTTACCATCAGGTGGGATTGCAGTCAAGCACAAACTTATGAATACTTATTAGTAACATGTTCTAAAAAAAAGATTAGCTTAATTACCTAATTATATAAAAACTAGTTTAATGTACACATGTTTATAATGACCTATTAATGGTATGTTGGTACAGTCATTACAATTTGTAGCGACTTGCCTGACTTGCTAGGTTAATAAAAACCTGTGTTTCAGTCAAATCAAAAATATTTTTATTTCACATAGGCCTACATGGGCACTTATAAAACGTCAGAAGCTAGTGCACGGTTCCAAATTGGTCGTTTCCTATGGAGAAGAACCGGCAAGAAACTCCATGGTGACTCTTTTAAAAAAAGTGGTTGGTTGATGTTACAATATTTTCATATTACAGTATTAATAGATATTATGTAAGAGCACAGTGTAAGAACATCACCAGACCGGCCACCGTAGGCGCGGGCTTGCGGACGGCGAGCAATGGGTAGCTCGCCGTCCGACCGTCCGGTAACCGTCCGGACCGAGCCCAAGTCGTCAACGGCGCGTACTGTTCCACGTGCGCCTCAAGGAGATGTCAGCAAACCGTAGGGGCCCAGCAGGGTCGAAGCCTACTGGGGCCAAGGGTCTGCTTCTGAAAGGAAGACTCAGCCCTGTATGAAAGGCAACGAAGGAACAAGAGTGGGTTCTTAGTTAGTAAAAGTCTGACACACCTTCCGGCTCCGCCCAAGAGCGGCGGATGTCATTAAAATCTACTCGAAATCATTGCGTCATTTCGCGCGAATAAACAGTTTTTCTTTCTTTCTTTTTCTAAATGTGTGACCAAACTAAGAATAATGTGTATTCTTATTTCTGAATTTTCTTGAAATTCTGACCTTCTCCTCGCATGTACCGCGTGCGTGTGTTTACGCTCTAACGTAGGGCAGACATATATCTATTACATAAATAAGCAATACGAGCATTGTTTACATAACAGTAATAGTAGATAAGAAGGTCAATGACTCGCTTATCAATCGAGGACTTATTCAGGTGACTTCATAATCGCGAACGGCTCTATCAAAATATCAAATTGTCGAAATATTTTTTGGCCGATTTTTTCAGACAAGTAATTTTACAAAAATCGGCTAAAAAAAAATCGGTTCGTCTTGAAGTTTCAAATTTTCATGACGCTGGTTTAATGCGATGGATTCTATTGAACGTCAAACAAATTAACACATACAAAAGTGTATATTCATTGACCACCAGTGCGCATTGTAATAAATTGTAATTAATCGTTCATCGGGGACTGATGTCAAAATACGTTTTTCAATACACACTTACTCGAAAACCCGCTGTTATCCCACCGCTTTTAGGCACGCAATGGACTGTTTTCCGCACTAGTGCAGAAAAGTGCGCGTGCTCGCCCCTGCCACAATTTTATTGTAATAAAATTGTTTATCGACCACCACGAGATGCGGGTCAACCCCCACGAGTCGTAAGTGTATTGAAAAACGTCGTTCGACACATGTTCAAATTTGTCACTACAGCCCTCGGCTTCATAACACACTCGCCTACGGCTCGTGCGAATTCCGCCTCGGTCGCAAAGACAAACTTTCTGCACTTATATCAAAATGTACATTTTTTTCTTTTTACGAAACGTTTGGGAACTGGTAACCGTGGCAACGAACACAATGATACAACTTTGTACCGTCGTTTGGTGTAAAATCTATATAAAAGGAGAAACTGACTGGCTGACATATCAACGCACACCCTGTGACTATCACCGTGAAATTTTGAAGGTTTCCTTTTATGACATAGGCGAGCACTAAGGGGCCATTCAAGTATTACGTAAGCACTACAGGGGGGTGGGGGGGGGTCTTTGCTTTGCTTATTTTTGATGACATGGGGGTTGGGGGGGTCTAGATGGTGATTACGTCAGCAGTATTGTTTTTTTTTAGTTTTTTAAGAGAACGATGTCGATGTTCCAAAGTCGCAAGAAAATGAGTTGACACGACACACATCACTAAGCAGCAAACATCTGACGATTTAGAGTCATGGATTCGTACTGTATCATGGACTGGTAATTTGAATTAATATGTCAAAATTTTAAATAAAGTTTGTTTTTCCTTCATTTCAAACCTATCTTATTTGTAGACTTACAACTGCTGCTCCTATATTAATAACGAAACCAACACATTGACAAATGCTTGTACCATGCAATGTTTACGTAAGCATGGGGGGGGGGGGGGGGGGGGGCTTTGCTTACTTTTGCTGACAAGGGGGAGGGGGGAGTTAATATTTGCAAAAAATCTGCTTACGTAATACTTGAACGGCCCCTAAGCTCCAAAATTCACCCCATAAGGGGATGAAACGTGGATCCAAAGTTTGTGTGGAGAAACCTAGTTACAAACGAGCAAAGCCGCAGGCAGAAGTTAGTGCAGGATAATTAACGAATTATGCAATACAATTTGGGGATTACTAAAGAGTCATTGCGGATTGCGGCCTTGTAACGCAAAAGGCAGCTGAAGAGATATGGGTGCGCGGGCTTGCGGACAGCGAGATATGGGTGCGCGGGCTTGCAGACAGCGAGATATGGGTGCGCGGGCTTGCAGATAGCGAGATATGGGTGCGCGGGCTTGCAGACAGCGAGATATGGGTGCGCGGGCTTGCAGACAGCGAGATATGGGTGCGCGGGCTTGCAGACAGCGAGATATGGGTGCGCGGGCTTGCAGACAGCGAGCAATGGGTAGCTCACTGTCCGACCGACCGGTAACCGACTGAAAGAAGAGGGGGAATATATCGAACTGATCTGATGATGAAGCCTGAAGTTAGGCACCGGAACTCTGTAATAAATTATTGTAACCTAACCGTGTTTGGGATTATTAGAATTGTCATGAAATGCACTCTGGCTATAAGGTATTTAAGTTTAGCTGAGGGGTACTTTTTAGTGGTGGTACCATAACTAAAAAGTGTAAAATAAAAAACTTTTTACAAAAAATAATACAACCGACTTCGAAGTAAAACAAACACTGAAAAGTGCAAAATAACTTTAATATCGGAAGTCTGTGTTAAATAACGAAAAGACAATTAACTATCATAGAAACACCGACTTCCGAAATTAAAGTTATTTTACACTTTACAGTGTTTTTTTTTACATTGAAGGCGTTTGTATTTTGTTTTTGTAAAGTTTTTTTTTCAATTCAGAATGATTCCTTTACGTATTATTAATTTCCCTGAATTGCAATTTCCATAAGTTTTATAAACTTATTCTCACAACGTTACTAGGAAGATTGACGTTTTGGCAAATAGCTAGAGAATGCAGTTGTGTAACATTCACTTGTGCACTATAAATCAGCACCAACTTCCTGTGAGCTTGCTGGAATTCAGTCAGTTATCTCTCACCTTTTAGAACCTCATCTTTTTGAAATTTTGAATTTCAATTACCATTTCCGTAGAAACACTCGTCACAATTAATGGCGTAGCGTCATAGCATGCATCATATCCTTTTCACGCTTTCTTTACGTCATCGCGTCCATAGACTATAGGTACACGAAAACAAAACCGCGTACTTTGGCACAGACGAAAAGTAATGTTGCCACTATTATGATTTCGTATTTCCACTTTATTTATTCATTGTTCTTTTTTTTTCGCTTTTCCCTATAATTTATTTATATTTATCTATTTTATTCAAATCTATTAGCACACAATACCGTGCCGACGTCTTTATGTCGATACCGTTACCGGCCCACGCTGAAAACCAGCGCCGTAGACTCATCGCATTTTGCGTGTGGTCACGGCATTATGCTGAGCGTTTCGGCCGTTTTGCTCGGATGTGGCGCATATTTCTTTCACATAATGTACTTATAATTTGTTAGTTCTAAATTTGCGCCTTGTTCCGCCAAATAAAATGTTTTTCTTTCTATCTTTCTTTCTTTATTAAGCGGTGACAAAACATGGACCCATCTGTATCCAATGTCGTCTAACAGGATGGAACAATCAACACCATCGCGTCACAGCCTACTGCGTCGTGGTACAAGGCCATAAACCGATCAATAATGACACTAATAGCATACAAGGTTAGGTCATACGAATGTAGCAGAAGCGAGGCGCACCCTGCGGTATCTCGACCCCGATTTCCAGCCGCCTTAGGCGTGTGTTGGAGCAGTGGTGGCCGAGTGGTAACGGCTCCGACTTACGAGTTGTAGGTCGCGGGTTCAAACCCAGCCAGGCGCATTACTTTGTGTAATTTATTTCATCACCACTGCTCTCAAAACGGTGAAGGAAAACATCGTGAGGAAACCGGCATATCCGAGAACCAAAAATTCTAAGACATGTGACATCCACCAACCCGCACTGGGCCCGCGTGGTGGACTACGGCCCATTCCCTCTCATAGAGAGGAGGTCTGAGTCCCAGCAGTGGGAACATTATAAGGCCGACTATGCTATGCTATTAGGCGTGTGTTTACGGACGACGAGCAATGGGTAGCTCGCCGTCTGCCGATCCGGACCGAGTCCAAGCCCAGCAGGGCCGAAGCCTACTGGGGCCATGGGTTGACTTCCGAAAGGGAAACCCAGGGTCCTGAAACGCAAAGCAAACGAGAAACAGGTGGTTTTAGTCAGCAACAGTCTGACGCGCCCTCCCGTTCCGCCCTAGAGCGAGTGAAGTGCATTCTCCCACGCCACCTTACAGTCAATGAGCTTGAATATTCCCAACATACAGATGTACACAAATGGGTCTGGCCAGAAGGTTTAAAGTCACCCAAAGAGCAATGGAGAGAGCTATGCTCGGAGTTTCCTTGCGTTATCGAAACAGCAGTAATGATATCTGCGGGAGAACAAAGGTTACCTAATCACATAGCCTGAAGAATCGCCAAACTTAACTGATAGTGGGCAAGACACGTTACTCGCAGAACAGACACGTGCTGACCATGTGACTGAGCGTTGAGATGACGTCAGAACAAAGGAATCGGAGGCGTGGCCGACTCGAGGCGACCGACGAAAAGAGAATCTAAACAAAACGGTTGCAACTTGACTAGGGGAGCAGATGTTCGATGGGGCCGAAAGGTTCCGGAGTGACGACCCTGTACCGGAAGGCTGGGTTGGGAGGCTTAACGCAAGGTGGATCGATGTCCTGGTGAAGGTCGTGGAAAAAAAATCAGCTGTTCAGTACATTTATGTTTGCCTAATGTACTAAACAGCTGATATTTTTTCACGATTTCGGCTTTGCTCCCATAATAAAAATTGTTTGCTATCATGAGCACAATTACGTGTTTAAGTATCGTACACTAATTGCCAGTCACCCTATATATTACTAGCTTCTGCCAGCGACATCGCCTGCGTAAAAGTAGGTTTCTCCATACTAACTTCCAACCCCCGTTTTACCCTCTTAGTGGTGGAGTTTCGTAAAATCCGTTCTTAGCGGATGTCTACACCCTATAAGCCACCTACCTGCCAAATTTTAAGTTTGTAGGTGTTATAGTTTCTAAGAATTCGTGATTAATCAGCGAGTGGTATTTCGCTTTTATATATATATGCATCACTTTAAACCCCAGTTGATCTCCTTAATTCAAAACAAAGTCACACCTAAAATTAGACCATTATAGATCTGTATTAGGCGTGGGAAAAGTGTGTCATCATTGCGATTGGAACATTTGCATCTGAATCACGGAAATGTTCCGAAACAATGATATTTATTATTTGGAACATTTGGAACATCGGCTCAAAAAATACAAACGGAACATTTGAAACATCGGCTCACAAGATACAAACGGAACATTTGAAACATCGGCTCACAAGATACAAACGGAACAGTTGGAACAACGGCTCAAAAAATATAAACGGAACATTTGAAACATCGGCTCGCAAGATACAAACGGAACATTTGGAACAACGGCTCAAAAAATACAAACGGAACATTTGGAACGACGGCTCAAACAATACAAACGGAACATTTGAAACATCGGCTCGCAAGATACAAACGGAACATTTGGAACAACGGCTCAAACAAACGGAACATTTGAAACATCGGCTCGCAAGATACAAACGGAACATTTGGAACAACGGCTCAAAAAATACAAACGGAACATTTGGAACGACGGCTCAAAAAATACAAACGGAACATTTGAAACATCGGCTCGCAAGATACAAACGGAACATTTGGAACAACGGCTCAAAAGATACAAACGGAACATTTGAAACATCAGCTCACAAGATACAAACGGAACATTTGGAACAACAGCTCAAAAGATACAAACACAGACACGACTGTTATGAATCGTGATCTGTTACGTTGCGCCATGGTGTATATGCATTTTTATTTAATTGAATTTTGATTTGAGAATAATTTAAAACAGATGTTTTTAGTTCAATTCATTAAATTTTTTATTTTTTTTTATTTGATATAAACTACTTAGTGCTTGACTGCGATCCCACCTGATGGAAAATTTACACTATTTACGTTTTAATTTGAATTTAAAGACTGCAGGTCACTTAAAGTAAAGAGTGTTTCAGTGTTCCAATTGTTCCAAATGATGCATTTAAGCTGTTCCAATCTTTCGGAACACTAAAATGTTTCGGATCAGTGAGTCGGTTCACTAGAGTTACTACACACGCCGTGGCACGCCTAATCTGTATGCCTCTAGCAATGACCGCCGGGCGTCTACTACGTATTTCATCACAAATAACCGTTATTACGTCATCGACATGACGTCACACGCTTCGCCCGCGTCCATTTCGATTACGTCATCCGCATACGTCGTTTGAATTCCTCGATTTTTTTCGAAAATCTCAAAAGAATGTGGCGCTGGCATTTAAGAGTGCGGCTAAATTCGAAATTATCTTGTCATTAAATAGGACATGAACTGAGAATGTACCAGTCAAGCAACCTACTAACTCTTTTTTAGGGTTCCATACCGACGTCGGTAAAAACGGATCCCTTACAAAATCAAAGTCAAAAGTATTTATTTCACATAGGCTTACATGGGCACTTATAAAACGTCAGAAGCTAGTGCACTTTACTATCCGTCTGTCTGTCGGTCCGTTAAGACCCTTTTTCTCAGGAACGCGTGGAGGTATGAAGCTGAAATTAATATCAATTACCCCAAGCAGCAATGAAAACATCAAACTTCTAAGCCTAAAGATAAGGCCGTTTATGCTCCATTTAGGCGCATATTTTGACACTTGCTAGGAAATCAAAACCTAAAAAAATAGGGTACCTCCCTACCTGTTGACCTAGAATCCTTAATGGCGTGAAGCAAGGTCTCATAGCACAAGCAAGTGTAATTTCTAATTTGATTTTAATGTTTCATCATCTTCATCATTTGAGCCGAAAGACGTCCGCTGCTGGACAAAGCCTCCCCCAAGTGTCGCCACAATGAAAGGTCCTGTACGTCTCGCATCCATCGGACTCCCGCAACTGTTACCAAGTCTTCGGTCCACCTTGTAAGAGGCCTTCCAACAACAACGGAACTGCGATCGCCAACCCGTCTGCCAAGCGTGGCGATTATGGCAACCACCCCCCCCCCCCCCTCCAAAATGTTCCGTACAAACTTGAGAGGTAAATTGCGATTTACGATTTATGACGTATTAAAAAAAAAACTACTTACTAGAACTCGTTCAAACCAATTTTCGGTGGAAGTTTGCATGGTAATGTACATAATATTTTTTTTTTATCATTCTCTTATTTTAGAAGTTTCACACATTTTACCACTTTGACAAACTACCCAGTTTAGAAAATATATTCGAAACCTCAATATCATTTTTAACTACCTATCCGGATACCCCACACGTATGGGTTTGATGAAAAAAAAATTTTGAGTTCAGTTCACTTCTAAGTATGGGGAACCCCCAAAATTTATTGTTTTTTTTTTTCTATTTTTATGTGAAAATCTTAATGCGGTTCAAAGAATACATCTACTTACCAAGTTTCAACAGTATAGTTGGTTCTTATAGTTTCGGAAAAAAATGGCTGTGACATACGGACGGACAGACAGACAGACATGACGAATCCATAAGGGTTCCGTTTTTTGCCATTAGGATACGGAATCCTAAAAAGCATAACAAGCAGAAGAAGATATGGGTACCAAGACAGAGTCCAATAGAAGCAGTTGGAGGAAGTTTATGCCAAAAGGCACACTGAACTGAGCAAGATATACTCTAACCAACACTGCAGTTCAAACACAAAAAGAGTTACCCCCAAATTTGGAAATAAATGACTATTTATAATTTATTCAGTTGTTGTAAAAAGCTTTTTATTTTACACTTTTTAGTTATGGTACCACCACTAAAAAGTACCCCTCAGCCAAACTTAAATACTTTATAGCCAGAGTGGGGATGAAGTTGCTCACGTCCGTAGGATTTACCATCTTTTCCTAGACCCACCCTACACGTGTCCCCTGGGTGGTGCTAAACGAGCAACAACGCCGATCAACGGGCGGCGGTCAAGTAACCTGTCCCTGGGTACCACAAACCATGAGGAACTAAATCCCCTCTAAAAATTGTGGACCGACTAAATGGCGGTATAACCATAACCCCAGCTGAGAAGAGGCTAGAGCGAGCCTTGGGAGAAAAATAACCCCTAAAATGCCTTGAAGAATGAGTTGGAAGGTAATAAATATGGAAGCGAGATTAAAAACTAATTTACCCCAGGAGGGTACCGGTACAACCGGAGAATCCCTCCCCGAGTCAAACTCGGGCTGCCCCACCGTATCTGGGGGGGGCATAATGTCGCAAACATTTGAAAGGAACCAGACAAAGGAAACTGACGAGACCAGTTATTCACCAGTGAGTTCTGGTAGCAAAGCACTTGTACAGCAAGCGCTTCATCCTGGCCTGTTCATCACAAGGCCAAGATCTTCGTCTCTAGGGCGCAGCCCAGCACAGCCACCCAGAACAGGGAATAAAAATCAAGAGGCTATAAAACCTAGTACCTCAAGTAACTTACCAGGACCTCCGCCATGGCAAAGAGTACCTACCAAGAGGAATAAAAAGAGAAAACTATCAGCAAGCCCCCGAGAAGATAAAGAGACTTCAATATCAAATAGCTTTGCTGGATTACCGATAGATCTAACTGATGACACTGACAAACCGATAATACCAAACAAACCGCCACCAATAATTTTATATGGTGTTGAAGACCTCAATAAACTTACTGAGCTTCTGGAAACATCGGTGGAAAAAGATCAATTTACATACAGAATCGTAAATAAAAACCAATTAAGAATTAGCGCAATAAATGCAGAGGTCCATAAAAGACTTGTCTCAATAGTTAGAGACAATGGTTTAATAGGACACACTTTTATCAGGAAAGAGAATAGATGTTTCAGGATTGTCATAAAAAATTTGCATCACTCAACACCTTTAAACATAATTAAAGAGGACATAGAATCCACTGGGAACACTGTTATCGGTGAAATAATAAACGCTAGGTATGGCCCGGAAAAAAAGCCTACATCGACTTTTTTCGTTAATCTCGCTGCTGGCCCCAACAATAAGTGCATTAAAGACCTCAAGTATATCTACCATCAGTCTATCTCCATAGAGGAACCAAAGAAAAGAAAGACTATGGTCCAATGTCAGCGCTGCCAACAATATGGCCACACAAAGAATTACTGCATGCGTCCCTATAGATGCGTTAAATGTGGGAAATCTCATAAGACATCTGAGTGTCAGAAACGTGACCGCAATACCCCCGCAATGTGCGCACTGTGCAGTGGACCTCATCCAGCTAACTACAAGGGATGCGAGGTTTATAAGGAAATTCTAGCTAGGAAAACAAATAAAAACACCATAACATCTGCTGTTAGAAATCGCACAACACCAACCACTTCCCAGAATAATCATGTCACAGAAAATCCTGTGCTATCTAAGCAAGGACAGAAACTATTGTATGCCGATGCCCTAAGACAAATTCCCTCAAATAACTGCATTAATCAAAGTAATTCCAACACCAACAACGAAGGACAACTAAGCCGAACACTAGAAGACATACTCATAAAGCAAACTGCAAAATATGATATTATCCTACAACAAATGAGCACTCTTATGAATCTCATAGCTCAACTAGTCGACAAACTATCAAAATGACTGCATTACGAATAGGAACCTGGAACATCAACGGGCTAACTCCGAATAAGCAGGATGTGGAGCTGCTAATGAGCCAACATAAACTTGACATTCTACTCATATCAGAGGCACACTGCAATGCTACAACAATGGTGAAATTTTCTGACTATCTGTGCTATGTCACAAACCACCCTGATGGAACGGCTCATGCTGGAACTGCAGTGATTGTAAAAAAGACAATCAAGCATCATCCAATGCCACACTATAAAACTGCTCACATCCAAGCCACTACCATTGCAGTGCAAGACAGGACTGGCGATATCATTATTTCAGCAGTGTACTGCCCTCCAAAACATAAAATTATCGAGCCTATGTTTTCTGATTTCTTTGGTACCCTGGGTCATCGCTTTATTGCGGGAGGAGACTGGAATGCCAAGAACGAACATTGGGGTTCCAGATTGACAACTACCAGAGGACGCCAATTAAAAACTAGCATAGATAGAAATAACCTGACAACTTTTTCGTCTTGTGAACCAACCTATTGGCCTACTGATCCCCAGAAAATTCCTGATCTTTTGGATTTCTTTATTGCTAAAGGTTTCTGTAAGCACTATATTAAAACCGAATCCTGTTATGATGGCTCCTCGGACCACACTCCTGTCTTGTTAACGATCAGCACAATGTTAGTCGAGTCCACAGATCCAGAAAAATTATATAATAAATATACGGATTGGGTGGCATTTCAGGAGCTTCTTGAACAAAGGGTGCAATTGAGAACAGCTCTCAAAACAAACGAAGACATTGAGAATGCCACCAAAGAAATTACAACGTTAATTCAAGAAGCCTGCTGGCTTAGCACACCTGCTATAGACACTCAAATAAGGCATACTAATTATCCTTTTGAAGTAAAAAAGGCTGTCCTCGAGAAGCGTAGGCTGAGGCGGATTTGGCAGCAAACTAGACTGAGTGAAGATAGAGCGCACTTCACAAAAGCGGCTGAACAATTGAAGAATATGCTATCCAATTGGCACAATGACACTCTCGAATCGCAGCTAGAATCACTTACAGCCACTGCCTCGACCAATTATTCACTGTGGAAGTTTACAAAAAATTATGACAGACCACAAACAGCCAAACCTCCTTTAAAAATAAACGGAGGATGGGCGCGTACATCACAAGACAAGGCAGAAACATTTGCCCAGTTCCTGGCAAATGTATTTTGCCCAAATGAGGCTAGTGACACGGACACTGAAAAACAAGTGGATGATATTATTGATCAAGACCTGCAAATGTCGCCACCGCCAATCCCAATTACTGTGCGCCAGGTCTGGAGAGCAATCAACAAAGAACTTAAGGACAAGAAGGCTCCCGGATTTGACCTTATCACGAAGGAAATACTACTTCATCTCCCAAAGAAAGCTGTAGTATTCATTACAATGCTCTTTAATGGCATATTAAGAACACAGTACTTTCCCAAACTCTGGAAGGTATCACAGATCCTAATGATCCACAAAATGGGAAAACCGGCTAACGAAGTCACCTCTTACAGACCTATTAGCTTGCTGCCAATCCTATCTAAGGTGTTCGAGAAACTATTACTACACAGAATCCTACCTGAACTTAAGAAAAATAATATAATTCCGCACCACCAGTTTGGCTTTAGGCAGCAACACTCAACTGTAGAGCAAGTTCACAGAGTAGTAGATAAGATAAGAAAAACATTAGAGGAGAAAGAGTATTGCTCTTCAGCCTTCTTGGACGTGCAACAGGCTTTTGATAGAGTCTGGCACAGGGGCTTGCTTTGCAAAATCAAGAAGACCTTACCTCATAGCTACTATTTACTATTTGAGTCCTACCTCTCTGAAAGAATATTCCAAGTGAAAGAAACTGAGTCCACCTCTAAGTTCTACCAAATACAAGCAGGTGTGCCACAGGGTTCAGTACTCGGACCTGTGCTATATGTAATATACACGTCTGACCTACCAGAGGAGGAGGATGTAACTACCGCCACATTCGCCGACGATACCGCCATCTTAGCTAGCGACAAGGACCCTAAAACAGCAACACAAAAACTGCAAAAAAGTCTTGACAACATCACTAAGTGGCTTAAGCAATGGAGAATAAAGGCCAGCGCATCAAAATCTGTCCATGTAACCTTCACACTGCGCAAAGGAAATTGTCCTGCTGTACAAATGGAAAACTACACGCTTCCTCACCATGACAACATACGTTATCTTGGCCTCCACTTAGATCGACGTTTAACATGGAGTCACCATATCAAAACCAAGAGGCAAGAACTCAAAATTCGATACAACCATCTGTCATGGCTACTGGGTCGAAACAGTAAGCTATCTGTGGATAACAAATTACTCATATACAAGAGTATACTAAAACCTGTCTGGATGTATGGCTTACAGCTCTGGGGCAGTGCTAGCGACTCCAACATTCTAATAATTCAACGAATGCAGAACATGATCCTTAGGAACCTTTGCAATGTCTCATGGTTCATCACCAATACTGAAATTCACCAACATCTCAGGATGAGCACTGTGAAGGAGGAAATTCACAGAGCTGGGGAAGTATACCTCGGGAGGCTTGAAAGACATCCCAATGCATTAGCTGTAAGGCTGACAACTCGAAGCTACAAAAAAAGGCTAAAGAGGAAAGACATTTTGACCGTATAGATTAATATGGCCCACTGAAGAGGAGATGCCTTTACTGAAAGACACACTCAAAGCGACAACATCTCACAACACATCTGCTTATAGCAACAGCTGATTGCAGATAAAAGAGAAGAAAAAAAAAAAAAAAAAAAAAAAAATTTTACACTTTTTAGTTATGGTACCACCACTAAAAAGTACCCCTCAGCCAAACTTAAATACTTTATAGCCAGAGTGCATCTCATGACAATTCTAATAATCCCAAACACGGTTAGATTACATTAATTTATTACAGAGCTCCGGTGCCTAACTTCAGGCTTCATCATCAGATCAGTTCGATATATTCCCCCTCTACTTTCAGTCAGTCATCGACTACACAAATTAACAAAGCAATTTTACTTGTTACAACGGTTCTGCTGTGATCCTATGAGGAGTTCTGTTCCATATCTTCGAAGTTCATGATCAGATCATAACAATATTTCTATGGGACCAACTTGGAAGCATATCCTTTCAATCAAAAAAAAAAATTTCAAAATTGGTACACAATTGACCGAGAAATCGGTGAACACATAAAAAAAAAAAAATAACACATTCAACCGAACATATAACCTCCTCCTTTTTGAAGTCGGTTAAAAATTAATTCATTGAACCCCAAGCGAACGTCTCTAATTACAGTATTTGAAAGCCTAACATCTATACTTATAATAAATCTGTACAAGTGAAAAATAAATGGCAGAGGGTGTTACTAGACCAACACCGAACCCAAAAATGTGATTTAAAAAAAAAATATCTGTCTTTCTGTCTGTCTGTTTGTTCAGGCATCACGCAAAAACTAGCAGTTTGATTACGATGAAACTTGGTATAATTATTCTTTAATATCCTGGGCACCACACTGGGTACTTTTTATCCCGGGAATCATATACAATAAAAAACAAACTATTTTGAAGTTCAATCCCTAGACCCGATTTACTGTACCAACCGCATATAATAAGTTTGTCGTAGGTTACGTCACCCGCAGTGGAGTTCACTAAGGGGCACTGCACACAGCTAAGATACTATAATATTTTATCTTAAGATACAATATCGCTCGCTATACAATTCAATGGATTATCACTTATAACGAAAATAATAAATAATATTTCATATTTTTGTATCTTAAGCTGTTGATCCCCGCATTAACGCCGGCGTTCAGGCGCCATTATCTTACTATTGTCTCTAATTACGCACTCAAAAGGTTAAGATGAATTTGTATGGCGAGCGATATTGTATCTTAAGATAAAATATTATAGTATCTTAGCCGTGTGCAGCACCCCTAAGTTATGCTGTAAATGTAGTGCTAAAGGTTGAATTTGGCTTGCACTGTTCTCAGTACACGCGTGTGAGTTAGTTCTGACTATTCGGTACCTACCTACCTATGTCATGATAGGTAGCTATCAGAAGCGTGGTTTGTAGAAGTAAAGGTAAATTACTACAAGCATATTATTATGTGAAGTGTCGTTTCCAAGAAAATGAAAAAAAATACAATTTTTTTGTGTGAACTTTCCATCTGCAAGACTGCCAGGACATTTAAGTACTTACTATTTATAATAAATCTGTAGAAGTTTAGTGTAGATAACTATTATACATTAAAATTGTGTGTAACTTGATATATTACTTAGGCTTTGTTTCATCGCAATCGGTTGACTATATCGAAAGACACCTATAGGTACTACATTAATTGACTGTTAGGCGGTACGAAGTTCGCCGGGTCAGCTAGTAGTTTAATAAAACTGTAGTGAATCCCAGCTTGCAATGTTCTCAACATTTTCCTTAAATGATGCATAGTAGGCATCATTATGTCCATTTTAATAAGGCTTCTGACCCACAATGATAGGAAAACTTGATGTAGCTATAAGTATTTTATGAAGCTAGACTTCTAAGTTCTAATCCAGTAGTCAAATGCCCCATACATGTTACGATTGTGATTGTGTGTACAATCCGTTGCTTCGGACCGATTGTAACAACAAATCGATAGTGTCTGTTAAGGTAAATTGTTAAAGATCATGACATACACTGTCGGTCTAAAGCGACACATCGTATAGACAAATCGTACAGTGTATAGGGCCTTTTACATTAATTCCAGTAATTTTTTAGAATTGCTGTTTATTCTATTGGAATTTAGTATGCTAAAGAGTAGGTGGGATTGGTAAGGAATACAAATGCGTTAATTAAAGACTCAAACCGCTACCTAATTCGAAAAATCCTGCAAGTTTTTGGTAAAAAATAGTTATCAACAAGCGACATATCCATGAATATGCCTTAGAATTGAGGAAAAACAAATAATTTAGCGCAGTTAAAAATAATTACCGGCTCTATAAGAGGTAAAGACCTTGAAGACGATGAAATACCGATGAATACTAATTTTCTATCACCGTAAATGGATCCTGATAACTTTGTTTTAACAGAACAGTGTATTTACACACGGCATATCGTAACTAATCGCACCGAATTGTTCCAAATGCCCTTGACAACAAGTAAAATACGGAAAATAATGGCATCTTTCGTAACTTTAGAGATACCTGTAAGAATATTTTAGAAACACTCACAGGGTTGTAGATCGGAGCAGCCATCTTCTCTTAATGTTTTTCGCAGCGGATAGTCCAAAAAGTGGTTTTACAAATCCTACGTAGCGCTTTTTGACGATTTACACTAAAATACTAAGCGCCGGATACGCCTAGCGCAAAAATATTACACGATTCGATTGAATCAATTCTTTTATTGCGTCATACGTCATATGACGACGGATGATTAATCCTTGGCGTGATGTGTTGGTTCGGTATTCTGTGGTTGGTTCTGCCGTGCAAGCGAGATAGAGAGTGTAAACTTTGTGAGTGCAAGAGAGATGGCGTCAAAGAAAAGCTATTGATACTATTGTTTCAATAGGGCTGCGTTCAAAAATAACCAGAGTAGCTTCGAGTTGCAACCCAGAGTCGTTCTTTTATAGCTCGAGTAACTACCCTAGAGTTAACCCAACTAACTCTAACTCCGAGCAGGGTAGGTTGGTGTAATGACAGTTGCTTGGCATTGACAGTTGAGCGTTCAAAAATGCGAGCTTAGAGTATCTACCCGATGACGTCATTAGAGTTAACTCTAATCTCATTTTTGAACGCAGGGTAGGTGTACCTAACGTTTATATTTGATACGTCAAACGTGTTCGAGATCCAATTTCTATTTTTTTAGCTTTGGCTTCTAGGGTTTTTAGCGGAAAAAAAGTTTTTCGGCTTTTCTACCAAACGGACATGTCATTTTGTTTAACTCCGAATTTGACAACTATTTATTTTGTCACTAGATATTTTTATCATTTTATTAATATAACTGTAGATTTTAATAAAAACACTTAACCAATTAAAACTATATATACACTAAAGGCCTAAAATATGGCGTCATAAAATTCCTCCGCATCGCTGTCGACTAGAAGTGTGCCCAAAAGGCTGGCGGCATTGCCACGTTGTATGGCAATGCTTAATCTCTGACCGAGGTAAAAGCCAGCCCTTGGGTCACGCGAAGTGTCAACTAAGCGTTTGGATAATTCTTTGAAAAGCTTATGAGCACTCGGACCCCACGGCCCAAGAGTTTCAACCCCAAACGGCTCAAAAATATAACTACCGACGAGGTTGTTATATTTCCGCCGCTTGAGGTTCTCCGCAGCCGCAGCGGCAGCACCAGCACAGCACGAAGAGCTAGGAAGATAGTGTCGACACAGGTAGCGTCCCACACTAAAGGCCTACCCATCTTCCACGGAAATAAAGACATAACGTCCGGTCTCTTACCATCGTCGCGTGCCAGGCCATGAGGTTCCAAAACAGCCGGAACGCCGACGGTGACAAGGGCTCGTCGGATGATGTCGTTAATATTCGCGTGCCGTGCTATCCGTCCCGCGCTTCGACTGCATGACAGGCCGTGGTGACCAAGGCTGTTGACAACTTCGCCACAGTGGCAGCGATGAGGAGAACAGCAAGGAGGGCCTAGGCGTAGGGCAACAGCTAGGCGGAAAGTAGTATCGTCGAATAAGGTGCCAATATTCGACGACGGCAGTGCGTGAAGCCAAAGACCTGACTCCCAATTTCCCACAGCCAGGAGGCGCGCACGCTCCGCAGTAGTAGCAGATGTTAGGATTAGGTTTTTCTGGACTACTTTGCAGAGCGGTTCATCCCACCGTCTCTGGGAGGTTGGGTTGTCAAGCGGATTTGTATTCGGGCAAGCGATTCTCCAGGCATCCATAGCCTCGGTGAAGCACGGCACTTCAAAAGGAATCAGTGTGGAAGTTAGAATGTTCCTGATTAATTTATCAGTGCTGTGAACCGAAGATATGAATGCCGGTAAACTAATACTGGTAATTTTGCGGACGCCGAGGCCTCCCATACGGATGGGAAGAGTAACTTGATCCCAAGCTCGATCGTCCAAGGTCATATTTAAAATTAAAGTAAGTGTATGTCTGATAATTTGGTCCATTTTTTCCAAAAAGTGAAGGTGCTTCCATAAGTGGGAAGCACGAAGGAAATATATTAATTTAGGACCGAAACAACAATAACGAATTAGGGTAATGGCCGAATGCATGTTAATTTGGAGTAATCTTTCCGAAACGTCATTGAAATTTTGTATTTTTTCCTCCACAAAACTGGGAAAGGAATCCTCAAAGATTGGGGACCCAAGGAGACGAAGAGAACTTTTATCGATAATTTTGTCACTTATTTTTTTTGGAAACCAGAAGCAATTCATTCCAGATCTCAATGTAATAATTAGTCCGCTATGTAAGGCAAAGACCTCCCTCTCCTTTTTCCAAACACATCTGTCCAGCGGTTTGCCAGTGAGCCATAGAGTGCAGTTTAAATGTTTGAATGTCGGACCGTGTAACGAACTGTAACGAATACAATACTACTCGCCAAACCTAAAATCAGAAATGTTACCCAGAAGCCTGTTAAGCATGATTAGGAAGGATAGTTTTGTCGCATGCTAAATGAGTTCTAGGATAATAGAACTACTTATTGGATAACATCAATTCTAGGCAACATCATTTAAGATCAGCATGAAGTTGAAGAAATTAACTTTGCTCTTACCGGTTTCGAAACGGACCAGCACTCGCAGATTTTATTTGGGTCTGCGGGTTTGGGTGGCGCCTGAGGTGGAGCCTTAGCCTTAGCCTTTTTTTTTGCAGGCATTTATGAAAAATAATAACTTGTCTTAACAATTTCTGCAGCTGTTAAAATATGAATCATGTAATCTATTTTTTTCAGAAATATGTCATTTACGGAAGCAAAGAGTATAGTAAATATATATAGAATAAACAATGGTAGAAAAAAGTAAAGAGAACAAAGAGTCTTTAATAGTAAATTAAAGGTTTTTTTTTATGAGTGGCTTCTTGCATGTAACCTATGAGGTTGACATCTGCTCGGACTTGTTTATGGTAGGCTGAATAGGAATTAAAGTGCCTATTACACCACTCGATATTCAAACAGTCTTTAGTATAGGAGTAAGTAGCGTCACACAAGAAAAAGAGCAACTTACGCTAATGTCGTGTAAGGAAATGAAACAGAACGATAAGATAAATAGACAAACATAGACTAAGACTGTCTGAATATCGAGTAGAGTAATAGGCCTATAGCGACATATATGGCGTCACATAAGAACTAATCCTGCATCGCGCAATCAAAGGTCTCCGCACGATTAGAATATATACGACAGCCCGAAATCATCTACCGGGCAGTTGCCCACCAGACATAGCACCCGTCTGGTCGGAGGATCCTCCCTTTTAAATGGAGGTTTGCGGGGTGTGCGTACGCGCAGCGGAATGTTGTTGAATTTAAAGATTTTAATTATGCAGATATTTAGTGTATGACGTCGTATAATTGTGTATGGTAAAAAAAAATTGTGCATTTCTCCACAATGGTTGCGCCATTGTGGAGAAATTCACCAAAAACTGATTCCGCTGGGCGAACGTTGTCCTGGCGTTTAATCCATAGACTTTAGAAGAAAAGAGATGTGTCCAAAAATTAGTGTGTATTTGTGTGTAATTGTGTATGTATGAATAAAACTAGTGCATGCATAAACTTCGGAGAAATTCAAGTTTCCGCTACGCGAACGTTTGGCCATTAGTTAGTTTTCATATAAAGCGCTTACATAGAGAGCTGTAGATTTTTACATACGTTGTTTTGAATTTGTTTATATTTGTTTAAAAAACAGATTTAGAAAAAATCGTAGGGCTTTAAAGATAAAAATATAAACGTAAAATACGCTTATTAGGTCTTCGTTCTTAAAGTATGCACTTTGGGGTCTAGATCTTCACGTTTATACAAACCTTGTAAGTGTCTGCAACATGTTGCCAAGTATCAATGATGTTCCGTTAGTAACTAAAGAGTTATAGGACATATTTACCATGAACAGATCACTGTTTACAAAGCAGTCAAATATCACGACGTTCTGAAGGAATTGCATGGTAATATGTATGTCAATAATTAGTGTATTCATTCAACTACACTTCTGGACACATCTATTGGCCCACCTTGTATTTTCAGTTTCGTTTGGTCCTAGCTAAAATTTTATATTAGGTCGAGCAAAAAGTTTTTATGCAGTTTTGAACCTGGCACATTCACAATTTCATTCAATAGTCTTTTTTTGAATTTCGAACACAGAATTTAAAGAAACAAAAGACAATTTGGAGCCTGTTTGTTGATATCAAACAATCAAACACTAAGAAAACTTGGTTTTATTGGTTTACTTGGATTTAATTCTTGAAAAAGTGATTGATATCTTTGGTTTTGCAACAAACATTACTTATTCTTAACATTAAGGTGAGGTTCTATCAATAATCTATGGATACTTCACCTGAAGTCGCCGCCCAAGCTGTGGCACTTATTCAGGCCGGACACAGCCAAAGAAACGTGAGTGCTCAACTTAATTTAAGTCGATCTGCGGTCCGAAATGTTTATCGGAGGTACCTAGAGACTGGCGGCTTTGTTCGTCGCCAAGGAAGGCCACGATCTCGTGTCACAACTGAAAGGCAGGATCGATTCATCGTGACGACCAGCTTGTGAAATCGTCACCTTACCTCCATTGAGATACAAAACCAACTTCGCGACTTCCACGGAGTATCTGTGAGCGCTCGAACTGTTCGGAGAAGGTTAAAAGAACGCGATATGGTACCACACAAGCCAGCTAATGGGCCCAAACTAACGCGAGCCCACCGAACAGCGCGCCTTCATTTCGCACGCAGTCATTTAAATTGGACACAGCAAGATTGGAGCCGTGTACTGTTTTCTGATGAGTCTAAAATTGTGTTACATGGCAATGATGGAAGGAAGAAGGTCTACCGACGTAAGGGAGAGCGTTTCGCACAATGCTGCTTTGTTGTTGTTGAAAACTGCCATAGAAGAGGAATGGGAGATGATCCCTCAAAATTTCATAGAGCGGTTGATAAACTCTATGCCTAATCGTATGAGAGCTGTGGTAGATGTCCATGGAGGCAACAAGCGTTATTAAATTAAACCTTTATTTGATACTAGCTGTTGCCCGCGACTTCGTCCGCGTTAAGTTCGTAAAACTGTACAATCATTCTATGCGTGCAATACATTCCGAAAGTATCGCAATTATTTATTGTACTTTAACATAAAACGGTTAAAGGTAAAAACGCAAGTTACCTTCAAGAAACATGTTATGTACTCGTCCAGATCCAGATGTATGAACGTCAATGAATAGAAAGAGTATGTATGGGTCGTAGCAGTTGGTATTTCTGCCTACCCCAAGGGAAAAGGCATTAGTTTATGTATGTTTCTGGTTTATGTTCTGGTAAAACCACATTGTATGATTTTAACCCCTCGCCACAGTGAGCACGTCACAATCGCAGCGGTAATACCTGTCTTTGAGGAGTGACTACAGAGGCGTCACGGCATCCTCTCTTTGTGCATGACTTATCGGATGTGGGTAGAGGTATTTGTATCGAATTCAGCGGGAAGAAACACTCGGGTCTCATGGGAGAATATGATGGAGCATACGGTGGAAGTCAGTCCCGTTTGGTCGGAGCGCCGGTGCCGCCGTGTCCTCATGGAGGCGATTGGTGGAGAAAATGTTAACCAGTAGCCTCCTTCAGTGAAGCACTACGATCGAAGAAGGTGGCTGAAACTATGAGGGATAGTACATCCTGACTCCTCAGCTGTCGTTGCAAGTGACGCTCCGGGTGTTGAAAGCCGCAGGGAGTTACCAGCTAGCGCAAACAGAGGATTTCGGTAGTGCCGTCCGGCCGTCTGGTCAAAGCAATCCTGAATCGATGGCGCGTTGTATTCTACACGCGACTCAAAGAGATGTCAGCAAATGGATAGGGCCCTCTAGAGCCGATGTCTGCTAGGTTTGCGAGATTGTTCGAAAGAGTTACCTCCCGTAAAATTTTCGCCTCAATAACGTTTCACTGAAGAGTTTAAGTCGTCAGACAGTTTTGGTAGAGGTAAACAAAGGAGCATAATCGGGACACCGACCGTCAGCTGGATAACGTGCGCTGATAGTGCAAAGCTAATAAGCTAGTGAATCCAAAAACTACCATCATGATCAACTATCTTCCTCCACAACAGTACTTATGAAGAATTTGCGAGAGCATGCTTGCATTGATTGTTGCAGCTTGATCATTTTGGGCGTAAAAAATACTTGTTCATTTACCTAGGATTTTATGGTGTGTATTTGACTGACGTCCCCGTATATCAGACAAATGTTTTTCCGTAGTGGGAAGTACCCTATGAAGAGTCTCCAACTTTTGAATGAATTTCGGCGAAATGAATCTCCGCCCAATTGAACTCGCATATTGATGGCCAAACCGAGAGGTCACTGTCACCGATTGCCTCTATGAGGACACGGCGGTTCACCCAAATGGGATAGACTTCCACCGCATACTACACCGGGTCCTTCGGGCGATTCGCAAAATGGTAATCAGGGTACTTCCAACCGAATCCGGAACAGAAACCGCTCGAAACACCCTCAACAGTCCTGAGCTTGTGTATCCATATAACAATGAAATTACGGTAAACAAATGTAGCAGCCGATTAGTGTTATCCCTGAGACTGGCCTCCCTCAGAGGGTTGTTCGAGTGTTGGTCACTACTCACTGGAAGGAGGTAACGTCCAGATGTCAACGTAAGGCTGCAAGGAATCTGAGATACATCATACGTTGTCGAACTGTGATCAGAAACGCAAACCACTTTCGACCCCGTTTTATATAAAGTAGTGACTGCAAATAATAAAACACGCCATGATTAGACTGAAAGGTACCATCCCGGAGGACATAGTGGAGCATACAGAGGTGTATCCCGCAAGGGCGGAGCACCGCCGTGTCCTCGTATAGGCAATCGGCGTCAGTCACCTCTCGCACCGGGCCCTGGTTCGGGCTATGGTCCAGAGCGAGGAGGAATGGCAGGCGGTCGCCTCCTTCTGCAAAGCCGTAATGCTAGCGAAGGAGCAGGCCGTACGCGTGAGGGAACGAACGTCCTCACGCCGAGCCGAGATTTCGACCCCGACGACCAGCCACGGTAGACGCGGTCTTGCGAACATCGAGCAATGGGTAGCTAGCCGCCCGGCCGTCCGGTAATTGACCGGACTGAGCCCAGTCGTCAACAGCGCTTAGTGATCCACGCGCTCCTCAAAGAGATGTTGCAAAGGGCAACTGAAGGACTCGGGTGCGGTTTTAGTCAGTAAAAGTTTGAAACGCCCTCCCGCTCCAACCAGAGAAGTCATTGGATAATTACCACCCTTAAAAAAAGAAAAAAGATACCATCATTATCATTATCATTTCAGCCGAAAGACGTCCACTGTTGGACATAGGCCTCCCCAAGTGTCGGCATAATGACCGGTCCGGTGTGCGTCTGGCATCCATCTGATTCCCGCGT
This sequence comes from Mythimna impura, assembly GCA_905147345.3. Lineage (NCBI taxonomy): Eukaryota > Metazoa > Arthropoda > Insecta > Lepidoptera > Noctuidae > Mythimna > Mythimna impura. The sequence goes on along the minus strand of LR990365.1, from coordinate 1,733,900 downwards.
CCCTCACCAGGTCTTCGGTCCACCTGGGGGGGCTTCCAACACAAGGTGCCATGCAATCCCTTCCAAAAATTTGGCCGTGTTATTTTAAAGTCAATTATTAAATACATATATGTATTTACTTTTATCGCCTTTGGTTGGTATTCCTTGAATAATCACGGTCAATTAGCTTGTTACAACCACGGGGAAAAAAAGCAGGAGGATTGTTAAAAATGCCTCCGTCTAACACCAGTTTAACCATTATTATCGTCCAATTTTAAAGAATAAAACTGTCTGCAAACGTGGGCGATGGTTATTCTTCCGCCATTCAGAAAATTACGTTAAATACACAATGCCATCTATCAAATATGAAGTTCAACTGTCATTGTCATCATTATTTCTACTTTGAGTCTTTAGATGGCGTTGCGAGTATCTAAATAATGTAACATTATAGTACGTGGTTTTTGTCGCCGCTTTGATTTTATTATGTGTTTTGATTAGTTTTTACAAAATATTTAGAAGATATCGAATAGAAATGTCGATTTTATTTTGAAAAAATGGTAAAAGTTATTTTATTACAAAAAAGAAGATAAAATAATGACAAAATTTTAACTGTAGCTGGGGATCGAACTCGCGGCAAATGTCGTGCAACACCGACATTTTGGTTTATTGCTCACCCCCCATAGCAAATAGCGTGATAATTTATAGCCTATAAGTTGCCCTGACCTATAAGGATTATGTATGCAAAATTTGAACAGGATCGGTTCAGTAGTTTTTGCGCCAACTAATACCATCGCAAAATAATTTTACTGTTTTATTTTATGTATAGAAAACATGTTTTTTATTCAAAAATAAATTGCCTTTAACAAGGCGCATATCCGACTTGTTAGGCGTAGCTCCATGTCGTATGGTATTCTGAATTCAAATTTAAAACAATACGATCGAAAAAGATGGTAAAATGTATCAGGTTTAAAACTGCATCAACAGTTTTTGTTCAATCTAGCAATCATATTTCGGTAGGGGCCAGCGAAACCTAAACTCTAAGGTGGGCCAATAGATGTGTCCAGAAGTGTATTCTTATGCAAAATTTCATGTCATTAAATTCAGTAATTAAAGAAAAACAATTATAATACTGACGAAGCATCGAAAACCTACATAACCCGACCAAGTTCGGATGGCTACAAAAAAGCGGCCGTGCAATATATTTAGGTAACATCCCAAAATTTACAGTATAATACCGGTATTGAATTGGTATAGGTGATAACACAATTGTTGTTTCGATATAATTTATAGGTCATTTATTTTTGTACACCTACTTTTTTAAATGTATTTGACTATGACAGAAAGTAGGTACTATTTACGTAGGTACTTTATTTAAGTATGCGCTTGAGACTTGAAATATAATCTAAATATATTACCTATTTAAGACAAATAAAATTCATACAGCTAATTTCTTTTGAAGATTTCACGGATCAGGATTCTAACTATAGACCCCTTAGGGAAATTAAATATTTACCACATGTAAGTATGTACTACTGTTTAGGTAAATATTTATCATATTGTAGCTTATTACACTATGTAACCAATAGACTAGGCATGCACGAGCGTTCCCCTTTGCAACTTTAGTGGATCAAACAATCTAATAACTTGCAATCTAATAAAATGTTTTAGTTTATAAGCACTATTTTAATGTTCATCAAATCTAAACAACTGAATAGGTTAATTATGTGATGTGATTTTAATTTTTATTGAAGCTCGAAATATTATACTTACCCTAAGTTTCGTCATCCACGCGAACGAAGTCGCGGGCAAAAGCTAGTTCATAATCTATTTTAGTTAAAACACATTTAAGTCTATTGCTGTCATTGCAAGCGTTTGTTAACGTCATTATTATTACATAATTAAGTATTATATGTAATTAAAAATATTTTTGTACGCGGATATTTAAATTGAGAAGTACTTGTTAATTGAAGATTTGTTTTTATCGTAGATAGTGGCGTTATTAAAAAAATATTTTTCATTCAAGAAATGAAATTGTTTTATTTTTTCCTAACGCTTGTGTACGCAACTGTACCATATTAATAAATACTATATTGGAAGGTTAAGAACGTTTCTTAGATATATGGCACGGCCGCTTTTTGATAGCCATCCGAACTTGGTCGGGTTATGTAGGTTTTCGATGCTTCGTCAGTATTATAATTGTTTTTCTCTAATTACTGAATTTAATGACATGAAATTTTGCATAAGAATAGTTGAATGAATACACTAATTATTGACATACATATTACCATGCAATTCCTTCTGAACGTCGTGATATTTGACTGCTTTGTAAACAGTGATCTATTCATGGTAAATTTGTCCTATAACTCTTTAGTTACTAACGGAACATCATTGATACTTGGCAACATGTTGCAGACACTTACAAGGTTTGTATAAACGTGAAGATCTAGACCCCAAAGTGCATACTTTAAGAACTAAGACCTAATAAGCGTATTTTACGTTTATATTTTTATCTTTTAAGCCCTACGATTTTTTCTAAATCTGTTTTTTAAACAAATATAAACAAATTCAAAACAACGTATGTAAAAATCTACAGCTCTCTATGTAAGCGCTTTATATGAAAACTAACTAATGGCCAAACGTTCGCGTAGCGGAAACTTGAATTTCTCCGAAGTTTATGCATGCACTTGTTTTATTCATACATACACAATTACACACAAATACACACTAATTTTTGGACACATCTCTTTTCTTCTAAAGTCTATGGATTAAAAAAAGTTCCGCCAGGACAACGTTCGCCCAGCGGAATCAGTTTTTGGTGAATTTCTCCACAATGGTTGCGTGCACAAATTTTTTTTTACCATACACAATTATACGACGTCATACACTAAATATCTGCATAATTAAAATCTTTAAATTCAACAACATTCCGCTGCGCGTACGCACACGCTCACTGTTCCACGTACCTCCGAAGGCCCATAAGGGCCTATTACACTACGAATACTTATACTAAGAACTTACAATTAAATAAACATGTAATGTGTTAGAATCATTGATTTATCAAAACTGAATCTGGCTCAAAATATATAATTTAAAAAAAATGGATTCTAACTGTTTAAAAAATTCTTAGCTTCATTGCGAACTCGAGCTAAGACTAGGAATAGATAAATAAATCAATAAATAGGGTAGAATACGGAGGACATTCCTGCGTAAAATCTACCATTCTACCAAAATTCTTCATAAATAATACCTTTGCGGCTTTGCCCGATTGCGGAATCAATAAATCAATTTATTAAGTTGGCAGCCCTGCACTGCCCTGCAGTATTTTGATTGACGCAATACCTACATCCAGACACCTAAAATCCTAAATGTAGTGAATTATATAATTAAATTCTATTTGCGCTAATTAAATTTGCGCGTTGCGGTCTCCAAATCATTCTGCGACGTGTCCTTAACGTAACAGAAATAGTTTACACCAAAATCGAGCGTCGACACGGTGAAAAATGACGCTCGAAGGGAACAAGGACGAAGCAGAAAAATGTATAGCAATAGCACAAAATACATTTACTGCAGGGAATATGGAAAAAGCTGAGAAGTTTCTGCTTAAAGCAGAACGCCTTTACCCTACTACACTTGCTAAGGAGCTTTTAACGCGGGTGAGGGCTGCGGGGCCTTCGACAGCAGCTCCTAATAGGACTCCTCCATCGAGTCCCAGTGCTGAGGAAGTGAGGAGACGAAAACCCACAGCACATCATGTACCTCAAAGGGAATATACCCCGGAGCAACAGGAGGCGGTCCGTCGCGTTAATAAGTGCAAGGATTTTTATGAAATCTTGGGTAAGTGAGCCAATTATTTGTCTAGTCATTCTATAAATTGAATTCAAATACAAAGGTATTGTTATCCATTTGTATGTCATCATGTGCTGACCACCCGGAGGACACGGTGGAGGTGTGTCCCGCTTGGGCAGAGCAACGCCGTGTCCTCGTGGGGGCGATCGGCGGTGGTGATCTCTCGCGCCGGGCCTTGGTACAGGCCATGGTCCGAAGCGAGGAGGAGTGGCAGGCGGTTGCCTCCTTCTGCGAAGCAGTAATGCTAGCAAAGGAGGCGGCCGATCGCGCGAGGCAACGGTCCTCACGCCCCAATCGCCGCCGGGATTCCGATCCCGATTTCCGGCCATCGTAGGCGCAGGCTTGCGGACGGCGAGCAATGGGCGGCTCGCCGTCCGACCGTCCGGTGACCGTCCGGACCGAGCCCAAGTCGCCAAGAGATGTCAGCAACTGTAGGGGCCTAGCAGGGTCGAAGCCTACTGGGGCCAAGGGTCTGATTCTGAAAGGAAGACTCGGCCCTGGTACGAAAGGCAACGAAGGAACAGGAGTGGGTTTTTAGTCAGTAAAAGTCTGACACTATCTCCCGCTCCGCCCAAGGGCAGGGGATGTCATAAGATGATTTTCCCACCGAAAAAAAAAAAAAAAAAATTGTATGTCATCAAAACACCTATTAATATGCCATTAGGACATTGTCTGTGGTAAGAATGTTGCCTAGTTAAGAAATTATTATCTGAAATGTAACTGCTACCCTTATTATCTATGCTTTAAGTGTATGTCTGTTATTCCGGTAAAACTGTTCTAAGTATACTGGACAACGAAATTATGGGTTTTTGGGGTGGGGGGAGGAGGGGGGTGGGGGTGGGGTGTCCCCTCCCTCCCTCCCGAATCTAGGAAACACATACTTTTGGAGATATTCAAGATTCAAATTTTGAGGTTAGGAATCACAAAATCGTACATTTTATGCATTTTTGTGGCAGATTTGGGGGTTTTAGGGAGGAGAATCACCCTAAACCCCTTGGACTATACCCCGAAAGTAGCAATTGTATACTTTCATGTATTTAAAAATGAAAAAAATTAAATTTTGTTGTCGGGGAGCGCACTACCATTGTCTACAAATATTTGTGCACTGAAATATAGTTTTCTGGGTGGTTTAAAAAAAAAAACCCTAACCTAACCTCCCACTGTAGCAATTGTATACTTTAATGTATTTAGATGACAAAAAAATTATTTTTTGTTGTGTCTGGGAGAGCTCTACCATTGTATAAAAATATTTGTGCACTGAAAATTAGTTTACTGGGTGGTTTAAAAAAAAAAAACCCTAACCTAACCTCCCACTGTAGCAATTGTATACTTTCATGTATTTAGATGAAAAAAAAAATTTTTTGTTGTGTCGGGGAGCGCTCTACCATTGTATAAAAATATTTGTACACTGAAAAATAGTTTTCTGGGTGGTTTAAAAAAAAAATAACCCTAACCTAACCTCCCACTGTAGCAATTGTATACTTTCATGTATTTAGATGAAAAAAAAAAGTTGTCTGGGTGGTTTAAAAAAAAAAATAACCTTAACCTAACCTAATCTATCCGAGTCACAGTGCCTATATTTAGTATGCAAAAAAATTATCTCGTCTCACTTTTATTATTTCTTACTAAAAACTAAATAATAAGAGGTTAATAAGTACACCAAAATTTGTGGCTGTATGAACTAATACCTTTGTCATAATATTACAAACAAAGTAAAAAGTGAACGAAATCTGTCAAAATGGCGTCAAATATTACGAAAAATTTTTTTTTTTCTCAAAATCTATATGTTCCTAACATTGAGACTTTGCATAATTACTTTTTAGACATAAACCTTTCCAATAAAAAAATATGAGCGTAAAACTCGTTGTCCAGTATAGTACAGTTTAGCCGTTATACCTTCATGCTGAAACTGATAGTCAGTGGTTCATGTGATAAACTCATTTGGATGAAATTTGGCACACAGTTAATCCATGCCCTGGAATAACACAGGATACTTTTAATCTCAGGGGAATGTTCTCTTGTGATCATTTTCTCTTGTATTGACTTATAAGGTATTTCCTTGTGACTCAAGTAGTCAATGGGTTTTTTTACAATTAATTCTTATAGAAAACGTAGCATTGGCACGGCCTCCCACAATGTGGACTGATGACAGTTCACAGGAACATTCAATGGATGTGAAACGCAAAGGACTGTTTGTTATGCTGGCACTTAGGAAAGGCTTATGTTCAATAGTGGACATGTTTCAAATAAAATGATTTGTATTTGTATTTCTGGCTGGTCTCCGCAACTCCACGACTAAAGTGCGTATTTTGCATACGGGTGGGACGAATGTGTCATTCGATCCACCCCAGCTCTCAGCAGCGGCCAGCAGCTCTTTGATGTTGATGATAAATTCATAACAGTTCTAATATTTTCACAAACTTAAGGGCCTATTACACTACGCGATATTCAGCACACGATATTCAGACCGTCTTATCTTTTGTTCCGAGTAAGACCGGTCTAACCCTTATTACACTACGCGACGTCAACGAAGACTGAATATCGAGCCTATTATGGGCCGATATATATGGGCCTATTACACGGCCCTTTAGTTGGGAAAATTAGTTGCCACACAGTTCAATGGCTGGTATAATTGATTAGCTCATTAAGTACCTATTTAATGACATGTCATTATCATTGTCAGTTGTAGTTCGTAGACGTTGTAGGTAGGTAGGTCTAACTTTGAGAAAGTGGTCAACCGTCGAATCCAACTCGGCTGGGCAGCGTTCGGAAGCTAGATCTTCTCGTCCAACATACCACAGTGTCTCAAGGCGAAAGTCTATGACCAGTGCGTGTTGCCAGTGATGATATATGGCACTGAAACATGGTCGCTTACAATGGGCGTCATCAGAGCCTTACATTTACCCAAAGGGGAATGGAAAGGGCTATGCTCGGAGTTTCCTTATGTGATCACACAAAGAATGAAGATATCCGCAGGAGAACCAAGGTCGCCGACATAGCCCGAAGAATCGACAAACTAAAGTGGCTATGGGCAGGGCACATTGCTCATAGAACGGATAATCGATGGGGCCGAAAGGTTATAAGTTATAGGTTATACGAAAATTGATTATAATTGATAAATTCATAGAATCAATCATTTATAACAATTGCTACTAGAAAATACTACGCGCAGTGTTTTTACATTTTGATCGTCATTTATTCATTCATAATCAGTAGCCTGTACAATATTTCCATAAATTGAGTGACATTTTAGGATATAAACAAACGCTAATAACTTTGCTGTTTATTAATATTTTTTATTGAGACTTTACTTAAATAATATCAAGACCTTTTCTAATAAGCCCTTTAAGTATTTGTACTAATTAAAAATTAGTTGTGTGTTATGTATATTGTGCTTTATTACAGTTAAGATTGATGCTGAAATTATTATAATCAACTTATATACTTACCAACAGTAACCGTTATACTTAAATGAATTAGTTAGACTTAAAGACGTCGCAGACTTGTCTGCGACAAGACTGTTTTGAGACGTCCAGTGTTGCCAACAGTTACACTGACTTACCACTAAAGTAAACTTTTAAAACCACAAAAAAACCACTAACAAAAAATTATTACACACACAAAATCGCAAAATTTCCCACTAAAAAAATGTGTGTTGTAAGAAATAAAATAAATTGGCATATAGGTTATTAGTTTCCTTTAATAAGAAGTGATAAAAATTAACAATCAGTTGATCAAAATACCATTTGTGGATAAATTAACATTAGTAGATAAGTAAACATACAAATTATTCAATAACAGCTATGTATATTAATTTGTCTTCAGACGAATCATTTTTGTTTGCACCATCATCGTCGGTATCAGATTGATAATTATGGATTTCTATGGTGCTAATTTACACCCGAGTGATCGCATTTTTAGCTTATTGAATTTTGCTAAAGCACTAGAAAAAATCACTAGCCACTAAAACCAATATTCCGCAACTAAATGGGGGGTTAAAACAACCAGTTTTAGTGGAAAATCCACTAAGTTGGCAACACTGACCGTACGCCGCTAGACTGTTTTGTCTTGATGGTGTGCGCCGTGTCGTAGACAAAACGGTCGTGTCGCAGACAAGTCTGTCTACGACAGTCTTGTCTCAAATGTGCGCAGGCCCTTTTAAACTACAATTGTCCATTTAAAAACTTAAAAGAAGCAGGGGTTGTAAGTACCTGAAACGTTTTTCATTATACTATATAATATTAGTTATTTCTATTTTTTGAATGTTAATAAATAATTAATAAATAAATAATTTATTGGAACAATAAACTTGTTTACAACATTTTAAGTGTTCGTTAACAACTACATTAGTTTAAAACTGTGTTGTAGCCATTAGCGCCCACCTGCAAGAGGAAGACGTCGGCGTTCCAAAATTTATGATAATAAATTTACAATTAATTTATATTCGCAGTTAGACTTATTAGTATTAGTATCTCGGGCTGGTATTCGCAACTCCACGACTAAGCGCGTATTTTGCGTATGGGTGGGACAAATGCGTCATTCGAGCCACCCCAGCTCCTCCAGGAAGGCCAGCAGCGCCTTGGTGTTATTGACCATTTCGCGGAGGTTACCTGGGTTTCCGAAGTATTTTGCCCTGTATCCAGCGACAACTGGGCAGCTCAGAAGCAGATGTGCTGCTGTCTCGTCCTCCTCCATGCAGGCTCTGCACAGTGGGCTGTCTGTAACTCCTATGACAGAGAGGTGCTTAAGCTTATTAAAGGTCCCGTGGCCAGTTGTTACTGCCGTCACTTTTCGCAGCTGAGGTTTAGTCAGTCGTAGGGCCTGTTTCGTAAAGCGGCCATCTTTGGACGGAAGTGCCTCCTTGGCCTGCCTGCACTCACTATGGTCTTTCTATAGTCTGTGATGTAGGTCTCTAGTTCGTTTCCTTACCAGATTGCGTAGGTATCCGAAGGGGAGCGGCACAATTGGCTCAGGTCCCATTGCTGCCATATTCGATCCCCTTCTGGCGAGTTCATCCGCTGCATCGTTGCCTCGGGAATCGCTGTGTCCTTTGATCCATTGGATGGTTACTTGGTTATGTTCACCCACCTGGTTTAGGTGTTGGTGACACTCGTAAATCAGCCCAGAGTTAACTGTGTAGCTGTTCAGCGCTTGCAGTACAGATATGCTGTCCGAGAGTATGCGTATTGAGTGATACTTAACTTCCCTGGTTGCGACGGCCGAGGCTGCCAGGGAAATGCCCAAGCACTCAGCCTGGAACACTGTGTTATGAGTCCCCATTGGTGTGGCTATGTGAATGTTGAGATCCTCCGAGAAGACTCCCGCACCCGTGCCATTACCTGTTTTGGATCCATCAGTGAAGATCCGCAGCTCTGTAGGGCACAGCCCTTCGCAGCGGTGATCCTCATGCAGTTGGATTTTGTATTTTTTATCAAAAATAAATTGCTTAGGTATCCGGTCATTAATTGCTTTCGTTATGGGAAGCTCATCATTGAGTTCCGTAAGCAGAGCGGTGTGTTGTGTTTCTCTCTTACCCCAGAGATCCAGTGTTTTAAGACGTACTGCCGCCATCGGATTAGGCGCACAATGCCACATTCGCAAAATGACACATTGGATTTTCGCAAAATGTCATATTCTCAAAATGTCACATTCTCAAAACGCCATATCGTAAAACGTCACATTAGCAAACTGCCATCTTCGCAAAATGCCATTTTCGCAAAATGACTTTTCGCAAAATGCCACTTCCGCATAATGCCAAAATGTCACTTCGAACTCAGTTTATTTTTTAATTTGGACGTTAATATGTTTTTATGAAAAGCCATCTGGCGAAAACTTAATAACTGCTAGATTACAAGTGTAACATGTAAGATACATTGATTTAATTTATTATAGGTACATTCATTGAATTATTGATACATTGTTTGTATTATATATCATTGACTACTTTAATTAGTTAAAAAAACTTATTAAAAATGTGCGAAGGTGTGTCAGTTTATTCACAAGTTAAATATCTAAAAACTGGGGAAGTGCGAGTCGGACTCGCGCACTGAGGGTTCCGTAACTTCCGTACAAACTTGAAAGGTAAATTGCGGTTTGCGATTTATGACTTATTACAAAAAAAATACTAGATCTCGTTCTAAGCAATTTTCGGTGGAAGTTTGCATGGTATACTTTTTTTAGTTTTATCATTCTCTTATTTTAGAAGTTACAGGGGGTGGACACATTTTACCAATTTGGAAGTGTCTCTCGCGCTCCAAACTATTCAGTTTAGAAAAAAAATATATTAGAAACCTCAATATAATTTTTGAAGACCTATCCATAGATACCCCACACATATGGGTTTGATGAAAAAAAATTTTTGAGTTTCGCTTCTAAGTATGGGGAGCCTCCAAAATTTATTGTTTTTTTTTTCTATTTTTGTGTCAATATTTTAATGCGGTTCACAGAATACATCTAATTACCATGTTTCAATAGTTCTTATAGTATCGGAAAAAAGTGGCTGTGACATACGGACGGACAGACAGACATGACGAATCCATAAGGGTTCCGTTTTTTTCCCTTTGGCTACGGAACCCTAAAAATCAGTGTAATGACAGTATTTATATCGCCTCCTAGCATAACTACTTGATTACAAGCAAATTGTAGAATCAATGCTATTCAATAGATATTTATTTCATGTGTCATTTTGCTAATGTGGCATTATGCTAATGTGGCATTTTGAGAAAAGACATTTTGCGAATGTGTCATTTTGCTAGTGTGGCATATTGCGAAATGTCATTTTGCGAATGTGGCATTTTGCGTCAATATGTCATTTTGCGAATGTGGCATTGTGCGCCTAATCCCCGCCATCGTCGCTTCCTGTTGTATGAACAGGTGAAGTGGGGGAAGTCCCAGCATGGCTTCGAGCGCTGTAGTCGGAGTAGTCCTCATGCAGCCCGTAGTAGCCATGCAGGCCAGCCTTTGCATGTGTTGTAGTTTGTTTACGGTTGTGGCTAACTTGGTGCGGGGCCACCACTTGGACTTAATAATTACTCTCAATCTAGAATTAGAATAGGTTAAGCAACTACCTATTAATTTGAATTATAATTACAATTTATTTGTATTATTACATATTATTTATATTATTACAATTAATTAATTAAAATCATTTAATAATTTAAAACAAAAGCGAGATCCAGGTGCTCTAGTTCATTTAGTGTGAGTGTTTGTGGGATGTGTGTGATGGTGTGTGTGTGTGTGTGTAGGTTAAAAATTAAGTAAATAGACAGGAAATTGAGTAGATTTTACTCTGTTGATCAGTCACATGGAAGTGGAATCAAAAGCAGATTTTGTTCAGCATTAAATCTGGGCAAATAATACCTACCTATTTGTTAGATTTTCTAGTTCCTAAATAATTATCTTGTTGCCTTGTGTTGTGTACAATTCATATGTTTTGTAATTAGGAAACTTGGTGATACGCCATTTAAAAAAAAATGTAAAATTGTTTGAAATAAAGTTTTGTTTATTTTAAAAAAATCCATTTCATTTACAAAGTGTTTAGTACTTACAATAATCAAATTTATCTAATTAAAAAATTTATATTGAAACCATTATTTATTAAAATTGTTTGAATTAATCTCGAAAAATAAATGTTGTGCACACCTGCTTCTATGAACCTCTTTTGTCTAATGCAGAAGTGAATGGAGTATAAGTACTTATAATATAACAAAAATGCAATTTTTTAATTTTTTATGTGTCTATCCGTTAGTTCCGGCTAATCTTCGAAACAGATAAACCGATATTCAATGGTAGATAACCGATGTTATTATTTATCCAATGACGACCCTCAGTTGCGAGGGAAACTATTGCGACATATGGAAAATAAAGATAAAGATATATCGAAGGCTTAAGTGGACTGGTTGCCAAGAACTGTGTTAAGACCCCTGGCCCCTGCTTGAACAATGTTTTATATATACACCACTAATTTTTAATTAGTACAAATATTTAAAGGGCTTATTAGAAAAGGTCTTGTTATTATTTAAGTAAAGTCTCAACAAATAATATTCATAAACATCAAAGTTATTAGCGTTTGTTTATATCCTAAAATGTCACTCAATTTATGGAAATATTGTACAGGCAATCAAAATGGAAAAACACTGCGCGTAGTATTTTCTAGTAGCAATTGTAATGAATGATTGATTCTATTATGAATTTACCAATTAAGACAAATTTTCGTGGTAAATTTTGGGATTTCGTTTTTTTTTTACTTTTGACTACAAAAATATGATCAGTTACGGGTACGAATAGAGCCCTATTTTTTTTTTATAATAATTAAATAATTAGGGTGTATATATTATTATTGCCAGGAAGAGTCTTAAGTACCTTCAATAAATCCAGTCATCCCCGGCGAAGTCGACAGACTCGGAGAGCGGTGACACTTCTTGTACCTAGAAATCGAAATTGAGACATTGTAGTTAACAAAACATTAAAGAAAGTAACTTAAAAAAAAAATATTTGATTTGGTATTAATCCTAAACTTTGATTTTATGATTTGGAGTCTCTTGCACATTCTTCTCCATAGAAACCCACGCTTTGGAATGTGCAATTAGCATCTGCTTTTTTTGACTGACTGACTTCTTGACGATTAGAAAATGCCTGTAAATGGTTTATATTAGTAAATGTTTTGATTCTTTCTTTATTATGCATATCGGACTGACTGAGAATATTTTTTAAATTTCATTATGTAATTTGTTTCATCAACATGTACTTACTTGGATTCCGGTGCCTTTAATAATTTAGTTAAATTATTTTTAACTTTATTTTGTACGCCTTACGGGTAAAACATGTACGGGCACAATATAAATTTTGTAACATCCAGCATACTGTATTTGCATGTATACCCATGCTTTGACAAGATTAGGGGTCGATGAGCAAAGTTTTGGAAACAGTTAAACAACCGTTCAGCCCTGTCATCAATATCTATATCAATGCCTATTAATATCTACTACTCAGTCAAGAAAGTACCGGGAAAAGACCAATAATACACAAAATGTTTGTTATTCATCCAAATTTATTTCATCACCTTCAAAGCATGCTCCTTCAGAAACGATACACTTACGTCAACGAATAATCCAGTTCAGTTCTCGCCGCGAATTCTCCTTTATGTCTTCTACCGATTGAAAACGGGTGCCACGACGTGGTAATTTGAGTTTAGGAAAAATAAAAAAGTCGGCTGGAGCCATATCTGGTAAATATGGTGGTTGCTCGATGGTATTTGTTGAGTGTTTGGTCAAAAATTTGTTCACAATGATAGCCTTGTGCCAAGGCGCATTATCGTGGTGCAAAATTCAAGATTTTTTTTTTCACAAATCTAGCTTTTTTCGTCGAATTAGCTATCTTAAATGCCGCATAACGCTCAAATAATATTCTTTATTTACCGTTTGACCTTCCGGCAAGAATTCCGAGTGCACAACATCGCGATAATCAAAGAAAACAGTCAACATGACCTTGACTTTTGATCGACTTTGGCGTGGTTTTTTCGATTTCGGTTCAGTTGGAAGGCGCCACTCCGAAGCTTGTTGAGTAGTTTGCATGTCAAACTCGTAAATCCACGTCTCGTCACCAGTAACAATGCGTTTCATGAATGTTGGGTCGGAATTGACTCGTTTTAGCATGTCCTCAGCGACTCTCATGCGATGATGCTTTTGGGACTAGCAAAGCGGTAACATGTTTCATACCCAAATGATTAGTTAAAATGGTACGGTTAAACTCGTGATATACAGAAAGTTCGGCGGCTATGTCTCTCAAAGTTAAATGAGGACTTTCAGTCACTATTTCCTTCCCTTTTGCGATTTTAACTTCAGTTGAAGACGTTGATGGCCTACCAGAGCGAGGCATATCTTCCATCACATCTCGACCGCTTTTGAACGCTTTATACCACTCATAAGCACGTGTTTTTGATAAAGTCGATTCACCGTAAGCCTTCTGTAACATTTTCAGTGGCTCCAAACACGAAATTCCATTGGCGATGCAAAATTTAAGACTCTTTGTTCGATGTTTTTTTCCATTATGAAATTCGCAATACACAATAGATATGATATAACTAAGAACAGCACTGTATTTAATATAACAGATGAAACTTAAACTCCGCGCCAAAATGGAAAACAGTTGTGCCAATATACCAACAAAAAAAAACGAAATTTGAATTTGGAACCATAAACAAATCATCCATTCCCGATACTTTTCTTCTTCTGACTGAATGTATGTATGTCAAAGCCTATTAATATCTATGTCAATGCCTATTAATATCTATGTCAAAGCCTATTAATATCTATGGCAATACCTAATCGTCATCGTCTCCACCGCCATCGTCTCCACCGTCATCGTCTCCACCGTAATCGTCGCCACCGTAATCGTCGTCGGCTTCGGGCTCGGGCTCGCTTTGCGCCATCTCTGACTCGGCGCCCAGGTTTTCGTCACCCTCTCCCTCGTCATCCTCTTGACCTTCTCCCTCGTCACCCTCTTGACCTTCTCCCTCGTCACCCTCTTGACCTTCTCCCTCGTCACCCTCTTGACCTCCCTCGTAACCCTCTTGACCTTCTCCCTCGTCACCCTCTTGGCCCTCTCCCTCCATGCCTTCTCCCTCCATGCCCTCTCCCTCCATGCCCTCTCCCTCCATGCCCTCTCCCTCCATGCCCTCTCCCTCCATGCCCTCTCCCTCCATGCCCTCCCCCTCCATGCCCTCCCCCTCCATGCCCTCTCCCTCCATGCCCTCTCCCTCCATGCCCTCTCCCTCCATGCCCTCTCCCTCCATGCCCTCTCCCTCCATGGCCTCTGCCTCCAACCGTTGTACCGTCCTATCCCATTTTTCCCTCATTTCAGTCAACGAATCACTTTTTTCAGTACGCTGGGCGCGAAACTGGAAAGAATAATTACAAAACTATGTACTTTTTCAGAGTGGCACTCCACACTCATGAAAGAAAACGGAGTTAGAGAAGGTGTGACGGGTGACAGGACAGAATAGAAGAAAAAAATGTGTTGCGCGGACCTCAACTAATATGGGATAAGGGCAGGAAGAAGAAGAAGTACTCTTTCAGAGTGGAGGCAGGCGGCGCTAGTGCTAGCGCGGCCGCGTGTACCTAATTCAAAAAGTATGTAGAAACCTGTTCTGTTCACAGTGCCCCCGCGAGCCGCGTGGCTGAACGACGCGGTCGCGGGTCCACCCGTATTCTTCACACTGATATAGCGTCTATTAGGTGACTGCGCGTGTGGTTCTAAACTATTTTGATTCACCCTCCGAAGTGTCATCATGGGTATCAAGCCTCGTAGCTCGCTTGGCACTGTGATCACGTAGCTATGCCAAGACCCCTTCGCCCGCACCCGCTTTCGCACTTAGCGAGTGCAGTCTGATTGACCACTGTGACGTCATAGTAGAGATACTTTGGCGTCATAATCATGTCAAATCCTTATCAAAATAAATAAATACTAAATTCTTCATATTCAAGACTGGTTCAGTGCCTATATTTTACCTTTTGAATGATTCAATTCTGACAATCTATTCGGGAGATATCTTTTGTGCGTTTAAGTCATTTGTGGTCGTCGATCTCATCTAGATGACGAGTAATGAAGAGTTACAGACTGCACTCGTGCGTCAACATAAATAATTAATTTCTTGGTCATTTATTGGTCAATTCTAAAATTTTTTTCACTGATACTATTGTGTCTCTAATTACGCACTCAAAAGGTTAATCTATATTTTCGGCTCAGCGGCGCGGACTGGCTGGAGCAAGAGACGGAGACTGACTCCTTCTCTGTCCGGGAGATCGCTTTTATACGCTGAGCCAGAAAAATTCTAAAAAAAGACGTTTCAAGGCCACTCTAGAACGATTTATTCCTTTCGGGGGGTCATAAATAAAAAATATAATTTTCCAGAAGCTCGTGGCTTCATGCGAATTTCGACTCTATTATACAAAGCCGAAGGTACCAATTCCCTTATCAACTAAGAACCATCGAAGTACTTGCGGTTGACTTTTGTGGAATTATCTAGAACTGTTTAGTTCTAGAACTTTCACTCAACAATGCATTACAATTATTTGACGCTACTGTTGATTACGACGGAGACGTCTTATTAAAGTTTCACAGCGTAACAATACAATCAATCAATCTGACACATTATGATAAGTGATGTATGAATGTGTGAGGCACGAATAAACGTTTTTTCTTTCGTTCTTGATCTTGGAAGGTGTGAAAATGAGCATAATTCTGATTTACCTCAAAATCGTCCTTTATGGATAGCCAGTTAAAAAAAAATACGTTATTAGTGAACACATTCATTTCATAACTAAATATTAAGCCGGGTATTCATTAGGCAACATTTGTTAATAAACACTGTTTTTAAACAGTTTATAAACATATAATAAAATAAAAATAAACAAAGGTGATTTTTTTTTTTCGGGTGGGAAAATCATCTAATGACATCCCCCGCTCTTGGGCGGAGCGGGAGATAGTGTCAGACTTTTACTGACTAAAAACCCACTCCTGTTCCTTCTTTGCCATTTCTTCCAGGGCCCCGGGGGTCACTTTCGCATCACCCATGGCCCCAGTAGGCCTCGACCCTGCTGGGCCCCTACGGTTGCTGACATCTCCTTGAGGCGCGCTTGGAACACCACGCGCCGTCGACGACTTGGGCTCGGTCCGGACAGTCACCGGACGATCGGACGGTGAGCCACCCATTGCTCGCCGTCCGCAAGCCCGCGCCTAAGGTGGCCGGAAATCGGGATCGGAATCCCGGCGGCGGTTGGGGCGTGAGGACCGTTGCCTTACGCGATCGGCCGACTCCTTTGCTAGCATTACTACTTCGCAGAAGGAGGCAACCGCCTGCCACTCCTCCTCGCTCCGCACCATGGCCTGTACCAAGGCCCGGCGCGAGAGATCGCTGCCGCCGATCGCCCCCACGAGGACACGGCGGTGCTCTGCCCAAGCGGGGTACACCTCTACCGTATGCTCACCCGTGTCCTCCGGGCGGTCCACACAATGGTGGCACCCGGGCGTCTCTTCTGCACGAATCCGGTGCAGGAACCTCCCGAACTTACCATGTCCGGTGAGGATCTGCGTCATGCGGTAGGTAAGGACGCCAAACAAAAGTGATGAAACATTGTTTAAGAAACATTGCTGCGTTCCCTACTTCGAATGGAGAGCAAGACGAAACATCTAGTAAACACTAGAACCATATTTCTGAACCGTAGTTCGATACACATATAGCTTTATCAACAGCATCATGTAGGTACTTTGGGCTTCTTCAAATAAATATTATAACGATAGCTTTATTAAAAAAATGATGCTTGGGCCGACATTGCTGCAGAATTGAATATGTCATGTGTGTAAATTTTATTTAAGAGATAGTTTCGAATCCATCATCTTTTCGTCTTTTTTTTTCTAATAGCACTCTTATGAATTATTATGTAAGTAGCACAAAGCATCACTACCTCCTCTGCCGAAATCATAGCAACAACTGACAAGTGTGGACGGCCAAGTTTCAGAAACAGTGTTTACGGTAAACTTGGTGATAAACGCGTCGTAAACAGTTTTATCAACAAATGTTGCCTATTGAATACCCGGCTTTAGACCTCGGCCAGACTGAAAGCGTGGTGCGAGTGCGGGGCCACGCGCGTTTTGCCTGTCCCTCATCGAGCCATCATAACAATACGCAGGTGCGGGTAACTCAAAAGAAATAGTTCCGAGTTACCCGCCCCGCTTACGACCAGTCGTACGACCGGAAATATCCTAGAAAGACATGTGAAGCGTACGGTAAACTAAGAAATATGGATGTGAAATATATTTAGCGATCACTTATCTCGCACAGTATTTCATTTAATTACAAATAGCCGCTGTTTGAACAACTTACCTTTTTTCCATCATCTGGACTGTCGAAGCCCCCTGCCGCTGCGTAGCCAGCGAGCCCACCCACGGCGAGTCCTGCGGCTCCCAATCCCAAAGCTGCCTTGGTGCCCAAACCGCCTTTTTTTCCAGCTTTTCCGCCCGCTTTTCCGCCCCCTTTCCCGCCTCCTTTTCCTCCACCCTTTTTGCCTTTTGGGGGGGGCCCGCCCCCGCCGCCGCCGTCGTATCCACCGCCACCGCCGTATCCACCACCGCCCCCGGGACCGTATCCACCACCGCCCCCGGGACCGTATCCACCACCGCCCCCGGGACCGTATCCACCACCGCCCCCGGGACCGTATCCACCACCGCCCCCGGGACCGTATCCACCACCGCCCCTGGGTCCGTATCCACCGCCGCCACCACCGCCAGGGCCGAATCCCCCACCGCCGCCACCGTATCCCCCTCCGCCGCCACCGTATCCACCTCCACCACCGTAGCCCTGGAAAAAAAAAAATAAGTTCAAAATTCTTATCTCCAATGTAATTTGTAAATTGATTTTATAATGACTAGTTCAATTTAAAATTTAAAACTTATGGGTTTAAAAATCCTGGCATTGGCAAGACCTTGCAAACGACCTTGTCTTTAAATCTGCCACGAACTTGCGTATTTACATTCTGTACATGGCCAGAACGCATCCACAGGAAACTGCTCGTGTATACATTGGAGTGCAGTTTTTAAATTTGCGATTACAATGTATACAAGTGTAGTACGCAAATACTCGCGTATACTTTGTAGTAGCCAAAGTAACTAGCTTTGTTCCATAATATACAGTGCTAGTACGCATGCAAACTAATCGTGTATAGATCGGAATAGGCGCGAAAGATTCTAGATTCCAAATTATACGCGAGCAGTTGCATGCTCGCCATTTTGATTTGTTGACCTCTCTTTCTATTATATGGTAATCATATATACATATATATATTACATAACATAGGACAAACATTTATATAAATAAGTGTACAATAGGCGGTCTTATTGCACAGGGCAATTTCTACCAGACAACCTTCATATTATTCTAAACATTGCATCATCTTTCGGCACGTGCTGTTTGTTTTGATTAGCGGTTTTTTGTTGTCTCTGCATAATTTATTATAAAAAAGTGGTAAATGCGTTTGTTTACTTAATACAAATGTGAAAAATGATTACCAAAGACACTCTGCAAGAGTTTTTACCTCTGAGTAAATGTGGTGAAAACAAAGAAAAACTGAATTTGAATCTTCAGAAAAGTTTGAAGTAATCATAAAGTGCAAGCTGGGAGAACAGAACGAAGATTACTCTGAGTATTGTAAGAAATTTATTGATAATTTTTCTATTTTTACTAACACGAATTGGATATGAACGAGCTTATGACCTTGAACACCTGGACTGATCTTCATAAATTGCAGCTAAGAATCATCTCGATTAGGACAGTTTTTAAACAAAAAAAAACCGCATCAAAAACCGTCCATTTGTTTTGGGGCTACGATGCCACGGATGGACACACAGACACATAAACTTATAACACCCCTCTTTTCCGTCGGAGGTTAAAAATAAAACCAAACAAAACGAATCAAGGTAGTTAATAATATACTCCTATATTTATTATTCTATATGCTTTACTAATAATAATTCCTATGGTGGCGTTTTGACCGTGTTTAAATAGGAAAGATGCATGTGCGCGTCTAAGTTACAAACTATACACGAGTAGTACGCAAAATTCGTGTATACATTGTAATCGCAAGTTTAAAAACTGCACTACAATGTATACGCGAGCAGTTTCCTATGGATGCGTTCTGGCCATGTACAGAATGTAAATACGCCACGAACTTGAATAAACAATAGACTTATTTAAAATATCCAGCGAGTGAGATCATGGGAGCGCTGGTACCGCTAATAGAAGTAGCTACGTTACGATAGAGCGCGGTCGGGCGACCGCCAAGGGCACAAGACTTGAAGGGCGCTGTAGGCGTGAACTCATTGGTTGGGAGATGGGTCTCGAGAACAAATCTCAGGCCATATGCTTGTCTCTCGGAGCCACAAGCCACCATCGGGTTCCCAAACAACGGAAGGTAAGGTAATATAGGACTCCTTGACCCTTGAAACGATTTCCTCAAGGATGTGCCTGACAGGCGTTGCACTTTCAACGTTGTATCCAGAGGGTACAGATTTTCTCATACCTTGGTCTTATAACTTTTGAATTGGCCTTTTGAACAATTAGGTAAAAATAAAAATAAAAGGATGTTTATGCCACTTACGCCGCCACCACCGCCAGCCATAGCCATGGGTATGCCGGGATAGCCATGAAATCCACCTGTAACAATTTAAGTTTGTTAAAACAATTTAGTTCTACAAGAGGCCCACAAATTATTGGGTAAGTAGGGCAAGTCTCTAACTTCCAACGATTTTCAAAAAAGCAATAATACGGGGGCATTGATTTGTGCACATATTCAACTAAACTACAATTATTAGAGGTATAAAGTCCCACAATCTTCCACTGAAAGGGGAACTCCGGGCAATTTTTTATTATTTTTTATTATTGATAGATAGATATTCTAGGCTGGGTTTTGGGGGAAAGGCTCGCGTTTGACCACTATCTCACCTGATGGTAAGCGATGATATGGCCGACGATGGAGCACGCTTACCTAGAAGTAACCTGTTCACTCTTGACTTAGAGACCCCTAGGTTGTAGCTATCAGGAAACACAGACTCTGCAACTGCATAATTGATTTCGGATTGCTGTGCATGTTCTAATCGCGCCGGGAACTGATACCGCTATGCAGGGTTTTGTTTAGATCCGAAGCGATATGCGAGTTAGAAGTCACTACATACAACGTGTAACGTCAAATGCGCAAAACCTGAAAATGGTATGAAATAACGAGTAGAATCAATTAAACCACTTTTTAATATAGGTCACATTTTTCAGTCTTCATTGAAAATGTTGCCCTGTCTATTTATTAATAGGTCAAGCCATCACGTGCGTGCGCAAACCCGCCAAAATAGGTAAACAGACACAAATGGTGGTCATCCAATTTAAAGTTCCTTTAACGGGGGTTAATAATAAATAGTTCTTATTTCTGTGTAGATACGAATCTTGCGGCCCGGTGATATACCTACCGATTCCTCCTTTGACAGAGCGTCATCGTCACAGACGCAAGAAATGATCAGAATTACCAGTACCTAAAACTAAAACAGCGCATAAAACCTTTACGATTTTTTTTACGATTTTTTGTCTCTAAGAATTAGCGGGGTTACCATGACGTTCAAAGTAAGATTGTTTCATTCTTATTTCAGTGTGGGTAAGAGACAGAGCTGTACAGTTTGTCTAGCGCCATCTCTTACCCACACTGGAAATAAGAATGAAACAATCTTACTTTAAACGTCATGGTACAGGTCTAGGTCGATTGAATTAGCAATCATTTTGATAGTAGATTTTCACAGTGATATGAAAGAAAAGGGAGTTAGTGATAGTATGACGGTTGACAGAATAGAATGGAAGAAAAAAACTTGTTGCGCCGACCCCAAATAAGATGGGACAAGGGCAGGAAGATGATGATGAATTAGAAATCATTTGGGGTGTCTGAGGTTTTGAGCATTAACGTTACACGTTGGCCATTATCGGCCTAAAAATGAGTTTACTGACATGATGTAGGTACGACACGGGGGCAGCAGTAAGGTGTCAAGACGTTTTGAAAGTAGCCTTATTTTTGATGATTATTTTTATTGTGATTTTAGGTACAATACAATATCTTGATGTACAATAAAGTTTGTTCTATTCTATTCTATCACTGAAGGCTTTGGGCTCATTTAGGGTGTTTTTAATACGTGCGGTTTTGATCATTCATGCGGGATTACCCCGCACACGTCCTCCACAAATGTCGCTTTTTATTAGTATACAAGTTTTTAATATGCAGTCTAAAAAACCTTGTTTGCCCAAACATGAGAGGTAGTTGAAATACCTTCGCTCCATAACCCACTGTTCTCATAATTTTAATGTTCATACTTTGATTCCATGGTGTTAAATAATAAAGAAACAAAAATATTATAGAAACACGCGCAGAATATGCGTTTTTAGTGTACAATGCGTTCAAAATAAGAATAGGATCGATAGCCATGTTATTTGGAACGCATTGTACACCCTATATAGCACCATCTCTTTAACAGTTCAGTTTGGGTCGTCAAATGTACCGG
Organism: Mythimna impura; assembly: GCA_905147345.3. Classification (NCBI taxonomy): domain Eukaryota; kingdom Metazoa; phylum Arthropoda; class Insecta; order Lepidoptera; family Noctuidae; genus Mythimna; species Mythimna impura. The sequence continues at coordinate 1,711,991 of LR990365.1, read as the reverse complement.
CTTAAGAGTTCGTGGTAGGGCTTCTATATTTCATCCACAATCCTCAGTCAAACAGCGCTATTAGTATCTCGTGACACGACGTCGATATAGATCATTGCGCTCAACCTTATCACCTGAGTATTGCCCTGGATTTCCTCGGTCCCCTTTTGTTCTACATATTATATAAAAGGAAAAATTGACTGACATATCAACACACACTCGAAACTACTGGGCCTAGGAATATAAAATTTTGCACAAGGCTTCTTTTTATGACGGGATCCCTTCTTTTCGCAAAATGTTCTTTGTCCTAATATACTTCGGCATAACGATTTTGGCACAATTTGTTTTGGCATAATAATACTTCGGCATAATTTTTTTAGGCATACATTTTATGTTGGCATAATCATCTTAAAGACTAATTTGATTCGCATAACGTTAGTAGGCCTAATGACTATTAGCATAATAATATTTAGGCATACAATTCATATAAATAACAAAAACAATTTTCATGCAAATGATTTGTTATACATAACATTACGGAACTTGAAACGATTCGTAACTACAATGCACGATATTTAACAAGTAAGTAAGAATCACAACGTACATAAATTACAACTTTGCAATAATACATTTAGTGACACAATAGTTCTACGACACCGTCTACGAAAACAAATTTCATTAGAGCAATATTGTATAAACGTGTATAGTGTCTAATATTCTAGGTGTTAATAGTTATTTCATTGTTATACCTATAAAAAAATGTTTTAATATCATTATGCGTAAATAAATTTATGCTTTAAGAATACTTAATAAATTTATGCTTTAGAATATTATGCTTAATCATTATTATGGTTAGAGAAATTATGCTTAAAAAAATTATGCGTAATTATATTATGCGAAAATATAATTATGCCAAACAAAATTATGCTTAGTTATATTAGGTCTTAAAATTTTATGCAAATGGATAGGGAACCTTTTATGACGTAGGCGAGCACTAAGAGAGGATTTTCCAAGATTCACTCCCTAAGGGGATGAAACGGGGGTCCAAAGTTTGTATGGAGAAACATACCTAAGTACTTTTATGAGGTCGATGCCGCTGGGAGAAGCTAATAATAAATAATAATAATAATAATAGAGCTCCAGCGACGAGTACTTCTCTCCGCCGACGACTCCACCACCTGCGCGTCGACGGGGAGGACGCCGGCCGCCGAGCGGCTTAGGACCTCGAGGCCCACCGGCTTCTGATAGGGTCCCAGCTCCCGGCGGAAGTGTGCAGCGCATGCGATGGACGAGATCTATCAATGAGAACGTCATGCGCTCATACTATGGGGCTACAGAGGGAGGAAATAACCTGACCGCGTACCGTGTTCGGATGCTCTCTTTGTTTCAGGTGCTTGAGCCAGCCGTCAACGTTTCGGCCCAACGACTGTCGGATCAGGTGCGGGTCATCCAGCGTAATCATATGTTGGACGATACTGTACTTGATCGCCTCCGAACGGAAATGGGTAGCCATGCCATTGCCTCTTCGTCGCAGGCGGAGGTACATTCACAGGTATCACCGTCCTACCATGTCTCCAACCACGCTGACGAAGAGATTACTGACATGGTTACACCTGTAAGTACCCAGTGCAATAATGAATTGAGGAGTGCTTTGGAGTGTGCTATTCGGGAGTATCGCAACATGCCGCTCGAACTTAGGCCGCGCTTACCTCGTTTGCCCATGCATAATAAGAATAAGGCGCTGGTGGCTGCTCTGGATTTGCAGTTGTCAAACTATTTTGACGACTGCGAAGATCTCACTGATACACACTCGATAATGTACTGCGCAGCTGTAGCGGCATGTCGTGTAGCTCACGTCAAGTTTCCGAACTGTGACGTAGCTACACGACCGAAACCAGCTGTGCCGGCTTGGCAGTGCAGGATCGAGCGTCGTATTGGTGGGGCCAGAGCACTCATCGGCAAACTAATCTGCTTCAGGGAGGGCAACACTCGCCCAAGAGTGATGCGCTTTGTGAGGCGGGCGTTTTCGGGGACTGACATCAGCCCCCGAGACTATATGTCCCGCGTCACAGAGCGCATCGACTTACTGAAGCAGAAGGTGTATGCATGGGCAAACCGTATCCGCAGGTATAAGAGGCGAGTGGAGCTATACACCCAGAATCGCACATTCCGGAGTAATGAAAGGTGGGTTTATAGGGCTTGGGAGCGACCGGACCAAGGTGTGACTGACGCGCGCCTTCCGGATGATGACGTCATGAGTTCATTCTGGCGCAGCATCTGGTCGGTGCCTGTCAGTCACACCGAGGGTGACTGGACTCGAGAGGTCGAGCGAGCGTGCGATCCAATACCACAAATGGGGGCAATTGACATCAGCCCCCAAGATGTAGCTCGTGCAGTCCGTCCGTTGCCAAACTGGAAATCTCCAGGGCCGGATGGGCTGCACAATTTCTGGATTAAGTGGTTTACAAGATCGCATGCTCGCTTGGCATATCAGTTCCAGTCTGCCTTAGAGTCAGGGTCGCTGCCCCAGTTCCTAACAACAGGAATAACCCACCTGCTCCATAAGTCAGGTAGTACTGCGGAGCCTAAAAATTATAGACCGATCACGTGCTTGCCGACGGTCTATAAAGTTCTTACATCCATACTGAGAAGCAAAATTAATAGTCATATTGACAAAAATTTTATCATGTCACCTTCTCAGAATGGATGTAAGAACGGGTCCCGCGGTACTAAGGAGCTGCTCCTCATTGATATGACCATTAGCCAACAGGTTCGACGTTCCCGAAAGGATCTGTCGACATGTTGGATAGATTATAAGAAGGCCTATGACTCTGTTCCTCATACATGGCTCATGAGGGTGCTGGAATTGTATAAAATAGATACAACACTACGCACCTTCCTGATGTCGTGTATGAGGCAATGGAGTACGGTCCTCCGCTATCCAGGATGTCGACATACCCAGAGGAATAGCGAACCTGTAAGGATCGAGCGAGGTATATTCCAGGGAGATAATTTGAGTCCACTTTGGTTTTGCCTAGCCTTGAATCCTCTAAGCACACTGCTGGAGAATTCAGGTCTAGGCTATCGGTTGCAGAGAGGTGGTCAGGTAATATCTCACCTACTTTACATGGATGACCTGAAACTTTTTGCCCCCAACAATCTGCAACTGATGGAGTTACTGAAGGTAACTGAAACCTTCAGTAATGCCATCAGGATGGAGTTTGGTGTGGACAAATGTACGGTCATGCATGTAAAGCGAGGGGAGGTTGTGGAATCCGTGGGCACTCAACTCACGGATTCCATAAACCTGAGATCCCTCTCTCCAACCGAAACCTATAAGTATTTGGGTATGTCGGAAGCTCTAGGCATCAATATCACTGACATGAAGCAATCGTTGAAGGAGCGTTTCTTTGGACGCCTGAAGAAGGTATTCAATAGCCTTCTTTCAGGCGGAAACAAGGTGCGCGCCTTCAACGGTTGGGTCATGCCGGTATTGATGTACTCTTTCGGCGTACTCAAATGGACTCAAACGGAACTTGACGCCCTGGATAGGAAGGTCTGCACACTGCTGACTGCATACCGAATGCATCACCCACGATCGTCGGTGATGAGATTGTATATCCCGCGGAAGTGTGGGGGTCGAGGTTTTTTAAATGCTAAGACCCTACACAACCGCGAGGTATGCAGTCTCAGGGAATATTTCCTAGCTGCCGACGTGGGTATGCATCGAGATGTAGTGGCAGTGGACAAGGGACTCACCCCGCTCTCCTTGGCTAATGAGAACTGGCGCAAACCGGTAGTGCTTGACACTAACGATCGCAGGGAAGTATGGCAGAGCAAGGAACTTCACGGACGGTTTTTCCGGGCCCTTCACGGGCCCGATGTAGACCAATTGGCGTCCGTAGCCTGGCTGCGTTCCGGTGACCTCTTTGGGGAAACCGAAGGTTTTGTCTGTGCAATTATGGACGAAGTTATCATGACGAATAACTACCGGAGATTTATTGTGAAGGACGGCACGGTTGACATATGTCGGGCATGTCACCGTCCGGGAGAATCAATTCGTCACATTATCTCTGGTTGTTCTCGTCTAGCTAACGGAGAGTACTTGCATAGACACAACCTTGTAGCCAGGATTATCCATCAGCAACTTGCTCTGAAATACTCTCTTGTAGAATCGGAAGTGCCGTACTATAGGTACGAGCCCGATCCAGTTCTTGATAATGGTCATATCACTTTGTACTGGGATCGGTCCATCATCACTGACAGGACTATTGTAGCCAATAAGCCTGATATAGTGATGGTGGACCGAAGCGAGAGGCGTGCAATGATTGTTGACATATCCGTTCCGCATGACGAGAACCTCGTGAAAGCTGAGAAAGATAAACAAATCAAGTATATTGACTTGGCTCGCGAGGTTGTCGACATGTGGGATGTGGACTCGGCGATCATTGTACCGATAGCCGTGTCGGGCAATGGCTTAATAGCCAAGAGCCTCGACCAACACCTTAGGAGGCTCGCGTTAGGCGACTGGATCAAGGGCTTGATTCAGAAAGCGGTACTCCTGGACACGGCTCGTATTGTTAGGAGGTTCCTTTCTCTGGAGCCCTGACCGCCGGTAGCTTGGACCCTGTTCCCGATACCGGTGGGACACTATTTTTTATATTTTTAAATGTTTTTTTATTTTTTTATTGAAATATTTAAAAATATAATTTGCAAGATAAAATGACCAATAAACGAAATAATAATACTAAGTGGAAACTATAAAAACTTTCTCCGCGGCCTTATATATACTAGTTTGAAAGAGTGGTCACATGTCTAGCTAGATATATAATTATATAGATATCTTACTTTTTGTACGGGAGAGTTCCCTATTATACACAACTATTTTTTTAATTAGGACAAAAAAATAGAGGACTCTATCCTTGCCCGTTACTGATTATATTTGTGTAGTCAAAAGTAAAAAAAAACTGGGCGTGTCGGATTCGTGAACTGAGGGTTCTGTACAAACTTGACAGGTAAATTGCGGTTTACGATTTATGACGTATTAAAAAACAACTACTTACAAGATCTCCTTCGAACCAATTTTCGGTGGAAGTTTGCATGGTAATGTACAGTGAGGCCGTAAAAGTCCATAATAACGCTAAAGATTACATTGCTACGAACCGAGCGAGCACGATACTTCCGTGCGTATGTGTGCGCGTGTTTTCACATTCCACAGATAACACACACTAAGGAACTGTCGTCGCACTGAGCTTAAAAACATCATTATTATTTTTCTGTGCCATTGAATATGCATCACACAGTCACAGAGGCGACTTGTTCTTACCATTGCATTGATAAAATTCGCGCAAATATGATTCGCAAATAACGTAGCCCGAGTTGAAATCATGGTCGGTCCGTTGCGGTTATTTCTTACTTTGAAAATTCCCAATCTATATTAATAGAGTTGTTTTTTATATTTCTATAAAAAATACTATTGCATTTTTTGCACTAAATAGTTGCAAATTACGAATATGATCTATTAACCACAAGAAGAATCACATTCGTAATTTGCAATTATTTAGTTGTTACATCTTTTCGATGTTGTAAGGTGGAAATAAAAAGACGTGTTTAATAAAAATGTTTATTCTTTATATTTACAAATTAAACATTTATGAGAATTGTGACGTCGAATTGTTACCTAGACATAAAAGTTATCTTGTAACCGTTATCTATGTTACGTGTAAGATTGTTTGTTGGAAGTATACCCACTTAGACCATTCATAATATGAATAACGTAACAATGAAAGGTTAAAATTTTAATAAAATAAAATATAATTGTTTATATCCAGTTATTTATTGAAAAGTGATATATGATTTACACTTTGTAAACATTTTATTTTTATGTAACGTCACAATTAATGTATTGATGTCATAGCTTAATTGTTCATTTTCTTGACGAAAAGAAGATTGAAACTAAACCTCAATTTCTGTTAAAAGAACTTTAGTTCTCACAAGATAATCGTCAATTAGATGAGAAAAATAAATTGGACTATTATGTTAGAACAGTGCGGGTAGAAGAATAAAAAACAAAATAGAATCATGATTATTGTCAACAAAATTGATAGCGAGTTCACTGCATTCGTTCTTAAGATAAGGCGATGGCACAAGTTAAAAGATGTAGCTGTTTTAAACGAAAGTAAACACAATATAATACAGTGTTTGTTAACGAATAATCACGGATATGTTATAATAAAATGGCCTACTAAACATTTAGTTACACCGACTGATTTTACTAAAACCTAATATTTTGTATAACCCCCATTATTTTCGATACAGTCAAGTAGACGTTTGCGCATAGACCCAACACCTTTTACCGCATATTTCGCTCTCTCTAAAACTTTCCCACACCTCCATACAATGGGTTTTTAATTGTTCCCTAGACCTCTCATTCCGCGAGTCCCACCTTTGCACCATCAAACCCCATAGATTTTCTATGGGGTTGAGGTCGGGTGATCGCGCTGGCCATGGAATAACAATTACTTCCGGGTGATTGTGAAACCACTCACGCACAGTACTCGCTCGGTGAATAGGACAATTGTCCTGGACAAACGGAAATTCTGCTAACTCATCAGCTGGGTAAATGTTGCGCATAGTAGGTAGCATAATTGAGTCTAACACTTCCACATAAGTTGAACTGTTTGCGCGTGGAGGAATGAAAGCCAGTTCTCCTGGTCCTGCTGCACTCATCCATCCCAACATATTAATTGTGATTCGACCTGATTCGGTGTTAGGAATAACGTTGTTATCACACCAGCGAGTGTTATTCTTGCGCCATAAGTGAAGCCTGCCCTTTTGACTGGATTTAAATGTTTTTTCATCTGAAAATACCGCAGTGTTCCAGTCAAAATCTAAATAATCACGTGCGAAACGTAATCGTTCTTGTTTGTGCCTCTCTGTCAAGTACGGCTTTTTAGCAGGTTTTCTGTGATGTACGCCTTCAGCGTGAAGTGCACGGCGAACAGTATCCATCGAGGTGTCATATAATTCGGCAAAATGTCTCGTTGGTGCGAAACCATTCGTTTCGTATACGTCCACCATATGTCGTCGCTGCGCCTCGCTAATAAGCTTCGGTCTCCCACTTCTCTTTCGACTAGCAAGGCTACCTTCTTCCTCATATCTTTTTATCCAAAGACTTATAGTATTTTTCTAAAACAAAAAATATATTAGGCAGCTATACTACTTGACTTCATTTTCATTATATAAAATGTTAATAATCATAATTATTGAATATAATTTTAAAATAAAACTGCATTTATAAATCCAATAACCAATCCAATAAACCCAACGATTTATGTATTTCTCATTTAAGCCTCATAAAGATACGATGGATGGATTCATAAATGGCATACATTTTAATTAGAAGATTAATTTATTATAAAGTTACAATTCATTAATAGCTATTATACTCACATTCAGTCCGGTTTCTTCAGATATTTGTGTTTAAGACCACTTTTGTGCAGCCCAATGATAGTCGCCCTCACTTCAATACTAATATTAGCCTGCATTTTGCGAATATTACAATACTGTTACCACACGTCACTAACCAACAACTACAACCAAACGACAGTTCATTTCGGTCAAGTTAAAACTCATGTCTACCTCTCAGAAATTTAATTCTTTATTTAGTTTTTTTTGTGATCTACCTTTCTAACTCTTAAGAAATGTGTGAACAAGTTAAAGAATAATTTAATACATATATGTGATGCTAATCCATAACTTCCAATCGGGTAAGAACTTACAAAAAGTCAACAATTGCGTGGGATTTGAACTTGCGGCACACCGATTTGCGCTTCAATCTGTGTGCTCTATACCACTGGGCCATCTTGACTTATGCTAAGTTGATGAAATTGTGAATTTCAATCATTTGTTGACGAAAACTTGAAAATAGAAGGTCGTAAGTCAAACTAAACGTCAAACTAATACGTTGTGAGAATTCTTATCGACTTTTGCAAGTGATAGTACAAAGTTTCATAACTGTAGGTATCATGAAAAATCACAAAGTTATAGCTTGTTATGTTACCTAGTTGTCACCGGGCCTTCATACACAAATTTATAAATTGATTTCATTACCGATCTAATGACCAATCGCAGTAGGGTTTTTCGCACTAACATCGCACCAATAAAGCATCGATGGAATAAAACATCGTACAACTGAATTAAAGCCTAGATAATATCCATAAGATACTGTGTTTAAAAAATATCCAATCCTACCGACTGCGCCAATTACGTAGGCTACTGCCGGAGGACTCAAAAAAAAAAACGATTTTTTTATAAACTAATTTAATTCAATAAAAATTACAATTATATAAAATAGCAAATTGACTCGATCGAGGTTGGATCCAAAGTGCGCGGGCGCGGTCACGTAGACGGTGTCCTCGGGCCTCATGGTCTGTATCAGCAGATTCCCTCGTTCGGTAGCAACAGTGACGATGCGCTCGCGCTGCCTCGTGCCTAGGTGTCAGCGCTTTCCTTTGTAGTGACGCACGTAACAAGTGCAATAACAATACATTAAAAACTACTGTATTCTGTACAAAAACATAAATTTTAGTAAAGAGGATACTATCAGAAATTTATTAGGTTTTGATAAGCAGATCTTGGAACCAAATAAATGGCATGTGTCACAGTTTCCAGTCAACATTTTACCTACGATAGTGATCAGGATCGAATGTGATATCGTAAGCGGCTCGTACACAAACGGAAAACCGAGTCACATAATTCACGAATTCGCGCTTAAAGGTACGTTAAGCGCGAATTCCTGGCTATAGAATTATAGAAATTCCAAAAAACGCAATATACTTTCCAGTCAACCAAAACAACATAAGCTGCATACATATCCGATTGATAGATATAAATAACCGCTTAATAAATTTACGTGGTGAAGAAGTGCAGTGAAGTGAAGCTGTATTTGCATCTTAGAATCAAAAAATGATTGACTAAAATAAATATGTGCGTCAACAAATTCAAAATATCAGTCCCGCTCAAGCATCCACCCCATTAAGAGCTCGCTGTAAGAAGAAAATAAAATTAACTAAAGACAACAAGACATTTCTCAAAGTGATTGGTTTACTAAAATGAATATCTTAGACGTTTTATCTGCTCCAACTTATGATAATACGGTTGAAGGAATTGAATTTCATTCTTACAAGCCCATGTAACTAGTTTTAATAGAAACGACGAAATTCGCATATCTATTAATCAACAGGACTTGTACATTCTCCCATCAGCGAGTACCTTGTATTTGGAAGGATCTGTTATCGTTAGCAAAAAGGATATGAAAGATAAAGCCACTAGTGTTCATTTCACGAATAATGCTTTACTCTACTTGTTTCAAGACATAAGGTACGAGGTAAATGGAGTAAAAATTTATAGAATAAAAAATGCTGGCGTAACTACCACCATGAAATCATTAATATCAATGAATGAGAACGAATCAAAGACATCGAATTCATGGGGCTGGAATATAGATGGTACAAAAAACATTAACGGAGGTAATTTTTCTGCTTCTATACCACTCTGTAATATTATCGGTTTCGCAGAGGATTTCAAGAAAGTCGTGATAAATTGTAGGCACGAACTGATATTGCTACGAAGTAACACTAACCTGAATGCTGTAAAACTTAACACTGGTGAAATTGTAGAAGACGTACAGATAAATAAAATCATTTGGCACGTGCCGCACGTTAAAGTGTTTGACAAAGAAAAAATAAGTTTGCTGAAACTATTAGAAAAAGATCGACCACTCCAGATGATATTCAGAAATTGGGATCTGTACGAATATCCTGCTTTACCTAAAACAAAACATACCTGGTCAATCAAAACATCCTCGCAAATAGAGAAACCAAGATACATTATGGGACTACAGACAAATAGAAAAAACAATGGCAGTTCTGATATGTCTCAGTTCGATCATTGTCATGTTCGTGATGTAAAAGTGTACCTCAACTCTACTTACTTTCCGTATGAAAACCTAAATGTGAGTTTCGCGAAGAACAGAATCGCTTTATTATACAAGCAATACGTCAGATTTCAACAGTCTTATTACGGGCGTCGACCGGAGCCCTTATTAAGTGAAAAACAATTTAAAGATTTGGCGCCACTATTTGTCATCGATTGCTCTACACAAGCTGATAATGTAAAGACAGGCCCTGTTGTAGACGTAAGAGTGGAAATCGAGAGTGATTCAGAAATACCCGATCAAACTTCTGCGTATTGTCTTATATTGAATGACTATTATTGAATATAAACCTTTAAGTAATACAGTCAGGAAAATATCATGAATCCGAATACTGTCATATTAGATGTTCAAGGATTTAAAGACCTGTACAATAATTTTATAATAAAAGAGTTAGCTTTTGCTACCCATGATTATACGCAAACATTTTTAATAAAACCACCATACTTGTTTAAATACTTAACAAGTGACGAAAAGAGGCAAGTTAAATAGCTGGAAAGAAACAGAGGCATTTATTGGAACGAAGGGTATATCGACTATAAAGAATTTCGTCGTATAATCGTTCCCTACCTAGAAAATAAGGAAATCGTTGTTAATGGTTTGGAGAAAGTAAAGTGGATAAAGGAACTTTGTGAGAACTGTAAAGTATCAGACCTTGGTACCGAAGGGTGTCCTAATTTCTTTATTTTACATACAAAATACTGTGAAGGAAGAACTAATTTAAATTGTATAAAACATGTAAAGCATTGTGCTCTTAAAAATGTGTTATGTATAAGAAAGTATTAAGAGTTATAAATGTGTACCTACTTATATGGTTATTGGCTAGAAATAAAAAATCATTTGTATAGTAAAACTGCTTTTATTTTTTTAAACACCCAACACTTCTTCAAATAATAATAATAATTGGGACCTCGAGGCCCGCCGGCCTCTGATAGGGTCCCCGCTGCCAGTGGACATCATCCATTAATGAAAACGTCATGCGATCATACTTTGGGGCTACAGAGGGGGGAATTAACCTGACTGCGTATCGTGGTCGGATGATCTCTCTGTTTCAGGTGCTTGAGCCAGCTATCAACGTTTCGGTCCAACTACTATCGGATCAGGTGCGGGTCATTCAGCATAATCGTATGTTGGAAGACGCCGTACTTGATAGACTGCGCCTGGAATCACAGAGTAGCCGTGTTTCACCTGCTACACCACCGGCCGCGGTGCAACGTCAACACACTGCTTCACCGCGACCCGACCACGTTGGTGACGCCGATGATGACGCGGCTATATCTGTGAGTACCCAATGTAATGATCGATTGAGGGGCGCTTTGGAGGACGCATTTCGGGAGTACCGTTCCACACCACCGGGGCTTAGACCTCATCGTACCTCGTTTGCCCATGCACAAGAGAAATAGGGCGCTGGTGTGTGCTGTAGATTCGCAGCTTGTTTTGTTAGTAGCAAAGACCTCACTGATACCCACTCGATCTTGTACTGTGCGGCTGTAGCGGCATGTCGTGTAGCTCATGTTAAATTTCCTAATTTTAACAGAGCTACACGACCAGCGTGCCAGGTTGGCAGTGCAGGATAGAGTACCGTATCGGTGAGGCTAGAGCACTCATCGGTAGGTAAGCTTATCTGCTTCAGTGAGGGCAACACTCGCCCTAGGGTGATGCGCTTTGTGATGCGGGCATTCTCGGGGACTGATAGTAGTCCTCGAGATTATCTGCCCTGCGTCACAGAGCGTATCGACTTCCTGAAGCAGAAAATCTATGCATGGGCAAACCGTATTCGTCGGTACAAGCGGCGAGTGGAACGGTACACTCGGAATCGTACATTCCAAAGCAACGAAAGGTGGGTGTACAGGGATTGGGAGCGACCGGACCAATTTGTGACTGATACGCGCCTGCCGGATGATGACGCCATGTGTTCATTTTGGCGCAGCATTTGGTCGACGCCTGTCAGTCACACCGAGGGTGATTGGATTCGAGAGGTCGAGCGCGCATCGATCTTTTACCAGAATTGGGGGAATTACCATCAGCCCCAAGATGTAGCCCGTGCAGTCCGTCCGTTGCCTAACTGGAAATCTCCTGGGCCGGACGGGCTGCACAGTTTCTGGCTTAAATGGTTCCAAAGATCGCACGCTCGCTTGGCATCTCAGTTCCAGTCTGCCTTAGAGTCAGGGTCGCTGCCCCAGTTTCTAACGACCGGAATAACCCACCTGCTCCATAAATCAGTACTGCGGAACCCAAAAATTATAGACCAATCACGTGTTTGCCAACGGTCTATAAAGTTCTTACATCCATTCTGAGAGCTAAAATCAATAGTCATATTGAGACAAATTCTATCATGTCTGCCTCTCAGAATGGATGTAGGAACGGGTCCCGCGGTACTAAGGAGCTGCTCCTCATTAATATGGCCATTAGCCAACAGGTTCGACGTTCTCGAAAGAATCTGTCGGCATGTTGGATAGATTATAAGAAGGCCTATGACTCAGTTCCTCATACATGGCTCATGAGGGTGCTAGAACTGTATAAAGTTGATGCAACTCAGCGCACCTTCTTGATGTCATGTATGAGGCAGTGGAGAACAGTCCTTCACTATCCGGGATGTCGACAGATTTAGGAGAACAGCGAACCGATAAGGATTGAGCGTGGCATATTCCAGGGTGAAAGTCTGAGTCCACTATGGTTTTGCCTAGCCTTGAACCCTCTCAGCACACTGCTGGAGGGTTCTGGCTTAGGTTACCGGTTGAAAAGAGGTGGTCAGGTCATATCTCACCTTCTTTACATGGACGATCTGAAACTTTTTGCCCCCATTAACTTGCAACTGGTGGAGCTACTGAAGGTTACTAAAACCTTCAGTAGTGCCATCAGGATGGAATTTGGTGTGGACAAATGTGTAGTCATACATGTAAAGAGAGGTGAGATTATGGAATCCGTGGGAATTAACTCTCGAATTCCATACACCTTAGATCCCTCTGCTCAACCGAAACTTACAACTATTTGGGTATGTCGGAATCGTTAGGCATCAATACTGATGACGTGAAACAATCGTTGAAAGAGCGCTTCTTTGGCCGCCTGAATAAAGTACTGAATAGTCTTTTATCAGGCGGAAACAAGGTGCGTGCTTTCAACGGTTGGGTCATGCCGGTATTGATATATTCTTTCGGCATGCTCAAATGGACTCAGACAGAACTTGACGCCCTGGATAGGAGCGGTAAGTAGGGTCCGCACACTACTTACCGCAAATCGGATGCATCACCCACGGTCATCGGTGATGAGACTGTATATCCCGCGGAAGTGCTGGGATCGTGGCTTCTTAAATGCTAAGACCCTGCACAACCGCGAGGTATGCAGTCTCAGGGAGTACTTCCTAAAAGCCGACGTGGGCATGCACCGAGATGTGGCAGCAGTGGACAAGGGCCTCACTCCGCTCTCCTTGGCCAACGAGAACTGGCGCAAACCTATAGTACTAGATACTAATGACCGCAGGGAAGTATGGCAGAGCAAGGAGCTTCACGGACGCTTTTACCGGGCCTTACATGGGCCCGATGTAGACCTGTTAGCGTCCGTATCTTGGCTGCGTTTCGGTGACCTCTTCGGGGAAACCGAAGGTTTTGTCTTTGCGATTATGGACGAAGTTATGATGACGAACAACTACCGGAAATACATTGTGAAGGGCGGTACGGTTGACATCTGTTGGGCATGCCACCGGCCCGGGGAATCAATCCGGCACATTATTTCTGGGTGTTCTCATCTAGCTAACGGAGAATATTTGCATAGACACAACCTCGTAGCCAGAATGATCCACCAGCAACTTGCTCTTAAATACAATTTTGTGGAATCAAAAGTACCGTATTATAAGTATGTGCCCGACCCAGTTCTCGAAAATGGCAATATCACATTATATTGGGATCGATCTATCATCACTGACAGGACTATTGTTGCCAATAAACCTGATATAGTGGTGATAGATCGACTAGAGCGTCGCACAATGATTGTTGATATAGCTGTCCCTCATGACGAGAACCTCGTGAAAGCTGAGAAAGATAAGCAAACTAAGTATCTTGAGTCTTGACTTAGCTCGCGAGGTTGTCGACATGTGGGAAGTGGATGGAGCAATCATTGTGCCGATAGTCGTAACAGCCAATGGCTTAATAGCCAAGAGCCTCGAACAACATCAGGCTCTCGTTAGGCAGCTGGACACGGCGCGCATCGTTAGAAGATTCCTTTCTCAGGAACCTTGTCCGCCGGCAGCTTGGACTCTGTTCCCGATGCCGATGGGCTACTATTTTTATATTTTTAAATGTTTTTTTTTTAATGTGTTTTTTTAAGGAAATATTTAAAAATATAATAAGTATGTAATATAATAATAATAATTCTTTATTGGCATAATAATGATGGCGGACCTGTATGTCAGGAGTCAGCGCCCTCCCAAATTTATTGTAAACAATTTTAAAAAGGTAATTTGTTTTAAAAAGTATTTGAAAAATTTAATAATTAAAATTAAAATAATAATAATATAATTAGAATTAAAATAGTAATATAATTAAAATTGAAATAATTAAAAATAACCGTTTAAATCAATTAAAACGTGCTGTATGTGTAATTGTGTAGTGTTGTGTATGTGTGCGTGTTTATGAATGAGTATATGTACGTCCACAAATATAATTGCCCTATTTGTAAATGTGATGTAGTAGTTGTAAGGTATATAATAAGGTATCATTATTCCAATATAGTCAGTGTATTCCCGAACGTCAATCGTTTCATTTGTCTCCTAAACACCCGACCTTACATGGCGACCCTGCCTGTAACAGTAGTCGGCACGGGCCCGCGCGCGTGACCTGTCGAGGACAAGTCCAAGGTACTTCATCGTCGACTCGACGCCAATGTGAACTCCTCCTACCGTTAGTTGGGAACCCGATGGCGGCGCGTTCCGCGGGCCGTGGAAGCACATGGCCTCGGACTTGTGCAATACCACCTCGAGTCCCAACTCTTGGATCCTCTCTACGACTGTCGCAACCCCGCGTGTCACTAGTTCGACCGCCGCCTGGTACGACTCTCCCCGCGCCAGGACCAGCGTATCAACTGCGTAGCAGACCACGCTGACCCCGTCAGGGAGATCGCCGCGCAGCACGTAGTCGTACCCAATGTTCCACAAGGGTGGTCCTAGTACCGATCCCTGAGGAACACCGCACGACATCTCTCGCCGCAGAATTCTGTGTATTGCTTTAGCATCTTCAATCAGTAAATGTATAAATTTTGAAACACAATCTTTTCCGCGATAACTTCTATAGCCGCCAACCCTATCGTTAAATGATGACACTACATTATAGGCGAACGCGGCCGGTACGTGACGATGTGAGTATGACGTGTTGGTGGTGTTGAAATTATCGCCGGAAATCGGTTCGAGTATCGTTTCGCTTTCGAAATCGGCATATATGACGTAAGGAATGTTTTGTTTTCTATCATAATTTTTGAATTTTAAAAATGTTCCTTCTTCTGGTAATACCGTGGCAATCCCTTCACACATGTGTGATTCAATTTGAGTGCGCGTCGGAAAAAACAATAAGCACGTTTCGCAGAAGTACAGTTTACCATGATGTTTAGTTATCTGATTTCTGACTAGACGAGGTAAATCATTGATAAGACAATAATGGGTACTAGTATTATTTTCTAAGAACAATAGATGGATACTCTTAGATTTTTGATTCGATGTTGAATGCAAAGGTCCAACGGTGGTCTTATCATTTTTTAAACCATACACGTAAATATTCAAAAACGGATTATTTTTCTCAAATATAGCTATATCCGAAAATGTTATCGGAAATGTCAAACCATCAACATTCAAAACATCCTGGAAGTAGGGATAAGATGAAACGTTGTGGGGGTGTTGTTTAGCAGAGTACCTACAGAGCCGCCACTACGCACCATAAAAAACAATACTCATCATTGTTACGAATATTCAAACAAGCTTTTTTATTTTTTACTTATACATTTTGGTAAAGTTATAAATTTAGATCCACCGAGAGGCTGATATTTATTTCTACATGGGAATTGCTCAAAAATGTCCAACCACTATCTCTCTCCTGAAACTCTTCAATTTTCTTTAACAGTAAATCAACCGTTGCTTTATAAATTGAATCAAAATCGTAATTAAAATTAATAATAATGTTTTTTGTGGCGAACGACTTCATTTCCTTTTGATCATTTTTAAACATAAGAAAAAAAAGAAAAAAGTTCAAAATTTATTTTTAGAGCTGTATGTTTCAATAATGATCGGTTTATTAGAGTTTCAACTTGTTTACTAATATTATTAAGGAACATTTCAGGAAAATTATTTGTTCGCCAGTTGCTATGATTTTGTAACTTATGATTCGTTCTTTAAAAGAAGAATTAATAATTGCAACATTATCATAAATAGAGGTAGAGCTATTGTTTTTATGTACTTTGCTACGTAAATGACCAGACCATCGACGATTTACCACAAATACTTTGCAATCAGAACAGTAAGGCAAGGCAGGGGTTAAGAATTTAATAAATAAATAATAAATAAGGCATTATGTTATTTTTAAAATTAATGAACACTTAAAATAATTGTTTATTTAAATAAAATAGATTAGGTAATACTTAACTAATAATAATAATAATAATACGTAACTAATAATCACGATCTTAGGTTACAAAATATTTAAATTATTAGTAAAACTTGATCAGGACTATTTTACGTTCGTTCCAAGATTCCTTGCATAATTCTTCACATGCAAGTCGGTAATTATGTTTAGGCAGAATTAATCTGAAAAAAAAATGGTTGCATTAGGTACATAATTTAATTAGATAGATAATTGTATGTTCTGGGAAGAAAAATGTATTAATAATTAGTAATGATTAATTATCAGCAAAATATGAAATGTTTTAAATATAGGAATGTGCATCTGCTTCGTTCAAATATGTTGTTATATTTCGGGTCATTACATAGTTCTTCACTGGTAAGTTTAAGCAATGTATCTGAAATAAAAAAATGGTTTTATTTGAGGTATCGATAAATAATTAGGTATACATGTAATTATATATTCTGGGTATAGAAAAATAGTCATTATGTTCTGATATTTGATAATTACCTGCTCAGTATGAAATGATTTATACACGTGTTCCAATTATGTAGATATATTTCGGGTCCCAAAATATAGCGATTACAGCTGCTCCAGGAGATGAAATCGTTCGTGTGATCAATACAATATTTATAATAATTATTATTAATTATTGAATAATTAGTCTATGCTATCCCACTGCTAGACAAACAATGGAGGGAGCTCCATTTCTTCAACTGTCACAGAATAATTAAGTAAGTCATTATTTATAATTTACTTAATATTGTTCTGTGATAGTTTAGAAAGGTGCTCACTCCATCGTACCTTTGAAATAATAAGTATCTAATATTTTAGAGTTTACAACATAGCAACATATTATTGATGCTATTACCTAACGATTTTTTTTTTGTCTACAAGCAGAAAAATATTTCATCATAAAAGTTGTTTTTGCACAAATAAGACACGCGTGCCAAACTTAATTGTTTAATTCACATTCACCATAATCAGCTATTTTAGTTAGGTTAGGTTGGTAACAACTTGGAACGCATTTTATGTATAAGCAATATACAAATTTTATACAATGCACTATTACGATTATAATATATCATAGTATATCGTTAGATATTGATGACCGTGGTTTCACTCATGGCTGTTAGTGTGGTTATGGGAATTATATTATTGATTTATTTTATGAAGTCTAGCAAAGTACGAGGTAGACGTTAAGAGCATTCATCCGTTAAAACCACGCAGAAGCCAAAATCAATGATTTCTGACGGAAAATATAACAATAATGTGCACTATAATACAATTAATTATTTAGTATCACTGTAGAATAGAAAGACTAAAAATCTGAAAGACCTCGGCCGGTACAAAGGGCTGACGCGATTTCGCGTCTATTATATAGTGATATTAAATAATTAATTGTAGGGTAAACAAATTTAAAAAAATTATAAGTCTAAAAAAAACAAAAATGCCTCATATATTATCCTAAACTAACACGTTTAATATCTCCAAAAACGGCTAAAAATGACAGTTTTGAGATTACTTTTCTTGAATGAAAACTTACAGCGATCGTGTTTTTTTTTGGGCCATGCACTAGTCAATGTTATCATTTTTTTTTTTTTTTTTAAATAAAATGTTGTAAGTTTACCATACACGGTTTAAATACTATCTCGCATCTGCGTAGACCGTCGACCGCTAGTTTTAAAACGGTTTGGATAAGAACTGTTCTAATGGGAAAACTATACGATCATTTGAAAATGTTTTTGGATTTTACACTAGATTATAAAATTCCCAATAATATGACGTCAATATCTTATCTAGAAATTAAACACATTATTGTTATATTGTCCGTCGGAAATCATTGATTTTGGCTTCTGCGTAGTTTTAACGGATGAATGCTCTTAATAAGTTCATCTTTTTGCACGAGACCAAAACGTAGATGGTCAAATGAGTACCTTAGAAACGTTAACTTATTTCCTGTACCTACTTCACTCGAGCATAAAAGTATCAGAAGTAAAACTTGGATGTATAACATGATAAATACTAATCTAATGATCGTCTCTAGATTGCCAAATAATTAAATTACTTCAAGAATATTCCCTATTAGCGTTGTTGATAACTTATCTACTGGTTAACGTTTTGTCAACCCTAAGTCGCTTCGCTGTCTCTTCATTCGATGCTACCTGAGACAACTTTATTGTGCACTTTTTGAACAAGTATAATACGTCTAAGGAAAAAAGTTGTTTTGCGCAATATTATATGAACGGTTGCCGTCATTTTTAATATAGTGAATTATCGTTCGTTTTCCGATTTATAAGCTACATGTTTTCCATGACTAACTGAAGTCTACAAGTGTGGAAGTAATCTTCAAGAAGTGCTCTGCGATCCTGCTGCGTTATTCTGTCAATATCAGTGTTGATAGCTAACCGCTGCCTGCTGCTGTCAGTCACTACGACTGCTTTCATCAGCCTGCCATATCGATTGGAGATAATTGGGAAAATGTAATAAAACATTCCCGCTCGGTTCATAGCTCAGAGATCTGACCCGATGCAGGTGATAGTAATAATTATGTTTGACTATTATTTTGTTGTATCTTTATTTCAGGTCTGATTCTGAGTGCGAGTACTTTCAACTAGCTCCGATCCCCGACCAGAAAACGACACCCAGCCGCAAACCGTCTGCAGACAACAATAAGAAACGCAAGTTGCACCCACCATCAACGAGTTTAATTCGTACGAGGTAAACAAACTATTCAATAATTTAGTTCGCCATACCAGTTAATAATCATCAGTTATTCGTGTAATGTTACAAGTCTGCTGACAGATATGACTTTATAAGTGCCTGATATATTTTTATTTGTACATCTCTCATGTTCTGCAGGCATATTGACTAAGTGTGTATTTTTTTCCAGTGCGTATCTAAACGGTAAATGTACCCTGTAAGTGTATGATGAACTAATAGAAGTTTTCGATGTTGTTTCAGTAAAAAAACCAATACTGATAATGATGTATTCGGTATCAGTAGCAACTACGGGTCTGATACCTGGCCAAAAGACGATTCATCGAGTACATGTCTATCATCATTTTTCGTTAACCGAGTCGCCAACGGCTGCGAGCGGCGAGCAGCGAGCATCAACGGAGAGTACTACGTCGACTGCAAGGTGTACAAGGCTGACGACGCGCGCCACACCGACTCCCAGGAGCTGTGGAAAAAGGCGCTTGTGCGACTCAAGTTCCAGACCGACGCGGATTCGTCTCAGTGGCGAAAACTACAAGAGCTCGTGCGTTCGGTAGATACATTATTTCCAGAAAAACCAATGTTTTACGACAAATAAACCAAATATAAAATGTATCTTGTTTATTATGCAGATCCCCTTCAAAGCAGTGAGTGAACAAGTCGTTTCTAATATTGAAACGCATGTCAAAAACACCAAGTTGTTTCAACCCACGAAGCGCATTACAAAAATGAACAAGTCGTTTCTAATACTGAAATGCATGACCAAATCACTAAGTCGTTTCCCTGCTGAAGCGCATTACAAAAACCAACAAGTCGTTTCTAATATTGAAACGCATGCCAAAAACACCAAGTCGTTTCAACCCACGAAGTCCATTACAAAAATCAACAAGTCGTTTCTAATACTGAAATGCATGACCAAATCACTAAGTCGTTTCCATGCTGAAGCTCATTACAAAACCCAACAAGTCGTTTCTAATACTGAAATGCATGACAAAATCACTAAGTCGTTTCCACCATTGAAGCGCATTACAAAAACCAACAAGTCGTTTCTAACCACGAAACGCATGTCAAAATGTTTGAAAAACCTAACCAAAAAATGGAAATTTCCAATTGGAATTTGGAATGGAAATGTTTGAAATGTTTGTTGTGTGTGTGTTGTTGTTTGTTTGTTTGAATGTTTGTTTGTTTTGTTTGTGTTTGTTTGTTTGTTTTGTGTTTTTTACTAACACTATGGATTCTCTGTGGTCTGAAAAATAAATGTTATTATTATTATTAAAATGACTAAGTTAAATCTTAATCATTGATCATGTCGATGGTTATCATTACTGTCCGAAGCCAAGCAAACTCGCCTAGCTACTGGCAGCCAGTCGTATAACTCGCATGATCTTTTTATGAGTCCAGTAACACCAGTCGTTTCTAATACTGAAATACGTGCCAAATTCATCAAGCCGTTTCAAAGCTGAAGCGCATTACAAAACCCAACAAGTCGTTTCCATGCTGAAGCGCATAACAAAACCCAACAAGTCGTTTCCACCATATGAAGCGCATATCAAAATCATCAAGTCGTTTCTAACAACGAAACGCATGTCATACCATCGTCCGCAGCACGGTGAACTCGCCCGGCTACTGGCGGCCAGTGGTATAACTCACATGATCTCCAGGTGAGTACAGTAATATACTACACAGTCGAGTCGATCGTTTATTATTGGGCATTCTATGCCACTGTCGGATAGCGAGGCGCACTAGCCGAGCTACTTGCCGACAGTGGCATAGAATGCCCAATAATACCCTACTTAAAGGATTTTTAGTAATAATTTGAATAATAAGGTTTTCCGTCACTTCTTACTTTACAAGACACCTGAAATAAAAAAAATATATATATATTAGTATTTTGTTATTTAGGGGTAAAACCATCATTGTTTCAGTGTGAGAGTGAGACAGAGCTATAGAAGACGAATAGCACTATCAAATATTCATTAATTTCATTCGTTTCATTCATTTCATCCATTTCATTCGGTTGAATCGATATTCTTTTTCTTTGATATAAAAAAGATAAAATTTTCAAATGGATTTCGTTATTTTATGAAGTAAAATGAACTTTTACCGACTAAGCTATCTTAGTTGCATTATTTTAATTTTTTTTCTAGTACACAATAAGAGCTCATATATGTATACAAGAGCGGCATGCTTTGCTGGTTACCTCTGATGTTGAGAACATGCCTTTCGTGTGTATGAAGTCTTAAATACCTTATTATACATCAAAAACTGATTCTATTTTATTTGTTCACTTGATTCGTTCTTACACAACGACGTCCGTTTGCAAACTGCATCATAATTTAAGCCTAGAGAGATCTCAATCATGAATCTTCAACCTTCCTTGTCTCAACTATGCTGGGATCGGCTTCAAGTCAAACAAATGAAACTGAATACCAGTTTTTTTATATAGAGCGACTGCCAATCTGACATCCACAGCTCAGAAGTGCTGGGCGAGACTGCAAGTGCGGGTGTGGGCTGCTTGACGCGGGACGCGCGCGGGCTACTCAAGCCATAGCTCGTTCCTACCGCGCGTGACCGCGGTGAGAGCGCGGGCGGCGAGCGGCATCTCGCGTGGGAGCGGTTACCTCAAACTACTCGATTCGAAATAAGATTAAGACATTTAACCAAACCTTTTTTTACTGTCCGTTCAACCGATCATGACTTCTTTTCCGTAGGCATAAGGATGACAAAAAAAGCAAAAAAGTGGTTACAATACCAACTATTTACTGCCGCCGCCATTTATCTAGCCACCAACGCATAGAAGTCAAAATCGGTTGAAAGGACAGTGAAAAAGGGTTGTTTAAATGTCTAATGTTACCACGAATGGAGTATAGTTCAAGTTGACCGCGTGCGTTGTTATGATGGCACGACAGTGGACAGACAAAACACGCGCGTCGCCACACTCGCATCACGCTGCCAGTCTAGCCAAGCACTTTCGAGAAGAAGGCGTCTAAAATAATAGTAAAAACAAAAATATAATACCTGTATTTCTGTCTCCGCTATTGCAAGCATGTCAGTAGTATTGCTAGCCTGCAGCAAAAGAAACATTACAAAAATACATAAAAATTTGCATCGCCAACAGAAAATATACAATTTTAACTAGAGGATAAAAAATAACCAAGTGACAATTCGACAGCGCGTGTCAATCAATGTTCCTGCCTTTTTCCATGTAAGTCGAGGTCGTCTTTCAGACTAACCGGAACAACTGTCAAAGATCTACAAACGACAGCCGGGATCAACTATTTAACCTGCTTTCCGTGGCACGGAAGAATCTCGATAGTGCGTGTCAATCTTTTTGACTTTTGGACACATTTTTCACTTGTAGAAATGTCACTTGTTTTATACTGAAAAAGTCACTCATAATTCGAGACAATTTATTAAATCTTGAAACAAAAAAATACTATCTTATATCATTGTTCAAATTCCAATCCATAATTTTTAAGATCCTTTGTAAAATCTCATTTAAAGTGTAAGGTAATGTAAGATCTCGCTAGATGGCACTAAACTCCATTATTTTAGTTATTTTTTTTTTGTATATGAGAACATTATTGACAACAAGGAAATGGTATTTGCTAAAAATCGAACATTCCACTTCATTGAACTTAGTCTAATTTGTAGCGACATCTATGGCGTTACATAAGAACTAATCCTTCATAGCGCAAAGTTCTCCGCGCGATTAGAACATATAGAACAGCCCGAAATCATCTATCGGGCAGCTGCCCACCAGACATAACATCCCGTCTGGCCGGAGGATCCTTCCTTTTCAACGGAGGTTTGCGGGACTTTACCTACTCTCTGCTCCGCCTACCTCTAAAAATTATTGCCTCAGAATCCAACTAATTCTGACTTGACATGTTAATGATTCTAACTATAGTGCTTAACCTTTTAAACGCCAACGACGGATATATCCGACAAACATCATCATCATCATTTCAGCCGAGAGACGTCCACTGTTGGACATAGGCCTCCCCCAAGCGTCTCCACAACGACCGATCCTGTGCGTCTCGCATCCACCGCATTCCCGCGACTCTCACCAGGTCGTCGGTCCACCTTGTGGGAGGCCTTCCAACGCTGCGTTTTCTGGTGCGCGGTCTCCACGGCCCTATCGACCATCCGTCCTACGAGCAATGTACCCTGCCCACTGCCACTTTAGTTTGACGATTCTTCGGGCTATGTCGGCGACCTTGGTTCTCCTGCGGATATCTTCATTCCTGATACGATCACGCAAGGAAACTCCGAACATAGCCCTTTCCATTGCCCTTTGGGTGATTTTAAGCCTTCTGATGAGGCCCATTGTAAGCGACCATGTTTCAGCACCAATGTCCGACAAACACTCGCCTTTATTCCGCCATGGTCACACATCCACGACCAAGTACTCCATCTCGACAGCTCTTCTGTCACCAATGGGGATTGAAGAGCTAAACGAGATGGAGTACCCAGTTGCAAACACACGACCCTGACGAATAAGACATGAAAACACTCGTCGGACCAAAACCGTCGGTAAAATAGTTTAAGTATAGCGCTATACAGTATATAGATTAAAATTTATAAAAAAAAATTACGTTTAGTAATGCTACCATAGAATAAAAAAAATAAACTCACGATGTTGAGTTCAGCGCCATCTAGTGGGACGTGGCCACGCTCGGGCCCCTAGCTTTCACTTTAACTTAAATACACAAAGCTAAAGTAGATAATTGATTGGTGATCATGTAATAAAATTATCTCGAATTATGAAGTAAACTATAGAGCCTCGTGCACCGTACATGTGTTTAAGTCATCGTTAGTCTATCGCGCTATCAGTCATGCATAGCGCCATCTTTCTCTCACAATGGAATAAGGTCTGCTGTCCACGAACGCGCAGCTTCATAGACGCATATTCGTCATTGTACGCTTAATGTACGCATGCTCAAAGCTTACATACTAAACTACGCCGCGTTCGCGTCGCTGTTTGCACTTCATGACGCCTGCCGCACCGCATGTCATACGTCGGAGCGTACAGCGAGCGAACGAATGGCGGGAATGTCTTCTTTGTCCGACGGTCTTGGCACAAATGATTGAAAACGCGCGTGTAATACGCGTCGTGGACAGGGTTCAGCACGCTGCGCTGCTTAAGCTGTCTGGCGCATTTTGAAGAGTCTATGAAGCTACGCGTTCGTGGAGAGTAGGCCTAAGGCTAGTTACTTCGTCTTAAACACAAGTACGACCACAAAACTCTAAATAGATATCTAAACTAATATAATACAGCAACGAGATATATTTCATTTTTTTTTGCATAAAATAGTGCATATACAATAATTTTGAAATTTTGTTTTTTCATAAAACAAAGTGGATTGATTGGCTTTGTATAGTAAGAATTTGAGGAATGTGGCTTTGAAAGACGTGCCTAAAATGATATGCACATTTTCAGGTTTATAAACTGGTTTTTCTATAATCTATATATATAAAATTTTATCCCTATTTCCCTTGATCACGCCATCACGCGTGAACGGCTCTGGACCGATTTCACTATTTTTTTTTTTGTTGTGTTTGTTATTGCCAGGAGAAGGATATTATGAAAGTAAAAATTAAAACAAAATGGTAGGGTAGAGTAGAGTAGAGTAGGGTACAGTAGGGTAGAGCAGAATAGAGTAGTCAGTTGACGGGAGCGAAGCCGCGGGCAAAAGCTAGAATTGAATAAATATAATCTGAGGAGTAGAAATTGAGATTTGGTATAGTTACAAACTAGAAGTCTCCAAGTCAAAAGTGGATAGGTTATTTCTAGGCCAGCGTGCTCCATCGTCGACTTCTCATCATCGCTTGCCATCAGTGAGATAGTGGTCAAACGAGGATACCAAAAAGAAATCGTGTAAGACCGTCATTTTAGTCTCTAAATATACGCTAGGTGACCTTTATTATTGACTAGCTGACCGGTACTTTGTACCGCCTAACAGTCAATGACTTAAGATCCTATGTCCCCTAGCTGGGGAAGAGGGCGTCGACAGTAGTCACCCATCGCGACCGGTCTTGAGCTCTACGCTTCACGTCGCTCTAGGTCAGTCCGATGGCCGTCGCTTCTGCCAACACGGTGCGTCGCCAGGTGTGCCGAGGACGGCCGCGCTTCCTTTTCCCTTGAGGATTCCAGTCCAATGCCTGTTTAGGTATATGATCAGAATCCCTCCTAAGCGTGTGACCAATCCATCTCCACTATCTATTTATGTATGGTTTCCACACTTAGTCCTGTGGACCATTGTACGTGGGCCATGGCGGCCATAACCTCAGGTGGGCTAATTCCAACCAGCCCACCTCTCTCCAAAAACAGATAAGACCTCTTAGGTTTTTCAGGACATCAATAAGGGAGTTCGGGGATCCTAAGGTTCGTGTGCGTATTTCAGTGACACCTGTGCAGTCTAGGAGCACATGTGCAATTGTCTCCTCCCCCTCCAAACATGCTCTGCACAGGGGAGACTGTCTGTGATGCCTATAGTGTGGAGGTGCTTATTCAGTGTGCAGTGTCGGGTGATGGTCCCCGTCACCAGGCGCCTCTCAGTCTTATGAGTTTTTTGGTGAGATCCATCTCCACTTACGACGTTTGATCTGGTGGTCGATCAGGCTTTCGTGGCATTTCTCCAACAGCTCTACGTTAGAGATGGTCTCGGGTCAGTAAATCCCGAGGATGCGACGCAGACATCGGTTTATGAAAAACCGATTTCTAACCTAACAGTCAATGAATGTAGATAATGAAGTTCAATTGTCATCATTAGTTCTATTTTGAGTCCTTAGATGGCGTTGCAAGTATCTGAATTGTGTTTGGTGTGATATTTTACTTCTTGAACACTTTAAATTCATATATCTATGTATATAAAAGGAGAAACTAACTGGCTGACATTTCAACGCACAGCCAAAACTACTGTGTCTAGAAACTTGATTTTTTGACTTCCTTTTATGATGTAGGCTAGCACTAAGAGAGGATATTCCAAAATTCACCTCCGAAGGGGATGAAACGGGGGTCTAAAGTTTTTATGGAGAAACCTACTTTCACGCGGGCGTTGCCGCTGGCAGAATCTAGTCTTTCGATATAGTCGACCGATTTCGATGAAACAAAGTCTAATATATTACAATGCGTTCCAAATAGGAATTGGATCGATTGCCATGTTGTGACGTCACGTCATACTGTCAAATTGTAAAATTGAAGAACTGGATTTTGATTAAACCTTTTTCGTTCACAGTTCGTAAATAAATTAAATATTAAAATCTTGTTTTGCTCATCATAATAATTCTTGGCACATGGCAATCGATCCTATTCTTATTTGGAACGCATTGTACACACAATTTTAATGTCTGTCTTCAAATTTAATCTGTATTGTACAATACCTACATTCTACGCAAATAAAGGATTTGATTGATTGATTGAATGTGTGTAATATATTACTTAGACTTTGATCGAAAGTTACAATTTTACTGTATAAAAGTTATCTACATCGATTTCGGACATTTTATACAATAGATAGGCTCGCGTTTGACCACAATCTCACGTGATGGTAAGCGACGATATGCTCGAGGATGGAGCACGCTTGCCTTGAAGTAACCTCTCACTCGTTGACTACTTTCACGCGGGCGAACTGCTAACAGTAACTAGTGACGGGTAGGTTTTAGATTTGAACAGTTTCTAGAAATCAATAACGCTGTTTTATGACTGCGTGCAATGAGTACCAGTACACACGTTACAGTGACCTTGGATCGAATAACTACGTATGTGGCGGTCATTTCAAGGACAGAAAGTGGATCGAAGATAGCCTTCACCTCGATAGGTAGACCAGTGTTTAAAATACTTCGTCTGGTCTAGCTTTCAACCGCCTAACACTCTCGCGTTTATTCCGCCAGGTCGCACATCCACGACCAAATACTCCATCTCGTCAGCTCTTCTGTCACCTTTGGGGATTGAAGAGCTAAACGAGGTGGAGTACCCAGTCGCAAACACACGACCCTGGCGAATAGGACGCGAAAACACTCGGCGGAATAATTGTTTTTTTACCGACTTCAAAAATGTTATGTTCGGCTTGTTCAAAAATGTTTTTTTTTTTTTTGTTTAATTACTGTAATTGGTTATATAACAGTTGTAATTAATAAAATAAAATAAATAAATAACGGAAATTTTAAAAAAAATGTTTAGTGTTAGTAGTATTCATTGACAAATCGGAAAGTGTGAATAGGTATAGCACAGAAAATTGCGGCCCATTAGAAGCAATCCAGTATTTTACGAACCATGCTTTTTTAAAAGCTGCTAAAACCCGTATTTATGCCAGACAAACAAAATGCAAAACAAATAAAATATATAATAAATATTTTAATAAACCCACAGCCACTCAAAGACAACACGATATAAAAATAAAATAATAATAAAAAAATAAAAATTAAATACATTATTTACAAAAAGGTGCGACTTACCTTTTAGTGTTAGTATAAAAAGAAAAAATAAAAAACACTCGCGTTTCCTTGAAAAAACGGACAATGTTAAGTACTGACTAAAATTCACTTTGACCACCGATCAGAGTTGATAATAGAGAACAAAAATAAAAATTGGTCAAATAATTATCAATCATAATATTTTTACATAATAAAAACGACTTTAAAACTCAAGTTTTTATCCTTTAGAAACTTTTTTTATAAAAAAAAAAATGTTTATTATTATTTGTATTACTAAATCGTAATTGTAAAACCTATCCCACGATTTCTGAATTAAGGAAAGTCGAACATTGGTCAATCTCAGCTTTAGCCTAAGGCAGAGGTCCGACCGCCGGCGAGAAAACTATAACTATCAGCGATTTTCTCTCTCAAGAATGTACATTCCGTGTAAACGAAAAAGATGCATATATTAAAAGTTGCTCTCTGACTGTTCAGACTGCCGGCGACGACTCGCTTTACTAATTTTGTCGCTGAACGACGGACTTTCAAAAATAAACTCGCTCAGCGATACTCGTTCAGCGATGATCGCTCGCTTGATCATTTCTAAATGGCCTCATTGTGAGCGACCGCGGGCGAGTGGCGCGAGTCGCTCGTCGCACTTGCATACTCGCTATAGCCCGGCGACAAAACTATCGAAACTACACACTCGCTTCCCGCTGATCGCTAACTCGTTAATAGTTTCTAGTTCTACTCGTTTCTCGCTCATCGTCGGCGGTCGGACCACTGCCTAAAACCATGTTGTCAAAGTTAGCAGATTGATATAATACGAGATCTGGTTGAAAATATATTTTCCCTCGTCTTTTATTCAATTATTATAAATATTAAATGCTAGATAATATGCTAATGCACATACATTTATTCTTTTTTTTATTATTATTATTGATACATTACGAATAGGTTGTCTAGTTAAATCTGGGCAACCTATTCGCAATACTTATGAAAAAAAAAAACATAAAAATAAACATCAAAAAAATACATTATTTATGATAATATAACAGATGAGAAAAGATATTTATTTCTTCTACCGGATCTTAGTTCAATGCGTTTTTAACTTTAAATACTCAATTCAAAAACAACCACAATTATGCACTTCCGTCATAATAAATTACATATAAAAGCTTATTGGTTAGTAGATACAAAATACTTGCAGAAAAAGCATGCTTTTATGATAATATGCACATTAGACAGGCAGGTTAACACATTGAATACAGAGAAGTCAAATGCAGTTCGCACCAAACATCGTCAGCATATACGAGAAATATCGTAGCCGGCATCTCTAATAATCAAGTTTAACAGTACCCAAAACTTAGGTAGGTACTACTAGTAATATCAGTCCTTTTACCGCCTACGTCGGATAAATCCGACAAACAAGTTTATTACGCCAGGGTAACACATCCACGACCAAATACTCCATCTCGTCAGCTCTTCTGTCACCTACGGGGATTGAAGAGCTAAACGAGATGGAGTAACCAGTCGCAAACACACGACCCTGGCGGATAGGACCACGAAAACACTCGTCGGACCAACCCGACGCAAGCGTTTAAAGGGTTAAGTGGCAATCTGAGAAGAAATTATCTACGAGATATCTCGTAGGCATTCTAAGTGTTAAAAAGTTAGTTTTCCATGACTGTTAGCCCTTATATACAACATTAATCACAAAAAGACTAGACCCAAGCACGGGACGACATCCCAATAATACCATTACCAACGTAACCGAACGTAAATAGCAAAAACGTATCAACCGACACAGCTATACTTTTGAGAGGGCCGCGGCGATTCTATCAGATCAGAAATCAGAAACGTTTATTTCAAATAGACCAATTACAGGATTTGAATTGTCAAAATGTCGGTCAGTCAAAAAAAAAAAATAGCTAAGCCAAATTGCACGTTCCATAGTGTAGATCTCTATGGAGAAGAACGTGCAAGAAACTCCATGGACACTCTTAAATCATATTATGAGTTACATATATCTTGTCGCTTCTAATATAATATATATATAAGTCTTATAATTTTTTTAACCCGCCTCCCGACGCGCGTCAAACTGGGCATATACAAAGCGTATATTCGCCCAATGCTGACGTACGCCGCTCCAGCTTGGTTCGCCCTCACTAGCGAGTCGAGCCGAGATAGACTCCGCGCGCAACAACATCTTGCGTTGCGTAGAGTCGTCGACGCCCCTCGCTACGTGAGGAACAACGTTATTGAACGCGACCTCGGGATTGAGAGCCTGGATGAGTTTGTGCGCCGCCTCGCGAAGGGGATGTTCGCGCGTGCCGACGCCTCAGCTTGGCCTCACGTCAAGCACCTGGCGCCCTGGCATACGCGCCCCCCTGACGCGAGACGACTCCCCCGCGACCTGATTGCGGGCAGCGAGTCCCCCCCCCCCCCGGACTGACGCCTGAGTAGGCCGTACCAGTCTACACGCGGCCTACTCAAACAACATGACTCTACATTTTACTCGCACCCCGACAAACGTCGTGTGCTAAGTTAATATAGGCACGACGCGAGTCGACCATACATTCGCCACTATACACGCGCTAGACTCACGCACCGAATGGATAGCGCAAGCTAACTATTCGGTGCACGTGCACTGAGCGATGTAACACAATACAATGCCGCTCACACACATACATAAAACGTCCCTGCGGTCTGAACCGTAACAGGCTCGCTCTGGAAGCGGGTTAGACGGGGGTCACATATCCTACTGTAGGTCCGTAACAAGTCGGCATACCCGTCGCTGGTCGTCTCCCGCCGGGCTTCCCCTAGGGGTCTCACCTGGCGGGGACTGACCGCGGTATGTCGTGAAGAGTCGGCGCTGTGTGCAGCAGCGTCGTGACGTGCCTACAGTACACACATACAAGCATATATACATAGAGCCATCTGCTCTACTACCGCCGAGCCTAGTTAGGCACCATAATGACGGGTCCGTTGTTACGGGCCCCGGCTGGACTCTGCGGTCAGAGGGCGAAGCCCTGACACCGCCTGCCACGCCCCCTGACGGGGACGTAGCGAAAGCCACGACGAATTTTTTAAATATTAAATACTTTATGAACACAAAAGTACAGAGGCGGACTAAGCCTAAGGATTTATTGAAAAGGAAACCCGTGATCCTAGAACGCAAAGGGCAACTGAAGGACACAGGAGTGGTTTCAGTCATTAAAAAGAAGTGACGGGAAGACCGCAGCAGGCAAGTTTTAATTTAATTAGCTCCCCATTCATATTTTATCTTGGACAGAGGATAAGCATTGCCATACAGCGTGGCAATACCGCCAGTCTTCTGAGCACATTACCGTCAAACGGGGTGAATAGAAACAAAACTTTAATGAGGACTTTCACTCATATCTCTTAAAATTGATTTCTAGCAAAGCTTCCATTACTTTTGTATTACAATGCAAGAAAAACTTGCAGTGCTTAAGTGCTGAAAACTAATTTTTAATCATGTGGAAAATCACTTCAAAGTTTTGTTTCTATTCACCCCTGCGTTCCTATTCACCCCGTTTGACTGTACCAGTCGACAGCGATGCGTAGGAGTTTTTGACCACATATTTTTTATTGTTTTTATTTAGTTTAGGGGTTTTGGCGTAAATATAGTTAGTTTAGTGTTTTTAGTACATTTGATAACAAACGTCACAATAAGAAAAAAGACAATTATTAATTAGTTGTAGGTTGACACGTTTTTGCTTTTTAGCGTTCATTTGTAACACAACCAAACGCTAGAAAGATACCACAGTACAGTTAGGTCTACTGTCCACGGACGCGAAGCTTCATAGACGCGTATTCGTCATTGTACGCTTGGTGTACGCCTGCGAGAAGCTAACATACTAAACTACGAAACCCTGTCGACGAAGCGGCATCGTGGTGTCGTGTCGTTGCCGCTTCCTCGACATAATTTCGTAGTTTTGAACGAATACTCGTCTGTGAAGCTGAGCTTCTGGACAGTAGGCCTTAAACTAAAAAAGGTATGCGCTTAGGTAATCTTCGTGTCTCAATCAACACAAACATCGCTCCAATAAGTTCACTTTCAGGTTCAACTATTTAGAAGTAAGTAAGAGCTATATTAGCCTATGCTTAACATGAAGGTGTGTCTTACCTGGGGCGCCACGGCCCTGTCCACCTCTAAAGGCCGGAGGAGCATACGACGGGGGAGGCGCCTGAAATGATAAAAGACATTTATCTTGCTAATAACACTTTTTTACGTCAAATAATGCCAGGTCGGTGTTTTTTAATTAAAAAAAAAACGTCCCATACTAGAAATGACTTCAGTATCATGTAAACTCACATACTACACAAGACACCCAGTCCCGGAATAACTACAAAAAGGCCATACAAATATTGGTCCTAGCTGACTAGCCCGAGTAAAATATTTTCAAGAATAGTGGCCGGTCAATTCACATATTGTGTTGGTCACTTCATGAAATGGCCACCTAAAACATATTCTCTATTGATGCTGTGTATACAACGTGTTTTTTTTTAATTACCATAACTCTAGGGTATGAATGAGAACACATCAAAGAATCAACTGGCATATGATTTTTTTTTTCTTTTTGTTTTCATTTACCATACATAATAATTCGAGTTACCCTTACGTGAAATATGACACCGTTAATATGTAATGTCATTATTTATACACACCCTCTGACACACATACACTCACCCTCTTCAGCGTATAAATCCAGAGGACAGTTACACCTATTATTAAAACTATTTTTTTATTTTATTTTATTTTATTTATAATTTTAATTTAGTGCGTTTTCTTTTACTTTTGTTAATAATTCCTAAACTTAATTTAATACAATAACTGATACCATTTGCTCATGAGCTGAACTAGAAGACCCAAATTCCAGGGCTTAACGCGCTGCATGCCGAAATACAGGCTCCAAGCCTAGTTCGGCAGCACATGTTAATTTAGGCACAATTTTTATGTATTGTAACAATATAATTATGAGCACAGACAAATTGTGTTATGTGTATTTTTTTTTTTGGTGTAATAAATTATTATTATTATTTCGTTTATTCATCATTTTATCATACAAATTATATTTTTAAATATTTCAATAAAAAAAATAAAAAACATTTAAAAATATAAAAAATATTGTCCCACCGGTATCGGGAACAGGGTCCAAGCTACCGGCGGTCAGGGCTCCAGAGAAAGGAACCTCCTAACAATACGAGCCGTGTCCAGGAGTACCGCTTTCTGAATCAAGCCCTTGATCCAGTCCCCTAACGCGAGCCTCCTAAAGTGTTGGTCGAGGCTCTTGGCTATTAAGCCATTGCCCGACACGACTATCGGTACAATGATCGCCGAGTCCACATCCCACATGTCGACAACCTCGCGAGCCAAGTCAATATACTTGATTTGTTTATCTTTCTCAGCTTTCACGAGGTTCTCGTCATGCGGAACGGATATGTCAACAATCATTGCACGCCTCTCGCTTCGGTCCACCACCACTATATCAGGCTTATTGGCTACAATAGTCCTGTCAGTGATGATGGACCGATCCCAGTACAAAGTGATATGACCATTATCAAGAACTGGATCGGGCTCGTACCTATAGTACGGCACTTCCGATTCCACAAGAGAGTATTTCAAAGCAAGTTGCTGATGGATAATCCTGGCTACAAGGTTGTGTCTATGCAAGTACTCTCCGTTAGCTAGACGAGAACAACCAGAGATAATGTGACGAATTGATTCTCCCGGACGGTGACATGCCCGACAGATGTCAACCGTGCCGTCCTTCACAATAAATCTCCGGTAGTTATTCGTCATGATAACTTCGTCTTGCACAGACAAAACCTTCGGTTTCCCCAAAGAGGTCACCGGAACGCAGCCAGGCTACGGATGCCAATTGGTCTACATCGGGCCCGTGAAGGGCCCGGAAAAAGCGTCCGTGAAGTTCCTTGCTCTGCCATACTTCCCTGCGATCGTTAGTGTCAAGCACTACCGGTTTGCGCCAGTTCTCATTAGCCAGGGAGAGCGGGGTGAGTCCCTTGTCCACTGCCACTACATCTCGATGCATACTCACGTCGGCAGCTAGGAAATATTCCCTGAGACTGCATACCTCGCGGTTGTGTAGGGTCTTAGCATTTAAAAAGCCTCGACCCCCACACTTCCGCGGGATATACAGTCTCATCACCGACGATCGTGGGTGATGCATTCGGTATGCAGTCAGCAGTGTGCGGACCCTTCTATCCAGGGCGTCAAGTTCCGTTTCAGTCCATTTAAGTACGCCGAAAGAGTACATCAATACCGGCATGACCCAACCGTTGAAGGCGCGCACCTTGTTTCCGCCTGAAAGAAGGCTATTGAATACCTTCTTCAGGCGTCCAAAGAAACGCTCCCTCAACGATTGCTTCATGTCAGCGATATTGATGCCTAGAGCTTCCGACATACCCAAATACTTATAGGTTTCGGTTGGAGAGAGGGATCTCAGGTTTATGGAATCCGTGAGTTGAGTGCCTACGGATTCCACAACCTCCCCTCGCTTTACATGCATGACCGCACATTTGTCCACACCAAACTCCATCCTGATGGCACTACTGGAGGTTTTAGTTACCTTCAGTAGCTCCATCAGTTGCAGATTGTTGGGGGCAAAAAGTTTCAGGTCATCCATGTAAAGTAGGTGAGATATTACCTGACCACCTCTCTTCAACCGATAGCCTAGACCTGAATTCTCCAGCAGTGTACTTAGAGGATTCAAGGCTAGGCAAAACCAAAGTGGACTCAAACTATCTCCCTGGAATATACCTTGCTCGATCCTTACAGGTTCGCTATTCCTCTGGGTATGTCGACATCCTGGATAGCGGAGGACCGTACTCCATTGCCTCATACACGACATCAGGAAGGTGCGTAGTGTTGTATCTATTGATAAGCTCGCGTTTGACCACCATCTCACCTGATGGTAAGCGATGATGTGGCCGACGATGGAGCACGCTTACCTAGAAATAACCTATTCACTCTTGACTTAAAGACCCCTAGGTTGTAGCTATCAGGGAACACAGACTCAGATTTTATACAATTCCAGCACCCTCATGAGCCACGTATGAGGAACAGAGTCATAGGCCTTCTTATAATCTATCCAACATGTCGACAGATCCTTTCGGGAACGTCGAACCTGTTGGCTAATGGTCATATCAATGAGAAGCAGCTCCTTAGTACCGCGGGACCCGTTCCTACATCCATTCTGAGAAGGTGACATGATTAAATTTTTGTCAATATGACTATTAATTTTGCTTCTCAGTATGGATGTAAGAACTTTATAGACGTCGGCAAACACGTGATTGGTCTATAATTTTTAGGCTCCGCAGTACTACCTGACTCATGGAGCAGGTGGGTTATTCCTGTTGTTAGGAACTGGGGTAGCGACCCTGACTCTAAGGCAGACTGGAACTGATATGCCAAGCGAGCGTGTTATCTTGTAAACCACTTAATCCAGAAATTGTGCAGCCCATCCGGCCCTGGAGATTTCCAGTTTGGCAACGGACGGACTGCACGAGCTACATCTTGGGGGCTGATGTTAATTGCCCCCATTTGTGGTATTGGATCGCACGCACGCTCGACCTCTCGAGTCCAGTCACCCTCGGTGTGACTGACAGGCACCGACCAGATGCTGCGCCAGAATGAACTCATGGCGTCATCATCCGGGAGGCACTCATCAGTCACACCTTGGTCCGGTCTCTCACAAGCCCTATAAACCCACCTTTCATTACTCCGGAATGTGCGATTCTGGGTGTATCGCTCCACCCGCCGCTTATACCTGCGGATACGGTTTGCCCATGCATACATCTTCTGCTTCAGGAAGTCGATGCGCTCTGTGACACGGGACATATAGTCTCGGGGGCTGATGTCAGTCCCCGAAAACGCCCGCCTCACAAAGCGCATCACTCTTGGGCGAGTGTTGCCCTCCCTAAAGCAGATTAGTTTGCCGATGAGTGCTCTGGCCCCACCAATACGACGCTCGATCCAGCACTGCCAAGCCGGCACGGCTGGTTTCGGTCGTGTAGCTACGTCACAGTTTGGAAACTTGACGTGAGCTACACGACATGCCGCAACAGCTGCGCAGTACATTATCAAGTGTGTATCAGTGAGATCTTTGCAGTCATCAAAATAGTTTGACAACTGCAAATCCAGAGCAGCCACCAGCGCCTTATTCTTATTATGCATGGGCAAACGAGGTAAGCGCGGCCTAAGTTCGAGCGGCATGTTGCAATATTCTCGAATAGCACACTCCAAAGCACTCCTCAATTCATTGTTGCACTGGGTACTTACATGTGTAACCATGTCAGTAATCGCTTCGTCAGCATGGTCGGAAAGATGGTAGGACGGTGGTACCATCACTGGTACCACAGACTGCGACCAAGGAGCAATGGCATGGTTACTCATTTCCGTTCGGAGGCGATCAAGTACAGTA
Organism: Mythimna impura; assembly: GCA_905147345.3. Lineage (NCBI taxonomy): Eukaryota > Metazoa > Arthropoda > Insecta > Lepidoptera > Noctuidae > Mythimna > Mythimna impura. Next base: position 1,675,815 of record LR990365.1, on the reverse strand, counting down.
TCGTCCAACATATGATTACGCTGGATAACCCGCACCTGATCCGACAGTCGTTGGGCCGAAACGTTGACGGCTGGCTCAAGCACCTGAAACAAAGAGAGCATCCGAACACGGTACGCAGTCAGGTTGTTTCCTCCCTCTGTAGCCCCATAGTATGCGCGCATGACGTTCTCATTGATGGATTGCGTCCATCGCATGCGCTGCACACTTCCGCCGGGAGCTGGGACCCTATCAGAGGCCGGTGGGCCTCGAGGTCCCAAGCCACTCGGCGGCCGGCGTCCTCTCCGTCGACGCGCAGGTGGTGGTGACGTGGGTGGAGAAAAGTACTCGTCGCTGGAGCTCGACGCAACTGCCACGGCCGGTGTCAGAGCACTCACGGTGGGGCTGGATTCCGGCGGCGGCGAGGCGGAGCTGAGCGACGAGGCCGGAGGTGGTGGGCGTGCTCTTCGAGCAGCAGCTCTAGTCAACATTTTTGTAGTTTGTTATTATTTACGATCATAGTTCTTGTGAATTTTCCTTTGACACGTCATGTCATCTGTCCGGTTTTTTCTTCTTTGCATTTTCTTATTTTTGGCTTCGTTAATTTTTAATATTTTCGGTATACATAGGCTTTTGCTGAAAAATATGATGATGAATATGATGTGAGATCGGAATTTAAGCTATTATTTCTATTAAAAAGTCCTTGATCGCAAAGTAATACTTCTGTTGACATTCAGAGTTGCCAGTATTATTATTATTATTATTCCATTTATTTCCTATATACACATATTGTTTACATTTTTAAATATTTCTTATAAAAAAAACAATAAAAAAAACATTTAAAAATATAAAAAATAGTAGCGCACCGGCATCGGGAACAGGGTCCAAGCTACCGGTGGTCAGGTCTCCTGAGAGAGGAATCTCATAACAATGCGCGCCATGTCCAGGAGTACCGCTTTCTGGATCAAGCCCTTAATCCAGCTGCCCAACGAGAGCCTCCTTAGATGTTGTTCGAGGCTCTTAGCTATTAAGCCATTGGCCGTTACGACTATCGGCACAATGATTGCTCTATCCACTTCCCACATGTCGACAACCTCGCGAGCTAAGTCAAGATATTTAGTTTGTTTATCTTTCTCAGCTTTCACGAGGTTCTCGTCATGAGGGACCGCTATATCAACAATCATTGTGCGACGCTCTAGTCGATCTATCACCACTATGTCAGGCTTAATGGCAACAATAGTCCTGTCAGTGATGATAGATCGATCCCAATATAATGTGATATTGCCATTGTCGAGAACTGGGTCGGGCACATACCTATAATACGGTACTTCTGATTCCACAAGATTGTATTTAAGAGCAAGTTGCTGGTGGATAATCCTGGCTACGAGGTTGTGTCTATGCAAATAGTCTCCATTAGCTAGATGAGAACACCCAGAAATAATGTGTCGGATTGATTCCCCGGGCCGGTGGCATGCCCGACAGATGTCAACCGTACCGTCCTTCACAATGTATTTCCGGTAGTTGTTCGTCATCATAACTTCGTCCATTATCGCAAAGACAAAACCTTCGGTTTCCCCGAAGAGGTCACCGAAACGCAGCCAAGATAAGGACGCTAACAGGTCTACATCGGGCCCATGTAAGGCCCGGTAAAAGCGTCCGTGAAGCTCCTTGCTCTGCCATACTTCCCTGCGGTCATTAGTATCCAGTACTATAGGTTTGCGCCAGTTCTCGTTGGCCAAGGAGAGCGGAGTGAGGCCCTTATCCACCGCTGCCACATGTCGGTGCATACCCACGTCGGTTTTTAGGAAGTATTCCCTGAGCCTGTATACCTCGCGGTTGTGCAGGGTCTTAGCATTTAAGAAGCCACGACCCCCGCACTTCCGCGGGATATACAGTCTCATCACCGATGACCGTGGGTGATGCATCCGATTTGCGGTAAGCAATGTGCGGACCCTCCTATCCAGGGCGTCAAGTTCTGTCTGAGTCCATTTGAGTATGCCGAAAGAATACATCAATACCGGCATGACCCAACCGTTGAAAGCGCGCACCTTGTTTCCGCCTGATAAAAGACTATTCAGCACTTTATTCAGGCGGCCAAAGAAGCGCTCTTTCAACGATTGTTTCACGTCATCAGTATTGATGCCTAACGATTCCGACATACCCAAATACTTGTAAGTTTCGGTTGAGCAGAGGGATCTAAGGTGTATGGAATCCGAAAGTTGAATTCCCACGGATTCCATAATCTCACCTCTCTTTACATGTATGACTGCACATTTGTCCACACCAAATTCCATCCTGATGGCACTACTGAAGGTTTCAGTTACCTTCAGTAGCTCCACCAGTTGCAAGTTGTTGGGGGCAAAGAGTTTCAGATCGTCCATGCAAAGAAGGTGAGATATGACCTGACCACCTCTTTTCAACCGGTAACCTAAGCCAGAACCCTCCAGCAGTGTGCTGAGCGGGTTCAAGGCTAGGCAAAACCACAGTGGACTCCGACTGTCACCCTGGAATATGCCACGCTCAATCCTTATCGGTTCGCTGTTCTCCTGAATCTGTCGACATCCCGGATAGTGAAGGACTGTTCTCCACTGCCCCATACATGACATCAGGAAGGTGCGCAGAGTTGCATCAACTTTATACAGTTCTAGCACCCTCATGAGCCATGTATGAGGAACAGAGTCAAAGTCCTTCTTATAATCTATCCAACATATATACAAATTCTTTCGAGAACGTCGAACCTGTTGGCTAATGGCAGCATCGATGAGGAGCAGCTCCTTAGTACCGCGGGACCCGTTCCTACATCCATTCTGGGAGGCAGACATGATAGAATTTGTTTCAATGTGACTATTGATTTTAGCTCTCAGAATGGATGTAAGAACTTTATAGACCGTCGGCAAACACGTGATCGGTCTATAATTTTTGGGTTCTGCAGTACTACCTGATTTATAGAGCAGGTGGGTTATTCCTGTCGTTAGAAACTGGGGCAGCGACCCTGACTCTAAGGCAGACTGGAATTGAGATGCCAAGCGAGCGTGCGACCTTTGAAACCATTTAAGCCAGAAATTTTGCAGCCCGTCCGGCCCAGGAGATTTCCAGTTAGGCAACGGACGGACTGCACGGGTTACATCTTGGGGGCTGATGGTAATTGCCCCCATTTCTGGTAAAAGATCGCATGCGCGCTCGACCTCTCGAATCCAATCACCCTCGGTGTGACTGACAGGCGCCGACCAAATGCTGCGCCAAAAAGAACACATGGCGTCATCATCCGGCAGGCACGTATCAGTCACACCTTGGTCCGGTCGCTCCCAATCCCTGTAAACCCACCTTTCGTTGCTTTGGAATGTACGATTCCGAGTGTACCGCTCCACTCGCCGCTTGTACCGACGAATACGGTTTGCCCATGCATAGATTTTCTGCTTCAGGAAGTCGATACGCTCTGTGACGCAGGGCAGATAATCTCGAGGACTAATATCAGTCCCCGAGAATGCCCGCCTCACAAAGCGCATCACCCTAGGGCGAGTGTTGCCCTCCCTGAAGCAGATAAGCTTACCGATGAGTGCTCTAGCCTCACCGATACGGTGCTCTATCCTGCACTGCCAAGCTGGCACAGCTGGTCGTGTAGCTCTGTCACAGTTAGGGGACTTAACGTGAGCTACACGACATGCCGCTGCAGCCGCACAGTACAAGATCGAGTGGGTATCAGCGAGGTCTTTGCTGCTATCAAAACAATTTGATAGCTGCGAATCTAGAGCACACACCAGCGCCCTATTTCTTTTATGCATGGGCAAACGCGGTAGACGAGGTCTAAGCCCTGGCGGTGTGGAGCGATACTCTCGAAATGCGTCCTCCAAAGCGCTCCTCAATCGTTCATTGCATTGGGTACTCACAGATATAGCCGCGTCATCATCGGCGTCACCAACGTGGTCGGGTCGCGGTAAGGCACTGGGTTGAAGTTGCACCGCGGCCGGTGGTGTAGCAGATGAGGCACGGCTTTTCTGTGATTCCAAGCGAAGTCTGTCAAGTACGGCGTCATCCAACATAGGGTTACGCTGGATGACCCGCACCTGATCCGATAGACGTTGTGCCGAAACGTTGACAGTTGGCTCAAGCACCTGAAACAGAGAGAGCATCCGACCACGGTACGCAGTCAAGTTACTTCCCCCCTCTGTAGCCCCAAAGTATGAGCGCATGACATTTTCATTAATGGATTGTGTCCATCGCATGCGCTGCACACTTCCACCGGCAGCGAGGACCCTATCAGAGGCCGGCGGGCCTCGAGGTCCCAAGAGGGAGGTCGGCCTCTTCCCCGTCGACGCGCAGGTAGTGGTGTCGTCGGCGGCGAGAAGTATTCGTCGCTCGAGCTCGACGCAACTGCAGCGACCGGAATCTCTGGACTCACGGTTGGCGCTGGTCCCGGCGGCTGCGAGGCGGAGCTGAGCGACGAACCCGAAGATGTTGGGTGTGTGTTTTGAGAGCGTGCCCGGCTTCTCGTCAGCATTTTTTACTTCATCTGTCAGTTATTATAATTCCATTTTGTCGGTCAAAATATTGGCTTTCTGTATATTTCTTGGTATTGTTATGTGATTTCTCTTCTTTTTTTTGTGATTTGGCGGATAAATTGCATTTTGTTGAGTTTTTTGGGGAATAAATTAAATAAAAATATAGAACTGAAAAAAATTGATGTCTTTCAACTTGACAGCCGGACCACAGATTATATATTATTATTATAATATTATTATTATTATTTACGTTGTCATATTTTTTAATAATTTTACTACACTAATGCGAAATTTCGCAAAGTCGCAAAAGTAAAGATTTGTCATATGGGTGACCATTTTTGATCTAAATTAATTATGATATTTTCGAAACCATGCATTTTCCACCACCACCACCATATATTCTGGACTTTTAGTATTATTTTTCCTTATAGCATATAGGGTGACTGGTAATTAGTGACCGATACTTAAACACGTGATTGTACTCATGATTACAAACAACTTTTCCAAAGAAACTTTTATATACTCAATAGTTTTAGCACAATAACAAAACAGCTGTTTGAATCTAACGCTGTTTGTAACACGCGCGCGCCTGCGACCGCTCAGCTGTTAGCCGCGTGACGCCGCCGTACCTACAGACAGTAGTGATAGAACACCCGCGCAGCTTGCTAACCCATAGGTGTACGTAATCAGTGTATACCTACATGTTTCAGTATTTACACAGCTGTTTTGTTATTGTGATAAAACTAATGAGAATATAAAAAAGTTGCTTTGGGAAAGTTGTTTGTAATCATAAGTACAATCACGTGTTTAAGTATCGGTCACTAATTACCAGTCACTCTATATAAACCTTGAGTTATGGGATATCAAAAACAAAACGTTGTGTACAGAGCGGAAATGTTTGCAATTTACTTTAGAAACAAAAGCTTTGTTTGAAAAAGTATACGCACCCCGAAACCGTGCGCGGCCGGGCCACCGCCTGCGGCGCCCTCGAAGGAGATCATGTTGACCATGGTGTCCCCGTCCACGGTGACGTGCGAGATCCTCTGGTACGGGATGCGGTGAGGGAACTCGGTGAAATGTTCGCCGTTCACCGCTATCTGTTGGGGGGGGGGGGGGGGGAAAACAAAAACTTTATTTATTTACCGAAGATAAAAGACTGTTACCCGAAAAGCTGCATGTCAGATGGGCTGTGGGCTAAAAGAGCCACTTATTGGGTCCCATTAAACGAAAGGCGCCATCGTGGCAGACCAAAGCGAAGGTGGAGAGATGAGCTGGACTACTACCGGAGGGGCTGGCTCGCAATGGCTGAGGACAGACGAGTGTGGTAAAGGGAGAGGGAGGCCTCCGCCTAGCAATGGGACATAATAGGCGAACTATCAAACGCTTTTTTTTTTATTGATATAAACCAGTGCTTGACTGCGATCCCACCTGATGGTAAGCAGTGATGCAATCATTGATGGTGAGGCGCACTAGTTTATTAAGAGCCTATTCACTCTAGCCTTGAAGACACCTAAATTATAGTTGGACGGGAAGACCGCAGCAGGAAAATTGTTCCATTTCTTCGATGTACGCGGGCCTTCTCAAAATTAAAAATAGTCTCCCACACAGCTATCATCAGATTCTCGTTTCATACTTGACTGAACGACTCTTTCGGGTCAAAGAAGGAGATGCAATGTCGAGTTTATTTGAGATATGTGCTGGTGTTCCTCAGGGCTCCGTTCTAGGACCTGTGCTTATATACTATATTCACTGCTGACTAACCGGAAGCTAATAACACCACAATTGCAACGTTTGCTGACGATATTGCCATTCTAGCCAGCGACAAGGATCAGAGTGTTGCTACAAAGCTCCTGCAGACAGCATTGAATAAAACCACCAAATGGTTAAAGGACTGGCGAATTAAAGTCAATGCATTAAAATCTGTACAAGTTACGTTTACATTGCGAAAGGGTAATTGCCCCCCTGCTCAACTTGAAGATACCACCTTACCACGCCAAAATAGTGTCCGTTACCTTGGTCTACACCTGGATCGGCGTCTGACATGGAACCAACACGTAAAAAAAAGAGAGACGAATTGAACATTCGTTTCAAGCACCTTCTTTGGCTTCTGGGTCGGAACAGCAAATTGTCAATGGACAACAAGTTACTCATTTATAAAGCCATAATAAAGCCGATATGGATGTATGGCATTCAACTCTGGGGTAGTGCCTGCAACTCTACCATCTCATGCTTGCAGAGAATGCAAAACATTATACTCTGAACGATAAGCAATGCAACTCATGGTATGTGACCAACCAAGAAATTCACGATAAAGGAGGAAATCCAAAACGTAACCATGAAATACCGGGAGAAGCTAAAGAAGCACCCGAATACGTTAGCAGCACAGCTCACGATGCGTAGCTACGTAAACCGTCTTAAGCGAAAGGACATCATATAGATAGACGATGAGGAGACGTTCCCAATGGGGGGCGCACTCAAACTGACATAGCGCACTCACCAAATTTGCTCATAGTGTCAAACACTGATCGCAGATATAACACAGAGAAAAAGATTCCTTCGATGTACGCGGTATTAACGACGAAGCGAAACGCTTAGTCCGGACCGTTGAAGTTTCAACAACGTAAGGGTGGTATTTTTCAAATATTCTAATATACAGGGTTATTTGTAAAACACTAACAAACTTGCAGGACTGTATTACTATACTAACATCATAAACAAAAACTTTTGTTCTATGACTTTTTAGAAAACATATAGCCCTGTATAAAATTCTAGTGTATCGAACTCCTCTTAAGCTGTCTGATTTTTATGTACTTTTTTGTGTATCCTAACTTTATCCAGACTTTCTTTTTTATTTATTAAACACCTTATGGTCAAAAGTACAGCGGCATACCTTAGTCATACTTTGTCTTATTTCTTCTCCCGCGCCGTCTCGAACCGAGTCCTCATGGTATGAGTCCAGCCCCCCAGCCAAGTTACAACCGTTTCGTTTCGATTCTCTTTCCGTCGATCGAATCGAGTCGGCCACGCCTCCGATTCCTTTGTTCTGACGTCATCTCAACGCTCAGTCACGTGGTCAGAACAAAGGAATAGGAGGCGTGGCCAGTATATGTTGTATAAGCGGCGCTCACCTTCAAACTATGGGGGTCGCACAGCACCAAGACTTCGTAGCTGTCTCCCGGGAAGACCGGCATGCCCCCCTCTATGTCTTCCAACCCCCAGCTCATGGCGGTCAAGTGATTGCGCACCACGACCATCTCAATGAAGCGGAAGTTCAAGTGGAGGGCGATGTCGTCGCGAGGGTCGGTGTTGGGTCCACATTGGAGGTTGATGGCGAATCTGGGGAACAAGATGTGACATTATTCATACAACAATTAGTCTCTATCAAGAAAGTACAAAATATATATACTGTCAGTGTTTTTAGGGTTCCAAAAGGTAAATCGGGACCCTGATATTAAGACTCCGCTGTCCGTCCGTCTATCTGTCAGTCCGTCTGTCACCAGGCTGTATCTCATAAACCGTGATAGCTAGACAGTTGAAATTTTCACATATATTATGATGTATTTCTGTTGCCAATATAACAACAAATACTAAAAACAGAATAAAATAAATATTTAAGTCAGTCCTTGCACGCATGCACGATTTGCGCGTGGAGATGCAACGCCGGGGCGAAACTCCGCTGCCGCGACAAGTTGGAAAGAAAGAAAGAAAGAAAGAAAAATATTTATTTGGCACACGTACACAGATACACACAATGCAGAAACAACATGTAAACATCTAAGATAAAAAAAAAAAATAAGAAAATAAAATAACTAACATTGTGTGTCTCGCGCCCGCACCAAATAGGTCCAGTTCAGCAAAAATGCCAGACAACTTCGTGGTAGTTGCCTGACGCTGGTTTTCAACTGAACCTTCAATACTCAATACTTTATTGCATTCCATATTATGTACATAGGTGGTATAAAATATTGTCAAGATCAATATGGACCCTGTCGGGCACAGCAAAGTTAGAAGAGAGGATGGCGGCAAAGTAACAATTAATGGAATTAATTATTGTAGGTAGATCTAATAGATGTATATTATTTTGTATGTGTATAAGTATTGGTAGATTGTGTCCGATTATTTAATTTTTGTTTTTGTCATCTTTATTATTAAATTATGTATGTATATACACTTCTGGACACATCTATTGGCCCACCTTGTATTTTCAGTTTCGTTTGGTCCTAGCTAAAATTTTATATTAGGTCGAGCAAAAAGTTTTTATGCAGTTTTGAACCTGGCACATTCACAATTACATTCAATAGTCTTTTTTTGAATTTCGAACACAGAATTTAAAGAAACAAAAGACAATTTGGAGCCTGTTTGTTGATATCAAACAATCGAATACTAAGAAAACTTGGTTTTATTGGTTTACTTGGATTTAATTCTTGAAAAAGTGATTGATATCTTTGGTTTTGCAACAAACATTACTTATTCTTAACATTAAGGTGAGGTTCTATCAATAATCTATGGATACTTCACCTGAAGTCGCCGCCCAAGCTGTGGCACTTATTCAGGCCGGACACAGCCAAGGAAACGTGAGTGCTCAACTTAATTTAAGTCGATCTGCGGTCCGAAATGTTTATCGGAGGTACCTAGAGACTGGCGGCTTTGTTCGTCGCCAAGGAAGGCCACGATCTCGGGTCACAACTGAAAGGCAGGATCGATTCATCGTGACGACCAGCTTGAGAAATCGTCACCTTACCTCCATTGAGATACAAAACCAACTTCGCGACTTCCACGGAGTATCTGTGAGCGCTCGAACTGTTCGAAGAAAGTTAAAAGAACGTGATATGGTACCACACAAGCCAGCTAATGGGCACAACCTAACGCGAGCCCACCGAACAGCGCGCCTTCATTTCGCACGCAGTCATTTAAATTGGACACAGCAAGATTGGAGCCGTGTACTCTTTTCTGATGAGTCTAAAATTGTGTTACATGGCAATGATGGAAGGAAGAAGGTCTACCGACGTAAGGGAGAGCGTTTCGCACAATGCTGCTTTGAAGAGAGGGTTGCTTATGGCGGTGGCTCATGGACTGTCTGGGGCGGTATATCCGCGAGCGGCAAAACTCAACTTGAGGTTGTTACAGGACCACGGCTGCCAACATTAAATGCTGAAAGGTACATTCGTGAGTGCTTAAAACCTCACGTGATACCATACGCGGACTATGTGGGCCCAAATTTCCTTTTTATGCATGATAATGCAAGAGCCCATGCGGCCGGCATCGTCAGGGAATATCTTCGGGATGTGAACATCACAGTTATGGACTGGCCAGCCAGAAGCCCAGACATGAACCCCATTGAGCACATGTGGGACGAGCTAAAAAGACGTGTTAGGGCTCGTCAGCCAGTTGCCCAGACGATGCAGGAGTTGAAAACTGCCATAGAAGAGGAATGGGAGATGATCCCTCAAAATTTCATAGAGCGGTTGATAAACTCTATGCCTAATCGTATGAGAGCTGTGGTAGATGCCCATGGAGGCAACACGCGTTATTAAATTAAACCTTTATTTGATAAAACATGTTTTTTATTCAAAAATCAATTGCCTTTAACAAGGCGCATATCCGACTTGTTAGGCGTAGCTCCATGTCGTATGGTATTCTGAATTCAAATTTAAAACAATACGATCGAAAAAGATGGTAAAATGTATCAGGTTTAAAACTGCATCAACAGTTTTTGTTCAATCTAGCAATCATATTTCGGTAGGGGCCATCGAAACCTAAACTCTAAGGTGGGCCAATAGATGTGTCCAGAAGTGTATTTAAATTAGATTGTGTATGCATATTATTATTATTATGTCTATTGTATAAGTAATTGTAAATTATGTCAAATATTTTATTTATTTTTATCGTCATTATTAGTAAATTGTTATTATTAAAATTAATTAATTTATGTATATTATTATTTCTTTATTCATTCAATATACATATTAATTAAATTTTTAAATATTTTTTTAACAAAATCATATAAAAAAAACATTTAAAAATATAAAAAATAGTAGTCCGCCGGTATCGAGACAGGGTCCAAGCTACCGGTGGTTAGGGCTCCAGAGACAGGAACCTCCTCACGATGCGAGCCGTATCGAGGAGTACTGCCTTCTGTATCAGGCCCTTGATCCAACCGCGCAATGACAGCTTCGACAGATGGTCGTCGAAGCTTTTGGCTATAAGGCCGTTGGCGGTCACGACAATCGGCACAATGACAGCCGAGTCTACATTCCACATGTCAACAACCTCGTGTGCTAAGTCGAGATATTTAATTTGTTTCTCTTTCTCAGCTTTCACGAGATTCTCGTCATGTGGGATGGTGACATCGACTATCATTACGCGGCGCGCTAATCGGTCTATCACTACTATATCCGGCTTATTGGCTACAATAGTCCGGTCAGTAATGATAGACCGATCCCAGTACAAGGTGACATGGTCATTTTCGAGAACTGAGTCGGGCACATACCTGTAATACGGTACCTCATAATCCACTAGGTTGTATTTCAAAGCTAGTTGCTGGTGAATAATCCTGGCTACTTGGTTATGCCTGTGCAAGTACTCGCCGTTAGCCAGACGAGAACAACCAGAGATAATATGTCTGATAGACTCACCCGGACGATGGCATGCCCGACACACGTCAACCGTCCCGTCCTTCATTATATATCTCCGGTAGTTATTCGTCAAGATGACTTCGTCCATAATTGCACAGATAAAACCTTCAGTTTCCCCGAAGAGGTTGCTGAAACGTAGCCAGGCTACGGACGCTGCAAAATCTATATCAGACTCATGAAGAGCCCGATAAAAGCGCCCGTGGAGCTCCTTACTTTTCCATACTTCCTTGCGGTCATCAGTTGTAAGTACCACAGGTTTGCGCCAGTTCTCTTTAGCCATGGACGACGGGGTGAGTCCCTTGTCCACTGCGACCACATCTCGGTGCATACCCACATCGGTTTTGTGAAAGTATTCTCTGAGGCTGCACACCTCGCGGTTGTGCAGGGTCTTCGCGTTTAAAAAACCTCGACCTCCACACTTCCGCGGGATGTACAGTCTCATCACCGACGACCGTGGGTGATGCATCCGGTTTGCGGTCAGCAGTGTACGGACCCGCCTATCCACAGCGTCTAGCTCGGTCTGAGTCCATTTGAGTATGCCGAAAGAGTACATTAAGACCGGCATGACCCAGCCATTGAAGGCGCGCACCTTATTTCCACCTGACAGAAGGCTGTTTAATACCTTCTTCAGGCGGCCAAAGAAGCGCTCCTTCAACGATTGCTTCATGTCAGCAACGTTAATGCCTAACGCTTCCGACATACCCAAATACTTATAGGTTTCGGTCGAGGAGAGGGATCTAAAGTGTATGGAATCTGAGAGTTGAATCCCCTCAGATTCCATAATCTCCCCTCGCTTTACATGCATGACTGCACATTTATCCACACCAAATTCCATCCTGATGGCACTACTGAAGGTTTCAGTTACCTTCAGTAGTTCCATCAGTCGTAACTTGTTAGGGGCAATGAGTTTCAGATCATCCATGTAAAGAAGGTGTGATAGAACCTGACCACCTCTTCTCAACCGATAGCCCAAGCCTGATTCCTCCAGCAATGTGCTTAGAGCGCTCGCGCGGCCTTGGTTGCGCACGCGTCCTTGGATTGCAGTGCAGTTATTAGTAATTTAAATTATGGCTACGAGTAAAAAGAGTGCAAAATGTGATAGTTTCAATGTAGTTATCAGTGAGATACTGGCGTTTATACAAAATAAACTGGAAGTAATGGATGAACCGAGCATGATTCGATTGTGTGCGAGTTCGTTTGGCGTTGATGAAATAGCCGAGGCCAAAACCTTGCTATTTGATTGTGTGACTACTTCGAAGCGCAAGATACAGCGGAAAAAAGATGGAAAGTCTCAGAAAGATTTACAAGATATTATTGGATTATTTAAAGAACTGGATCCCAATGAATTTCCAGTTTTTGTTGCAAAAAATTTGAACGCCCTACCCCCAATTGTTTTTGATCACCTCGATGCTACTACACTTTTAAAAGATATATTGATTCTTCAAAAGGAAGTAGCCGAGATTAAGAGTTCATTTGTGACAAAACAGCAACTGGATGATATTAAAAATGAATTAACAAATCTCCAAACAGCATCTATTGTCAATAACTTTGATTTACCAAACCTAAATACATTTAGGGGTAGCTCAAGAATGGCCGTTGAAAGTCATGACAGTGGACCGATTGGCTTGATGAATCTTCCTGAAAAGGAATTAATCCAGAATTCAGCTCATGAAAATCCTGACTCAACCCCTAGATCAGTGAAAAGTCCAAACACAATTACCCTATGCAACCCTGCTTCTGAGAAGTCAGGTAAACAGGCGACAAAGAAATCATATGACTCATCGATTTCTAAAACACCAATTGTGCATAAACTAGCGGAGATGCAAAATGCCGTGACATTACCTGTATACAGAGACATAAACAATAGTGACACTACAATGACGACTAAAACGTTCGCGCAAGTAGCGATGGAGAAAGGGGAGTTTACCAATGTGAGGGATGAAAACTGGACGCTTGTTCAGAGAAATAGGCTAAGAAATAAGTTCACAAGTTCCAGAGGACAGGCTTTAATAGATGCTGAGGGAAAATTCAAAGCGGCGGATTTAAAAATTCCTCTATTTGTTAATAATGTTGACAAAAATACTTCAGCAGAAGATATTTCGAATTATATTCTACGAAAAACGCAAGTCGAAGTAACTTTAGAGAAAATTAAGACAAGGACACAGCGAGATTATAATGCTTATAAAGTATTAGTGCCTAGGTCAAAGTTAACCACTTTTATGGACACGGGCCTGTGGCCAGATGGCATAATATTCAGGCGATTCGTCAACTTTAGGCGAACTGAGAAATTCGGAGAAACAAACTCCCCGAATTGATAAGCATATCTAAATATAAATACTTATAAAATGAATGATACACAAACATGCACCATAATAACTTTCAATTGCAAGTCCATAAAGAGATCCGCTGGGAATGTAAGACAATTATGTAAAACTGCGGATATTATAGCCCTGCAGGAAACGTGGTTGTTACCCCACGACATCCCATTCCTTGGCTCGATACACGATGATTTTGAATTCTTCGGAAAATCAGCTGTTGATACGACACAGCACTTAATTCGCGGCAGGCCATATGGAGGCGTGGCGTTGTTATGGCGAAAAAACCGGTTTCCTTGCGTCACAGTACTTGCGTGTGCGAGTGCGCGCTTATCGGCTGTTAAGTTTGAGGTAGACAATAAGTCATTCGTCGTGTTTAGTGTATATATGCCTACACAGTGCACAGACAATCTGCCAGATTTTTCGGATTGTTTGAGTGAAATTAGCGCGGTTATTGATAGTGCGGGAGTAGAAACTGTGTTCATTCTCGGTGACTATAATGCACACCCGGGTGAGTTATTTGGTAACGAGTTAGTGAGTTTTTGTGACGATCAGCGATGGCTTTGCGCTGACCGTGAGAAATTGGGTATTGACTCGGGAACGTACACATTTATCAGTGACGCACACGGTTCTCGGAGATGGCTGGATCATTGTGTTGTGACGCAATCGGCCTGGGATACCGTTAGAGACATTAAGGTATGTTATGATGTTGTTTGGTCGGACCATTTTCCAGTGTTTATTGAATGTAACTTAAGTCTAGTTCGCATGCAATCTATTTCTGAGAAAGTTATATCTAATAAAGTTATGTGGGGTGAGCGGACAAAATCACAAATAGATGCTTATTATAAATACTGTAATGATAAACTTAAATCCATTGATTTTCCGGCACATTTATCTTCGTGTGCAGATAAGTTTTGCTGTGATGTAGCTCATAAGGACATTATAAATAGAATGTATGACGACATTGTAAATATTTTAAAAGAATCTGCAAGTTTTAGTTATGAAGATAGAAAGAGTAAGCGTCATTCACGTAACGTTACGGGTTGGAACAAACATGTGAGTGCTGCACACAGGGAGGCCAGGTACAAGTTACAGATGTGGATTTGGTACGGTAGACCAATTAGTGGTATTTTTTATGATGAAATGTGCGAAAGTAGGAGAAAATTCAAGGCTAAATTAAAATGGCGTATGAAAAACCAAGACCAGATTAAAATGGACATAATCGCCACTCACAGATCTGCCAAGAATTTTTCTCAATTTTGGAAAAGTACAAATAAGCTTAATTTGAAACCTGGTCTCCCTGTGAGCATTGCAGGACAGACAGAAGCTAAATACATAGTAAATCTTTTTGGAAAGAACTTTCAGGTTGAATCACCGCTAATTTCCTGTAGTGAGCGGGTGCTCAGTGCTGAGTCGGCGCAGAATGACATGCCATGTAGTGTTAGGTTCACGGCAAAGGAAGTAAGAGTTACACTTCAGAACATGAGTAGGGGTGAATCGCCAGGCCACGACGATCTTAGCATTGAGCACTTGCAGTATGCCGGATCACATCTGCCGCGGGTTCTTGCTATGTTCTTCTCCTTTTGTGTTTCACATTCCTTTTTGCCAATGGATCTGATGAAGACTATTGTCGTACCAATGGTTAAAAACAGGACAGGAGATATTTCGGATAAAAATAATTACAGGCCGATATCGTTGGCTACTATTATTGCGAAGGTTCTGGATCGTTTAATGGACAATTACCTTGAAAGGCACATAAATCTGCATGACGGACAATTTGGTTTTCGAAAAGGTTTGTTTACAGAAAGCGCTATTTTGACACTAAAGCACACTGTGAGATACTATGTCGACAGAAAGACACCAGTATACGCGTGCTTTCTTGACCTCTCCAGGGCTTTCGATATGGTAAATTATGGTGTGCTGTGGAAGAGACTTCGTAATACTAGCTTGCCTAAAGAGCTATGTCATGTTTTTGAATATTGGTATGACAATCAGATCAATTATGTTAAGTGGGCAGGTGAATTATCGGATGCATATGGTTTAAAGTGTGGTGTGAGGCAGGGAGGAGTAACCTCTCCTAAACTTTTTAACTTATATGTTAATAACCTGATAGATGGCCTCAGCAGCATGCAGATCGGCTGTTCCATAGACGGTATCTTTGTTAATAACTTGAGTTACGCAGACGATATGGTGCTGCTGGCGCCATCTGTCAGCGCACTTAGAAAACTATTAAAGTTTTGTGAGACTTTTGCTTTGACCCATGGTTTGCTATACAATGTTAAGAAAAGCGAATTCATGTTGTTTTCAAGGGGTGGTTTAGGACCCGATACTGTGCCACCCGTGATGTTGAATAATGTTACTCTTAACAGAGTTGATAAATTTAAATATCTAGGTCAGATCGTGACGGCTGATCTAAAGGATGACGCTGACATCGATAGGGAACGCAGGGCGTTGACGGTGAGAGCGAATATGTTGGTCAGAAGATTTGCAACTTGCTCGAAGCAGGTTAAGATTACGCTGTTTAAGGCATACTGCCAAAACTTCTATTGCAGTAGCTTGTGGGCAACGTATTCGCGAAAAACCCTCGACGCCTTGCGCGTCCAATACAACAACGCCTTTAGGATGTTATTGCGGCTACCACGGTTTTGCAGCGCATCTGGAATGTTCATGGAGGCGCGTACAGATGGATTCGCAGCCATTTTGCGCAAGAATGTGGCCTCCTTATTAAGCAGGGTTCGTGCGAGCGGCAATGGCATTCTGGCGGTTGTCGTTGACAAATTTTGCTGCCCTATACTAAAGCATCAAATTAGGGTGCTGATGGAATAGGGTTAAAATAATTATAATATGAAACTTTTAATCTTTTTAATATTTTAATTTACTAACACCTAGATGATAAGTTTTCTATTAACCATTGGATCAATGATGTCTGAATGAATAAAATTATTATTATTATTATTACATTTATTTTCTATATATACATATTATTTACATTTTTAAATATTTCTTAAAAACAAACATAATAAAAAAAACATTTAAAAATATAAAAAATAGTAGCCCACCGGCATCGGGAACAGGGTCCAAGCTACCGGTGGTCAGGGCTCCTGAGAGAGGAATCTCCTAACAATGCGCGCCGTGTCCAGGAGTACCGCTTTCTGGATCAAGCCCTTAATCCAGCTGCCCAACGAGAGCCTCCTCAGATGTTGTTCGAGGCTCTTAGCTATTAAGCCATTGGCCGTTACGACTATCGGCACAATGATTGCTCTATCCACTTCCCACATGTCGACAACCTCGCGAGCTAAGTCAAGATATTTAGTTTGTTTATCTTTCTCAGCTTTCACGAGGTTCTCGTCATGAGGGACCGCTATATCAACAATCATTGTGCGACGCTCTAGTCGATCTATCACCACTATGTCAGGTTTATTGGCAACAATAGTCCTATCAGTGATGATAGATCGATCCCAATACAATGTGACGCCGCCATTCTCGAGAACTGGGTCGGGCACATACCTATAGTACGGTACTTCTGATTCCACAAGATTGTATTTAAGAGCAAGTTGCTGGTGAATAATCCTGGCTACAAGGTTGTGTCTATGCAAATAGTCTCCGTTAGCTAAATGAGAACATCCAGAAATAATATGTCGGATTGATTCTCCGGGTCGGTGGCATGCCCGACAGATGTCAACCGTCCCGTCCTTCACAATGTATTTCCGGTAGTTGTTCGTCATCATAACTTCGTCCATAATTGCAAAGACAAAACCTTCGGTTTCTCCAAAGAGATCACCAAAGCGCAGCCAGGATACGGACGCTAAAAGATCTACATCGGGCCCATGTAAGGCCCGGTAAAAACGCCCGTGAAGCTCCTTGCCCTGCCATACTGCCCTGCGTTCATTAGTATCCATTACTGTAGGTTTGCGCCAGTTCTCGTTAACCAAGGAGAGCGGGGTGAGGCCTTTGTCTACCGCAACCACATCTCGGTGCATCCCCACGTCAGTTTTCAGGAAGTTTTATTATTATTATTATTAGAGGATTCAGGGCTAAGCAGAACCAAAGTGGACTCAGACTGTCGCCCTGGAATATTCCCCGTTTAATCCATATATGCTCATCGTCCCTCCGAATCGATCGTCGACATCCTGGACAGCGAAGAACTGTGTTCCATTGCCCCATACATGACTCAAGGAAGGTGCGTAGAGTTGCATCTATTTTATACAACTCCAACACCCTCATGAGCCATGTATGTGGCACAGAGTCATAGGCCTTCTTATAATCTATCCAACATGTCGACAGATCCTTGCGAGATCGACGAACCTGTTGGCTTATGGCCATGTCTATGAGGAGTAGCTCCTTAGTACCGCGAGACCCGTTCCTACATCCATTCTGAGAGGCAGACATAATTGAGTTGCTATCAATGTGCTTGTTAATTTTCGTTCTCAGAATGGACGTAAGAAGTTTATAGACCGTTGACAAGCATGTTATCGGTCTATAATTCTTGGGTTCCGCAGTACTACCTGTCTTATGGAGCAGATGGGTAACGCCAGTTGTTAGAAACTGAGGTAGCGACCCAGACTCTAAGGATGACTGGAATTGAGATGCCAGGAGCGCGTGAGCTGCTATACCATTTTAGCCAGAAATTTTGAAGTCCGTCCGGTCCTGGAGACTTCCAATTCGGTAACGGACGGACTGCTCTGGCTACATCTATTGGGCTAATGACTACTTTTTCCATTACTGGTATAGCTTCGCACACGCGCTCAACTTCACGCATCCAGCCATCCTCAGTGTGACAGACGGGCACCGACCAAATATTGCGCCAGAAAGTATTCGTGGCGACAGCATCTGGGCGGGTCACGTCAGTCACATTTTGTTCAGGTCGCTCCCAAGCTCTGTATACCCATCTCTCATCGCTCTGGAACATGCAATTCTGCGAGTACCGGTCGACTCACCGCTTATACCGTCGAAACGGTTGGCCCATGCACAAACTTTTTGCTTCAGGAAGTCGATGCGCTCCGTGACACGAGATAAGTATTCTCGAGGGCTGATTTCAGTCCCCGAAAACGCTCGCCTCACGTGGTCGTGTATTGCCCTCCCTGAAGCAGTATAGTTTACCAATGAGCGCTCTGGCCTCATCAATACGCCTCTCAATCCTACATTGCCAGGCAGGTGCGGCAGGCTTTGGTCGAGTAGCTCCGTCACAACTTGGTAGTTTGACGTTGGCTAAACGACATGCTGCAATAGCCCCGCAATAGACGATTGAGTGCGTATCAGCGAGGTTTACGCTGCTCTCGAACACATTCTCAAGCAGCGAGTCCAGAGCACACACTAGCGCCCTATTTTTTTTGTGCATAGGTAACCGGGGTAGACGAGGTCTAAGAGCGATCGGAGTCGATCTGTACTCGCGGAGTGCATCCTCCAGTGCGCTCCTCAGTCGATCGTTGCACTGGCTACTTACTGTGACAACCCTATCATCTGCTTCATCATCAATATGATTGGACCGCGGCAGGATTGCATCTGTAGCCTGTGGTGCCTCAGTCTGTGTCTGTGATGGAGTCGAGATGATACGGTTGCTCAGTACCTCTGAGCGCAGCCTATCAAGTGCGGCGCCGTCCAATCTGTGATTTCGTTGGATAACCCGCACCTGATCCGACAATCGTTGAGCCGTGACATTGACGGTTGGTTCCAGTTCCTGAAACAGAGACAGCATCCTAACACGGTACGCAGTGAGGTTAGTTCCCCCCTCTGTAGACCCATAATATGCGCGCATGACATTTTCGTTCATGGACTGAGTCCATTTCATGCGCTGCACACAACCACCGGTAGCGGGGACCCGGCTCGGGGCCGGTTGGCCCCTAGGTCCTAAGCTCTTCGGTGGCCGGCCTCTCCCCGGCCGACGTACAGGTGTTGGCGACGTCGGCGGGGAGAAATACTCGTCGCTCGAGCTCGACGCAACTGCAGCCGTCGATGACACTGGTGATCCGAGGTCCGGCGGCGGCGAGGCGGAGCTGAGCGACGAGCCGAGGGGTGAAGGGCGTGCGCGTCGGGTAGCTGCTCTCGTCAACATGATCATAAATGTTTTTTCATTCTGTGTTTCATTATTTCATTATATTTATATTGATGACATCTGTCATCTGTCTGGTAGATATCCATATTTTTTCTTTTCTTGATTATTGTCGTTTTATTTTCTTTGGTTTTGATGAGTATTTAATGGCTGTTGTTTTTTGTTAGCTATTGCTGTGAAAAATATGTAAAACTGGGATCAGAAATTAATATTTAAAAATTTTCGTCAATGAAAAAACAACTTGTTGACATTGGGTGTTGCCAGCTTATTATGTATATTATTATTATGTTTTGTATAAGTAGGTTAAGTAAATTTTGTCAGGTATTTTTATTGTCGTCATTATTAAATTATATATTCATTTAAGTCAATTATGTATATTTATTATTATTATGTCCGTGTGTAAGAATTGATAAATTATGTCAGGTACTTTTATTTATTTTTCATCGTTATTATTATTAAATTATTTTATCATTTAAGTATCTGGGAATTTATATTTCATTAAATTTTCTATTCTTCATACTATATTATATTAACTATATTTAATAAATGTCATTACAGAATCTTTGGTGAATAATAATATAAAAAAAAATAAAAAAAAAAATATTTACCGATCGACTTATTATCTAAAAATTCCTTTACTGAGTAGTAAATTCTAAAACTGACCCTAGTAACTATCGCCCAATCGCGTTGTTACCAACTGCGTCTAAAATCTTTGAAAAGGCTATGTGCAACCGCGTATACTCTTTCTGTGAAAAAAATAAAATATTCGACGACTGCCAGAACGGCTTCCGTAAAAATAGATCTACAACGTTAGCAGTCTACAAATACGTACAAGAGAGGCTCTATCTGTTATTAATAACAAAAAATATGCCGTAGGTATGCTACTTGATATGTCTAAAGCCTATGATAAAGTACAATTTAAAATATTATTAGATAAGCTATATGGGATAGGAATACGAGGAAAAGCTCATGAATGGTTTGCATCATACCTAAAGGATAGGATACAGTTAGTAGAAATAGAATACTTCGACAAAAACACAAATGAAATAATAAAAATAAGGTCTGACAGAAAAGCAGTTAATGCATCAATCCCCCAAGGGAGTGTTATAGGCTGTTTATTATTCCTTATTTATATTAATGACCTTCCTAAAATTATAAAAAGCCCATGTGTTTTATTCGCGGACGATATATCTCTACTCACATCATGCTAAAATGATGACAATATAAACGCCAAATTAAATTCCCTTCTCTCTACAACTGTAAACTGGATGAATAACCATAACCTAGAAATCAACTTCACAAAAACAAAATTAATTACTTTTCATCCCCATCAAAAACCACCATTAAAATTAAATTTTATATATAATAATACAAAATTAGAACAAGTAAACGAGTTTACTCTCCTTGGTTTGTCTATAGATACCCATGTAAACTGGAAATCCCATATACAGAAAATAAGAGCAAAACTATCAAAATTTTCATACGCCCTTCGCGAAATAAAAAAAACTACCAACCTGCAAACTGCACTTACTACTTACTATGCATATGCCCAAGCATGGCTTAGCTATGGGGTCGCTGTGGGGTAACAGTACTGATTCGCAGACCATATTTATTTTGCAAAAAAAGTTAATTTAAATAATAACCAATATAGAACAAACAGAAAGTTGCAAACCACACTTCCTAAAACACAAAATTCTCACACTTCCCTGTTTATACATCTTAGAGTTGTGTAAATTTGTCAGAAAACACCCAGATTTTTACACAAATTGTGAAGAAACACAAAGAAGATACACTTCTCGACACAATAGAAACAAAGTAAACATACCTCGATCCCGA
This sequence comes from Mythimna impura, assembly GCA_905147345.3. Taxonomy (NCBI): domain Eukaryota; kingdom Metazoa; phylum Arthropoda; class Insecta; order Lepidoptera; family Noctuidae; genus Mythimna; species Mythimna impura. The sequence continues at coordinate 1,654,505 of LR990365.1, read as the reverse complement.
TTAAAAATGCACTCAACCAGTCCTTTAGTAATGTCCACTAAAATTTATAACGAACTGCCAAATGAAATTAGAGAAGTAAGAAAAATAAATATATTTATCAATAAATTGAAAGAATTTCTAGAAGCTAAGTCATACTCAATACTCAATACTCAATACTTTATTGCATTCCATATTATGTACATAGGTGGTATAAAATATTGTTAAGATAAATATGGACCCTGTCGGGCACAGCAAAGTTAGAAGAGAGGATGGCGGCAAAGTAACAATTAATGGAATTAATTATTGTAGGTAGATCAAATAGATGTATGTGTATATATATAATAAGTATTGGTAGATTGTGTCCGATTATTTAATTTTTGTTTTTGTCATCATTATTATTAAATTATCTATGTATATATTTAAATTAGATTGTGTATGCATATTATTATTATTATGTCTATTGTATAAGTAATTGTAAATTATGTCAAATATTTTATTTATTTTTATCGTCATTATTAGTAAATTGTTATTATTAAAATTAATTAATTTATGTTTATTATTATTATGTTTTGTATAAGTAGGTTAGGTAAATTTTGTCAGGTATTTTTATTTATTTTTATTGTCGTCATTATAAAATTATATATTCATTTAAGTCAATTATGTATATTTATTATTATTATGTCCGTGTCTAAGAATTGATAAATTATGTCAGGTGCTTTTATTTATTTTTCATCGTCATTATAATTAAATTATTTTATTATTTAAGTATCGGGGAATTTATATTTCATTAAATTTTCTATTTTTCATACTATATTATATTAACTATATTTAATAAATGTCATTACAGAATATTTGGTGAATAATAATATAGAAAAAAATTAAAAATAAATTATTTTCCGATCGACTTATCATCTAAAAATTCCTTTACTGAGTAGTATGACTTAGCTTCTAGAAATTCTTTCAATTTATTGATAAATATATTTATTTTTCTTACTTCTCTAATTTCATTTGGCAGTTCGTTATAAATTTTAGTGGACATTACTAAAGGACTGGTTGAGTGCATTTTTAATCGGGATCGAGGTATGTTTACTTTGTTTCTATTGTGTCGAGAAGTGTATCTTCTTTGTGTTTCTTCACAATTTGTGTAAAAATCTGGGTGTTTTCTGACAAATTTACACAACTCTAAGATGTATAAACAGGGAAGTGTGAGAATTTTGTGTTTTAGGAAGTGTGGTTTGCAACTTTCTGTTTGTTCTATATTGGTTATTATTTAAATTAACTTTTTTTGCAAAATAAATATGGTCTGCGAATCAGTACTGTTACCCCACAGCGACCCCATAGCTAAGCCATGCTTGGGCATATGCATAGTAAGTAGTAAGTGCAGTTTGCAGGTTGGTAGTTTTTTTTATTTCGCGAAGGGCGTATGAAAATTTTGATAGTTTTGCTCTTATTTTCTGTATATGGGATTTCCAGTTTACATGGGTATCTATAGACAAACCAAGGAGAGTAAACTCGTTTACTTGTTCTAATTTTGTATTATTATATATAAAATTTAATTTTAATGGTGGTTTTTGATGGGGATGAAAAGTAATTAATTTTGTTTTTGTGAAGTTGATTTCTAGGTTATGGTTATTCATCCAGTTTACAGTTGTAGAGAGAAGGGAATTTAATTTGGCGTTTATATTGTCATCATTTTGGCATGATGTGAGTAGAGATATATCGTCCGCGAATAAAACACATGGGCTTTTTATAATTTTAGGAAGGTCATTAATATAAATAAGGAATAATAAACAGCCTATAACACTCCCTTGGGGGATTGATGCATTAACTGCTTTTCTGTCAGACCTTATTTTTATTATTTCATTTGTGTTTTTGTCGAAATATTCTATTTCTACCAACTGTATCCTATCCTTTAGGTATGATTCAAACCATTCATGAGCTTTTCCCCGTATTCCTATCCCATATAGCTTATCTAATAATATTTTAAATTGTACTTTATCATAGGCTTTAGACATATCAAGTAGCATACCTACGGCATATTTTTTGTTATTAATAACAGATAGAGCCTCTCTTGTACGTATTTGTAGACTGCTAACGTTGTAGATCTATTTTTACGGAAGCCGTTCTGACAGTCGTCAAATATTTTATTTTTTTCACAGAAAGAGTATACGCGCACATAGCCTTTTCAAAGATCTTAGACGCAGTTGGTAACAACGCGATTGGGCGATAGTTACTAGGGTCAGTTTTAGAATTTTTCTTGTGTATGGGTTTTATGAGTGCGTTTTTAAGTTGATTTGGAAAACTTCCCTCATCAAACGATTGGTTAATTAGTTTATAAAATGGTAGGGTTAGTTCATCTGCACATTGCTTTAGTAGAAATGGGGGAAGTTCGTCTACTCCAAAGCTCTTTTTATTTTTTAAATTTTTTATTATTCGATTTACTTCATGAGGATCAACAGGGCTGAGAAATATGGAGTTTTCTGTGGGGTACATCACAGGGGCTCCTTTTGCTGGTGAGATATTTTCCCCGATAGAAGCAAAAAAGTCATTAAAAATATTAGCTATTTGCTTAGGTTCTGTTATCAAGTTATCATTTTTATGTAATTTTATATTATTTTTTTCCCTTTCCATTGGTTTATTTGTTCTTCCGTTTATTAAATTCCACATAGTTTTTACTCTATTTGTTGACTTTTTCATTCTATTTATATATTGTAGTCTTTTTGCTGTCATTACAGATTGCTTTAGGGTTTTTTCGTATTTTTTATAATATTTTAATCTCATTTAATAATATGGAATTTTTTGTTTTAGTGGTAAGTATTTTAAGTAGTCTTTTGTTTTTGCAAGATAATTTGATACCCTTTGTAAGCCAATACTTTTTAAATGTGTTTTTATTTTTATCTTCTGTAGCGGGATACATAAATTTAAAATTTTATTTAAGGTATTAGCAAATGCAATGTAGTTTTCATTTATATTTTTATTTGGTGGTATTATTTCATTCCAATTTTGTTTTTTTAATTCTGATTTAAATTTTTCAACATTTTGTGTATTATATAATCTTTTTTTCACTAACCAGTGTTGTTTTTTATTGCTGTTGCTAGGTAATTTCATGTGAAAGATGGTTGCACAGTGGTCTGAAAACCCTAATTATTCTACGGTGGTATTATTATATCCATTATTAAAATTTGTAAAAATTAGGTCTAAACATGTCGAGGTAGTTTGTGAGATACGTGTGGGGACTTTGATATGTTGTATGAATTTATGTTCCAACATTAGATCCAAGAACAAGTTAGTTTTTAAACAGCTATCTAAGATATTTATATTTAAATCTCCTCCCAGTATTACATTATGTTTTGAATATTTTTTATTAATATAATACAACATTTCTTTTAATTGGCGAGTAAATACTTCCTCCTCTCTTCTATTCCAATAAATTGTAACTATAACTACATTCTCATTAGGTAATTCTATTGCACATAATTCTATACAATACTCAACAGACATATTACCAATATCACAAATTTCTCTATACTCGAGATGATTTTGTAACAAGATACATACACCGCCACCTCCTCGAGTACGACGACAGTAGGATGCAGCAATTTTGTAGCCAGTAAACTGTAAGTTACTTAATTTTTCTGGTGACAGCCAAGTTTCACATAAACATATAGCGTTATACATTGGTTTTTCATGGATGAAGGTCTCAAGTAGATGTTGTTTGTTATATATCCTTTGTATGTTTTGATATAAAATATTAAAATGTTGTTCTGTGGTCTCGAAAAGTATTATTATTATTAGTATTATTAGTATAATCGTCATTTGTTTGGTTCCACTCGCCAACACTCGAGTCAATTGTCTTACTTAAATTTTCAAACGTGTTAGTCATACCATAATGATTAAGAGCCCCATTTCTCTGCGAAAACATACCACAGTCATATGTCAAATCCAAGTTAGAATCAAATTACCAGGCGTATTCATGGGTACACACGTCCAAATATAACATATTATTGAATGTTTCTATTCTACAGTTGTACATAAAAGAATGTTTAAATTTAAAAGTAGGTAGACATAATATGATATTAGTATGTTGGATTTTTGATAGGGTTTCACGTATATTAATAACTAAGTTGTAATAATTGTTTGTGCGCCGAAAGTCTTCTTCACCTATGAAAATTAGGCAGTAGTCATCCCGTGTATAGTTTTTAACCTTAATCTCGATGTCAGTAATGAGTTTCATTATTCCACAGTATGGTGTCAAATAATGGCATATTTCATAGTCTGGAAAAGTTTTTTCAGCTAATGTTAGAACTTTATTTGTTTTATTACTGTTTAAAATGCATAGTTTATGTTTTCCTGATTTGATATTTTGGTTACTCTTGATTTCGCTATTTACTGACACAGACTGTGCAAGAGGTATTTTTGATGGTGAATCCGAAAGCTCAATTGTTCTCTTCTCGATATCCAAAAATTTTTGTTTCTGTTTTTTATTGGAAGTATGATGTGGTGTTGTAGATTTTTTGTTTTTGTTCGGTGTACTTAGATCATTCATTAATTTTTTCGTTGCTTTATTTACAATTTCATGTTTACTTGTCATGTCCTTAATAGATTTTTTTAGTTCCGTGTTTTCTATAGATAGATTGTTTATATCTTCGTGTGCTATGCTTAATTCTGTTTGTAGTTCCTCTATTTGTTGTTTTAGTTTTTGTACTTCATCGTTTTGTTCACCTGACATATCTGGCAGGCTATTTGTGCTGCCATCTATTGTCGAGCTACTGGTTTCAACCTCTGTTATTGATTCTGACACTGTGCGCGTTCTGTTCCTTCGAAAAGTTATATTGTCAAAGAAACTCATATTACGACTATTAATATTCCTTCAACAGAGATAATTTAATAATTCGTTACTAAATATCTATAAAACATTCAGAATCAGAAAAAGAATTCGAATCTTTGTAGTTTGCACGGGATTCGAACTCGGGTCCACTTACGTGCGTCGTCTATAAAATGCTCATACATTAACCACTCGGTCAATCAGTCATTGATCGATGTGTCTAAAATTTGTGATCGGTCCTTTAAACACTGATATCGTAAGTTGTCCGATGTTATTAATGTCCAAAGTCCAATCCTTTGTTTGAAAAAACGTAGTGGAATGACAGTTAATTTAAAGTTTTGTTTTTTTTCCGTCGTATTTCTAGTCACTGTTTACACTTTTGTTAGGTCTAGATTATGAATTTTAACACTGCACTGATTGTATTTACACTTTTCCACAGTTTTAAGTGTTTAAGTTTATATTTTTGACGTTAAATCACCTTGAAAGTTTGAAAGTTTTTAACTTTTTAATGTGGTAAGATTTAGTTTAAATAACACTTCCACACAATGTTTATACTTTATGTTTTAATATTACAACAGTTTTGGAAGAAATATCATTATTTTACTATTATTTTTAGAAAATTATAAAATTGCTGTCAGATCACACTGTTTACTCGACGGCAGCGCCATCTAGTCTCTTTATTTAGAGTGTACGGTAGAAAAGCTAGTTTACCTATTTATAATAGTTATTTAGTATTAGGTTATTTATACATTTAAACATGTTTAATAAGTGGTGGATAAGAAATAAATAAATAAATAGATAGTTGTTCAGTGTACAAAATACATAAAACTTTACGAAAATAAAAAATAACGTAAATCTAATCGTGCATCATTCCATGCGCACAAGAAAAAACCGGTTTTGAAGCGACTCAATCTCAACACACCGCCATCAGCGCGCGCAATGCAACGATACACCAATTTACTATGCCCGGGGCAGCTAAGCGCAACGGACGAATTTCAAACAGTGCAAAATATTGAAAGTAAAAAATTTCTACTATCTTCGGGTACTTTGGAAAAAAAATTAAAGAATGATATCACGATGAAATAATGCACGAGTTCTTTTAATGTTATCGGTATGTGAATTATAGTGTTATAGAAGAAGGAAGTGGAAAAAGATTTTGTATATAGATAGGTGAGTGTCGCTTGTTCATAATAATAACTAGCTATTTACATGAATCAAAGTGTATATGTATAAATATATTTATTTTTATTTTTAGCTGCGGCTCACAATGACTGCCATGTCACCAGAATGGGTGGCGACGGCGACACCGAATGCAAGTACTGGATGCATGTAGGCCAGACACTTAGGGTAAGTTAACATGAAAACAAAGAAATAAATAAAGCAATATTGTTATTATTATTGATGATGAGTAGACAGCAGTGCCCAAGGAACCTTCATCAACCATATGCCGTAGATATGCTTAAGCTATTTTCTATTTTCATGCAACACAGTTAACACAAATGTCTTACGAATGAATCATTTTAGTCAAAGTCCAATGTAGGCAGTTTATATGACTGAGACGTTAAGAGTGACCATATCCAGTTTCCTTTGCGCATCTATCAGGTACTGCCGTAAACGCGTTCTGAAAGTATGGATGGTGCCCAGTACTCTTAATGGTGGTGGAATATTATTCCACACCTTGGATGCAGAATATCGAAAACTGCCTCTGAACGCCGCTGTCCTATGTGGCTGTGTTGCGAGTTGTTGTGCACAAAACCTGGGAGAGCATTCGCGTCTACTAGTTATCTAGCTGAGCTTATCGTACAAGTACCTCGGCTCCTTAGTTTTGACGACGCCAAAAAGAAGACAGGCTAAATGTAACTTTCGCCTTGACTTCATTTTTAGAATTAAGTGTTTATTAAGAAAGGGGGTGACATGACTTCTAGGGGGAACCGAATAACAGAAACGAGCGCATGCATTTTGGACTCTTTGTATAAGTCTATCGGTACGAGCTAGTAAGCGTGGGCCGTAAACCGTATCAGCATAATTGAGTTTAGATAGAACAAGGGTTTCGACCAACTGCTCGCGAAGCTTCTCCGACAAGAAAGGTCTCATCTTGTACAGCAATTTAAGGCGATAAAAGCATTTTTTAACGAAGTCAGCAACGTGCTTCTCAAATCTAAGGCTGCTGTCCATACGCAACCCGAGATTTCGCGCCTCATCAACGCGCTCAATAGGCTCACCCATAAGAGTTAAATTTAGGCTTGCGGGCAGCTTCTTCAACTGCTGCTTCGTACCAAACAACATATACTTTGTTTTCACTGGGTTTAACGTCAAACAGTTCTCATTCGCCCAGGTGGAGATTCTTTCTAGATCATCGTTTAGATCCCTAATGGCTGATTCGTAGTCCTCTGGTTTAAAAGATACATACAATTGGACATCATCCGCATAAATATGGTAGTTGCATTTCTGAAGGCACTTTATTATGTCTGCACAGTAAATGATGAAAATAATCGGACCCAAAATTGATCCCTTGGGAACCCCTCTCTCTATTGCAGAAAGGGCTGAAGTCAGGGTAGTACCGTCCGCCAGACGTAATTCTACTAGTTGCTTTCTGTTACCGAGATAGCTTTGGAACCACTGGATGGCATTATCGTCAAACCCGTAATATCTTAACTTCGAAATTAGCAATGAGACATTGATACAGTCAAATGCGCGTGAAAAATCAAGTAGCACCACCAGTGAACACATGCCCTTATCTTGAGCTGACAGTATGTTGTCGGTAACGTCCAGCAACGCCGTAGAAGTACTCCGCTGTTTCCTGAAACCAGATTGTAGGTCAGGTAACAACTCGTTTTCTTCCAAAAACCGAGTCAATTGACGGCACACTACCTTCTCCATTACCTTTGAAAGACATGGTAGGATACTAATTGGCCTTAAGTCTTTGACTTCTATAGGGTTAGGACTCTTGGGTAGGGGTCTGACTACAGCAATTTTCCATTGGTAAGGAAACTCAGATGTCCATATGGAGCAATTAATAATGTCCGTAATAGTAGATAAAGTATGAGGTAAGGTAAGGGTAAGCATACTCAGGGTTATCTGGTCGTAGCCTTCAGCATTTGACTTAAGGTCAGTGATGATACGTGAGACATCACTTTGGTCCACCGGGGCAAGTGAGAATATTGCGTCGCTATATCTGTTGGACTCATAGAAAGATATAAGCGACGGGCTACCTACCAAGTTGCCTGGAACATTCAAGAATGTGTTATTTATTAGGTCAGGGTTTCTAAAATGTGGTGGAAGGTCTTGTCTTTGTTTTGAAGGCACAAGGGTGGACTTAATGTTCTTCCATAGTAATTTGGGATTTTTTATTTTATTATTAATATTGTGCCGGAAATACGCTACCTTTTCATTATAGAGGGAACTTTCTACCAGAGACTTTAACTGTTTATAGTATATTTTTTTTGGCTCGTTTTTGGTTTTCCTGTATACAGCTAATGCCTTATCTCGTAGGGTCATCATAAGCTTTAAAATGTCCGTAATCCAGGGATAAGATTGTTCCTTAATAGTAACGGTTTTAAGTGGTGCGTGAACATCAAACAAGCTGGTTAAACAATTATTAAAATATTCGACCATGTCGGTAATATTGTCAAATTCAGAAGCCTGTTCTATATTTAACTGCAACAAATCCATATAAAAACTATCCCTACAAATATCTTTTATAGGCCTAAATTTTACTGTAAATGGTTTAATTTTGTCCCGCTGTATATTAAACTCGCTGACTATAATGGAGTGGCCAGTAGTCGAACCGAAGGCTTCCACTGCCGTGTATCTTGCCTTAAGGTCAGTGCACAATAGGTCGATCAGAGTCTCGCTCGTATCCGTGAAATGAGTCGGCTCTGTGACTAGCTGTGCGAGGCTTGTGTAGTTTAAAAACTCAAGTACTTTTTTAGTTTTGGCCTCGCTCATGTTGAGCATATTAACGTTAAAATCACCAAGTAATATGTGATGTTCACAATTACCCAATGATGCAAAAGTGTTTGTGATGCCATCAAGAAACAGATCGAGGTCGTACCAATCGCAATTTTCTTAGCGCTTAGTGTAATTGTTAGCCACATTTGTTCAATGTAATCGAACCTGGGATCAACCGTGCCAGTGACGATACGCGCGCTCAAACCACGGCGCAAATAAAAACCAATTCCCCCACCTCTCCCGCCGCGAACAGCTGTCGGTCGCGGAGTGTGCCGTAGTCGATAGCCGGGCACGAGCGGCGCCCGCCCCTCTTCGCGGGGACGAAGCCAAGTTTCGTTTAATAGCGAAAATATCGAAACCAAATTTGTCGATTCCACAAATCAAATCGTCATGACCTGTACCCAGAGAACCTGCGTTAAGGAAGCCAACCTTGAGATGTTTCCCCCTTTTAGCCAGCATGGTTATAACGTAAAGTGACACCTACAGTTACTAGAATCAGTACTTGCATTCCGTTTTTATAAATCAAATTCCCAATAATATTAGTAAAACTTTGAAATAAAAAAAGTGTGTAGTGTTTTGTAAGTATTGAACAAATAATAGAAATGTGATAAAAATATGTAAACAGATTAGAATTAATGAATAAACATGGATGCAGGTTGTAGGTGTAAATAAATAATATAACAAAAAGGGTACGATTAAACCGATTCACGAGTACTCTGAGTTGCGCCACCGCGAGACACACATTGACAATGAGTAGACACAACAAAAACTTATAATATAACCATAACTTTTTGAACACAAATACGAGTAGTAGAATACGTTTCATGGGTATGTAAAAAATTAAAAGTCTAAAATATACATGGACATTAAAAAACACACAAATAATAAAAAATATATGTTTAGGACGACCTTTGCCCGTCATCAACCGGAACAGATGCGGGTTCAAAAATACGCTGAATATCAGCCTCGCATCGTATCTGGGAAGCGGGCTCCCCGGGTTTGCATCGGGCAAGAATACGACCTCGCTTGCACCATACGAATTGCCAACCCATTCTAACCCCAGCTTCCCGCGACATCCGAAATAACTCACGATTTTTCTTCGTGAGGCGCTCGTTCACATAGAATCGCGCTGGCGCGCCGTACATGCCGAGATCAGCAGAAGTCATTCCACGACGTACTCGTGCAGCCTCCAGTATCTCGTTACGAAGATCGCGGCGCGCAAGTTGCACGACGAGAAAGCGCGGGGGGTCACCACCGGCGCCGGCTGCGAAGCGTTTATGCGCCTGCCCCCAATGCGCTCGGCACTGACAATATCACGTGCTTCGATTTTGACACCTATCTTTGACGCCACCAGTATAGCCGTATGTATGGGGTTTTCACCACTCGTCTCCGGCAGATTTGAGATCTGAATATCAGAGGCCAGTAGCTCCTGATCACGGTCGTTGATGTCGCTCCGCAATTGGTCAATTATTTTATGGACATCTGACGACACGGGCTGAGCCCTTTTCTGGTTCTCCATGGCAGCAACTCTCTCCTCCATACAACTCATACGGTCATTAGTGGATGCAACGATGTTCTCAGCTCAGCTAGATCATTGCGCAATAACAGAAACTCACTGCGGACTGTTTTAATAAAGTCGTCTTTGAATTTCTTGAGCTCAGCCCTGATATCATGTGCGAGATCCTGCGTGGCTTCCGAAGTGGTGGTATTTGTCGGGCTCGTATCTATAAGATCTTCCAGCAGCGCATCTGCACGCCCTCTAACTGGCGTTTCGGACCGGTTATCCCGCACAACGTTTTTTTCGCATTCCGGGCACTGCCAAGAAGGAGATACAGTGCCTGTCTTCTTAATACCAACACACTGCCTATGGTACCAAGATCGGCAGTTGTCGCATTTAGCTGCATCTGTTGAGGTAAGAAATTTGCCGCAGCCACCACACTTGACCATGGTGAATAATGTTCTTGTTTTAAACAGTGTCGATTGACAGATACTTCCCCCGGGCACCAACAGATGGCGCTGTACTCAATAAAGCGTTTACGGCAGGTATCACGGTGTTATGGTACGTTGCGACACCATAAGCTTAGACACAGCGTCTAAGCAAAGTTGCGCACACACTGGATCTCCGTCACAAAGTTTCTGCCGAATCTATGTAATAACGACTGTTATTATTTACACGTATCGGGTAGAAATATACTAGTAATAGATTGCACACACAGTTTTTAATGTTTTTAGTATTGTACACAGAACAACATCAGTTGATAACAGCGTCACTTATTGTTTGCACTTATTTAAGTCTTTTAGTAATAAAGTTTCAATGAAAATATGAACTTGTTTATTTTTAAAACGTAAGGATAGCTTTGGGCACTTTTACTCACACAGAGTAGGTAGATACCGTCCAGAGTAGGTAGAGTTGCGGCATGGCGGACAGAGTTCCGGCGGGATCTCACGGTGAAGAGGGAGACACGATGACGTCGATCACGATGGAGACACATCATGGTCTTATTAGCGATAACAAACTAGTTGCAGAAGAATTTGTAAATTTCTTTGCCAGTATACCAATTAAAACTACTGAAGCCCTAAATTCGTCGCCATCGCATGCTTTTAGTTTATTACAGGCGAACGTTGCAGCCTGTTCGACTGAATTTAACTTTAAGCATATAAACCCTATAACTATAATAAAAACTTTTAAACAAATCAAGGTTAAATTGACAGAAGATTTGTGGGGTATGTCTATCAAAGTTTGTACCTCAATTATTGAGACTATAGCGCCGTACTTAGATATAATATTTAATTTGTGTATAGATCAAGGAGTTTTTCCGGATCTGATGAAATATAGTAAAGTGATACCACTTTTTAAATCTAGGGACAGTAAAGACACTAATAATTATAGGCCGGTGTCCGTGTTGCCGGTTTTTAGCAAGATATTTGAAAAGGTGATGTTAAATCAAATGCTTAATCAATTTAACACAAATAACATCTTACACGATAAACAGTATGGTTTCACCAAAGGACGTTGTACAACTGACGCTGGTGTCTCCTTACTAAAACACATTTTTAATGCGTGGGAAGAGGCACAGGATGCTATAGACATCTTCTGTGACCTGTCTAAGGCGTTTGATTGTGTGGTTCATGAAACATTACTCCTGAAACTTGAGCATTACGGACTAGGCAAAACAGCTTTAAGCTTATTAAAATCTTATTTGATTGACAGACCGCAACAAGTTCAAATAAACGGTGTCAATTCGTCGGGTTTAAATGTGAAAATGGGGGTACCCCAAGGTTCAATTTTAGGTCCTTTTTTATTTTTAGTTTATATTAATGATTTACCCTATTTGTTGCAAAATAAACAATATGGTGTTGTTTGCCGACGACACTTCTTTGATTTTTAAGATAAATAGGAGGACTAATAATCTTGACGACGAAAATAACGCACTACTGCAGGTCCAAAACTGGTTCACTGCTAATAATCTAGTTTTAAACGGGAATAAACTAAATGCATAAGATTTTCCTTACCGAATGTCAAAAGTAGTGATTGTGACGTAATACTAAACGATGAAAAACTAGAATTTGTCGACAAAACTGTTTTCCTGGGGATAATGCTTGACTCAAGGCTACAATGGGGTCCTCATTTAACATCTCTTGCAGGACGGCTTAGCTCAGCTGCATATGCTGTTAGAAAAATCCGCCAATTTACGGATGTTGATACCGCTAGACTAGTCTATTTTAGTTATTTTCATAGTATCATGTCATACGGTATCTTACTATGGGGACGGGCTGCAGACATCGACTCAATCTTTATACTACAGAAAAGAGCCATCAGAGCTATTTACAATCTTCGCCGGTGCGATTCTCTAAGGGAACTGTTTAAGGATATTAATATCATGACGGTGCCTTGTCAATATATTTATGAAAACATCATGTACGTTAGAAAAAATCTTCATCTTTTTAGCAAAAGAGGCAATACACATAATTATGTTACAAGAAATAGGGACCAATTAGTTCAACCAGGTTTCAGACTGGCTAAAGTGGCCTCTGCTTTCATGGGGTACTGTTTGAAATGTTATAATAAAATACCTCCACAAATATTAGAACTCAATGAAACATTTAAATCTTGTATTAAACGCACACTATGCAGGCAAGCATATTATAAGTTGGAGGATTATATTCAAGATAAAAATTCATGGCTCAATGCTGGTCCAGCTCCACTACCACCGGGGTGAACCAATTGATTAGTCTGGAAATTATTGTTATTATTTTTAAATGGTATTTTTTTTTTTGGAATTGTTAAATATTATAAGTATTGTATAATGTAGAAGCATTTTTTTTCAAAGTTTGTAAATGTGAGTACCATGGAGCTATTTTATGGTTTTTTATGTTACTATTGGACTTGTTTGACATAAATGAGCATGGCAGTTGAGAGTTTGTCATGCTCACTAAAATGTCTCACTGATGGTGGCGCATGTGTTGGATCATTCGGTTCCCTTCAAAATGGTTGAGCTGAGTGGTGCTAATATTGGCGTCATGTTCGTGAACGGGCGCTGCGCGCTGTCAGTTGAGACTGGTCATCTCTTAGCTGCCAGTTGCTATTTTAATATCTATATTTAGTTTGTATTTTTACTTTATTTACATTGTTCTCACATGATAGCGACAAGAAACATGTAACAGAGATATTTGTAATTACAAAACATGATTGAAAAGAGTGTCCATGGAGTTTCTTGCACATTCTTCTCCATAGAGATCTACGCTTTGGAATGTGCAATTAGCATCTTTTTTTTTTCTGACTGACTGACTTCATGACATTTCAAAAGTGCCTGTAAATGGTTTATTTGAAATAAAATGCTTTGAATCTTTGAAGTGGGAGACAGCGACTGTCGCGACCCAGTGCTGGGCACACCACAATTATGGCGGTAAGTCCCCTCTTTGAGGCGTGGCTGGAAAGACCTCACGGCGTCCTTAACTTCCGCATGACGCCGGTCCTCACCGGACTTGGTAAGTTCGGGAGGTTCCTGCACCAGATTCATGCGGAAGAAACGCCCCGGTGGAGCACACGGTGGAGGTGTGTCCCGCTTGGGCTGAGCAACGCCGTGTCCTCGTGGGGGCGATCGGCGACGGCAATCCTTCGCGCCGGGCCTTGTTACAGGCCATGGTCAGGAGCGAGGAGGAGTGGCAGGCGGTCGCCTCCTTCTGCGATGCAGTAATGCTAGCAAAGGAGGAGGCCGATCGCGTGAGGCAACGGGCCTCACGCCCGAACCGCGCCGCCGGGATTTCGATCCCGATTTCCGGCCACCGTAGGCGCGGGCTTGCGGACGGTGAGCAATGGGTAGCTTAGCTCGCCGTCCGACCGTCCGGTAACCGTCCGGACCGAGCCCAAGTCGTCGTCGACGGCAAGTACTGTTCCAAGCGCGCCTCAAGGCGATGTCAGCAAACCGTAGGAGCCCAGCAGGGTCGAAGCCTACTAAGGCCAAGGGTCTGATTCTGAAAGGAAGACTCGACCCTGGTACGAAAGGCAACGAAAGAACAGGAGTGGGTTTTTAGTCAGTAAGTCTGACACTATTTCCCGCACTGCCCAAGAGCGCGGGATGTCATAAGATGATTTTTCCACCGAAAAAAAAAAAAATTTGCCAGTTTTTTGAGTTTTAGTTGATGAATTTTTAGTCTTTATACGTTATTCACAAATAAACATTTTTTCGTTCTTTATTTTTGGTGAAGACTTACCTCTGAGCGCCAGGTGGAAGGCTGCCTTGTATCCTAACCATACGACCTGGACCCAGGCCATTTGGGACCGGGAGAACGCATGGTATCGGCTGAAACAAACAATAATTTTGTTAGATTCATCTTCCCTTTTCATAGTAAAACCATGTGTGGAAACGAAAAATAATATTAAAATTCGAGACGAGTTTTTATTTTTTATTGATACAAACTGGTGCTTGACTGCGACCCCACCTGATGGTAAGCAGTGATGCAATCGTTAATGGTGAGGCGCATTAGTTTATTAAGAGCCTATTCACTCTAGCCTTGAAGACACCTAAATTATAATCAGACCGGCAGACAGCAGCAGGCAAATTGATCCAGTCCTTCGATGTACACGGTATAAACGACGAGGCGAAACGCTTAGTCCGGACCGTAGAAGTTTCAACAACGTAAGAAGAGACGCCAACTATTTTCGAATTCACCTTGCATCGTACTCTAATTCTTCAGCTTTTTGCATAAGCCGACATAGTATTGAAAACATACCTGCCTAGGAATGGACCGGTCCACTCAAATCTGTGTGGTTCTTTCCTCTAAAGACCATCTTAGACACTAATCCGCATGCATCACATGTTTGCTGTATGGACTTAAGGGACTTGATCTCTGAGTTTGGTTCAATGTTCTATCTATTTGGGTATGGTTTCCGACTTAGTCCTATGACTATGTCCTATAAGCCAGCGAAAAGGTAGGTCGTACCAGACTTATTCATAGTCATTTGTTCCAAGTTTAGATTAGAGGATAACTGATTTACTATTTACGACCAGCTTAATTCTTACAGTCCACTACTCTAAATGTCCGAAGCGAGGAGGAGTAGCAGGCCGTCGCCTCCTTGTGCGGAGCAGTAATGCTAACAAAGGAGGAGGCCGCACGTGCACGCGCGAGGGAGCGGCCTCCCCTTAAAACCCATCTATGTTCCTTCGGTTGCCCTTTGCGTTCCTGGGCCATGGTAACTCTTCGAACATTCCCACAGCCTTGGCCACTGGATGAAACTGATACATCAGTATTTTACAAGAAGTGTCATCTGACGTCCAAAATCGACCTAGGTAACCCGTTCCTCTTGGCTAGACTGGCGTCAGATTTCTTTCCTAACCTCTGACTATCCGTATAATTGTGATTGCCCACCCGATGATAACCAGTGAAGCAGTCGTTGATGGTGAAGCGCACTAGTTTATTAAGAGCCTATTCACTCTAGCCTTGAAGACACCTAAATTATAATCGGACGGGAAGACCGCAGCAGGCAAATTGTTCCAGTCCTTCGATGTACGGTATAAACGACGAGGCTAAACGCTGGTTTGGACCGTAATGCTGTCAACAACGTAAGATCTTGAGACAATCGCCGTATGTCGGGTTATCCGATGGTAGAAAGCTGATGGAGGAATCAAGTCATGTAATTCCTGCGCACACTCTCCAAAATGCATCAAATACAAAATCCTCCGACTTCAAAAAGGAGGAGGTTCTATGTTCGGCTGAATGTATTTTTTTTTTATGTTTGTTCACCGATTTCTCGGTCAATTATGGATCGATTTTGAAAAGATTTTCTTTTATTTAAAGGTTATGCTTCCGAGTTGGTCCCATAGAAATATTGTTATTATCTAATCATAAACTTCGAAGATATGGAACAGAACTCCTCATAGGATCACAGCAGAACCGTCAAATGAGTAAAATTGCTTTGTTTATACGTGTAGTCGATGACTGACTGAAAGAAGAGGGGGAATATATCGTACTGATCTGATGATGAAGCCTGAAGTTAGGCACCGGAACTCTGTAGTAAATTAATGTAATCTAACCGTGTTTGGGATTATTAGAATTGTCATGAAATGCACTCTGGCTATAAGGTATTTAAGTTTAGCTGAGGGGTACTTTTTTAGTGGTGGTACCATAACTAAAAAGTGTAAAATAAAAAACTTTTTACAAAAAAATACAACCGAAATCAAAGTAAAAAAAAGACACTGAAAAGTGCAAAATAACTTTAATTTCGGAAGTCGGTGTTCCTTAGTAGTTTTGTCTCTTCGTTATTTAACACCGACTACCGAAATTTAAGTTATTTTGCACTTTCAGTGTTTTTTTTTTGTTACTTTGAAGTCGGTTGTATTTTTTTTTTTTTCATTTCAGAATGATTCCTTTACGTATCGGGGGGCAAGGCTGTGCCCCTTCCAAGCCGAGCGCGAAGCAAACACTGCCGTATCATCCTTTACTGGAACCATTTCGCCGCATTTTCAGGCCCCCTATTTGAGAACCTCTGGATAAGACCAGAACGCAGAAATTTTCGTCATCCAGTAAGCTATAATCACATACTTAAAAACTAAAATTTCAAGTCTGTAGGTCATTTAGTTCCGAAGTTAAGCAAAAGCAAAGTTTCACATTTATGACACTCACTCACTCACTCATGATCATCAGAATAGAACTAGTACTTCCCATAAACTTAGAGAGCTGAAATTTGGTACAGAGTTAGGGTTTAATGGCCATATAAAGGGAAAACTATTAAAACTAGGATAATCGAAGATCTGGAGTACCTGGTGACCCTGATTAGAAAACACAAGAGCCCAACCAAACTATTAGAGATCGACATACCGCCTTTACAAAAAATATTCAACTTGGTGGCCGCTTCATTTGATGTCAAAAATCGAAGGTCTGAAGAACCCTCAGCTGGTCTCAGCTGTATTAGAGATATGGTAATGCCACCTCCCTTCTACTATTGGTACATAAAAAAATCGACTGTCATTGCAAAACTCAATATGCCCCACGTTTCTACAAAAAAGTAAAATCCCACCAAAAACATTCTGTAAAAAACTAGCCAAGTCTCGGTGGAGCTGCTTGTTTATCTCTAAAAAGTAATGAAATCTAGACAAAGCGTGCCAAGTCTAAGGTTCCTTCCTACGCTCCCGTTGACCTAGAATCCTTAATGGCGTGAAGCAAGGAGTAAGTGTAATTTCTAAATTGATCATTTTAATTTGATTTTAATGTTGATTTAATTATTAATAATTTGTAACATACGTTGTTAAGCCTGTAAGGGCTTAGCTATAAGCCTATTGTAACATCTTTATCTATGCAAATAAATGAAATGAAGAATTGGAGAAAAATGTAAATTTAATTTACCTACATAGGTAAGTTTGTACGCAACCCTCGATTCGCGACTCCTACTTGCACTTGCCCGGTTTTTTGTGGGGGGGTAAGATATCATGAAATTCCACCACCAGCTCTGGGTGGAGCGAGAGACTATCAGATTTTAACTGACTAAAACCCTCCCGAATTTCTTCAGTTGCCCTTTGAGTTCCAATTTTAAAAGGGTGAAAAGGGGGAAATACGTTTGTACGCACTTCAAATTTAGCATTAAAAGTATCCCAAGTAAATAAACGTTTTCATAACTCAAATTACCCCTTAACACAATACAATATCTTGTTGTTCCTTCGGTCCATAAACTTGAGACTTGGCAAAATTCTAGTCAAAATTAATAAGTAACTAGCTATTGCCCGCGGCTTCGCTCCCGTCAACTGACTACTATATCCTACTCTACCCAACTCTATCCTACTCTACCCTACTCAAAAAAAAAAATCGTATCCTATGTCCGTCTCCTGATTCTAAGCTACCTCCCCACCAACTTTCAGCCAAATCGGTTCAGCCGTTCTTGAGTTATAAATAGTGTAACTAACACGACTTTCTTTTATATATATAGATAGAAGATAAGTTTTCAGAAAAACATTCTCGCGGACGAAGTCGCGAAGTGTCTAAATGCTAGTTTTTTTTTTTTATTCACCACAATCTCACCTGATGGAAAGCGACGACGCGGTCGACGATGGAGTGCGCTTAACTTGAAGTAACCTATTCACTCTTGACTTAAAGATTCCCGGGTTGTAGCCATCAGGAAACACAGATTCCGGCAGAGAATTCCACTCCTTAGCTGTACGCATAATGAATGTGTTCCCAAAACGTTTTGTGCGTATAGGTGGGATGTCCACCATTTTTATTTTATAAACAAAACCTGGCAAGTGCGTGTCGGACTCGCGCCCTGAGGGTTCCGTACAAACTTACCTATGTAAATAGTTCAATTCCCGAATTAAGTTTCGAAAAATTTCCGAATCGCAAAAGTTATTTTTTGTGACGTAACCAAAAAATTTACTGTTTTCAGATTTATTCCTATACCGGTGCTATAAGACATTGTTTTATGCCAAATTTCAGGATTCTGGGTCAACACAAAGTACCCTATGAATTTTGATTCCCTTGAGTGTCGAAGTATACGTTTTTTTGCGACATAAACGGCCGTATCTTTATTTTTCGTTAATTTAGAAGTTTGATTTTTTTCACAGCTTCAAGGGACCGCAGACCTAAATATATGGTATTAATTTCAACTCGATACCTCTACGCGTTCTCGAGATAAAGAGTCTTGACAGAGAGACAAACAGACGGACAACAAAGTGATCCTATAAGGGTTCCGTTTTTTCTTTTTAAGATATGGAACCCTAAAAAGGCCTGATATCTTTATAGACTTTTTTCTGGAGCCACTAAAATCCAGCTTTTGTGGTAACTAGTTTGTCTCCCAAAAATAAATGGTTCCTGTACATTCAACCTTAAAAAGCATCACAAGCAGAAGATATCTATATATGTATATTAGGGGTTAAAGTATGAAATTGCCGATTTGTACTGAAAAATTTAAATACGTTTTTTTTTTTAATTGAACATATTTATTTATTTAATCAAAATAATTGCTATTATTATCTATACATTGCTGCCATCTAATAGGAAGGTCATTGATGCCTTTGCGATAGAACTCTGGTGATCTAGATTCGTCAAACTGTGTGAAAGTATTTTCTACTGCCTCCTGAGAAGAAAACTTTTTATCACATAGAAAATTGTCCAAATCACGAAAAAAATTGTAGTCCGTTAGAGCAAGGTACCTGGCGAATACGGAGGGTGACGAATGGTTTCTAATTGGATTTTCGGTAGAGTTAAAACGGTTTCTCGTACTATATGAGGTCTCGCATTATCATGAAGCAGTAATGGTGAAGATCGATTCATGAGTCGGGGCTGTTTCACTGCTATCATTGTTCGGAGTTCGGCACAGTAGACATCTGCCGTTATTGCTTGACCAGATCGGAGAAAGCGATAGTGAATAACACCATGCTGAGACCACCAAAGAGTTACCATTACCTTTTTATTGGTAAGCTTTGCTTTAGGACACTGTTGCAGCGTTTGACCTTTTTTTTTTTTTTTTTTAAGGTGGGAAATCATCAAAATGACTTCTCGCGCTCTGGGTGGAGCGGGAGGGCGTGTCAGACTTTTACTGA
Organism: Mythimna impura; assembly: GCA_905147345.3. NCBI lineage: Eukaryota > Metazoa > Arthropoda > Insecta > Lepidoptera > Noctuidae > Mythimna > Mythimna impura. Next base: position 1,634,720 of record LR990365.1, on the reverse strand, counting down.
CTAAAACCACACCTGTATCCTTCAATTACCCTTTGCGTTCTAGGACTACGGGTTTCCCTTTCAGAAATTCTCCGCGGTCCTAGCTACCGGGCATTGGCCCTGCTGGGCCCCTACGGTTTGCTGACATCTCTTTGAGGAGCGCGAGGATCAGTACGCGCTGTTGACGTCTGGGCTCGGTCCGGTTAATTACCGAACAGCCGGACGGCGAGCTACCCAGTGCTCGACGTCCGCAAGCCCGTGTCTACCGTGGCTGGTAGTCGGGGTCGGAATTACGGCGGCTAGGGCGTGAGGGCCTTCGTTCCCTCACGCGTGCAGCCTCCTCCTTCGCTAGCATTACTGCTTCGCAGAAGGAGGCGACCGCCTGCCATTCCTCCTCGCTTCGGACCATAGCCTGAACCAGGGCCCGACGCGAAAGGTCGCTGCCGCCAATTGCCTCCACAAGGACACGGCGGTGCTCCGCCCAAGCGGGGCACACCTCCACCGTATGCTCCACCGTGTCCTCTGGGTGGTCCGCACAGTGATGACACTCGGGCGTTGCTTCCGCCTGAATCCGATGCAGGAACCTCCCGAACTTGCCATGTCCGGTGAGGACCTGCGTCATGCGGTAGGTGAGGACACCGTGTTGCCGCTCCAGCCACTCCTCAAAGAGGGGAGTTACCGCCATGATTGTGGCGTGCCCTGCACTGGGTTGCGACAGTCGCCGTCGCCATTCCACCATGAGATCCCGCCGGAACTCTGTCCGCCATGCCGCGACTTGGCGCGGCAGCGGAGTTTCGCCCCGGCGTTGCATCTCCACGCGCAAATCGTGCAAGCATGCAAGGACTGTTGCCTCCAAATCCCATGGTGGCAGGCCAGCAAGGAGGCTCGCCGCTTCGCGGGAAATCGTGCGGTATCCCCGTATCATCCGGATGGCCATGACCCTCTGGCAAGCGTTCAGCATGGCCGCCGGTCGCTTTTGCAGCGACGGCGCCCACACCGGCGCCCCGTAAAGGGCCATGGACCGAACAATTCCCGCGTAGAGCCTCCGGCAGGAGGCGTCTGGACCCCGAAGGTTGGGCAGGAGCCGCTTTAGGGCAGCCCCGGTCCGTTGCAGTTTGGGAGTCAGACGTCGAAAGTGCTCCACAAAGTTCCACCGACTATCGAGGACAAGTCCTAGGTACTTCATCGTCGACCCGACGTCGATGCGAACCCCTCCTACCGTTATTTGGGAACCCGGTGGTGGCGCGTTCCGAGGGCCATGAAAACACATGGCCTCGGACTTGTGCAGTGCCACTTCGAGTCCCAACTCCTGGATCCTGTCCACGACTGTCGCAACCCCGCGTGTCGCTAGTTCGGCCGCCGCCTGGTGCGACTCCCCCTGCGCCAGGACCAGCGTGTCGTCTGCGTAACAGACCACGCTGACCCCGTCGGGGAGGTCGCCGCGCAACACGTAGTCGTACCCGATGTTCCACAAGGGCGGCCCTAGTACCGATCCCTGCGGAACACCGCACGACATCTCTCGCCGTCTCCACTCTCCCTCGTGACCAGGGTAGATGATAAACCTGTCCTTCAGGTAGGCCTCGATCAAACGACGGAGGTAGTCGGGCACCTGGTGATACCGGAGTGCCCTCCTAATGCTACTCCAGGGCAGGGAGTTGAAGGCGTTGGTGATGTCCAAGGACACCACCACTACGACCTTGCCCCGGGACACCGCATCCCCCGTCGTGAGGGCTCGCACGCGCATGATGGCGTCCACCGTGGAGCGCCCCCTGCGGAAGCCAAACTGGCTGTCCGAAAGATCCGGCCCCACCCGCGCTAAATGCGCGACGAGGCGGTCTGCAATTACTCTTTCAAAGAGCTTGCCCACCTCGTCGAGCAGCACTATGGGCCGGTATGCGGACGGAGAGTCCGCGGGGCGCCCCGGCTTCGCTATAAGGACCAGTTTCCCGGTCTTCCAACGAAGTGGGAACTGGCCCCTCTCCAAACATGCGCTAAGCAGCCCTCTTAGTCGAGGCCCGAGTTCCTCCATGGCCAGGACCCAGGCTTTCCCAGGCAAGCCATCGGGTCCTGGGGCGGTATTTTTAGCGTTTAGCCTTCGTACCGCCACACTCATCTCTACCTCGGTCACCTCCGGAGTATCGTCGTCATCGCCGTCGTGGTCCGCGTCGGACACCGCGAGAGGCGGAGCCGTTGGCGCCTCTCTCGAAGGGAACAGAGCGTTCACTACACCCTCCACGAGCTGGGGCCGGAGACTCTGTGTCAGCGGAGGAGCCCAGGCGCGGAGCTTATCCCGCACCATTTTGTAGGGGCGTCCCCATGGGTCTCCGTTCAGAGTCCCCAACCACACGTCGCGGGCCTGTAGTTTGGCTCGCCGTATCTCCGCTCGGAGGGTGCGCTTCGCCACTCTGTATCCCTCGTACAGCTCCGCCTCTATGGCCTCCGCATCCGGAGGGCGAATGCGGCGCCTGCGGTGTCTGGTGTACCGGCGCCGTGCGGAAACGCATGCCTTGCGCAGTTCCGCAATCTCCGGCGACCACCAGTACACCTGACGCCGGGCACGTTCTGGCCGGACTCGGGGCATTGCCACGTCGCATATTTCCGACATGGCCTCCCGGAACCACTCCGCCTCGGCATCTATGTCGACAGGCCTGTCCGGTGCTGACACCCAGGCCTGTACGATAGCGGCTTCAAGGAGGAGCTCCCGGTCCAGCTGTTTTAGAGCCCACCGCGGACCACATGGGTTCTGTCGGACCGGCGCGGTCGAGGTCTGGGCGGAGACGTCGAACCGGATGTACCGGTGGTCTGAGTACGTCTCCACCCCCTCCATGACGCGCCAGTCAATGACGCGCGGAGACAGAGCGGGGCTCGCGAACGATATGTCCACCACGGACTCGCCCTGCATCCGCACGCACGTGGGGACAGAACCCCGGTTTAGGACGACCAGGCCTGACTCCAGGGCCCAGTCCTCCACCATCCGGCCCCGCGTATCTGTGTACCGGGAACCCCAAGCCAAGTTCTTGGCATTGAAGTCCCCGCAAACAACCACAGGGAGGGATTGAAACCCGGCGACGACGATGTTCAGCTCCATAAGGGAGTTGTGGAGATCGGCGAGAGTTCGGTTCGGGGAAAGGTATACACCTACCACTGCCATGTCCCCGAACCGTGCTGCCACGCAACCTTGTCCCCTCTTGACACCCTCTAGGGACGGGGTACCGGCGGCGGCCGACGAAATTAATGTCACCGAGCCGTTCAAATCCTGCACCCAGCCAGCCCTGGGTGGGACGTAGTACGGCTCGGTGACCACGGCGATGTTGATCGACCACTGCGCTATGCTCTGGAGCAACAGATCCTGAGCGGGGGCACAGTGGTTGATATTTGCCTGGAGGAGACGTAATGGAGCAATTATTGGCAGTCCATTACAGTCTCCTCCCGAGCCCCCTGTGAGGGCCCTGCCGCAGCAGTTGCGGCGGTGCCTGTGGTGGCGGCAGCGGCGGCTGCGGCGGTGACGGCGGTGGTGGGGGAGGGCCTCTTGCCCTTACCCCTGGCTTTGGCGGGGGGAACGCAGTTCCTGCTCCCAGCCCGGTGGTCGGCTGGCTTGCTAGCCGCTGCACACACATAGCAGTGAGGTGCAGCGTTACAGGCTACGGCCTTGTGGCCGGGCCGACCGCACTGGAAGCAGTGATCGCTTCTGTCCACCTCCGAGGTGCAGTGGACCCCCGCATGGTGGCCCACTTGGCAACGGAAGCACCTCAGAGGTTTGGGCTCCAGTAGTTTCACCTGCGCTGAAACCCAGCCCACCAGGAGCCTTCGACCTTCCCCAGTTATGGCCTTGGCCGCCGACACGGGGCAGCTCACCGTGACGGTTCGCATGCCCGTGTTGTCGGCACGGATAGTGCCTGCTCGGACCTGGTCGCCAGGACACTTTCCCGTCCTGACGACGGCGGCCACCACCTCGTCCTCCGTCACGGAGTCGTCCAGGCCCATAATGCGCATATCGATGCATTTCGTGGGCCTGGATACTCGGGCCACCTCCGCGTCTAGGGACGCTCGTATTTTTTCAGCCAGAGCGTCCGCGGTGGGGCCGCTGTCTGCACCAGGGACTTCCAGCATGCGGCCTCCGGTTGCGGTGGTCCTCATTCGCAATCCCCCAGCGATGCCCAACTCGGTGAGGTCCACCGCCCGCTTCGCCTTGGTCATCACCTCGTTGTAGGTCGTGCCCTTCTTTTCCGCACCTGGCTGTAGTGTGATCACTACAGCTGCGGATGTCGGGGCACGAAGCCTAGCCGCGAGGGCCCTCTTCTTGCGCTGCTGCCGCCTTTCGCGCTTCTTGGCCGCCCTAGCCGCCTTGCCCGCCCTTTTCTTTTCTCCGACCACTTGCCATTCGGCGTTGGCCGGAGAATCCACAGGCTGGGGTAGCGAAGGAGGCCGGCTCGCCGCCGCAGCAGTAGCTTTTGCCGCCTTGCCTTTTTTAGAGGGGGGGACATGTTTCCTTTGCTGTTGCTTAGCTGCCGGGGCTGGCCTCGCGGGATCCGACACCACCGTGGACCCGCGTTTGTCTTGTCCTGACAGGCCCGGCTTAGGCGCAGCAGCAGAGACCGCGGCGGCGGCGGCGTATGACGCCACCTTCCGTTGGCCGGAGGCCGTAAGCGGTGGGCGCAGCACGATGCCCTCCAGAACGGTGAGCTGCTGCTGCACCCGCTGCTGGAACTGCTGCTGCTGCTGTTGCTGCTGCTGCCGGAAGGCAGCCAGCTCCTGCCGCAGCAGGGTCAGCACCTCGCTCTCTGACTGGGGCTGTGGCCGTTTGCGTCCTCCTTTTGGCGCCGTCTCGGGACCAGCTCCTCGGAGACTGGCCAGGTCCGCCTCGAGCCGCCCAATCCTCTTATTGAGAGGCTCCAAGACGGTACCCAGTGCCTCCGTAATTGAGGTCGTGCCTTGGGAGATAGCTTCCTTCTTCCTGGACTTCTCCCTTTTTTTGGAGACGCTTGTTAAGGCGGCAACCACGACCTCGGTGAATTTGGCCATTGCCTCCTCCATGCCATCTGAATCGCTTGCAGAAGGCTCCGAGGGGCTGGCCTGACCGCTGATTGCCCCGGAGTGGCGCCCCTCCCTGGCGATTTCCAGGGATCGCCTGGCTGCATCCTGGGCAGCGAGCCCCCTCCCCCTTCCTGTCTTACGGCCCGCCCCCCGCCCAGCGGTGGAGATTTTACGGGCCGAAGCTTCGTCAGAGGACGACCCCTGACCGACCCCCGACATGGGGCGTTTCCGGAGGAACTGGTTCCTCCTGGAAGAGGTGTCTGCAGGTTCTGCAACCTCCATTATCTCCGGAGTGAGCGAAGATGCGGTATCGGAGTCCGACACCGTGTCTCCGCTCACCTCTCTAAGGCCGAAGCTCCTGCCGGCCTGTTCGGTACCCGCTGGCGCCGCAGACGTGCTGGGAACGGGTCCCAGGGACTCCGCGCTACCGGCGGGTGAGCCACCCTGGCTCAGTGCGTCCACAGAGGACGGTACAGGGTCCGAAGACCCGAGGCGGTAGTTGCCCCCCCCAGAATACGAGGGGCAGCCCGAGCTCTGCTCGGGGAGGGATTCTCCTGCATGCAGGTACCCTCCTGGGGTAGTTATTTCTTTTCTACTCGCGCTCATGGTTGGTGCTAAACTAGCTTTGCCTTTTTGTCAATGGGGTGGGGTCCCCAATAACACGTTCGCCGTCATGGTCACGTCTGATAAGCAGACGCGTACCCGAGGCGAACCCACTCTCCCAAAACCGCTGTCCAAAAATACCAACAGCTGTTGGTGCCGATGCTTCTGGACAGCGCACCCTCCGTGGCGGTCCGTCTGGACTCCGCCTGTGTGTGTTCCTCTTGGTCTGGTCTCTCACTTGAGGCCTTCCGGCATGAGTAGCTCTACCGGCATAGCCCTCAAGATCACAGAGACACGCAAGCCCCACCACGACGACAACGTGGGAACACAGTTGGTGGGGTGCAGCGTTTGACCTAGGGTCAGCCGTTGAATTTTTCGCTTACGGTTATCGTAAAGAATCCACTTTCCATCACATGTCACAATTTGATCCAATATTCCTTAATTTCTGTATCGATTCAACAAGGCAACACAAGTTTCAACACGCGTTTCTTTCTGCAGATCAGTCAAATCATTCAATGAGGCACCCATTTTTCATATTTTTTTTATTTTGTTGATTTGACGCATAGTCAATATCGTTGGTAAGGTAATGTTAAACCATGCCGCTAATTCCTGGGTAGTTTGGCTCGGATCGGCTTCCACTATCTCTTACAATTCATTGTTATTCACCTGTGTGGGCGGTCTTCCACGTGGTTTATTTTTCAAATCTAAAGTTTCCATCACGACAGCGTTTAAACCAAAATCGCACTGTGCGTTCATTAGCAGTCCCCTCTCCAAACGCAACATTGATAATGCGAGCTGTTTCTGCCACGTTAGTTCCGCGTCGGAACTCGTATTAAAAAATCACTCGAATTTTCGAAGTCAGCCATCTTTCTTATCTCAGCTGAATAAAAAAAACTGAAAGTCGATAATTCAATGTTGCACATTTTTTAAAAGAAGAACTTCGTAGGTACCATGTGAAAAAAGTTTCACTCAAAAATCTCAAACCATGAAGGTTCTATGTCAATTCGAACACTTATTACAATAGAACAGCAATTTCATACTTTAACCCCTATTATATAAAAGTAAAATACCACTCCCAAACTTAAAATTTGGCAGGTAGGTTCCTTATAGGGTGAAGACATTGGCTAAGAACGGATTAAAAATTTCACACATTCTGATCCGAATCAAACTGAAATGGGGTTAGACAGGTCACATGATTTGTTGCAAGACCGACAAATGGAGCAAGCAGGTAACCCTATAGCATCCGAGAGATGGCATCAGAAAACAGGGTTGCCCAATGAGAAGATGGGAAGACGACCTCCGCCTGACCTTGTGTCCATACTGGATACCAGCGGACAGAGTCCAATGGAAGCAGTCGGAGGAAGTTTATGCCAAAAGGCACACTGGACTGAGCAAGATATACTCTAACCAACACTGCAGTTCAAACACAAAAAGAGTTACCCCCAAATTTGTAAATAAATGGCTACATAATTTATTCAATTGTGTTATTGCATAAGTTTATTTTAGAAACTGACTATATTTCTATCAAACATTTTGTCTTGCTGTCTCATACATTACAAAATTAACATAGTTTAATAAAACTGTAGTGCATCCCAGCTTGCAATGTTCTCAACATTTTCCTTAAATGATGCATAGTAGGCATCATTATGTCCATTTTAATAAGGCTTCTGACCCACAATGATAGGAAAACTTGATGTAGCTATAAGTATTTTATGAAGCTAGACTTCTAAGTTCTAATCCAGTAGTCAAATGCCCCATACATGTTACGATTTGTGTGTACAATCCGTTACTTCGGACCGATTGTAACAACGAATTGATAGTGTCTGTTAAGGTAAATCGATAACAATCTTGATTTATTATTGATTCGTTGTTAAGATGTCGGTCTAAGCAACAGATCGTACAGTGTATGGGGCCTTTGGCATTAAGTACTACCACTAATTTTTTAGAATTGCTATGTTCTATTCTATTGGAATTTAGTATGCTAAAGAGTAGGTGGGATTGGTAAGGAATACAAATGCGTTAATTAAAGACTCAAACCGCTACCTAAGTCGAAAAATCCTGCACGTTTTTGGTAAAAAATAGTTATCAACAAGCGACATATCCATGAATATGCCTTAGAATTGAGAAAAAACAAATAATTTAGCGCAGTTAAAAATAATTACCGGCTCTATAAGAGGTAAAGACCTTGAAGACGATGAAATACCGATGAATACTAATTTTCTATCACCGTAAATGGATCCTGATAACTTTGTTTTAACAGAACAGTGTATTTACACACGGCGTATCGTAACTAATCGCACCGAATTGTTCCAAATGCCCTTGACAACAAGTAAAATACGGCAAATAATGGCATCTTTCGTAACTTTAGAGATACCTATAAGAATATTCAAAAAAAACTCACAGGGTTGTAGATCGGAGCAGCCATCTTCTAAATGTTTTTCGCAGCGGATAGTTCAAAAACTGATTTTACAAATCCTACGTAGCACTTTTTGACGATTTACACTAAAATACTAAGCGCCGGATACGCCTAGCGAAAAAATATTACACAATTCGTAAAAGTTCAGTTTTAAAAATATTGTTGTATGATATGACAACGGATGATTAGTCCTTGGCGTGAGTGTTGGTTCTGCCGTGCAAGCGAGATAGAGAGTGTAAACTTTGTGAGTGCAAGGGAGATGGCGTCAAAGAAAAGCTATTGATACTATTGTTTCAAGTTTTTATTTGATACGTCAAACGTGTTCGAGTTCCAATTTCGAATTTTTTAGCTTTGGCTTCTAGTTTCTAACGGAAAAAAAGTTTTTCGACTTTTCTACCAAACGGACAAAATTAAATAAACAAAATGACATTTGCATACATTTTTTTCAACTCCGAATTTGACAACTATCTGTCACTTTTTTTTTGGAAACCAGTGGGGCAAAGAGTATAGTAAATATAAGGGGAACAGTGGGGTTATTGGCTAACTTTTTCAATAACAGTTGACAACTAGCATTCTTTGCACATTAAACTTAGTTGTCAACTGACAATTTCATAAAATTGGTATTACGCTCACCGTAGTTTGTTATCACACAAGTGGCTAACAAACTACGGTGGAAATAAGGTGAATTATAAAAATTTACGGTGCCTATTGTGACCACTCTAAAATTTTATCGACTATTATACAGCTTCAAAAGCTTACACAATCGCAATTTTAAAAGTATCGATACAATAACATCTGTCAAAACGTGTTACGGTGGCTATCAAAGGCACCAGTGGCTAATGACGTCACTGCAGTTGGTCACTGAAGATAGGCAATACGAAACTAGCTGTTTGACAGTTCAATGATGCACATTGTTAACAAGTGATCATCACTTGAACTGTCAACAGAGTTACGCAATAGCCCCGCAGATCTCAATGTAATAATTAGCCCGCTATGTAAGGCAAAGACCTCCCTCTCCTTTTTCCAAACATATCTGTCCAGCGGTTTGCCAAATTGCCAGTGAGCCATAGAGCGCAGTTTAAATGTTTGAATGTCGGACCGTGTAACGAACTGTAACGAATACAATACTACGCGCCAAACCTAAAATCAGAAATGTTACCCAGAAGAGCCCAGAAGCCTGTTATGTATGATTAGGAAGGATAGTTTTGTCGCATGCTAAATGAATTTTAGGATAAAAGTATTAAATGGATTACATCAATTCTAGGCAACATCATTTAAGATTAGCATGAAGACTTTGCTCTTACCGGTTTCGAAACGGACCAGCACTCGCAGATTTTATTTGGGTCTGCGGGTTTGGGTGGCGCCTGAGGTGGAGCCTTAGCCTTTTTTTTTTGCAGGCATTTATGAAAAATAATACTTTGTCTTAACAATATCTGCAGCTGTTAAAATATGAATTATGTAATCTATTTATTTCAGAAACATGTCATTTACGGAAGCAAAGAGTATAGTAAACAAAGACATTAAATATATACTACCAATAGACAGGACATAGCGAACAAAATCGTGCTCCGATACTTATTACCTAGTGGTCATAAGTCGCTCAGTCTAGTATGACGCCCCTACACGCCAAGTCTGGTCAAGTCGTGTTTGTATCCGCTCTATGAATTAAAAGAAAATCATTTTCTGAGAAAATATGCCGAACTGCGCATTACGCTATCGCAAATCTTGTTATGATAAAATGACTGGACCTAACTTCGGTTTATTTTCGTAAATATTTTTGGTATGTATTTACGAAGTAATTAATTAAAATTCAATAATTTTGAGAAATTGTTCTAGAACATTTGCTGGTTTTGTGATAACGCCATCTATTGCTGAAAAGCTTAACCTTACCTTTATCACACACTGAGGCTCTACCACGAGATCATAACGAAAAAGAAAGAAGAAAGAAAAACTGTTTATTCGCGCGAAATGACGCAATCTTAAAACTAGTTAACAAACATTATCAGTTGAATAGGGAAGATATGCGTCACATCCGCGCAAAACGGCCGAACGCTCAGCATAAAGCTGCGGCCTCACGCACGCATTATGCGATGAGCTCACAGCGCTGTTTTTCAGCGTGGGCCGATGGCGGTGTTGACATAAAGACGCCCGAACGGTGCAGCGTACAACGAGATTTCGACAGAAAAAGGAAATAAAAATAATTACAGAATTACAAATTAAAAGGAAAATTAAATTAAATTAAATTAAAATAATAAATAAATATGTAACGTGACAAGTATATATATAATATAAAGTGGCACACCACGACGCGCCCGTAGTATAACGTGATCCATTTTACGACCTAAACCGAACTGTTAAAGGGATGGAGCTATATAGGGCGTATAGCTCCATCACTCTTTTTCGCTCGTACGACTGACATTTTAACATTATTATGGTAAGGCCCCTGGCCACCTACCGAGCGATAGTTAAATAATTATAAATTTTGACAAATTTTATTCGCGTGTTTGCTATTCAAAGCCAGATGGCGTCACTGAGACGTTTTTCTTAAGACATTTGTTCTGATAGCCGCTCTATTGTATCTCTTTAAATCTCTTTGATAGTAAATATATATAGAAGTAAACAATGGTAGAAAAGAATAAAGAGAACAAAGAGTCTATAATAGTAAATTAAAATTTGAAAGGTTTTTTTATGAGTGGCTTCTTGCATGTAACCTATGAGGTTGACATCTGCTCGGACTTGTTTATGGCAGGCTGAATAGGAAATAAAGTGCCTATTACACCACTCGATATTCAGACAGTCTTTATTATATGTAGCGTCACACAAGAAAAAGAGTAACATAAGCTAATGTCGTGTAAAGAAATGAAACAGAACGATAAGGTAAATAGACAAACATAGACTAAGACTGTCTGAATATCGAGTAGAGTAAGGGCGCTTTCAATTTATGCGTTTTTTGACGACCGGCTGCAGTGCGGATGCGGAGCGTTAGTCGTACTGCGTACGGACAATCGTATTTTTCATACAAAGCGCGCGGTGCGGCAACCGTGCGGGGAACGGTCGACAACAGGACGGCAACATCACAACCCATAGAGCAGTGTTGAATAGCGCATCACTGGCTGGAGATGGGCGGTGGATAAATACCCAGAGGATAAATACTCGAGTATTTTTCCAAAATGAGTAAATACTCATTTTTACCCATTTTTATTGGATATTTACTCAAAGTGATGGATATTTACTCAAAATGAAATGATGTTTATTTTTTTTGCAAATCGAGTGGTTATTTTAAGGATTAATGACTAGTATTTGTATCCTTAGAGATTTCAAAAAAGGAGTAGGTACTTAGTTACTTCATTGAAACTTTCGAAAATCAATCAGATCAAATCTTTTTGATGTCAATGATATTCTCAATGCACGCTACCCCGGTTTCCTTTTGTCCTGTTTTTTTTTTGTTTTGCTTATTTAACCCTCCACCCCCACGCCCTATAGTGTCTGTCCCGTTCAGTGCCCAGTTATGCGACATTAAAGAGCGCACGCGCGCTATTATTTTGAATGTTGTGTTATAACGTCTCAAGGTAAGTTTACTATTCTTATTAATTTGTGCTAATCCAAATGGTTACTTGGGTACTTACGGTCACACCTATGTTAACGTGATTGGTAACCTATTTTTTAACCGACTTCAAAAAAAAGGAGGAGGTTATCAATTCGTTTGTATTTTTTTTATTTGTTTTACATCAGAACTCCGTCGTTTATGGACCGATACGCACTTTTTTTTTCTCTTAGAGGATATGCTTTCCGATTGGTGCCATTTTTTTTAGAATCCAGTTCTCATGATTGGATCCATGAGGAATCGAGGGAACTCCTCAAATATTATAGGCAACCATATAGTGATTTTGGTATTTTCATCGAGAACTTAAGCACTTACAGTCAAAAAGTGACAAAGTGGAACTGATGAATAAGACCAGAAATGGCCAAGGGAACTTCATACTCATATAGATATCACAATGAAGATAGTTAAGCGACTATGACAATACAAATAAATGAATGGTTATGTTGAAAATGGTATCATCGAAGTGACCTGATGATGATGATGGAGCTGGAAGATAGGCACGAACTCTGTAATTAATCAATGTATCCTAGCCGTGTTTAAATGCAGTCTGGCTATAAAGTACTATCGAACTGATCTGATGATGGAGCGGGAAGGTGAAAGGTAGACACAGGAACTTCATAATGAAACAATGTAACCTAGCAGTGTTTGGAATTGTCATGAGAAATAGGCACTCTGGTTATATGTAAGTGTAGCGCAACTAAAAACTGTGAAATAATAAACTTTTTACAAAAAAAACCAGACATCACTAAAAAAAAACACAAAGGATTAAAATAACTTTAATTTCGGAAGTCAGTGTTAAATGAAAAACAGACAATACCAAGAAAAATCAACTTCCGAATTTAATTTTGATCCTATTAGTTTTTTTTTAGTGAAGTCGGTTTTTTTTCTGTAAAAAGTTTTTTATATTACATAACATCTTTTTTAAAACGTTTTTAATAACTTTTACCTATTTTTAACACACCTGTAGCGTCCCAATAAGCTAAAAACTTGTAACTTTGAACATAGATAGAATAATATGACAATATCGTATTAACTCTATTATTACAATAATTTAAATATCTACTACGTAGTTTGAGGATGTATGACATTTACAAACCCGCACTGGGCCAGCGTGGTGGATTATATTTTAGTTCATTCCCTCTCATGGAGAGGAGTAAGCCTGTGTCCCAGCAGTGGAAACATTAAAAAGACTGATGACGAAGTATCTACTATAATGTGTATTTTGCCCCGCTTGGGCAGAGCAACGCCGTGTCCTCGTGGGGGCGATCGGCGGCGGCGATCTCTTGCACCGGGCCTTCTTGGTACAGGCCATGATCCGTAGCGAGGAGGAGTGGCAGGTGGTCGCCTCCTTCTGCGAAGCAGTAATGCTAGCAAAGGAGGCGGCCGATCGCGTGAGGCAACGGTCCTCACGCCCCAACCGCCACCGGGATTCCGATTCCGATTTCCGGTCACCGTAGGCGCGGGCTTGCGGACGGCGAGCAATGGGTGGCTCGCCGTCCGACCGTCAGGTAACCGTCCGGACCAAGCCCAAGTCGTCGACGGCGCATACTGTTTCACGCGCGCCTCAGGGAGATGTCAGCAAATTGTAGGGGCCCAGCAGGGTCGAAGCCTACTGGGGCCACGGGTATTGTGAAATTGAAAGCCTGGGCCATGGGACGAAGGCAAAGAAGGATCAGGAGTGGATTTTTAGTCAGTAAAAGTCTGACACTATCTCTCGCTCCGCCCAAGAGCGAGATTTCTCATAAGATGATTTTCCCACCCATTAAAAAAAAACTATAATGGGCATTTATGCTATGAACAAATTAATATACTACTTCTAACTTTGATAATGCTTGACGAAAATATTCAAGATGGAACATAATAGGCTTTATGTTATTATAAATGTGATTAATAAAGCACGTTACAAATCTATATTTTCCGTATTTTAATTAATTCAATCCGTTTGTTGGTAAAATAACAAGATTTAAGCTAAACAACGCAATCCAAACTGTAGTGAGTATTTATCCATGATTTGGATAAATACTCGGGTAAAAACGGATATTTATTGAGTATTTATCCATTTTGAGTATTTACTCAGATAAAATCCCAAAGTGGCATACAAACACACAGCAGCCAGATACATTTTTAATTTAGGCGTTTGTTGTCGGACTGCAAACGTACTGCAATCGGCCGGCTGCTGCACGTTCATGAAATGTCTAAATTGAAAGCGCCCTAATAGGCCTATAGCGACATATATGGCGTCACATGAGAACTAATCCTGCATCGCGCAATCAAAGTTTTCCGCTTGATTAGAATATAATATACGACAGCACGAAATCATCTACCGGGCAGTTGCCCACCAGACATAACACCCGTCTGGTCGGAGGATCCTCCCTTTTAAATGGAGGTTTGCGGGCCTTTACTCACTGTTCCGCGTACCTCCATAGGCCCTTAAGAGCCCTTAAAGCCCTTAAGGGCCTATTACACTACGATTACTTATACTATTTAAGAACTTATATTTTGCAATTAAATAAACATGTAATGTGTTAGAATCATTGATTTATCAAAACTGAATCTGGCTCAAAATATATAATTTAAAAAAAGTGGATTCTAACTGTTTAAAAAATTCTTAGCTTGATTGCGAACTCGAGCTAAGACTAGGAATAGATAAATCAATAAAAAGGGTAGAATACGGAGGATATTCCTGCATAAAATCTACCATTCTACCAAAATTCTTCATATAAATAATACCTTTGCCCGAATGCGGAAACAATAAATCAATTTATTAAGTTGGCAGCCCTGCAGTATCAGTCTGGCGAAACTCCCATACAAAAAACCGATGTTTGAAACGTGCGTCCTTTTTAATGGCGGCTATAGTCCGATAAATTTAAGAAGGACATTGAGAACTTAGGGCCTATATCAGCCTATGACTCTTCAACACATAGTTGGATTACACCGCCGCCATTTTAACCACAGATTATTAATATCCTCAGAGGATTTTGACTGTCACTTACGTTTGACAGTTAGTTTGTTATGGTTTTCCTAAGATAGATTTCCATCTATATATTGTTTTAAAATATATTATTAATCATTTTGTGGGAAGAAATTTGTTCTCTACTTATCGTTGAGTATTCCTATATATAAATATGAGAAAAGTAACGTGTGAAAACTGTGAAATTTGTGGTATTAGATCATGCTGGGTTGATGATAACAAACGTCTTTTTATTGCAAGATTTCCGTTAGAATATAGAACGGTAAGCATAATTAGTTATTTATTTCTTTAAAGAACTCAATTCAAGTACAATCTTTGAACGTTTAGTGCATTCTAACAGAAAAAGAAACTTATACGAAATATACGTAGTGTTGGGAAATTAACCAGGATTTATCGATATCGATGTTTAGTTATAGAAATGACCGGAGAAGCCGATGTTTAGCAGAGGACATTATAAGCTTAAGCTGATGATGATAATGATATAAGGAAGTGAAATCAATGTTTTCTCAATTAGTATGTTTTGTCATGATAAAGGAGATGTTTCATTTTTGTATGGGACTCCGGCCATAACATGTACATTTTAGCGAAGCTGGGAAACTTACCCTTGAATAAAATAAAGTAACATTTTTTTCATAATATCAAATGGATTTTATGTACAAAATAAAAATTAAAAATGTTTGACGTTTGTCCTAACAGTTATGACAACCATGATAGGTCGTAGAGATGACGTTTACTTAACCTATAGAATTGTTTTGTTTTTGTTTATCAGAACTAAACTCGTAAATAGTCTAAGATCAGATCATTCTAATAGAATATTAGACAAAAGTGGCTCACCAAAGCACGATCAAATCTTCGAATCATTTCTTAAATAAAAAGGGACAAAAGTCACTGAGCGTTCGGGCGGTTATTTTAAATTCGTTTAGAAGCACACTTCAAAAATGGAGACTAAAGATTTTTGTAACGATAAAATGGTCACAATTTAATTATGTTTACTCAAAAATATGTATAAGAGAATAATAGTAATTTATTTTTAACACCACAAGAATACACACTTTTTTTATTATTTTCTACGTAACATTGATTTGATGAGACATGATTTCAGAACGAATGAAGTCTGCAAGCAAACGAGACGCCATGTTGATTAAAACATGGCAATAATTGAAAAACTATTATTTTTTGTACACAACAAATCAGGCTCAAATTCACCAGAGAGTATTTTTCCCCAATTTGTGGTATTTTTTCCTCTTTTTCGATAAATGTACATCTGATGGCCGAAAATGAAACATCTCCTTTCCTTTCATGTAATGTTACAGTAGGTTGATAGAATGTTTAAAATATATTAATCGAAAAAATGTCGCCTGTCATTTAGGTTATTTTGTTACATTTTATAATACATATGTAATTTATAAAATAACTCATCACCCAATTTTTAGGTGTAAACAATGGGTCAAAGCGACAGGGAAAGAATACTATGTGCGAATTGAAAAGTTGCATCAATTGAAATATCTTCGTGCAAATTATTTTACGAAATACAGATTTCAAAAAGAAAAAAACTTCACTAAAGAAAACGGCTGTTCAGAATCTGAAAATCTCACGTACACCATTTTATGATGAGATTTTAGTTCAATTTCCACTACATTGTATCGCTAGCAGTCAACCATTACCAGCCAGAAGAACTGACAATGTGCAGCTCTCATGTAATGGTAAGAAGTGTATGGCACATTCTGATTTCATATATTGCAGAGGTCTGCTAATTATATAATTTATGTTCACAGAATTACCTTCAGTTAAAGGAATATAACTACCACCAGAATTTATGTGAACCAAGTAAGCGTTGTTGTCTATTTATTTATATTTTTTTTTACCAAATGGTCTTGTTAGCAAAAATATATTTAAAATAATCACTTTTTATTTTTGTAGAACTTTCAACATCAAAGCTAGACGGCTGTGGACCAGTTAATTTAATAAGGAGCTCATGTAACCCAGACATCAGACCCTAATCTGACTTCCCTAAATAGAAGATTTTGTAGTCCTAGTGAGTATTGTATACAATTTATTTAAGTTTGCAAGTACTTAATAACTTGATTTTTAACACCGATTTTCTTTGTTTCAGTACCATTAGTGTCACCAAGAAAACATCAAGAGAGACAAGCTGTCCCAATGACACGTCGGAAGCGAAAGTTAATTAAGCAACTTAAATCAAGTCGAAATATTATAAAAAACCTCTAACAGAAAGTTCATAAGATATTTTTAAAAAACACCTGTCTTGAGAAGTGCAAGTGCAAGTTTCATTAAAATTGGTTCAGTAATTTTTGAGATAAGTTAAATGTGTTAGTCACTAGAAAATTTGTTGACTTAAGTTATTATTTATTGCCATTTTTGTGTAACTGTTTGTTTTCTTAGAATTACCAAATATATAAATAGCATCGGTAAATTTAATTTGTTGAATAAATATATATTAAAACAACTTGAGTTTCGAATTTTTATTTTTTATTTCCTGAAAATAAGAAATCCCCGTTAGGAAAAATTGCCGATATCGATAAGTTTTCGCACAACCCAGTACGTCACTAGTAATTTTATTATGTTGGCAGCATGTACTCCGCCATAGTTCTGTAATTCTGTTAGGTTGGTATTGATCGAGGACGCACGTTTCATACATCGGTTTTTTCTATGGGAGTCCCGCCTCTTAAAGCGTTAGCTTTACATACTCTTTGGCAGTATTTTGATTGACGCAATACCTACATCCATTAGGCACCTAAATGTAGTGAATTAAATACAATTAAATTCTATTTGCGCTAATTAAATTTGCGCGTTGCGGTCTCCAAATCATTCTGCGACGTGTCCTTAACGTAACAGAAATAGTTTACACCAAAATCGAGCGTCGACACGGTGAAAAATGACGCTCGAAGGGAACAAGGACGAAGCAGAAAAATGTATAGCAATAGCACAAAATGCATTTACTGCAGGGAATATGGAAAAAGCTGAGAAGTTTCTTCTCAAAGCAGAACGCCTTTACCCTACTACGCTTGCTAAGGAGCTTTTAACGCGGGTGAGGGCTGCGGGGCCTTCCACAGCAGCTCCTAAAAAGACTCCTCCATCGAGTCCCAGTGCTGAGGAAGTGAGGAGACGAAAACCCACAGCACATCATGTACCTCAAAGGGAATATACCCCGGAGCAACAGGAGGCGGTCCGTCGCGTTAATAAGTGCAAGGATTTTTATGAAATCTTGGGTAAGTGAGCCAATTATTTGTCTAGTCATTCTATAAATTGAATTCAAATACAAAGGTATTGTTATCCATTTGTATGTCATCAAAACACCTATTAATATGCCATTAGGACATTGTCTGTGGTAAGAATGTTGCCTAGTTAAGAAATTATTATCTGAAATGTAACTGCTACCCTTATTATCTATGCTTTATGAGTGGTTCATGTGATAAACTCATTTGGATGAAATTTGGCCTCAGACCAATAAAAAAGTATAGACAGAACATTGCGCTCCTAAAAGTGTGGCACGTAATATGAAGCCAATCGGCAATATGAAGCCAGCCGCTCGGTAGTCTGCCGCTAGCAAGCGAGTGCGCGTGACGTTGTTTTGTTGAGATAATAATTACAAAATTATGCCATCCTGTGTCGTAAACTGCTGCAAGAACAATTCCTTTTTCCAAAAAAATGCTTCTGGGATTACTTTTCACAAGTAAATAACGTTTTTGCTGTATAAATTAAATAAAATCGTAAAAATATCTGATATAAATTCTCGGAACACGCCATTGTGTCGGTGTTGCAAGTTAAGAACATTATTTATTCCCAAAAATAAGGGAAGTCGTAATTTTTTACGGACACTACAACAAAGTGTTTTTTATTTACAAGTACGGCGTCATCCAACATACGGTTACGCTGGATGACCCGCACCTAATCCGATTGTCGTTGGATATATATTATTATTATTATATGTAAGTTTTGTGTGTTTTTAAAATTAATAATTTCACTTAATATGAAAATAAATGATTTTCATTAAATGAAATTATCTTTCATTTCATACAACCAAGATAAACACTATATTACCTACACAATAATAAAACTTAACCAAAGTATATCTCTCGCACTTGGGAGTCGCAGCGCAACGCTTGCAACATTTTTCTCTAGCACACATGTGCAAATCTACGATGTCATACACCAAGTTACGCACACAAAGCCAAAACTAGTCCTCACTTATTTCGTCGCTTTTGTTTACGACGACTCCGTCTATACTTTTTTATTCGTCTGAGAATTTGGCACAGTTAATCCATGCCCTGGAATAACACATAGGGTACTTTTAATCTCAGGGGAATGTTCTCTTGTGATCATTTTCTCTGGAGTTGACTTATAAGGTATTTCCTTGTGACTCAAGTAGTCAATGGGTTTTTCTTTACTATAAATTCTTATAGAAAACGCAGCGTTGGCACGGCCTCCCACAATGTGGACTGATGACAGTTCACAGGAACATTCAATGGATGTGAAACGCAAAGGACTGTTTGTTATGCTGGCACTTGGGAAAGGCTTATGTTCAATAGTGGACATGTTTAAAATAAAATGATTTGTATTTGTATTTCTGGCTGGTCTCCGCAACTCCACGACTAAAGTGCGTATTTTGCATACGGGTGGGACGAATGTGTCATTCGATCCACCCCAGCTCTCAGCAGCGGCCAGCAGCTCTTTGATGTTGATGATAAATTCATAACAGTTCTAATATTTTCACAAACTTAAGGGCCTATTACACTACGCGATATTCAGCACACGATATTCAGACCGTCTTATCTTTTGTTCCGAGTAAGACCGGTCTAACCCTTATTACACTAGGTACGCGACGTCAACGAAGACTGTCTGAATATCGAATAGTGTAATAGGCCCTTTAGTTGGGAAAATTAGTTGCCACACAGTTCAATGGCTGGTATAATTGATTAGCTCATTAAGTATTTAATGACATGTCATTATCATTGTCAGTTGTAGTTCGTAGACGTTGTAGGTAGGTAGGTCTAACTTTGAGAAAGTGGTCAACCGTCGAATCCAACTCGGCTGGGCAGCGTTCGGAAGCTAGATCTTCTCGTCCAACATACCACAGTGTCTCAAGGCGAAAGTCTATGACCAGTGCGTGTTGCCAGTGATGATATATGGCACTGAAACATGGTCGCTTATAATGGGCGTCATCAGAGGCTTACATTTACCCAAAGGGGAATGGAAAGGGCTATGCTCGGAGTTTCCTTATGTGATCACACAAAGAATGAAGATATCCGCAGGAGAACCAAGGTCGCCGACATAGCCCGAAGAATCGCCAAACTAAAGTGGCTATGGGCAGGGCACATTGCTCATAGAACGGATAATCGATGGGGCCGAAAGGTTATAAGTTATAGGTTATACGAAAATTGATTATAATTGATAAATTCATAGAATCAATCATTTATAACAATTGCTACTAGAAAATACTACGCGCAGTGTTTTTACATTTTGATCGTCATTTATTCATTCATAATCAGTAGCCTGTACAATATTTCCATAAATTGAGTGACATTTTAGGATATAAACAAACGCAAATAACTTTGCTGTTTATGAATATTATTTATTGAGACTTTACTTAAATAATAACAAGACCTTTTCTAATAAGCCCTTTAAGTATTTGTACTAATTAAAAATTAGTTGTGTGTTATGTATATTGTGCTTTATTACAGTTAAGATTGATGCTGAAATTATTATAATCAACTTATATACTTACCAACAGTAACCGTTATACTTAAATGAATTAGTTAGACTTAAAGACGTCGCAGACTTGTCTGCGACAAGACTGTTTTGAGACGTCCAGTGTTGCCAACAGTTACACTGACTTACCACTAAAGTAAACTTTTAAAACCACAAAAAAACCACTAACAAAAAATTATTACACACACAAAATCGCAAAATTTCCCACTAAAAAAATGTGTGTTGTAAGAAATAAAATAAATTGGCATATAGGTTATTAGTTTCCTTTAATAAGAAGTGATAAAAATTAACAATCAGTTGATCAAAATACCATTTGTGGATAAATTAATATTAGTAGATAAGTAAACATACAAATTATTCAATAACAGCTATGTATATTAATTTGTCTTCAGACGAATCATTTTTGTTTGCACCATCATCGTCGGTATCAGATTGATAATTATGGATTTCTATGGTGCTAATTTACACCCGAGTGATCGCATTTTTAGCTTATTGAATTTTGCTAAAGCACTAGAAAAAATCACTAGCCACTAAAACCAATATTCCGCAACTAAATGGGACCACCAGTTTTAGTGGAAAATCCACTAAGTTGGCAACACTGACCGTACGCCGCTAGACTGTTTTGTCTTGATGGTGTGCGCCGTGTCGTAGACAAAACGGTCGTGTCGCAGACAAGTCTGTCTACGACAGTCTTGTCTCAAATGTGCGCAGGCCCTACAATTGTCCATTTATAAACTTAAAAGAAGCAGGGGTTGTAAGTACCTGAAACGTTTTTCATTATACTATATAATATTAGTTATTTCTATTTTTTGAATGTTAATAAATAATTAATAAATAAATAATTTATTGGAACAATAAACTTGTTTACAACATTTTAAGTGTTCGTTAACAACTACATTAGTTTAAAACTGTGTTGTAGCCATTAGCGCCCACCTGCAAGAGGAAGACGTCGGCGTTCCAAAATTTATGATAATAAATTTACAATTAATTTATATTCGCAGTTAGACTTATTAGTATTAGTATCTCGGGCTGGTATTCGCAACTCCACGACTAAGCGCGTATTTTGCGTATGGGTGGGACAAATGCGTCATTCGAGCCACCCCAGCTCCTCCAGGAAGGCCAGCAGCGCCTTGGTGTTATTGACCATTTCGCGGAGGTTACCTGGGTTTCCGAAGTATTTTGCCCTGTATCCAGCGACAACTGGGCAGCTCAGAAGCAGATGTGCTGCTGTCTCGTCCTCCTCCATGCAGGCTCTGCACAGTGGGCTGTCTGTAACTCCTATGACAGAGAGGTGCTTAAGCTTATTAAAGGTCCCGTGGCCAGTTGTTACTGCCGTCACTTTTCGCAGCTGAGGTTTAGTCAGTCGTAGGGCCTGTTTCGTAAAGCGGCCATCTTTGGACGGAAGTGCCTCCTTGGCCTGCCTGCACTCACTATGGTCTTTCCATAGTCTGTAATGTAGGTCTCTAGTTCGTTTCCTTACCAGATTGCGTAGGTATCCGAAGGGGAGCGGCACAATTGGCTCAGGTCCCATTGCTGCCATATTCGATCCCCTTCTGGCGAGTTCATCCGCTGCATCGTTGCCTCGGGAATCGCTGTGTCCTTTGATCCATTGGATGGTTACTTGGTTATGTTCACCCACCTGGTTTAGGTGTTGGTGACACTCGTAAATCAGCCCAGAGTTAACTGTGTAGCTGTTCAGCGCTTGCAGTACAGATATGCTGTCCGAGAGTATGCGTATTGAGTGATACTTAACTTCCCTGGTTGCGACGGCCGAGGCTGCCAGGGAAATGCCCAAGCATTCAGCCTGGAACACCGTGTTATGAGTCCCCAATGGTGTGGCTATGTGAATGTTGAGATCCTCCGAGAAGACTCCCGCACCCGTGCCATTACCTGTTTTGGATCCATCAGTGAAGATCCGCAGCTCTGTAGGGCACAGCCCTTCGCAACGGTGATCCTCATGCAGTTGGATTTTGTATTTTTTATCAAAAATAAATTGCTTAGGTATCCGGTCATTAATTGCTTTCGTTATGGGAAGCTCATCATTGAGTTCCGTAAGCAGAGCGGTGTGTTGTGTTTCTCTCTCACCACAGAGATCCAGTGTTTTAAGACGTACTGCCGCCATCGGATTAGGCGCACAATGCCACATTCGCAAAATGACACATTGGATTTTCGCAAAATGTCATATTCTCAAAATGTCACATTCTCAAAACGCCATATCGTAAAACGTCACTTTAGCAAACTGCCATCTTCGCAAAATGCCATTTTCGCAAAATGACTTTTCGCAAAATGCCACTTTCGCATAATGCCAAAATGTCACTTCGAACTCAGTTTATTTTTTAATTTGGACGTTAATATGTTTTTATGAAAAGCCATCTGGCGAAAACTTAATAACTGCTAGATTACAAGTGTAACATGTAAGATACATTGATTTAATTTATTATAGGTACATTCATTGAATTATTGATACATTGTTTGTATTATATATCATTGACTACTTTAATTAGTTAAAAAAACTTATTAAAAATGTGCGAAGGTGTGTCAGTTTATTCACAAGTTAAATATCTAAAAACTGGGGAAGTGCGAGTCGGACTCGCGCACTGAGGGTTCCGTAACTTCCGTACAAACTTGAAAGGTAAATTGCGGTTTGCGATTTATGACTTATTACAAAAAAAATACTAGATCTCGTTCTAAGCAATTTTCGGTGGAAGTTTGCATGGTATACTTTTTTTAGTTTTATCATTCTCTTATTTTAGAAGTTACAGGGGGTGGACACATTTTACCAATTTGGAAGTGTCTCTCGCGCTCCAAACTATTCAGTTTAGAAAAAAAATATATTAGAAACCTCAATATAATTTTTGAAGACCTATCCATAGATACCCCACACATATGGGTTTGATGAAAAAAAATTTTTGAGTTTCGCTTCTAAGTATGGGGAGCCTCCAAAATTTATTGTTTTTTTTTTCTATTTTTGTGTCAATATTTTAATGCGGTTCACAGAATACATCTAATTACCATGTTTCAATAGTTCTTATAGTATCGGAAAAAAGTGGCTGTGACATACGGACGGACAGACAGACATGACGAATCCATAAGGGTTCCGTTTTTTTCCCTTTGGCTACGGAACCCTAAAAATCAGTGTAATGACAGTATTTATATCGCCTCCTAGCATAACTACTTGATTACAAGCAAATTGTAGAATCAATGCTATTCAATAGATACTTATTTCATGTGTCATTTTGCTAATGTGGCATTTTGATAATGTGGCATTATGCTAATGTGGCATTTTGAGAAAAGACATTTTGCGAATGTGTCATTTTGCTAGTGTGGCATATTGCGAAATGTCATTTTGCGAATGTGGCATTTTGCGTCAATATGTCATTTTGCGAATGTGGCATTGTGCGCCTAATCCCCGCCATCGTCGCTTCCTGTTGTATGAACAGGTGAAGTGGGGGAAGTCCCAGCATGGCTTCGAGCGCTGCAGTCGGAGTAGTCCTCATGCAGCCCGTAGTAGCCATGCAGGCCAGCCTTTGCATGTGTTGTAGTTTGTTTACGGTTGTGGCTAACTTGGTGCGGGGCCACCACTTGGACTTAATAATTACTCTCAATCTAGAATTAGAATAGGTTAAGCAACTACCTATTAATTTGAATTATAATTACAATTTATTTGTATTATTACATATTATTTATATTATTACAATTAATTAATTAAAATCATTTAATAATTTAAAACAAAAGCGAGATCCAGGTGCTCTAGTTCATTTAGTGTGAGTGTTTGTGGGATGTGTGTGATGGTGTGTGTGTGTGTGTGTAGGTTAAAAATTAAGTAAATAGACAGAAAATTGAGTAGATTTTACTCTGTTGATCAGTCACATGGAAGTGGAATCAAAAGCAGATTTTGTTCAGCATTAAATCTAGGCTAATAATACCTACCTATTTGTTAGATTTTCTAGTTCCTAAATAATTATCTTGTTGCCTTGTGTTGTGTACAATTCATGTTTTGTAATTAGGAAACTTGGTGATACGCCATTTAAAAAAAAATGTAAAATTGTTTGAAATAAAGTTTTGTTTATTTTAAAAAAATCCATTTTATTTACAAAGTGTTTAGTACTTACAGTAATCAAATTTATCTAATTAAAAAAATTATATTGAAACCATTATTTATTAAAATTGTTTGAATTAATCTCGAAAAATAAATGTTGTGCACACCTGCTTCTATGAACCTCTTTTGTCTAATGCAGAAGTGAATGGAGTATAAGTACTTATAATATAACAAAAATGCAATTTTTTAATTTTTTATGTGTCTATCCGTTAGTTCCGGCTAATCTTCGAAACAGATAAACCGATATTCAATGGTAGATAACCGATGTTATTATTTATCCAATGACGACCCTCAGTTGCGAGGGAAACTATTGCGACATATGGAAAATAAAGATAAAGATATATCGAAGGCTTAAGTGGACTGGTTGCCAAGAACTGTGTTAAGACCCCTGGCCCCTGCTTGAACAATGTTTTATATATACACCACTAATTTTTAATTAGTACAAATATTTAAAGGGCTTATTAGAAAAGGTCTTGTTATTATTTAAGTAAAGTCTCAACAAATAATATTCATAAACATCAAAGTTATTAGCGTTTGTTTATATCCTAAAATGTCACTCAATTTATGGAAATATTGTACAGGCAATCAAAATGGAAAAACACTGCGCGTAGTATTTTCTAGTAGCAATTGTAATGAATGATTGACTCTATTATGAATTTACCAATTAAGACAAATTTTCGTGGTAAATTTTGGGATTTCGTTTTTTTTTTACTTTTGACTACAAAAATATGATCAGTAACGGGTACGAATAGAGCCCTATTTTTTTTTTTTATAATAATTAAATAATTAGGGTGTATATATTATTATTGCCAGGAAGAGTCTTAAGTACCTTCAATAAATCCAGTCATCCCCGGCGAAGTCGACAGACTCGGAGAGCGGTGACACTTCTTGTACCTAGAAATCGAAATTGAGACATTGTAGTTAACAAAACATTAAAGAAAGTAACTTAAAAAAAAAATATTTGATTTGGTATTAATCCTAAACTTTGATTTTATGATTTGGAGTCTCTTGCACATTCTTCTCCATAGAAACCCACGCTTTGGAATGTGCAATTAGCATCTGCTTTTTTTGACTGACTGACTTCTTGACGATTAGAAAATGCCTGTAAATGGTTTATATTAGTAAATGTTTTGATTCTTTCTTTATTATGCATATCGGACTGACTGAGAATATTTTTTAAATTTCATTATGTAATTTGTTTCATCAACATGTACTTACTTGGATTCCGGTGCCTTTAATAATTTAGTTAAATTATTTTTAACTTTATTTTGTACGCCTTACGGGTAAAACATGTACGGGCACAATATAAATTTTGTAACATCCAGCATACTGTATTTGCATGTATACCCATGCTTTGACAAGATTAGGGGTCGATGAGCAAAGTTTTGGAAACAGTTAAACAACCGTTCAGCCCTGTCATCAATATCTATATCAATGCCTATTAATATCTACTACTCAGTCAAGAAAGTACCGGGAAAAGACCAATAATACACAAAATGTTTGTTATTCATCCAAATTTATTTCATCACCTTCAAAGCATGCTCCTTCAGAAACGATACACTTACGTCAACGAATAATCCAGTTCAGTTCTCGCCGCGAATTCTCCTTTATGTCTTCTACCGATTGAAAACGGGTGCCACGACGTGGTAATTTGAGTTTAGGAAAAATAAAAAAGTCGGCTGGAGCCATATCTGGTAAATATGGTGGTTGCTCGATGGTATTTGTTGAGTGTTTGGTCAAAAATTTGTTCACAATGATAGCCTTGTGCCAAGGCGCATTATCGTGGTGCAAAATTCAAGATTTTTTTTTTCACAAATCTAGCTTTTTTCGTCGAATTAGCTATCTTAAATGCCGCATAACGCTCAAATAATATTCTTTATTTACCGTTTGACCTTCCGGCAAGAATTCCGAGTGCACAACACCGCGATAATCAAAGAAAACAGTCAACATGACCTTGACTTTTGATCGACTTTGGCGTGGTTTTTTCGATTTCGGTTCAGTTGGAAGGCGCCACTCCGAAGCTTGTTGAGTAGTTTGCATGTCAAACTCGTAAATCCACGTCTCGTCACCAGTAACAATGCGTTTCATGAATGTTGGGTCGGAATTGACTCGTTTTAGCATGTCCTCAGCGACTCTCATGCGATGATGCTTTTGGGACTAGCAAAGCGGTAACATGTTTCATACCCAAATGATTAGTTAAAATGGT
This sequence comes from Mythimna impura, assembly GCA_905147345.3. Lineage (NCBI taxonomy): Eukaryota > Metazoa > Arthropoda > Insecta > Lepidoptera > Noctuidae > Mythimna > Mythimna impura. Next base: position 1,608,078 of record LR990365.1, on the reverse strand, counting down.
ACGGTTAAACTCGTGATATACAGAAAGTTCGGCGGCTATGTCTCTCAAAGTTAAATGAGGACTTTCAGTCACTATTTCCTTCCCTTTTGCGATTTTAACTTCAGTTGAAGACGTTGATGGCCTACCAGAGCGAGGCATATCTTCCATCACATCTCGACCGCTTTTGAACGCTTTATACCACTCATAAGCACGTGTTTTTGATAAAGTCGATTCACCGTAAGCCTTCTGTAACATTTTCAGTGGCTCCAAACACGAAATTCCATTGGCGATGCAAAATTTAAGACTCTTTGTTCGATGTTTTTTTCCATTATGAAATTCGCAATACACAATAGATATGATATAACTAAGAACAGCACTGTATTTAATATAACAGATGAAACTTAAACTCCGCGCCAAAATGGAAAACAGTTGTGCCAATATACCAACAAAAAAAAACGAAATTTGAATTTGGAACCATAAACAAATCATCCATTCCCGATACTTTTCTTCTTCTGACTGAATGTATGTCAAAGCCTATTAATATCTATGTCAATGCCTATTAATATCTATGTCAAAGCCTATTAATATCTATGGCAATACCTAATCGTCATCGTCTCCACCGTCATCGTCTCCACCGCCATCGTCTCCACCGTCATCGTCTCCACCGTAATCGTCGCCACCGTAATCGTCGTCGGCTTCGGGCTCGGGCTCGCTTTGCGCCATCTCTGACTCGGCGCCCAGGTTTTCGTCACCCTCTCCCTCGTCATCCTCTTGACCTTCTCCCTCATCACCCTCTTGACCTTCTCCCTCGTCACCCTCTTGACCTTCTCCCTCGTAACCCTCTTGACCTTCTCCCTCGTCACCCTCTTGGCCCTCTCCCTCCATGCCTTCTCCCTCCATGCCCTCCCCCTCCATGCCCTCTCCCTCCATGCCCTCTCCCTCCATGCCCTCTCCCTCCATGCCCTCCCCCTCCATGCCCTCTCCCTCCATGCCCTCTCCTTCCATGCCTTCTCCCTCCATGCCCTCTCCCTCCATGCCCTCTCCCTCCATGCCCTCTCCCTCCATGCCCTCTCCCTCCATCTGTTCTCCCTCCATCTGTTGTCTCTCCATCCACCCTTCATCCACTTCCCTCTTGTCAATAAAATCAGTCAACGAACCTCTTTTTTCAGTATCCGTTGGCGTACTACGTTGGGCGCGAAACTGGAAAAAATAATTACAAAACTATGTACTTTTTCAGAGTGGCACTCCACACTCATGAAAGAAAACGGAGTTAGAGAAGGTGTGACGGGTGACAGGACAGAATAGAAGAAAAAAATGTGTTGCGCGGACCTCAACTAATATGGGATAAGGGCAGGAAGAAGAAGAAGTACTCTTTCAGAGTGGAGGCAGGCGGCGCTAGTGCTAGCGCGGCCGCGTGTACCTAATTCAAAAAGTATGTAGAAACCTGTTCTGTTCACAGTGCCCCCGCGAGCCGCGTGGCTGAACGACGCGGTCGCGGGTCCACCCGTATTCTTCACACTGATATAGCGTCTATTAGGTGACTGCGCGTGTGGTTCTAAACTATTCTGATTCACCCTCCGAAGTGTCATCATGGGTATCAAGCCTCGTAGCTCGCTTGGCACTGTGATCACGTAGCTATGCCAAGACCCCTTCGCCCGCACCCGCTTTCGCACTTAGCGAGTGCAGTCTGATTGACCACTGTGACGTCATAGTAGAGATACTTTGGCGTCATAATCATGTCAAATCCTTATCAAAATAAATAAATACTAAATTCTTCATATTCAAGACTGGTTCAGTGCCTATATTTTACCTTTTGAATGATTCAATTCTGACAATCTATTCGGGAGATATCTTTTGTGCGTTTAAGTCATTTGTGGTCGTCGATCTCATCTAGATGACGAGTAATGAAGAGTTACAGACTGCACTCGTGCGTCAACATAAATAATTAATTTCTTGGTCAATTCTAAAATTTTTTTCACTGATACTATTGTGTCTCTAATTACGCACTCAAAAGGTTAATCTATATTTTCGGCTCAGCGGCGCGGACTGGCTGGAGCAAGAGACGGAGACTGACTCCTTCTCTGTCCGGGAGATCGCTTTTATACGCTGAGCCAGAAAAATTCTAAAAAAAGACGTTTCAAGGCCACTCTAGAACGATTTATTCCCTTTGGGGGGTCATAAATAAAAAATATAATTTTCCAGAAGCTCGTGGCTTCATGCGAATTTCGACTCTATTATACATAGCCGAGGGTACAAATTCCCTTATCAACTAAGAACCATCGAAGTACTTGCGGTTGACTTTTGTGGAATTATCTAGAACTGTTTAGTTCTAGAACTTTCACTCAACAATGCATTACAATTATTTGACGCTACTGTTGATTACGACGGAGACGTCTTATTAAAGTTTCACAGCGTAACAATACAATCAATCAATCTGACACATTATGATAAGTGATGTATGAATGTGTGAGGCACGAATAAACGTTTTTTCTTTCGTTCTTGATCTTGGAAGGTGTGAAAATGAGCATAATTCTGATTTACCTCAAAATCGTCCTTTATGGATAGCCAGTTAAAAAAAAATACGTTATTAGTGAACACATTCATTCCATAACTAAATATTAAGCCGGGTATTCATTAGGCAACATTTGTTAATAAACACTGTTTTTAAACAGTTTATAAACATATAATAAAATAAAAATAAACAAAGGTGATTTTTTTTTTCGGGTGGGAAAATCATCTAATGACATCCCCCGCTCTTGGGCGGAGCGGGAGATAGTGTCAGACTTTTACTGACTAAAAACCCACTCCTGTTCCTTCTTTGCCATTTCTTCCAGGGCCCCGGGGGTCACTTTCGCATCACCCATGGCCCCAGTAGGCCTCGACCCTGCTGGGCCCCTACGGTTGCTGACATCTCCTTGAGGCGCGCTTGGAACACCACGCGCCGTCGACGACTTGGGCTCGGTCCGGACAGTCACCGGACGATCGGACGGTGAGCCACCCATTGCTCGCCGTCCGCAAGCCCGCGCCTAAGGTGGCCGGAAATCGGGATCGGAATCCCGGCGGCGGTTGGGGCGTGAGGACCGTTGCCTCACGCGATCGGCCGACTCCTTTGCTAGCATTACTGCTTCGCAGAAGGAGGCAACCGCCTGCCACTCCTCCTCGCTCCGCACCATGGCCTGTACCAAGGCCCGGCGCGAGAGATCGCTGCCGCCGATCGCCCCCACGAGGACACGGCGGTGCTCTGCCCAAGCGGGGCACACCTCTACCGTATGCTCCACCGTGTCCTCCGGGCGGTCCACACAATGGTGGCACCCGGGCGTCTCTTCTGCACGAATCCGGTGCAGGAACCTCCCGAACTTACCATGTCCGGTGAGGATCTGCGTCATGCGGTAGGTAAGGACGCCAAACAAAGGTAATGAAACATTGTTTAAGAAACATTGCTGCGTTCCCTACTTCGAATGGAGAGCAAGACGAAACATCTAGTAAACACTAGAACCATATTTCTGAACCGTAGTTCGATACACATAGAGCTTTATCAACAGCATCATGTAGGTACTTTGGGCTTCTTCAAATAAAGATTATAACGATAAATTTATTAAAAAAATGATGCTTGGGCCGGCAGAATTGAATATGTCATGTGTGTCAATTTCATTTAAGAGATAGTTTCGAATCCATCATCTTTTCGTCTTTTTTTTTCTAATAGCACTCTTATGAATTATTATGTAAGTAGCACAAAGCATCACTACCTCCTCTGCCGAAATCATAGCAACAACTGACAAGTGTGGACGGCCAAGTTTCAGAAACAGTGTTTACGGTAAACTTGGTGATAAACGCGTCGTAAACAGTTTTATCAACAAATGTTGCCTATTGAATACCCGGCTTTAGACCTCGGCCAGACTGAAAGCGTGGTGCGAGTGCGGGGCCACGCGCGTTTTGCCTGTCCCTCATCGAGCCATCATAACAATACGCAGGTGCGGGTAACTCAAAAGAAATAGTTCCGAGTTACCCGCCCCGCTTACGACCAGTCGTACGACCGGAAATATCCTAGAAAGACATGTGAAGCGTACGGTAAACTAAGAAATATGGATGTGAAATATATTTAGCGATCACTTATCTCGCACAGTATTTCATTTAATTACAAATAGCCGCTGTTTGAACAACTTACCTTTTTTCCATCATCTGGACTGTCGAAGCCCCCTGCCGCTGCGTAGCCAGCGAGCCCACCCACGGCGAGTCCTGCGGCTCCCAATCCCAAAGCTGCCTTGGTGCCCAAACCGCCTTTTTTTCCAGCTTTTCCGCCCGCTTTTCCGCCCCCTTTCCCGCCTCCTTTTCCTCCACCCTTTTTGCCTTTTGGGGGGGGCCCGCCCCCGCCGCCGCCGTCGTATCCACCGCCACCGCCGTATCCACCACCGCCCCCGGGACCGTATCCACCACCGCCCCCGGGACCGTATCCACCACCGCCCCCGGGACCGTATCCACCACCGCCCCCGGGACCGTATCCACCACCGCCCCCGGGACCGTATCCACCACCGCCCCTGGGTCCGTATCCACCGCCGCCACCACCGCCAGGGCCGAATCCCCCACCGCCGCCACCGTATCCCCCTCCGCCGCCACCGTATCCACCTCCACCACCGTAGCCCTGGAAAAAAAAAAATAAGTTCAAAATTCTTATCTCCAATGTAATTTGTAAATTGATTTTATAATGACTAGTTCAATTTAAAATTTAAAACTTATGGGTTTAAAAATCCTGGCATTGGCAAGACCTTGCAAACGACCTTGTCTTTAAATCTGCCACGAACTTGCGTATTTACATTCTGTACATGGCCAGAACGCATCCACAGGAAACTGCTCGTGTATACATTGGAGTGCAGTTTTTAAATTTGCGATTACAATGTATACAAGTGTAGTACGCAAATACTCGCGTATACTTTGTAGTAGCCAAAGTAACTAGCTTTGTTCCATAATATACAGTGCTAGTACGCATGCAAACTAATCGTGTATAGATCGGAATAGGCGCGAAAGATTCTAGATTCCAAATTATACGCGAGCAGTTGCATGCTCGCCATTTTGATTTGTTGACCTCTCTTTCTATTATATGGTAATCATATATACATATATATATTACATAACATAGGACAAACATTTATATAAATAAGTGTACAATAGGCGGTCTTATTGCACAGGGCAATTTCTACCAGACAACCTTCATATTATTCTAAACATTGCATCATCTTTCGGCACGTGCTGTTTGTTTTGATTAGCGGTTTTTTGTTGTCTCTGCATAATTTATTATAAAAAAGTGGTAAATGCGTTTGTTTACTTAATACAAATGTGAAAAATGATTACCAAAGACACTCTGCAAGAGTTTTTACCTCTGAGTAAATGTGGTGAAAACAAAGAAAAACTGAATTTGAATCTTCAGAAAAGTTTGAAGTAATCATAAAGTGCAAGCTGGGAGAACAGAACGAAGATTACTCTGAGTATTGTAAGAAATTTATTGATAATTTTTCTATTTTTACTAACACGAATTGGATATGAACGAGCTTATGACCTTGAACACCTGGACTGATCTTCATAAATTGCAGCTAAGAATCATCTCGATTAGGACAGTTTTTAAACAAAAAAACCGCATCAAAAACCTTCCATTTGTTTGGGGGCTACGATGCCACGGATAGACACACAGACACATCAAACTTATAACACCCCTCTTTTCCGTCGGAGGTTAAAAATAAAACCAAACAAAATGAATCAAGGAATTGGATATGAACGAGCTTATGACCTTGAACACCTGGACTGATCTTCATAAATTGCAGCTAAGAATCATCTCGATTAGGACAGTTTTTAAACAAAAAAAAACCGCATCAAAAACCGTCCATTTGTTTTGGGGCTACGATGCCACGGATGGACACACAGACACATCAAACTTATAACACCCCTCTTTTCCGTCGGAGGTTAAAAATAAAACCAAACAAAACGAATCAAGGTAGTTAATAATATACTCCTATATTTATTATTCTATATGCTTTACTAATAATAATTCCTATGGTGGCGTTTTGACCGTGTTTAAATAGGAAAGATGCATGTGCGCGTCTAAGTTACAAACTATACACGAGTAGTACGCAAAATTCGTGTATACATTGTAATCGCAAGTTTAAAAACTACACTACAATGTATAGGCGAGCAGTTTCCTATGGATGCGTTCTGGCCATGTACAGAATGTAAATACGCCACGAACTTGAATAAACAATAGACTTATTTAAAATATCCAGCGAGTGAGATCATGGGAGCGCTGGTACCGCTAATAGAAGTAGCTACGTTACGATAGAGCGCGGTCGGGCGACCGCCAAGGGCACAAGACTTGAAGGGCGCTGTAGGCGTGAACTCATTGGTTGGGAGATGGGTCTCGAGAACAAATCTCAGGCCATATGCTTGTCTCTCGGAGCCACAAGCCACCATCGGGTTCCCAAACAACGGAAGGTAAGGTAATATAGGACTCCTTGACCCTTGAAACGATTTCCTCAAGGATGTGCCTGACAGGCGTTGCACTTTCAACGTTGTATCCAGAGGGTACAGATTTTCTCATACCTTGGTCTTATAACTTTTGAATTGGCCTTTTGAACAATTAGGTAAAAATAAAAATAAAAGGATGTTTATGCCACTTACGCCGCCACCACCGCCAGCCATAGCCATGGGTATGCCGGGATAGCCATGAAATCCACCTGTAACAATTTAAGTTTGTTAAAACAATTTAGTTCTACAAGAGGCCCACAAATTATTGGGTAAGTAGGGCAAGTCTCTAACTTCCAACGATTTTCAAAAAAGCAATAATACGGGGGCATTGATTTGTGCACATATTCAACTAAACTACAATTATTAGAGGTATAAAGTCCCACAATCTTCCACTGAAAGGGGAACTCCGGGCAATTTTTTATTATTTTTTATTATTGATAGATAGATATTCTAGGCTGGGTTTTGGGGGAAAGGCTCGCGTTTGACCACTATCTCACCTGATGGTAAGCGATGATATGGCCGACGATGGAGCACGCTTACCTAGAAGTAACCTGTTCACTCTTGACTTAGAGACCCCTAGGTTGTAGCTATCAGGAAACACAGACTCTGCAACTGCATAATTGATTTCGGATTGCTGTGCATGTTCTAATCGCGCCGGGAACTGATACCGCTATGCAGGGTTTTGTTTAGATCCGAAGCGATATGCGAGTTAGAAGTCACTACATACAACGTGTAACGTCAAATGCGCAAAACCTGAAAATGGTATGAAATAACGAGTAGAATCAATTAAACCACTTTTTAATATAGGTCACATTTTTCAGTCTTCATTGAAAATGTTGCCCTGTCTATTTATTAATAGGTCAAGCCATCACGTGCGTGCGCAAACCCGCCAAAATAGGTAAACAGACACAAATGGTGGTCATCCAATTTAAAGTTCCTTTAACGGGGGTTAATAATAAATAGTTCTTATTTCTGTGTAGATACGAATCTTGCGGCCCGGTGATATACCTACCGATTCCTCCTTTGACAGAGCGTCATCGTCACAGACGCAAGAAATGATCAGAATTACCAGTACCTAAAACTAAAACAGCGCATAAAACCTTTACGATTTTTTTTACGATTTTTTGTCTCTAAGAATTAGCGGGGTTACCATGACGTTCAAAGTAAGATTGTTTCATTCTTATTTCAGTGTGGGTAAGAGACAGAGCTGTACAGTTTGTCTAGCGCCATCTCTTACCCACACTGGAAATAAGAATGAAACAATCTTACTTTAAACGTCATGGTACAGGTCTAGGTCGATTGAATTAGCAATCATTTTGATAGTAGATTTTCACAGTGATATGAAAGAAAAGGGAGTTAGTGATAGTATGACGGTTGACAGAATAGAATGGAAGAAAAAAACTTGTTGCGCCGACCCCAAATAAGATGGGACAAGGGCAGGAAGATGATGATGAATTAGAAATCATTTGGGGTGTCTGAGGTTTTGAGCATTAACGTTACACGTTGGCCATTATCGGCCTAAAAATGAGTTTACTGACATGATGTAGGTACGACACGGGGGCAGCAGTAAGGTGTCAAGACGTTTTGAAAGTAGCCTTATTTTTGATGATTATTTTTATTGTGATTTTAGGTACAATACAATATCTTGATGTACAATAAAGTTTGTTCTATTCTATTCTATCACTGAAGGCTTTGGGCTCATTTAGGGTGTTTTTAATACGTGCGGTTTTGATCATTCATGCGGGATTACCCCGCACACGTCCTCCACAAATGTCGCTTTTTATTAGTATACAAGTTTTTAATATGCAGTCTAAAAAACCTTGTTTGCCCAAACATGAGAGGTAGTTGAAATACCTTCGCTCCAAAACCCACTGTTCTCATAATTTTAATGTTCATACTTTGATTCCATGGTGTTAAATAATAAAGAAACAAAAATATTATAGAAACACGCGCAGAATATGCGTTTTTAGTGTACAATGCGTTCAAAATAAGAATAGGATCGATAGCCATGTTATTTGGAACGCATTGTACACCCTATATAGCACCATCTCTTTAACAGTTCAGTTTGGGTCGTCAAATGTACCGGCTTAAGAGTTCGTGGTAGGGCTTCTATATTTCATCCACAATCCTCAGTCAAACAGCGCTATTAGTATCTCGTGACACGACGTCGATATAGATCATTGCGCTCAACCTTATCACCTGAGTATTGCCCTGGATTTCCTCGGTCCCCTTTTGTTCTACATATTATATAAAAGGAAAAATTGACTGACATATCAACACACACTCGAAACTACTGGGCCTAGGAATATAAAATTTTGCACAAGGCTTCTTTTTATGACGGGATCCCTTCTTTTCGCAAAATGTTCTTTGTCCTAATATACTTCGGCATAACGATTTTGGCACAATTTGTTTTGGCATAATAATACTTCGGCATAATTTTTTTAGGCATACATTTTATGTTGGCATAATCATCTTAAAGACTAATTTGATTCGCATAACGTTAGTAGGCCTAATGACTATTAGCATAATAATATTTAGGCATACAATTCATATAAATAACAAAAACAATTTTCATGCAAATGATTTGTTATACATAACATTACGGAACTTGAAACGATTCGTAACTACAATGCACGATATTTAACAAGTAAGTAAGAATCACAACGTACATAAATTACAACTTTGCAATAATACATTTAGTGACACAATAGTTCTACGACACCGTCTACGAAAACAAATTTCATTAGAGCAATATTGTATAAACGTGTATAGTGTCTAATATTCTAGGTGTTAATAGTTATTTCATTGTTATACCTATAAAAAAATGTTTTAATATCATTATGCGTAAATAAATTTATGCTTTAAGAATACTTAATAAATTTATGCTTTAGAATATTATGCTTAATCATTATTATGGTTAGAGAAATTATGCTTAAAAAAATTATGCGTAATTATATTATGCGAAAATATAATTATGCCAAACAAAATTATGCTTAGTTATATTAGGTCTTAAAATTTTATGCAAATGGATAGGGAACCTTTTATGACGTAGGCGAGCACTAAGAGAGGATTTTCCAAGATTCACTCCCTAAGGGGATGAAACGGGGGTCCAAAGTTTGTATGGAGAAACATACCTAAGTACTTTTATGAGGTCGATGCCGCTGGGAGAAGCTAATAATAAATAATAATAATAATAATAGAGCTCCAGCGACGAGTACTTCTCTCCGCCGACGACTCCACCACCTGCGCGTCGACGGGGAGGACGCCGGCCGCCGAGCGGCTTAGGACCTCGAGGCCCACCGGCTTCTGATAGGGTCCCAGCTCCCGGCGGAAGTGTGCAGCGCATGCGATGGACGAGATCTATCAATGAGAACGTCATGCGCTCATACTATGGGGCTACAGAGGGAGGAAATAACCTGACCGCGTACCGTGTTCGGATGCTCTCTTTGTTTCAGGTGCTTGAGCCAGCCGTCAACGTTTCGGCCCAACGACTGTCGGATCAGGTGCGGGTCATCCAGCGTAATCATATGTTGGACGATACTGTACTTGATCGCCTCCGAACGGAAATGGGTAGCCATGCCATTGCCTCTTCGTCGCAGGCGGAGGTACATTCACAGGTATCACCGTCCTACCATGTCTCCAACCACGCTGACGAAGAGATTACTGACATGGTTACACCTGTAAGTACCCAGTGCAATAATGAATTGAGGAGTGCTTTGGAGTGTGCTATTCGGGAGTATCGCAACATGCCGCTCGAACTTAGGCCGCGCTTACCTCGTTTGCCCATGCATAATAAGAATAAGGCGCTGGTGGCTGCTCTGGATTTGCAGTTGTCAAACTATTTTGACGACTGCGAAGATCTCACTGATACACACTCGATAATGTACTGCGCAGCTGTAGCGGCATGTCGTGTAGCTCACGTCAAGTTTCCGAACTGTGACGTAGCTACACGACCGAAACCAGCTGTGCCGGCTTGGCAGTGCAGGATCGAGCGTCGTATTGGTGGGGCCAGAGCACTCATCGGCAAACTAATCTGCTTCAGGGAGGGCAACACTCGCCCAAGAGTGATGCGCTTTGTGAGGCGGGCGTTTTCGGGGACTGACATCAGCCCCCGAGACTATATGTCCCGCGTCACAGAGCGCATCGACTTACTGAAGCAGAAGGTGTATGCATGGGCAAACCGTATCCGCAGGTATAAGAGGCGAGTGGAGCTATACACCCAGAATCGCACATTCCGGAGTAATGAAAGGTGGGTTTATAGGGCTTGGGAGCGACCGGACCAAGGTGTGACTGACGCGCGCCTTCCGGATGATGACGTCATGAGTTCATTCTGGCGCAGCATCTGGTCGGTGCCTGTCAGTCACACCGAGGGTGACTGGACTCGAGAGGTCGAGCGAGCGTGCGATCCAATACCACAAATGGGGGCAATTGACATCAGCCCCCAAGATGTAGCTCGTGCAGTCCGTCCGTTGCCAAACTGGAAATCTCCAGGGCCGGATGGGCTGCACAATTTCTGGATTAAGTGGTTTACAAGATCGCATGCTCGCTTGGCATATCAGTTCCAGTCTGCCTTAGAGTCAGGGTCGCTGCCCCAGTTCCTAACAACAGGAATAACCCACCTGCTCCATAAGTCAGGTAGTACTGCGGAGCCTAAAAATTATAGACCGATCACGTGCTTGCCGACGGTCTATAAAGTTCTTACATCCATACTGAGAAGCAAAATTAATAGTCATATTGACAAAAATTTTATCATGTCACCTTCTCAGAATGGATGTAAGAACGGGTCCCGCGGTACTAAGGAGCTGCTCCTCATTGATATGACCATTAGCCAACAGGTTCGACGTTCCCGAAAGGATCTGTCGACATGTTGGATAGATTATAAGAAGGCCTATGACTCTGTTCCTCATACATGGCTCATGAGGGTGCTGGAATTGTATAAAATAGATACAACACTACGCACCTTCCTGATGTCGTGTATGAGGCAATGGAGTACGGTCCTCCGCTATCCAGGATGTCGACATACCCAGAGGAATAGCGAACCTGTAAGGATCGAGCGAGGTATATTCCAGGGAGATAATTTGAGTCCACTTTGGTTTTGCCTAGCCTTGAATCCTCTAAGCACACTGCTGGAGAATTCAGGTCTAGGCTATCGGTTGCAGAGAGGTGGTCAGGTAATATCTCACCTACTTTACATGGATGACCTGAAACTTTTTGCCCCCAACAATCTGCAACTGATGGAGTTACTGAAGGTAACTGAAACCTTCAGTAATGCCATCAGGATGGAGTTTGGTGTGGACAAATGTACGGTCATGCATGTAAAGCGAGGGGAGGTTGTGGAATCCGTGGGCACTCAACTCACGGATTCCATAAACCTGAGATCCCTCTCTCCAACCGAAACCTATAAGTATTTGGGTATGTCGGAAGCTCTAGGCATCAATATCACTGACATGAAGCAATCGTTGAAGGAGCGTTTCTTTGGACGCCTGAAGAAGGTATTCAATAGCCTTCTTTCAGGCGGAAACAAGGTGCGCGCCTTCAACGGTTGGGTCATGCCGGTATTGATGTACTCTTTCGGCGTACTCAAATGGACTCAAACGGAACTTGACGCCCTGGATAGGAAGGTCTGCACACTGCTGACTGCATACCGAATGCATCACCCACGATCGTCGGTGATGAGATTGTATATCCCGCGGAAGTGTGGGGGTCGAGGTTTTTTAAATGCTAAGACCCTACACAACCGCGAGGTATGCAGTCTCAGGGAATATTTCCTAGCTGCCGACGTGGGTATGCATCGAGATGTAGTGGCAGTGGACAAGGGACTCACCCCGCTCTCCTTGGCTAATGAGAACTGGCGCAAACCGGTAGTGCTTGACACTAACGATCGCAGGGAAGTATGGCAGAGCAAGGAACTTCACGGACGGTTTTTCCGGGCCCTTCACGGGCCCGATGTAGACCAATTGGCGTCCGTAGCCTGGCTGCGTTCCGGTGACCTCTTTGGGGAAACCGAAGGTTTTGTCTGTGCAATTATGGACGAAGTTATCATGACGAATAACTACCGGAGATTTATTGTGAAGGACGGCACGGTTGACATATGTCGGGCATGTCACCGTCCGGGAGAATCAATTCGTCACATTATCTCTGGTTGTTCTCGTCTAGCTAACGGAGAGTACTTGCATAGACACAACCTTGTAGCCAGGATTATCCATCAGCAACTTGCTCTGAAATACTCTCTTGTAGAATCGGAAGTGCCGTACTATAGGTACGAGCCCGATCCAGTTCTTGATAATGGTCATATCACTTTGTACTGGGATCGGTCCATCATCACTGACAGGACTATTGTAGCCAATAAGCCTGATATAGTGATGGTGGACCGAAGCGAGAGGCGTGCAATGATTGTTGACATATCCGTTCCGCATGACGAGAACCTCGTGAAAGCTGAGAAAGATAAACAAATCAAGTATATTGACTTGGCTCGCGAGGTTGTCGACATGTGGGATGTGGACTCGGCGATCATTGTACCGATAGCCGTGTCGGGCAATGGCTTAATAGCCAAGAGCCTCGACCAACACCTTAGGAGGCTCGCGTTAGGCGACTGGATCAAGGGCTTGATTCAGAAAGCGGTACTCCTGGACACGGCTCGTATTGTTAGGAGGTTCCTTTCTCTGGAGCCCTGACCGCCGGTAGCTTGGACCCTGTTCCCGATACCGGTGGGACACTATTTTTTATATTTTTAAATGTTTTTTTATTTTTTTATTGAAATATTTAAAAATATAATTTGCAAGATAAAATGACCAATAAACGAAATAATAATACTAAGTGGAAACTATAAAAACTTTCTCCGCGGCCTTATATATACTAGTTTGAAAGAGTGGTCACATGTCTAGCTAGATATATAATTATATAGATATCTTACTTTTTGTACGGGAGAGTTCCCTATTATACACAACTATTTTTTTAATTAGGACAAAAAAATAGAGGACTCTATCCTTGCCCGTTACTGATTATATTTGTGTAGTCAAAAGTAAAAAAAAACTGGGCGTGTCGGATTCGTGAACTGAGGGTTCTGTACAAACTTGACAGGTAAATTGCGGTTTACGATTTATGACGTATTAAAAAACAACTACTTACAAGATCTCCTTCGAACCAATTTTCGGTGGAAGTTTGCATGGTAATGTACAGTGAGGCCGTAAAAGTCCATAATAACGCTAAAGATTACATTGCTACGAACCGAGCGAGCACGATACTTCCGTGCGTATGTGTGCGCGTGTTTTCACATTCCACAGATAACACACACTAAGGAACTGTCGTCGCACTGAGCTTAAAAACATCATTATTATTTTTCTGTGCCATTGAATATGCATCACACAGTCACAGAGGCGACTTGTTCTTACCATTGCATTGATAAAATTCGCGCAAATATGATTCGCAAATAACGTAGCCCGAGTTGAAATCATGGTCGGTCCGTTGCGGTTATTTCTTACTTTGAAAATTCCCAATCTATATTAATAGAGTTGTTTTTTATATTTCTATAAAAAATACTATTGCATTTTTTGCACTAAATAGTTGCAAATTACGAATATGATCTATTAACCACAAGAAGAATCACATTCGTAATTTGCAATTATTTAGTTGTTACATCTTTTCGATGTTGTAAGGTGGAAATAAAAAGACGTGTTTAATAAAAATGTTTATTCTTTATATTTACAAATTAAACATTTATGAGAATTGTGACGTCGAATTGTTACCTAGACATAAAAGTTATCTTGTAACCGTTATCTATGTTACGTGTAAGATTGTTTGTTGGAAGTATACCCACTTAGACCATTCATAATATGAATAACGTAACAATGAAAGGTTAAAATTTTAATAAAATAAAATATAATTGTTTATATCCAGTTATTTATTGAAAAGTGATATATGATTTACACTTTGTAAACATTTTATTTTTATGTAACGTCACAATTAATGTATTGATGTCATAGCTTAATTGTTCATTTTCTTGACGAAAAGAAGATTGAAACTAAACCTCAATTTCTGTTAAAAGAACTTTAGTTCTCACAAGATAATCGTCAATTAGATGAGAAAAATAAATTGGACTATTATGTTAGAACAGTGCGGGTAGAAGAATAAAAAACAAAATAGAATCATGATTATTGTCAACAAAATTGATAGCGAGTTCACTGCATTCGTTCTTAAGATAAGGCGATGGCACAAGTTAAAAGATGTAGCTGTTTTAAACGAAAGTAAACACAATATAATACAGTGTTTGTTAACGAATAATCACGGATATGTTATAATAAAATGGCCTACTAAACATTTAGTTACACCGACTGATTTTACTAAAACCTAATATTTTGTATAACCCCCATTATTTTCGATACAGTCAAGTAGACGTTTGCGCATAGACCCAACAATTTTACCGCATATTTCGCTCTCTCTAAAACTTTCCCACACCTCCATACAATGGGTTTTTAATTGTTCCCTAGACCTCTCATTCCGCGAGTCCCACCTTTGCACCATCAAACCCCATAGATTTTCTATGGGGTTGAGGTCGGGTGATCGCGCTGGCCATGGAATAACAATTACTTCCGGGTGATTGTGAAACCACTCACGCACAGTACTCGCTCGGTGAATAGGACAATTGTCCTGGACAAACGGAAATTCTGCTAACTCATCAGCTGGGTAAATGTTGCGCATAGTAGGTAGCATAATTGAGTCTAACACTTCCACATAAGTTGAACTGTTTGCGCGTGGAGGAATGAAAGCCAGTTCTCCTGGTCCTGCTGCACTCATCCATCCCAACATATTAATTGTGATTCGACCTGATTCGGTGTTAGGAATAACGTTGTTATCACACCAGCGAGTGTTATTCTTGCGCCATAAGTGAAGCCTGCCCTTTTGACTGGATTTAAATGTTTTTTCATCTGAAAATACCGCAGTGTTCCAGTCAAAATCTAAATAATCACGTGCGAAACGTAATCGTTCTTGTTTGTGCCTCTCTGTCAAGTACGGCTTTTTAGCAGGTTTTCTGTGATGTACGCCTTCAGCGTGAAGTGCACGGCGAACAGTATCCATCGAGGTGTCATATAATTCGGCAAAATGTCTCGTTGGTGCGAAACCATTCGTTTCGTATACGTCCACCATATGTCGTCGCTGCGCCTCGCTAATAAGCTTCGGTCTCCCACTTCTCTTTCGACTAGCAAGGCTACCTTCTTCCTCATATCTTTTTATCCAAAGACTTATAGTATTTTTCTAAAACAAAAAATATATTAGGCAGCTATACTACTTGACTTCATTTTCATTATATAAAATGTTAATAATCATAATTATTGAATATAATTTTAAAATAAAACTGCATTTATAAATCCAATAACCAATCCAATAAACCCAACGATTTATGTATTTCTCATTTAAGCCTCATAAAGATACGATGGATGGATTCATAAATGGCATACATTTTAATTAGAAGATTAATTTATTATAAAGTTACAATTCATTAATAGCTATTATACTCACATTCAGTCCGGTTTCTTCAGATATTTGTGTTTAAGACCACTTTTGTGCAGCCCAATGATAGTCGCCCTCACTTCAATACTAATATTAGCCTGCATTTTGCGAATATTACAATACTGTTACCACACGTCACTAACCAACAACTACAACCAAACGACAGTTCATTTCGGTCAAGTTAAAACTCATGTCTACCTCTCAGAAATTTAATTCTTTATTTAGTTTTTTTTGTGATCTACCTTTCTAACTCTTAAGAAATGTGTGAACAAGTTAAAGAATAATTTAATACATATATGTGATGCTAATCCATAACTTCCAATCGGGTAAGAACTTACAAAAAGTCAACAATTGCGTGGGATTTGAACTTGCGGCACACCGATTTGCGCTTCAATCTGTGTGCTCTATACCACTGGGCCATCTTGACTTATGCTAAGTTGATGAAATTGTGAATTTCAATCATTTGTTGACGAAAACTTGAAAATAGAAGGTCGTAAGTCAAACTAAACGTCAAACTAATACGTTGTGAGAATTCTTATCGACTTTTGCAAGTGATAGTACAAAGTTTCATAACTGTAGGTATCATGAAAAATCACAAAGTTATAGCTTGTTATGTTACCTAGTTGTCACCGGGCCTTCATACACAAATTTATAAATTGATTTCATTACCGATCTAATGACCAATCGCAGTAGGGTTTTTCGCACTAACATCGCACCAATAAAGCATCGATGGAATAAAACATCGTACAACTGAATTAAAGCCTAGATAATATCCATAAGATACTGTGTTTAAAAAATATCCAATCCTACCGACTGCGCCAATTACGTAGGCTACTGCCGGAGGACTCAAAAAAAAAAACGATTTTTTTATAAACTAATTTAATTCAATAAAAATTACAATTATATAAAATAGCAAATTGACTCGATCGAGGTTGGATCCAAAGTGCGCGGGCGCGGTCACGTAGACGGTGTCCTCGGGCCTCATGGTCTGTATCAGCAGATTCCCTCGTTCGGTAGCAACAGTGACGATGCGCTCGCGCTGCCTCGTGCCTAGGTGTCAGCGCTTTCCTTTGTAGTGACGCACGTAACAAGTGCAATAACAATACATTAAAAACTACTGTATTCTGTACAAAAACATAAATTTTAGTAAAGAGGATACTATCAGAAATTTATTAGGTTTTGATAAGCAGATCTTGGAACCAAATAAATGGCATGTGTCACAGTTTCCAGTCAACATTTTACCTACGATAGTGATCAGGATCGAATGTGATATCGTAAGCGGCTCGTACACAAACGGAAAACCGAGTCACATAATTCACGAATTCGCGCTTAAAGGTACGTTAAGCGCGAATTCCTGGCTATAGAATTATAGAAATTCCAAAAAACGCAATATACTTTCCAGTCAACCAAAACAACATAAGCTGCATACATATCCGATTGATAGATATAAATAACCGCTTAATAAATTTACGTGGTGAAGAAGTGCAGTGAAGTGAAGCTGTATTTGCATCTTAGAATCAAAAAATGATTGACTAAAATAAATATGTGCGTCAACAAATTCAAAATATCAGTCCCGCTCAAGCATCCACCCCATTAAGAGCTCGCTGTAAGAAGAAAATAAAATTAACTAAAGACAACAAGACATTTCTCAAAGTGATTGGTTTACTAAAATGAATATCTTAGACGTTTTATCTGCTCCAACTTATGATAATACGGTTGAAGGAATTGAATTTCATTCTTACAAGCCCATGTAACTAGTTTTAATAGAAACGACGAAATTCGCATATCTATTAATCAACAGGACTTGTACATTCTCCCATCAGCGAGTACCTTGTATTTGGAAGGATCTGTTATCGTTAGCAAAAAGGATATGAAAGATAAAGCCACTAGTGTTCATTTCACGAATAATGCTTTACTCTACTTGTTTCAAGACATAAGGTACGAGGTAAATGGAGTAAAAATTTATAGAATAAAAAATGCTGGCGTAACTACCACCATGAAATCATTAATATCAATGAATGAGAACGAATCAAAGACATCGAATTCATGGGGCTGGAATATAGATGGTACAAAAAACATTAACGGAGGTAATTTTTCTGCTTCTATACCACTCTGTAATATTATCGGTTTCGCAGAGGATTTCAAGAAAGTCGTGATAAATTGTAGGCACGAACTGATATTGCTACGAAGTAACACTAACCTGAATGCTGTAAAACTTAACACTGGTGAAATTGTAGAAGACGTACAGATAAATAAAATCATTTGGCACGTGCCGCACGTTAAAGTGTTTGACAAAGAAAAAATAAGTTTGCTGAAACTATTAGAAAAAGATCGACCACTCCAGATGATATTCAGAAATTGGGATCTGTACGAATATCCTGCTTTACCTAAAACAAAACATACCTGGTCAATCAAAACATCCTCGCAAATAGAGAAACCAAGATACATTATGGGACTACAGACAAATAGAAAAAACAATGGCAGTTCTGATATGTCTCAGTTCGATCATTGTCATGTTCGTGATGTAAAAGTGTACCTCAACTCTACTTACCGTAAAACGGGGTTAATAGAAACAATCTAGACTTTCAAACCGACTTTAATAATATAAATTGTAAGTTTCGGGTAATAAAGCTGCTTTCATTGTGGGAGTCTTATGTTATTTTACAAGCTAATTACAACTTTAATGCCAAATTATTATCTACTTAGGAGAAAAAGACAAAAACCTGGTCAATTTCTATTTTCCCGGAATACGGGGTCAATAGATACGACGTATGGGGTTAATAGAGAAAAGTGATAGGGTTGTCAAAATATTTTATATTAGGTAGTATGACGTCACAGAGATAATTAAATAAAAGAGTGTACATAATATATTAGAAAACCTTTTTATTAATATTAAAAATAAAATAATCCAATCCATATTATTATTAAATCTCTTTTCATTCACACCTAATTTATCAAGAAAGACCTTAACAAGTACTCTTAAATCATACGCCTCCAAAGGATAGCCCCAGTCAGCACATATATTTATGTATAAAATAAATTCTTCTTCAGTTTCTTTGGATAAAACAGTTTGACCGCCTTGACTTTTCATATTTTTTGTGCAGTGTCTGTATAAAACAGATCTGTGTATATTATATTTCTTTGAGATAGTATCAAGAGAACAATTACTCGCAGAATATTCATTAACAGCCTGTTGTATTAAGTTGAAGTCATATTTTATATATTTCTTACCCCGAGGGTCTGGTTTGTAGTTGCGTGGCATATTGCTCGCAACTATGTACTGCGTACACAAAATCAATAATTAAATATTAAAAAATCAACTTTTTAAAAATGTAGGTAGGTAATAAAGTTAAAACTCAACAACCTGCATAAAGTGCCAACCCTATCAAAAGCGTTTCTAAAAACCCCTTTGGCGTTTCTATTAAACCCTTTCTCGTTCCTATTTACCCCTTTCCCGTTTCTATTCACCTCATATGGCGTTTCTATTCACCCCTCAGTCGTCTCTATTCACCTCTTAATCGAGAAATATTTATGGGTGCAGTTATTTTACTAATTTACCAATAAAAATCAAACTAATCAGTAAAACTTACCTTTTCAATTTATTCTGGATACACTTCACCGTCGAATAAAGTTATTTTACTATCAAAAACACAATTTAAATAATAACTAGAGAGAAGTTAATAAGAGCACAAAAGACACACACACAACCGTTGCACTTTGAACTTACTTTTTTTATATAAGTTGCTAACTTCATACTATTCAAATGTTGTCAGACCAACAAAAAAATGTTGCCATTGTAAAAACAAAAAACACTATTGCGATTTTTATAGTAGTTTTCGAATATCAGGCTTTTAGACTTTTTCCCAAGAATATTTCTATTCACCCCGTGAATTCTATTCACCCCGTTTTACGGTACTTTCCGTATGAAAACCTAAATGTGAGTTTCGCGAAGAACAGAATCGCTTTATTATACAAGCAATACGTCAGATTTCAACAGTCTTATTACGGGCGTCGACCGGAGCCCTTATTAAGTGAAAAACAATTTAAAGATTTGGCGCCACTATTTGTCATCGATTGCTCTACACAAGCTGATAATGTAAAGACAGGCCCTGTTGTAGACGTAAGAGTGGAAATCGAGAGTGATTCAGAAATACCCGATCAAACTTCTGCGTATTGTCTTATATTGAATGACTATTATTGAATATAAACCTTTAAGTAATACAGTCAGGAAAATATCATGAATCCGAATACTGTCATATTAGATGTTCAAGGATTTAAAGACCTGTACAATAATTTTATAATAAAAGAGTTAGCTTTTGCTACCCATGATTATACGCAAACATTTTTAATAAAACCACCATACTTGTTTAAATACTTAACAAGTGACGAAAAGAGGCAAGTTAAATAGCTGGAAAGAAACAGAGGCATTTATTGGAACGAAGGGTATATCGACTATAAAGAATTTCGTCGTATAATCGTTCCCTACCTAGAAAATAAGGAAATCGTTGTTAATGGTTTGGAGAAAGTAAAGTGGATAAAGGAACTTTGTGAGAACTGTAAAGTATCAGACCTTGGTACCGAAGGGTGTCCTAATTTCTTTATTTTACATACAAAATACTGTGAAGGAAGAACTAATTTAAATTGTATAAAACATGTAAAGCATTGTGCTCTTAAAAATGTGTTATGTATAAGAAAGTATTAAGAGTTATAAATGTGTACCTACTTATATGGTTATTGGCTAGAAATAAAAAATCATTTGTATAGTAAAACTGCTTTTATTTTTTTAAACACCCAACACTTCTTCAAATAATAATAATAATTGGGACCTCGAGGCCCGCCGGCCTCTGATAGGGTCCCCGCTGCCAGTGGACATCATCCATTAATGAAAACGTCATGCGATCATACTTTGGGGCTACAGAGGGGGGAATTAACCTGACTGCGTATCGTGGTCGGATGATCTCTCTGTTTCAGGTGCTTGAGCCAGCTATCAACGTTTCGGTCCAACTACTATCGGATCAGGTGCGGGTCATTCAGCATAATCGTATGTTGGAAGACGCCGTACTTGATAGACTGCGCCTGGAATCACAGAGTAGCCGTGTTTCACCTGCTACACCACCGGCCGCGGTGCAACGTCAACACACTGCTTCACCGCGACCCGACCACGTTGGTGACGCCGATGATGACGCGGCTATATCTGTGAGTACCCAATGTAATGATCGATTGAGGGGCGCTTTGGAGGACGCATTTCGGGAGTACCGTTCCACACCACCGGGGCTTAGACCTCATCGTACCTCGTTTGCCCATGCACAAGAGAAATAGGGCGCTGGTGTGTGCTGTAGATTCGCAGCTTGTTTTGTTAGTAGCAAAGACCTCACTGATACCCACTCGATCTTGTACTGTGCGGCTGTAGCGGCATGTCGTGTAGCTCATGTTAAATTTCCTAATTTTAACAGAGCTACACGACCAGCGTGCCAGGTTGGCAGTGCAGGATAGAGTACCGTATCGGTGAGGCTAGAGCACTCATCGGTAGGTAAGCTTATCTGCTTCAGTGAGGGCAACACTCGCCCTAGGGTGATGCGCTTTGTGATGCGGGCATTCTCGGGGACTGATAGTAGTCCTCGAGATTATCTGCCCTGCGTCACAGAGCGTATCGACTTCCTGAAGCAGAAAATCTATGCATGGGCAAACCGTATTCGTCGGTACAAGCGGCGAGTGGAACGGTACACTCGGAATCGTACATTCCAAAGCAACGAAAGGTGGGTGTACAGGGATTGGGAGCGACCGGACCAATTTGTGACTGATACGCGCCTGCCGGATGATGACGCCATGTGTTCATTTTGGCGCAGCATTTGGTCGACGCCTGTCAGTCACACCGAGGGTGATTGGATTCGAGAGGTCGAGCGCGCATCGATCTTTTACCAGAATTGGGGGAATTACCATCAGCCCCAAGATGTAGCCCGTGCAGTCCGTCCGTTGCCTAACTGGAAATCTCCTGGGCCGGACGGGCTGCACAGTTTCTGGCTTAAATGGTTCCAAAGATCGCACGCTCGCTTGGCATCTCAGTTCCAGTCTGCCTTAGAGTCAGGGTCGCTGCCCCAGTTTCTAACGACCGGAATAACCCACCTGCTCCATAAATCAGTACTGCGGAACCCAAAAATTATAGACCAATCACGTGTTTGCCAACGGTCTATAAAGTTCTTACATCCATTCTGAGAGCTAAAATCAATAGTCATATTGAGACAAATTCTATCATGTCTGCCTCTCAGAATGGATGTAGGAACGGGTCCCGCGGTACTAAGGAGCTGCTCCTCATTAATATGGCCATTAGCCAACAGGTTCGACGTTCTCGAAAGAATCTGTCGGCATGTTGGATAGATTATAAGAAGGCCTATGACTCAGTTCCTCATACATGGCTCATGAGGGTGCTAGAACTGTATAAAGTTGATGCAACTCAGCGCACCTTCTTGATGTCATGTATGAGGCAGTGGAGAACAGTCCTTCACTATCCGGGATGTCGACAGATTTAGGAGAACAGCGAACCGATAAGGATTGAGCGTGGCATATTCCAGGGTGAAAGTCTGAGTCCACTATGGTTTTGCCTAGCCTTGAACCCTCTCAGCACACTGCTGGAGGGTTCTGGCTTAGGTTACCGGTTGAAAAGAGGTGGTCAGGTCATATCTCACCTTCTTTACATGGACGATCTGAAACTTTTTGCCCCCATTAACTTGCAACTGGTGGAGCTACTGAAGGTTACTAAAACCTTCAGTAGTGCCATCAGGATGGAATTTGGTGTGGACAAATGTGTAGTCATACATGTAAAGAGAGGTGAGATTATGGAATCCGTGGGAATTAACTCTCGAATTCCATACACCTTAGATCCCTCTGCTCAACCGAAACTTACAACTATTTGGGTATGTCGGAATCGTTAGGCATCAATACTGATGACGTGAAACAATCGTTGAAAGAGCGCTTCTTTGGCCGCCTGAATAAAGTACTGAATAGTCTTTTATCAGGCGGAAACAAGGTGCGTGCTTTCAACGGTTGGGTCATGCCGGTATTGATATATTCTTTCGGCATGCTCAAATGGACTCAGACAGAACTTGACGCCCTGGATAGGAGCGGTAAGTAGGGTCCGCACACTACTTACCGCAAATCGGATGCATCACCCACGGTCATCGGTGATGAGACTGTATATCCCGCGGAAGTGCTGGGATCGTGGCTTCTTAAATGCTAAGACCCTGCACAACCGCGAGGTATGCAGTCTCAGGGAGTACTTCCTAAAAGCCGACGTAGGCATGCACCGAGATGTGGCAGCAGTGGACAAGGGCCTCACTCCGCTCTCCTTGGCCAACGAGAACTGGCGCAAACCTATAGTACTAGATACTAATGACCGCAGGGAAGTATGGCAGAGCAAGGAGCTTCACGGACGCTTTTACCGGGCCTTACATGGGCCCGATGTAGACCTGTTAGCGTCCGTATCTTGGCTGCGTTTCGGTGACCTCTTCGGGGAAACCGAAGGTTTTGTCTTTGCGATTATGGACGAAGTTATGATGACGAACAACTACCGGAAATACATTGTGAAGGGCGGTACGGTTGACATCTGTTGGGCATGCCACCGGCCCGGGGAATCAATCCGGCACATTATTTCTGGGTGTTCTCATCTAGCTAACGGAGAATATTTGCATAGACACAACCTCGTAGCCAGAATGATCCACCAGCAACTTGCTCTTAAATACAATTTTGTGGAATCAAAAGTACCGTATTATAAGTATGTGCCCGACCCAGTTCTCGAAAATGGCAATATCACATTATATTGGGATCGATCTATCATCACTGACAGGACTATTGTTGCCAATAAACCTGATATAGTGGTGATAGATCGACTAGAGCGTCGCACAATGATTGTTGATATAGCTGTCCCTCATGACGAGAACCTCGTGAAAGCTGAGAAAGATAAGCAAACTAAGTATCTTGAGTCTTGACTTAGCTCGCGAGGTTGTCGACATGTGGGAAGTGGATGGAGCAATCATTGTGCCGATAGTCGTAACAGCCAATGGCTTAATAGCCAAGAGCCTCGAACAACATCAGGCTCTCGTTAGGCAGCTGGACACGGCGCGCATCGTTAGAAGATTCCTTTCTCAGGAACCTTGTCCGCCGGCAGCTTGGACTCTGTTCCCGATGCCGATGGGCTACTATTTTTATATTTTTAAATGTTTTTTTTTAATGTGTTTTTTTAAGGAAATATTTAAAAATATAATAAGTATGTAATATAATAATAATAATTCTTTATTGGCATAATAATGATGGCGGACCTGTATGTCAGGAGTCAGCGCCCTCCCAAATTTATTGTAAACAATTTTAAAAAGGTAATTTGTTTTAAAAAGTATTTGAAAAATTTAATAATTAAAATTAAAATAATAATAATATAATTAGAATTAAAATAGTAATATAATTAAAATTGAAATAATTAAAAATAACCGTTTAAATCAATTAAAACGTGCTGTATGTGTAATTGTGTAGTGTTGTGTATGTGTGCGTGTTTATGAATGAGTATATGTACGTCCACAAATATAATTGCCCTATTTGTAAATGTGATGTAGTAGTTGTAAGGTATATAATAAGGTATCATTATTCCAATATAGTCAGTGTATTCCCGAACGTCAATCGTTTCATTTGTCTCCTAAACACCCGACCTTACATGGCGACCCTGCCTGTAACAGTAGTCGGCACGGGCCCGCGCGCGTGACCTGTCGAGGACAAGTCCAAGGTACTTCATCGTCGACTCGACGCCAATGTGAACTCCTCCTACCGTTAGTTGGGAACCCGATGGCGGCGCGTTCCGAGGGCCGTGGAAGCACATGGCCTCGGACTTGTGCAATACCACCTCGAGTCCCAACTCTTGGATCCTCTCTACGACTGTCGCAACCCCGCGTGTCACTAGTTCGACCGCCGCCTGGTACGACTCTCCCCGCGCCAGGACCAGCGTATCAACTGCGTAGCAGACCACGCTGACCCCGTCAGGGAGATCGCCGCGCAGCACGTAGTCGTACCCAATGTTCCACAAGGGTGGTCCTAGTACCGATCCCTGAGGAACACCGCACGACATCTCTCGCCGCAGAATTCTGTGTATTGCTTTAGCATCTTCAATCAGTAAATGTATAAATTTTGAAACACAATCTTTTCCGCGATAACTTCTATAGCCGCCAACCCTATCGTTAAATGATGACACTACATTATAGGCGAACGCGGCCGGTACGTGACGATGTGAGTATGACGTGTTGGTGGTGTTGAAATTATCGCCGGAAATCGGTTCGAGTATCGTTTCGCTTTCGAAATCGGCATATATGACGTAAGGAATGTTTTGTTTTCTATCATAATTTTTGAATTTTAAAAATGTTCCTTCTTCTGGTAATACCGTGGCAATCCCTTCACACATGTGTGATTCAATTTGAGTGCGCGTCGGAAAAAACAATAAGCACGTTTCGCAGAAGTACAGTTTACCATGATGTTTAGTTATCTGATTTCTGACTAGACGAGGTAAATCATTGATAAGACAATAATGGGTACTAGTATTATTTTCTAAGAACAATAGATGGATACTCTTAGATTTTTGATTCGATGTTGAATGCAAAGGTCCAACGGTGGTCTTATCATTTTTTAAACCATACACGTAAATATTCAAAAACGGATTATTTTTCTTAAATATAGCTATATCCGAAAATGTAATCGGAAATGTCAAACCATCAACATTCAAAACATCCTGGAAGTAGGGATAAGATGAAACGTTGTGGGGGTGTTGTTTAGCAGAGTACCTACAGAGCCGCCACTACGCACCATAAAAAACAATACTCATCATTGTTACGAATATTCAAACAAGCTTTTTTATTTTTTACTTATACATTTTGGTAAAGTTATAAATTTAGATCCACCGAGAGGCTGATATTTATTTCTACATGGGAATTGCTCAAAAATGTCCAACCACTATCTCTCTCCTGAAACTCTTCAATTTTCTTTAACAGTAAATCAACCGTTGCTTTATAAATTGAATCAAAATCGTAATTAAAATTAATAATAATGTTTTTTGTGGCGAACGACTTCATTTCCTTTTGATCATTTTTAAACATAAGAAAAAAAAGAAAAAAGTTCAAAATTTATTTTTAGAGCTGTATGTTTCAATAATGATCGGTTTATTAGAGTTTCAACTTGTTTACTAATATTATTAAGGAACATTTCAGGAAAATTATTTGTTCGCCAGTTGCTATGATTTTGTAACTTATGATTCGTTCTTTAAAAGAAGAATTAATAATTGCAACATTATCATAAATAGAGGTAGAGCTATTGTTTTTATGTACTTTGCTACGTAAATGACCAGACCATCGACGATTTACCACAAATACTTTGCAATCAGAACAGTAAGGCAAGGCAGGGGTTAAGAATTTAATAAATAAATAATAAATAAGGCATTATGTTATTTTTAAAATTAATGAACACTTAAAATAATTGTTTATTTAAATAAAATAGATTAGGTAATACTTAACTAATAATAATAATAATAATACGTAACTAATAATCACGATCTTAGGTTACAAAATATTTAAATTATTAGTAAAACTTGATCAGGACTATTTTACGTTCGTTCCAAGATTCCTTGCATAATTCTTCACATGCAAGTCGGTAATTATGTTTAGGCAGAATTAATCTGAAAAAAAAATGGTTGCATTAGGTACATAATTTAATTAGATAGATAATTGTATGTTCTGGGAAGAAAAATGTATTAATAATTAGTAATGATTAATTATCAGCAAAATATGAAATGTTTTAAATATAGGAATGTGCATCTGCTTCGTTCAAATATGTTGTTATATTTCGGGTCATTACATAGTTCTTCACTGGTAAGTTTAAGCAATGTATCTGAAATAAAAAAATGGTTTTATTTGAGGTATCGATAAATAATTAGGTATACATGTAATTATATATTCTGGGTATAGAAAAATAGTCATTATGTTCTGATATTTGATAATTACCTGCTCAGTATGAAATGATTTATACACGTGTTCCAATTATGTAGATATATTTCGGGTCCCAAAATATAGCGATTACAGCTGCTCCAGGAGATGAAATCGTTCGTGTGATCAATACAATATTTATAATAATTATTATTAATGATTGAATAATTAGTCTATGCTATCCCACTGCTAGACAAACAATGGAGGGAGCTCCATTTCTTCAACTGTCACAGAATAATTAAGTAAGTCATTATTTATAATTTACTTAATTGTTCTGTGATAGTTTAGAAAGGTGCTCACTCCATCGTACCTTTGAAATAATAAGTATCTAATATTTTAGAGTTTACAACATAGCAACATATTATTGATGCTATTACCTAACGATTTTTTTTTTGTCTACAAGCAGAAAAATATTTCATCATAAAAGTTGTTTTTGCACAAATGTGACACGCGTGCCAAACTTAATTGTTTAATTCACATTCACCATAATCAGCTATTTTAGTTAGGTTAGGTTGGTAACAACTTGGAACGCATTTTATGTATAAGCAATATACAAATTTTATACAATGCACTATTACGATTATAATATATCATAGTATATCGTTAGATATTGATGACCGTGGTTTCACTCATGGCTGTTAGTGTGGTTATGGGAATTATATTATTGATTTATTTTATGAAGTCTAGCAAAGTACGAGGTAGACGTTAAGAGCATTCATCCGTTAAAACCACGCAGAAGCCAAAATCAATGATTTCTGACGGAAAATATAACAATAATGTGCACTATAATACAATTAATTATTTAGTATCACTGTAGAATAGAAAGACTAAAAATCTGAAAGACCTCGGCCGGTACAAAGGGCTGACGCGATTTCGCGTCTATTATATAGTGATATTAAATAATTAATTGTAGGGTAAACAAATTTAAAAAAATTATAAGTCTAAAAAAAACAAAAATGCCTCATATATTATCCTAAACTAACACGTTTAATATCTCCAAAAACGGCTAAAAATGACAGTTTTGAGATTACTTTTCTTGAATGAAAACTTACAGCGATCGTGTTTTTTTTTGGGCCATGCACTAGTCAATGTTATCATTTTTTTTTTTTTTTAAATAAAATGTTGTAAGTTTACCATACACGGTTTAAATACTATCTCGCATCTGCGTAGACCGTCGACCGCTAGTTTTAAAAACGGTTTGGATAAGAACTGTTCTAATGGGAAAACTATACGATCATTTGAAAATGTTTTTGGATTTTACACTAGATTATAAAATTCCCAATAATATGACGTCAATATCTTATCTAGAAATTAAACACATTATTGTTATATTGTCCGTCGGAAATCATTGATTTTGGCTTCTGCGTAGTTTTAACGGATGAATGCTCTTAATAAGTTCATCTTTTTGCACGAGACCAAAACGTAGATGGTCAAATGAGTACCTTAGAAACGTTAACTTATTTCCTGTACCTACTTCACTCGAGCATAAAAGTATCAGAAGTAAAACTTGGATGTATAACATGATAAATACTAATCTAATGATCGTCTCTAGATTGCCAAATAATTAAATTACTTCAAGAATATTCCCTATTAGCGTTGTTGATAACTTATCTACTGGTTAACGTTTTGTCAACCCTAAGTCGCTTCGCTGTCTCTTCATTCGATGCTACCTGAGACAACTTTATTGTGCACTTTTTGAACAAGTATAATACGTCTAAGGAAAAAAGTTGTTTTGCGCAATATTATATGAACGGTTGCCGTCATTTTTAATATAGTGAATTATCGTTCGTTTTCCGATTTATAAGCTACATGTTTTCCATGACTAACTGAAGTCTACAAGTGTGGAAGTAATCTTCAAGAAGTGCTCTGCGATCCTGCTGCGTTATTCTGTCAATATCAGTGTTGATAGCTAACCGCTGCCTGCTGCTGTCAGTCACTACGACTGCTTTCATCAGCCTGCCATATCGATTGGAGATAATTGGGAAAATGTAATAAAACATTCCCGCTCGGTTCATAGCTCAGAGATCTGACCCGATGCAGGTGATAGTAATAATTATGTTTGACTATTATTTTGTTGTATCTTTATTTCAGGTCTGATTCTGAGTGCGAGTACTTTCAACTAGCTCCGATCCCCGACCAGAAAACGACACCCAGCCGCAAACCGTCTGCAGACAACAATAAGAAACGCAAGTTGCACCCACCATCAACGAGTTTAATTCGTACGAGGTAAACAAACTATTCAATAATTTAGTTCGCCATACCAGTTAATAATCATCAGTTATTCGTGTAATGTTACAAGTCTGCTGACAGATATGACTTTATAAGTGCCTGATATATTTTTA
Source organism: Mythimna impura (assembly GCA_905147345.3). Taxonomy (NCBI): domain Eukaryota; kingdom Metazoa; phylum Arthropoda; class Insecta; order Lepidoptera; family Noctuidae; genus Mythimna; species Mythimna impura. The sequence goes on along the minus strand of LR990365.1, from coordinate 1,578,734 downwards.
TTTGTACATCTCTCATGTTCTGCAGGCATATTGACTAAGTGTGTATTTTTTTCCAGTGCGTATCTAAACGGTAAATGTACCCTGTAAGTGTATGATGAACTAATAGAAGTTTTCGATGTTGTTTCAGTAAAAAAACCAATACTGATAATGATGTATTCGGTATCAGTAGCAACTACGGGTCTGATACCTGGCCAAAAGACGATTCATCGAGTACATGTCTATCATCATTTTTCGTTAACCGAGTCGCCAACGGCTGCGAGCGGCGAGCAGCGAGCATCAACGGAGAGTACTACGTCGACTGCAAGGTGTACAAGGCTGACGACGCGCGCCACACCGACTCCCAGGAGCTGTGGAAAAAGGCGCTTGTGCGACTCAAGTTCCAGACCAACGCGGATTCGTCTCAGTGGCGAAAACTACAAGAGCTCGTGCGTTCGGTAGATACATTATTTCCAGAAAAACCAATGTTTTACGACAAATAAACCAAATATAAAATGTATCTTGTTTATTATGCAGATCCCCTTCAAAGCAGTGAGTGAACAAGTCGTTTCTAATATTGAAACGCATGTCAAAAACACCAAGTCGTTTCAACCCACGAAGCGCATTACAAAAATGAACAAGTCGTTTCTAATACTGAAATGCATGACCAAATCACTAAGTCGTTTCCCTGCTGAAGCGCATTACAAAAACCAACAAGTCGTTTCTAATACTGAAACGCATGCCAAAAACACCAAGTCGTTTCAACCCACGAAGTCCATTACAAAAATCAACAAGTCGTTTCTAATACTGAAATGCATGACCAAATCACTAAGTCGTTTCCATGCTGAAGCTCATTACAAAACCCAACAAGTCGTTTCTAATACTGAAATGCATGACAAAATCACTAAGTCGTTTCCACCATTGAAGCGCATTACAAAAACCAACAAGTCGTTTCTAACCACGAAACGCATGTCAAAATGTTTGAAAAACCTAACCAAAAAATGGAAATTTCCAATTGGAATTTGGAATGGAAATGTTTGAAATGTTTGTTGTGTGTGTGTTGTTGTTTGTTTGTTTGAATGTTTGTTTGTTTTGTTTGTGTTTGTTTGTTTGTTTTGTGTTTTTTACTAACACTATGGATTCTCTGTGGTCTGAAAAATAAATGTTATTATTATTATTAAAATGACTAAGTTAAATCTTAATCATTGATCATGTCGATGGTTATCATTACTGTCCGAAGCCAAGCAAACTCGCCTAGCTACTGGCAGCCAGTCGTATAACTCGCATGATCTTTTTATGAGTCCAGTAACACCAGTCGTTTCTAATACTGAAATACGTGCCAAATTCATCAAGCCGTTTCAAAGCTGAAGCGCATTACAAAACCCAACAAGTCGTTTCCATGCTGAAGCGCATAACAAAACCCAACAAGTCGTTTCCACCATATGAAGCGCATATCAAAATCATCAAGTCGTTTCTAACAACGAAACGCATGTCATACCATCGTCCGCAGCACGGTGAACTCGCCCGGCTACTGGCGGCCAGTGGTATAACTCACATGATCTCCAGGTGAGTACAGTAATATACTACACAGTCGAGTCGATCGTTTATTATTGGGCATTCTATGCCACTGTCGGATAGCGAGGCGCACTAGCCGAGCTACTTGCCGACAGTGGCATAGAATGCCCAATAATACCCTACTTAAAGGATTTTTAGTAATAATTTGAATAATAAGGTTTTCCGTCACTTCTTACTTTACAAGACACCTGAAATAAAAAAAATATATATATATTAGTATTTTGTTATTTAGGGGTAAAACCATCATTGTTTCAGTGTGAGAGTGAGACAGAGCTATAGAAGACGAATAGCACTATCAAATATTCATTAATTTCATTCGTTTCATTCATTTCATCCATTTCATTCGGTTGAATCGATATTCTTTTTCTTTGATATAAAAAAGATAAAATTTTCAAATGGATTTCGTTATTTTATGAAGTAAAATGAACTTTTACCGACTAAGCTATCTTAGTTGCATTATTTTAATTTTTTTTCTAGTACACAATAAGAGCTCATATATGTATACAAGAGCGGCATGCTTTGCTGGTTACCTCTGATGTTGAGAACATGCCTTTCGTGTGTATGAAGTCTTAAATACCTTATTATACATCAAAAACTGATTCTATTTTATTTGTTCACTTGATTCGTTCTTACACAACGACGTCCGTTTGCAAACTGCATCATAATTTAAGCCTAGAGAGATCTCAATCATGAATCTTCAACCTTCCTTGTCTCAACTATGCTGGGATCGGCTTCAAGTCAAACAAATGAAACTGAATACCAGTTTTTTTATATAGAGCGACTGCCAATCTGACATCCACAGCTCAGAAGTGCTGGGCGAGACTGCAAGTGCGGGTGTGGGCTGCTTGACGCGGGACGCGCGCGGGCTACTCAAGCCATAGCTCGTTCCTACCGCGCGTGACCGCGGTGAGAGCGCGGGCGGCGAGCGGCATCTCGCGTGGGAGCGGTTACCTCAAACTACTCGATTCGAAATAAGATTAAGACATTTAACCAAACCTTTTTTTACTGTCCGTTCAACCGATCATGACTTCTTTTCCGTAGGCATAAGGATGACAAAAAAAGCAAAAAAGTGGTTACAATACCAACTATTTACTGCCGCCGCCATTTATCTAGCCACCAACGCATAGAAGTCAAAATCGGTTGAAAGGACAGTGAAAAAGGGTTGTTTAAATGTCTAATGTTACCACGAATGGAGTATAGTTCAAGTTGACCGCGTGCGTTGTTATGATGGCACGACAGTGGACAGACAAAACACGCGCGTCGCCACACTCGCATCACGCTGCCAGTCTAGCCAAGCACTTTCGAGAAGAAGGCGTCTAAAATAATAGTAAAAACAAAAATATAATACCTGTATTTCTGTCTCCGCTATTGCAAGCATGTCAGTAGTATTGCTAGCCTGCAGCAAAAGAAACATTACAAAAATACATAAAAATTTGCATCGCCAACAGAAAATATACAATTTTAACTAGAGGATAAAAAATAACCAAGTGACAATTCGACAGCGCGTGTCAATCCTTTCGTTCCTGCCTTTTTCCATGTAAGTCGAGGTCGTCTTTCAGACTAACCGGAACAACTGTCAAAGATCTACAAACGACAGCCGGGATCAACTATTTAACCTGCTTTCCGTGGCACGGAAGAATCTCGATAGTGCGTGTCAATCTTTTTGACTTTTGGACACATTTTTCACTTGTAGAAATGTCACTTGTTTTATACTGAAAAAGTCACTCATAATTCGAGACAATTTATTAAATCTTGAAACAAAATAATACTATCTTATATCATTGTTCAAATTCCAATCCATAATTTTTAAGATCCTTTGTAAAATCTCATTTAAAGTGTAAGGTAATGTAAGATCTCGCTAGATGGCACTAAACTCCATTATTTTAGTTATTTTTTTTTTTGTATATGAGAACATTATTGACAACAAGGAAATGGTATTTGCTAAAAATCGAACATTCCACTTCATTGAACTTAGTCTAATTTGTAGCGACATCTATGGCGTTACATAAGAACTAATCCTTCATAGCGCAAAGTTCTCCGCGCGATTAGAACATATAGAACAGCCCGAAATCATCTATCGGGCAGCTGCCCACCAGACATAACATCCCGTCTGGCCGGAGGATCCTTCCTTTTCAACGGAGGTTTGCGGGACTTTACCTACTCTCTGCTCCGCCTACCTCTAAAAATTATTGCCTCAGAATCCAACTAATTCTGACTTGACATGTTAATGATTCTAACTATAGTGCTTAACCTTTTAAACGCCAACGACGGATATATCCGACAAACATCATCATCATCATTTCAGCCGAGAGACGTCCACTGTTGGACATAGGCCTCCCCCAAGCGTCTCCACAACGACCGATCCTGTGCGTCTCGCATCCACCGCATTCCCGCGACTCTCACCAGGTCGTCGGTCCACCTTGTGGGAGGCCTTCCAACGCTGCGTTTTCTGGTGCGCGGTCTCCACGGCCCTATCGACCATCCGTCCTACGAGCAATGTACCCTGCCCACTGCCACTTTAGTTTGACGATTCTTCGGGCTATGTCGGCGACCTTGGTTCTCCTGCGGATATCTTCATTCCTGATACGATCACGCAAGGAAACTCCGAAAATAGCCCTTTCCATTGCCCTTTGGGTGATTTGAAGCCTTCTGATGAGGCCCATTGTAAGCGACCATGTTTCAGCACCAATGTCCGACAAACACTCGCCTTTATTCCGCCATGGTCACACATCCACGACCAAGTACTCCATCTCGACAGCTCTTCTGTCACCAATGGGGATTGACGAGATAAACGAGATGGAGTACCCAGTCGCAAACACACGACCCTGACGAATAAGACATGAAAACACTCGTCGGACCAAAACCGTCGGTAAAATAGTTTAAGTATAGCGCTATACAGTATATAGATTAAAATTTATAAAAAAAAATTACGTTTAGTAATGCTACCATAGAATAAAAAAAATAAACTCACGATGTTGAGTTCAGCGCCATCTAGTGGGACGTGGCCACGCTCGGGCCCCTAGCTTTCACTTTAACTTAAATACACAAAGCTAAAGTAGATAATTGATTGGTGATCATGTAATAAAATTATCTCGAATTATGAAGTAAACTATAGAGCCTCGTGCACCGTACATGTGTTTAAGTCATCGTTAGTCTATCGCGCTATCAGTCATGCATAGCGCCATCTTTCTCTCGCAATGGAATAAGGTCTGCTGTCCACGAACGCGCAGCTTCATAGACGCATATTCGTCATTGTACGCTTAATGTACGCATGCTCAAAGCTTACATACTAAACTACGCCGCGTTCGCGTCGCTGTTTGCACTTCATGACGCCTGCCGCACCGCATGTCATACGTCGGAGCGTACAGCGAGCGAACGAATGGCGGGAATGTCTTCTTTGTCCGACGGTCTTGGCACAAATGATTGAAAACGCGCGTGTAATACGCGTCGTGGACAGGGTTCAGCACGCTGCGCTGCTTAAGCTGTCTGGCGCATTTTGAAGAGTCTATGAAGCTACGCGTTCGTGGAGAGTAGGCCTAAGGCTAGTTACTTCGTCTTAAACACAAGTACGACCACAAAACTCTAAATAGATATCTAAACTAATATAATACAGCAACGAGATATATTTCATTTTTTTTTGCATAAAATAGTGCTTACTATACAATAATTTTGAAATTTTGTTTTTTCATAAAACAAAGTGGATTGATTGGCTTTGTATAGTAAGAATTTGAGGAATGTGGCTTTGAAAGACGTGCCTAAAATGATATGCACATTTTCAGGTTTATAAACTGGTTTTTCTATAATCTATATATATAAAATTTTATCCCTATTTCCCTTGATCACGCCATCACGCGTGAACGGCTGGACCGATTTCACTATTTTTTTTTTTGTTGTGTTTGTTATTGCCAGGAGAAGGATATTATGAAAGTAAAAATTAAAACAAAATGGTAGGGTAGAGTAGAGTAGAGTAGGGTACAGTAGGGTAGAGCAGAATAGAGTAGTCAGTTGACGGGAGCGAAGCCGCGGGCAAAAGCTAGAATTGAATAAATATAATCTGAGGAGTAGAAATTGAGATTTGGTATAGTTACAAACTAGAAGTCTCCAAGTCAAAAGTGGATAGGTTATTTCTAGGTCAGCGTGCTCCATCGTCGACTTCTCATCATCGCTTGCCATCAGTGAGATAGTGGTCAAACGAGGATACCAAAAAGAAATCGTGTAAGACCGTCATTTTAGTCTCTAAATATACGCTAGGTGACCTTTATTATTGACTAGCTGACCGGTACTTTGTACCGCCTAACAGTCAATGACTTAAGATCCTATGTCCCCTAGCTGGGGAAGAGGGCGTCGACAGTAGTCACCCATCGCGACCGGTCTTGAGCTCTACGCTTCACGTCGCTCTAGGTCAGTCCGATGGCCGTCGCTTCTGCCAACACGGTGCGTCGCCAGGTGTGCCGAGGACGGCCGCGCTTCCTTTTCCCTTGAGGATTCCAGTCCAATGCCTGTTTAGGTATATGATCAGAATCCCTCCTAAGCGTGTGACCAATCCATCTCCACTATCTATTTATGTATGGTTTCCACACTTAGTCCTGTGGACCATTGTACGTGGGCCATGGCGGCCATAACCTCAGGTGGGCTAATTCCAACCAGCCCACCTCTCTCCAAAAACAGATAAGACCTCTTAGGTTTTTCAGGACATCAATAAGGGAGTTCGGGGATCCTAAGGTTCGTGTGCGTATTTCAGTGACACCTGTGCAGTCTAGGAGCACATGTGCAATTGTCTCCTCCCCCTCCAAACATGCTCTGCACAGGGGAGACTGTCTGTGATGCCTATAGTGTGGAGGTGCTTATTCAGTGTGCAGTGTCGGGTGATGGTCCCCGTCACCAGGCGCCTCTCAGTCTTATGAGTTTTTTGGTGAGATCCATCTCCACTTACGACGTTTGATCTGGTGGTCGATCAGGCTTTCGTGGCATTTCTCCAACAGCTCTACGTTAGAGATGGTCTCGGGTCAGTAAATCCCGAGGATGCGACGCAGACATCGGTTTATGAAAAACCGATTTCTAACCTAACAGTCAATGAATGTAGATAATGAAGTTCAATTGTCATCATTAGTTCTATTTTGAGTCCTTAGATGGCGTTGCAAGTATCTGAATTGTGTTTGGTGTGATATTTTACTTCTTGAACACTTTAAATTCATATATCTATGTATATAAAAGGAGAAACTAACTGGCTGACATTTCAACGCACAGCCAAAACTACTGTGTCTAGAAACTTGATTTTTTGACTTCCTTTTATGATGTAGGCTAGCACTAAGAGAGGATATTCCAAAATTCACCTCCGAAGGGGATGAAACGGGGGTCTAAAGTTTTTATGGAGAAACCTACTTTCACGCGGGCGTTGCCGCTGGCAGAATCTAGTCTTTCGATATAGTCGACCGATTTCGATGAAACAAAGTCTAATATATTACAATGCGTTCCAAATAGGAATTGGATCGATTGCCATGTTGTGACGTCACGTCATACTGTCAAATTGTAAAATTGAAGAACTGGATTTTGATTAAACCTTTTTCGTTCACAGTTCGTAAATAAATTAAATATTAAAATCTTGTTTTGCTCATCATAATAATTCTTGGCACATGGCAATCGATCCTATTCTTATTTGGAACGCATTGTACACACAATTTTAATGTCTGTCTTCAAATTTAATCTGTATTGTACAATACCTACATTCTACGCAAATAAAGGATTTGATTGATTGATTGAATGTGTGTAATATATTACTTAGACTTTGATCGAAAGTTACAATTTTACTGTATAAAAGTTATCTACATCGATTTCGGACATTTTATACAATAGATAGGCTCGCGTTTGACCACAATCTCACGTGATGGTAAGCGACGATATGCTCGAGGATGGAGCACGCTTGCCTTGAAGTAACCTCTCACTCGTTGACTACTTTCACGCGGGCGAACTGCTAACAGTAACTAGTGACGGGTAGGTTTTAGATTTGAACAGTTTCTAGAAATCAATAACGCTGTTTTATGACTGCGTGCAATGAGTACCAGTACACACGTTACAGTGACCTTGGATCGAATAACTACGTATGTGGCGGTCATTTCAAGGACAGAAAGTGGATCGAAGATAGCCTTCACCTCGATAGGTAGACCAGTGTTTAAAATACTTCGTCTGGTCTAGCTTTCAACCGCCTAACACTCTCGCGTTTATTCCGCCAGGTCGCACATCCACGACCAAATACTCCATCTCGTCAGCTCTTCTGTCACCTTTGGGGATTGAAGAGCTAAACGAGGTGGAGTACCCAGTCGCAAACACACGACCCTGGCGAATAGGACGCGAAAACACTCGGCGGAATAATTGTTTTTTTACCGACTTCAAAAATGTTATGTTCGGCTTGTTCAAAAATGTTTTTTTTTTTTTTGTTTAATTACTGTAATTGGTTATATAACAGTTGTAATTAATAAAATAAAATAAATAAATAACGGAAATTTTAAAAAAAATGTTTAGTGTTAGTAGTATTCATTGACAAATCGGAAAGTGTGAATAGGTATAGCACAGAAAATTGCGGCCCATTAGAAGCAATCCAGTATTTTACGAACCATGCTTTTTTAAAAGCTGCTAAAACCCGTATTTATGCCAGACAAACAAAATGCAAAACAAATAAAATATATAATAAATATTTTAATAAACCCACAGCCACTCAAAGACAACACGATATAAAAATAAAATAATAATAAAAAAATAAAAATTAAATACATTATTTACAAAAAGGTGCGACTTACCTTTTAGTGTTAGTATAAAGAGAAAAAATAAAAAACACTCGCGTTTCCTTGAAAAAACGGACAATGTTAAGTAGGTACTGACTAAAATTCACTTTGACCACCGATCAGAGTTGATAATAGAGAACAAAAATAAAAATTGGTCAAATAATTATCAATCATAATATTTTTACATAATAAAAACGACTTTAAAACTCAAGTTTTTATCCTTTAGAAACTTTTTTTATTAAAAAAAAAAATGTTTATTATTATTTGTATTACTAAATCGTAATTGTAAAACCTATCCCACGATTTCTGAATTAAGGAAAGTCGAACATTGGTCAATCTCAGCTTTAGCCTAAGGCAGAGGTCCGACCGCCGGCGAGAAAACTATAACTATCAGCGATTTTCTCTCTCAAGAATGTACATTCCGTGTAAACGAAAAAGATGCATATATTAAAAGTTGCTCTCTGACTGTTCAGACTGCCGGCAACGACTCTCTTTACTAATTTTGTCGCTGAACGACGGACTTTCAAAAATAAACTCGCTCAGCGATACTCGTTCAGCGATGATCGCTCGCTTGATCATTTCTAAATGGCCTCATTGTGAGTGACCGCGGGCGAGTGGCGCGAGTCGCTCGTCGCACTTGCATACTCGCTTATAGCCCGGCGACAAAACTATCGAAACTACACACTCGCTTCCCGCTGATCGCTAACTCGTTAATAGTTTCTAGTTCTACTCGTTTCTCGCTCATCGTCGGCGGTCGGACCACTGCCTAAAACCATGTTGTCAAAGTTAGCAGATTGATATAATACGAGATCTGGTAGAAAATATATTTTCCCTCGTCTTTTATTCAATTATTATAAATATTAAATGCTAGATAATATGCTAATTTATTCTTTTTTTTTATTAAAAAAATCTGGGCAACCTATTCGCAATACTTATGAAAAAAAAAACATAAAAAAAACATCAAAAAAATACATTATTTATGATAATATAACAGATGAGAAAAGATATTTATTTCTTCTACCGGATCTTAGTTCAATGCGTTTTTAACTTTAAATACTCAATTCAAAAACAACCACAAATATATAAATTATGCACTTCCGTCATAATAAATTACATATAAAAGCTTATTGGTTAGTAGATACAAAATACTTGCAGAAAAAGCATGCTTTTATGATAATATGCACATTAGACAGGCAGGCTAACACATTGAATACAAAGAAGTCAAATGCAGTTCGCACCAAACATCGTCAGCATATACGAGAAATATCGTAGCCGGCATCTCTAATAATCAAGTTTAACAGTACCCAAAACTTAGGTAGGTACTACTAGTAATATCAGTCCTTTTACCGCCTACGTCGGATAAATCCGACAAACAAGTTTATTACGCCAGGGTAACACATCCACGACCAAATACTCCATCTCGTCAGCTCTTCTGTCACCTACGGGGATTGAAGAGCTAAACGAGATGGAGTAACCAGTCGCAAACACACGACCCTGGCGGATAGGACACGAAAACACTCGTCGGACCAACCCGACGCAAGCGTTTAAAGGGTTAAGTGGCAATCTGAGAAGAAATTATCTACGAGATATCTCGTAGGCATTCTAAGTGTTAAAAAGTTAGTTTTCCATGACTGTTAGCCCTTATATACAACATTAATCACAAAAAGACTAGACCCAAGCACGGGACGACATCCCAATAATACCATTACCAACGTAACCGAACGTAAATAGCAAAAACGTATCAACCGACACAGCTATACTTTTGAGAGGGCCGCGGCGATTCTATCAGATCAGAAATCAGAAACGTTTATTTCAAATAGACCAATTACAGGATTTGAATTGTCAAAATGTCGGTCAGTCAAAAAAAAAAATAGCTAAGCCAAATTGCACGTTCCATAGTGTAGATCTCTATGGAGAAGAACGTGCAAGAAACTCCATGGACACTCTTAAATCATATTATGAGTTACATATATCTTGTCGCTTCTAATATAATATATATATAATAGTCTTATAATTTTTTTAACCCGCCTCCCGACGCGCGTCAAACTGGGCATATACAAAGCGTATATTCGCCCAGTGTTGACGTACGCCGCTCCAGCATGGTTCGCCCTCACTAGCGAGTCGAGCCGAGATAGACTCCGCGCGCAACAACATCTTGCGTTGCGTAGAGTCGTCGACGCCCCTCGCTACGTGAGGAACAACGTTATTGAACGCGACCTCGGGATTGAGAGCCTGGATGAGTTTGTGCGCCGCCTCGCGAAGGGGATGTTCGCGCGTGCCGACGCCTCAGCTTGGCCTCACGTCAAGCACCTGGCGCCCTGGCATACGCGCCCCCCTGACACGAGACGACTCCCCCGCGACCTGATTGCGGGCAACGAGTCCCGTCCCCCCCCCCCCGGACTGACGCCTGAGTAGGCCGTACCAGTCTACACGCGGCCTACTCAAACAACATGACTCTACATTTCACTCGCACCCCGACAAACGTCGTGTGCTAAGTTAATATAGGCACGACGCGAGTCGACCATACATTCGCCACTATACACGCGCTAGACTCACGCACCGAATGGATAGCGCAAGCTAACTATTCGGTGCACGTGCACTGAGCGATGTAACACAATACAATGCCGCTCACACACATACATAAAACGTCCCTGCGGTCTGAACCGTAACAGGCTCGCTCTGGAAGCGGGTTAGACGGGGGTCACATATCCTACTGTAGGTCCGTAACAAGTCGGCATACCCGTCGCTGGTCGTCTCCCGCCGGGCTTCCCCTAGGGGTCTCACCTGGCGGGGACTGACCGCCGGTATGTCGTGAAGAGTCGGCGCTGTGTGCAGCAGCGTCGTGACGTGCCTACAGTACACACATACAAGCATATATACATAGAGCCATCTGCTCTACTACCGCCGAGCCTAGTTAGGCACCATAATGACGGGTCCGTTGTTACGGGCCCCGGCTGGACTCTGCGGTCAGAGGGCGAAGCCCTGACACCGCCTGCCACGCCCCCTGACGGGGACGTAGCGAAAGCCACGACGAATTTTTTAAATATTAAATACTTTATGAACACAAAAGTACAGAGGCGGACTAAGCCTAAGGATTTATTGAAAAGGAAACCCGTGATCCTAGAACGCAAAGGGCAACTGAAGGACACAGGAGTGGTTTCAGTCATTAAAAAGAAGTGACGGGAAGACCGCAGCAGGCAAGTTTTAATTTAATTAGCTCCCCATTCATATTTTATCTTGGACAGAGGATAAGCATTGCCATACAGCGTGGCAATACCGCCAGTCTTCTGAGCACATTACCGTCAAACGGGGTGAATAGGAACACAGGGGTGAATAGAAACAAAACTTTGAGGACTTTCACTCATATCTCTTAAAATTGATTTCTAGCAAAGCTTCCATTACTTTTGTATTACAATGCAAGAAAAACTTGCAGTGCTTAAGTGCTGAAAACTAATTTTTAATCATGTGGAAAATCACTTCAAAGTTTTGTTTCTATTCACCCCTGCGTTCCTATTCACCCCGTTTGACTGTACCAGTCGACAGCGATGCGTAGGAGTTTTTGACCACATATTTTTTATTGTTTTTATTTAGTTTAGGGGTTTTGGCGTAAATATAGTTAGTTTAGTGTTTTTAGTACATTTGATAACAAACGTCACAATAAGAAAAAAGACAATTATTAATTAGTTGTAGGTTGACACGTTTTTGCTTTTTAGCGTTCATTTGTAACACAACCAAACGCTAGAAAGATACCACAGTACAGTTAGGTCTACTGTCCACGGACGCGAAGCTTCATAGACGCGTATTCGTCATTGTACGCTTGGTGTACGCCTGCGAGAAGCTAACATACTAAACTACGAAACCCTGTCGACGAAGCGGCATCGTGGTGTCGTGTCGTTGCCGCTTCCTCGACATAATTTCATAGTTTTGAACGAATACTCGTCTGTGAAGCTGAGCTTCTGGACAGTAGGCCTTAAACTAAAAAAGGTATGCGCTTAGGTAATCTTCGTGTCTCAATCAACACAAACATCGCTCCAATAAGTTCACTTTCAGGTTCAACTATTTAGAAGTAAGTAAGAGCCATATTAGCCTATGCTTAACATGAAGGTGTGTCTTACCTGGGGCGCCACGGCCCTGTCCACCTCTAAAGGCCGGAGGAGCATACGACGGGGGAGGCGCCTGAAATGATAAAAGACATTTATCTTGCTAATAACACTTTTTTACGTCAAATAATGCCAGGTCGGTGTTTTTTAATTAAAAAAAAACGTCCCATACTAGAAATGACTTCAGTATCATGTAAACTCACATACTACACAAGACACCCAGTCCCGGAATAACTACAAAAAGGCCTTACAAATATTGGTCCTAGCTGACTAGCCTGAGTAAAATATTTTCAAGAATAGTGGCCGGTCAATTCACATATTGTGTTGGTCACTTCATGAAATGGCCACCTAAAACATATTCTCTATTGATGCTGTGTATACAACGTGTTTTTTTTTAATTACCATAACTCTAGGGTATGAATGAGAACACATCAAAGAATCAACTGGCATATGATTATTTTTTTTTCTTTTTGTTTTCATTTTCCATACATAATAATTCGAGTTACCCTTACGTGAAATATGACAGCGTTAATATGTAATGTCATTATTTATACACACCCTCTGACACACATACACTCACCCTCTTCAGCGTATACATCCAGAGGACAGTTACACCTATTATTAAAACTATTTTTTATTTTATTTTATTTTATTTATAATTTTAATTTAGTGCTTTTTCTTTTACTTTTGTTAATAATTCCTAAACTTAATTTAATACAATAACTGATACCATTTGCTCATGAGCTGAACTAGAAGACCCAAATTCCAGGGCTTAACGCGCTGCATGCCGAAATACAGGCTCCAAGCCTAGTTCGGCAGCACATGTTAATTTAGGCACAATTTTTATGTATTGTAACAATATAATTATGAGCACAGACAAATTGTGTAATGTGTATTTTTTTTTTGGTGTAATAAATTATTATTATTATTTCGTTTATTCATCATTTTATCATACAAATTATATTTTTAAATATTTCAATAAAAAAAATAAAAAACATTTAAAAATATAAAAAATAGTGTACCACCGGTATCGGGAACAGGGTCCAAGCTACCGGCGGTCAGGACTCCAGAGAAAGGAACCTCCTAACAATACGAGCCGTGTCCAGGAGTACCGCTTTCTGAATCAAGCCCTTGATCCAGTCCCCTAACGCGAGCCTCCTAAAGTGTTGGTCGAGGCTCTTGGCTATTAAGCCATTGCCCGACACGACTATCGGTACAATGATCGCCGAGTCCACATCCCACATGTCGACAACCTCGCGAGCCAAGTCAATATACTTGATTTGTTTATCTTTCTCAGCTTTCACGAGGTTCTCGTCATGCGGAACGGATATGTCAACAATCATTGCACGCCTCTCGCTTCGGTCCACCACCACTATATCAGGCTTATTGGCTACAATAGTCCTGTCAGTGATGATGGACCGATCCCAGTACAAAGTGATATGACCATTATCAAGAACTGGATCGGGCTCGTACCTATAGTACGGCACTTCCGATTCCACAAGAGAGTATTTCAGAGCAAGTTGCTGATGGATAATCCTGGCTACAAGGTTGTGTCTATGCAAGTACTCTCCGTTAGCTAGACGAGAACAACCAGAGATAATGTGACGAATTGATTCTCCCGGACGGTGACATGCCCGACAGATGTCAACCGTGCCGTCCTTCACAATAAATCTCCGGTAGTTATTCGTCATGATAACTTCGTCTTGCACAGACAAAACCTTCGGTTTCCCCAAAGAGGTCACCGGAACGCAGCCAGGCTACGGATGCCAATTGGTCTACATCGGGCCCGTGAAGGGCCCGGAAAAAGCGTCCGTGAAGTTCCTTGCTCTGCCATACTTCCCTGCGATCGTTAGTGTCAAGCACTACCGGTTTGCGCCAGTTCTCATTAGCCAGGGAGAGCGGGGTGAGTCCCTTGTCCACTGCCACTACATCTCGATGCATACTCACGTCGGCAGCTAGGAAATATTCCCTGAGACTGCATACCTCGCGGTTGTGTAGGGTCTTAGCATTTAAAAAGCCTCGACCCCCACACTTCCGCGGGATATACAGTCTCATCACCGACGATCGTGGGTGATGCATTCGGTATGCAGTCAGCAGTGTGCGGACCCTTCTATCCAGGGCGTCAAGTTCCGTTTGAGTACGCCGAAAGAGTACATCAATACCGGCATGACCCAACCGTTGAAGGCGCGCACCTTGTTTCCGCCTGAAAGAAGGCTATTGAATACCTTCTTCAGGCGTCCAAAGAAACGCTCCCTCAACGATTGCTTCATGTCAGCGATATTGATGCCTAGAGCTTCCGACATACCCAAATACTTATAGGTTTCGGTTGGAGAGAGGGATCTCAGGTTTATGGAATCCGTGAGTTGAGTGCCTACGGATTCCAGCCTCCCCTCGCTTTACATGCATGACCGCACATTTGTCCACACCAAACTCCATCCTGATGGCACTACTGAAGGTTTTAGTAACCTTCAGTAGCTCAATCAGTTGCAGATTGTTGGGGGCAAAAAGTTTCAGGTCATCCATGTAAAGTAGGTGAGATATTACCTGACCACCTCTCTTCAACCGATAGCCTAGACCTGAATTCTCCAGCAGTGTACTTAGAGGATTCAAGGCTAGGCAAAACCAAAGTGGACTCAAACTATCTCCCTGGAATATACCTTGCTCGATCCTTACAGGTTCGCTATTCCTCTGGGTATGTCGAAATCCTGGATAGCGGAGGACCGTACTCCATTGCCTCATACACGACATCAGGAAGGTGCGTAGTGTTGTATCTATTGATAAGCTCGCGTTTGACCACCATCTCACCTGATGGTAAGCGATGATGTGGCCGACGATGGAGCACGCTTACCTAGAAATAACCTATTCACTCTTGACTTAAAGACCCCTAGGTTGTAGCTATCAGGGAACACAGACTCAGATTTTATACAATTCCAGCACCCTCATGAGCCACGTATGAGGAACAGAGTCATAGGCCTTCTTATAATCTATCCAACATGTCGACAGATCCTTTCGGGAACGTCGAACCTGTTGGCTAATGGTCATATCAATGAGAAGCAGCTCCTTAGTACCGCGGGACCCGTTCCTACATCCATTCTGAGAAGGTGACATGATTAAATTTTTGTCAATATGACTATTAATTTTGCTTCTCAGTATGGATGTAAGAACTTTATAGACGTCGGCAAACACGTGATCGGTCTATAATTTTTAGGCTCCGCAGTACTACCTGACTTATGGAGCAGGTGGGTTATTCCTGTTGTTAGGAACTGGGGTAGCGACCCTGACTCTAAGGCAGACTGGAACTGATATGCCAAGCGAGCGTGTGATCTTGTAAACCACTTAATCCAGAAATTGTGCAGCCCATCCGGCCCTGGAGATTTCCAGTTTGGCAACGGACGGACTGCACGAGCTACATCTTGGGGGCTGATGTTAATTGCCCCCATTTGTGGTATTGGATCGCACGCACGCTCGACCTCTCGAGTCCAGTCACCCTCGGTGTGACTGACAGGCACCGACCAGATGCTGCGCCAGAATGAACTCATGGCGTCATCATCCGGGAGGCACTCATCAGTCACACCTTGGTCCGGTCTCTCCCAAGCCCTATAAACCCAACTTTCATTACTCCGGAATGTGCGATTCTGGGTGTATCGCTCCACCCGCCGCTTATACCTGCGGATACGGTTTGCCCATGCATACATCTTCTGCTTCAGGAAGTCGATGCGCTCTGTGACACGGGACATATAGTCTCGGGGGCTGATGTCAGTCCCCGAAAACGCCCGCCTCACAAAGCGCATCACTCTAGGACGAGTGTTGCCCTCCCTAAAGCAGATTAGTTTGCCGATGAGTGCTCTGGCCCCACCAATACGACGCTCGATCCAGCACTGCCAAGCCGGCACGGCTGGTTTCGGTCGTGTAGCTACGTCACAGTTTGGAAACTTGACGTGAGCTACACGACATGCCGCAACAGCTGCGCAGTACATTATCAAGTGTGTATCAGTGAGATCTTTGCAGTCATCAAAATAGTTTGACAACTGCAAATCCAGAGCAGCCACCAGCGCCTTATTCTTATTATGCATGGGCAAACGAGGTAAGCGCGGCCTAAGTTCGAGCGGCATGTTGCAATATTCCCGAATAGCACACTCCAAAGCACTCCTCAATTCATTGTTGCACTGGGTACTTACATGTGTAACCATGTCAGTAATCTCTTCGTCAGCATGGTCGGAAAGATGGTAGGACGGTGGTACCATCACTGGTACCACAGACTGCGACCAAGGAGCAATGGCATGGTTACTCATTTCCGTTCGGAGGCGATCAAGTACAGTATCGTCCAACATATGATTACGCTGGATAACCCGCACCTGATCCGACAGTCGTTGGGCCGAAACGTTGACGGCTGGCTCAAGCACCTGAAACAAAGAGAGCATCCGAACACGGTACGCAGTCAGGTTGTTTCCTCCCTCTGTAGCCCCATAGTATGCGCGCATGACGTTCTCATTGATGGATTGCGTCCATCGCATGCGCTGCACACTTCCGCCGGGAGCTGGGACCCTATCAGAGGCCGGTGGGCCTCGAGGTCCCAAGCCACTCGGCGGCCGGCGTCCTCTCCGTCGACGCGCAGGTGGTGGTGACGTGGGCGGAGAAAAGTACTTGTCGCTGGAGCTCGACGCAACTGCCACGGCCGGTGTCAGAGCACTCACGGTGGGGCTGGATTCCGGCGGCGGCGAGGCGGAGCTGAGCGACGAGGCCGGAGGTGGTGGGCGTGCTCTTCGAGCAGCAGCTCTAGTCAACATTTTTGTAGTTTGTTATTATTTACGATCATAGTTCTTGTGAATTTTCCTTTGACACGTCATGTCATCTGTCCGGTTTTTTCTTCTTTGCATTTTCTTATTTTTGGCTTCGTTAATTTTTAATATTTTCGGTATACATAGGCTTCTGCTGAAAAATATGATGATGAATATGATGTGAGATCGGAATTTAAGCTATTATTTCTATTAAAAAGTCCTTGATCGCAAAGTAATACTTCTGTTGACATTCAGAGTTGCCAGTATTATTATTATTATTCCATTTATTTCCTATATACACATATTGTTTACATTTTTAAATATTTCTTATAAAAAAAACAATAAAAAAAACATTTAAAAATATAAAAAATAGTAGCGCACCGGCATCGGGAACAGGGTCCAAGCTACCGGTGGTCAGGGCTCCTGAGAGAGGAATCTCCTAACAATGCGCGGCGTGTCCAGGAGTACCGCTAGAGAGAGATGATGTAGCCGCCGAGTAGATGTTGTTCGAGGCTCTTAGCTATTAAGCCATTGGCCGTTACGACTATCGGCACAATGATTGCTCTATCCACTTCCCACATGTCGACAACCTCGCGAGCTAAGTCAAGATATTTAGTTTGTTTATCTTTCTCAGCTTTCACGAGGTTCTCGTCATGAGGGACCGCTATATCAACAATCATTGTGCGACGCTCTAGTCGATCTATCACCACTATGTCAGGCTTATTGGCAACAATAGTCCTGTCAGTGATGATAGATCGATCCCAATATAATGTGATATTGCCATTGTCGAGAACTGGGTCGGGCACATACCTATAATACGGTACTTCTGATTCCACAAGATTGTATTTAAGAGCAAGTTGCTGGTGGATAACCCTGGCTACGAGGTTGTGTCTATGCAAATAGTCTCCGTTAGCTAGATGAGAACACCCAGAAATAATGTGTCGGATCGATTCCCCGGGCCGGTGGCATGCCCGACAGATGTCAACCGTACCGTCCTTCACAATGTATTTCCGGTAGTTGTTCTTCATCATAACTTCGTCCATTATCGCAAAGACAAAACCTTCGGTTTCCCCGAAGAGGTCACCGAAACGCAACCAAGATACGGACGCTAACAGGTCTACATCGGGCCCATGTAAGGCCCGGTAAAAGCGTCCGTGAAGCTCCTTGCTCTGCCATACTTCCCTGCGGTCATTAGTATCCAGTACTATAGGTTTGCGCCAGTTCTCGTTGGCCAAGGAGAGCGGAGTGAGGCCCTTATCCACCGCTGCCACATCTCGGTGCATACCCACGTCGGTTTTTAGGAAGTATTCCCTGAGACTGTATACCTCGCGGTTGTGCAGGGTCTTAGCATTTAAGAAGCCACGACCCCCGCACTTCCGCGGGATATACAGTCTCATCACCGATGACCGTGGGTGATGCATCCGATTTGCGGTAAGCAATGTGCGGACCCTCCTATCCAGGGCGTCAAGTTCTGTCTGAGTCCATTTGAGTATGCCGAAAGAATACATCAATACCGGCATGACCCAACCGTTGAAAGCGCGCACCTTGTTTCCGCCTGATAAAAGACTATTCAGCACTTTATTCAGGCGGCCAAAGAAGCGCTCTTTCAACGATTGTTTCACGTCATCAGTATTGATGCCTAACGATTCCGACATACCCAAATACTTGTAAGTTTCGGTTGAGCAGAGGGATCTAAGGTGTATGGAATCCGAAAGTTGAATTCCCACGGATTCCATAATCTCACCTCTCTTTACATGTATGACTGCACATTTGTCCACACCAATTCCATCCTGATGGCACTACTGAAGGTTTCAGTTACCTTCAGTAGCTCCACCAGTTGCAAGTTGTTGGGGGCAAAGAGTTTCAGATCGTCCATGTAAAGAAGGTGAGATATGACCTGACCACCTCTTTTCAACCGGTAACCTAAGCCAGAACCCTCCAGCAGTGTGCTGAGCGGGTTCAAGTCTAGGCAAAACCACAGTGGACTCCGAATGTCACCCTGGAATATGCCACGCTCAATCCTTATCGGTTCGCTGTTCTCCTGAATCTGTCGACATCCCGGATAGTGAAGGACTGTTCTCCACTGCCCCATACATGACATCAGGAAGGTGCGCAGAGTTGCATCAACTTTATACAGTTCTAGCACCCTCATGAGCCATGTATGAGGAACAGAGTCAAAGTCCTTCTTATAATCTATCCAACATATATACAGATTCTTTCGAGAACGTCGAACCTGTTGGCTAATGGCAGCATCGATGAGGAGCAGCTCCTTAGTACCGCGGGACCCGTTCCTACATCCATTCTGAGAGGCAGACATGATAGAATTTGTTTCAATGTGACTATTGATTTTAGCTCTCAGAATGGATGTAAGAACTTTATAGACCGTCGGCAAACACGTGATCGGTCTATAATTTTTGGGTTCTGCAGTACTACCTGATTTATAGAGCAGGTGGGTTATTCCTGTCGTTAGAAACTGGGGCAGCGACCCTGACTCTAAGGCAGACTGGAATTGAGATGCCAAGCGAGCGTGCGACCTTTGAAACCATTTAAGCCAGAAATTTTGCAGCCCGTCCGGCCCAGGAGATTTCCAGTTAGGCAACGGACGGACTGCACGGGTTACATCTTGGGGGCTGATGGTAATTGCCCCCATTTCTGGTAAAAGATCGCATGCGCGCTCGACCTCTCGAATCCAATCACCCTCGGTGTGACTGACAGGCGCCGACCAAATGCTGCGCCAAAAAGAACACATGGCGTCATCATCCGGCAGGCACGTATCAGTCACACCTTGGTCCGGTCGCTCCCAATCCCTGTAAACCCACCTTTCGTTGCTTTGGAATGTACGATTCCGAGTGTACCGCTCCACTCGCCGCTTGTACCGACGAATACGGTTTGCCCATGCATAGATTTTCTGCTTCAGGAAGTCGATACGCTCTGTGACGCAGGGCAGATAATCTCGAGGACTAATATCAGTCCCCGAGAATGCCCGCCTCACAAAGCGCATCACCCTAGGGCGAGTGTTGCCCTCCCTGAAGCAGATAAGCTTACCGATGAGTGCTCTAGCCTCACCGATACGGTGCTCTATCCTGCACTGCCAAGCTGGCACAGCTGGTCGTGTAGCTCTGTCACAGTTAGGGGACTTAACGTGAGCTACACGACATGCCGCTGCAGCCGCACAGTACAAGATCGAGTG
The DNA here is from genome assembly GCA_905147345.3 of Mythimna impura. Classification (NCBI taxonomy): domain Eukaryota; kingdom Metazoa; phylum Arthropoda; class Insecta; order Lepidoptera; family Noctuidae; genus Mythimna; species Mythimna impura. The sequence goes on along the minus strand of LR990365.1, from coordinate 1,558,336 downwards.
GGTATCAGCGAGGTCTTTGCTGCTATCAAAACAATTTGATAGCTGCGAATCTAGAGCACACACCAGCGCCCTATTTCTTTTATGCATGGGCAAACGCGGTAGACGAGGTCTAAGCCCTGGCGGTGTGGAGCGATACTCTCGAAATGCGTCCTCCAAAGCGCTCCTCAATCGTTCATTGCATTGGGTACTCACAGATATAGCCGCGTCATCATCGGCGTCACCAACGTGGTCGGGTCGCGGTAAGGCACTGGGTTGAAGTTGCACCGCGGCCGGTGGTGTAGCAGATGAGGCACGGCTTTTCTGTGATTCCAAGCGAAGTCTGTCAAGTACGGCGTCATCCAACATACGGTTACGCTGGATGACCCGCACCTGATCCGATAGACGTTGGGCCGAAACGTTGACAGTTGGCTCAAGCACCTGAAACAGAGAGAGCATCCGACCACGGTACGCAGTCAAGTTACTTCCCCCCTCTGTAGCCCCAAAGTATGAGCGCATGACATTTTCATTAATGGATTGTGTCCATCGCATGCGCTGCACACTTCCACCGGCAGCGAGGACCCTATCAGAGGCCGGCGGGCCTCGAGGTCCCAAGTTGGCCGGAGGTCGGCCTCTTCCCCGTCGACGCGCAGGTAGTGGTGTCGTCGGCGGCGAGAAGTATTCGTCGCTCGAGCTTGACGCAACTGCAGCGACCGGAATCTCTGGACTCACGGTTGGCGCTGGTCCCGGCGGCTGCGAGGCGGAGCTGAGCGACGAACCCGAAGATGTTGGGTGTGTGTTTTGAGAGCGTGCCCGGCTTCTCGTCAGCATTTTTTACTTCATCTGTCAGTTATTATAATTCCATTTTGTCGGTCAAAATATTGGCTTTCTGTATATTTCTTGGTATTGTTATGTGATTTCTCTTCTTTTTTTTGTGATTTGGCGGATAAATTGCATTTTGTTGAGTTTTTTGGGGAATAAATTAAATAAAAATATAGAACTGAAAAAAATTGATGTCTTTCAACTTGACAGCCGGACCACAGATTATATATTATTATTATAATATTATTATTATTATTTACGTTGTCATATTTTTTAATAATTTTACTACACTAATGCGAAATTTCGCAAAGTCGCAAAAGTAAAGATTTGTCATATGGGTGACCATTTTTGATCTAAATTAATTATGATATTTTCGAAACCATGCATTTTCCACCACCACCACCATATATTCTGGACTTTTAGTATTATTTTTCCTTATAGCATATAGGGTGACTGGTAATTAGTGACCGATACTTAAACACGTGATTGTACTCATGATTACAAACAACTTTTCCAAAGAAACTTTTATATACTCAATAGTTTTAGCACAATAACAAAACAGCTGTTTGAATCTAACGCTGTTTGTAACACGCGCGCGCCTGCGACCGCTCAGCTGTTAGCCGCGTGACGCCGCCGTACCTACAGACAGTAGTGATAGAACACCCGCGCAGCTTGCTAACCCATAGGTATACGTAATCAGTGTATACCTACATGTTTCAGTATTTACACAGCTGTTTTGTTATTGTGATAAAACTAATGAGAATATAAAAAAGTTGCTTTGGGAAAGTTGTTTGTAATCATAAGTACAATCACGTGTTTAAGTATCGGTCACTAATTACCAGTCACTCTATATAAACCTTGAGTTATGGGATATCAAAAACAAAACGTTGTGTACAGAGCGGAAATGTTTGCAATTTACTTTAGAAACAAAAGCTTTGTTTGAAAAAGTATACGCACCCCGAACCCGTGCGCGGCCGGGCCACCGCCTGCGGCGCCCTCGAAGGAGATCATGTTGACCATGGTGTCCCCGTCCACGGTGACGTGCGAGATCCTCTGGTACGGGATGCGGTGAGGGAACTCGGTGAAATGTTCGCCGTTCACCGCTATCTGTTGGGGGGGGGGGGAGGGCAAAACAAAAACTTTATTTATTTACCGAAGATAAAAGACTGTTACCCGAAAAGCTGCATGTCAGATGGGCTGTGGGCTAAAAGAGCCACTTATTGGGTCCCATTAAACGAAAGGCGCCATCGTGGCAGACCAAAGCGAAGGTGGAGAGATGAGCTGGACTACTACCGGAGGGGCTGGCTCGCAATGGCTGAGGACAGACGAGTGTGGTAAAGGGAGAGGGAGGCCTCCGCCTAGCAATGGGACATAATAGGCGAACTATCAAACGCTTTTTTTTTTATTGATATAAACCAGTGCTTGACTGCGATCCCACCTGATGGTAAGCAGTGATGCAATCATTGATGGTGAGGCGCACTAGTTTATTAAGAGCCTATTCACTCTAGCCTTGAAGACACCTAAATTATAGTTGGACGGGAAGACCGCAGCAGGAAAATTGTTCCATTTCTTCGATGTACGCGGGCCTTCTCAAAATTAAAAATAGTCTCCCACACAGCTATCATCAGATTCTCGTTTCATACTTGACTGAACGACTCTTTCGGGTCAAAGAAGGAGATGCAATGTCGAGTTTATTTGAGATATGTGCTGGTGTTCCTCAGGGCTCCGTTCTAGGACCTGTGCTTATATACTATATTCACAGCTGACTAACCGGAAGCTAATAACACCACAATTGCAACGTTTGCTGACGATATTGCCATTCTAGCCAGCGACAAGGATCAGAGTGTTGCTACAAAGCTCCTGCAGACAGCATTGAATAAAACCACCAAATGGTTAAAGGACTGGCGAATTAAAGTCAATGCATTAAAATCTGTACAAGTTACGTTTACATTGCGAAAGGGTAATTGCCCCCCTGCTCAACTTGAAGATACCACCTTACCACGCCAAAATAGTGTCCGTTACCTTGGTCTACACCTGGATCGGCGTCTGACATGGAACCAACACGCAAAAAAAAGAGAGACGAACTGAACATTCGTTTCAAGCACCTTCTTTGGCTTCTGGGTCGGAACAGCAAATTGTCAATGGACAACAAGTTACTCATTTATAAAGCCATAATAAAGCCGATATGGATGTATGGCATTCAACTCTGGGGTAGTGCCTGCAACTCTACCATCTCATGCTTGCAGAGAATGCAAAACATTATACTCTGAACGATAAGCAATGCAACTCATGGTATGTGACCAACCAAGAAATTCACGATAAAGGAGGAAATCCAAAACGTAACCATGAAATACCGGGAGAAGCTAAAGAAGCACCCGAATACGTTAGCAGCACAGCTCACGATGCGTAGCTACGTAAACCGTCTTAAGCGAAAGGACATCATATAGATAGACGATGAGGAGACGTTCCCAATGGGGGGCGCACTCAAACTGACATAGCGCACTCACCAAATTTGCTCATAGTGTCAAACACTGATCGCAGATATAACACAGAGAAAAAGATTCCTTCGATGTACGCGGTATTAACGACGAAGCGAAACGCTTAGTCCGGACCGTTGAAGTTTCAACAACGTAAGGGTGGTATTTTTCAAATATTCTAATATACAGGGTTATTTGTAAAACACTAACAAACTTGCAGGACTGTATTACTATACTAACATCATAAACAACAACTTTTGTTCTATGACTTTTTAGAAAACATATAGCCCTGTATAAAATTCTAGTGTATCGAACTCCTCTTAAGCTGTCTGATTTTTATGTACTTTTTTGTGTATCCTAACTTTATCCAGACTTTCTTTTTTATTTATTAAACACCTTATGGTCAAAAGTACAGCGGCATACCTTAGTCATACTTTGTCTTATTTCTTCTCCCGCGCCGTCTCGAACCGAGTCCTCATGGTATGCGTCCAGCCCCCCTAGCCAAGTTACAACCGTTTCGTTTCGATTCTCTTTCCGTCGATCGAATCGAGTCGGCCACGCCTCCGATTCCTTTGTTCTGACGTCATCTCAACGCTCAGTCACGTGGTCAGAAAAAAGGAATAGGAGGCGTGGCCAGTATATGTTGTATAAGCGGCGCTCACCTTCAAACCATGGGGGTCGCACAGCACCAAGACTTCGTAGCTGTCTCCCGGGAAGACCGGCATGCCCCCATCTATGTCTTCCACCCCCCAGCTCATGGCGGTCAAGTGATTGCGCACCACGACCATCTCAATGAAGCGGAAGTTCAAGTGGAGGGCGATGTCGTCGCGAGGGTCGGTGTTGGGTCCACATTGGAGGTTGATGGCGAATCTGGGGAACAAGATGTGAGATTATTCATACAACAATTAGTCTCTATCAAGAAAGTACAAAATATATATACTGTCAGTGTTTTTAGGGTTCCAAAAGGTAAATCGGGACCCTGATATTAAGACTCCGCTGTCCGTCCGTCTATCTGTCAGTCCGTCTGTCACCAGGCTGTATCTCATAAACCGTGATAGCTAGACAGTTGAAATTTTCACATATATTATGATGTATTTCTGTTGCCAATATAACAACAAATACTAAAAACAGAATAAAATAAATATTTAAGTCAGTCCTTGCACGCATGCACGATTTGCGCGTGGAGATGCAACGCCGGGGCGAAACTCCGCTGCCGCGACAAGTTGGAAAGAAAGAAAGAAAAATATTTATTTGGCACACGTACACAGATACACACAATGCAGAAACAACATGTAAACATCTAAGATAAAAAAATAAATAAGAAAATAAAATAACTAACATTGTGCGAGACACACAATGTTAGTTATTACTCCTCACGATGCGAGCCGTATCGAGGAGTACTGCCTTCTGTCTCAGGCCCTTGATCCAACCGCGCAATGACAGCTTCGACAGATGGTCGTCGAAGCTTTTGGCTATAAGGCCGTTGGCGGTCACGACAATCGGCACAATGACAGCCGAGTCTACATTCCACATGTCAACAACCTCGTGTGCTAAGTCGAGATATTTAATTTGTTTCTCTTTCTCAGCTTTCACGAGATTCTCGTCATGTGGGATGGTGACATCGACTATCATTACGCGGCGCGCTAATCGGTCTATCACTACTATATCCGGCTTATTGGCTACAATAGTCCGGTCAGTAATGATAGACCGATCCCAGTACAAGGTGACATGGTCATTTTCGAGAACTGGGTCGGGCACATACCTGTAATACGGTACCTCATAATCCACTAGGTTGTATTTCAAAGCTAGTTGCTGGTGAATAATCCTGGCTACTTGGTTATGCCTGTGCAAGTACTCGCCGTTAGCCAGACGAGAACAACCAGAGATAATATGTCTGATAGACTCACCCGGACGATGGCATGCCCGACACACGTCAACCGTCCCGTCCTTCATTATATATCTCCGGTAGTTATTCGTCAAGATGACTTCGTCCATAATTGCACAGATAAAACCTTCAGTTTCCCCGAAGAGGTTGCTGAAACGTAGCCAGGCTACGGACGCTGCAAAATCTATATCAGACTCATGAAGAGCCCGATAAAAGCGCCCGTGGAGCTCCTTACTTTTCCATACTTCCTTGCGGTCATCAGTTGTAAGTACCACAGGTTTGCGCCAGTTCTCTTTAGCCATGGACAACGGGGTGAGTCCCTTGTCCACTGCGACCACATCTCGGTGCATACCCACATCGGTTTTGTGAAAGTATTCTCTGAGGCTGCACACCTCGCGGTTGTGCAGGGTCTTCGCGTTTAAAAAACCTCGACCTCCACACTTCCGCGGGATGTACAGTCTCATCACCGACGACCGTGGGTGATGCATCCGATTTGCGGTCAGCAGTGTACGGACCCGCCTATCCACAGCGTCTAGCTCGGTCTGAGTCCATTTGAGTATGCCGAAAGAGTACATTAAGACCGGCATGACCCAGCCATTGAAGGCGCGCACCTTATTTCCACCTGACAGAAGGCTGTTTCATACCTTCTTCAGGCGGCCAAAGAAGCGCTCCTTCAACGATTGCTTCATGTCAGCAACGTTAATGCCTAACGCTTCCGACATACCCAAATACTTATAGGTTTCGGTCGAGGAGAGGGATCTAAAGTGTATGGAATCTGAGAGTTGAATCCCCTCAGATTCCATAATCTCCCCTCGCTTTACATGCATGACTGCACATTTATCCACACCAAATTCCATCCTGATGGCACTACTGAAGGTTTCAGTTACCTTCAGTAGTTCCATCAGTCGTAACTTGTTAGGGGCAATGAGTTTCAGATCATCCATGTAAAGAAGGTGTGATAGAACCTGACCACCTCTTCTCAACCGATAGCCCAAGCCTGATTCCTCCAGCAATGTGCTTAGAGCGCTCGCGCGGCCTTGGTTGCGCACGCGTCCTTGGATTGCAGTGCAGTTATTAGTAATTTAAATTATGGCTACGAGTAAAAAGAGTGCAAAATGTGATAGTTGCAATGTAGTTATCAGTGAGATACTGGCGTTTATACAAAATAAACTGGAAGTAATGGATGAACCGAGCATGATTCGATTGTGTGCGAGTTCGTTTGGCGTTGATGAAATAGCCGAGGCCAAAACCTTGCTATTTGATTGTGTGACTACTTCGAAGCGCAAGATACAGCGGAAAAAAGATGGAAAGTCTCAGAAAGATTTACAAGATATTATTGGATTATTTAAAGAACTGGATCCCAATGAATTTCCAGTTTTTGTTGCAAAAAATTTGAACGCCCTACCCCCAATTGTTTTTGATCACCTCGATGCTACTAGACTTTTAAAAGATATATTGATTCTTCAAAAGGAAGTAGCCGAGATTAAGAGTTCATTTGTGACAAAACAGCAACTGGATGATATTAAAAATGAATTAACAAATCTCCAAACAGCATCTATTGTCAATAACTTTGATTTACCAAACCTAAATACATTTAGGGGTAGCTCAAGAATGGCCGTTGAAAGTCATGACAGTGGACCGATTGGCTTGATGAATCTTCCTGAAAAGGAATTAATCCAGAATTCAGCTCAGATTTTCATGAGCTGAATTCTGGATTAATTCCTTCGGACCATTTTCCAGTGTTTATTGAATGTAACTTAAGTCTAGTTCGCATGCAATCTATTTCTGAGAAAGTTATATCTAATAAAGTTATGTGGGGTGAGCGGACAAAATCACAAATAGATGCTTATTATAAATACTGTAATGATAAACTTAAATCCATTGATTTTCCGGCACATTTATCTTCGTGTACAGATAAGTTTTGCTGTGATGTAGCTCATAAGGACATTATAAATAGAATGTATGACGACATTGTAAATATTTTAAAAGAATCTGCAAGTTTTAGTTATGAAGATAGAAAGAGTAAGCGTCATTCACGTAACGTTACGGGTTGGAACAAACATGTGAGTGCTGCACACAGGGAGGCCAGGTACAAGTTACAGATGTGGATTTGGTACGGTAGACCAATTAGTGGTATTTTTTATGATGAAATGTGCGAAAGTAGGAGAAAATTCAAGGCTAAATTAAAATGGCGTATGAAAAACCAAGACCAGATTAAAATGGACATAATCGCCACTCACAGATCTGCCAAGAATTTTTCTCAATTTTGGAAAAGTACAAATAAGCTTAATTTGAAACCTGGTCTCCCTGTGAGCATTGCAGGACAGACAGAAGCTAAATACATAGTAAATCTTTTTGGAAAGAACTTTCAGGTTGAATCACCGCTAATTTCCTGTAGTGAGCGGGTGCTCAGTGCTGAGTCGGCGCAGAATGACATGCCATGTAGTGTTAGGTTCACGGCAAAGGAAGTAAGAGTTACACTTCAGAACATGAGTAGGGGTGAATCGCCAGGCCACGACGATCTTAGCATTGAGCACTTGCAGTATGCCGGATCACATCTGCCGCGGGTTCTTGCTATGTTCTTCTCCTTTTGTGTTTCACATTCCTTTTTGCCAATGGATCTGATGAAGACTATTGTCGTACCAATGGTTAAAAACAGGACAGGAGATATTTCGGATAAAAATAATTACAGGCCGATATCGTTGGCTACTATTATTGCGAAGGTTCTGGATCGTTTAATGGACAATTACCTTGAAAGGCACATAAATCTGCATGACGGACAATTTGGTTTTCGAAAAGGTTTGTCTACAGAAAGCGCTATTTTGACACTAAAGCACACTGTGAGATACTATGTCGACAGAAAGACACCAGTATACGCGTGCTTTCTTGACCTCTCCAGGGCTTTCGATATGGTAAATTATGGTGTGCTGTGGAAGAGACTTCGTAATACTAGCTTGCCTAAAGAGCTATGTCATGTTTTTGAATATTGGTATGACAATCAGATCAATTACGTTAAGTGGGCAGGTGAATTATCGGATGCATATGGTTTAAAGTGTGGTGTGAGGCAGGGAGGAGTAACCTCTCCTAAACTTTTTAACTTATATGTTAATAACCTGATAGATGGCCTCAGCAGCATGCAGATCGGCTGTTCCATAGACGGTATCTTTGTTAATAACTTGAGTTACGCAGACGATATGGTGCTGCTGGCGCCATCTGTCAGCGCACTTAGAAAACTATTAAAGTTTTGTGAGACTTTTGCTTTGACCCATGGTTTGCTATACAATGTTAAGAAAAGCGAATTCATGTTGTTTTCAAGGGGTGGTTTAGGACCCGATACTGTGCCACCCGTGATGTTGAATAATGTTACTCTTAACAGAGTTGATAAATTTAAATATCTAGGTCAGATCGTGACGGCTGATCTAAAGGATGACGCTGACATCGATAGGGAACGCAGGGCGTTGACGGTGAGAGCGAATATGTTGGTCAGAAGATTTGCAACTTACTCGAAGCAGGTTAAGATTACGCTGTTTAAGGCATACTGCCAAAACTTCTATTGCAGTAGCTTGTGGGCAACGTATTCGCGAAAAACCCTCGACGCCTTGCGCGTCCAATACAACAACGCCTTTAGGATGTTATTGCGGCTACCACGGTTTTGCAGCGCATCTGGAATGTTCATGGAGGCGCGTACAGATGGATTCGCAGCCATTTTGCGCAAGAATGTGGCCTCCTTATTAAGCAGGGTTCGTGCGAGCGGCAATGGCATTCTGGCGGTTGTCGTTGACAAATTTTGCTGCCCTATACTAAAGCATCAAATTAGGGTGCTGATGGAATAGGGTTAAAATAATTATAATATGAAACTTTTAATCTTTTTAATATTTTAATTTACTAACACCTAGATGATAAGTTTTCTACTAACCATTGGATCAATGATGTCTGAATGAATAAAATTATTATTATTATTATTACATTTATTTTCTATATATACATATTATTTACATTTTTAAATATTTCTTAAAAACAAACATAATAAAAAAACATTTAAAAATATAAAAAATAGTAGCCCACCGGCATCGGGAACAGGGTCCAAGCTACCGGTGGTCAGGGCTCCTGAGAGAGGAATCTCCTAACAATGCGCGCCGTGTCCAGGAGTACCGCTTTCTGGATCAAGCCCTTAATCCAGCTGCCCAACGAGAGCCTCCTCAGATGTTGTTCGAGGCTCTTAGCTATTAAGCCATTGGCCGTTACGACTATCGGCACAATGATTGCTCTATCCACTTCCCACATGTCGACAACCTCGCGAGCTAAGTCAAGATATTTAGTTTGTTTATCTTTCTCAGCTTTCACGAGGTTCTCGTCATGAGGGACCGCTATATCAACAATCATTGTGCGACGCTCTAGTCGATCTATCACCACTATGTCAGGCTTATTGGCAACAATAGTCCTATCAGTGATGATAGATCGATCCCAATACAATGTGACGCCGCCATTCTCGAGAACTGGGTCGGGCACATACCTATAGTACGGTACTTCTGATTCCACAAGATTGTATTTAAGAGCAAGTTGCTGGTGAATAATCCTGGCTACAAGGTTGTGTCTATGCAAATAGTCTCCGTTAGCTAAATGAGAACATCCAGAAATAATATGTCGGATTGATTCTCCGGGTCGGTGGCATGCCCGACAGATGTCAACCGTCCCGTCCTTCACAATGTATTTCCGGTAGTTGTTCGTCATCATAACCTCGTCCATAATTGCAAAGACAAAACCTTCGGTTTCTCCAAAGAGATCACCAAAGCGCAGCCAGGATACGGACGCTAAAAGATCTACATCGGGCCCATGTAAGGCCCGGTAAAAACGCCCGTGAAGCTCCTTGCCCTGCCATACTGCCCTGCGTTCATTAGTATCCATTACTGTAGGTTTGCGCCAGTTCTCGTTAACCAAGGAGAGCGGGGTGAGGCCTTTGTCTACCGCAACCACATCTCGGTGCATCCCCACGTCAGTTTTCAGGAAGTATTCCCTGAGACTGCATATCTCACGGTTGTGCAGGGTCTTAGCATTCAAGAAACCACGACCTCCGCACTTCCGCGGGATATACAGCTTCATCACCGATGACCGTGGGTGATGCATCCGATTTACGGTAAGTAGTGAGCGGACCCTCCTATCCAGGGCGTCGAGTTCCGTCTGAGTCCATTTGAGTATGCCGAAAGAGTACATCAAAACCGGCATGACCCAACCATTGAAGGCGCGCACCTTGTTCCCGCCCGATAAAAGGCTATTCAGCACTTTATTCAGGCGGCCAAAGAAGCGCTCCCTCAACGATTGTTTCATGTCAGCAGCATTGATGCCTAACGCTTCCGACATACCCAAATACTTGTAAGTTTCGGTTGAGCAGAGGGATCTAATGTATATGGAATCCGAGAGTTGGGTACCCACGGATTCCATAATCTCCCCTCGCTTTACATGCATGACTGCACATTTGTCCAAACCAAATTCCATCCTGATGGCACTACTGAAGGTTTCAGTTACCTTCAGTAGCTCCATCAGTTGCAAGTTGTTGGAGGCAAAAAGTTTCAGATCATCCATGTAAAGGAGGTGTGATATAGCATTACCACCTCTTCTCAACCGGTAACCTAAGCCAGAACCCTCCAGCAGTGTGCTGAGAGGGTTCAAAGCTAGGCAAAACCACAGTGGACTCAGACTATCGCCCTGGAATATGCCACGCTCGATCCTTATCGGTTCGCTGCTCTCTCGGATTTGTCGACATCCTGGATAGTGAAGGGCCGTCCTCCACTGCCGCATACACGACATCAGGAAGGTGCGAAGAGTTGCATCAACTTTATACAGCTCCAGCACCCTCATGAGCCATGTATGCGGAACTGAGTCATAGGCCTTCTTATAATCTATCCAACATGTCGACAGATCTCTTCGAGAGCGACGAACCTGTTGGCTAATGGCAACATCAATGAGGAGCAGCTCCTTAGTACCACGGGACCCGTTCCTACATCCATTCTGAGAAGCAGACATGATGGAGTTTGTCTCAATATGACTATTAATTTTGGCTCTCAGAATAGATGTAAGGACTTTATAGACCGTCGGCAAGCACGTGATCGGTCTATAATTTTTAGGCTCCGCAGTACTACCCGATTTATGGAGCAGGTGGGTTATTCCTGTCGTAAGGAACTGGGGCAGCGACCCTGACTCTAAGGCAGATTGGAATTGGGATGCCAAGCGAGCATGCGATCTTTGAAACCATTTAAGCCAGAAGTTGTGCAGCCCGTCCGGTCCTGGAGATTTCCAGTTAGGCAACGGACGGACTGCACGAGCTACGTCCTGGGGGCTGATGGTAATTGCCCCCATTTCTGGTATAAGATCGCACGTTCGCTCGATCTCCCGAATCCAATCACCCTCGGTGTGACTGACAGGCACCGACCAGATGCTGCGCCAAAATGAACACATGGCATCATCATCCGGTAGGCGCGTATCAATCACACCTTGGTCCGGTCGCTCCCAAGCCCTATAAACCCACCTTTCGTTTCTTTGGAACGTGCGATTCTGGGTGTACCGCTCCACTCGCCGCTTGTACCGTCGAATACGGTTATTATTATTATTATTAGAGGATTCAGGGCTAAGCAGAACCAAAGTGGACTCAGACTGTCGCCCTGGAATATTCCCCGTTAAATCCATATAGGCTCATCGTCCCTCCGAATCGATCGACATCCTGGACAGCGAAGAACTGTGTTCCATTGCCCCATACATGACTCAAGGAAGGTGCGTAGAGTTGCATCTATTTTATACAACTCCAACACCCTCATGAGCCATGTATGTGGCACAGAGTCATAGGCCTTCTTATAATCTATCCAACATGTCGACAGATCCTTGCGAGATCGACGAACCTGTTGGCTTATGGCCATGTCTATGAGGAGTAGCTCCTTAGTACCGCGAGACCCGTTCCTACATCCATTCTGAGAGGCAGACATAATTGAGTTGCTATCAATGTGCTTGTTAATTTTCGTTCTCAGAATGGACGTAAGAAGTTTATAGACCGTTGACAAGCATGTTATCGGTCTATAATTCTTGGGTTCCGCAGTACTACCTGTCTTATGGAGCAGATGGGTAACGCCAGTTGTTAGAAACTGAGGTAGCGACCCAGACTCTAAGGATGACTGGAATTGAGATGCCAGGAGCGCGTGTGAGCTGCTATACCATTTTAGCCAGAAATTTTGAAGTCCGTCCGGTCCTGGAGACTTCCAATTCGGTAACGGACGGACTGCTCTGGCTACATCTATTGGGCTAATGACTACTTTTTCCATTACTGGTATAGCTTCGCACACGCGCTCAACTTCACGCATCCAGCCATCCTCAGTGTGACAGACGGGCACCGACCAAATATTGCGCCAGAAAGTATTCGTGGCGACAGCATCTGGGCGGGTCACGTCAGTCACATTTTGTTCAGGTCGCTCCCAAGCTCTGTATACCCATCTCTCATCGCTCTGGAACATGCAATTCTGCGAGTACCGGTCGACTCACCGCTTATACCGTCGAAACGGTTGGCCCATGCACAAACTTTCTGCGATGTCGATGCGCTCCGTGACACGAGATAAGTATTCTCGAGGGCTGATTTCAGTCCCCGAAAACGCTCGCCTCACGTGGTCGTGTATTGCCCCCCCTGAAGCAGTATAGTTTACCAATGAGCGCTCTGGCCTCATCAATACGCCTCTCAATCCTACATTGCCAGGCAGGTGCGGCAGGCTTTGGTCGAGTAGCTCCGTCACAACTTGGTAGTTTGACGTTGGCTAAACGACATGCTGCAATAGCCCCGCAATAGACGATTGAGTGCGTATCAGCGAGGTTTACGCTGCTCTCGAACACATTCTCAAGCAGCGAGTCCAGAGCACACACTAGCGCCCTATTTTTTTTGTGCATAGGTAACCGGGGTAGACGAGGTCTAAGAGCGATCGGAGTCGATCTGTACTCGCGGAGTGCATCCTCCAGTGCGCTCCTCAGTCGATCGTTGCACTGGCTACTTACTGTGACAACCCTATCATCTGCTTCATCATCAATATGATTGGACCGCGGCAGGATTGCATCTGTAGCCTGTGGTGCCTCAGTCTGTGTCTGTGATGGAGTCGAGATGATACGGTTGCTCAGTACCTCTGAGCGCAGCCTATCAAGTGCGGCGCCGTCCAATCTGTGATTTCGTTGGATAACCCGCACCTGATCCGACAATCGTTGAGCCGTGACATTGACGGTTGGTTCCAGTTCCTGAAACAGAGACAGCATCCTAACACGGTACGCAGTGAGGTTAGTTCCCCCCTCTGTAGACCCATAATATGCGCGCATGACATTTTCGTTCATGGACTGAGTCCATTTCATGCGCTGCACACAACCACCGGTAGCGGGTACCCCGGCTCGGGGCCGGTTGGCCCCTAGGTCCTAAGCTCTTCGGTGGCCGGCCTCTCCCCGGCCGACGTACAGGTGTTGGCGACGTCGGCGGGGAGAAATACTCGTCGCTCGAGCTCGACGCAACTGCAGCCGTCGATGACACTGGTGATCCGAGGTCCGGCGGCGGCGAGGCAGAGCTGAGCGACGAGCCGAGGGTTGAAGGGCGTGCGCGTCGGGTAGCTGCTCTCGTCAACATGATCATAAATGTTTTTTCATTCTGTGTTTCATTATTTCATTATATTTATATTGATGACATCTGTCATCTGTCTGGTAGATATGCATATTTTTTCTTTTCTTGATTATTGTCGTTTTATTTTCTTTGGTTTTGATGAGTATTTAATGGGTGTTGTTTTTTGTTAGCTATTGCTGTGAAAAATATGTAAAACTGGGATCAGAAATTAATATTTAAAAATTTTCGTCAATGAAAAAACAACTTGTTGACATTGGGTGTTGCCAGCTTATTATGTATATTATTATTATGTTTTGTATAAGTAGGTTAAGTAAATTTTGTCAGGTATTTTTATTGTCGTCATTATTAAATTATATATTCATTTAAGTCAATTATGTATATTTATTATTATTATGTCCGTGTGTAAGAATTGATAAATTATGTCAGGTACTTTTATTTATTTTTCATCGTTATTATTATTAAATTATTTTATTATTTAAGTATCTGGGAATTTATATTTCATTAAATTTTCTATTCTTCATACTATATTATATTAACTATATTTAATAAATGTCATTACAGAATCTTTGGTGAATAATAATATAAAAAAAAAAATAAAAAAAAATTATTTACCGATCGACTTATTATCTAAAAATTCCTTTACTGAGTAGTATGACTTAGCTTCTAGAAATTCTTTCAATTTATTGATAAATATATATATTTTTCTTACTTCTCTTATTTCATTTGGCAGTTTGTTATAAATTTTAGTGGACATTACTAAAGGACTGGTTGAAAGCATTTTTAATCGGGATCGAGGTATGTTTACTTTGTTTCTATTGTGTCGAGAAGTGTATCTTCTTTGTGTTTCTTCACAATTTGTGTAAAAATCTGGGTGTTTTCTGACAAATTTACACAACTCTAAGATGTATAAACAGGGAAGTGTAAGTATTTTGTGTTTTAGGAAGTGTGGTTTGCAACTTTCTGTTTGTTCTATATTGGTTATTATTTAAATTAACTTTTTTTGCAAAATAAATATGGTCTGCGAATCAGTACTGTTACCCCACAGCGACCCCATAGCTAAGCCATGCTTGGGCATATGCATAGTAAGTAGTAAGTGCAGTTTGCAGGTTGGTAGTTTTTTTTATTTCGCGAAGGGCGTATGAAAATTTTGATAGTTTTGCTCTTATTTTCTGTATATGGGATTTCCAGTTTACATGGGTATCTATAGACAAACCAAGGAGAGTAAACTCGTTTACTTGTTCTAATTTTGTATTATTATATATAAAATTTAATTTTAATGGTGGTTTTTGATGGGGATGAAAAGTAATTAATTTTGTTTTTGTGAAGTTGATTTCTAGGTTATGGTTATTCATCCAGTTTACAGTTGTAGAGAGAAGGGAATTTAATTTGGCGTTTATATTGTCATCATTTTGGCATGATGTGAGTAGAGATATATCGTCCGAGAATAAAACACATGGGCTTTTTATAATTTTAGGAAGGTCATTAATATAAATAAGGAATAATAAACAGCCTATAACACTCCCTTGGGGGATTGATGCATTAACTGCTTTTCTGTCAGACCTTATTTTTATTATTTCATTTGTGTTTTTGTCGAAATATTCTATTTCTACTAACTGTATCCTATCCTTTAGGTATGATTCAAACCATTCATGAGCTTTTCCCCGTATTCCTATCCCATATAGCTTATCTAATAATATTTTAAATTGTACTTTATCATAGGCTTTAGACATATCAAGTAGCATACCTACGGCATATTTTTTGTTATTAATAACAGATAGAGCCCCTTGTACGTATTTGTAGACTGCTAACGTTGTAGATCTATTTTTACGGAAGCCGTTCTGGCAGTCGTCAAATATTTTATTTTTTTCACAGAAAGAGTATACGCGGTTGCACATAGCCTTTTCAAAGATCTTAGACGCAGTTGGTAACAACGCGATTGGGCGATAGTTACTAGGGTCAGTTTTAGAATTTTTCTTGTGTATGGGTTTTATGAGTGCGTTTTTAAGTTGATTTGGAAAACTTCCCTCATCAAACGATTGGTTAATTAGTTTATAAAATGGTAGGGTTAGTTCATCTGCACATTGCTTTAGTAGAAATGGGGGAAGTTCGTCTACTCCAAAGCTCTTTTTATTTTTTAAATTTTTTATTATTCGATTTACTTCATGAGGATCAACAGGGCTGAGAAATATGGAGTTTTCTGTGGGGTAAATCACAGGGGCTCCTTTTGCTGGTGAGATATTTTCCCCGATAGAAGCAAAAAAGTCATTATAAATATTAGCTATTTGCTTAGGTTCTGTTATCAAGTTATCATTTTTATGTAATTTTATATTATTTTTTTCCCTTTCCATTGGTTTATTTGTTCTTCCGTTTATTAAATTCCACATAGTTTTTACTCTATTTGTTGACTTTTTCATTCTATTTATATATTGTAGTCTTTTTGCTGTCGTTACAGATTGCTTTAGGGTTTTTTCGTATTTTTTATAATATTTTAATCTCAGACGAATAAAAAAGTATAGACGGAGTCGTCGTAAACATAAGCGACGAAATAAGTGAGGACTAGTTTTGGCTTTGTGTGCGTAACTTGGTGTATGACATCGTAGATTTGCACATGTGTGCTAGAGAAAAAATGTTGCAAGCGTTGCGCTGCGACTCCCAAGTGCGAGAGATATACTTTGGTTAAGTTTTATTATTGTGTAGGTAGTATAGTGTTTATCTTGGTTGTATGAAATGAAAGATAATTTCATTTAATGAAAATCATTTATAAGTGAAATTATTAATTTTAAAAACACACAAAACTTACATATAATAATAATAATATATATCCAACGACAATCGGATTAGGTGCGGGTCATCCAGCGTAACCGTATGTTGGATAACGCCGTACTTGTAAATAAAAAAACACTTTGTTGTAGTGTCCGTAAAAAATTACGACTTCCCTTATTTTTGGGAATAAATAATGTTCTTAACTTGCAACACCGACACAATGGCGTGTTCCGAGAAATTATATCAGATATTTTTACGATTTTATTTAATTTATACAGCGAAAACGTTATTTACTTGTGAAAAGTAATCCCAAAAGCCTTTTTTTGGAAAAAGGAATTGTTCTTGCAGCAGTTTATGACACAGGACGGCATAATTTCGTAATTATTATCTCAACAAAACAACGTCCCGCGCACTCGCTTGCTAGCGGCAGACTACCGAGCGGCTGGCTTCATATTGCCGATTGGCTTCATATTACGTGCCACACTTTTAGGAGCGCAATGTTCTGTCTATACTTTTTTATTGGTCTGAGATTTTAATAATATGGGATTTTTTGTTTTAGTGGTAAGTATTTTAAGTAGTCTTTTGTTTTTGCAAGATAATTTGATACCCTTTGTAAGCCAATACTTTTTAAATGTGTTTTTATTTTTATCTTCTGTAGCGGGATACATAAATTTAAAATTTTATTTAAGGTATTAGCAAATGCAATGTAGTTTTCATTTATATTTTTATTTGGTTGTATTATTTCATTCCAATTTTGTTTTTTTAATTCTGATTTAAATTTTTCAACATTTTGTGTATTATATAATCTTTTTTTCACGAACCAGTGTTGTTTTTTATTGCTGTTGCTAGGTAATTTCGTGTGAAAGATGGTTGCACAGTGGTCTGAAAACCCTAATTCTTCTACGGTGGTATTATTATATCCATTATTAAAATTTGTAAAAATTAGGTCTAAACATGTCGAGGTAGTTTGTGAGATACGTGTGGGGACTTTGATATGTTGTATGAATTTATGTTCCAACATTAGATCCAAGAACAAGTTAGTTTTTAAACAGCTATCTAAGATATTTATATTTAAATCTCCTCCCAGTATTACATTATGTTTTGAATATTTTTTATTAATATAATACAACATTTCTTTTAATTGGCGAGTAAATACTTCCTCCTCTCTTCTATTCCAATAAATTGTAACTATAACTACATTCTCATTAGGTAATTCTATTGCACATAATTCTATACAATACTCAACAGACATATTACCAATATCACAAATTTCTCTATACTCGAGATGATTTTGTAACAAGATACATACACCGCCACCTCCTCGAGTACGACGACAGTAGGATGCAGCAATTTTGTAGCCAGTAAACTGTAAGTTACTTAATTTTTCTGGTGACAGCCAAGTTTCACATAAACATATAGCGTTATACATTGGTTTTTCATGGATGAAGGTCTCAAGTAGATGTTGTTTGTTATATATGCTTTGTATGTTTTGATATAAAATATTAAAATGTTGTTCTGTGGTCTCGAAAAGTATTATTATTATTAGTATTTTTTTGTTTTTTAGTATAATCGTCATTTGTTTGGTTCCACTCGCCAACATTCGAGTCAATTGTCTTACTTAAATTTTCAAACATGTTAGTCATACCATAATGATTAAGAGCCCCATTTCTCTGCGAAAACATACTACAGTCATATGTCAAATCCAAGTTAGAATCAAATTACCAGGCGTATTCATGGGTAGAGATAGAGATCTGAATATCAGAGGCCAGTAGCTCCTGATCACGGTCGTTGATGTCGCTCCGCAATTGGTCAATTATTTTATGGACATCTGACGACACGGGCTGAGCCCTTTTCTGGTTCTCCATGGCAGCAACTCTCTCCTCCAAACAACTCATACGGTCATTAGTGGACTGCAACGATGTTCTCAGTTCAGCTAGATCATTGCGCAATAACAGAAACTCACTGCGGACTGTTTTAATAAAGTCGTCTTTGAATTTCTTGAGCTCAGCCCTGATATCATGTGCGAGATCCTGCGTGGCTTCCGAAGTGGTGGTATTTGTCGGGCTCGTATCTATAAGATCTTCCAGCAGCGCATCTGCACGCCCTCTACTGGCGTTTCGGACCGGTTATCCCGCACAACGTTTTTTTCGCATTCCGGGCACTGCCAAGAAGGAGATACAGTACCTGTCTTCTTAATACCAACACACTGCCTATGGTACCAATATCGGCAGTTGTCGCATTTAGCTGCATCTGTTGAGGTAAGAAATTTGCCGCAGCCACCACACTTGACCATGGTGAATAATGTTCTTGTTTTAAACCGTGTCGATTGATAGATACTTCCCCCGGGCACCAACAGATGGCGCTGTACTCAATAAAGCGTTTACGGCAGGTATCACGGTGTTATGGTACGTTGCGACACCATAAGCTTAGACACAGCGTCTAAGCAAAGTTGCGCACACACTGGATCTCCGTCACAAAGTTTCTGCCGAATCTATGCAATAACGACTGTTATTATTTACACGTATCGGGTAGAAATATACTAGTAATAGATTGCACACACAGTTTTTATTGTTTTTAGTATTGTACACAGAACAACATCAGTTGATAACAGCGTCACTTAATGTTTGCACTTATTTAAGTTTTTTAGTAATAAAGTTTCAATGAAAATATGAACTTGTTTATTTTTAAAACGTAAGGATAGCTTTGGGCACTTTTACTCACACAGAGTAGGTAGATACCGTCCAGAGTAGGTAGAGTTGCGGCATGGCGGGCAGAGTTCCGGCGAGATCTCACGGTGAAGAGGGAGACACGATGACGTCGATCACGATGGAGACACATCATGGTCTTATTACCGATAACAAACTAGTTGCAGAAGAATTTGTAAATTTCTTTGCCAGTATACCAATTAAAACTACTGAAGCCCTAAATTCGTCGCCATCGCATGCTTTAAGTTTATTACAGGCGAACGTTGCAGCCTGTTCGACTGAATTTAACTTTAAGCATATAAACCCTATAACTATAATAAAAACTTTTAAACAAATCAAGGTTAAATTGACAGAAGATTTGTGGGGTATGTCTATCAAAGTTTGTACCTCAATTATTGAGACTATAGCGCCGTACTTAGATATAATATTTAATTTGTGTATAGATCAAGGAGTTTTTCCGGATCTGATGAAATATAGTAAAGTGATACCACTTTTTAAATCTAGGGACAGTAAAGACACTAATAATTATAGGCCGGTGTCCGTGTTGCCGGTTTTTAGCAAGATATTTGAAAAGGTGATGTTAAATCAAATGCTTAATCAATTTAACACAAATAACATCTTACACGATAAACAGTATGGTTTCACCAAAGGACGTTGTACAACTGACGCTGGTGTCTCCTTACTAAAACACATTTTTAATGCGTGGGAAGAGGCACAGGATGCTATAGACATCTTCTGTGACCTGTCTAAGGCGTTTGATTGTGTGGTTCATGAAACATTACTCCTGAAACTTGAGCATTACGGACTAGGCAAAACAGCTTTAAGCTTATTAAAATCTTATTTGATTGACAGACAGCAACAAGTTCAAATAAACGGTGTCAATTCGTCGGGATTAAATGTGAAAATGGGGGTACCCCAAGGTTCAATTTTAGGTCCTTTTTTATTTTTAGTTTATATTAATGATTTACCCTATTTGTTGCAAAATAAACAATATGGTGTTGTTTGCCGACGACACTTCTTTGATTTTTAAGATAAATAGGAGGACTAATAATCTTGACGACGAAAATAACGCACTACTGCAGGTCCAAAACTGGTTCACTGCTAATAATCTAGTTTTAAACGGGAATAAACTAAATGCATAAGATTTTCCTTACCGAATGTCAAAAGTAGTGATTGTGACGTAATACTACACGATGAAAAACTAGAATTTGTCGACAAAACTGTTTTCCTGGGGATAATGCTTGACTCAAGGCTACAATGGGGTCCTCATTTAACATCTCTTGCAGGACGGCTTAGCTCAGCTGCATATGCTGTTAGAAAAATCCGCCAATTTGTTGATACCGCTAGACTAGTCTATTTTAGTTATTTTCATAGTATCATGTCATACGGTATCTTACTATGGGGACGGGCTGCAGACATCGACTCAATCTTTATACTACAGAAAAGAGCCATCAGAGCTATTTACAATCTTCGCCGGTGCGATTCTCTAAGGGAACTGTTTAAGGATATTAATATCATGACGGTGCCTTGTCAATATATTTATGAAAACATCATGTACGTTAGAAAAAATCTTCATCTTTTTAGCAAAAGAGGCAATACACATAATTATGTTACAAGAAATAGGGACCAATTAGTTCAACCAGGTTTCAGACTGGCTAAAGTGGCCTCTGCTTTCATGGGGTACTGTTTGAAATGTTATAATAAAATACCTCCACAAATATTAGAACTCAATGAAACATTTAAATCTTGTATTAAACGCACACTATGCAGGCAAGCATATTATAAGTTGGAGGATTATATTCAAGATAAAAATTCATGGCTCAATGCTGGTCCAGCTCCACTACCACCGGGGTGAACAAATTGATTAGTCTGGAAATTATTGTTATTATTTTTAAATGGTATTTTTTTTTTTTGAATTGTTAAATATTATAAGTATTGTATAATGTAGAAGCATTTTTTTTTCAAAGTTTGTAAATGTGAGTACCATGGAGCTATTTTATGGTTTTTTATGTTACTATTGGACTTGTTTGACATAAATGAGCATGGCAGTTGAGAGTTTGTCATGCTCACTAAAATACTCAAATACTCAAAACTTTATTGCATTCCATATTATGTACATAGATGGTATAAAATATTGACAAGATCAATATGGACCCTGTCGGGCACAGCAAAGTTAGGAGAGAGGATGGAGGCTAAGTAACAATTCATGGAATTCATTATTATTATAGGTAGATTCAATGTATGTGTAAATTATTGTGTGGTTAATTATGTTACATATTTTAATTTATTTTTTATCATTGTAATTATTAAATTATGTACCTATATATTTAAATAAAATTATGTATGCATGTTATTTATTATGTATATGTATGTATAAGTATTGGTAAATTTTGTCAGATATTTTATTTATTTTTATCATCATCATTATTATTAAATTATGTTAATATTGAAATAAATGTATGTATGTATATTATTAGAATGTCTTCATGTAAGTAAATTATGTCAGGTATTTTTATTTATTTTTATTGTCATCATTATTAAATTATGTATTTATTTTAATTAATTATGTATATATATATTTATTATTTCTGTGTATTAGTAAATTATGTCAGGTAGGTATTTTAATTTATTTTGTTGTCATTATTATTAAATTATGTCAGATATTTTAATTATTTTTGTCGTCATTATTATTAAATTATGTCAGATATTTCAATTATTTTTGTCGTCATTATTATTAAATTATGTCAGATATTTTATTTATTTTTGTCGTCGTCATATTTATTAAATCATGTACTTATTTTAATTTAATTGTGTATCAATTTAATTTATATTTTATTCACCTTAGTATTCACATTATTTTGCACTTTTGAAAATACATTTATTACAACGATACAGTATATAATTAATAGTTTTTATTGTAGTTGATGCTTATCGTTATAGTATTCCTCAATAGTATAGTAGCATTTGTCTATTAGAAATTGTTTTAGTTTATTGATGAACATATTATTATTATTTGCATTTTTGATGAATTCTGGTAACTTATTATATATTTTTATAGACATAACAAATGCACTAGAAGAGTGCATTTTCAATCGTGAAGTGGGTATATTAAGCCTATTTTTATGTCTAAGTGTGATTTTAGTTTGGATGTCCTCTCTTTTGGTATAGAATTGAGGATATTTTCGAACAAATTTGCAAATTTCCAGTATGTAAATACAAGGTACGGTTAATATTTTTAGCTCCTATAAGTAAGGTTTACAGGAGTCGGTATCTTTGATATTCATTAATATTCTTATCATTTTTTTCTGTAAAGTGAATAGTGTAGGCGCATCTGTGCTATTTCCCCATAACATAATTCCATACTTGAGCCATGCAAATGCGTATGAATAATAGGTAACTAATGCTGTTTTAAGGTCTGTTGTTTTTTTTATTTCTCTGAGGGCGTATGTAAACTTAGATAATTTAGATCTTATTTTTTTAATGTGGGATTTCCAATCTATGTGTGAATCTATGTCTAGGCCTAAAAGGGTGAATTTATTTACAACTTCTAAGTTGTGTCCGTTGTAATTAAAGTTGATATTTATGGGTATTTTTTGTCGCGGGTAGAAAGTTATTATTTTTGTCTTAGTAAAGTTAATTTCGAGGTTGTGTTCGTTCATCCAGTGTGTTGTAGTGTCAAGTGTGGAAGTCAATTTTTGGTTTAAATCTATATTATTGTCACATGGTGTTAAAATAGAAATGTCGTCGGCAAACAACACGCATGGCTCATTGATGTGGTCAGGGAGATCGTTTATGTAAATAAGGAACAGTAGACATCCTATCACAGTTCCTTGTGGTATTGATGCGTTTACGGGTATGTTTTGGGATCGAATTAATTTAATTTCTCTTGTTTTGCTATCGTAATATTCAATTTCTACGACTTGTTCTCTGTTCTTTAGGTACGAGGTGAACAAATCATGACTTTTTCCGCGGATGCCGATGTTATACAACTTATTTAATAAAATATCAAATTTAACTTTATCATACGCTTTCGTCATATCTAATAACAATCCTATAGCATATTTTTTATTATTGATTATATTGAGGGCTTCTTGGATATATTTGTAAACAGCCAAAGTGGTTGATCTATTTTTACGAAAACCATTCTGACTGTCGTTGAATATATTAAATTTTTCACAAAATGCATAGACACGGTCACACATAGCTTTCTCAAATATTTTCGAGGCAGTTGGTAACAGGGCAATTGGACGATAGTTGTTTGGGTCGGTTTTTGAATTTTTCTTATGGATCGGTTTTATAAGAGCCTTTTTTAACAAATCGGGAAAAATGCCTTCTTCGAAAGATTGGTTGATGAGTATATAAAATGGTAAAGTTAATTCGTCGGCGCATTGTCTTAAAAGAGTGGGTGGAAGTTCATCAATTCCATGGCTTCTTTTATTTTTAAGGTTTTTTATTATTATATTTACCTCATAGGGATCTACTGGGCTAAGATACAAAGTATTTTGTGTAGCTGAACCTACCGGTAATCCTTTTGGTTTATTGCCGATAGGTTTTGTGCTATCCCCGCCTATGGAGGCAAAGAATTGATTGAATGTGTTGGCTACATCTTCGGGTTTAGAAGTTAAACTATTATTTATTTGTAATGTTATATTGCGTTTTTCGCTTTTTGTCATCTTGTTTGTGCGTTCATTAATAATTCCCCACATTGTTTTAACTTTATTGTTAGATTGCATCATTTTATTTTTATAGTGAAGTTTCTTTGCTGTCGTGACAGTATTCTTCAATATTTTTTCGTATTTTTTGTAATATTTTGTCAATGTTGGATTTTTTACTTTTAATGTTAATGTTTTTAATAGTCTTTTATTTGTGCAAGATTTTTTTATTCCAGTAGTGAGCCAATATTTTTTATGTTTTGTTTTTAATTTAATTTTACGTAGCGGTATACATTTATTTAGAATAGAAATAAGTATGTCATTGAATTTTTTATAATTATCGTTAATGTCATTGTCAGTGGTAAGGATTTCGTTCCAATTAAGTTTTTGTATTTCTTCTTTGAATTTTAGTATGTTTGAATTATTATATAGCCTTTTCATAGAGTACCAGTGATTTTTTTCCGATTTTTCGGGTATTTTTAAATGTAAAATCGTGCTATGGTGGTCTGAAAAGCCCAATTCTTCTGTAGTTGCGTACATATCTTTGTAGTAAAAGTTAGTAAATATTAGATCTAGACACGTCGCAGTGTTTGATGTAATACGTGTAGGGCTTCTTACATGTTGAGTGAAATTATATTCCTGCATTACGTTTAAAAATTGAGTAGTTTTTAAATTGTCTGATAAAATATTAACATTAAAATCTCCTCCTATAATTATATTCAATTTGTAGTATTTATTGCTTATATATTTTAGAATTTGTTTTAATTGTTGATAAAATACTTCCTCCTCTCTTCTATTCCAGTACATAGATACAATTAATAAATTTTCTTTTGGTAATTCCGTGGCACATAGTTCTATCACATACTCTATAGACATGTCTGTAATATCACTTCTATGAATGCTTTCAATATGTTCTTGTAATAGTATACATACACCGCCACCTGTTCTGGTGCTGCGGCAGTAAGAAGATGCACATTTATATCCACTAAATTTGATGAGATCTAGTTTATCCTGAGTGAGCCAAGTTTCTGAAATACATATTGCCTTATATATTGAATTTTCGTCGATAAATGCTTCAAGTATATCTTGTTTGTTATTAAGGCTTTGGAAATTTTGGAACATTAATTTAAATGGTAGGTCGTTGTTTACGAAATGTCTGGTTCTCAGCTTCGTTAGTTACATTTGACGGGCAGGCTTCAGTCGTGTTATTTAATATAATGCAGTTTTCTTGAGTGTCGTGTACGCTTCGATGTTCATAGTTTTTTATTATAATTAATTTTCCATCAATGTATAGCTGGTTATTTTTTATTATTGCATGAGATCCGTTTTTTCTAGCCTTAAATAGTTCATCTCGCATTTGTTTTCTATATTTACGTGTGTTGGCGTCTAAAAATTCAGATATGAATATTCCGGTTCCTTGAAAATATTTACTATTGTTAGTTATATATCTAGACATTCTCTTGCTAATAAATTCAATGACGATTGGTCGGTTTTTTGAGCCACTAGGTCTTCCAATCTTGTATATATCTTCTATGTACCCTGATACATCTATGTTGACTATATCGCGGAATAATTCTATTAATCTATTGTAAAGAGAACTTTCAGGCTCTTTGTAGTAGTCGTCCAGGCCGTAGAGCACAACTTTCCTATGGTTGTTTTCCTGTAAATTTGACATTTTAGACGCAGCTGTGGCTAGTTTTCTTATTTCTTCCTTCAAATTCTCATTCTCTCTTTGAAATTTTTCTAATCTCATATTAGTGTTTTCTATTTCTTGTTTTCTTTGGTCGATTTGTAATGTTAAGGTATTTGTTTTATAATCTAAATCTGTCTTTAATTCTGTAATAGCTCTATATATTTCTCTGTGTATTGTGTTTTGTAATTCCTGTATAATAGATTTATTATTTTCCTTAAGGTGTGTGATTATTAGTTCGCTCATACTCTGTATTGTTAATTGAGTATGCGTATCATTCGTTTGCATAGGTATAGTATCGCCCAAGAAACTCAAGTCATCGGAACAAGTTGTGTCGTTATTGGGATTTATTGTTTTTTTTCTCAAAGTGATATTAGATTCCTCAGGTGGTGTGGTTAATAGGTGACTGGATTCAGTGCCTCTAGGTGTACGTATAGGGGTGTCTGTGTTTCCAGTCTTGGGTATTTTACAGATACATGTCTGGCACTTCCACGTATTTTTATTATCTAGGGTCATCTTTTTGGTGTAGTAGTCCTTAGAAACACCGGCACATTCTAGGTCGTATCTGCATTTGCAAAGCACGCAAATAAGATTTTCTCTTATGGGTAGCTTATATTTACAACCGGCGCATACAGGTGTGGATGACATTCTGGTAAAGTAGCTGTATAGATAGGTAAGCCAATAAATAAGTTCGTTTATTTACCTTACGAGTTAAAAACAGCGGCCTCTAGTGTGCAGTGTTAAAGACTCTTGAACGATTATGAGATACTAGTTTCAGCCTATTGAGATAGATGGCGTTGTTTTACAGTATTGAAGAAGATGACTATTACTTTTTGAGGATTTTGTTTTCTTTGGTAATAATTATGCAAATTATGTACCTTTTCGTAGATTTTCCTTTCTTCTTCAATTGTGTCTTCGTTTTTATATTCTTGTCAGGTCAGTTCACGCACTGCTGTTTGTAATTTTTTAAATTGAGGATCCGTAACAGTCACTTATTATTATTGTTCATTTATAGATCATTGAGTAGGTTTTTCTCACGTACTCCAATATCGCACACTACATATAGCTTAAGCATTTGAATTAACACTTTTTCTTTGGTATTTAATCACTTAAACTAATATTTCGTGAAATAAAAGACAGAACAACTTGTTTGTTTGCACACGGTGGCGCCCTCTCTCCACTGATGGTGGCGCATGTGTTGGATCATTCGGTTCCCTTCAAAATGGTTGAGCTGAGTGGTGCTAATATTGGCGTCATGTTCGTGAACGGGCGCTGCGCGCTGTCAGTTGAGACTGGTCATCTCTTAGCTGCCAGTTGCTATTTTAATATCTATATTTAGTTTGTATTTTTACTTTATTTACATTGTTCTCACATGATAGCGACAAGAAACATGTAACAGAGATATTTGTAATTACAAAACATGATTGAAAAGAGTGTCCATGGAGTTTCTTGCACATTCTTCTACATAGAGATCTACGCTTTGGAATGTGCAATTAGCATCTTTTTTTTTTCTGACTGACTGACTTCATGACATTTCAAAAGTGCCTGTAAATGGTTTATTTGAAATAAAATGCTTTGAATCTTTGAATCTTTGAAGTGGGAGACAGCGACTGTCGCGACCCAGTGCTGGGCACACCACAATTATGGCGGTAAGTCCCCTCTTTGAGGCGTGGCTGGAAAGACCTCACGGCGTCCTTAACTTCCGCATGACGCCGGTCCTCACCGGACTTGGTAAGTTCGGGAGGTTCCTGCACCAGATTCATGCGGAAGAAACGCCCGGGTGTCACCATTGTGTTGACCGCCCGGAAGAAACGGTGGAGCACACGGTGGAGGTGTGCCCCGCTTGGGCTGAGCAACGCCGTGTCCTCGTGGGGGCGATCGGCGACGGCAATCCTTCGCGCCGGGCCTTGTTACAGGCCATGGTCAGGAGCGAGGAGGAGTGGCAGGCGGTCGCCTCCTTCTGCGATGCAGTAATGCTAGCAAAGGAGGAGGCCGATCGCGTGAGGCAACGGGCCTCACGCCCCAACCGCGCCGCCGGGATTTCGATCCCGATTTCCGGCCACCGTAGGCGCGGGCTTGCGGACGGTGAGCAATGGGTAGCTTAGCTCGCCGTCCGACCGTCCGGTAACCGTCCGGACCGAGCCCAAGTCGTCGTCGACGGCAAGTACTGTTCCAAGCGCGCCTCAAGGCGATGTCAGCAAACCGTAGGAGCCCAGCAGGGTCGAAGCCTCTTGTTCCGAGAGGAAAACCTTGTCGCTCATCATCCTCTCTTCTCCTTCGTTTTCCTCCTCACTCTTCAAGTCGCTACAGTGGATCTTTTACTGTTCGTGCTGTGCGCCTCTGGAATTCTCTTCCACACACATTGAGAGCTAGCCCTTCGTTGGAGGTTTTCAGGGGAAGAATTAAGGAACATTTTTTATCAACATGACCCATATATATGTATGTTTATAGGTATTTATTTATTGTATATATTGTGTTTATGTATAGTGTGCTGTACACATATCTGTTTAGTATATTTTTAGTTTTAAGTTTAGATTTAATTTTATTTTTATTTTTTTGTTGTACTGTTAAAGTTCCTCAAAATATATAAAATTTCTTTCTTACTCATATGGTTTGCTGTAAGAAAACCCAGTTGTGGGTTAAGCTCGCCTGTGTACATCAACTGTCATATTTTATTGTTTATATAAAATTGTATGTACAATAAAGAATAAAGAATAAAGAAGCCTACTAAGGCCAAGGGTCTGATTCTGAAAGGAAGACTCGACCCTGGTACGAAAGGCAACGAAAGAACAGGAGTGGGTTTTTAGTCAGTAAGTCTGACACTATTTCCCGCACTGCCCAAGAGCGCGGGATGTCATAAGATGATTTTTCCACCGAAAAAAAAAAAAAATTAGCCAGTTTTTTGAGTTTTAGTTGATGAATTTTTAGTCTTTATACGTTATTCACAAATAAACATTTTTTCGTTCTTTATTTTTGGTGAAGACTTACCTCTGAGCGCCAGGTGGAAGGCTGCCTTGTATCCTAA
Organism: Mythimna impura; assembly: GCA_905147345.3. Taxonomy (NCBI): domain Eukaryota; kingdom Metazoa; phylum Arthropoda; class Insecta; order Lepidoptera; family Noctuidae; genus Mythimna; species Mythimna impura. The sequence continues at coordinate 1,529,712 of LR990365.1, read as the reverse complement.
CCATACGACCTGGACCCAGGCCACTTGGGATCGGGAGAACGCATGGTATCGGCTGAAACAAACAATAATTTTGTTAGATTCATCTTCCCTTTTCATAGTAAAACCATGTGTGGAAACGAAAAATAATAAGTATTAAAATTCGAGACGAGTTTTTATTTTTTATTGATACAAACTGGTGCTTGACTGCGACCCCACCTGATGGTAAGCAGTGATGCAATCGTTAATGGTGAGGCGCATTAGTTTATTAAGAGCCTATTCACTCTAGCCTTGAAGACACCTAAATTATAATCAGACCGGCAGACAGCAGCAAGCAAATTGATCCAGCCCTTCGATGTACACGGTATAAACGACGAGGCGAAACGCTTAGTCCGGACCGTAGAAGTTTCAACAACGTAAGAAGAGACGCCAACTATTTTCGAATTCACCTTGCATCGTACTCTAATTCTTCAGCTTTTTGCATAAGCCGACATAGTATTGAAAACATAGCTGCCTAGGAATGGACCGATCCACTCAAATCTGTGTGGTTCTTTCCTCTAAAGACCATCTTAGACACTAATCCGCATGCATCTCATGTTTGCTGTATGGACTTAAGGGACTTGATCTCTGAGTTTGGTTCAATGTTCTATCTATTTGGGTATGGTTTCCGACTGGACTAAGTCGACTATGTATGACTATGTCCTATGAGCCAGCGAAAAGGTAGGTCGTACCAGACTTATTCATAGTCATTTGTTCCAAGTTTAGATTAGAGGATAACTGATTTACTATTTACGACCAGCTTAATTCTTACAGTCCACTACTCTAAATGTCCGAAGCGAGGAGGAGTAGCAGGCCGTCGCCTCCTTGTGCGGAGCAGTAATGCTAACAAAGGAGGAGGCCACACGTGCACGCGCGAGGGAGCGGCCTCCCCTTAAAACCCATCTATGTTCCTTCGGTTGCCCTTTGCGTTCCTGGGCCATGGTAACTCTTCGAACATTCCCACAGCCTTGGCCACTGGATAAAACTGATACATCAGTATTTTACAAGAAGTGTCATCTGACGTCCAAAATCGACCTAGGTAACCCGTTCCTCTTGGCTAGACTGGCGTCAGATTTCTTTCCTAACCTCTGACTATCCGTATAATTGTGATTGCCCACCCGATGATAACCAGTGAAGCAGTCGTTGATGGTGAGGCGCACTAGTTTATTAAGAGCCTATTCACTCTAGCCTTGAAGACACCTAAATTATAATCGGACGGGAAGACCGCAGCAGGCAAATTGTTCCAGTCCTTCGATGTACGGTATAAACGACGAGGCTAAACGCTGGTTTGGACCGTAATGCTGTCAACAACGTAAGATCTTGAGACAATCGCCGTATGTCGGGTTATCCGATGGTAGAAAGCTGATGGAGGAATCAAGTCATGTAATTCCTGCGCACACTCTCCAAAATGCATCAAATACAAAATCCTCCGACTTCAAAAAGGAGGAGGTTCTATGTTCGGCTGAATGTATTTTTTTTTAATGTTTGTTCACCGATTTCTCGGTCAATTATGGACCGATTTTGAAAAGATTTTCTTTTATTTAAAGGTTATGCTTCCGAGTTGGTCCCATAGAAATATTGTTATTATCTAATCATAAACTTCGAAGATATGGAACAGAACTCCTCATAGGATCACAGCAGAACCGTCAAATGAGTAAAATTGCTTTGTTTATACGTGTAGTCGATGACTGACTGAAAGAAGAGGGGGAATATATCGTACTGATCTGATGATGAAGCCTGAAGTTAGGCACCGGAACTCTGTAGTAAATTAATGTAATCTAACCGTGTTTGGGATTATTAGAATTGTCATGAAATGCACTCTGGCTATAAGGTATTTAAGTTTAGCTGAGGGGTACTTTTTTAGTGGTGGTACCATAACTAAAAAGTGTAAAATAAAAAACTTTTTACAAAAAAATACAACCGAAATCAAAGTAAAAAAAAAGACACTGAAAAGTGCAAAATAACTTTAATTTCGGAAGTCGGTGTTCCTTAGTAGTTTTGTCTCTTCGTTATTTAACACCGACTACCGAAATTTAAGTTATTTTGCACTTTCAGTGTTTTTTTTTTGTTACTTTGAAGTCGGTTGTATTTTTTTTTTTTTTTTCATTTCAGAATGATTCCTTTACGTATCGGGGGGCAAGGCTGTGCCCCTTCCAAGCCGAGCGCGAAGCAAACACTGCCGTATCATCCTTTACTGGAACCATTTCGCCGCATTTTCAGGCCCCCTATTTGAGAACCTCTGGATAAGACCAGAACGCAGAAATTTTCGTCATCCAGTAAGCTATAATTTATTTATTTATTTATTTATTTATTTATTTAAACTTCATGTACAGTAGTGGTACATAGGCGGACTTAATGCAACAAGGCATTCTCTACCAGTCAACCTTTGGGTTAAAAAGACAATACTGTGGTAGGTTTGCACAATAAACAAATAACAGATACTTCAAACAGAACAAAATAAAATAAAAAAAAATTATAGTAATAAAATACATATATATGTTAAAATTATAAACTAATAAATACTATGAAAAAAATATAAAATCGTTAAGAGAACTTAATAATAATTCTGACGAAGACCAAACTAAAGTTGAGAGGACTTCAAGTAGTAGTTCCGAATTTTACGCTTGAAGGAAAATTTACTTTCAGCTTTTTTGATGTCAAGGGGAAGCACATTCCAGAGTTTTATGGTGGAAACAGCGTATGAATTGGACATAAAGCCAGTACGGTGAGAGGGAATATGAAGGAGCATGTTTTTGGATGCACGAAGGTTAAGATTATGAGAACTGCCCAACACTTTAAAATATTGTTTTAAGTAATCAGGAGCACAAGGATCGTTCATTATGGTGAAGAGCATGCAGAGGGATCTGAGGGATCTTCTGTGACGGATAGGCAGCCATTTAAGCTGAGAACGGAAGGAAGAAATGTGATCATATTTACGAAGGCCAAATATGAAGCGAATGCAGTTGTTGAGAAGTCGATCCAATTTGTTTAGAAGTTCCTGGGAAAGATCAGAGTAACAAACATCAGCATAGTCAATTATAGGTAACACAAGTGACTGGACCAAAGTAGTTTTAGTGCTTGACGGGAGGAAATTTTTGAATCTATAGAGAGACCGCAGCGTGAAGGTGACTCTCTGGCTAACCTGAGCAATCTGCTTATTCCAGCTTAACCTATTATCAATATATAAACCTAGGTCTTTAACGTAAGGCGAGAGAGGGATGACTGTATTGCCGAAAATAAGCGGCAGTAGTCGGCTAGAGTCCAAGCTCCGTAAAAAGTAAGAACTGCCAATGAGGATAGCCTGGCATTTACTGACATTGACAGTAACCCCAAATCTGCTTGACCAATCAGCAATAGCCAGGAGGTCAGCATTTAGTAGAGAGATGCAGTCATCAAGGTTGTCAATGTCAGTTTGCGCGTAGAGCTGTAGGTCATCAGCATACAGATGGAAAGAGCACTTGAGAATAGCTGTGATAGAGTTAATAAATAAAGAAAATAAGAGTGGAGAGAGTATACCGCCTTGTGGAACCCCGGTTTGCAGGTCGCACCAGTCAGAAAATTTCTGATCAGCACGTACCGCTTGCTGACGTCCACGAAGATATGATGAAAACCAATCCCGTGCCGACGAAGAAACCCCAATTTGAGACAAGATTGCCAGAAGGATGTCGTGATCAACGGTATTAAAAGCGTTGGAGAAATCTATTAAAACTAACACCGTTAACCTCGAGTTCTCCAGGCCATTCCTGACATCTTCTGTGACTTTAAGCAAGGCTGTGGCTGTACTGTGGCCAGGTCGAAAACCTGATTGAAAAGGGGATAACAGTTTATTCCTAAACACAAAGGATGAAATCTGTTTAAGAGCAACTGCTTCCAGGATTTTGGATAGGAAAGGAAGAATGGAAATTGGTCTAAAGTGATTTGATAAAGTGGGAGTGGGAATTTTAGGAAGAGGGATAATGAAAGCCTTACGCCAGCAACTAGGAAACACCCCAGTTTGGAGGGAGGAATTGATGATGTGTGTGATAGTGGGGAGCAAACTTTTAATCAAGAGAGTTAGCATAGTTCTGCTGACTCCATCACAGCCGACAGCCTTGGACTTAATCGCAGTGAAAATTTTGAGGATCTCCGAGTCGGTCACTGGGGAAAAAGAAAAAGAATCATGAGGTAAAATTGGCGTGGAAGTTATATCAAGAATTGTAGTATTTTTGACAGGAATGGCAAGCATAGCCGACGATGAGAAGTGTTGATTCAAATCATTCAAAGATATATTAGAAGGAAAAATTTGAGAGGAGGACTTTGTTATACCAAGCGATTTGAGGAACTTCCAAATATCAGCCGGTGAAGAGTTGAGAACATTTTCGCAAATGTGTCGGCGTTTTGAAGCTCTTACCATCTGGTTACAGCGGTTTCTAGCCAACTTGTACAGGTTCCAGTTCTCCTCGCTGCGATCTCTTCTATATCTACGAAAAGCCCTGTCACGCCGTCTCATCGCCATTCGAACTCCAGGGGTAATCCATGGAGCCGGGGGGCGCTTAACACGGACAGCCCTCAGCGGCGCATGCGCATCTATGAGCTTCAGTAAAGTCCTATTAAAAATCTCCACTTTCTCATCCACAGTCGCTGCATTTTCGACATCGGCCCAACCAACACCACTCGCATCACTGTTGAGCTTATCCCCGTCTAACCTCGCAAAATTACGGAGGAACACAATGGCAGGCCGCTGTTTTGGAGGCTTAATTTTATAAGATAAATAAACCAAATCGTGCCTCGATAACCCGGGGACTGCAATCTGGCCATGGTTGGCAACCAGATTCACAGATGACGCGAGCATGAGATCAAGCCAGGAATCGTCTGAGTCAATATTGTGATGAGTCGGATTGAGTGAGAGGAGTGATAGACTCGACGATTCCAGGATTGCTCTCAGCTTGCGCGATCTGGAGTTATCCCTCACAAGATCGGTGTTAAAATCACCCATGACTATGAGATGTTTGTACTCTGAGGAAACAGAATCTAAGAGAGAATCAAGACTGGAGAAATAATCTATGGTAGGTGGGCAGTATACTACTCCAAGGATAGCCTTAACCCCTTTAACATCAATTTCAAGGATTAAGTACTCAGGGATGCCGTTTGCAACAGCCGGCGAAGAGAAAAGGATCCTGTAAGGGATGTCACTACGTAAGTAAATGGCAACACCCCCGGCTCTCTTTCCCGTGCGATCATTGCGAATTAGGATAAAACCCGGTAGGCTGTAAAACGTAGATGGAAGTTCGGGCTTGAGCCAACTTTCTGAAACTAGGATAGCATGCAACGCAACATCACAGAATAAATCTAACATCTCAGAGTGATGTTGAGGGATACTCTGTGCGTTTACATGACATACATTAAAACATTGACTAAATCTTAGGAACTCACTACTCAAGAAAGAATTGACGGAAAAAGAATCGTCTAAAGATGAAAAAGACGTAGAAGAACTATGGCAGGAAAAAAATGAGTCGTCGTCAGACATAACTATTAAAAAGTAAAATAAATATAAATAAAAATATGATATATAAAAACTAAACCTAAATTATGTGAAATAAAGTCCACTAATCAAATGCATAACCTGCCGGCAGACTGTTCACAGTATTCAGAAACAAAAGTATACTATTAATGCGTGTTTCCGAACGCAAACGTGATTTACAATACAAGCAGAAGAAACAAAAAAAAAAAAAAAAAAGTTGACACTGACATTTGACAGTTCACAATCATAACAAAAAGAAAAATAAAACAGTCGGTATATTGAACAAAAACTCAGTGAAGTGCCTAAACTGGTTTCAAGGAACAAAATATGTAAGAAAAGGCTACCTTACAGTTAGGAAACACGCATAAAACAATACCTAAGAAAATAATACATAACACAAATTCTGAATCCTATCACTTCTTCTTAACAATCCGTCTGGATCGAGTCGAGGCCTGCGCCGACGCGCTATTAGATTTGGTGTTAGATACCGGAGGTGTTTCCTGATCCAGCTGTCTGCCATGCTCTGCTCCCAGCGCGACGACCTCCTCAAGACTGAAGACACGGCGTCGCTTACCGTCCGGAAGTTTGACATTGATGGTGCCGTCCATGGTCCACACGTTCGTCACGCCGAAGAGCCTGCGAGCCGTTGAAAATGCAGACTGCCGCTGTCGAGTGAGGAACTCCGAGACCACGTACGACGATCCCTTTAGTTTGGTCTTGGTTTTCCAAATCACGTCTCTGACTGTGTAGTCCGCACACTGAAGTAGGATAGGTCTAGCATGTCCCTCAGAGGCAGTTCCCAATCTGTGGCATACAGTCAGCGAAGAGGGTGACACATCCGTTAAGCCAAGCTTACTCTGTAGAATGGTTGCCACTGCTTCAGGAACCTTCTCACCCGGAGTCTCAGGAACACCGCCAAGTAATAGAAATTTTTTCCTATGACGCATCTCTATTATGTCAACACTTCTACTCAACTCCGCAATCTGCAGCTGCAAGGCACTGAGGACACTCCAAACATGCTCCTTAAAAGCAGTGAAATCTTTGTGGAGGCCGCTCAAGTCTGCTCCAGGTGGTGACGCTTTCAGGTGCGCTTCAAAATCTGCCATCCGCTGGCTTAGTGATATCAAAGCCATGCGCTGGGTCTCCGCAATGTCAGCCAAAGTTGCCATAATTGTGACTCGGTGTTCCAATGACTGTGCCAAATTCCAATGACAGTTTATGCCGGCAAGTAAATGCAGCTTGTCTTAGGGCATAAGAATACTACTGCCCACACAATATGTGATTTATGGTAATATAAATATACTTAAAATAAAGAAATTTTAATTTTAATTATTATTAAAAGTAATTAAAAAATCAAAATATTAAGAGCGTATGTGTTAACTTTTTATGCACCTACCCCCCAATGTAATATAATCACATACTAAAAAACTAAAATTTCAAGTCTGTAGGTCATTTAGTTCCGAAGTTAAGCAAAAGCAAAGTTTCACATTTATGACACTCACTCACTCACTCATGATCATCAGAATAGAACTAGTACTTCCCATAAACTTAGAGAGCTGAAATTTGGTACAGAGTTAGTGTTTAATGGCCATATAAAGGGAAAACTATTAAAACTAGGATAATCGAAGATCTGGAGTACCTGGTGACCCTGATTAGAAAACACAAGAGCCCAACCAAACTATTAGAGATCGACATACCGCCTTTACAAAAAATATTCAACTTGGTGGCCGCTTCATTTGATGTCAAAAATCGAAGGTCTGAAGTATCTGAAGAACCCTCAGCTGGTCTCAGCTGTATTAGAGATATGGTAATGCCACCTCCCTTCTACTATTGGTACATAAAAAAATCGACTGTCATTGCAAAACTCAATATGCCCCACGTTTCTACAAAAAAGTAAAATCCCACCAAAAACATTCTGTAAAAAACTAGCCAAGTCTCGGTGGAGCTGCTTGTTTATCTCTAAAAAGTAATGAAATCTAGACAAAGCGTGCCAAGTCTAAGGTTCCTTCCTACGGTCCCGTTGACCTAGAATCCTTAATGGCGTGAAGCAAGGAGTAAGTGTAATTTCTAAATTGATCATTTTAATTTGATTTTAATGTTGATTTAATTATTAATAATTTGTAACATACGTTGTTAAGCCTGTAAGGGCTTAGCTATAAGCCTATTGTAACATCTTTATCTATGCAAATAAATGAAATGAAGAATTGGAGAAAAATGTAAATTTAATTTACCTACATAGGTAAGTTTGTACGGAACCCTCGATTCGCGACTCCTACTTGCACTTGCCCGGTTTTTTTTTGGGGGGGTAAGATATCATGAAAATCCACCACCAGCTCTGGGTGGAGCGAGAGACTATCAGATTTTAACTGACTAAAACCCTCCCGAATTTCTTCAGTTGCCCTTTGAGTTCCAATTTAAAAAGGGTGAAAAGGGGGAAATACGTTTTTACGCACTTGAAATTTAGCATTAAAAGTATCCCAAGTAAATAAACGTTTTCATAACTCAAATTACCCCTTAGCACAATATAATATCTTGTTGTTCCTTCGGTCCATAAACTTGAGACTTGGCAAAATTCTAGTCAAAATTAATAAGTAACTAGCTTTTGCCCGCGGCTTCGCTCCCGTCAACTGACTACTATATCCTACTCTACCCAACTCTATCCTACTCTACCCTACTCAAAAAAAAAAAAAGTATCCTATGTCCGTCTCCTGATTCTAAGCTACCTCCCCACCAACTTTCAGCCAAATCGGTTCAGCCGTTCTTGAGTTATAAATAGTGTAATTAACACGACTTTCTTTCATATATATAGATAGAAGATAAGTTTTCAGAAAAACATTCTCGCGGATAGGGTTACCATATGACAGGCGTTTGCCGCATTTGACAGGCATTTTAAGATTTAGTCAGGCGTGCGGCCGGCATTGGTCTGAGACAGGCATTTTTAAATTTTTTCATTTTCAAATTTCGCGCGCATCGCGCTTGCAAAAATGCAAGCGCGATGCGCACGCGGGCGCGAAATTTAAATGACACCGGCGGCGACGTGAAACTGTTTGACGAATACGAAGTTCTAAAAGAATATTGTAGAAGTTCAGATAACATTTTTTTTTTCTGAAAGCTTAACTACACAGTGGTGCAATTTTCTCAAAAGTAGAGAAGTGAATGGTGACATTACAGAATTCATGAAAATCTGCCAGTTTGTGTTCGTTTTCTCTCGTCAACGCCCAGTGGAATAAAGAAAGAAATCGGCTGACAATTAAATCAGTGAAAGCAATATTGATTACACAGGAAAATTACAAAACTGTATCTTGTGAAGATTTTTACGTTTATATATTAGAAAAGAAAGAACTATTAAAAAAAATAATGTCCTCTGACAATATCAGTAATAAATTAAATATCCTTCTTCATTATTATCTGTTGGCTTTTACTTATTACCTACAGCGTTTTGCTTTAGACAGGCATTTTTCTGAAAATTCAGGCATTTTAGGTTCCATAGACAGGCATCCCTCTATTTACATATGGTAACCCTACTCGCGGACGAAGTCGCGAAGTGTCTAAATGCTAGTTTTTTTTTTTATTCACCACAATCTCACCTGATGGAAAGCGACGACGCGGTCGACGATGGAGTGCGCTTAACTTGAAGTAACCTATTCACTCTTGACTTAAAGATTCCCGGGTTGTAGCCATCAGGAAACACAGATTCCGGCAGAGAATTCCACTCCTTAGCTGTACGCATAATGAATGTGTTCCCAAAACGTTTTGTGCGTATAGGTGGGATGTCCACCATTTTTATTTTATAAACAAAACCTGGCAAGTGCGTGTCGGACTCGCGCCCTGAGGGTTCCGTACAAACTTACCTATGTAAATAGTTCAATTCCCGAATTAAGTTTCGAAAAATTTCCGAATCGCAAAAGTTATTTTTTGTGACGTAACCAAAAAATTTACTGTTTTCAGATTTATTCCTATACCTGTGCTATAAGACATTGTTTTATGCCAAATTTCAGGATTCTGGGTCAACACAAAGTACCCTATGAATTTTGATTCCCTTGAGTGTCGAAGTATACGTTTTTTTGCGACATAAACGGCCGTATCTTTATTTTTCGTTAATTTAGAAGTTTGATTTTTTTCACAGCTTCAAGGGACCGCAGACCTAAATATATGGTTTTAATTTCAACTCGATACCTCTACGCGTTCTCGAGATAAAGAGTCTTGACAGACAGACAAACAGACGGACAACAAAGTGATCCTATAAGGGTTCCGTTTTTTCTTTTTGAGGTATGGAACCCTAAAAAGGCCTGATATCTTTATAGACTCTTTTCTGGAGCCACTAAAATCCAGCTTTTGTGGTAACTAGTTTGTCTCCCAAAAATAAATGGTTCCTGTACATTCAACCTTAAAAAGCATCACAAGCAGAAGATGTATATTAGGGGTTAAAGTATGAAATTGCCGATTTGTACTGAAAATTTTAAATACGTTTTTTTTTTTTAAATTGAACATATTTATTTAATCAAAATAATTGCCATTATTATCTATACATTGATGCCATCTAATAGGAAGGTCATTGATGCCTTTGCGATAGAACTCTGGTGATCTAGATTCGTCAAACTGTGTGAAAGTATTTTGTACTGCCTCCTGAGAAGAAAACTTTTTATCACATAGAAAATTGTCCAAATCACGAAAAAAATTGTAGTCCGTTAGAGCAAGGTCTGGCGAATACGGAGGGTGACGAATGGTTTCTAATTGGATTTTCGGTAGAGTTAAAACGGTTTCTCGTACTATATGAGGTCTCGCATTATCATGAAGCAGTAATGGTGAAGATCGATTCATGAGTCGGGGCTGTTTCACTGCTATCATTGTTCGGAGTTCGGCACAGTAGACATCTGCCGTTATTGCTTGACCAGATCGGAGAAAGCTATAGTGAATAACACCATGCTGAGACCACCAAAGAGTTACCATTACCTTTTTATTGGTAAGCTTTGCTTTAGGACACTGTTGCGGCGTTTGACCTAGGGTCAGCCGTTGAATTTTTTGCTTACGGTTATCGTAAAGAATCCACTTTCCATCATATGTCACAATTTGATCCAATATTCCTTAATTTCTGTATCGATTCAACAAGGCAACACAAGTTTCAACACGCGTTTCTTTCTGCAGATCAGTCAAATCATTCAATGAGGCACCCATTTTTCATATTTTTTTTATTTTGTTGATTTGACGCATAGTCAATATCGTTGGTAAGGTAATGTTAAACCATGCCGCTAATTCCTGGGTAGTTTGGCTCAGATCGGCTTCCACTATCTCTTACAATTCATTGTTATTCACCTGTGTGGGCGGTCTTCCACGTGGTTTATTTTTCAAATCAAAGTTTCCATCACGACAGCGTTTAAACCAAAATCGCACTGTGCGTTCATTAGCAGTCCCCTCTCCAAACGCAACATTGATAATGCGAGTTGTTTCTGCCACGTTAGTTCCGCGTCGGAACTCGTATTAAAAAATCACTCGAATTTTCGAAGTCAGCCATCTTTCTTATCTCAGCTGAATAAAAAAAACTGAAAGTCGATAATTCAATGTTGCACATTTTTTAAAAGAAGAACTTCATAGGTACCATGTGAAAAAAGTTTCACTCAAAAATCACAAACCATGAAGGTTCTATGTCAATTCGAAGACTTATTACAATAAAACAGCAATTTCATACTTTAACCCCTATTATATAAAAGTAAAATACCACTCCCAAACTTAAAATTTGGCAGGTAGGTTCCTTATAGGGTGAAGACATCGGCTAAGAACGGATTAAAAATTTCACACATTCTGATCCGAATCAACCTGAAATGGGGGTAGACAGGTCACATGATTTGTTGCAAGAACAACAAATGGAGCAAGCAGGTAACCCTATAGCATCCGAGAGATGGCATCAGAAAACAGGGTTGCCCAATGAGAAGATGGGAAGACGACCTCCGCCTGACCTTGTGTCCATACTGGATATGGGTACCAGCGGACAGAGTCCAATGGAAGCAGTCGGAGGAAGTTTATGCCAAAAGGCACACTGGACTGAGCAAGATATACTCTAACCAACACTGCAGTTCAAACACAAAAAGAGTTACCCCCAAATTTGTAAATAAATGGCTACATAATTTATTCAATTGTGTTATTGCATAAGTTTATTTTAGAAACTGACTATATTTCTATCAAACATTTTGTCTTGCTGTCTTCATACATTACATAAAAAACTTTTTACAAAAAAAATACAACCGACTTCAATGTAAAAAAACACTGAAAAGTGCAAAATAACTTTAATTTCGGAAGTCGGTGTTTCTATAATAGTTTTGCCTCTTCGTTATTTAACACCGACTTCCGAAATTAAAGTTATTTTGCACTTTTCAGTGTTTTTTTACATTGAAGTCGGTTGTATTTTTTTTGTAAAAAGTTTTTTATTTTTCACTTTTTAGTTATGGTACCACACCACTAAAAAGTACCCCTCAGCCATACTTAAATACCTTATAGCCAGAGTGCATCTTATGACAATTCTAATAATACCAAACACGGTTAGATTAAATTAATTTATTACAGAGTTCCGGTACCTAATTTCAGGCTTCATCATCAGATCAGTTCGATATATTACCCCTCTTCTTTCAGTCAGTCATCGACTACATGTATAAACAAAGCAATTTTACTTGTTACGACAGTTCTGCTGTGATCCCATGAGGAGTTCTGTTCCATATCTACGAAGTTCATGATCAGATCATAACAATATTTCTATGGGACCAACTTGGAAGTATAACCTTTCAATCAAAAAAAAATTTTTCAAAATCGGTCCACAATTGACCGAGAAATCGGTGAACATACATAAAAAAAAAAAATAAAAAACATACATTCAACCGAACATATAACCTCCTCCTTTTTGAAGTCGGTTAAAAATTAACATAGTTTAATAAAACTGTAGTGCATCCCAGCTTGCAATGTTCTCAACATTTTCCTTAAATGATGCATAGTAGGCATCATTATGTCCATTTTAATAAGGCTTCTGACCCACAATGATAGGAAAACTTGATGTAGCTATAAGTATTTTATGAAGCTAGACTTCTAAGTTCTAATCCAGTAGTCAAATGCCCCATACATGTTACGATTTGTGTGTACAATCCGTTACTTCGGACCGATTGTAACAACGAATTGATAGTGTCTGTTAAGGTAAATCGATAACAATCTTGATTTATTATTGATTCGTTGTTAAGATGTCGGTCTAAGCAACAGATCGTACAGTGTATGGGGCCTTTGGCATTAAGTACTACCACTAATTTTTTAGAATTGCTATGTTCTATTCTATTGGAATTTAGTATGCTAAAGAGTAGGTGGGATTGGTAAGGAATACAAATGCGTTAATTAAAGACTCAAACCGCTAGGTACCTAAGTCGAAAAATCCTGCAAGTTTTTGGTAAAAAATAGTTATCAACAAGCGACATATCCATGAATATGCCTTAGAATTGAGAAAAAACAAATAATTTAGCGCAGTTAAAAATAATTACCGGCTCTATAAGAGGTAAAGACCTTGAAGACGATGAAATACCGATGAGTACTAATTTTCTACCACCGTAAATGGATCCTGATAACTTTGTTTTAACAGAACAGTGTATTTACACACGGCGTATCGTAACTAATCGCACCGAATTGTTCCAAATGCCCTTGACAACAAGTAAAATGCGGCAAATAATGGCATCTTTCGTAACTTTAGAGATACCTATAAGAATATTCAAAGAAAACTCACAGGGTTGTAGATCGGAGCAGCCATCTTCTCCTAAATGTTTTTCGCAGCGGATAGTTCAAAAACTGATTTTACAAATCCTACGTAGCACTTTTTGACGATTTACACTAAAATACTAAGCGCCGGATACGCCTAGCGAAAAAATATTACACGATTCGTAAAAGTTCAGTTTCAAAAATATTGTTGTATGTTATGACGACGGATGATTAATCCTTGGCGTGATGTGTTGGTTCTGCCGTGCAAGCGAGATAGAGAGTGTAAACTTTGTGAGTGCAAGGGAGATGGCGTCAAAGAAAAGCTATTGATACTATTGTTTCAAGTTTTTATTTGATTGATACGTCAAACGTGTTCGAGTTCCAATTTCGAATTTTTTAGCTTTGGCTTTTAAAGTTTATAACGGAAAAAAAGTTTTTCGACTTTTCTACCAAACGGACAAAATTAAATAAACAAAATGACATTTGCATACATTTTTTTCAACTCCGAATTTGACAACTATCTGTCACTTTTTTTAAGCCCAGTGGGGTTATTGGCTACCTTTTTCAATAACAGTTGAAAACTAGCATTCTTTGCACATTAAAAAATGGTGAAGGAGCATTACCTTTCACATTGATTTTTTCTTCTCCTGGCTCAATTATATATTTAATATTTATTAGTATATGTTTTTCTTATATTGTATGTATGTATTTGTGTTATTATATTATGTCTTATTAGTATTTTCTGATGTTGTACACTGACAACCCTAAATCCATCTTCTTTCTTTCAGTCCATCCAAAGGTTGTCTGTAAGAAATTGCCCTGTGCGATAAGACCGCCCATTGTACACTTATTTTTAATTATGTTTGTTCTGTATTTTTGTTTATGTGGTGTGCAATAAAGAATATAATAAATAAATAATAATAAATAAACTTAGTTGTCAACTGACAATTTCATAAAATTGGTATTACGCTCACCGTAGTTTGTTATCACACAAGTGACTAACAAACTACGGTGGAAATGTGGTGAATTATAAAAATTTACGGTGCCTATTGTGACCACTCTAAAATTTTATCGACTATTATACAGCTTCAAAAGCTTACACAATCGCAATTTTAAAAGTATCGATACAATAACATCTGTCAAAACGTGTTACGGTGGCTATCAAAGGCACCAGTGGCTAATGACATCACTGCAGTTGGTCACTGAAGATCACTGACATAGAAATGAAGATAGGCAATACGAAACTAGCTGTTTGACAGTTCATTGATGCACATTGTTAACAAGTGAACATCACTTGAACTGTCAACAGAGTTACGCAATAGCCCCGCAGGGGTACAACGTATCTGCCAATTAGTTATAGACACACAATAGCAAGGCTATTAGCATATTATATTAACACAGACATAAGTAGTATGTCGAAGTCTTGTATAATTGACACCGCAATGTTTAGTAATCATACTAAAAACCATATGTTGGACCAAATTAACGGTAGCACAATTGCTAAGAATACTTTTACACAGTGTACGAAGGAGGTTCCACATATCACTTTGGAAAATTCCTTAACTAACGTGGAGGCTACAATTACTTGCAACTCACCGCCAGGTGATAATATAGATTTGGGACAAACTCCGGATCATTTAAACTAATGCATAAGACAACAGAGTGTACCAGTAACAGCATAGTTATTATCAACCATTAATAAGGTATCTTCTTGCTCTCAAATAGTTAAACAGCAAAAAGGGTCTCAACAGCATGAATTGAAATTGTTTCATCAAAATATTCAAGGTATCTCTTCTAAATTATTAGAAATTGAAATGTTATTAGAAAAAACAATGTTTGATGTTGTATGTCTTAGTGAACATTGGTTGAAGGATTACCAGGGGCTACTCAGTTTTGAAAATTATAGTGTGGGTAGTTGTTTTAGCCGGAAATCTATGCTGCGTGGTGGTTCCCTAATTTTAATAAAAAAATGCTTAAAATTGAAGCAACGTAATGACATAGTTAACTTGTCAACGGAACATTGCGTTGAACTGTCCTGTGTTGAGCTGGATAAGCACGTTATAGTGTGCGTGTATAGACCCCCGAACCCTCAGAACTTTAGTCTTTTTGAATCATCAATGGAGGATATTTTAGCTAAACTTGCAGATAGTAACAAATCCGTAATTATTTGTGGAGATTTTAATATTAACATTTTAGAAAATACTTCAAATAGCAGCAGATTTTTAAGTCTTTTTAAATCATTTAATTTGACTAATGTTTTTACAGAACCAACAAGAGTAACTCCAACCTCTGCAACTTGTATTGATAATGTTTTCTGCAATTGTGACTATTTAGATAAAGCTATAGTGAATTATCTTCCGTCTGATCATAGTGGACAAACTGTAGCATTTAAGTCTCAAGCAGCCTTGAAAAAAACGCTAATACAATTTAGGCCAATTACAATAGGCAAATTAAAAAAGTTTAATAGTAACTTAGAAAATAAGTTAAATGTTCTGGGCCATGATATTGATGATGCCAATAAATTTTATGATAATTTCTTTTCAGTGGTACTCAATGAATTTAATACAGCTTTTGAAAAGAAGTCTAAAAATTTTTTCCCTAAGTTTGTATTTAGTGACTGGGCGACTAAAGGTATTAGGGTAAGTAGGGAAAGACTATATGAGCTGTATGGCCTTAAGCCATTCTTCAACACTAAAACTTTTAATAAATATGTAAATAGATATTCTAAACTTTTCAGAAAGATTTGCAAGGTGGCAAAGGCCCTGTACATTAGCAACAAGATCAAATCGGCAGACAATAAAATAAAAACTTTGTGGAAAGTTATTAATAGTGAAACTGGTAGGAATAAAGTACGCAATACGGATTTTTTATTGGAGACTTCACATGGTCCCAAAAGCTCTAACATAGAAGTAGCCCAAGAGTTTGTGAATTATTTCACCGATATACCTCTTAGGACTACGGAAGCTCTAAATTCCTCCCCTAAAGCTTCAGTTGCTTTATTGAAAGCAAACTTGCCAGGCTGTCCGGTTGAATTTCAATTCAAACATATAAACCCTTTGACAGTCATAAAGGCTTTCCGGCAAATAAAAGTCAAATTAACCGAAGACCTATGGGGAATGTCTGTTAAAGTATGCGCATCTATAATTGAGACCATAGCACCGTACTTAGCTTTAATATTTAATTTGTGTGTGGACCAAGGAGTCTTTCCAGATATAATGAAGTACAGTAAAGTTATACCACTTTTTAAATCCGGTGACCATAATGACACTAATAATTACAGACCTGTATCAGTATTGCCGGTTTTCAGTAAGGTGTTTGAAAAAGTTATGCTTAATCAAATGCTTTACCATTTTAACCGCAATAAAATATTTCATGATCAGCAGTATGGTTTCACCAAAGGACGTTGTACGACTGACGCTGGTGTCACTTTATTGAAACATATATTTGCAGCGTGGGAAGAAGCCCAAGATGCAATAGGAATTTTTTGTGACCTCTCAAAGGCTTTTGATTGTGTTAATCACGAAACCTTGCTTTTAAAGCTAGAACATTATGGACTAGGTAAACTTGCACTCAGCTTGGTGAAATCTTATTTAATTGACAGGCAACAGCAAGTTCAGATAAACGGTGTCAATTCTCCGGGTTTGAAAGTCAAAATGGGTGTACCACAAGGCTCAATATTAGGTCCTTTCCTCTTTTTAGTATATATAAATGATCTACCGCATCTATTAAAAAAAACAACCACATATTGTACTGTTTGCTGACGATACGTCGTTAATTTTTAAGATCAATAGACGTTCCACAAATCTTGATGACGTAAACGATGCTTTACAGCAAGTCCAAAACTGGTTTACTGTTAATAATTTAGTATTAAATGGAAAAAAAACTAAGTGCATAAGATTTGCGTTACCAAATGTTAAAAGTAATTAATCCGACATAGTATTGAACAAGGAGAAACTTGAATTCGTCGAGAATACGGTTTTCCTAGGGATCACGCTTGACTCGAGGCTACAATGGGGTCCTCATTTAACATCTCTGGCAGGTCGGCTTAGTTCAGCAGCATATGCTGTCAGAAAAATCCGTCAATTTACTGATGTGGATACTGCGCGACTAGTACGGGCTGCAGATATAGAGTCTATTTTTATTCTGCAGAAAAGAGCTATCAGAGCCATATATAATCTTCGCAGACGCGATTCTCTTAGGGAACTATTTAAGGAAATAAACATCCTGACGGTCCCTTGTCAATACATTTATGAAAACATTATGTATGTTCGGAAAAATATTCATCTTTTTACTAAGATAAGTGACAGGCACAATTTTAATACTAGGAACAGGAACAAATTAGATCAACCTCGGTTCAGATTGGCTAAAGTACATAGTTCTTTCATGGGGTACTGTGTAAAATTTTATAATAAGATACCAGTTGAGATTCTACAAATAAATGAGTCCAAATTTAAAGCATGCATTATACGCACACTATGTAGACAAGCGTATTATAAACTGGAAGATTATATCCTTGATAAAAACGCTTGGCTAAATGCCGGTCCTGCTCCGCAGCCACAGCCACTTTTACCTTCAAATTAGTTTTTTTTTTAATGTATATATATAAATATTGGAAGAGATACTATTCCCCTTTTTGTATTGTTGTTTTCGAAATGTTTATTTTTATTTTATTTTATTTGTTTATTTCAATAGAGCTTATGATAATTTATTACCTTTTGTATTTGGAAACAATAGCATTGTATAATATAGAAGCACTTTGTGTTTCAAGTTTTGTGAATGTGAAGTACCATGGAGCATTTTTATTAGGTTACAGCTTGTTTGACATTACGAGCATGGCAGTTGAGAGTTTGTCATGCTCACTCAAATGTCTCGCTGATGGTGGCACGTGTTATTGGGTCATTCAGTTCCCTTCAAAATGGTTGAGCTGAGTGGGGCTGATGCACGCGTCATGCTCGTGAACGGGTGCCGTCAGTTGAGTCTGGTCATCTCTTAGCTGCCAGTGACTGAATTCAATTTCTATTTTTTTTAATTAGTTTTTTTTTTAATTTTAATTATTATTACTTATCTACATTGTGCTCACATATTAGAAGCGACAAGAAATATGTAACCAAGATTTATGTAACTCATAAGATGATTTAAAAGAGTGTCCATGGAGTTTCTTGCACGTTCTTCTCCATAGAGATCTACGCTTTGGAACGTGCAATTTAGCTTCACTTGTATTTTTTTTTGACTGACCGACATTATGACAATTCAAAAATGCCTGTAATTGGTCTATTTGAAATAAACGTTTCTGATTTCACACAAGAAAAAGAGCAACTTACGCTAATGTGGTGTAAAGAAATGAAACAGAACGATAAGATAAATAGACAAACATAGACTAAGACTGTCTGAATATCGAGTAGAGTAATAGGCCTATAACGACATATATGGCGTCACATAAGAACTAATCCTGCATCGCGCAATCAAAGTTCTCCGCTCGATTAGAATATACTACACATACTACTACTACCTACTATACATACTTACTATAATTATATACTTTGCTGTGCCCGGCAGGGTCCATATTGATCTTAACAATGTTTTATACCATCTATGTACATATGGAATGCAATAAAGTATTGAGTATTGAGTATTGAGTATATACGACAGCACGAAATCATCTACCGCGCAGTTGCCCACCAGACATAACACCCGTCTGGTCGGAGGATCCTCCCTTTTAAATGGAGGTTTGCGGGCCTTTACTCACTGTTCCGCGTACCTCCAAAGGCCCTTAAGGGCCCTTAAAGCCCTTAAGGGCCTATTACACTACGAATACTTATACTATTTAAGAACTTATATTTTGCAATTAAATAAACATGTAATGTGTTAGAATCATTGATTTATCAAAACTGAATCTGGCTCAAAAAATATAATTTAAAAAAAAGTGGATTCTAACTGTTTAAAAAATTCTTAGCTTGATTGCGAACTCAAGCTAAGACTGGGAATAGATAAATCAAAAATTTAAAAAATAAAAAAAACCCGACTGCGTAAAAAATAACTTTAGATAAAAACTAAAAAGAAAAAAAAACAAGTTCAGTCCAGTAGCGTAAAAACCAATTCCAATTTTTTCAATTCAATTCCATCACCTTAGGGAGCGGTTTGTCCCCCCCAACATTACCACATCCTGATTCCCGGGAGAGAACATCTTCGAAAGGGCTGAACCGATTTTGACGGGACTTTCAGTGACGGAAAGCTTTTTTATATATATTTTTTTTGTTACAACTATCACACAACGCCGTCCACTCTCAAGCTAAGCCGAGCTTGTGTTATGAGTACTAGACAACTGATAAATATTCTTATATATTTCTAAATACATACATATTATAGATAAATTACACCCAGGCACAGAACAAATGATCGTGCTCTTCACACAAACATTTTGCGCTGGGTGGGAATCGAAACCCACGATCTCCGGCATAGCAGTCAGGGCCACTAACCACTAGACCAACAGGCCAGTCATATAGGTAGGTAATCATCTAATGACTTTTCCCGCCCTAGGGCGGAGAGGGAGAGCGTGTCAGACTTTTACTTAGTGAAACCAAACGTAGGTTTCTTCAATTACTCTTTGCGTTCTAGGACCACGGGTTATCTTATCAGAAGTCTTCCCAAGAGATGTCAACGGTTTTGTTGACATCTCTTTAAGAAACACGTAGTACAGGACGCTCGCACGTAGCACAGATCGAAAATCTGTTCGGTTCGGACAATAGCCGGACAGCCAGACTGCGAGCTACACATTGCACATCGTCCAAAAGCCTGCGCCTACGGTAGCTGTTTTTTTTTTAAGGTGGGATATAATCCAAATGACTTCTCGCGCTCTGGGTGGAGCGGGAGGGCGTGTCAGACTTTTACTGACTAAAACCACACCTGTATCCTTCAATTACCCTTTGCGTTCTAGGACTACGGGTTTCCCTTTCAGAAATTCTTCGCGTTCCTAGCTAGCGGACATCGGCCCTGCTGGGCCCCTACGGTTTGCTGACATCTCTTTGAGAAGCTCGAGGATCACTACGCGCTGTTGACGACTGGACTCGGTCCGGTTCATTACCGAACAGCCGGACGGCGAGCTACCCAGTGCTCGACGTCCGCAAGCCCGCGTCTACCGTGGCTGGTAGTCGGGGTCGGAATTACGGCGGCTAACGTAGCTGGTAGTCGGGGGTCTCAAGGGTTGGGGCGTGAGGATGTCCATTCCCTTACGCGTACGGCTGTCTCTATCACTAGCATTACTGCTTCGCAGAAGGAGGCGGCCGCCACCCATTCCCCCTTACTCCGAATCATAGACGCGCGAGATGTCATCACCGCCGATTGACCCCATGAGGTCACGGCTCACTTCCACCGTAAGCTCTATCGTGTCCTTCGGGCGATCCATCCGCACTATAGCGACATCCCCGAGAATTTTCTTCCGCCTGAATCCGGTGCAGGAACCTTCCGAACTTAGCATTTCCGGTGAGGGCCGTCATGCGGAAGGTGTGGAAGCCATTACTCAAAGAGGGGACCTAACGCCATGATTATGGCGTGCTCAACTGACCGATAGTTGATGTTACAAGGAGTAACCTAGGCTACTTTTCTTTTCCCGTGGGAACGGGACTTAAATTCCAGGGGGGGGGGATATATCTTTGGAATTTTGGAATAGATAACATTTTTTTACACGATTGCCCCAAAAAAGGGGATTAACGAAGTTGCGAGTAACCTAACCTAACCCAACAAGTTAGCAGAAAAGTAAATGACATATTTCCTATTGTATTTTTTTTTAATATGGTCATGATATACTATTTTGGAATCGTCATGATGAGCTCTTGAATTTGGTACCCATTTTGCACTAACCAAAAAAAATTTTTTTTTTAACTCTTATTATAGCGTCCCACAGTCGTTATGCTGATTTTTTTTCAACGTCATCTATCTAAGAACACTTGGGTTAACAAGACGAATCTAACGATATGCTAATTATGTAAATCGGTTCAGCGGTTTGGAAGATATGAGGTAATAAAGAATATTACATACATACAAGATACGCGCGAAACACATAACCCTTCTTACAGTCGGGTAATAAAAAGGGTAGAATACGGAGGATATTCCTGCGTAAAATCTACCATTCTACCAAAATTCTTCATATAAATAATACCTTTGCCCGATTGCGGAAACAATAAATCAATTTATTAAGTTGGCAGCACTGCAGTATTTTGATTGACGCAATACCTACATCCATTAGGCACCTAAATGTAGTGAACTAAATACAATTAAATTCTATTTGCGCTAATTAAATTTGCGCGTTGCCGTCTCCAAATCATTCTGCGACGTGTCCTTAACGTAACAGAAATAGTTTACACTAAAATCGAGCGTCGACACGGTGAAAAATGACGCTCGAAGGGAACAAGGACGAAGCAGAAAAATGTATAGCAATAGCACAAAATGCATTTACTGCAGGGAATATGGAAAAAGCTGAGAAGTTTCTGCTCAAAGCAGAACGCCTTTACCCTACTACGCTTGCTAAGGAGCTTTTAACGCGGGTGAGGGCTGCGGGGCCTTCGACAGCAGCTCCTAAAAAGACTCCTCCATCGAGTCCCAGTGCTGAGGAAGTGAGGAGACGAAAACCCACAGCACATCATGTACCTCAAAGGGAATATACCCCGGAGCAACAGGAGGCGGTCCGTCGCGTTAATAAGTGCAAGGATTTTTATGAAATCTTGGGTAAGTGAGCCAATTATTTGTCTAGTCATTCTATAAATTGAATTCAAATACAAAGGTATTGTTATCCATTTGTATGTCATCAAAACACCTATTAATATGCCATTAGGACATTGTCTGTGGTAAGAATGTTGCCTAGTTAAGAAATTATTATCTGAAATGTAACTGCTACCCTTATTATCTATGCTTTATGAGTGGTTCATGTGATAAACTCATTTGGATGAAATTTGGCACAGTTAATCCATGCCCTGGAATAACACATAGGGTACTTTTAATCTCAGGGGAATGTTCTCTTGTGATCATTTTCTCTGGAGTTGACTTATAAGGTATTTCCTTGTGACTCAAGTAGTCAATGGGTTTTTCTTTACTATAAATTCTTATAGAAAACGCAGCGTTGGCACGGCCTCCCACAATGTGGACTGATGACAGTTCACAGGAACATTCAATGGATGTGAAACGCAAAGGACTGTTTGTTATGCTGGCACTTAGGAAAGGCTTATGTTCAATAGTGGACATGTTTCAAATAAAATGATGATTTGTATTTGTATTTCTGGCTGGTGTCCGCAACTCCACAACTAAAGTGCGTATTTTGCATACGGGTGGGACGAATGTGTCATTCGATCCACCCCAGCTCCTCAAGGAAGGCCAGCAGCTCTTTGATGTTGATGATAAATTCATAACATTGTTCTAATATTTTAACAAACTGAAGGGAAAATTAGTTGCCACACAGTTCAATGACTAGTATAATTGATAAGCTCATTAAGTATTTAATAACATGTCATTATCATTGTCAGTTGGGTAGGTCTAACTTTGGGAAAGAGGTCAACCGTCTAATCCAACTTGGCAGCGTTCGGAAGCTAGATCTTCTCGTCCAAAATACCACAGTGTCTCTTGAGACACTGTGGTATCTGTATATATATATCCAGTGATGACATATGGCACTGAAACATGGTCGCTTACAATGGGGCCCATCAGAAGGCTTACATTCACCCAAAGCAGAATGGAAAGAGCTGTGCTCGGAGTTTCCTTATGTGATCACACAAAGAATGAAGATAACCGCAGGAGAACCAAGGTCGCCGACATAGCCCGAAGAATCGCCAAACTAAAGTGGCAGTGGGCAGGGCACATTGCTCGTAGAACGGATGGTCGATGGGACCGAAAGGTTCAAGAGTGGCGAATGCGCACCAGAAAACGCAGCATTGGAAGGCCTCCCACAAGATGGACCGACGACCTGGTGAGAGTTGCGGGAGTGCGGTGGATGCGAGACGCACAGGATCGGTCGCTGTGGCGACGCTTGGGGAAGGCCTATGTCCCACAGTGGACGTCTTTCGGCTGATATATGATGATGATGAACATGTCATTAATGGTGTTCTGACATGCCTGCTCTGTGCTTGGAGGATTTTGGCCAGATTTGGATATGCCAGTCACATTTCTGTCAGTGCCGTATATCTGAGTTTGCAACCACTATGAGTAGGGTTGCCATGTCTAAGAGGTAGTAGCCGAGATAAGCGTAAAGCTTCTTGGAGCTCAGAGAGAGTTCTGGTTCTTGGAGCTCTGAAGCCAGATAATATATACCTACATTTTTTTTTAAATTTACTTATTACCTGTATTAAAAATAGTCCAAATTATCAAAAATCAACTTATCATTTATCTATACTAATATTATAAACAGGAACAATTTATATTTTTGTTTGTAATGAATAAACTCAAAACAACTAGACTGATTTTAAAGTCTTTCAACAGTAGAATGCTAATGTGTCACTGAGTGACAAGGCTATAATATATATTTTCTAGTTATATGATTTTTATCCACCCTTACGTTGTTGAAACTTCAACGGTCCGGACTAAGCGTTTCGCTTTGTCGTTTATACCGCGTACATCGAAGGACTGGAACAATTTGCCTGCTGCAATCTTCTCCTCCAACTATTAGTATCTCGGGCTGGTATTCGCAACTCCACGACTAAGCGCGTATTTTGCGTACGGGTGGGACAAATGCGTCATTCGAGCCACCCCAGCTCCTCCAGGAAGACCAGCAGCGCCTTGGTGTTATTGACCATTTCGCGGAGGTTACCTGGGTTTCCGAAGTATTTTGCCCTGTATCCAGCGACAACTGGGCAGCTTAGAAGCAGATGTGCTGCTGTCTCGTCCTCCTCCATGCAGGCTCTGCACAGTGGGCTGTCTGTAACTCCTATGACAGAGAGGTGCTTATTAAAGGTCCCGTGGCTGGCCCGTTGTTACTGCCGTCACTTTTCGCAGCTGAGGTTTAGTCAGTCGTAGGGCCTGTTTCGTAAAGCGGCCATCGATGGAGGGAAGTGCCTCCTTGGCCTGCCTGCACCTCCTCCAACTATAATTTAGGTGTCTTCAAGGTTAGAGTGAATAGGCTCTTAAGAAACTAGTGCGCCTCACCATCAATGATTGCATCACTGCTTACCATCAGGTGGGATCGCAGTCAAGCACTGGTTTATATCCATTAAAAAACAATTGTTACCCTTACTAGTACTTTTTCTCTATTATTTCCTTTATTTAGTATAAATAAACACATATAAATTGCATTTTTAAATATTTTTTTAATAAAATTCTCTATTTATATTTATTATTGTTATGATATGTATACTTTATTGCACACCTTAACTTATCACACATGACAAAAATTTATAAAAACAAGTGTACAATGGGCGGTCTAATCACACAGGGCAATTTGTCACAGACAACCTTTCGATGGTCTGAAGAAAGGAAAAGATTTAGCCTAGTTTTATTGAAATCTATTCTGCCATTCGAGCGTAAATAACTAACAAACAATACACACACAACACTGAAAAGTGCAAAATAACTTTAATTTCGGAAGTCGGTGTTTCTATAATAGTTTTGTCTCTTCGTTTTTTAACACCGACTTCCGAAATTAAAGTTATTTTGCACTTTTCAGTATTTTTCTTACATTGATGTCGGTTGTATTTTTTTTTGTAAAAAGTTTTTTATTTTACACTTTTTAGTTATGGTACCACCACTAAAAAGTACCCCTCAGTCAAACTTAAATACTAGCCAGAGTGCATCTCATGACAATTCTAATAATCTCAAACACGGTTAGATTACATTTATTTTTTACAGAGTTCCGGACAGTTCCGGTGCCTAACTTCAGGCTTCATCGTCAGATCAGTTCGATATATTCCCCCTCTTCTTTCAGTCAGTCATCGACTACACGTATAAACAAAGCAATTTTACTTGTTACGACGGTTCTGCTGTGATCCTATGAGTTCTGTTCCATATCTTCGAAGATCATGATCAGATCATAACAATATTTCTACGGGACCAATTCGGAACGGAAGCATATCCTACCAATAAAAAAAAAAATTTTTCAAAATCGGTCCACATTTGACCGAGATTTCGATGAAAATACAAAAAAAAAATACATTCAGCCTAACATATAACCTCCTCTTTGAAGTCGGTTAAAAACAAAGACGCTTCCCGCTGTCTGTCCCTATGTATGCTTAGATCTTTAAAACTACGCAACGGATTTTGATGCGTTTTTTTTAATAGATAGAGTGATTCAAGAGGATGGTTTATATGTATAATACATGCATAATATATTAGAGAAAGACTGGTAATTTTAGAGATTTCTAATGTGATGTCGTAAATAAACACATTTTTTTGCGCTTACATTGCAAACGCTGGCTGAACCCTACAGTATTGTACACCTTAAAAAGGTCTACAAACAAGTCCGCGATGGTATATGTCTATCTCTTAGGGATAACCCACAAAAACCAATTTTATTCTTTACTTTTTACGAGAAATAATGGCTTATTTACGAAGCGATTTTATGCAATACAGCATTAATCCTTATCAAATTATGTACCTTAAATACATTGTGCATTTAATATAGATCAATATGGGTCATTACAGCATGTAATTTAAATGAATATTTTCGAAGATATTATTACAGATTTAAACACAGACAGCGGTTGCGGTGGTATCAGCATAGCACCCGTGCGAAGCCGGGGCCGGTCGCCAGTAATGATCTATTGTAAAGTCGTGCTGTATAAAAACTTCACAACAAAAGAAATACAGTGTTTCCTTGAATTTCTATCGGCTTGCTCAAGGTTCTTTCTTGCTTAGCTAACTAGTTGAAAACCTAGGCAGACCAAAAGACCTGAGTGAATAGGCTCTTAATAAACTAGTGCACCATCAAGGATTGCATCACTGCTTACCATCAGGTGGGATCGCAGTCAAGCACTGGTTTTCTTTGAGGAGTGGCTGGAGCGGCAACACGGCATCCTCACCTACCGCATGACTCAGGTCCTCACCGGACATGGCAAGTTCGGGAGGTTCCTGCATCGGATTCAGGCGGAAGCAACGCCCGGGTGTCATCATTGTGCGGACCACCCAGAGGACACGGTGGAGCATACGGTGGAGGTGTGCCCCGCTTGGGCGGAGCACCGCCGTGTCCTCGTGGAGGCAATTGGCGGCAGCGACCTTTCGCGTCCGGCCCTGGTTCAGGCTATGGTCCGGAGCGAGGAGGAATGGCAGGCGGTCGCCTCCTTCTGCGAAGCAGTAATGCTAGCGAAGGAGGAGGCTGCACGCGTGAGGGAACGAAGGTCCTCACGTCCTAGCCGCCGTAATTCCGACCCCGACTACCAGCCACGGTAGACGCGGGCTTGCGGACGTCGAGCACTGGGTAGCTCGTCGTCCGGCTGTTCGGTAATTAACCGGACCGAGCCCAGTCGTTAACAGCGCGTAGTGATCCTCGAGCTTCTCAAAGAGATGTCAGCAAACCGTAGGGGCCCAGCAGGGCCGATGCCCGCTAGCTAGGACCGCGGAGAATTTCTGAAAGGGAAACCCGTAGTCCTAGAACGCAAAGGGTAATTGAAGGATACAGGTGTGGTTTTAGTCAGTAAAAGTCTGACACGCCCTCGCGCTCCACCCAGAGCACGAGAAGTCATTTGGATGATTTCCCACCTTAAAAAAAAAAAAAAAAAAAAGTCAAGCACTGGTTTATAGTATTATAGGGTTGGTCCGACGAGTGTCTTCGCGTCCTATTCCCCAGTGTCATGTGTTTGCGACTGGGTACTCAACCTTTAGCGCTGGCCCCTACTTTAGGTCATGGTTCGGAGCGAAACGGAATGGGATGCGGTCACCTTCTGCTAAGTAGTAAAGCTAGCGAAGGAGGCGGCCGAATGGAGAATTCGCTGGTCCATCTTCGGCCACCGTAGGCGCAAGGAGTCTGATAAGGACTAAGCCCGAGTCATCGACGGCACGTAGTGTTCCACGCGCACCTTAAAGTGATGTCTGCAAAACCGTTGGAGCCTATCAGGGCCGGAGCCTACTGGGGCCATGGGTTGTTCGAAAGGACTCCGGGTCCTGGAATGCAAGGCAAAGAAGGAAGGAACATAGGAGTGGGTTCAGTCAGTAAGTCTGACACGCCCTCCAGCTCCGCCCTAGAGCGGGAAAAGGCATTAGATGAAAAAAAAAAAGCGACATAAATATTGGATAGGTTGCGGCGAACTCTTGCGCCATGCCCTGATTTAGGCAACGGTTAGTAGTGAAAAGGAATGGAATGCGGTTACCTCCTTCTGCGAAGCAGTAATGCTAGCGAAGGAGATGGCCGCAAACGTGAAGGAACGGACATCCTGACGCTCTAACCGCCGTGACGGGTATCGCAAAGCATTGTCCAGCTACCGTAGGTGCAGGCTTTCAGACGACGTGCAATGGGTAGCTCGCATTCTGGTCGTCTGATAAGGAACTTTACTGAAGAAGCTTAGGCGAGTTTTAGACAGTAAAAGTCTGACACGCTCTTGCGCTTCACCCTAAGCGAGAGAAGACAGAAGATTTCCTACCTCATAAAAAAAAAATGTATTAATTTGAATTATTAAATTACCACTTACTCTTCATCATTATCATCATCATTTCAGCCGAAAGACGTCCACTGTTGGACATAGGCTTCCCCAAGCGTCGCCATAACGACCGGTACTGTGCGTCTCGCATCGGATTCTCGCGATCCCAGGTCATCGGCAGAGGCGCCGACTCCGTGGGTGCTCAGGGGCTTGAGCGCCCATGAGAATAGACATCAAGAAACAGATCAGTAATCGCCGCCTTTTAGGGATCGGCGTTTTTTCATTACCCGACGACCCGTTTAGCGTAGTGGTTTAGAGCGCCGGTTGAGACGCAAGGGTCGCGGGTTCGTTTCCCGCACCAACACAAATGGTGTTTATAGTACCTTCGTTGTTCCTGGTTTCCATTGTACAAGTGAAAACCTTAGTTTTCGACCAGGATAATTTATGTGATGTTGTCTCAATTTATTATTATTTATTTTTAATAATCATAATTTTTAATTAAGTACGCAGTATGTAAGTAGGATATTTATTTATTTGTCGGTCGATCAGTGTGCATTTCTCTTCTCACACTTCGCCACTTTTTCGAGTCATCAAATGAGCATGAGCACCCATGAGGTTTTCTAAAAGCCGGCGTCATCGGTCCACCTTGGGGGCCTTATGGGCGTTCCAATGCGGCGTCTGCCGGTTAGTTACTGTTGTTCGGACCAAATAATTATTTTTGCATGCAATCGATACATATTCTGTATAGCTAAACATGTGGACATTGTATTTAAATAGTCCGGCGGTACTTCACACTGGGACAGCTTCTAATGTTATCCGTGAATTAATGGCCCGATCATGTGTGGAGTACTGCAGCCACATATGGGCTGGTGCTGCAAAATGCCATCTAGCAGCTTTGGAGTCAATGGAGAGACGTGCGAAGACGCTAATTGGTGATCCAGTTATGGTTAAGTCCAATCTACAAAGCCTTTCGGTATTTTACAGTGTGCATTTTGGAGTGTGTGTGGGAATTGCATGACTTGATCCTTTCTACCATCGAATATCCTGACATACGGTGACTATCCACTCTTACGTTGTTGAAACCTCTACGGTCCGTACTGAGCGTTTCGCCTCATCGTTTACACCTCGTACATCGATGGACTGGAACAATCTGCCTGCTGCGGTCTTCCCGTCCGATTATAATTAAGGTGTCTTCAAGGCTAGAGTGAATAGGCTCCTAATAAACTAGTGCGCCACACCATCAACTATTGCATCACTACTTACCATCAGGTGGAATCGCAGTCACGCACTACCTTATATTATTTAAAAAAAAAACTAAAGGGGTGACCAGATGGTTGCAAACCAACATCCCAACCAAGGTGACCTTGCTAGTTTCAATCCGAGTAGACAGCAGTTGTAAACCATGACCTTCAATGCCCTTGGTTGGGAGGCGCATTTTCCCAACCACCGAACATGTTGGCGCGTGGTGTACATCCATGTAGCCGCAACATAAACCAAGGCAACCGTCTGGTCACCCCTTTACACCATTATACCATGTTTAAGGCAAATAAAGATTGATCTATACTCCATTTGTTTATGTAGTTAACTAAACGTAAACAATATTGATATGTCTTTTTATTAAGATTATTTAAATTTAGTTAATTACCAAACATCGGTATAGGTAAATAACAAATTGTAAATATTTTTAGATGTAATTTTTAGACAACTTTTAGATAAAAGACACGTCAAGATTGTTTACATTTAGTTAATTACCTAAACAGATGGAGTATACGTGATTGTATTACAGTTTACTAAACATGACCGTGAGCAGTGGTGGCCCAGTGGTAACGGCCCCGACTTACGAGTTGTAGGTCGCGGGTTCAAACCCAGCCAGGCGCATTACTTTGTGTAATTTATTTCATCACCACTGCTCTCAAAACGGTGAAGGAAAACATCGTGAGGAAACCGGCATATCCGAGAACCACACATCCACCAACCCGCACTGGGCCCGCGTGGTGGATTTCAGCCCATTCCCTCTCCTAGAGAGGAGGCCTGAGTCCCAACAGTGGGAACATTATAAGGCCGACTATGCTATGCTATGTTTGCTAAACATGACCGTGCATGTTGCTTCCAGGAGTATCGAAAGAGGCGACGGACTCGGACATAAAAAAGGCGTACAAGAAGCTCGCCCTACAGCTGCATCCGGACAAGAACCACGCGCCGGGAGCCGCGGAAGCTTTCAAGGTATGACCTTCGTAACACGAAAGCTCTAGGAGATCGTGAAGAAGTATAATAATGGGGTACTTGACAAATTTTTTTGAATGATTGTATCAAAAAAACACAACCGACTTCACTGAAAAGTGCAAAATAACTTTAATTTTGGAAGTCGTGATCTCTCTTCGGTCGTGTTGGATTGCCGCCCTATCGGACTATGAGAGTAAAGGAACAGCGAGTACTACCTCCTGCGTACTTTTTTTTTTCGGTGGGAATATCATCCAATGACTACCCACGCTCTTGGGGAGAGCGCTGAAGCAACCTCAAGGTGTTTTTTCATAGTTGCTTACCAGAGCTAAAAGAAAAGGATTTAATTAAGCAAAAAAAAATCGCATGCTTATTTCTTATTGTTAGTTCAGTACTCGGGAATTATCCAAACCATAATTATGTCCCATATACAGGCTATAGGCAACGCAGCCGCCATTTTGACTGACGCAGAGAAACGCAAGCAATATGACCTCCGAGGCGAGGAGGCAACCCACGCACCAGCGACGGCACACCACCAGTACTACGCCCGGGGCTTCGAGTCCGATCTCACGGCTGAGGAGCTGTTCAACATGTTCTTTGGAGCCACCGGTAACACCCTGACACATTTCTTTTCGGTCATACATCTGGGGAAATCAACGTGGATGAGATTGCGAAGCGATACGTTTCAGTTTACGTGAATTCTACGCGATGCGGCCTCTTTGTCCTAAGCGCGTGCTGTTTTTGGTTCAGCCGAAATATATTATTATACAATAACTTCATTTTTTAAAGATTTTATTTTAAATAAACAATTTACAGGCACTTTTCAAATGTCAAAAAATCAGTCAGTAAGAAAAATGATGTTAATTGCATATTGATTCTTTTTAGTCATGTTATTTATTACGAATATCTTGGTTATATATTTTTTGTCGCTACTATTATGTGAGAACAATGTAAATAAAAAAATAAGTGTGGCACTCGGGGACTGCCGCGGTAAAGCTATTGCATAGCATTTTGTATCAACTTATGCAATTATAATTATTTATTTATTTTATTTATGCAGTATTTCTTTTTCTTTGATATTAATTCAAGTTACACTTTTTGAGCGTGGTGACCGATAAGAAAACAAATTTTTTTCTTTCTTGTTTACTTCATAAATTGCTACAAGTATGTTCAGTTGTTATCATAGAACATTACTATAATCTATTATAATACAAAAAGACTATTTTGTTTGACCGAGATTTGAACTCGAGGCACGATGATAACATAGGTAGAACGCTGTACCAATGCGCCACACAGGTCGTTAACGACTTTTCTAAAATAGGTGTTCGGTCTCTGTCGGCCTCCAAGCCACACCTCCGTACCCGTCGGAGTGGGGAGCGTGAGGTATATTTTTCGTTACGGAATTTCTGGATTCGGTCCCCGCGCTCAAGGCCCGCGATAGAAGCTATGCAATAGCTTAATAAAAAAATCTAAATATAGATATTAAAACAAACCACTGGCAGCTAAGAGATGACCAGTCTCAACTGACAGCACCCGTTCACGGATATGAACGCTCATATTAGCACCACTCAGATCAACCATTTTGAAGGGAACCGAATGATCCAACACACGCGCCACCATCAGCGAGACATTTGAGTGAGCATGACAAACTCTCAACTGCCATGCTCATTTATGTCAAACAAGTCCAATAGTAACCTAAAACTTTAGTAATGTCAGTGGACAAACATCGTCTTCCTAGGGGACACTAAGATCTACAAATAGAAATTACCTATGTCATGCTTGCGATGTTACTAATGATAAATAATTGGTATGAATAAATGCATATCTTATGTATTGGAAAATCATTAAAGGAGGTGTCGTTGCAAAAAATAAATAAACAGAAACTATAATAACTAAATAAACACAACTAGAACTTAGATTTATAATAACTTTATATTTTTTCTGTATGAAGTATACGTTATTTGTTTATTGTGCACACCTACCACAGTGTTGTCTTTTTTAACCCAAAGGTTGACTGGTAGAGAATGTCTTGTTGCATTAAGTCCGCCTATGTACCACTACTGTACATGAAGTTTAAATAAAATATATAAATAAAATAAAAATATGTCTATAGTCTAAGGCCTACTGTCCACGGACGCGTAGCTTCATAGACGCGTATTCGTCATTACGACACGATGTTGCCGCTTCGTCGATATTTTCATAGTTTAGTATGTAAGCTTCACGCAGGCGTACACCAAACGTATAATGACGAATACGGGTCTATGAAGCTACGCATCCTTGACCAGTAGACCTAAATTGATTGATGGTGATATCCCCATCAGCAGCGTTCCCCGGCGGCGGGCCGACGGTGTACGCGCGGCGGCGCGCGCGCGAGCCGGAGCAGCGCGACGCGCACGCCGGGCTCGTGCAGCTGCTGCCCGTGCTCGTGCTGGTGCTGCTCTCCATGATGTCGGGCTACTTCATCAGCGAGCCCGTCTACAGCCTCGCGCCCAGCTCCAAGTACCCCGTGCCCAGGGAGACCGTCAACTTGAAGGTGAGTGTTAGATTATCTCGCCGCAGCAGCGCGACGCGCACGCCGGGCTCGTGCAGCTGCTGCCCGTGCTCGTGCTGGTGCTGCTCTCCATGATGTCGGGCTACTTCATCAGCGAGCCCGTCTACAGCCTCGCGCCCAGCTCCAAGTACCCCGTGCCCAGGGAGACCGTCAACTTGAAGGTGAGTGTTAGATTATCTCGCCGCAGCAGCGCGACGCGCACGCCGGGCTCGTGCAGCTGCTGCCCGTGCTCGTGCTGGTGCTGCTCTCCATGATGTCGGGCTACTTCATCAGCGAGCCCGTCTACAGCCTCGCGCCCAGCTCCAAGTACCCCGTGCCCAGGGAGACCGTCAACTTGAAGGTGAGTGTTAGATTATCTCGCCGCAGCAGCGCGACGCGCACGCCGGGCTCGTGCAGCTGCTGCCCGTGCTCGTGCTGGTGCTGCTCTCCATGATGTCGGGCTACTTCATCAGCGAGCCCGTCTACAGCCTCGCGCCCAGCTCCAAGTACCCCGTGCCCAGGGAGACCGTCAACTTGAAGGTGAGTGTTAGATTATCTCGCCGCAGCAGCGCGACGCGCACGCCGGGCTCGTGCAGCTGCTGCCCGTGCTCGTGCTGGTGCTGCTCTCCATGATGTCGGGCTACTTCATCAGCGAGCCCGTCTACAGCCTCGCGCCCAGCTCCAAGTACCCCGTGCCCAGGGAGACCGTCAACTTGAAGGTGAGTGTTAGATTATCTCGCCGCAGCAGCGCGACGCGCACGCCGGGCTCGTGCAGCTGCTGCCCGTGCTCGTGCTGGTGCTGCTCTCCATGATGTCGGGCTACTTCATCAGCGAGCCCGTCTACAGCCTCGCGCCCAGCTCCAAGTACCCCGTGCCCAGGGAGACCGTCAACTTGAAGGTGAGTGTTAGATTATCTCGCCGCAGCAGCGCGACGCGCACGCCGGGCTCGTGCAGCTGCTGCCCGTGCTCGTGCTGGTGCTGCTCTCCATGATGTCGGGCTACTTCATCAGCGAGCCCGTCTACAGCCTCGCGCCCAGCTCCAAGTACCCCGTGCCCAGGGAGACCGTCAACTTGAAGGTGAGTGTTAGATTATCTCGCCGCAGCAGCGCGACGCGCACGCCGGGCTCGTGCAGCTGCTGCCCGTGCTCGTGCTGGTGCTGCTCTCCATGATGTCGGGCTACTTCATCAGCGAGCCCGTCTACAGCCTCGCGCCCAGCTCCAAGTACCCCGTGCCCAGGGAGACCGTCAACTTGAAGGTGAGTGTTAGATTATCTCGCCGCAGCAGCGCGACGCGCACGCCGGGCTCGTGCAGCTGCTGCCCGTGCTCGTGCTGGTGCTGCTCTCCATGATGTCGGGCTACTTCATCAGCGAGCCCGTCTACAGCCTCGCGCCCAGCTCCAAGTACCCCGTGCCCAGGGAGACCGTCAACTTGAAGGTGAGTGTTAGATTATCTCGCCGCAGCAGCGCGACGCGCACGCCGGGCTCGTGCAGCTGCTGCCCGTGCTCGTGCTGGTGCTGCTCTCCATGATGTCGGGCTACTTCATCAGCGAGCCCGTCTACAGCCTCGCGCCCAGCTCCAAGTACCCCGTGCCCAGGGAGACCGTCAACTTGAAGGTGAGTGTTAGATTATCTCGCCGCAGCAGCGCGACGCGCACGCCGGGCTCGTGCAGCTGCTGCCCGTGCTCGTGCTGGTGCTGCTCTCCATGATGTCGGGCTACTTCATCAGCGAGCCCGTCTACAGCCTCGCGCCCAGCTCCAAGTACCCCGTGCCCAGGGAGACCGTCAACTTGAAGGTGAGTGTTAGATTATCTCGCCGCAGCAGCGCGACGCGCACGCCGGGCTCGTGCAGCTGCTGCCCGTGCTCGTGCTGGTGCTGCTCTCCATGATGTCGGGCTACTTCATCAGCGAGCCCGTCTACAGCCTCGCGCCCAGCTCCAAGTACCCCGTGCCCAGGGAGACCGTCAACTTGAAGGTGAGTGTTAGATTATCTCGCCGCAGCAGCGCGACGCGCACGCCGGGCTCGTGCAGCTGCTGCCCGTGCTCGTGCTGGTGCTGCTCTCCATGATGTCGGGCTACTTCATCAGCGAGCCCGTCTACAGCCTCGCGCCCAGCTCCAAGTACCCCGTGCCCAGGGAGACCGTCAACTTGAAGGTGAGTGTTAGATTATCTCGCCGCAGCAGCGCGACGCGCACGCCGGGCTCGTGCAGCTGCTGCCCGTGCTCGTGCTGGTGCTGCTCTCCATGATGTCGGGCTACTTCATCAGCGAGCCCGTCTACAGCCTCGCGCCCAGCTCCAAGTACCCCGTGCCCAGGGAGACCGTCAACTTGAAGGTGAGTGTTAGATTATCTCGCCGCAGCAGCGCGACGCGCACGCCGGGCTCGTGCAGCTGCTGCCCGTGCTCGTGCTGGTGCTGCTCTCCATGATGTCGGGCTACTTCATCAGCGAGCCCGTCTACAGCCTCGCGCCCAGCTCCAAGTACCCCGTGCCCAGGGAGACCGTCAACTTGAAGGTGAGTGTTAGATTATCTCGCCGCAGCAGCGCGACGCGCACGCCGGGCTCGTGCAGCTGCTGCCCGTGCTCGTGCTGGTGCTGCTCTCCATGATGTCGGGCTACTTCATCAGCGAGCCCGTCTACAGCCTCGCGCCCAGCTCCAAGTACCCCGTGCCCAGGGAGACCGTCAACTTGAAGGTGAGTGTTAGATTATCTCGCCGCAGCAGCGCGACGCGCACGCCGGGCTCGTGCAGCTGCTGCCCGTGCTCGTGCTGGTGCTGCTAATTAATTAAGACGGGGCTTAGCTGAGTGGCAACGATAACGTCACTATTTTCTTAAAGCGTACACACTATTGTAGCGATGCGCGGTGGCGAGAGGTTTTATTCGATTGTTTGAACATCTAAAGAAAGAAAGAAAAAACAAAGAAAGAAAACATGTTTATTTGGCACACACACCATGATCCATGATTCTCGATTGTTTCGACTTTGTCTGACTCTGTTATTGCGACTATCGCACTAACTAACGCGCACCTCGGTTCGATGCATGCAATCGACTGACGCCCCACCGCGGTGCCCGAGCGAGACTCGGTGAGTGAGAGTGACTGATTCGAACATTCGAAAACTAGCGGTCGATTCCGTTGATACGAGACTATCGAAAAACATCTCCATTATTTTGTAGAACGGCGAGTCAATGGGGTCTATCTATCTATTTATGTATGGTTTCCGCACTTAGTCCTATGTGGACCATTGTACGTGGGTCATGGCGGCCAAAACCTCAGGTGGGCTTATTCCAACCAGCCCACCTCTCTCCAAAAACAGATAAGACCTCTTAGGTTTTTCAGGACATCAATAAGGGAGTTCGGGGATCCTAAGGTTCGTGTGCGTATTTCAGTGACACCTGTGCAGTCTAGGAGCACATGTGCAATTGTCTCCTCCCCCTCCAAACATGCTCTGCACAGGGGACTGTCTGGAGTCAATGTTCGAGTTTTAATCGAACACTAAGCGAAAATGCATAATTGCATCGAATGCAAGTATGCACATTCGCTCGTTCACCAAAACGTGGACTAGTTCGCGTTCGGATCTCGTTAGAGCTACACGCACTCAAAACCAGTACCATTTTACCATTACCGTTACCATTTTACCATTTTTATCTGTCTAGTAACTAAGTGTTGTAGTGATTTAGTGTAATACAGTTATTTTCCTTACAATTTGAGACTTTAACTTACCACACAAACCATATCCTACCATCAATACGCGAAAAGAGTGTTAGGTCACCATAGCGCCAAGCACTACTTTTTCGCTTAGTAATAATATTCCACAACTATCACACAACGCCGTCTAGCCCCAAGCTAAGCAGAGCTTGTGTTATGAGTACTAGACAACTGATAAACATACTTATATATATCTAAACACATACATATTATAGATAAATTACACCCAGACACAGAACAAATGATCGTGCTCATCACACAAACATTTGTCCTGGGTGGGAATCGAACCCACGACCTCCGGCATAGCAGTCAGGGCCACTAACCACTAGACCAACAGACCAGTCAACAAGTAGTGTTCGATTAAAACTCGAACAGTCAATGAGGTTTATTTTAACGACTGATTCGTTCGATTGTTAAAATATCTCGGAATCGTCCATCTAAAAAGTCTTTTTATACATTTCCAGGTGCCATATTACGTAAAAGAGAACTTCCACACTGATTACCAAGGATCGTTGCGACGTCTCGAAATGGCTATAGAGGAAGAATATATAGGTAAGTCATCATCTTCCTGCCCTTGTCCCGTTTTCTTTGGGGTTGGCACAACACGTTTTTTTTCTTCCATTCTGTCCCGCTATCACTAACTCCCTTTTCTTTCATATCGCTCTTCACACAATCCATCCATCTTTTCTTTGGCCTCCCTCTCCATCCATCCACATGTAAATTCATAACTCTTTTAGCAACATGCGCTTCATCCCTCCTCTTCACATGACCATAGCAAGATAAACGATTCCTTTTCAACTTTTCAGTAACTGGCGCCACTTTCAAACTTCCCCTAATATACTCATTTCTCACCTTATCCATTCTTGTCACACCACACACCACACAAAGTAAGTCTCTTTTTATTATTTGCTGGCTCGCGCGTAACCGCTATCTCACCTGTTTTTTTTTTGAGGTAGGAACTCATCCAATGACTTCTCCCAGTGGGCCTGTCAGACTTTTACTGACAAAACCACTCAGTTGCCCTTTGTGTTTTATGACTACGACGATGGAGCACGTTTGGTTAGAAGTAATCTATTAATTTAAAGAGCTATCAGGAAACACAGACTCCGGCAAGGAATTCCACTCCTTAGCTGTACGCATAATGAAAAATGTGTTCCCAAAACATTTTGTTAGATTGCTCAAAAACAGTTAGAGCTCTAAAACATTTTGGGGATCCGATGTTGCAGCTACAATCAAAGAGCTTTCGCTCTATGTGCTTAGCTGAATGACAAGGATGACGTCACTATTTTCTTAAGGCTGTAGTATCGGAATATACCTTATACCTTGTTGTGGTGTTGCAGTGGGCCTCCGTCACGCGTGCCAGCGCGAGCGCAACTACCGCGACAGCATGGTGTGGAAGGCGCGCAACTTCGGCGACTCGCGGCAGTACGCCGACGCGCAGAAGCTGCGCACGCCCTCCTGCGAGAAGCTGCAGAAGTTCCACCGATAGTACCATGTACATACTACGCATTCTACTCTTGTTTACAGCTCACATACTTTTTTTTTTTTTTTTTTCTGGGTGGGAAAATCATCTAATGACATCCCCCGCTCTTGGGCGGAGCGGGAGATAGTGTCAGACTTTTACTGACTAAAAACCCACTCCTGTTCCTTCTTTGCCTTCGTCCCAGGGCCCCGGGTTTCACTTTCACACTACCCGTGGCCCCAGTAGGCTACGACCCTGCTGGGCCCCTACGATTTGCTGACATCTCCTTGAGGCGCGTGTGGAACAATACGCGCCGTCGACGACTTGGGCTCGGTCCGGACAGTTACCGGACGATCGGACGGCGAGCCACCCATTGCTCGCCGTCCGCAAGCCCGCGCCTACGGTGGCCGGAAATCGGGATCGGAATCCCGGCGGCGGTTGGGGCGTGAGGACCGTTGCCTCACGCGATCGGCCGCCTCCTTTGCTAGCATTACTGCTTCGCAGAAAGTAGCGACCGCCTGCCACTCCTCGCTCCGCAGCACGGCCTGTACGCGCGGCCCGGCGGCAGCTCACATACGTACCTCCTGAAAGTAGTTCAGAGGCCCCTATCACAAGCTCTTAAGAGGACCCTTCCCCACTCGTCTATCGTCAACACGAGTATGGTTTAAAAGCTTGTTGCTTCATCCAACGCAATGTTTGATGAAGAGGCAACGCGTAAAAAGAGAGATAACGCCTGAAAACTCTGTTGGTATCCGGTAATTTCGTCATTTAATCGGATATTTCACAAAACAGATTCCAGTAAATACGTGTTGTTTTTGAAAACCTTGAAAAGTTTTTGGATAATTTCATCATTCAGAATCTTTATTAAATGTGCTGTGTGCATACTTACATTTTCTTTATTTTTTATGGTTCCGTACCTTAAAAGGAAAACCCGGAACCCTTATAGGATCACTTTGTTGTCCGTTCGTCTGTCTGTCTGTCTGTCAAGACCTTTTATCTCGGAAACACGGAGAGGTATCGATTTGAAATTAAAACCATACACTAAGATCTGCGGTCCCTTGAAGCTATTAAAAAAATTAATCTTGTAAGTTAACGAAAAAAAAAGATACGGCCGTTTATGACGCAAAAAACGTGTATTTCGTCACTCTCAAAGGAATAAAAATTTATTAAGGTACTTCCCGTTGACCCACAATCCTAAAATTTGGCATAAAGCAAGGACATGTAGTATAAATATAGGAATAAATCTGAAAATAGAAAATTTGTTGTTACATCACAAAAAATACTTTATTTGCGATTCGAAAAATTTTCGAGACTCCATTCGGGAATTGAACTATTCACATACTCGTATGTAGGTAAGTTTATACGGAACCCTCAGTGTCCGAATCCGACTCGCAGTTGTCTAGTTTTTTTAATTTATAAGTACATTATAAAGAGCCAAAGTTCACGCAAAATAGCAGATTTTCAGAGGTCTTTACTGGATTAATCTTACACAAATATAATTGTGATTTGGTTACAATAGA
This sequence comes from Mythimna impura, assembly GCA_905147345.3. NCBI lineage: Eukaryota > Metazoa > Arthropoda > Insecta > Lepidoptera > Noctuidae > Mythimna > Mythimna impura. The sequence goes on along the minus strand of LR990365.1, from coordinate 1,490,500 downwards.
AAGCTAGATAAAATCCACAAGATATCTGTGTTTTTAAAATATCTACAGAAAAATATGTAATAACGTCATAATGACGCCAAACTTAAGTGGCAGTGAGCAGGGCACATTGCTCGCAGAACAGATGACCGTTGGGGCCGAAAGGTTCTGGAGTGGCGACCGCGTACCGGAAGACGCAGTGTGGGCCGATGACCTGGTGAAGGTTGCGGGAATCCGATGGATGCGAGACGCACAGGACCGTTCATTGTTGCGACATTTGGGGGAGGCCTATGTCCAGCAGTGGACGTCTATCGGCTGAAATGATGATGATGAATAATTTTTAATAAAACAAAAATGCCTGTTTTTATAAATCTTGTTTGCATCACTAAGGGCCGACGCAGCGTCTGCGCGGCCCCACACTGCAGTGCTCCTCGCGGCGCCGCGCCCTCTCCGTACCGCCTAATAATAATACATTAAAATCAAGTATATTGACTTGGCTCGCGAGGTTGTCGACATGTGGGATGTGGACTCGGCGATCATTGTACCGATAGTCGTGTCGGGCAATGGCTTAATAGCCAAGAGCCTCGACCAACACTTTAGGAGGCTCGCGTTAGGCGGCTGGATCAAGGGCTTGATCCAGAAAGCGGTACTCCTGGGCACGGCTCGCATTGTTAGGAGGTTCCTTTCTCTGGAGCCCTGACCGTCGGTAGCTTGGACTTTGTTCCCGATACCGGTGGGACACTATTTTTTATATTTTTAAATGTTTTTTTTGTATGATTTTGTTTAAAAAATATATTTAAAAATATAAGTTATATGGTGTTTACAATGAATAAAGGAAATAATAATAATGGTACCACGTTCCATTAAAAGCGTATAAGGGGCCTCTGCGAGTTGGTTTCGACTCCTCGTACGCCTTCCAAAGGTCCAGGACTCCAGGGTTCTGAGATACAATAACTCATAACGAAATAATAATAAGAAAATGGTAGGAAAAAAGTCTGTTTACGAACCCCCCAAGAGCTCTTAAAGCAATCTATTTGACGAACTAAATTGAACTGTTAAAGAGATGGAGCTATGAGACGAACTAAGAGGGTTGTATTAATGATTTTAAATTCCGTAAATAAATATTACGGCCGCCAATCAAATCTATACAAGTCTGGGGCCACGGGTAGTGTGAAAGTGAAACCCGGGGTTCAGGGACGAAGGCAAAGAAGGAACAGCCCCTGTACCATGACGTTCAAAGTAAGATTGTTTCATTCTTATTTCAGTGTGGGTAAGAGACAGAGTTATACAGGTTGTCTAGCGCCATCTCTTACCCACAATGGAATAGAAATAAAACAATCTTACTTTAAACATCATGGTAACCCCCCAGGAGTGGGTTTTTAGTCAGTAAAAGTCTGACACTATCTCGCGCTCCGTCCAAGAGCGCGATTTGTCATTAAATGATTTTCCCACTTAGAAAAATAACATACAACTTGACTTTGCCTGCAAAATGCAAAAACCTTAATTAAAATTGAATTTCGCAGGCTACCCTTCAGCAATCCGCCATAAAGTGAATTAAAATTAAGCAATGTTTATCTATTTACCTCTATTTGAGATTTTTTTATATGGCAACTCTGGACTTTAAACTGTCAATAAACTCCAGGGTTACCAGTCGTAAAAATAAAAATAAATTTAGTAAAAATCCTTTTATTGTCTCTTTTGCAGTGTCCATATCCAACAGATGGATTCGAAGTAGAACAACACTTATCTGCCAGATAAATTAGTCAAAACGTATATAGGGATGGTGAAGCAGGCTGTTACAACATTATACTTTCGACATTAATGCAATATCGTAAAACGGGGTGAATAGAAACGCAGGGGTGAATAGAAACAAAATTTTTGGTTTGGTTTTTCACTCTGATACTATTTACTATCGGCTTCTAACAAAGCATCGACTTTTTAGAATAACAATTCATTAATAAATTGGTATAGTTAAATGCTGCAAAAAATATTAGAATATCGTGCAAATACCCTTTGAAGTTTTGTTTCTATTCACCCCATTTGACTGTATATGAAATGTTTTTTTTTTTTAATATATACTTGCCGTTTCCAAATCCTAGGCCCCTCGCTCTCGGCGACTTTTTGTAGCGATGCTGTAGCGCTTTGGTATCTTTTCTATAGCGCTTGCAAATGCGACTAACGTGCGTATCGTAAGCGCGCGACAGCATCGCTACAAAAAGTCGCCGCGGGCGAGAGGCCTTAGAATTGAGATCACTTCATGATATGTCAATCCTCGTTTGACCATATCATTGATGCAGAATTTCTATGATAATAAAATGTCTAAAGAAATTAGGCCAAACGAGGATTGAAATATCATCAAACTTAAACGTTTAAAACGATCTGGCCAGTTTTACTTGGCCATATCATGAAATGATCAATTTTTTTTTTCATATACATATTGACGGCGTAGTGCCAATAACTCGCTAACTGTTGAAGCCAAAAATGTTCTGTCCTAAAAACGTTGATTTAGTTGGAGGTGTTTCTACAATTTAATTTGATGCAGATGAAACTAAAATTCACTTCATAGATTTCACTAAGAGCTATATTTGACGGGGACACCATGGCGGCGCGACCAGTCGCCGCTACCAACAAAATGTATACAGCTCAATCTCCAGTTCCTCACCTGGTGTCCGTGTGGTTGCGCAACCAATGTGGCGGCGCGACCAGCTCGGACGTGATACTGTCTCAGTGTGGTGTAGCGACTCTGATGTCTGTACGGTGGCTAGTTTGGTAGCTTACGGACACCATGGCGGCGCAACTGGTCGCGCCGCCATGGTGTCACGGTGAAATATAGCCCTTAAACATGCGGAAACAGATATTTAAATTATAAATGTTCCGCACCCAGATTGGGTGCAGTAAAGACAATCTCCACAGGTTCTCGGACGATTCCGACCTTCAGTGTTTGTGCGGCGTCTCTCCGCTGACCATGTCCCACCTTCCACCCTGCGTCACGTGCCCTGTTACTTGTTCACGTAGGGATCTAATGACAGCGTCAGTTGACGGCATTACCGTGGCCAGGCAAGGAATTTAACTAGTTTTGCCATCGATACGCTAAGAAGAAGAATGCTAAAAAGTAATTTTCTCGAAAAATATAAGTTAGAAGGTATTGGCACTTCACCGTCGATATTAAGTCTTATAAGCTCATTTATGTTACACGAAGTCCTATGTCATCAATTCAACACGGTTGGAGTTGTGAAGCGATCCGATGTGGCTCACGCGAATAGCACGCGATGTGGCGGCTATGCCCCACGTGTGCCGCTTCAGCTGACATTTAAAAAACAAGTCACCGTACCGCAAGAGTTTGCGCGAAAATATCAAACCAACTGACTCGACCGCTTCGCTTCGCTCGTGGCAGTACCGCACGCACGTCTGATTGGACACGATGTCCACTAAGAGTGTCAATTTGATCCATTTGCACCGCATCGCTTCGCCTTCGCCGTCGCGTTGAATTGTTTAAGCAGGACTCCGCATTGTCGATACTCCATTCGCAATGAGATTAGCCATTTTAACAAACCATTTTTTACTGTCCGTTCAACCAATTTTGACTTCTATTCCGTAGGCATAATATATAGCATAGCATAATCAGCCTTATAATGTTCCCACTATTGGGACTCAGGCCTCCTCTCTAGGAGAGGGAATGGGCCATAATCCACCACGCGGGCCCAGTGCGGTTTGGTGGATGTCACATGTCTTCGAATTTTTGGTTCTAGGACATGCCGGTTTCCTCACGATGTTTTCCTTCACCGTTCTGAGAGCAGTGGTGATGAAAATAAATTACACAAAGTAATGCGCCTGGCTCGGTTTGAACCCACGACCTACAACTCATAAGTCGGGGCCGTTACCACTCGGCCATCACTGCTCATAATATAGTAGGTATAAGGATGACATTAAAAGCAAAAAAGTGGTTACAATACCAACTATTTACTGCCGCCGCCATTCATCATGCCACCAACGCATAGAAGTCAAAATCGGTTGAACGGACAGTGAAAAAGCTAATTGTGGATCCAGATTTGGTTAAGTCCAATCTACAAAGCCTCGAGCACAGGCACAGGGTAGCCAGCCTATCGGTATTTAACAGATTGCATTTTGGAGAGTGTGCGGGAATTGCATGACTTGATTCCGCCATCTCCTTTCTTAACTTAAGCGTTTCGCTTCGTTGTTTATACCGCATATATCGAAGGACTGGAACGATTTGCCTGCGGCGGTCTTCCCGTCCAACTATAATTTATGTGCCTTCAAGGCTAGAGTGAATAGGCTCTTAATAAACTAGTGCGCCTCACCATCAATGATTGCATCACTGCTTACCATCAGGTGGGATCGCAGTCAAGCATTGGTATATATCAATTTAAAAAAAAAGGTTTGTTTAAAATGTCTCATCATATTGCGAATGGAGTGTAGCTTACACTTGAGTTACGAAAATCGCCCTTATTACCACGATGTAAAGGCGCTGTAAATATTTACCTATTGTTATGGTAGAAGTCAGATAAATTTGCCATAGCGGTCATTAACCCTCTTAAATTTATTCGAAATTCTTAATCTTTATCTAAAAAAGGAAAAACTGACTGACTGACATATCAACGCACAGCCGAAACCCCAGGGAATAGGAACGTAAAATTTTGCACAAGGTTTCCTTTTATAACGAAGGCGAGCACTAAGAGAGGATTTTCCAAAATTCACCCCCCAGGGGAGCGGGCTTGCGGACGGCGAGCAATGGGTGGCTCGCCGTCGGACCGTCCGGTAACCGTCCGGACCGAGCCAAGTCGTCGACGGCGCGTATTGTTCCACGCGCGCCTCAGGGAGATGTCAGCAAATCGTAGGGGCCCAGCAGGGTCGAAGCCTACTGGGGCCATGGGTAGTGTGAAAACGAAACCCGGGGCCCTGGGACGAAGGCAACGAAGGAACAGGAGCGGGTTTTTAGTCAGTAAAAGTCTGACACTATCTCTCGCTCCGCCCAAGAGCGGGATTTGTCATTAGATGATTTTCCCACCGAAAAAAAAAAAAAAACCCCCCAAGGGAATGAAAGGGGTGTCCAAAGTTCGTATGGAGAAACCTACTTTCACGTGAGTGAATCCGCGGGCAAAAGCTAGTCTATATACATATAAAAGGAGAAACTGACTGACTGACATATCAACGCACAGCCGAAACTACTAGACTTACGAACGTGAAATTTTGCATGAGGCTTCCTTTTATTAACTGACTTCAAAAAGGAGGAGGTTATATGTTCGGTTGAATGTATGTTGTTTTTTTTTTTTATGTATGTTCACCGATTTCTCGGTCAATTGTGGACCGATTTTGTATTTTTTTTTTTTTTGAAAGGTTATGCTTCCGAGTTGGTCCCATAAAAATATTGTTATGATCTGATCATGAACTTCGAAGATATGGAACAGAACTCCTCATAGGATCACAGCAGAACCGTCGTAACAAGTAAAATTGCTTTGTTTATACGTGTAGTCGATGACTGACAGAAAGTAGAGGGGGAATATATCGAACTGATCTGATGATGAAGCCTGAAGTTAGGCATCGGAACTCTGTAATAAATTAATGTAATCTAACCGTGTTTGGGATTATTAGGATTGTCATGAGATGCACTCTGGCTATAAGGTATTTAAGTTTGGCTGAGGGGTACTTTTTAGTGGTGGTACCATAACTAAAAAGTGATAAACAAACACGTTTTTCAAAATCTACCCGTATAAAACGATTTAGGGGGTGTTAAAGTTTATATAGATCAGTGGTGGCCGAGTGGTAACGGCCCCGACTTACGAGTCGTAGGTCGCGGGTTCAAACCCAGCCAGGCGCATTACTTTGTGTAATTTATTTCATCACCACTGCTCTCAAAACGGTGAAGGAAAACATCGTGAGGAAACCGGCATGTCCTAGAACCAAAAAATTCGAAGACATGTGACATCCACCAACCCGCACTGGGCCCGCGTGGTGGATTACGGCCCATGCCCTCTCCTAGAGAGAAGGCCTGAGTCCCAACAGTGGGAACATTATAAGGCCGACTATGCTATGCTAAAGTTTATATGGGAAAATCTTATTCCTTGGTTTAATATACTTAGCACAGGTTCTGATTAAAATCTACACTAATATTATAAAGAGGTAAAGTTCGTTTTTTTGTTTGTAGGAGGTAATCTCTGAAAGTACTGGTCCGATTACTAAAATTTTTTCACCGATAGAAAGCTGCTTTATTCTTGAGTGACTATATTTCATGTGCGCGGGTGAAGCTGTGGGCAAAAGCTAGTAAATATACTAATAATACTGACATTATCACTTTTTAAAAACTACCCTCGAGATAAATTGTTAAAGTTTTTATACCTCCTAGCTTTTGCCCGCGTATAACAATTAAAAAAAAAAAACTTCCTAAACGTGAAAGCAGGTTTCTCCATACAAAATTTGGACTCCCGTGTCATCCCCTTAGGGGGTGAATTTTGGAAACTCCTCTCTTAGTACTAGTCTACGTAATAAAAGAAAATCTTGTGCAAAATTTCACGCTCCTAGTCCATGTAGTTTCGGCTGTGCGTTGATATGTCAGTCAGTTTTTTTTTATATATTATTATGTAGATTTATCTGACGTCTACCATGGTTCAAATATTTCCAAACAACAGTTATATTGCAAAGTTTATTATTTATAGAACCAGAATTTTTAAACGTGTTTCTTTGATTTCTGATTGAGTTGTGATGTTCAAATTATTTCATCCTATGAACTGACTTGTTACAATAAGTTAATGTTAGGCTGCTGTCCGCGGACGCGTAGCTTCATAGACGCGTATTCGTCATTATACGCTTGGTGTACGCCTGCGTGAAGCTTACATACGAAACTGTGTCGTCGAAGCGGCAACGGCACGACTGCTAAGCTGAGAGCAGGCGTACACCAAGCGTATAAAGCTACGCGTCCGAGGACAGTAGACCTAACTGAACATCCTGTATAAAGGGTGACTGGTTATTAGTGACCGATACTTAAACACATGATTGTACTCATGATTACAAACAACTTTCCCAAAGAAACCAGCGCGCGCCTGCGACCGGCGACAGCTCAGCTGTTAGCCGCGTGACGCCGCCGTACCTACAATAGTGATAGAACACCCGCGCAGCTTGCTAACCCATAGGTGTACGTACCTAATCAGTGAATGTACCTACAAACTAGTGAGTATATAAAAAAAGTTTCTTTGCGAAAGTTGTTGGTAATCATGAGTACAATCACGTGTTTAAGTATCGGTCACTAATTACCAGTCAGCCTATATGTAAAAAATAAGTTCCTATATCATTGTCTACTGGTTTGTACCATGTAAAATAAAATAGCAGCTAGACAAATACTATAATAGTGAATATGCATGCAATTGTTTTATTAACTAAACTAAATTTGTTAAATATCTTTATTAACAACGAAGTTATAAAGCTTCAAAGATGAGAAAGAGAAATACAAAATGGTGTTTGACACATGAACTGCCGCTGTAGTACACGGCGTCTTGGCGAGAGAGACAGATACATTTGTTTGAAATAATAATAATAATATACCACAACTATCACACAACGCCGTCTAGCCCCAAGCTAAGCAGAGCTTGTGTTATGAGTACTAGACAACTGATAAACGTACTTATATATTTCTAAATACATACATATCTTAATATATATAAATCTTGTGTCACAATGTTTGTCCTCAATGGACTCCTAAACCACATAACCGATTATAATAAAATTCGCACACCATGTGCAGTTCGATCCAACTTGAGAGATAGGATAGTTTAAATCTCAAAAAAAAAAAACTATTATCACGCGGGCGAAGCCGCTGGCAGACGCTAGTTATAGATAAATTACACCCAGCACAGAACAAATGATCGTGCTCATCACACAAACATTTGTCCTGGGTGGGAATTGGAAATTTTTATAACTCGTTTGCTTACCTACTCGTACCAATTTTTATATTGTTTCCACAGTTAGTATTCAATTTTTGTATATTTATTGATAACTTGATTAGTTAACGAATATTTATTTCATGCATATTCTCTATTGTTATTTTATAAAGCTCGAGAATGTTGCATTTTTAAAAAAACAATCCCATGTATCTTAAGTCGTCAATGTATTCATCCCGGGATGTTTCGTTACCCTAACCCGGGATTTAGGTTTTGTTCCGGAACTATCACTTTTCCAGGATTTTTGGTCACAGATTGGGAGATAGTTAGGGGATCCCAGAATTTATTAATATTATCTAGCATCGATATTCCGTCACCGACATTGTTTAAGCACTTTAAAAAAAATTGACCAATTTAAAGTATATACCTAATTTTTCCTGATTTGGATGACAATTTGAATTATAATGATAGTTCATCATCATGATGGTGAACCGAGGAGCATTGTAATGTTTCTGGTGGTGGTGATTCCTTGTTTAAGCTTTTGAAGTTGAGTATTTCTCATACTCTAGCCTGAAAACCTGTCAAAATTAGGCTATAAAGTAGGATTTAAACCGCCCTTAACCTTTTAACCGTGTTTATTCCGCCAGGGTCGCACATCCACGACCAAATACTCCATCTCGTCAGCTCTTCTGTCACCTATGAGGATTGATGAGGTAAACGAGATGGAGTACCCAGAATAGGACGCGAAAACACTCGTCGAAAATCCAACGCAAGAAGAGATGGTTAAAAGCAAAAGTGCTTACAATACCAACTGTTTACTGCAGTTGCCGTGTGTCATGCCACCAACGCAATAGAGGTCAAAATCGGTTGAATAAACAGTAAAAAAAGGTTGTTTAAATGTATAATCTTATTAAGAATGGAGTGTCTATAAGTCAAGAGTGAATAGGTTAATTCTAGGCAAACGTGCTCCATCGTCGGCCACATCATCGCTTATCATCAGCCCCCCTAGCCATGTTACGATCGTTTCGTTTGCGTCGAACGTCTCGAGTAGGCCACGCCTTCGATTCCTTTGTTCTGACCACGTGACTGAGCGTTGAGATGACGTCAGAACAAAGGAATCGGAGGCGTGGCTTACTCGATACGTTCGACGCAAACGAAACGATCGTAACTTGGCTAGGGGGGCAGGTGAGTTAATGGTCAAACGCGAGTCTATCGATAATAAAAAAATAATTGCTCACAATCCAAGCAATACCTATTTATTTATGTTTTTTTTTAGTAAAAATAACGAATTTAGGTTTATACAAAATGTTTCTTATTTATTCAAAAAATCACTTTATTGTTGTATGTAAATATGTTTTGTTTACTTGATTATTATAAATAAAGAAGTTAAAATATATTTTGGTGTATTTTTTTCTGTTGACTAAATCCTTTATATTTATTTACTAGCTTCTGGCAGCGGCTTCGCCCGCGCGAAAGTTTGTTTCTCCATACAAACTTCCAACCCCCGTTTTACCCACTTAAGGGTAGAGTTTCGTAGAATCCGTTCTTAGCGGATGTCTACACCCTGTAAGGAACCTACCTGGCTAAGTTTGTAGGTGTTATAGTTTCGGAGATTTCGTGATTAATCAGTGAGTGGTATTTAGCTTTTATATATATATATATATATATATAGATAGATTTATGTACACACAAACTCTTGAAAAGAACAAATTAATACAGATAGACGAGCACAAAGGTGCTGCTTATTTCAAATGAAATTTCTTCCAACAGACCTGCGACAGGAGAATTGGATCCCGAAACACGTGTCGACGAATCATGTTCAAAATTTCCTAACTGCATCATGAAAAATCACAAAGTTATAAGCTTGTTATGTTACCTGGTTTAACCACACAAATACATGGTCACCGGGCTTCCGGGCGACTGAGAGGTTATTTTGCTCCCGCACCCAGCTGCACGCTGGCGCATTGGGCGCCAGCGTGCCTTATAGGATCACTTTGATGTCTCTCCGATAGTGCCTCAGTCATACAATCTCTAGGCAAAAACTCTACCACCTCGAAAATTATACAAGAATGCCACTCAGCACTGGAAAGTGTCACAGTGCCGAAACGCAATACGGTGACACTACAGTGGATTAAAGGTCATAGCGGCTCACTGGGCAACAACGCGGCGGACGAACTGGCCAGGAGAGGATCTGGAGCGATGGCCTTCGGGCCTGAACCAATTGTGCCGGTCCCCTTTGGTCAGCTTCGTAGTTGGCTACGTGAACACACGCATATACAAGCAGAGTGCTGGTGGTCCTCGACACCGGAATGCAGGCAGGCCAAGGAGGCCCTGCCACATCTCAATAAAGCCCTCACCAAAAAACTCATAAGACTGGACAGAGGCGGCCTGCGCCTGGTGACGGAGACCATCACCGGACACTGCACACTGAATAAACACCTTCACACAATAGGCATCACAGACAGTCCCCTGTGCAGAGCATGTTTGGAGGGGGAGGAGACGATTGCACATGTGCTCCTGGACTGCACAGGTGTCACTGAAATACGCACACGAACCTTAGGATCCCCGAACTCCCTTATTGATGCCCTGAAAAACCTAAGAGGCCTTATCTGTTTTTGGAGAGAGGTGGGCTGGTTGGAATAAGCCCACCTAAGGTTGCGGCCGCTATGGCCCACGTACAATGGTCCACACAGGACTAAGTGCGGAAACCACACATAAATAGATAGATAGATGTCTGTCCGTCTGTCTGTCAAGACCCTTTATCTCGGGAACGCGTGGAGGTATCGAATTGAAATTAAAACCATATACTTAGGTTTGCGGTCCCTTGAAGCTGCAAAAAAATCAAATTTCTGAGTTAACGATAAAAAAAGATACGGCCGTTTATGAAAGTAACAAAAAACGTGTATTTTGACACTCAAGGGAATCCAAATTCATGGGGTACTTCCCGTTGACCTGAAATTTGGCATGACGAAAGGACTCATAGCACAAGTATAGGAAAAAATCTGAAAACTGTAAATTTGTAGAAGTGGTAAGTCGCATTGCCTTCACTTATGACGTATATCCACGTGCGATGCGGATGGCCATTTTCCGCTGCAAACTATTAATTTTAGTCCTGCAGCGACGGACACCTGAGAGTCTATTTGACCACACAGGTGCCCCATAAAAGACCATCGATCGCACGACACCCGCGTAGAGGCGGCGAACTTCTTCCCGAGGACCCCCGAGGTTGGGCAGTAGTCTGTGCAAAGCACCCACTGCTTTTCCAACGCGGGGGACCAGGCGTTCGAAGTGCTTTTCGAAGCCCCACCGACCGTCCAGAGTTAGATCAAGATACTTTATATGTATCGACCTACCGGAACTTGCGATTCCCCAACTGTCACTGATGAGCTGGGTGGCTCTTTGGTCCTCGGCAGTTTGTAAAACCAGAGCGCCTCAGTTTTATGAGACGCTATCTCCAAACCCAGCTCGCGGATTGAAGCCACGACTCTTGCCACACCAAGCTCAGAAAGCTGGATGGTCTCGTCGTAGGTGTTCCCACCGGCCAATACCAGGGTGTTTTTTTTTATTAATGATAGGCTAGCGTTTGACCACCATCTCACCTGATGGTAAGCGATGATGTGGTCGACGATGGAGCACGCTTGCCTAGAAGTAGCCTATTCACTCTTGACTTAAAGACCCCTAAGTTGTAGCTATCAGGAAACACAGCATCATCAGTGTCGTCAACATAACAGATGATATTTACAGCTATGGGGAGGTCGACGCGCAGGACAACGTCGTATGCAAGATCCCACAAGAGAGAGCCTAAAACCGACCCCTGTGGAACCCCACACGTTATCTCCCTCCGATGAACGCTACCGTCCCGACTCACATAACGAATGTGCCGGTCGCGTAGGTAATCCCAGATGATGCGCTGCAGGTAAGGCGGTACTCTGTGGTATACTAATGCCGCCCTAATCGCATTCCAGGGCAGGCAGTTAAAGGCATTGACGATATCTATGCTTACCGCCAACGCCACCCCACCCTGGGATACTACCCGCTCCGACAATGAGCGAACGCGTAAGACCGCATCGACGGTAGAGCGCTGCTGTCGGAAGCCATACTGGCTATCGGCCAGGTCAGGACCAACACGCGACAGGTGCCCGATGAGCCTCTCTCGCAAGCAAATGGGACGGTATGCAGAGGGGGACTCTGAATCCCTACCTTCCTTTCTCAATAAGACCAATCCAGCCTCCTTCCAGTCAGAAGGGAACACGCCCGAACAGAAGCAGCCATTAAATAACTGTCGTAGGCGGTCCCCTAGAGCATCCATAGCCAGAACCCACGCGCGGCCGAGGATACCATCCGGGCCTGGTGCGGTATTGCGTGCCGCCATGCGTCTTACAGCTCGGTCCAACTCACCTTCAGTAACCCCCAACTCGTCGGACCAATCTGAAGGTGGCAAGAGAGACGAAGGACTGTCCCTTACTACTGGAAAAAGCGTAGTTACAACTCTCTCCAGCAGCCTCGGATCCATAGTTTCCGTGATCCGGACTCGGGGACGTAGTTTGGCCATGACCAATTTGTATGGTCTGCCCCATGGATCCCTGTTCAGTCCTTCGAGAAGCTCTCTCCAGGACCTTGACATGGCATTCGCAATTGCGTGTTGAAGCTCCATTGTCGCCTCCCAGTACGCTCTATAGGCTGTGTCTAATTGCTCATATGAAGCTCTTGGTTCTCTTCTGCGTCGAATGCGCTGATACTGGCGTCGGGATCTCAGACAGCATAAGCGCAATTGCGCAATGTCTTCTGACCACCAGTAAACCGCACCAGGATGCTGAGGGCATCTGATTCGGGGCATGGAAGCGTCACAGATCGACGTCATCCTGTCCCGGAACCAAGCCACCTCTTCCTCTGGGTCGGGCGAGATTCCCGAAGAACGAGCATCTTCTGGCCAAGCCGCGACGTTAGCGGCTGCGATGAGCGTGTCGCGGTTGAGCCGTTTAAGGGCCCACCGTCGTGCTGGTGGGTTAAATCCTAGACGGCTCGGGCTGTCGGTGGGGCGTAGTGTCACATCAAAAACGATGTGGCGATGATCGGATAGTGTGACAATTTCCTCCGCTACTCTCTATTCTGACACCATACGGACGGCAGAAGGAGTCGTCCATGAGAGATCCACAATCGACTCTCCCTGCCACCTAACGCATGTGGATACTAACCCCCGATTTAAAAGTTGGAGATCAAGTGTCGCCGCTCAGTCTTGTACCGCGCGTCCCCTCGGCGTATCCCGGGTATTCCCCCAAGCTCTCGAGTGAGCGTTGAAATCGCCAAGGATGAGCACTGGACGGGGTGAGCATTTGTATTGAATACAGTTCACAACTCCGTCCAGATATCTTTCAAATTTGACGTGAGAAATATTGGGAGACACGTAGCAGCCTATCCTATAGCCAGAGATCCCCATTCCACAGCAACAAATCCTTGTCCCTTATTCAGTAGGGAACAGTGAAGCCGACCGCTTCCACCAGCCCAATAAATAGCAACGGAGTCCACGGTGTCTCGGAACCAGCGAGGATGATCTCGTAGGCCGTAGGGCTCCGCTACCACCGCCAAGGCAACCGACCACTCCGCAACGGTCTGCAGAAAAAGGTGCTGCGGTAGTGGTTCAGGTTGCACTGGAGAACTTTTAAGGCTGGGAAGACGTGGTATCTATGTCCTCCGCAGGGCCCGCACTCAGTGGTGCCGGCGCCGATTCTCGAGATGTAACAGGGGCATGCGAGGCCCGTTTCTTGCGTGGTACGCATTTCTTACTTCCCAGTCGATGATCCGCTGGAAGACCCTGGTCCGTCCGACATAGCGGACATCACATGATCGTCGCTGTACACTCTCTAGCTTTATGGGCTCCTCCACAAGCGTAGCACAGTGTGCTCCGATCAATTGTACTAGTGCACTGGCGACGAACGTGCCCGGGCTCGAGGCAACGGAAGCACATCATACGACACGCGCCCAGGAATTGCACCCTTACTGAAGTCCAACCTAAGCGCATGCACTTGTCAGACGCCAGCTTCTTTATCGTCGCCAGTGGAGCACAGACCCAGACATGCCCTAGAGAAGCAGGTGGACGACGAATTTCACCCACTTTAACGTCCTCATTAGAACAGCCGCCCACCTAGGCAATAGCAGCTGCTACTTCATCAGGCGTGACGGCATCATCGAGATCCAAGATTCTCGCTTCTGCTCTCTTAGTTGGGCGTGAAATCTTCACATCGGAGTCGGTAAAAACCTCCCGCATACGGCTTTATTAGAAGAATCAGCGCCAGCGACGATCAGAATCATTCCGCCATCAGCAGCCCTTCTTTGGCCGACGGTATTAATTCCAAGGTCAGCCAAACGGATTCGCTGCCTTAATGCGTACATGACCTCGCCGAGTTTGGCAGATGATCCCTCTCTTACCGAAACCGTAATAGCTGCCGTAGTGGGAACCCTAGGCAGTTTCACTGTCTGGTTTTTCTTCTGGCCACTTGCTTGCGCGACGGTTTAAAATGCAAAGACTCCCCGTCTTTGCATTTTTTGCCTTCCTCCCCACCACAGTGGACCAGGTTTCTGTTTCAGTCCTCGCTGCATTCGATAAAGCCTGCGAAGTCTGAGTCGGTACCGCAGACACGGCAGGCAAATCCACCACCCGAGCCACGGCTCTGCGTTTTCCTTTTCTCTTCCCCTTTTTCTTTGTGAGGTTAGGCACTGGATAAGAATCGGCTATTGTCTACGCTTGAGTAACCGATGATGAGACTTACTTTGCATCGGCAGCAAGTGGTGGACGCAGAGGCTTCTCAGGAGGCAACCTTCTCTCCAAAGCCGCTAGTTTGGCATCTACCATGCCTCCAATCTCTAGAGCTATGGAGCGACGAAACAGGGCTTCGAACTCATCCGACAGACCGAAAACTCCGGCCGCCACAGTAGTCTGACTATGCCCCATTGGAGAGGCTGCCACATAGAGCTCACCATAACTTCGCCCTTACGACTGAGAAGGCTAACCTGCGCTGTTAGCTTTTCGACCTCCACCGAGAGACTGGTAAGGCTAGCCTTTAAGTCAGCGTTTTCGATTTCCAGCCTCTCTACGTTGGCTTCAACGGCCGATCGCGTGGCCAGCTCAGCAAATGCACTTTGCACTGTCACTGCCGCCAATTTGAGGCTGTAGGCATAGCTACTTTTAAGGTTACGAGAGCCATTTGCAACCTGCTCTATGGACCTAAGACTGTCTTTAATGTAGGTGCTTAGTTCCGCCGTTGGTTGCGCCTGCATCGTCTTGGCAAGCATCTCCAATTCAGGTAAGTTCTGCTGTGCTGAAGACCTAGTCTTTGCCTGCTTAGGTGGTGGACTCGCCAACTCAGAGTCCGTGACTTCCTCTGCTCCGTCAGTTAAAGGCTTACTATGGCTAAGCGGTTTACCAACCTTCTTCTTCGTCTTTTCCGTCGACTCGACACTTCTAAGTATCTGTGTACGCTTGCGCGTGCGACCCCGAGATGATTTAAATGATTTTTCTGAGGCAAATGAATTTTGCGAGAGTGAAGCCTCACTGGCGTCACTCGACATCTCGTCAATTGGAGTAGGCGGTCGCACAAAATATGCACGTGTTCATTGTCCCCCCCAGAATACGTGGGACTGACCGAACACTGTTCGGTGAGGGATTCTCCTACTGCGGAGCAGCAGGTACCCTCCTGGGGTAGTTTATTTGTATGAGTCGCTTCCATTGTTGATGCTGAATACAGCTTTGCCTTTTTTTATGGGGTGGGGTCCCCAATGATATCGTAATTGTCCACTTTCACAGTCATGTCTTGTACAGACTTGTACTACAAGTGAACCTCCTTCTCACTCTCCAAAGCCACGAAGAGTGATTCGCGCACCGCCTGAGAACAGCAACAACTGCTGATGTTCTCAGACGGTGCGCCCATCGCGGACACTCGATGTTATACTCCGCCCCGTGTCCCTCTTAGTCTGGTCTCTCCCTTGAGGCCTTCCGGCATGAGTGACTCTGCCGGCAAAGCCTTCAACATCATTGAAACGCACAAGCCCCACCACGACGACAACGTGGAGACACACTCGGTGGTGTCATAATATATAGGTAAGTACCTACATGCAAAATTATGCTAAATTTTGACGACTAATGTTCCCGAAAAACCTTGACCTTATGTTTGGATAGAATTGTAGAATTCTAGAATTGTATATGATGTAAATGGTTGCCCTCTTGTTGTTTTAGCTAAATTACAGTTCCAGTAGCATGAAAGTTATTGTATAAATTTGTCCCAGACCGGCTCCACATCTGTTCGAGCCATATAGATATCCACTATGATATTTTTTCGGTTACGAGAATTCTCGATCAACAAAATTCCACCAAAAAGTTTTCTAGGTAATACGTACCTTTCAAGAAATGAAAAGAAAGAAAAGAAGGCCAGAAGAATTTGAAAAAGAATATTGAAAAAAATCGAACGCTTTCAAGTCAGTCACGCAGCTTTTGTTCTCAGGAGACAAGCTCTAAGGTCACGCTCCTACCATGGCCCAAATTTTCAAGTAAAATATACACTTTATAGATAAATTATCAAGTAAAGTTTCAGGCCACAAAATTATTAGTATCAATCAATTAAAAAGGATAAGTAAACTGCAAAAATGTCCTTAATATTCAGGAAAGCGATTTTGCCTAAAAACGTGTCGTTGCTTAAATATTTCAAAGGGCGACCATTAGCTACTGCGGCTAATAAAAAGAATAATGGAGTATTATGTAAGTATTTTCCATTGTTTTGACGCCATTGTAATTAAATCCTGGTATTGTTTGTGTAACCTAACTTAGAATCGATAGACTTGATAAAAACTGATCAACCATCAATAATCAACCAATAATTTGAGCATAATCGGGCGAGACATTAAAATTATCTCATTTACATCATTGAAAGGGTTGGCGTAGTTAGTAAGTTCATCATATAGGCAAGGTAAGTGGTAGCATAGTGTTGAATAAGTAGATAATATAGTAAATCTGGTTTAGCTAGCAAATATAAAACCAATTTTTAGTAAAAAGACAATCGCGAGTTGTCAGATTGACACTTGTCACCTGACTGTCACTGAGTTGACGATTTTATTTTAATTGATGGAAGCACGAAGCAATATAATTAAACACGCATCATGTTAAAACTTATACTGTTTCGTGTAAAATTGGCCCTTACCGACTAACCAGCCGCTGGTGCGGTTCTGTTATTTTGGAGAACGGTGGCCGCCGTCACAGGACCTCCATGCTTATAATACTCGGCGAGTGCGCGTGAGCCCTTCGTTCTTCCGAATAGCATGAGCTTCCGACCAGCGGCTTTCTCGCCTAGTATTATATGCTTGGATGTCCTTTGCAGCATTCGACGGGTATACGGTGGGGTCCTTGAGACCGCGGTTCAACGACGGCCGCACGAAGCTTCTGTGTGCCGGAGATCGGCACAGCTTGACGAGGAGTTATGCAGATAAAAAGGATGACAAGAAAGGACCATGTCCAACATGCGGGTGCCCTTGCTGTGGAAGTGGCTGCGGCCCCTGCGTACCGTGCGGCCCGTGTGGACCGTGCTGCCCATGCGGCCCATGCGGAGCCTGCTGCGGCCCGTGCGGTCCATGTCCTCCCTGCGGCCCTTGTGGACCATGTGGACCATGCGGACCATGCGGACCTTGCGGCCCGTGCGGACCATGTGGCCCCTGCGGTCCCTGCCGTTGCCCTTGCCCGTGTGGACCTTGTGGCCCGTGTGGCCCATGTGGACCATGTGGACCGTGTGGCCCCTGTGGACCTTGTGGCCCTTGCGGCTGCCCCTGCCCCTGCGGCCCATGCGGCCCCTGCGGTCCTTGTGGCCCATGCGGCCCCTGTGGCCCCTGCGGTCCATGTGGCCCGTGTGGCCCATGTTGCCCGCCTTGCCCTAAGCCATGTCCCAAAAAGTGCGAAGCCAGCCCTCTATTATGCCCTCAATGCTTGGCGAAGGCGTCGACACCGTGCAAACCAGATGATTGCAAGAAAGACGATAAAAAGGCGCCAGCTAGAATAGGAACCTTTAGCAAGCAAATGCCGTGCTAACTCCGCGGATGCACAACTTTTATTAAGTTATTTGAACAAAATGTTTTATATACAACAATTTCTTGAATATTATTTTATATTTGTACATATTTTAAAATTATTATAACGTTTACATTAAAAAGCATCCATAATTTGTTCGTATCATTTAATTTTACGCTCACACAGACTACGCCCGTAGTAGTCAAGCTATCTCGTGTAGAGTAACCTTAAAGTCCCGTTTGAATATTTGAACAACCCGACAGTCTCGGATCTTTTAATGAAGGTGAATAGCATACAATTCCCTTGCAGCGACGGCGGTCCCATGTCACAGAAACTTGAAGTATAAGGCCCGACCTCTGCGCGTGGGGACCGTGAAGACTGAACGTGTGAAGCCGCTGACGTCGTTTAAGATCGAGTGTCGCGGTGGAGGCGAGGCCACGCGTTTGCGGTTCTGCGTGTCTAGCCCAGACATCGTGCCTCTCTCTAGAACGAGACTCGGCGGTTCACCGATAATATCCGGTCCTGCTAGCTCCATCAATTACGACTCGTTACTGATGCAACGGACAGGCTCGCTCCCGAACGTGCCCTGCAGTCATCTTCATACATCGCATAAAGTTTCCAAATGCAAGCCCGACCCGTGCCCCTGTCCGTGCTGCCCCGGCTGCTCCAACTGCCTCCCCCCACCGTGCAACACGCCACCCAAGTGTATACAGTACATGACCGGCTACTACTACTACCCATACGGCTTTTGGTTCTGCGGACCGTACCATGTCTCAGGGACATGTGTGCCCGCTGGACCATGCACTCCTGGTAGCCCCTGTGGTCCCTGCTGCGGGCCTCCATGTCCGCCATGTGGCCCTTGCGGACCTTGTGGCCCTTGCGGACCTTGTGGCCCTTGCGGACCTTGTTGTGGCCCTTGTGCTTGCCCTCCTCCACCTCCCCCTAAACCTCCATGCCCGTGTCCGAAGTGCTGCACCTGTTTAAGTCCAATCTCAACGGCCGTGGTAGGCGGTGACCCAGAGCCTCGTTGCCAGAGTGTCCAGATTCCACCATTAAACCCCAAATCCAAACAAATCGAAGCGAACTATCCACTGCCACGAGACGAACCTCCCCAACGGGAGCGTGCTCCTACCCCTCACTCCAAAAGTGGCATATCAAAGTTCTTCCCGTTCAACGCCGTCCCTGCGTTAGTGCCAGCCATACGCGTACCTCACGCTTCAGTCCACGTGTGCCCCTACAGCACCCAGCCTCTGACACAGTCTTGTCCCCAAGCTCAGTATTCTGGCTGTACTAGATTATTCCCTGAACATAACCCAGTTTATTGTACGCCTTGTATCAAGGCAAGAACTAGGCCGCGCCATCCCCCTTACTATTTCAGTGAAAAGGCAAATAAATCGAATTATGAGAGACGTTCAGAAACCAGGAGCCCTATATATCATAAGCGGGTCAAAAGAGTAAATTGCGAATTATGCCCAGTTTTAGAAAACCCGCGAGGTTTATTGACTAAGGAGCAACGCGATCGACCTGCCACTTTCCCAGGGACGTTTCAGTACACCAACATCCCAAATTATAAAAATCCTTTTCCCACTCAGCCCAACAAAGACTCCACGGACTACAGGGAATATGAGAATAAAACTTTCTAGTATCAAAGTCTGAATGACTGTTCAATTAACAAAAGCTGATGATTCCAAGTGATTGAAATAACATCAAATTGTAACAATCAAGCAATAAAACATCCAACATCTCTTTATACATTGCCGTTTCATTTTATTTCATACTAGCACCTTGCCAGCGACTTTGCACGCGTGAAGAAAGTAGGTTTCTCCACATATTTTGAACCCCCGTTTCATCCCCTTAGGGGGTGAATTTTGGAAAATCCTATCTTAGTGTTCACTTACGTCATAAAAGGAAGCCTTGTGCAAAAATTCACGTTCCTGGACCCAGTAGTTTCGGCTGTGCGTTGATATGTCGGTCAGCTTCTCCTTTCATGTATTTAGATAGGATTTTATGAGATAGGATTGTGATTACAGTAAAGCAATCGTCCTTTCAGCGAATCTCACTTCGATGAAGAATAAGATGGAGCAACTAAATCTGATTCGTGATATTCCGGTGGCCGGAGTGCATGGGCTGCAGAGGCAGGCGGTCCCAGAGAAGCAGAAGTCCGTCGGCTCGCTGCCCCGGTGCGCGTCGTGTCCATGCTTCGGGGCAAGCGGGCCCCGACAGGCTTCTTACGTCCCGTGCCTATTCCTTCAGAAGACTCATTCTGCTGTCTTCCATCAAGACCACTATCGTCACCCGCTCGCCTCTAAACCCACACTAAAGCTTTCCAGCAACTGCCGGCCGTACTATCGCAACGAGGCGCAAATGGCCCCAGCCAAGCAGGATTCGGCGTCAAACAATGTGATGCAACACATCAGCAACGTGTGCGGTCCCTGCTGCCCCTGCCCGGGGAAGTGCGGGCCGTGCGGGCCTTGCTGCGGCCCTTGCAACTGTTCGCTCCCCGCCCCCTGCAATACGCCCCCTCGGTGTGTCCAATACATGACAGGTTATTATTACTACCCTTATGGTTTTTGGTTTTGTGGACCGTACCACGTAACAGGTACCTGTGTGCCCGGCGGCCCTGTGGCCCCGGGTGGCCCATGCGGTCCCTGCGCACCTAACCCCGGTGGTCCTTGTGGTCCCTGCAATCCTGCATGTGTTTGCGGAGTGCTCAATTCTCTAGCTGTAATGCCAACATCCGAT
Organism: Mythimna impura; assembly: GCA_905147345.3. Lineage (NCBI taxonomy): Eukaryota > Metazoa > Arthropoda > Insecta > Lepidoptera > Noctuidae > Mythimna > Mythimna impura. The sequence goes on along the minus strand of LR990365.1, from coordinate 1,469,848 downwards.
CAAAGCAGCACGATCAACCTTATGCCAAGTGAACAAGCGATGAATATGTTGGATGTGACTAAGCTTAAATTACCCTTTAATATGAGTAGTGTGCCCATGAGTTGTCTTCCACTCTATGCACCAGCTAAAGGGGGAGGTAATACAATGCCTCCTATGGCTGGACCGTGCAGCGTGTGTGGACCATGTTGCGGCCCGTGTGGGCCATGTTGTCCCGGCCCGTCTGCTGGCGGGTGTGGCGCCCCGTCCACCCCTTGCTGTGGCGGCTGTGGGCCTTGCGGCCCATGCGGACCTAAAGGTCCGTTTGGCCCATGCGGTCCTTGTTTCCCCGGTGTTGGTTGTGGCGGCTGCGGTTTCAGTGGCTGCGGCTCGTCAGCCCAGTGTTGCGTGGGCCCGGGTTGCGGCTGCGTTGGTGGTTGCGGAGGCATGTGTGTTGGCCCCTGCAGCCCTTGCGGCGCTTTTTGCGGTAATTCCAGCCCTTGCGGCCCTTGCTGCGGCCCTTGTGGTTGCGGCCCTTGTGGTTGCGGCCCTTGTGGTTGCGGCTGTGGCCCTTGTGGCCCGTGTGGCCCGTGTGGGCCTTGTGGCCCTTGCTGCGGCGGCCCGTGTGGTCCTCTTACCGGTCCCTGTGGTTGCGGATCATGTGGTCGCGGGCCCTGCGGCTGTGGCGCGTGCCTTCCTTTCGGCTGCGGTGCATGCTGCGGAGTCGCATGCCCAAACAACACAGCACCATGTCCAGCACCTAACCCGCCCCCTCCAACCGTGAGTGGACTACCTCCCCCGCCGAACGCTAGTGGACAATGGACAGGCCCTTGCATTAATTGCAAATGCTCACACCCGATACCTGTCAATCCAGCGAGCCTCGGTACAGCTGCAGGCCCCGGGCCTTTTACCCAATGCTGTCTAGCTATGACCGATGAAGAAGACTCTGAGGATCCCGAGGTTTCCTCCGCTTGGACCAACGTTAGTGATGAGCGTTCCGAAGTAGCAGTGATTCCAGCTGCACCTAAGAAGGCCATTAACACTGTGTTGCTTCTCAAACGGCCAGGAAGCAACTTGACAGTGTTCCACAGGCGGCCAGGGCACAATGACACCAAGCAGGTTAACGATCCCAACAAGCCGCTGGTCAACAGCATCTTCACATGCTACCAGTCAACGATGAGCAGCAATTCGGCCGTGAGAAGAAGCAAAGACTATGCCCCTATAACGCTAACATCTAACGACAGTGTACAATCGGAAATGCAAAACAATTCTTTTAAAGCGAAGTTCCCTACGGTTGAAAACCCAAGGTACTGCACTCCGATTGTAGAAAGAGAAATGCCAAGCTTCCCCAATTGCTTCACTTACTTGAACACGCATCCGCGGTGCGCGGTCAAGCCGTGCGATCCAAAGACTACGACAAGTAGGAATAGTAATTTAAGAGATTTGAAAAGCCAAAGGCCAATTTCTTGCAAGTAATAGTCTAGTAAGTTCTGCATTTCCGATAGCTGATCGTTTTTTATATTAACTATCTGCGTGTGTGATTCTTTAAGCTGTCGTTATTATACAAATAATTATTTATATAAAATATAAAATAAAAATTGTAACATTTAACAACAATTTGATTTTTTATTTTCGTAGCGATTAGTCCTATTCCTCTATCGTTCACTCGCACCCTCTTGCTCTTTTCTCCCTTCTTCATTCTCACTTAGGACCTTACTCGCTCTTGCACTCACGCGTACTTGTACCTCACTAATTACGCTCCCCTCACCTTACACCTCATTTACAAGCACTACCTCTGTCACTAGCACTCTTAACCTCACTCGCACGCACTCTGTCACTCTCTTCCTTTTGTCACTCTTGCCTCTGTTACTCTCACTCTTAACCTCACTCGCTAGCACTGTCACTTTTCCCTCTGTCACTCGCACTCTTCCCTCTGTCGCTCGTACTCTTCCCTCTGTCGCTCGCACTCTTCCCTCTGTCGCTCGCGCTCTTCCCTCTGTCGCTCGCGCTCTTCCCTCTGTCGCTCGCGCTCTTCCCTCTGTCGCTCGCGCTCTTCCCTCTGTCGCTCGCGCTCTTCCCTCTGTCGCTCGCGCTCTTCCCTCTGTCGCTCGCGCTCTTCCCTCTGTCGCTCGCGCTCTTCCCTCTGTCGCTCGCGCTCTTCCCTCTGTCGCTCGCGCTCTTCCCTCTGTCGCTCGCGCTCTTCCCTCTGTCGCTCGCGCTCTTCCCTCTGTCGCTCGCGCTCTTCCCTCTGTCGCTCGCGCTCTTCCCTCTGTCGCTCGCGCTCTTCCCTCTGTCGCTCGCGCTCTTCCCTCTGTTTCTCGCGCTCTTCCCTCTGTCGCTCGCGCTCTTCCCTCTGTCGCTCGCGCTCTTCCCTCTGTCGCTCGCGCTCTTCCCTCTGTCGCTCGCGCTCTTCCCTCTGTCGCTCGCGCTCTTCCCTCTGTCGCTCGCGCTCTTCCCTCTGTCGCTCGCGCTCTTCCCTCTGTCGCTCGCGCTCTTCCCTCTGTCGCTCGCGCTCTTCCCTCTGTCGCTCGCGCTCTTCCCTCTGTCGTTCGCACTCTTCCCTCTGTCGTTCGCACTCTTCCCTCTGTCGCTCGCACTCTTCCCTCTGTCGTTCGCACTCTTCCCTCTGTCGCTCGCACTCTTCCCTCTGTCGTTCGCACTCTCCCCTCTGTCGTTCGCACTCTCCCCTCTGTCGTTCGCACTCTTCCCTCTGTCACTCGCACTCCTACTTCTGTCGCTCGCACTCCTACTTCTGTCGCTCGCACTCCTACTTCTGTCGCTCGCACTCCTACCACTGTCAATTGCACCCCTACCACTGTCACTCGCACTCCTACCACTGTCACTCGCACTCCTACCACTGTCACTCGCACTCCTACCACTGTCACTCGCACTCCTACCACTGTCACTCGCACTCCTACCACTGTCACTCGCACTCCTACCACTGTCACTCGCACTCCTACCACTGTCACTCGCACTCCTACCACTGTCACTCGCACTCCTACCACTGTCACTCGCACTCCTACCACTGTCACTCGCACTCCTACCACTGTCACTCGCACTCCTACCACTGTCACTCGCACTCCTACCACTGTCACTCGCACTCCTACCACTGTCACTCGCACTCCTACCACTGTCACTCGCACTCCTACCGCTGTCACTCGCACTCCTACCACTGTCACTCGCACTCCTACCACTGTCACTCGCACTCCTACCACTGTCACTCGCACTCCTACCACTGTCACTCGCACTCCTACCACTGTCACTCGCACTCCTACCACTGTTACTCTCACACTTGCCTCTGTCAGTCACTCTTACTAACACTCGCACTCTTGCCTCAGCTACTCTCTCTCTACCTCACCGTGCTCACTCATACTTACTACCTCACTAACGTGCTCGCTCTCTCCGGCCTCCAAGCCCCCCCTAACCCTTTCTTCTTCTGTCTACCGCTCGCCCTCATCTCTCTCCCCTATTTCTCTACCTATCCCTCTCCCCTCACAAACACATCCTCATTGACTACACTCTGATGACGCGTTGTATGCGTGTACCATTCAGCCGCGTTTAAATTCTAGAACAGCTCTTCGTCCATTCAGGTCTGATGAGAATCTCTTTATTTTCGATTAAGATTATTAACACGGATTGACGGTTGCTTGTGGACGCTGGCTTCTGAACGCAGCCTACAGACAACAAGAGCTTTTACATAGTAGCACACCACGTAGGCATATTGTAGTATCTGTCGTCGGAGATTCCCTACTGAGTGTACGCCTTACCGGAGAAGGCTCATTCATCCAAAGGGCAATGGAGACCCGCTATGCTCTCAACACAAGCTCTGCTTAGCTTGGAACTAGACGGCATTGTGTGATAGTTGTGTGAATATTATATATATTAGATTTTTGTTTGTCTATAACAATTTAGCATTAAATACGGCTCAGTTTCAGGAATCGGCTTAAGAGAGGCGCGAAAGGCGAAAGGTGTGCAATAAAGAAATAAATAAAGGTTCTTTTTCTGGGCAGGCACTTCTCTCACTCTAGGGTGGTGCGAGAGGTCGTGTCAGATATTTACAGACTAAAACCCATCTATGTTCCTTCCATTGCGTTCGACCGCAGGCTTCCTATTAGGAAATTCTCCGCTCTAGCATCATCGACCCTGCTGGGCCCTAAGGTTTTGTTGACATCTTTTTGAGGCACGCATGGAACTACGCGACGACTTAGGCTCGTCCCGTTCGGCTCGTTCGCAAGCCCATGCCTTCGGTAGCCGGGGATTGCCCTGCGACTCCGGACGCCCAGGGTTTCATCCTGTCGCGGCGGCTCGGCTGGGGCATGAGGATGAACCAGGATCTGGCACGAGAAATCGCCGCCGCCGACCATGTCCTCCGGCCGATACCAACAGTGGTGACACCTGGGTGTTTCTTTAGGATGAATCCGAAAAAAAAACCTCCCCAACTTGCCATATCAGGTGAAGACCTGCTTAATGTGGAAAGGGTGGACACTTTTCAAAGAGGGGACTTATCACCGCGATTGTGGCGTGCCCGGCGCGAGAAGGAGAGCCAGACATACTCGTAAGAGTAGGCACTTGCGCTTAAAAAATAATTGTTAGATTAACATCACAATATTAGAATGCCCCAAGTGCCCATACACCTGCACTTTGGAGGTTTTGATGGTTGCTACCGATGCTGCTATTAATGTAGCCATCTATTGAGCCCAAACAGTTTGACGAGTTTACCATCGAATCGAGAAGAAGAAGAAGAAGTGAATTAGAACACATAATATAATTTCCCACTACTTATTACATAAAACCGCAACAATTTGTACTAATGTTTGTTTTTTTTTTTATTATTAATGATAGGCTCGCGTTTGACCACCATCTCACCTGATGGTAAGCAATGATGTGATCGACGATGGAGCACGCTTGCGTAGAAATAGCCTATTCACTCTTGACTTAAAGACCCCTAAGTTGTAGCTATCAGGAAACACAGACTCCGGCAAGGAATTCCACTCCTTGGCTGTACGCATAATAAATTTATGTGTTCTCAAAACGTTTTGTGCGTATGGGTGGGATGTCCACCATGTACCGGTGGTGCAACGCCGTACGTCTAGTGGTCCGATGATGGAACGGACTTGGCGGAATTAGATTGTGCAATTCCAGTGCACACTCCCCGAAATGTAAACGATAGATAACCGACAGGCCAGCAACTCGGCGCGGCTTTGGAGCTTCGACTCAACAAGTGCATCATTGCCAATGATCCCCTTGGCTCGCCTCTCAATCGACTCTAGCGCATCAAGCTGGTATTTGGCAGACCCGTCCCAAAGATGAGAGCAGTACTCCATACACGATCGAACTTGCGCTTGATAAAGTTTTAGCAGCTGTTCCGGCATGAAGTACCGTCTGACCTTCGCGAGGATTCCCAGCTTTTTTGCTGCCAGTTGAGCCTTTGCTTCGATGTGTATGGCCCAAAGTTGAGAGAGCGTAACGCCAAGAAGATCAAGATGGTCGGTTATTGACACGCTTGGGTTTTAGTTGCATTGAACTTGACCAGATTGGCATCGCCTCAATCGGAGACCGCCTTCAAGGACGAGTTCAAGCGTTCAACCATAGCCTCTCGGGATGACTGGATCTGTGACCCACTAGCGCGTGCGTCAGCCACATATCTCTCGGCAATAGTGCTGTCGTCTGCATACCCAAAGATACCGGGTTTAAGTAAGTCATTTATGTGCAGCAAAAACAGTGTTGTCGAGAGTACCGACCCCTGAGGGACCCCGGCATTAATATCCATTTGACCGGACGAGCAGCCATCAACGACCACTCAGATGGATCGATCCCTCAAGAAGTCTGCGATCCAATCACACAGACCAGTGGAAGGAAGCTTAGCAATGAGGCTTTCGTGCCAGACCCTATCGAAAGCCTTCGAGATATCAAGGGAAACAGCAAGCGCTTCCCCATGCTTCTCGATGGCTTCGCTCCAGATGTGAATGGCATACGCTAGAAGATCGGAGACAATTCAGGCGCACAAGTTTTAAGCACAATTGCTGGTATCCCGTCGGGGCCACTAGCTTTGTTCACATCGAGATTACGCAGGACCTACGAACGTCCTTTTGATGGATACGAACGTCTGACATCCTCGTCGCGCATCCATCAGGAGAAACAGGTGGCCGTGCGTCACCAGAATTCAGACGAGAAGATTCCGCAAAAAGAGAGGCAAACAAGTTTGCTTTCTCCTCAGCGGTGTGAGCCAGCGACCCATCGGGTTTCAGCAATGGCGGAAGTGAGGGACGGCAGAAGTTCGATTCAACCGACTTAGCCAGGGACCAAAACGATTTACTGCCTGCGGGGTATTAAGCAAGTTTGCTCCCAATTCTGCTTATGTGGTCAAACCGAGACCTCTGCAACACCTTCTTGCAGGACTTGGCAGCCCTGTTAAAGGCCTTCTTCTGAGCCACGTCGCTTGCTTTGCACGTACGAGCGTCAGCCCAAGCTCGATATGCCGCGTGCTTAAGCGCGTCTGCGCGATCACATTCGGCGCCAAACCATGGACGAGCTTGGCCAGACATTGTTACTTCAGAGAATGGGATGAAGTACTCCATCCCCTGCGGCAACACATCCGTCACGGCATCTACGCACTACGAAGCATCATCTGAAGAAAAGCAAGTGGGCTGCCAAGGATAGCATGCGAAGAAAGACCGCAAGCCATCCCAATCTGCTGACCTGTATCGCCAAACCCGCCGGGTGCCTCTAGGACTGGGATCGGGCGGGGAGTAGACAGACACAGACTTAACCAGACAGTGGTCGGAACTGCCTAAAGTCGAACATATCGACACAGATTAGCGGTCTGGATCTGTTGTCAGCAAAAGGTCCAGGCAATTGGCTGTGTGCGAATCCACATCCGGCACCCTCGTTGCCCCCTGGACCAGCTGGGCGAGATTTAATGCTAGCGCTAGCTTTCGCATCTCTCGCCCAGCGTGGTCTGTGGACTGGTACGGGAAAAGCCACTCTTTGTGGTGGGCATTAAAATCCCCCAGTAACACCAACTGAGCAGAAGGGCTGCTGCTGAGCCGCATCCGCCGCCTCACTCAGATGTTGTGTGAGCCCGGATGTCTCTTAATCTCCGCTGTGCGAGCGGTAGACACAAGCGTAGATTATTTTATCTAGTCCTGTGTCCACCAAAGTCTAAAGCGTCGAGAACCTGGAGTCCTCAAGGTTACGGAGACGCCGATAGCAGATGTCGTCCCGGGCGTACATACTATACACCCGCACGTGGTTTGAAGTTGTGCTCCAAGGTAAAACCTGGGTAAGAAAGGTACGACACGTCGGACGGACCTCTGATCTGCGTCTCCGAAAGGAAGAAGAGAGCTGGTTTTTCAGTCTCGAGGTGGTGGTGGACTGCGACGAGATTGGAGTGCAGACCTCGTATGTTAGTGACTTTGCACTTTGTGAGAGAGGGAGTGCAGCCGCTGTCTAACTTGTCTCTTACTTTTCCTTTTCATTTTTTTTTTTATTTGAGTGAAGGCAGGAGAGGAGAAGGAAGTGAAATGAGGTTCCACGCAGCTAACCCTCAGGCACGCACTGAAAGGACGACATCATTGGGGGACTAGTCTGGAGACTGCGGGGACGCCCGAGCCCCCCGGGAATGTCCATCGGGCCCTCTCGTCTGGTCACCAACCAGCACGATGGCGCATTCCGGGATTTTTCGACAGTTGGCGGGGCAGCCATTCATGTGTGGCTAGCACATTACTTGGGCCCCCAGCTACCTGCGGTCGGCCAGCGGCAACCGTGCCTCGGATTCCGCTACCCTCGGCGACTAGCCTCCCGATACCTCCTTATCAGCACGAGCCAGGATGGTCTGCTTGCGCTGGAACAGCTATTTCGACCCAACTCCTCTAGACTGGCTACACTGAGCATCATACCGGAACACGGCCAGGCCGTTTGGCGGTACGTCTTTGCTCAGTAGGTGGTCACAAGCCAACGGTCGAAACCTACCACCAGTTAGTGTCACCTGATTAGCACCACCCGGGGACCACGTGTAGGGACTTGCTTCAGGTATTCTCCTACGGACGCGGGTGACTCGGCCCCCTAAAAGTTGTAATACCGTAATCACGATATTGGCTCTTCAATACCGTGAATAAAAACTGGGCAAGTGCGAGTCGGACTCAAGCACTGAGGGTTCCGAACAAACTTACCTATATATAAAAACAGTTCAATTCCCGAATTGAGTTACGAAGATTTCTCCGAATCGCAAAAAAAAGTTTTTTTTTGTGACGTAACTACAAATTTACAGTTTTCAGATTTTTTCCTATACTTGTGCTATGAGACCTTGCTTCATGCCAAATTTCAGGAATCTAGGTCAACGGGAAGAACCCTATGAATTTTGATTCTCTTGAGAGTATCAAAATACACGTTATTAACCGACTTCAAAAAAAAGGAGGAGGTTCTCAATTCGGTTCTATTTTTTTTTTATCATTTTTTTTATGTTTGTTAGGTACCTCAGAACTCCATCGTTTATGGACCCATTTGCAAAAGTTTTTTTCCTCTAAATGCTTCCAGATTGATCCCATTTTTTTCAAAATTCAGTTCTGAAGATGGAATCCAAGAAATCGAGGGAACTCCTCAAATATTCTAGGCAACTATATAGTGATTTTGGTATTTTCATCGAGAACTTAAGCATTTACAGTCAAAAAGTAACATTTGATGAAGTGGAACTGATGAAGAAGACCAGAAATGGCAAACGGAACTTTCACCCTCACATAATATCACAATGAAGATAGTTAAGTAACTATGACAATACAAATAAATAAATGGTTCTGAATAGTTATGTTAAAAATGGTATCATCAAAGTGATCTGATGATGATGGAGCCGGAAGGTAAGCACTGGAACTCCGTTATTAATCAATGTAACCTAGCCGTGTTTGGGCTTATTTGAATTGTCATGAGATGCACTTTGGCTCTAAAGTACTATCGAACTGATCTGATGATGAAGCCGGAAGGTAAGCACAGGAACTCTGTAATTAATCAATGTATCTTAGCCGTGTTTGGGCTTATTAGAATTGTCATGAGATGCACTTTGGCTATAAGGTACTATCGAACTGACCTGATGATGCGAGCTGGGAGGTGGATGGGATCTTCATAATAAATTAATGTATCCTAGCAGTGTTTGGGTTAATTCGAATTGTCAGGAGAAATAGGTACCTAGGTACTCTGCTATAGGTGTATCACAACTAAAAAGTGTGAAATAAAAAACTTTTTACAAAAAAAAAATATCGACTTCACTACAAAAAACAAAACACTAAAACGATCAAAATAACTTTTATTTTGGAAGTCGGTGTACTGTTAAATAACAAGCAAACGATACCAGAAACACCCAACTTAAGTTATTTTCATCGTTTTAGTGTTTTGTTTTTTGTAGTGAAGTCTGTTATTTTTTAACCGACTTCAAAAAGGAGAAGGTTATTTGTAAAAAGTTTTTTTTTGCAACGTAAACGGCCGTATATTTTTTTTCGTTAATTCAGACGTTTGATTTTTTCACAGCTTCAAGGGACCGCAGACTTAAGTACACTTCTGGACACATCTATTGGCCCACCTTGTATTTTCAGTTTCGTTTGGTCCTAGCTAAAATTTTATATTAGGTCGAGCAAAAAGTTTTTATGCAGTTTTGAACCTGGCACATTCACAATTTCATTCAATAGTCTTTTTTTGAATTTCGAACACAGAATTTAAAGAAACAAAAGACAATTTGGAGCCTGTTTGTTGAAATCAAACAATCGAATACTAAGAAAACTTGGTTTTATTGGTTTACTTGGATTTAATTCTTGAAAAAGTGATTGATATCTTTGGTTTTGCAACAAACATTACTTATTCTTAACATTAAGGTGAGGTTCTATCAATAATCTATGGATACTTCACCTGAAGTCGCCGCCCAAGCTGTGGCACTTATTCAGGCCGGACACAGCCAAAGAAACGTGAGTGCTCAACTTAATTTAAGTCGATCTGCGGTCCGAAATGTTTATCGGAGGTTCCTAGAGACTGGCGGCTTTGTTCGTCGCCAAGGAAGGCCACGATCTCGGGTCACAACTGAAAGGCAGGATCGATTCATCGTGACGACCAGCTTGAGAAATCGTCACCTTACCTCCATTGAGATACAAAACCAACTTCGCGACTTCCACGGAGTATCTGTGAGCGCTCGAACTGTTCGGAGAAGGTTAAAAGAACGCGATATGGTACCACACAAGCCAGCTAATGGGCTCAAACTAACGCGAGCCCACCGAACAGCGCGCCTTCATTTCGCACGCAGTCATTTAAATTGGACACAGCAAGATTGGAGCCGTGTACTCTTTTCTGATGAGTCTAAAATTGTGTTACATGGCAATGATGGAAGGAAGAAAGTCTACCGACGTAAGGGAGAGCGTTTCGCACAATGCTGCTTTGAAGAGAGGGTTGCTTATGGCGGTGGCTCATGGACTGTCTGGGGCGGTATATCCGCGAGCGGCAAAACTCAACTTGAGGTTGTTACAGGACCACGGCTGCCAACATTAAATGCTGAAAGGTACATTCGTGAGTGCTTAGAAACTCACGTGATACCATACGCGGACTATGTGGGCCCAAATTTCCTTTTTATGCATGATAATGCAAGAGCCCATGCGGACGGCATCGTCAGGGAATATCTTCGGGATGTGAACATCACAGTTATGGACTGGCCAGCCAGAAGCCCAGACATGAACCCCATTGAGCACATGTGGGACGAGCTAAAAAGACGTGTTAGGGCTCGTCAGCCAGTTACCCAGACGATGCAGGAGTTGAAAACTGCCATAGAAGAGGAATGGGAGATGATCCCTCAAAATTTCATAGAGCGGTTGATAAACTCTATGCCTAATCGTATGAGAGCTGTGGTAGATGCCCATGAAGGCAACACGCGTTATTAAATTAAACCTTTATTTGATAAAACATGTTTTTTATTCAAAAATCAATTGCCTTTAACAAGGCGCATATCCGACTTGTTAGGCGTAGCTCCATGTCGTATGGTATTCTGAATTCAAATTTAAAACAATACGATCGAAAAAGATGGTAAAATGTATCAGGTTTAAAACTGCATCAACAGTTTTTGTTCAATCTAGCAATCATATTTCGGTAGGGGCCATCGAAACCTAAACTCTAAGGTGGGCCAATAGATGTGTCCAGAAGTGTATATGGTTTTAATTTCAACTCGATACCTCCACGGTTTTCCGTAATAGAGGGTCTTGACAGAGAGACAGACAGACGGACGGACAACAAAGTAATCCTATAAGGGTTCAGTTTTTTCCTTTTGAGGTACGGAACCCTAAAAATGACCAATATATATCCGTGATCACGGTATTACGGGATCCCGGAATACCGGTATTGAAAGCCCTAGTTCTGATCGACTAGCGAGTAAAACAGTCGTATCATGTCGAATTAAGGTTAACATATCTCGTTCGGAGTCTGAAGCTTACTGTTATCTTGGTATTATAGCATACCACGAAATTAAGAAAAAAAACAGCGAACGACGCACAGTTTTGAACGACGAGCCGCGTAAACACTGAAACATGACGAGCTGCGAGCCAGGCTCGTCAACTCACAAAACCGCGGTATTGCAATGATACACCGGCGTGCTTTACCGACAAGCCATAAAACCACGGTTTTACTCGCTCGTCGATCAGGGCCTTTAGTTTTACGCACGGAACAGACGAAAAGTCGTGTGTTTTCTGACGGCGGGAAAATGATCTACGTAAATTCATCTGTACACCTCAGTCTAAGCTCTTCGGCGTGATGTTAGGTGCAATCAGTAACGAAAGTCGAATAACATTTTTATGCTATTGTCCCAATAAGTTTTGTAATTCACCCCGTTGAGTGGATAAACGGAATAAGCCATTCTAAAAGGGTTCAGGTTTTTTGCCGACTACGATACGGAACGCTAAAAATGATTTAGAAGAAGAAAATCATTTAGATCTTTCGGTGTTATAAGCACATAGTCACATACCTACCTACTAGACTATGAAATGATAGGCTTAGCGTAGCTTGTCTCGTATATTTATACGAAATCAAGGAAAGATTTAGGAAACTTCATGGTGAAGATAAAACAATTGTGAAATCGGGGAAAAAAAGTAGTGATCAATTAACTGGAACACTCAATAAGCTAACCTGAGAAAATCGTCACAAGAAAAAGAGGCTAAGACTCTGAATATCGTAGTAATTTGTCATCAATAAAAACTTTTTACAAAAAAAATACAACAGACTTCAATGTAAAAAATTTCGGAAGTCGGTGTTAAATAACGAAGAGACCAATCTATTATAGAAACACCGACTTCCGAAATTAAAGTTGTTTTGCACTTTCCAGTGTTTTTTTTATAAACGTCATAATGGCGGGACCAACTCTTGTATCCGAATGATTCTACCACGTATATTTAGTACGTTTTAGTACTATTTTGTACCCTTCCTGAAATTTTTGTGCCTCACACGGTGTAAACGGAATTTAATGATATTGTTGGCCCCGCCATTATAACGCGTTATAATGGCGGGACCATGCTTCTACGCCAAAACTATAACGAATTACAGCATTCTGAAAAAACTAGTATTTAGTACGCGATTTAGTACCTCCGAAAATCAACAATAAGTGACGAAGATATTATTAGTTTCTTTATAAAATCATTTTTTTATTTTTGACATTTTCTGCGCCTGAACAATTTGACGACCAAAATACGTCAGGTAAAAAGTTGCAGTTACATTTCGTGCAGGCGCTTTATTATTATTTATGTATTTTATTTATATTATTACATAACACTATGTTATTAATAAATATTGAGTAGGCCACACAGGAAAATTATTATTGTACGTTTTAATATATTTTATAAAGATATTACTATAAATAATCTGTACATCCTACTTTTTAATGATGTGTACCCTTTTTTTACAATTTTTACTTAAAACTGAAATATATAAAACGTACAATAATAATTTTCCTGTGTGAACTACTCAATATTTATTAATAACATAGTGTTATGTAATAATATAAATAAAATACATAACGCGTTATAATGGCGGGGCCAACAATATCATGAAATTCCGTTTACACCGTGTGAGGTACAAAAATTTCAGGAAGGGTACAAAATAGTACTAAAACGTACTAAATATACGTGGTAGAATCATTCGGATACAAGAGTTGGTCCCGCCATTATGACGTTTATTTTTTTTTTACATTGAAGTCGGTTGTATTTTTTTGTAAAAATTTTTATTTTACACTTTTTAGTTATGGTAGGTACCTACCACCACTAAAAAGTACCCCTCAGCCATACTTAATACCTACCTTATAGCCAGAGTGCGTCTCATGACAATTCTAATAATACCAAACACGGTTTGATTAAATTAATTTATTACAGAGGGATGAACTGCTTGCGTCCGTAGGATTTACTTAGTTATGAACACCCTACACGTGTCCCCTGGGTAGTGCTAAACGAGCAGTAAAGACGGTGGTAGGCCATAGCATCGGCTGCCGGCTTAAAGGTTACCACCCATCAGACAAAGCCATGCCGCCAAGCGATCCGTCGTGTTCTGGCGTGATGTCTGGTGAAGCCGTATGGTGGAAGATGGGTCTGAGCAGTTGTGTTGTGACGTATACCGGGTATGATGCGCCAGCTGTTGTTGTGTCGGACGTTTGATCGTGGAGGGTAGCGGGATCCGAAGCACGGTGCTCCGCTGGCCGACCGTAGGTAGTTGGGGGCCCAAGTAGTGTGCCAGCCACACACGAAAGGCTGCCCCGCCAACTGCGAAAAATCCCAGGGTGGCCCCATCGTGCCGGTTGGCGACCGGGCGAGAGGACCCGATGGCGATCCCTGGGGGGGTTCGGGCGTCCCCGCAGTCTCCAGATCAACCCTCCATTGGCACAGCAACTCTGGTTGTGTTGTTGGGTTCAACATCGCATCACCTCGCTCAACCGCCATCTTCCATCTCTCCTATTCACTCCACACACAAAACAATGAAAGGTAAAAAGAAAGGCAAGTGTCAACAGCGGATGCACGTCCTCTCATTTCAAGTACAGTTCTCAAATATTAGAGGGCTGCACTCCAATCTCGTTGCAGTCCACCACCATCTTGAGACTAACAAGCCACACTTGCTTTTCTTGACGGAGACCCAAATTAGATGTCCGTCAGATACGGCGTACCTCAACTACCCGGGATACTCACTGGAGCATCATTTCCTGCAGCGTGCCGGGGTCTGTGTGTACGTCCGTAATGACATCTGCTGCCAGCGTCTCCGTCACCTTGAAGACCCTAATTTATCTACGCTGTGGCTGTTGGTGGACACTGGTACGGACAAAATTGTTTATGCCTGTGTCTACCGTTCGCACAGCGGTGATCAGGAGACGACTCGGTTGTTCGACCACCTCAGTGAGGCTGCCGATAAGGCTCTGCAACGGCACCCTGATGCGCAGCTCGTCGCTCTGGGGGACTTTAACGCGTGCCACCAAGACTGGCTGTTCCCATACCAGAGGACCGACCACGCTGGGAGAGAAGCGCGAAACTTTGCAATATCGATGGGCCTTTCCCAGCTGGTCAAGCAAGCGACTAGGGTGCCTGATGTAGTTGGTCATACTGCCAATTGTCTGGACCTTCTGCTGACTACCGATCCGGACAGATGTATCGTAACAGTTTCCTCACCACTTGGAACTTCAGATCACTGCCTGGTGAAGTCTGTTTCGTCCTTCTCCCCACCTGACTGCGACTCACGCGGTGAACGGCGAATGTGGCGTTACAGGTCAGCAGATTGGGATGTGATGCGGCATTTCTTTGCATCTTATCCTTGGCAGCAGGTCTGCTTCTCTTCTGAGAGTCCGTCGAGCTGTGCGGATGATATATCCGATGTGATACGTCAAGCTATGGAGTTTTTCATCCCTTATAGAGACGTACCCGTTGGAGGCTCAGCTCACCCATGGTTCAACGCCGATTGCGTTCAAGCTGAAGAGCGTAAGCATTCGGCGTTTCTCGCCTGGGTTGACGCTCGTGACCGCAAAGCTCCGGATCTGAGCTCAAAGAAGAGAGCTTTCAACCATGCTGCCAAGTCCTACAAAAAGGCACTAAAGAAGGCTCGGTTCGACCGCATTACTCATATTGGCACAAAGCTCTCTGCACAGCCGTCCGGTAGCAGAGCGTTCTGGTCCCTTGCCAAATCGGTCGAAGCGAACTTCTGTAGGCCCACATTGCCTCCGCTGGTTAAGCCTGATGGAACACTGGCTCATTCGGCGAGAGAGAAAGCAGGTCTCTTTGCATCTCTCTTCGCCCATAATTCTCGTCTTGATACTAGCAGTGCTACTCCACCGGCTCTACCTCACTGCAACACCTCGATGCCTGAGGTTCGCATAAGAAATAAAGAAGTTTTGAGAGCACTGTGTCGCCTAGACGTGAATAAAGCTAGTGGACCAGATGGTGTACCAGCAATAGTTCTCAAGGCATGTGCGCCCGAGTTGTCTCCTGTGTTGACGCGCTTGTACCGCCTCTCATTTAGGACTGGTATAGTGCCCAAGTCCTGGAAGCTTGCCAACGTGCAACCCGTGCCCAAAAAGGGCAGTCGTGCCGATCCTGCCAACTATCGGCCGATTTCAATAACCTCCATACTCTGCAAGATTATGGAGCGTGTGTTGAACTCGCGCCTCATGGCATACCTGGAAGGTAACGATCTCCTCAGTGACCGACAGTACGGATTTCGCCACAATCGGTCTACTGGGGACCTACTAGTGTATGCCACTCACATGTGGGGCGAGGCCCTCGAGAAGAATGGAGAAGCGATTGCTGTCTCCTTAGACGTCTCGAAGGCCTTCGACAGGGTATGGCACGCCAGCCTTCTGAGTAAGCTTCCAGCGTACGGCATTTCCCCTGGTCTGATTAACTGGGTAAAAGACTTCCTGAGTGAACGGTCTCTCCGAGTTGTTGTCGATGGATGCTCATCAGAGCCCATGTCCACTAATGCCGGAGTTCCTCAGGGGTCAGTTCTCTCTGCAACTCTTTTCCTGCTGCATATTAATGATCTGCTGATGCCCGGTATCTATGGGTATGCAGATGATAGCACAGTTGTAGAGAGATACCTTCCAGGTGCTCGGGCTAGTAAGGAACTAATCCGGTCCGAACGAGAGGCTATGGTGGAGCGTACGAATGTCTCACTTCAGGCAGTCTCCAAGTGGGGCGAAACCAATCTAGTTGAATTCAACGCCGCCAAAACACAAGCGTGTCTGTTCACCGCCAAAAGGAGCCCGTTCACCTTGGCTCCTGCTTTTCGGAATGTATCCCTGGAGTGCACCGACCGCCTTCAGCTCTTGGGAGTTGAAATCTCCTCAGACCTCAATTTTGGGCGGTTCATTGAGTCCAAAGCCAAGGTAGCTGCTAGAAAACTAGGCGTTCTTGCAAAGGTCCGACGGTACTTCACACCGGGACAGCTTCTAATGTTATACAAAGCACAGGTTCGATCGTGTGTGGAGTACTGCAGTCACATATGGGCTGGTGCTGCAAAATGCCATCTAGCAGCTTTGGACTCAGTGGAAAGGCGTGCGAAGAGGCTAATTGGGGATCCTGATTTGGTTAAGTCCAATCTACAAAGCCTCGAGCACAGGCGCAGGGTAGCCAGCCTATCGGTATTTTACAGGTTGCATTTTGGAGAGTGTGCGCAGGAATTGCATGACTTGATTCCGCCATCTCCTTTCTATCATCGGACAACCCGACGTACGGCGAGTATCCACCCTTACGTTGTTGAAACTTCAACGGTCCGGACTAAGCGTTTCGCTTCGTCGTTTATACCGCGTACATCGAAGGACTGGAACAATTTGCCTGCTGCGATCTTCCCGTCCAACTATAATTTAGGTGTCTTCAAGGCTAGAGTGAATAGGCTCTTGATATACTAGTGCGCCTCACCGTCAATGATTGCATCACTGCTTACCATCAGGTGGGATCGCAGTCAAGCGCTGGTTTATATCAATTAAAAAAAAAAAAAAAAAATATACAGAGTTCCAGTGCCTAACTTCAGGCTTCATCATCAGATCAATTCGACATATTCCCCTTCTTCTTTCAGTCAGTCATCGACTACACGTTTAGATAAAGCAAGTTTACTTGTTACGTCAGTTCTGCTGTGATCCTATGAGGAGTTCTGTTCCATATCTTCGAAGTTCATGATCAGATCATAACAATATTTCTATGAGATCAATTTGGAAGCATAATCTTTCAAACAGAAAAAAAAAATTTAAATCAGTCCACAGTCGACCGAGAAATCGGTGAACATACATAAAAAGAAAACATATATTCAGCAGAACATAGAACCTCCTCCTTTTTGAAATCGGTTAAAAAGTCATTTTATGAAAAAAAAAACTAATTAAATTGGTTTTCGAAGTATAACGGTAAAATATTCGTATATGTTCTATGGTAGATATTTGCTCGGTTGTCTTGAGTGAGTTGTTCCTAATAGGGAACAATGTTTTTAAAAAAGAACAAAAAAAAAATATCTACGATGCGTTCCAAATAAGAATAGGATCGATTGCCATGTTTGTAACGTCATGTCTGTCAAATCGCAAGAAATTTGGCAAAATTGAAGAACTGGATTCTGATTAAACTTTTTTCGTTCACAGTTTGTAAATAAATTAAATTTTTAAAATTTCTTGTTTTGCTCACCCTATTAATTCAGTATGACGTGACGTCACAGCATGGCAATCGAACCTATTCTTATTTGGAACGCATTGTACAACTTTACAGGGCGCTTATTTTTCTTCCTCTATAACTCTTTAATTCGTATTTATAAAATGTTCACTCTAAGAGGACGCGTATATTTATCTAGGTCAAGTAGATAAAGTCTAAAATGACTTTTGGGAAAACCTTACATTCCTTTTGGGGTTATCCACAGTCGGGTTAAAAAAATTCGCGTCACTCAGACACTCACTAACCTCACACCATCAGATGGCAGCATTAAATTTACTTTTTGATTTCTTCTCTTTGAAAACTGTAACTGTTTGCTACCATAGATATATACTAATAATGTTTGTAAATTACTTTTTAAGTTTTCTCATGTAAGTACAACCTACATAATTATGTTAATTGAAATTCTTATGGTAAATAAAGTTATCTCAAACCTCAAATTCATCCATCTTCGAAAGTCCCGGATCCAATCAATTCAGGACCGAAATAACTAACAAAATATTTTCTCTCATTTTTATCCGGTGTAGTGCAAGCGAAATAGCGACTAATATCACCGCGCCTGCGCGCCGCGCCCTGCACAGCTAGTGCATAGCTAGGGTTGACACCTTTGTTTGGGTGAAATATAATATCTGATACTAGCGCTTTGCCCGCGACTACGTCCGCGCGCATCGCCGTTTTAAGCGTTTGGCCCTGTGATTTGTTTATTGTCATTGCAAAGCAAACTTTCAAAGGAAATTGTAGTCTTTTGAATTTGAAAGGAAGATCGTTCGGGATTAATGGAATACGCGGTATGAACTCTGTTACTCCCTGGACAGAACCGGCTAAAATAATAACCTCAACCATACTGCGGTGCAATGCTTTTATTTGCATCCTGATACCGTTACATAACTTCGGAGGCTTCAAGTTCCTAAGCAACATCACGGGTGTGCCCACATGCAGTTTATGGTATGGAAGGCCGACTGGATTAATAGTATTCAGCAACTATATGGATAGTTGAGTGCTTCGTCTGCATTTACCACAGTGTCTATGGAATTGAACACTATTTCTTCAGCTTCAATTTTTGACAAAAAATTTATGTCAGCAAAATATCGCTGATAACTGCTGCTCGGTCGTTCTTAGACGTCAATATAGCTCTTTCTCTTAGCCATTCTAATGCTTTGTCCTTTATTTGAGCCACACCTGAATAATTTCTTCCTATCTTCTCTTTGACTGTACTTACTACCGTACATAATTTTTCTGGTATGACTATAACCCCATCTAATTGTTGGTACTTGCCGTTACCTAATTGAAGTAAAAGGTCTGAAAATTCACCTGCAGAGACGTCCCCTCTGAGATGTGCTCTCATGTTTTTGGTTAATTTAAGAATTTTAGTTAAACGCAGCGTTGACGGCCTCCCACAAGGTGGGCCGATATCCTGGTGAGAGTCGCGGGAATGTGGTGGATGCGAGATGCACAGGACCGTTCGTTATGGCGACATTTGGGGTAGGCCAATGTTCAACAGTGGACGTCCTTCGTCTGAAATGATGATGATGAAGATAATGATGAAGGATTTTAGTGCAGTATATAGTTTTAATATATGCTTTATTTCATTCACTCGTGTCCCTTTTGGTACAACTGGTAACCTTTGCTGAAAATCTCGTGCCAACTATATTGTCAAACCACTCATTAAGTTGTCATTGCTTCTTATGTCCTGTTATCCTGTAGAGTTCTGTTTAATGCTTCAATAGCTCTTTTGTTTGCCATTGTACTTTCATTTTTGCTTTACGTAACAATTGGGCTAGATTACTATGCTTGAAAATGTTGCACATTGGCGTCCAATCATTGGCGCAAAATCTGATCTATAAAATGTTATAGTTCGTTATTTACCTGCCTCTCCATGTGTCGTTTAAAATCTTCTGAAATATATGGTTTGAATTCATCCCACAGGCTGAATGGAATCTAAAAACTAACATTATAATGAAAAGCTCTTTCACCATGAACGGCTATTGATACATGGCTCCTAGGACTGTACGTCAGTGTTGATCATCTTCAAGTAACCCTAAAGCCTTGCATGCTGATTTGAAAGTCGTATGTTCTATGATTCTGGACCTCGAACTTCATAAAAAAGCAAACGAAGGTGATAACACTCTGTATTATTTGGATATACCGTATATTCCCTGCCTAAAGCTTTGTCTTTTTTAATGTGTAGCCCACTTACTCCTCTTTTCCTCCTTTCGAACCGATTACTGTTCCAAACATAGAATGCACAGATTTCACAATACAGGAAGGTCTTTGCAAAGTCATCTACTTGACATAGTTAAAAAAAAGACGTGAGAGTCGTTTTTGGTGGACAGGAAACCTTTATTAGCTAAGTTTTCTTGTTTAAAAAATACTCTTTGACCATTTTTCTAAGTGCACAGCAAGATGAAACACCGTGGGAAAATTCTCATGAATAGGAAACCCGAAAATTGACCATACTGCCTCTGAACTACTGATATACTTTCTACTTTCATAAGTTTTGACTTCATCTTTTAAATTGTTTAAAGAAAGTGTACCTTGGTCAGACCCTTTATTCACATATTTACAAACATATTTAATCGATTTTACTGAGTTACAGATTTCCACATTGATGTAAAAGAACTGGATTACCAACGATTATCAAGCTCTACTCCATTTATGGTCACAGTAAATCCGCCATTATCTGAAGGATGTTTTCTGCAGTTTGAATATCCGTCATCGCCGGTCAGTGTTTTTATAAGCATTGTTCGAGGATAGCGTTTAGTGCACAGCTGGTCTCTCATGCATGGCGAGTTGGCGTTGAAATTTCCACAGGGGACATGTATCATATTAGATTTCACTATCTCATAGAGCTTTGGATCTAGATGGGATCAGGTATTTCGGCACAAATAAAATTGTCAGTAATGTTAGAAGGAATGTGTCTTTTTAGCCATATCAGAATATGAATGTGCGTACATGTATCACGGAACTTCACCAAATATTTTTCCTTTAGTTATCAAGTGCAACATTTTTTTTTACTTTGATGCGAAATATTTGTGCGATATCGTGGCCATCGTGAGGATTTTAGCCTGGAAACAAATTTTCTTTAATTTCTTTCCACCGAGGGTTGCACGTGAAGGTGAAAAATAAGTCTGCGCGACCATAATGACGTACATAAGTCATGGCGTATTGAGTGTGCTCGTGCATGTATCTCGGCCCACCGGTGAAGGAGGACGGTAATCCACTATTTGACCCAACTGATGAGCATCAACATCTTGCCTACCGATGGTGTCCTTAAGTATTACTGAACTAATCAATCAAAGCTTTTAGACTTTTAAAACATTAAATTAGCAAAATAATTTCTATCGAAGACGACGCTAACTATGACACACCAACTTGTTTTGTAATTAATTTTATGTTTTCGTTTGTACCCATTTGGTTCAGTAGATGTCGTTGTACGTATATAAATAACATGATTGATACGTTATTGTAGGATTAGGTTAGCAACATGGTTGCGTTGCAAAGAAAATCTATTAGCAAATTTAAAAAAGAGATATTTCATACAAACATGGAGGAATCCATTTCACCAACATACATGAATGTACTTGAACTTTTTTGTTGTTGTTGAACTATTTTTGAGAAAAAAATAATCGCTATTTGCTCTATTATGGCTTGTTTTTCTAATTTCTAATACCGAGTTGCGAGTAAATTAGGCCGCGCAGTAAGAGTTCAAAAAATCTTGAACACGACCTAAACCGTAATTTGAGGGTAGTTTTGAAAAACGAACTTTGGGAATCTTTATTATTTATTTAAACATGTATTCGTGCCAAGTTTCAAGTTTATTAACCCAAGGAATAAGATTCTCCCATACAAACTTTAACACCCCCTAAATCTTGCACTGAGGGTAGTACTGAAAAAATAAATATGGAAAACTTTAAAACTAATTTAGGTTAATATTTGTACAAAGTTTGGAGTCAATTGGCCCACGGAAAAAAAATTTGCACACTTACGAAATCCCCCCTTTTTACCCCCTTAGAGGATGAATTTCCAAAAATCCCTTCTTAGTGCTCACTTACGACATATAATTAATCTTTATGCAAAATTTCAAGCTTCTAGCCCCAGCGGTTTCGGCTGTGCGTTGATATGTCAGTCAGTCAGTTTCTCCTTTTATATATATAAGAAGATATAAAAATGAATCCCTATTTCCCTTGGTCACGCACTCACGCCACCCCGCGTGAACGGGTGGACCGATTTCACAGTTTTTTTTTGTTGTTTTTGTTATTGTCAGGAGAAGGATCGTATGAAAAAAAAATGAAAAAATGGTAGAATAGGGTAGAGTAGGGTAAAGTAGGTTAGAGTAGGGTAGAGTAGGTTAGAGTAGGGTAGAGTAGGGTAGAGTAGAGTAGGGTAAAGTAGGGTAGGGTAAAGTAGGGTAGAGTAGAGTAGGGTAGAGTAGGGTAGAGTTGGATAGAGCAAAATAGAGTAGTCAGTTGACGAGAGCGAAGCCGCGGGCAAAAGCTAGTATCTGATATATGCCTTATAATGAATTATTTATTATGATTATAACTCAAGTAACAGATGTCGGGGAAAAACAGTCAAGCTGACAGTGGACTGTCCACTTCGCACGACGACCTCATCTTTATATAAAAGGAGAAACTGACTGACTGACTGACATATCAACGCACAACACAACCGAAACTACTGGGACTAGGAGCGTGAAATTTGCACATGGTTTCCTTTGATGACGTAGGCGAGCACTAAGAGAGAATTTTCCAAAAAAAACTTTTTACAAAAAAAAATACAACCGACTTCAATGTAAAAAAGACACTAAAAAGTAACTTTAATTTTGGAAGTCGGTGTTTCTATAATAGTTTTGTCTCTTCGTTATTTAACACCGACTTCCGAAATTAAAGTTATTTTGCACTTTTTAGTGTTTTTTTAGGTACCTCAAAAAGAAAAAAACGGAACCCTTATTGGATCACTTTGTTGTCCGTCTGTCAAGACTCTTTATCTCGGGAATGCGTAAAGGTATCGAGTTAAAATAAAAACCATATACTCAAGTCTGCGGTCCCTTGAAGCTGTAAAAAAAATCAAACTTCTAAGTTAACGGAAAAAAAAGATACGGCTGTTTATGTCGCAAAAAATTTCAAAAAACCCAGAAGCTTGAAATTTGGCATAAAGCAAGGCCTTATAGCACAGGTATAGGAATAAATCTGAAAACAGTAAATTTGTCACTGTCACAAAAAAAAAAAATACTTTTCTTTTTCTCTCTCCATTCGGGAATTGAACTATTTACATAGTTAAGTTTGTTCGGAACCCTCAGTGCACGGGCCCGACTCGTATCGTCGCCCAGTATTTTTAACCGACTTCAAAAAAAAGGAGGAGGTTATCAATTCGGTTGTATATTTTTTTTTTGTTTTTTTTTATCATCATTATTTTTTTTTTTTTATGTTTGTTACCTCAGAACTCCGTCGTTTATGGACCGATTTGCAATTTTTTTTTTCCCTTTATAGGATATGCTTCCAGATTGGTCCCATTTTTTTCAAAATCCAGTTCTGATGATGGAATTCATGAGGAATCGAGGGAACTCCTCAAAAATTATAGGCAACCCTATGGTAATTTTAGTATTTTCATCAAGAACTTAAACATTTACAGCCAAAAAGTAACATTTGATGAAGTGGAACTGATGAAGAAGACCAGAAATGGTCAACGGAACTTCATACTCAAATAGATATCACAATGAAGATATACATAGTTAAGCGACTATGACAATACAAATAAATGAATGATTCTGAATAGTTACGTTGAAAATGGTATCATCGAAGTGATCTGATGATGATGATGGAGCCGGAAGGTAGGCACTGGAACTCCGTAATTAATCAATGTAACCTAGCCGTGTTTGGACTTATTAGAATTGTCATGAGATGCACTTTGGCTATAAGGTACTATCGAACTGATCTGATGATGGAACCTGAAGGTAGGCAAAGGAACTCCGTAATTAATCAATGTAGCCTAGCCGTGTTTGGGCTTATTAGAATTGTCGTGAGATGCTCTTTGGCTATAAGGTACTATCGAACTGATCTGATGATGGAGCCGGAAGGAGGAAGGTAGACACAGGAACTTTATAATAAAACAATGTAACCTAGCAGTATTTGGGTTAATTGGAATTGTCATGAGAAATAGGCACTCTGTTTATAAGTGACTAAGAAGACCAGGGTATGCTCTTGGGCGGAGCGAGAGGGCGTGTCAGACTTTTACTGACTAAAAACCCACTCCTGTTCCTTCGTTGCCTTTCATACCAGGGCCCAGTCTTTCTTTCAGAGGCAAACCCTTGGCCCCAGTAGCCTTCGACCCTGCTGGGCCCCTACGGTTTGCTGACATCTCCTTGAGGCGCGCGTGGTACGGTACGTGCCGTCGACGACTTAGGCTCGGTCCGGAACGAGTACACATGTGAAAGCCAAACTAGCCGTCCGTAAGGTTCGGCCCCGGTTCGGTGCTAGGTGCGCGACGAGGCGGTCTGTAATTACGCTTTCAAAGAGGTTGCCAACTCGTCGAGCAGCACAATGAGCCGATATGCGGACTGAGAGTCTGCCGGGTGCCCCAGCTTCGCAATGAGGACCAGTTTCCGTCTTCCAGCGAAGTGGAAACTGGCCCCTCTCCATACATACGCTGAAGAGCCCTCTTAGTCGAGGCCCGAGTTCCTCCATGGCCAGGACCCAGGCTTTTCCAGGCAAACCGTCGTATTTCTATTCTTGGCATTCAGCCTTCGTAACGCCACTCTCATCTCTACACGGTCACCTCTGGAGCATCGTCGTCGTCGTTGCCATCGTGGTCCGCGTCGGACACCGCTGGTAGCGGAGCCATGGGCGGGGAAGAGTGTTCCCCTAGCGCAGGGAACAGAGTGCTCACCACACCCTCCACAATCTGGAGACTCTGCGTCAGCGGGGGAGCCCAGGAGTGCCTTCTCCCGCTCTGGGTGGAACGCGAGGGCGTGTCAGACTTTTATGAATAAAACCTCACCTGTATCCTTTAGTTGCCCTTTGCGTTCTAGGACTACGGGCATCGGCCCTGCTGAGCCCTACAGTTTGCTGACATCTCTTTGAGGAGCGCGCTGGGCTTGGTCCGGTTGATTACCGGACGGCCGGACGGCGAGCTACCCATTGCTCGACGTCCGCAAGCCCGCGACTAACTTAACATAACTTAATATGGACTTATATAATTCCCGTGTACTTGGTCTGAAATAAATATTTTCAATGTCAGTTATATTAGGTAGGTGACACCCCTATGCATAGCCCATAGGTCATCTACGTGTACCTGAGTGGCGTGTCCTCTCGACGCGATTCGTTATCAGTTTAACAACATTGTGGTCGTTTCTGCGCGCTCAGCAACCGAGATTACTTATAAACAGGTAGACCATCTATAAATCATCATTGTTGATTTGAATTTGTAAATATTTTTGATCATTTTGGCGCCAAAAACGTAAATTAATGCATGTCGATTATCAATTGAATGGTGTCGTGATTGATTTTTAGTTATTGACGAAGGACGCGAAGGTTTTCTCATTGTTTTTGATAAAATCAATGTTTATTTTTGCGTTTGTGATCATGCGGGTAACGACAGTTATTATGAAAGTGTGTAATTGATGTGTGTTGTAAAAAATTCAACATTAAAAAGAAAAAACTAGACCTCTGCACTGCAAGGCCAAAAAAAACTAGGCAGGTGCGAGTCGGACTCGCGCACTAAGGGTTCCGTACAAACTTGAAAGGTAAATTGCGGTTTAGGATTTATGACGTTTTAAAAAAAAACTACTTACTAGATCTCGTTCAAACCAATTTTCGGTGGAACTTTGCATGGTTTTTTTTTTTGGTGGGAAAATCATCTTTTGACATCCCCCGCCCTTGGGCGGGACGGGAGATAGTGTCAGACTTTTACTGACTAAAAACCCACTCACACGGGTTTCGTTTTCACACTACCCATGGCCCCAGTAGGCTTCGACCCTGCTGGGCCCCTACGATTTGCTGACATCTCCCTGAGGCGCGCATGAAACAATACGCGCCGTCGACGACTTGGGCTCGGTCCGGACGGTTACCGGACGGCGGGCTACCTATTGCTCGCCGTCCGCAAGCCCGCGCCTACGGTGGCCGGAAATCGGAATCGGAATCCCGGCGGCGGTTGGGGCGTGAGGACCGTTGCCTCACGCGATCGGCCGCCTCCTTTGCTAGCATTGCTGCTTAGCAGAAGGAGGCGACCGCCTGCCACTCCTCCTCGCTCCGGACCATGGCCTGTACCAAGGCCCGACGCGAGAGATCGCCGCCGCCGATCGCCCCCATGAGGACACGGCGTTGCTCTGTCCAAGCGGGGCACACCTCCACCGTGTGCTCCACTGTGTCCTCCGGGCGAATCCGGTGCAGGAACTTCCCGAACTAACCGTGTTCAGTGAGAACCTGCGTCATGCGGAAGGTGAGGACGCCGTGAGGTCTTTCCAACCACGCCTCAAAGAGGGGACTTACCGCCATAATTGTGGCGTGCCCAAACTTGAGAGCAGTGGTGGCCGAGTGAGAGCAGTGGTGGCCGAGTGGTAACGGCCCCGACTTACGAGTTGTAGGTTGCGGTTTCAAACCCAGTCAGGCGCATTAAGTTTGTGTAATTTATTTCATCACCACTGCTCTCAAAACGGTGAAGGAAAACATCGTGAGGAAACCGGCATGTCCTAGAACCAAAAATTCGAAGACATGTGACATCCACCAACCCGCACTGGGCCCGCGTTGTGGTTTATGGCCCATACCCTCTCCTAGGGAGGAGGTCTGAGTCCCAACAGTGGGAACATTATAAGGCCGACTATGCTATGCTATGCTATGCCCAAACTTTGCATGGTAATGTACTTACATCATATATTTTTTTTAGTTTTATCATTCTCTTATTTTAAAAGGCAAACTATTCAGTTTAGAAAAGTTTGATGAAAAAAAATTTTTGAGTTTCAGTTCTAAGTATGGGGAACCCCCAAGATTTTTTTTTTTCTATTTTTGTTTTAAAATTTTAATGCGGTTCACAGAATACTACTCGAATCTACTTACCAAGTTTCAACAGTATAGTTCTTATAGTTTCAGAAAAAAAGTGGCTGTGACATACGGACGGACAGACAGACATGACGAATCTATAAGGGTTTCGTTTTTTGCCATTTGGCTACGGAACCCTAAAAAGAAGACCTATGCAAGGCCAAAAAGGCTCTTATCTCAGCATTATACTGCAATAAACTACCAATTACCTCTATTTTTCTAGATATGTCCAAGGCATTCGATTTTGTGAACCATAAACTGTTAATTTATAAATTAAACCGATATGGCATAAGAGGAAACGCGTCACAGTGGTTCGAAAGCTACCTTACAATTCGACAGCAATGTGTTGAAATGTCGAGACAAACAGCAAATCAAAGGCTCACATATGTCTCAGTATCGTGAGAATACCTGTGGTGTTCCCCAAGGGACCATACTGGGGCCGCCTTTATTTTTACTATACATTAATGACTTACCTGATGTAACTTCCCACAACTGCATATTATACGCTGACGATACGACCCTTAGCATTATAAACGAAAATGACGACATTGTTGAGTACCAAAATGAAATAAACATGACATTAAATAAAATTATTACGTGGCTTGAACGCAATAATCTCCATATCAACGTTAATAAAACAAAAATGATACAATTCCAGACATATAAAAGTACTCGCCCACGGCTTAACATACAATATGAAAACGAGACAATAGAAGAGGTCGATTACGCAAAATTCTTGGGGATAATAATTGACAAAAACTGTAACTGGAAATCTCATGTGGATGACTTATGTAAGAAGATAGATAGATTTGTATTCGTTTTATATAGACTAACACGTGTGGCTAGTGTTAATGCAGCACTATGTGCATACCATGGCTATGTGGCATCAATTTTGCGCTATGGCATTATAATATGGGGTAATTCTGTTGACTTTGAAAGAGTGTTTCGAGCTCAGAAAAAATGCGTACGCTCAATTTGCGGAGCGCACCCACTGGACAGTTGTGTTCCACTATTCAAAAAACATAAAATACTGCCACTTCCAGCACTATATATTTTTGAAATTTGTATCTTTGTACATCAAAACAGACATGAATTTGATTTGTTCAATGATATTGTATCCAGACCCAGCCGTAAAGTGCATTTGCTTAATGTTCCTAGGCGTAGAATTAAATTGTTTTCTAATAATGTATACTGCATGTCTATTACTATTTATAACAAATTACCTGATGGTTTCAAAACCCTCAACCTCAAAACATTTAAAAATAATTTATTTAATTTTCTTTTAAGCAAATGTTATTACTCGACTGAAGATTTTATGACTGAAAAATTTACCTAAATATTTGACATTACCTATGAATCATACTTTATCTCCTTGACATTATTAAAATTGTGACTTATATAATTAATATCTCTTATAATATACAATAACTATTGCTCAATTAATTTCAATAATTTGTAATTCTAATGATAAACAATAATAATGTATTGACCCATAATTTTACAAACCATATTTGTACGCCGGAAACGGTAGAATATTATGATCATAATATATAGGGTGACTGGCAATTAGTGTACGATACTTAAACACGTGATTGTGCTCATGATAACAAACAATTTTTATTACGGGAGCAAAGCCGAAATCGCGAAAAAAATATCAGCTGTTCAGTACATTAGGCAAACATAAATATACTGAACAGCTGATTTTTTTTCACGATTTCAGGTTTGTTTCCATAGTAAAAGTTGTTGGTTATCATGAGCACAACCACGTGTTTAAGTATCGTACACTAATTACCAGTCACCCTATATAAGCAATAACAACTTTGTACAATATTCTCATTCTATTCTACATTCTATTCTATTCTATTCTATTCTATTCTATTCTATTCTATTCTATTCTATTCTATTCTATTCTATTCTATTCTATTCTATTCTATTCTATTCTAATATTTAAAACAAAAACACGCAAACAAAAACACATCGCCAAATCACATTCGCATTCGGGCGAATAAACAGTTTTTCTTTCTTTCTTTCTTTCTTTCAAAAAAGTAAAATCACGGTGGAAAGAATGGTGGTGGTGGTGGTGGTGGTGGTGGTAATGTATGTTAGTATTGCTTGACACTCAAACGGCTGAACGGATTAGGATGAAGTTCGGCATGTGGGTAGACCATGTATGAGTGTGCCGGATGACGTTGCGAGTCGTGGTTTCGATTGCTGCACGAAACAAATATTTGTATGGCTTACATATAGTGGTTTCGGGACAATTGCGTTTATTTATTTATTTATTTTTTATCACCCACGATTTTGGACATAGGAGTAATTCCTAGAACAGGGTAAAGTTTTTTTTTTATCAAATGTCTTGTAATGGCACATTACCATTAAGTAGGCAACACTTAAATGTTTTCCCATTGATATCGATGTGAATGAATTTTTTGATATTCAATAATTTCTTTTTCTAAAAATATTATTATGTTTAGTTTGTACTATAATCGGCTAATCGGCTTTCACTACAATTATGGAGGAAATACGACTTCGTACAACTGTCAAAATACGAAACAGATGTCGGACCTGCATTCGCAACAGTGGCCACCAATTTGAGCAGGATTTGTAAAAATTATGAAATAAATGTTAAAAATGCAATAACATATTTTTTTATTTCTGGTAAAATCCAAGAAAAAAAAGATACGAGACAGATTTTATCATTTATGAGTGAGATAACATGTTTAAATTCATTTAAGCAAAAATATTTTTTAAATAATAATTTTGAATATCAGTCTTATGTCACTCGATTCTAGCAAATTCATAAAGTTATAAAAAGATTTTTATGGCAAGTGGTACATCACTACTCACTAGCAAGAAGAAAAACGAATAAAGAGATTTTTTGAGAGAGTTGGAAGATTCCGGTCGCTTTTGGTTTTTTTTTATAGCCATGTAGGTAAATAGCTGAAACATGAATAGCTTTAATTTAAGTTCAAAACTTTGCGAGTAAATTTAAAAAAAAACTAGATAGCTAATGTCACTAATTTTTAATTTAGAAGTACTTTATACAATACACATCTAAATAAAATTAAAATTCAGAGTATAGGCCATAAACATTTTTTAAAATTTGTATTTGAATGAAAAATTTGGGTCTTATTTTCATAAAACAATCAAAAGTCGATGAAAAAAATCCACAGGGCATGAGAAGTGTTTAGGGGTCTGAAAGGAGGAGCAGATGACCCCTCCCGTTGACCATTTCAATTTGGCACAAGATTCACCAAACAGCCTGTATATACACTAAAGACTACTCGTAACTAAAATATGGTGTCTTACAACTCCTCCGCATCGCTGACGACTGGAGGTGTGCCTTTGGACATTGCCACGTTGTATGGCAATGCTTAATCTCTGACCGAGGTAAAAGCCAGCCCTTGGTCACGCGAAGTGTCAACTAAGCGTTGGGATAGTTTTTAAAAAAAAAATGTTTTTACCTATTTAGTTATTAATAATTATTAGTTTCGATGTTTATAAGCAAATAAAGCCCTAAGTTCTTAAGTAAAATCAAAAATTGACACAAATAAATGGGTTTTGAACATACCAAAATTAATACCATCTAATAAAGTGATAAAAGACGACAGTCACTTAGTCACTTCTAACCTCATAATTGCTGTAACAAGAAAAAAAAACAATTATTATACAACGCGATCCAAATAACTTGAATAGGATCGATTACCATGTTGTGACGTCACGTCATACTGTCAAATCGAAGAATTATTATGGTGAGCAAAACAAGAAATATTTAAAATTTAATTTATTTACGAACTCTGAACGAAAAAAGTTTAGTCAGAATCCAGTTCTTCAATTTTGCTCATCTCCGAGTTCTTAAATTTTGCCCAATTTCTTGCGATTTGACAGTATGACATGACGTCACAACATGGCAAATATGGCAATCGATCCTATTCTTATTTGGAACGCATTGTACTTACCTATAATGACTTGAGTGACAGATTACTAAATAATCTTCGATAAATAACTAAGGGCGGAATTCACCAATAAAACTAATCACGTTTTAACGTTTGGCTCGCATAATCGCGTTTAGCCGCTGTCACTAGTGTCACTTGTCTGTATTTTTCTTTTGTTGTATTTTTACAAGTGACACTAGTGACAGCGGCTAAACGCGATTATGCGAGCCAAACAATAAAACGCGATTAGTTTTATTGGTGAATTCCGCCCTAATTCGAAACCTGGTGGAAGGGGAAACTGTCAAACGACAGAATAGGGATGCGCAGACCAACATGTGACGTCATCGCCATTAGATTATGTGTGTTTAAAAGAGATAGCGAGATGTTTCCATCACGCTCACTCTTCCGCGTATCAATATTTGAAATACTATCTGCTTTATTTAGTAACCGATTTTAATGCTGTTTTCCCTAATAACTGATTAATGGATACCTATATTTTCAACAGACAGGTCTTTCTCTTCAGGCGTAGAGATATGTTTGTTGAGGTAACGAGGAACGCTTTTAGAGCTGTGCGTACAGATACCGACATGGATCTTGAGCACTGACTTCCACTTGCGCACAAGTGAAATATCGGGTCTCTTTAGTGGTATGAAGTGAGACGCGGGTGCGGGGAGTGCAATCCTTGTACAGTCAGTGGCGGATTTACCAGCAGGCTGAGTAGGCTTGAGCCTAGGGTGGCAGATTTTTGGGGCGGCAAATTTGGGGACCGAATTTTTTTTTGGTACCCCATAGAAATCAAAAAAATTTTTGCATGACGGTTTTCTGATGTCTCACAGATAGAAGTCTGCAACAAATTTTGCTGATGACTTTCCTCTCTCACTTGTCATTGCACATTCCGAGAGTATAGAAATTCAATTGGAAATCTAAAAAAAACTTAAAAAACCTTGAACAGTGATAGTGAGGTGGTCAGGATAGTCTTAAGTCAAAAAAATATTTTTTTCCCCGAATGCGGTATTTCTTTAACCTACAATGTTATCTATGACGTTAATATTGCACGTGCATGAAGCGAGGCCCATTCTCCATATTTCAATATCCAATAACCGTTTGGGTTACCCTGGTTACCCGGGGTACCCGAACAAATCAAGGCGAAAAACGAATACAACATCGAAACAAAAAAAAATAAGGCACGAAACTGCAAAAACACGAGTTTTACGCTTGCAAAAAACACTACGTCGTGATTCGAGACGTTTTCTAAAACAGAGTCTGCAGAACATTTATCCGAACTTGGACATTTCCCTTCGTATGGCCTTATGCACACCAGCGACGAATAGTTCGGGTGAGAGTAGCTTCTCTTGTTTAAAAAGAGTGAAAAATTATCTGAGATCGACCTTGAGCCAAGAAAAATTAAATGCTTTAGCTCTTTTGTGCATAGAGTCAGAATTAATGAACAAAATTACTTACGACGATATCATCGATGATTTTGCCAACAAAAAATCACGCAAAAAGGTATTGTAACGAAGTAACAAACTTTTATAACTTGACTGAGTTGATTATTTTTAATTGTTTGTCAGTGCAATAAAGATTATTTATTGACGTTTACCAAATGTATATTATTGTGTAAGTAGCACACATTACCCCGCTCGTACATGACTGAGCTTTGATTAGCTAAAATATACCCAAAAATTATTTTACGTGTAATTTCAACGAAATTTTTGGATTGTAAAAATAATGCAGGAGATGACAATTGTAGAGGCAAGGGCAGCAAAAACTGTATAGCCTATGCCGTGAAAATTTGTAAATCCGCCACTGTGTACAGTGATTGGCTCGCCGATGTGTACGATGCGCAAAGCGATCCCCACTCTTTCGCCGAGCGCTCAAGATTCGTGCCGGTATCTGTATCATTGCTTTCTTTATAAATATCGTTCATATAATCTGCATAATTGCTTACCACCACTTATAACATCATGTCACTGATCACTTGCACCTCATCAATCGATAAAGTCAACTTTTGCAAGCTTTTTACTAACTAAAAAAAATGTTTGTATGTTACCGCTAATGTGCGTAAATCAGTTAGGAGTGCATATTAACTAATTCGGTTAGAAGCACGGGTTAGAAGTGAGAGTGAGTGTGAGTGAGAGGTGGTTCTGAGTGGTTATTTTTTTATAACCACCCAGGAGTCGAGTGGAGATAATCTGCTACTTTAAGTCAAATTTCATAATTTAATGGATTGTATCCGTTAATTTGCAGATTATCTAGTTAGTGCGCATATTAACGTATTCCGCATTTTAACGGTAACATAAGTTTCCGTTAGAATTTCACACATCAACCTTTTTTCCACTTTAACGGAGTCAGTCAGAGAATCTCTGCACTCTAACTGATTCAGGCATTAGCGGTTATATATACTTGTATAAATATATTGTACCTACCATGAAAATTACAATGCAATGAAGTAGCATGTCTGTTATCTAGCCTACAGCTAATTAGGTACTAAGTCTTTTTGGATATGCACGTAATAATAGAAATGTTTTATTTTTATTCTATAGGTACTAGCTTCTGTCAGCGGCTTCACCCGTGTGATGGTAGGTTTCTCCGTACAAACTTTTAATAATAATAATAATATTTTATTAAAATCACTTAAAAATACAAACATCAGTGTCGCCCTGGCTCTTGTACTAGGATATCCTGTATCACAAGAGCCACTTTGGACCCCCATTTAATCCCTTAAGGGGTGAATTTTGGAAATCCTGTCAAGAAACCTTGTGCAAAATTTCACACTTCTAGTCCCAGTAGTTTCGGCTGTGTGTTGATATGCCAGTTAGTCAGTGTCTCCTTTTATATATTTAGCTAGATTAAACGATGCATTTTGAAGTAAATAAAATAAAAACATTACAGCCATCTCAATATTCACAATTTAAATTCGAGTCGTGTTTATAATTTGCTGTGAAAGGCATGAATGGCCACGTGCATGATTCTTCTAGCTAGCTTATTACCTATAAGTTCTAATTTCTAGTTCTAGTTCTAGCAGCTCATTGGATTCACTCATATAATACAAGTAAATGAAAAATGAATTTAAATTATTTCAGGTGAAACTGAGTTATTGGTTATAGTACCCAAAACCGTTACTCGGAAAATCGGGCCAAATACACCTCAAGGCCATTCAATTAAATTTACTTTGCATTGTTGGTCTGAGGCATATAGTTAGTTCTGTTCTTAGTTTATGTAGTAAGTTTTAAAATCGTTCAGAGCATTATTGATAAAATATTCATTGCTCTGCAACCCAGTGTATTCTAAAAATATATTCAGCTGCAGACATAATCGATACTTCGACTCAACAAATACACACAACTATAGTTGCGTCAAGCACTAGTAGGCAAGCCGCCGGCCGCCATCTTAGTTCGACATTGTTGATTTTCATATCAGATGAAATGAAATGTGTCTCCTTTTTAATAAAATATACTGATTTAGTATGAGGACTTAAGTTTTTGTTAATTTAGTAGTTAAAAACGTAAAATGGAAGAGGAATATATTGACTCTCAGGACGCAGCTGTAAATGAAGTGGTTAATCGCAATAGTGAAGTGAGTGAAAATTTGGTGGACAGTACGAAAGATTTTGGTGATGTAGTGGCCGTGGGGTTTGAAGAGGGCTTCGACGACGACGACGGTGGAAATAACTTCAGAGGAGGTCGAGGACGCGGGAACTTCAGGTAACAATGTCTATGTTTCATTTAAAAAGATGATATGCCATGATGTACCTATATTATCAGTCGTCAAGCAATTGGCTGCATATCTTGAGCTTATTATTGTAATTTGTGATCCTAATAACCTTCTACAGCCTTTGCTATCATTTCCTTAAAGATTTAGACAATTCGTTGTGTGTAAATGCATCTATTTTCCTACAAGACCTTGGTATACTTGTAAAAAATAATCGATGTACCTTTATTATCATGCTGGCGCAAATCACGTTAATTTATAAGCTAGCGACCCCAGCACGGTCATATTGAATCTCTAATAGGTTTTGAAAATATGTATTTGTTTTATAACCTCTTTAGAGCTTTTTACTGTCTGTTTCTTTTTTTGTGTCTATGACTCTTCGTTTCTAAAAGAATGCCATGCTGCCCTGCACTAGCATGTAATAGTTAAAACTAAACATATTTCATCTTTTAACTGTGGCCTTACCATGACTTGTTAAAATATCAGGCATGCGAGCAAGTAAGAGAGAGTGATGGGTGGGTGGTGGGTGGGTGAGTGATGGGTGGAGGAGCTATCCACCCTATATAGCTCCATCCCTTTCATCATCATCATCATTTCAGCCGAAAGACGTCCACTGCTGGACATAGGCCTCCCCCAAGCGTCGCCATCCCTTTAATTGTTCAGTATAGGATGCAAAATGGATTGTGTCACGAGCTCATGGTAGGGCCTCGGGTAAATGTATGATTTAGAATTTCCTGTTATTATTCCCGAGTTGCATATTTTGTGTGTTCGCTTATTTGCTTGCATTATTGGTCTGATTTATTTAAGCTGTTGATCCCCGCATTAACGCCGGCGTTCACGCGCCATTGTCTTACTATTGTGTCTCTAATTACTCACTCAAAAGGTTAAGTGACATTTTGTTGAAAGCTTGCAGCTTTATCAAACGATAGGTACCTGCTGTTCTCCATTGTTGAAACAAAAGGACTGAATTTTGATGTGTTATAAGGCTTACTGTCTGCTCGCTTCGTTAACAGTTTCACAGTTTTGTGTGTAAGCTGTGGACAGGCGTACACCAAGCGTATATGATGAATTTGCATCTTTAATATAGAGCAGTGGTGGCCGAGTAGCAATGGTCCCGACTTACGAGTTGTAGGTTGCGGGTTCAAACCCAGCCAGGCGCATCACTGTCTGTAATTTATTTCATCACTACTGCTCTCAATACGGTGAAGGAAAATATTGTGAGGAAACATGTGGCAAGCGGCATGTTAGGACATGAACCAAAAATTCGAAGACATGTGACATTCACCAATCTGCACTGGACCCGCATGGTGGGTTACGGCCCATTCCCTCTCCTAGAGAGAGGAGGCCTGAGTCCGTGCAGTGGGAACATTAAAAAGGCTGATTATGCTATGATTATTATGCATCTTTGGAGCAATGTTTCTGTGGACATTAGACCTTAGTCTAAATGTTTGAATAAGTATTTCAAGGCACTAATATTATTGTAGTGAGCACTGTTTTATGAGAGCCAGTGGTGGCCCAATGGTAGTAGACTTATGAATTGTAAATTGCGGACTCAAATCCCAGCCAGATGCATTACTTTGTGTTATTTTATTTCATCACCACTGCTCTCAAAATGGTGAAGAAAAACATCATGAGAAAACCAGCATGTCCTAACATGTGGTCTAAGTGGTGGATTGAAACCCATTCAGTCACCTAGAGAGGTGCTGAGTCTCAGCAGTGGGTACATTATAAAGCTGATTATGCTGCTGATTAAGCTGATTAATCTGATGGATGCGAGACGCACAGGTCGTTGTGGCGACACACGCGAGGAGATCTATGTCGAGGGTTGAAAAAAACACTGGTTTTTTTTCAAACTTTATAATACAGTTTAAAATTGTTGCCATTGCACCCAATCACTCTCCTAGAGAGGAGGCCTGAGTCCCAGCAGTGGATTAAGGCTTATCATGAGCACTATTTGTGTCTTAACTGTCATCTGCATAAGTCTTTTAGTGATTAGGTTCTTCCTGATAAAATTATTTCTAATGCATGTAATGCCACTGTAATTTATAAGTAAATAATTTAGCTAACCACACTGTATGATGTTGCCTGCTACTGCTTACAAGTAATAAAAATATAGCTTTAGTAAATTAAAGTACCAGCCACTACTTACAATTAATAGTCAATATCTGACCTCACAGTTGGTGCAGTGGTTAACCAATTGGCTGCTGCGCTGCGCGTCGTGGGTTCGATTCCCGTACCACACGAATATTTGCATGGGTGTTCTGAGTCAGGGTGTCTTTTGTATGTGAGTTAACATGTTTACGAATGCACTCACGATACTGGAGAAATTTCTAGTGTGAGACATTTATAATGAAATTAAAAAACTAATTGAAATTCATGAGGTATCAAATGTCATGTTGCCATTATACTGTGCTGCGAATATAGTGAGTCAATGTGAGATGATCTTGATCTGTGTCCCCATTGACATACATGCATTTATTTATTCTATACTTTATAATACACCTCATAATGTCACCACATTTTGCAAAAACTAAGTGTACAATGAGAGTGCCCTGTGCGAGGGCAATCTCTTATAGACATTTCTGAATGAAAACGGATAGATTTGGGGCAGTTTATTTTGGGGTGCTGGGGCTTTTGGGGATGCATTCTTATAACAAGAATATTACAAACTGGCTGTCCCTTGCGGTTTCACCAAAGATGCATAGATGCAAAGATGCATCTTTGGATATCGCTCTGCTTTCATGTGTTGCTATCTCATTAAAAAACTATTTATTTTATTCCACTGGTAGTTCCAGAGATAAGCATGTTTAATAAAACTCTTTCGCTTTGTAATGAGGATCAGTCATGATTTTTGTGGAGATACTGTGAAGAAATTATTTAAATCGGACCAAAAATGACGAAGATACAGCAATTTTAGTGTATTAGTTCCAGAAACGCGCCCGAGAATAAAGTGACTCACTGTGACGTCATCTGTCATGAGCGGTCTCCACCGGCGAATGAATACGATCAATCCGTTCCTCGTACGGATCATGACAGATGACGTCACCATAAACAGTCCAGCGAGAGCGCGCGTTTCCCAGTAGCCATTCAGAAAAACTTTAATAAATCCACCATTTCTTGACGGATTTTAATAATTTAAAAAATTAAATGCTCAGTAAATTATTATGCCCCGTTTACATGTGGGCCCAGCCTCGGCCAATCGTCATTGTTTGAACTGGGGAAACCCAGTTAACACAATGGCTAGGGAAGGCGATTGGCTGAGGCTGGAACCACGTGTAAACGGGGCTTTACACATACGATGTACTGTGATGTAATGTAAAAATCAGATTTGCTATTATGTGTTTGATCCTCATTACCGTAGGGGTTAGTAAAAATTGTTTTTGTTTATGCTTCATGCAAAATGGCATGGTGTAGCTTGCAGGGATTTTTTTTTAAATGTGGGAATTCATCCAATAACTTCTCCTGCTCTGGGTGGAGCGGGAGGGCGTGTCAGACTTTTACTGACTAAAACCACACCTGTGTTCTTCAGTTGCCTGCATTCTAAGACGTTTCCTTTTCGAGGAAATCCCCATGGCCCATGTTATTGAGCATTTCCTATGCAACTTCTTTGATTCAATTGAACTGCCAATCTTAATATAGACTCTAGAG
Source organism: Mythimna impura (assembly GCA_905147345.3). Classification (NCBI taxonomy): domain Eukaryota; kingdom Metazoa; phylum Arthropoda; class Insecta; order Lepidoptera; family Noctuidae; genus Mythimna; species Mythimna impura. The sequence continues at coordinate 1,431,880 of LR990365.1, read as the reverse complement.
TCTGCCAGTTTGCTGAACAGACTGCAGTTGTAATGTATGTTCATTATATTAGCTTATAATGGCCATTGAAGAGAAAAGGCTTTTGGTGTAACATTAATAAATGGGAATTAGGTAGTCAATACATTTTTTTTTAAATTATTTGTGTCAAAAAGTAACTATCCAAATTCACAAACAAAAAGGTGAAACTGCCAAGTATTGACTGTGATCCCACCTGATGGTAAGCAGTGATGCAATTGTTGATGGTGAATTGCACTAGTTTATGAGGAGTCTATTCACTGTAGCCTTGAACACACTAAAATTATAATGAATGGGAAGACTACAGCGGGAAAATGGTTCCAGTTACTGAATATTGAATTGATTCGATAAATTCTTTTTGTGATTTTGGATAAAGTTATTTTAAAAAACGTAGAGTAAAATACTCAATTTTTTTATTGGACACGTGTATTATAATGTGTTTTCTAAGCTGAGCCACCCATAAGTCTAACACTAACAAATTTTGACAGAAGCAGAGGCCGTGGTCCTCCTCCGGGCTGGATGAATGGGCCTCCTATGAGATTCAGAGGACGTGGCTACGGTCCAGGCGGTCCCCCGATGAGAGGTCGAGGCTTCTTCCGCGGGCGCGGCGGCCCACGCGGCTTTGGCCCAAATAACGGACCGAACTTTGACAATAACTGGGGACCGATGGGTCCTCCGCCCCCGGGCATGATGGGTGGCCCTCCGCCTGGCATGATGGGTGGTCCTCCACCGTTTGGGCCCCCGCCGGGTATGATGCCCCCGGGCGGCCCCATGGGTCCTCCACCCAATATGATGGGACAGCCACCCCCTTTCGGTGGCCCACCTGGTATGCCACCGCCTAATATGGTAAGTGACTTTTTTGTGTGGGATTGCTTAATGTTAGCAAATAAAACTGTAATATTATAATGAGGACAATGTCACCATTCAACTCTTTTTATTTAATAATATAAACTAGTGCTTGACTGCGATCCCAACTGATGGTAAGCAGTGATGGAATCGTTGATGGTGAGGCGCACTAGTTTATTATGAGCATATTCACTCTAGCCTTGGAGTCACCTAAATTGCAGTAAATAAAATACTTACTGCAATAGTTGAATGGTGATTGTTTAGAATTAAGACCAATTTGTATGAAGTATTGACAAGCGCACTTAGTATACAAATTCTGTCTCACGAAGGCGCGTTGGTCTTCGATGTGATTCACGTGTACGGAAACAATGTTGTTGTGTGCGAGCGCTATTTTCTAAACGGCCTATTATACCACTCTATATTGAGACAGTCTTATTTTATGTTTATCTATTTATTATTTATTTATTATATTCTTTATTGTACACCACATAAACAAAAATACAGGACAGACATAATTAAAAATAAGTGTACAATGGGCGGTCTTATCGCACAGGGCAATTTCTTACAGACAACCTTTGGATGGACTGAAAGAAAGAAGATGGATTTAGGGCTGTCAGTGTACAACATCAGAAAATACTAATAAGACATAATAACACAAATACATACATACAATATAAGAAAAACATATACTAATGAATATTTAATATATAATTGAGCCAGGAGAAGAAAAAGTCAAAGTGAAAGGTAATGCTCCTTCACCATTTCATTGCTCATCGTTCTGTTTCATTCCTTTACACGACATTGGCGTACAATGCGTTCCAAATAAGAATAGGATCGATTGACAGGTAGTGACGTCACGTCATACTGTCAAATCGAAGAATTATTATGGTGAGCAAAACAAGAAAATTTTAAAATTTAATTTATTTACGAACTGTGAACGAAAATAGTTGTCAGTATCCAGTTCTTCAATTTTGCTTATCTCTGTGGGGATGTAGTGTTATTGAAACAACTGTTCTCAAGCGATTACCTTTAATTACTGACTAAAAGAGTACAAGTGTTAATACATTAATAGAAGATACATTGATATGGATAGAGTCATAGACCTTATACTATAGACATATATACTACTACACCTCATCTCTGAGTTCTTCAATTTTGCCCAATTTCTTGCGATTTGACAGTATGACGTGACGTCACAACATGGCGTCGATCCTATTCTTATTTGGAACGCATTGTAAGTTGCTCTTTTTCTTGTGTGACGCTACGTAGACTATGACTGTCTGAATATCGAGTGGTGTAATAGGCGTTTAAGACGCGGACGCTCCGAGCGAACCAAAGTGTACGTACACCTACACACACCCATCCAAGGGTAACCTGCCTTCGTGAGATAGGACAACTGTAAAATAGGCTAAGCATTTAAACCACACCTTGTTCAAGAAAGCAATAACATTTAATTTTCTGTGTCATCGACACACGGACGCGTCCACATGGATCCAGTACATAGATCTGCCCCCCACGCCTCCGATTCCTTTGTTCTGACCACGGGACTGAGCGTTGAGATGACGTCAGAACAAAGGAATCGGAGGCGTGGCCTACTCAAGGCGTTCGACGCAAGAGAATCGAAACGAAACGGTCGTAACTTGGCTAGGGGGCTGGACCTTTTCGTGGGGAAATTTTTCGTCGAAGTTTTCCTATTTTTTAGGGTTCCGTACCTCAAAAGGAAAAAACGGAACCCTTGTAGGATCACTTTGTTGTCCGTCTGTCTGTCTGTCTATCTTTCAAGACCCTTTATCTCGAGAACGCGTGGAAGTATCGAGTGGAAATTAAAACCATATACTCAGATCTTCGGTCCCTTGAAGCTGTGAAAAAATCAAACTTCTAAATAAACGAAAAAAAAAGTTACGGCCGTTTATGTTGCAAAAAACTTATATTTCGACACTCTCGAGAGAAACAAAATTCTCAGGGTACTTCCCGTTGACCTAGAATCCTGAAATTTGGCATGAAGCAAGGTCTTATAGCATAGGTATAGGTTATAAATCTGAAAACTGTAAATTTGTTGTAACGTCAGTCACAATATATTTCTTTTTTTGGCTATTCGGAAAAATCTTCGAGACTCCATTCGGGAATTGAACTATTTACATAAGTATAAGTTTGTACGGAACCCTCAGGGCGTGAGTCGGACTCGCACTTGGCTAGCTTTTTTTTTTAATTTTTTACTGGCCTATGGTTAGTGGCCCTGACTGCTATTCCGATAGAATAGAATAGATAGACCTTCCGGCATAGCAGTCAGGGTCAAGGGCGTGGGTTCGGTTCCCTCCCAAGACAAATGTTTGTGTGATGTGATGCAAAATACCGACTCTGATCGGGGAACAGGTGTGAACGTGCGTGAACCCCGCTAAAACCGTTCACATTCACGCCTGTTTATGGAAAAATCTTAATCCCAGAGTTCAGTTTTCTGCTTTCTTGAATATGAATAATTTAATGATATTTAATTCTATTTCAAATATCTATTATTGATTTATTGTGCACACCTACCACAGCGTTGTCTTTTTAACCCATAGGTTGACTGGTAGAGAATGCCTTACTGCATTAAGTCCGCCTATGTACCAATACTGTACATGAAGTTTAAATAAATAGGAATATCTTCAAAAACACAAAATTATTATGTTCTTTTCACAGCCTGCCCCCGAACTCTGGGTAGAGACAAAGTCGGACGAAGGCAAACCGTACTACTACCACTCCAGGACTCGGGAGACCACCTGGACACGGCCACAAGAGGGGCCCACCTGCAAGGTCATATCACAGTCTGATATGGAAGCTATGGTTTCTTCAGGTATGACTGTTGATGATTTTTGTCATCAAGTTGAATACTCCAGGGTAGCCCACAAAATTTGAATTCTCCATTTTTAGGGTTCCGTATCTAAGTCGGCAAAAACGGAACCCATCCAGCAACAGTCTCCCTTGTAGGTAGGCAGTGGGTGGGTCACATTGCTTGCAGAAGAGTTGGTCGATGAAGCCGAAAGGTTCTTGAGAGGCGACCATGTACCGGACGACGCAGCGTTGGTAGGCCTCCCACAAGGTGGACCGATGACCTGGTGAGGGTTGCGGGAATCCGATGGATGCGAGACGTACAGGACCGTTCATTGTGGCGACACTTGGGAGAGGCCTATAACCAACAGTAGATTTCTTTCGGTTGAAATGATGATGATGATGATGCACTTTTGCCAATTTTGAGGGTGGAAAATCAACATATAACTTCTACCGCTCTGTGTGGAGCGAGAGGGGAAGTGTCGGACTTTCAACTTACCCACCTGAGTTCCTACAGTTGGCCTGTGCGCTCCAGGGCCACGGTGACTCAATCGAACAATACCACCAGCTCTAAAACACCATGTAACCCTATGTTTGTTTCCACAGGCGGTCCTATGCCACAAAACGTTCCCATGAACGGGCCCATGGGCGGGCCGATGTCGGGCCCTATGGGAATGATGCCCAACGGCGTCATGTCCAACGTGATGCCCCCCGGGGTGCACAACGCGCCCCCCACCGGGAATGTGCCACCGTTCATGACACAACCACCGCCGTGGGTCAAGGAGGGAGGTAAGAGTTGTGACCCTTTTTATTTTATTCCATCCTCACTTTCATTCATCCTCATATATTACATACACCACAATACTAGCTTGGCAAACGTTATTCTGCCATATAAATTATCAAAGAAAAAAATTGGGGGTGCGGTGGGAGCAAGAAGCTAATAAAAAAAAAATGTGTGCGTGTACTAGCGTACACTCGTAAGAAGTGAAACTTCTTTATGACGTTATTTTTCAAAAAATAATTTACTATATGCAACTTTACAGAAATTGGTTAAATAAAGTTAAAGAAGGAAAAACAACTTCCCAAAATGTAACTACTCAAAACGGGCCGCAAAATACATTGGAGACATTTACCAATCCCTACTCCGCTGGAGAAAGTATACTTCGAATCACGCGTGGTAGGGATAAGAAAAAGATGGCGCGTAACGGAAAAATGTGACGCGTAACGAAAAAATGTTACACTAAATTTTTTTCCAACCCCGATAAAGAAGTTTCACTTCAAAAATACATGCACGTGCACGTGCGTCCTCCTCCTTTGCTAGCATTACTGCTTCGCAGAAGGAGGCGACCGCCTGCCACTCCTCCTCGCTTCGGACCATGGCATTGGACCCCTAAGGTTATCCTGACATCTCTTTGCGGCATGCGTGGTTTTTACTGGACGGCTGGATGGCGAGCTACTTCATTGCTCGTCGTCTTTCTGGCTTATGCTTAACATTATTTCTTTTTCATCAGGTTCAAAAGAGAAGGAGGGTGAAAGCCCCACCGATAATGACGAAATGCCGCCCGGAGAGAGCGCACCCATCGCGCAGCAGCCGCCCAATGGTAAGATAGATAGATAGATATATTCTTTATTGTACACCAAAAATAAAAATTACATTAGGAACTTAAAATTAATAGAGTGTCACAATGGGCGCTAAAAGCCAACCTAAAAAAATTTCAGCTCCATTTTTATCAAGATCGCGCCTGTTTCAATGATTCCACATATTGTCCAGTCGTGCAGATACTTGAGATACAAAACTACACTAATTTTACATCACAATATCCTCTAGGAATCAATTTGCTAATAATTAAAACAGCCACTGAACTTCACTCGAAGATATCCTGCCAAAAACTCCATAGACGCATACCGTCAAACGGGGTGAATAGGATCGCAGGGGTGAATAGAAACAAAACTTTAATTATGATGTTCACTTTGGTATATTTTTATATTCTTAATTTCTATCAAAGCATCGACTTTGTTACATTTAATGAATAAATTAGAGTACTTAAATGCCAGAAAAATCTGTTAAATAACGCGAAAATCCCCTTCAAACTTTTGATCCTATTCACCCCTGCGTTTCTATTCACCCCGTTTGACTGTATTCATCTAATAAAATGATGAAACTCTGTCGATGTCGTGTCGTTATGTCGTTGCCGCTTCGTCGACAGAGTTTCATAGTTTAGTATGTAAGCTTCACGCAGGCGTACACCAAGCGTATAATGACGAATACGCGTCTATGAAGCTACGCGTCCGTGGACAGCAGGTCCAACCTAGGGATCTTTAAGTCAAGAGTGAATAGGTTACTTCTAGGTAAGCGCGCTCCATCGTCGCTTTCCATCAGGTGGGATAGCGGTAAAACGCGAACCTGTCAACATTTTTTTTTTTATTATGGAATAGACTAGCGTTTGACCACTATCTCACCTGATGGCAAGCGATGATGGAGCACGCTTGCCTAGAAGTAACCTATTCACACTTGACTTAAAGACCCCTAGGTTATAGCTATCATGAAACACAGACTCCGGCAAAGAATTCCACTCCTTAGCTGTACGCATTATGAATGTGTTCCCAAAACGTTTTGTACTTTTGGGTGGGATGTCCACCATGTACCGATGGCGCAACGCCTTACGTCTTGTGGTCCGATGATGGAACGGACTTGGCGGAATTAAATTGTGCAATTCCAATGCACACTCCTCGAAATGTTAACGATAGAAAACCGACAGGCTAGCAACTCGACGTCGATGCTCAAGACTTTGGAGTTTTGACTTGACAAGTGCATTATTATTTAATATATTTGGTTTGACAGGTAACATGTTCCCGGGCGCGGCGCAGCCGGGCTACGGCGGCTACGGGGGCGGCTACCCCGGCCCGGGCGGCGGCTGGCCCGCCTGGGGCAGCTGGCCGCCCCCCCTCGTGGCCCAGCCGCCACCTAATATGGCCAACGCTGCCGTTCCTGACTCTAGTAAGTTACTTACTTTACTATACTGAGGAGAGCTGATTGCCTTGCATGTAGTTCAAGGAGATCATGCCATTTCTGAAAAAAATCCTAACCAGAAACCTTTGTGCCCGGTGGCGGGACTATCACCGGACACGGTTCACTAAATAAACACTTTCAGAAAGAAGAGATAAAAAGAAAGAAAACATGTTTAATCTGCACAATAAAAAATACATGTACCCTCGAGCGCCAGGGGGTATTATTATTATGTAATTGCGCGTTTTTTTAAATAAAATCTTAAAAAAAAAAAATTGAGACGAAAATATACAGACCAAAATTTTCGGCCGAATAAATCGTGTGTACAATACGACAATAATTAATCGTTTTTTAAGGTCATTCAAGTTGTATAACTGTATGTACAATAAAATTGGGGCTCAAGGGGCTAAAAACAAAATAAGCTAAAATAACGGCTAACCCCCGATTTCTGATTTAAGCATTTGAAGTTGAGTATTTCTCAAACTCTACTTTAGCCTGCAAACCTGTCAAAATTTGGCATCTAAGTACGGTTTGAGACATACTTTACTCAAAATACTCAATTCAGAAACTCGCCCTAAGACTGTCTGAATATCGCGTAGTGTAATAGGCCCTTTAGTAGCCCATCGGTATCGGCAACCAGGTTCAAGCTACCAGCGGTCAGGATTAAAAAAATGGAACCTCTTAACTATTCGAGCCGTGTCCAGGATTACCGCTTTCTGAATCACATCTCATCCACTCTTCATTTGGCTACAATAAGTTATTTATTATTTTGAGAGATGCTGGTGCCTGTGATACAATATTTTTCATTAGTACAGGTATCACAACGGAACTCCTTTTTTGTATTTACTACATATTAATTGGTACAACTGTTTTATTATTAGAACTTTGTATATGTGTGTGACGTGTGTATTGTCAGTATTATCTAACATTGTCCACGTTCCCCCCGCGGGTGCAGCAATAAACATGGGCGGGGCTGGAGGCGCCGCGGCAGCACCGGGCGCAGCGGGGCCTGGGGGCCCGGGGTCCGCGGGTGCTGCGGGAGCCCCGGGGCCGGCGGGGGGCCCGCGCGTGGCGTCGCCGTCGGAGCCGACACTCATCAGCGACTCGCCCACACCGCCTGAAAGGCCCGCCAAGGAGGAGATTGTAAGTATTACTTACTTATATTTTCAACTACTTGTTTTTTCAAGCGTAGGGTAGCCAGCTTTTCGCCCTTTATATAGGGTGACTGGCAATTAGTGTACGATATTTAAACACGTGATTGTGCTCATGATAACCAACAACTTTTACTATGGGAACAAACCTGAAATCGCGAAAAAAATATCAGCTGTTCAGTACATTAGGCAAACATAAATGTATTGAACAGCTGATTTTATCGTACACTAATTACCAGTCACCCTATATAGATTGCGACTAGCTACTCCATCTCATTTAGCTCTTCAATACGCATAGGTGACAGAAAAGTTGACGTCGTTTGTCGAATATATCCGACGTAGGCAGTTCATAACCAGATTTGTTTGTGTAGGTGATAACCCCTGCGCTGATAGCAGCCGCAGGCGCGTGGACGACGCACCGCGCCCCGGACGGCCGCCCCTACTATTACAACGCCGCCAAGCAGGAGAGCGTTTGGGAGAAGCCGAAGCCCATGAAGGAACTCGAAGGTACCACACCTCAACATTTTCTGTCTGGCACCCCACCCCCCCTCCGCTCAGCCTCATTCGGCTTGCACTTTGCCCTCTCCGTTCAGCCTCATCCACTTTGCCCTCTCCGTTCAGCCTCATCCACCTTGTACTCTTCCCCCTCCGCTCAGACTCATCCGCCTTGCACTCCTCCCCCTCTGCTCAGCCTCATCCGCCTTGCACTCCACCCCCCCTCCGCTCAGCCTCATCCGCTTTGCACTCCTCCCCCCTCCGCTCAGCCTCATCCGCCCTGCACTCCTCCCCTCTCCGCTCAGCCTCATCCACCTTGCACCTCACCCCCCCCCCTCCGCTCAGCCTCATCCGCCTTGCACTCCTCCCCCTCTGCTCAGCCTCATCCACCTTGCACTCCACCCCCCCTCCGCTCAGCCTCATCCGCCTTGCACTCCTCCCCCTCTGCTCAGCCTCATCCACCTTGCACCCCACCCCCCCACCGCTCAGCCTCCGCCTGGCAACATGACCCAAAACAAACGTGTGTGATGAGCACGATCATTTGTTCTGTGTCTGGGTGTAATTTATCTATAATGTATATGTATTTAGAAATATATAAGTATGTTTATCAGTTGTCTAGTACTCATAACACAAGCTCTGCTTAGCTTGGGATGAGATGGCGTTGTGTGATAGTTGTGAAATATTATTATTATAATTATATTTGTCATGCATTTGTTTATCTCAGGACCCTGAGGTCCTAGACTTTTGGAAGGCGTACAATGGGCGGAAGCCAACTCGCAGAGGCCCTTTAGACAATTTCCATGGAACGTGATACCAACCGACGGTTATCCCTGGACGCGTTGATGGGAAATTGTTACGTTATAGGGAAAATAAAGATTATGTATTTATATTATTATTCATTTGATTTTCTTTGTCCCACGCAGAGTTGAGAGCGAAGATTGCGCTTGAGAAAGGTGAAACTCCAGACAAGAATAAAAATGACAAGAAGGCCATGGACGTTGACGATGGTAAGATCGAAGGTGAGTTTGTTTAAACTCATGCTTTTCAGTTTTAGAACAATGTAGATTATTTAGCAGCTAGTGATATCCGACCGGCTCTCAAAACGGTGAAGGAAAACATTTTGAGGAAACCGGCATGTCCTTTCTAGCATCGGATAAGCCGACGCACGGCGAGTGTCCACCCTTATGTTGTTAACACCTCTACGGTCCTCACTAAGGCGTACATCGAAGGATTGGAACAATTTGCCTGCTGCGGTTTTCCCGTCAGATTATAATTTAGATGTCTTCAAGGCTAGAGTGAATAGGCTCTTCACAAACTAGTGCGACTTAGGGCTATATTTCACCGTGACACCATGGCGACGCGACCAGTTGCGCCGCCATGGTGTCCGTAAGCTACCAAACTAGCCACCATACAGACACCAGAGTCGCTACTCCACACTGAAACAGTATCACGTCCGAGCTTTTCGCGCCGCCACATTGGTTGCGCAACCACACGGACACCAGGTGAGGAACTAGAGGTAGAGCTGTATACATTTTGTTGGTATCTACCGCGAATCCTTAAAAGTGTTTAGATCCAGAGTACTGGAGTATAAAAGAACACAGCCTGTTAATTTTAGCATTGTGCATGATTGATTTTTTCATTATGATTTGTTATTATTTGAACCTTTTGATAATTTTGATTCTTTTTATTAGTTTAGTTCATTATATTGATTTATTAGATTATTAATTTAGTTTAATTTATAATCACTTTATTTGCTTTGATTGCTTGGATTATTTTGACTACTTTAATTAATTATTCTGATTATTTTAACTACTTTAATTTCTTTATTTATTCTGAATATTTTAATGATTTTTTTTTTATTTTGATATTTTGATTATGTGGATTACTTTGACTATTTTAATAATATTGACTATTTTAATAATATTGGCTATTTTAATAATATTGACTATTTTAACAATTCCAATTGTTCTGATTATTTTGATGATTAAGATGATTATTTTGCCTACTTTGATATTTTGATTATGTTGATTGTCTTAATTTTTGATTACTCTGATAATTTTTATAATTTGATTATTTATTTTGATTCAATTGCCATGATTGTTTTTTTGTTTTGTAATTGATTATTTCTATTATTTTAATTATTTGATATTTCGATTAATGTTAATTGTTTTGTTGATTCCTTTTCAGTTGCAATGTATTGATAATTTGAACTGTTTTTGTTCTATTGCAATTTTGATTTATTTATATCACTCCTTATTTTGTGAATGCTGGTTGACCTGTAATTTGCGACTGTGTAAGACTTAGGCCAATTGTTATCCTTATCTGTAAAATGCAGTACACAGAAGCTGTTGGTTTTACTTCTATAATAAATAAATGTCTGTAGGAGAACCAGGACACGAAATAGATAGGTACAAAAGTCAATCTCATGTATGTACTTCACTTTTCACACCTACGCTCTGCAGTCGCGCTAGGGTCAGCGCGTGGCGCCGAACTGTCCGAGCGCGACCGGGCGCGGTGATAAATGTCTACCTAATCTGAATTGTAAAAATATTACATGGCCACTAAATCATCTTCTCTTTCTCGGCGCTTGGCCAGTTCAGTGTTACGTTAAAACAAACCATCAAATTACTAGCAAATATCTACTTACTTCTCTGAAACAACTGGTAGCCTAAAAAATGACAATTCACTGTTTAATGTCCACTGAACAGTTAGAATAAGGTTTTTTTTGTTGGTCTATTTTTCCACAAAAAAGTTCATAGACGCATGTCTCAAACGGATAGCACTCGAGCTCGCATTGAGCTGAATTGAGCCGAGATATCGTGTCCGTGAGCGGTGTCTATGTGTGCGTTGCTCGAGCGCGCTTTGTATGTAGATTGACTTCTGTACCTATCTATTTTGTGATCAAGGTTACCGACACAGCCCGAAGAATCGCCAAAGTTAAGTAGCAGTGGGCAGGGCACATTGCTCGCAGAACAGATGGTCGATGGGGACGAAAGGTTCTGGAGTGGCGACCACGTACCGGAAGACGCAGCGTTGGAAGGAAATTGATTAATGTGGACTGGTAACATGGTGAGGGTTGTGGGGTTGGGGATAGATGGGAGACGCACATGACCGCTCGTTGTGGCGACATTTGGAGGAGGCCTATGTCCAACAGTGGACGTCTTTCGGCTGAAATGATGATGTAAGTATAATGAAATTCAAAATTTGTCCACAGTAATTGACGTAGAAGCACACGCCGAAGCGAAAGCGGCCGCCGAGGCTGAGCGCCTCCTGGCCGAGAGGCGCGCCGCCGAGGAGCGGGAGAGGCAGGAGCAGCAGGCCGACCAGGAGCGCCAGGCCGCCGAGCGGGAGAAGCAGGAGAAGGACAAGGGCGAGAAAGAGAAGGAGAAGGACAAGGCCAAGCAGGACAGGAGCCGCCCCATCTCCAGCACGCCCATATTGGGCACGCCTTGGTGAGTCTAATTGTTTTTTCGAGGGCAATTTTGACAGGCGTGGTAAAAGTAAAGATAGTTAAGGGATCTATCCTTATTAGGGCTACGTTTTTTAGGTGTTGTAAAATTAAAGATTAGTGAAGGGATTTCCCCTCTTTGGGGGTAAGTTTATTTGCTGGTGTAAAAAAAATAGTGTGTAAGTAAAGTTTATTAGGTAGGGTAAATTTTTAGGTGGGGTAAAATGAAGAACAATGAAGTCGTGTCATGTAATCGTGACCGTGGCGTGCGGGACACATTTTTTTTTTGTCATGTATGGTATTTCGAAGATTGACTTTTGTGCATGTTGTAAGTGTATAAACAGGTCATGATGAAATCCACCGTCGGTCCCCAGGTGCGTAGTGTGGACCGGCGACGGCTCCGTGTTCTTCTACAACTCGGCGGCGCACTCGTCGGTGTGGGAGCGTCCCGCGCTGCTGCTGGGCCGCGCCGACGTCGACAAGGCCGTCAGCCAGCCGCCCGCCGCGCTGCTCGAGCTGCAGGTAACACCTGCACGTGCTGCAAGCGACATACACCTACGCTCTGCCAACGTCGAGATCACATTTCTCGGCATCATCGAATTTGTTTAGCAGTTTTGTACGGGATAAGTCCAGACTCCGTTTGTCAATGCTTATAAATGTGATTTAGACATACAGTTAAGTTTCAATTTTATGCGGACGAAAGTAACTAGGGCACCTGTTCGTAACGCGACTCAACACTATTCGCGCGTTTGTATAACCAGCAACAAAAATCGGTTTATTCAGTTTTTATTATCGTAGTCGTATCGAAGGCTAAAGCGGGAGCTGCGCTCTCGCTTTAACCTTGTCCGAGTCAGGGTACTCTAAAATTATGTCACCCTATTCCCTGCACACACTTTGATTTTAAATAATAGAACAGTTTCATTTACCCGTCATTTTATAAGAAGGCCGGCCATTGATAAATAGAGTGGTGCCGGTGTACCGAGGAATTGTATTCTTTACCTAGGTAAAGTATGTAATGGACAATAATATTCATACTTTGCCTGGACACCCCAGATATTCTGTACATTGCCTAGGTATTGTACAGAATACCTGAATAATACAGATAGATTGAAACTTAAACTTTTAGTGATCTCACTTTTGTTGCTGTCTGTACATTATATGTCTGCTGGTTGAAGCTTATGCTAACATATTAAAGGCCATCAAATCTAAAGAAGTACCGTTTGATATTTCATACTTTTTAAGCCGAAATAACTTTGTATAGGCGTAAGTCACACTATTTCTGTTATCTTTTCCGTAAAACCATTGGATTATAATAATAATAATAATAATTTATTTAAAGACTACATGGGTCCAATGGTTAGTAAAAAACTTATCAACTAAAAGGGTTAGTAAAAAACTTAAAACTAATGCCGCACTAACAATTGCAACCAGTGCTTGATCACTGGCACATCATGTTTATCGGCTAAGGTTCGAAGAATGCCATTGGAGCTGGTCCTAGATCTGCTTAGCAACGAGGCAGCCTTCTTCCTTACTATAGCGTGGAAATCATCCACACGCGCTAAAGCGAACATACCCGATGCACTGCAGTATCTAGGCAGCCCCAACAACACCCTGAAACCATTATTATTTTGGATCCGCAGGGCATCTAGAGCCTTCCGCGTATAATTGACCCATAGGCCGCCCGTGTAAAATGATTGGCAAAAAGCTTTAAATAAAGTAATTTTGACTTCATTATTACAACGAGCAAACCTGTGAGCCAACATATTGCATCTAACTGCTAGCGCCCTGCCCTGGATTATGAAGCTATTTTTTTTTTATCACAAGACATACAATTTTTAATCAACAATTTTAAATAAAAATCTTTCAAACAAAGCAGAAGCAGAAACCCAGGCGTGTCTATTTTCCACTAAAAGGAGCCAATTCAGCCCTGCTCCAACTTTCCGGGGTGTAACCGTGCCGATAACCGACCATCTTGATCTTCTTGGTGTTACGTTGACGTCAACTCTCAACTTTGTGCCATACATCGAAGCAAATTCTCAACTGGCTGCAAAAAAGCTGGGAATCCTCGCGAAGGTCAGACAGTGCTTCACGCCGGAACAGCTGCTCAAACTTTATCAAGCGCAAGTTCGATCGTGTATGGAGTACTGCTCTCATCTTTGGGACGGATCCGCCCGATACCAGCTTGATGTACTTGAGGCAATTGAGAGGCGAGCCAGGAGGATCATTGGCAATGATGCACTCGTAGAGTCGAGGCTTCAAAGTCTTGAGCATCGACGCCGAGTTTCTAGCCTGTCGGTTTTTCTAGGTAAGCGCACTCCATCGTAGACCGCATCGTCGCTTTCCATCAGGTGAGATAGTGGTCAAGCGCGAACCTATCAAGAATAAAAAAAAAGAATAACCCATATATAGGGTGACTGGCAATTAGTGTACGATACTTAAACACGTGATTGTGCTCATGATAACCAACAACTTTTACTATGGGAACAAAGCCGAAATCGCGAAAAAAATATCAGCTGTTCAGTACATTAGGCAAACATAAATGTACTGAACAGCTGATTTTTTTTCGCGATTTCAGGTTGGTTCCCATAGTAAAAGTTGTTGGTTATCATGAGCACAATCACGTGTTTAAGTATCGTACACTAATTACCAGTCACCCTATATATATCGTCGGCTTACTGCAAGAACTCATTAACTGATAAATACAAAACTTTGACTAAACCACTTCCACTTTTAGTTACTAAAATTAGCTTTATTGAAGGTTTTGTTTTGTGTTTGTTTTTTTTTTTTGTAACTGAATATAGCCACTTTTAGTTACTAAAAGTAGCTTTATTCACAGTTTTGTATTTCAGTTAATGAGTTCTTGCAGTAATACGACGATATGTACCTAAGTATTATTATTTTAAATAAATCTTTGTAGGTAAAATCGATCGTAAGTTACCTCCGTTTAAACTACGAAATTCAAGATCTATAATTTACAATGTCCGTTAGGAATTAGGATGGAGCTGAAAAGCCCGAAAAATTATCTCTTTTATAAAATTCTGACATTTACCTACACACGTTGCTGTCCTGATTTACTAGTAAAACGTAAGTTATACCAACAACGGGCTTTTACAGGAGCACATAAATCTGTAAAACTGTAATCGAATCTATCTATATATACAAAAATGAATCCCTATTTCCCTTGGTCACGCCATCAACGCGTGAACGGCTGGAACGATTTCACTATTTTTTTTTTTGTTGTGTTGTTATTGTCGGGAGAAGGTTCTTATGAAAGAAAAAAAATTAAAAAATTGGTAGTAGGGTAGAGTAGGGTAGATGAGGGTGGAGTAGGGTAGAGTTGGGTAGAGCAGAATAGAGTAGTCAGTTGACGGGAGCGAAGCCGCGGGCAAAAGCCAGTACTAAATACAAACAAATGAAATCGATATCTCTTAAGAATCGGAAATTATAGTAATCGATTTCTTTGATCCGTCCCTTTTTTTTTTCAATCTGTCAAAACTGACAAACTGTACTTCTTAGATTTGACGGGCTTTAATAATGTTGGATTTTTCTTTGTAATGCTTGCGAATAATTTGTTTATATTTTTTTATCGTTTGCTTGTTTTTCGGAATCATCTTGAAAGAAAAGTACTTACAAAATTGAAAATTAATTCTTTTTTATGTTATTTGGGAGTTCAGCTTTTTGTTGAGGTTAACAAGATGATCCAACACATAAATCATTACATTAATCAATAACTGTACTGTTTAATACTTTCATGTCAATGGGGCCAACATATGAAGCGTAGAATAATTGAAAAATCTAAAAAGACTCGCTAGCCGAGTCCAGAGTCCCTACCTAGGTTCTTCTGTGCCCGACAGGGTCCATGATTGTTTCTTTTGACAAATATTTACCACCTAAGTCTACATTGTGGAATGCAATAAAGAATTGAGTATTGAGTATTAACGCAACCTAAATTGAACTGTTAAAGTGATGGGAGTTATATGTATAGCTCCATTTCCTTAGGGCTCCGTACCTCAAAAGGAAAAAACGGACCCTTATAGGATCACTGTTGTCCGTCCGTCTGTCGGACGTATCAAGTTGAAATTAAAACCGTATACTCATGTCTGCGGTCCCTTGAAGCTGTGAATAATTCAAACTTCTTAATTAACAAAAAAAAACGATACGGCCGTTTATGTCGCAAAAAACGTGTATTTCGATACTCACGGGAATCAAAATTCATAGGGTACTTCCCATTGACCCGGAATCCTGAAATTTGGAATGAAGCAAGGTCTTATAGCACAAGTGTAGGAAAAAATCTGAAAACTGTAAATTTGTAGACACGTCACAATTTTTTTCGGAAAAATCTTCGTAACTCAATTCGGGAACTAACTGTTTTTGAAGTGTGTACGGAACCCAAAAGTTTTTTCTCGCTCGCATGAATGATATTTTAACACGTTATGGTAAGGAACTTGGGCATGAACACAAGTCAACAATAACGATATACAACAATGATTTGGGAGGCGCCTTGTGGCCACACCAACGAATTATTCTGTATCCATGGCACTTGTATTTGCAGAACGTATTAAAACAAATACATTTTTGTTTGATGGGTACTCATGAATATAAATCACTTTTAACCTTTTGAGTGCGTAATTAGAGACACAATAGTAAGACAATGGCGCGTGAACGCCGGCGTTAATGCGGGGATCAACAGCTTAAACTGGTTTTTATTTTCGGTGGGAATATCATCTTATGACATCCCTCGCTCTTGGGCGAAGCGGGAGATAGTGTCAGACTTTTACTAACTAAAAACCCAGTCCTGTTCCTTCGTTGCCTTTCGTACCAGGGCCGAGTCTTCCTTTCAGAATCAGACCCTTGGCCCAGAATCAGACTCTTGGCCCACTTTTAAACTGGTTAAAATATAGCTAGTTTTAATAAATTTATACATTACACCGTATCTCAGACATCAATGCAATAAAGTGAACCATGGATTCAGAAGGTACGTGATTCTGGAAGAAGTTTAAAAAAATAAATGTCTGTTACAAAATATTGATAATTGCGATCACCACGTGCCTTTTGACAGCTGATGGTGATGAAACGTCGATCGATGTACACACCGTGTATAGGATGGGGTTTCGACATTTTGACTAAGATAAGAAAAAACGTTACTGTTTAATCTAAATTAGCCGAACATATTATTTAAATCACAATTAGTTTAAAAAAAAGCTGTTTTCTTTCTAATTTTTATTGCTGGCAACAATTCAATTTCTTTCATTCGCCACTACTCAGACACTTCACACGGTGATTCAGAGATTAAAGGAACTGAAGAAGTAGATTCTGATTTAACTTTTATCGTTCATGATTTGTAAATTAATTTAATTTAAATAATATCTTGTTTTGCTCACCCTACTTGATTCGATTTGGCAGCTATGACGTCACAACATGGCGTTAAGTCAATACTGTTCTTATTTTAATCGCATATTAAAATCTATGGTTAGTTTTTATCATGTTTTACACATTAGCTTAATTTTTAAATTAGTAAACTTATTAGATTAGAGACTTAGATTACTTTATTTTAAAGTCATTCTGTTAGTTTGTTTTTCGTTTAAAATATTGTTTTACGCTGATGAACAGGGTCCTTAGTAATAATAATAATGTTTATTGTTCAGAAAAATGTTTTACAAATTTGTATGGCCCTAGTCTCCACACTAGGATCCCCTGTGTTGTGGAGACTAGTCTCCTTCGTCTTACAAAAGTAGTAGTTGATATTCGGGAGGCGACAATAATTACCTAAAGGAGACGTTCAATTCAATAAATATATGGGGCGTGGGCTAAAAATAATTAAAAAATTGAACTGCAATCTGACATATACAGACTGAAAGAGCGTAATTATCTTGATTTTTTTGAGCATTAAATAACATTTTACAGTCCTCCGTTTTTTTTAAGTGAAGTGCAAAAGATATAAGCTTGTATCACTATACATTATTTTATAGGGTTAGCAACCCTGTGGTACTTGACGTAACAGTAAACGTCAAACGTCAAGTTGACAAATTGTCAATCTAACATTTATGAATTTCACCTTCTTTCGACACGTTTTGATATTGTATTATCACTATAATATATGTTTTTTTTTTTTTTTTTAAATAAAACGGCAGCTGATATCATAATAAAAACTTAAGGTATTTAATAGATACGGCAATTTTAGCAATAATTCTATAACGTAGGAACAAATAAACAGAAAAAATGTGCGTTTTGTTTTTACTGAAACATTTTTCAGCTTTTTACAAAAACGGAGGACTGAAAAATTCATATTTTATCATGATCGTGTAGCGTAATAAATAAGCTTTCTTATAAGGTATATCACATTGGTGTTCAAATTTCTTCGGAATAATAAATAGCCCATTTTTGACTTCTCCTTTGTGTCAAGATACTTCATCTTAATATAAGTTGTTTTTTTTTTAATTATTATTATTATATCGTGTCTAGCTGTGTAGTGTAATGAGTGAGTGCGTATAATTGAGTTTAAACCAAGTGAATACCGAAAAGTAAAAACACAAGCAAAGCGCATTCTGATCTAAATCAATCATTGTGTGTTTATGTTATGAATGTAATGTGTAGTAATATTGTAATGACCGGTTCCTATAATTACCGATTAACAGTATTCAAAATTACATACGTCACGAAACCAAAATGCCAGCATCAAAAACGTAGGGTACCAATTGGCTTAGAATCCGATCAGTTTGACGAAAAGTCAGAACGAAACGTTTTATACACCATTATTTTTTAATTAGTACAAAAAAAAAATGGGGCTTTATCCGTACCCTACTCTCTACTGATTATATTTGTGTAAAGTAAAAAAAACGAAATCCCAAATTTGCCCACGAAAATTTGACAAAATTGGTGAATTTATAATTGAATCAATCATTCATAACAATTGCTACTATACTCCATTTGTTTAGGTAGTTAACTACACGTAAACAATCTTGATATGTCTTTTTATTAAAAAAAAAAATGATATAAAAGACATACAAAGATTATTTAAATTTAGTTAATTACCAAACATCGGTATAGGTAAATAACAAATTGTAAACATTTTATACAACTTTTAGATAAAAAGACATGTCAAGATTGTTTACATTTAGTTAATTACCTAAACAGATGGAGTATAGAAAATACTACGCGCAGCGTTTTCCCATTTTGATCGCCATTCATTCATAATCAATATCCTGTACAATATTTCCATAAATTGAGTGACATTTTGGGATATAAACAAACACTAATAACTTTGCTGTTTATGAATATTATTTATTGAGATTTTACTTAACCTTTTGAGTGCGTAATTAGAGACACAATAGTAAGACAATGGCGCGTGAACGCCGGCGTTAATGCGGGGATCAACAGCAGCCCTTTAAGTATTTGTACTAATTAAAAATGAGTGGTGTATAGGAACCGGTTGCTAACGTTTAGTTAGTGATGGCATTAAAATAAAAACTTGTATACGTAGTCTTGCCGCGCGAGAGTTACTCTCAGCACTTGGGACTCGGAGGGTCGGCTGGTGGTGCACGCGCGGGCGAGCGATGCCGGCCTGTGCTCGCCCGGGCCCACGCCGTTACCTGCCTCACAGGTAACACGTGAATGCATGGGTGTTCGATGTTACAGCCACGTGGGACTTCTGTGTCTGGAAGGGCGACGCGTCTCCTACACCCTTGGCACGGGATTGCACAAAACTGTTACCTGATATAAAAATCATTTGGCGTAGTCTCAGAACGTTTCTTTCGTGAAATTTCTCTTTCTCATAATGCCGTTTTACAGAATGACTCTTCCTCAAAAGGTCGCTTTCCTAAAATACAGTAGAATCTCACTAATCTGGCACTTCAATAGACCGACACGTCCAATAATCCGGCACCCTCCTCCCGCGTCTCTACACCACGCACAGCGTATGCGCTCTGTCGTCTTCGAGGAGTCCTAAGCTTAAAACAGATTTTTTCTATACAATTCAATAATCCGAACATTCCAATACTAATAATCATCAATTATATTATTTGCAAACATGGGGTATTCGTACATCATCATTTCAGCCGAAAGACGTCCACTGCTGGACATAGGCCTCCCCCAAGTGTCGCCACAATGAACGGTCCTGTGCGTCTCGCATCCATCGGACTCCCGCAAACGTTACCAAGTCATTGGTCCACCTTGTAGGAGGCCTTCCAACGCTACGTCTTCCGGTACGTGGTCGCCATTCCAGAACCTTTCGGCCCCAACGGCCATCCATTCAGCGAGCCCATTGCCACTTAAGTTTAGCGATTCTTCGTGCTATGTCGGTAACCTTGGTTCTCCTGCGGATATCCTCACTCCTGATTCGATCACGCAAGGAAACTCCGAGCATAGCCCTTTCCGTGACTTTGTCTTCCGATGAGGCTCATTGTAAGCGACCACGTTTCAGATCCATATGTCATCACTTCGTACATAGATGTAGTCATAAGGTAAAAGTTCTCCATATTCTGCCAATACAGGGGCATGAAAACCATCGTAATTCAAAATGAAACACCTATACAATACAAGAATTAAATATAGGAATACTATAATTCGGCGCCCTCTGATTTTTAATAGTGCCGGATTAGTGAGATTCTTCTGTACCTCTTTCGCAGAATGTCTTTTTCACAAAATGTCGCATTAGTAACTTTAGTCATATTACTTTAGTCGTATTATTTTTTTAAATCGTCTTCATCTGGTCATTGTGAACACGGCTTTCTATTTTACTATGATCTAATTAATTAAGGGGTGTGGCTAAGCTGAGTGACAAAGATGACGTTACTATTTTCTCAACGCGAATACTCTGTAGTAATATTGAAAACGGGTGAAGTGTCGAATAATGTTGCTTTGCGACCGTAGTTCCGTTCTTAAATATTGACCCTTTTATAAGGAGGAATCGTAAGCTACAGTTTGCGTTTTTCGCGGGAAGGGGTTTTTTCTTTTAATTAAATTACCTCGATCAGAGATTAAGCATTGCCATACAACGTGGCAATGCCGCCAGCCTTTTGGGCACACTTCCAGTCGACAGCGATGCGGAGGAATTTTATGACGCCATATTTTAGCTAGTAGTTTTTGCCTTTAGTGTATATATAGTTTTAATTTTTAATTAAAAAGTATGATAATATCATTTTAAGAAATATTATTATAGCTAACCCGTATTGTCCCATTGCTGGGTTAAGGCGTCCCTCCATTCTTTTCAATGATCACAGTTCCTCGCTTTTTCAAGGCGTGGTCTACCGCGGCCCCGCATCGCTGTTACGGCACCAATTCTGTGTTTTACGTGCCCACAGCTCTTTAGACATGCGGCAGACATGTCCTGCTCAGTCCCATTTAATTTGGACAGCTTTTTGAGACACATGAACGATTTGCGTTTTGGAACGCAATGTTGTGTTTCGAACGTGGTCTGTTAATTCAACACATAGTTGTTGCGCTCAATAGCACGCTGGCAAACCTTGAGGTTGGACTTTTTAATGTTAGTTAAAGACCAAATCTATGCACCAAAGGTCAGAATGGGGAGAATACACTTTAGAATTATTTACTTTTCAATTAAGAAATATATAACATATTGTCATAAATAATTTTTAGTTAGTATTCGCAGCAATCGGTTTGTTGACATCTCCTTGAGTTAAGCTCGCCTTTGTACATGAAGTTTTATGTACAATAAAGAATTAAGAAATGATAAAAGAAAAAATACCTTTCTACAAAAAGCGCAAATTGTGGCTTATACGATGTTGTGATTATTTCCTCGCCCGCTATTGCAAGATGGCTGTGCGTTTAACTGACCTCAAGAGACCCTGGTTTACTAATGTTGTGATATCTTATCGTAGCGCAAAGATGCCGCGGTCGCGTCAAGCAGCAAGTCGGCTAATGGGGAACTGAAGAGAGCCGCTGACTCCAGTACTGATGACGCGGGAGTGGAAGCCGCCAAGAAGACGAAGGTCGATGAAGGTTAGTAGCTCCTTTGTATCGATATCGATTGTTATCAGCACCTCATGAACACTTCATCGATATGGATCGATGACTGGCCTGTTGGTCTAGTGGTCAGTGGCCCTGACTCCTATGCCGGAGATCGTAGGTTCAATTCCCATACAAGACAAATGTTTGTGTGATGATCACGATCATTTGTTCTGTGTAATTTATCTATAATATACACAACTAATTTTTAATTAGTACAAGTACATAAAGGGCTTATTAGAAAAGGTCTTGATATTATATAAGTAAAGTCTCAATAAATAATATTCATAAACAGCAAAGTTATTAGCGTTTGTTTATATCCCAAAATGTCACTCAATTTATGGAAATATTGTACAGGCTGTTGATTATGAATGAGTGGCGATCAAAATTGAAAAACAATGCGCTTAGTGACAAATTTTCGTGGACAATTTTGGGATTTCATTTTTTTTTTACTTTTGACTACACAAATATGATCAGTAACGGGTACGGATAAAGTTCCATTTTTTTTTTTGTAACAATTAAAAAATAGTTGTATATATGTATTTAGAAATACATATACACATCCCTCTCCTAGAGAGAGGAGGCCTAAAGTCCCAGCAGTGGGAACATTAAAAGGCTGATTATGCTATTATGCTATGCTATTTAGAAATATATTAGTAAGTTTATCAGTTGTCTAGTACTCACAGCACAGGTTCTGCTTAGTTTGGGACTAGATGGCGTTGTGTTGTGGAATATTATATGATATAATATCGATATGGGCAACAGAGAAGAAGGCGGCCGTGGTGCAGTCGAGCCTGTCGGGCGGCGGCACCATCCTGGTGGGCGCGGCGGCCGCCGTGGAGGCCGAGGTGCGCGCCGCGCGCGAGCGAGGCGCGCTGCCGCACCCGCAGCGCCTCGCCGCCTTCCTGCACATGCTGCAGGAGAAGGACGTGTCCGCCTTCTCCACCTGGGAGAAGGAGCTGCACAAGATCGTCTTCGACCCCAGATACCTCATGCTCAACTCCAAGGAGCGCAGGCAGGTGAGTCGATGACCACTCTAGTGTTTCAACCATCATTCATCATTATTACATATTAATTTTACTCGATTGGGAATTACTATTGTAGCCACATCTCTCTCGCTACTTACACTAAAATTCGAAATCCTACTTCACGATATTAAGGTTGTCCACACGATTAGAATGCATACAACAGTCCAAGATCAACTATCCCCGGACCAGGCAAAACATCTGTCGGACGATCCTCCCTTTTCAACGAATGTATCTGGAACTTTACGCCCTATACTGCATACCTCTAAAGAATATTTAAAGAAGAATGCCAAAACGCGTAGTCAGTTTAACTAGTACAATTATCCAAATCTTCATACAGCTCAACATTTATGTAATTGTGGCTTGACTTAAGCCTACAGACTAAGGACGCGTAGCTTCATAGACGCGTATTCGTCATTATACGCTTGGTGTACACCTGCGTGAAGCTTACGTACTAAACTGTGAAACTCTGTCGACGAAGCGGCAACGAAACGATGGCACGACGTGGACAGTAAGCCTTAACGTCCCGTTCACGACCTTGCCGCTGTGAGCGGTAGCTAAGCGCGGGGCGGCGAGCGGTAACATCAAAAGTATGAAAATGTTTGAAGCACGCCACGAGACGCCGCTCATAGCGCCGCGCGCCCGCTTACCGATGCCGCCCCGCTCGCCGCGCCGCGCGCCTATAAGACCGAAGTCGTGACTAGGCCTTAAAAATCGCAACAATTCATAAGCTTGTTTTTCCTTGGCAGGTATTCGACCAATACGTGCGTGACCGTGCCGAGGAGGAACGTAAAGAGAAAAAGAATCGTTTGCAACAAAAGAAAATTGCCTTTAGAGCCCTCATGGACGAGGCGAAGCTGCATTCCAAGTAAGTAAAAAGTTATATAAACTATTGACTGCAATCCCACCTGATGGTAAGCAGTGATGAAATCGGTGGTGGTGAAGCGCACTAGTTTATTAAGATTTTGATTTGGCCCCTCGAACGCCTTCCAAAAGTTCAGGACCCTAAGATCCAGAGCTACATAAGTAAATAAATCTATATATATAAAAGCGAAATACCACTCACTGATTAATCACGAAATCTCAGAAACTATAACACCTACAAACTTAAAATTTGGCAGGTAGGTTCCTTATAGGGTGTAGACATCCGCTAAGAACGGATTTTACGAAACTCCATCCCTAAGGGTGTATAACGGGGATTGGAAGTTTGTATGGAGAAACCCGCTGGCAGAAGCTAGTAAAATATATGTACTACAACCTAGAACATATATAAACTCAGCCAAGACAGTCTGCAACTAGTATTACTCATAAAGTAAACAGCCCCCCTAGCCAAGTTACGATCGTTTCGTTTGCGTCGAACGTCTCGAGTAGGCCACGCCTCCGTTTCTTTTGTTCTGACCACGTGACCGAGCGTTGAGATGACGTCAGAACAAAGGAATCGGAGGCGTGGCCTACTCGAAGCGTTCGACGCGAACGAAACGATCGTAACTTGTATAGGTAGGCAGGTGTCTGTCAGGTATCGTATTCGTATATTAAACAATTAATGTCTGTCTCACAGGTCATCGTTCAACGAGTTCACATCCAAACACGGCCGCGACGATCGCTACAAAGGTATAGACAAGGCACGCGAGCGGGAGACCTTTTTCAACGAGTACCTCGCCGAGCTGCGCAAGAGGGAGAAGGAAGAGAAAGACAAGGCGAGAGAACAGGTGAGTCCTGCGGGAGCGAGCGAGACGGCACGACGGCTTGATGGCTTAGTTACTAAGCTCTTATTTACATAGCATGGGTAGGACGAAAATATGCATCTTTCAGATGAGAGAAAAGGATAGGTTTTTCTTTTTTTAGGTGGGAAATCATCTAATGACTTCTCTCGCTCTTGGGTGGAGCGCGAGGGCGTGTCAGACTTACTGGCTAAATTGTACTATGTTCCTTTTTTGCCTTGCGTGCCAGGGCCCCGGGTTTTCCTTTTAGAAGCGAACCTATGGCCCTCATTAGAGAAAAAGATAGGTAGCTACATTGTGTGAATCTGACAGCTGTCACCCGCAACAGCCAATAGCAATTGTGGTGTAGTAACAAATGTTGTAGGAGGAAGCGAGGCAGCGATACATGAAGATGTGCTGTTGGTCGCTTAGTGAACTGTTATGAAGGTGTATTTAGAAAGAAAGGAAAACTGGCCAAGTGCGAGTCGGACTCGCACAAGAAGGGTTCAAATCGAGCAAGCTGACAAAATGATGTTCCTGGTATGGGAACCCTATTTAATTTTTAACTTTGCTGTTGTAGCGGCAATAGAACGCTGAAAATGTTTTTACTAGTCTGCTGATAGCCGGACAGACAGACATACAGACGGACGGACATAGGAGGCTTAGTAATAGAACCTCTAAAGCAATCTTACGATTAGCTTACTGGTATAATCATTCTATGGAGTAAATATGCGTCACATCCGCGCGAAACGACTGAATGCTCATCATAATGCCGTGGTCTTGTCATCGCTTGCTTAAGAGGAGTTACGTGTTAGGATAAGTTTGGCTCAGGGTTTTGAACACGCTTGCTCACTCGTTTTTGGCGACTTCATTGACATAAATGCGTATACAACACCAGTTTTAGTATATGCGAAACCTGAAACACCTGTCTTATGTATTTTTATGTAAGGAATCTATGTACAAAATTTCAAAACTGTATCATGAAAAATCACAAAGTTATAAGCTTGTTATGTTACCGGACTGTCCGTTGAAATACATGGTCACCACGAGGCGCGCACGTGCCGTCTAGCGCTCATTGATAATAATGTTTCAGTTTGTATTTGTTGGGAATGGTGCTCTTCAATAAAATAGTGGACTGTAAAATATAAGGTTATAATATAGTACTACAATGGTTGGATTTGGAAGCTCGGTAGTCAGTTATAAATAATGCCCGTTCGCTGGCGAGATCTGACGGACACAGGCGGGCGGGCGACGCGCGCGCGCTGTCACTCGTCCCGCGCCCCTCGCCCCGCCAACTCCGCTGCCGTGTCCACACGATGGTCCACCATCTCCGCTGCCGGAGCCACACGATCGTTCGCGCGTGAACAGTATTGTAATTAACTAGTGATTACATTTTCCATCAAACTTGCAGGCTTTGGTCACATTACATTTTATCACTTACGCGGCTTTTACAAATAAAGTATGTTATAATATTTACTAGACCATCTTGGCGGCTTTAAAAATGTTAATCATCCCTATTTACAATAATTAACTCACTCACTACTTATAATGTCTTACTAACCACTCCCTACTCAATTACACGATAGTTTTTACATAATACGTAACCGGGACGAGAGTGCGACGCGTGCGCTTTGGCCTGTAGCATTTTGGCGACTGAGGGGAAGGGAAGGGAAGCGCCCGCTGCGCGCTCGCGTCGCTATGTCCTCCCGTGACCTGTGTGGCACATATGATTTGCTTATAATCATAAGCATGATCAGCCTTTTAATGTTCCAACTGCTGGGACTCAAACATCCTCTCTAGGAGTATATTGGAATCGATTCAGTTACTGATTCTGAACAAACTATTTTCAGATTTCGCATATACTAAAAATAAGGTTGTATAGCTATTAAATTCTCAGTCAAACACATTATAGATAAATTACACCAAGACACAGAACAAATGATCGTGCTCATCACTGAAACATTTGTCTTGGGTGGGAATGTGAATTGAACGCACGACCTCCGGCGTAGCAGTCAGGGCCATTAACCACTACATCAACAGGCCAGTCATAAATTAAACCACAGTCCTCCACAGCGTCTGTCCGTCTGTATACTCGCGATGATCTCGAAAGCTACTGAATTAATTTTCATTTAAAATAGACAGAGTGATTCATGAGGAAGGTTTAGGTGTATAAAACATGCATAATATAGTAGAGAAAAGACGATTATTTCCGTGCGAAGCTGGGGCGGGTGTATGTGAAAACTATGTAGAAAAATGTGCACGTCAAAAGCGTCTAGAGTTTTAATTCATAATGGGCATACGTGGATTCCAGTCATTGTGGCGACATTTGGGGGAGGCCTATGTCCAACAGTGGACGTCTTTCGGCTGAAATGATGATACGTGGATTTATAGTTCACTCCCTCTCACTGAGAGGAGGCCTATGTCCCAGCAGTGGGTGTTATAGGCTGATTATGCTTGTAGTAATCGACTTGAGCTTCAAATGTTATCAAAATTTTAACTAGGAGAAAACATACATACATTTACACAATAATTGGGATAAATATTAATAAACTAGTGCGCTTCACTATCAACGATTGCATCACTGCTTACCATCAGGTGGGATCGCGGTCAAGCACTAGTTTATATTATTAAAATTAAGTTTTAATAGGTGTGTTTAAAAAAAAACCTTTGTCCAGCAATGGGTTATACAGCGTGCGTTGAAAAAAATGCTAGGATATATATAAATTATTTTTTTTTATTAAAAAAGTGTAATACATAGTCAACTTGAGCATCAAATTTTATAAAAATTCTTTTATCTGTCGCCATAGCGTGATTGAGAAAAAACATACAAAGATTTACATAGTAATTGAGATAAATTCATTAAAAAAAACTAGTAATAAGCGTGTTTTTAAAAAGAAGCCTTTGTCCAACAATGGGTTGTGTGGCGTGCGTTTTAAAAATATTAGGATTAAAAAAATATATTATCTGAGAGAGGTCGAGATCGACCGCGGCGAAGGTGGTGTGACGATGTTCGATGTTCACGGGGCAAACTTGGCCAGAGATCGCCCTAGACAGAGAAGTTTTGAAGGAGAAAGGGGACGTCTTTGCCCAGCTGTGGGACACGAAATAGGCTAATAAAAATATTGAAAAAAAGTGTTTTAATTTCATAATGTGTGTTTAAATTTAAATCGTAATATGTATGTGTACAGTTGTTTTGTTAATATGATATTTTGATAATCCAAATCGTATGAGCAGATTTTTAAATAATTATCTAATGTTACAGATTATGATCGTCGAGAATTTGGGTTCGATTCCCGAAATAATATTACTGTAATTTTTTTTTAGCGAATTTTTAATATATTTTTTTTTTGTGTTTTGCTTTCTGTTTGGTGATTACTTCAGGTTCGAATCCTGATTAATATTTACGTGCTTTATTGAATTATTATTCAGAGTTTGGGTTCGATTCCCATTACAATGATTTTTTTATTTTTGGATAAGAAAAATCTGCTGTGCGAATTTTACAGTAATTTATTGCAAAACTGATATAAATTGAATTTTGAAATGAATTTTTAAGCTTTTTTCTTTGAATTTTAATTGGTCTCTGATATTGTTTTGCAAAGCGAAAATATCTTTTTATTTTTGTTGTTTTGACCAGGAATTATTGATCATATTATGTATTTTTATTTGGTAAATTAATTTCACATAACATTTCTGAAACAATACCAAAGACATACGTATTTTTGATGAAGTATTTTGAAGAAATCTATATTATTGAGAAACATTTATTATTTTTACAAAATCATGACGCTGATCTTTTATCTTTTAAAACATTTTTTCTTAATGACGGCTGTGTTTCTTGATGTAAGCCTTCTAATGTGATAATATGTTATAATTTTAAACTATTTTTATCTTAAAAAAAAAAATAAAAAAAAAATTGATTGTTAATATATTTTTTTAAAATATTTAAAACTTTTAATTAAATAATTGAAAAATATATTAATAGTTTACATTACAAATATTATCAATACAAAAGGCTCCTCACGACAACACGACCGCGCCTCCCCTTTAGCATTAAAAGGCAAATAGTAGCTCCGTTGTTTGTGGGTAGCGGAGCGGCGGCGGCGGAGCGCGGCGGGCGGCGCCCCGGCGGACGCCGCGC
This sequence comes from Mythimna impura, assembly GCA_905147345.3. Taxonomy (NCBI): domain Eukaryota; kingdom Metazoa; phylum Arthropoda; class Insecta; order Lepidoptera; family Noctuidae; genus Mythimna; species Mythimna impura. The sequence goes on along the minus strand of LR990365.1, from coordinate 1,403,284 downwards.
GGATAGTGCGCGCCTGGCCTCTTGACGATTTGTGATAACTGAACGAGACTGGCCAAAACGTTTGTGCCATAATAAGCAGAAAGCGCAATAGAACGCCTGCTTCTTGTAAAAACTACTCGCTCTGAAAAATCCTCGAAGGCGGTAGGTTGAGCACAATCCTTTTAACCCTTTAACTACTTGCGTCGGATTATTCCGACGAGTGTTTTCGTGCGCTAAGGTCGTGTGTTTGCGACTGGATACTCCATCTCGTTTAGCTCTTCAATTACCATAGTAGGTGACAGAAAAGCTGACGAGATGGAGTATTTGGTCGTGAATGTGCGACCCAAGCGTTATAAACGCGAGAGTGTTTCAAAGATTCAAAGCATTTTATTTCAAATGAACCTTTGAAATGTCAAAAAGTCAGTCAGTCAAAAAAATTATGCTAATTGCACATTCCAAAGCGTAGATCTCTATGGAGAAGAATGTATACGAAACTCCATGGACACTTTTCAATCATGTTATGTATTACAAATATCTCTGTTACATGTTTCTTGTTGTATTTCATGCGTTTGTCGGATATATCCGACGTGGTCGGTTAAAAGGTTAAATAGTAACAAAAAATGTCTTTTGTTTATCAATTGAAATAATAAGTAAATTCAATGTGACAAAGATACTTATTATTTTTATTTAAATTGCAGAATTATTTCAAAAATCAAAAGCTCGTATTACAAAAAAAAAAAAAAAGAAAGTAATACGAAAACGAAAGTAACGAAAGTAATTTGGGAACTGTAGATTAAAAATGAGATCGTCAATCGGCCAGGCCGCGTGGACCGAAACATTTGAAGGTTAGACATATTTTAAGCAGATCAATCAAATCAGTCATGATTATAGTACAATTAACAATCGATTTAGAATTCGAAATATGTTTGGAAACACTGCCTTCAATCTTGGTAAAAGAAGTTATAATAAAACTACAAAAAAAAAAAAACGTGATGACTTAAATGTTTTTACACATCCTGTATATTTAAAATAATAAGTTTTTTTATTTATTAAATAAAAATAACAAACAGTAACTTCTTTTCCCAACGTTGGGTTAAAAAAATCTTCTTTTATTATTATATAGAGAACAATGTCTCCCCCACGACGAGCTACAAGGTTCATGCATGCAATGCTAAGTACGGGCAGTGTTGCCACGCTTAAAGTGGACGAAAATAATTTAGTGCGCTGGCAACACTCACGTCTAAGTGTTGCCAGTCTTAAGTAATGGTGATGGGTCCGAAAAACGTCACTATATATTATGTAAATAAATAATGGAAATTAGTATAAAAAAAAGAAATAGGCATACTAATCATTTCTTTTTCAGCACTTTTTTAAATTTATTTTCTATCTGAGCGTCTTTTTAGAAGATTTTGATTCTTGGTGAAAAACTGAATCGTTTTTAGTTTATCTTCTTTTTGGACGAATATTTCTATAAAACCATTTTAATATTAAATTATTCAAGTTTAAAGTAAATATTGAAGTAATGTAAAGATTAAAAAGTTAATTGTTTTCAATAATAAACTCTAAATAATTGTAAAGAATCGTACTAGAACATTTTGATGGAACAAAATTTAATCAATTTTACCTGTGGAGTATTTGTACTTTAAAAAAAATATTTTTCGTTTAAAATAAAGGCCAGATAATCTCATTTTAAAATCAGTCAGTAACAAGCGCGTCTGCTGAGCGTGTGGCCCTGGGTTCGATTCCCAGGTCGAACAAACTGTTTTTTAGATTTCACTTAGACTCATCTAATATTAGTATCAATAAATAGCTTGCTTATAGTTACAGAAAGAATTCTTGGTGCCCAAAATTCACCATAGGAAATCCATATATTTGGCCTCAAAGGCCACAAATGCGATTGATAGAGGTCCTTGGTTCGATTCCTAGGCCGCTCATACCATTACATTTTGGAATTTACAAAAAAATATTTCACCCGTAAGATTGGTTATATTTGTAATTGAGACAGTTTAGAAAGGTCAGATTTAGGAATAATATAAAATATTTGGTAAACGGAAGTATTTATTTACAAAACTAAGTTTTTATATCGGCTATGTTTGCTAAAAAAATAGCTCAAAACATAATAAACGCAGGTTCGAATCCTGCGTTGAGAAATAAATAGATATTTACAAAATATTTGTTAGTGTTTCGTATAAGTTTATAGTATAATATAAAGTATCCTGTGCGTTCAAAGTATTGTTGGTTAGAAAAAAATAATAATCCCTAAAATTACGATTGTCATTATAGAAATTTTGAATATCGAACTGCCCAAAACGGTGATAAATAAAATTGCCATTTTTTGCTTTTGGATTAGTGGTCCTAGTATGTTTTATAAGATATAAAATCGCCTGGTCGTTGAAATAAAATAATTCTGTGATATGTATATCATGAAGTCATGATAATTTGTTGGTATTAAGGTTTTGGGTTCGAACCCCAGAATTTACTCAATGCAAAAATACACAACACGTCTTGTCAATTTTTGTAAATATTATATAAATATAAACATTATAATTTTTTTTTTTTTTGCTTTCTGGAAATTAATACGGCGGGTTCAAATCCCGTTCTTGATTTTTTTTTGGGTCTTCTTTCATTAAAACAATTTTAAATCCACAAGGGGTGGGCGCTTATCCTGTTGAATATTGGGATTACCTAGGTTCGATTCCTAGGTAGTAAAAATGTCATTCAGAATTGCTCAAATCCGACCCGAAAAAAGTGTTTTTTGATCCAATTGTGATCGTTACGTATTCTGTAAAAAAAAAAAAACATTCTGGGTTCGACTCCCAAATATATCAATTTTATTTCTATAGTGAATAAGACAGTTTAACAATATAATGTCAATTTTATAAAATTGTGTACAAAAACCCAACACTGCTTTTCGTTTTGACGAAGTTGGCGTACATTTGAAGTACAATGCGCCGATTTTAAATTATATCGATAAGAATTTTGAAATAGTAATTTCAAAAATAAATTTAGTAATAAGATGCAGTAAGAATAATTCCTCTAACAAAATCGGGGATTTTAAAATAACAAAAATGTGTCGTTAATGATTTTGAGAAAATATATAAAAAAATTATTTTTGATATTTTAAAATAGCAGACGATCAAAGTTTATTTTTTAATTAAACAAAACATACTTCCGTCTACCAAATACAAAAATAATACTAATAAAAATATTCTCTTTCAGAACTTAATAATTTTTTCGCTCCACAGGTTTCTAATATAAACTTTTTAGCTTTTCAGCATCTAATCATGATACATTTCTTCCAGCTCTTGAAGGCGTAGCTCTGTGCGTGTTGGGTTACATACACGGCTGGTTTTCAGGAATTTAGCTCAGCGAATTCTTTGTATTTTATTTGTTTTAACGGGCTGCTGATTGGCTGTCTCATTCTTGTAAAATCCTTCCTTTTACCCTCCTGAATAACTGACAAAAACTCTTGAATTTTGTCCTTTAAAAAGGTTAACCGCCTACGTCGGATATATCCGACAGACAGTCTCGCTTTGATTGGCTGTCTCATTCTTGTAAAATCCTTCCTTTTACCCTCCTGAATAACTGACAAAAACTTGAATTTTGTCCTTTAAAAAGGTTAACCGCCTACGTCGGATATATCCGACAGACAGTCTCGCTTTCATCCCGCCAGGGTCGCACATACACGACCAAATACTCCATCTCGTCAGCTCTTCTGTCACCTATGGGGATTGAAGAGCTAAACGAGATAGAGTGCCCAGTCGCAAACACTCGACCCTGGCGAATAGGACACGAAAATACTCGTCGGACTAATCCGACGCAAGCGGTAAAACGGTTAAATGTGGCTGGTATTTTTTTTTTTTTTTTTTTTTTAATTTCATGTACAGTAGTGGTACATAGGCGGACTTAACGCAACAAGGCATTCTCTACCAGTCAACCTTTAGGTTAAAAGAGACAACACTGTGGTAGGTGTGCACAATAAATAAATAACAGATATTTCAAATAGGTTGGAGTATCATTAAATTAAGTTGCTTATAATAATAAAGTACACATAAATTATAAACTCATAAATATGTATTTTATTGCCATATTATAAATATTTATTTATATGAAATATTCCATCGTCTGTCAGATGAAGATGGATCTGAATTATTTATAAAGGTTTTGGCATTTTTATATTTCATAATTTTAGTCGTAAAAAAAAGTTGTTAGGCCTGAAACTGCGTAAAGCGGGCGCCCGCGCGGTTCCATACAAAAGTACCGGCACGAGTCCCCGCAACCGAGCACTTTTGTATGGAACCGCGCGGGCGCCCGCTTTACGCAGTTTCAGCCCTTAGTTTTTTTTAATAAAAACTCATTTGTATTTTAAATAACAAAACTATTTCTTATAACTTTGTCCCACACTAGGATTTACTCCTATATCGTGGGTACGTTCAAAGTTTGTAAATGTGAGTACCATGGAGCTATTTTATGGTTTTTTATGTTACTATTGGACTTGTTTGACATAAATGAGCATGGCAGTTGAGAGTTTGTCATGCTCACTAAAATGTCTCACTGATGGTGGCGCATGTGTTGGATCATTCGGTTCCCTTCAAAATGGTTGAGCTGAGTGGTGCTAATATTGGCGTCATGTTCGTGAACGGGCGCTGTCAGTTGAGACTGGTCATCTCTTAGCTGCCAGTTGCTATTTTAATATCTATATTTAGTTTGTATTTTTACTTTATTTACATTGTTCTCACATGATAGCGACAAGAAACATGTAACAGAGATATTTGTAATTACAAAACATGATTGAAAAGAGTGTCCATGGAGTTTCTTGCACATTCTTCTCCATAGAGATCTACGCTTTGGAATGTGCAATTAGCATCATTTTTTTATTTTTCTGACTGACTGACTTCATGACATTTCAAATGTGCCTGTAAATGGTTTATTTGAAATAAAATGCTTTGAATCTTTGAATCTTTACGTTGGCTAACATAAACTCACATACACGAGACATCCAGACAGTTATCTATACGCCATACAATTATTTGTTCCGTGCTTGAATCAAACTAGCGACATGCAAACGCAGCAGCCAACCGTACCGCCGTGGCTGGTTAACCGAATGTATTTATTTTAGAAATTTTAATCCTTTCTGCCTACCCCTATGGGGGTATTGGCTTGATGTACTTTACTTCCCCTTATCCTCGCCAACCACAGCCCGACTTCAAAACCAAATTCAAACCCCTCAATTCCTAAAAACCAATCGTCTAAACCCACTTTAAAACGAAAACCGATCAACCATTTCATTGAATAACGGCTGAATATCTCATTATAGGTGAAAGTGGAGTTCATAGCGCTGCTCAAGGAGAAGGTGGTGGACCGACACGCGCGGTGGCTCGACGCCAAGAAGAAGATCGACATGGACCCACGGTACAAGGCCGTCGAGAGTAGCAACTTGAGGGAAGACTACTTCAAGGAGTACTGTAAGATGGTCAAGGAGGAACGGAAGAAGGAGAAGGATGGGAAAGAGAAGAGTGAGTTATCTATATTATCTATTTATATTATACTAGCGACCCGCCCCGGCTTCGCACGTGTGCAATGATGATACCACCGCAACCGCTATGTCCCTGAATTTTAAATCTGTAATATCTTCGAAAATATTCATTTAAATTACATGGTGTAATGGGCCATATTGATCTATATGCACATGCACAATGTATTTAAAGTACTTTTATTGGATAAAGAATAATGCTGTATTGCTTAAAATCGCTTCGTAAATAAACAATGATTTCTCGTAAAAAGTAAAGGATAAAATATGGTTATTGTGGTTTAACCCTAAGAGATAGACGTATACAAATGCGGACTTTTTTGTAGACCTTTTAAGGTGAACAATACTTTAGTACATTATTTTGATTTATCTAGTAAGGTTCAGCCAGCGTTTGCAAAGAGGAGAAACTGAGAGTTTTTGGCGGGATTTCTTCGGGTAAAGTGCATTGGCTGTTTTAATTATTCGCAAATTGATTCCTCGTAGACATTGTGATTTGAAACAGACGCGATCTCGGTAAAACGGAGCTGAGAATTTTATTGTAGTGTCGACTAACTCAGCGAAGATTGCCGAGAAGGTTAACTTGATACATTTGCTGACAAAAATTACAAAAACATTAGAATATGTGCATCCATATTCATATGGTAAACAAATGAACTATTCATATGAAATCATGGCTTAAGCTGTTGATTCCCGCATTAACGCCGGCGTTCACGCGCCATTGTCTTACTATTGTGTCTCTAATTACGCACTCAAAAGGTTAAAGGACTTAGTATCCAAACCAAAACATTAACAAAAAAAAAAAGAAAAACCGACTGACTGACATATCAACGCACAGCCGAAACTACAGGGACTAGAAGCGTGAAATTTTACTGAAGGTTTTCTTTTATGACGTAGGCGAGCACTAAGAGAGAAGATTTCCCAAAATTCACCCCCTAAGGGGAGAAACAGGTGTTCAAAGTTTGCATCGAGAAATCTACTTTTAAACGGATAAATCCGCTGGCAGAAGCTAATTTATATTATAAAGAGCAGACTTGTATTTTCGTTTGTTATGAATAGATTAAAAAACTACCACACCGATTCAAAAACTACCACACCAATTCAAAAAATACCACACCGATTCAAAAACTACCACACCGATTCAAAAACTACCACACCGATTCAAAAACTACCACACCGATTCAAAAACTACCACACCGATTTAAAAACTACCACACCGATTCAAAAACTACCACACCTATTCAAAAACTACCACACCGATTCAAAAACTACCACACCGATTCAAAAACTACCACACCGATTTAAAAACTACCACACCCATTTAAAAAATTCTTACAACTGTAGAATGTATATAACTTTATCCCTGAGTGGCATAGGGACGCGGCCGAAACAGCTGGCAGAAGTTAGTTTTTATATAACTGCAGTGAAACCTGGTTAATTGGGACGTGGATGAGAGAGAGTAACTTCTGTTACTGTTATATACAATGAGGCTTCCATAGGGATGGCAATTCTTACTAAAGAATATCGATTATTTTATCGATTTGAATTGAAGTCTAAATAATCGGTATACCGCCATTTGCCCGAATTTTATTTACCCTAATATCATAGTCAACAGCCATAATATTATACGACGTAATATTCATTTGCCCTACTCTTATTTGCTATATTAGTCACGTGCTAGAAGCTTTGTTTCTTATAAAGTCACTTACCATAACATCATTTGTCATAATCATTGTAAGCCCTAATAATCACATGCCCTAATTATCACATGTCCTAATTATCACATGCCATAATTATCATATGCCATAACATCATTTGCCATCGACATTGGGTATGTAACGGTTGTTATATCAGGAGAAACTGGATGCAATCGGGACTTTGGACATCTGGACCAAAAATTCGAAGACATATGACATCTACCAATCCGCACTGGGCCCGCGTGGTGGATTACGGCCCATTCCCTCTCCTAGAGAGGAGGCCTGAGTCCCAGCAGTGGGAACATTATAAGGCCGACTATGCTATGCTATACCGTACCGACGTCTTTGTGTCGACAACGTCACTGGCCCACGCTGTAAACCAGCGCTGTCGCGCGTCACACTGTGTGTAGCCATGGCATTGTGTTGAGCCTTTATTACGGCGTTGTAATGAAGATGTGAAAAATCGACATTGATATAGTGCCGGCTAAAAAATTAATAAAGGTCAAAAGGTCACGAAAATAAGTTTTTCGCAAATATCTCACGACCTATAGCTCGGAGGTCAATAGAGGTCATTACAAAATTGTTCGTCGTGAAATTACCTACAAAAAATGCCCATATCTGTAAAATTAACCGTTTTCAGAGTAGAGCGCTGAGAAAGCGACTATATTATGACAATGCACTCGTTTCCTCACCACCATCGAGTTAGAATGCAAGGCGCGTTTTTTTTTTTTTTACATGGTTTACACGTTCTTTATAACTTTTTTAGCCGGCACGATATCAATGTCGATTTTTCACATCTTCATTTTTCCGCAGATTGGGGTTTAAAATGCCTAAAATGACTGGACTGCTATAGAATGATCATAATTTATAAGCTGGTCCTAAGATTGCGTCATTTCCCACAGATAAAATTTTTTTCTTTCTTTTTTACACAAGTCCATCTGATTACAGAACGAGAGCGCACCGGCGGCAAGAAGGAGAAGCGAGAGAAAGAGCGTGACAAGGACAAGGAGAAGACAGACAAGGACGTGAAGAAAGACAAGAAGAAAGACAAGGGAGACGTAAGTACCTTAGCGCTAGACTAGCTCAGAGTTCAACGGTGCACAATTTTGTTACAGAGTCAAAAGAGTTGAAGAGGCTTACCATGATGGTATTAAAATAGCTGTGCATCCTATATAGCTCCATCCCTTTAACCGCTTACTTAGGATTGGTCCGACGATTGTTTTCGTGTCCTATTCGCCAGGGTCGTGTGTTCGCGACTGGGTAGACCATCGTCTTCAATCTCAATAGGTATTTTTTTTTTTCGGTGGAAAATCATCTATTGACATCCCCCGCTCTTGGACGGAACGGGAGATAGTGTCAGACTTTTTCTGACTAAAAACACCACTTCTGTTCCTTCGTTGCTTTTCGTACTAGGGCCGAGTCTTCCTTTCAGAAGCAGACCCTTGGTCCCAGTAGGCTTCGACCCTGCTGGGCCCCTACGGAATCCCAATAGGTGACACAAGAGCTGACGAGATGCAGTATTTGGTCGTTGATGTGCGACCCTGGCGGTATAAAGGCGATAGTGTTTGTCGGATATATCCTACGTAGGTGATGTAGGTTAAAAGGTTACAGTTCAATTTGGGTCGTCAATCTCAGTAGTAGTAGTAGGACTCAGATCTTCAAAGTCAAGCAATACTTGTCGAGGTCAGCCTGTATATGATCATCTATTTCTTTTTGACACAGAGACTTCTCCGTACCTTAGAAGGCACGTTAGGCCGTTGGTTCCGGTTCTTAGTTGTAGATCTTCGACAGTCGTTACGGATTGGCAGGTGATCTGACGCCTCGGAAGGCGAGCAATGGGTAGCTCGCCGCGCGACCGTCCGGTAACTGTCGAATCGTCGACGGCGCGTAGTGTTCCACGCGTGCCTCAATGAGATGTCAGCAACCGTAGGAGCCCATCAGGGTCGAAGTCTACTGGGGCCATGGGTGATGCGAAAGAGAACCCAAGGGCCCTGGAACGAGGACAAAGATGGAACAGGAGTGGGTTTTAGTCAGTAAAACTCTGACACTCCCGCTTCGCCCAAGGGCAGGAGATGTCATTGGATGATTTCTCACCTTAAAAAAAAAGTGATCTGACGCCAGTCTTACCAAGAGTACCGCGCTAACCAGTCAATGTATTATGGAGGTCAGATAGGCAAGATTGGTAGGTAATATACCCTTACTTAGCTGCATTCGGTTAGACTGGAAGCCGACCCCAACAGCTATTCTATAGAAAATAAAACTCTGCAGTTTAAAAGTAGTATAACTTTCATTCTGCAGAGTTTTTGTTTTTATTGTTGTTAACATTGGTTTGGTCCGGAATGAAGTAAATTAGTAGGTAATCAGCGTAGGACCGGCCGCACATTATATACGAATTATTCTCTTATGTAAACACACGTTATTGGAAGTAGGAATCAAACAAGGCCTTAGTAACGATTAAAAATTCTTTCGGCTGTCTAGATAATTCTTCGCTGGATCGGAGATTTCAGCGACGTCGTAAAAATTGGATTCACTTTGATTGCATAAATATTTGTTTGACACCCCGTGGCTGAGCCCGGTGGTCATTCAAAGTCAAAGTCAAAAGTTTTTTATTTCACATAGGCCTACATGGGCACTTATAAATCGTCAGAAGCTAGTGCACGGTGCCAAATTGGTCGTTTCCTATGGAGAAGAACCGGCAAGAAACTGCACTCGTAGATCTTTGGCATTCGTTACAGGTAGCCAGATGCCAGAAAGTCTGACATTCATATTCTATCCAAGGAGTATCGTGTCGCCCAGTAACTTATGAAGGTCTGATAGGCACTCGATCCATTTAGCATAGCATAGCATAGTCGGCCTTATAATGTTCCCACTGCTGGGACTCAGGCCTCCTCTCTAGGAGAGGGAATGGGCCGTAATCCACCACGCGGGCCCAGTGCGGGTTGGTGGATGTCACATGTCTTCGAATTTTTGGTTCTAGGACATGCCGGTTTCCTCACGATGTTTTCCTTCACCGTTTTGAGAGCAGTGGTGATGAAATAAATTACACAAAGTAATGCGCCTGACTGGGTTTGAACCCGCAACCTACAACTCGTAAGTCGGGGCCGTTACCACTCGGCCACCACTCGATCCATTTAAAACACAAGTATTCAGCGGCTTCCGGACAGACTGGAAGCCGACCACAAACTAGTTGAGAAAAGGCTAGGGAGATGATGACTTATCTACCCATCAATCATTTTCAAAGATAGCTTTCTGTTGATGATTAATTGTGCACTGTTGAAACTTAAAAAAAAATGCTCACGACGCCAAAGCCTGTCGATAAAACCGCAACAAAAAATGTGATAGTGAACTGATAAAAAGTGATAGCGTTATTCGACCTGTCTAGCTCCATCTCTTTCTTGCACTGGAGCAAAGAATGATAATTATATCTTTAGTGTTCAGACATCGCTGTCTATCACTACAAATTTAAAAAAAAAAAATCTAGGATTATGATATCATATCATTCTGACATTTAGTCGTATACACGACAGAGGCGTCGTGAGCATAGTAAAAATCATAATTGTCATATTTTGACAGGCTGCAGAGCGATAGACTTTAAAGTTTTTTTTATAAAAGTGAAACTGCGTCGGACATTCTGATAAATTCGCTTGACGATCGATTTAATTGTATGAAAGTTAAAGTTATTATTTCACATTCGTGACCTTATTTATTTTATAGATATTGCTCGAACTTTGAAAGTATCTTATTTTTTTTACGAGTTATTTGAGTATAAAAGTTCAAGTAGTGATGTATTATAATAATACATCGTAGAAATTAATATCTTTAAAATATATAATTAATTTATATACTTTATTCTTGGTGTTAGTTGTTAATAAAAATAAATAAACCTTGTTTTATTTACCCCAACCTTTATATTATAAGCGTGTTTTCTTATTGGCGTCGTCTTCGAAGTTGCTCAGGTACGTACATAGATTTTAATCAGAATTATTAATATTAAAGTTTTTTTAATTAGGTACTTAATTTCTTTTAAAAGTTATCAATTTAAATGCCTATTAAAATTATGACAACATTGGCCCCTTGTGTCCATGACCGAGACAATAATATATTTTTATTTTATCGTGTTTTTAAAATCTCGTACATCCAGGTACCTTACCTGGACCTTTAAACGGTTGCTGGTCGTTAATCGTCGCAATTACACAATACATTATGGTTGTCCAGCCTGTTCATCCGCGAGATTATACTTGATTATTAGCCTGAATTCTACAGGGTGTAAAAAGACTCCTCACCAAGCCGATGTCTACGAACTTTGTTAGACAATGTTTTGTAGAAAATGAATTTAATTTTTATGTGATAATTCTCTTATTATGATATCCTGCAATGTGGCTTCCTAAATCATTGCGCTTATTTAGGCATGCAACGGTATCTACAGGTATTTTTTTTAAATTGATATAAACCAGTGCTTGACTGCGAACCCACCTGATGGTAAGCAGAGATGCAATCATTGATGGTGAGGCGCACTAGTTTATTAAGAGCCTATTCACTCTAGCCTTGAAGTCACCTAAATTATAGTTGGACGGGAAGACCGCAGCAGGCAAATTCTTCCAGTCCGCGTCCGCGCGTTTCGCTTCGTCGTTCATATCGCGGACATCGAAATGTCCGCGATATGAACGACGAAGCGAAACGCTTAGGTCATGGGAAACATAAACGAAAGTTTAATTTTTACTTCCAATGTTTCCGTAACTACATCTTAACAATGACTGAAAGTAAAAGCACTGTTTGGTCAAGGACTGGCTTCTTCAAGCGTCTTTTTGCACCCTGTTAAGGCAAACGAATGCAGGTAAACCGGTGCGGAGTTTTCAAGAAGAGCGGATTTACAACAGCGGATTATGATAACGCGCCTGATCTTAAAAGGAAATTTTCTCGGATATTTGTGTTTAAATGCCGACTGTCATAACCTGCGGGTAGCGTCGCTATCCCATACGAAAGGTTTCATACGAGTGCAGTGAGTTAATGCAGTTACGTGTTGGTTGCAGAATTGCATAGTTTTTGAGAATGGCGTGGACAAACGGAGCGACGTGTGGTGTTTGCGGCGAACTGCATCGGACGGGCTCGGGGTGCACTGTGGGTTGCGATGTAGCACATGAACATGATAATAGGAAACAAGAATTGGGATTTTGACACTCCATACGCTTTATCTGACTGTTAAACTTAGCATACAACTGTTTATATTTGTTTTGGGGCTAATGCATTTAGATACGCATAAATAATGTAGTTAGTAAGAAAAAAATGTTCTTGACTGATAATAATGATTAAAAAACTACTATGTTTGCCAGCTTGCTATGTCAAATTTGGCAGATAAAATCTGCCTGTTGAGAATTAAAATAGAATAGATAGAATATAATAGAATAAAAAATAAACAATGCATACTATAAACAGTCACCAATTTTATTAATACATATATATTTTTAATGATTTCCGAAAGAAAAGTAAAAACAGTCGGTTATTCGTACGCAGTGTCGATTTCCATTACACTAGAATTACAGTCGATTAGGTATTAAACATTCATTTAGTAACAGCTACAACGCCTACAGTGCACTCTCAGTCGCAGGGGCGTATCCAATATTTTATTTCTAGGGTCACATTTTATACATTAAGGCCGTCACACACGATCCAACTCTGCAGCGGCTTTGACTCGCCATGTCTCCGCCGATGTTGAGATAGTGGACGTGTGACGGTTGTTTATTTTTTTGTGGATGGTTGTCTTTTTCGTAATTATTGATATTTCTAAATTAATGGGGATGGTTTAGTGTAGTAGGAGAATAAAACATCTCATCATCACCTTGCATCGTTAACGGTCATTGATTGTTTTACTCATATTGGTTTAAAAAAGGGGTTACATAAGTACTGGTCCTGGTCTCATGGTTATTTACATAGGGAAAGCTAACAAAACACACCAATGGTGTCTAAGGGCAGGTTTCTCAATAGAGTATTGAGAGTTTAGAACCTCTCAAATCATACTTTGATGCCGAAATCTGACTGTTTTTCAGATTAAAGTACAGTTTGACAAGTACTCGAATTTCAAATTCACAATTCAGACTTCAAGGGTAAACCTGAAATCGCATGACAAAAAAGAGGTAAAAGTCTGCCTTCAGGTGTGATTATTTAAGGTAACAAATATTATAACAGCCCACAGCATACAAAATGCCACTGTTTATACAAGGGACATAATTTAAGACATCAATGTCATCATCACTGATATGTGTACTTATATGGTTAAAATATCTTAGACATTTTATCAAAAATGGTGGAGGTACAAAATTATTAGAAAGAAATGTGGGGAAAATAAACAGTGGGAATGGGGAGAATTTCGGTTTTAAATTTAATGATGATGATGAGAACTTTCGGCTAGCCGCAAGATTTATAATAATTGGTCTATAGCTATTCGCTGCTCAGATTGCTCGCACAAACGTCTTGTATTATACGTTTTGCCCGTACAACATCGCGGAGCAATCAAAATGCAGGAAGGTTTTCTGCACTTCAAAGTATGCACTATTCAAGATAAAAATATGATTTCGACAAAAACAATAATCCACAAAAAAACTCTGCAGACTCAGTCTGCAGTTCAGAAATTAATTTTTATTTTATATTAAAATGTGACCTTACACGCTCTGTAGCATTTGGTAGTAAACGCCCGCAGTTTATGACACACGGCCTTAGGGAACCCTGCAGCTCTGCAATGTGGCTTCAGACGTCGACATGCTTCTACAAAAATGTCAAGTGAAAAATAATATATGACTTAACTCTGTAGAGTCGAGCAAACTCTGCAGTTTAGAAAAGAATGTCTGCAATGTGACTTGTGATTGTCTGTTATGCGATGCATTGTTCATTTGCTTTTTTTTTCGTTTAATTTTTGGACTAATGCAGAGCTGCAGAGAACCCTTGTCTACGCGAGAATAAATTTATTATAAAAAGTCTGCAATAATCTGTATTTAAAATAAGTTTTTCTTTACGTTTTGACATTGTTTTATTTTTAAGTTCTAAGGCCGTGTCAGTCAGTAACTTGATGTCCGATGCAGAGTCGCTTTTTCAATGTCTGTGTTCATGAGTTATATCCACAATATTTTGCTGAGTCATGTATATATAATGCTGAGCGGAAAAAACTGATTTACTTAAATATAAGATGTGTTTATTTGATTCCATGCTTAATTAAACTACAAAATGGATTTTATTGCAGTCATATTAAGGTTCTCATATTCTAATCTTGTGTACTGAACGCATTTTGAACTCGTGATCATATAAACACATCATTAAAAAAAAAAATACAGCATCAAAATACTGTGGGTATAAACACTAAGACATTAGCAACACCCTCACTCTCTCCGTTTGTCCCTCAGAAGCCGGCAGAGACCGAAGAAGAACGGAAACAGCCGACCCCCCCACCCGACCAGTGGGCCGAGATTCTCGGCATACCCGGAGAAGACGACCCTAAGAAACCCACCAAAGCCACACGCCGTAACCTGGACAAATCGAAGTCCACTTCAGAGGACGACGCACCATCACCCAAACAGTTACGCTCCTCGAAAAAAGAGATAACGCAGACCCCGGAAAAAGTGGAAAAATCCCCCATCAAACCACCACCAAAGAAACGGAAACCAGAAGAGTTCCAACCAGAAGTGGAACCTGTTCCGGTCGCCAAGAAGACGGAGAAGAAGAAGCTGGATAAGGCTGAGAAGACAGAGAAGCGGAAACGGAAGAAGTCGGAGAAAGAATAGTGTTTGATGTATGTGTTCTTCGGCGGGCACCGAGCGTTGCGCACTTAGTGCAGAGACTTTGTTCATGCCTCCCAAGTGATGTGTGGGTAGACCAAGTGCGGGTCGATTATGTTTGTCTGTGGCCAGTTCAGTCCCTATGTCGAAAATTAACAAAAAAACCCTTGCGTCTGATTAGTCCGACTAGTATTTTCGTGTCTTATCCGCCAGGGTCGTGTGTTTACGACTGGGTACTCCATCTCGTTTAGCTCTTCAATCCTCATAGGTGACAGAATAGCTGACGAGATGCAGTATTTGGTCGTGTATGTGCGACTCTGGCGGTATATACGCGAGGGTGTTTGTCGAATATATGCGACGTTGGCGGTTAAAAGATTGAGGTGGATTCTCCAGGGAAGCCATAAGTTTGTTGCATTTTGCAAGTCAGTGTCAAGTTGTATTTTGATTAAAATATAATTTGTGGCCGTAACATGTATATATTTACGGAAATATAATGGTGTGTCCAGACCTGGCGATGCACCGCTCGCGTGCCGCTTGCGAACGGCTCGCGCGCGGCGCATTCGCCAGATCTAAATGCACCATAACCAGTAAAATCATCAATACTACACTCTCACAAAGTCATTCATTAGTTGACCAGCAAATTGCAAAAGATTTAAGGAAATTAGTATTTCGCAGGCTACCCTGGTGTTTTCACTTTTATGCCGAAATACAAATCGCATGCTTAATCATAAAGAGATATAATTCAAAAAGAGGGTATTTGAATCTGAAAACATATTATATTTCAATAATAACCTTTTTTCGAGTAACGTTTCTGTTTTTATTAAACATGCGAAATGCTTGTAACTTGCACAAACGTAAGCAAGTATCTCGCATGCCATAGTGACGTACACTAAACTGAACTCGTAATGGCAAGATACAAGAGATCGTGGGCGCGTTCAAAAATATATAAACTTACATACTCAAGACACTCTGACCTGGAACAGCTATCTGTAGACCACACGAATATTTGTTTCATGCGAGAGTCGAACCCGCGACCCGCAGCGTAAAAGCCAGTCTCGTCAACCGTGCCGCTATACTATTGAGCAGGTTACAAGCATTATGTATTTCGATATTTAAGCTAGTATGATGTCGAATGAAATATCACATCAAACCATTCAAAGAGATAAACTAAACGAACTGTTATTGAAATAACTGAAAACTAAAAAAAGAACAGTAAATATTCGCAGGCTTAAAAAAAATACTTTTCTATTAGAATTGATTGCGGTATTAAAATTCTAAATACCATATTTCACATCTGGGTACTTACAAAACGTCAGAAGCTAGTGCACGGTTCCAATTTGTCGTTTCTTGTGGAGAAGAACCGGCAAGAAACTCCATGGTTCCAGGGGTAGTGGGAAACACCATTGTAGCTAGGTTAAAATTCAAGGTGTTAATAAAAAAAAAATATTAATATACTCAAAACAGAAATTGCAAAAAACAATATGTTGTGAGATTTTTTTTCACGATTTCAGTGAATTTTCCGCAGTAAAAGTAGACAGTACGGTCAAAACATGTTGGACACTCTGAAATTGGCGTTCAGAACTGTTACGCATACTCGAAAAAATACGCAACCCGTATTCGCTATATGATTCTTAAGCCGGGTATCCACTATGTTTGCGAATCTCTTGCGCTCCGCGCTCAGCGCTCCAATCGGTGGCAGTTTTTGGGCGAACAAAAAGAGAGCTCAGTCTGTTCATGGACGCGAGGAAAATACCACGTTTAGTGCGTACGTGTCGTGTATCACGCTCCATGCTCGGATAAATGGAGTGGTCGGATGAAAAATATTCGCAAGGGGACTGAGGAGCATGCGTGTTTCATATGGAGATGCGCGTACCGTCTCCATCAGTTAGTTCGCGAACATAGAGGATTCCCGGCTTGAAAGCGAATGACTACGCACTCAATTATTCGGAGAAGTCAACATATTTGGCTGTACTGTAGCTCATATTGATAGATACGATGGCATTTTCAAGTTTTCAGTAGTTTTAATAACAATGATAGGACGGACAAACGTAAGCTGTGTTACAGGACTGCCCACGCATCAAAACATAGACTCTTTCAGTGTGATTTACAATAGCAACTAATATTCTTTGTATTGTACGTGCATAGCAGGCTGGTTGACTGCTACTGTTAGATTTTATCTAGATTATATGTGGTCTATTTTGATCTGTTTTGGTGGTTATTTAACTATTTGTACTAAAATGTAATCTATATAAAAAGCGAAGTCCTGACTCACTAACTCATCAATGTCCATTCCAAACCCTTGGCCCTAGAATGCTGAAATTTTGCAAAGAGATTCATTTTATGATGTATACAAAGAATACTAAAGGATTTTCCAAAATTCACCCCTTAAGGGGATGAATCAGAGTTCCAAAGTTTGTATGAAAAAAATACAGCAAACAAAGTACCCCAGATCGTACCCGTGAAGACTGGCAGCATTGCCACGTTTCGATTTTAATTCTAAGATAAGTCTTAGTTGTTAAGAGGTATCCATATACCTCGGTAAGGCATAATAGTCTTAGTATAGAAAGAAAGAAAAACAGTTTATTTACGTCAAATATGGCGCACACCTTAAAAATAAAACAAATAACAATAACGACTTATACGAGTGTAAACGTACGGCGTTGCGCCACCGGTACATGGTAGACATCCCACCCATACGCACAAAGCGTTTTGAGACACATTTATTGTGCGTACAGCCAAGGAGTGGAATTCCTCTCCGGAGTCTGTGTTTTCTGATAGCTACAACTTAGGGGTCTTTAAGTCAAGAGTGAATAGGTTACTTCTAGGCAAGCGTGCTCCATCGTCGACCACATCATCGCTTACCATCAGGTGACATGGTTGTCAAACGCGAACCTATCATTAATAAAAATAAAAGAAAGTCACAAACCTCAGTTGAAAAGGATCCTCCGGTCAGACATGTGACTGGTCCGGGCAACCGTATAGATTTCGAACTCACTTTTTAATCGCTCTTAAGTTTTTTTTTATATGATATAAACTAGTGCTTGACTGCGATCCCACCTGATGGTAAGCAGTGATGCAATCGTTGATGGTGAGGCGTACTAGTTTATTAAGAGCCTATTCACTCTAGCCTTGAAGACACCTAAATTATAATCAGACTGGAAGACCACAGCAGGCAATTTGTTTCAGTCCTTCGATGTACGCGGTATAAATTGAGTAAATAAAATAAATAAAAAACGACGAGGCGAAACGCTTAGTCCGAACCGTAGAGGTGTCCACAACGTAAGGGTGGAACTCGCCTTACGTTGGGTTGCCCGATGGTAGAAAGGAGGTGGCAAAATCAAGCAATGCAATTCCCGCGCACACTCTCCAAAATGCATCCTGTAAAATCCCGAAAGGCTGGCTACTCTACGCCTTTGCTCCAGGCTTTGTAGATCTCTTCGCACGCCTTTCCACTGAGTCCAAAGCTGCTAGGTGGAATTTTGCAGCACCAGCCCATATGTGATTGCAGTATTGCATACACGATCGGACCTGTGCTTTGTATAACATTATAAGCTGTCCCGGTGTGAAGTACCGTCGGACCTTTGCAAGAACGCAGTTTCCTAGCAGCTACCTTGGCTTTGGACTCAAGGAACCGCCCAAAGTTAAGGTCTCAAGAGATTTCTTTTTAGGCCCCGTGTCCACGGAAAAAAAATTGACTAAATGAAAATATGTACAATGCGTTCCAAATAAGAATAGGATCGATTTCCATGTTGTGACGTCACGTCATACTGTCAAATCAAAGAATGATTAGGGTAAGCAAAAGAAGAAATTTAAAATTTGATTTATTTACGAACTGAACGAAAATAGTTTAATCAGAATCCAGTTCTTCAATTTTGCTCATCTCTGAGTTCTTCAATTTTGCCCAATTTCTTGCGATTTGACAGTATGACGTGACGTCACAGCATGGCAATCGATCCTATTCTTATTTGGAACGCATTGTACATGAGAAGAATTTTGTCTTGTCTGTGCACGAAAGAATGTCGTCTGTTGTAGACAAGAAAAAATCTAGTATGTACACGGTACGAATTTTTTCGTTCGGTCATGGTTGAGACATTGTAGGGTGTCGTGTAATTGTGGGAAATAATGTTGACTACCAAGCAAAAAAAAAAACGGTGATTGCCTGTTATATATAAAGAAAAATTAATAAGAAAACTAACTCCAAGAGAAAATATTGGGTGCGTCCTATTTTAAGTCAAATACATGACTGCTAACTTCTATTTTGACTGCGACAGTATGAGTAAAAGTTGTTCCTTTATTTTCGTATGAAAATCACTTCGTTTGATAAATTACTGGGTGATATAGAAAATAAAATAAAACATGAGAGTAAGAAAATGCGTGAAAGTATTACAACACGGGTCGATCATCTATTAAAGTTCATGCATTTTATAAAAGCGTAAACAACACAGGTCCACCCGCTCAAACGTTCTCATGTGCACTGCACACACCTCCCCCCGCCCCTTACAGATCGCGTCGTGTCTGGCGCAGACGAGATTTTTGTCGTGTGTAGAAACGACAACATGAATTCTTGCATAGATCCGGCGATTGTTCTTGCCGTGGACACGCGGCTTCAATAATAATGCGATATTGTAATTTTTCCTTGTATTAAATGTTAAGTCAACCAGTCTACTATCTTCATGTTTGAACGTTTTAACCTAAACATTTCGGACACTGTAAATATTGAAAAAAAAATCATGTAAATTTTAAAAATGTAATGTCATAAGCTTAGATTTAATTTTTAATTTTAAGTAGTTTTACAAAAGGTTATTAAAATGGCACTCAGCATACGTGCGATTTTAATCAATCTGTATACAGTACAATAGTCATACGGAAGCTAAATGACTTATATGTATCGATATCGATAACAATCATCGATAGTGTCCTATCGAAATTTCTACACGGATTGTCATATTGTGACATGTTAGTATGCTACATGTGATTCTGAAAAAAAAATTGACACAGTACGCGACCGTTAGGCCTACTTTCCACGGCGCGTAGCTTCATAGGCGCTTCAAAATACGCGAGGCAGCTTGAGCAGCACATCGTATTGAACCCTGTCCATAACGCGTATTACACGGTTAGGTTTCAATCATTTGTGACAATGCTGTTAGATGATGAAGACGTTCCCACCATTCGTAGCTCGATGTTCGCCCCGACGTATGACATGCGGTGCGGCAGGCGTCATGAAGCGCATGCAGCGATGCAAGCACGACGCTGCCGCTCCGTCGTCAGAGTTACATAGGTTTGTATATAAGCTGTGAGCAGATGTACACTAAGCGCATAATGCGAACGAATACGCGTCTATGAAGCTACGCGGCCATGGACAGTAGGCATTAGTATGGCAGATTGAGGTTGTATCACTATCTCTTTCTAAACCTCAAAGGTGCCATATTAACTTTGACCGATCATGATAAAACAAAATGTGTCCAACACGCCACTGTCACGATTACGTGACAGATTAAAGGATGAAGTCGTAGCTTGGCGTTGAGAGCACGGTTTTGCTTTTTCGATGTGTCGGTCAAAAGGTTAACGACCGGGTGCTGTCATTTAGGTGAAAACTATGGGGCCGAGTGTGGCTAGATTCTCACTAGATCAATATTTTTAGTTTATTTTGTTTTTACTGTATGGGAGCATTGGAAATGGTTAATATTATTATATTATCTAGCCTATACTGTCTCACTGCTGGGCAAGGGCCTCCCTCCATTCCTTACATTGTTCCCAGCTCTGAGCCACTTGTCAATTCCTAAGGAAGACATCTAAGTCGTCCCGCCATCTCCTCCGAAGTCTACCGCGACCCCGTCGTGCGATTTCAGGTCACCAACTTTGTGTTTTACCTGCCCACCGCTCGATCGGAATGCGGCTGACATGTCCGGCCAAGAAAATGATATTTACTAACATAAGCTAAATAATTGAAATGAAACACTATATTTAGAGGCAGAATTAGGTGGTTTGAAGTAATAAAATAAAGTGAAATAATAATAATATTCCACAACTATCATACAACGCCGTCTAGTCCCAAACTAAGCAGAGCTTGTGTTATGGGTACTAGACAACTGATAAACATACTTATATATTCCTAAATACTTACATATATAGATAAATTACACCCAGACACAACAAATGATCGTGCTCATCACACAAACATTTGTCCTGGGTGGGAATCGAACCCACGACCTCCGGCATAGCAGTTGGGGCCACTAACCACTAGACCAACAGGCCAGTCAAATGTCAGATTTTACATTAAAAATTAAATACACTAAAATGGATGAGTTTAAGGACATCTAGCGATCACGCTCGTGCCTATAGCTTCCACCATAAGAAACTAAATAATAAATATTATGAATTATTTGAGATTCACTATAATAAAATAGTCGCGAATTTTGCTTAACTTTTTAACTGCCCACGTCGGATATATTCGACAACCACTCACGTTCCGCCAAGGTCGCACCACGACCAAATACTCCATCTCGTCAGCTCTTCTGTCACATACGGGGATTGAAGAGCTAAACGAGATGGAGTAAACAGTCGCAAACACACGACCCTGGCGAATAGGACGCGAAAACACGTCGAACCAATCCGAAGTGAGCGGTTAAAGGGTTAAAAATCGCTAGTTTTACTAATAGGCCAGCAAGGCTCAGGGTCCTTGTGTATGTCCTAGGATCCTAGAATGAAGTTCAAACCTCGTTCAAATGCAATGGTTTTCAAAAAAATGCAAATTGAAGATGCTAAATTAACACACGAGCTGTGTAAACACCGTTGAAGGGAAGGCGCTAAAATAACTGGTTAAATTCGAATTTTCTTACTTCTGAAGCATTACCTTCCTGAGCTGTTCTCCACAATACAGTGTCTGGGTAACACGGTACCTAGGGGCAAAACTAGTTACCAACGACCTTACAGCCGCTAGACGCTCATGCTTGAACTAGCGCACCAAAACAATTCTGTCAACTAGCTGAGGTACGGGGAGCGGAGTACTACGTTCTGATTGGTTTGATTGGTACGGGGGAGCGGGGTACTGCGTTCACATCAGATCTATAATCATATGTGTTGACAGACATGTTACTAGACGTCTAGTGGTTGTAAGGTCGTTGTTAGTAACAGATTTTCTGTCTTCTGTCTACCCACTGCTGCGTAACGACTGTCAGAGAACTACAAACGGGCATGGAAGACTTGGAAATTTGCTACCCTGTATCAAATTGGAAATATGATTATTTCATGAACTCATAACGGTTAAAAAAAAAAACATTTATTTATCAAAAAGTATGAAAATTCGAATTTCACTGTCTACGTTTTGTATTTTCTCTTGATCCGATACAAAATGTGTCCTATTACAATGGCGGTAATATTATTGTTGATTGTATGTATTTGTTAATGAAAAGATTATGTAAAAATTTTGTATCGGTCCAACGGTGGTATAGATACTGAACAATACAGTCTGACTCGTTAAACTTTGAATATTCTAAAAGAAATGATAAGCTAACAAAACGCAGTGGTAACGGCCCCGACTTACCGAGTCGGGGGTTCAAACCCAGCTAGGCGCATTACTTTGTGTAATTTATTTCATCACCACTGCTCTCAAAACGGTGAAGGAAAACATCGTGAGGAAACCGGCATGTCCTAGAACCAAAAATTCGAAGACATGTGACATCCACCAATTCGCACTGAGCCCGCGTGGTGGATTACGTGGCTTGGAAGCACGTAAATGCGTTGGGCCCCCATTGTCATTCATAGATCTTTGCCCCAATCTAGTTAGAAAAATGGTTAGGGAGATGATGATAATATTTGTGCCAAGATCTAAATCATCTTTAGTGTATCCATCGTTTAATGAGTCAACCTGTATGTGTGTATCAACAATGCATATTGTACATATTATGTAATATTTAAGTTATTTAATGTTTTATATATGTATCCTTGCCACTGTAAGTGTCAAGCTCAATATATGTAAGCTACAGTTGCCGGTCGTAAATATTTCACATCGAGTTGTTTGAGAGAGAACTTTTGGTGTACTTACCATAGGGTGGGATATCATCAAAAAACTTCTCTCGCTCTCGGTTGTAGCGAGAGAGAGTGTCAGACTACTGGCTAGACACGCCTGTGTTCGTTCAAGTTGCTCTTTGCGTTCTTTGCAACTATAGCAGGATCCGTAGGAGCTCAGCAGAGCCAATGCCCGTTATGGTCACGGGGAATTTCTGAAAAGGAAACTCGTCCAAGAACACAAAGGGCAACTGAAGGACAGGTGTGGTTTTAGTCAGTAAAAATCTTAACACGCCTTCTCGATCCACCTTAGAGTGGGAGAAATCACAAAAAAGCCATAGCAGGCGCTCACACCTTTATGACAGTCTCTTTCGAAATCTCGAAGTGTCGTATTAACCGGGGCTGTAATATTTTTGGTATTAGGTGTAATACACACTGAAAGTTAATACAATTATGGGTCAAATTAATTTAGTTGACGAAATTACTAAGACCACGGACGCGTAGCTTCATAGACGCGTCATTCGTCATTACACATTATATATATATACGCTTGGTGTACGCCTGCGTGAAGCTTACATACTAAACTGTGAAACTGCCCCCCTAGCCAAGTTACAATCGTTTCGTTCACGCCGAACGCCTCGAGTAGGCCACGCCTCCGATTTCTTTGTTCTGACCACGAGACGGCGTTGCGATGACGTCTTCGAGGCTTTGTCGTTGAAGCGTCATCGACGCGACGTTATCGTTTCGTCGCACTCAGGCGTACACCAAGCGTATAAGGAGGAATACGCGTCTATGAAGCTACGCGTCCATAGACAGTAGGCCTTAAATCTATGTATATTTTAAAGTGAACATTTGTCTAAAGGCCCAAAAAAAAGAATTGTTTGCATTGGAATTTGATCTTTTTTTTTTTAATAATAATAATCTTTATTTTGTACGTTTAACACACACAGTAACAGTACAGATCTTTGTTTCATAACTAGAGAATTTATTGTCTCAAAAATCTGATAATTATCTCGAATTAGGTTTAATTTGAAATATATGTAGATACTGATAAGTCAGTGAAGTTTTGCAACTACATTAATTTGATCTTATATTTTTGTTAACTGAAACATATTGTTGGAACATAGCAAGTATTGTTGGGCTCATAAGCCTCTTCGTCCGGGTTCGATTCCCGCTTCGGGACAAATTCATATATAGCCATATTTGTTCCCGAACATGGATGTTTGTGTGTTTATGTTTATGACACTTTAATATTAGTAACTTTTTAAATATAGATGTTAATAATATGATACGAAATTTAACCCTTTAACCGAACGCGTTGGATTGCTCCGATGACTGTTTTCGCGTCCTATTCGCCAGGGTCGTGTATTAGCGACTGAGTACTCCATCTCGTTTAGTTCTTCAATCCCCATAGGTGACAGAAAAGCTGACGAGATGGAGTATTTGGTCGTGGATGTGCGACCCTGGCGGAGTAAACGCGAGTGTTTGTCGGATATATTCGACGGTCTACGTCGAATATATCCGACAAACATTCGGTTAAAGGTTTAGTTCAGTGTGTAATGCGCCTGTATTGTTTCTTATATGTGTTGGAGCCACAAATTTTAAATAGAAATAAGTAACTCTTGAGTGTCCCAATTTTAAACGACGACTGACGACTTGACTTTGACGACTGCTGTGACTTTGGGTCAGCGCACGCCAAGAGCAGAGCATTTTCTGAGATTATTGAAAAAAAAAATATCTTATGATTATTATCATACATTGCAAAATTGAATACACGCCCAAATTTGATGCTTTGATGCTCGACCATGCTCGAGCAAGCCGACTGCGTGTTGTGCGAGTATCCAAAAACAAATTTGGTCGACCATGCGCGAGCATTTTGCAGTTCGGTCTGCGCTGACCCTTTAGCGACTTTTCTTCAAGTGTTTAGATACCGTGTGACAATTTAACGACTATACTGTGAGTGAGAAAATTACCAAGGTCAGTAGTGCTACCTTAAGCCACAGTGTAGATATGGAACAGTACGGAAACTACGTACAAAGGTTCGAAACGGCACACTCACACAAACATACGCATCGACGAGACTCCTAAGCGTTTCTCGCGGTCCTGTCAGTAGCAAGAAACGCTTAGGAGTCTCGTCGATGCGTATGTTTGTGTGAGTGTGCCGTTTCGAACATTTGTACGTAGTTTCCGTACTGTTCCATATCTATACTGTGCTTAAGCTCTGATAAAGGGATGGAGCTATATAGGGTATATAGCTCCATCCCTCTCTCTCGCTCACACGACTGACATTTTAACATTTCATGATAAGTGCCCTGTCTTAAACACAAAAAAAAATGAAAGTAAAATTATTTATTTGGATATAATATCGTTTGTATGGCTCAGAGGTAGCTAGCTACTTACAGTTCAGTTGTTGGATGTGAGTTGACGACAACCACAGACTTCACGATAATTCCGTTTATTCGCAAAAGTTACAGTAAGTTTGGTTAGATGCTAATCCGCGGTAATAGCGCTACGGCACCTATTGGTCAACTAAAATTATTATAATTACAAACATTTACAAGGACATTCCTTTAAGTTATGGAGAAAGGCATCCAAATAGAAGCCTTTGAAGTAATTTCTACCTAACCTAGTTGTAACGGCATGGAACAGGCTCCCGGAAAGTGTTGTGAAAGCTCTCACATTTGGTAAGACACTAGTGTGTCTTAGCAAATAATAATAAAAAAAAGTGTGGTACTCGGGGACTGCCGCGGTAAAGCTATTGCATAGCATTTTGTATCAACTTATGCAATTATAATTATTTATTTATTTTATTTATGCAGTATTTCTTTTTCTTTGATATTAATTCAAGTTACACTTTTTGAGCGTGGTGTCCGATAAGAAAACAATTTTTTTTCTTTTATTAAATAAATAAACGAGCTTCGTAGAGTCGTACAATACGGCTAGTTGCACGCACACAAACACCGTGTCGAAGACTGCCGAAAAGAAACGACTTTAGACAATGCACGGCCTTCAAGCCACACCTCCGTGCCCGTCGGAGTGGGGAGCGTGAGGTTTTTTTCGTTACGGAATTTCTGGATTCGGTCCCCGCGCTCAAGGCCCTCGATAGAAGCTATGCAATAGCTTAATAATAATAAAAGTAAATAAAACGAGTAGTGAAAAATAGGTCGCGGCGTTAGCGATTTGCCTGTACGTGAACCGTACATCGTTTTTGTCTTCAAGTTGGAACAAATTCATTTTAAAAGTTGTATAGTTGATTCAACTATTAAGTTTCTTCTTACTACATTCATATTATTATTGTAGGACTCGCTTCTGACAACGATTTCGCCCGTGTATACAGGGTGTCTTTGACATCGATGTACAAACGATGGATCCAGTACATGATTCTGGACACCCCAGTGGTGGAATTTTTCGTCGGTATTTTCTAGATTTTTTTTTTAAATTATACTGTATGAAATCGTTATTCTAACATTTTTAGTGAACAAAATGAATACTTTTAAAATTAAAAGTGTAATCGAGATTGATTAGAATAATGATTTTATCTACCGAGATGACTTTTTAATTAATTTATTTATTTTTAAATAAAATACTTTTTTTGTTTTTTTTTTTTTTACTAAAAATATCATCGTGGTTGGTTAGAACAACGATTTTACACAGTTTAAATTTAAAAAAGTAGAGGTTTTTTTTTTAATTAGGAAAAAGCCGACGAAAAATTTCACCACTGGGGGGTCCAGAATCATGTACTGGATCCGTGGTATTCGAGTGTGGGTCGATATCAATGACACCCTGTTTAATAAAAAAATATGTAGCCTATAGCTGTTCCCCGCGGTTTCATCTGCGTCTTTGGATTTGGTTCTGCTCCTCATGGTTGTAGCGTGGCGTTATGTAGCCTTTCCAACACTAAATCAATTCATACCAGGATAAACGTCAGTTCATAAGAAAATTAAATTTTATATTAAACTTTTGTGGAATGTAATTACAACAGTAAAAATGCTGCAATATGCGATTGCTTGGCTTCTTGAATTTATGTATGAAAGAATGAATTTTGTACTAAGGCTCTTAATAGAAACCGTGTCGTTCTTCACGTACATCCTTTGTGATTAATCAATGAAATATTTTTTCTTTAACCCTTTAACCGCCGTCGTCGGATATATCCGACAAACACGTTTATGCCGCCAGGGTCTCACGACCAAATACTCCATCTCGTCAGCTCTTCTGTCACATATGGGGATTGGAGAGCTAAACGAGATGGAGTACCCAGTCGCAAACACACGACCCTGGCGGATATGACGCGAAAACAGTCGCCGGACCAATCCGACGAAAACGGTAAAAGGGAAAATATTTTTTCAATAAATACGCCCCGTGAACGTCAAATATATTATAAAATAATATAGAGTTTTGAGTCTACGTTCGACGTACTTTTACTACATTTTTGTCCCTTAATACATTTGGCAACGCCACAGCACTAAGGCCCGTGCCTCACTGGGACGCCTTGGCGCTACCAGTTCACGCAGCTAAAAAAAGCATGCAGATCTATGGTGGCCTCACCTGGCCACTGTTGGTCACGCAGCCAATCCATACATTGTTTTGGCGTCATGACCTGGCTACGCTGCCATGGCGTCCCAGTGAGGCACGACCCAAGGCGTTTAGAATACTGATTTACCAATTTGATCTTCCTTAAAGTCATTCTATTATTTGACACATTTTCACATTTGACAGCTGTCACATTGAATCTTATGACGACTAATAGTTATTTTTACTGTGGGTCATTCATGATTTATTAATATGACTTGACTCTGATCTGACTTGACGAAATTAAAAAAAATGAATCCCCCTTTTAGTGAAGTCTGTTTATAGTCTTAGAGGATAAAGGCCGATTTCACGATGTCCGATTAGTTTCAACAACTCAGTGGATGATTAACATTATTTTGTCGGATAATGTTAATCATCCACTCTCGCGTTTATAACGCTTGGGTCGCTCATAAAAAAAGATAGAGTTAAAAAAAATTGAACTGAATTTTAATCGGAACTTAATCGTATGTGGTGAAACAGGCCCTGATTAAGACATTGTTATCGAATTGAATGAGCTATTTTACCAAAAAAATCTGTTTCTGAAGGAAATTCGGCTCATGAAATAGTTGTAGAAAATGTGGTACAGTCAGCGAGAACATTATTTTTATCAAAGAGCTATAGAAAATTACATTAATGAAAATTATTATTATTGATTTTATTGCTATCGCAAAATTGTAAATCTCTTAGGTAATCTCTCTCTTTTTATCAACCAAGAGATAAAAATAGTAAATAAATAATTACTAAAATACATTAAAATTACATAATAATTTTCTTCTTTCTTATTTGATAGAACAACGCATTTTGCCGATATTTAACAATTCTTTACTATTTTTAACTATCGGTTAACTTAGCTACGGTTTAAAAACCAGTCTTAAATTTTGCGATAATAATAATTTTCGATCAATGCAATTTTCTAAATTTCTTTGACAGTTTAATGTTGCAGTCTCAAAGATTATAAAGTTTGATTTCGACTTTTTTCGACTACCCGACTTTTAACTACATAGCATTTTTACTATAATAAGTACATTTAGTACCGTCTTTGTTTTTATTAGTTATTATGTAATCTGTACATAGGTTTTTTATTACTAATTATGATTGAACACTTAGAGTTAATAATTTGTGAATAAATTGATAATTGTGTATGTTGTTCATTTTATTTTTTAACCTGCAATTTTTTTTTTTTTTTTGAGCATTTGTGGCCTAGTGATAACAGCCCTGACTTACCGAGTTGTAGGTCGTGGTGGTCGTGGTTTATTTCATCAACACTGCTCTCAAAACGGTGAAGGTTAACGTCCTGAGGAAACCGACATGTTCTAGAACTTAAAAATTCGAAGTCATGTGATATCGACCAACCCGCACTGGGCTCTCGTAGTGGATTACGGCCCGTCCCCTCTCCTAGAGAGGAGGCCTAAGTCCCAGCAGTGGGAACATTAAAAAGGCTGATTATGCTAACCTGCCTGCCTGCTGGTGCCTATGTACCACTACTGTACATCATCATCTTCCTGCCCTTGTCCCGTGTTATTTGGGGTCGGCGCAACACGATTTTTTCTTCCATTCTGCCCTGTCACTCGTCATACTATCACTAACTTCCTTTTCTTTCATATCACTCTTCACACAATCCATCCATCTTTTCTTTGGTCTCCATCCATCCACATGTAAACTCATAACTCTTTTAGTAACATGCGTTTCATCCCTCCTCTTCACGTGATACATTTTTTTTTTCTTATAAAAAAAAGCATTGCCTAACACTAGGAATGATTCCTATTATCGTGAGTGTGTTTACAAATATTTAAACTCGCATACAAAAGACACCCAGACCCGGAGCAACTAAACATTTGTTCCGTGTGCGGATCAAACCCATAACAGGCACCGCAGCAGCCAATAACTCTCCTCGCTTGGACGGAGCACCGCCGTGTCCTCCTGGAGGCAATCGGCGGCAGCGACCTTTCACGTGGGGCCCTGGTTCAGGCTATGGTCCGAAGCGAGAATGAATGGCAGGCGGCCGCCTCTTGCGAAGCAGTAATGCTAGTGAAGGAAGAGGCCGCGACTACCAGCCACGGTAGACGTGGGCTTGCGGACGTCGAGCAATGGGTAGCTCGCCGTCCAGCCGTTCGGTAATTAACCGGAGCGAGCCCATTCGTCAACAGCGCGTAGTGATCCACGCGCTCCTCAAAGAGATTTCAGCAAACTAGGAGCTCAGCAGGGCCGATGCCCGCTAGCTAGGACCGTGGGGAATTTCTGATAAGGAAACCCGTAGTCTTAGAATGCAAAGGGTAATTGAAGGACACAGGTGTGGTTCAAGTCCGTAAAAATCTGATACGGCCTCCCGATCCACCCAGAGCGCGAGAAGTCATAGGTTGATTTACCACCTTAAAAATAGCAGCCAATAACTCGTGGATCACTTGAGATTTTGGTTGGCACGCGACATCCTACCGTGGATCACCTGTTGACATCGAGCTATAAGCGGTGACATGGTGCTTGTCGGGTGGGTCTAGCTATGACCTTTATCCGACTTCAGTGATGTTCTGGTGGGGTCTTAGCTATCAAGCCATATTTTTGTGAAAAAGGTGTCCAAACATGGCCACATGTGTTTAAAGATATGATTCTTGAGAAGGTAGTAAAGCCCCTTTAACAACATGTTTCATAAGAAAGAATGTAAATATCAATATGAAAAAAAAAACGTTTTTTTATTAGCTTTCATCTTTATAAGAACTGCGATATTACAGAAAATATAAAACACAAAGAAACCAATAAATACCTAATTTCGGAAAAAGAATAACGTACCTTTAATATAAAGTTTATTGAAACTTATAATTCCAAGTCAATCCAAAGATATAACACTTCAAAGCAACCCGTTTTATAAAACGGTAATTTCATACTTTAACCCCTATTATTTATACTAAAAATTCGAAGACATTCACCAAGCCTGGGCCTACGGGGTAGATTACGACCTGTCGATTGGAGAGGAGGTCTGAATCCCAGCAGTCGTCACTTTATAAGGTTGATTACCCTTATGCTTATAAGTTAGTGATTACCTTTAGAGGTGGTCAAATTTTATGTGAAATGGCTAAAAATAGAAAACCGTAGTAAAATTACTATGATCTGATTGGTCAAGGAGCTTGGCTGAGTGACAACGATGACGTCACTATTTTCTTGACGCGAATATGCTAGTTATTTTTTTTAAACGATATAAACTAGTTCTTGACGGTTATCCCTCCTGATGGTGAGGCGCACTAGTTTATTAAGAGCCTATTCACTCTAGCCTTGAAGACACCTAAATTATAATCGGAGGGGAAGACCGCAGCAGGGAAATTGTTACAGTCCTTCGATGGACGCGGTGTATACGATGGTGTATAACGTGTATTTAAAACAGTTCGAAGTTTTAATTTTTAATGATGCTTAATACTGAAATTGGCCGAGATAACAAGGGATTTACGCACCAACTGCCGGGACCCCGACTTCGCCTAACAGCCACCATAGGCGTGGGCTTGCGGACGATAAGGAATGAGTAGTTCGCCGTCCGGACGAAGCCCGATTCATCGACTGCGCGTAGTGTACCACGCGTGCCTCAAAAAGATGTCAGCAAACCATAGGGACCTAGCAGGGTCGAAGCCTACTGGGGCCATGGGTTGACTTCTGAAGGGGTCCTGGGGGGCTATTGGCTAACTTTTTCAATAACAGTTGACAACTGGCATTCGTTGCACACTGAATTTAGTTGTCAACTGACAACAATTTCATAAAATTGGTATTACGTATCACACAAGTGACTAACAAACTACGGTGGAAATGTGGTGAATTATAAAAATTTACGGTGCCTATTGTGACCATTCTAAAATTTTATCGACTATTATATAGCTTCAAAGACTTACACAATCGCAATTTTAAAAGTATCGATACAATAACATCTGTCAAAACGTGTTACGGTGGCTATCAAAGGCACCAGTGGCTAATGACGTCACTGCAGTTGGTCACTGAAGATAGGCAATACGAAACTAGCTGTTTGACAGTTCAATGATGCACATTGTTAACAAGTGATCATCACTTGAACTGTCAACAGAGTTACGCAATAGCCCCGCTGGATCGCAAAGGGCAACTGAAGGAACATTGGTGTGGTTTTATATCCCACATTAAAAAAGGGGTTTGAAAACATGATTGTGTCCATTACAACAATAATAACTAAATTAATTTTAAAAAATCTTGACCTTATATTATTATTAAGTATTATTTTATATGTAGCACCCACTCCTATCAAGGTCGGGGACTCTACACTCGAAGTTGTGGACGACTACGTTTACCTGGGACAGACGGTCCAGTTGGGAAGGTCTAACTTCGAGAAAGAGATCAATCGTCGAATCCGACTCGGCTGGGCAGCGTTCGGGAAGCTGCGCGGTGTCTTCTCGTCCAATATACCACAGTGTCTCAAGACGAAAGTCTATGACCAGTGCGTGTTGCCAGTGATGACATATGGCTCCGAAACGTGGTCGCTTACAATGGGCCTCATTAGAAGGCTTAAAGTCACCCAAAGGGCAATGGAGAGGGCTATGCTCGGAGTTTCCTTGCGTGATCGAATCAGGAATGAGGATATCCGCAGGAGAACCAAGGTTGCCGACATAGCACGAAGAATCGCCAAATTAAAGTGGCAATGGGCAGGGCACATTGCTCGCAGAACAGATGGCCGTTGGGGCCGAAAGGTTCTGGAATGGCGACCACGTACCGGAAGACGTAGCGTTGGAAGGCCTCCTACAAGGTGGATCGATGACTTGGTAACGGTTGCGGGAGTCCGATGGATGCGAGACGCACAGGACCGTTCGCTGTGGCGACGCTTGGGGGAGGCCTATGTCCAGCAGTGGACGTCTTTCGGCTGAAATGATGATGATGATTATTTTATATAAACTAGTGCTTGACTGCGATCCCACCTGATGGTAAGCAGGGATGAAATCGATGATGGTGAGGCGCACTAGTTTATTAAGAGCCATTCACTCTAGCCTTGAAAACACCCAAATTATAATCGGATGGGAAGACCTCAGCAGGCAAATTGTTCCAGTCCTTCGATGTACGCGGTATAAACGACAAGGTGAAACGCTTAGTCCGGACCGTAGAGGTTTCAACAACTTTCAATTATATAATTACTATTCATATTTTAATAATATCAATGAAAGAACATGGTTTACCTAGAGGAAAATAAGAACTGTATTTTTTTTTACTGTTGATACACTCACGTTTGACCACTATCTCAACTGATGGAGAGTGACCGACGGTGTGGTCAACTATAAAGCACGCTTGCCGCTTGCCTAGAAGTAACCTATTCACTCTTGACTTTAAGATCCCCAGATGTAAAGAGCTCATCTATGTTATGGTCATGATCTTACCAACACAAAATTTATTATATAGGGTGACTGGTAATTAGTGACCGATACTTAAACACGTGATTGTACTCATGATTACAAACAACTTTCCCAAAGAAACTTTTTTTTAATACTAATTTATTGTAGCGTAGCGCGCTCGCGTAAAGCACCAAAATACTAGTCTTTGGATATTATTTTACCGAAACATGAAGGTACATTGCTTACGTCATCGATAACGCGGGCGCGGGCGCCGCGCCGCTAACAGCTGATCGGGTGAAGGCGCGCGCGAAATTCAAAGTTTCAAACAGCTTGTTATTGTGATTGAACTAATTAATATAAAAAAAAGTTTCTTTGAGAAAGTTGTTTGTAATCATGAGTACAATCACGTGTTTAAGTATCGGTCACTAATTACCAGTCACCCTATATAGCTACAAAGGTGGTCTTCTCGCTGACAGCGATATTTACTAGATAACTTGGTACACATATCACCATTTCAGCCGAAATACGTCCACTGTTGGACATGGGTCTCCCCCAAGTGTCGCTATTGTGAACGGTCCTGTGAGTCTCGTATCCATCCAGGTTATCAGTCCACCTTGTGACCGATGAGGGAGGTTTTCTAACGCTGCGTCTTCCGGCGCGCTGTCGCCACACCAGAACCTTTCGGCCCCAACGGCCATCTGTTCTGCGAGCAATGTGCCCTGCCCACAGCCACTTAAGTTTGACGATTTTTCGGACTGTGTCGGTAACCTTGGTTCTCCTGCGGATATCTTCAATCCTGATGCGGTCACGTAAGGAAACTCCTAGTATAGCCGTTTCCATTGCCCTTCACACATAAAATTTTGACTGGCGACTGTATGCGTCGTCATTTCTGTCACGAGAGTCCCAAGCGCCAATTCACCAACGATTTTCTCCCAAACACAAATCTCAAGCCAAAGCCCCCTTCTGACAGGACCCACCGCCGGAAGAGACGGAAGAAGCTGACACAGAGGAGCCAGAAGCCGCCAGCGACGGGGAGACGGCAGCCAGAGAGAAGGAGGCGAGGGCACAGGCGTCCATCAAGGAGCGAGAGAGGGAGGTACAGCGTGCACTCGCCACCAGTCTCAGAGACAGGGACAAGGAACGGGAGTACCATAAGAGGGACGAGGCGGTTCAGGTAAGCATCCAGATTTTATAGCCAGTTATAAATTAATTGAATGACTGGCCTGTTGGTCTCGTGGCCCTGACTGCTATGCCGGAGGTCGTGGGTTCGATTCCCACCCAGGACAAATGTTTGTGTGATGAGCACGATTATTTGTTCTGTGTCTGGGTGTAATTTATCTATATAATATGTATTTAGAAATATATAAGTATGTTTTTCAGTTCAGTTTGTTCTTTTTTTTGTTGCATACAGTTAGTGTGCCAAGGACCATAACGCGCGGCGGTCGCACATTGACATTATGCGATCAATGTCATCTTTATTTTGAGGCCCTTAAAGTTCAAATCTTACACTGAGACTGCAGATAACTGCATGCAGTTGAATATATCGACTGCGCGCAGTTTCTGCGATGCAGTCCGGTCTGATGGCAGTCTTACTCGCGCGGGGCAGCAATGCATTTTTGCTCGTTATTTTTAAAACAATAGACCTCAATTCTGGCCTTCAGTTGCTGTAGCTAGTGTTCTTGACCGTTTGTCAGTTTGTTTATGGTTCAATAAGGAATATTTGCGTCATCTTCCTGCCCTTGTCTCATATTACTTGGGGTCGTCGGCGCATCACGTATTTTTTCTTCCATTGTATCATGTCAGCAGGACTCCCTTTCCATTCATATCACTCCTCACACAATCCATCCATCTTTTCTTCAAAGAATGTTTACATGTGAACAGAAATATATGACAGCACATTAGAACTAAAATTCAGAATCTTGCTTAGAGTTTTCCACGCGATAAGAACATATATACAACAGTCCGAAATCAACTACAGAGCAGTGACCCGGACCAGACACAACACTCGTCTGGTCGGAGAAGCCTCCCTCTTCAAAGGAAATTTGCGGGACTTTACACACTGTTCCACATACCTCTAAAGGGGAATGTAAGTGCCCCGAGAGTTTAGCCGTGTAACTTATAAGGGCGCGTTAATATTTTAAATGCGAATAAAGTTTTTTTGTAACCTTTTCATGTCTAAACCACTGAATTGATCATCATGGAATTTTGTATATACGTTGTTAAGTATACATGGGGTACACTTGCATTTACAATATTCGCATAGATTATTTATGCACAAGTTATGTAATGTCCCATTTTGTCGCACTAGCTCGATCCACCTCCCCTATACCGCGTGCTAACGATGCTGAACGCGCTCGTGGAGACCAACCCTGGATTGGATTTGTTTGCTGATGAATGGAAGACGATATCATTAGAAAGTTTGTAGTTCTGTGAGAAAACAGTTCGAAAGGATTAAAGTATTTTAGTGTTAATGGCTATTTTGCTGTATTAAATAAGTATGTAAACTGAAAACTGTATTTTCAGCATTTCAACGCATTACTAGCAGATTTGGTAAGAAACCCAGACTTATCGTGGAGAGACGCCAAGAAACAGCTCAAAAAGGACCACAGATACAGCCTAGCAGAGTTACTGACGAAGGACGATAAGGTACGAATAATAAACTATTCTAATGAATAAGTAATTCTTATGAGAACCCTAAGATACACTGACCCTCCTGATCTCCACCGTAGGCACGGGCTTGCGGACAGTGAGCAATGGGTAGCTCGCCGTCCGACCGTCCGGTAACCGTCCGGACCAAGCCCAAGTCGTCGACGGCGCGTACTGTTTCACGCGCGTGTTAGAATTATGGAGGAGGAAGGATAACTACATTGTTTTAATATATATTTATATGTACCTACATAACATGCTAAGTTGTCAAGATGGATAACGGTTATTTACTGTGTATCAAAGTTCCTATGACTGATGTGTAGGGAAAGATTTTATGAAGAAAAGCACAGAAAGACAAGACCAAGTATTTATTTAAAATAGGCTTGTCAATTAATCGAATAACTAGTTGCTTGTTCCAAAACTAGGTCGTCATGGGAAAGAACAAGCAAGAAAACCCATGGTAGCTTCAATTATAGTATTTTATAGGCACATTTTACAACATAATTAATTATGGTTTATCACAATAACATCTATAAGAAATTCTATGTTCTATGTCTTGGGTCATTTCATAATAGTAAGCTGAATAAGTATTCTCAAATACCGTATAGCATAATTAGAAACAAAAGCCATAGTGAGACACATACACAGAATCAATACAATCAATAGCAATAATAACAATAATCAAGATATAATATTAATCAACTTACGTGAGCTTTGCTGGATCACAACTATTATTTCACCAAAAGGTTACAAACCCTTTTATAGTAAACTGTCGACGGGTGGATGGACATCTTTTTTTAAATGTCAAATAATAATATCCCGCCATTTTCCACCAATCACAGTTTACCATAATTTAACTTATTTTATAGGTCTTTAATTACAATTGTTACATAGTTAAACAGTTTTAAAACATTATAAGATCATTTAAGCAATTTTACAACACTTGGTTTGTATTTCTTAGTTCTTATTTCAAAGAATATAATACCGACTGACAGTTCTGTACTAATCAAGTCAAACAACTTATTACAATAAAATATCAATTTAAAATGAGAGATATAGAATTATGGTCATTAATAATTACGAAATAATTTATAGGATTATCATCAATACGTCTAAGTTTCAAGTTTTATATTTGTATACACAACAATATTACTGATTAATTTTGGTAGGTACTTTTAAATTTGATTTGAACTGCATAAATGTTACCAATGTAAACAATACAACAAACAATATTCGTGAAATATTAAAATTCGTGATTTAACTACGTCATATATAATGACATTCGTCATTATATACAACACGCGCTTCAGGGAGATGTCAGCAAATCGTAGGGGCCCAGCAGGGTTGAAGTTTACTGGGGCCACGGGTAGTGTGAAAGTGAAACCCGGGGCCCTGGGACGAAGCCAAAGAAGGAAAAGGAATGGGTTTTTAGTCAGTAAAAGTCTAACAGTATCTCCCGATCCGCCCAAGAGCGAGAATTGTCATGATTGTCAGATGATTTTCCCACATAAAAAAACCCTCCTGATCTGTATGTATCAAATTGAAATTTATTTTTATTTCACAAAGGCCTACATGGGCACTTATAAAACGTCAGAAGCTAGTGCACGGTTCCAATTGGCCGTTTCCTATGGAGAAGAACCGGCAAGAAACTCCATGGTTACTCTTTTGATTAAGAGGGATTGTCAAATTTCTACAGACTGAAACCCACTTTGCCTTCAATGGCCTATCGAATTCTGCAACCCTGACTAAACTACAGAAGTAGTTCCATTTAAAACCGTTTTTTTATGTTCTTTCCAGGAGAGGTTATTCATGCAACATACAAGCGCACTTGCGACGAAACGCCGCGACAAACTGCGCGCGCTGCTCAACGACAAAGGCATCTCGTGTACTGCGCACTGGCGGGACGTGCGCGCCCTACTGGCGGACGAGCCCACCGCGCCCGTCTACAACAGTGCCTCACAGGTAACGTACCGTGCTGGGCACTCCCTCCACCTTCCCATGGCCCGACCAACTAACATATGTTATATGGGCCGAATCGTGGGGCAGCTGCGGACTTAGCACCCTTGGCCATCTTATTTTATTGTCCGCAGGCGCTTCTTGATCCTTTACAAATTAGCCACGTGTGTCCCGGTTTGCATTCTCCCTAATGGGCTTGCACAACCACACACTACAACGATGTGTAGACTTCGTCGTCATCTGCGTTACCTGATGGTATCGGTGGTCAGTGTGACTCCTCTCGCTCCATCCTGCTCCGGGCGGCGTGCCACGCGTGCGCGATTTCCCGCAGCCTCTCGAAGTTCGCTGGTGAGCTCACGAGATCGCCGTAATAGACCGGACCGGCCTCCGTGCGACCAATCCCATCCATCATCTTACATCTGGCTTCTGCATACTAGGGGCAGACCCATAGCGCATGGTGTAGGTCCTCATCTTCCATACTGCAATAACAGCTGGTAAGGAGTAGTTAGTGTACACGATTAAGACCGTGTTGGGCAGTAGATCTTACGGTGGAGGTGTGCCCCGCTTGGCCGGAGCCACCGCCGTGTCATCGTGGATATGTGAGACGATAATCACTTGAGGCCATGGTCCGGAGCGAAAAGGAATGAGATGCGGTCAACACAGCGTGCAAAACAGAAAAAAAAACTAACGAAGGTGGCGTCCGCATACGTGAGAAAACACGTCAGAAAACGCCCCGGGAGTTGATGGATGATCCCCGGCTACCGCAGCCGCGGGCTTGCGGACCGTCTGGAAACCATCCAGACCAAGCGCGAGTTTTAAACGGCGCGTAGTGTTCCACGCGCGCCTCAAAGAGATTTCAGCAAAAATGTAGTTCCCCAGCAGGGCCGATGCTCGCTAGGGCCACGGGACATTTTTGAAAATGTAACAACTTCTGGTCCTAGAAACGCAAAAGGCATTTGAAGTGTGTGGTTTTAGTCAACGGGAGAAGTCATTGGATGATTTTCTACCTCAAAAAAAAAAATACATTTACTTACTGAAACCCACCTGCGTTTCTTTAGGTGCCCTTTGCGTTTCAGGGCTGTGGTAACAGACGCTAACGCTGCCATTCTTCCTAACAGATGGAACGCGAATTCCGCGACTACCAACGCGACAAGCAGTCGTGCGCCAAGACGGCCATGAGACAGCTGCTGCAGGAGACGCGCAGCATCACGCACAAGAGCCTCGCCGCCGTGCGCGAGCACCCCGCCGCGCTGCAGCACGTGCTCGACGCGCTCAAGCACGACGCCAGGTGAGGGACACTACCATGAGACAGCTGCTGCAGGAGACGCGCAGCATCACGCACAAGAGCCTCGCCGCCGTGCGCGAGCACCCCGCCGCGCTGCAGCACGTGCTCGACGCGCTCAAGCACGACGCCAGGTGAGGGACACTACCATGAGACAGCTGCTGCAGGAGACGCGCAGCATCACGCACAAGAGCCTCGCCGCCGTGCGCGAGCACCCCGCCGCGCTGCAGCACGTGCTCGACGCGCTCAAGCACGACGCCAGGTGAGGGACACTACCATGAGACAGCTGCTGCAGGAGACGCGCAGCATCACGCACAAGAGCCTCGCCGCCGTGCGCGAGCACCCCGCCGCGCTGCAGCACGTGCTCGACGCGCTCAAGCACGACGCCAGGTGAGGGACACTACCATGAGACAGCTGCTGCAGGAGACGCGCAGCATCACGCACAAGAGCCTCGCCGCCGTGCGCGAGCACCCCGCCGCGCTGCAGCACGTGCTCGACGCGCTCAAGCACGACGCCAGGTGAGGGACACTACCATGAGACAGCTGCTGCAGGAGACGCGCAGCATCACGCACAAGAGCCTCGCCGCCGTGCGCGAGCACCCCGCCGCGCTGCAGCACGTGCTCGACGCGCTCAAGCACGACGCCAGGTGAGGGACACTACCATGAGACAGCTGCTGCAGGAGACGCGCAGCATCACGCACAAGAGCCTCGCCGCCGTGCGCGAGCACCCCGCCGCGCTGCAGCACGTGCTCGACGCGCTCAAGCACGACGCCAGGTGAGGGGGACACTACCACACGCTGCGATTAGTCTTGCAAATATCAACATGGTGGACATCCTACCCATATGCCGCATGCCTATAAGCTTATTTTAGAGCAAAAAGACGTAAATTATATTATCAAACAGTTCAAGGGGTCGTTCAACAACCGATTAAACTTTTAAGACATGTTTTATAATGCATGGAAAGACAAATGCCATGCCCTGGGCTTTTTTTGCGATGTGTCCAAAGCATTCGACTGCGTACTTCATGAAACATTAATCAGAAAACTACACCATTACGGGATTCGGAACTCCTCCCTGGATCTTCTTACTTTATATCTGAGTGATAGGATTCAGAGAGTTAACCTTATCAAAAAAGGATCTCTTGGGTCTGTACTGTCTGTAGTAACAATGGGTGTCACCCAGGGCTCAATTCTTTGCCCAGTTTTGTTTCTTATTTACATAAACGACTTGCCTTACCTACTAAAGGATAACCATTATGTAGTGTTGTTTGCAGGCAACACTTTATTTTTCTTTAAACTTAAACGTCAATAGTTACTGAGGATATAAATATCGCTCTTTAAAAAATAGTACACTGGTTTAAATAACCTATTTCTTTAAACTACTATGCTAACAAAAGGGAAAGAATTGAGTCCTGAAGATACTACAGTGTATTTGGGCATAACTCTAGATGCTTCAATGAGGCCTATATAAAGAAAAAAAATATCGATAAAACTTAACTCTGTAGCATACAGTCCGGACTAAGCGTTTCGCCTCGTCGTTTATACCACGTACATCGAACTGGAACACGAAATTGTATTACCCAAATGGAGATTAGCAGGTCCTTTTTAGTAAACAGCATATGCTTTTATAACAAGATGCAAAAGGCGGTGACTGAACTTAGCGAGGGAAAGTTCAAAACCCATATTAAGCGTGTCCTAACCAAAAAAGCGTATTACAAGAACACCTTATTAAAGACTATGTCGAAGAGACGCTTGTTTGGCAATGACTGCTTCTGCACATGTGGCCCCCTGGTAACTCATAATATTGTGTAAATGTGTCTGTTAACTGCTCCACATTTGTTGTAATATATACTTTTTTTTTTCTAACACATTGCTTTTGCAATATTTTTTATATTATTAGACCCCAACCACCATAAATTCGTTAGTCATTTATTTTGTTAAGGCTGAACTAGTCGCGGGCTCGAACTCGCTGATGGGTGAGGCCAAAAATTGCGATGTCTCATCTGATATTGTGTCCGACAGCGATAATATCAAGTATGAGCAGTTAGGACGCTAAAATATATGCACATCGTATGGTTCGCATGCACACAAACACCGTTCCGAACTGAAATGAAATTAGACGGTGCGTAAAATCTGAGAGTAGTGCTTTGGAAAATCGGGTTTTATGAAAAAACCACTGCATAAATCTAATACAAATAAATTGTATAGAACTCTTCGATAATAAAAGTTTGTCGGTACCGACTTAGTTTTTGAGATTTTATACGATTTTTGTTACTTTTTTACACTTAAAGTTGCGTTAAAATCATCAAAAAATAGAAACTTTGTTGACTCCTAACTTTGTAACAGAAATTATTTTTGTTTTTCTGTTTCCGTACAGACAAAATTAAGTAAAACCATATCATGTTTTACTTTGGACGTGCAATGTCAAAATGTGTTTGTATGGAAAAAGTGTCGACTAGTGTAACCTTAACATCTTATTTATTGATTGATTGTAATTATTGATTTTGGTTAAAGGTTTTGGGCCCACTAGGTTGCCACGTTTATAGCGGCGACAGTGACATTTTTAGGTCCTCCAAAGTGCAGGTGTAGGGGCACTTTGGACGCTAATAAGTGGACCATCGTCTGGTCAGGAGCACCGCACATGCACTGGGTGTCGGATGGGTCTATATTACCCCATTTTGCCAGGTTGTGTTTGCAACGACCTATTTGGGTGCGCTTTCCATATAGTCCACTGCAGTTCGCGTCCGAGTGGCAAATGTTCCTGGGGTTGTCGGGCGGTGGTGAGTGGTGTTCCTCCTACCACTCACCACCACCCACTTACAACTTTGGGAACGCCATAATTATGGCGATAAGTCCCCTCTTTGAGGAGTGGCTGGAAAGACCTCACGGCGTCCTTACCTACCGCATGACGCAGGTCCTCACCGGACATGGTAAGTTCGGGAGGTTCCTGCACCGGATTCGTGCAGAAGAGACGCCCGGGTGCCAACATTGTGTGGACGGCCCGCGCGCCTCAAGGAGATGTCAGCAACCGTAGGGGCCCAGCAGGGTCGAGGCCTACTGGGGCCATGGGTGATGCGAAAGTGATCCCCGGGGCCCTGGAAAAATGGCAAAGAAGAAACAGGAGTGGGTTTTTAGTCAGTAAAAGTCTGACACTATCTCTCGCTCCGCCCAAGGGCGGGGGATGTCATTAGATGATTTTCCCAAACGAAAAAAAAAAAAAACCCACTTACAACTTACCTCCCGCATGCCTCTATAATTAGACAGTAACCGTCGGACATTTAAAACACATAATTAAGAAATATTATATGTTACAGATACACAGCACTGGACCACATCCCGGAGGAAAGACAGCAGATCTTGACCAGCTACCTCGAGGAACTGGATAAGAAGGGCCCTCCCCCGCCGCCCACGGCCACCGAGCCCTCGCGGAGAGCCAAGCAGTGACAGGTAAGCAGCATCGTCGTGATTCAGCAAGAAGTTGAAGAAGTTTTCTGTATATTTGTGTGTACATGAATTATAAAATAAATAAATACACACATACTGTACGGCCGATATAACTTGGCGACCCCGAACTTTGCGCAGAAGGCTGCGCACGAACGTTTTTTAGGAACAAAATGGTGGCGTGAGGCGACGTGCGCGGGGCGGAGGTCTAGGCGACGAGATTGACTCTATGTAAACACAATCGACCCTTTATTCAATCAACAATCGCAATCGATTTTTATCGATTTGGAATTTATTAATTTTTATTTCTATGAGATATTGAACAGAAAAGATTTACGAACATAGTGAATGTTGTCGTTAGTAAACGAGATTTCGACATTAATGAAAAAAAAAAAACTAATAAAATTTTATTTTCTTGGTTGAAAGACATGATTTAGTTAAATATCAGTTATTTATAAACAACTACTAGAATAACGATTGTTTGAGAATATTTTAAACCTCCATAGTAAATTGAATATAAATATATTTTTATAACTTAATTTAAATCGATTTGAAAAAAAATTGATTAAACAACACCCTCAGACACGCGTACTGGACATCTCTCTTCGGTAACTTCGAAAAGCGTCGTACTTATTCGGCCATGTTCGGTAGTACCCCTGTATTAGTAAATTTTTATTCGTAATTTGGTTTAAAAAAATTAATGTCAATAACAGTTTTTTTTACGAGTGTACATGCGCTAAAGTTCGCAGCGCCTATGTTCAGGGTCGCCAAGTTACGTCGGCCGTATTGTACGACATCACACATAAACCAAGTGATCAAATGATGTCTCAATATTGATAATACCTAAAATTATAATTTTAAAATTCCTAAGTTGTTCCGTATAATTCTTTTTTAAGATATCTTTATATCTTAACCTTTTGAGTATAGTACGGCCGTTATATTTTGGCAAGCCCGAACTTTGCGCGGAAAGCTGCGCACGAACTTTTTTTAGGAACAAAATGGTGGCATGAGGCGACGTGCGCAGGGGGGAGGTCTAGGCTAGAGATTGACTCTGTGTAAACACAATCGACCTTTTATTCAATCAAATATCGCAATCGATTTTTATCGATTTGGAATTTATTAATTTTTGTTTCTATGAGATATTGAACAGAATAGATTTACAAACATAGTGAATGTTGTCGTTAGTAAACGAGATTTCGACGTTAATGAAAAAACAAACTAATAAAATTTTTTTTTCTTGGTTGAAAGACAATATGAGTTAGTTAAATATCAGTTATTTATAAACAACTATTAGAATAACGATTGTTTGAGAATATTTTAAACCTCCATAGAAAATTGAATATAAATATATTTTTATAACTTAAATTAAAACGATTTGAAAAAAAAAATCGATTAAACAACACCATCAGACACGCGTATTGGACATCTCTCTTCGGTAACTTCGTAAAGCTTCGTACTTATTCGGCAATGTTCGGTACGCAGTAATATGTCTCACTCACACGTTAGCATTGGTGTTATTTTCGTGTCGCTGTCTCTGTCTTGAGCACAGGCGGTGACAAAAGTTTTCGTTGGTTGTTATTATTATATTGTTAAGTTTTTTGTGTAGTGTTAGGTTTGTTTCTTAAATTCATAAGTTATTTTTATAGCTTTCTGTCCCAAAGTGTTTTAATATTTATTTTATTTGTACTTGGTCCCTGTATTAGTAAATTTTTATTCGTAATTTGGTTTAAACAAATTAATATCAATAACAGTTTTTTTTACGAGTGTACATGCGCGAAAGTTCGCAGAGCCTATGTTCAGGGTCGTCAAGTTACAACGGCCGTACTGTAGCGTAATTAGAGACACAATAGAAAGACAATGGCGCGTGAACGCCGGCGTTAATGCGGGGATCAACAGCTTAAATTATACGGAACAACTTAGGAATTTTAAA
Source organism: Mythimna impura (assembly GCA_905147345.3). NCBI lineage: Eukaryota > Metazoa > Arthropoda > Insecta > Lepidoptera > Noctuidae > Mythimna > Mythimna impura. The sequence goes on along the minus strand of LR990365.1, from coordinate 1,359,165 downwards.
TTATTTCATTTCAATTAAATTAAAATGAAATGAAATAATTTATTTGCTATAAATGTAGGTACAAAAATATGGTGTTAAGTAAGAGAAGGATCCAGTATATTCTACCGTTAGGCATGCAAAAATTGTTTTATTGTAGAATTAATTATGAAATAATCTTAAAAAATGAAATATTCAACAAATATCAAATTATTAGATAGTCAATAAAAATATAAATCATTAAATTTGTAAGTTCATTATGTGGTAAACAATGTCAATAATAAGTTAATAATTGGTCAATATTACAATGTCAATAATAAGTTAATAATTGGTCAATATTACAATGTCAATAATAAGTTAGTTATTAGTCAACAATACAATGTCAATAATAAGTTAATAATTAAAAAAATAAAAGTGCCGTGCTTCATCGAGGCTATAGATACCTGGAGACTCGCTTGCCCGAATTCTAATCCGTCCGACGAACCATCTTTCCAAAGACGGTCGGATGAGCCGCTCTGCAAAGAAGTTCAAAAAAACTTGATTGAAACATCTACTGCTCCTGCGGAGCGTGCGCGCCTGCTGGCTGTGGGAGAGTGGGAGTCGGGTCTCTGGCTTCACGCACTACCATCGTCGAACATAGGCACCTTGCTCGATGATAATACTTTCCGCCTCGCTGCTTCCTTACGTCTAGGCGCTCCCTGTTGTTCTCCTCATCGCTGCCACTGTGGCGAAGTCGTCAACAGCCTCGGACACCACGGTCTGTCATGCAGCCGAAGTGCGGGTCGCATAGCACGACACGCGAATATCAACGACATCATCAGACGCGCTCTTGTCTCCGTCGGCGTTCCGGCCGTATTGGAACCCCATGGCCTGGCACGCGACGATGGCAAGAGACCGGACGGCATGTCGTTATTCCCATGGAAGATGGGTAGGCCTTTAGTATGGGACGCTACTTGTGTCGATACTCTTGCGCCTTCCCATCTTCCTAGCTCGTCGTGTTGTGCTGGTGCTGCCGCTGCGGCTGCGGATAACCTCAAGCGGCGAAAATATAATAACCTTGTTGGAAGTTATATTTTCGAACCGTTTCGGGTTGAAACTCTCGGTTCGTGGGGTCCGAGTGCTCACATGTTGTATAAAGATCTGTCAAAACGTCTAGTTGACACTTCGCGTGACCCAAGGGCTGGCTTTTACCTCGGACAGAGGATAAGCATTGCCATACAGCGTGGCAATGCCGCCAGTCTTTTGGGCACATTACCAGTCGACACGATGTGGAAGAGTTTTTTGACGCCATATTTTAGTTTTAGTTAGTTGTAATTAGATTAGGGTTTTTATTATTATTTATTTTATTTTATTGTAATTATAGTTAGTATTTTTAAATGTAAATACGAGTACATGGCTCCCTTTCTACTTAGGTACTATGAGTTAATAATAATATTTATAAAAATAAATATTATTTTTATTATTTATAAATCCGCAGGGCAGTTTAGTGGCGAACTGTTGGGCATTAGCGACCCCACGGACCCGATCTCCCGGGAGAATTCTTGTTCTTCATCTCCGGCTTGCCTTTATTGGCCGGCCGTAGTGAACACTGACGAGGAACTGAGCTCCCACCTCTCTCTTGCCTTTATTGGCTGGCTTGAGTGGAGATTCGCAAGAGCAAACGTGTTCGGGAGAAGGATGTATAATCCAGTAAGATGCTGGTAGGGATCTTGACCGTACTTCCGGGATTGTCCTGATAGCCGTGGTATACCTCTCCACTCCTCAAGCACCTCAGGATATGTTGCCCTCTTGTTGCTACGTCACTTCGTGCTAGCGGCCGTTTTTTGGGGGCCCATTTATTGAGTGTGCAAGTCACCCCCTGCCTTTTGTCGATGGATATTAATAACATTGTTCAGGCAGGGGCCATAGTCTTAACATAGTTCCTGGTTACCAGTCCACTTAAGACTCCAAAAACCATAGCCTTATATCTTAGTTTTCCATATGTCGCAATAGTTTCCCACCAACCGGGGGTTGTCCTTGGATGCACTAGCATAGTGCGTACAGGGATAATCACCGGTTCGTACCACTTTCCATTAATAGCGTCTAAAAGGGCCTCTGCGAGTTGGTTTCGGCTCCTCGTACGCCTTCCAAAGGTCCAGGACCTTAGGGTGCTGAGATAAATAAATATTTATAATAATAAGTTAGTCAAAAAATTCAATGAAATTTGAAAATTAAAATCGCAAGGAAAATCATTGTATATAAATAATCATATTGATTTGTCATTCAAAAATTCATCAATTGTATAATAACATTTTTCATGTAGCAATTTATTTAATTTCTTTTTTAATATTTGTAGACTTGTAGTGTGCATTTTTTTATATCATCTGATATTTTATTGTAAATCACCGGTCCCATATGCATAATATTATATTCTTCTTCAGCAGTGCTGCAAATCTGACACCTTAGGCAGCAGAAGTCATCTGATGATTTTCCACTGTGAATTAAACTTGTGTTAAATGAAGCTCGTTTCACATTTTCTTCTCTTTTTCAGAAGCCGTTAACCAAAAGAAGAAGAAGAAGAAGAACTCGTAGCACGCACCAATAACGAGAGAAAGAGAAACTACAAAATGTATATTTTGAGTTAGTCAACATGATTCCTTAGATATTGTAATTTTTAAATGAAATGACATAAAAAGTGAAGTTAACTCTTTGGTTTTATTATTTCTTTTTTTAGTGTGTCAATTTTTTTAACTAATTCCCTGGCTCCGTGTACTGACCACGACACCACTGCACTAGATTATACCACTAGGGTGTCACTGGACTCGAGGTGGCACTGCTCAAGTCGGAGGCTTTCATGACCTTCGGAACGCGCCACCACCGGGTTCCTCAATAAAGGTAGGAAGGTTCACATCGGCGTCGAGTCGATGAATTACCTGGGAATCGTCCTCGACAGCCGGTGGAATTTTGAGGAGTACTTCCGACGTTTGACTCCTAAACTGGATCGGACTGGAGTTGCCCTCAAGCGGCTCCTGCCCAATCTAGAAGGTCCAGATGCATCCTGCCGAAGGCTCTACGCGGGGATCGTGTGATCCATGGCCCTTTATGGGGTGTCGGTTTGGGCGCCGTCGCTGCGACAGCGACCGGCGGCCCGGCTGAACGCATGCCAGAGGGTCATGGCCATCCAGATGGTGAGGGATACTTTACGCTCTCCCACGAAGCGGCGAGCCTCCTTGCCGTCCTGCCGCCATAGGATCTGAAGGCAACACAAGCCCTTGCTCGCATGCACGATGATTTACGCGTGGAGATGCAACGCCGGGGCGAAACATCGCAGTCGCGGCATGGCGGACAGAATTCCGGCGGATCTCTTGGCGACATGGCGACAGCTTTTTCATTCAAAGCAAAATACTGGTACCTTTGGATATGCAGACGACAGCACTGATGCTGAGAGTTACATATCCAGCGCGCGAGCCAGTGGGTCACAGATGCAGTCTCTCCGAGAGGCTATGATTAAGCGCTTGAACTTGTCCTTGGAGGCAGGCTCTGAATGGGTCGATGCCAATTTGGTCAGGTTCAATGCTGCTAAAACCCAGGCTTGTCTATTTTCTGCTAAAGGAGCCAATTCAGCCCTGCTCCAACTTTCCGGGGGTGTAACCGTGCCGATAACCGCCCACCTTGATCTTCTTCTTGGTGTTATGTTGACATCAACTCTCAAATTTGGGCCATACATCGAAGCAAAGGCTCAACTGGCTGTCAGACAGTACTTCACGCCGGAACAGCTGCTCAAACTTTATCAAGCGCAAGTTCGGTCGTGTATGGAGTACTGCTTTCATCTTTGGGACGGATCTGCCCGATCCCAGCTTGATGCACTTGAGGCAATTGAGAGGCGAGCCAGGAGGATCATTAGCAATCATGCACTCGTCGAGTCGAGGCTTCAAAATCTTGAGCATCGACGCCGAGTTGCTAGTCTGTCTGTTTTCTACCGGTTCCATTTCGGGGATTGTGCGTCGGAATTGCATAGCCTAATTCCACCCGCGCCCGTTCCATCATCGGACCACCAGGCGTACGGCGATGAGCCACCGGTACATGATGGACATCCCACCTATACGCACTAAACGTACAGGAAACACATTTATTGTGCGTACAGCTAAGGAGTGCTAAATTCCTTGCCGGAGTCTGTGTTTCCTGATGGCTACAACCCGGGTATCTTTAAGTCAAGAGTGAATAGGTTACTTCTAGGTAAGCGCGCTCCATCGTCGACCGCATCGTCGCTTTCTATCTGCTCCCCTAGCCAAGTTACGATCGTTTCGTTTGCGTCGAACGCCTCGAGTAGGCCACGCCTCCGATTCCTTTGTTCCGACCACGTGACTGAGCGTTGAGATGACGTCAGAACAAAGGAATAGGAAGCGTGGCCTACTCGAGGCGTTCGACGCAAACGAAACGATCGTAACTTGGGTAGGGGGGCAGGTGAGATAGCGCTCTAGCGCTAACATATCAACAATTAAAAAAATTGTCCACGCGTGCACAAGGATCTCTCTAGTTAAATGATAAATGATAAATGATAAATGATATTTATTTTGTAAGTAGGTTTAAAAAAACACTTTTACACGTCAATATTTTTTTTTCGTCATTTTTAAACTAGATGAGGCCGGTGTTTCCTAGCTGACTACCCTGAGAAGAAACACCGAAACAAACTCAGGGGTCAAAGTCTCTTTTAAAGTCCATACAGTAAATATGTAATGGTCAAATCACATGAGAACCATGCAGATTTGTCTGAAATGGTCTTTTGAAGAAAGAACCATACAGATTTGAGTGGACCTGTCCAGTCAGTGCAAGCATTTGTCAGTATTCGTAAAGCTCAACTCAGGACTACTAAGGAGCTCAACGACTTGACGAACAATACCAAGGAAAGGACATTTGGGTAGGCCGCAGAAAATACTCAAATTGCCAGACATACATTAAAATTACTGAAAAGGAAAAAAAAAAAAAAAACAATCCACATAGTCCTCACGTTCACAATAATAAAAGAAAAATATAGTTTACAAAATGTAATACTTTAGCAAAGTAAACATTTTTGTCAAAAATTAATAGAAAAAAAAAAAGTCCAATTGCAAAATAAAAATAATCTACAATATCGAATTGTAATAAATAATAAAAAACACAATTAAAAATAAAAACAAAAGAAAAAAATAATAATAATAAGACAACAGTGCGTACTGGAGCAGGTCAATCCCAAGCCTTTTGGTCCTCAACATAGTCCTTTATAGTGTAAAAAGCCTTTTGGCAAAGTTTTCGCTTTACAAATAATTTGAATTTATTAAGGCTTAGTTGTTGAATATGACTAGGAAGTTTATTATAGAAGTGTATACATTGGCACCTAAATGAGCCACCTATTTTTTTCAGCCTGGTTGTAGGAACGACAAATTTGTGTTTGTTCCTAGTATTAAAATTATGAACATCACTGTATTTTTTAAACGTGTTTATATTTTTATGTACATACAAAATGTTCTCGTAAATATACTGTGAAGGTAAAGTTAAAATAAAAAACTGAGTAAATTCAAGGTTTCCTTTATTTCTATAAAAACAAAACAACTAAATGTAAATTATTATATATATATGTATAAATTATTATAATATAACTAAAATAAGTACCTTTCTCCGATATTCGGCAGAACGAAACAATTTTTATTTTATAAGTACCTACTTTGACTTAGAACCAATCTTTTAATAAGTAGATGTCGCAAATCACCTATTTTGTAAAATGTCTACTGGTTGTAAAATGTTGTAAATTTCTCATAATCTCGCTAGTAAATGGCTATTTCGTGGAAAACTCAAAATGCAAAAAAGAAAAAGTAATAGTTTCGAGGGCCCTGTTGCATTTGCTTCAAGCACTTTCACTATCAGACAACACACAGACAAGCCTAGGACTAGAAACATGAAATTTTGCACAAAAAAAACCTTATAAAACAGAGGTGAACACACCAAGGAAGAACTTTTGAAAATTCATTCTACCGAAGTCAAGATATGGGATCTTGATAATAAAGTTCGTATGGAAGTTCGTCATTTTTGCTAATGGCAAATCCCATCCGCCACACGGCTCTTAAAAATAAACATTATTTCTATAAAAAACACATTAAATAAAATGCCATTTTTGGCTACTTATAAAAATGTTATTCGTTTCTTTAGAATGAAAGTGATCCACCTCAAAAATTGCGATTTGTGGAAAATTAACAAGAAATTCTTTAAAATGTACATATAGTCTTAGAGGTATGTGGAACAGAGTTTAAAGTCCCACAATCCTCCGTTGAAAAGGGAGGATCCTCCGACCAGACTGGTGTTATGTCGATCCTCCGACCAGACTGGTGTTATGTCTGGTGGGCAACTGCCCGATAGATGATTTCGGGCTGTTCGCGCGGAGAACTTTAATTGCGCGATGCAGGATTAGTTCTTCTGTGACGCCATATAATACAATGTATCTCCCCCGCGTTTCTTTTTTACTAACAATTCGGCCTCTTTTTCACTATAGGGTTCTAAAGTACCTACCTAGGGCTTTTAACGATTTTTCAGAATTTCTACGACGTTTGACTTAAGTCACTTTCATTCTAAGGGTGCGAATTATAGTCATAGATACAAAAATACACTATGTTAACTTGAATTCAGAATTTTTTAAGTTTACTAACGGTCCCGGCAGACGTTATCCTGCCCGAAGGCATTACGTCAGAAAAAAGATTGAGCTCCCAATTACAGGCACCACCTACCGGCTCCAACTTTTAAACAGTCTAGGGTCCCACTCAAATATAACAACGACATTCAAATCGGTTAAGCCGTTTGGGAAGAGATAGGTGACAAACACACGTACAGAAGAATTATATAATTGTCAGATTTGAAAGAAGAGAAAGCCAGCAATAGCATGACAGTTGACAGGACAACAGGCATAGACAAATTACTTCTCAGCCCTGTTTTCAAAAATAACCAAAGTAGAGTAGAGTCACTACTCCAACCGTTCAAAAATGCTTCGAGTTGCAACCCAGGGTCGTTCTTTTATAACTCGAGTAGCTACCCTAGAGTTAACCCAACTAACTCAGAGCAGGGTAGGTTGGTGTAAGCGGCCATAAATGACACTTGCTTGGCATTGACAGTTGAACTTAAACTCTACGTTCGCCTTCAAAAATGCGAGCATAGAGTATCTACCCTGATGACGTCATTAGAGTTAACTCTAACCTCATTTTTGAACGCGCCCTGCGTTTGAAGTCACGTGCCAAATAATGTGACGAGTAATGTCTTATAGTCATTTATAGGTATTTAGTGTTTGGCGGGAACGCTAACAGCAGTCATTTGGAATGGAAAAAACAAGAGCAGGAAGATTATGCTTATGAATTTAAGTCCATCAATCTACCTAATTTTTTCCAACTATGCCGCCACAGGAGACGCCCAGGGCTTCGGGAAACGCTGGGTGATCTCCGGTCACCGAAGGCGCGAGCATGTGGACGACGAGCAATGGGAAGCTCGCCGTCTGGTAAGGACAGAGTCTGAGTCGTCATCAGCGCGTAATGAACCACGCGCGCCTCAAAGAAATATCGGCAAAACCGTAGGTAATGCCCGCTAGGACCACGGAGAATTTCTGAAAAGTGTGGAGCGTGGTCCTGAAACGCAAAGGACAAACTGAAGAATACAGGTGTGGTTTTATTCAGTAAAAGTCTAACACGCCCTTTCGCTCCACAATAGAGCAGCAGAAGTAATTGGATGACTATAACCATCGCAAAAACAAAAATGCTACGATCAGTTTTCAGTCTAACCGAATGCGGCTGGTAATCAGTACTTTACATGGTGCGACAGTTTGTTATTTCTATTCTGTGGACTGTTTACTGTTTTTTTTTTTTTGACCTCCACAACACAATAACTAAGATTCTGAATTCAAGTGCTACACGTATTATCAAGCTAGGACATGTTAACAGTCGAGTTCGTCTTGCGTGAGCTTGATGCGACGCGTGGGGAGCTCCCAGATGTGAAGGTTACTGTCGGCGTCCCCTGCTGCAACGCGGCATATACTGGAAACGGAAGAAGAATTTTTGGTTTTTATTAACACGCTTTTATTAGCTTCACTTGTAACTAACTATGCATGTAAGAAATTCTCGGAATCTTAATTTGACCCACTTCCCGGTCTTCGATTAGGATGAAATTTTGCACACGCTCTGAGTTCTGATGACAATACATGACTAGCTAAGAAACGTCATTACAAATCCAATATGGCGGCCTCCCCAAGATGGCGGACTGGCAGTTTGAAATCCACCCCCATGATATGGGTATCAAATGAAGAAAGGGTTTGCTGTCAGGAAAACGATAAAAATAGTCACGTGACTTAAATCCAATATGGCGGACGTCCAATTTTGTAATTTTTAGCGCGTGCTAAAAGTGTGTTTTTTTAGTTTTTTAAACTATTTTTTATTAGGAATTTTATAGAGCCAACCGTTACCGAAATTATTATAAACGTCATAATGGCCGGACCAACTCTGGTTTTTGAATGATTCTACCACGTATATTTAGTTTGTTTTGCCTGTCCAAAGAAATAATAGTCTAGACTAGAAATAATATTCAAATCTTGCTATTTGTATTTTACTTTTATAATTTTAAATCTATATGTATAAAAGCGAAATACCACTCACTGATAAATCACGAAATCTCAGAAACTATAACACCTACAAACTTAAAATTTGTCAGGTAGGTTCCTTATATGGTGTAGCCATCCGCTAAAAAACGGGGGTTGGAAGTTTGTATGGAGAAACCAACTTTCGCGTGCAGCGAAGCCGCTGGCAGAAGCTAGTATATGGAGAGCAGTGGTGGCCCAGTGGTAACGGCCCCGAATTACGAGTTGTAGGTCGCGGGTTCAAAACCAGCCAGGTTCATCACTCTGTGTAGTTTATTTCATCATTTCGAATGCAGTCATTCGAAATGGTGAAGAAAAACATCGTGAGGAAACCGGCATGTCCTAGAACCAAAGTCCAGGATATAGTTTACTCGTGTGCCAAGTTCCATTCAAAGGTGTGCCCCGCTTGTGCGGAGGCACCGTCGTGTCCTCGTGGAGGCAATCGGCGACAGCGACCTCTCGCGTCGGGCCCTGGTTCGGGCTATGGTCCGAAGCGAGGAGGAATGGCAGGCGGTGGCCTCCTTCTGCGAAGCAGTAATGCTAGCGAAGGAGGAGGCCGCACGCGTGAGGGAACGAATGTCCTCACGCCGCAGCCGCCGAGATTCTGACCCCGACTACCAGCCACGGTAGACGCGGGCTTGCGGACGTCGAGCAATGGGTAGCTTGCCGTCCGGCCGCCCGGTAATTCATCGGACCGAGCCCAGTCGTCAACAGCACGTAGTGATCCACGTGATCCTCAAGAAAACCGTAGGGGCTCAGCAGGGCCGATGCCCGCTAGCTAGGGCGGCGGAGAATTTCTGAAAAGGAAACCCGTAGAGTCCTAGAACGCAAAGGGCAACTGAAGGACACAGGTGTGGTTTTAGTCAGTAAAAGTCTGACACGCCCTCCCACTCCGCCCAGAGCGCGAGAAGTCATTAGATGATTTCCAAACTTAAAAAAAAAAGTTCCATACAAACCCTTTCAGACGTTTGAGCGTGAGGAAGTGACAAACTCGCCTTTTTATTAGTATAAGTGCCTTACTAACCCGCTATGGTTGACCGCGATACAAGTAACACAGCCCCCGACTCCGGTGAGGCCCTCCATCGGCACTTGGCGCCCGCTGTTGAGGTTGAAGACCTGTAGTAGCTGACCCTCAGGCTTTGCCAGCCCGAGGACCACGACGCACGGGTTGTTGGGCAGCCAGGACATGCACGATATTGGTACGTCGAGACAGATCACCTGGAACACGAGCACAGACATGGGGCTCTGGTTACAGTGGCAATTTATCAGCGATGGCTTGGCAACTGACGAAATAGGAAAAAACAAAATGTAACTTTATCCAAAACCCAAAATAGACAAATTTTTAAATTTGTTCAATATTTTATCGAGTTACCCTTTTCTTTCTAAGGGGAAGGGCAATGGAAAGGGCTATGCTCGGAGTTTCCTTGCGTGATCGCATAAAGAAAGAAGATATCCGCAGGAGAACCAAGGTCGCCGACATAGCGCGAAGAATCGCCAAACTAAAGTGGCAGTGGGCAGGGCACATTGCTCGTAGAACGGATGGTCGATGGGGCCGAAAGGATCTAGAGTGGCGACCGCGCTCCGGAAAACGCAGCGTTGGAAGGCCTCTCACAAGGTGGACCGACGACCTGGTGAGAGTCGCGGGAGTGCGGTGGCTACGAGACACAGGATCGGTCGTTGTGGCGACGCTTGGGGGAGGCCTATGTCCAACAGTGGACGTCTTTCGGCTGAAATGATGATGATGCACATACTGAAATTTGACGTCACTACGATTAGGTTACGTGTGCTCAAAAGAGATAACGCGATATTCCCACCACGCTCCCACTCTTCCACAAACCAATATTTGGAATGCTAATTGCTGCTTCATTTAGTAATCAATTTCGATGCTTTTTTTTAGAAAAAAGACTACTAAATTACACAACAAGCAGATCGCACAAGATGACAAGACCTAAGACGTATGTAGTGATAAAAATTACTTATTACTTGAAGTACTCTCAACAAAAAAAAAAATACAGAGGCGGACTTAATGCCTTAGGCATTTTCTACCAGTCAACCTTTGGGTGATGCAGAGAAAAATAGTGGTAGGTGCAATAAACGAGAGAGAGAGAAGACGTATACAAGAATAGATGTAAGTACTAATAAACTATTTAAGTATATAATACAATTATACATACTCAAATTAATAAACTACATATCCAACTAATATAGTCAAACAATTAGTCCAAATCGACAATTGGAAAGCATTAACGCTGTTATGATACTACTGCCAACTTCTTACGAATTAGCTCGAACTTTAGTTTTGAATGCTAATCAGCTTTATATTTTAAGTTCTCTTAATTATAATGATCCGATATTTATTAGTTTGTAATTTTAGCATATACATAGTATTGCAAAGTGACGTAATATCGCATGATCCGCTGAAACGCTATTGTGAAATTCTACAAAACACGACAAGTGCACAAAACCGCGTAATTTTCAGTTGTCAGCGAATTCCGATGCATAAAACATCAAGTGTGTCTATAATAAACCAATTAAATCAATCGTTTAAATGATATTTATTTTGTAAACAAGTTTTTTTAAAAACACTTTTACACGTCAATTTTTTTGGTCAATTTAAGCTATACTACCTGGAGAAGAAACACCTCACAAAATCTTTTAATATCAACATCACTCCTCTTTGCAGTCAGATGAGCAGCACGTCAAGATCTACTTGCAAACCAGAAGCCACCTTTAGCCTCAATGGGTAGCCAGTAGATTAGTCATGGCCCTCAACCTCAGCGATTTCGGCACTGGGCTTGCGGACGACAAGCAATGGGTAGCTCGCCGTCCGGCTCTGGTAAACGTCCGGACCGGGCCCGAGTAGTCGACGGCGCGTAGCGTTCCTCAAAAAGATGTCAGCAAAACCGTAGGAGCCCAGCAGGGCCGAAGCCTACTGGGGCCATGGGTTGACTTCCGAAAGGGAAACCCGGAGTCCTGGAAGGCACGCCATAGAAGGAGTGGTTTTAGTCAGTAAAAGTCTGACAAGCCCTCTCGCTCCGCCCTAGGGGAAGAAGTCCTTGGATGATTATCCACCTTAAAAAAAAAGCGATTTCGGCACAACAGGTTCTGAGGGCCGGTAAAAAGAAGAGTATACTCTCCTGATTATGGGTTAATACAGGCGCTAGGCTAGCCACAACAACGCCCCGCAGTGTTCACAGCACCAGATGTAAGTACGTGAGCATCGCAGCTGCGAACTACGCGCAGTAAACAAGAGGTCTAGTTCAGAGGGAATTCTCTCTGGTTCTGGCCCGCCCCACATCCAAAACAGCTCACTCAAGATTCACTGATCACCACCGCTCTTGGAAGAGGACTGTAGCCTAGACATGTCACTCTACATACAGCAACATCCAAAGTCAAAGCGATGACACCTGTGACACGAGAAAATTTGCCGATTCGTCCGGCCGTGTAGTCTGGGCCAGGGGTGCGAATTGCCAACTATGTAGTCATAAATAATTAGTTGTTTTAGATTATTTTAATACATCTTTAAATCTTTATGTTGAGATGGATGTGTGGTGTGACGAGAATGGATAGTGAGAAATGAGTATATTAGAGGAAGTTTGAAAGTGGCGCCAGTGACTGAAAAGTTGAAGGGGAATCGTTTGTCTTGGTATGGTCATGTAAAGAGGAGGGATGAAACGCATGTTACTAAAAGAGTTATGAGTATACATGTGGATGGATGGAGAGGGAGAGGGAGGCCAAAGAAAAGATAGATGGATTGTGTGAAGAGTGATACGAAAGAAAAGGAAGTTAGTGATAGCATGACGAGTCACAGGGCAGAATGGAAGAAAAAAACGTATTGCGCCGACCCCAAATAACACGGGACATGGGCAGGAAGATGATGATGATGATAATGCTTTATAAAAAATCTTTTCGTCAAAGGGAGAAGTACTATTAGCACTTTTATATCTGACGTACGACCGCCCCAGATATTTTATTATTGTGTTGTGTGCGGCTGCTGACTAGTGTATTCTGATAGTATATATGCTTAGTTATTTAAGAGCAATAGAAAGAATTGTGCTCGGAGTTTCCTTGCGTGATCAGCATCAAGAATGAAGATGTCCACAGGAGAACCAAAATTACCGATATAGCCCGCAAAATCGCCAAACTTAAGGGCCAGGCTTAAGTCGCATAACAGATGGCCGTTGGGGCCGGAAGGAAAACCGCATACCATACAAGGTAGACCGATGACCTGGTGAGGGCCGCGGGAATCTGATTTATGCGATATGTACAGAACCGTTAATTGTGGGAGGCTTATGTCCAACATTGGACGTCTTTCGGCTGAAATGAAGATGTTAAAAAAAAAAGTAAAAAAACTAAAACCCGACTACGACAAAAAAAACGACGAAACTAAAAGCAGTCACACGTTATATGTAACAACCGAAACACTTTAATAACGTGTGACTACGGCTTTTCTTTTTACCTTGTTTATTTCAGCATCCTGGAAATCTTGTTTCATACTTTTAGTTTCGTCGTTTTTTTTGTCGTAGTCGGGTTTTAGCTTTTTTACTTTTTTTTTATTTAAATTATTTTGGTGTTAAATCACTGTGCTTCTATACCATTTGCAAAAGCTAAATTTAAAATTTCTAATTAATAATGGTAAATTAATTTTTGTCCACCAGAGGGCGCCACATTGAATTTTGATGATATATTTTGATAAGTACCAGTGAAGCCCTTTCAAATGATATCAAACACGGTGTATTTATCTTAACATTTTTTTTAACACATGACTTCTTGTCCGCTAGAGGGCTTCACTTTAAATTTGAACAATATTTTGGAAATGTACAAGTAAAGCCCTTTCAAATGATACTAAACACGGCGTATTTATCTCCATTTTTATTTTTTACACATTACTTTTTGTCCGCTAGAGGGCGCCATATCAAGTTTTGTGACACGTCACGTAACCTATGTTCAGCGGACAATTAAGACGGTTCTAACGATACCTCATACGTCGAGTTCCGATAAGTAGATTAGGAGCTATGTGGGAACAGATGAACAAACTCACATACATACATAGCCTGTCAAAATCATAACCCTCCGTAGTCGGGTAAATAAGCGCAACACGCAGTTGTATCATTACAAATATCAATATCAATTACCTTTAAAGGACTAGGCTGGTTAATATCATAAATCCTCAGCTCAGAATCAATAGAAGCTGACACAAAGATCCCAGGCTTCTGGCAGCTGAAGGCGATGTCCACCACGTACCCGATGTGGCCCTCCAGCACGTCATACACAGGATCCACCATCTTGCTGTTCACTATAGGCTTAAAAGTCTTCGTTTTACAAAGATACAAGGTTCCCGTGCGCGCACCGACCACAAATATATCATCAGGAACCTTCTGGTCGCTAGGACGCAAAGGATAAGACTTGATAAAATCAAAACAGGATATGTGGACGACACTCAAATTCCTGGAACCGTTGATGGAGTAGCAAACGACATTCTCAAATATTTTCTGGTTGACGTTGACTCGCCATACATTCAGGGTGCCGTCACAGCCGCAAGACATCAGGATGTGGTCAGAGGCTCCTCGCCTTTTCCCTGTATTCATTATCTGCATGGTCAGGAATGTGTTAGCAAGGGTCGCGTCTGCCCATTGGAGGTTACTCACGCGCTTGGACCCATGCGCTCCAGCTGGTGATGTTAACAAAATGGCGTCTAGATTCCTTAGATTGCATAAAACGACTTCTCCAGAAGTAGTGCCATAAGCTAAGAGAGCAGCCACAGAAGGATGATACTTCACTTTTGTCACGCAGCTCTTCTCAGCCAAATCCAAGCTTCTAACAAAAGTATCGCCCGCAGTTCGTTTGATGGTGAAGATCCTGATCAATCCATCCTCTGTGCACCAACTTTTGTGCTGGTTCTTGCCAATGGAGACGGCCAGGGAGTTGCCGGCGCTGCTCCATGACATATCGAGGACGCAGCGTGAGTCATCACCACCTCCGATTCCTGGCAAGTCAGTCAGCTTGATTTCTTGGAACAGTCTAGCAGCTAAGACTTCCTCTTCGTCTGAATCAGAGGAGTTGTAGAGTAGTTCGTGGTCGTTGTGGTCCAGCTGTTCCATCATCGCAGGCACGACTCGTTTCAGGAATTCGTTAAGTCCTGGTGGTGGATATTCTTTTAGAATATCATCCTGGGCGTTCAATTCTTCCGCGGTAACTAGAGAGCCCATTTCTTTGAGGACATTGGTTTGAGATGAAACGCCAGACTCACGAAATTCAGTGGTTTGCGTTGAAGACTCCGTTTCTTTGCTTTTGTTAAGTTTCACGGAGTCAAAACCGACGGCTTCTCCATCGAATCCACTCAAACCGGACATTTTGATGTTTTTCCCTGAGGACAATATTATTAGAAGATGTTTTCTAAAACGTCACGGTTGTTTATAAACAGAATCAGTCATTTGTTGTTTCTCGCGTTGCCATGACGACGATATTTTTTCCAGTTGCCAGACTTGTTTTCTTGTAAAAAGTTGGGAACACAAGTTTTTATATATTGTACTGTATTAGATAATAATTACAGAGAATTAGCAAATTAGATTCACTAGCGAAACTTCGTGACTTGGGAGTTTACAAATCTGTTTTTTTTTTTATTCTATCATCATTCGATATGCGTACTGTCTGGGCAGTTTCGCTAACTATATTTGACACTTTTGTGTGAAGAAATAATTCAATGAACTAAAATGAAACGTTTCGATGCCTCCTACGCATAAAGTAAGTGATCTTAAAACTGATTATTGATAACGCAATGCAACAATATCGGTGAAGTGTTTCACAAATTACCAACTTTTTTATTTTTATTGATAGGCTCGCGTTTGACCACTATCTCACCTGATGGTAAGTGATGATGCGGCCGACGATGGAGTACGCTTGCCTAGAAGCAACCCTTTCACTCTTGACTTGTGTCATTAACAATTACAAAGCTGTATGCTCTACTGAAAAAATGCAATTTTGCTTTACGACCTTAAGCGTAAAATAGAAGGCATCAATTCATCGTCATCATCTACAGCCCCACTTGGCCCACAGCTGGGCAGCATATTCCCTTTTATGGTGGCAATCCCAGCAATCCTGTACCAGCCTTATCCAGTAGGCGTGTGTAACTCTTTACTGAACCGACTCACTGTTCCGAAAGATTGGAACAGCAGTAATATTAATATTAAATGCATCATTTGGAACACTGAAACACTTTACTATAAGTGACCTGCAGTCTTTTTTAAATTCAAATGTTAATAGTGTAAATACCTACTCGTAATCAACGACCTGAACTAAAAACATCTGTTTAAAATTATTCCTTAATCAAAATTCAATTAAATAAAACTGTTAGTGTATATGACGCGACGCAACAGATCACGATTCATAACAGTCAGCGCCTGTTTGTATCTTTTGAGCAGTTGTTCCAAATGATACATATCATCTAACATTTCTCTGTCTCAGTGTGACTATGACGCGACGTTCATTTGAACCGATGTTCCGTTTGTATCTTTTGAGCCGATGTTCCAAATGATACATATATCACTGTTCCGGTACATTTCAATGATTCAGATGCAACTGTTTTTCGCAAAGATGACACACTTTTCCCACGCCTACTTTCAGTTTAATTACACGAGTTTTTTTATGGTGGGAAATCCGCTCTGGGTGGAGCGAGAATGAGTGTCAGACTTCTAATACTGACTAAAACTCACCGGTGTTCCTTCAGTTGCCCTTTGCTTTTCAGGGCCAGGTAACTCTTTAGAATAATCCTGCAGGTCTACCAGGCATCGACCCTGGTGCTGGGCTCCTACAGTTTTGTTGACATCTAGGGTCGCGTGGAATAAAACACGCCGTCGCTTCGGGTTTAAGGGCCTATTACACTACTCGATATTCAGACAGTCTTAAACGATGTCGCGTATGTAATAAGGGTTAGACCGGTCTTACTCGGAACAAAAAATAAGACAGTCTGAATATCGTGTGCTGAATATCGCGTAGTGTATTAGGCCCTTAAGTTCTTATCGGACAGTTCGAGGTACCTATTGCTCTCCGTTCTCAAGCACGCGCCTGTGTTGTACACACACATACATACATACACTGAGTTTGTAGTCAGTGTGGAGAAAATAAAACCAAAAGCAGATACAATAAAATATATTTTATTTATTAAAAATAATAGGGAATAATACATTTTAGGAAAATAATATTTAGTTGCACTGCAGTGCAACCCGCCAAGTTCTTACAACTAAATACAATAAAATTATACGATTTAAATTAAATTGTAATACTTTTATAAAAGGATTTAAACTTAAATCTAGATTGCAATTCGAAATTGTAATACGAAAACAATAATAAATGCTTAAAAATATAAAATATATTCTGGGATTAGTAAAAATATAGCTAGTAGGTCGACCAGTTTTTGATAAAAGCTGTTGATTTTTTAATCTCACTGTTTTAGTGTCGAGTCATTAAGTAAACTGAAAACAGTTGTATAATATTTGTCGGTGAAGTCAATAGTACGGAAGTGTCGGCGGAGTCAATAGTACGGATGCCAGCTTGACAACGGGACGTCAACGGATATGTCACACCGCTTGACAGAATCTGGGCTGATGTTCGCGCGTTCGCACGAGCCGTAGGACGCGGGGCGGGGGCTCTTTTTTGTTTTTCTATCGGCAGGCGTGTGAACATCTAGTCTGGAGACTGTCTCACGGCTCGTTGTACAATGAATACCTAAAGCTTACATCATAATAAATCAGTTGCGCGGTCTGGAATAGTTTATTTATCGCTCGTTACCCACTCATCGCTTGCAAAATAGGGTCTTTGAAAGGATTTTTATTATGATCGGCATCTTGTACCGACCTATTTATAGTCCATGCCCTGTTTTTGGAACGAAAATGACAACAAAGCTCAAACGCGGTTGGCTGCTTTAATTGATTGAAAATTCATTATATAAAATAACGTAGAGATGCAGAATAGCATTTAGAATTTGTTGTCCCATACTAGGAATGGGTCACAATACATTGGCTAATATTATTTTATTTTGACATTTCACGCTTTATTTTTTGTGACATTTACGAAATATGCAAAATGGTTGTCCCGATGCTACTGTCACATTGCTTAATTGTATGCAAATGTTAAAACAAATGTCAAGACGATGCAAATTAAGTTTTATTAAGCAATTTGTAATTTTAAAGTCTTATCTATTAAAATTTTATTTTGCTTTGAAACATTCTGTACTTATTATTTTTTTTACGATGTTTAACTCGTAAAACTATGTCGTTATATGATTTATTTGCACTTTATTTCGATAGCGGGTATACCATTTCCGTAGAATAGGATTTGAATGGCTTATAGCCATTAGTATTACCTATCTTATCGGAAATCGGGATCGGAATCCCGGCGGCGGTTGGGGCGTGAGGACCGTTGCCTCACGCGATCGTCCGCCTCCTTTGCTAGCATTACTGCTTCGCAGAAGGAGGCAACCGCCTGCCACTCCTCCGTCGAAGCCTACTGGGGCCACGGGTAGTGTGAAAGTGAAACCCGGGGCACTGCGACGAAGGCAAAGAAGGAACAGGAGTGGGTTTTTAGTCAGTTAAAGTCTGACAATCTCCCGAACCGCCCAAGAGCGGGATTTGTCATAAGATGATTTTCCCACCCAATAAAAAAAAACTTATCTTATCGAATTTCAAATAGGTATAAAATTTTAATTTAATCACTGGATAACTTTGCATGCCTAAATTGGTGGGATACAGTGACCTAATCATTCACTACTGTACATCTAAAAATGTAATTATATGCAATGTGCTCAGTAAAAAGACTTGATTTGAATTAAAATCTTGACCATGGGCGTTGAACTTTGTAACGGGATCTTTGTAACCAAATATCTGCACCCGATATTAAGTAAGAAAAAAACTGGCCAAGTTCGAGTCGGACTCGCGCACGAAGGGTTCCGTACCGTTCGTTGCAAAAAAACGACAAAAAAAAAACACATTTGTTGTACGGGAGCCCCACTTATCTGTTTATTTTATTCTGTTTTGATATAGCGGCAACAGTGGTGCAGTGGTGGCCGAGTGGTAACGGCCCCGACTTACGGAGTTGTAGGTCGCGGGTTCAAACCCAGCCAGGCGCATTACTTTGTGTAATTTATTTCATCACCACTGCTCTCAAAACGGTGAAGGAAAACATCGTGAGGAAACCGGCATGTCCTAGAACCAAAATTCGAAGACATGTGACATCCACCAACCCGCACTGGGCCCGCGTGGTGGATTACGGCCCATTCTCTCTCCTAGAGAGGAGGCCTGAGTCCCAGCAGTGGGAACATTATAAGGCCGACTATGCTATGCTATAGCGGCAACAGAAATACATCATCTGTGAACATTTCAACTGTCTAGCTATTCCGGTTCATGAGATACAGCCTGCTGACAGACAGACGGACAGTGGAGTCTTAGTAATTGGGTCCTATTTTTACCCTACGGATACGGAACCATTATAAGGCCACAACCTTAGACGAAAAAATATTTAGATATTTTCAACAAACGTGTTTTTTTTTTGCCGTTTTAATAATAGTTATAATACAGTGTCTAATGTTTTAAAGATAATGTTACAGAACCCATTGCGTGAACCGACTCGCACTGGATCGTTTTTTTTTCTTTTTTGAGTTATTACTCACTGTGGGTTTTACACTCGACCAGAATTAATCATCAAGTTTAATTTAGGTACTAAATTCTTTTTCGTCATGTGTCTGACGCCGTTAAGAGGGCCCATCCCGAGTCGTCTATCGTCATCGTGAGCATGGTTTCATTAAGCTTGTTGTTTCATCCGCCGCAATGCTTAATAAAGGGGCAACGTGAAAAAAGAGTGATGACTTTTGAACGCTCTGCTGGCATTCAGAAATTACATCATTTACAATAATTTTACGAATAATTCACAAAACTGGTTCCACGAAATCTCAAATCCGTGTTTTTTTTTTTAAACCTTAAAAGTGTTAAACCACCAAATAGAAACCTAAATAATATCTACAAGATATCTGTGTCTGTGTTCCCAAAATATCTAGAGAAAGATGTGTCACAACACAACTTTATAACCACGTAAGAGCGGAGCGGTTGTATGAAAAAATCTCGGGTTGGGCGCTCTTAAAAGTGCACCCAGTAGTGTTGTTGAAGAACTTTAGATTAAGACTGTCACATAGATATGATTGACAGATAAAGACGAACTTTTTTTTAAACTTAAACATACTACATTTAAGGTCGTAAGTTAATTTCAAACAGTATTTATGAAAAACCGGTCAAGATTTGTCAATTTAGAGATAATAATTAATATTGCAGAATTGTTAGTAAATATTTTTGTAAAGCATGGGCCACACGGAGGCAATCCAGCGACCACTACCATGAATTGTAGCCGCAAGCTACGCGAATCTTATCCACGTTCACAAATCAGTCACTGCAATCGAAACTGCGGTTGTAAAAACGCGCCCACCACCCAAAGACGTTGAAGGTCATATCAAAAGGAAATAAGAGGCATTTTTCGTCCATCAGACACTAAAAAAAAAGTTTCTGTTTCAGACTATTTTTAAATCCATTTGTATAGTTAAAGATACATATTTTTTATTCAGTGACATTTATATGATAAATAATATAGTAAGTCAAGCAATTATTGCTCAAACAGTGTTTTGTCTTTTTTTTTTCAATACTTATTTAACGCATTTAAAAATAGTCGGAAACAGAAACTTTTTTAGGCGAAAAATGCCTCTTAAAAACCCTCCTCTTTTGTATTACATCTGCTGTCTACACGGCTGTCACTTGGGATGATGGATTACGTCCGTGTGGCCCATGCTTTAGTCTACACAAGTTAAAACTAAATAAAATAAATATGAGAATTTGATGCCTCCATTAGCGAGTACTGGGATGAAATGATTATGAAATTATTAGCACAAAATTGTTCAAAATAAAACTAAGTTTTTTGATAAGCCCTTAGATATTCTGGGTACTTGCACTAAGAGCTGAGTTAAGTAAGTTTAACTTAGTTTGAATAGCAGAAGTAAATTTTGAAGTCGGCAGATGGTCGATGGAGCCAAAAGATTTTAGGCGACCACGTTTCGGAAGACGCAGCGTTTAAAGGCCTCCCACAATATGGATCGATGACCAGGGTCTCACGTCTGCTATTACAATAGTGTCAGAATGGTCTATCATTGATTTTATAATTGGAACAATTTGCCTGCTGCGGTCTTCCCGTCCAACTATAATGTAGGTGTCTTCAAGGCTAGAGTGAATAGGCTCTTAATAAACTAGTGCGCCTCACCATCAATGATTGCATCACTGCTTACCATCAGGTGGGATCGCAGTCAAGCACTGGTTTATATCAATTAAAAAAAAAAAAATATTGATTTTGATAAATTTTGGTAATCTACTAATATAATGGTGTCATTTTAACTTTCCAATAGTCTATACCACTGACTGCTACGACTTCTGAACTCTACTACTCCATTGAAAGAAATGGCATAGAATGATAATCTCGTACATAATGACAAATGAATGTCTGACGTTAATCTGCTAAAATTTCGATAGTTCCTTTGATCAGTTATCTACCATTAGAACGTCATCGTGCAGTCGTTGCTTTTTACTTATAACAAGACAGCTCGATATTGTCATTCTACCACAACACTATTAGGAGACCGTTGACCGATCAATAATTCGATCATTATGAATTAGCAGATTACGAACTTTTAGCAAAATGACAATGGGATCGTGTTAGAATGACAAATTAATAAAAACTAACAGACTTGGGCCCCTGGTGAGGGTCGCGGAAACCCGATGGATGCGAGACGAATAGGGTAGATCGTTGTGGTGACACTTGGGGGAGGCCTATGTCCAACAGTGGACGTCTTCCAGCTGAAATAATGATAATGATGACTCTGTACTTGTGTACAGATAGCAGACTATGGTCTACTGTTTTCGGACGCGTAGCTTCATAAACGCGTATTCGTCATTATACGCTTGGTGTGCGCCTGAAAGCGTCGCGTCGTGCCGTAGTGTCTTTGCCGCTTCGTATACGCGTCTATGAAGCTACGCGTCCGAGGACAGTAAACCTAAGATATCTTACCTAGCTATGAGAGCAAAGTTTAAACGAACTCAGCTTAGTTCTTAGTCTGCAACCGATTTAGCCTCAAATAGACTATGCTATTTAAAATGGCAGTCATTAATACAGCTTAAGAATAAAATAATACATGTTGTGACTGGGATATCCTCTAACAATGTACTATGTACCATCGGTCTTACATCCGAATATTCAAACGAAACTCAATTTTAAAACGCCTTTATGGATTTCAGACGATTTTAAAAAAAACGTCTAGAATTCAAACGTCAAACACTAGAAGCGCGGGCGTCCCAAATTTGACCCATTCCCATGTTCTTCCTGCTCTCGTTTTATTATGCGTAGAATCGCAAAGTATACCAAAATATGTGTAATAAAAATCTATAAATATAAAAGGGAAATACCACTCACTGATTAATCACGAAATCTCAGAAACTATAACACCTACAAACTTAAAATTTGGCAGGTAAGTTCCTTAGAGGGTGTAGACATCCGCTAAGAACGGATTTTACGAAACTCAACTATGTGGATGAAATGGGTGTACAAAATTTGTATGGAGAAAACAATTTTTACGCGGGCGAAACTGCTGGCCGAAGCCAGTATTGTATATTATCAGTTACCAGTTTCATTTGTATACCATCTCTCCATATTACTGTAGCAAGAATAAAATTTCCAAAATTGACATTGACGAGAGCATATTCACGACGACTATCTTCAAATGAAGACCACATTACACTGATATTTGATCTTTTAAAAGTATAGTATAGATAAAAACAAAACGTATAATGTCGGAGCGATAATATTACAAAACATAGCAATTAAAACATCTGTGCACTTGTAAACTTATCAGTATTTAGAGCACCTAGGTAATGTAACAAAAATAAAATCACGCTCTTGAATCTTGATACGAATGCAAGACTATGTTTTTGTAGGACTCTTGAGGGGTTACCATGACGTTCAAAGTAAGATTGTTTCATTCTTATTTCAGTGTGGGTAAGAGACAGAGCTGTATAGAGTGACTGGTAATTAGTGTACGATACTTACACACGTGATTGTGCTCATGATAACCAACAACTTTTACTATGGGAACAAACCTGAAATCACGAAAAAAAATCACATACATATATGTTTGCCTAATGTACTGAACAGCTGATATTTTTTTCGCGATTTTGGCTTTGCTCCCATAATAAAAATTGTTTGTTATCATGAGCACAATCACGTGTTTAAGTATCGTACACTAATTGCCAGTCACCCTATATAGGTTGTCTGGCGCCACCTCTTACCCACACTGGAATAAGAATGAAACAATCTTACTTTAAACGTCATGGTACAGGTCTTGGACAGTGTCTCTTTACAGTATACTAAAGGGCCTATTACACTACGCGATATTCAGCACACGATATTCAGACTGTCTTATTTTTTTGTTCCGAGTAAGACCGGTCTAACCCTTATTACACTACGCGACATCGACTAAGACTCTCTGAATATCGAGTAGTGTAATATATTTTTTCTTTAACTCTTTAACCACCTACATCGGATAGGTATATACGACAAACACACGCGTTTATCCCGCCAAAATCGCATATCCACGACCAAATACTCCATCTCGTCAGCTCTTCTGTCTTCTAAGGGGATTGTCGCAAACACACGACCCTGGCGAATAGGACACGAAAACAGTCGTCGGAGAAATCCGACGCGAGCGGTTAAAGGGGTAACAATTTTAATGAAAAAATCATGTTTCGTAACGAATTATGGGAAAAAACTGTTTTTTTTTTCCAAAAGCAAAATATTGTGGTCACACAGTCACGCCCTGCCGGGGCACGTCGAGTTACCAGTAACTGTGGGTTACAATAATAATTGTATTTCAACTATAGTTTATGCGCTTAAAACTATTACAAAAATCCCTAATTATTTGAGTAACTATATCATATAAGGCAACGTACTTTGAAAACCCAGGTACCATCCGCAAAATGGCCAGTAACACCAGGGCGCTACCGGCCTCCCTTGAGGAGCTGGGGTGGATCGTATGACACACTTGTTACTGACTCCCACCCACGCAAAAATATGTGGTTTCGAATTGCTAACACCAGCCCGAAATACATGGCGCCGCGACAGGAGACGCCCGGAGCAATCTCCGGCCACCGTAGGCGCGGGTTTTCGGATGAGCACCTGGTGATAGCTGGCCGCCCGAAAGAGATGTCAGCAAAACCGTATGGCATCGGCCTGCTAGGGCCATGGGAAAACTTCTGAAAAGGAATATTCTTTGACCTAGAACACAGCTGTGGTTTTAGCCTCGCCCGGAGGACACGGTGGAGCATACGGTAGAGGTGTGCCCCGCTTGGGCAGAGCACCGCCGTGTCCTCGTGGGGGCGATCGGCGGCAGCGATCTCTCGCGCCGGGCCTTGGAACAGGCCATGGTCCGGAGCGAGGAGGAGTGGCAGGCGGTTACCTCCTTCTGCGAAGCAGTAATGCTAGCAAAGGAGGCGGCCGATCGCGTGAGGCAACGGTCCTCACGCCCCAACCGCCGCTGGGATTCCGATCCCGATTTCCGGCCACCGTAGGCGCGGGCTTGCGGACGGCGAGCAATGGGTGGCTCGCCATCCAATCGTCCGGTAATTGTCCGGACCGAGCCCAAGTCGTCGACGGCGCGTAGTGTTCCACACGCGCCTCAAGGAGATGTCAGCAACCGTAGGGGCCCAGCAGGGTCGAGGCCTACTGGGGCCATGGGTAATGCGAAAGTGACCCCCGGGGCCCGGGAAAAAATGGCAAAGAAGGAACAGGAGTGGGTTTTTAGTCAGTAAAAGTCTGACACTATCTCCCGCTCCGCCCAAGAGCGCGGGATGTCATTAGATGATTTTCCCACCCGAAAAAAAAAGCTGTGGTTTTAGCCATGATTTTACACATTCAAAAAGGAAGATTTCCATTCTCTCACGCGTGCGGCCATCTCATTCGCTAACATTACTGCTTCTCACGCGGAGACAACCGCCTGCCATTGCCTCTCGCTCCGGACCATGGCCTGAATCAGGGCCCGGCGCCACCGATCTTACGCGCCGGGCCCTGGTTCAGGCCAAAGACTGGTTCAGTTTGTAAACTCCTTTTTTCAATATGGTAATAAAAATATTAACGTAGAAAAGTAGCGTAGTAAAGTTTCACGTGTAATTTAAACACACAATACAGTATCTAATCGCCATTATTAACGCGCAAATATAAATTTATGGAAACTAATTTTAATTTGATAAAGAAACGCGATTAAAAATAATAGTTTTATCAATAACAGAACCATATTAATTGGCATTTTAATATGGAATTGCAATTTTCCATTCAAACAAATATTTTCCATTATATAACCAAAGGCGAATGTTTGTTACTTTACTCCACGCTCGAACGGCTGAACGGATTTCAATGAAACTTGGTACAAGGATAGGCCATGTCCTGGAACAGCACATGAGATACTTTTTTTATTCTGAAAGTATGTTCCCCTGGGAAAATTTTCTAGTATCACGCAGGCGACAGAAACAAGTACAATAGTCAGGGTAGCTACACCATTTCGATCTTAGGAATGGCAGGACCGATTTTATTAACTTTGATATATTAGATTTAAAACCAAATAGCTGTCTTCTCCCATAAGCCGCATGCTTTCTTTTGCCAATTCTATTCGTGGTGATGTAAATGTCTTGGCTGGTTCTGTAGGCTCAATAAAAATTAAACTCAAAAACTTAATGTTATGATATTTTTAGTTTTGTTTGTAATTTTAAATATATTTTGCCCTCAAATGATCAATTTGTAGGATTTTATTAATAGTAGGTACTTATGTTGGATTATTTTACGTGTGCATGTTAGATTTTGATGTTATGTTAGATTTAGATTCACATCTAGTAGGTGTCAATCAGATATCTTATGTTGTGATTTATTTTATGGACGCGTGATTGTACATTAGTTTTGTGAATTACGATAAAAAAAACTTTTAAAATTTCATTTACTCATACATTTTTATATAGAATGGCTTTTATAACTTAATTATTTTTTATTCTAATTCAATTTTAATTAATAAAAATACTGAATTTAATTCGGCTAATAAGTTAACACAATCTTTTTTATTCTGAAGTGGTATAAAGTTCGCCAAGTTACTTATAGATATCGGACTATAATTTAGTTAAAAAAAGATAAGAAACTGTAAAAAAAGTACCGGCAGTTTTATCTGCTGAAATGGCTTAGTTATATCTGTTTTAAAATCAGATTCTAATAGGGGTTAAAGTATGAAATTGCCGTTTTTTAAAACGGGTTGCTTTGAAGTGTTATTATATCTTTGGATTGACTTGGAATTATAAGTTCAAATAAACTTTATATTATAGGTACGTTAATCTTTTTTCAAAATTAGGTATTTATTGGTTTCTTTGTGTTTTGTATTTTGTGTAATATCGCAGTTCTTATAACCAAAACTTTTTTTTTTTCATATTAAGAGTTCCAACGTGGAAACTATGCATTTCAAAGGGCAAGCAATATCAATTCACTTCAAAGCAACCCGTTCTATCTATTTATGTTTGGTTTCCGCACTTAGTCCTATGTGGACTATTGTAGGTGTCCTATTTTAATTTTTTAAGCAACCCGTTTTAAAAAACGGCAATTTCATAGTTAAATACCTAATATATGTCACCGGAAAATTCTCAAAGACTCCGTATTGTAAGAAATCTTTATTAGATTATAATTACTCGACTTATTATGAAAAAATCTTTTTGTTATCGTATACAAAAAGATTTTTTCCACACCACATCCAAATTCATTAGTTTCCAACATAACTGTGTCCTATTTAGAAAGAATAGTTTACTATTTTTCGCGATATTTTACAAAACGGCGCGTTTGATATTATTAAGATTGGACTTTTTTTTTTAAATCATGATATATTCTAATGCTTGACTTTGAACTTTTCAAATGAAGCCAAGTTTATTTACTTGTACTTATTGCTCTATGTAGAGCCTATTCACTCTAGCCTAGAAGACACATAAATTAGAATCGGACGGGAAGACCGCAGCAGGAAAATTGTTTTAGTCGAAACGTTAAGAGGCGAAACGCTTAGTCCGGACCGTTAACAATGTAAGGGCGGACATTCGCCGTACGTCGGGTTGTCCGATGATAGAAAGGCGAAATTATCAAATAACTTTTCTCGCTTTGGGTGGAGCGAGAAGAGTGCCAGACTTTTACAGACTAAAAACCACCCGTGTTCCTTCAATTGCCCTTAGCATGACTCTTTCAAACAATCCTACAAGTCACATACGTTGCCATCCTAGATAAAAAAAAAAGACAGAACAGTGAAAGAAAATGGACATAGGTTTGAAAGTATAGTTTCTCAAATAATCAGATTAAATTAATGTGCAATTACATTTTCAATACAGTTACTCGAAAACCCGTTCTTATCCCACCGCTTTTAGATACGCAATTAACTGTTTTCCGCACTAGTGCAGAAAAGTGCGCGTGCTCGCCTCTGCCACAATTTTATAACATTTATAGTATCAGGCTGGACGCGCGTCGACCCCCACGAAGCGCGCGTCATCCCCCACGTGTCGAAACTGTATTGAAAAACGTTTGATACACGTGCAGATTTGTCACAGCAGCACTCTGCTCCATAACACAATGAATTCCGCTTCGATCGCAATGACAAACTTTCTGCACTTGTATCAAAAGGTACTTACTATTCTTCAAAAATTTCTGTCACTTGAGCGAATAAGACATTCTTATTCTCAAAATCTATAAGGATTTGCAATGGCTACCACAAACTCTTAACGCGGGTCATTAAAACCTAAATTGAACTGTTAAAGGGATGGAGCTATATAGGGTCCCTCCATCCCTCTTCCTCGCTCGCATGACTAACATTTCAACACATGGTAGGGACCTTGAACGTGACATTAATAAGTCAAATATTCCACATTCACATTCGAAAGCTTTTCATGATTTTGTTAAACAAACCAACCAAGAATTCATTAGCCATCGACAATAATTTACATTTATTTTTACTTTTGGCTGTACAGTTCAAAAATAGTTCCAGCATTCCATATCGAGGTTGAAAAAGAGACGGTCCGAAAGGGACGGACCGTTTTGTGCTTTCCTAAACTTCAAAATAAATCTTTTTTCGCTTAAAATAATATTGCAAGATACTCTCGGCAGCACTAAAATGGAAACTACATTAGACTGAAGCACACGTGGACCACGTCTGATTTGTACGTAGAGTCGCGACGCGTGGCGTGGATCTAAAAGTCTAGTTGCCATATAAAATGTATGGAGACCGACGCGCCAAGATCGGCGTACGTGGCCCACGTGTGAGCAATGTAGTACTACCATAAATGAAATATAAATAATTACAATAATATCGTCTAACTTATACTTAAGATATAATTAATAAATTCCATAGCATTTCGATCTTGGCTCGCCTCTACCGTGCTTCTTGGTATTTTACTTCTGAACTCCATGCAGTACCTGAAAATATAAAAGAAAAAAAAATTAGATTATTGACAATTACCACATTTTAATTATATGACATCAGAGCGCTAACTTTAGTTTTTTTTTTAATTATTTTTGAGAAAAACCGTAACGTGGCATTATCCTACCCACGTAATGAAACTATGACAAAATTACATGATGGTAAACCAGACACGAGCTGTGGTGGCCGAGTGGTAACGGCCCCGACTTATGAGTTGTAGGTCGCGGGTTCAAACCCAGCCAGGCGCATTACTTTGTGTAATAATAATTTATTTCATCACCACTGCTCTCAAAACGGTGAAGGAAAACATCGTGAGGAAACCGGCATGTCCTAGAACCAAAAATTCGAAGACATGTAACATTCACCAACCCGCACTGGGCCCGCGTGGTGGATTACGGCCCATTCCCTCTCCTAGAGAGGAGGCCTGAGTCCCAGCAGTGGGAACATTATAAGGCTGATTATGCTTATGCTTTATGCTTATATGGGCGTGTGCCTTGTTCCTGTAATATGTTGTATCTGTGAGGTAAGTTATTTGCGTACATATATAGCAATTATATTATATTAAAATAACTATGAATGGTATACGTCAAACGATGCGTTATCTTCAACACAGGATACAACTAAATTATGATATAAACACGACGACACATATTGTAATCTATTTACACACTAGCTTTTGCCCGCGGCTTCGCTCCCGTCAACTGACTACTCTATTCTGCTCTACCCAACTCTACCCTACTCCACCCTACTCTACTCTACTCTACCCTACTACCATTTTTTTTATTTTTTTCTTTCATAAGATCCTTCTCCTGACAATAACAAATACAACAAAAAAAAGTAGTGAAATCGTTCCAGCTGTTCACGCGTGATGGCGTGACCAAGGGAAATAGGGATTCATTTATATATATATAGGGTGACTGGCAATTAGTGTACGATACTTAAACACGTGATTGTGCTCATGATAACCAACAACTTTTAATATGGGAACAAATCTGAAATCGCGAAAAAAATCAGACGTTCAGTACATTTATGTGTGCCTAATGTACTGAACAGCTGATATTTTTTTCGCGATTTTGGCTTTGCTCCCATATTAAAAATTGTTGGTTATCATGAGCACAATCACGTGTTTAAGTATCGTACACTAATTACCAGTCACCCTATATATAGATTGACAAAAATTACGAACTTCAATACAAACTTTCATTCCCTTTTTATTTATGAATGGGGAACCATATAATGACCTCTCTCGCCCTAGGGCGGAACGCGAGGGCGTGTCTTTTATGTTACTTCTTTGCCCTTTGCTTTCCAGTAAAACGGGTTTCTCTTTCGGTAGTCAACCCATGGGCCCCAGTAGGCTTCGGCCCTGCAGAGCTCCTACGGTTTTGCTGACACCTCGCTTTTTTTTTAGGTGGGAAAATCATCTAATGACAAATCCCGCTCTTGGGCGGAGCAAGAGAGATAGTGTCAGACTTTTACTGACTCAAAACCCACTCCTGTTCCTTCTTTGCCTTCATCCCGGGGCCCCGGGCTTCGCTTTCACACTACCCGTGGCCCCAGTAGGCTTCGACCATGCTGGGCCCCAACGATTTGCTGACACCTCGCTGAGGCGCGCGTGGAACACTACGCACCGTCGTCGACTCGGGTTTGGTCCGGACGGCGAGCTACCCAATGCTCGTTGTCAACAAGCCCACGCTTTCAGTGGCTGGAAGTCCAGTTCCAGTATTTTACAAGAAGCGACTGCTTATATAGCCTCCGCAACCCAGTAACTTCCGGCCATCGTAGGCGCAGGCTTGCGGACGGCGAGCAATGGGTGGTTCGCCGGTCGACCGTCCGGTAACCGTCCGGACCGAGCCCAAGTCGTCGATGGCGCGTGCTGTTCCACGCGCGCCTCAAGGAGATGTCAGCAACTGTAGAGGCCTAGCAGGGTCGAAGCCTACTGGGGCCAAGGGTCTGATTCTGAAAGGAAGACTCGGCCCTGGTACGAAAGGCAACGAAGGAACAGGAGTGGGTTTTTAGTCAGTAAAAGTCTGACACTTTCTCCCGCCCCGCCCAAGGGCGGGGGATGTCATAAGATGATTTTCGCACCGAAAAAAAAAAAACCCAGTAACTTCGTAACACGAAATTTGAACACACAAATTCATCTAAAGAAATCCAAAAATACTTTTGATTTCTGGTGTTTTTCTTACGTAAAGCTGGTTACCTTATTTCCTGAGTATAACAGCTCAAACGTAACACAAATAAACATTCACACGGATGCATGTTGTAATGAGTGTTTCAAAACTCTCTGACCTACATTACATAGACGAGCGCGGAAATGCTGATACTACATTATTTTTATTATATTTTGCGAAACCCGAATAAAGTTTGTTCAGAATCGATAGCATAGCATAGCAGGCCTTATAATGTTCCCACTGTTGGGACTCAGGCCTCCTCTCTAGGAGAGGGAATGGGCCATAATCCACCACGCGGGCCCAGTGCGGGTTGGTGGATGTCACATGTCTTCGAATTTTTGGTTCTAGGACATGCCGGTTTCCTCACGATGTTTTCCTTCACCGTTTTGAGAGCAGTGGTGATGAAATAAATTACACAAAGTAATGCGCCTGGCTGGGTTTGAACCCGCGACCTACAACTCGTAAGTCGGGGCCGTTACCACCATTGCTCAGAATCCATAATTGATTCCAATATAATAATTTTGACTGGCCTGTTGGTCTAGTGGTTAGTGGCCCTGACTGCTATGCCGGAGGTCGTGGGTTCGATGCCCACCCAGGACAAATGTTTGTGTGATGAGCACGATCATTTGTTCTATGTCAATAGTATGTATGTATTTAGAAATATATAAGTATGTTTATCAGTTGTCTAGTACCCATAACACAAGCTCTGCTTAGCTTGGGACTAGACGGAGTTGTGTGATAGTTGTGAAATATTATTATTATTATTACAAAAACATCAATATCAGTAGACAGTGATGTTTTTTGTAAATAAAATAATAAATAATTAAAAAAAAGGTCACAAGTTGGACACCACCGACACTACTTACAACACAGAACACGAAAGGGCACTAGGCGCCACCGCACAGCTGGGTGCGGGATCAAAACAATACCCTCAGTCACCCGGATGGCCCGGTGACCATGTATTTGTGCGGACAAATAACTCACTTAACAAACTTATAACTTTGTTATTTTTCATGATACAGTTATGAAAGGACATTGCCAATCTTTGTATGGGAGTTGGACCAAGTGCTGCTCAGAATGAATACATAGTGCATTTTGTTCCTCAGGCCAACACCAATCAGTAAACTGAAGCGCTCCGAAATCTATCCCAGAAGTCAAGAGAAAAAAAATGTTTTGTTATGAATTATTTTTTGGGGGTATGTGGAACAGAGAGTAAAGCCCCACATACCTCCGTTGAAAAGGGAGGATCCTCCAACCAGACGGGTGTTATGTCTGGTGGGCTACTGCCCGATAGATGATTTCGGGCTGTTCTATATGTTCTAAACGCGCGGAGAACTTTGATTGCGCGATGCAGGATTAGTTCTTATGTGACGCCATAGATGTCGCTACAATTTATTTATGAGAATTAACTTAACAATTGTTTTCAGTGTAACTGATTACTGACTTTCCCCCATACTAGAAATCATACATACAAAGACAGCCAGATGCGGAACCTGTCTGTAGACCAAATAAAATTATTTGTTCGTGCGGAATCATCTATGTCTCGTTTTTAGGGTTCCGTCATCATCATCATCATTTCAGCCGAAAGACGTCCACTGCTGGACACAGGCCTCCCCCAAATGTCGCCACAATGAACGGTCCAGTGCGTCTCGCATCCATCGGACTCCCGCAACCGTTACCAAGTCATCGGTCCACCTTGTAGGAGGCCTTCCAAAGATGGGTAGCCAGATCCCATCCGGAGATTCTTCGCTCCACTTGCCTCGTCGTGGCCTTGACCGCTACCGGAGGGTAGACGGGCTGCCGGGCACTAGGGGTCATTTTTTCATTTTGGGGGCGCGTTGCCATTATCGTCACGCTTGGCAGACGGGTTGGCGATCGCAGTTTGGTTGTTGTAATGCCCAGAGGATGCTGCTGCCCATTCTCTGGTATGTCCCTTAGTCGCCTCTTACGACACCCTCGGGAAGAGATGGGATGGTGTTATTCTTTACGTCCGGACACCATACGGAAATGGGAAAGGGTTCTGTACCGAAAAGGTAAAAACAGGACCCTATTACTAAGATTCCACTGTCTGTATGTCTGTTACCAGACTGTATCTCAAGAACCGAGATAGCTAAACAGTTGAATAACCAAGTATGAGTATATTACCGTTGTACACCCTAGACGCAAAACATGGCACCCTCAACATATTAAATAAGAACTTTTAATGTACCTACCTATGTTTTACAATGAATAAATAAATCTTGAAATTTTCACAGTTGATGTATTTCTATTGCCGCTATAACAATAAATACAAAAAACACAATAAAATAAATTTAAAAAAATAAAAAAAACCGGACTGCGAAAAAAATAACTTTAAATAAAAACTGAAAAGAAAAAAAAACAAGTTCACTCCAGTAGCATAGAAACCAATTTAATTAAAACAAAACTGCAACAGTCGGGACCCATATTATATGGAATGATTTTAGTCTTGATTATTTTAATGGGTCCCGACAGTCGTGGTTTTTTTTAACGTCACCTATCTAAGAACACTTGGGTTATCACGAAGAATCTAACGATATCATAATTATGTAAATCCATTCAGCGGTTTGGAAGATATGAGGTAGTAAAGAATATTACATACATACAAGATACGCGCGAAAAACATAACCCTTCTTGCAGTCGGGTAAAAAAACAGTTGTTGAACCTTTCGTGCGCGAGTGTGACTCGCACTTGGCCGGTATTTTGTTGTTGTTATTATTTTTGTATAACCTACAAACAAATGATTTAATTTATGTTAACACTGAAATAATATTGTTTAATACATTTATTCATTAATATATCATATAAATTATATTTTAAAATATTTCAATAAAAATATAAAAAAAAAACATTTAAAAATATAAAAAATAGTAGCCCACTGGCATCGGGAACAGGGTCCAAGCTACCGGTGGTCAGGGCTCCTGAAAAAGGAACTTCCTAACAATGCGCGCCGTGTCCAGGAGTACTGCTTTCTGGATCAGGCCCTTGATCCAGCTGCCTAACGAGAGCCTGATCCTTAGATGTTGTTCGAGGCTCTTAGCTATTAAGCCATTGGCCGTTACGACTATCGGCACAATGATTGCTCTATCCACTTCCCACATGTCGACAACCTCGCGAGTCAAGTCAAGATATTTAGTTTGTTTATCTTTCTCAGCTTTCACGAGGTTCTCGTTATGAGGGACTGCGATATCAACAATCATTATGCGACGCTCCAGTTTAGTAGGCTTATTGGCAACAATAGTCCTGTCAGACGATTTATTATTATTATTATTATTTTTAAATCTTAAAAGTTTAGGCATAAATGATGCCACGTAATTATTGCAGGTAAATTATAAATTCAAACAAAATCACCGTCAGATTAAAATTTCGTTCACGATTAGCCTCGCCAATTAGGCAAGGTTGATTCGTGATCGAGTGAGTAATTAAGGTCTTACAATCAATTATTTATCTCTTTACTTAGACGTGTAGACAAATAAATATGTGGGTCATGGGTCAATTTTGATGCCAGGGTTGCGAGTTTCGAGAGAGAGTCACTAAGGGTTGAGTGAGCTACATATACAGCTAGCTTTTGCCCGCGGCTTCGCTCCCGTCAACTGACTACTCTATTCTGCTCTACCCAACTCTACCCTAGTCATCGACTTATATTCTAGAGACAGACAAGCACGTTCATGGAAACTATTTGTCAAAATACTGAAAAGTTAAACAAAAGTTTCGCTGCGGCGCTACATTGGCCTGGGGCCAATGGCACCACCATGACAAATGGCATTGGTTTGGGGTTGACTGGTAGAGAATGCCTTAAGGCATTAAGTCCGCCTCTGTACTTTTGTGTGCATAAAGAATTAATAAATAAATAAATAAATAAATAAATTGGCATTATGCCGTTTAACAGAACTATTAAAACATACAGCGCTAAGATAGCTTTTAGAGGATACTTTTTTCGCGACCAAAGCGCCATGAATTTCGTGGCACTTACGCGTTTCGTTCAACATAGTGTAATGTTCAAGGTTTATGGATTACACTACACCTGAGTCGATTGAAGTGAGTGTTCGGCACGCGTAATCTAGTGCGTAGTACATATACATATCGATGACCCTAATGTACCCTACTCTACCCTACTACCATTATTATTTTTTTTTCTTTCATAAGATCCTTCTCCTGACAATAACAAACACAACAATAAAAAAACTAAAATCGGTCCAGCCGTTCACGCGTGATGGCGTGACCAAGGGAAATAGGGATTCATTTATATATATATATGTAACAAAAGTGGTTATATCGAAACTGTGAAGGAAGAGTTAATAGGCTCTTAATAAATTAGTGCGCCTCACCATCAACGGTTGCATCACTGCTTACCATCAGGTGGGATCGCAGTCAAGCACTAGTTTGATAAAAAAGAAATAACAGAATTCGGAATCGGAGATTTTAAATTTGGTGTGGCAATAAATGCCTCTCATTAACCCTAATCCTTTATCAGAATCGAAATGTTGTCAGGATAAGAGCCTGGCGATATCAAGAAATTTATTTTAAAAAAAGTGCGAGTCGGACTCGCGCACTGAGGGTTCCGTACAAACTTACCTCTGAAAACAGTTCAATTCCCTAACAGAGTTACGAAGATTTTTCCGAATCGCAAAAAAGTGTTTTCTTTGTGACGTAAACACAAATTAACAGTTTTCAGATTTTTTTAATAAACTTGCTATTGCTATGAGACCTTGCTTCATGCCAAATTCCAGGATTCTAGGTCAACGGGAAGTACCCTATGAATTTTGATTCCTTTGAGAGTGTCGAAATACACGTTTTTTGCGACATAAACGGCTGTATCTTTTTTTTTTCGTTAACTTAGTAGTTTGATTTTTTCACAGTTTCAAAGGACCGCAGACCTGAGTACAAGGTTTTAATTTCAACTCGATACCTCCACGCGTTCTCGAGATAAAGAGTCTTGACAGACAGACAGACAGACGGACAACAAAGTGATCCTACAAAGGTTCCGTTTTGTTCCTTTTGAGGTACAGAACCCTAAAAAAATTACTTGATTCGGAATCGGAGATTTTAAATTCGGTTTGACGGAACCGGAATCGGAATCGGAACCGATATCGGAGACGAAGGAGGTGACTGTCTGTCTGACAGATAGACGGACAACAAAGTGATCCTATAAAGATTCCGTATTTTCCTTTTGAGGTATGGAACCCTAAAAATCGCCACCTTCCCTGACTTGAGCATCGAACGCAGGACCCCGTTTTCAGCAGTCGCACTAGAACAATGGGGCATTTAATGAAATGAAAACAATATGAAATAGGCGTCGGGTCATTGAGCTCCTAAATTGTGATCAAGCAATAAAATTGTAGCGACATCTATGGCTTCACATAAGAACTAATCCTGCATCGCGCAATTTAAGTTAGAACAGCCCGAAATCATCTGCCGGACAGTTGCCCACCAGACATAACACCCTTCTGGTCGGAGGATCCTCCCTTTTCAAAGGAGGTTTGCGGGACTTTACTCTCTGTTCCGCTTACCTCCAAAAAATTACTGACTCACACGTGAGATCTGCCAGGACAGATCCACTCTTTGTATGTTCAAAACGTTTCAAAATCTCGATGCTTCATCATCACCATTGTTACAGCCGAAAGACGTCCACTGTTGAACATTGGCCTCCCTCAATAATCGCCATAACGACCGATCCTGTGCGTCTCGCATCCAACCCTCACCAGGTCATCGGTCCACGACGTGGGAGGCCTTTAAACGCTACGTCTTCCGGTACGTGGTCGCCATTCCAGAACCTTTCGTCCCCATCGACCATCTGTTCTGCGAGTAATGTGCCCTGCCCACTGCCACTTAAGTTTGGCGATTCTTCGGGCTATGTCTGTAACCTTGGTTCTCCTGCGGATATCTTCATTTCTGATGTGATCACGCAAAGAAACTCCGTGCATAGCCCTTACCAATTGTAATATCTAATACGAGTACATATTTTTTTATTCATGCATATTTCCTATTGCTATAACATTTCCATCTTGACACGAGTGAAACCGTGCGCAAAAGTAGTTTACAGATATTCGTATGTATTGTTGGTTGTAATAACATGCAATGTGGAAGCATCAGTGTGGATACCACATGCAGGAACCACAGGCCATAGAGATAAGCAACCGGTCTGAAAGCCGAGGGCTCGACAGTAATGACAAAATTGGTCGCTATCCACACTTTTATGAGGCTAAATAATACTTACTGTAAAATGTATATGGAAATACTAGCATACCCAGCAAAAGTTGTTCTGTTAATATATAAATTACCAATGGAAAACAAATTAGGGGTAAGAGGGTAAAAAATTGCTTACGACCTACTCTCAGACCGACCAAATATAAATTGTATTTATGTATGTAATGTTTATAAATAATCGCTCTTCCCGACCGATTATAATTTAGGTGTCTTCAAGGCTAGAGTGAATAGGCTCTTAATAAACTAGTGCACAGTCAAGCACTAGTTTATATCGATTAAAAAAAACTCTTTGAATACACAATAATTATGTCAGACTTTTACAGACTAAAGCCCACCCATGTTCCTTCAAAGAATCCCGGGTATCGACTCTAACGGGACCCCACAATCTTGCTGACATCTCTATAAGACACGCTAAGGGCTTGTTGCTGGGTTACCATGGCGTTCAAAGTAAGATTGTTTCATTCTTATTTCAGTGTGGGTAAGAGACAGAGCTATACAGGTTGTCTAGCGCCATCTCTTACCCACACTGGAAATAAGAATAAAACAATCTTACCTTAGTCCTTACTGGACAGCGAGCTAGCCATTGCTCGCTGTCCGCTTTCAAAGAATACTGGCGCTATGTACTGTAGTTTTCGTAAAAAAAAATGTTCCGCAGGTCGATTTGCAAGTACGAGAGCAAGATGCAAGTCGATTTGCATATTTTAAAGTTAAACTAAAGTGTTCTATGGGAACCGCTGCGAGTACAGTGCTCCGGTTCATAAATATTTATATCTTCACTCAACTAATGCTAAACATGTCTGTATTTCCAGCTAAAGAGTTCAGTTCCCAGCCTTTTCTATCATTAAGAAAACTACAGGAGAAATCGCGAGTTTTATAATGCGCAAAAGTATATGGTCCACTGTACTAAACAGAATCATAAGAATATAGTTATAGGTATCATCTCAAAACTCCTTTACTGTGTATATATACTTATATAATTTTATGTATTTATGTATAGGTATATATTTTATTAAATATGTAAGTACTTATGTTTTTTTTTTTAGGTGGGAAAATCATCTAATGACAAATCTCGCTCTTGGGCGGTGGGGGAGATAGTGTCAGACTTTTACTGACTAAAAACCCACTCCTGTTCCTTCTTTGCCTTCATCCTAGGGCCCCGGGTTTCGCTTTCACACAACCCGTGGCCCCAGTACGCTTCGACCCTGCTGGGCCCCTACGATTTGCTGACATCTCCTTGAGGCGCGCGTGGTACAGTACGCGCCGTTGATGACTTGGGCTCAGTCCGGACGGTTACCGGACGGTTACCGGACGGTCGGACGGCGAGCCACCCATTACTCGCCGTTCGCAAGCCCGCGCCTACGGTGGCCGGTAATCGGGATCGGAATCCCGGCGGCGGTTGGGGCGTGAGGACCGTTGCCTCACGCGATCGGCCGCCTCCTTTGCTAGCATTACGGCTTCGCAGAAAGAGGCGACCGCTTGCCACTCCTCCTCGCTCCGGACCATGACCTGTACCAATGCCCGGCGCGAGAGATCACTGCCGCCGATCGCCCCCACGAGGACACGGCGGTCCACACAATGGCGGCACCCAGGCGTTTCTTCCGCACGAACCTCCACAGGCAGGTGAAGGAACAGTGGTGCAGGAACCTCCCGAACTTACCATGTCCGGTGAGGACCTGCGACATGCGGAAGGTAAGGACGCCATGTGGTCTTTCCAGCCACTCCTCAAAGAGGGGACTTACCGCCATAATTATGACGTGCCCAATGTATGTATGTTTAGTTTTATAATATAATTTTGTAATACTTGTTGTCTAAATAATATTTTCTTCTTTTTTTTATGCACCTGCCATATTGTCTCTCCACTACCCTAGGTTGACTGGTAGGGGCATTAAGTCCGCCTTTGTACCTTTTGTTGCATGAAGATTAAATAAATAAATAATAGTTATTCTTCAGGGGCTCAAGTTTGCGATTACAAGTGTCAGAATGGCCTATCATTGATTTCATAATTGTTGATTTCGACAAGTTTGGTAATCTATTAATACAATGGCGTCATTATGACTTTCCAATGATCAACCACTGGCACTCCATTGAAAGAAATGGCACAGAATGGTAATCTCCTACGTAATGAAAAATGAATATCTGACGTATGCGGTAATCTGCTAAAATTTTGACAGGTCCTTTGATCAGTGACCTACCATTAGAACGTCACTGTGCAGTCATTGCTTTTAATTCGTTACAAGACAGCTCGTACCACAATTCTATTACGAGACCACTGATCGATCAATGATCGGCCATTATGAATTAACAGATTACATCGAGATATAAGTACTAACGTACTAGAGAAGCTAAGTCAAATAACTGAATTGTCCTATTTTCGTAATTTGAATCTTTAGTTCGCTGCAGTGCTAAAATAATAACAATTCGTCTAAACCGTAACTAATTTACCACAGGGCTAGATTTGCTGCGGAAGTGTATTTATTCTCGGCAAAAAGGTCTTAAGCGCCATGTAAATCACGGCACTTGCGCGTTTTCTTCGACAAAGTGCGGCGCGATCGCCGCAGTTGAACGAGACAAAGTAGGAATTTACGGTGTCTTCTCTAGTACGTTAGTACTTATATCTCGATGACAGATTACGAACTTTTAGCAAAATGACAAGGGAATCGTGTTGGAATGAAGAATTTATAAAAATGGCAGACTAGGACCCCAGGACAAATGCTAGATAGATAGTGTGTTCAAAACATAATTAATACAGCTAAATTTAGTACAATAGAAAAAAATCTCGAAGATGCCTTCGAAGACCCAAAGCCTTAGTAGGCTTTGGCCCTGCTGGCCCCCCTACGGTTTTGCTGACATCTCAATGAGGCGCGCGTGGAACATTGTGAGCCATCGACGACTCGGGCTCGGTCTGTACGGTTACCGGACGGCCAGACGGCGAGCTACCCATTGCTCGCCGTCCGCAAGCACGCGCCTACGGTGGCTGGTAATTGGGGTCGAGGTCCCGGCGGCTGGAGCGTGGGGATGTCTGTTCCTTCAAGCGTGCCGTCTCTCGACTGCCGCCCACACCCCCCCGTTCCGAACTACTGCCTGTACCAGGGCCCGGCGCCGATCGCCCCTTGGTTTCCCTGATTTTATCTGTCTTTATTTTTGCCGCTAACCCTATTATTATGCAACCATTTATTATTTACCCAATTATTATGCACCAGACTGGCCTGTTGGTCTAGTGGTTAGTGGCCCTGACTGCTATGCCGGAGGTCGTGGGTTCGATTCCCACCCAGGACAAATGTTTGTGTGATGAGCGCGATCATTTGTTCTGTGTCTGGGTGTAATTTATCTATATATGTACTTATGTATTTAGAAATATATAAGTATGTTTATCAGTTGTCTAGTACCCATAACACAAGCTCTGCTTAGCTTGGGACTAGACGGCGTTGTGTGATAGTTGTGGAAAATTATTATATATTATTTAAAATTTCAAAATAGATCTCGATTCTGATAAAGTATTCAACAAATATTCTAGACTAGTCTCAGCCAGCGTCTTCGCCCGCGTAAAAGTAGGTTTATCCATACAAACTGGACCATTTCATCCCCTTAGAAAGTGAATTTTTTTTTCATCATCAAAGGCACCTCTGTCTATCTTTCTAAGTCGTATTCATAATTAGCTCAGAATTTAGGGTGAACTAGTTTCACCTAGACCAAACCAGTTTTCCCTAGACGGATGGCGTTCCTAGATTATAAAAAAAATAAGTGTGGCACTCGGGGACTGCCGCGGTAAAGCTATTACATAGCATTTTGTATCAACTTATGCAATTATAATTATTTATTTATTTTATTTATGCAGTATTTCTTTTTCTTTGATATTAATTCAAGTTACACTTTTTGAGCGTGATGACCGATAAGAAAACAAATTTTTTTCTTTCTTGTTTACTTCATAAATTGCTACAAGTATGTTCAGTTGTTATCATAGAACATTACTATAATCTATTATAATACAAAAAGACTATTTTGTTTGACCGAGATTTGAACTCGAAGCACGATGATAACATAGGTAGAACGCTGTACCAATGCCACACAGGTCGTTAACGACTTTTCTAAAATAGGTGTTCGGTCTCTGTCGGCCTTCAAGCCACACCTCCGTGCCCGTCGGAGTGGGGAGCGTGAGGTTTTTTTCGTTACGGAATTTCTGGATTCGGTCCCCGCGCTCAAGGCCCTCGATAGAAGCTATGAAGCTCAGCTCCCACATTAGCCTTTTACCCCAACCTGTCAGTTTCGCGGTGCCCTAAAATTCCGAGCTCGCATCGCTTGCTCTTGGACTAATATAGCGGGTTTGACCTTGGTGAAATTGCTCTGCAAAATGGCTCTGTGCACATTCCAGCGTTCTAGGTCCGAGAGTTTGTGCAGGACGTTGATGAGTCAGTGATAGTCAGGAATTTGCCTTTTACATCTACAGATTGGATTAGATTATGTACAACTGCAATTCATCTCAAATCTAAAATAAAACGATATTTTGGCTCGCCAGCCAATGCTGTAATAATATTATGAGATTGTTAAATATGTTTAAGGCTAAAGCTAGAACTACATTAGACCGACGCACACGTGTAACACGCCTAATTTGTACGTAGAACCACTTCGAGTGGCGTCAATCTAGTGTAGCTCTACAAGTCTAGTTTCCATATAAAATGTACGGATACCGAAAAAATTGTTCGTCTTTGTCACTCAATTACATATTAAAGGTAAAACAACATTGCGCACACGTGGGCCACGTACGCCGATCTGGGCCCGTCGGTCTCCATACATTTTATATGGCAACCAGACTTGTGGAGCTACATTAGATCCACGCCACGCGACGCGCTGCTACGTACAAATCAGGCGTGGTCCACGTGTGCGTCGGTCTAGTGTAGTTCTCGCTTTAAAGACACCCAAAAAGCAATGGAAAGGGCTAAGCTCGGGGTTTTCTTACGTGATCGCATTAATCATGAAGATATCCACAAGATAATCAAGGTTGACGACATAGCCCGAAGAATCGACAAACTTAAGAGTGGCAGTGAGTAGGGCATATTGCTCGCAGAACAGATGGTCGATGCGGCCGTAAGTTTCTGGACGACCAGAAGACGCAGCGTTAGTTGACCCGCTGCCCGAAAAGAGATAATACGTTTGCGTATTAGGCGTATTAAACGGGATGACGAATTGTATTAAGCGTTAAGAAATGTATGTAAACACACACACACACACACATACATACACACACTACACTACACACATACACACACACACACACATACTACATTTTTGCTTCTTTTTTTATTTTTGTTTCGTGTTTACCCTCTTTGTGTTTGTGCCTTGTGCTGTACCAAATAAATTCTTTTTCTTTCTTTTCTTTTTCTTTAAAACATGTCTCAAGTCGCAAGGATTGGCAAAAATGGCGTATTATGCGAGAAATCGTATTAAGCGTGATCGTATTTACATAGGTGAGCTTTACGAAACCCTCGGTGTGCGAGACCGTCTCGCAATTGACTGTTTTTTTTTTTATATTACTACTTAAAACAAAATAAAATATTTGAAAATCCCAATCCCGCAAATTCCGCTGGGTCCGCGGGATTGGTATTCCCAATTCACGTGTTTTTTACTTCAGTGCTTTAGAGTACGTTGCCAATCTTTCAAGGAACCGATTCACTTACAGATAACGCCAT
Organism: Mythimna impura; assembly: GCA_905147345.3. Taxonomy (NCBI): domain Eukaryota; kingdom Metazoa; phylum Arthropoda; class Insecta; order Lepidoptera; family Noctuidae; genus Mythimna; species Mythimna impura. The sequence continues at coordinate 1,316,934 of LR990365.1, read as the reverse complement.
TAAAAGTAATCATTACAAGTGGTACTTTCAAAGATACAAGTTTTTAAGTGGTTATACTCCATTCCCAATAAGATTAGACATTTGAACTAATCTTTTTTACTGTCTGTTCAACATATTTTGACTTTTATTGCGCTAGCTTCTGACGTTTTATTAGTACCCATTTAGGCCTATGTGAAATAGACCCAGACCTTCTGACGACCACATGTCGTCAAGCAAGGTTCTTCGCCCCCTGGCATCCACTGGCTGGGGCCTCTGTCTTTCATTTTCTGCGGGGGTCGACACAGCGCTAAATAGCGATACCTGTCGCATCGTAACTGGATGTTTAAAACCAACCCCACTTGCGATGCCGTACCCACTCGCGGGTCCTCTCCTCCACCGGAAGACGCGAACTGTGGAGAAAAAGATATCCCACTCCTCCAAAGGCCAATGCAAACTATTGGCATGTTCTTTTCGACAGAAATGAAACCTAGGTTATATGTTAGAGGACAATACGAGGAATCAATAGCAAAAAGAACCAGGTCTTTAAACCGTAACCGAACTTAAAAAAGAAATACATGCCAGCAATGTATGAGAAAAGTTTCATTCCCCTTTCATCTCTCCGGCAGAACATTTGCCAAAGGGTCACGAACTGCAGTGGCCAAACTGGAAATCTCTGAACCGACTGCGGGCTCAGGTTGGCCGCTGCAAAGATAATCTGGCCAGATGGGGTATCCTTACAGTGCCAGTGTGGGGCCCCTTCACAGGATATGCATCACCTCCTTTCCTGGCCAGCTTTCAATACTACCGGCACCTTCCACGACTTGCGCGAGGCCAACGACAGAGCGCCACAGGTGGCTAAATATTGGTCGGATCAAATTTGGGTCAGATCGACTCGAAAGATGTGAAAAAAAAAAAAAAATTCAGTTTGATTTGCGACTTAACTTTTTGAGTGCGTAATTAGAGACACAATAGTAAGACAATGACGCGTGAACGCCGGCGTTAATGCGGGGATCAACAGCTTAAAAAACAGGTTCATAATCTTATCATTTTTTATTTCATGGTCTGATATGCATGACGCAAGGTGTAGTATGGTGTAGGCGCAACTGTTGTAGTAGGTATTTATTTATTATTAAGGTAAAACCGACAGCTTCTGTGTACAGCATTTTACAGATAAGGATATCAATTGGCCTAAGTCTTACACAGTCGCCAATTACAGGTCAACCAGCATTCACAAAATAAGGAGTGATATAAATAAATTTAAATTGCAATTAAACAAAAACAGATCAAATTATCAACACTAATACATGAACAAGATCAAAATCATACATTGCAATTGAATAAGAATAAAGCAACAAAACAATTAACATTAATCGAAATATCAAATAAATAGGTATTTGTTTAGTGTTGCATCTGCGTACACAATGATATCTTATTCAATATGGTCTGGCTTGCCGCAAGCAACACGATGAAAATACATTAATTTTGCAACCTTGAAAAAAAACCTACATCATCTTGTCCCATATTACTTGGGGTCGACGCAACACGTTTTTACTTCCATTCTGTCCCGTCATCCGTCACGCTATCACTAACTCCCTTTTCTTTCATATCACTCCTCAGACAATCTATCCATCTTTTCTTTGGGCTCCCTCGAACAACGAACTACATATTGTGGAACCAGAAATATAAGACTTATAACCAGTGCGCCTCACCATCAACGATTGCATCGCTGCTTACTATCAGGTGGGATCGCAGTCAAGCACTAGTTTATATCAATTTAAAAAATATAAGACTTATTTCGTTGAAGTTACGTATCCTCTATCTACCCGGACATAAATCAGGACACACACAAACAAAAAAAACAACACATGCACAACACTGGCAACACCTTCTAATTCCTACATTTTTCGAGAAAATTACTTTTTATCGCTTTTAATTTAACCTTTTGAGTACCGTAATTAGAGACACAAAGCGAACACCGGCGTTAGCTTGGGGTTTAATGAATTTCGGCCCCAACGGCCATCTGTTCTGCGAGCAATGTGCCCTGCTCATTGCCACTTAAGTTTGGCGATTCTTCGTGCTATGTCGGTGACCTTGGTTCTCCTGCGGATATCCTCATTCCTGATTCTGATTTCGAAGCGGATATTTAGTAGCAACTGCGTCAAATTAAATTGTGGAAACACCTCCTAACTAAACCAACGTATCAATTTATAGTGTTACCTCCTAGCGTTTTTGGGAGAGGAAATTGTTACTTCAAGTTATATTGGCACTTCGCCATCGATACGTAAAAACGAACTTGAAGCAAACCTTGCAGATAATGGATGCATTTAACCGCTATAACATGTAGCCATGAGAACCTACACAATACCATCCTTATTCTGTCGGTTGCCGAACTGCAAAATTATGCCAAATTCGTGCACGCATGTGTGATGAACGCACGCTTCTCGGAACCTGATCACTGACTACCGTCATTATTGTAATGTGTTAGCATCAGCGAAGCAACCTTCTTTTTGTTGGTTTTTAGGGTTCCGCACTTAAGTCGGCAAAAAAGGAACCCCCACTTTTTTGACCGTCTGTTAAACCTCTTTTTCTCACGCGTGGAGGTATGTATTTAACTAGAGAGTAGATATATAATTGACATTGTTAACGTGATAAAATATCTGACTTACTACCTATTTGTTTTGGACTGTATTTAACCAGGTATAAATTAACTATTGGCGCGCTGAATTACAGAGACATTAGGATTGAATTATTATTGTTATTAAATACCTATTCTATTTATTTGTATAAAAAAATAACTTCACATGCCATACACAGGCTAAATAGAATATAAGATTGAATAATGTAATATAAGAAACCATCGACTGTAATTAAAATATTTAGATGTTTATAAATTAATTTGAATGTGAAGTTGAAATTAATATAGAATAGAATAGTATTTATTCGATGCAGGCAATACAATAGGTAACAACAACACAAAAACAAAAAAAGTACAGATTTGCAGTACAGTTGCGCTGAGCGTGCCCGAACCGAAAGGGTCGACAACTCAGCAATTGCTGGGCGTCAGACACCCAGCGCTGATTTTCAGCTGGCACCCCGCAGTGACGCATGGACGATGGTAAATAAAATATAACATATAAATAAAAAAATGATACAAGTGTATTTGTGTGATAATTTTGCTTTTTATAAATATTATAATATATGCCACGGTAGTTACAAACTATTTTGCTCACTATACCCACAATATTCAACAATAATATAACGCGCGAAACATAGTGCATGCATCAGGCGACGCGACGGTCGCCGTGATGACGCATTAACGAGACAGACTCCGTTGCATCGGCTCGGCAATTAATATCAGGTTTGTTACTCCAAGCAACAGTGAAAAAAAAAACTTCTTAGGGCGGAATTCACCAATAAAACTAATCGCGTTTTAACGTTTTGCTCGCATAATCGCGTTTAGCCGCTGTCACTAGTGTCACTTGTAAAAATACAACAAAAGATAAATACAGACAAGTGACACTAGTGACAGCGGCTAAACGCGATTATGCGAGCCAAACGTTAAAACGCGATTAGTTTTATTGGTGAATTCCGCCTTAAGTCAACGCAGTCTAAAGATAAGGCCGTTTAAGCTCCATTTAGGCGCATATTTTGAAAACCGCTAGGAAATTAAAACCTATAGGGTAAAAAATCTAATTCCCGTTGACATAAGCTACAATACTGAAATTTGGCATAAAGCAAGGTTGTATAGCACAAGTATAGAGTCTTGGGCACGCCATAATTATGGCGGTAAGTTCCCTCTTTGAGGAGTGGCTGGAAAGGCAACACGGCGTCCTTACCTTTCGCATGACGCAGGTCCTCACCGGACATGGTAAGTTCGGAAGGTTCCTGCACCGGATTCGTGCGGAAGAAACGCCCGGGTGTCACCATTGTGTGGACCGCCCGGAGGACACGGTGGAGCACACGGTGGAGGTGTGCCCCGCTTGGGCAGAGCAACGCCGTGTCCTCGTGGGGGCGATCGGCGGCGGCGATCTCTCGCGCCGGGCCTTGGTACCGGCCATGGTCCGGAGCGAGGAGGAGTGGCAGGCGGTCGCCTCCTTCTGCGAAGCAGTAATACTAGCAAAGGAGGCAGCCGATCGCGTGAGGCAACGGTCCTCACGCCCCAATCGCCGCCGGGATTCCGATCCCGATTTCCGGCCATCGTAGGCGCAGGCTTGCGGACAGCGAGCAATGGGTGGCTCGCCGGCCGACAGTCCGGTAACCGTCCGGACCGAGCCCAAGTCGTCGACGGCGCGTGCTGTTCCACGCGCGCCTCAAGGAGATGTCAGCAACTGTAGGGGCCTAGCAGGGTCGAAGCCTACTGGGGCCAAAGGTCTGATTCTGAAAGGAAGACTCGGCCCTGGTACGAAAGGCAACGAAGGAACAGGAGTGGGTTTTTAGTCAGTATGCGGGGGATGTCATAAGATGATTTTCCCACCGAATAAGAATTTTTGTGCGATTAGGAAAAATCTTCGAGACTCCATTCGGGAATTAAAGTATTTACTTGTATGGCGTCCATTACACGGTCATGCAAGCGTCAATCATTTCCATCAATCATGAATGATGTTTGAATGACGGAATTTTATCGCCATACGTTTTTCGTCATGCAAACGTCAGTCATCGCATTACACGGTAGGGTTTTCGTCAGTCAAAATATTTGACTGTGGCAAAACTGACAGCAAAACCTATCGTTTAATGGACGCCTATGGAACCCTCAGTGCGCGCGTCCGACTCGCTCTTGTCCTGTTTTTTTTTTTATAATTTATTTAAGACTCATTGGGATTTCCCTTTGAGAATTTCTTGGTAGGAACTCGGAAAGTGGGTTTACACCCGAGTGAAGGTGACTCAATGGTTTTAGAGAAAAACAGGATTTTGACATATACTAAGAGCTCGAGAGTTACCGCGGTCCTTTAACGCTAAGGGCAACTGAAGAAACACCGGTGGGTTTTAATCAATAAAAGTCTTACACGCCCTCTAGCTCTACTCAGATTAAGAGAGGTTATATGATAATTTTCCACCTCAGAAACAAAAACGTATATTATTCGGTCATTATCTGTCCGACGACCTTAGGGAGACATTGAACGGGGAGCACAGGGCAATAGCCGTCCGGTGCAACATGTTGATCCGTAGATTTGCTCGGTGTACGGACCAAGTTAAAATCACTCTATTTAAGGCCTACTGCCAGAGTCTGTACAAGAGTCAATTACATCAAAAGATCACTAGATAACCTAACCTAATTCCGCCTAGCCCGTTCCATCATCGGACCACCGGGCGTACGGCAATGCGCCACCGGTACATGGTGGTCATCCCACCTATACGCACGAAACGTTTTGGAAACACATTCATTGTGCGTACAGCTAAGGAGTGGAATTCCTTGCCGGAATGTGTTTCCTGATGGCTACAACCCGGGAATCTTTAAGTCAAGAGTGAATAGGTTACTTCTAGGTAAGCGCGACCCATCGTCGACCGCATCGTCGCTTTCCATCAGGTGAGATAGCGGTCAAGCGCGAACCTATCAAGAATAAAAAAAAAGATGCCCTGCGCGTTCAATACAATAATGTCTTCAGGATATTGTTGGGACTGCCTCACTACTGCAGTGCGTCGGAGATGTTTGCGCAGGCTCGTACCGACGAGTTCCACGCGATTGTTCGCAAGAAAAGTACTTCACTGCTCAAGAGAGTGAGAGATAGTCGCAACAGCATCCTGAGAACTGTAACGGAGAGCTATAGCTCTTTGATTGTACTTGTGCAAAGCGTAATTGGTACTCATCATGTTCCTGTCCTTGTCCCGTGTTATTTGGGGTCGGCGCAACACGATTTTTTCTTCCATTCTGCCCTGTCACTCGTTGTGCTATCACTAACTTCTTTTTCTTTCATATCACCCTTCACACAATCCATCCATCTTTTCTTTGGCCTCCCTCTCCCTCTCCATCCATCCACATGTAAACTCATAACTCTTTTAGTAACATGCGTTTCATCCCTCCTCTTCACATGACCATACCAAGACAAACGATTCCCTTTCAACATTTCAGTCACTGGCGCCACTTTCAAACTTCCCCTAATATACTCATTTCTCACTTTATCCATTCTCGTCACACCACACACATCCATCTTAACATTCTCATCTCCGCTACGTGCAATCTTTTTTCGTCCGTCTTTTTCATAGCCCAACATCCATACAGTATGACAGGTCTTATCACGGACTTGTAGATTTTACCCTTTAACTTGAGTAATTGGTACTAACACTAGATAATAAGTTATTTATTAAGTGTAACATTGAATGGATCTTTTTGTGTACGAAATAAAATAAATTCTATTCTACGCTAATAGAAAATATTTTTAGGTCGAGACGTGGATTACGACCTAATAACTAATATAATTTAATATAATATTCCACAACTATCACACAACGCCGTCTAGTCCCAAGCTAAGCAGAGCTTGTGTTATGGGTACTAGACAACTGATAAACATACTTATATATTTCTAAATACATACATATATAGATAAATTACACCCAGACACAGAACAAATGGTCGTGCTCATCACACAAACATTTGTCCTGGGTGGGAATCGAACACACGACCTCCGGCATAGCAGTCAGGGCCACTAACCACTATACCAACAGGCCAGTCAAAAACAAAACAAAACTATCTTTAATATCAATAAACATAAACGATAACAATTTGTTTTATTGTTTTGTAAACAAAAACACATAAAGATTCGTATGTGATTGTGAACGAGGTCAACGATACAATTTTATTGTATACTGCATAGATATTTATATTTCTATGGTATACTGCTTTTGCCCGCGGCTTCGCTGCCGTCAACTGACTACTCTATCCTACTTAGCCCTAAATTACTCTACCTGGTTACCAACCCTACGCTACCTACCTACCCTACGCATTCATGTACCTACAATCTATGCAAATAAAATTTTACTTTACTTTACTTTTCGCTACTAACCTACCTACCCTACCCAAATTACAACCGTGTACCAAGTTTCATCGTAATTCGTTCAGCCGTTCCAGCGTGAATGAAGAAATTACCATAAGCACACATATATTATAGATAGTTTTGTTTTGTTTTTGACTGACCTGTTGGTCTAGTGTTTAGTGGCCCTGACTGCTATGCCGGAGGTCGTGGGTTCGATTCCCACCCAGGACAAGTGTTCGTGTGATGAGCACGATCATTTGTTCTGTGTCTGGTCTGGGTGTAATTTATCTATAAGAGCAGTGGTGGCCGAGTGGTAACGGCCCCGACTTTCGAGTTGTAGGTCGCGGGCTCAAACCCAGCCGGGTGCATTACTTTGTGTAATTTATTTCATCACCACTGCTCTCAAAACGGTGAAGGAAAACATCGTGAGGAAACCGGCATGTCCTAGAACCAAAAAATTCGAAGACATGTGACATTCACCAACCCGCACTGGGCCCGCGTGGTGGATTACGGCCCGTTCCCTCTCCTAGAGCGAGGAGGCCTCAGTCCCAGCAGTGGGATTAAAAGGCTGATTATTATGTATGTATTTAGAAATATATAAGTATGTTTATCAGTTGTCTAGTAGGTATCTACTCATAACACAAGCTCTGCTTAGCTTGAGACTAGACGGTGTTGTGTGATAGTAGTGGAAAAAAAAAACTGTTCCATTACTGTCTCTTAGTACAAAATTTTATAAAGTGGCAAAAAATATAAATAAAATAAACAGAAATATACTTGTATAAAAACTTTCACTTTTCAATATTAGTGTGAATTGGTATCTAGATGCAAGTAGTTGATGTTTTGGATATTTAAAATAAACAAACAATCATAATTCTGAACAGTAATTATGATAGTGTGACAAATAAATCTCTCTATAATGATATCATGCAATTGTTTAATTATTTTTCGTTCAAACAATAGCAAGATAATCGTATATCATATGTCTATCTATACATATAAAAATGCAGGGGCGCCGACTCCGTGGGTGCTCGGGGGCTCGGGCACCCATGAGAAATAAACAGTGGGTGACGAGCACCCCTGAGAATAGACATCAAGAAACAGATTAGTAACCGACGACCCGTTTAGCGCAGTGGTTTATACGCCTGTTGAGCCACAAGGATCGCGGGTTCGATTCCCGCACCAACACAAATGTTTGTTGATAAAACAGAATTTGTGTTAGGTCTGGGTGTTTGTTGTACCTTCGTTGTTCCGCAGTATGTAAGTAGGACATTTATTTATTTGTCGGGCGATCAGTGTGCATTTCTCTTCACACACTTCGCCACTTTTTCGAGTCATCAAATGAGCATGAGCACTCATGAGGTTTTCTAAAAGCCGGCGCCCCTGTAAAAATTGTATCCCTAATTTTCTTGGTCACGTCATCACACGGCTGGATCAATTTCGCTAAATCTTTTTCGGTAAAACTGTATTAGACCGGACATCGAATTAGTTGATTCATGGGGGTGAGGAAAGGGGGCAACCCCGAACCTAGGAAATGCATACTTACTAGTAATAAGAGATTGGCAATATGAAGAACCGGGTAATGACAACGTCATACCAAACAGAAGGTTAACAATATGACGAAGCGATCCTAAAAGCTTGGGTAGGGTCGACAGAAACTCCCTACGGCGTTCCTCTTTCTGCCTGCGGGGTTTAACGTAACATGAAGGGGATTACGGTGGGAAGAAGATTCACTCCTTCCCTTAGGGGTCCATTAAACGGTCATGCAAGCGTCAATCAAAACCATCAATCATAAATGATGTTTGAATGACGGATTTTTTTCGTTATGCAAACGTCAGTCATCGCATTAGACGGTAGGTTTTTCGTCAGTCAAAATATTTGACTGTGGCAAAACTGACAGCAAAACCTATCGTGTGATGGACGCCTTATGCACCTAGTCGCCAGAGGAAAGGTTGACCCTGCATCTAGGTGGTTTAAAAAATAACCACGAAGAGGATAGCGGGGTCTGTGTTCATTAGCTTTGCTCGCTCACTAGACCCCGCCATCCCCTTCTAACACCTTTCCCTTCTTCTCGCTTCGCTTGCCCTTGGACTGATTATTCTAATTAATTATGGGTGTAGATTGTTGATATCTGCTATTTCAGGTACAAGAGAAGCCCTCGCGGCTGCTGTTACTTCGCACCTCCAGGATTATATCACTTTTATAGGGGTACTGTCACAATATTATACACCACTAATTTTTAATTAGTACATAAAAAATGGATGGAAGGGCTCCATCCGTACCCGTCACTAATCTAAATATTTGTGTAGTCAAAAGTAAAAATCCCAAAAAGATTTCCAAAATTGTCCACGAAAATTGTCATAATTGATAAACTCATAATCCCTTTGTTCTGACCACGTGACTGATCGTTGAGATGACGTCAGAACAAAGGATTCGGAGGCGAGGCCTACTCAAGGCGTTCGACGCAAGAGAATCGAAACTAAACGGTCGTGACTTGGCTGGACGGGCTAGCTGGCGCCGGCGCAATCAAAATGGCACCAAGCGTTTCTGCGTTTCGAAACATCGAATCGAACCTGCGACATGCAGCGCATCAGTCAATCATTCAATCACCACGCCAACTGTGATATTCGTCATAATGTTTTTTTTATTGATGATAACTAGTGCTTGACTGCGACCCCACCTGATGGTAAGCAGTGATGCAATCGTTGATGGTGAGGCGCACTAGTTTATTAAGAGCCTATTCGCTCTAGCCTTGAAGACACCTAAATTGTAATCGGACGGGAAGACCGCAGCAGGCAAGTTGTTCCATTCCCTCGATGTACGCGGTATAAACGACGAGGCGAAACGTTTAGTCCGGACCGTAGAGGTTTCAACAACACATTAACGCTTACGTGTTACTTTTTATATTCTGGCGGGAACGGGACTTAATTCCGGTGGGACAGCAAATCTTAGAAATGGCTGGACCGATTTTGACGGGACTTTCACTGACGGACAGGTTTTTAATGTGCGTAATCATCTAATGACTTATCTCGCTCTAGGGCGGAGAGGGAGAGAGTGCCAGACTTTTTACTTTTACTGAGTAAACCCACACCTAGGTTCCTTCAGTTGCCATTTGACAAGCCTGTTGGTCTAGTGGTTAGTGGCCCTGACTGCTATGCCGGAGGTCGTGGGTTCGATTCCCACCCAGGACAAATGTTTGGGTGATGAGCACGATCATTTGTTCTGTGTCTGGGTGTCATTTATCTATTTAAGTATGTATTTAGAAATATATAAGTATGTTTATCAGTTGTCTAGTACCCATAACACAAGCTCTGCTTAGCTTGGGACTAGACGGCGTTGTGTGATAGTTGTAGAATATTATTATTATTATTTTATTATTTGCGTTCCATTTTCTGTAAAGGTAACCCGTGGTGGGTTTTTTTTAACGTCACTTATCTAAGAACACTTGGGTTATCACGACGAATCTAACGATATCTTAATTATGTAGATCCGTTCAGCGGTTTGGAAGTTAAGAGGTAATAATAATACATACATACAAGATACGCGCGAAAAACATAACCCTTCTTGCAGTCAGGTAAAAATAGTAAAAAAATACTCACACTAAGGCATAGTCTGACTCCCTTGCGCTCTTATACTGCCCACCCTGCTCAGCCGCTTGCCAATCGTCTGCACGTGGAAGCCGATGTTCTGCAGCGCCTCGTGGTTCAAGATCTTCCTCCCATCAAATATGTACGCCGGCTTCATCATCACTTCATAAATCTTCTTAAAGTCTAAACTCTTGAACTCATCCCATTCCGTACACAGAACTAATGCGTGGGCCCCTGTACACGCTGAGTATGCTGTGCTGTGTATTTCCACATTACTCTTAACAATTTCAGGTTCCGAAGTCAAGTACGGGTTTGTTAACTCATAGAAGATCTGGTCCTGTTCAACTTTTGGGTCATATATGTGGAGTTTGGCTCCTTCATCAAGTAACGTTTTAGTTACGTGAATAGCCGGGGACTCACGAGTGTCTCCTGTATTTTTTTTAAATGAAAATCCTAATATGGCTATTTTTTTATCTGAGACAGTGTTAAATAACGATTCTATGACTTTTCTCGTAAATCTGGTCTTTTGATAGTCGTTTAGGTTTAACACTTGCTGCCAGTAAGCTGCCACTTCGGGCAAATTTAGACATTCACATAAGTAAATAAGGTTTAGAATATCTTTTTGGAAACAACTACCTCCAAACCCGATTGATGCTTCAAGGAACTTCGGTCCAATACGAGAGTCTCTACCCACAGCTCGTGCTACTTCAGAAACATCAGCACCCGTAGCCTCACAAACTGCTGAGAGGGAATTTATACTGGAGATACGCTGAGCGAGGAATGCATTTGCAGCTAATTTTGACAGTTCGGAACTCCATGTGTTAGTAGTCAGGATGTTCTTTGCTGGTATCCAGTGCTCGTACACCCAGCACAGGTCTTGGATAGCTTTTTGACCTTCAGGTGTGTCTTCACCACCGATTAACACTCTCTCTGCCTCAACCAAGTCTACAATAGCAGTTCCTTCTGCCAAAAATTCAGGGTTAGACAGGATCTGATACTCAACACCAGGCTTAGTGTTGGCTCTCAATATTTTCATAATAATTTCAGCTGCCTTGACTGGTACAGTGCTTTTTTCGACTACAATTTTGTTACTTCTAGCCAAGTCAGCAATCATTCGGGCTGCACTTTCAACATATTTTAAATCTGCAGCCCTTCCCTTACCATTGCCAAAAGTCTTAGTGGGCGTATTCACTGATATAAATATTAAATCAGCTTCTTGAATACTTTTTGCGATATCAGTCGAGAAAAACAAGTTTCTACCGCGGCATTGTCGCACTACATCGTCTAGGCCCGGCTCGTAAATCGGCAATTTATCAGAATTCCACTGGTTTATCCTTTCTACACTCTTATCACAGACTGTGACCTGAATATTGGGGCATTTCAGGGCTATAACACTGCAAGTCGGACCGCCAACATACCCCGCGCCCAGACAGCAAATCTTCTCAATAACCATCTTCCTGATCCAACAATACACTCGTTATTGCACACGCGAGACACCACGGAAGTAGAACTTCACACAAATGTATAAAACACGTTATATTTATCTTTCACGAGTATGAAACAATCACGGACGTAGATTTGATCGACGATTTTTATCGTACAGCGGCGGTTTTAATTGATTTAGTCGTGTTTTAGCGATAATATTACAGTTATTATATGTGGCGACCAAACGTTTAGAAGGATGAACTGTAATTATCGCTCGCGCTGCGTTCGCAGGCTTTTTATTGCACGACGAGGCCCTCCGCAAACGAAGACGACCGACTATGGACGGCGGCTAGAGTCAATGACATTTCAGTATAGGGATGGGAATGACGGATCGTCTGACTCAATTTTCAATCGATAGATTATAATTCAGAAAGTAGAGAATAATGTACATAAAATCTAGGTTTATAATTGCATTTACAGACTGAGAAGAAGGAAGAAGTACATTATTAAATTGCAATTACAATATCAGTTCAAATAGCAGTGTAAATGTCTTATCGAATTTTACGAGTAATAGGTTTTACATAAATAAAAGAATATGATTGTATTGAACTGTTATTGATGCAATAAAATAAATCTATGCGCCAGTTTGATAGTTTGCATTAAGCTGGGTATAAAGAAATAAACTTTAACTTAGGAAGTAATATACGATAAATTGTATGACATGTCATATAAATTGTGGGTAGGTACTGATAAAACAAGCCATAATTGGGGTTCCCCGTGGGCATGCCACAATCGCAGCAGTAAATTCCCTCTTTGACTAGTGGCTAGAAAGGTGCCGCCACGGTGCCCTCTCTTTCTGTCTGACGCAGGTTCTGGTCCTGTAAAACTTTTCATTTGCTTAATTAGGTAAGCACCTAATTAAGCAAATACATTTGGGGGGTGTTGTTGCTCGCATCCGTAGGATTTACCACCTTCTCCTAGGCTCACCCTACACATTCCCCCGGGTGGTGCTAAACGAGCAACAACACCGAGGAAAAGGTGGCGGTAAATAATATAACCTGTCAATGGCTTCCACCAGCCAAGAGGCATTAAAATACCCTCTAAACAAAGTGGCTTTGGTACCCTGGGAAATTACTATTAACTATCTCCCAACTGCCCTTTTTTATATGAAATGTCGAAGAATATGGAATGTGATTTGCGTTGCGATCCGGCAAACGCCCGGCGCTCACCGGTATCCGGGCGAGTGTGAAAGTGTGAAATTGACTACCGAAGATACTACTGAAGCGAGTGACCAGGCTTCTGTGACTATGAATGCTACTGGAAACAGAAAAAAACTAGTGCAACAGGTATTTCATTCAGGCCTGTTTGTGAGAAATCTACGTCAATATTTTTTGTAAATGTGTTACCAGGCCCCAACAATAAGGCATCAAAGGATTTAAAAGTTATCTATCATCAAACTGTGGTTATAGAAAATCCTAGGAAAAGAACACCTCTAGTACAATAATAAAGATGTCAGCAATATGGGCACACAAAGAACTACTACATGAAAGCCTATCGCTGCGTAAAATGCGCTAAACCACATAAAACATACGAATGCACGAAAATTTACCGTAACTTGTCAGCCACGTGTGCTCTGTGCTTAGGAGCTCATCAAGCTAACTACAGAGGTTGCGAGGTTTTTAAAGAAATATTGGCCAGAAAATCCCTCCGGCGACTACAGTCTAGGCATAAAAGAGAAAAACCAACAGTATGTACCAAAGACCATCGAGACTATCCACCTCCTAGCTCCTAGCCGACAATACTGTTGAATCCAACAGTAGGGAAACTGAAAAGCAAAATAAGAAGCAGCGATACATAAAGACGTATGTCGAGGCTGTTTACACAGATCAACCTCAACACTCTATAAAGGCCCAACAAGATTCATTCAAACTGATTGAAAACATTATCTTACTTCTTTGTTTAATAGAATTCTCAGAACTGGTTACTTCCCAGCTCTGTGGAAAGTTTCACAAGTTATAATGATCACCAAAACGGAAAAAGGCCCCATGAAGTAACTGCTCAAAAGTGCTCGAGAAAGTATTGCTAATCAGACTGCTGCTGAAATTAGCCAGAGATCCCTAATCCCCGCTAGACCACCAGTTCAGCTTCAGACAGCAACATGGCACCGTAGAACAGATACACCATAGGGTATTTAAAACAGTCAGACAAGCGCTCGAAAGAAAAGAGTACTGCTCGAGAAAGTGTTGCTATGAAAGATAAAACCCCTTTTGCCATCTTCCTTCTTTACCATCATTGAATCCTATATCTGCAGGATATAAATTTTCAAATGAAAGAAGAAGAGTGCACATCAACTTTTCACTCTATCTTAGCTGGAGTACCTCAGGGATCCGTTCTGGGTCCATTGCTTTACACCAACACCTCAGATTTACCACAGAGTGAAAACCTGTATTGATGCGTAATAATCAACTTCCACATATTGATTCAGCCAAATATCTGGGAATGCACTTAGACCGTAAACTTACATGGAGGAAAGTCATTGAGAAAAAAGGGATGAAATATACCTAAAATACAGAGAACTACAATGGTTAACAAGCTTCTTAACTATAAGACGATGCTCAAACCTATCTGGACATACGTGATCGAACTATGGGGTTCAGCATGTGACTCCAGCATAAACATAATTAGCCATTTAGAGTTAGAGACAGTCCATTCCAGAATCATTGTGAAGACTGAAAATGAGGCTTATTTTGGACAGTTGCACATAATTGACTATAGAGGTTGTCCCATGGGGGGATATTGCATATTGCTCTGCAAACCATATATTTCATCACATCTGCTCATAGTTAGACGTTTAAAGAAACTCACTTAAATACATACATACATACATGAACCCTGAAAACATAACACTTCTTTTTGGGGCAGTCGTGTAAAAAAAAGGTAAGTATTTATAAAAATAGAATAGAGTAAACTTTATTTTACCTCAAAATAATACCTACTTATTGCTTTGTACAGCTATAATAAGTCTTTTACAACAATATAACACCGTAAGAACAGTTTATTGGTTTACTGTACGTAGTATTTTTAATTTGTATGCTGACCGGCTGACACTGGCTTCGCCCGTGTTTCAAGAATATTATCCCAAAGGGACATCATCCCGGGAAAAAAGTATACTGGGAAAATATTCCTGAAAAAAGGATACACGGGTAGCCTATGGCCTGGAATAGCACAATTCCAGGTCACGGTCTACTCGTGTACCTACCAAGTTTTATCGAAATCCGTGCGGCCGACCGAGTGTGAAGAAGTATCAAATATACACAGAAACTTTCGCCTCTGTAAACTTAGTGTGATGACTATAAAAGTAGCAAATCTATAATAGTTCTCCTTCAGATCGATGCACAGCTTTGTTGAAAGTCACTGTTTTCAGTTTGAACCATCCAAGGTTCACGTGCCATCTAGTGCTTATTGAGTTATTTAAATTAAAATGCATTTCATTCCTGGATTTCTTTTCAGCTTTCAAACGGCGACATCACTAGTGGAATAATTCAGTGTTAAAAAATCTTCAACTACTTTTCCTGTGATCCATAGAAAAAAATAAATTGCAAATATATTTCATATTTGCTGATTTTTTAGGGTTCCGTACCTCAAAAGGAAAAAACGGAACCCTTATAGGATCACTTTGTTGTCCATCCGTCTGTCTATCTATCTGTCTGTCAAGACCCTTTATCTCGGGAACACGTGGAGGTATCGAGTTGAAATTAAAACCATATACTTAGGTCTGCGGTTCCGTAAAGCTGTGAAAAAATCAAACTTGTAAGTTAAGGAAAAAAAAAATACGTTCCTTTATGTTGCAAAAAAACGTATATTTCGACACTCTCAAGGGAGTCAAAATTCATAGGGTACTTCCCGTTGTCCTAGAATCCTGCAACTTGGCATGAAGCAAGGTCTCATAGCATAAATATAGGAAAAAAACTGAAAACTGTTTTGTAGCTACGTCATAAAAAAAAACTTTTTTGTGATTCGTAAAAATCTTTGAGACTCGATTCGGAAATTGAACTGTTTTCATAGGTCAGTTTGTACGGAACCCTCAGCGCGCGAGTCCGACTCGCCCTTGCCCGATTTTTTTCTTTTTTTTTATCTACGATGATAAGTTTTTTAAGGCAGCAAGTATGCCTTAATACAGTGACTTCTACTTGTGCATAAACTTTTAATATATAAAAAATAATAATTAAGATAAGTTAAAAATAACCTCAGGAATTCACATTACTTCCTTGTTTAAGGGAGTTCCTTACTCTGTTTGCAACCCTGCAAACGTCAAACTAAAACTGCAACTTTGTTCGCAAAGACAGCTTTAATAATAGCTTTAGTAACTGTTACCTTGGAAGTTGCATTTAACTAATTTTATAATGAAATAGGCAAACTTATTAGAGGTCAAATATTTTGATAACACAAGTTTTTGAATTAAATTGAATGTGAAGATAAAATTCTAACAAGTTAAGGAAGGATAATTTTAATTAACAACTCTCTGATTGAAGGGTATTAAACTGATAACGATGTTTCTAAACAATAATTCATTATTTCATTTTTTTCGAATTTGCTTTTTGCAGATTTTATCGTAATTTACCAAATGTAAAATAAAATTAAATAAAAATGGCAATGTGTAGAACGTGTTTATCTAAAAACGATCTTGGACTAATATTTCCTGATAAGAATCTTGTAACTTGTCGCAGCAATCAGCTACATTTAGTTTGTGGAATCAAGGTAAACACACATTTGTTTTTATATTGATAATAGGGAAAACAATTGATTTTATCACCATGAAAATTCAAAGAGAAGGTCACATACACAAATACTTTATTATAGGTACACAAAAACTTACAAGTAGGTACTTATGAGAACCCTTCTCTACTCGCTCATCGTTAACTTGGTTTAAAAGCTTGTTGCTTCATCCAACGCAACCCAAAGTGATGTTTGATGAAGAGGCAACGCGACAAAAGAGTTAGACGAATACTTCACAGAACTTGTTCCAGGAAATATGTGATTTTTTTAAAACCTTTAAACGTTTTTGAGAGAAATTGTCATCATTCAGAATCTCGATTAAATGTACAAGGCTTCTATGGATTTACTTTTTTATATTTTTAATATATGAGTAGTTCTGGATATTTTGATTTACATAGAAGCCTAGATAATATCAACAAGATATGTGTATCCAACATATCTGGAGAAAGATGTGTAATAACATTATAGTCACGAGCAGTTGCATGAAAATGCACCTAGAGTTGGCCGCTCTTAACCTTCCAGGAGCTGCACCCTTCTTGTTGTTCTTGTGCAGAACATAAGTACAGAAGTTGAATTAATATTTTTGACATTGATATTTTTCATTATAATCAAAAGAAGTCTTTTCACTGCATAAATCATAAAAAAATAATTATGTTTTTGTAAATAGTTTATTTGTACTCAATAATTAAACAGCATGTAAAAAACTCAATTTTTTGCACATATGACATAAAACAATGTTATAAATCAACAAAAAAAAATTGATGAAGCTTTCTTTTCTAGTTGTAATCCTAATCACTAATGGGTTTAGAACAATTATCATCAAGATGAATCAACCTTATCTTCAATGGCATGATGAAGATGATGAGGATCTCTAAAATCAGATACAATTTTTTTATTGTAACAATACCTCAATTCTTGTATAATAAATACAATTTACCTCAATTATTATATAATAAAAAATGAAATCAAAAGAAGAAAAACTCCTGTTAGTATTCAATGGTGCTTCAATAATCTAATCATCATCAGTGTCCATGGTATTTGCAGGAGATGCACATTCTAAGCATATAGCAGTCACGTGTTCTAGATAGATGTGTTTTCCACTTTTCATCGTCAGGGTCTTCATGTTCTGTTTCCGCTTCGTTGTGAACGTGAGATACTCAACCTTCAAGTCTTCGTAACTCATCCTCTAAAAAAATTTTGTAACATGTAAACAAATAAACATGTAAGATAGATTTTTTTTTTGTCTATACTTTCCCACTGTTGGGCAAAGATCTGAAAGATAGATTATATGCAAATTAAAATAGTTTTCTTAATAATAAAATACTCACTCAGCCTTTTATTGCAATCCAGGGAATTATCTAGTACACAACCAGTCGCGTGCGGAATCTTAGACCGCAAAAATAAATAATGAATCACGTGAGTTAGCGACAGGTGTCGCAGGGGTATTGAGAGCCGGTGATACCTCACTCCCTCGATTATATCATGGATGCGCAAACGTCTTTTATTTATAGTTTTCATAAAATTACTGACATAAGTTCGTTGCGGACTCAGAGACCGCGCGCGACCGCTGGAAGGTTAAGTTATAATATTCTTAAAAAACGTTTTTTTTTTTGTTTTAGGTCGAGCCAGATGATGGTCTAACACAGCTAATATGCGAGCCATGTTTAAAATTATTCGATGGAGCACTACAACTACGCGAATCGAGTTTAAAATCAGAAGAAATACTTAAAAAAACATTCAAATCTATAAAAATTGAATCGGTCCTTATTGAAAGTCAAATAACGCAAACAACAGAAAAAACTCATGATTGTAACAGACAGAATAATAAAAAAGAAACACAGAATTTAAAAGAACAAAGAAAAAGTAAAAAAGTTATAAGCAAACCAAAAAAAGTATTAAAAAACAAAAGGTTGGATATAAAAAAAGGTAAAAATGAAATTAAACATGAATTCACGGTCAGAATCGAAGATTTTGAATCTAGCAACGATTCCGACTTCATGAATAATTTTTTGATAGAAGATTTAGCTGTCAATCATAGTGAAAACGAGACAACTATTTGTATTGAGGATTTTGAATCTAGCGATAGTCTAGACCAGGACTTTAAGAATATTATCAAAAATGAGTCGAAGGATTTTCATAAAATCAACTGGGATTTTAAAGAAAAGGAGCTGTTGGAGAGGGAAAGAAGAAAACAGCTCTGCAAGGTATTATAATCATGATTTTTTACTTTTTCGGGTTCCGTACTTCAAAAGGAAAAACGGAAACCATATAGGATCACTTTTTTTTCCGTCTGAATGTCAAGCAGGGGCGCCGGCTTTTAGAAAACCTCATGGGTGCTCATGCTCATTTGATGGACTCGAAAAAGTGGCGAAGTGTGAGAAGAGAAATGCACACTGATCGACCGACAAATAAATAAATGTCCTACTTACATACTGCGTACTTAATTACTAATTATGTTTGATAAAAATATAAAATGAAACCATTATATAAAAATGAAAATAACTAGTTTTTATTATCAAGAAATATTTTAATTTACACGTAACCTAAAAGGCGATTACTGATCTGTTTCTTGATGTCTATTCTCAGGGGTGCTCAGCACCCACTGTTTATTTCTCTTGAGTGCTCGAGCCCCCGAGCACCCACTGAGTCGGCGCCGCTGCTGTCAAGCCCCTTTATCTAGGAAGCGCGTGGAGATATCATGTTGAAATTAAAACCATATACTCAGGTTTGCGGTCCTTTGAAACTGTGAAAACATCAAACTACTGAGTTAACGAAAAAAGAAGACAGCCGTTTATGTCGCAAAAAACGTATATGTCGACACTCAAGGGAATCAAAATTCATAGGGTACTTCCCTTTGACCCAGAATCGTGAATTTTGGCATTAGGTCTTTATCGCAGGAATAGGAATAATCTTTTAGATTCGATTCAGGAATTGAACTATTTACATAGGTAATTTTATACGGAACCCTCTGTGCGCGAGTCTGACTCGCACTTGCCCAGTTTTTTTTTCAGCACTAGTGGCGTTAAGTCCCCTCTTTGAGGAGTGGCTGGATAGTCTTCATGGCGTCCTCAACTTCCACATGACGTAGGTTCTCACCGGACATGGTAAGTTCGGGAGGTTCCTGCACCGGATTCGTGCGGAAGAAACGCCCGGGTATCACCATTTTGTGGACCGTCCGGACAACACGGTGGAGGTGTACCCCGCTTGGGCAGAGTACCGCCGGGTGTTCATGGGGGCACCGGGCGCTGGTACAGGCCATGGCCGGCGGTAGCCTCCTTCTGCGAAGCATGTTAGCGAAAGAGGCGGCCGCACGGTTGAGGGTACGGTCTTCCTCACGCCCCAGGCGCCGGGATCCTGACCCCCGATTTCCTGCCACCGTAGGCGTAGGCTTGTAGGACAGCGAGTAAAGAGTAGCTCGCTGTCGGGCCGTCTGGTAATCGTCTGGACCGGAGTCGTCGACGGCACGTAGTGTTCCTCGCGCACCTTAAGGAGGGTCGTAGCCTACCGGGGCCATGGCTTTCGAAAAGGAAACCCTTGGTCCTGGAACGCAAAAGACTGAAGGAACATAGGTCAGTCAGTAAAAGTCTGACAGGACCTCTCGCTCCGCCCAAGAGCGGAAAAAGTCATTAGATTTCCCACCTCAACAAAAATAAGTTTCACAAAACTGGTTAAATTACTGCTGTTGAACAAGTGTGCACCTTACTAATTAAAAGGACGCGGAGGCGGTGCCCAAGCGGCGCAAACCTCCACCGTGTCCTTTGGGCGGTCCGCGTAATAGTGGCACCCGGGCGTTTCTTCCGCACGACTCACGTGCAGGAACCTCCCGAAAAAACTATGGAAGAAAAGAACCATGATTCAGTTAATTAGGTAGTACTACCTACGCCACTGTTGCCGATATAGCCCGAAGAATCGCCGAAGTGAAGTGTCAGTGGACAGGGCACATTGCTCGCAGAACAGATGGTCGATAGGGACTAAAGGTTCTCCTTTTATATATGTAGACGAGTTTCTGCGTCCGGCTTCGCCCACGTAAAAGTTCTTCATACAAACATTGGACCCCCGTTTCATCCCCTTAGGGGGTGAATTTTGGAAAATCCTCTCTTAGTGCTCGCCTAACGTCATAAAATGAAATCTTGTGCAATATTTCATACTCTTAGTTCCACTAGTTTCGACTGTGTGTTGATATGTCAGTCAGTCAGTTTCTCTTTTTTTATATATATAGATTATTATATTATTGTCACTATAAATATTTTTATTTGTAATTATCTAAGTTATTGTTGTTTTATTTTTAAATATTTTGTATTGTTCTTTCGTGATGCGTAATATTTTTTTTTTATTACTAAAGAAAAAAAGTTTATTTGCGTGAAATGACGCAGCCTTAAGACTGGCTTAATTAATAATGGTACTAGTCTTTTTAAGGTTCCGTACCTCAAAAGGATAAAACGGAAGCCTTATAGGATCACTTTGTTATCCGTGTGTCTGTCTCTCCATACCCTTTATCTTGGGAACGCGTGGAGGTATTGAGTTGAAATTAAAACCATATAGTCAAGTCTGCGGTCCCTTAAAGCTGTGAAAAAATCAAACTTCTAAGTAAACGAAAAAAAAAGATACGGCCGTTTATGTCGCAAAAAACTTATATTTCGACACTCTCAAAGGAATCAAACTTCATAGGGTACTTCCCGTTGACCCAGAAGACTGAAATTTGGCATAAAGCAAGGTCTTATAGCTCAGGTATAGGAATAAATCTGAAAACAGTAAATTTAGGTCCCAAAAAAAAAAATGCGATTTGGAAAACTTTTCGAGACTCCATTTGTGAATTGAGTTATTTACATAGGTTAGTTTTAGGTCTACCTTTTATAGCAGAACTTTTTATGTCATAATATTATTTTGCATAAACTTCATTTCGCAGAAAATCATTTCACACATTCAACACTTATAATTTTGTTAGCCAGAATCATATTTAGGCATAAATTTCATATCCATAATAATTAAAAAGCAGAACCATCACATCGCAGAGAATTGACAGTCAAATGATATTTAATTTTGTAAATAGGTTTAAAAAACACTTTTACACGTCAATTTTTTTTTCGTCATTTTTAAACTAGATGAGGCCGGTGTTTCCTAGCTGACTAACCTGAGAAGAAACACCGAAACAAACTCAGGGGTCAAAGTCTCTTTTAAAGTCCATACAGTAAATATGTAATGGTCAAATCACATGAGAACCATGCAGATTTGTCTGAAATGGTCTTTTGAAGAAAGAACCATACAGATTTGAGTGGACCTGTCCAGTCAGTGCAAGCATTTGTCAGTATTCGTAAAGCTCAACTCAGGACTACTAAGGAGCTCAACGACTTGACGAACAATACCAAGGAAAGGACATTTGGGTAGGCCGCAGAAAATACTCAAATTGCCAGACATACATTAAAATTACTGAAAAGGAAAAAAAAAAAAAAAAAAACAATCAACATAGTCCTCACGTTCACAATAATACTAAAAGGAAAAATATAGTTTACAAAATGTAATACTTTAGCAAAGTAAACATTTTTGTCAAAAATGAATAGAAAAAAAAAAGTCTAATTGCAAAATAAAAATAATCTACAATATCGAATTGTAATAAATAATAAAAAACACAATTAAAAATAAAAACAAAAGTCAGAATTATTGTCTTTTGGCATATTTTATATTTTATTATATTTTATATGGATAGTTATTAGTTGCGGTTTTTTTTTAAGTGTGGAAATCATCTAATGACTTCTCGCGCTCTGGGCGGAGCGGGAGGGCGTGTCAGACTTTTACTGACTAAAACCACACCTGTGTCCTTCAGTTGCCCTTTGCGTTCTAGGACTCTACGGGTTTCCTTTTCAGAAATTCTCCGCGGTCCTAGCTAGCGGGCATCGGCCCTGCTGGACCCCTACGGTTTGCTGATATTTCCTTGAGGAGCGCGTGGATCACTACGCGCTGTTGACGACTGGGCTCGGTCCGATCAATTACCGGACGGCCGGACGGCAAGCTACCCATTGCTCGACGTCGGCAAGCCCGCGTCTACCGTGGCTGGTAGTCGGGGTCAGAATCTTGGCGTCTGTGGCGTGAGGACATACGTTCCCTCACGCGTGTGGCCTCCTCCTTCGCTAGCATTACTGCTTCGCAGAAGGTGGCGACCGCCTGCAATTCCTCCTCGCTCCGGACCATAGCCCAAACCAGGGCCCGGCGCGAAAGGTTGCTCCCACCGATTGCCTCCACGAGGACACAGCGGTGTTTCGCCCAAGGGCAGGCAGTGGCCTCCTTCTGCGAAGCAGTTATTAGTTGCGGTGGAAGTATAAAACACGGTGAATTATAAAACACTTTTGGCTTAAGGCTGAACTAGGCGCAGGCTCGAACTTGCTGATGGGTGAGGCCAAAAATTGCGATGACTCATCTGACATTGTGTCAGACAGCGATAATATCAAGTATGAGCAGTTAGACGCTAAATTATATGCACATCGTATGGTTCGCATGCACACAAACACCGTTCTGAACTGAAATTAAATTAGACGGTGCGTAAAATCTGAGAGCAGTGCTTTGGAAAATCGAGTTTTATGAAAAAAACACTGCATAAATCTAATACAAATAAATTGTATAGAACTCTTCGATAATAAAAGTTTGTCGGTACCGACTTCGTTTTTGAGATTTTATACGATTTTTGTTACTTTTTTACACTTAAAGTTGCGTTAAAATCATCAAAAAACAGAAACTGTGTTGACTCATAACTTTGTAACGGAAATCATTTTTGTTTTTCTGTTTCCGTACGGACAAAATTAAGAATAAGATAAAACCATATCATGTTTTTCTTTGGATGTACAATGTCAAACTGTGGAGTAATACCCCTCCCGGAAAGTATGGAAAAAGTGTCGACTAGTGTAACCTTAAATACGGTCAACGGTGGCCCCTTGCGGGGTTCCCCGTCGTCAAATAGAAGGCCCCCTGGGCCTCCTATTTCTGGGTTCTTATAAAAAATAACCACAGTGGCTAAGGCGGGAGCGGAGTGGAGGAAACCGTAAGTTTGTATGGAGCCCTCAGTGCGCGAGTCCGACTCGGACTTGACCAATTTTTTTCAATTAGTATAGGTATATATTTATTCAATAACAGTCATTCAACCAATACTTACACATGCAGTGTAAAACCATTTGTGTAAACAATATTTGTATGCCCAGCAAAGAAGTGCATAGCGATACAATATTTTAATTTAACAATTGAAACTATGCACCATAAATATTATACCTATGTATAACAAATAAATACATGTCGTATCCGGCAGTTTTTTTTAAATTTATTGACAACAAAACAAGGCACGCCATCTAGTGGCAACTAGAAGAACTAGAGTTGGCGCGCTTTGTAGAGTCAGGCGTTTCCGTTTGGCTACAAGCTGAGGAGAGAACCCGCGAAGACAGCGGACACTCTCAACCAGGCCGTCGCAGCTTGAAGACGCATTGAAATTGTCCTACATTTTGTTGTTTATACCTACCTAATATAAGTGTCTACTAAACACACCATGCCGAAGGTACGCGACCGAATTTCCTCGGCTGATTTTACGTTCCGACGTATTCAGCTGACATAACACACCATAAGTGCCGAACTTATGCGGCAGAAATTCAGTTGCGCAACTTTGTGTGTATTCAGTGTCTCGATCGCTGTTGTGGCATCATGTTAGGGTTCCATTATTATTTTAATAAACAACGGGCGGACACGCCGGGCGCGTGCATGCCTGCCTCCCGCTGCTCCCCGCCCCGGATCTTCATCGGCAATTGAACCGAACTTCAGTCGCGTATAATGTGTGCTCTACAGAATACGTTGCCGCTGATCTTACGCCGGACCAAAGTTCGGCTGTATGCTATAACGCAACGTAATTTTGGTATAATGTGTCGTCAGTAATTCAAATAGCATTGCAGGCGTAATCATGCCGAACTTCGGTTGCGTACCTTCGGCATAGTGTGTTTTGACACTTATAGTGCACTGTACCGAATTGTATTGAGAAGTTAACTGATTCAGTACCTAGCTGTTCTTATTCATTGTACGATACCCACATAGACTCACCTGGGGGGCTATTGGCTAACTTTTTCAATAACAGTTGACAACTAGCATTCGTTGCACACTAAACTTAGTTGTCAACTGACAATTTCATAAAATTGGTATTACGTATCACACAAGTGACTAACAGTGGAAATGTGGTGAATTATAAAAATTTACGGTGCCTATTGTGACCACTCTAAAATTTTATCGACTAATAAACAGCTTCAAAAGCTTACACAATTGCAATTTTAAAAGTATCGATACAATAACATCTGTCAAAACGTGTTTCCGTGGCTATCAAAGGCACCAGTGGCTAATGACGTCACTGCAGTTGGTCACTGAAGATAGGCAATACGAAACTAGCTGTTTGACAGTTCAATGATGCACATTGTTAACAAGTGATCATCACTTGAACTGTCAACAGAGTTACGCAATAGCCCCGCTGGTAGATGATCGTAGCTCGAACCATTCCGACGAGCCTTTGACTTTAATTTTAATTTACGTGTGATAGCGTGACTGTTGACAGAAAGAACATAATGGAAGAATAAAACGTGTTGCGCTGATACAAAGTGATATGGGACAAGGGCATGATGATCAGGGGCGCCGGCTTTTAGAAAACTCTCGAAAAAGACTCGAAAAAGTGGCGAAGTGTGAGCAGAGAAATGCACAGTGATCGACCGACAAATCAATAAATGTCCTACTTACATATTGCGGAACAACGAAGGTAACAAACACCCAGACCCAACACAAATATCTGTTTCATCGACAAACATTTGTGTTGGTGCGGGAATCGACTCAACCGGCGCTATAAACCACTGTGCTAAACGGGTCATTGGGTAATGAAAAAACGCCCATCCCTAAAAGGCGATTACTGATCTGTTTCTTGATGTCTATTCTCAGGGGTGCTCAGCACCCACTGTTTATTTCTCATGGGTGCCCGAGCCCCCGAGCACCCACGGAGTCGGCGCCCCTGATGATGATGATGATTTTTTTTTGGGACGCCGGACGTGATGAATCATATACCATTATTTTTTAATTAGTACAAAAAACAATGGGGCACTATCTGTAACCGTTACTGATCATATTTGTATAGTCAAAAGTAAAGAAATTAAATCCCAAAATTGTCCACGATAATTTGTCATAATTGGTAGATTCATAATAGTCCAAGATCCCAGAGCGATCTGACATAACTTATTTTCACATGGATGAAACCGGTTCTCAGTAGCGTCTCATGTGCTTTGAATACCTGTGTGCTTGTGGAGCTCCTCCTTGGGGCCCCTGGGCAGGTACCAGGTGAGAAAGGGAACTAAAAATAACGAGTTACTTAACTTAAGTTTTTATTAATATTATTCTAAAGTAGTATCATAAGTGTCAGACACTTTCCATGGCACAAAAAATAAATGAAGTTTACTTATTTTTACATGTCTGATTTTTAATATGTAAATATGTTATTTAGGTGTCCGAGCTACGCTAGACCCACCTTGAGATTACCCCTTGGATTTTCGCGTGTGACAACACTAAATTCGTATAACTCCTATCCCCCCCCGCGCGCACATCCCTACCCCGTATACCACCGCCATGTTGCGCCGGGCGAACGTTCCGTTCGTTCGCTTGTTCTTCAGTACGTCTTGGATCTTCGAAGTGACAACACCGTACTTACGTAGTGTCGAGTTAACAACTTTAAGCGTTAGAAAACTGATTTAATATTATTTATTTTTTTAAAAAAGGTAAGTTCTAATTCTCTTTAAAACTAAATATATTTCAGAATTATCATAATACGGAACGGGACACTAAACAATAGAACTTCTATTGTGTGCATAATTATGTCCCGTAGTATTTGACAGGAAAGCCCTGTTATCTACTGTAAACGTGTGCTACAAAGGAAAGCCCTTAAACTTACCACACTCATTTCCGTAGGCGACTGTCGGCTGTGCGCAGCCGACAGTCGGCTAAGCACATGACGTCGTCTGTCCACCGGCAGACGACCGTCGGCTGTGCGCAGCCGACAGCCGGCTGAGCACACGACGTAGTCAGTCCATCGGCAGACGACATGTCGGCTGTAGATTAGAAGTCTATCTACTGGGCCCCAAAGCAACTGTCAGCTGCGTGCATTACACCAGCAGAACACAATAACCTAAGCTCACACGCTGCAATGTGCTTTCAGATGGAGCAAACTACACTGGGCACCCTCACGGAGTGGACAACTCCAGCAAAGGAAGAGAAATTCTTCAAAAATATAATAAACCTCTTGGATGAGGTATACCCAGAGAACTGGAGGGCTTGGGTCATCAACATAACGACCTACAAAGACCTGTTCGGGGAATCAATCTCTTCGGACACCGAATGCAGACTTCGGTTCGCAATTCCAACCGTGAAACTCGCAAAGGCTTATAGCCCGGAACACACACTGAGTGAGCGACGGTATAAAAAGATTAAACGGACCTTATTGACATGGCCATTAGGTCGCGCATTAATTTATGCCCCCCTATCAATAATGGCCAAAATACATCCAGTTCAAGCATTTAATGAATTCTCCGAGACAATAAATAAAATAAAAGTGGAACTAGTTTCGAGACAAGAAGCTGACCTTATATTAAGAGAAGGGCACAACACAGAATCCGTATCTATCTCGGACAGCTCACGAGCTTCCAAAAGAAGCCATAGTCCAGATGTGCCCACAACTAATAAAGAGCCGAGGATGAGCGACTTCATGGCGCATCAAAATTTGATTCTTGAAAAGCTCTGCACATTAGCACAGACTACTAACGATAATGTCAGACTGATGCTGAATCGTGAGAATCGGGCCGACTCTGTGGAGTCTTCTCGGAGCCCATGGTCCCCAAGTCTCCACTCAAATTACAGTGATGATGAACCTGCGGCAGAGGACAATTGGAATGCACCTCCAATAGTCGTCGACCCGCTAGGAAACGATAGGACGGATATTGAGGAAGAGCCACTGCAAGACTTCACACCAGGAACCAAAGAGACGGAAGCAAAAATCACGAAAGCCGACGAAAGCCTTGTAAAACAAGGCATTGACTGCCAGAGGTTTGGTTCGGAAGGTTGGCAAAACATCCGTTATGCTGAAGTACAAAAAATATTTCAAGCTACCCCAGCCTTCACAGCTCTAAAAGTGAACAGTAACCTGGCAACAGTGACACCATCTTGGCAGTTGGTTTCAGTACTTGAAAAAATGGATCTTTGTCTTGGCGCGATAACACACGGACTACTGCAACAACGCCAAACTTTCCAGGAAATATATCAAGACGCCCCTACGTCGGTTAAAGCATACATAAGTAAAAAATTCTTAGGCCCAGACTCAACATTCCGGAAAGTTTCCGATTCTCTCTTACAGTACACTTGCGGCAAACGTTCTGAGGTGATTCAACAAAGAAGAGGAATTTATAAACCACAAAATAAAATTATTAACGAATTACTTCATGCAATACCCCCATCGGAGAGCCATCTATTTGCCGAACCCCAACTATCAGAACTGGTAAGAGAACAGGGAGGTATCTACAAGCTTTTTCCCGGCAAGTTTAGGAAAACCACGCCTGCGTCAACGGCCGCGCATCGAAGGCCATTCAAAGAAAGGCGAACACTACACGCGACAACGACAGACTCTAAAAACAGAGTCCAACAAAATTATCACGCCAGAAACTCGGCTAATCGTAAACCGGACAGATCTCGGTTTCAAACAAAACATGTCCCCACTAAACAAAGGATCAAAAAGTTCTAAATTTCAGGCAGGACAGTTGATTAAAAAGCTTAACGTCTGGGAAACACTAGGCGCACCAAAAAATATCTTAGCAACATTATCAGGGTATCGAATACCCTTTGTTAGTTTTCCACCGTTATATAGATTTAGCAAAAACACATGTCAACGATTCGAAATAAAAGCTTCTAAGGAAATGTCCCAAGAAATAGCAAAATTGATCGAATCAGATGCTGCCCAAAAGTGTTGCCATACATCAGGTTTTCTATCACCTTTATTTCTTCGCAAGAAATCGGATGGATCGTACCGTCCTATATTCGATTTAAGAAACTTGAATAGATTTTTGCGACCACCAAAATTTCGCCTGCTTAACCATTATAAAATACCATTATGTCTAAATACGTCAGATTTTATGACAAAATTGGACTTGTCGCAAGCATATTTTCATATACCTATCGCTAAAACACACCGCAGATTCTTAGCTTTTGCTTATAAAAACAACATTTACGAAATGACTTGCTTACCCTTCGGCTTAGCTACTGCTCCATGCACTTTTGCGAATATTTCTAATTGGTTGGCTAACTATTTCAGGAAAAAAGGTATCCGAATAATAGTATACCTAGACGATTTTTTAATGATGCACACGAATCAAGAGGTCTTATTACAACAGACCCAGCAGGTAATAAGAACTCTAATAGACCTGGGATGGAGTGTAAACCTAAACAAGTCAGTCGTGACTCCAACAAATGCAATAGAATATTTAGGAGTTATATGGAATACAGAACAAAACTTCAAATGTCTTCCGAAGCCCAAAGTGCAAAAAATTATTACTCTTTTAAAAGACACACTAAAGAAAAATTGGTGGACATGGCACAAAGCAAAAATCATATTAGGAAACATCGGTTTTGCGTCATTTGTTGTCCCGTTGGGAAGGCTTCACTGCAGGCTAATACAAAGGCAGGCAAATTTACTCCCAGAAACCAAAAGAAACAGGAAGAGCCGCCTTCCAAAGTGCGTCGAGAGAGAGCTTCAGTGGTGGTTGGATCATGTCCAACAACCCTCGCCAATTCACCACACAGACCCCACAGTATTCGTAACAACCGATGCATCAGATCAAGGATGGGGAGCCACAGTAAACGACTTGAGTTTAAACGGCAGATGGACAAACGAGCAACAATTGTGGCACAGCAATCAAAAAGAACTGTGGACATTAAAAATGGTTCTTCAGAAAGTAGCTCACATCTACAGATGTCAAACAATATTGACTCAAACGGACAACAGATCTGTGGCAGCATATATCACCAAAGAAGGGGGGACAAGGTCCTCAAAACTATTAGAGCTGACGATAGATATACTGGAGTTAGCCCATCAATACCAAATACATCTGATAGTGCGCTAACTTCCAGGAAGATACAACCTTCTAGCAGACAGCCTCTCGAGATTCCACCAAACACCAGAATGGACACTGTCGAAGCAAATAACACAAACCATATTCAACAAATGGGGCACACCATCGATAGACCTTTTCGCGAGCTCTCAATCGGCTGTAGTACAACAATATGTGAGCGAAGATGCACGGGATCAAGCATGCACATTCGTGAACGCCTTCAGCAGAAAATGGAATTACGACCTCGGTTGGCTCTTTCCTCCACCTCCTCTGATACCTCGAGTACTACGCCATCTAGAGAAAAGCACGGGAATATACCTACTGGTGATACCGAGTTGGGAGAAAACCTTTTGGAAAGCGGAATTGAAACAGCGAGCGCTGAGCCCTCCATTCTTAATACACGACTTGCGTCTCCATCTTACAGACCTGAAAACGGGAAAACCTCCACCAGCAGTAGAGAGTCTACGTTTGCAGGTATGGAAGGTACAGGCTGGACCGATTTAGTTGGAACCTGGCAAAAAGAAAGCAAAACACTCTTAGAGTCCGCATGGCGGAAATCAACTTTAAAGACATATAAAATTGCCTGGGAAAGGTGGCGTCTATGGTCGAGAGAAAAGTGTCAAACCGATAACCCAGATCCTGGTGACCTTTCGAAATTTATTTGTTATCTGCATAGCGAAGTTAAATTGGCTCCTAGAACCATAGCCGTACATAAGTCCGTGGTGGCTACTTTTGCAAATCCAGAGAAATCAGAGGCACTTGCCAGACACCCATTAGTTAACCGGATAATGAAAGCCATAGCCACAACAAGACCCCTACCTCGAAAACCTTCTACTTGGCAAGCGGGCAGTCTAATTGAATATCTTCAACATTACAGCATCAATGTTGACAGCTTATTTCAAATATCACGTCATGTCACAGCGATTTTATTACTTTGTACTGGAAGAAGAGTACATGACCTCACTTTATTGGACATAAGCCCAGAGTTTTTTTGAAAACAATGGTGATCATGTGATACTATGGCCCAAATTCGGATCAAAAACGGACTCGGCAACGCACCGCCAATCTGGGTGGCGCTTATCGAACAACGGGCCTGAAAGGCTAAATCTGGTTCTATGGATTGAAAAACTTATTATTATATCGCAGGAGCGCAGGAAAGCTCGGCAGAACTTAAATAACCTATTTATCACGACTAGAGGAAAAGTGAATGCGGCATCCCGAACAGTTATCGCTGGTTGGATCAAAACCCTCTTCCGAGAAGCTAACATCCAAGACTCCCCAGGTAGTTTCAGAGCCGCAGTAAACTCAGATATATGGGTTAACAGAAATATTAATATTGACGAATTGTTAGAAAGAGGTAATTGGAGA
Organism: Mythimna impura; assembly: GCA_905147345.3. Lineage (NCBI taxonomy): Eukaryota > Metazoa > Arthropoda > Insecta > Lepidoptera > Noctuidae > Mythimna > Mythimna impura. The sequence continues at coordinate 1,285,689 of LR990365.1, read as the reverse complement.
AGTAAAGATACATTTCTCAAACATTACTTTAAGGAAGTAAACAACCAAAAAAGAGATCCTGCTGGTGCAAACCTTACTGATTTGTTTTCACCAGTGTGATTTCACTATCCCCATTAATATAAAAGCTTTAAGAAAAGCGCTAATTAAGTTAAAGAAGGATTATTCATTTAGAATGTGATTTGATTTTCTTTGATTTCATTTATTTTACTAAAATAAATGTCTTTTTCATTTTCTATCACAAATCTTTTATTAAACACTCTAAACACATCAGCATCCTATTATGCAAGTTAAAAAATTGAGCTACACATCTTATCAAATCCGATCACAGCACGTCATGTAGCGCCGGCAGAGAATAAACACATCTCAAGGTGGGTCTAGCGTAGCTCGGACACCTAAATAGCACCGTTTTCCCCCCGAAGGGTAGAAAACGGATATTTAGGTTCCAGCGTAGCTAGACCCACCATTTCAGGCCTTGCCGGCTTGAAAGCGTACTGAAGAACAAGCGAACGAACGGAACGTTCGCCCGGCGCAACATGGCGGTGGTATACGGGGTAGGGATGTGCGCGCGGGGGGGGATAGGAGTTATACGAATTTAGTGTTGTCACACGCGAAAATCCAAGGGGTAATCTCAAGGTGGGTCTAGCTACGCTGGAACCTAAATATCCGTTTTCTACCCTTCGGGGGGAAAACGGTGCTATTATGGTAACTTCTACAAAGTTATATTTCAGTAGTCAGACAAATTGTAGTGACCAAACACCGTAGAGCGGCAGAAGTCATTAGATGATTTCCCACCTTAGCGAGGAGGAGTAGCAGGCGGTCGCCTCATGCGAAGCAGTAATGTTAGTAAAGGAGGAGGCCGCACGTGCACGCGCGAGGGCGCAGCGCTCACGCTCCAGCCGCCGGAATCCCGATCCCGATTTCCGGCCACCGTAGGCGCGGGCTTGTGGACGGCGAGCAGTGGGTAGCTCGCCGTCCGATCGTCCGGTAACCGTCCGGACCGGGCCCAAGTCGTCGACGGCGCGTAATGTTCCACGCGCGCCTCAAGGAGATATCAGCAAACCGTAGGGGCCCAGCAGGGTCGAAGCCTACTGGGGTAGGTCTGCTTCTGATAGGAAGACTCGGCCCTGGTACGAAAGGCAACGAAGGAACAGGAGTGGGTTTTTAGTTAGTAAAAGTCTGACACTATCTCTCGCTCCGCCCAAGAGCGATGATTTACCCACCGAAAGAAAAAAGATGATTTCCCACCTTAAAAAAAACCTATGTTCCTTCAATTGTCCCATTGCGGTCTAGGAATGCCCTAGCTGGCATCGGTCCTGCTGGGCCCTTACGGTTTGCTGACATCTCTTTAAGGCGCGCGTGAAACACTACGCGCCGTTGCCGTGAGCTCAGTTGTTAGCTGACGATTGGACGGCGAGCCACACAGTGGTCATCGTCCGGAAGCCCGCGCTTACGGTGGCCGGGTATCGCTTAGTGACTCCTGACGCTTGGGACGACTCCTGTTGCGGTGACTGGGACGTGAGGATGTATATCCTCTCACTCTTGCGGCCATCTCTTTCGCTAGTTGTTTCGCAGAAGGAGGCGACCGCATCCATTTCACTCTCGCACGTATGGACATGTGTGTGCTCCGCCTAAAGGGCCTATTACACTACGCGATATTCAGCACACGATATTCAGACTGTCTTATTTTTTGTTCCGAGTAAGACCGATCTAACCCTTATTACACTACGCGACATCGACTAAGATTGTCTGAATATCGAATAGTGTAATAGGCCCTTTAGCGGGGTACACCTCCACCGGAGTCCACCGTCTCCTTCGGGCCTTTCGCAAAATGGTGCCCCGGGCGTTTCTTCCGCCTGAATCCGAAACAGGTACCTCCCAAACTTGCCATGTCCGGTGAGGACGCCGTGAAGCCTCTTCAGGCACTCCTCAAAGAGGGGACTAACCGCCGTAATTGTGGCGTGCCCAAAGGTGATAATGATGAATTTTACTTTGATTTTGAAAATGAATCCTGCTAGATATTGTCATACATATAATATAAAACACACACACACTACACACTATTATCTACATTTCTTTTAATTTCTCCTTTCGCAGGTCTGCTGGACGAAATTTCTTTGCAATAAGGAGTACCTTTGTACTATTGTCTATTTTGTATTGTCTTTTTGTCTGTACATAAAAATAGTAAAATAAAAAAAAAATTAAAACCGGCCAAGTGCGAGCCGGACTCGCGCACGGTGGGTTCCGTACCATCCGTAGAAAAAAACGGCAAAAAAGTCACGTCTGTTGTATGGGAGTCCCACTTAATTATTTCTTTTATTCTGTTTTTAGTATTTGTTGTTATAGCGACAACAGAAATACATCATCTGTGAAAATTTCAACTGTCTAACTATCACGGTTCATGACCCTTTGGGTATGGAACTCTAAAAATCAGAAACTTTTTTTTTTATTATTCATGATAGGTTCGCGCTTGACCACTATCTCACCTGATGGAACGCCACGATGCGGTCGACGATGGAGCGCGCTTACCTAGAAGTAACCTATTCACTCTTGACTTAAAGATACCCGGATTGTAGCCATCAGGAAACACAGATTCCGGCAGAGAATTCCACTCCTTAGCTGTACGCACAATGAATGTGTTCCCAAAACGTTTCGTGCGTATAGGTGATGTCCACCACCAATTTAAAATGTAAGTTTATTTCAAATAAACCAAATAAATAAATATGTTTCAGGAACAAGATGCCAAGCTGTTATCTCTGGCGGCCATGCCGTATGACGTCGAAGGTCCAATAAGATGTACTTTGTGTGGCAAGAAATTGAGGAACTTGCAGAATTTCAAGTACCACGCTAAAACACATTTTGAACCGCAAAATGCTTGTGAGGTAGGATTTCTTAAATATTCTTCTTGGGTTCCGTATCAAAACGGCACGATTGGTTCAGTGGTTCTGTGGTTGACCTGCTGTGTCGCGGGTTCGATTCCCGCACGCATCAAATGGCCTACAGATAGTTCCGAGTCTTGTGTTGTGTTTGTGAACGCACCCACGATATGGGAGTAAAATTCTCCAATTTTAATACAAGGGACCGAGGTGGAATTCGCTCGAGCTGCAGGAGAGGGTGTTATGGAGCCATGTGCTGCTTAACACCCTCAAACCACAAATTTCCTCATGTATCAAACGACGCGACGTTTCTTAATCAACTTACGAAGAAATAAATTAACGGGTGCTGCCCGGCAACTTGTAGGGGCTGCGTGGCGATCATCCTGAGACTAGCGAGCTGGCGAATTTTTCTGCACTAGTGCGAAAAACAGTAAATTGCGTGCCTAAAAGCGGTAGGAGTAGGAGCAGGTTTTCGAGTAAGTGTATTGAAAAATATTATTACAATAAAATGCGGAGCACAGATTTTTTTTTTTACTGACTAGTGTGATAATTTTAATTAAAGAGAAGACAATTCTACTTTGATGAAAACTATGCTTTGATAATTCCACAGCCTTGGCAGGCATCGGTCCTGGCAGGTTCTGTCACTCATAGACCATAGTATAGAATGCTTCGTAGGATCGAAGCCTACTGGGGCCATGGGTTGAATTCCGAAAGGGTAACCAGAGGTCCTGGAAAACGCAAGGTAAAGAAGGAACATAAATGTGGTTTTAGTCAGTAAAAATCTGATACGCCCTCTCGCTCGGCCCTAGAGCAGGAGAATTCATTGGATTATTTCCCAACTTAAAAAAAAAGTAGAGAATGCCTTGTAAAGTCCGCATTTGTACTTTTATGATGCATAAACCTTAAAAAATAAGATCCTGCTGGATAAGGAGGTGCTGTGTGTTTCAAATGAAGATATCCGCAGGAGAACCAAAGTTACCGACATTGCCCGAAGAATCGCCAAACTTATATAAGTTGCAGTGGGCAGGGCACATTGCTCGCAGAACAGATGGTCGATGGGGACGAAAGGTTCTGGAGTGACCGTTTACCGGAAGACGCGGCGTTGGAAGTCCTCCCATAAAGTGGACCGATGACCTGGTGAGGGTCGCGGGTATCCGATGAGTGCGAGACGCACAAGACCGGTTGTTGTGGCGACACTTGGAGGATGCCTATGCACTGGGTAAGCTACCGAAGGGCTAGGTGGGGTAGTGCCCCGGGGCATCCAAGCTTAAGGGGGCCCCAAAACCTAATTTTCCCATCAAATCAAAATAAAACAGGTTACACAACACTTCCTTAATCATAGCAACTCATTTTACTTAGTAAAAGTCTGGCACTCTTTCCCACTCCACCCTGAGCCCGGAGAACACGGTGGAGCACACGGTGGAGGTGTGCCCCGCTTGGGAAGAGCAACGCCGTGTCCTCGTGGGGGCGATCGGCGGCGGTGATCCCTCGCGCCGGGCCTTGGAGGACGATCGCGTGAGGCAATGATCTTCACGCCCCAACCGCCGCCGGGATTCCGATCCCGTTTTCGGCCACCGTAGGCGCGGGCTTGCGGACGGCGAGCAATGGGTAGCTCGCCGTCCGACCTACCAGTAACTGTCCGGACCGAGCCCAATTCGTCGACGGCGCGTACTGTTCCACGCGCGCCTCAAGGAGATGTCAGCAACTGTTGGGGCCCGGCCCAGCAGGGTCGAAGCCTACTGGGGCCAAGGGTCTGATTCTGAAAGGAAGACTCGGCCCTGGTACGAAAGGCCACGAAGGAACAAGAGTGGGTTTATAGTCAGTAAAAGTCTGACACTATCTCACGCTCCGCCCAAGAACGGGGGATGTCATAAGATGATTTTCCCACCGAAAAAAAAACCCAGAGCAGAAGTTTTTTGATCATTTCCCCCAAAAGTGGACCCAGATTTCTTTATGCCCTAGGGCTTTTAGTCACCTAGCTAGGCCACTGGGCCTATGTCCGGCAGTGGACGCCATCGGCAGGCTGAAATGATGTGTGTTACAGGAATGCGGCAAGAAGTTCGTGAACCCCAGTCATATGCGGTATCACCAGCAACGCGTGCATGGCCGGAGGAAGCGACTGGCTTGTAGTAAATGTCCCTACAGGGCAGTAGACCCTTTGCAGTTACAGGTAAGCTTCAGGAGACACTCACTGTAATTGTTATTATTTCCTTTATTTAGTAAACACATATAAATTACATTTTTAAATATTTTTTTAACCTTGTAGCGACATCTATGGCGTCACATAAGAACTAATCCTGCATCGCGCAATCAAAGTTCTCCGCGCGATTAGAACATATAGAACAGCCCGAAATCATCTATCGGGCAGCTGCCCACCAGACATAACACCCGTCTGGTTGGAGGATCCTCCCTTTTCAAAGGAGGTTTGCGGGACTTTACTCTCTGTTCCGCATACCTCCAAACTGGTGACACAAAAAAAGAAGACATTTAAAAATCATTTTTATCCCACCGGTATCGGGAACAGGGTCCAAATTACCGGCGGTCAGGGCTCCAGAAAAAGGAACCTCCTAACAATACGATCCGTGTCCAGGAGTACCGCTTTCTGAATCAAGCCCCTGATCCAGCCGCCTAACGCGAGCCTCCTAAGGTGTTGGTCGAGGCTCTTGGCTATTAAGCCGTTGCCCGACACGACTATCGGTACAATGATCGCCGAGTCCACATCCCACATGTCGACAACCTCGCGAGCCAAATCAATATACTTGATTTGTTTGTCTTTCTCGGCTTTCACGAGGTTCTCGTCATGCGGAACGGATATGTCAACAATCATTGCACGCCTCTCTCTTCGGTCCACCACCACTATATCAGGCTTATTGGCTAAATAGTCCTGTCAGTGATGATGATGAATATTATTATTATTATTGACGTACAGTCACCCATTAAAAGTGCTTAGATACCTTAACGCCTATTTTCCCTTGCACGTTAGAGTTCAAGTTTTCTAAAATTAAACTAGATGGCGTTGGTTTCTTCACAGCTAAGTGGCGAGCAAAGGCAATCTCACAAAGTATAAACTTGACTTTTAGTTTAACAAATAATAGACACATGCGTCATCATTGTCGTCAACAACTGATTGTAGTTCATAATTTCATCGTTCAAATTAGAGTCATGTTGACCTAGCGGTTTAGCATGTGCAGATAGATGCGTAAATCAATGAGCCATGAGTTCAAATCTCACGTAGTACTCACACTTTTTGTAAGTTTTTTTGTAAATCTTTTTGTAAGTAACAAAAGAAGTTGGAAGGAATATTAAATCAAAGCTGTGGATATTTATTTGTAATATAATATTCAAGTGGGTAGTTACTCAGCAAAATGAAAAAAATGCAGGTAAACAGTTGACAAAAGGCACTATTAAAAAATAATATGTTTATTTCTTACAATTTCGTAATCAAATTTAACAATCACCGTTTATTAATCACCGAATAAGATTATAATATTATATATAATTTCTTATTGAGGCCATAGCTTAAGTATTCGTTTCCAAAATTGGAAAGAGGTTTGAAGCTTATGTAACCTTAACAAAAACAAACAAAATACCAGATAATTTTATCACAAAGGTCAAAAGGATTAAAAATGTAGGCTAAAAACTATAAAATTGCACAACAACACATCAAGTGTTCATAACTTTTTTAAGTTGTTTTAAATACGGATATTAAGTTAAACACACATAACAAGGTCTCCAGTTAATACAGAAAATAAGTATATTTATAGCATAGTGGTTCGTCGACCGACGTCCGTTTTCTTCGTACTCCCTTATCATGGTTTGATGCTGCAACATGTTTATTAGTTTTAGTCTGCCAGCTCTTTGATGGTGTTTCAAAGAACCCTCTTCTTCAAATCATCATATCCATAGAACAACTGTTTTTCTCTGCAACAATAAAACAGAAATATATAATATCCAATAATGATTATTATATAGGAGTTTTTTTGTTTAAAAGCGTTAAAAAAAACTACTTACGTTTACACCGGTCTCTCTGGTTACTTCTGACAAGTTTTTGCCTTGATTATGCATAGCAATTATTTGAGTTCTTTTTACTAAATCTATATAACAATGCATATTTACTCATTTTCGTAAAATAAGAAGACAATACACCTGGTTAAAAATAAAATTGAACGAAAGGCGCTGGAACGATATAATCGAAATTAACTTAGCGTACAACCAATTGAGCTTAGTCATAACTCTTTGGTCTAAGTATTATTTATACTACCTACTAGTTATTTTTTATAAGTAAATCCATATTCAACCTACCCTCTCAAGTTTGAAAACTAACACATAGATAATCAAATATTTATAAATTGATACTTATTCAATTTTAATATCTTCATCTCTTTAAAAGAAATTATAAATTATTTCAATGTTTGAAGAAACAAAAAGAAAGTACAAAAATAAGCATTAATTAAGCATTAATCATTTGAAGCACAGCGGCGCCATCTATAAACAGTATAATGTAATGTTGTCGATAGCAACATTTCAATCTGGTTTTACGCTAGATGGCGTCATTTCTCGCTTCACACGATTTTATTTCTGTACTTCCTATGCACTTTTGCAGCAGACTTTACCTATTGTTATTTGAACCGCATTGTACGTTCTTTGTAGAACCACGAACGCGCCGAGCACACGGGGGACAGGCCGTACATCTGCGACGTCTGCGGGGACACGTTCAGGATGCGCGCCAACATCGCGCAGCATATGAGGAAGCACTTCGGTGTCAGGAACCTACAAGTAACTTCTCTTTTTTTTACTGTTGATAGGCTCACGCTTGACCAATATAAAATAAGTGATATGTTAAAAAAAAATGATTGAGCTGAGTGATGTTAATATTCGCGTCATGTCCGTGAACGGGCGCTGTCAGTTGACTGGTCATCTCTTAGCTGCCAGTTGCTATTTTGATATCTATATTTAGTTTTTTTTTTACTTTATTTACATTGTTCTCACATGATAGCGACAAGAAACATGTAACAGAGATATTATTTGTAATTACATAACATGATTGAAAAGAGTGTCCATGGAGTTTCTTACACATTCTTCTCCATAGAGATCTACGCTTTGGAATGAGCAATTAGCATATTTTTTTCTGACTGACTGACTTCTTGACATTTCAAAAGTGCCTGTAAATGGTAATCTATATATATATAAAAGAAAGTCGTGTTAGTTACACTATTTATAACTCAAGAACGGCTGAACCGATTTGGCTGAAAGTTGGTGGGGAGGTAGCTTAGAACCAGGAGACGGACATAGGATATTTTTTTTTTTTTTTGAGTGGGGTAGAGTAGGATAGAGTAGGGTAGGTAGAGTAGGGTAGAGTAGGGTAGAGTTGGGTAGAGTAGGATATAGTAGTCAGTTGACGGGAGCGAAGCCGCGGGCAAAAGCTAGTCTTTGAATATATCTCGTTTTCGACCAAAGTGGCGGTTAAGTAATTTTACCTTTCCACTGTCGATTTTTTATTTATTATTTGGCTTTTCAACAATAAGTACGCTATTACATTATAAATTGTACATTGCTAAGTTACCTCTACACGTTTACGTGATTTTTATTTTATTTATTTGGACATAAAACAGTTATACAATACAGAATCAATACACAGTAGTTTTAACAGAGAAGTAAAAACGTATAACCCACATCATTGTCCATGAAATTACACGTGAAATAGAATAACGGACGCGTGTTAAATAAAAAATAATATATAGGTATAGGTATTCTTACAATTATTGTAAGAGAAGCAGATACATGTGTCCATTTTAAGGGCGGTGAGCCAGCAAATGCGCGTGATCGACGATGGAGCACGCTTTATCTTCATCATCATCATCATTTCAGCTGAAAGACTTCCACTGTTGGACATAGGCCTCCCCCAAGTGTTGCCATAATGACCGGTCCTCCTGTGCGTCTCGCATCCATCGGATTCCCGCGATCCTCACCAGGACATTGGTCCACCTTGAGGGAGGCCTTGCAATGCTGCGTCTTCCGGTACGTGGTTGTCACTTCAGAACCTTTCGTCCCCATCGACCGTCTGTTCTACGAGCAATACGCCCTGCCCACTGCCACATAAGTTCGGGGATTCTTCAGGCTATGTCGGTGACCTTGGTTCTCCTGCAGATATCTTCATTTCTGATATGATTATACAAGGAAACTTCGAGCATAGTCATTTCCATTGCCCTTTAAGTCTTCTGATGAGCCTCATTGTGAGCGACCACGTTTCGGAATCATATGTCATCGCTGGCAACACGCATTGGTCATACTTTCGTCTTGAGACTCTGGTATTTTGGACGAGAAGATACCGCGCAGCTTCCCGAACGCTGCCCAGCCGACGGTGCACACTAGCGTAGAAGTAACCTATTCACTCTTGACCTTGATTATCGACCACATCATCGCTTACCATCAGGTGAGGTAGTGCTCAAACGTGAGCCTATCCATAATAAAAAAGCACTACTTAAAATTTTTGAAAAATTCAATTGGAATGTCCAATTTTCGAGGAAACCATTTTTTGGTTTTTTTTTACTTCCATACACTAAAAATATTGAGTTCAGGATTCAGGTTCAAATATTGAAAAGGGAAGAAAGGAGGTGGTCGAAACTTTGAGGGGGGGGGGGACAATCCTCACACCCCGGACCCTGTCGGAGACGCCTCAGGTTTCTGGAGTCGCAGGGCCATTCCATGCCACCGTAGGCGCGGGCTTGTGGACGCCTCTGCGATTGTCCGAAAGTGTTATTTATTTATTTATTTATTATAACTCTATGCACTAGTAAAAACCCCAAAGGCGGTCTTAATGCCTTAGGCATTTTCTACCAGTCGACCTTAGGGTGGTGCAGAGACATAACATGATAGGTGCAACTTAATAAATAGACAAACAAAAAAGAAACAATAAATACATTTATATAAATAAGCAATTTTCTTTCACATTAATACTAGAAGCGAGGAATATCAATGTCAATTTTGCCCATTTTTTTTTGCTACAGTAATAAGGAGAGATGGTATACAAATGAAAATGGCAACTGATAATACAATATATTTATTATGTATTACACATATTTTGGTTTACTCTACGCAATAAAACTAGAGCAAGAAGAAGATAGGAATGGGTCTGAGACGCCTGCGCAAGTCATCATCATCATTTCAGTCGATAGAAGTCCACTGCTGGACATAGGCCTCCCCCAAATGCCACAATAAACGGTCCTGTACGTCTCGCATCCATCGGATTCCCGCAACCTTCACCAGGTCATCGGTCCACCTTATAGGGGGCCTTCCAACGCTGCATCTTCCGGTACGCGGCCGCCACTCCAGAACCTTTCGGCCCCAACGGCCATCTGCCTGCGCAAGTGTTAAATAAAATTAAAATGTATGCTCCAATAGTTTATAATAAACAATTTTACGGTAGTTAGTAAACAATACACAATTATTTGATTGTTTATTGTAATATTTATCATAAAAATAATCTGAAGGTCGAGTTATTGAAGATTTTGCACGGGTTTATCAATATAAGATTCGGTTTGATTTTATTAGAATTAATATAAAGTTTTAATGCTATTTAGTAACGCTATTCTTAGGCCGCTATTCCACTGGCGTTTTACGAGCGTTGGCACTTCTCCAACGTCTGCGCAGCGCTAACGTTGCGCAGACGCGACGTTAACGTCGCAAGTTTCTTACGTACACCTGAAACAGTGACGTTAACGTCGCGTCTGCTCAACGTTGCCGCTGCGCAGACGTTGGAGAAGCGCCAACACTCGTAAAACGCCAGTGGAATAGCGGCTTTAAGGTGCCAGGTCTTGCTCAAGACCTAGGGCCTTAAGTAAAAAAAAAAACCATGACGTGTTAAAATGGCGAGAAACAGAGATGGAGTAATACACCCGGATATATGCAACTTAATTCAACGTTACTACATTCTATTTCAAACATCTGTTATTTATTTATTGTGCACACCTACCACAGTGTTCTCTTTTTAACCCAAAGATTGACTGGTAGAGAATGCCTTGTGGCATTAAGTCCGCCTTTTCCTTGCGTGATCGAATCAGGAATGAGGATATCCGCAGGAGAACCAAGGTTACCGACATAGCACGAAGAATCGCCAAACTAAAGTGGCAACACATTGCTCGCAGAACAGATGGCCGTTGGGGCCGAAAGGTTCTGGAATGGCGACCACGTATCGGAAGACGTAGCGTGGGAAGGCCACCTACAAGGTGGACCGATGACTTGGTATCGGTTGCGGGAGTCCGATGGATGCGAGACGCACAGGACCGTTCATTGTGGCGATACTTGGGGGAGGCCTATGTCCAGCAGTGGACGTCTTTCGGCTGAAATGATGATGATGATGATTAAGTCCGCCTATGTACCACTACTGTACATGAAGTTTAAATAAATAAATCTACATCTACACTAATATTATAATAAAGAGGTAAAGTTTGTTTTCTTGTTATTTTGTTTGTAGGAGGTACTGGTCTGATTACTAAAAATTTATCACCGATATGAAGCTGCTTTATTCCTGAGGGACATAGGCTATATTATATGTACGCGGGCGAAACCGCGGGAAAAAGCTAGTAAATAAATAAATCAACGTACAGCAGAAAATACTGGGACTAGGAGCGTGAAATTTTGCACAAGGTGTCCTTTTATGACGTAGGCGAGCACTAAGAACGGGTTTTTGAAAATTAAACATTTAATGGGGTAAAGAAAAGGGAATTTCGTTTTTGTACAAAATCTCATTCCGTGTGCCAATATACTTGAAAGTTAGTATAAACAATAAACAAAGGTGTTTATTATTTGTTTTTAGAAATACCCCAAAGTTACCCTAATAGCAGTTTATGGGGTTTTAAAGATTGTATGGAGGATTCTTATTTCTTGAATAAATAAACTTAAAACTTGGAAAACAATTCTAATCAAAATTAATAATAACAACTGTTATTATTAGTTTTTTAAAACTGCCCTCAAATACAGTTCAAGGGGGTGTTGAAGTCTTTGAATTTTTTTTTCGCGAACAAGTCTGGCAATATGCTAGTTAGTTAGATAATAATATTTTTGGGCACGCCATAATTATGGCGGTAAGAGGGGCCCCTTTTTGGTCACGCCATCATTATGGCGGTAAGAGGGGCCCCTCTTTGGTCACGCCATCATTCAGAATCAGAATCAGAATCAGAATCAGAATAATTTATTTGTAAACATAGGTCATATTACAACAGAGTGTGAGGTGTTAAAAATAGGTAGATCCTCTATGTTTTACCCAGAGGCGTACAAATATATAAATTAACATTGTCAGTTTTCATATGATTTCTGAGATTATGTAAACTTTAACATCATTAATAAATTTGATATTAATATTAATCAGCACATCATTACAAATTTAATTATATATCAGTTTCATTAAATTTCACAGAGATTAAGTTATATGTCATATTAATATTAATGTCAAATACAATTCAGAACCATCAAAATAGGTCAACTTTTATATAAAGTCAATAATAATAATAAGCACATGCATATCATTACAGATTAAGTAAAATTAGTTTCAGTAAATGTCTGAGATTAAGGTTCATGTCATATTAATGCTTATGTCAAATACAATTCAGGATTATCAATATAGGTCGGATAATGAGCAACTTCATTATGTAAACTCTATATTATTAAAAAAGTCATTATCAATAGGCATATGCATATAATTACAGATTAAATATAAAATTAGTTTCAATTAAATGTCAACTTCAACTTCAACTCTTCATAATGGCATTTGCGGAAAAGACACCACAATTTTGCCAATAACACGTGCAAACTTGTTAATAGACTATCAAACGCTGGAGAGTATTTAGCGTTAATTAACAGTAAAATAAATATATAACTCTAAACATTACAGTTCAAAATAAAAAAATTTCTTCGCAGATCCAGAACGACATTATGATCAGACCACAGACTAGGTATGTGAAATGAAAGTTAAGTACACTCGTAAGAGTGAAGGAAGAAAAAAAAAAAAAAAAAAAGAGTTACAATTTAATTTTATTAATTTCAATAAATTTGCATAGTTTAAATATAAAACGAGTAAACACAAAAGAAAGGAGACATTTGACCGAGGTTGGACGAGGAATATGAGCAGGAATGATTTCATGAAAGGAGAAGCGCAATTTAGGGCAGGAGAAAAATAAATGGTCCACGTTTCCTTCATCCAAACCGCATTCACAAAGAGAGTTATCTTTAATCCTAAGTTTGGCCAAGAAATGAGGAGTACAACAATGATTTAAACGTAAACGACAAATAGTTGAGGTAGTGATTTTTTTTTCCAATTGATATTTAAAAAACCAGGGTTTGTGGGGAATCTCGGGTTGTATATCTCCATAAAATTTACCCTTTATAGACTTAGAGATTTGCCATGCCTTGGACCAAGATTTAAACAAAGTTAGAGGAAGAGTAGTACAAATGTCATGGGAAAATATCTCAGAGTGGGCAAGAGAGCCAGTGAGAACAGCATTTTTGGCGCATGAATCAGCTGACTCATTACCAAGAATACCAACATGACCGGGAATCCAAGCTATGACGACTTTAATACCAAGATTATGACATTGAAATAGCAAATCTCTAATTTTTAAAATTATAGGGAATCTTGACTTAGATCTGAAAGGATTAGATAAAATGGCTTGAAGGCAGCTTTTTGAGTCAGAGAAAATTATGGAGTTATTTAACTTATGAGACAAAACAAATGAAATGGCTTCGAAAATAGCAATTGATTCACCTGTAAAAACGGATGTAACAGGAGGGCACTTATAATTTAAAATAATTTTTGTATGAGGAATCCAAACAGCAACTCCAACAGGGCTATCATCGGAGACTTTGGAAGCGTCAGTGAATATAGTATTCCAATTATTATAATTAGAGGAAACTTTTTGGACAAACATCTTATGCGGTTCTAAGGTATTTTTGTGAATTCCAAAGTCCAAAATGATCTCTGGGTGGAATACCAGGGCATTATAAGGCACCGAGTATAGATATAAAATAGGGTTTTGAAAAAGTGGGCTAGAAAGACGAGTGAATTGAAGGTAGGCACGAAGAAGACAAGGAAGTTCAATATTAGAACGACGACTACAAGAGTCAAAGATGGATGATAATTGGTCCAGCTTACCAATAAGGGGATGCTCAGAATTTTGCACCAGTTTAAAAATAAATCTATTTGCCAGAAATTGTCTTCGAATCGAGAGGGGAGGTTCTACACACTCAACTTGCATGGCATTAATTGGAGACGACTTCATCGCCCCGAGAATAATCCGTAAACACTTTGATTGAATTTTATCGAGTTTTTGAAGGCCAGATTTGTTACAAGGATCTAATAGGAACATACCATAATCAAAATGACTACGAACTATAGCATTGTAGATCAGTTTTTGATTATATGGGTGAGCACCCCACCAAACCCCAGAAAGAGAGCGAAGAACATTAACGTTTCTTTCACATTTTTGAGAAACAAAGTCTGTGTGAGCAATACCTGATAATTTTGAATCTAACCAAACTCCTAAAAATTTAACATTGTTCACCTGAGAAATATTTTCACCGTTAACTTTAATTTCAACAGGAGAAACAATCTTTTTTTTCGTAAACACAACTACAGAGCTCTTAGAGGCTGATAAGGACAGACCGTGATGTAGAAGCCAGTCAGATAGATATCCGAGGGCAGAATTTAGACGGAAACTAGCCTCATCCAGAGATTTTCCAGAAAAGTATAAAGCTATATCATCAGCATACTGCAATATTTGACAAAATGAATCAGTAGAAAAATGTAAATCATAAGTATAAAGACTGAATAGGAGAGGACTCAAAACTGAACCTTGTGGTAAGCCTTTCCAGATAGTCTTAGGGGAAAGAGAGGCGTCTTGAGTTTTAATAGAGATGGTTCTCTCCATCAATAAATTAGAAATGAAACGGACCAATTTTATAGGAAGATTCAACTGATGCACAAGTTTATCCCTGAGCACCGGGAGTAAAACATTATCATACGCTGAGGCAATATCCAAAAAAACTCCTACTAAAAACTGCTTACTTATCAAAGAAATACGAATATCAGAAATTAATATACTAAGACTATCCATTGTGCTCATACCTTTACGGAACCCAAACTGGGATGAGGGCAACAAGTTTCTATTTTCCACAAACCACTCAAGTCGATGCTTCATCATATGTTCTGCAACCTTGCACAAAACAGACGACAAAGCAATAGGCCTGTAGCTATTTGGGTCTGACGGGTTTTTGCCAGGTTTAATGACCGGAATTATTATTTGATGTTTCCACGGTTGAGGAACCAAACCGTACTCAAAAAAGTTATTAACGAGATCCAGGTAATAATGCTTAGTGCTTCTTGAGGCGTTTTTCAAGAATGAGTAAGGGATCCCATCAGCACCAGGAGAGGAATCAACAAGACCGTCAAGAGCCATTCGAAGTTCAGAAAAAGAGAATGGGGCGTCAAAATCATTCTCGGAAGTAAGAAAAGCCGGAGAAGAGGGAAAAGAGTCTAAATTTGGAACTGAAGGGGGAGCCAGTTTATCCGAGAAAAATTCGATCCAGGAAGAAGGATCGTTAGCTGTAATATCAAGAGTATTACAGGAGCCTCTGTATATTTTGACTTGCTTCCATACTAGGGAAGAAGGGGAACAGGGAGACAAGCTTTGACAGTAGCGAAGCCAACCATCTTTTTTCTTTTTGGAGAGAAGTCTTTTAGCAGTGGCCGCTTTTCTTTGGTACACTAAAAAATTTTGAAGGGTCATTAAATTCGAGTAATTAACCTCTGCTACTTTCCTTTCCTTAACAACTGAAGTACATTCTGAATCCCACCAAGGAGTTGAGACCTTGGATCTGTAGGGTTTTTTCAGAGGGAAATTGGCATCAGCACTAGAGATAATAGAGTCTACAAATTTGGAATAGCAATCAACAAGATTGTTTCTGTCGGGAGGAGGAAGAGATAGTAAGTTATTTTCAAGGGAATCTGAGTAAGAAGACCAGCTTGCATCATTTAATCTATATTTAAGAGAGGGATTAAAATTACGCATTGGTACTACTCTGTCAGAGATAGAAACAATAATAGGAAAGTGATCACTACCATAAGAATGAGACAAGATATTCCAGGAAAGAATGGAAGCAAGAGAGGCAGAGCAAGCTGTGATATCCACAGCTGAGTTAGGGTTTTGAGAAGGGCGAACTCTCCTAGTGGGAGAACCGTTGTTAATAACACATAGATCAGCTTCATCAAAAATTTCAAGGAGGGCCCGACCAAAGTAATCATCATGGCTCGAGCCCCATGAGCGATGATGAGCATTTAAATCACCCATAAAAATAATTGGAGAGGGAACTGAGGAAAATATACATAAAAGGTCTGGAATTAACCTAGAATGAGGATGAGGGATGTATGCAGAGAGGAAAGTTATATTAAAAGCCCTAACAGCAACGATATTAATGTCAGGAGAAGTAGGGGGAAGAGATATAAGAGAGAAAGGAAGGGAGCGCCTAACAAGAAGGGCACTACCTGCGTACCCATCAGCCCTATCATTTCGAAGACAGGAGTAACCTGAGACCCGAAAGTGAGAACCAGGCACCAACCAAGTTTCCGAAACGGCAATGACTGAGGGGTGAAATTTATTTATTAAAAATAAAAGTTCAGGCTTCTTCGGCCGAATGCTTTGAGTGTTCCACTGGAGTGTGGAGACTAGATCCATTATTATTATTAAAGAGAAGCAAAGAAAGTTTCTGGGCAACGTGGGGCGGTAAAGAGAAATTATCACGGGAAATTAAAGTAATAATTAGAGACAAAAGTGTTTCTAAGAGGCTATCCTCTTGAGGGGACTTTGGGGATGAAGAATTTTGGGAAAGAAGAGAGAAGCCATTGGGAAAGGATGAAGGATCTTCAGCAACGATAGATCTATGGGCAGTTTTGTCGTAAGACTTGCCTAGAGGAGCTCTAGGCTTAGGGGAGAAAAACACAGTTTTTTTATAAGAGGAAGGAGGAGTAAGGCTAGTAGATTGAGAAGAAGAGAAAGAAGATTGGGTTGGTAAATTTTGGGTGACTTCGGAATATAATTTGCTTACGCTTGGAATGGATCGAGAAGCCTCTTCATATGAGAGATTTTCCTGGGACATTAATAACTTAATGGATTTTTGTCTACCTTGCTCAGGGCAGCTACCATAAAAGGCAAAGTGACGACCCAAGCAATGGATGCAAGTGGCCTTGGCCTCTACTACGTCACAACTATCACCAGTGTGAGGTTGTGAGCACCTAAAGCACCTTGCCTTGGACCGACACTGTGCCTTAACGTGCCCAAAGCGGCAGCAATTTTGACACTGTATAGTGGGGAACTGATATACCTCCACTGGCAGAGATGTATGAAATAAAAATATCCTTTGAGGAAGAACCTGTCCCTTGAAGGTAACCACTATAGTCTGAGTAGGGATCCAAGAGGTCTTGCCCTCCTGTTTAATTTTCCGGTTTAATCTGCGTGCTTTCAAAATAACTCCACACCCATCAGGAAGAATAATTGAATCTACAAATTCGTCCATAGACATATCGACCGGCACTTGACGGACGATACCCATTTTGGTAATGTTATAGGAAGGAATAAAAGCCGTATATTTTGAACCTAAAACCGGGTTGTCAAGAAACTTGTTGGCCGCCTCACCAGAGGTGAATTCGACAGAGATTTTATTTCTGCCCACTTTTTTAATGCCATCCCTACAAATATTTTTGATTTTATTTTGAATTAAAAATTGTCCAAACTTAATTGGACGGATCGAAGTCCCAGCAGAAGGATCTGGTTCGGATCGGGAGACGTGAACTATAAAAGGACCTTTTTCTTGCTCACTATATGATTTTATGCCCTCTTTTAGAGAAGGGTGAATAAATAGAGTTTGGATGGCCGCAACAGCCATATCTTTGTCGATAATTGTTTTTTTGGAAACAATCTCAATCGTTTCAGAGTCAATAATATGGCGTCGCTTACCAACCGCCGAGTTCAAATATGTAACAGCGTCAGGAGGGTCAGGAGGAGCTGGAGGGGGACGATCCATGTCTATTACAAAATAAAAATAAGAAAGAAAAAACACACAATACTACGAAGAAATATAAAATTTCCAACTGTTATTTTCAATGTAAATTTGGGAAAAAAATTGATCTCTCCAGCACGACTGACAGCTATCAATCCTCTTCTTGAATTTCAATCGCAATCCAATTAAATGTCAAAAAGATTAAGTTATTACATGTCATATTAGTGCCAATGTCAATAAAAAGTCAAGATCATCGAAATAAGTCGGTTAATGTACAATTTTTTGAAGAAGTAATTATAGAATTGTCGTCTAAATAGTCTTTTATTGAGTAATAGCATTTATATATCAAAATTCTTAATAGTTCTTTTTTGAAATTATCCAGATTTAACGTTTTTAATTTCTCAGGTAGTTTGTTAAATATTTTTTGAGCCATACAGAAGGTACTCTTATTCATTAGTGCAGTCTTTCCATAAGTCACTTCAAGTTCTGACTTATTTTTGTCGCGTAATTTTCGGTAGTAGCTTTTATTAGCTGTTTTATATAATGAAATGTTAGATTTGACGAACACATTTGTTTCGTATATGTATAACGATGGCAAGGTAAGAATTTTTAGACGTATAAAGAACGGTTGGCAACTGTCTGTGCTTTTAAGGCCACACATAGCTCTGATACATCTTTTTTGGGCTCTGAATACGAGTTCTCTATCTACTGAATTGCCCCAGTATATTACGCCATATCTGAGAGTAGATGCAACATAGCCGTGATAGGCTGTTACTACCGATTCCAGGCTCACCATTTTTGATAGCTTGTAGAGAACATAGGCAAATTTATTAAGCTTTTTACATATTTCGTCTGTCTGGGATCTCCAAGTCAAATTGTTGTCAATATTAATACCAAGAAATTTAGTAACAGTTGTTGGTTCAATTTTGGCGGTAAGTGGGGCCCCTCTTTGAGACCGCCATCATTATGGCGGTAAGGCCCCTCTTCGGGCACGTTATCATTATGGCGGTAAGGCCCCTCTTTGAGGTGTGTCTGGAAAGACGTCACGCCGTCCTCACATTCCGCATGACGCAGGTCCTCGCCGAACATGGTAAGTTCGGGAGGTTCCTGCTCCGGATTCGTGCGGAAGAAACGCCCGGACGTCACCATTGTGTGGACCGCTCGGAGGACACGGCGGAGCATACGGGAGAGGTGTGCCCCTCCTGAGCAAACGGCGGCAATGACCTCTCGCGCCGGCCCTGGTACCTACCTACAGGCCATAGTCCCTAGCGAGGAGGAATGGCAGGCGGCCGCCTCCTTCTGCGAAACAGTAATGCTAGCGAAAGAGGCGGACGCACGCGCGAGGGAACGGCCCTCACGCCCCAGCCGCCGGGATCCCGATCCCGATTTCCAGCCACCGTAGGCGTAGACTTGCGGATGGCGAGCAATAGGTAGCTCGCCGTCCGGCGGTCTGGTAACCGTTCGGACTGAGTTCAAGTCGTCGACGGCACGTAGTGTTCTACATGCGCCTCAAAGAGAGGTTAGCAAACCGTAGAGGCCCAGCAGGGTCGAAGCCTACTGGGGCCATGGGTTGTGCGAAAGTGTACCCCGGGGTAGAACGAAGGCAAAGAAGGAACAGGAGTGGGTTTTAGTCTGTAAATGTCTGACACGCCCTCCGGGAGAAGTCATTGGTTAATTTTCCACCTAAAAATAAAGATGATAATACTTTTGTTTGGTTTCAGTGTGAGCGCTGCCCGGCGATGTTCCGCAGCCGGTCCGAGCTGACGGGACATCAGAACAGGGTCCACTACCTGGTGTACATCTACCTGTGCTATCTGTGTCCTGAGACGTGAGTATCCTTCACCCAGCCACGTCTGTTCTGTTAAGGTTGTATAGCACATCAGTAAAAAATACTCCTTAGATGGGTTGCTATGCTACAGAGCTGTTGATTTTGTAAGTCAAATGTTTTTCGTAAAAACTAATGTCAGTTCTCTTAATAAATGCCGTTAACATTATCTAATGTGTAATCTCTGCGTAATACACTCAGCTCTAACATGTTCACCTTCCAGTTCAGCCGGATGCTGATGAACACCAGTTTTGTATTTGGAGCTGAATGATCCTCATCGCCTCGCAGTGTTAGGGGTTAGAAATGGACATAGTGTTGAAGTCAAAGAGATTTAAAGAGATACAATAGAGCGGATATCAGAACAAATGTCTTAAGAAAAACTGTCATCCTATGTCTCAGTGACGCCATCTGGCTTTGAATAGCAAACACGCGAATTCAATTTGTCAAAATTTATATTTATTTAACTATCGCTCGGTAGGTGGCCAGGGGCCTTACCATGATAATGTTAAAATGTCAGTCGTACGAGCGAAAAAGAGTGATGGAGCTATACACCCTATATAGCTCCATCCTTTTAACAGTTCGGTTTAGGTCGTAAAATGGATCACATTATGAGCTCGTGGTAGAGCCTCAGTGTGCGATAAAGGTAAGGTTAAGCTTTTCAGCAATAGATGGCGTTATCACAAAACCAGCAAATGTTCTAGAACTATTTCTCAAAATTATTGAATTTTAATTAATGACTTCGTAAATACCAAAAATATTTACGAAAATAAACCGAAGTTAGGTCCAGTCATTTTATCATAACAAGATTTGCAATAGCGTAATGCGCAGTTCGGCATATTTTCTCAGAAAATGATTTTCTTTTAATGCATATATAGAGCGGATACAAACACGACTTGACGTGTAGGGGCGTCATACTAGACTGAGCGACTTATGACCACTAGGTAATAAGTATCGGAGCACGATTTTGTTCGCTATGTCCTGTCTATTGGTAGTATGTATTTAATGTCTTTGGTTGAAGTAGCCTCCTTACAGGTGCAGAAAACCTCAAGCGGCGCAAGTATAACACGTTTGGGGTTGAAACACTAGGGCCGTGGCGTCGTGGGCTTGCGGATGACAAAAAATGGGTAGCTCACCGTCCGGCCGTCCGGTAATCGATCGGACCGAGCCCGATACATCGACGGCGGGTAGTGTTCCACACGTGCCTCGTCAGCAAAACCGTAGGGGCCCAGCAGGGTGACATGGTACTGGGGTGACATGGTACTGGGGTGACATGGTATTAGGGTGACATGGTACTGGGGTGACATGGTGCCATGGGTTGACTTCCGAAGGGAAAACCCTTGGTCCTCTGGAACGCAAAGGGCAAAGAAGGAATTTTTCTTCTAGGACATGCTAGTTAATATGCCATGTCCTAGTAGCAAAATTTCGGAAGACACCACCCGTCTTTCGAAATTTCTATAATCTGCGATCCATATAACGACCTATACTGAACTGTTAAAGGGATGGAGTTATATAGGGTGACTGGTAATTAGTGACCGATACTTAAACACGTGATTGTACTCATGATTGCAAACAACTTTCCCAAGGAAACTTTTTTTTATACTAATTAGTTCAATCACAATAACAAAACAGCTGTTTGAAACTTTGAATTTCGCGCGCGTCTTCACCCGATCAGCAGTTAGCTGCGCCGCACCCGCGCCCGCGTTATCGATGACGTAAGCAATGTACCTACATGTTTCGGTAAAATAATATCCAAAGACTAGTATTTTGGTACTTTACGAGAGCGCGCTACGCTACAATAAATTTGTTTAAAAAAAAAGTTTCTTTGGGAAAGTTGTTTATAATCATGAGTACAATCACGTGTTTAAGTATCAGTCACTAATTACCAGTCACCCTATAAAGAGTGTACAGCTCCATATCTCTCGCTCGCACGATTGACATTTTAACACGTCTTATTAAGGCCTCTGTTTCATCCCAGGTACAAGCGTCCAGCTTCAGTCAAGAAACATCTGGTGAACATACATGGAGTGCCGAGGAACCAGCAGTTACCCATCAAATGTATTAAAACTAGGAGAAGGTAACTACCTGAATTCATTTCTTTGACAGGCCTGTTGGTCTAGTGGTCAGTGGCCCTGACTGCTATGCCGGAGATCGTGGGTTCGATTCCCACCCAGAACTAATGTTTGTGTGATGAGCACGATCATTTGTTCTGTGTCTGGTTGTAATTTATCTTATGTATGTATTTAGAAATATATAAGTTTGTTTATCAGTTGTCTAGTACCTATACCACAAGCTCTGCTTAGTTTGAGACTAGATGGCGTTGTGTGAAATTTATAGAATATATTTTAAAAAAAAACGAAAGATGAAAAATACCAGCTACTGCCACCGGTGCACTGTGGGCTGGATTTTGAGTTTCATAGAATATCGTTTGCTTTTTTTGAAAGTCGGGTCTTTTTTACTGGAAATGGATTCCTTGACCATTGTTATACTTCATTATGATATTTTTTTATAATTGATAGGCTCGCGTTTGACCACCATCTCACCTGATGGTAAGCGATGATGTGGTCGACGATGGAGCACGCTTGCCTAGAAGTAGTCTATTCACTCTTGACAACCCCTAAGTTGTAGCTATCAGGAAACAGACTCCGGCAAGGAATTCCACTCCTTGGCTGTACGCACAATAAATGTGTTCTCAAAACGTTTTGTGCTTATGAGTGGGATGTCTACCATGTACCGGTGGCGCAACGCCGTACGTCTAGTGGTCCGATGATGGAACGGTCTTGGCGGAATTAGATTGTGCAATTCCAGCGCACACTCCCCGAAATGTAAACGATAGAAAACCGACAAGCTAGCAACTCGGCGGCGATGCCCAATGGCACTGATAGTATTAAAATTTTGAATTGATCGTTTTATCTTATTATTTTTATGTTTATTTTCAAAGTAATGATGTGTATAATATGCACTATTTTAATTGTATTGTAAACTTTTTTAAATCAGTAGCACAGCTAGAGTTCTGATGTTGATTCACTCAGGATATCTTAAATAGTTAAGATATACTAAAATAATTTTTTTTAGGATGCTTGTAACATGTAGTTCAGGTAAATACGAGCCAAAAATGTAAAAAAACTAGTCCGCTTACGAATTTTAACAACGTAATTAGTGTGTATTTTTTATGGTTTTTAAGTTCGAAAATCTCAAAAATGGTACGTGATATGGACTGAAATCATATTTGGTATGCATTAATTAATATAAAAACCTTTATGGCCACTCTGTTACATTTTGTCTGTAGACTAGTGAAACATAAGGCTTTGCCCCGATTTCTAAAAAAGCGTTTGAAGTTGAATATTTCTCAAAGTCTAGCCTGAAAGCCTGTCAAAATTTGGCTTTAGCATTAGAGACGTTCTTAACTTAAAATTACTTGACGACACGGTTTGCGCAGTGATTGAGCGACTGGCTGCAGAGCTGCGAAAATGGGAAATACATACACGGCCTACAGATACGTGTTCCAGGGCTGGGTGCAGGGGCTCTAAAAGCCGGCGCTTTTAGAAAACCTCATGGGTGCTCATGCTCATTTGATGGACTTGAAAAGTGGCGAAGTGTGAGAAGAGGAGAAATGCACATTGATCGACCGACTAATAAATAAATGACCTACTTACATACTGCGTACTTAATTACAAATGTTTGATAAAAATATAAAATGAAAGCATTATATAAAAATGGAACTAGTTTTTCATCATCATCATCATCATTTCAGCCGAAAGACGTCCACTGTTGGACATAGGCCTCCCCCAAGCGTCGCCACAACGACCGATCCTGTGCTTCTCGCATCCACCGCACTCCCGCAACCCTCACCAAGTCATCGGTCCACCTTGTGGGAGGCCTTCCAACGCTGCGTTTTCCGGTGCGCGGTCGCCACTCTAGAACCTTTCGGCCCCATCCACCATCCGTTCTACGAGCAATGTGCCCTGCCCACTGCCACTTCAGTTTGGCGATTCTTCGGGCTATGTCCGACCTTGGTTCTCCTGCGGATATCTTCATTCTTTATGCGATCACGCAAGGAAACTCCGAGCATAGCCCTTTCCATTGCCCTTTGGGTGACTGTAAGCCTTCTGATGAGGCCCATTGTAAGCGACCATGTTTCAGAGCCATATGTCATCACTGGCAACACGCACTGGTCATAGACTTTCGTCTTGAGACACTGTGGTATGTTGGACTAGTTTTTAGTATCAAGAAATATTATAATTTATACGTAACCTAAAAGGCGATTACTGATCTGTTTCTTGATGTCTATTCTCAGGGGTGCTCATTAACCACTGTTTATTTCTCATGGGTGCTCGAGCCCCCGAACACCCACGGAGTCGGTGCCCCTGTCTGGGTGTCTTGTATTTACATGATTGTGAACACATCCACGATGCAGGTGTCATTCCTAGAGTGGGGGCAATGAATCATTTAAAATAAAAACTGGGCAAGTGCGAGTCGGACTCGCGCACTGAGGGTTCCGTACAAACTTGAAAGGTAAATTGCGGTTTACAATTTATGACGTATTAAAAAAAAACTACTTACTAAATCTCGTTCAATCCAATTTTCGGTGGAAGTTTGTATGGTAATGTACATCATATTTTTTTTTAGTTTTATCATATTCTTATTTTAGAAGTTACAGGGGGGGGGGACATTTTACCACTTTGTAAATCTCTCGCGCAAACTATTCAGTTTAGAAAAAAAATGATAATAGAAACATCAATATAATTTTTGAAGCCCTATCCATAGATACCCCACATGTATACAAAAAAAATATTGTTTTTTTTTTTTCTATTTTTGTGTGAAAATCTTAATGCGGTTTACAGAATACACCTACTTACCAAGTTTCAACAGTATAGTTTTTATAGTTTCGGAAAAAAGTGGCTGTGACATACGGACGGACAGACAGACAGACATGACGAATCCATAAGGGTTCAGTTTTTTGCCATTTGGCTACGGAACCCTAAAAAAATACCTCAATTCAGAAACCCACCGTTTGTGTTTGTTACTCGTAGTAATATTTTTATTTTGTATTTCTAGTAGCTGTGACAAGAGTGACTGAAGAGCTTAACGTGGTTGTGATCCGGTTTGAAGATATGAAGAAGAACATCACGGCGGTAATCTCAGATGGCTTAGGGCCGAAACCGCGGACGCCCGCGACGCCGACGCCGGCAACCGTCGCGGAAACCGGATTATTACCAGCGCAGTGTCGCCAGTTCAACTTCAGCGGTGTGCATGTAGTCGTGCCGATGGCGAACTTTAATGTATTCTTACGTAGCATAACGGGTGCGCGGCGAGCCGCTAGGAGCACTGCAGTATGGGACAACGCAGACGTCTGCTTTAGGCAGTTTCGGCCCTTAGACAGAGGCTTTTAAATCCAATCATGTTTTTTTAAGAGTAACCATAGGAGTATCTTGCCGGTTCCCAAACTCTTCTGTTTTTACACATTATCGTCTACATTCCTTCGCCCAAGCCCAGTCTCCTATCCCTCGTGCAATCTCCACGCTCAACGCTTTGATGAATGCTAAACCTGATAGTGATGTGTTCGCGGATGAATGCAAGAACATCTTGTCTGTCTATCTGGAGTTTTGTGAGATGAGTGCATGACTGCCGTGTAGTTGTATCTTATCATTATTTTGTTCATATTTTATAAAAATATGTCTTTAACTAATGTGATTGTCTGTGTTATGGTAAAGTAAAGAAAAAAAATTTTTTTCTTTTTCAAAGGTCTGTTGTAAATTTTTCTAGAAATAATCAGTTTGTACTCAAAGGCCGTACGTATCACATCGGATCAATTCAGGATGGATGAAATGGCGACAAGTCACTGGAACAATTTGTGACCCACCCAAGTTGAAGGGTAAAATCTACAAGTCGTGATAAGGCCTGTCATACTGTATGGATCAGAATGTTGGGCTGTGAAAAAGACGGATGAAAAAAGATTGCATGTAGCGGAGATTAGAATGTTGACATGGATGAGTGGTGTGACGAGAATGGATAAAGTGAGAAATGAAGAGAAAAGTTGAAGGGGAATCGTTTGTCTTGGTATGGTCATGTAAAGAGGAGAGATGAAACGCATGTTACTAAAAGAGTTATGAGTATACATGTGGATGGGTGGAGAAGGAGACCAAAGAAAAGATGGATGGATTGTTTGAACAGTGATATGAAAGAAAAGGAAGTTAGTGATAGCATGACGGTTGACAGGTTAGAATGGAAGGAAAAAACGTGTTGCGCCGACCCCAAATAAGATGGGGCAAGGGCAGGAAGATGATGATGATTACTCAAAGGCCAATGCAAACTGTTGGCATATTTTACTTTCTTTTCGCTAGAAATGAAACCTAAGTTATATGTTAGAGGCCAATACGATGAATCAATAGCAAAAAGAAACAGGTCTTTAAACCGTAAAACCGAACGAAGATACGTATAGAAGCATTGCTACGAGTAGTATATTTTGGTCAGGCGTTATCTGTTTTCGTTATATTATAATGAAATGGAAATATAATACGTAATATTTTGAGGTTTCCATTGATAAAATAGATTTCGGATGGGACCGAAACTGGCTGTAGAACTGGTGAAGGCGGGCGGTAACCCATGAGGTCATCAGGGTCCATTCTTGACTGATTTTCAGACATATTGTAACGAAAAATTCAATATAAAGTTGATAACTGATTTATTATATCAAAATCACATTCAAATAATTAACTGGCTAAATTAACTAATTACTTCATTAAATAAATACGACCCGAGCCGGCTAGCGCGCCGCCTTATAATAGCTCGCCCCCACCTCGCCTGACTCATAGAGTGGTGCGATGATGTCACGTTGCACACGTGCGCCTTTCTAGGTGTTTTTATCACTCAACGCCGCCGCGCCGACATAGATTAAATTGGTTATTACTGTTATATTTTTTCCGCACTCGCAGGTTTTCAACACTAAAACTAATAAAAAAAATAAGTGATAAACGAATCGAAAAGATACGCATTAGTGTTGTGATAGTGATTGACACTATTTAATGCGTACTCACCATAAAAACCGAAACAAAAACTATATTTAACAATGGTAAACTTAAAATATCAGACATACAGTACTTTTATTTAAGAAAAATAACGCCTGATAACAAACTATAGCAATATACTAAATAGTCTCTAACTTCGTTTGGTTACGGTTGGTAGACATAATTCTTTTTGCTATTGATTTATCATAGTCTTTTAAGATATCCCCTAAGGTTTCACTTTCGGCGAAAAGAAAAAAAACTACATGTCAGCAATGTATGGGAAAAGTTTAATTCCCCTTTATAAATCGATTACTATTTCCCTGTGTGTAGCATAGTCGGCCTTATAATGTTCCCACTGTTGGGACTCAGGCCTCCTCTCTAGGAGAGGGAATGGGCCATAATCCACCACGTGGGCCCAGTGCGGATGTCACATGTCTTCGAATTTTTGGTTCTAGGACATGCCGGTTTCCTCACGATGTTTTCCTTCACCGTTTTGAGAGCAGTGGTGATGAAATAAATTACACAAAGTAATGCGCTTGGCTGGGTTTGAACCCGCGACCTACAACTCCGTAAGTCGGGGCCATTACCACTCGGCCACCACTGCTCACTGCTCCCTGTGTGTACATAAATAATAATATAAATAATGTTTAAATATACGTGGCTTAATTTAATTACTTGTAGTGTGGGTATAAGAATTTGATCTCATTTTATTTTTTATGCTGTTTTGTGCTAAAATAATGTTGTAATTCAGATATTTTTTTTTTTTTTTTTTTTTTTTTTTTTTTTTTTCGCTCGCGGGTAGTTGTAACATAAGGCACGAAAAAAGCTGTCACAAGAAATTTAATCATTTTAATTAATATAAATATTTAATATACATTATTATATATGTTTTGGAATCAATAATAATAGCTACCTGCTAGTTTTGTGTTATTTCTAAATTCCATTGGTTATTATACACATACAAAATATGGATTCACTGAAAGGATCAATCTCCGAGTTGATGGCACAGTTTCATGACAGAATGTCAAAATTTGAAGCGGAACTGTCTAAGACACCTAGTACTGCAGCCTGTAGCTCAGCAGATGTAGCAGCTGAGTATGCATCTTTCAAGGCGTTTATACTCCAGGCTCTTGGCTGTCTTCAACGTCAGATGGAGGTGCTTGCTGGTGACGTAGATGCGCTTGAAATGAGGGGTCGACGAAAAATACTTCTCATCCATGGTGTCAGTGAGGTGAGCAAGGAGGACACGTCACTGGTGGTTGCTGACATGGTGCATGACAAGCTGAAGCTGGAGGCATTTTCTGCGACAGATATACGACGATGCCATAGAATGGGTAATCAGGTCAGCACTGGTAAACCCAGGCCCATTCTAGTAAAGGTGCAGGACATGGTTATTCGAGATAAGATTTGGCATGCGAAAACCAAATTAAAAGGTTCTGGTATAACCTTATCAGAATTCTTGACACGGTCGCGGCATCAAGTCTTCATGGCTGCACGTGAGAAGTTCGGCGTCACCAACTGCTGGACTAAGCAAGGCTACATACATATTCTCGGGCCTGATGGGACAAAACATCGTGTCGTCACCCATAGCGAGCTCAGTTCTGTCGGCGACCCTAAGCTTGACTCAGATAAACTAGGGATAGCAGTCAATAAGCCACCAGCCGTTACAATGAAGAAAAGGCGTGCTGCTACTATCATCAAAAAGTGATTCATTTTGACGGCCAGCACTGTTTGGGTATTTGTTTGAGTTATCTTGTCTTTGCTTTGTTTCTTTCATATTTCACTCTTGCATTTATTTTTCTCCTACCCTTGGGACTTTAAGTTTCTGATATTTTAAGTTTATTCTGTTTATAATTATTATGTTTATTTTGTTGACACAATACCGACGTATGTATCTTTCTTTTCTGACACATGACAGCAAAGAAGTGTCAAGTAATTGCGTTTCAGTCCACTAACGATTGTTGACATTTTGAGCATGATTTGTTTATGGTAACTTTTTTTTTTTTTTTTTTTTCTCTACTGTCAACCTTCTATTTTTACTATGGTCTTGAAATATGTATTGAGTAAATTCTTTCTCTACAATTTTTTAATACTATGACAGATGAATATCCGATCAGTGCTCTTTCAAATTGTTTGTATGCTTCACACTAATGTTAACACACAACTGGCGGGTGGATGATAGCCCATCTTCATATTTTATCTTTTTTATTATTATTTTTTATTGTTATTTATTTATTTATAATTATTTTAGTGTTACACATTGATGAATAGTGATAGTGATTCGTTTTTATCAGCGTGCAGTGATAATGATAGTTTTTAACAGTATTCCGTCTCTTGCTGACACGCTTGAGTCTCAGTTTTCCGATGTTCCAAAGAATCTTAATGTAGTCCATATTAATGCTCAGAGTATTCCGGCCCATCACCATGACATGCTGGCAAACCTTGACTGTAAGAACATTCATGCAATCCTTGTCTCCGAATCATGGCTGAAGCCGTGCCTTCCATCCACTTCCTACTCT
This sequence comes from Mythimna impura, assembly GCA_905147345.3. Lineage (NCBI taxonomy): Eukaryota > Metazoa > Arthropoda > Insecta > Lepidoptera > Noctuidae > Mythimna > Mythimna impura. The sequence continues at coordinate 1,256,423 of LR990365.1, read as the reverse complement.
CTACCTGGATACCAACTAATCAGAAATGATCGCACAGGCTGCGGTGGTGGCGGTGTTGCCATATACTTACGTGCTAACATTCCTTTCACAATTGTTGATATGTCATCACAGCCACCGCCGCCGAATGCTGGCGAGCATCTCTTTTTAGAAGTTAACCTTTATCATTGGAAGATTCTCCTTGGTGTCTACTACTGTCCCTCTTTACGTATTGATTACTTTTCCTCATTTGAAAGTCTCCTGGTTAACCTCATTCCTTCTTACAGTCACACTATTATAATGGGGGACTTCAACACTTGTCTTCTCAAACGTGATTCACGGTCTTCCGCACTTCAATCTATTGCTCATTCCTGCAATTTGTCTCTTCTTCCCTTGAGTGCAACTCACCACTTTCCTAACTGTACTCCTTCGCTACTTGATCTCATACTTGTTTCTTCTACTCAACATATCGCTAAGCATGGACAATGTACAGCTGATGCCTTCTCCTATCATGACCTTATCTTTCTCTCCTATAAAATTCGCCCTCCTAAGGCGAAACCTAAAATACTTCTACAGCGAAGTTTTGGTGGTATGGATCTTGATAGTCTCCGTGAGGATGCTGGCAACATTGACTGGTCTGATCTCATTGCCGCTGAGTCGATTGATGAAAAAGTCAATTTACTCAATTCAAAACTTCTCAAGCTATACGATATCCATGCACCTGTTCGACCCGTGAAAATCAAACACCTGCCGGCCCCTTGGCTGTCTGAAGATTTAAAAAACATGTTGAGGAGGAAAGCAGCAGCTAAGTCGAGATTTAAAAGCAGACCAAATTCTTCAAATCAAGAAAAATATGTTGCAATCCGCAATCGCAGCAACTTGATGTGTAGAGATGCCCAACGCCACCACATTCATAAGTCCGTTGAAAACGGTGACCCAGCTAAAGTCTGGAAATTTCTTAGATCAATGGGAGTTGGTAAGTCGCGCCAAGATTCTATTCCTAAGGATGTAGATCTTGAATTACTCAATCAACATTTTTCTTCATCTTCTAACTTCAGTGCTACTATCAAAGCGAAAACTTTAAATAATCTTTCATCTCTTCCTACTCCCGATTATTCACCTCTTGTTTTAAATCAATTCTCTGATTGTGATGTTAAGAAGAGCATAGAATCTATCACGTCTAATGCTGTTGGTAGTGATTGTATTAGTCGCAAGATGATACTTCCTATCCTGGACGAAATCCTTCCTGTCATCTGTCATATCCTTAATTATTCCGTATCCTGTAGTGTTTTTCCCACTACATGGAAGGAAGCCCAAATCACCCCACTTCCAAAAAAGTGTAATCCTGTTTCCTTCTCTGAATTCCGTCCTATCTCCATTTTACCTTTTCTATCCAAAGTCCTTGAACGCCTTATCCATTTTCAACTTAGTGCTTTCCTGTGCAAAAACCGCCTCCTTAACCTTTTCCAATCCGGCTTTCGTCCAGGTCATAGCACTACAACAGCTCTCGTTAGCATAACAGATGATATTAGACTTGGTATGGAAAATGACAATCTGACGGTCCTTTCCTTGTTGGATTTCAGCAACGCATTTAATACCGTCGATTTTGATATACTACTCGGAATACTTAGCTCTCTTAACATATCTCCAAGGGCGATTGATTGGTTTCGTAGTTACCTGTGTGGCCGTCGGCAACGTATTCACATTGAAGGTTCGTCCTCGTCTTGGTGCAATACATCTGCCGGCGTACCGCAGGGGGGCGTTCTATCTCCTCTTCTTTTCGCTATTTTTATAAACTCTATTTCCAATGATCTTCACTCATCCTACCATCTTTATGCTGACGATTTGCAAATATATTCGCAAGCTCCGGTAGATGAACTAGCTGAAGCGGTTAATATGGTCAATAAAGACTTGGCTCGTATTGCCGAGTGGAGTGTGGCTCATGGTTTGAAAGTCAATCCTGGGAAGACCCAAGTCATTGTTGTCGGCAGCCCTAGGTTGCGCTCAAAAATCGACTGGACGCGGATACCACCGATAGTTTTTGATGGCTCAATTATCACATACAGCGATTCAGTCAAAGATCTAGGAATTTTTATTGACAAAGACTTTTCGTGGGGTCCTCAATTGCAGGAAGTTAGCCGCAAGTTGTTTGCGTCTGCGGGGTCTTTGCGAAGGCTGCGCAATTTTCTTCCAACTGCCACCAAAACTGCGCTTGCCCAATCCCTACTTCTCCCAATCCTTGATTATGCCGGTGTCAGTTATTTGGACCTAACTGAAGTGCAGCTAGATAAGCTTGAGCGACTCCAAAACTTTTGTATTAAGTTCATATTTGGTTTACGCAAATATGATCATGTTTCTGAATTCCGTATTAAGCTCAAGTGGCTGCCAATCCGCCTTCGCCGGAATACCCATATCTTATCGTTGCTTTACAGTGTCCTGTTTATTCCTACAACCCCCTCTTACCTCAAAGAACGTTTTAAGTTCCTTCATGACACACATTCTAGACACTTGAGATCATCGGAAAATTTGAAACTTTTAATGCCCTCACATTCCACCAAATTTAGTGACAAATCGTTCACGGTCCAAGCAGTGCGATTGTGGAACGCGTTGCCGATGCCAATTAGGCAAGCCCAGTCACTAGTTTCTTTTAAAAATTTAGTTAAGGATCATTTTCTTTCACAATAATTAATTCTGCTACTATCCAAATTCAGTTCTTTCCCTTCTTTTTTTTTTTTCTTTCTAGTCCTTTCACTTTTTTGTATTTATTTTTTTATTTTTTCTCTATTACTCTCTTTGAAATTGTGTAACATATAATATGTATATATATATATATTTGCAGTACACCGCAGTCTAGCCCCCTTTTTTATATTAAGTTCTTACAGTCCATCCTAAGGTTGTCTGGTAGAAATCGCTGTTAGCGATAAGACCGCCATTGTACCCATAGATTAAGTCAGTTTATAAGTTTTTGTTACTATTTTGGTGTACAATAAAGTTTTATTCTATTCTATTCTATTCTAAATATAGAAATTAAAAACATAATTCATTTTGTTTGATTGGCCTGTTTGCCTAGTGTTTAGTGGCCCCGACTGCTATGCAGATATATATTGTGGGTTCGATTTCCACCCAAGACAAATGTTTGTGTGATGAGCAAGATTATTAAAATATATTTGTTTAACATTTACATTACACACATTTACATAATTTCACGCTTTTTATCAATATTTTCATTATTCATCACAGCGGGCCCTAACTGAACACCAGCGCTGTGTTATTTATTGTTTTAAATATGGCAGCATATTTAAAAGATTGCATGTAGCGGAGATGAGAATGATGTGTGGTGTGACCAGAATGGATAAAGTGAGAAATGAGTATATTAGGGGAAGTTTGAAAGTGGCGCCAGTGACTGAAAAGTTGAAAGGGAATCGTTTGTCTTGGTATGGTCTTGTGAAGAGGAGGGATGAAATGCATGTTACTAAAAGAGTTATGAGTTTACATGTGGATGGATGGAGAGTGAGACCAAAGAAAAGATGGATGGATTGTGTGAGAAGTGATATGAAAGAAAAGGAAGTTAGTGATAGCATGACAAGTGACAGGGCAGAATGGAAGAAAAAAACGTGTTGCGCCGACCCCAAATAAAACGGGACAAGAGCAAGAAGACGATTATGATATCGCAGCATATGCTGAGTGAAGGCCTACCTACGCAGACCGGGACGGCATGGCAAAGGATTTAAATTTTTACCAATGGACATTCAACCATATGTAAATAGAAATACGACATAAATTCCTATGCTTTAAAATGATCCCGTGGCATCGAAAGGGCTATCATCGCACGGTATTAAAAGACGCGTCACGGGCTCCCGCGGCAGGATGCCGTGGCGCGCTGCGGTAGGCGACGGCATGCCGAAGGACGCCAGCGCCCGCCAACACTCTATCAAACGCTACTTATGACTGAAATATGTATCGGCAGTAGAAGCTGCTGTGGCATACTTCGACGTGACGCGGCATGCCGTGGCAAGGCGCTGGAATGCCGCAGTATCTAAGTGGCTAGTGTGCGCTGACTGGCGGCAAAGTCCTTTGCCATGCCGTCCCGTCTGCGTAGGCTTTTAGGCGCCTTTTTGGTCTCGCCCAGATTTTAATCTTCTTTTTGTATACCTATGTATTTTTAATTTATACGATTGCGTGAGGCACGAATAAACGGTTTTACAAGCTTTTAGTTTCACCTCTCCCGATATTTGTCTGTAATCTAATTTTGCAAATTAAATTTGATCCACTTCCCGGTCACCGATTGAGCTGAATTTTTGCATGCATGTGTAAATCAGATGACAATGCAAAATTATTATGACATGGAGCTGTTCTGATGACGGAACTGGAAGGTGGCCATAGGAACTCGGTAATTAAATGACACAACCCCATCGAGTTTGGGCTCGTATGATTCGTCTTGACGAGTACTTTGGTGCCAGATGGCAACTAGGATCTGATAATGGAACTGGAAGATGGCTATAGGAACTCAGTAATAAGCGCAATAAGATAACCCTATCGTGTTTAAGTTTTTTGGAATGGTCTTGATAAGTATTAATTATTCTACATTCATGTGATGATGGAGAGGGAGAGGGAAGCCAAAGAAAAGATGGATGGATTGTGCGAGGAGTGATATGAAAGAAAAGGGAGTTAGTGATAGTGTGACGGGTGATAGGACAGAATGAAAAAAAAAAATGTGTTGCGCCGACCTCAAGTAATATGGGATAAGAGCAGGAAGAAGAAGATATCGCGCCATGAAAAATTGACTTTCATTGTTTTTTTTTCACATTTATTTTTTCTTCTTTCTCAAAATTTAAAAAACTTTCGCTATCTTGGAGCATCCAGGATCGAATCTGCCGCTCTATGGATCATGTTTATGTTGGAGCTACTTGGAAACAAATAAAACTGTGGTATATTGTGTAAATGTATTTATTAGGTATGCAGCGGAGCCCTAGGGCTCGTCCGTGGGCGCGAGCACGGCGCCGCTGTAGGCGAGGTCCCAGTACTGCTCCACGCGGTGCTTCTGGAAGTGCTCGCGAGCCTGCTTCTCTGTCGGCATCACCTGACGGGAACAAATCATTTTATTTTAAGAAAACCTACTTAGACACAATTTATTATTTACTACTTCGCCTCGAGCACAGGCGCGGAGTAGCCAGCCTATCGGTATCCTACAGGTTGCATTTTGGAGAGTGTGCGCGGGAATTGCATGACTTGATTCCGCCATCTCATTTCTACCATCGGACAACCCGACGTACGGCGAGTATTCACCCTTACGTTGTTGAGACTTCAACGGTCCGAACTAAGCGTTTCGCTTCGTCGTTTATACCGCGTACATCAAAGGACTGGAACAATTTGCCTGCTGCGGTCTTCCCGTCCAACTATAATTTACGTGTCTTCAAGGCTAGAGTGAATAGGCTCTTAATAAACTAGTGCGCCTCACCATCAATGATTGCATCGCTGCTTACCATCAGGTGGGATCGCAGTCAAGCACTGGTTTATATGAATTAAAAAAAATATTATTTGACTCTATCACCACCAACTCAAGTATCAAATGCAAAACGCAACTGAAGGAACACGCGTGGATATTACTCAGTAAAAGTCTGACAGTCTTTCTCGGAGAGAGCGGGAGAAGCTATTCGAAGTTTTCTCACCATATTTTAGCGTTGTGTATTAAGTTAATTAAATAAAAAAGACAGTTAAACGGAGTGACTTAAAAAATAAAACTGATCACTGTCCTAGACAGAGAAGTTTGGAAAGAGAAAAGGGAGGCCTTTGCCCAACAGTGGGACACATAATAGTGGTGAATAGAGACAAAAATTTTAAGGGAATTATTACATTGTTTAACAGTTTATCTTGGCATTCAAGTACTCTAATATTAGGGGTTAAAGTATGAAATTGCCGTTTTTTAAAACGGGTTGCTTTGTGTTTTATCTTTTGATAGACTTGGAATTATAAGTTCAAATAAACTTTATATTAAAGGTACTTTATTCTTTTATCAAAATTAGGTATTTATTGGTTTCTTTGTGTTTTGTATTTCCTGTAATATCGCAGTTCTCATAACCATGAAGCTAATAAAAAATCCAATAAATACCTAATTTCGGAAAAAGAATAACGTACCTTTAATATAAAGTTTATTTGAACTTATAATTCCAAGTCAATCCAAAGATATAACACATTAAAGCAACCCGTTTTAAAAAACGGCAATTTCATACTTTAACCCCTAATATATAAGGTGTAAAAAAATTAACTTTAAGAATTTCGAGGGGACATTGTACTCCTCATTATGAACAACTTTTACTATGGGACCAAACCTGAAATCGCGAAAAAAAATCAGCTGTTCCCTACATTTATGTTCGCATAACTCGTCAAAACGTATGGAGCAGCTGATTTTTTTTTCGCTATTTCAGGTTTGGTCCCATAGTAAAAGTTGTTCATAATGAGGAGTACAATGTCCCCTCGAAATTCTTAAAGTTAATTTTTTTACACCTTATATACATTATATGTAATAAAAGTCGATGCTTTGATAGAAACCAATATTATAAATATATACCAAAGTGAAAGTCCTAATCAAAGTTTTGTTTCTATTCACCCCTACATTCCTATTCACTCCGTTTGACGGTATTTAAAAATATTGCAATAGAATTTGGGCCAAAGACCGTAAATGGAAGACCAAATTGTGTCACATATCCCTGAATCTGATCTCTCCGGAGACGCACTGTTCGAATGTGGCCACTGATACTAAGGTGCTTACACCTTGTGTTATGTTATGCTAAGTTATGCTGTGTTGTGCTAAGTTATGCTGTGTTGTGCTATGTTACGCTACCTTGAATTTGATCTCCCCGAAGGCGCGCTGCTTGACGGTGCCCTCCCACACTAAAGTGCACGTGTTGGGCACTTCGTTGCCGTCCGTGTCTTTTATCATGTCTTCTTCCCATTTGATGCGGTGCAGCATTAACCTGGGACAAGGGACATATTTCTGAATATATGAATTGCAACAATATAATAAATTAAAGTATTAGTATTCTTCTTAATTTAACCCAGCCAGGCGCATTACTTTGTGTAATTTATTCCATCACCACTGCTCTCAAAACGGTGAAGGAAAACATCGTGAGGAAACCGGCATGTCCTAGAACCAAAAATTCGTAGACATGTGACATCCACCAACCCGCACTGGGCCCGCGTGATGGATTACGGCCCATTCCCTCTCCTAGAGAGGAGGCCTGAGTCCCAGCGGTGGGAACATTATAAGGCCGACTATGCTATGCTTTGCTATATTCTTCTTAACGTGTCGATGACAAAGATATTTTATTTTTCAATTTAAATTCCTTGCCTGGCCACGGTAATGCCGTCAACTGACGCTGTCATTAGGTCCCTACGTGAACAGGTAACAGGACACGTGACACATGATGGAAGGTGGGACATGGTCAGCGGAGAGACGCCGCACAAACACTGAAGGTTGGAACCGTCCGAGAACCCCATCTGTGGAGGTAGTCTTTGCTGCGCCCTATCTAGGTGCGGTCGGTGCGGAGTCTGTTTAGAGTTTTCCAGGTTAGCCAGGGCAGCTCGTGTCTAGGCGAGAGGCTCTCCGACGGCTCGATAATATTATCAGGAGATTTAATGTTTTGGGAACACATTCATAGTGCGTACAGCTAAGGAGTGGAACTCCTTGCCGGAGTCTGTGTTTCCTGATGTCTACAACCCGGGTATCTTTAAGGTCAAGACTGAAAAGGTTATTTCTAGGTAAGCGCGCTCCATTGTCGACCGTATTGTCGCTTTCCATCAGGTGAAATAGCGGTCAAGCGCGAATCTATCAATAATAATAATAAAAAAAAGCTTCTCTCTCCTAATCTAACCACTAAAACAAAACTTTTACGACTTTTCGAGTCTCAGGGGCACCGGTCTGAAATTGTGCATTGAATGGAGAGCCTTGTTTTCTTGTTTCGTCCTTTCTAGACGGCTAACCACAGCCCTGCGAATTTCTAGGGGTGCAACATCGCACTAATAATCAAAAGGCAAAAGTTTGTGTGCTTGTACAAATCAAATCAAAAATATGAATAATTACAACTACCAATAAATGAGATGTTAACAAAATAAATTACTAACGAATTTAAGGTAGTTGAAGTCTAAATAATTAAAAAAATATTGCAAAAGCCATGTGTTAAAAAAATATATATCTTCCTGCCCTTGTCCCATCTTATTTGGGGTCGGCACAACATGTTTTTTTCTTCCATTCTATCCTGTCAACCGTCATGCTATCACTAACTTCCTTTTCTTTCATATCACTGTTCACACAATCCATCCATCTTTTCTTTGGCCTCCCTCTCCCTCTCCACCCATCCACATGTATACTCATAACTCTTTTAGTAACATGCGTTTCATCCCTCCTCTTCACATGACCATACCAAGACAAACGATTCCCTTTCAACTTTTCAGTCACTGGCGCCACTTTCAAACTTCCTCTAATATACTCATTTCTCACTTTATCCATTCTCGTCACACCACACATCCATCTCAACATTCTCATCTCCGCTACATGCAATCTTTTTTCATCCGTCTTTTTCACAGCCCAACATTCTGATCCATACAGTATGACAGGTCTTATCACGGACTTGTAGATTTTACCCTTCAACTTGGGGGGCATCCGTGGGTCACAAATTGTTCCAGTGACCTGTCGCCATTTCATCCATCCTGAATTGATCCGATTTGATACGTCTCGGTCTACCTCGCCATCTCCTTGGATAAGCGACCCGAGGTACCGAAAGTCGGAGCAGGTTGGTATGGGCGTTCCAGCGAGAGCTAAGGGCATAGGACCGGAGAGACCACCGAAATCACAGAACAAGTACTCGGTTTTCGTTCTGCTCAATTTTAAGCCAACACTCTCCAGTCTGTGCCACCACACCTCCAATTTGCTTTGGACCTCTAGGCCACTCTCGGCAACCAGCACAATGTCATCGGCAAACAGCATACACCAGGGAGCCTCTTCCTGGATGCCCGACGTCAGAGCGTCCATTATCATCAGGAAGAGGTAAGGGCTGAGGGCCGACCCTTGATGTAAGCCGACAGCCACACTGAAGCTGCCAGTGTTGCCCACTGCAGACCGGACTTGGGTACTGCATTGGCTGTACATCGCTCGGATCAACTGCACGTACTTCCCAGGCACACCTTTCTCCTTAAGGGCCCAGCACAGAACCTCACGAGGTACCCGGTCATATGCCTTTTCGAGGTCAACGAATACCATGTGCAAGTTTTTATGCGCACCTCTGTATTTCTCGCACAGCTGGCGTATAGCAAAAATGGCATCCGTTGTACCCCGACCAGGCATAAAACCGAATTGGTTCTGTGAAATTTCACTCTCTTCTCTTAGCCTCCTTTCAATAACTTTCTCCCAGGCTTTCATAGTATGTGACATTAGCTTTATTCCTCTATAATTGTTGCATTCAAGCACATCACCCTTGTTTTTAAAGATGGGCACCAGGGAACTGTTGCACCACTCATCAGGTATGGCTTCTTCCCGCAACAACTTATTGAAGAACAAAGCTAACCACATCCATCCATCCACTCGCAGCAACTTCCACACTTCAACTGGTATTCCGTCTGGACCAATTGCCTTACCATTCTTCATTCCATTTATAGCTATTCTGACTTTATCCATACTAATCATTCTCACTAAACCCACGTTCACTGGTTTGCTCTCTAAAATCCCATTCCAGTTGTTTTCCTCATTCATCAGTCTTTCAAAATAGTCCTTCCACCTCTCTTTGATTTTACTATCTTCTGATAGAATCATTCCAGTTTCATCCCTTATACATCTTATCTGACAAACATCTCTCGCATTTCTCTCTCTTGCTCTAGCAAGCCGGTATAGATCTTTCTGGCCTGCCGGACTATCTAGTGTGTCGTATAGTTTGTCCTGTGCTTTTGCTCTCGCTATTGCCACGGCTTTCTTGGCTTTTTTCTTTAAAGCATCATATTCACTTTTTTTCGCAGACTTTAAGCTAGTGTTTTCCGGATCTATACGCTGCCATTCCTTAAATTTCCTCTTTTTTTCTTTCAACACATTCTGTATATCTATCGACCACCACCATGTATCCCTATCTATTGTACCCTTTCCTCTCGTCTCTCCCAAAATATCTTTCGCTGCATGTCTAATACACTCAGCAATCTCATTCCAGCTTTCATTTATACTTCGATCATTCATGTCTCCCATTTCTATCATTTTGTCCACCACTCGCTCTCTCAATTTCTTCGCACAGTCACTCTTCTCTAGCATATGCCATTTTATTTTAGGAGGAGGACGCTCTTTGCTTTTAAAAAAATATATATAAACACATAAATATATAAACACAATAATAATGAGTTACCAGGGGGCCACATGTGCAGAAGTAGTCATTGCCAAACAAGCGTGTCTTCGACAGTTATACTTGTTACTTCTTCACTTTCCAACAGCTGAAAGGATTTAAAAAATATACTACTAGAGTACAGTTGTCGCGTTACCTCTTGTACTTGGCGTGCTGCTTGGGCCCGCCCTCCACGACGACGACGCAGCAGCCGCGGTGCAGCACCACGCTGCCCGTCATGTGCAGCTGCTGCGCGTTCGCCTCCACCTTGAACTTCGCTGACGCACACTCGAACAGGTCTTTTACTCTGCAATGAACATATAATGATTACCATAAAAGCATAGTTTAATCAGCCTTATAATGTTCCCACTGCTGGGACTCAGGCCTCCTCTCTAGGAGAGGGAATGGGCCGTAATCCACCACGCGGGCCCAGTGCGGGTTGGTGGATGTCACATGTCTACGAATTTTTGGTTCTAGGACATGCCGGTTTCCTCACGATGTTTTCCTTTACAGTTTTGAAAGCAGTGGTGATGAAATAAATTACACAAAGTAATGCGCCTGGCTGGGTTTGTTCCCGTAAGTCGGGGCCGTTACCACTCAGCCACCACTGCTCTAAATATTAATAATTATAATGATTGATGGCTACTATTAACCCTAATGGCCATCTATCTCTAAATATATATAATGAAGTCGGTTAAAAAGAGAAACTGACTGACTGACATATCAACGCACAGCCGAAACTACTGGGACTAGGAGCGTGAAATTTTCCATAAAGTTTCCTATTATGACGTAGGCGAGCACTATGAGAGGATTACCCAAAATTTACCCCCTAAGGGGATGAAACGGGGGTCCAATGTTTGTATGGAGATACCTACTTTCACGTGGGTGAAGCCGGTGGTAGAATCTATCTAGTTATCTATTTAGGGTGACTGGTAATTAGTGACCGATACTTAAACACGTGATTGTCCTCATGATTACAAACAACTTTCCTAAAGAAACTTTTTTATATACTCATGAGAGAAAGGCCTTACGCGGCAAACAGCTGAACGGTCGCAAGTGCGCGCACGCGAATTTCAAACAGCTGTTTTGTTATTGTCATAAAACTAATGAGTCTAAAAAAAATTTCTTTGGGAAAGTTGTTTGTGATCATGAGTAAAATCACGTGTTTAAGTATCGGTCACTAATTACCAGTCACCCTATATATCTTCTCTTTCTATGTACAACAAACTGCTGATGTACAAAGTCATTCTAAAGCCCATTTGGACAATAGTCTACAACTATGGGGCAGCGCAAGCGATTCCAACATAAATATGCTCCAGCGCCAGCAGAACAAGATTCTCAGAACAATCGCGAGAGTACCATGGTACCTACATAACCAACAATGAAGTTCACGAGCACCTTGAAATGAGAACAATCAAAGAGGAAATTCGAAGCTTGGTAGCTAAATACAAAGAGCGGCTAATCAGTCACCCTAACGAACTCGCTCGACAGCTCACCACGGATCAGTATGTGAGGCGACTAAAACGTCATCAGATCCTAGAGCTAGAAGACGGACAGTGGCTCTGGACAGCAGATGAGTAGATGCTTCCAATGGGAAGCCACTCCGCATCACAGAACAGATTTGCTCATAGCCTTAGGGCTGATTGCAAATAAATATATATAGGGTGACTGGCAATTAGTGTACGATACTTAAACACGTAATTGTGCTCATGATAACAAACAATTTTTACTATGGGAACAAAACCGAAATCGCGAAAAAAATATCAGCTGTTTAGTACATTAGGCAAACATACATGTACTGAATAGCTGATTTTTTTCGCGATTTCAGGTTTGTTCCCGTAGTAAAAGTTGTTGGTTATCATGAGCACAATCACGTGTTTAAGTATCGTACACTAATTACCAGTCACCCTATATATATATCTTCTATATCCTTACACATCAACATACTCATAACTCTTTTAGTAACACGTGTTTCATCCTTCCTCTTTACAAGACCACACCAAGACAAATAAATAAAGTAAATACAACTTATTGTTAATAAATAAGGCTTAAGACTCAAGTGTTACTCTTGCAAAGGGCAACTGAAGGACACAGAAAGATTTCAGCCAGTAAAACTTTGACAAGTCCTCTAGCTCCACCCTAAAGCGAGTGAAGTTATTGGATGATTTCCCAATACAAAAAAAGCCCTTTCTGCCGTCACTGCCCAAGATAGACACTGCACTAAACTAAAAGACACAAAGGTATACATATTCACGTTACCTGTACACCGCTACGTGAACTCCAATAGAAGTATCTTCTCTGATTTTCCTGTCCACCTGGAATTAATAAAACATAAATAGAGTTAGTTGACAATCACACCAATATCCCTAATTCTAAATTAAAACAGTGAAAACTACAAAGAAATTGTGGCCGATTAAATGAAAAACAACTAGAGCGCTTCACCATCAACGATTTTGAGTTTCATAGAATTTCGTTTGCTTTTTTGAAAGTCGGGTCTTTTTTACTGGAAATGGATTCCTTGACAATTATTGCGTTTTATAAAAAACCCGCACCTATGCCCGATATATGAAGTACGCCAAAAATTCCCAAATAAATAGAGGTTTTACCGTGTGTGAGGATATTACGGCAAAACGTGCGGTTCCGGAGATATTTGATATTTTTACCCGAGCTCCATACATTTTTTTTACTTTTGTGTTTTAAAAATAGATACACTGTCTCCTATGATTCCATAGGAGCTAGCTAATAGAGTTAGCTATAACCTAAGGGTCTTTAAGTCAAGAGTGAATAGGTTACTTCTAGGCAAGCGTGCTCCATCTTCGGCCACATCATCGCTTACTATCAAGTGAGATAGTTGTGAAACACGAACTTATCCATAATAATATTTTTTTTAAAATGGTGATGAGTCCGTTGCTTCATCTAGTGGTTGACTGCGCTCCCACCTGATGGTAACCAATAATAATAATAATATTCCACAACTTCACACAACGCCATCTAGTCCTAAGTTAATTAAAGCTTGTGCTATGAGTACTAGACAACGGATAAACATACTTATATATTTCTAAATACATACATATATAGATAAATTGCACCCAGACACAGAACAAATGATCATGCTCATCACAGAAACATTTGTCCTGCAACCTTTGGCATAGCAGTCAGGGCCACTTACCACTAGACCAACAGCCCAGTCAGTAATACTAAGAATGTATGTATGTTTGTTACTCCTTCACGCTTTAAACGTCTGAATGGATTTGCATGAATGTGGCACACGGGTAGACCACGACCATTGAATAGCACATAAGATTCGCTTATTGAATTGTTTATAAATTTCATTACATATTTTGGAAACACAGTATCTTGTGGATATTATCTAGGCTTCTATTATCAATCTATAAATTTGTGTAAAACGAATCCAGTAAAGACCTCTGAAAATCTGCTATTTTGCATGAACTTTGACACTTCATAATTTACTCAAAAATTAAAAAAGTATAACAATAGAAGCCTTGCAAATTTAATCAAGATTCTGAATGACGACATTTTTTTTCAATGTGAACAAGGTTCTGAACGTTTTTGCTACGTTTGTGGACAGTTTATATTTTCGTTAAAAAATGCAAAATTAAAACAGTGAAAACTACAAAGAAATTGTGGCCGATTAATTGAAAACTTTTTAACAGATGGGAGTAAACATGTCATTAAAGATTCATTTTCTGCTCTCGCATCTGAGTTTTTTCCCTGTAAACCTATTAAGTATGAGTGACGAACAAGGGGAACGTTTTCACCAAGATTTAAAGGTTTTTGAAGACCGATATTGGGATGAAAATATGTTAGGGGATTACTGTTTGTCCATCATAAGAGTAACTGATCTAAATAACTATAAAAAGGAGGAAAAAATTTGCCATTTTTGTTTCTGTTTAAATACCAAAATTATGTAATCCAGTTAATTAAATGAATATTTCTTAAACCAGATGTGACAGATTTTTTTAATTATTTTTTTTTTGATTTAAAAAATAATGTAAACTTGATAAACTAGTGCGCCTCACCATCAATGATTGCATCACTGCTTACCATCAGGTGGGATCGCAGTCAAGCGCTGGTTTATATCAATTAAAAAAAAAAAAAAAAAAAATGTCTACCTAAATAAACAATAAATTTAACAACTTCAGCTAGGGTATGAAAACCGTGTTAACTAGTGTTATTTACTGTCACGTGGACGAAACCGCTGGTAGAAGCTAGTATAACGCGGCGTTCTACGTGAGCGAAGTGTTGCGATGCGCTACATGCGAAGCGACGCGGCGGCTTGGTACTACGTGCGTTTGTCCTACGTGCGCGTGAAGTCGTGGCTTCAGTCGCAATGTATTTCAAACAACTAGTGCGCTTCACCATCAACGATTGCATCACTGCTTACCATCAGGTGGGATCGCAGTCAAGCACTGATTTATATTAAATAAAAAAAAAACAAGGCATTACACCGCAACAATTCGTGCGGAAATATCAAATCGATTAATCGTGTCAGAAATTTAATGATTAGGCCCACCTTCTCTCTCTTCTGGTCCTTGGTGAGCGCGCGCGCCTTGTTGGCTTCGAGGTGCGTCTTCTGTCTCTTGGCGATCTGCTCGCGCACCTTCGCTTCGATGGCCGTGGGGTCCTGAACAGCCTCTGTTCCCAGCGCGCGCATCAGGTTCGATATCCTGGGAAGAAATTAACACATTACAAGCTCATACGTATAATTGTATATATAAAAGGTAAAGGTATGCAACTGAGCATTAAAAATCGGAGGTTATGATATTTAAATACAGTAAAGGTCGTGGACAAATTTTACCGATCAATTTAAGTGGAACTGCCTTAAAAATTGTTAATAAGTTTAAATATCTGGGTCACATAATAAAGGATGATTTGACAGATGTTGCTGATCTGGAACGACAGAGGCGTAGTGTCGCATGTCGGAGCAACATGTTGGCTAGACGCTTTTTTCACTGCTCTAAACAAGTTAAAATAACTCTGTTCAAGGCTTACTGTCAGTCGTTCTACACCAGTCAACTCTGGTACAGGTACACGAGGAGTGCGTATAACACTCTTCGTGTACAATATAATAACGCCTTTAGAGCTATGCTTAAGCTCCCCTGGCGGTGTAGTGCGACTGGCATGTTCGTTGAGAACAGAGTTACTGATTTTCACGGGCTCTTGAGAAGCCTCAAGGCATCTTTCCTGACTCGACTGACCCGGTGTAAGAATGGGATAGTATCTGAAGTGTTCCATGGTGTGTACCTGGCGTTGTTAATTTTATTGATTTATTGATGCTAATTGGTGGTAATGATAATGATAATAATTTATATATTCTAATGTATTTAATTTAATTTATTTAATAGGTTATGACAATTTTATTTAATTCTATAATATTACTATGGATATTAATTAATTATGGTTAAAATTAAAATAAATAATAAATAAAGTCTTGAGTCACTCGCAGACTCATCAACGCCCAGCCCGAATCCTTGGACCTAGAACGCTGCAATTTTGCACTGAAAGGATTTTCAAAAATGTATTTCCTACGGGGATGAAACGGGGGTCCAAAATATCTATGGAGAAACGTTCTATCACGCAAGCGAAGCCGCTGGCAGAAACAAAATAGTTATGATATGTATCTGGCTGAGAGTGGCCGAAGCCGGAAGTAGTGATCTTGTTTGAAAATGGCTGAAGCCGAAAGTAGTGCTCTTGGCTGAAAGTGGCCGAATCCCAAAGTAGTGTTCCTCGCTGAACGTGGCCAGAGCCGAAAGTACTGTTCCTGGCTGAAAGTGGCCAGAGCTGATAGTAGTCTTCCTTGTTGAAAGTGGCCGAAGCCTGAAGTAGTGTTCCTGGCTGAAAGTGGCCAGAGCTGATAGTAGTGTTCCTGGCTGAAAGTGGCCAGAGCTGATAGTAGTCTTCCTTGTTGAAAGTGGCCGAAGCCTGAAGTAGTGTTCCTGGCTGAAAGTGGCCAGAGCTGATAGTAGTGTTCCTGGCTGAAAGTTGCCAGAGCTGATAGTAGTGTTCCTGGCTGAAAGTGGCCAGAGCTGATAGTAGTCTTCCTGGCAGAAAGTGGCCGAAGCCTGAAGTAGTGTTCCTGGCTGAAAGTGGCCAGAGCTGATAGTAGTGTTCCTGGCTGAAAGTGGCCGAAGCCTGAAGTAGTGTTCCTGGCTGAAAGTGGCCAGAGCTGATAGTAGTGTTCCTGGCTGAAAGTGGCCAGAGCTGATAGTAGTCTTCCTGGCAGAAAGTGGCCGAAGCCTGAAGTAGTGTTCCTGGCTGAAAGTGGCCAGAGCTGATAGTAGTGTTCCTGACTGAAAGTGGCCAGAGCTGATAGTAGTCTTCCTGGCAGAAAGTGGCCGAAGCCTGAAGTAGTGTTCCTGGCTGAAAGTGGCCAGAGCTGATAGTAGTGTTCCTGACTGAAAGTGGCCAGAGCTGATAGTAGTCTTCCTGGCAGAAAGTGGCCGAAGCCGGAAGTAGTGTTCCTGGCTGAAAGTGGCCAGAGCTGATAGTAGTGTTCCTGGCTGAAAGTTGCCAGAGCTGATAGTAGTGTTCCTGGCTGAAAGTGGCCAGAGCTGATAGTAGTGTTCCTGACTGAAAGTGGCCAGAGCTGATAGTAGTCTTCCTGGCAGAAAGTGGCCGAAGCCTGATGTAGTGTTCCTGGCTGAAAGTGGCCGAAGCCTGAAGTAGTGTTCCTGGCTGAAAGTTGCCAGAGCTGATAGTAGTCTTCCTGGCAGAAAGTGGCCGAAGCCTGAAGTAGTGTTCCTGGCTGAAAGTGGCCGAAGCCTGAAGTAGTGTTCCTGGCTGAAAGTGGCCAGAGCTGATAGTAGTCTTCCTGGCAGAAAGTGGCCGAAGCCTGAAGTAGTGTTCCTGGCTGAAAGTTGCCAGAGCTGATAGTAGTCTTCCTGGCAGAAAGTGGCCGAAGCCTGAAGTAGTGTTCCTGACTGAAAGTGGCCAGAGCTGATAGTAGTCTTCCTGGCAGAAAGTGGCCGAAGCCTGAAGTAGTGTTCCTGGCTGAAAGTTGCCAGAGCTGATAGTAGTCTTCCTGGTTGAAAGTGGCCAGAGCTGATAGTAGTCTTCCTGGCAGAAAGTGGCCGAAGCCTGAAGTAGTGTTCCTGGCTGAAAGTGGCCAGAGCTGATAGTAGTGTTCCTGACTGAAAGTGGCCAGAGCTGATAGTAGTCTTCCTGGCAGAAAGTGGCCGAAGCCTGAAGTAGTGTTCCTGACTGAAAGTGGCCAGAGCTGATAGTAGTCTTCCTGGCTGAAAGTTGCCAGAGCTGATAGTAGTCTTCCTGGTTGAAAGTGGCCAGAGCTGATAGTAGTCTTCCTGGCAGAAAGTGGCCGAAGCCTGAAGTAGTGTTCCTGGCTGAAAGTGGCCAGAGCTGATAGTAGTCTTCCTGGCTGAAAGTTGCCAGAGCTGATAGTAGTCTTCCTGGTTGAAAGTGGCCAGAGCTGATAGTAGTCTTCCTGGCAGAAAGTGGCCGAAGCCTGAAGTAGTGTTCCTGGCTGAAAGTGGCCAGAGCTGATAGTAGTGTTCCTGACTGAAAGTGGCCAGAGCTGATAGTAGTCTTCCTGGCAGAAAGTGGCCGAAGCCTGAAGTAGTGTTCCTGGCTGAAAGTGGCCGAAGCCTGAAGTAGTGTTCCTGGCTGAAAGTTGCCAGAGCTGATAGTAGTCTTCCTGGTTGAAAGTGGCCAGAGCTGATAGTAGTCTTCCTGGCAGAAAGTGGCCGAAGCCTGAAGTAGTGTTCCTGGCTGAAAGTGGCCAGAGCTGATAGTAGTGTTCCTGACTGAAAGTGGCCAGAGTTGATAGTAGTCTTCCTGGCAGAAAGTGGCCGAAGCCTGAAGTAGTGTTCCTGGCTGAAAGTTGCCAGAGCTGATAGTAGTCTTCCTGGTTGAAAGTGGCCAGAGCTGATAGTAGTCTTCCTGGCAGAAAGTGGCCGAAGCCTGAAGTAGTGTTCCTGGCTGAAAGTGGCCAGAGCTGATAGTAGTCTTCCTGGCTGAAAGTTGCCAGAGCTGATAGTAGTCTTCCTGGCAGAAAGTGGCCGAAGCCTGAAGTAGTGTTCCTGGCTGAAAGTGGCCAGAGCTGATAGTAGTCTTCCTGGTTGAAAGTGGCCAGAGCTGATAGTAGTCTTCCTGGCAGAAAGTGGCCGAAGCCTGAAGTAGTGTTCCTGGCTGAAAGTGGCCAGAGCTGATAGTAGTGTTCCTGACTGAAAGTGGCCAGAGCTGATAGTAGTCTTCCTGGCAGAAAGTGGCCGAAGCCTGAAGTAGTGTTCCTGGCTGAAAGTGGCCGAAGCCTGAAGTAGTGTTCCTGGCTGAAAGTTGCCAGAGCTGATAGTAGTCTTCCTGGTTGAAAGTGGCCAGAGCTGATAGTAGTCTTCCTGGCAGAAAGTGGCCGAAGCCTGAAGTAGTGTTCCTGGCTGAAAGTGGCCAGAGCTGATAGTAGTGTTCCTGGCTGAAAGTGGCCAGAGCTGATAGTAGTGTTCCTGGCTGAAAGTGGCCAGAGCTGATAGTAGTCTTCCTGGCAGAAAGTGGCCGAAGCCTGAAGTAGTGTTCCTGGCTGAAAGTGGCCAGAGCTGATAGTAGTGTTCCTGACTGAAAGTGGCCAGAGCTGATAGTAGTCTTCCTGG
The DNA here is from genome assembly GCA_905147345.3 of Mythimna impura. NCBI lineage: Eukaryota > Metazoa > Arthropoda > Insecta > Lepidoptera > Noctuidae > Mythimna > Mythimna impura. The sequence continues at coordinate 1,237,471 of LR990365.1, read as the reverse complement.
CAGAAAGTGGCCGAAGCCTGAAGTAGTGTTCCTGGCTGAAAGTGGCCGAAGCCTGAAGTAGTGTTCCTGGCTGAAAGTTGCCAGAGCTGATAGTAGTCTTCCTGGTTGAAAGTGGCCGAAGCCTGAAGTAGTGTTCCTGGCTGAAAGTTGCCAGAGCTGATAGTAGTCTTCCTGGCAGAAAGTGGCCGAAGCCTGAAGTAGTGTTCCTGGCTGAAAGTGGCCGAAGCCTGAAGTAGTGTTCCTGACTGAAAGTGGCCAGAGCTGATAGTAGTCTTCCTGGCAGAAAGTGGCCGAAGCCTGAAGTAGTGTTCCTGGCTGAAAGTGGCCAGAGCTGATAGTAGTCTTCCTGGCAGAAAGTGGCCGAAGCCTGAAGTAGTGTTCCTGGCTGAAAGTGGCCAGAGCTGATAGTAGTGTTCCTGACTGAAAGTGGCCAGAGTTGATAGTAGTCTTCCTGGCAGAAAGTGGCCGAAGCCTGAAGTAGTGTTCCTGGCTGAAAGTTGCCAGAGCTGATAGTAGTCTTCCTGGTTGAAAGTGGCCAGAGCTGATAGTAGTCTTCCTGGCAGAAAGTGGCCGAAGCCTGAAGTAGTGTTCCTGGCTGAAAGTGGCCAGAGCTGATAGTAGTGTTCCTGACTGAAAGTGGCCAGAGCTGATAGTAGTCTTCCTGGCAGAAAGTGGCCGAAGCCTGAAGTAGTGTTCCTGGCTGAAAGTGGCCGAAGCCTGAAGTAGTGTTCCTGGCTGAAAGTTGCCAGAGCTGATAGTAGTCTTCCTGGTTGAAAGTGGCCGAAGCCTGAAGTAGTGTTCCTGGCTGAAAGTTGCCAGAGCTGATAGTAGTCTTCCTGGCAGAAAGTGGCCGAAGCCTGAAGTAGTGTTCCTGGCTGAAAGTGGCCGAAGCCTGAAGTAGTGTTCCTGACTGAAAGTGGCCAGAGCTGATAGTAGTCTTCCTGGCAGAAAGTGGCCGAAGCCTGAAGTAGTGTTCCTGGCTGAAAGTGGCCAGAGCTGATAGTAGTCTTCCTGGCAGAAAGTGGCCGAAGCCTGAAGTAGTGTTCCTGGCTGAAAGTGGCCAGAGCTGATAGTAGTGTTCCTGACTGAAAGTGGCCAGAGCTGATAGTAGTCTTCCTGGCTGAAAGTGGCCGAAGCCGGAAGTAGTGTTCCTGGCTGAAAGTGGCCAGAGCTGATAGTAGTCTTCCTGGCTGAAAGTGGCCAGAGCTGATAGTAGTCTTCCTGGCTGAAAGTGGCCAGAGCTGATAGTAGTCTTCCTGGCTGAAAGTGGCCGAAGCCGGAAGTAGTGTTCCTGGCTGAAAGTGGCCAGAGCTGATAGTAGTGTTCCTGGCTGAAAGTGGCCAAAGCCGAAAGTAGTGCTCCTGGCTGAAAGTAGTGTTCTTGGCTGAAAGTAGCATAGGCCGAAATAAGAGCTCATGGCCGAAGCGAAGTAGTAGGCCGAAAGCAGCCGATGTTGAAAGTCGTGTTCTTGGCTGAAAGTGGCCGACGACGTAAGTAGTGTTCCTGAGTGAAAGCGGCCGAACCCGAGGGTGGCATATGTTTGGTCGGACGCATCATGGACGTGTTCTCACCTGAGCTTGGGCTCAGGCGGCGCCTCCAGGCCGAGCCGCAACTTCTCCTGCTCCTCCTTCCACACCTCCCGGCGACTTTGACTTTGTATGTCTCACACTAGTATGGGTGGCTTGTCCAGTTTGCTCTTACCTGAGCTTGGGCTCGGGCGGTGCCTCCAGGCCGAGCCGGACCTTCTCCTGCTCCTCTTTCCATGCCTCCCGGCGACTCTGACGCCGCAGCTTCTTCCGTTCCTTCTTCGTTAGGAACACTGGCATGTAGGTCGGCTTTAGAGGTTCCGCTGCGAACAAACTGACGTTTTACTACACTGATCTACACTAATATTATAAAGAGGTAAAGTCTGTTTTTTTGTTTGTAGGACGTAATTTCTGAAAGTACTGGTCCGATTGCTAAAATTTTTTCACCGATAGAAAGCTGCTTTATTCTTGAGTGAAATAGGCTATATTTTATGCACGCGGGCGTAGCTGCGGACAAACGTTAGTATTTAATAAACAAGTATATAAACTCAATTTTTGAATGTTTGCATTTTGAAATGATTCATAGCATAATAATAGCATAATCAGCCTTTTAATGTTCCCACTGCTGGGACTCAGGCCTCCTCTCTAGGAGAGGGCATGGGCCGTAATCCACCACGCGGGCCCAGTGCGGGTTGGTGAATAGCACATGTCTTCGAATTTTTGGTTCTAGGACATGCCGGTTTCCTCACGATGTTTTCCTTCACCGTTTTGAGAGCAGTGGTGATGAAATAAATTACACAAAGTAACGCGCCTGGTTGGGTTTGAACCCGCGACCTACAACTTGTAAGTCGGGGCCGTTACCACTCGGCCACCACTGCACTGAAATGATTCACAAGCACAGAAAGGCTGGCCGTCCTGACTTGTGTCGTCGAAAAGAGCAACCTGTAAAACCTGCAGCCTCAGCAGGGTCGATGCCTACTGGGGCCATGAGTTCGCTTCTGAAAGGAAAACCCGGGGTCCTGGGACGCAAGGTACAGAAGGAACATAGGAGTGGGTTTTAGTCAGTTAAAGTCTGACACACCCTTTCGCTCCGCCCTAGAGCAAGAAAAGTCATTGGATTAGATTAGACAGTTTTCCACCTGAAAAAAAGTTTTTCAAAACTACCCTCGAAATATGGTTCAAGAGGTGTTAAAGTTTTTATGAAATCTCTCTCGCGAATGTAGTCGCTGACAGGTGCTAGTCTGTATATATAAAAAGGCAGTCCTGACTCTCACTGACTCATCAACGCCCAGCACAAACCCTTGGACCTAAAACGCTGGAATTGTGCACAGAGCCATTTTGCACAGAGCAATTTCACCAAGGTCAAACCCGCTATATTAGTCCAAGAGCAAGCGATGCGAACTCGGAATTTTAGGGCATCCCGAAACGGGCAGGTTGGGGTAAAAGGCTAATGTGGGAGTTGAGCTCCGCTTCGCTCCCGCCTTAGCTTGGTTATTAGGGTTCCGTATCTCATAAAGGAAAAACCGGAACCCTTATAGGATCACTTTGTTGTCCGTCTTCAAGACCCTTTATCTCGGGAACGCGTGGAGGTATTGAGTCGAAATTAAAACCATATACTTAAGACTGCGGTCCGTTGAAGCTGCGAAAAAAAGATACGGCCGTTTATGTCGCAAAAAACGTATATTTCGACACTCAAGGGAATCAAAATTTATAGGGTACTTCCCGTTGACCTAGAAGCCTGAAATTTGGCATGATGCAAGGTCTCATGTCACAAATATATCTATATAGTCACAAAAAAAAATCTTTATGCGATTTAGAAAGATCTTCGTAACTCAATTCGGGAATTGGAACTGTTTTCATAGGTAAGTTTTTATAACCACCCTTAAATAGGTCTAGGGAATACTGGTTTGATCTAGACAAAACTAGTTCATCCTAAAATCGGAGTTAATTATGAAATGAACGACTTTGTAAGATAACAATATAATATAATACTGATAACCTTTGAAATAACAAAATAATTCAGTCACAACATAGAACTCATACCACTGGTCCTCTATTGCTCTGTACAATTCGTTTCAAATAAGAATAGGATTGATTTTGCGCCATGTTGTGACGTCATAGCTGTCAAATCGAAGAAATTGGGTAGGGTGAGCAAATCAAGAAATTTTAAAATTAAATTTATTTACGTATCAAGGACGAAAAAAGGTTTAGAATTTAGTTCAATTCCGCTCATTTCTGCGTCACAGTGTGAAGTGTCTGAGTAGTGGCAAATGGAAGAAGGTGAAATTTTGCTAACAATGAAAAAATGAAAATAGTTATTTTTTTAACTTTTTATAAGTTATACAAAATATTTAGCTAATTTACATAAACTAGTGCGCCTCACCATCAACGATTGCATCGCTGCTTACTATCAGGTGGGATCGCAGTCAAGCACTAGTTTATATCAATTTAAAAAAAAATCGTTCTTACTTTCACACCTAGATTTAACTAAGACTCAGTAAAAACCCCCCTCCCCCCTCTAGAGAGGAGGCCTGAGTCCCAGCAGTGGGAAAATTAAGGCCGACTATGCTATGCTATGCAGTAAAAACAAAAACATTGATACGCAAATAAGATTTTTTTGCAAACCGTACTTTTCAATCAACATTTGACAGATCGAAGTAAGTATTGTCAATAAATATACAGACATTATTATTCCCATTTATAATAAAGTTAACTACTAAGAATACATATTATCACTCGAAACTTATGTATATTTAGATAAGCTGTGTTGAAATAGAGGCACAGTTACTTGTAACTCGTCTCATAAGAAATACTTCAGTTCTAATATTGAATAATCTTACAATAAAAAAAAGATTTAAGTGTATAAAGTATAAAATAGTGCAAAAAAAAACGTAATTATACAGAAAATATCAAGAATTTCCAACAAAATGCTGATAATATATTTCCTGTTCGGACTCGGTGTAGCAAGAGCACATAGTGATTATGGCGTTTCGTTTCGAGCGCAGAATTTTGATGAAACAGTCAAAAGTATTGACAAGGAAGCGTATATTAACCATCAGCGAGAAAAGAGGTTCGTTACGGAGTATTCCGTACACCAGAACCTCACGAACCGGCCGACATGGGGAAGCAATAGCAGCAGAGAGTTCGCGGCGAATGTTACTAGGTTCATGAACAGCGGGACTCGACCCTCAAGTGCTCAAGTGTTTCATCCGGGTCAACCCGGATATGTAACGCCGTCAAATAATACCGGAACTACACTTCTCATCCTAAGACCAAATGGAACTGTGACTAACGTGACACAGGGTTATGTGAACCCTGGGAATTACAATACTAACTTAACAAGGTCGGTATATCCATACTACCTATATAATGCTACATCTAATTCTACTGGGTACCCGGTCAGGCCTGTCACACCCCCGTACATGCCTTACCCCGGTTACCCGGGTTATCCAGCACCGAACGCCGTCTACCCACCACCAAACAACGTGTACCCAGCACCAAATACCGTGTACCCAGCACCAAACAACGCGACCGTGTACCCAGCACCAAATAACGTATACCCAGCACCAAATAACGTTTACCCAGCACCAAACAACGTTTACCCAGCGCCAAACAACGTATACCCAGCACCGAACAACTTATACCCAGCACCGAACAACGTATACCCAGTACCGAACAACGTATACCCAGCACCAAACAACGCGACCGTGTACCCAGCACCATATAACGTATACCCAGCACCAAATAACGTTTACCCAGCACCAAACAACGTTTACCCAGCCCCAAACAACGTGTACCCAGCGCCAAACAACGTATACCCAGCACCGAACAACGTATACCCAGCACCAAACAACGCGACCGTGTACCCAGCGCCAAACACCGTATACCCAGCACCGAACAACGTATACCCAGCACCGAACAACGTATACCCAGCACCAAACAACGTTTACCCAGGCCCAAACAACGTGTACCCAGCGCCAAACAACGTATACCCAGCACCGAATAACGTATACCCAGCACCAAACAACGCGACCGTGTACCCAGCACCAAATAACGTATACCCAGCACCAAACAACGTTTACCCAGCACCAAATACCGTATACCCAGCACCAAACACCGTATACCCAGCACCAAACACCGTATACCCAGCACCGAACAACGTATACCCAGCACCAAATAACGTGTACCCACCACAAAACACCGTATACCCAGCACCGAACAACACGTTTCCATTTTATCCACGACCAGCAAATACAACTGGATTCGGACCAAAGCCTAACCCAAATAGTGGGAATGGATTCAACAATACTGCAAGTTTGGCGAATTGTAAATGTAATCTGCCCAGGGCCAATTCCACGATCACTAAAGAAGAGAGGACTATGGACGCCTGCATCATAGCTTGCAACTATTGTCCGGCCGGCATGAGACGATCCCCTTTTGGCATGTGCGTCAAAGACGAGGAATATGAAGATTACTAATACAACAAATAGATTATATTTTTTATAATAAACTTTATTATCAATATGTTGTTTTTTATATGTTGTTTTAGTTTGAAAGTGGCGCCAGTGACTGAAAAGTTGAAAGTGATAAATGATATTTATTTTGTAAATAGGTTTAAAAAAACACTTTTACACGTCAATTTTTTTTTCGTCATTTTTAAACTAGATGAGGCCGGTGTTTCCTAGCTGACTACCCTGAGAAGAAACACCGAAACAAACTCAGGGGTCAATCGTTTGGAATCGGGAATCGTTTGTCTTGGTATGGTCATGTGAAGAGGAGAGATGAAACGCATGTTACTAAAAGAGTTATGAGTTTACATGTGGATGGATGGAGAGGGAGACCAAAGAAAAGATGGATGGATTGTGTGAAGAGTGATATGAAAGAAAAGGAAGTTAGTGATAGTATGACGAGTGACAGGGCAGAATGGAAGAAAAAAACGTGTTGCGCCGACCCCAAATAACACGGGACAAGGGCAGGAAGATGATGATGATGTTGTTTTAATTCATAACTAGCTAATTCGACTTTGACTGGCCTGTTGGTCTAGTGGTTAGTGGCCCTGACTGCTATGCCGGAGGTCGTGGGTTCGATTCCCACCCAGGACAAATGTTTCTGTGATGAGCACGATCATTTGTTCTGTGTCTGGGTGTAATTTATCTATAATATGTATGTATTTAGAAATATATAAGTATGTTTATCAGTTGTCTAGTACTCATAACACAAGCTCTGCTTAGCTTGAGACTAGACGGCGTTGTGTGAAAGTTGACGATTATTAATATTATTATATTATATTATCTATATATATATAAAAGGAGAAACTGACTGACTAACATATCAACGCACAGCCAAAACTACTGGGACTAGGAGCGTGAAATTTTGCGCAAGGCTTCCTTTTATGACGTAGGCGAGCACTAAGAGAGGATTTTCCAAAATTCACCCTCTAAGTGGAGGAAATGGGGGACCAAAGTTTGTATGGAGAAACCTCTTTTCACGCGTGTGAAACCGCGCGGGCAGAAGCTAGTTTTATATATGGCATTCCAAGTAGTCTAAAACAATAAAAATTCCGTTGAATTTTAGTTGTCATTATATTATATTTTGAATAAACTTCGTACCAGATAAACTATTGCCCCGGCAAATGTGATATAGTATTATATTATGACTTTGCTTGGCTAGATAACTGACTCAAGATGCGTAATTATATATTTCTTGAAATACCAAATGGAACTTAAAATGCTTAATACTTTTTAGAGTTCCGTACTTAAATAGGCAAAAACGGAACCCTTATAGGATCCACGGGTAATATGAAAGTGAAACCCGGGGCCCTGGGACGAAGGCAAAGAAGGAACAGGAGTGAGTTTTTTAGTCAGTAAAAGTCTGACACTATCTCGCGCTCTGCCCAAGAGCAGGGGAAGGCATTAGATGATTTTACCACCGAAAAAAACCCTTATAGGATCACTTTGCCTGTCCGTCTGTCCAGACCCTTTTTCTTAAGAACGCGAAGAGAGATTAAGCTGAATTTAATATCAAATACAATATCAAATACTGAGGTTTGCTACCCCAAGCAGCGTGACAAAATCAAACTAGTTAACGCAAACTAAAGATAATGCCGTTTACGCTCTGCTTACGCGTATATTTTGACTCTCATAAGGAATTCAAAACCTATAGGGAACTTCTAGTTGACCTAGAATCATAAAATTTGGCATGAAGGAAGGTTTCATAGCACAAGTATAGGAAAAATCTGAAAACTGTAAATTTGTAACAGATTCACACACACACACACACACACACACACAAGAAAAAAAAACACGTTTTTGCGATTCGGAAAAATCTTCGACTATTCGGTAATTGATTAATTTACATTGGTAGACGTACGGCGTTGCGCCACCGGTACATGGTGGACATCCCACCCCATACGTACAAAGCGTTTTGGGAACACATTCATTATGCGTACAGCTAAGGAGTGGAATTCCCTGCCGGAGTCTGTGTTTCCTGATAGCTACAACCTAGCGGTCTTTAAGTCAAGAGTGAATAGGTTACTTCTAGGTAAGCGTGCTCCATCTTCGGCCACATCATTGCTTACCATCAGGAGAGATAGTGGTCAAACGCGAGCCTACCAATAATAAAAAAAAACAGGTATGTTTGTACGGAACTCTCGGAGTGTGTAAAGCTTTTTTTTATTTAAGTTTATGTTTACTAAATAGTTCTCCCACAAGGTGGATCGATGACCTGGTGAGGGTCGCGGGGATCCAATGGATGCGAGACGCACAAGACCGGTCGTTGTGGCGACACTTGGAGGAGGCCTATGTCCAACAGTGGACACCTTTCAGCTGAAATGATGATGATGAAATAGTTCCATGACAGTTGACAATTGTTCTTGCTCAATTATAATTTGTACGACATTATGAATACATCTTGCATTTATGTGTATACTCATGTTTTAGCAAAATTCTTTTATTTGTTGTTGTACTCAAAACTTAATATTAAAACACTGATTTGACAATCTATATATATAAAAAAACGAAATACACCACTCACTGATTAATCACGAAATCTCAGAAACTATACCTAACACCTACAAACTTAAAATTTGGCAGGTAGGTTCCTTATAGTCACACATGTCTTCCAATTTTTAGTTCTAAGTCATGCCGGTTTCCTCACGATATTATTATTTTCCTTCACCGTTTTGAGAGCAGTGGTGATGAAATAAATTACACAAACGAACTGGCATAAAGCATAATCAGCCTTTTTTAATGTTCCCACTGGGAACTCAGGCCTCCTCTCTTTAGGAGAGGGAATGGGCCGTCACGCCTGCATGGAATCCACCACGCGGGCCCAGTGCGGGTTGGTGAAAGTCACATGTCTTCGAATTTTTGGTTCTAGGACATGCCGGTTTCCTCACGATGTTTTCCTTCATCGATTTGAGAGCAGTGGTGATGAAATAAATTACACAAAGTAATGCGCCTGGCTGGGTTTGAACCCGCGACCTACAACTCGTAAGTCGGAGCCGTTACCACGCGGCCACCACTGCTCTCATGAAATCACCCAATGATTTCTCGCGCACTAAGGCGGAGCGAGAGGGCGTGTCAGACTTTTACTGACTGGTTTTCCTTTCAGAAGCGAACCCATGGCCCCAGTAGGATTTGAACTCGCGACCTAAAACTCGGTAAGTCGGGGCCGTTACCACTGGGCCATCTATACCAATTCTCTGAAAATTCCGGTAATAACTAAAAACATGACTTACGAGTAACTTTGACTTCGAAACATGAGATTACTACTAAACTCAATGACAAACAAATTATTTCTATCATAACATTTACCGAGAATTAATTAATAGGATCACGTCATTTACATTCAGTTGATAAGAACAGCCTCAACAACTAAATATAGTTTATTCGTAGTAGAATCATTTAAGGCGCCGAGTAACGTAAAAACGCTTATATTTACCAGAATCCGCTCACCAAATCTTCCAAGACGACTCATGTTATGGGCCCGACAGTTTATAATCAGCTGTAGCTATTTCTGGTGCCCTAACTATAGGGACATTCAAAGCTCGTTTGAAAAAATGGCTTATCGAAAAAGCTTTTTATTCGTTTCGACGAATTTATGATTTAATTTAATTTAACTTTGACGTAAATATTAATTTGGAATGAAAATTATTTTGACTTTTAATAGGATTGTTTTTATTTTAATTTGTGATTTGACTTCGAATTATTTAGTTTTCTTGTATTTTCTTTTATTTGTTTGACATTTTATATTATTTGACATTGTTATGTAATCATTTGTTAACTAATTTTATGTAACATTCTGTATATGAGAATCCCTTACCAATAAATTACTATGACTATGACTATTTATGGCATAAATGTCAATGGCGAGTACATCACTCACCTTCGGTTTGCCGACGACATAGTAGTCATGGCTGAGACTACGGAGGAGCTCAGTACAATGCTTGGTGACCTCAGTAGAGCTTCCGAAAGAGTGGGACTTAAAATGAACATGGACAAAACCAAAGTCATGGTAAACAGCCATGTAGCACCCACTCCTGTCAAGGTCGGGGACTCTACACTCGAAGTTGTAGACGACTACGTTTACCAGGGACAGACGGTCCAGTTGGGAAGGTCTAACTTCGAGAAAGAGATCAATCGTCGAATCCGACTCGGCTGGGCAGCGTTCGGGAAGCTGCGCGGTGTCTTCTCGTCCAATATACCACAGTGTCTCAAGACGAAAGTCTATGACCAGTGCGTGTTGCCAGTGATGACATATGGCTCCGAAACGTGGTCGCTTACAATGGGCCTCATTAGAAGGCTTAAAGTCACCCAAAGGGCAATGGAGAGGGCTATGCTCGGAGTTTCCTTGCGTGATCGAATCAGGAATGAGGATATCCGCAGGAGAACCAAGGTTGCCGACATAGCACGAAGAATCGCCAAACTAAAGTGGCAATGGGCAGGGCACATTGCTCGCAGAACAGATGGCCGTTGGGGCCGAAAGGTTCTGGAATGGCGACCACGTACCGGAAGACGTAGCGTTGGAAGGCCTCCTACAAGGTGGACCGATGACTTGGTAATGGTTGCGGGAGTCCGATGGATGCGAGACGCACAGGACCGTTCGCTGTGGCGACGCTTGGGGGAGGCCTATGTCCAGCAGTGGACGTCTTTCGGCTGAAATGATGATGATGATGACTATTTTATAATGAGCTAGCTTTTGCCCGCGGCTTCGCTCCCGTCAACTGATTACTCTATTCTGCTCTACCCAACTCTACCATACTCTACCCTACTACCAATTTTTTTAATTTTTTTTCTTTCATAAGATCCTTGTCCTGACAATAACAAACACAACAAAAAAAAAATAATAATCGTAAAATCGTTCCAGCCGTTCACGCGTTATAGCGTGACCAAGGGAAATAAGGATTTATTTATATATATATAGGGTGACTGGTAAGTGTACGATACTTAAACACGTGATTGTGCTCATGATAACCAACAACTTTTACTATGGGAACAAACCTGAAATCGCGAAAAAAAAATCAGCTGTTCAGTACATTTGTTTGTTGCCTAATGTACTGAACAACTGATTTTTTTTTCGCGATTTCGGCTTTGCTCCTATAATAAAAATTGTTTGTTATCATGAGCACAATCACGTGTTTAAGTATCGTACACTAATTGCCAGTCACCCTATATAGATGAATAGGCTCACATTTGCCCACTATCTCACCTGATAGTAGGCGATGATGTGGCCGACGATGGAGCACGCTTGCCTAGGAGTAACCTATTCATTCTTGACTTAAATACTCCTATAGTCTAAGAGCCCGTGTCTGCCAGACTTTCGTTATTTTATAAAAGCTGAGAGTTTGTCAGTGCATGTCCCAAACGCAGGTAGGAACGATGCCCTAATACGAAGTGACGACCAATCCCGCTCTTGGGCAGAGCGAGAGATAGTGTCAGACTTTTACTGACTAAAAACCCCCTCCCGTTCCTTCTTTGCCTTCGTCCCAGGGCCCCGGGTTTCACTTCACACTACCCGTGGTCCCAGTAGGCTTCGACCCTGCTGGGCCTCTACGATTTGCTGCCTGAGGCGCGCGAGGAACAATACGCGCCGTCGACGACTTGGGCTCGGGCCGGACGGTCGGACGGCGAGCTACCCATTGCTCGCCGTCCGCAAGCCCGCGGCTACGGTGGCCGAAAATCGGGATCGGAATCCCGGCGGCAGTTGGGGCGTGAGGACCGTTGCCTTTTTTTTTTTTTTTTTTAATTGATATAAACCAGCGCTTGACTGCGATCCCACCTGATGGTAAGCAGTGATGCAATCATTGATGGTGAGGCGCACTAGTTTATCAAGAGCCTATTCACTCTAGCCTTGAAGACACCTAAATTATAGTTGGACGGGAAGATCGCAGCAGGCAAATTGTTCCAGTCCTTCGATGTACGCGGTATAAACGACGAAGCGAAACGCTTAGTCCGGACCGTTGAAGTTTCAACAACGTAAGGGTGGATACTCGCCGTACGTCGGGTTGTCCGATGGTAGAAAGGAGATGGCGGAATCAAGTCATGCAATTCCCGCGCACACTCTCCAAAATGCAACCTGTAAAATACCGATAGGCTGGCTACCCTGCGCCTGTGCTCGAGGCTTTGTAGATTGGACTTAACCAAATCTGGATCCCCAATTAGCCTCTTCGCACGCCTTTCCACTGAGTCCAAAGCTGCTAGATGGCATTTTGCAGCACCAGCCCATATGTGACTGCAGTACTCCACACACGATCGGACCTGTGCTTTGTATAACATTAGAAGCTGTCCCGGTGTGAAGTACCGTCGGACCTTTGCAAGAACGCCTAGTTTTCTAGCAGCTACCTTGGCTTTGGACTCAATGAACCGCCCAAAATTGAGGTCTGAGGAAATTTCAACTCCCAAGAGCTGAAGGCGGTCGGTGCACTCCAGGGATACATTCCGAAAAGCAGGAGCCAAGGTGAACGGGCTCCTTTTGGCGGTGAACAGACACGCTTGTGTTTTGGCGGCGTTGAATTCTACTAGATTGGTTTCGCCCCACTTGGAGACTGCCTGCCTCACGAAATCGGCCACCTCGTTTCGTCCGTGGGTGCGAATGATAGAGCGAGTTATGTCTTCCAAACACTACGAACGTTCAGCATTACACGCTCACTCAGTATGTGAATAAAAATAAACCTTAAAATAATTCATAAATACTTTCTAAGATTTCAATAGTTATTTTTTTGTAGCAATATCTATGATGCCATATGACCTAGCACATATATGTATTTTTTTTTTTGTTTTTTAGCATATATATAGGGTGACTGGCAATTAGTGTACGATACTTAAACACGTGATTGTGCTCATGATAACAAACAATTTTTATTATGGGAGCAAAGCCGAAATCGCGAAAAAAATATCAGCTGTTCAGTACATTAGGCAAACATAAATGAACTGAACAGCTGATTTTTTTTCGCGATTTCTGGTTTGTTCCCATAGTAAAAGTTGTTGGTTATCATGAGCACAATCGCGTGTTTAAGTATCATACACTAATTACCAGTCACCCTATATATGTATTTTAATTATAAATAACTTATTTTTTATTTTATTTTTTCTGTTTGAAGTATCTGTTATTTGTTTATTGTGCACACCTACCACAGTGTTTTCTTAACCCAAAGGTTGACTGGTAGAGAATGCCTTGTTGTATTAAGTCCGCCTATGTACCACTACTGTACATGAAGTTTAAATAAATAAATAAATGACCTAAAATTAACTAATATTAAGAATAGGTATTTTGAATTTTAATTTCTTTGTAAAACTAAATGGTTATTGTTTTTTTTTTATTCTAACTTCCAAAAAGTTGTGTCGAGTTCAATTTGAACTTACTTTCAACGACAATCAAGTTCAAAAAAAAAAAAGAGGAAAAACACGAAACAAAACAGAATTTTAAAATAGATAAACAAAACGGATTTAAAAATCGCCATACGTAGTACTAAGCGCCTTAAACAAGAATCATTGTTATTATATGTATATATACTGTAGATATATAATAACATGTTAACAGTACACGTGACATTTGTTCTCAACACGACGTACACACAGCGTTGCGAATAATTCATACTTAAACAGTACTATGTTACAAAAATAGAAGACAGAACATCTAGGGAATTGTGAAAGTAAAAAAAAAACTATTTATCACTGTGGTGCGTCAAAAGTCATTCTTTCTCTTTGATAACCTGATCCCAATATATGGAGCTGGCTTTCCTCGTCATATCTGGCCAGACATGTCTTTGCAGGGTCTGAGAAATATCTAAGTTTCTTGCCTTAATTAAAGAAACTTTTAACTTAAACAAATCATTGACCAATGTGAATTACGTATAAAAGTGTTAAATAGTGAAAATAAAACTCTTAGTAACAATAAAAATTCAGTGGACATACACTCTGTGACATTTCCAGTGTTTTTATGAAGAACAAGGACTATATAAGTAGTGAAAAAATATTTACAAAGTCACTCTCCGTGTCTGTCTGTTATCCGCCAACTCCAAAACTGCTCAACGGATTTAGATGCGGTTATCACTAATATAAAGTGCAATAAACGATAAAGATTTATGTGTATAACTTGCTTCCATGCAAAACCGAAGCGAGTAAATAACCTATAAGCATAGTGAATATCAGACACTTCAAGAATTTTTTAAGTCCGGGCCCAAGTCCAGGTCCAGGTCTAGGTGACGAAGCAACGTTTGAGATCGCCAGCATGCTGCCCATATACTTCGTACTTGGACTTCTCAACGTTTTCTCGCAACATCACAACTACGGGATCAAAATAGATGACCCCAATTTTGATGTCCGGGTTCGGAGAAGCATTGGCGAAGATCGGAAAGAACCACTTTTTAATTCACGTAATAATGAAGAAAATAATTTAAAAAGGGATAAAAGATACGCTTACTACAAAAAGACGAGGATCACTAATAACGATATAACACGATATAATAACGGTAACCAAACCACAAGAAATAACAGATACGATATTTTTAATCCGAATTGGAGTTTTCTGTTTAATACCACGAACAATAACCGTAATAACAATTTAAACAACTCTGGACTTAACAATCAAATTATTAATAATAGACCAATAATAATAAGTTCTTATCCGTACGGATATCCACCCGGATACACACCGAAGAAGAACTCAGGGACCGGAACTAATCAGATGGCTAGTACAAACGGATATCAAAATAACAACGCACCAATTTATTACAACTACCAAAATCCTGATGGTAAGAACTTCGCTGGGTTTGCTGGGCACTCGGTAAATAAACCCGGACTAGTAAACACCTTAGAGCCGTATCCTCCTAGCTACACCCCAAACCCTTTAACAAATATATTTAACAGCAATATGCCAACAGCGAACAACATGCCTGCATCACATACAACAACCAGCAACTCAGGAATCCACAATTTGCCTTACGGAACAAATCCAGCCAACGGAGTTTATAACAGTAATTATTTAAATAGTCCAAAGCCTTTTGTCAAAAATAATTTATCTCCATATGCGCCTAACTTTGTAAACGGATCTTCTAACTTTACCAACGGATCTACTCACTTTCCCAACGGATCTGGTGACTTTAACAATGGATCTTATGCTTTGGTCAACAGTACAACAACGACGGCAACGACAACAGAGAAAATAGTCAGTGGATGTATTATATGCAATATACCTTGTCCTAAATTCATGAGAAGATTCGGAGGACTGTGTGTGGATCCTGATAGTATTGATAATGAATATTGATAACTAAGATCTGGCCCGGTTTTGTCTGGGTTATTTTAACTTAAAAAAATCTCGTTTCATAGTGATTGTTATCGGACTCATCCGAGGGACAGGAACAATTCGCCTGCTGGTTTTCCCGTCCGATTATAATTTAGGTGTCTTCAAGGCTAGAGTGAATAGGATCTTAATAAACTAGTGCGCCTCACCATCAACGATTGCATCACTACTTACCATCAGGTGAGATTTCAGTCAAGTTCTCGTTTATACCAATTTAAAAAAATACGGCTTGACTGTTTTTTTACGAAATTTTTATTGTCTACTAGCTGACCCGGCGAACTTCGTACCACCTAATAGTAAGGATAACGCCATCTACTGGCATTACCAGAACAGCATAATTCATTTTATAATGACATTTTAATTAGAGATGGCGTTGTATTCGGATTTTTTTTCGTGATATTTCCATTTTTCCTCACCGTTTAAACCTTCTGAACTATCTCGAATATTTCAAGACCAAAATTAGCCAACTTGGACCAGCCGTTTATGTGTTTTAGCGAAACCAACGAACAGCTATTCATTTTATATATAATGTATTCATAAGTAAGTTGGTACGGAACCCTCAGTGCTCGAGTCCGACTCGCACTTACCCGGTTATTTCTATGTCTTAAAATAATTCTTGATTATTTTAGGATAAAAATTTTCCTATTTTAAAAATAGTTGAAATTGTTTCTGCACTAAAATTATCTGTTTATATAAATATACATATATGCTAAACTAAGTTGTTACTTGAGTTGACGGCGGTATGTTCAAATTATCTCGAATTTACTAATTAAAGTATATACTGTGAGCAGGAAGTTTCCTGTTTGCCTAGAAATATGTTTAAATTCTAATTAGTTTTATTATCCTTAAGGAAATATGTAAGATATTATTAATTAACTAATTCTGTTTATTGTTAATTAATTAAGAATTTTTTAGTTGTAAGAATTATCATACAAACCCTGGATTGGATTTGTTTGCTGATGAATGGAAGACAATATTATTAGATTTTTTTTTCGTCCCTTTTTTAATGAAGTTGTGTTACATATTATAATATGTATGTATATATTTATAGTTATGTATTTTGTTTTATAGATATATAAAGATTGATCAATTTGTTAACAGTACACCGCAGACTACCCCCTGTATTATTTTAAGTACTTACGATCCATCCTAAGGTTGTCTGGTAGATATCGCTGTCAGCGATAAGACCGCCACTGTACCCATAGATTTAAGTTTATGTATAAGTTGTGTTACTTTTTTGGTGTACAATAAAGTTTATACTATTCTGTTCTGTGACAAGACAGAGTGAAAGGATTAACGTATTTTAGTATTAATGGCTATTTTGCTGCAATAAATAAATAAAAATCATTAAACGAAGAAGTTTGTCTGTTTTGTATAATATTATGTCGTGGTCTGATCTTAGAATTGATGTGACCGGCTACTTCTTGAAATTGGGTGAACACATCATGAAATAATGTCCCCCAACATGAAGCGTAACGCTGTCAAATTGTCCAACAACATTATCCCGCGTCACGTAAATGGGTTGTGAACATCGATATATATGTGTACTACGCACTAGATTACGCGTGCCGAACACTCACTTCAATTAACTCAGGTGTAGTGTAATCCATACACCTTGAACATTACACTATGTTGAACGAAACGCTTAAGTGCCACGAAATTGATGGCGCTTAAGACATTTTGGTCGCGAAAAAAGTATCCTCTAAAAGCCATCTTAGCGCTGTATGTTTTAATAGTTCTGTTAAACGGCGTAATGCCAATGTAGCGCCGCAGCGAACTTTTGTTTTAACTTTTCAGTATTTTGATAGAAATAGTTTCCATGAACGTGCTTGTCTGTCTCTAGAATATAAGTCGATGGTTGTGAAATATTGCGCCATGTTGCAGAACACAGGGCAACGTTCCAACGTCACGTAGATTGTATGTAGCGTTTTTTTTTTTAGGTGGGAAATCATCCAATGATTCGGCGGAAGGGCGTATCAGACTTTTACTGATTAAACCCCTATGTTCCTTTTTTGTCTTGCGTCCCAGGACTACAGCGTTCCCTTTCGGAAGTCAGCCCATGACCCCAGTAGGCGTCGACCCTGCTGGGGCCCTGGCCCCCGTTGCGCGTCATTTTGTCTCCTATGAATCCGAGTCTTAAACCTAATCAAAAGCGACTAGCCTAATAAGTGACTAGCTTCTGCCAGCGAATTCACCAGGTGAAAGTCGGTTTCTCCATACAAACTTCCAACCCCCCTTTTACCCCCTTAGGGGTGGAGTTTCGTAAAATCCGTTCTTAGCGGATGTCTACACCCTATAAGGAACCTACCTGCCAAATTTTAAGTTTGTAGGTTAGATAGTTTCTGAGATTTCGTGATTAATCTGTGTGGTATTTCGCTTTTATTATTATATATATAGATAAAAAATCTTAGCTCCCTTGAGCTCCAACAATCCAAGTCTCACTGTAAGTAAATAAGCGTAGTTAGGTAATGGTTAAGTCATGTGTGTACATATATTTTGTTATTTGTATCTACCTGACCCGGCGAACTTCGTACCACCTAATAGTAAGGATAACGCCATCTACTGGCATTACCAGAACAGCATAATTCATTTTTAATGACATTTTAATTAGAGATGGCGTTGTATGCCTACGGATTTTTTTCGTGATTTTTTCCATTTTTTCTCACCGTTTAAACCTTCCCTGGACACTCTGACTACTATATCCTACTCTACCCAACTCTATTCTACTCTACCTTACTCTACCCTACTCCAAAAAAAAAAGTATCCTATGTCCGTCTCCTGGTTCTAAGCTACCTCCCCACCAACTTTCAGCCAAATCGGTTCAGCCGTTCTTGAGTTATAAATAGTGTAACTAACACGACTTTCTTTTATATATATACTAGCTGAGCCGGCAAACGTTGTTCTGCCATATAAATAAAAAAAAAAAAAAAATAGAAAAAAAAAAAAAAAATAGATGTTGGCCGATTCTCAGACCTACTCAATATGCTCACAAAATTTCATGAGAATCGGTCGAGCCGTTTCGGAGGAGTTCAAGTTCGAACACCGTGACACGAGAATTTTATATATTAGACTAGCTGAGCCGGCAAACGTTGTTCTGCCATATAAATAAATAAAACAAAAAAAAAAAAAAAATAGATGTTGGCCGATTCTCAGACCTACTCAATATGCTCACAAAATTTCATGAGAATCGGTCGAGCCGTTTCGGAGGAGTTCAAGTTCGAACACCGTGACACGAGAATTTTATATATTAGATATAAAATATAATATAGATAAACATTAAACACTGTAGTGAATTTTATTTGTATTGCTTACTATCTTGATTCTGTGTTATCCTTACATATCTATACATCTTTATTTATACAGGGTGTCTTTGACATCGACGCACACACGAATACCACGAATCCAGTACATGATTCTGGACCCCCCTGTGGTGGAATATTTCGTCGGTTTTTTCCCAATTAAAAAAAAAAAATCTGTAAGTACTTTTTTTAAATTTAAACTGTGTAAAATTGTTATTCTAACAAAACCCAATGATATTTTTAGTAAAAAAACAAAATAAAAAATTATTGAATTCAAAATTTAAATAATTAAAAAGTCATTGGTGTAGATAAAATTGTTATTCTAATCAACCCCGATGACAGTACTAATTTTTTTATTTTTTTTTATTGATAGGCTCGCGTTTGACCACTCACTCAGCGATGACGTGGCCGACGATGGAGCACGCTTGCCCAGAAGTAACCTATTCACTCTTGACTTAAAGAACCCTAGGTTGTAGCTATCAGGGAACACAGAGAATTTAATTTTAAAAGTAATTCTTTTTCACTAAAAATGTTAGAATGGGGGTCCAGAATCATGTACTGGATCCATGGTATGCGTTTGTGCGTCGATGTCAAAGACACCATGTATAATTCTTCTGTACGTGTGTTTGTCACATAACTCCTCATAAACGGCTTGTACGATTTGGATATAATTTAGTGTGTATATTTGAGTGGGTCTCTGGATAGTTTAAAAATACAATTGGATCCGGTAGGTGGCGCTGCAATCGGACTATCTTTTTTTGACCATAAATGAGTTTTCGGGCAGGATAACGTCTGCCGGGACTCTAGGACGCTAGTTTTTAATAAACATAAAGCACTGTAGTGTATTTTATTTGTATTACTTACTAACCTGCTTCTTATCCTTACATAAATGCAAATGAAATTTTCATCACCTATAACAAAAATTCATGTTCCAGCTAATCTCCTAAACGGCTGGGCCGAGTTTGATGGACTTCCACTGATAGATAGCGGATGTCATAAACTAGTAGAAGCTAACCCTAATGACTTACTCATGAACTAGCCATCCAATATGGTTAGACGAACTGATAGGGACGTATTATGGTTTTAATGATAATATGTATATATAGGGTGACTGGCAATTAGTGTACGATACTTAAACGCGATTGTGCTCATGATAACAAACAATTTTCATTATGGGAGCAAAGCCGAAATCGCGAAAAAAATATCAGTACATTAGGCAAACATAAATGTACTGAACAGCTGATTTTTCGCGATTTCAGGTTTGTTCCCATAGTAAAAGATGTAACCAACATCTTTTATTAATCATGAGCACAATCACGTGTTTAAGTATCGTACACTAATTACCAGTCACCCTATATAGTTCTCCTTGAAGAAGAGGAGTGGTGGCCGAGTGGTAACGGCCCCGACTTACGAGTTGTAGGTCGCGGGTTCAAACCCAGCCAGGCGCATTACTTTGTGTAATTTATTTCATCACCACTGCTCTCAAAACGGTGAAGGAAAACATCGTAAGGAAACCGGCATGTCCTAGAACCAAAAATTCGAAGACATGTGACATCCACCAACCCGCACTGGGCCCGCGTGGTGGATTATGGCCCATTCCCTCTCCTAGAGAGGAGGCCTGAGTCCCAGCAGTGGGAACATTAAAAAGGCTGATTATGCTATTAAGTTCTCTTTACGAAAATCGAAATGGAAGTGATTTTTTTCAAGTATATTTTACAAAGCATATTTATTAAGTAGATCAAACCATGAATAACACTTTTTCATTTTACAGTTTTTTAGTTTTTCTTTGGATGTATGGAAAACACATCCAAAGAAAATATAACCGACTCCCAAAGTATCATCTTCCTGCCCTTGTCCCGTGTTACTTGTGGTCTGCACATCACGTTTGTTTCTTCCATTCTGTCCTGTCACTCGTCACGCTATCACTAACTCCCTTTTCTTTCATATCACTCCTCACACAATCCATCCACCTTTTCTGTTGGTCTAGTGGTTAGTGGCCCTGACTGCTATGCCGGAGGTTCGATTCTTACCCAGGACAATTGTTTGTGTGATGAGCACGATCATTTGTTTTGTGTCAGAGTGTAATTTATCTATAATATGTATGTATTTAGAAATATATAAGTATGTTTATCAGTTATCTAGTACTCATAACACAAGCTCTGCTTAGCTTGTGACTAGACGGCATTGTGTGATAGTTGTGGAATATTATTATTATTTTCTTTGCCCCCCTCCATCTCCATTCATTTACATGTATACTCATAACTCTTTTAGTAACATGCGCTTCATCCCTCCTCTTCACATGACCATACCAAGACAAACGATTCCCTTTTAATTTTTCATTTACTAGCGCCACTTTCAAACTTACCCTATTATACTCATTTCTCACTTTCCCCCGATTTCTGATTTAAGCATTTGAAGTTGAGTATTTCTCAAAATCTACTTTAGCCTGCAAACCTGTCAAAATTTGACATTAAAGTACGGTTTGAGACATACTCGGTTTTCTACCGGTTGCATTTCGGGGAGTGTGCGTCGGAAATGCATGACCTAATTCCACCCGCGCCCGTTCCATCATCGGACCACCAGGCGTACGGCGATGCGCCACCGGTACATGGTGGACATCCCACCTATACGCACGAAACGTGCAGGGAACACATTCATTGTGCATACAGCTAAGGAGTGGAATTCCTTGCCGGAATCTGTGTTTCCTGATGGCTGCTACAACCCGGGAATCTTTAAGTCAAGAGTGAATAGGTTACTTCTAGGTAAGCGCGCTCCATCGTCGACCGCATCGTCGCTTTCCATCAGGTGAGATAGCGGTCAAGCGCGAACTTATCAAGAATAAAAAATACTTAACTCAAAATACTTAATTCAGAAACCCGCCCCTCTATGCTCGTTCAAAAAATAATTCGGCGAAAAAAAAATCAAAAAACCATCAACTTTTTAACACGAAAAAATATCTAATAATACAAGCGTGAAAAACCAATAAAACACCAAGAAAATCCAACGAAAAAATTAAGAAAAAACCAAATCTACATCTGTTCCGAGTTGCCGTGTGGCTCGATAGATGGCGTTGGGATCGAGTTAGATCGCGCTATGGTTTCGTTACACGCGCTAGCTTATGTAGGCTAACTTCATCCACAATTCCCGATAACAAAGATCATACTGCGATCACTAATCCGAATTTTTGCAAAGGTTTCCGAGCACGTGAGTGCTTATTGCCTGTATTTGCTCTTGCGATGAGTCATGCATGCTACACTCAATAGACCATAGCCTGAACCAAAGACCATCAGAATGGCCGGCCATATTTTACATCGAAACTTGCTACCTAGTTGCAACTATTTGTTTATTAGCTGTTTCTGTGTGTAACGACATTTTTTTGGCACAGAAAGCGTATTTTTAAACGACTCCGGATTCTAATAAATAAATAACCCTGTACAATATTTCCACAAATATAATATCAGACAATTTATATGAAACTTAAATAATAACTAAACTATTTATACTAAAACCGAACTATGTACATACAAACTATTATACTAAACCTAACTATGTACATATAATACAAAAACACCTATTACACTCAGGCGTCGAAGTACTCCTCCACATCGCTGTCATCCGGAAATGTGCCCAGAAGGCTGGCAGCATTGCCACGTTGAATGGCAGTGCTAATTCTTTGAGCCGTTTGGGGTCGAAACGCTTGGGTCATGGGGTCCGAGTGCGCGTCTCCTTTTTAAGGAAATTTCACGCCGTCTGATCGACACTTTGCGTGACCAGAGGGCTGGCTCATAAATAACTAGAATTAACATTATCGAAATTATTATTAATTCATTAACGCTCAGGCGGTAGCCGGCGCCCGGAAGCCATTGTCTTACTATTGTGTCTCTAATTACGCACGTCAAAAGGTTAAGGTTGTGTAGCAGTGGAGGACTTAAAGATGTCTACATATATTATTATAATTGAATGTTATTAAATATAATTAAAATCATTAAAATTAAAAAAAAAAACATAATGTAATACTTGTAGAACCTAAGATATTTGCACGCCATGAGAAATGGCAGACATGTCGTGAGCCACATTTATTTAAGATCTTGCATGCATGTATTATTTTAATTCTGTATGCATACACAACACATGTTTGAGCAAATAAAATTTCTTATTTCTTATTAACGAATCGTCGACGACGGCTGGCGCTGAAAATCAGCGCCGTGGCTCTGTTCAGTACATGAGCCCCAGCATTGCTGAGCGCTGGCCGTTTAGCGCGGAGGTGTCGCATAACTCACTCTTTTGTATACATTTGTTAAAATATATAATATATATTTCAAGTTATGTGCCATGTTTGTCGTAAATAAACTCTTTTTCTTTCTTTTTTTCTTCTATTACTTGCTACGCCCGATTTTTTAAAAATAAACTACTATTTAAGGCAGAGCTATATTCAACCTGCGGCCCGCGGGCCACGTGAGGCCCGTCAAGCATTTCTGAATGGCCCTGTAGTCTAGCACAATATTGTTGGTATAATTTTAAATTCAGTTTTATTTTACGGAAATCTGCTTGATGAGTGAATCGATGATTGCCCCGCTTACAAAACAAAAAAGCCGAACTGTGCCACAGCATTTAGCAATATTATTGAAAACTGTGCTTTAGTCAAAAATACCATTAATGTAGATACTATTGAATGTAGTTTCATTTTACTGTAAGTTATTGCGAACCATCGTGATAATGGTAGAAGCGCTATGTGGCCCGAGAAGAAAAATCGGGCAAGTGCGAGTAGGACTCGCGCACTGAGGGTTTCGTACTTTACCTATGAAAACAGTTCAATTCCCGAATTGAGTTACGAAGATTTTTCCGAATCACCAAAAAAACTATTTTTTTGTTTGGGTGGATTTTTTTTTTGTGTGATGTAACTACAAATTTACAGTTTTCAGATTTTTTCCTATATTTGTGCTATGAAACCTTCCTTCATACCAAATTTCAGGATTCTATGTCAACTTGACTGGCCTGTTGGTCTAGTGGTTAGTGGCCCTGACTGCTATGCCGGAGGTCGTGGGTTCGATTCCCACCCAGGACAAATGTTTGTGTGATGAGCACGATCATTTGTTCTGTGTCTGGGTGTAATTTATCTATATATGTATGTATTTAGAAATATATAAGTATGTTTATCAGTTGTCTAGTACCAATAACACAAGCTCTGCTTAGCTTGGGACTAGACGGCGTTGTGTGATAGTTGTGGAATATTATTATTATTCTCTTTATTTATTTTCTATACATATTTTATATATTTTTAAATATTTCTTAAAAAAAAAAAAAAACATTTAAAAATATAAAAAATAGTTGTCCGCCGGTGTCGGGAGCAGGGTCCAAGCTACCGGTGGTTAGGGCTCCAGAGACAGGAACCTCCTCACAATCCGAGCCGTATCAAGGAGTACTGCCTTCTGTATCAGCGCCCTTGATCCAACCGCGCAATGACAGCTTCGACAGATGGTCGTCGAAGCTTTTGGCTATAAGACCATTGGCGGTCACGACAATCGGCACAATGATAGCCGAGTCCACATTTCACATGTCGACAACCTCGTGTGCTAAGTCGAGATATTTGATTTGTTTCTCTTTCTCAGCTTTCACGAGATTCTCGTCATGCGGGATGGTGACGTCGAGGCGCGCTAATCGGTCCATCACTACTATATCCGGCTTATTGGCTACAATAGTCCGGTCAGTAATGATAGACCGATCCCAGTACACCGTGATATGGTCATTTTCATTTTTTATTATTACTTGCTACTAGACTGCATATACATCGTATTGGGTCTCACAGCTTTTAAGGATAAAAAGTTATTATCAATTTATTATTTCGATGCCTAAACGCCTGTAGAATTAAATTAGCAAATTTGAAATCAAATACAAAACAGCTATTTCGTGAGCAGGCGTTACCTCATAGAGTTTAGGACGGTCACTACCCATATTTTACATCGAAACAGTTATATAAAGTTGCTATTAATCATTAGATAACTGCTAAGCCTGATTTTTTTTAAGCACACCTATGTTCCTTTAGTTGCCATATGCGTTCTAGGACTACTAGTATCCTTTTTACGAGTTTTCCCATGGCCCCAGCTGTTTTTTTTTTTAGTTGGGAATATCATCTAATGACAAATCTCGCTCTTGGGCGGAGCGAGAGATAGTGTCAGACTTTTACTGACTAAAAACCCACTCCTGTTCCTTCTTTGCCTTCATCCCAGGGCCCCGGGCTTCGCTTTCACACTACCCGTGGCCCCAGTAGGCTTCGGCCCTACTGGGCCCCTACGATTTGCTGACATCTCCCTGAGGCGCGCGTGGAACAATACGCGCCGTCGACGACTTGGGCTCGGTCCGGACGGTTACCGGATGGTCGGACGGCGAGCCACCCATTACTCGCCGTCCGCAAGCCCGCGCCTACGGTGGCCGGTAATCGGGATCGGAATCCCGGCGGCGGTTGGGGCGTGAGGACCGTTGCCTCACGCGATCGGCCGCCTCCTTTGCTAGCATTACTGGTCCCATGGCCCCAGCTGGTATCCACCTCTACTGTTTTACTGACATCTCTTTGAGACGCGTGGATTAGTACGTGCCGTCGACAATTCGGGCTCAGTTGCTCAGTCCGGACGGTTATCGGACGGCCGGACGGCAAGCTACCCATTACTCGTCATCTGCAAGCCCGCGTCTACAGTGGCTGGGGCGTGAGGATGTTCCTCATGCGTGTGCGGCCGCCTCCTTTCGCTAGCATTAATGCTTCGCAAGAGGCGTTCGCCGCCCATTCTCCCTCACTCCAGACCTGGACCGAACTGTTAAAGGGATGGAGCTATATAGGGTGTATAGCTCCATCCCTTTCTCGCTCGCCTGACATTTTAACACGTCATGGTGAGATCTCAGGACCTGAACCGTAGGGCTCTAGTTTTCTTCTCAGCGTGTCGATGACAAAACTAGTTACAATTCCTTGCCTGGCCCAGTATTCGGCCACGGCAATGCTGTCATTAGGTCCCTACATGAACAGGTAACAGGGCACGTGATGCAGGATCGAAGGTGGGACATGGTCTGCGGAGAGACGCCGCACAAACACTGAAGGTTGGAACCGTCCGAGAACCCCCATCTGTGGAGGTTGTCTTTGCTGCGCCCTATCTGGGTGCGGAGTCTGTTTAGAGTTTTCCATATTGTTTTTAAGCTATTGCATAGCTTCTATCGAGGGCCTTGAGCGCGGGGACCAAATCCAGAAATTCCGTAACGAAAAAAACCTCACGCTCCCCACTCCGACGGGCACGGAGGTGTGGCTTGAACGCCGACAGAGACCAAACACCTATTTTAGAAAAGTCGTTAACGACCTGTGTGGAGCATTGGTACAGCGTTCTACCTATGTTATCATCGTGCCTCGAGTTCAAATCTCGGTCAAACAAAATAGTCTTTTTGTATTATAATAGATTATAGTAATGTTCTATGATAACAACTGAACATACTTGTAGCAATTTATGAAGTAAACAAGAAAGAAAAAAATTGTTTTCTTATCGGTCACCACGCTCAAAAAGTGTAACTTGAATTAATATCAAAGAAAAAGAAATACTGCATAAATAAAATAAATAAATAATTATAATTGCATAAGTTGATACAAAATGCTATGCAATAGCTTTACCGCGGCAGTCCCCGAGTGCCACACTTATTTTTTTTTTTTATTGTTGATAGGTTCGCGCTTGACTGCTATCCCACCTGATGGAAAGCGACGATGCGGTGGACGATGGAGCGCGCTTACCTAGAAGTAACCTATTCACTCTTGACTTAAACATTCCCAGGTTAAAGACATCAGGAAACACAGACTCCGGCAGGGAATTCCACTCCTTAGCTGTACGCACAATGAATGTGTTCCCTGCACGATTAGTGCGTATAGGTGGGATGTCCACCATGTACCGGTGGCGCATCGCCGTACGTCTGGTGGTCCGAAGATAGATCGGACGCGGGCGGAATTAGGCTGGATATTTTTTTTTATGTGGGAAATAATCTAATGACATCTCCCGTCCTTTTGTGTCAGACTTTTACTGACAAAAACCCACTCCTGTTCCTTCTTTGCCTTCGTTTCAGGGCTCCGGGGTTCATTTTCGCACTACCCATGGAGGAGGCTGTATATTGGGCATGGCAACTCGTGTCCAGAAGAGAGGGTCTCCGACAGCTCTAGTTATGAACGTGTAATTTTTTTTTTTAATTTTGGCTTCGCACTGTTAGTGCGTTTAGCCAGTGTCAAGTTTAGAAATTATCACGTTTTAATAAGTTTTTAGTCAATTTAAATAACTTTGAGTTCCATTAGAATGCGAATGTAACACATTCTATGTTTTTGCGGTATCTATTTGGGTCAGCGCACACCAAGAGCAGAGCAAAGAGAATCGCAGAAAAGAGATTATTGAAAAAAAAAATCTTATTATCATGCATCGCAAAATTGAATACACGCCCAAAGGAGATATTTCATTTTCGGCCATCAGATGTACATTTATCGAAAAAGAGGAAGAAATACCACAAATTGGGGAAAAATATTCTCTGGTGAATTTGAGCCTGATTTGTTGTGTACAAAAAATTATAGATTTTCAATTATTGCCATGTTTTAATCAACATGGCGTCTCGTTTGCTTGCAGACTTCATTCGTTCTGAAATCATTTCTCATCAAATCAATGTTACGTATAAAATAATTAAAAAATGTGTGTATTCTTGTAGTGTTAAAAATAAATTACTATTATTCTCTTATACATATTTTTGAGTAAACATAATTAAATGTGACTATTTCATCGTTACAAAAATCTTTAGTCTCCATTTTTGAAGTGTGTTTCTAAACGAATTCAAAATAACCGCCCGAACGCTCAAAGTGACTTTTGTCACTTTTTATTTAAGAAATGATTCAAAGATTTGATCGTGCTTTGGTGAGCCACTTTTGTCTAATATTCTATTAGAAAGATCTGATCTTAGACTACTTATGAGTTTAGTTCTGGTAAACAAAAACAAAACAATTCTATAGGTTAAGTACCTAAACGTCATCTCTACGACCAATCATGGCTGTCATAACTCTTAGGACAAACGTCAAACATTTTTAATTTTTATTTTGTACATAAAAACCATTTGATATTATGAAAAAAATGTTACTTTATTCTATTCAGGGGTAAGTTTCCCAGCTTCGTTAAAATGTACGTGTTATGGCCGGAGCCCCATACAAAAATGAAACATCTCCTTTTGCTCGACCATGCTCGAGCAAGCCGACTGCGTGTTTGAGTATGCATTCTACATGTGCGAAAATTTAGGTCGAAAATGCGCGAGCATTTTGCAGTTCGGTCTGCGCTGACCCTTTTGGCAGCAAATGTATCTGGTCAGCCTTCTCGGTAAGCTTCGCTGTGGTAGTCAATCTTTATATTTATTTATTAAAACTTTATGCACAAGTAAGAAACACTGTACAAAGGCGGACTTAATGCCTTAGGCATTTTCTACCAGTCTATAATTTATTATATATGTGTCGTGGATTGATGGCGCAAGGGTGCGACGGACAGCGCCATCTAACAATTAGTTTCGTAAACTAATAATATCGTCACCGGAAACGCAAGCGGCACCCTACCGCTTGGACACGATCGTCGGTAGGAGGGATGCAGCGAGGACTGGAGGGAAGCCTGAGAAGTGCGGCATTCTACCTCGGACGGCCTCGGCATACGCTTAGTACCAACGCACGTGTTTGTTTCCTTTTGTAAAACCGTTATCAAAATAAAATTATTCAGATTCAAATTATCTTTCGTTCGAGTACCCAAGTCAGTGCCCACATCTACCAAGAACTATGTCGGATCATGATGAAGACCCGATGTTTCGAATCTCGGCCACCCTTGATGCGACATATGTATAAAAGCGAAATACCACTCACTGATTAATCACGAAATCTCAGAAACTATAACACCTACAAACTTAAAATTTGGCAGGTAGGTTCCTTATAGGGTGTAGACATCCGCTAAGAACTGATTTTACAAAACTCCACCCCTAAGGGGGTAAAACGGGGGTTGGAAGTTTGTATGGAGAAACCTATTTCCACGCAATAATTCTCATCTCGAAACCGCGCCTGTTTCAATGATTCCACACAGACACTTTAAATACAAAACTCCATTTGTGAATAATTAAAACAGCCATTGAACTTCACTCGGAGGAATTCCGCCAAAACCTGAGGTTTAGGGAGCTCTAGTAATGTGGGAGCACTCACTGGGCGGCCGCAGCTGCTGCGGGTGCTCCACGAGGTTGGTGATGGCGGCCTCGTTGAGGTTGTCCACGATGTCGGCGTCGCCCACGTGGCACGCGTCCACGAGCGCGCTGGCCGAGCGCGCGCCCGCGTCGGCCGTGTCGGCCGCGTCGGCCGCGTCGGCCGTGTCGGCCGGCCCACGCGCCTGCCGCTCCTCGGCCGTCATCAGGATTACGCTGTCCCACCTGGAAATACATAACGGACATTATATCCCAGGATATCAAGAGTGACTTGGTACAATCACAACTCCCGGGTAAAAGGATATTATACTAAGTCATATAATACCGAAATTCCGGGATCCTAGAAGTCCCGGGAGCACAGGATTGACTTAAACAGCCGCCTAGCCCGTTCCATCATCGGACCACCAGGCGTACGGCAATGCGCCACCGGTACATGGTGGACATCCCACCTATACGCACGAAACGTTTTGGGAACACATGCATTGTGTGTACAGCTAAAGAGTGGAATGCCTTGCTAGAATCTGTTTCCTGATGGCTACAACCCGGGAATCTTTAAGTCAAGAGTGAATAGGTTACTTCTAGGTAAGCGCGCTCCATCGTCGCTTTCCATCAGGTGAGATAGTGGTCAAGCGCGAACCTATCAAGAATAAAAAAAAAAACTTAGTATAGCCCCAAATCTTGGCCATAAGGAAACTTGGGATCCTGGGACTTCGGTATTACATAATTGATTGATTTAGTATAATATACTAAATCATGTAATACCGAAGTCCCAGGATCCCAAGTTTTTTTTATTATTATTGATAGGTTCGCGTTTGACCACAATCTCACCTGATGGTAAGCGGTGATGTGGTCAACGATGGAGCACGCTTGCCTAGAAATAACCTATTTACTCTTGACTTAAAGACTCCTAGGTTGATAGCTATCAGCAAACAGACTCCGATTGACTGTATAGCTACAAATCCCGGGTACATATCGACGGTTGAAAGGCTAATTGATCTAAGCGACATTTTTTCCAATATTGAGTTATATACATATTCGGAATCAGCAAAATTTTCTCCGTCGTTTGAGTCAGGTTTCAATTTTTTTTGAAAAAATGTCGCTTAGATCAATTAGTTTCAACCGTCGATATAATACTGAAGTCTGGGAGCCCAAGATTGACTTAGTATAATAACCATCAGTTCCGGGTACTAAAGAATGAAAACATGTTTATTCTGCCCAAATAGACGCACAATAAAATACAGCTATCTGTCTGGCCATGTGTGAACCGGGCATAACTGTGCTGCACCATAGACACTAGACAAAAACCAGTTGTCTGATGTCTACAGCTTAGTCTGTGGTTGTCTATTGTCTATTGCACCTGGCCGGGACTGACAGAGATAAACATAACATAAATATAAACTAGTATGTAGCGACATCTATGGCGTCACATAAGAACTAATCCTGCATCGCGCAATTAAAATTCTCCGCGCGATTAGAACATATAGAACAGCCCGAAATCATCTATCGGGCAGCTGCCCACCAGATATAACACCCGTCTGGCCGGAGGATCCTCCCTTTTCAACGGAGGTTTGCGGGACTTTACTCTCTGTCCCGCATAAATGATAAATTATATTTATTTTGTAACACTTTTATGCGTCAATTTTTTTTTTGTCAATTTAAACTAGATGAAGCTGGTGTTTCCTCCAAACTGGTGACCCCGACGTGATTTGAACACGCAAACTTTTGATAATAAATCATATTAGTATCAATATCCCATGATATCAAGGATCAATTTTATATCTAATTAAATTCAAAAATATTTGCTATGATGTTTTATATTGGCATTTAAAAATATCAGAGGCTAGTACACAGTTTTAATTGGTCGTTTGTCGAAGTCCCGGGATTTGAATGTTCGTGAGATACAGTCCGCTGACAGACGGAGAGACTGCGCAGGTTTAGTTACGGGCACAGAATTCGGTAGGGACAAAAGGCTCTGGAACGGCGACCACGTACCAGAAGACGCACGAGGTGGATCGATGACCTGGTGAGAGTCGCGGGAATCCAATGGATGCGAGACGCACAAGACCGTTCGTGACACACAACAGTTGAGGTAGGCTATGTCCAACAGTGGACGTCTTTCGGCTGAAATGATGATGGTAGAAAACTTACCATTCGATGTCGGGTACTCGGTCGGAGTCGGGCGTGTCGGCGGCCAACAGCGCCAACTTGGTGGCGGACGAGATGCCCGTCTTGCGCGCTATCTGAGATATCTCGTTCTGCAGTTTCTCCAACTGCGCCTGGAACCAGAAACGAGGGGTTTTCGAATGTACTGAAGTGGTTAGAGGGTTAAAGTAGCGCCAGGGTCGTGTGTTTGCGACTGAGTACTCCATCTCGTTTAGCTCTTCAATCCCCGTAGGTGACAGAAGATCTGACGAGATGGAGTATTTGGTCGTGGATGTGTGACCCTGGCGGGATAAACGTGAGTTTTTTTTGTTTGTCGGATATATCTAACGTAGGGGTTAATAGGTTAATACATATTGTTTCGTATTCATACTTCAAATTCTTAAGTTGGCAATATCGAATCGAAATGCAACGTCGCGACATTCACTCTGGTGCAGAGGTTCTAAGCCAATAGCAGAACGTCAACCAAACGTTCACACATCTTTGGCCAATCACAGTGCACTATTTTCTATTACCTCCTGTGCTATGAGATCTGACTTCATGCCAAATTTTAGGATTCTGGGTCAACGATTACTATGAATTTTGATTTCCTTGATAGTGTCGAAATATACATTTTTTGCGACATAAACGGCCGTATCTATTTTTGTCGTTAACTTAGAAATTTGATTTTTTCACCGCTTTAAGCTGTTGATCCCCGCACGAACGCCGGCTTTCGGGCGCCATTGTCTTACTATTGTGTCTCTAATTACACTACTCAACGAGTTAAGGGACCGTAGGCCTAGGTATATTGTTTTAATTTCAATTCCATACCTCCACGCGTTCCCGAGATAAATGGTCTTGACAGACAGATGGACGGACAACAAAGAGATCCTATAAGGGTTCCTTTTGTCCTTCATCTTCTTTGTTCCTTTCATCTTTCTCCAAATTCATTAATAGGAGCTGAACTTATATGTGTGCTAACTAAGTGAAGTGCTGGCCTGATCTTCAGCAACAACAGCCAGACACGGGAGCTTCCTCGACCTTTGTACCCAGGATGTATATGGCTAGCAGGTTTTTATCTGCGTATGTTCGGGAGCGTTGCAGCTCGATTCTTATCTTTCCACCAGCGAGCGGCTGCCTCCAAACGAACCGTGGAAAGCTCTTCACGGTACACATATTACATGGTCGGGCAGGCGCGAGTCGTGCCAGGCGGCGGCGAGCTGCGGCGCCGGCGCCACTACCTGCTGCGGGAGTGAGCTACCTTCATCCTAAGGCGGTCGCCCATCTGCACGAACTTGCCGGGCTCGTGGAAGCGCAGCGGGCGGCGCGCGCGGGCGGGCAGGCGCGAGTCGTGCCAGGCGGCGGCGGGCTGCGGCGCCGGCGCCACTACCTGCTGTGGGAGCGAGCTACCTTCATCCTAAGGCGGTCGCCCATCTGCACGAACTTGCCGGGCTCGTGGAAGCGCAGCGGGCGGCGCGCGCGGGCGGGCAGGCGCGAGTCGTGCCAGGCGGCGGCGGGCTGCGGCGCCGGCGCCACTACCTGCTGTGGGAGCGAGCTACCTTCATCCTAAGGCGGTCGCCCATCTGCACGAACTTGCCGGGCTCGTGGAAGCGCAGCGGGCGGCGCGCGCGGGCGGGCAGGCGCGCGGCCAGGCGTGAGTCGTGCCAGGCGGCGGCGGGCTGCGGCGCCGGTGCCACTACCTGCTGTGGGAGTGAGCTACCTTCATCCTAAGGCGGTCGCCCATCTGCACGAACTTGCCGGGCTCGTGGAAGCGCAGCGGGCGGCGCGCGCGGGCGGGCAGGCGCGCGGCCAGGCGCGAGTCGTGCCAGGCGGCGGCGGGCTGCGGCGCCGGTGCCACTACCTGCTGTGGGAGTGAGCTACCTTCATCCTAAGGCGGTCGCCCATCTGCACGAACTTGCCGGGCTCGTGGAAGCGCAGCGGGCGGCGCGCGCGGGCGGGCAGGCGCGCGGCCAGGCGCGAGTCGTGCCAGGCGGCGGCGGGCTCGGGCGCAGGAGCACCGGACAGCTGCAGCCGGAACTCCTCGCGCCGCTTCGCACGGATGTTGGCCTGGAAGACAAGATATTAACGATGACGATATCAAAATACTTCATATTTGAGGAGTTCCTTCAATTGATGGACCCCATCATCGAACTAGTAGACATACGGTGTTACACCATCGATACATAGTAGACATCCCAACCATACGTACCTACAAAACGTTTCGGGTACACATTCATTATGCGTAGGCAGCTAAGGAGTACATTTTCCTGCCAGAGTCTGTGTTTCCTGATAGCTATAACGTAGGCCCGCCTTTGTACCTATAGATTTAATTTACCTAATGTAA
This sequence comes from Mythimna impura, assembly GCA_905147345.3. Lineage (NCBI taxonomy): Eukaryota > Metazoa > Arthropoda > Insecta > Lepidoptera > Noctuidae > Mythimna > Mythimna impura. The sequence continues at coordinate 1,204,142 of LR990365.1, read as the reverse complement.
AAGTTTTGTTACTATTTTATTTATTTATTTATTTAAAACTTTATGCACTAAACATTGTACAAAAGCGGACTTAATGCCTTAGGCATTTTCTACCAGTCGACCTTAGGGTGGTGCAGAGACATAACATGGCAGGTGCAACTTAATAGAATTCTGACAGAGAGGAAACAAGAACAATAATAAATATATACTTAGATACATACATACAAATAAAGAATGATATTGAGAAAAAAAAAAAAAAACGAATACAACAAATCAAGAGTGTGATGAATCTACCAACTTCTTGCGAAAGTGTTCTCGTGCTTTCATTTTAAAGGACAACAGACTGGTTGCCGTCCTGATGTTCAGAGGGAGCGCATTCCAAAGGAAGATCGCCTGGACAAAGAAAGAGGAATGGACAAACCCAGAGCGGTGCGTCGGACATCGTAGAAGACGATTATTAGTAGATCGAAGATTTTTATTGTGCGCAGAGCAAAGAAATTGAATTTCTGAAGTCAGATAAGAAGGAGAAGAGGGCTTATCCAGAAAAGAAAAATACAAAATATTTTGGTGTACAATAAAGTTTATTCTATTCTATTCTAGGGGTCTTTAAGTCAAGAATGCATATGTCACTTCTAGGCAAGCGGGCTCTATCGTCGGCCACATCATTGCTTACCATCAGGTGATGAGATAGTGGTCAAATGCGAGCCTCTAACAAATTAAAAAAAAACTCATAGACCCCATCATCAGAACTGGATTTTAATAAAAACCAATTTGAGAAAGTATATCCTTTCAGAAATAAAGAACTTCTCAAATTGGTTCATAAATGACGGAGTTTTTAGGTAGCAACATTAAAAAAGTACAAACCAATTGTGAACCTCTCTCTATTTTTGAAGTCGGTTAAAAACAAGCCATTCTTCGTTTTCTTTTCAGCAAACCCTTTCATTTGATGATCCAAATCATGGAGATGTATAAAAAAGTTATAAGTCCAGCTTTTTAACCAGATTTCTCTATACAAACTTGGGACCTCTGTTGTAGCTATACTCAATATGCATGCATTTTTTTTATTCTTGATAGGTTCGCGCTTGACCGCTATCTCACCTGATGGAAAGCGACGATGCGGTCGACGATGGAGCGCGCTTAACTAGAAGTAACCTATTCACTCTTAACTTAAAGATTCCCGGGTTGTAGCCATCAGGAAACACAGATTCCATGTGGCCCGTCAAGCATTTCTGAATGGCCCTGCAGCCTAGCACAATATTGGTGGCATAGAATATTAATTCAGTGTCTCGGTAGCAGTTTTACTGTATGGAGATCTGCTTACTAGTTCACTCCTTGGCACTGTGTGGATCAATCGCTCTAATTTCAACTCGATACGTCCACACGTTCCCGAGATCTTGACAGACAGACGGACGGACAACAAAATGATCTTAAAAGGGTTCCGTTTTTTCCTTTTGAGGTACGGAACCCTAAAAAAAGCTCGTATTAATAAATAATATCTAGGTATGATTGCATGTTAGGTTTAAGAAAAACCCAGTCTTGTTAAGTATTTTTATCGCAGTGGGGAATTCAGACGCACCCGTTACGGAAACAGGAAACTTGTAACTATTTTATCAAAAAAATTTCGTAAAACAAAACTAAAATAGTAATATACTGAGTTAGTTGTGTGTCACTGTCTGCCGTGTACAGTCGGTAACAGTAACTGTTGCGCCATGGAGGAAGACAGGTAAGTAGACGTTGGGGTTTTTATTTATTTTGCTCTCATGCACATCATTTCTATTTTCATCATAAGCCTCCCCCAAATGATAGATAGATAGATAGATATATTCTTTATTGTACACCAAAAATACAAATTACATTAGGAACTTAAAATTAAAAAAAAAAAAAAAAAAAAAAAGTCGCCATAACGGCCGGTCCTGTGCGTCTCGCATCCATTCGGATTCCCGCGACCCTCACCAGGTCCTCGCTCCACCCTGTAGGAAGCCTTGCAACGCTGCGTCTTCTGATGCATGGACTGTCTCTCATGCACATAACACTTGAATAGGGAAAACTGGGCAAGTGCGAGTCGGACTCGCGCACTGAGGGTTCCGTATAAACTTTTCTACGTAAATAGTTAAATTCTCGAAGATTTCCAAATCACATATAATGCCCGCAGATCTGAGTATATGGTTTTAATTTCAACCCGATACCTCCACGCGTTCTTGAGATAAATTGTCTTGACAGACAGACAGACAGACGGATGGACAATAAAGTGGGCTCCGTTTTTTTCCTTTTGAGGTACGGAACCCTAAAAATGCATAAAAAAAACTATCTAACCAATTTATCAATTCATATACGAACACTAACTGTGAAAACAATATTAAAATTGGTAGGGAAGCAAACGAGATATAACAATTTCAAACAAGTGTATCGGTCTCTCCCGCCGCGCACCGCCATGATCTTGATCAATGATGGGCGTGATCAATTTTGAAGTTATAATTCAAAACGGATTTATATTTTTTAGCAGTTTTTATTTGAAGCTTTATAACTTTGTTGTTGATGAAGATATCTTAAAAATCTATATATTCGTCTAGTGGTTAGTGGCCCTGCTGTGCCGGAGGTCGAGGGTTCGATTCCCACCCAGTACCAATGCTTTTGTGATGAGTACAATCATTTGTTCTGTGTCTGGGTGTAATTTATCTATAATATGTATTTATTTAGAAATATCTAAGTATGTTTATCAGTTGTCTAGTACTTATAACACAAGCTCTGCTTAGCTTGGGACTAGACGGCGTTGTGTGAATATTGTTTTTTTTTTTTAATTGATATAAACCAGCGCTTGACTGCGATCCCACCTGATGGTAAGCAGCGATGCAATCATTGATGGTGAGGCGCACTAGTTTATTAAGAGCCTATTCACTCTAGCCTTGAAAACACCGAATTGTATTGTAGTATTATTATATTATATAAAACTTAATGCACTGGTAATGAACACTACAAAGGCGGTCTTAATGCTCTAGGCACTTTCTATCAGTCGACCTTAGGGTGGTGCAGAAACAAAACATGATGGTGCAGCTTAATGGTTGAGAAATATAAAAGAAATACAATAATATCTTAACCTAATCCTATCTTATCTTTTATCTCAATATTATCTTGTAATTTAAATGTGGTTTTACGTGTTTTATTCAAATATTTAAAAGTTTTGTTTTATTTTAAACACTTATTTTCTCTACAAGTTTGATACATCGCATGGTTCTCACACCAAACTGACTCGAGCGAGGTTTGCTTTCAACATCGTAGATAGTGCAACAAATATCGAATCAAAATTTTGCGTGATACAAATAATAATAAATAATAATAATAATAATATTCCACAACTATCACACAACGCCGTCTAGTCCCAAGCTAAGCAGAGCTTGTGTTATGGGTACTAGACAACTGATAAACATACTTATATATTTCTAAATACATACATATATAGATAAATTACACCCTGACACAGAACAAATGATCGTGCTCATCACACAAACATTTGTCCTGGGTGGGAATCGAACCCACGACCTCCGGCATAGCAGTCAGGGTCACTAACCACTAGACCAACAGGCCAGTCAACAAGATTGTGTGTTACGAACTTTATTTCCAGAAATATAATAAAATTAAATCAGCTAAAAATGCATACTCGAGGTTTTTATGGCTTAGTCATCGACTTATCTGTGTGTTAGAGGTCAGAGTTCCGGGTTTTTTTTTAATGTTGATAGGCGCTTGACTATCTGACTTATATCTTTATATTTATACTAGTTTTTGCCCGCGGCTTCGCTCGCGTTAAATTCGGGGTAACACGGTTTCCCTTTCCTGATTTAGAATTTTCAAGTTGTGAAAAGTCCCATATAAAATTTCACCCCCTTTTTTGAGGGGTTGGAGCAGATTCCCAAAAAAAAAAACTGATGCACGATTTTTTTGTTAGTCACAAATAGTCCGCATACCAATTTTTAGCTTTCTACCTTGAAAATTGCGTAATGTTCCATACAAACTTACACCCCCCATTTTAGGGGAGTGGGGGGGTTAGAAAGAGATAAAAAAGTAGCCTATGTCACTCTCCATCCCTTCAACTATCTCCACTTAAAAAATCAAATCACGTCAATTCGTCGCTTCGTTTTGCCGTGGAAGACGGACATTATATATAAAGTATGGATTCATTGCCAACTTATACTTACAATTTACACCACACATATAAATCATAGGCACACATGAATAGCGATAATACAACAAAAATGTAAAAAAATATCATTCATTTCAAGCGTAAACGTAAACGGTTTATTTAATTCATTGAATCTTGAATTTTTGAATGTATAGTGAATTGTTTCTACGAAAAACCACACTCGTTTTCTTTCTAACATATTGTTTTCACAATTGGTTTTCTATTTTTGTATTTATTTATTTAATTCTTTAAGCACACAAAAGTACAGAGGCGGACTTAATGCACTTGTACATTTATTAATATTTTTTTTTTTATTAGACAACAAAATCTTCTGTATTATATGATATAAGTATTGATACACATATATCTATTAATTTTCATTTAAAACTACTTAACTAACTATGATTACAGTGCAACCAAAAAATAATAATTGATAAACTTCATAGTTAACAAATGTTATTTTCGAGTTGCTGATTATTCGGACACAATATATTCGGACAGAATGTGTTTAAATAGAATCAAAATATGTGAGTAAGGTGTGTAATGAATTTGTTGAACGAATGAACCATGTTTAAATATACAGTCCACCTAATTAGAAATAGTTCAAAATAAACTACCAAAGTAGTTTATCTACTTTGGTAGTTTATTTTGAACTATTTCTACCCATGCCATTTTATTTTTAAAAATCCCAGCAAGTGAAAGTGAACCTAAACTATATAAACACAGAGTCCGAATCGCCACATTTATATTTTAATATTTTTTTCACTGATGAAAAAGTTTTAAAATATAATATATCGGGGAAAAAAGTGTTAATAAAACTATTTTTAGCTGGGTTTAATGCGGCAACTTTAGTATTCATCATCTTCCTGCCCTTGTCCCATCTTATTTGGGGTCGGCACAACATGTTTTTTTCTTCCATTCTATCCTGTCAACCGTCATGCTATCACTAACTTCCTTTTCTTTCATATCACTGTTCACACAATCCATCCATCTTTTCTTTGGCCTTTAGTATTAATAAATTTTATTAAAAACTTTTTATATGACTGTACTAAACCGTTTCAATAAATTTCGTGGTATCCAAATCTTCAGTAAAAATTGTTAAAAATAAAATGTGTCGATTCGAACTGTCAGAAACTCTTATTTCAACAATATTTCCTATTGCGTTTCGAACTTTTTATTGTATTTTTTGTTAACTTTTAGAGACGGATCTTCCATCACACGATCCGTAAATGGAGATTCCATCATAGAATCCGGAGACGGATCTTACATCACACGATCCGTAAATGGAGATTCCATCATAGAATCCGGAGACGGATCTTCCATCACACGATTCGCAAATGGATCTTCCATCATAACGTCTCGAGACGGATCTTACATCACACGATCCGTAAATGGAGATTCCATCATAGAATCCGGAGACGGATCTTCCATCACACAATTCGCAAATGGATCTTCCATCATAACGTCTCGAGACGGATCTTACATCACACGATCCGTAAATGGAGATTCCATCATAGAATCCGGAGACGGATCTTACATCACACGATCCGTAAATGGAGATTCCATCATAGAATCCGGAGACGGATCTTCCATCACACAATTCGCAAATGGATCTTCCATCATAACGTCTCGAGACGGATCTTACATCACACGATCCGTAAATGGAGATTCCATCATAGAATCCGGAGACGGATCTTCCATCACACGATTCGCAAATGGATCTTCCATCATAACGTCTCGAGACGGATCTTCCATCACACGATCCGTAAATGGAGATTCCATCATAGAATCCGGAGACGGATCTTCCATCACACGATTCGAAAATGGATCTTCTATCATAAAATCCAGAGACGGAACTTCCATCACACGATCGGCAAATGGATACACCACAATATCCGAAGACGGAACTTCCACCTCACTATGCGAAAAAGGACATTCGCTCCCGTTTGACCAGTCGCCCTGGAATCGGCCCCCCATCGAAAAGTACACTACTGTGAAACCTTTAAAATCTTTGACGGCGATCGAATCGAGACACGAAGACCCTGTCGCTTGGGACTTTACTACAAACAAACACAAGGTAACCGTGAACATTCTATACCTATATGCCTCGTTGGTCTCGTGGTCGCAACCGTGACTGCTGAGCGTGGGTGGGGTCCTGGGTTCGATCCCCGAATTGGACAAAAAGTGCTATTGAGTTTTTTTTTTTAATATTCATGCAACACAAAGGTACAAAGGCGGAATTAATGCCTTAGGTATTCTCTACCAGTCAACCTTGTGATGCTTGGTGATGAAGAGACAATTTGGTAGATACATAAAAAAAATGTAGGTAATTTAGAAAACAATAGTAAAAAGGTATACATATATTTAAAATAAACATACATATATATCTAATATAATATACATACATATACACCCCTAGTTTTTAATTAGTATAAATACTTTAAGGGTTATTAGAAAAGGTCTTGTTATTATTTAAGAAAAGTCTCAAAAAATTATGTTCATAAACAGCAAAGTTCTTAGCGATTTTTTATATCCCAAAATGTCACTCAACTTATGAAAATATTGTACAGGCTATTGATTTATGAATGAATAAATGACGATTAAAATGGAAAAACACTGCGCGTAGTATTTTCTAGTAGCAATTGTTATGAATGTTGATTCTATTATGAATTTACCAGTTATGAAAAAACTCCGTGAAAAATTTAAGGCCTTCTAAAAAAGGAGGAGGTTCTCAATTCGGATGTCTGTATATTTTTTTTACTTTTGTCTGATACAAATATGATCAGTAACGGGTACGGATAGAGCCCTATTTCTTTTGGTACTAATTAAAAACTAGGGGTGTATAATATGCATATAGGGTGACTGGTAATTAGTGTACGATACTTAAACACGTGATTGTGTTCATTATAACCAACAACTTTTACTATGGGAACAAACCTGAAATCGCGAAAAAAAAATCAGCTGTTCAGTACATTTATGTTTGCCTAATGTACTAAACAGCTGATATTTTTTTCACGATTTCGGCTTTGCTCCCATAATAAAAATTGTTTCTTATCATGAGCACAATCACGTGTTTAATTATCGTACACTAATTGCCAGTCACCCAGACTTAAAATCAGAAAGACCTCGGCCGGCACTAAGCGCTGACGCGATTCCTCGTCTATTATATAGTGATACTAAATAATTAATTGTTGTGTAAACAAATAAGTTATTAAAAAAAATATTGTACCATGTCTTATATCGTAAATGTGTTCAATTAATAAGTCTAAAAAAAAACAAAATTGCCTCATGTTTTATCCTAAACTAACACGTTTAATATCTCGAAAAATGGCTAAAAATGACAGTTTTGAGATTACTTTTCATGAATGAAAACTTACAGCAATCGTGTTTTTTTTAAGCCATACACTAGTCAATGTTATCATTTTTTTATTTTAAGTAAAATTGTTGTAAGTTTATCATACACGGTTTGACTACTATCTTGCATCTGCATAGACCGTCGACCGCTAGTTTTAAAAACGGCTTGGATAAGAACTGTTCTAATGGGAAAACTATACGACCATTTGAAAATGTTTTTAAACCATACACTAGATTATGAAATTCCCAATAATATGACGTCAATATCTTATCTAGAAATTAAACACATTATTGTTATATTGTCCGTCGGAAATCATTGGTTTTGGCTTCTGCGTAGTTTTAACGGATGAATGCTCTTAACTATATTTGCTAAATAGGACACAGTTAAACGATAAAACGATTTTTTCATGATACATATATCGAGAAATTAGATACAATTTGGCTGCAGTGTTCCCGTCCAATTAATTGTTTGCAAAAAATTGCTTGCTATATATAGCCAGCCAAAAAACTAGAAACTAAAAAAAAATTATACAAATATTTATAATTTTTTTTACTGCTATATAAAAATATGTCAAATTTCGGTTCCTGAGCAATCAGGACCGCACTGGGCCGGTTATTTTTTTAATGGTTGTTATTTTTGTGTCAGTCACCAGATACATATGATTTTTGATGATCTTTCTAAGAACCCGACTTATGTATTTCCAGATCGTGTATGAGGAGGTGACACCGCCGCCTTTCACAGAGTCTATGCACACGGGTACTCTCATCCTGAGGGTTGTCATAGGCGTTGTGGGGCTCGCATTGGTGCTCTTCATTATAACAAAACTTATGGGTAAAAAGAACCGTACCCGCAGAGGTTAGTTAGGCAGTTCTTGCCCTTTTTTATAAGTTTAGTGTGGGACATTCCGCCATCACCTTTATACAGTCGGACAGCCGAACGTACGGCGAGTATCAACGATTACGTTGTTGACAACTCTACGGTTAGGACTAAGCGTTTCGCCTCGTCGTTTATACCGCGCACATCGAAGGACTGGAATCATTTACCTGCTGCGGTCTTCCCGTCCGTTTATAATTCGGGTGCGAGTGAATAGGCTCTTAGTACAGTGCGCTTCACCATCAACAATAGAATCTCTGCTTACCATCAGGTGGGATCACAGTCAAGCACTAGTTTATGTCATTAAAAATAAATAATTCCTTCTGATTTTGGTGGTGCGAGAGGGACTGTCAGACTTCTACTGTGCACTTGTCTCTGAAGGGCAGAAAGAAGAGGGAATATTCGTATTCTTGTTTGCAATGAATAAACTCGAAGGCCGACGCTGGAGCACGCTTGCCTAGAAGCAACCAATTTACTCTTGACTTAAAGAACCCTAGGTTGTAGCTGTCAGGAAACACAGACTCCGGCAGGGAATTCCACTCCTTAGCTGTACGCATAATGAATGTGTTCCCAAAACGCTTTGCACGTATGGGTGGGATGTACCGATGGCGCAACGCCGTACGTCTAGTGGTCCGATGATGGAACGGACTTGGTGGAATTAAATTGTGCAATTCCAACGCACACTCCCCGAAGTGTAATCGATAGAAAACCGACAGGCCAGCAACTCGGCGTCGATGCTCAAGGCTTCGGAGTTTTGATTCGACAAGTGCATCATCACCGATGATCCTCTTGGCTCGCTTCTCAATCGACTCCAGAGCATCAAGCTGGTATAATCCCTAATTAAAAAATAGTGGTGTATTATATTAAATTATTAATTTTCAGGAGTGGTTCTCGCAGTTCGTGCAGATGCTGTTGAGCAAGACCCACAGACCAACAGGATAACACCTTCCGAGACAGGAGGTTTGTAACCCTAGCTGATTCCTCACTTATTTATAAGTCTTCAACAAAGACCCTACCACGAGCCCATAACATGATCCATTTTACGACCAAAACTGAACTGTTTAAAGGGGTGGAGCTATACAGGGTGTCTTTGACATCGACGCACATACGAATACCACGTATCCAGTACATGATTCTGGATCCTCCTAGTGGTGTTGAAACTTCTACGGTCCGGACTAAGCGTTTCGCCTCGTCGTTTATACCGGGTACATCGAAGGACTGGAACAATTTGCCTGCTGCGGTCTTCCCGTCCGATTATAATTTAGGTGTCTTCAAGGCTACAGTGAATAGGCTCTTAATAAACTAGTGCGCTTCACCATTAGGTGGGAGCGCAGTCAAGCACTAGTTTATTTCAATAATTAAAAAAAAAACTAAGTGCATTTAAGTAAAACTTCAGAACTTAATTTTCTAATTGGGGTGTATAAGGGTCGTCACACGGATCACGACAAGAGCTCGTGCTTATTAAATGTCCTCTAAATACTCAACAACTCAAGTAGTCAAAAGTACCAGTACCAGTAGTAGTAGTAGTGTGTAGTGTAGTAGTAGTAGTAGTGTGTAGTGTAGTAGTAGTAGTAGTGTGTAGTGTAGTAGTAGTAGTAGTGTGTAGTGTAGTAGTAGTAGTAGTGTGTAGTGTAGTAGTGTGTAGTGTAGTAGTGTGAGTGTGTAGTGTAGTAGTAGTAGTAGTGTGTAGTGTAGTAGTAAGTAGTGTAGTAGTAAGTAGTAGTAGTAGTAAGGAGTAGTTAAGTACTCAATATTATTTCTTTCATATCAACCTTACAATTATGTTTTTTTTTTCCAATCCCTCAGAAGCAGGCCCTCAAACCAATGATTTGCCGCCGCCGTACCAAGAATGCATGATATACAACATGAACGAACATGTTGGCAACGTACCACGGCCGAACACTAGCCAAGAAGATCAGAAACAACGACAAGACACTCTAATTGAAAAAGAACGCAGAGCCTGCTCTGAAAACGTCGCTCCAGAAATGAGAACGGAATTAGTATTTGACAGCGGTCGGGTTGTAGAGAGGTCGAGCTTAGATGCGAACAGTAAAACCAATAAGCCTATTGCCTGTGGGCAATCTAAACGCAAAAAGTGAATCTTACACTACAATTGCTATAATAGCATGGTGCGGGTGACAGCTGTCGGGTTCATACAATGTAGCTACCTATCCTTTTCTCTCATCTTAAAGATGCATACTTTCGTCCTGCTGTCATCCTGCCCATGCTATGTAAAACAAAGAACTTAGTTCAATCTAAGTGAAGAAAAAACGTTATTTTATCAACTAATATATCTAAATATGTCATTTAAGTCATAATTTGTTTAAAAAAAACTGCGTTCTTATTTTCATTGTTAGCAACAATTCGCCTTCTTCTTGCGTTCGCCACTACTCAGACACTTCACACAGTGATGCAGAGATGAGCGGGATTGAAGAACTAGGTTCTGATTAAACTGTTTTCGTTCATGATTCGTAAATAAATTCAATTTGAAAAACATCTTTTCTTGCTCACCCTACCTGATTCGATTTGACAGCTATGACGTCACAACATGGCGTTAAGTCCATCCTTTTCTTACTTGAAACCCATAGTAAGTATTAATTAGGGATGCATCGATATGCCTTTTTGCCGATATGATTCATACGTCAGGGATTGATTTTCGTCAACCATCTAGTTATAAATTATAAATTACGATATGTAATTATGTATTTTGTTTATCCTGGGAAAAATACTACGCACCACAAAAACAAGAAACAAAAATATCTAGCGAAGTGGCATACGCGAGGGACAGAAGCGGGCGATACACTGAAAAAAGTGCGGGGACTCTCCGAGCATAGAAATCGTACCTCGTTTGAAACGAAACAAACTGAACAACACGCTGGTTTACATTACTGTTTTGAAGCGTATCGTTGTATCGGCTATGAAAATATCGCCGATACCGATATATCGGCAAACCCGAAGTATCACCGATAAAGATATTTTATTTGCTTAAAACATGGTATAAAAGGTGTTATTGAAAATAAACAGATCGAACATGTTTTGCTTAAACTAAAGCGTGCAAACTTATTCACTAAACATTTATGTCCAAATTGAAATAAATTACATTAAAAATTCATTTTAAAAAGTCATTAATACTATAATAATTATTATTATTGAGCCATTTATACAGTTGCATTTTGAATAATTTACAATTTAATGTTTTAAACATACTTGGTAATTTATTATACAGTCGTATACACATAGCCAAAGAATTTTTATTATATTTTGCTGATCTAGGTAGCTCTTCCAGCACAAGCCTATATTGGTCACGTCGACTTCGAGAGCTTATAAATAGTTCTTCTGCTGTTCTAAATAATTCTAAGTGCTTTCGAACAAACATACATGCTTCACATATATATAATGAAGGTAACGGTAGCAAACCAAGTTCCTTAAATATTGGTTGACATGATTCGTCCGATGGAATCTCGTATACAGCTCTTAGACATTTCTTTTGGGCTACAAATGCTCTATTACGGTCAGTACTATTTCCCCACATAATTAGTCCATATCGTAGTGAGGACTCCACATATGCGCGGTATGTCATCACAGCCGTTTTTATATTAGTCACTTTTTTTATTTATCTCAAAGCATACACAAACTTATTTATTTTATTTTATTGCATACAGTATCTACCTGTGCTTTCCAGTATAAATGTTCGTCAATTACTACTCCTAGAAATTGAGTTTTTGTCACTTGTGTAATTTTCGGTATGTCCATTTTAAAATTAAATGTATTATTATAAGATTGATTAAATTGTATATTTACTGATTTATTTAGATTAATTGATAAATTATTATTATTTAGCCAGTTAATTAGATTATCTATTGTATTATTTATGTCCGCTTCATGGTCTTTAATTGATTTATGTTTTTTATCGGTATTTAACGATTATGGAAATGTCATCGGCAAAAAGGAAGCATTGATGATTAGTTACATTAACTATGTCATTTATATAGAGTAGAAATAAGATAGGGCCGTATATGCTACCCTGGGGGACGCCCCGTTTTACACTTCTATATTCAGACGAATATTCTGTCATGTTCCTACTTTCATTTAGTTTGGTAACAGTAACTTTCTGTTGTCTGCTAGTTAAATACGACGATATCCATTGTAGTGGCAGTCCTCTAATACCAAAAGCCTCAAGTTTTTTTAAGTCTTTCATGTGAAACGAGGTCAAATGCCTTAGACAAATCAACCGATACCGATATATCGGCAAACCCGAAGTATCACCGATACCGATATATAGGCAAACCCGAAGTATCGTCGATACCGATATATCGGCAAACCCGAAGTAATCGCCGATACCGATATATCGGCAAACCCGAAGTATCGCCGATACCGATATATCGGTAAACCAAAAGTATCGCCGATACCGATATATCGCCGCCCCGCCGCTATTAAGTCCGCCTCTGTACTTTAGTGTGCATAAAGAGTTAATAAATAAATAATATCGGCAAACCCGAAGTATCGCCGATAAATCAGTATCGGATGCATGCCTAGTATTAATGCTAACAAGTTTATAGATACCTCGATTCATGTATCAGTTGTATTACTAACTACTAGTATTATAAGTTACTATTCTACTAACAAATCACACCCTAGTTATCTACATATATGTAAAAAACTTTTTCCAAAAATAAAATAACCGACTTCACTAAAAAACACACTAAAACGATCAAAATAACTTTAATTTCGGTAGTCAGTGTTTCTCTGTACTTATTGTTTGTTTCTTATTTAAGTAGAAGTATGTTACTTTTTGGCTGTAAATGCTTAAATCCTCGATGAAAATACCAAAATAACTATAATATTTGAGGAGTTCCCTCGATTCTTGATGGATCCCTTCATCAGAACTGGATTTTGAAAAAAATGGGACCAATCTGGAAGCATATCTTTTAAGGCGACGGCGACAGCTGAATTATCCATACAAACGTAATACCAAAATCATTTGATTTCCACCATATTATGATGATATTCGGATTTAGACAATATTTATCTAGGTTCCTACGTTTTTCTTTTTTCAAAATACTTATGTAAAACGAAATTAAAGCGAATTTCATTTAGCATATTTTTATGGCGTAAATTGCATGTTTTCATTTTGTATTTTCTGTATTATAAACAAGAATATTTCTAATATTGTTTCCGTAGGAACATAGCTTATATTATCAAGTTACAAATTATAGAAAAAAAATTGAAAAAACATTAAGTTTTCATTCATCATTTTTGGTATTCCGGAACACATCCAAATTTATCCCAAATTTCCAAGAGTTAGTAGTGCTGTCGCGGCAAGCGAGACGTCAGTGTCAGTGTGTGCGTGATGTCATTATCAGATCATAGTATATCACCCATACGTACCTACAAAACGGTTTAGGAACACATTCATTATGCGTACAGCTAAGGAGTACATTTTCCTGCCGGAGTCTGTTTCCTGATAGCTACCACCTAGGGGTATTTAAGTCAAGAGTGAATAGGTCACTTCTAGGCAAGCGTGCTCTATCGTCGGCCACATCATCGCTTTCTGTTGTCTGCTAGTTAAATACGACGATATCCATTGTAGTGGCAGTCCTCTAATACCAAAAGCCTCAAGTTTTTTTTAATAGTCTTTCATGTGAAACGAGGTCAAATGCCTTATACAAATCAACCGATACCGATATATCGGCAAACCCGAAGTATCACCGATACCGATATATAGGCAAACCCGAAGTATCGTCGATACCGATATATCGGCAAACCCGAAGTATCGCCGATACCGATATATCGGCAAACCCGAAGTATCGCCGATACCGATATATCGGCAAACCATAACCGACTTCACTAAAAAAAAACACTAAAAGGATCAAAATAACTTTAATTTTGGAAGTCGGTGTTTCTCGGTATTGTTTGTTTCTTATTTAACACCGACTTCCGAAATTAAAGTTATTTTGATCCTTTTAGTGTTTTTTTTTAGTGAAGTCGGTTATTTTTTTTTTCTAAAAAGTTTTTATTTCACACTTTTTAGTTGCGATACACTTATAAACAGAGTACCTATTTCTCATGACAATTCCAATTAACCCAAATACTGCTAGGTTACCTACATTGTTTTATTATAAAGTTCCTGTGTCTACCTTCCTCCTTCCGGCTCCATCATCAGATCAGTTCGATAGTACCTTATAGCCAAAGAGCATCTCACGACAATTCTAATAAGCCCAAACACGGCTAGGATACATTGATTAATTACGGAGTTCCTGTGCCTACCTTCCGGCTCCATCATCAGATCAGTTAGATAGTACCTTATAGCCAAAGTGCATCTCATGACAATTCTAATAAGTCCAAACACGGCTAGGTTACATTGATTAATTACGGAGTTCCAGTGCCTACCTTCCGGCTCCATCATCATCATCAGATCACTTCGATGATACCATTTTCAACGTAACTATTCAGAACCATTCATTTATTTGTATTGTCATAGTCGCTTAACTATGTATAGCTTCATTGTGATATCTATTTGTGTATGAAGTTCCGTTGACCATTTCTGGTCTTCTTCATCAGTTCCATTTCATCAAATGTTACTTTTTGACTGTAAATGCTTAAGTTCTTGATGAAAATACTAAAATTACCATAGGGTTGCCTATAATTTTTGAGGAGTTCCCTCGATTCCTCATGGATTCCATCATCAGAACTGGATTTTGAAAAAAATGGGACCAATCTGGAAGCATATCCTATAAAGGGAAAAAAAATTTTTGCAAATCGGTCCATAAACGACGGAGTTCTGAGGTAACAAACATAAAAATAATGATGATAAAAAAAAAAGAATACAACCGAATTGATAACCTCTTCCTTTTTTTTGAAGTCGGTTAAAAAGTATCGCCGATACCGATATATCGCCGCCCCGCCGCTATTAAGTCCGCCTCTGTACTTTAGTGTGCATAAAGAGTTAATAAATAAATAATATCGGCAAACCCGAAGTATCGCCGATAAATCAGTATCGGATGCATGCCTAGTATTAATGCTTACAAGTTTATATATACCTCGATTCATGTGTCAGTTGTATTACTAACTACTAGTATTATAAGTTACTATTCTACTAACAAATCACACCCTAGTTATCTACACATATATAAAAAACTTTTTCCAAAAATAAAATAACCGACTTCACTAAAAAACACACTAAAACGATCAAAATCACTTTAATTTCGGTAGTCAGTGTTTCTCTGTACTTATTGTTTGTTTCTTATTTAAGTAGAAGTATGTTACTTTTTGGCTGTAAATGCTTAAATCCTCGATGTAAATACCAAAATAACTATAATATTTGAGGAGTTCCCTCGATTCCTGATGGATCCCTTCATCAGAACTGGATTTTGAAAAAAATGGGACCAATCTTTCTTTTTTTTTTTTTCGGTGGGAAAATCATCTTATGACCTCCCCCGCCCTTGGGCGGGGCGGGAGATAGTGTCAGACTTTTACTGACTAAAAACCCACTCCTGTTCCTTCGTTGCCTTTCGTACCAGGGCCGAGTCTTCCTTTCAGAATCAGACCCTTGGCCCCAGTAGGCTTCGACCCTGCTAGGCCCCTACAGTTGCTGACATCTCCTTGAGGCGCGCGTGGAACAGCACGCGCCGTCGACGACTTGGGCTCGGTCCGGACGGTTACCGGACGGTCGGACGGCGAGCCACCCATTGCTCGCCGTCCGCAAGCCTGCGCCTACGATGGCCGGAAATCGGGATCGGAATCCCGGCGGCGATTGGGGCGTGAGGACCGTTGCCTCACGCGATCGGCCGCCTCCTTTGCTAGCATTACTGCTTCGCAGAAGGAGGCAACCGCCTGCCACGGGACCAATCTGGAAGCATATCTTTTAAGGCGACGGCGACAGCTGAATTATCCATGCAAACGTAATACCAAAATCATTTGCAGATTGAGCATATTTCCACCATATTATGATGATATTCGGATTTAGACAATATTTATCCAGGTTCCTACGTTTTTCTTTTTTCAAAATACTTATTTAAAACGAAATTAAAGCGAATTTCATTTCGCATATTTTTATGGCGTAAATTGCATGTTTTCATTTTGTTTTTTCTGTATTATAAACAAGAATATTTCTAATATTGTTTCCGTAGGAACATAGCTTATATTATCAAGTTACAAATTATAGAAAAAAGATTGAAAAAACATTAAGTTTTCATTCATCATTTTTGGTATTACGGAACACATCCAAATTTATCCCAAATTTCCAAGAGTTAGTAGTGCTGTCGCGGCAAGCGAGACGTCAGTGTCAGTGTGTGCGTGATGTCATTATCAGATCATAGTATATCACCCATACGTACCTACAAAACGTTTTAGGAACACATTCATTATGCGTACAGCTAAGGAGTACATTTTCCTGCTGGAGTCTATGTTTCCTGATAGCTACAACCTAGGGGTATTTAAGTCAAGAGTGAATAGGTCACTTCTAGGCAAGCGGGCTCTATCGTCGGCCACATCATCGCTTACCATCAGGTGATGAGATAGTGGTCAAAAGCGAGTCTATACAAAATTTAAAAAAAAATCATTGCCCCCCATCATCAGAACTGGATTTTAACTCTTTAACCGCTTGCGTAGGTCGAATTGGTCCGACGAGTGTTTTCGTGTCCTATTCGCCAGGGTTGTGTGTTTGCGACTGGGTGCTCCATCTCGTTTAGCTCTTCAATCCCCATAGGTGACAGAAGAGCTGACGTGCGACCGAGTGTTTGTCGAATATACCCGACGAAGACGGTTAAAAGATTAATAAAAACCAATTTGAGAAAGTATATCCCTTCAGAAATAAAGAACTTCTCAAATTGGTTTAATGACGGGACTTTTTAGGTATTACATTAAAAAACTGGGCAAGTGCGAGTCGGACTCGCGCACTAAGGGTTCCGTACAAACTTGAAAGGTAAATTGCGGTTTACGATTTATGACGTTTTAAAAAAAAATACTACTAACTAGATCTCGTTCAAACCAAATTTCGGTGGAAGTTTGCATGTACGTCATATATTTTTTTTAGTTTTATCATTCTCTTATTTTAGAAGTTACGGGGCGGGGGACACATTTTACCACTTTGGAAGTGTCTCTCGCGCAAGCTATCGTCAGTTTAGAAAAAAATGATGTTAGAAACCTCAATATCATTTTTGAAGACCTATCCATAGATACCCCACCACGTATGAGTTTGATGAAAAAAAAATGTTTGAGTTTCAGTTCTAAGTATGGGGAACCCCCAAAATTTATTGTTTTTTTTTTTCTAGTTTTGTGTGAAAATCTTGATGCGGTTCACAGAATACATCTATTTACCAAGTTTCAATAGTATAATTCTTATAGTTTCGGAAAAAAGTGGCTGTGACATACGGACGGACAGACAGACAGACATGACGAATCCATAAGTGTTCCGTTTTTTGCCATTTGGCTACGGAACCCTAAAAAGTACAAACCAAACAACCTCTCTCTATTTTTGAAGTCGGTTAAAAACAAGCCGTTCTTCGTATTCAATTCGTTTCAGCAAACCCTTTCATTTGATGATCCAAATCATGGAGATGTATAAAAAAGTCATAAGTCCAGCTATTTTAACTAGATTTCTCCATACAAACTTTGGACCTCTGTTCCATCCCTGTAGGGCAGCTATACTCAACATGCATGCATTTTTTTTTATTCTTGATAGGTTCGCGCTTGACCGCTATCTCACCTGATGGAAAGCGACGATGCGGTCGACGATGGAGCACGCTTACCTAGAAGTAACCTATTCACTCTTGATTTAAAGATTCCCGGGTTGTAGCCATCAGGAAACACAGATTCCATGTGGCCCGTCAAGCATTTCTGAATGGCCCTGGAGCCTAGCACAATATTGGTGGCATAGAATATTAATTCAGTGTCTCGGTAGCAGTTTTACTGTATGGAGCTCTGCTTACTAGTTCACTCCTTGGCACTGTGTGGATCAATCGCTCTAATTTCAACTCGATACGTCCACACGTTCCCGAGATCTCGACAGACAGACGGACGGACAACAAAGTGTTCCTATAAGGGTTCCGTTTTTTCCTTTTGAGGTACGGAACCCTAAAAAAGCTCGTATTAAATAAAATCTAGGTATGTTTGCATGTTAGGTTTATGAAAAACCTAATATTGTTATTGCAGTGGGGAATTCAGACGCACCCGTTAATAATAATAATAAATCGTTTATTTGCGTAAATAAAGTTGACAACATAAATAAAAATGATCTCTTATTCTGCCTTTAATTTCGGCGTGCAAATATAAAACATAGTAGTTGTAATTAAATTAATATTGATTAAAATCATGCACTCATTAAACAGATTTCCATTCCAATAAAATTGTATTATTGAATTAAGAAATGTCAATATAAAAATGAAAACTAACAAAAATAATAATCACAAATGTCAATAGTAATCATGTCAATAATAATCCTGTCAATAATAATCATGTCAATAACAATCATGTCAATAATACCCATGTCAATTTTAATACTCATGTCAATAACAATCATGTGAATAATATCCATGTCAATTATAATACTCATGTCAATAACAATCATGTGAATAATATCCATGTCAATTATAATACTCATGTCAATAATACCCATGTCAATTATAATACTCATGTCAATAACAATCATGTGAATAATATCCATGTCAATTATAATACTCATGTCAATAATACCCATGTCAATTATAATACTCATGTCAATAACAATCATGTCAATAATACCCATGTCAATTATAATACTCATGTCAAAACTTACTATTTGTAACCTAAAAACTCATGTACACTATAGAAACAATTTTCAATTAAAAACCTCGTCAAGCTACTTTTAAATTTAGAAATAGGTAACATTTTTATAGAATTTGGTAATTTATTATACATTTTTATACACATAACTAGCTGACCCGGCGAACTTCGTACCGCCTTAGCGTAGCAATGATGCACTACTTTATTTTGTATAGCTGACCTATCTTAGGACAAACAATGCTCTTTCAATATAGTCTATGGCTGTGAATGACATTGACATTCGTTACGCGCGTTTTTTTAAATATGCATAATTAAATGTATATTTTTCAATATTTCTGAGAGATTTTCTTAATATTTTTTTCCGTAAGAACCTTCTCCTAATAATAACAAATACAACAAAAAAAGAATTAGTGAAATCGGTCCAGCCATTCACGCGTGATGCCGAGAACAAGGAAAACGGGTTTCATTTTTATATATATAGATATAACTATTGTTACCTGTAAATGTGAGATTTGTCCTTAAGGAAACAGAAACTGGTAACTATTTTATCAATAATTCTTGTAAAACAAAACTAAAATAGTACCTAATATACTGAGTTAGTTGTGTGTCACTGTCTGCCGTGTAGAGTCGGTAACAATAACTGTTGCGCAATGGAGCAAGACAAGTAAGTAGACTTTGGTGTTTTTATTTATTTTGCTTTCATGCACATCATTTCAGCCGAAACACGTCCACTGTTGGACATAGGCCTCCCCCAAGTCGCCATAACGGCCGGTCCTGAGCGTCTCGCATCCATTCGGATTCCCGAGACCCTCACCAGGTCCTCGCTCCACCCTGTAGGAAGCCTTGCAACGCTGCGCCTTCTGATGCATGGACTGTCTCTCATGCACATAACACTTGAATAGGGAAAACTGGGCAAGTGCGAGTCGGACTCGCGCACTGAGGGGTCCATACAAACTTTTCTACGTAAATAGTTCAATTCTCGAATGGATTCTCGAAGATTTCCGAATCATAAAAAATGCTCGCAGATCTGAGTATATGGTTTTAATTTCAACCCGATACCTCCACGCGTTCTTGAGATAAATTGTCTTGACAGACAGACAGACAGACGGATGGACAATAAAGTGGGCTCCGTTTTTTTCCTTTTGAGGTACGGAACCCTAAAAATGCATAAAAAAACTATCTAACCAATTTACCAATTCTTAAACGAAAATAGAACACCAACTGTGAAACCAATATTAAAATTGGTAGGGAAGCAAACGAGATATAACAATTTCAAACAAGTGTATCGGTCTCCATCGCCGCCGTGTACTATGGAGGCCGTGTGGGCGTGATCAATTTTGAAGTTATAATTCAAAACGGATTTATACTTTTTAGCAGCTTTTATTTGAAGCTTTTTAACTTTGTTGTTGATGAAGATATCTTAAAAATCTATATATTCCACCTTAATATCCGAAAAGGGACGTCCGACCAAACAAAGGTCTACTACGATACAGAACGATATCTCGTTCCCGTTTGGCCAACCGCCCTGGAATTGGCCCCCCATCGAAAATTACTCTACTATGAGACCTTTAAAACCTTTTCCGCCGTTCGAGTGGAAACACGAAGACTTTCCTACACCCAAATACAAGGTAACCGTGGACATTCTATATCTATACATTATATGACGTAATTTCATACACTTATTAGAATTTCTATCAAATTAAGTTTCAAGTTTACTAACCAAAATAATAAAATCTACCATACTTACAACCTTTAATACCCACTATTTTTTTTAAAAATGATATAAACTAGTGCTTGACTGCGATCCCACCTGATGGTAAGCAGTGATGCAATCGTTGATGGCGAGGCGCACTAGTTTATTAAGAGCCTGTTCACTCTAGCCAGTTTTATTTATGATTTTTACTTTTGTGTGTACCTGATGACTGTTGCCAAATAAATAATAGGTCTTTACAAATGAAATTGCCGTTTTTTAAAACGGGTTGCTTTGATGTGTTATATCTTCGGATTGACTTGGAATTCAAAATTCAAATAAAGTTTATATTAAAGGTACGATATTCTTTTTTCGAAATTAGGTATTTATTGGTTTCTTTGTGTTGTCTGTAATATCGCAGTACTTACTTCAAAGCAACCTGTTTTAAAAAACGGCAATTTCATATGTAAAGAGACCTATTATTTTTCTTACTTCCTAAGAGCCTTTCTTTTGTTTTTCCAGTTCTATGCGCAGGAATATTCTCATCCTGAAAGTCGTCATGGGCGTTGTGGCGCTCGCGGTGGCGCTCTTCGTTATATACATACTTAAGAATAAAAAGAACCGTACCCGCAGAGGTTAGTTGGGCAGTTCTTGCCCATTTTTATAAAGTTTAGTGTGGGACATTCCACCATCACCTTTATACAGTCGGACAGCCGAACGTACAGCGAGTATCAACGATTACTTTGTTGACAACTCTACGGTTAGGACTAAGCGTTTCGCCTCGTCGTTTATACTGCGCACATCGAAGGACTGGAACAATTTACCTGCTGCGGTCTTCCCGTCCGTTTATAATTCGGGTGCGAGTAAATAGGCTCTTAGTACAGTGTGCTTCACCATCAACAATAAAATCTCTGCTTACCATCAGGTGGGATCACAGTCAAGCACTAGTTTATGTCATTAAAAAGAAATAATTCCTTCTGCTTTTGGTGGTGCGAGAGGAAGTGTCAGACTTCTACTGTGCACTTGTCTCTGAAGGGCAGAAAGAAGAGGGAACATTCGTATTCTTGTTTGCAATGAATAAACTCAAGGCCGACGCTGGAGCACGCTTGCCTAGAAGCAACCAATTCACTCTTGACTTAAAGAACCCTAGGTTGTAGCTGTCAGGAAACACAGACTCCGGCAGGGAATTCCACTCCTTAGCTGTACGCATAATGAATGTGTTCCCAAAACGCTTGGTACGTATGGGTGGGATGTCCACTATGTACCGGTGGCGCAACGCTGTACGACGGGGTCTTTCACCTATAGAATGCTACTTTATCACTGAGTGATATAGGCTTTACTTTCTTTGTTTACACGGGCAAAACCGCTGGGATAAGCTAAGTAGTTCAAAAATAAAGACTGCAATATAATTCTGATGAAATAGTTGCTGACTGAGAGAGCTGTGGTGATCCAGTCGTTAAGATGCCGACTTACGAGTTGTAGGTCGCGAATTCAAACCCAGTCTGGCACATTACTTCTGCTCTCAAAACGGTGAAGGATAACATCGTGAGGAGATCTTAGAACCAAAAATTCTGAAGATATGTGAAATCCGCCCCTGTCCACTGTGCCCGCGTGGTGGACTACGGCCCATGTCCTCTCCTAGAGAGGAGGCCTGAGTCCTAGCAATGGGAACATTATAAGGCTAAAATTTCTGACGACAAAAGTATCTGCAGTCTATTCTATATTTATGGAAAACCGAACATATTTATAACTATGTGTCACCAAGGAGGAAACTGCGTATGAAACCCTTCAAAACAAAAGGAATGCGCACACACTACTGATAATTCTGTTACTTTATTATGGGATTCAATGGTTAAAAATAAAAATGGTTTATCCCCAAAAGTTTCCTGCGTCGCAATTCCACGCCACGACGGCAAGCAATATGTAGCTCGCCGTCCGATAAGGACTATTATGTAATGTACAGACATTACATAATTAATACAATTGCATACATTAATAATACACTTCTGGACACATCTATTGGCCCACCTTAGAGTTTAGGTTTAGATGGCCCCTACCGAAATATGATTGCTAGATTGAACAAAAACTGTTGATGCAGTTTTAAACCTGATACATTTTACCATCTTTTTCGATCGTATTGTTTTAAATTTGAATTCAGAATACCATACGACATGGAGCTACGCCTAACAAGTCGGATATGCGCCTTGTTAAAGGCAATTGATTTTTGAATAAAAAACATGTTTTATCAAATAAAGGTTTAATTTAATAACGCGTGTTGCCTCCATGGGCATCTACCACAGCTCTCATACGATTAGGCATAGAGTTTATCAACCGCTCTATGAAATTTTGAGGGACCATCTCCCTCTTCTATGGCAGTTTTCAACTCCTGCATCGTCTGGGCAACTGGCTGACGAGCCCTAACACGTCTTTTTAGCTCGTCCCACATGTGCTCAATGGGGTTCATGTCTGGGCTTCTGGCTGGCCAGTCCATAACTGTGATGTTCACATCCCGAAGATATTCCCTGACGATGCCGGCCGCATGGGCTCTTGCATTATCATGCATAAAAAGGAAATTTGGGCCCACATAGTCCGCGTATGGTATCACGTGAGGTTCTAAGCACTCACGAATGTACCTTTCAGCATTTAATGTTGGCAGCCGTGGTCCTGTAACAACCTCAAGTTGAGTTTTGCCGCTCGCGGATATACCGCCCCAGACAGTCCATGAGCCACCGCCATAAGCAACCCTCTCTTCAAAGCAGCATTGTGCGAAACGCTCTCCCTTACGTCGGTAGACCTTCTTCCTTCCATCATTGCCATGTAACACAATTTTAGACTCATCAGAAAAGAGTACACGGCTCCAATCTTGCTGTGTCCAATTTAAATGACTGCGTGCGAAATGAAGGCGCGCTGTTCGGTGGGCTCGCGTTAGTTTGGGTCCATTAGCTGGCTTGTGCGGTACCATATCGCGTTCTTTTAACCTTCTCCGAACAGTTCGAGCGCTCACAGATACTCCGTGGAAGTCGCGAAGTTGGTTTTGTATCTCAATGGAGGTAAGGTGACGATTTCTCAAGCTGGTCGTCACGATGAATCGATCCTGCCTTTCAGTTGTGACCCGAGATCGTGGCCTTCCTTGGCAACGAACAAAGCCGCCAGTCTCTAGGTACCTCCGATAAACATTTCGGACCGCAGATCGACTTAAATTAAGTTGAGCACTCACGTTTCTTTGGCTGTATCCGGCCTGAATAAGTGCCACAGCTTGGGCGGCGACTTCAGGTGAAGTATCCATAGATTATTGATAGAACCTCACCTTAATGTTAAGAATAAGTAATGTTTGTTACAAAACCAAAGATATCAATCACTTTTTCAAGAATTAAATCCAAGTAAACTAATAAAACCAAGTTTTCTTAGTATTCGATTGTTTGATATCAACAAACAGGCTCCAAATTGTCTTTAGTTTCTTTAAATTCTGTGTTCGAAATTCAAAAAAAGACTATTGAATGAAATTGTGAATGTGCCAGGTTCAAAACTGCATAAAAACTTTTTGCTCGACCTAATATAAAATTTTAGCTAGGACCAAACGAAACTGAAAATACAAGGTGGGCCAATAGATGTGTCCAGAAGTGTATATTTTTTTTATTGATATAAACCAATGATTGACTGCGATCCCACCTGATGGTAAGCAGTGATGCAATCATTGATAGTGAGGCGCACTAGTTTATTAAGAGCCTATTCACTCTAGCCTTGAAGGCACCTAAAATTATAGTAATAGTAGTAGTTATTATTAATCATCATCATCATCATCATCTTCCTGCCCTTGTCCCGTGTTATTTGGGGTCGGCGCAACATGTTTTTTTCTTCCATTCTGCCCTGTCACTCGTCATACTATCACTAACTTCCTTTTCTTTCATATCACTCTTCACACAATCCATCCATCTTTTCTTTGGTCTCCCTTTCCCTCTCCATCCATCCACATGTAAACTCATAACTCTTTTAGTAACATGCGTTTCATCCCTCCTCTTCACATGACCATACCAAGACAAACGATTCCCTTTCAACTTTTCAGTCACTGGCGCCACTTTCAAACTTCCCCTAATATACTCATTTCTCACTTTATCCATTCTCGTCACACCACACATCCATCTTAACATTCTCATCTCCGCTACGTGCAATCTTTTTTTCATCCGTCTTTTTCACAGCCCAACATTCTGATCCATACAGTATGACAGGCCTTATCACGGACTTGTAGATTTTACGCTTCAACTTGAGGGGCATCCGTGGGTCACAAGTTGTTCCCGTGACCTGTCGCCATTTCATCCATCCTGCGTTGATCCGATGTGTTACGTCCCGATCTACCTCACCATCCCCTTGGACGAGTGACCCGAGGTACCGAAAGTCGGAGCAGATCGGTATGGGTGTTCCAGCGAGAGATAAAGGCACTGGATTGGAGAGACCGCCGAAATCGCAGAACAAGTATTCCGTTTTGGTTCTACTCAATTTCAGGCCAACACTCTCCAGTCTGTGCCACCACACCTCCAATCTGTTCTGGACCTCTAGGCCACTCTCGGCAACCAACACAATGTCATCGGCAAACAGCATACACCAGGGAGCCTCTTCCTGAATGTCCGACGTCAGAGCATCCATTATCATCAGGAAGAGGTAAGGGCTGAGAGCCGACCCTTGATGTAAGCCGACAGCCACATTGAAGCTGCCAGTGGTGCCCACTGTAGACCGGACTTGGGTACTGCATCGACTGTACATCGCTCGGATCAACTGCACATACTTCCCAGGCACACCTTTCTCCTTAAGGGCCCACCACAGAACCTCACGAGGTACCCGGTCGTATGCCTTTTCGAGGTCAATGAATACCATGTGCAAGTTTTTATGCGCACCTCTGTATTTCTCGCACAGCTGGCGTATAGCAAAAATGGCATCCGCTGTACCCCGACCCGGCATAAAACCGAATTGGTTCTGTGAAATTTCACTCTCTTCTCTCAGTCGCCTTTCAATAACTTTCTCCCAGGCTTTCATAGTATGTGACATTAGCTTTATTCCTCTATAATTGTTGCACTCAAGCACATCACCTTTGTTTTTAAAAATCGGCACCAAAGAGCTATTGCACCACTCATCAGGTATGGCTTCTTCCAGCAACAACTTATTGAAGAACAAAGCTAACCACGTCCATCCATCCACTCGCAATAACTTCCACACTTCAACTGGTATTCCATCTGGACCAATGGCTTTACCATTCTTCATTCCATTTACTGCTATTCTGACTTCATCCATACTAACCATTCTCATTAATCCCACATTCACTGGTTTATTCTCTAACACCCCACTCCAATTATTTTCTTCATTCATCAATCTTTCAAAATATTCCTTCCACCTCTTTCTGATTTTTTCATCATCCGATAGAACCATTCCAGTTTCATCTCTTATACATTTTACATGACAAACATCCCTCGCCTTTCTCTCTCTTATTCTAGTAAGCCGGTATAGCTCTTTTTGGCCTGCAGGACTGTCCAGTGCGTCATATAGTTTGTCCTGGGCTTTTGATTTTGCTATTGCCACGGCTTTCTTGGCTTTCTTCTTTAAAAATAAGTAAGTAGTTATTATTAATCTGTATATATAAAAGAAAGTCGTGTTAGTTACACTATTTATAACTCAAGAACGGCTGAACCGATTTGGCTGAAAGTTGGTGGGGAGGTAGCTTAGAACCAGGAGACGGACAAGGGTGGAGTAGCGTAGGAAGGGTAGAGTAGGGTAGAGTAGGGTAGGTAGAGTAGGGTAGAGTAGAGTAGAGTAGGGTAGAGTAGGGTAGGTAGGGTAGAGTAGGGTAGAGTAGGGTAGAGTAGGATATAGTAAGGTAGAGTAGGATAGAGTTGGGTAGAGTAGGATATAGTAGTCAGTTGACGGGAGCGAAGCCGCGGGCAAAAGCTAGTAATAATAATATAACAATATTATTAGACAGCTTCATCATATTACTATTTTGCCATACATTATTATACACCCCTATTTTATTTAGTACAAAAAAATGGGGCTCTATCCGTACCTGTTACTGATAATATTTGTGTAGTCAAAGTAAAAAAAAAAAACGAAATCCCAAAATTGTCCACAAAAATGTTTAATTGTCATAATTGGTAATTTCATAATTGAATCAATCATTCATAACAATTATTGCTACTAGAAAATACTACAAGCAGTGTTTTTTCCATTTTGATCGTCATTTATTTCCATAAATTGAGTTACATTTTGGGATATAAACGAAGGCTAATAACTTTGCTGATTATGAATATTATTTATTAAATGACCTTTTTTAATAAGCCCTTTAAATATTTGTCCTTTTTTATTATTATTGATAGGCTCGCGTTTGACCACTATCTCACCTGATGGTAAGCGATGATGTGGCCGACGATGGAGCACGCTTGCCTAGAAGTAATCTATTCACTCTTGACTTAAAGACCTCTAGGTTGTAGCTATCAGGGAACACAGACTCCGGCAGGGAATTCCAGAGCATCCAGCTGGTATAATCCCTAATTAAAAAATAGTGGTGTATTTTATTAAATTATTAATTTTCAGGAGTGGTTCTCGCAGTTCGTGCAGATGCTGTTGAGCAAAACCCACAGACCAACAGGAGGACACCTCCCGAGTCAGGAGGTTTGTAACCCTAGCTAATTCCTCACTTATTTATAAGTCTTCAACAAAGACCCTACCACGAGCCCATCAGAGCAACGCAGTGTTCTTGTCGGGGCGATCGGCAGCGGCGATCTCTCGCGCCAGGCCTTAGTACAGGCCATGGTCCAGAGCGAGGAGGGGTGGCAGGCGGTCGCCTCCTTCTGCGAAGCAGTAATGCTAGCAATGGAGGCGGCCGATCGCGTGAGGCAACGGTCCTCACGCCCTTACCGCCGCCGGGATTCCGTTCCCAATTTCCGGCCACCGTAGGCGCGGGCTTGCGGACGGCGAGCAATGGGTGGCTCACCGTCCGACCATCCGGTAACCGTCCGGACCGAGCCCAAGTCGTCGACGGCGCGTATTGTTCCACGCGCGCCTCAGGGAGATGTCAGCAAATCGTAGGGGCCCAGCAGGGTCGAAGCCTACTGGGGCCATGGGTAGTGTGAAAACGAAACCCGGGGCCCTGGGACGAAGGCAACGAAGGAACAGGAGTGGGTTTTTAGTCAGTAAAATTCTGACACTATCTCTCGCTTCGCCCAAGAGCGGGATTTGTCATTAGATGATTTTCCCACCTAAAAAAAAAACCACGAGCCCATAACACGATCCATTTAACGACCTGAACTGAACTGTTAAAGGGGTGGAGCTATACTGGGTGTCTTTCACATCGACGCACATACGAATACCACGGATCCAGTACATGATTCTGGATCCCCCCCGTGGTGGAATTGTCTTTCGGCATTTTCCTAATTTAAAGAAAAAAATCTGTACTTTTTTAAATTTAAACCGTGTAAAATCGTTGTTCTAACCAACCCCGATGGTATATTTATTTAGTAAAAAAACAAAACAAAAAATTGCATTAAAAATTAATTAACTAAAAAGTCATCGGGGTAGATAAAATCGATATTCAAACCAACCTCGAGGACATTTTTGATTTTAAATGTACCTAATTCATTCATATTTTCACTAAAAAGTTAGAATAACGATTTTATACAGTTTAAATTAAAAAAACATACATGGTGATCGATCGGTACATGGTGGACAACCCACCCATACGTACAAAGCGTTTTAGGAACACATTCATAATACGTACAGCTAAGGAGTGGAATTCCCTGCCGGAGTCTGTGTTCCCTGATAGCTACAACCTAGGGGTCTTTAAGTCAAGAGTGAATAGGTTGCTTCTAGGCACGCGTGCTCCATCGTCGGCCACATCATCGTTTACCATCAGGTGAGATAGTGGTCAAACGCGAGCCTAATAATAATAATAACCGACAAAAAATTCCACCACTGGGGGGTCCAGAATCATGTACTGGATCCCTGGTATGCGTATGTGCTTCAATGTCAAAGACGTGTATAGGGTATAGGGTGGCTCCATCCCTGTTTCTTGCTCGCATGACTGATTCTTGATGTCTTGATTGCGTCAATAGTGTTTGCGTGTGCTTCGATGCCCATATAATTTACCTACAAATCTACCGACGTATGGCGAGTATCCACCCTTACGTTGTTGAAACTTCTACGGTCCGGACTAAGCGTTTTGCCTCGTCGTTTATACCGGGTACATCGAAGGACTGGAACAATTTGCCTGCTGCGGTCTTCCCGTCCGATTATAATTTAGGTGTCTTCAAGGCTACAGTGAATAGGCTCTTAATAAACTAGTGCGCTTCACCATTAGGTGGCAGCGCAGTCAAGCACTAGTTTATTTCAATAATTAAAAAAAAAACTAAGTGCATATAAGTAAAACTTCAGAACTTAATTTTCTAATTGGGGTGTATAAGGGTCGTCACACGGATCACGACAAGAGCTCGTGCTTATTAAATGTCCTCTAAATACTCAACAACTCAAGTAGTCAAAAGTACCAGTACCAGTAGTAGTAGTAGTGTGTAGTGTAGTAGTAGTAGTAGTGTGTAGTGTAGTAGTAGTAGTAGTAGTGTAGTAGTAGTGTGTAGTGTAGTAGTAGTGTGTAGTGTAGTAGTAGTAGTAGTAGTGTGTAGTGTAGTAGTAGTAGTAGTAGTGTGTAGTGTAGTAGTAGTGTAGTAGTAGTGTGTAGTGTAGTAGTAGTAGTAGTATGTAGTGTAGTAGTAGTAGTAGTGTAGTAGTAGTATGTAGTGTAGTAGTAGTAGTAGTGTGTAGTGTAGTAGTAGTAGTAGCGTAGTAGTAGTGTGTAGTGTAGTAGTAGTAGTAGTGTGTAGTGTAGTAGTAGTAGTAGTAGTGTGTAGTGTAGTAGTAGTAGTAGTAAGTAGTAGTAAGGAGTAGTTAAGTACTCAATATTATTTCTTTCATATCAACCTTACTATTATGTTTTTTTTTTTTCAATTCCTCAGAAGCAGGACCTCAAACCAATGATTTGCCGCCGCCGTACCAACAATGCTGATATACAACATGAACGAACATGTTGATGAACGAGCCTGCTCTGAAAACGTCGCTCCAGATATGAGAACGGAATTAGTATTTGACAGCGGTCGGGTTGTAGAGAGGTCGAGCTTAGATGCGAACAGTAAAACCAATAAGCCTATTGCCTGTGGGCAATCTAAACGCAAAAAGTGAATCTTACACTACAATTGCTATAATAGCATGGCGCGGGTGACAGCTGTCAGATTCATACAATATAGCTACCTCTCCTTTTCTCTCATCTTAAAGATGCATACTTTCGTCCTGCTGTCATCCTGCCCATGCTATGTAAAACAAAGAGCTTAGTTCAATCTAAGTGAAGAAAAAACGTTATTTTATCAACTAATATATCTAAATATGTCATTTAAGTCATAATTTGTTTTAAAAAAAACTGCGTTCTTATTTTCATTGTTAGCAACAATTCGCCTTCTTCTTGCATTCGCCACTACTCAGACACTTCACACAGTGATGCAGAGATGAGCGGGATTGAAGAACTAGGTTCTGATTAAACTGTTTTCGTTCATGATTCGTAAATAAATTCAATTTGAAAAACATCTTTTCTTGCTCACCCTACCTGATTCGATTTGACAGCTATGACGTCACAACATGGCGTTAAGTCCATCCTTTTCTTACTTGAAACCCATAGTAAGTATTAATTAGGGATGCATCGATATGCCTTTTTGCCGATACGATACAGATAACCATTGATTTCTCAGATTTGATCAGGGACTGACCCCCCGTCTGTGGCGCGGCGCCGCTGCGGCTCCCTATAAAAATGGCTGTCTGTGAGAGGACCGCTGCGGTCCCCTAAATCTGTCATTCATTTTTTGACGTAATAAGCTTATTAAACCTGTGTTAATCCTGCTCAAACTTGCACAGAGTAAACTAGACAGATATATTTGCTCTATTCCATCTTCCAATGAATAAATGAGCTAAGCGAACAGAAAATATCACGTCATAAACCAGTCGCCATTATGCTCGCGCGCGGTACGGTCGAAAGATAGTTGCTGTCGATTGAAAAATGGTTTAAAAGTGACAAATAGTGATTTTGTCAGTGAGTGAGTGATGTCGACAATGCCTGGGTAAGTATTAAACCTTTTTCATTGCTTAAACAGTGTAGTTGATAAATATTTCGGTCAGAAATGGTCATTTCAACAAACATGAAAAACCGTTACTACTGTTGACTAAACATTTTGCGATATTTTGGCGATAACTATTGATAGAAATGCAAACTATGGCTATTACGTAAGTTTTTATGTATATTAGTAAAGATATTAGGCGTTTAATTTGAATATTATCGTATTTTTATTGTGTACATTTTGAAATTAGAATTACGTAAAACGTTTGGTAGAAATACGTAATTCTAATACGTATTTGTGTAATGTTTTTGTTAGGCAGCATGCCTTTATTATGTGATTAACGTTTTGTAGATATCTTCAAAATGTAGGATGTTGAATTAGATTTCAAATTTAGTCAACAGAATTTAAACAGTGATCCAAAAAGCTCGAGTAGGTGGTTTTTTGCGCCCCTTTTCAAGTGGTTCATTTGGATATCCGATACTAATAAATTAAACACTTCTAACTGCTGAGACTTTGTCTGTGTTATGAATGTGTACCAATCATTATTATTGAAATGAAACTCAAGCCACTACACGTATATCGTTCTCAGAAAATAGAACCGTAAACAAACGCGTTCTTTGTTTGTAACCCGACGGCATTCTTACATCATATAACTTACGTCATCTTATTGTTAGGCTTGTGATATGAAAAAAATGTATTGCGAGGTCTGTTCTTTTGTTTTTTTATATGTTAACTAAAGTGTATTTGTGAAAAGAAAACAGTAACTTTATGAATATATGGTCTATTTTTTTAATTAAAATTACTTTAACACAAGAAACTGGTAAAAAATTCCCTCACACTGAACATACATGACAATTACTAATACATTACAAGGCAAAACTATATTAATCCATAAATATCCTGTTAGGTAATTTAATAACGATTCTAATGATATAACTCGTAGCCAGCTAACTAACGGAGTTTCAAAGATATCATCGTTTTAATCAGACGCGCCAATTGAAGCGAAATTTGCGCGCGAAAAGTTCGCGAACTGCACTAATGATGCACATGCACAATTACGCCGTCACAGCACAAAGGATATGTAATTATGTATTTTGTTTATCGTGAGAAAAATACTACGCGCCACAAGAACAAGAAACAAAAACATCTAGCGAAGTGGCATACGCGAGGGACAGAAGCGAGCGATACAACACACTGAAAAAAGTGCGGGGAATCCCCGAGCATAAAGTCGTACCTCGTTTGAAACGAAACCAACTGAACAACACACTAGTTTACATTACTGTTTTGAAGCGTATCGTTGTATCGGCTATGAAAATATCGCCGATACCGATATATTCGCTATGAAAATATCGCCGATACCGATATATCGGCTATGAAAATATCACCGATATCTCGGCTATGAAAATATCGCCGATACCGATATATCCGCTATGAAAAATATCGCCGATACCGATATCTCGGCTATGAAAATATCGCCGATACCGATATATCCGCTATGAAAAATATCGCCGATACCGATATCTCGGCTATGAAAATATCGCCGATACCGATATCTCGGCTATGAAAATATCGCCGATACCGATATATCCGCTATGAAAAATATCGCCGATACCGATATCTCGGCTATGAAAATATCGCCGATACCGATATATCCGCTATGAAAAATATCGCCGATACCGATATCTCGGCTATGAAAATATCGCCGATACCGATATATCCGCTATGAAAAATATCGCCGATACCGATATCTCGGCTATGAAAATATCGCCGATACCGATATATCCGCTATGAAAAATATCGCCGATACCGATATCTCGGCTATGAAAATATCGCCGATACCGATATATCCGCTATGAAAAATATCGCCGATACCGATATCTCGGCTATGAAAATATCGCCGATACCGATATCTCGGCTATGAAAATATCGCCGATACCAATATATCGGCAAACCCGAAGTATCGCCAATAAATCGGTATCAGATGCATCCCTAGTATAATTACAAGTTTATAGATACCTCGATTCATGTGTAAGTTTCATTACTAGTTATAAGTTACTATACTACTAACAGATCACACGCTAAAACTGACTGACTGACTTATCAACACTCAATCGAAACTACTCGGACTACGAGTGTGCAATTTTGGTTTCTTTTTATGACGTAGGCGAGCACTAAGAGATTTTTCAAAATTCACCCCCTAAAAATCCTTTTAGGGGGTGAATTTTGAAAAATCTTCCTGTTCATCCGAAACAGGGGTCCAAAGTCCAAAAACTCTAAAATTTACAAGATATGACAACTGAACCTATAATTTAATTTGATATCATCATCAACTTCCTGCCCTTGTCCCTTTTTATTTGGGATCGGCGCAACGCGTTTTTTTCTTCCATTCTGTCCTGTCACTCGTCTCGCTATCACTAACTCCCTTTTCTTTCATATCACTTCCCACACAATCCATCCATCTTTTCTTTGGTCTCCCTCTCCATGACTCCCTCTCCATCCATCCACATGTAAACTCATAACTCTTTTAGTAACATGCGTTTCATCCCTCCTTTTCACATGACCATACCAAGACAAACGATTCCCTTTCAAACTTTTCAGTCACTAGCGCCACTTTCAAACTTCCCCTAATATACTCATTTCTCACTTATCCATTCTCGTCACACCACACATCCATCTTAACATTCTCATCTCCGCTACGTGCAATCTTTTTTCATCCGTCTTTTTCACAGCCCAACATTCTGATCCATACAGTATGACAGGTCTTATCACGGACTTGTAGATTTTACTCTTCGACTTGAGGGGCATCCGTAGGTCACAAGTTGTTCCCGTGACCTGTCGCCATTTCATCCATCCTGCGTTGATCCGATGTGTTACGTCCCGGTCTACCTCACTATCCCCTTGGACGAGCGACCCGAGGTACCGAAAGTCGGAGCAGATCGGTATGGGTGTTTTAGCGAGAGCTAAAGGCACTGGATTGGAGAGACCGCCGAAATCGCAGAACAAGTATTCCATTTTGGTTCTACTCAATTTCAGGCCAACACTCTCCAGTCTGTGCCACCATACCTCCAATCTGTTCTGGACTTCTAAGCCATTCTCGGCAACCAACACAATGTCATCGGCAAACAGTATACACCAGGGAGCCTCTTCCTGAATGTCCGACGTCAGAGCGTCCATTGTCATCAGGAGGAGGTAAGGGCTGAGAGCCGACCCTTGATGTAAGCCGACAGCCACATTGAAGCTGCCAGTGGTACTCCCACTGTAGACCGCACTTGGGTACAGCATCGACTGTACATCGCTCGGATCAACTGCACATACTTCCCAGGCAGTTTATTTGATATCATGATCAGTTAATATAATAAACGATTGATATAATTTTAAAAGAATAAATTTTTATAAGCATAACATACATTGATTATAAAATCTTTAGATATACCACTCAAAAGACATAAAACTTATTTAGTCTAATACAAAAGAACAAAAGCTTTTTTATAAATCATAATGGCTTTTAACTTAACCTAACCCAAGTGATTCACTAACATTAGAAGGGCATCCTTAATGGTCACTGTTCTAACCTAAACTAACCCACATGATCGCTTCGTTCGCTCGCCATCGCGCTAAGTCAAAGTCAAAGATTTATTTGCAGATAAATCTATATATATAAAAGAAAGTCGTGTTAGTTACACTATTTATAACTCAAGAACGGCTGAACCGATTTGGCTGAAAGTTGGTGGGGAGGTAGCTTAGAACCAGGAGACGGACATAGGATACTTTTTTTTTTTGGTAGGGTAGAGTAGGGTAGAGTAAGGTAGAGTAGGATAGAGTTGGGTAGAGTAGGATAGAGTAAGGTAGAGTAGGATAGAGTTGGGTAGAGTAGGATATAGTAGTCAGTTGACGGGAGCGATAATCATAACATAATGAAATGCAAATTTTTGTTATACTTAGGTTAAATTAATTAGATATTATTTCAATTGTAGTACAAATAAACAAATTATTATTATTAATTAAATTTGAACTGGAGGGATTCTTTTATAGTATAAAAGGGATTCTCAATCAACCACCTGCGTAAAGCCCTTTTGAAGCGGACCATTGGAACGTTCTTAATTCGGTCTGGAATCTTATTATAAATTTTAATCCACTTAGAGTAGCTACGGATATCCTCATTCCTGATTCGATCACGCAAGGAAACTCCGAGCATAGCCCTCTCCATTGCCCTTTGGGTGACTTTAAGTCTTCTGATGAGGCCCATTGTAAGCGACCACGTTTCGGAGCCATATTTCATCACTGGCAACACGCACTGGTCATAGACTTTCGTCTTGAGTCACTGTGGTATATTGGACGAGAAGATACCGCGCAGCTTCCTGAACGCTGCCCAGCCGAGTCGGATTCGACGATTGATCTCTTTCTCGAAGTTAGACCTTCCCAACTGGACCGTCTGTCCCAGGTAAACGTAGTCGTCTACAACTTCGAGTGTAGAGTCCCCGATCTTGATAGGAGTGGGTGCAACATGGCTGTTTACCATGACTTTGGTTTTGTCCATGTTCATTTACATCGCCTATATAGTTCCTAATCTATTAGGAAATCTAGTTCTGAACGTGCATTTTTCTCTCAGTTTTTCAAACATCTCAGTATGAGATTTGGTAAATTTATATATTTCCTCAATATAGACGGGTAACAGTTAATGTAAGTATTCTAAGTTTTTTCTTATCAGTGGTTTACAGGATGTGAGTGGGTCTACATTACAAATCGCACGTATACACTCTCCTCCTTTGTGCGATGAAGGCTCTTCCGAGATGCACCGAGTTTCCCCGTACCAGTATACCATAAGGCAGTATTGAACCAACATATGGGTATAAGGAACCTACCTGCTAAATTTTAAGTTTGTAGGTGTTATAGTTTCTGAGATATCATGATTAATCAGTGAGTGGTATTTCGCTTTTATATAATAGGTCTTTACCTATGAAATTGGAGATTTTTAAAACGGGTTGCTTTGAAGTGTTATATCATTGGATTGACTTGTTCAAATAAATTTTATATTAAAGGTATGTTATTCTTCTTTTGAAATTAGGTATTTATTGGTTTCTTTGTGTTTTATATTTTCTGTAATATAGCAGTACTTATAACCATTTTTGTATGAAATCTAAGAAAACTCGCATTATTTTGTAATATGAGTTCTACCGTGGAAACAATGGGACTCAAGTGATATGCAATATTGATGATGTATACGGACTTAAAACTGCTAATGAATGTTTGGTTTCAATCACTTGCATGTGAGAAATTTTATCTCAGGAATAACTTTATTTCTTAGGGCAAAAAACAAAATTTCCAAAACGAAATCTATTAAACCAAGAACACAGAGTTTTTTTGTTAGAAGAAAGTCGTAGGTATGCGACATTGATATTGTTTGCCCTTTGCAATGAATAGTATCTACGTTGAAACTCTTAATATGAAAAAACGTTTTTTTATTAGCTTTCATGGTTATAAGTACTGCGATATTACAGAAAATACAAAACACAAAGAAACCAATAAATACCTAATTTCAAAAGAAGAATAACATATCTTTAATATAAAATTTATTTGAACTTATGATTCCAAGTCAATCCAATGATATAACAGTTCAAAGCAACCCGTTTTAAAAATCACCAATTTCATAGGTAAAGACCTTTTATATATAAATCACCAGCTATAACCGTTATATCGGGTACGTCTAAAAATCATAAATAAATAGTTCTATAACAACCTGCAAGGGCATTACGGTTTTTCTTGCCGTTTCAGAGATAATCTGATTTCATAGTTTTTTCATACAAATTTTTCGTAAAAAAATTATAATTCATTCCATTTTGTGCAGAATTAACTCAAGTGTAATTTTTATATGCAGTTTTAGTTTTTATAATTGCTAGTAAAAGCAATATCTGGAAAAAACCTGTAATTTGAAATGCCTAAGTCTATGACAGCTGATTTTCGATCCAACGTGTTAAAAAAAATAAAAAATAAGTGTGGCACTCGGGGACTGCCGCGGTAAAGCTATTACATAGCATTTTGTATCAACTTATGCAATTATAATTATTTATTTATTTTATTTATGCAGTATTTCTTTTTCTTTGATATTAATTCAAGTTACACTTTTTGAGCGTGGTGACCGATAAGAAAACAATTTTTTTTCTTTCTTGTTTACTTCATAAATTGCTACAAGTATGTTCAGTTGTTATCATAGAACATTACTATAATCTATTATAATACAAAAAGACTATTTTGTTTGACCGAGATTTGAACTCGAGGCACGATGATAACATAGGTAGAACGCTGTACCAATGCGCCACACAGGTCGTTAACGACTTTTCTAAAATAGGTGTTCGGTCTCTGTCGGCCTTCAAACCACACCTCCGTGCCCGTCGGAGTGGGGAGCGTGAGGTATATTTTTCGTTACGGAATTTCTGGATTCGGTCCCCGCGCTCAAGGCCCGCGATAGAAGCTATGCAATAGCTTAATAACATATCCGTTCCGCATGACGAGAACCTCGTGGAAGCCGAGAAAGATAAACAAATCAAGTATATTGACTTGGCTCGCGAGGTTGTCGACATGTGGGATGTGGACTCGGCGATCATTGTACCGATAGTCGTGTCGGGCAATGGCTTAATAGCCAAGAGCCTCGACCAACACCTTAGGAGGCTCGCGTTAGGCGACTGGATCAAGGGCTTGATTCAGAAAGCGGTATTCCTGGACACGGCTCGCATTGTTAGGAGGTTCCTTTCTCTGGAGCCCTGACCGCCGGTAGCTTGGACCCTGTTCCCGATACCGGTGGGGTACTATTTTTTATATTTTTAAATGTTTTTTTTTTATATATGTTTTAAGAAATATTTAAAAATGTACAAAATATGTATATAAAATAAATAAAAATAAAATTACCTTGAGCGTGGGCGCGACGTGCGTGAGCTGCACGCGCTTGCCGCTGGTGTCCACCGTGCGGCCCTCGCGGTCCAGGATCAGCGGCGCCGGCCCGCTGCCCGCCGGGCTGCTCAGCGCTCCGCCTGACCGAACATCCCACATTATGACGGTAAATAATGATATACCACAACTTTCACACAACGCCATCTAGTCCCATACTAAGCAGAGCTTGTACTATGATTACTAGACAACTGATAAACATACTTATGTATTTCTAAATACATACATATTTTGTGGGGTACGCGGAACAGGGTGTAAATCCCGCTAACCTCCGTTTAACTCTCCTCCGACCAGACGGATGTTTTGTCTGATCTGGGCAACTACCCGATAGATGATTTCGTGCTGTTGTATATTATGTTCAAATCGCAAGGTGAATTCTAATTGCGCGATGCAGGATTTCATAGTTTAGTTCATATTTGGCGCCATGGATGTCACTACAATATTATAGATAAATTACACCCAGAAATAGAGCAAATGATCGTGCTCATCACACAAGCATTTGTCCTGGGTGGGAATCGAATTCACGACCTCCGGCATAGCAGTCAGGACCACAAGGTCTTTTTTGGGTGGGAAAATCATCAAGTGACATCCCCCGCTCTTGGACGGAGCGTTAGGGCGTGTCAGACTTTTACTGACTGAAAACTCACTCCTGTTCCTTCTTTGCCATTTTCCAGGGCCCCGGGGCTCTCTTTCGCAACACCCATGGCCCCAGTAGGCTTCGACCCTGCTGAGCGGCTACGGTTACTGACTTCTCCTTGAGGCGCGCGTGGAACACTACGCGCCGTCGACGACTTGGGCTTGGTCCGGACGATTACCGGACGGTCGGACGGCGAGCTACCCATTGCTCGTCATCCGCAAGCCCGAGGACCACCAGGTCTTACTACTTCTTCTTTTCAAATCGATGGTTTTCTCATCCCTCAATCTTTTTGGACCCAGTATGTTGCCACGTTTAGGCAGTGGTCCGACCGCCGACGATGAACGAGAAACGAGTAGAACTAGAAACTATAAACGAGTTGGCGATGAGCGGGAAGCGAGTGTGTAGTTTCGATAGCTTTGTCGCCGGGCTATAAGCGAGTGTGCAAGTGTGATTACTCGCGCCACTCGCCCGCGGTCGCTCACAGTGTGGCCAACGTAAGCGATTTGTCGCCATTTAGAAATGATCAAGCGAGCTAGCATCGCTGAACGAGTATCGGCCGATTCAATAACCTCCATACTCTGCAAGATTATGGAGCGTGTGTTGAACTCGCGCCTCATGGCATACCTGGAAGGTAACGATCTCCTCAGTGACCGACAGTACGGGTTTCGCCACAATCGGTCTACTGGGGACCTACTAGTGTATACCACTCACATGTGGGGCGAGGCCCTTGAGAAGAATGGAGAAGCGATTGGTGTCTCCTTAGACGTCTCGAAGGCCTTCGACAGGGTATGGCATGCCAGCCTTTTGAGTAAGCTTCCAGCGTACGGCATTTCCCCTGGTCTGATTAACTGGGTAAAAGACTTCCAGAGTGAACGGTCTCTCCGAGTTGTTGTCGATGGATGCTCATCAGAGCCCATGACGACCAATGCCGGAGTTCCTCAGGGGTCAGTTCTCTCTGCAACTCTTTTCCTGCTGCATATCAACGATCTGCTGATGCCCGGTATCTATGGGTATGCAGATGATAGCACAGTTGTAGAGAGATACCTGCCAAGTGCTCGGGCTAGTAAGGAGCTAATCCGGTCCGAACGAGAGGCTATGGTAGAGCGTACGAATGTCTCACTTCAGGCAGTCTCCATGTGGGGCGAAACCAATCTGGTAGGATTCAACGCCGCCAAAACACAAGCGTGTCTGTTCACCGCCAAAAGGAGTCCGTTCGCCTTGGCTCCTGCTTTTCAGAATGTATCTCTGGAGTGCACCGACCGCCTTCAGCTCTTGGGAGTTGAAATTTCTTCAGACCTCAATTTTGGGCGGTTCATTGAGTCCAAAGCCAAGGTAGCTGCTAGAAAACTAGGCGTTCTTGCAAAGGTCCGACGGTACTTCACACCGGGACAGCTTCTAATGTTATACAAAGCACAGGTCCGATCGTGTGTGGAGTACTGCAGTCACATATGGGCTGGTGCTGCAAAATGCCATCTAGCAGCTTTGGACTCAGTGGAAAGGCGTGCGAAGAGGCTAATTGGGATCCAGATTTGGTTAAGTCCAATCTACAAAGCCTCGAGCACAGGCGCAGGGTAGCCAGCCTATCGGTATTTTACAGGTTGCATTTTGGAGAGTGTGCGCGGGAATTGCATGACTTGATTCCGCCATCTCCTTTCTACCATCGGACAACCCGACGTACGGCGAGTATCCACCCTTACGTTGTTGAAACTTCAACGATCCGGACTAAGCGTTTCGCTTCGTCGTTTATATCGCGTACATCGAAGGACTGGAACAATTTGCCTGCTGCGGTCTTCCCGTCCAACTATAATTTAGGTGTCTTCAAGGCTAGAGTGAATAGGCTCTTAATAAACTAGTGCGCCTCACCATCAATGATTGCATCGCTGCTTACCATCAGGTGGGATCGCAGTCAAGCACTGGTTTATATGAATTAAAAATAATAATAATAATAATAATATTTTTGAAAGCTCGTCGCTCAGCGACAAAATTAGTAAAGCGAGTCGTCGCCGGCAGTGTGAACAGTCAGAGAGCAACTTTTAATATATGCATCTCTTTCGTTTACACGGAATGTACATTTATTGTGCGTTTGTTGAGAGAGAAAATCGCTGATAGTTAGTCGTTTTCTCGCCGGCGGTTGGACCACTGCCTTATAGCGGCGTAAGTGGCATTTTTTAGGTCCTC
Source organism: Mythimna impura (assembly GCA_905147345.3). Taxonomy (NCBI): domain Eukaryota; kingdom Metazoa; phylum Arthropoda; class Insecta; order Lepidoptera; family Noctuidae; genus Mythimna; species Mythimna impura. The sequence goes on along the minus strand of LR990365.1, from coordinate 1,163,420 downwards.
CAGAGTGCAGGTGTAGGGACACTTTGGGCACTCTAAAGCCGGGTCCAGACGAGTGTAACGTGTAATGTAAGATTACGTGTAATTTAGCGTCAACAGTGTGGACGGCACACGAACGCAAAGCGAATTGTGTACGCGAAACTATTTCAAAGCTGTTTCCACTCAGTTGCTACGAACATGCCGAATAGGAAGGTCGTGATAGCTGGTGCGGCTTTTATTCTCATGTATTTACTAACTGAAGACCGGAAACGTCGGAAGCGTCGATGGTAGAAAACTAAATTGTATAAAAGAAGATCTTCTTTACTTGTGGATCTAAAATCTCAGCATATAAGTTCAAGTGATTGTTCGTCACTCCACATCATGAACGTACACACGACACAACCGTCACGAACGCCGTCTAAACGAGCACTGCGAGCGCCTTTGTGTTCGCGCGAAAAACCGACAGCCTGATCAACCCCGAGCGCCGCGCGAGCGTTACATGTAATGCTCGTAGTGCCGTCCACACGTAGAATTCGTGTTACATTACATGGTAGATTACATCACACGTTACACTCGTCTGGACCCGGCTTAATAAGTGGGCCATCGTCTGTTTAGAAGCAGCTACTTCTGCACGCTCAAACTGCTCAAAGGATTCAAGATTCCATCATCGGACCACCAGACATACGGCGGTGTACCTCTGGTGTATGGTAGACATCCCACCCCTGCGCACAAAACGTTTTGATAACACATTAATTGTGCGTACAGCTAAGGAGTGGAATTCACTGCTGGAGTCTGTGATTCCTGATGGCTACAACTGTACAGGACATGCGTCATCTGCTATGCTGTCCATCCTGCACAACCAACTGCAGTTTTCAGGATCTATACGAGGCCAACAACAGAGCCGTAGAGGTTGCCAAATACTGGTCAGATAAAATTTAGTTGGAGTACATCGACACGAAAAGAAGAAGAAGATGGCTACAACCGGAGGATCTTTATTTTGAGGTTACTTCTGGGCAAGCGTGCTCCATCGTCGACCATATAGTCGCTTTCCATCAGGTGAGACAGTGGTCAAACGCGAGCCTATCAAAAATTAAAAAACAGGGCATGTTTTTTTTTTTTTTAAGGTGGGAAAATCATCTTATGACAAATCCCGCACTTGGGCGGAGCGAAAAATAGTGTCAGACTTTTACTGACTAAAAACCCACTCCTGTTCCTTCTTTGCCTTCGTCCCAGGGCCCCGGGTTAAACAGGGCATGTGCAAGTCGGACTCGCGCACTGAGCGATTTATGACGTATTAAAAAAAAACTACTTATTAGATCTCGTTCAAACCAATTTTCGGTGGAAGTTTATAAGGTAATGTTCATCATATATTTTTTTTAGTTTTATCATTCTCTTATTTTAGAAGTTACGGGGGGACACACACATTTTACCACTTTGGAAGTGTCTCTCGCGCAAACTATTCAGTATATAATAAAATGATATTAGAAACCTCAATATCTATTTTGAAGACCTTGGGTTTGATGAAAAAAAATTTTGAGTTTTAGTTCTAAGTATGGGGAACCCCCAAAATTTATTGTTTTTTTTTTCTATTTTTTGTGAAAATCTTAATGCGGTTCACAGAATACATCTACTTACCAAGTTTCAACAGTATAGCTCTTATAGTTTCGGAAAAGTGGCTGTGACATATGGACGGACAGACAGACATATGACGAATCTATATGGGTTCCGTTTTTTGCCATTTGGCTACGGAACCCTAATAACAGGGCAAGTGCGAGTCAGACTCGCACTTTGAGGGTTCCGTACAAATATAACTAATGTATTTTTTTTGTGACGTAATAACAAAATTACTGTTTTCAGATTTATTCCTATACCTGTACTATAAGACCTTGCTTTCTGCCAAATTTCAGGATTCTGGGTCAACGACGTATGAATTTTGATTCCCTTGAGTGTCGAAATATCCTTTTTTTGGTTAACCAAGAAATTTGATATTTCACAGCTTCAAGGGACCGCAGATCTGAGTATATGGTTTTAATTTCAACTCAATACCTGTACGCGTTCCCGAGACAAAGGGTCTTGACAGACAGATAGACGGACAACAAAATGATCCTATAAGGGTTCCGTTTTTTCCGCCGATTCGATTAAATTCTTGGGATTAGAGCGTTCAAACAATTCTTTAACTTTATAATCTATATATATAAAAGGAGAAACTGACTGACCGACATATCAACGCACATCCGAAGCTACTGAGCCAAGGAACGTGAAATTTCGCACCAGGCTGCCTTTTAGAGAGCAGTGGTGGCCGAGTGGTAACGGCCCCGACTTACGAGTTGTAGGTTGCGGGTTCAAACCCAGCCAGGCGCATTACTTTGTGTAATTTATTTCATCACCACTGCTCTCAAAACGGTGAAGGAAAACATCGTGAGGAAACCGGCATGTCCTAGAACCAAAAATTCGAAGACATGTGACATCCACCAACACGCACTGGGCCCGCGTGGTGGATTACGGCCCTTTCCCTCTCCTAGAGAGGAGGCCTGAGTCCCAACAGTGGGAACATTATAAGGCCGACTATGCTATGCTATGCTGCATTTTATGATATAGGGGCGAGCACTAAGAACATTTTGAAAATTGAAATTTCAAGGGGGTGAAAAGGGGGGAATTCGTCTGTATGCAAAATGTCATTACTTGTATTAGTATAGATAGATGCACTTACCAGCCAGTTTCCTTTGTATCCGGGCCTGCAGTTCCGCTATCTTACGCTGCTTTTCCAGTTCTTCCTGGGACATGGCGTTACTGGCTGTGGAGCAGATCAAAACGTTTATAGTCAGCTTTCTATACAAACTAAATGGAGATACCATTACAAGAACTGATTCCATGAAAGACCTGGGAGTCATATTCGACCGCAAGCTCACTTTTCGCGACCACATCACATCTACTGCCAAGGAGTCCTTCAGGCGCCTTGGTTTTGTTTTAAGGAACTGTCGTGACTTCCCCAACCCCACGTTATCAAGCTTGTTTTTGGGGCATTGGTCCGTAGCAAGCTTAAGTCTAGTGCGTGCGTATGGAATCCGTTTGAGAAGCAGTATGTATTAGCTTTAGAGAAAGTACAAAAAGCATTACTCAGGTACCTTTACAAGCACTCGTACGGGTTTTATCCCTATTTGTATCCCACTAAATTCTTGTTGGGTTGCTTAAATTTCAACTCCCTAGAAGTAAGACGGTCGCGCGATCAGATGACTGTAGTATTTAAAATTCTTAGGGGGATTATTGATGATCCTGATCTGCATAATGAAATATAAATCTTTTCGTCCCAGACAATTACTGTCGTGGCAGAAAACAAACGTTTACTGGCTGTTCCAACTTCCCGTACTATCGCACATTCCATGTCGCCTATTCCTCGGACAATAGCCGCCATTAACGCTCTCCTGAACTCAAACACAGGTCTTGATGTGTTTGCGGATGAATGGAAGCTGATAATGTCAGAATGTTTGAATTTTTGTGAGAAGGATGCATGACTGAGTTAAAAAATTAGGTATAAGTTTAAATAGTGCAATTGGCTTCGGCAGTTCTATTTAAAATAATAAATAAATAAATAACATGGCATTACTTATCATTTTCTACATTAACCTTTTAACCGCTTACACTTCGAATATATCCGACAAACACTATCGCGTTTATTCTGTCAGAACGACAGGTCCTGTGCGTCTCGCATCCATCGGATTCCAGCGACCCTCACCAGGTCATCGGCCTGGTGATGACATATGGCTCCGAAACGTGGTCGCTTACAATGGGCCTCATAAGAAAACTTAAAGTCATGGTCGCACATCCACGACCAAATACTCCATCTCGTCAGCTCTTGTTATATATGGAGATTGAAGAGCTAAACGAGATGGAGTACCCAGTCGCAAACACACGACCCTGGCGAATAGGACACGAAAATCTCGTCGGACCAATCCGATGCAAGCAGTTAAAGGGTTAAAAAAAAAAGTTATCCCGCTTTAGGATCTCCATCCTAGTGCATTATTGGTTACCTTTTTTTTTACAGGCGTGTCAGACTTTTACTGACTAAAACATTTTCAGAAAATCCCCGTAGTCTTAGAGATAAGGAACGCTAAGTTACCTGGTTTGGAGAAGAGCACGGGTTTGATGACGCTGGGCGGAGCAATGGAGCTGTTCTGCTGCACCTGCAGCTTGAGGTGCTGCGCGGCGGCCGCGGCGGCGCTGACCCCGCTCTTGGCGTCTCCGGACCCCTTCATCGCCAGGAGCGCGCGTTTCCTCTCCTCTATTTCCTTCTGAGCGTTCGCCATCATTAACTGGAAGGTTGTGTTCATATTCAAATCCTTGTTCATTAAAGGGTCAATCCCTAAGGTCCCTAGTTAAATGAAATATTGGAAACTTATTTTTCAATACACTTACTCGAAATCCCGCTCTTATCCCACGGCTTTTAGGCACGCAATAGACTGTTTTCCGCACTAGTGCAGAAAAGTGCGCGTGCTCAATTAAATTAGTGTTATTACATGTACCGTATCAGGCTAGGCTCGCGTCGACCCCCACGAGTCGCCGGCTCGTGCGAATTCCGCCTCGGTCGCAGTGACAAACTTTCAGCACTTGTATCAAAATGTACTATTTTCTTTTATCAATTAAACATGAAATGAAGACGATACAGTTCGTGGAAACTGTACGTGACCTCACGACTTGGTACACTTCTTACTTAGAAGTAATGTCACACCTTGGTACACTTCTCACCAACAACCTTGCAAAGGAGATTGACCAAAAGCAGTCTAGCAAAGATGCGTGAACGAAAATCAAAGCTTATTTTTTTACAGCTTTTCACTTCAGGAATTCTGTTTTCGTATCCGGAATTATGATTTTAAGATAAACAGTAAATTAACGATTGCTAGGTACATTTCCAGTCATGATTGACGTTTCGTTCTCTTCATTTGTACGAGTTACGTAAGCTATATATTACTATACTCTTTGTACGTAAGTATGAACCTTTAGACAAAAACATCACAAAAATGATAATCAATATCTTAAATAACTAAGTAATTAGTAATACCATAACGTACTGTATATGTATTTTATCGTTCCGATAATATAATATTTATTTTGTGCTTCGTCTCACGCAGATGCAGCTGTCAAGCCAGATGACAGACGGATGATAATTATCAATGTTGTTTTGTACCTACATGAGTGATCTGTGGTCATTTTACAAGTTGCGAGTTGGTTAGACATAATTAGTAGGTTATCTCCGTTTTTGTTTAATTACTTTAAAACTCGGGTGTTTGTGTGAAAATGAACACTTTTATTTAATAGTATATAAAGCGTAGTCTATATTAAATAAACATTTATTGTGCTTCAACTTCAGACGGATTTCCATACATCGTTGGTCATGATCCTTTAATCGAGTTCTGAATAGTAATAACTTCTGGCTAAAATGGTATAGCAGCTCACACGCGCTCCTGGCATCTCAATTCCAGTCATCCTTAGAGTCTGGGTCGCTACCTCAGTTTCTAACAACTGGCGTTACCCATCTGCTCCATAAGACAGGTAGTACTGCGGAACCCAAGAATTATAGACCGATAACATGATCCTGCTCATCACACAAACATTTTACCTGGGTGGGAATCGAACCCACGACCTTCGGCATAGCACCACTAGACCAACAGGCCAGTCAAAGGACGACGAAAGAAGAATGACGAAAGTTTATTAATAAAAAACACACTTATTTCCTGGAACAAGTTTTGTGAAATATTCGAGTAAGTGACGGTATTTCCGAATGCCAACAGAGCGTTCAGGCGTTTGACATTGCGCTGGATGAAATACCAAGCTTTTAAACCATGCTCACGTTGATAAGACGGATAGAGAAGGGCCCTCTAAAATAATTGCTATCAAGTCATCGTCATCATCATTTCAGCCGATAGATGTCCACTGCTGGACATAGGCCTCCCCCGAATGTCGCCACAATGAACGGTCCTGTGCGTCTCACATGGCATCGGATTCCCGCAACCTTCACCAGGTCATCGGTCCACCTTGTAAGAGGCCTTCCAACACTGCGTCTTCCGGTACGCGGTCACCACTCCAGAACCTTTCGGCCCCAACGGCCATCTGTTCTGCGAGCAATGTGCCCTGCCCATTGCCACTTAAGTTTGGCGATTCTTCGTGCTATGTCGGCAACCTTGGTTCTCCTGCGGATATCTTCATTGCTATCGAGTGTTTGAATGAATTACCTTGATTCTGTCCGCGCTGAGCACAGCCATTTTGTTTCCAACCGTCTCTCCTTCAGATATTATCGTCGGCACCTCCACTCCATTCTTTTTCTCTCTTTCTTCTTTTTTGTCTTCTTTTACCTCTTTTTCCTCTTTAACCTAAAATAAAAATATATTATGCATTTCTAAAGGCACCTTGAAAATGATTTTAAGCGAGTCGGTTTTTGGTTCCGTACCCAAAACTTAAAACGGGACCCTATTACTAAGACTCCGCTTTCCGTCTGTCTGTCTGTTCGTCTGTCACCAGGCTTTATCTAATGAATCGTGATAGTTAGACAGTTGAAAATTCCACAGATTCTATTGCCGCTATAACAACAAAATAATACTAAAAAAAAAACAGAATAAAATAAATATTTAATGGCAATAATGGTGCCAGTGAACAAGTGCCAGCGAGACTCGCACACTAAGGGTTCCGTGCCGTCCGTAGCATAAAACGAGCAAAAAAAAAATCAGGTTTATTGTATGGTTTTTAGTATTGTTAGGGCCTGCGCACACTTGAGACAAGACTGTCTTAAGACAGAATCGTCTACGACGTCTGCGACAAGACTGTTTTGTCTACGTCACGGCGCACACTATCAAGATAAAACTGTCTAGCGGCGTACGGCCAGTGTTGCCAACTTAGTGGATTTTCCACTAAAACTAGTGGTTTTAACCCCCCCATTTATTTGGAAAATATTGGTTTTAGTGGCTAGTGGATTTTTCTAGTGCTTTTGTAAAATTCAATTTCTTACTAACAAATGCGATCACTTGGGTGTAAATCAGCACCGTAGAATCCATAATTATCAATCTGATGCCGACGATGATGGTGCAAACAAAAATTATTCGTCTGAAGACGAATTAATACATAGTTGTTATTGAATAATTTGTATATTGAATTACCTACTAATGTTAATTTGCCCACAAATGGTATTTTGATCAACTGTTTGTTAATTTTTATCATTTATTATTAAAGGAAACTAATAACCTATATGCCTACTTATTTTATTTCGTACAACACACATTTTTTTGTGGGAAATTTTGCGATTTTGTGTGTGGGATAATTTTTTGTTAGTGATTTTCTGGTGGTTTTAAAAGTTGACTCTGGTAGTAAATTAGTGTAACTGTTGCTGGGCAACACTGGACGTCTCAAAACAGTCTTGACAGTCAGACAAGTCTGCGGTGTCATAGACAAGTCTGCGTCGTCGTAGACAATTCTGTCTAAGACAGTCTTGTCTCAAGTGTGCACAGGCCCTTAAAGCGGCAACAGAAATACATCTTTTGTCAAAATTTCAACTGTCTAACTATTCATGATGTCATCAGTTCATGAGATACAGCCTGATAACAATACAGACACTGTCGGAACAATACGGGCTAGCTATAATATAATATAAAAAGTCAAGTTTGTGACGGTAAGGGCCAGGGAATAGGAATCGCTGATGCCATCTACAGATGTGACATTATCCAAACCTCATCGTGACGGGAGCGCTTCGTATCCTTATCGCGGTCGCCGGACTCGTGCTTCCTCTTCTGCGACTTGGAGCTGGAGAGCAACTCCTGAGCCAGCGCCATCACCTTGTCAGCAAGTTTACTCGCTTTCTTTGAGTCAATGTGAGCCGATATCTTGTCTATAATTTTTCTCCTTTCATATCTGGAAAGTTTTTTTACAATTTAATGGAAGTTTTATTTATTACTAGCTTCTATCAGCAGCTTCACCCGCGTGAAAATAGGCTTCTCCATACAAACTTCCAACCCCCGTTTTACCCCCTTAGGGGTGGAGTTTCGTAAAACACGTTCTTAGCGGATGTCTACACCCTATAAGGAACCTACCTGACAAATTTTAAGTTTGTTGGTGTCATAGTTTCTGAGATTTCGTGATTAATCAGTGAGTGGTATTTCGTATAGATTTATCTAAACTTCATGTACAGTAGTGGTACATAGGCGGACTTAATGCAACAAGACATTCTCTACCAGTCAACCTTTGGGTTAAAAAAGATAACACTGTGGTAGGTATGCACAATAAAGCTTAAACTACATTAGACCGACGCACACGTAGACCACGCCTGATTTGTACGTAGAACGACGTCACGTGGCGTGGACCTAGTGTAGCTCTACAAATCTAGTTTCCATATAAAATGTATGGAGACTGACGCGCCCAGATCGGCGTGTGTGGCACACGTGTGCGCAGTGTAGTTCTACCTTAAATAAATAACAGATATTTCAAATAGAATGTAGAATTAAGGGGATGCAGCTCGACATACATTTTCACTGTTTTTCATACAACCGCTCTTACGCGATTTTGACGTAATTACACATTTTTCATTAGATATTTTAGAAACACAGTATTTTGTGGATATTATCTAGGCTTCTGTTGAAATCAATTTATTTATTTATTGGCCTATCAACAATTGTTACACATTGCAGTCAAAACGTACTTGCCCTTATACAAACCAAGTGTACAATATATTACGATAGCACGGTAATATTATCTATACAGTATTGTAACTCGGCCGTATCTTTGAAATAAATGCCTACAGCCGCGCGGTACGTAAACATGCGATAGGGCTGCCCGCACTATGGCTGCCCGCCTCCAGCATTTTAATTACATTTGCCTACTTTGTGTTTCCATTTAGTATTGTGATTGTAAATATACTTTTTTATATAAACAAATAAAATACTTTGTGAATTGAATAGGAAGTGTTCAATATTTGCGACCGAAAAATATTTGCGCCTCGACTGAGACGTACCTACGAAATGCTTTATTATTAAATTTTAAAGTACAAAAATCCGCATTCTAAAGCTTAATTAAAAATTGTTTTGGGAAACATGGACAAGGTGGAGAAAAAGGAATATCTTTTACTTGGTTATAGATCCCTGCAGCTACTTTACAATTTATATGTTTGGTTTTAAATGAAGAATTCATGCAACCAAAAACAGCACAATATATCCTACTCGTCATATTAAATATATAAATATGTACTTGAACTTATTTTTATTGAAAATATCGCGCGGCACAGACGCGACTGTCTGCATCCCGAGCGCACCTCGAGATCGAGGCGCGTAGGTATAGCTCGCGTTTCGTCCGTTTGTATGAAGTTGGAATACTGTATAGATACCTAATATTACCGTGACGATAGACACAGCATGCATGAACAATATTACAACAGGAAGAGTTTACAAATAATATTAGTACCTACAGATACAACACTTTCGAGTTACGTTGTTACAAATGTTGGCTAGTAGTAAGTCGTTTTAGGTGAACTTGGCGCTTGAATTTATGGGAAGATGTGCCAAAAATATCCAAACTTACATCGCAATTATTAAGAAGCCTACAAAGTCTTGGGATTGGGGAGTTAGACCCTGAAATAGTTTTTCGGAATGAGGGACGTAGTAATTTGATAGGATGGCGCGGATAACTGTGAGGTGGGTTAAAATTAAATTTACATAACAACTGAGGACAGTCTATTTTACTGTGAAGAACTTTAAATATGAAAATGAGATCGTTTTTGTCTCTGCGTTCTTCGAGAGAAGTAATCTTGAATTTCTGTAGCCGAGCTATGCAAAAGCATAGCTTGGAACTTATTTGGCTATTTTCGTCGAGTAGGCCAGACGGTTCAAAAGATATGGCCGGATCCTGCCCTCAGAATCAATTCAGAATTCTTAATGTACATTCATTATTATTATATGAAAATTACTTTTATAATAAATAAAAATAAATCGCAACAATCACTTTCTCTAGAACAGGCGACAAAGTATCCCAAAAAAATATGTGCGTTAATGGTTTTTGTGTCGTTTTGTTTCGTTGCAATCATGGAGTGTAAATCAATACAAATTGTAAAACTATTCCAGTAAAGACCTCTGAAAATCTGCTATTTTGCATGTACTTTGACACTTCATAATATGCTCAAAAATTAAAAAAACAATCTGGCCAAATTGGGCTTCCTTGTCCCATCTACACAGTGCCAGTGTGGATCCGCTGCATAGGACATGCATCACCAGCTGTGCTGCCCATACTGAACTTTTCAGGATTTAAATAATAATAATATTTTCGCTCACATTGTGACCTTTTTGCGCTGTAGTTAGCCCTAGACCCCTTTTTTACCCGACTACGGAGGGTTATGATTTTGACAGGCTATGTATGTATGTGAGTTTGTTCATCTGTTCCCACACAGCTCCTAATCTACTTATTGGAACTCGACGTATGAGGTATCGTTAGAACCGTCTTAATTGTCCGCTGAACATAGGCTACGTGACGTGTCACAAAACTTGATATGGCGCCCTCTAGCGGACAAAAAGTAATGTGTAAAAAATAAAAATGGAGATAAATACGCCGTGTTTGGTATCATTTGAAAGGGCTTTACTTGTACATTTCCAAAATATTGTTCAAATTTAAAGTGACGCCCTCTAGCGGACAAGAAGTAATGTGTTAAAAAAAATGTTAAGATAAATACACCGTGTTTGATATCATTTGAAAGGGCTTCACTGGTACTTATCAAAATATATCATCAAAATTCAATGTGGCGCCCTCTGGTGGACAAAAAATAATTTACCATTATTAATTAGAAATTTTAAATTTAGCTTTTGCAAATGGTATAGAAGCACAGTGATTTAACACCAAAATAATTTAAATAAAAAAAAAGTAAAAAAACTAAAACCCGACTACGACAAAAAAAAAACGACGAAACTAAAAGTATGAAACAAGATTTCCAGGTTGCTGAAATAAACAAGGTAAAAAGAAAAGCCGTAGTCACACGTTATTAAAGTGTTTCGGTTGTTACCTATAACGTGTGACTGCGGCTTTTCTTTTTACCTTGTTTATTTCAGCAACCTGGAAATCTTGTTTCATACTTTTAGTTTCGTCGTTTTTTTTTGTCGTAGTCGGGTTTTAGTTTTTTTACTTTTTTTTTTTACAAGAGAAGCGCCGTCTAGCGTTTCTTTTGGAGCTTTCTTTTAGACATTTTTTTTTCTGGATTTCGAGTTTTTTTTATTGGATTTCACCAAAAAAAACCTACCGTGGCATATATTATCAAATTTATAAAAACTGGGCAAGTGCTAGTCGGACTTGCGCACTGAGGGTTCCGTACAAACTTGAAAGGTAAAATGCGGTTTACGATTTATGACGTACTAAAAAAAAACTACTGACCAGATCTCGTTCAAACCAATTTTCGTTGGCAGTTTTTATAGTAATGTACATCATATATTTTTTTTAGTTTTATCATTCTCTTATTTTAGAAGTTAGAGGGGGGGGGACACACATTTTACCACTTTGGAAGTGTCTCTCGCGCAAACTATTCAGTTTAGAAAAAAATGATATTAGAAACCTCAGTATCATTTTTGAAGACCTATCCATAGATACCCCACACGCATGGGTTTGATGAAAAAAAAAATTTTGGGTTTCAGTTCTAAGTATGGGGACCCCCAAAATTTATTGCTTTTTTTCTATTTTTGTATGAAAATCTTAATGCGGTTCACAGAATACATCTACTTACAAAGTTTCAACAGTATAGCTCTTATAGTTTCGGAAAAAAGTGGCTGTGACATACGGACGGACAGACGGACAGACAGACAGACAGACAGACAGACAGACAGACAGACAGACAGACAGACAGACAGACAGACAGACAGACAGACAGACAGACAGACAGACAGACAGACAGACAGACAGACAGACAGACAGACAGACAGACATGACGAATCTATAAGGGTTCCGTTTTTTGCCATTTGGCTACGGAACCCTAAAAAGCAAAATTATCACACAAATACACTTGTATCAATTTTTAGTTTAAATAAGGGTTATATTTATCTATCTATATAAAAGGAGAAACTGACTGACTGACATATCAACGCACAGCCGAAACTACAGAGCCTAGGAGCGTGAAATTTTGCACAAGGTTTCCATTTATGACATAGGCAAGCACTAAGAGAGGATTTTATAAAATTCACCCCCTAAGGGGGATAAAACAGAGTTTGTATGGAGAAACCAACTTTCACGCAGGCGAAAACGCTGGCAGGAGCTAGAATTTTATATTTTATTTACCATCGTCCATGCGTCACTGCGGGGTGCCAGCTGAAAATCAGCGCTGGGTGTCTGACGCCTACCAATTGCTGAGTTGGCGACCTTTTCGGTTCGGGCAAGCTCAGCGCAACTATATTGTAAATCTATACTTTTAATTTTTTTTTGTGTTGTTGCCTGCATCAAGTAAATCCTATTCTATTAAAAATCTCCACGTTGGAGAATCTTTCATGGGAATCATCCATTAACCCTTTTTTATAACCAAATGGCACAGATGCAATATTATCACCAGCTATAGTTAAGATTAGAGTCTAAACCCAGTCATGAAGCTACGGGCAGAGAAATAAAAGACAAAAGTTTATTTATAGTTTTATTTTCCCCCATAAGACTACCGCCGGCAGATTAAAAGTTCTATCTCTTCCACTTGCGTATTTCCGGTTAGTTAACTGGTGATCTACCTAGCGCCCAAATTCTTTATCCTTTTCTCTTTTTTTTTTGTTTTATTCGGTGGATCATCAACCCCTCATTACCATAACACACATATTTTTTTATATTACACCCTATGTGCCTTGTAACATATGAGTGATTGAGTCATTGGACCCACCTATCAAATCAGATCTTTGACAGTTATAAGCCAGCTACCCGATGTTTGACACAGTATCATGTTAGTCTTTTTAGTTAATAATGATATGTTATATTTGAGTATGGTTTCTGCACTTAGTCCTATACAAATTATTGTGCGTGGGCCGTAGCAGCCAAAACTTTTGGTGGGCTTATTCCAACCAGCCCACCACTCTCCAAAAGGTCTCTTAGCTTTTTCAGGGCGTCTGTGAGGGAGTTTGGGATCCTAAGGTTTGTGAGCGTTCAGTGACACCTGTGCAAGCATGCATTGCACGGGTGTCACTACTGGTCAAAATGTCTCTGAACTGTTTAGATTAATTCTATTCTTGCTAGGATAGACGAAATAGAAATAGAAGACACTAATAATTATAGGCCGGTGTCCGTGTTGCCGGTTTTTAGCAAGATATTTGAAAAGGTGATGTTAAATCAAATGCTTAATCATTTTAACACAAATAACATCTTACACGATAACAGTATGGTTTCACCAAAGGACGTTGTACAACTGACGCTGGTGTCTCCTTACTAAAACACATTTTTAATGCGTGGGAAGAGGCACAGGATGCTATAGGTATCTTCTGTGACCTGTCTAAGGCGTTTGATTGTGTGGTTCATGAAACATTACTCCTGAAACTTGAGCATTACGGACTAGGCAAAACAGCTTTAAGCTTATTAAAATCGTATTTGATTGACAGACAGCAACAAGTTCAAATAAACGGTGTCAATTCGTCGGGATTAAATGTGAAAATGGGGGTACCCCAAGGTTCAATTTTAGGTCCTTTTTTATTTTTAGTTTATATTAATGATTTACCCTATTTGTTGCAAAATAAACTTAATATGGTGTTGTTTGCCGACGACACTTCTTTGATTTTTAAGATAAATAGAAGGACTAATAATCTTGACGACGAATCGGTATCTTACTATGGGGACGGGCTGCAGACATCGACTCAATCTTTATACTACAGAAAAGAGCCATCAGAGCTATTTACAATCTTCGCCGGTGCGATTCTCTAAGGGAACTGTTTAAGGATATTAATATCATGACGGTGCCTTGTCAATATATTTATGAAAACATCATGTACGTTAGAAAAAATCTTCATCTTTTTAGCAAAAGAGGCGATAGACATAATTATGTTACAAGAAATAGGGACCAATTAGTTCAACCAGGTTTCAGATTGGCTAAAGTGGCGTCTTCTTTCATGGGGTACTGTTTGAAATGTTATAATAAAATACCTCCACAAATATTAGAACTCAATGAAACAAAATTTAAATCTTGTATTAAACGCACACTATGCAGGCAGGCATATTATAAGTTGGAGGATTATATTCAAGATAAAAATGCTTGGCTCAATGCTGGTCCAGCTCCACTACCACCGGGGTGAACAAATTGATTAGTTTGGAAATTATTGTTATTATTTTTAAATGTTTTTGTTTTTTTTAAATTTTAAATAATAAAAGTATTGTATAATGTAGAAGCATTTTTTTCAGTTTGTAAATGTGAGTACCATGGAGCTATTTTATGGTTTTTTATGTTACTATTGGACTTGTTTGACATAAATCAGCATGGCAGTTGAGAGTTTATCATGCTCACTCAAATGTCTCACTGATGGTGGCGCATGTGTTGGATCATTCGGTTCCCTTCAAAATGGTTGAGCTGAGTGTTGCTAATATTGGCGTCATGTTCGTGAACGGGCGCTGCGCGCTGTCAGTTGAGACTGGTCATCTCTTAGCTGCCAGTTGCTATTTTAATATCTATATTTAGTTTGTATTTTTACTTTATTTACATTGTTCTCACATGATAGCGACAAGAAACATGTAACAGAGATATTTGTAATTACAAAACATGATTGAAAAGAGTGTCCATGGAGTTTCTTGCACATTCTTCTCCATAGAGATCTACGCTTTGGAATGTGCAATTAGCATCATTTTTTTTTTCTCTGACTGACTGACTTCATGACATTTCAAAAGTGCCTGTAAATGGTTTATTTGAAATAAAATGCTTTGAATCTTTGAATCTTTGATAGAATAAATAAACTTTATTGTACACCAAAAAAGTAACACAATTAATCATCATCATCATTTCCGCCGACAAACGTCTACTGTTGGACATAGGCCTCCCGCAAGCGTTGCCACAACGACCAGTCCATGTACTGGAAGACGCAGCATTGGAAGGCCTCCCAAAAGGTGGACCGATGACCTGGTGAGGTTCACGGGGAATTCAATGGATGCGAGACACACACAATTTATACATAAATTTAAATCTATGGGTACAATAGCGGTCTTATCACTGACAGCAGTATACCGGACAACCTTAGGATGTACCGTAAGAACATAAAATAATACAGGGGGTAGTCTGCAGTGTACTGCCTACAAATTACTCATACGCTATAGACAAGCATATATATAAAATAATTACACACTTAAATATAAAACACAATATACACACACACATATTATATTAAGTAAGTACCCAATTTCATTGAAAAAAAGGAAAAAAATAAAGTAAGGTTGGTAGAAAAAATTAAATTAAGTAGAACCAGGAAAGCATTAAAGAGAAAGGAAATGGTTTTTAACTAGTAAAAGTAAACACTAAACGTTTAGAGACAAGAAAAACACTGAAAAATGTTGGAGACTGTTTCATACATTAGATGCCGTTTATTAACTTACCCATTTGAAAGACAAGATGAAACTGTGGATAGTAAAGAACTATCAGATTTCCCTATAGTCCTGTAAATGGCACGGTCGAGGGAAGACCTTAGGTCCTCCACCTCCCGCCTTGATAACTGTAGAGCCATGGTTTATATTCACAATTATTACGCACTTATAGGTTATGTCACTAACGTCTAAACAATCGTAGGTTTTTACACGAAATACTAAAGTTCAATGTGAATGGTTCATATTTTATTTCTTTTCGTCAAGTATATTTACATTTTAGTTGGTAATTTTCGGAATATTTTGTTTACATCCATCGCAAAATTATTAGAATCTAACATGACATGACACTATGACAGTATTTTTTTTTACTTTTTCTGGCATGGCTTTTTGGCCTTTGTGCCATGATATGACAGTACTACACAACTGACTACTGAGTACATACCCAGCGTTCCGAATTGCGATAAAAGTGATTATATCGTGAATCCGACCAAAAGTCACAATATACAGGGTGTTTACGTTGTTTGCAATTTTGTCTTATGTGTGTGACTCATTCACAATTCTAGCGAATTTACTTTGTAGCAGTTGTTGTGCAGTGATAATAGTTGTAAACTAGGGAGGTACTAGTTCAACGCATTGAAATGGCTTTCAATACAATTAGGGAGGAAATACGACTTCGTACAATAACTGTCGAAATACGAAACAGATGTCGGGCCTGCATTCGCAACAGAGGCCAACAATTTGAGCAGGATTTGTAAAAAATATGAAATAAATGTTAAAAATGCAAATTCAGTTTTTTTTATTCCTAGTAAAACCCACTAAAAGAGAGATACGAGACAAATTTTACATTATAAGAGTGAGATAACATTTTAATTTTAATAGATTTTTCAGGTATCAGAAAAATAATATTTTATTAAATCATAATTTTGACGTCTTAAGTGACTCGATTCACAATTCTAGCGAATTCACAAAGTTATAAAAAGATTTTTATGGCACGCACATCAATAGCAAGAGGATAAACTAGAGATTTTTTGAGGGAGTTGAAAGATTCCGGTCGCTTTTGTTTATTTTTTTATGGCCATGTAAATGCTGTAACATGGACAGCTTTAATTTAAGTCCAAAACTTTGCGAGTAAATTAAAAAAAAACTAGATAGCTAATGTCACTAATTTTAAATTTAAAAGTACTCTAATACAATACACATCTATATAAAATTAAAATTCAGAGTCTACGCCTTACCTATATATTTTTTTTTTTAATTGTATTTGAATCAAAAAGGGAGTGGTCCGGATACGGCCAGAGGTTTTCAATGCCGTGGACAAGATTATTATTTATACTAAAAATCTTAATAATTACTAGAAATAATTATTAAAATAATATCACGTCAGTTAAAGTTCGGAAAAATAATATTAAACAATAAGTATACTTATTCATTTATTCAGTGTTTCCTTGGTTCCTGCAACCATTTTGAAGTTTTTTTTCAATTATTTCTTGACCATGGATACAATGTCCTTTAGGCGGAATAATAAAAATAAAGATTGCATAGAATTTTCAATTTAATAATCGACCAGAACATCATTTTTTTTTAACATCATTTATTATATCAATAATATGCATTTGGTCCATTGATAAAAATGCATACGAAATACAATTATTTTGCTTATATTATTGAAAAAAAAAAATTAATTGAGTCGTTTAAAATGTTCGTGTGTTTTTGGCGGGATTTCTTGAGTGAAGTTCAGTGGCTGTATGGGACCTTAGCCTACCCAAATGGGGCGAAAAGTGGCGGCAAAAAGTGTCACATTTTGCCGCGTAGCATTTGAATTGCGACTATTTGCTTCAGTTTGTGAATATTTGCTGCTATTAATTTTCACTTTCATAATTAACTCTGCACTCGCTTTTCCCGACAACCTCAGCTTGCGAATTTGCTATGTACGACAATGACCCCGGCCGCTCTATCTCGGACTCTGTTTCTACTTTTTTGAACAACTCCAGCGTCCCACAGATGGAAACCGACTCGTACAATATTCGTCAATAGTTTTCAGCCAAAGAATACACAAACGCTAATAGATTTAAGGTCAGATTAGATTTTTCGTTTCAAGTGGAGTCGAAAACAAAAATGTCATTGAACCCATTATGGCGGCCAACCTAATTTAGAGATACTAATAAATATTAATATATTGTATTATTGAATAACAAGTGTGATACCTCATTGGAAAGGGAATTTATTGTAGAAAATAGTTACATTTTTTATTCATCTTTCTTAACTCAAATTTCACTGAACAAAAAATAACGAAAAATAACCAGAAATGTTAAGAGTATTTTCACGTAAGTGGGAATGCCTTCAATGAGTACCTACATACTCAGTCGAAAACTGAACTTTCTTTTTTTGAAATCGGTTAAAATTTTATTGGGCTTGCCTTATTTTGAAACCCTAGGCACGCCACTGGTACTGACCAATTTTTACAGTCCAAACTAGTAACCGTTCTGACGGTGACACATCTACATTTCGCCACCCTGTATTAGTAGGTACTCGTTGAACTACTCGCTAGCCAGCACGTGGAACACGATGGCGCAACTTCGGTGCTGCCGGCGGCGTGAGTATCTGCCGCGGTGAAGCCTGCGGCCGTGACTGCAGGCAGATCGAGCTGTTCTGATGCTCACTCATATTTCCTACAGAGAATCTCGGCTCGAGCCCGAAGCACTCTGCTCCTCATCACCTGTAGATAAACATGTCGTGAAGTCAATAGTACGGAAGCTTGCGAACGAATGAACGAATCGAAGTGATGCTGACGTCTCACGTCACTTTGACAGAACTAGCGTTCGCACGAGCCGAAACAAAGAGTACGATGCGTTCCAAATAAGAATAGGATCGATTGCCATGTTGTGACGTCACGTCATACTGTCAAATCGAAAAATTAATAGGGTGAGCAAAACAAGAAATATTAATATTTTAAAATTTAATTTATTTACGAACTGAACGAAAAATGTTTAATCAGAATCCAGTTCTTCAATTTTGCTCATCTCTGAGTTCTTCAATTTTGTCTAATTTCTTGCGATTTACCAGTATGATGTGACGTCACAACATGGCCATCGATCCTATTCTTATTTGGAACGCATTGTATAGTAAATTGAGCCGAACAGATAAAAGTTCTGACCGCAAGGACACAGTCGCAGCTCTTTTCTCTTGTTTTCTCTGTCATTAGCCGCGTGGGCAACACTGCTCTAGAAACTGTCGCTCGACTCGTTATGAAGTGAATACCTAAAGCCTACATCATAATAAATCACTTGCGTCGTGATCGGCATCCTGAGGCGACATACATATCTAGCAATCAAAGAGCTTGAGTGTGCACAGTGCACTAGCGGAGTACAAAGATTAGACAATACACTGACTAGCTTCGGAAAGCGGCTTCGCCAGCGTGAAATAACATAGTTATTCTAAGGGAACATACTCTCAGGATAAAAAGTATTCTATGTGCAATTCAATACATAGTCTAGTGCCAGTGTGAAGGAATAACGAACATACACATATAAAATACATAAACTCCTGCCTTTATAATATTTGTGTGAAGTGTGATGCTAAAATAGAGACGCACCTACCAATTTGTTGAGAGCCTGTTCCTGTCTCGCTGCCAGCCGCCGCAGGTGCTACAGCTGCTCCTCCCGCCGACCTGCACACACAGAACCTTTAAACCACTCTTGTTGCAACGATGTACAGGTGCTGACCGTGTCACCCTGGACCTGGTGGGGTTCGGCGTTTGATGACGAAGAGAATGGCGCGCCGTGCAACAGTGGCTACACATTGACGAAACGATATTATTGCTGATAGTATTCGTAGTCGTAATGCCAAGTTTCATGATCTTACTAATATCTCATATATATAACGAGATGTATGTGACGACACTCTCCAGTGAGAGACTGTAATCGTTGTGCGAAAATTTAAATAATTATTAAGGTCGTCATTAATTTGATACAAATAATCGTCGAAATATAAATAATTCAATTGCACAAAAGTTTCCAAGTCCTATGTATGAGCTGTCTCTATAGTTATTTTACACGCAACTGCATGTTTTTTATTTATTGATAGTGTGTTTTTATTTATTTTATTTACAGTAAAGGGTCGTATGACGTCACCCTCTGCCACGCGAAACGAAATTATTCTTGCAAGTGCAACTTTAAAGTTATATTGCAACTTTTTGATTTTTTTGACATAATTTAATGATTCTTTCATATTTATATTAAGTACTTAAATTTTTCATAATTAATTCATTAAAAAACGGAAACTACGCCATTGTCAAGGGCCGTCATTTGTATGAGCAAACATAGACTCTGTAGCTTGGTTTGTACAGAAAGTTGTAGCAATTCTGCTGCACAGCTAATATCAAACTTATGTTATGGTTACCAGTCAGTATCAAGTCGACTTACCGTGAGCAGGGCATAGGCCAGCCCCTCAAAAAGTGCTCCAACCTTATATCCATGCCCGGAATTTTTGCCGTGGCGGTCTTAAGTATGCTCATCTGTGATTTTTCACTCAGGTCAGACAGACAAAGTTTCTTATCATGTAAAATTTTATCTGCTTTTGGGAAATATTTTTTTAATATTTCTACAGACGTTCGGTTCGTGACAATAATAGTATTCTTGTGTCGATCTGTAACGATTTCTATAATGTTCTTTTTCTCTTGTTGTTTGTTGTCCTCACATTCTTGTATGTCTTTGCATATTAGTATTACAACTTTATCATCATTTTGAATTAACTCGCGTCGTAATGTGTAACGGTCGATTGTTGGTAGATTAGCAATATAATTAAAATCTAACACAACATGGTCCTTATTCTTCAAATGTTGCATTACTTTAATGACAGTCAGTGTGGTGTTCTCTGCAGTGATTATAGTAGTCGAATGATCCTGTAAGTTCAAGGAGTTCACTGCGTCATCCGTAAATGTATAACTATACTGTTTTATTTTAATCATATAAGACTTATGTATTGCACTCATCAGCGGGTACTTGATGATGCTGTTTATCAACTGCTGAAAAATGACATTTTTTCGTGTAAGATAACGTGCTGCTTTTGTTTGCTTCTGTACCTCATCATGATATCTTAAAAATATCAAGTCAGTTCTAGCTTGAAAGTAGTTTGATTGATCAAATTGGTAATAATATCCTATTTCCTCTTTCAAAATTTGCTCCACTTCAGTTGCATCAGCTTGGTTACAGTAAAATATTAATCTGTTCAGGAAATCTTTCGCCAAATTTTTGTCATGGTTATTATACTCGAATGACAGTTTAGGAAATGCGTTAACTTTAAAACAGAATTTATAATCGAGCAAATTTGGTATATCCTCATTTAATTTTGAACATAGTCTTTTTGCTAAAGGTCCAAGTTGATCCCAGTTATCAGTAATCTTCATAAGTTTGGGATCATCATCAAGTACAAATATATTTCCTATGGCTCCAGCTATACCTCCATTAAGCTGCAGGAACCCCTTGTCTAGAGAGTCGTCTATCGTTACTATTATAGGGTCCATGTTAATTAGTTTATAATTTACTAATAAATCGCGGATTTTCCCCACTAAATAATGAATCCTTTTCTCTACTTTTGCATCATTGCCTCGTATTGTTAAATCTTTGTTACCAAACGCAGCTGGAACTTTAAAATGGAGATCTGATAATATTTCTCTTGCCGCTAAATCAATTGCTTTTTTCATAGTTGACCGTGAAACGAATATTTGATTCATACTTGGCTTGTATTTTTTTGTTATTTGTACATTTGATGTCTCTAATCCTAACTGACCATTGTTGTATGTTACAGCGCTTTCTATCAGCTTGCTTAGTTTTGCAATATCAGTGGGTTCGATTAAGAATTCAGACAGTAACTGTTCTAGATCAGTAGGATCTATTTTTCTTTTTTTTCCAAAATCTTTGATGAGTGCGTACTTGAATATTGTGAGATATTCTTCATTTGTGTCAAAGAAGTCGTGACGAAAAGAAGCGATTCGATGTCCACCAGCTTGTATGTCTGAAACATCCACTACTCTTTGCGCCAGAATGACGTGATAGCGCAGCACTATCTCGTCAGACAGTAGCACTTCAAAATTAAGTTCATGATTAATACACTTTGCTATACATTGGGCCAGGTGGATAATTTCTTCTCTTATAGATACTTCACATAATGACTTTATATGCTCTTCTTGGTTATAAAGCTGACTGACAGTGCCTCCAGTACCAATTAGATACTTTGGTTTGGCGAGAAAGCCGCTTCCAACAAAAGCATCAGTAGTCGTCGTCAGGCCAATGTTTGCGTTTGTATATATTACGAAAAAACATTCTGTCTCCTCAAACCTACCATCAAACTTATGTCTGATTTTCAAATAGCTTTTAAAGTATGCAGACAAATCGATTTGAAGTGCTCGTTTCTTGTCATCTCTGTGTTTAGACTGTATGAAAATCCCGATAGGTTTATCATACCCCTTGACTTTCGCTTTGAAAATAATGTCATCGAACTGCCCCATCTCCTCGACATCTGCAGCTATTTGAAACTCTTCAATGGTATCGTCGTGAAGCGCTCTTAAATACAACAAGCTTATCAGTTTTGTCTCATACAGCTGGTCGCGTATGCCTGATGAGCCTGGTCGTTTCTTATACATGGTCATGGTCACTCGTCAGTCCCGGGGGCACTTCACACGTATACACTATTAGCACAGAGGTATGTGGTACTGAGCCACGCGAAGCTCACTCCAGCTCCAAACGTAGTCAATCGACGTAGATAGGCTGGCGACGGCCGTACCTGAAATCAAAGAGAATAAGTTCTGTGACTGAAATGTCCTGTAGCTGCAATCTCTTCCGTCCTCTGCCGTGCATAGAGTACATCAACAAGACGATGATATATACTGACATAGACGTCAATGGTAGAAAAGCTATTGTAAAAATTTCCTCATTAAAATTTTAACTAATGTACTGTATCTGGAGTATTATTGCTAAACATCACCTACATAACCTAAGCTCTACAGTGGTGACCCCGACGTGATAAATAAAATTAAGAAGACTTCAAAGTGTAATAATAATCATGGCCAACAAGATCCTCGAGCAGACGCAACCGTACGGCGCAGTCGCGGCAGTTTGCTCCACTTCTACCACCCCGTAAGCACCTGGTACCTGGTATCAATTGAGGAGAAGATCGACGCGCTCGCTAGAGAAATCACTGAATTGAAAACTAAACAATCGTAACTACCGACGCAGACCATTCAACAGACGATATTCAAGATCGCGTTCGCGTTCGTCTAGCCAAACGACCAACCGGCGATCTGCTTTTATCATCGAAGATTTGGCAAAGAAGCGCGACGATGTACGCGTCCGTGTGCTTATGAAAACAGCAATGACGTCTCGGGAAACTAAAACCTGCGTTGGCTGAGGCGGCAACCGGCGCAAGCAACACATCCTACCACCTATTTATAACAGTATCATTCCTGATTGATACTGGCGCAAATGTCTCCGTGATACCCAGGAGAAAAGGCGGGAAAGCAACACCAACAGATTTTTGCTTGTATGCAGCGAACAACACGGTTATTCAAACATACGGAGAGTAAACTCTGCAACTGGATCTCAACTTTCGCAGACCTTATACCTGGAAATTCATCATTGCAGCAGTTAGCAAGCCCATCACAGGTGCCGATTTCCTAAAACATCATCAACTTCTTGTCGATATAGCCAGCCGATGTTTCGTCGACAAAGTTAACAACCTCACCGTAAAAGCACCAGTCACCTATTCCGCCGACCCCACAGTCTGAAGTATCGACGTTGATCAGCCCTATCACCACTTACTCAGCAAGTATCCCGACATCCTTCGACCGTCATGCAAGAAGGATACTCCCAAACACCGTGTGGAACACCACATCGAAACTACTGGCCCACCAGTACACAGCAAGACTAGACCTTTGCCACCACACCGCTACCTGGCAGTGTAAATGAAATTTGAGTCGATGATGCAGAAGGACAAAATATTTGCAGCTCTTATATTTTAATATAAAAAATACTAAAAACAGTCTTTAAATGAATAAAACGTTTTAAAGTTGTATAATAACCAGGTTCCAGGTTGCCTGGAAGAGATCGCGGAATGCGATAAGGCCGCCAATCGTATGTTTTTTTATATATAAGGCTCATATGTATAATTTATTATCTTGGTGTACAATAAAGTATATATAAATAAATAAATAACCTCTGGTGCACTCAGCCGGTTTATCAAATCTCCTTCGCAACACTTCTCTAGACACTGTCAGCACTGCACTTCACTGTAATGGATCTGTACTCCAAACTGTCAAGCTGTGTGGAGGAACTTTCTTCCACATTTACTTACTACAAGAATGACACAATACGAGGACTTGAAGAATGCTAGTAGTGAAGCATCACACAAATCGATTGCCAGCTTATCCAAGGACTTCACCGAATTTAAGAGCCTAGTCTGGAGAACTTTGAGTGCACTTAAGTCCCAGATGGAGTTGCTTGTGCTCGGGCTGGATAGACATGAGATGGCATCCCGTACTAAAGTACTCCTACTGCATGGATTGTCTGAGGACAAGGATACTAATCCTAGCACTGGTTTCCTTCGCATTTTGTCGGAGTGTCTGGATATGAAAGACGTTGCCCTGAAGGGCATAACTGCGTGTCACCGACTTGGAGTTAACAGCAGCAAGCCTCGTCCACTCTTGGTTCGCTTTGAAAGCCGCATCGTTCGAAACGAGGTGTGGCGAAATAGGACCAAGTTGAAAGGATCCGGTTTAACGCCACAAAAAAAAAAAAATCTAAAAAATTTGTACGCCACTATATGCGGCTGAACATGCCAGAACTTATATTAATTCATTATTATCTTGCATGCAATGTATCATGTACACCATGTTTAAACAAATAAATTTTTACTTACTTACTCGTACTTACTTACGTTCTCCGAGTTCCTTACCAAGCACAGACATGAAATTTTTATGAACGCGCGTAAGTACTACGGGATACACAAGTGTTGGACGTCTGAAGGGAAAATCATCGTCCAGGTGTCTGATAGATTGCGACGGAAAAATGAGTCTGCAGTGGAATATCGCGAACCTGTGGTCCAGTACCCCGTTGCCGAGTCTTCAGCAGTGACATCAAAGCCGCTTCCCGAGAAAAGAACGCGCAAGCCTGCAAAGTGATGGTACTATGTTACAATTCCTAACCTTCGCTGTGTATTTTTTTTTTCTTTGTTATCTAATATATAAAATTCTCGTGTCACGGTGTTCGAACTTGAACTCCTCCGAAACGGCTCGACCGATTCTCATGAAATTTTGTGAGCATATTGAGTAGGTCTGAGAATCGGCCAACATCTATTTTTTTTTTTTTTTTTTTTAAAGTGCAAAACAACGTTTGCCGGCTCAGCTAGTGTATTATAATTTTCTTCGTAAATGTCGGTCAGTCGATTATTTTATTACTTTATTTTTGTGTTTGTTTGTACTGTTCAGTACTGTTGAATGTTGTTTTGATTTGTGTCCACCATCGACTTATATTCTAGCGATAGACAAGCACGTTCATGGAAACTATTTGTCAAAATCAAAGAGATTTAAAGAGATACAATAGAGCGGCTATCAGAACAAATGTCTTAAGAAAAACTGTCATCCTATGTCTCAGTGACGCCATCTGGCTTTGAATAGCAAACACGCGAATTAAATTTGTCAAAATTTATAATTATTTAACTATCGCTCGGTAGGTGGCCAGGGGCCTTACCATGATAATGTTAAAATGTCAGTCGTACGAGCGAAAAAGAGTGATGGAGCTATACACCCTATATAGCTCCATCCCTTTAACAGTTCGGTTTAGGTCGTAAAATGGATCACATTATGAGCTCGTGGTAGAGCCTCAGTGTGAGATAAAGGTAAGGTTAAGCTTTTCAGCAATAGATGGCGTTATCACAAAACCAGCAAATGTTCTAGAACTATTTCTCAAAATTATTGAATTTTAATTAATTACTTCGTAAATACCAAAAATATTTACGAAAATAAACCGAAGTTAGGTCCAGTCATTTTATCATAACAAGATTTGCAATAGCGTAATGCGCAGTTCGGCATATTTTCTCAGAAAATGATTTTCTTTTAATGCATAGAGCGGATACAAACACGACTTGACGTGTAGGGGCGTCATACTAGACTGAGCGACTTATGACCACTAGGTAATAAGTATCGGAGCACGATTTTGTTCGCTATGTCCTGTCTATTGGTAGTATGTATTTAATGTCTTTGGTCAAAATACTGAAAAGTTAAAACAAAAGTTCGCTGCAGCGCTTTATTGCCATTATGTCGTCTAATAAAACTATTAAAACATACAGCGCTTAGACGGCTTTTAGAGGATACTTTTTCGCGACAAAAACGTCTTAAGCGCCATGAATTTCGTAGCACTTACGCGTTTCGTTCAACATAGTGTAATGACATGTTATCCATATAGATTTTTATACCGCAGAAGCGACACAGCTTTTTGCCTACAATACTTTATTACAATAACACTCTATTTCAAAATTTAACAATAGTCCTCGGTGTAAATTATAATACCCGATGATTTGCTGACATTTCTTGCTGAGTTTTTACAGTATCGAAAAACGCACGTCGGTTTAATTTCTGAAATTGACGGAATTCATTGATATTATTTATACAAAAAAGAAAAACATTAAATAAAATATTCGAAAAAACAAACGGAATAAAATACCATGCAAAGTCTGTGTTCATTAAACCAGTTGTAGGTAAAAATCGGGTTTTTATGGGAGGGAACATCTGCATGTTTTAGTCTATGATTATAAAATGGAAAGGCTTTAAAATCAAATAATATATTTTCTAACATACTATTACGATATTAGAAGCTATTAAATTGTTCGAACAACCAGTAATTTTACTTACATGAGTACAGAATTATTATTTACGTCCAGATTACTTTTGATTTTAATTTATTAGCGCCGCTCTCTCACTGCATGAACGTCAAAACTACACTAATGTCATCAAAATCAAGGTGCATAGAAGACACTGCACCTGAGTCGGTTAAAGTGAGTGTACGGCACGCGTAATCTAGTGCGTAGTACATATATATCGATGGTGTCCACAGAGTACTTTGGTAATATTGTTTGTGTCACTTCTTGATCTTGACCTTTATGTATCATGACTGACAAGACCAAATACGTTCGGAAATATCTAAACTAGTTTTTCGTTTAGTTTGACTTATAGGCCTTTTATCATGTTTTGTTTATGTTTGTTATCTATACTATTAATATTATAAAGCTGCAGAGTTTGTTTGTTTGTTTGTTTGTTTGTTTGAACGCGCTAATCTCTGGAACTACTAGTCCGATTTGAATGATTCTTTCAGTGTTGGGTAGTCCATTTATCGAGGAAGGCTATAGGCTATGTTTTTTTTTTCAAAATTAGGGATCCGTAATAAAATTGCTATTTTGTAACACAAGGTGTAAAATCGAAAACCTATTTTTGCGTGCTTAATGACAATAACAAAAACTATTGACAATAGAACAAAATGATGTACTACGGGTTTGTAGATCCCATTAAGACATACAAAAAAGTCTGCGAGAACATTATCTAGCTATCATGGTTTAATCACAATAACCGATTTTGTGTTCAAAATAATTATTAAATCGTCTGAAGAAAAAAAAACTACGTTAAATATGTATCGTAATATTAATCTTTATCGAAATTAAGCATTATGTTATCAAGAGTATTTATGTAGAAGTAAAATACTTTTTGTTTCATCTCAATCGGATATTTCGTTTAAAAGTTATCACGTGTGTAAGATGTTAAGAGTTGGTACCTATTAATGAGTTATGGGCCATAGAGTTTTTTATCAACATAAAATCCTGTAATAATCTTTTTGAAATATATTTGTTGATGAGATCAAGAAGATGCAGTCCATTATCCACAGGAATTCCTTAATTCTTTAAACCCGAGTGGCCTCCCCCCACATTCTCTCAAGTTAAAAATTGGTGCCCCAATTATTTTACTTAGAAATCTTAAGCCACCAAATTTATGTAACGGGACTCGACTTCAGGTTAAATTTCTTCGCAATAACGTGATCGTTGCAACAGTTTTGACTGGTCCAGCGGTTGGTCAAACAGTACTTATACCTCGGATCCCAATGATTCCAAATGATTTGCCTTTTCATTTTAAAAGAGTCCAATTCCCAATTAAATTATCTTTTGCCGTAACGATAAATAAATCACAGGGGCAAACATGATTAGATTTACGGCAAAACTGTTTTTCGCACGGCCAACTATATGTCGCGTTGTCTAGATCAGGTTGCGGAAACAATCAATATATTCTTCTGCCACAAGAAAATAAAACGAAAAATATAATTTACTCAGAAGTACTTTAAAATAATATTTTAACCCGGTTTAAAGTGGACGGACACCCCGCCTATAGTCGTCATTCTTATGTGTCTGGCTGAATGTCGAACAGATAGACAGCTATTGCCTGCGACTTGTACAATTTAACTTAATCTATATTTTTCTTAATATTATAAAGCTGAAAAGTTTGGTTGTTTGTTAAGAACGCGGTAATCTCGGGAAATACTGATCTGATATGAAAACTGTTTAAATATTCAATAGTCCATTTATTGAGGGAAGCTATATTTATCTCGGTATTTCCACGGAAACGAGAAAAACGCGGGTGAAACCGCGGGGCACAGCTAGTTCAACTTATAAAACCGGCGAGTGCATCGAGGTTTGAGTATATAAAGTAATTTTAGTAATTTATTGTTTAGAATATTTAGTTTTCTTTATATTATTTATTTTAATATTTATATTTTATTATGCCATGTGATCTTACCGATGACTGTTTTTGTTCTTGCTCTTCCTCTTATGCATCAGATCAAAGCTTTGCCAGCGCTTTTAGTGATGACAATGCTCTGAATCTTCGAGACCAACTTTCTGCTAACTTTTTAAACTGTCACAAATTCTTTAATGCTGTTCACATAAATGCTCAAAGCGTTCCTGCTCACTACTCTGATTTACTAACGTCCTTCGATTCAGAACTTGTTCACGCTGTCCTTGTATCCGAAACTTTTCTAAAGCCTGCACTTCCTTCCACGCAGTATTCTCTGCCTGGATACAAGATTGTCCGCAATGACAGAATAGGCAAAGGATGTGGAGGGGTTGCCATTTATCTCCGTGGTGATATCAGCTACAAGATTATTGACCAGTCTCCGAGTGTCTACTCAAAGTGTGCTGAGCACCTATTTCTTGAAATAGACTTCCAGCACACAAAGTTACTCCTAGGTGTCTTTTATAGTCCATCTCTCCAAATTGACTACTTTTCCTCTTTCGAAGCCGAATTAGAAAATCTTTCCTCTCAGTACGATCACACAATTATTCTCGGAGACTTCAATACTTGTCTGCTCAAGGGAGACTCACGCAGCCGTAAACTCCAGTCAATTGTCTCTTCTGTCAATATGCACATACTTCCACTCGATGCTACACACAGGGCTCCTCACTGCACTCCTCTCTTAGATCTCATCCTAGTTTCTGACCCTAAGAAAGTAGCCACACGTGGACAGCTGTCTGCCCCTTTTTCCTACCATGACCTTATTTTCCTTTCCTATAAGATTCGACCTCCTAAACGTAAGGCCAAATTTATTTTTCTTCGTAGTTTTAAAAACGTTGATTTGGAGCGTTTGAGGGCTGATGCAGGTGGAATTGACTGGTCTCCTGTGCTCACCTGCGAGGATATAGACACTATGGTATCAGTTTTCAGCAGGACTATGTTGGATTTATATGAGACACATGCTCCTCTTAAAAAGGTAAGAGTCAAGCACCTTCCTGCACCGTGGCTTTCCCCAGCCATAAAAAAACAGATGGCGAAGCCGGATAGGGCCAAGCGTTTGTATAGGAAGCGACCTAACGAAGAAAATTGGGACTTTTATAAGGAGATGCGAAATCACTGCGGTCGTTTGTGTAGAGATGCGAAAAGGCGCCACATTCACAACTCAATTGACAATTCTAACACAACACAAGTATGGCAATTTCTAAAGACTCTTGGTATTGGCAAAGCCTCTACCAAGAGTTTTCCGGATAAAATGGACCTCAATACACTTAATGCACATAATATATAATATATAACATAACATTCCATAATTATCACACAACGCCATCTAGTCCCAAGCTAAGCAGAGCTTGTGTTATGGGTAATAGACAACTGATAAACATACTTATATATTTCTAAATACATACATATATAGATAAATTACACCCAGACACAGAACAAATGATCGTGCTCATCACACAAACATTTGTCCTGGGTGGGAATCGAACCCACGACTTCCGGCATAGCAGTCAGGGTCACTAACTACTAGACCAACAGGCCAGTCAATTTTTCTATGTCACCTGTTACACTCGATGATTGTGTTAAATCTTCAACTCTTAATGATCTCTCAAATCTTCCTTTGCCAGCTAATACTTCTTTCACTTTCCACCCAGTTACTGAAGCAGACATTAAGAAATGTATCCAATCAATATCTACTAAAGCGGTAGGTGACGATGGCCTTCAGCTCCAAATGTTCCTACCTATTCTGAATGAAATAGTTCCTATCGTAGCTCACATAGTAAATTTTCCTCTCTTCACTAACTCCTTTCCTTCTGCTTGGAAGAAGGCTCACGTCTTACCGCTTCCTAAAGTGTCAAATCCTTCTTCACCATACCAGTTCCGACCAATATCTATCCTCCCAATCCTCTAAATCCTCTCCAAAGTCCTTGAGAGTGTTGTTCAGAATCGACTGTCTCGTTATCTTTCCTCTAATAGCCTACTGAGTCCTTACCAATCTGGTTTCAGACCTGGCCATAGGACTGATATCTCTGCACCAGTAATTGAGTGGTTCAAATCTTATCTTCGAGGCCGCTCGCAGTCTGTTCGGTCTGGTGAGGATTTATCTGAGTGGTTTGATTTGGCTGCGGGTGTACCTCAGGGTGGCGCCCTCTCTCCACTTCTTTTCTCTGTTTTCATAAACGCTATTACTAAGGTCTTAACTTCTCACTATCATCTCTATGCAGACGACTTGCAGTTATATCGTCATTTTAAAATAGGTGAACTAGCTGAAGCTGTGGATGCCATCAATTGTGACCTTGAAAACATAAAAAAGTGGGCTAAATCCTTTGGACTTTTATTGAATCCAACAAAATCTCAAGCGCTCGTTGTTGGTGGCAGATACATGCTCAACCTATTGGATCACCATTCTCTCCCGCAAGTAGTATATGATTCAGTTCCCATGTTGTACTCAAAAAGTGCTAAGAACCTAAAAATCTACGTCCATATAGATACTAACCTCTCTTGGGAGGTTCATATAGCTGATGTTAGTAAGAGAATCTTCTACTCTATTCAGTCCCTTAAACGTCTCCAAAAATTCTTACCATTTCATACTAAGGTCACTCTTGCTCAATCTCTTCTTCTACCGCTAATAGATTATGCGGATGTCTGTTTGCTAGATGCAAAGGAGGTTCTCCTAAACAAACTCGAGCGACTGCAGAATTTGTGCATACGCTTCATCTTTGGCCTTCGCAAATACGACCATGTGTCGGAGTTTCGGACCAGATTGAAGTGGCTGCCGATTCGGCGTCGGCGTGATTCCCATATCCTATCTCTTCTCTACACTATCCTGCACAATCCTAATTCTCCTCAATACCTCCGTGAACGCTTTGAGTACTTTGTCCCGAGGGGTAAACCCTGTCGCACTGCCAATTCTCTTCTTCTTCGTACTCCATTTCACACTTCCAGCCGCTATGATGGCTCCTTCTCTGTCACTGCAGTGCGTCTATGGAACTCTCTTCCACATTCCTTACGTGACAGCCCTTCTCTGGAGGTCTTCAAGAGGAAAGTTAAAGAGTATTTCCTTTCACAATGACATAGTACATATATGTATATATACATTATATAAGTATGTACTTATGTATGTAACTATGTTTATGTATTATTTTATTCATATTATTTGTAATTTTAAAATTGTGCACTGGATCTTACCCTTTACTGTGATCTCTCCCAATCACTCAATGGTTTGCTGGAAGAAAACTCAACTTTGAGTTAAGCTCGCCTATGTACATGAACTCTGTTATCCACATATTTTTGTAACTTATACGTATGCAATAAAGAATATAAGAAGGAATTTTGCCGTCCAAGCAAAAGTTCATAGTCCAGCCCACTACACGCCGTTCCTAAGAAAAATGGCGACATTCGCGTATGTGGCGACTACCGACGACTCAATAACATCACAAAACCAGACCGCTATCCAGTACCACGTCTCAAATATTTCACCTACCTACTTCACGGCAATCTTCACTACACTTGATCTAAATCGCGCTCGCTTACCAACAACTACTTGTATACGAACCGGACATCGAGAAGACAGCCATTACAACTCCATTCGGACTATTCGAATTTCCTCGAATGTGTCCAGGTCTCAGAAATGCTGAAAAGACCTTCCAAAGATTCATTCATCAAGTACTCATGGAATTAGACTACGCATTTCCATTTATTGATGATATCATCGTCGTTTCGGACAATGAAGCATGCCACATCGAAGACCTGCAAGAGTTGTTACGCAGACTAGACGACTATGGCATTACCATAAATCCCTCAAAATGTGTCTTTGGCAGAGAAAATATCAAGTTCCTAGGCTATGATGTGTCAAGCAATGGAATCAAGCCACCACAAGATAAAATTACTGCTATCTCTGTCACTGCTTACCACAAACTAGAGTCAATTCGAGACCTAGGTACGTTGATTTCTTGGCATGGTAAATTTCTATCGCGACAGTATTCCAAACGCAGCACTCATACAAGCATCTCTCAACGCGTACCTGCACAATGCTAAGAAACATGACAAAACAAGAATCGACTGGAACAAAAAAGCCTTAGAAGCATTCGAGTTATGCAAAGTTTGCATACAAAACGCTGCTTTGCTCGCTCATCCATCTCCATCACCAACTGACGCCAACTCCCTCATGTGTGACGCATTGAATACCTGCGCAGGAGCTGTACTGCAACAACATGTAAACAAGAAATGGATCATACCACTGGGCTATTTCTCGAAAAAGTTCTCCGATACACAACAACGATACTGTACATTTGACCGAGAATTATTGTCAATCTACACGGCAATCAAACACTTTTGAAAAATGTCCGAAGGAAGAGAACTTATTGTTTACACTGACCATAAGCCGCTGACTTACGCTATTTGCAAGTCACCGTATGATAATGATACACATCAGCGCACCCATCAGCTGTTATTTATCAGAGAGTTCACGACGGACATACGACATGTGAGCGGAGTAAACAATGTTGTCGCTGATGCACTCTCTCGCATTGAAACCATAGAAACACCATCGCTAATCAACTACGATGATTTATCCAAAGCTCAAGCAAAGGATAGCAATATACCCAAAGGTTGACTGGTAGAGACAGGCCTGGCGCACTTCTTACTTTAGGCATGAATTTATACCTACGCCCCGAGGCCTCTCTTGCGAGGCTAGTTCAGTTGAGTGTCACACGCGTGTTCGAACACGCGCGCTAACAAAAAATATTTTCGAATTTCTACAGAAGTTTTATTATAAATATGGCACGCGAAAAGCCAAAACGTACCTACTGCATAGCATATGGGTGCATAAATAACAACAGAAATGTGGACTTTTCATTCTTTACTCTTCCTAAGGATCCCGAAAGGTAAGTAATTATAACATTTTCAATACTCTTAAAGTGGCTCTTATTTCTTGCTATTATTTGATTAACGACTGGACCGCAGCTCTGCAGTTTGCGACAGTTTTCGCGCAAAAAGTCAATGACCTTAAAGATTACAAGATAAGTACCTACTAATGCAAGGGCAACAACACAACATAATTACAAAATTTTTTCACGACGTTACATCATAGAAAATGTTAATTATTATGTATAACAGGTAGGTTATTGTTGCAGTTTATAGACACGAGGACGATTCGTGTTTTTTTTCGTATCATCATTTTTCAGTAATCGTAATTATTTGCTGGCGCGGCGGCTGGCGGTAGTTTTTTAAATCGTGTTCACAATTAAATATTGCTAATCCATCTTTTAAAATTTACCTACGAACGCATAGCTGAAACACAAAATAGATAGTAATTTTGTGGCTGAAATCAACAAAGTTATATTACAATATCCAAGTACCTACCTAGGTACCACTTGACCACAGTAACTGTGACGACTTTACTTTTGTTCCATTTGTTTAGATAATTAGATAACTAACTAACATAATGTAAACAATCTTAACATGTCTCTCTATAAATACCTACATTTTAAAGTATGGAAATTACTACTGAGGTACAAATCAATTTTATCTAAGTACCATGTAATTTAAAAAAACTCTGAATTTATTTTATGCTATAAAACGTAGTGTACCTAGGTACTACTAATTTCGCATTTTACAAAAATATATTTTGTAGATAATATAGGTACATACTTTAAAAGACATTTCTTACAAGAATGTTTACATTTAGTAAAGTACCGTCAAACGGGGTGAATAGGACTGCAGGGGTGAATAGGAACTACACTTTGGTTAGGTTTTTCACATTGGTATCTATTTCTATCAAAGCATCCGTTTTTATTACAATTAGTGAATAAATAGGAGTACTTAAATGCTGGGAAAAATTGATAATTAACGCGAAGATCCCCTTCAAAGTTTTGTTCCTATTCACCCCTGCGGCCCTATTCACCCCGTTTGACTGTACCTACCCTAAACAAATGGACTCACAACCTTTTTTGGTGGAAAATCATTGCTCTCTCTTGCGCTCTATGGCGGAGCGAGAGGGCGTGTCAAACTTTTACTGACTAAAACCACACCTATGTTCTTCTAGTTGTCCTTTGCATTCTAAGAGCAGAGGCTTCGCCCCTGTTGGTCCCAATGGACTAATGACTGTGTCTCACAACAACTCAACCCTACAACAGAAGCGGCTTGTTCAAAGGTTCATAACGGGCATAATAAAAGAAACTCTAGTAGCGCGGACTTACAGTGCATTTTGATTTGTTACGAGCGCCACTGGATCTGGTAGGCTAATAAAATCAAGGTCGTGTCCGTGCTGTGCAATTTATTATGAACATTAGCTCTGTTGTTAGTAGGTTTAAATTCGTATGTTTGCTATCACGCAGTGCAATTTCTGTACTTGTACTATTTCTTATTCTGTGGTAGAGAATGCCTTGTTGCATTAAGTCCGCCTATGTACCACTACTGTACATGAAGTTTAAATAAATAAATAAATATACCTACCTTATCACAACAAACGTTGATATTGATATTAAATAATTTTTGACATTTTAATTATTTGAACTTAGATACTTAGATTTTTTTTGACATTTTAAATATTGTGGGCTTAGGTAGTTAGATTTTTTGACATTTATAACTAATAAATTATAAAAATAATCCCTCATTTAAGTCTGACATAATTCAAGTACTAGATAATATTTTTAAATGTTAATAATTAAATTGAATACCATAATTATGCAGGATTCTCAAATATAAACATATTTTTTTAAACTTTAATTAGTAATCTTGAGCTGGATGCTCACCATATTTGTATGCCTCCTGGCATAACATAGCGCTCTGTTCATCAAATATAAGATCTGTATTTCTGTACCTGTGTTAACAAATAAAAGTGATTTGATTTGATTGAAGACGAGGTGCCGCATGGTGCACCACACAGCTAGCTAGCAGACGAGGTGTTGGGTGGTGCACCACGCGGCTAGCAGACGAGGTGCTGCGTGGTGCACCACACGGCTAGCTAGCAGACGAGGTGCTGCGTAGTGCACCACACGGCTAGCAGACGAGGTGCTGCGTGGTGCACTACACGGCCAGCTAGCAGACAATGTGCTGCGTGGTGCATCGACATTTGATTTTTTTTCTGGTCGACATTTCAAGAACGTCCCATGTAAGTATACGAGTAGTATATATTACATACAGTACACTGGGTTTTCGAAGCGATGCGATTTGACTCAAAAACACACAACACCCGCTCGTCACAACACTGGGCCAGAAGAGACACTGTTCAATAACCACTTCAATATCTATGTCAAGCAAAGAAAGACGTTGCACAACACAACGATCACGGATCAGTCTTTTGACATCAATTCAATAAAACTAGGAAAACTCACGATAAGCGTTTACCTACTCAATCTATTTTCGTATATTTTGATAAGCGCTGTAACGCAACGACTAGTGTAGTACCCACATGAAACTCGAATACTCGAATAGCCAAATCGAATAAAAACGTGTATTTCGACACTCTCAAGGGAATCAAAATTCATAGGGTACCTACTTCCCGTTGACCTAGAATCCTGAAATTTGGTATGAAACAAGGTCTCATAGCACAAGTATAGGAAAAAATCTGAAAACTGTAAATTTGTAGTTACGTCACAAAAATAAAAAACTTTTTTGTGATTCGGAAAAATCTTCATAACTCAATTCGGGAATTGAATGGTTTTCATAGGTAAGTTTGTACGGAACCCTCAGTGCACGAGTCCGACTCGCACTTGCCCGGTTTTTTTTAAAGAGTCACCATGGAGTTTCTCGCCGGTTCTTCTCCATGGGAAACGGCCAATTGGAACCGTGCACTAGCTTCTGACGTTTTATAAGTGCCTATGCAGCCGTAGCGGAGAGATGAGAATGTTAAGATGGATGTGTGGTGTGACGAGAATGGATAAAGTGAGAAATGAGTATGTCAGGGGAAGTTTGAAAGTGGCGCCAGTGACTGAAAAGTTGAAAGGGAATCGTTTGTCTTGGTATGGTCATGTGAAGAGGAGGGATGAAACGCATGTTACTAAAAGAGTTATGATATTACATGTGGATGGATGGAGAGGGAGAGGGAGACCAAAGAAAAGATGGATGGATTGTGTGAAGAGTGATATGAAAGAAAAGGAAGTTAGTGATAGTATGACGAGTGACAGGGCAGAATGGAAGAAAAAAACGTGTTGCGCCGACCCCAAATAACACGGGACAAGGGCAGGAAGATGATGATGATGTAGCTGTAGCTATGTGAAATAAATAATTTTGAGTTTGAGTATTCTATTCTATTCTGTTCTAAAGTGGGATTGGGCCTGACGTGTCTGTCGCATATCAGGCGAGATGAGCTGTAGGCTAAAAGAGCCACTTATTGGGTCTCATTAAAAGCAAGACGACATCGCGGCAGACCAAGACTAAGGTGGAGAGATGAGCTTGACTCTTACCGGAGGAACTGGCTCACAATAGCTAATTCTGTAAAAAATCGTTGCTCAGTTTGTTTAATTTTATTACAGTAATTAGTGGGGTATCTACTAAGGAAAGTCTATCAAATGCACGCACAACGTGTTGTAAGTATGTGTTTTTTATTCAATTACATATTCTGAGATAGTTTGGAATGCCTCTGTTCGAAGTTCAAGGTCGACCGGTTGACAATAATTAGAATCGTCAACATTACAGACACTGGAATTTATTTTTATTTTGAGGGGCTTTTGACTTTATTATTTCAACACTTATGCTGCAAAACTTAGAGACAAACATAACATTAAATACATTTGATGGTAAAACACATGCTACTAATTGAAATTGCATGGAATCAGAATGCTTATATTATAATTATGGTTAACCCTTTAACCAGATGCGCGGAAAAAAAAGCATGCGTTAAAAAATTAATCGTGACAAAAATGGTTACACAATAAACAAACAATAAAACAAAATGAAATTTAAAAATATATATTGATTAAAAATATAATATTGAGATTGGGAAATTATCAAATAGAGAGATTGCTCTCTATTTGAAAAATGACATTGAAAAAAATACAAATATATATATATATACTAGCTTTTGCCCGCGGCTTCGCTCCCATCAACTGACTACTCTACCTAACTCTACCCTATCCTACTCTACCCCACTCTACCCTGCTCTACCCTAATCTACCCTACTCTACTCTACTCTACCGTACTCTACCCTTCCTACCTACCTACCCTACGCTACTTACCTGCCTACCCTACCTACCTACCTACCTACCCTACCCACCTACCTACCTACCTAACTACCTACCCTACAAACTTACCTGTAAGCTGGTGAACAAAACAAAAAAGAATGGTTAAAATTAGTCCAGCCGTTCTTAGGTTATAGCGTGACCAGGAGAAATAGGGGATCAAACGGCAAAACTTTCCTTTATGGACCGTCGATTTGGAAGTTCATTTTTTTATTGTAGATAGTACTCATAAATAGAAAGCTTTTTGCAAAATATTATGTTGTGCAAACTTACCGTTTACGAGATATAATTTTCCAAAGTTCCATAAAAATTGCAAAATAATACGCCATTTAGGTTAGTTAAATTGTCATTGTAGATGTCAAAGTTGACGTTTCACATTTCGTTATGCGTCCACGCTTGTTTGTGGTTTGTTTCATTCAATTTTGTCATATATTTTTTTAAATATAATTTTATTTTCACATATTAAATTACGTATGTAATTAATGTGCACAAAAACTATGCAGTAACAAGCAATTACATTGACTATTTACATAAAAAATATATATATTTTTTTTTTTACTGAGTAACGGAACGGAACGTGAAGCGAGCCTATTTTGTTTTATATTCGTCATGACGTCATGTCAGTCATCGTCCGTTTGTTTTTGTTGCCCTTGCAAGTTGCGTTCGTATGACTGTGTTAGTGAATAATCTGGGTTAGGTTAGGTTAAAACTGTGACCATCAAAGCGCGAAGGCGAGCGAGCGGAGCGAGCGTGCCGCGCCAGCGGCCCCCGAGCGCCAGATCCCCCCTAATGTTAGTGAATCATTTGGGTTAGGTTAGGTTAGAACTGTGACCATCAACGCACGATGGCGAGCGAGCGGAGCAAGCGTGCCGCGGCAGCGGCCGCCGAGCGCCAGATCTCCCTCTAATGTTAGTGAATCATTTGGGTTAGGTTAGGTTAGAACTGTGACCATCAACGCGCGAAGGCGAGCGAGCGGAGCGAGGGTGCCGCGGCAGCGGCCGCCGAGCGCCAAATCCCATTCTAATGTTAAAAGCCATTATGATTTAGGCCCCAAACCGCCCCATAAATGATGAATCGATAAAAATTAGTGTTCTAACTTAACCTAACCTCAAACTTTAAACATGGATATCTCCATAACCATGGGGTTCTGCGGGGTGGGGATGGTACAAGGGGGTAGTCCTACTTCCCCCCGATATAATCGATGGAAATTATTGTTTTAACCTAACCTCAAACTTTAAACATGAATATCTTCGTAACCATGGGTTTGCGCGGGCTGGGAATGGTATAAATACCGGCATGGATCTTTAGCGTTGACTTCCACTTGCGCAGAAATGAAATATCGGGTCTCTTTAGTGGTATGAAGTGAGACGCGGGGGCGGGCAATGCAATCCTTGTACAGTGATTTGCTCGCCGATGTTTACGATGCGCAAAGCGATCCCCACTTTTTCGCCGAGCGCTAAAGATTCGTGCCGGTATTTGTACAGGGGGGTAGCCCGCCCTCCCCCTACCCCTCCCCCCCTCCCGGACCCTTAAATCGACGGTCCATAAAGGAAAGTTTAACCCGTTATATTTGTGCTGCATCCTCTTCAGTGCTAATTGTATCGCGTAAACGAATAAACTCCTCCAAAAGCATTTTTTTTATTCTTTTCGATTTTTAATAGTTATTAGAAATTTTTAGTAGCCGTTCTTGAGTTACAAATAGTGTAACTAATACGACTTTGTTTTATTTATATAAGGTAAGATCGGAGATTCCGCATTTATTCTTTGTTGTCAATCGTGGAATGGTTGACCAAATGGTAGAATGAATGGCCGAATGATAGAATGATTGACTGAATGAAGGAATGATTGGGACGTGTTTTTGACAGTTGCTGTCAATATATTTAACAGTTGCTGTCATTTGCCTGCGGGTTAGAAAATTATCTCAAGGGAACATAATCCAAGGATAATAAGTATTCTATGTGTTATTCTAGGACATGGTCTACCCGTGTACCAAGTTTCATCGAAATCCGTTCAGTAGTTTTTGCGTGAAAGAGTGACAAACATCCATACATTCATACATACATACATACAAACTTTCGCATTTATAATAGTAGTAGGATGACATTGAAAAAAATACATAATTATATATATATGTATTTTTTTCAATGTCATTTTTCAAATAGAGAGCAATCTCTCTATTTGATAATTTCCCAATCTCAGAAAAAAAAAAAACAAAAAAATATATGTAGGTATCGATTATATTTTCTTCTGAAAAAGAATCGAATTATTGAATTGCGTTTTACTGCGTTCCACTCTCCGACAACACTAGCTGCGCAGTGTCACTCTTCTCACAGAGTACGTTTTTATTGACTCTTTTAATCGCAGACTTTTGATATTGTATGGTGCTACTTCTTTCTGAGCTGAATAGACTGCAGCAGGAACAGCACACAATACTGTGAATGTGTTTAACTTAGTGCATCTCAAGTGTTTTAACGTATGAATCTATTTTATCGTTGATAGAGTTTTTACGTAAATAACAGTCTAAAATAGGCCACACCCGGTCGCCCGGCAGATAAGATTGTGTAGCATGTAATTGAGTAGGTATTATCATAGGGTATCTTTATATATATAATCTTTATTTATATACTTCTTCTGTACGTGTTTTTCAACTAATTCCTCTTAAACGGCTTGACCGATTCGGATGAAACTCTGTGTGTATATTAGAGTGTATGGTCTGAAAATACAATTGAACCCGATAGGTGGCGTTGCAATTGGGTTCTCAATTTTTTGTCTGTCGAAAAGCCAGCTTTCGGGCAGGACGACGTTTGCTGGGACCGCTAGTTTTTTTTTTTCGTTTATTAAACAACAACATTATTACTTACATTCATAAGCATATACATAATCAGCCTTTTTTTTTAATGTTCCCACTGCTGGGACTCAGGCCTCCTCTCTAGGAGAGGAAATGGGCCGTAATAAAAATACGGGCCCAGTGCGGGTTGGTGAATATCACATGTCTTCGAATTTTTGGTTCTAGGACATGCCGGTTTCCTCACGATGTTTTCCTTCAACGTTTTGAGAGCAGTGGTGATGAAATAAATTACACAAAGTAATGCGCCTGGTTGGGTTTGAACCCGCGACCTACAACTCGTAAGTCTGGGCACGCCATAATTATGGCGATAAGTCCCCTCTTTGAGGAGTGGCTGGAAAGGCAACACGGCGTCCGGAGGACACGGTGGAGCACACGGTGGAGGTGTGTCCCGCTTGGGCAGAGCAACGCCGTGCCCTCGTGGGGGCGATCGGCGGCGGCGATCTCTCGCGCCGGGCCTTGGTACAGGCCATGGTCCGGAGCGAGGAGGAGTGGCAGGCGGTCGCCTCCTTCTGCGAAGCAGTAATGCTAGCAAAGGAGGCGGCCGATCGCGTGAGGCAACGGTCCTCACGCCCCAATCGCCGCCGGGATTCCGATCCCGATTTCCAGCCATCGTAGGCGCAGGCTTGCGGACGGCGAGCAATGGGTGGCTCGCCGTCCGACCGTCCGGTAACCGTCCGGACCGAGCCCAAGTCGTCGACGGCGCGTGCTGTTCCACGCGCGCCTCAAGGAGATGTCAGCAACTGTAGGGGCCTAGCAGGGTCGAAGCCTACTGGGGCCAAGGGTCTGATTCTGAAAGGAAGACTCGGCCCTGGTACGAAAGGCAACGAAGGAACAGGAGTGGGTTTTTAGTCAGTAAAAGTCTGACACTATCTCCCGCCCCGCCCAAGGGCGGGGGATGTCATAAGATGATTTTCCCACCGAAAAAAAAAAAAAAAAAACAACTCGTAAGTTGGAGCCGTTACCACTCGGCCACCACTGCTCTAATACATACATGCATACATACTGCTATTAATACATTCATGTTAACGTATTTATATACCAACACAAACCAGCGCGGGTTTAACAGCGGTATGTCAGAAATCGCATTCAAAAGTATTATAATCTAGAAAGTATCTTTATATCACTCTTGAGCAGTTTTTTATATTTTTATTGCCTTACTAATTTCCAGTTGCCTGTTGGTCTAATGGTTAGTGGCCCTGACTGCTATGCCGGAGGTCGTGGGTTCGATTCCCACCCAGGACAAATGGTTGTGTGATGAGCACGATCATTTGTTCTGTGTCTGGGTGTAATATATCTACATATGTATGTATTTAAAAATATATAAGCATGTTTATCAGTTGTCTAGTACTCATAACACAAGCTCTGCTTAGTTTGGGACTAGGCGGCTTATTAGTTGTGGAATAAAAAAAAAAGTTATAATTTATTATGGTCTTTTATAACTACACAGTGTATAGAGTGTGCCTGGCGCTTTTAACGCGAACTTTTAACTTTTATATAATTTAATTAGTTACTAATATGACCTTTTTTCTTTACACTTCATTTTAAATTATTATGCTTCCAAGTTTTTAATTACCTACGCCATAAATTAACAGGGTTGTCGTCACCGCTATTAGCAATTTAAAAAAAAAAATAATTTGGTCCTGTAACCTGAGCCATTTAAGTCGAGTCAGGTCTAAGCTCTGACAGCTGTTTTAAAATAATCATAAGCTTGTAAAAGTATTAAAGGGAATAATTGAATTTGTTTACCGAACATCGCAGTGGAGCAGTGTGAAGTGGAGTGGAGAATAGAAGTGTGTCCATTGAAGTGGAGCGGGCCGCATTGGAGGCGTGCTCTCCGCTCGACTCCGTCCTGTCCGGCGTGAGACCGCGTGCTCCACTCTGCTCCACTTACACTGTTTCCACTGATGCGGAGTGGAGATTTAAAGCATTGTGATTGACCAATTCACGGTCCGCTCCTCTACACTCCGCCAAGGTGCGCGTCATGGGCTGGTAACGCACCCCCAGGAAATACCTGACTCGTGGCGCTACCACTATTTCATGCACTTTATAAGTAGGTATCATAATTCCGTTTTATATTTTTTAATTTTAGAGATATAGTTGGGAATAAGTTATTGATGTATATCTTTGTACGTTAAACTACCCGTCTACAGGTTCAAAACGAGCAAAAGTAACGGTGTAGCATCGAGAGTCAGCATTGTTCGGACCGCTCGGAGGACACGGTGCAGCGTACGGTGGAGGTGTACCACTTGGGCGGAGCACCGCCGTGTCCTCGAGAGGGCGATCAGCGGCGGCGGCGACCTCTCGCGCTGGGCCCTGGTACAGGCCATGGTCCAGAGTGAGGAGAATGGGCGGCAGTTGCCTTCTTCTGCGAACCAGTAATGCTAGCAAAGGAGACGGCCACACATCTGAGGCATTTCGTTATGCCCCAGCTGCCGAAACCCCGACCCCAACCCCAACCTCAACTGCAGGCCTCCGAGTAAAGGGTACCTATAGCTCGCCGCCCGCTTGTAACCAAATGCGCCTAAAAGAGATGTCGGCGAAATCGTAGGGGCCCAGTAGGTGGGCACGGCGTAATTATGACGACAAGTTTCTTCTTTGAGGAGTGGCTGGAGAGGCGCCACGGCGTCCGCACCTTCCACATGACGCAGGTCCTCACCGGACATAGTAAGTTCGGGAGGTTCCTGGACCTGATTCAGGCGGAAGAAACGCTCGGGTGTCATAATCCTGCGGGTCGTCTGGAGTACACGGTAGAATATACGGTGAAGGTGGGCCCCGCTTTGGCGGAGCACCACCGTGTCCTCGTGGGGGCGATCGGCGGCGGCGAAATTTCGCGGCGAGCCCTGGTACAGGCCATAGACCGGAGCGAGGAGGAATGGACGCGGCATCTTTCTGCGAAGCAGTAATGCTAGTGAAGGAGCCGGCTGCACGCGTGAGGGAAAGGGCGAAACCGGGCTTGTGGCGTTGCGCCACCGGTACATGGTAGACATCCCACCCATACGCACAAAACGTTTTGAGAACACATTTATTGTGCGTACAGCTAAGGAGTGGAATTCCTTACCGGAGTCTGTGTTTCCTGATAGCTACAACTTAGGGGTCTTTAAGTCAAGAGTGAATAGAACTTCTAGGCAAGCGTGCTCCATCGTCGACCACATCATCGCTTAACATCAGGTGAGATGGTGGTCAAACGCGAGCCTATCATTAATAAAAAAAAGGGCATCCTCACGCCTCAACCACCGAGACCCTGACCCTAAAACCAGCCACCGTAAACGTGGGCTTACGGACGACGAGCAATGGGTGGCTCGCCGTCCACTCGTCCGGTAAGGACCGATTCCGATTCATTGACAGCAAAACCGTAGGGGCCCGCCTAGCAGGGCCAAAGCTCTAGGGCCATGGGTGGACTTCTGAAAAGGTTACCCTTGGTCCTAGAACGCATCGAGCAACTGAAGGAACATAGGTGCGATTTTTAGTATAAGTTTGACACGCCCTGCCACTCCACCTTAGAGCGAGAAGTTACATGATTTCCCAGCTTAAAAAAAACCGGTCTAACCGGTTTGCTGGGAAGCAAATTCTAACGTAGAGTAGTCAGGCAAATTGATATTTATACTGCTATTCAGTTACATTAACATGTTTTTGTTTGCAGGTGCAGGTCTTCAGAAGGCCTCCTCATACAGTTCGGTGCTGCAGCGTGCTGCGTGTGACTGACTGCCGCCTGCCTCTGTGCTGTGTGTGTGCAAAGTG
Organism: Mythimna impura; assembly: GCA_905147345.3. Classification (NCBI taxonomy): domain Eukaryota; kingdom Metazoa; phylum Arthropoda; class Insecta; order Lepidoptera; family Noctuidae; genus Mythimna; species Mythimna impura. The sequence continues at coordinate 1,119,331 of LR990365.1, read as the reverse complement.
CTCCTGAAAATGACGACCAGCTGTTCCAAGTTTAAGAGGCGTGACGGAACAGCAGGGATACGAGGACATCTCTATGAAACCAAGTTAATCAGCCTAATCTATTTTAGAGCCATTCATGATGATGCTATAGAAGAGTTTCAATTAGCTTCAAATGTTGACAACATAGGGGCATTCGACGACGTTTGCTTCAGAGGTAAAGTTGCGGGTTTCAATAAACCTTTTTCGGTCTTCATACAAGCTAAACATAAAGAAAAACAGAATCAGACGCTTGCAATCGATTTATCAACTTATTTTATCAGTTATTTGAAAATTAGGGAACATTTCGATCCGAGCAAAGAGGACTGGTTCTTTAAGAGCACATTCGATGAAGCAGAATGTTTATTTGTTATATACACAACTGCGAAAGATGAGTTTGGTAATAATTCTGACATTGAAAATAGCTACAGCGCCATTGTGAATGATCTGATAGGTACAGGCGGTACGGTCAAGCATCCGGACAAGCTAGAAGAGCGTGTTAAGGGGTTATGTGAAATAGCTATGAAAGAACAAATGACCCACCTAGCTGAACGTGTAGCACAGTGTATTCACGATGAAATTAAATTGGAACATCTGATGACTGACGACACAGTGCAGCGCTATCATGTAATTCTGGCGCAAAGAGTTGTGGATGTTTCTGAAATTCAACCTGGTGGACACCGAGTCGCCACCTTTCGCCACGATTTTTTTGACACCCATGAGGAATACCTCACAATATTCAAAGATACACTCTTTAAAGAAATTCTAAAAAGAAGGAAAATTGATACCAATGATATAACAGGTTTGCTGTCTGAATACTTAGCGGACCCTACTGATGCTACAAAACTGAGCAAAGTGATAGGGACCGTTATAAAGTACAACAATGGCTTGTTAGAAATGAATAAACTATACACAGAATATTTCACGCCTCATTTGAAACGAGTGTATATTTCTCATGCCACTGTTGAACAAGCAGTGGAACTGGCTGCAAGACAAATATTATTATCTCCGGAGTTTAAAATGATAGTCCCCTCTGCTTTCGGGAATAAAGATCTAACACTGAGCCGCAATGAAAAGAAAAAAAAGAAAAGAATTAAGCATCTGACATCAAGAATCACCGATTTATTAGACAAGTGCGAAACAAGTTTGAGTAAAACAGTAATTATAAATGAATCTTTGAAAGATGGATTTCTGCAGCTCGATGGAGGTATAGCTGGTGCCATCGGGAATATATTCGTGCTTGACGATGACACCAAACTGATGAAGATAACAGATAACGTTGAATCACTAGAAACTGATGCTAAACTGCTGTATGAAAGTTTAAATGAAGAAATTGAATTGATTAATAAAAAGAACAAGAAGAAGAGACGACAAAAAGAAGGAGAAGAAGAAGGAGAAGCAGAAGAAGAAGAAGGAGAAGGGGAAGTAAATTTATGTGAATACAAATTTAGTTTTAACGTTAACAAATTTCCTAAAGTTTTATTAGAATATAGTGAATATGAAAAAAGTTTAGCAACAGATTTCTTAAACAAACTGGTCATTTATTCTAACCAAGCTGATGAAAAAACCGTAGAGGATAATTTAAAAGCCGAAATCGAAGAAAGCCTTACACTCAGCGACTCTTTTTACGCCAAAATTGACGAGATTTTTCTCAAGTATCACAATGAAATACAGACATGGTGGTTACAACCAAAAGAGGCTGACTATCTCACCAAAAACGGTGAATTATTTAAGAATGCGACAAGATATATGATTGCAGACACACTCATGAGCTCAATCAGCGTACCATATGTGAGACTAATGAAACAATATAATTACACGTTCACTGAAGACGCGGTGAACTCCTTGAACTTGAGGGATCAGGATCTGAGTACTATTATCGTTGCTGAGTACAGCATACTGACAGTTGCTAAAGTGATGCAATATTTGAAGAATAAAAACTATGTTGCTTTAGATTTTGAAGACATTGTACACCTATCAGCAAACATGCGTAATGTATTGCGAAAAGAATTATCATTGCCGAATAAAAACAAGGTTTTAATTTTCGTATGCAATGATACAATAGATTACAAAAAACGAAATACTTTAAAAAATATAGCGGAAGCAGTTCAAGCCAAAAGAACCATTATTATCACGAATCAAACGTCAGTTATAATGTTACAGAGATATTTTAGTACAGCACGTACTGTATACGATGAAAAAAACAGTTTGATTGATATGAGCGAAGATTGCCGAAAGCGTGTCTTTGAGAGCGCCAGAGTGGAACTTGAAGATATGAAAGTTGAGTTGAAATCTTTTGTTGGCGCTTAGAAGACACGAATATCTAACGAAGAAAGCTCCGCATTCGCTGAGTTTCGTTAGTTTTGTATAATAACGAGTACACAGGGGCGCCATGCTATTTAAGCCTACCTAAAGAGTTTTTATCAGATATTTTGGCGTTTTATGAAACTGTAAACTTTGTGTTAACTGTAATAATTTGATTTGAAATAAAGTTATGTTTATTAAAAAAAAACCATTACAATGGTATTTTATCTTTATAAATATATTTATATATATACTACATCTTAACTATTAGATGTTATAACTAATGTTTCTTTAAATACCTATTAAAGTTATTTAAACAAACTGAAAATATGTCCAAACGGGTAGAAAAAGAACTGATAGAGCATCAAAAATTTCGTCCACATCGATGTCAATGGGAAAAGTGCCCAGAACGCTGGCAGCATTGCCATCCACAATGCTGATTCGTTGAACGAAGAAAAGCCCAGCCCTCTGGTCACGTGAAGAGTCGACCAGCTGTTTGTTGATATCCCGAACAACTCGATGAGTTGGACCGTTTGAGGTTTTCTGCACCTGCTGCAGCCGCCCCAGCACAGCCCGCCGTACTCAGAAGATGGGATGCGCATTCGTGTAAATGACATATATATATATATATATGTATTTTGCAAATAGGTTTTAAAAATACTTTGATATATCAATGTTCTTCGTCAAATTTACCAGATGAGGCTGGTGTTTTCTAGCTGACTACTCTGAGAAGAAACATCGAAATAAACTCAGAGGTCAAAAATTTCAAAAGTCCATACAGTGCTCATATGATATCAGATATATGATTTGACTACCTATTACATGGTAGTCAAATCATATGTCATATGAGCACCATTAGTATCTGAGACCAACAGATTAGCATCTGAGATGGTCTTTTGCGGAAAGAATCGCACAGATTTAAGTGGGTTTGCCTAGTCAGTGCAAGCATTTTGTCAATATTCATGTAGCTCAACTCAGGACTACTAAGAAGCTCAACGGCTTGACGAACAATACCAAAGAAAGGACATTTCGCCGCATAAACTATTCAAACTGCCAGATATGTGTTAATTTATTCCTTTTTTAAAATTAGTTGAGAGTGTTGTGTTGCTTTCTGATATTATAACCATGACATCTCTGAAATAGTACATTTTGATACAAGTCGAGAAACTTTGTCATTACGACCGAGGCGAAGTTCGCCCGAGCCATAGGCGAGGGTGTTATGGAGCCGAGTGCTGCAGTGACAAACCACGCGTATCAAGCGATGTTTTTAATACACTTACGAAGTAATAAATAAACGGGGGTTGACGTGCAACTCGTGGGGGTCGCGCCGCGCCTGCCAGCGGCTTCGTCCGCGTGAATGTTGATGGTTATAGCGGACGCGAAGTTGAAGTTGAAGTCGGAGACAGATAAAGTGTAACCGCTATATCCATCCTTGGGGTCCAAGCTTGCCTCGTACCAAATTTCATCAAAATCGGTTCTGTAGTTTAACCGTGAAAGTGTAACAGACAGACAGACAGAGTTACTATCACATTTAAGTATGGATTGTAGGCAGGGGCGACACTTTTCTGCACTAGTGCTAAAAACATTAAATTACGTGGCTAAAAGCGGTAGGGTAAAATCCGCTCTTATGGTTTTCGAATATTGAAAAATAATGTTTATTCTTTATACAGGGTGTTTGGTGCATCGTGTGCCAAATTAAAATGGTCGACTGGAGGAGTCATCTGCTATCCTTTCAGACCCCTAAACACTTCTCATGCCTTGTGGATTTTTTTTCATCGACTTTTTATTGTTTTATGAAAATAAGACCCAAATTTTTCATTCAAATACAAAATTTAAAAAAAAATATTAGGCGTAGACTCTGACTTTTAATTTTATTTAGATGTAAATTGTATTAGAGTACTTTTAAATTTAAAATTAGTGACATTAGCTATCTAGTTTTTTTTTAAATTTACTCGCAAAGTTTTGGACTTGAATTAAAGCTGTCCATGTTACAGCTATTTACATGGCTATAAAAAAAAAAACAAAAGCGACCGGAATCTTCCTCTTGCTATTAATGTGCCACATGCCATTAAAATCTTTTTATAACTTTGTGAATTCGCTAGAATTGTGAATCGAGTCACATAAGACTAATATTCAAAATTATGATTTATAATAATATTTTTGCTTAAATGATACCTGAAAAACCTATTAAAATGTTATCTCACTCTTATAAGGTAAAATCTGTCTCGTATCTCTCTTTTCGTGGGTTTTATTAGAAATAAAAAAAATTGCGTTTTTGACATTTGTTTCATAATTTTTACAAATCCTGCTCAAATTGTTGGCCTCTGTTGCGAATGCAGGCCCGACATCTGTTTCGTATTTCGACAGTTATTGTACGAAGTCGTATTTCCTCCTTAATTGTAGTGAAAGCCGTAATTAAAAAGTAAGTAAATTAAAGCTTACCTGCTGCGGTCTTCCTGTCCAATTATAATTTAGGTGTCTTCAAGGCTAGAGTGAATATGCTCATAATAAACTAGAGCACTTCACCATCAACGATTGCCAACGACTCAATTTGGCTTTAGGAAAGGATTGGGTATATCTGATAGTGTGGGAATCCTCACGTCAGAAATCCTACTGACCCTTAGTAGAAATGAGTCTGTGGTAGCCGTTTTCTCGGATATTTCTGCTGCCTATGACTCTGTCTTCCTCCCAGTTCTCAGGCAGAAGATGCAACAGCTGAGAATCCCGGCTAGGATATGTCAGATCATATCTAGTATCTTCTCAGAGCGTAGTATTAAACTAAGGACACCTGGGGGGACTCTGAACCAAGGTTAGCTTGGAGGGATCTACCACAGGGATCCGTTCTAAGCCCACCTCTATATAATATCCATACTTCACATCTTCCCTTTTGTCTAAATTTCGACTGTAAAATTCTTCAGTATGCTGACGATATTGCACTATTGGTCTGTGGCAAATACATCGAGGATGCAGCTCAATTCATGAATATATTTATTTGTCTTTGTCCTCATTAAACCATTGGCTACTAGATCATAAGTTATTTCTAAGCGCACCAAAGAGTACATCAGTTGTTTTTACCCGCAGACGTCTTGTCCCTCAGGTTATCATCAACATTGACAGCCAAGCTATCCCAATTAAGGAGAGCGCCAGGTTCCTGGGGGTTACCCTAGATTCCAAATTATCGGGAGTGGACCACATTAACAACACTATGAAAAAATGTGAACGCTTGATTTCGGTTCTTAAAGCTTTAGCAGGTGTTTGGTGGGGTCACGGAGTAGAGAAAGAAGGGTGGGGTGCTCACCCATAGACCTTGAAACTGGTCTATATTGCGATAGTCAGAAGCGTGTTAGATTACTGCAGCTATCTAATTGAGCCTTGTAACAAAGAAGCTCTGCGTAGACTGGATTCTGCCCAGTCCAAATTGAACCACAATTGAACCGCAATTTATCTGAACTGTAATTGGTGCCATGAAATCATCCCCCATAAATGCTCTCCAGGTTGAATGTGCAGACCCTCCCCTTACCCTTCGTAGACAATACTTAGCAGATCGTTTTTGGACAAAAGCTTTCTCCCTCTCATCCCATCTTTTAATTCACATTTTGGAGCAAATCTTCCTCACTAATAATGTTAATGTTCTCTTATATTCTTTATTGTACATAAAAAAATAACAAATTATTTAAAAAATTGGACAGCTGATGTACAAAGGCGAGCATAACCCACAATTGGGTTTTCTTACAGCAAACCTAAAATATAACCTCACTAATATTAATGTCTCTTCGTATTGGAATAATAAAAACATTCGATTGATGAATAGGTACAGAGAGTTTAGACACCTCCCTTCACCTGTTTGTCAATGACCTATTCAACCAACCATCCTCCGCCTATGAGTTAGTCCATTTTAAGCCAAACATTGTGTTGGGACTTGGTATCTCCAAAAACTCGCAGGACGTAAAAGGTGACTTGGATCGGGCTATTAAAAGATACTGGCAGGGTTGGAACCTATTTTACAAGGACGCATCTAAATTATCGTCAACTGGGTGTACAGGTATCTCCGTATATTTCCAGAACTATTATTATTGGAATAGAAGAGCTATTCCAGAAGCCATCAATTTTATACTAGTGCACAATATTCAAAAGTCAGTAATTTTTCAGATTCTCGCAGTAGCATCCAAGCCCTAGGTTAAAATCAATCAAAATGTTAACTCCACAGCAAAATTATTACAGATAGGTATTCGTAACTTACTGTTCACTTGTCATAACAAAGGTCTAAACATTGAGATAGCTTGGGTGCCCAGTCATTCGGGTATATGTGGCAACGTATCCAACCCGGTGGACCGAAAGCATTTAATGCTGCATATTACGCTTGGGCACCAAACTTAAGTTGCATAACTCGTGGTCAGTAGTGTTGCAGACAAGTTCATAACTCATAGGAGCATACTACGCCAGCATCCAGCCTGACATCTTGCGGAATCCTTGGTTTTTCAAAAGCCTTAATTAAACTCTCCAAAAAACCCGTTTCATCCTTGTATAGACTGAGACTCCGCCACTGCTGTAGTCAAAGTATTTCTGCATTAAATCCATGTCCGTGACAATGCTTTATATAAATACGATTGCAGCCTAGATGATGGTACACTGGACCATATCTTTTTTCTTGTTCTTTGAACTCCCTCTCCTTTGACTTGTACCAAATGCTTCCCAAAATTAAAATTCCCCTCCCATTTCCTCTTGACTTTCTTTTCTCCTAAGGTTAGGTATCCAAATTCTATTTTTTTTTTTAAATAATACCTACTAGTATTAATATGTAGCCAGGTTGGGTAGTTTATTTAAATCTGTAAATATTAATGTTTGTGTTGTCATCTATACTAATATTATAAAGAAGTAAAGTTTGTTTTTTTGTTCGTAGGAGGTAATCTCTGGAAGTACTGGTCCGATTGCTAAAATTTTTTTTCACAAATAGAAAGCTGCTTTATTCCTGAGTGATATACCTAGGCTATATTTTATATACGTGGGCGAAGCCGCGCGCACAAGCTAGTATTATATATTTTGTAAATATTGTATTGTCCTGACAGCCACTAACATTGTAGATCTACCACAAAGTGCAAAGTTCGACGGTTCACCTCACGGCGTTACCGTCATCACATGACACTGGCCGACTCGACACCGGCTCAGTTGCCAAAGATGAAAAAAATAAACGATTGCATCACTGCTTAATATCAGGTGGGATCGCAGTCAAGCACTGGTTTATATAATATAATTTAAAAAAAAGAATGCTCTGCTACCGGACGGCTGTGCAGAGAGTTTGGTGCCAATATTATATAGGTAATGCGGTCGAAGCGAGTCTTCTTCAGTGCTTTTTTGTAGAACTTGACAGCATGGTTGAAGGCTCTTTTTTGAGCTCAGATCTGGAGCTTCGTGATCACGACCGTCTACCCAGGCGAGAAATGCCGAATGCTTACGCTCTACAGCTTCAGCACAATCGGCGTTGAACCATAGGTGAACTGAGTCACCGATGTGTAAGTCGCTATAAGATGAAATACTCCATAGCTTGGCGTATCACATCGGATATAGCATCTGCACAGCTCGACGGTTTTTCAGAAGCCAAGGATAAGACGCAAAGAAGTGCCGCATCTCATCCCAATCTGCTGACTTGTAACGCCTCATTCGCCAAATTACCTTAAAGAGGCAGAAAAAAAAAACACTAAATATAGATAAAAATTGACTTCTTTATTGTAATTAGCATAGTCTCACTTTGCGCATAATCTAAAGTTAACACCACGTTTGTTGTTATAGCAACAATATACATCATCTGTGAAAATTGCAGCTACTTAGCTATTTTTTTTTTCTTTTTCGGTGGGAAAGTCATCTTATGACATCCCCCGCTCTTGGGCGGGGCGGGAGATAGTATCAGACTTTTACTGACTAAAAACCCACTCCTGTTCCTTCGTTGCCTTTCGTACCAGGGCCGAGTCTTCCTTTCAGAATCAGACCCTTGGCCCCAGTAGGCTTCGACCCTGCTGGGCCCCTACAGTTGCTGACACTCCTTCCTTCTTCCTCCTCCAGCGCGCGTGGAACAGCACGCACCGTCGACGACTTGGGCTCGGTCCAGACGGTTACCGGACGGTCGGACGGTGAGCCACCTATTGCTCGCCGTCCGCAAGCCCGCGCCTACGGTGGCCGGAAATCGGGATCAGAATCCCGGCGGCGGTTGGGGCGTGAGGACCGTTGCCTCACGCGATCAGCCGCCTCCTTCGCTAGCATTACTGCTTCGCAGAAGGAGGCGACCGCCTGCCACTCCTCCTCGCTCCGGACCATGGCCTGTACCAAGGCTCGGCGCGAGAGATCGCCGCCGCCGATCGCCCCCACGAGGACACGGCGTTGCTCTGGCCAAGCGGGGCACACCTCCACCGTATGCTCCACAGTGTCCTCCGGGCGGTCCACACAGTGGCGACACCCGGGCGTCGCTTCCGCACGAATCCGGTGCAGGAACTTCCCGAACTTACCGTGTCCGGTGAGGACCTGCGTCATGCGGAAGGTAATGACACCGTGTTGCCTTTCCAGCCACTCCTCAAAGAGGGGACCTACCGCCATAATTACGGCGTGCCCAAGCTGTTCAGCTATTACGGTTCATGCAGGCAGGTGACAGAAGGACAGTGGATTCTTAATAAAGGTCCCAGTCAGTCATCGAGGTACGCTAAACAACATGACGTTACGTTCACTGGGTTGTGTGACTATTACCGAGTAGTTTTTTTTAGTAGTAGTGGGAAATCCTCATGAACGCCCAGACTGACTCGCCGGCAAGACAGTCTGGGCAGTGTCAGACTCTTGCTGACTAAAATCACACTTCTGCCACGCGTATTGTCCTCTGCCCTGCGTTCAAAAATGAAATTAGAGGTAACTCTAATGACGTCATCGGGTAGATACTCTAAGCTCGCATTTTTGAACGCGAACGAAGAGTTCAACTGTCAATGCCAAGCAACTGTCATTCCTACCGCTTACACCCATTGAGATAGATTCAATGCTTACACCAACCCACCCTGCTCGGAGTTAGAGTTAGTTGGGTTAACTCTAGGGTAGCTACTCGAGGTATAAAAGAACGACTCTGGGTTGCAACTCGAAGCTACTCGGGTTATTTTTGAACGCAGGGCTGATATGATCAGAGACCCTTGTCGCGATTAACATTTTAATTTCTGTGTCTTATAAACTAAGTAAGAATGATTTAACTAGCATTACTTTATCTAATAATTTGTATTTTGTCCTTCATCTGTTGTTTTCGCAGAAGTTGCAGAAGTTCTCTTACTCAGGTTTTTTTTTTATTTTCTTTAAAAAATTAGGGACTTTTATAACGCACAGCGTATGTCAGTCCCATCGTACCCTAAGACAATTATTCCAAGAGATCAATGGATCAGGGCCATAAAGCCGAACAAATTTCTCGCATCATCGGAAGACGGTTTACTTAACATTTGATGGAATGTACCTATATTGTTCTTGTTCAACTTCAAAGCCCTGAACAACTTACTCCTACCAGGCTCATATTGAACACATTCCATTAACAAATGATGCATATCTTCTACCACTCCACACCTTATCAGGTTTATGCTTACAGACTATGACAACTGTATCTCTACCAATACCTTATATTATTATGTTATATATAGGTATATATAAATATCCTAATTGCTTAAACTAATTTTAGATTTGCCATGTTTTCAGCTATCAACTTATTACCTAATTCCTGCTTCGCCTCGTACCGCGTTTTTGTTGTGACCGGGCACTCCAGCAAAACGTGAAGGACCGTCTCGTCCGTTTCGGGAATACCGAGTAGTTACATTTTTATTTTTATGAATATAGCCCTTTCTTCAGTATTAACCCTACGTATCTATCCTGGGCTAGCCATTTACAAGATTTTCCAATCCTACTTCCATGCCTTGAAATTTTACTCTGGCGCTCTTTAAGATACGCCTCTCGGTTTCTTCGTTCATGTCTATCAGACTATATTTTTCATCGTGTACAGTATTTACTGTTTCGAAATATCTCTGTAATATTTCAACAGACAAATGATTCGTAATAATTATAGTTTTTATGTTTCGTACTGCGTCTGCTACGTTCTCCAAAGTTTTCTTTTCTTTTTCGGAATCATTTAATTTATCGCACACGAAAATTACAACTTTTTCTTTTTTTATTGCTTTCAATTCTCTTATTAATGTTTTACGTTTTTTATTTGTAAGGCTTACAATTTGTTCTATATTCAAGGCAGCATAATCCTTATTTTTTAAATATTGCAACACTTTAACAATAGTCAGTGTTCTGTTCCTAGCAACGATAATTGTAGTCGGCTGCTGATTCTCTAAGTTCAAGGATCTCATCGCATCTTCAGTAAACGTGTAATTATATTGTTTTATTTGTCTCACATAAGGTGCACTTAATGAGTTTATAAGTGGGTCTTCAATAATATTACTGGTCGCTTTCTCGAATATTTGACTATTTTTGGTGAGATAGAGAGACGAAAACTCTTCTGGTCGCATCCACCATGTCTGTATTGCGTTGTGATACTTAAGAAATATATCGTCAATTTTCTCTTGATTGGAGTCGCTAAGTGTTAGAGTCTCAATCATTTCTTTTTTTAATGTTTCCTCTACGCTTTTCTCATTAGCTTGGTTAGAATAAATTACCAGTTTGTTTAAAAAATCATTCACTAAATGCTCTTCATATTCGCTACATTCGAATAAAAGTTTAGGAAACTTCTTAATTTTGAAACTAAATTTATATTCGCACAAATTTGAGAGTTTTTCGTTCGACTTGACTTCATTACTCAATTCGATTTCTTCATTAATCAATTTAATTTTTTCATTTAAACTTTCATACAGCTGTTTAGCTTGAGTTCCTAGTGATTCCGAGTTATCTGTTATCTTCATTAGTTTAGTGTCATCGTCAAGCACGAATATATTCCCGATGGCACCAGCTATACCTCCATTGAGCTGCAGGAATCCATCTTCCAAAGATTCATCTATAGTTACTATTTTATCAGATTTACACTCGCCTAATAAATCGGTGATTCTTGTTGTCAGATGCCTAATTCTATTCTGTTTTTTCTTTTCATTGCAGCTAAGTGTCAGATCTTTATTTCCAAAAGAAAACGGAACTCTCATTTTAAAATCCGGTGATAATAATATTTTTTTTGCAGCCAGTTCTATTGCTTGGTTAACAGTCGGTAGAGAAACATAAATTTGCTTCACCTGCGGCGTCGAATATTCTTTGTATTGTTCATTCATTTCTAAGACACCCTTATTGTAAATTACAACAGTCCCTATCACTTTGCTCAGTTTTGTAACATCGGTAGGCTCGTCTAAGAATTGAGACAGTAAATGTTTTATATCAGTGGCTTTTATTTTTCTTTTTTTTAGAATCTCTTTGAAAAGCGTATCTTTGAATATAGTGAGGTACTCTTCTTCATGGGTTTCAAAGAAATCTTGACGAAATGACGCGATTCGATGGCCATCAGATTGAATTTCAGAAACGTCGACTACTTTTTGCGCCAAAATGACGTGAAAGCGTAGCACTAACTCGTCTGTTAGCAGCATTTGAAATTTACCGTCATCTATCAACTTTGCTATTCGTTTAGCTAGATAAGTCATTTGTTCTTTCAGAGCTACTTCGCATAAACTCTTTACATCTTCTTTTCGTCCGCTCGGTTGCTTAACCGTACCGCCTGTATCGATCAAGTCATTCACAATAGCACTATAGCCACTTTTTGTGTCTAATACGTTAGTAAACTGGTCTCTTGCATTCGTATATATAACGAAAAAACATTCTTCTTCATCAAATGTGCCCTTAAATAACCAGTCCTTATGACTCGGATCGAATTCTTGCCTGATATTCATAAAACTGATAAAGTAAGTTGATAAATCGATTTTAAGTGTTTGTTTTGTGTTTTCCTTATGTTTAGCTTGTATGAAGACAAAAATAGGTTTACAGAGCGCTTCAACTTTAACTTTGAAACAAATATCGTCGAATGCCCCTATGTTGTCAACATTTGGAACTAAATGAAACTCTTCAATAGTATGTTCATGAGTTGCCCTAAAATTGATTAAGCAGAGTAGCTTCGTTTCATAAAGTTGCCCGCTTATTCCTGATGTTCCTTGACGCCTCTTCAATTTGGTGTTGTTCGTCATCTCCGCGGGCTCTTGGTAAACAGCAGCAGGCAGGACTTACTGACGCGAAGGAGGCTGCAGCACCAAGCTGTATGAATGAAGTGGCCGTCTGAAGACCTGCAAATAAAGATTTGTTATTGTAACTGAATGGCAATATACCTTGTTAACTTGGCTTTTTAACGCTTCGATAATAAAACAGCCTTTGTAGAGCAATGTCTTTGGACACCACTGGGACTTAGAGTCTGGCCACGTTCCGGTACCTACATGGTGGTCAGGGCCTCAAGTCTGCTATTACAATAGTGTCAGAATAGTCTATCATTGATTTCATAATTGTTGTTTTTGACAAGTTTGGTAATCTACTAATAGAATGGCGTCATTATGACTTTCTAATGGTCAACCACTGACACTCCATTGAAAGAAGTGGCATAAAATGGTAATCTCGTACATATTGACAAATGAATGTCTGACGTATGCAGTAATCTGCTAAAATTTTGACAGTTTCTTTTCAAAGATTCAAAGAATTTTTTTTAGCTTTGATCATTGATCTACCATTAGAACGTCATTTTGCAGTCATTGTTTTTAATAAGCTCAATATTGTCATTCTACCACAACTCTGTTACGAGACCATTAACCGATCAATGATCGATCATTATGAATTAGCAGATTACGAACTTTTAGCAAAATGACAATGGGATCGTGTTGGAATGATGAATTTATAAAAATAGCAGACTTGGGCCCCAGGGGCGTTAAACATTCAGTTGGTTTGTATTTTTCTTTGCAACTACACTCGAGCCAGATGTCCTTCTTCTTGGCACTTGTGGCATGATTTCGGATGGCACCGCATTCGTTTGCCTTATGATCCTCTTTATCACAACGGAAACATTTACTTCTAAGGTCTCGAATTGATACGGGTTTTCTTTTTATGGTGTAATTCTTTTCAGAGATCAAGGGTACACTATGTTTGTGCGACGTGCATACTGATATACTTGTGTTTTCTTCCCATTTCGATATATGTAGCGATGTGAACTAGTTTTGCAAATTCTGTGGTGTCTTTTTATTGTAATATTTTCGCGCGGATATGTTTTAAGCCTCTTATAAATTGTATTGCTAAGAACGAATCGAGTGTCGGTTTCTTGCGATAAATACTTTTGAATTCACAGCTTGATGATACATTTTTAAACTGTGAAGTATAAACAGGAGCAGTGGTGGCCGAGTGGTAACGGCCCCGACTTACGAGTTGTAGGTTGCGGGTTCAAACCCAGCCAGGCGCATTACTTTGTGTAATTTATTTCATCACCACTGCTCTCAAAACGGTGAAGGAAAACATCGTGAGGAAACCGGCATGTCCTAGAACCAAAAATTCGAAGACATGTGACATCCACCAACCCGCTCTGGGCCCGCGTGGTGGATTACGGCCCATTCCCTCTCCTAGAGAGGAGGCCTGAGTCCCAACAGTGGGAACATTGTAAGGCCGACTATACTATACCATAAGTATAAACTGCGACCGTTTCGTCCCGATCTTGTAAACGACATATAAAATTACTAGCGCTTTGCCCGCGACTACGTCCGCGCGCATCGCCGTTTTAAGCGTTTGGCCCTGTGATTTGTTTATTGTCATTGCAAAGCAAACTTTCAAAGGAAATTGTAGTCTTTTGAATTTGAAAGGAAGATCGTTCGGGATTAATGGAATACGCGGTATGAACTCTGTTACTCCCTGGACAGAACCGGCTAAAATAATAACCTCAACCATACTGCGGTGCAATGCTTTTATTTGCATCCTGATACCGTTACATAACTTCGGAGGCTTCAAGTTCCTAAGCAACATCACGGGTGTGCCCACATGCAGTTTATGGTATGGAAGGCCGACTGGATTAATAGTATTCAGCAACTATATGGATAGTTGAGTGCTTCGTCTGCATTTACCACAGTGTCTATGGAATTGAACACTATTTCTTCAGCTTCAATTTTTGTCAAAAAATTTATGTCAGCAAAATATCGCTGATAACTGCTGCTCGGTCGTTCTTAGACGTCAATATAGCTCTTTCTCTTAGCCATTCTAATGCTTTGTCCTTTATTTGAGCCACACCTGAATAATTTCTTCCTATCTTCTCTTTGACTGTACTTACTACCGTACATAATTTTTCTGGTATGACTATAACCCCATCTAATTGTTGGTACTTGCCGTTACCTAATTGAAGTAAAAGGTCTGAAAATTCACCTGCAGAGACGTCCCCTCTGAGATGTGCTCTCATGTTTTTGGTTAATTTAAGAATTTTAGTTAAACGCAGCGTTGACGGCCTCCCACAAGGTGGGCCGATATCCTGGTGAGAGTCGCGGGAATGTGGTGGATGCGAGATGCACAGGACCGTTCGTTATGGCGACATTTGGGGGAGGCCAATGTTCAACAGTGGACGTCCTTCGTCTGAAATGATGATGATGAAGATAATGATGAAGGATTTTAGTGCAGTATATAGTTTTAATATATGCTTTATTTCATTCACTCGTGTCCCTTTTGGTACAACCTTTGCTGAAAATCTCGTGCCAACTATATTGTCAAACCACTCATTAAGTTGTCATTGCTTCTTATGTCCTGTTATCCTGTAGAGTTCTGTTTAATGCTTCAATAGCTCTTTTGTTTGCCATTGTACTTTCATCCCAGACTATTATTTTTGCTTTACGTAACAATTGGGCTAGATTACTATGCTTGAAAATGTTGCACATTGGCGTCCAATCATTGGCGCAAAATCTGATCTATAAAATGTTATAGTTCGTTATTTACCTGCCTCTCCATGTGTCGTTTAAAATCTTCTGAAATATATGGTTTGAATTCATCCCACAGGCTGAATGGAATCTAAAAACTAACATTATAATGAAAAGCTCTTTCACCATGAACGGCTATTGATACATGGCTCCTAGGACTGTACGTCAGTGTTGATCATCTTCAAGTAACCCTAAAGCCTTGCATGCTGATTTGAAAGTCGTATGTTCTATGATTCTGGACCTCGAACTTCATAAAAAAGCAAACGAAGGTGATAACACTCTGTATTATTTGGATATACCGTATATTCCCTGCCTAAAGCTTTGTCTTTTTTAATGTGTAGCCCACTTACTCCTCTTTTCCTCCTTTCGAACCGATTACTGTTCCAAACATAGAATGCACAGATTTCACAATACAGGAAGGTCTTTGCAAAGTCATCTACTTGACATAGTTAAAAAAAAGACGTGAGAGTCGTTTTTGGTGGACAGGAAACCTTTATTAGCTAAGTTTTCTTGTTTAAAAAATACTCTTTGACCATTTTTCTAAGTGCACAGCAAGATGAAACACCGTGGGAAAATTCTCATGAATAGGAAACCCGAAAATTGACCATACTGCCTCTGAACTACTGATATACTTTCCACTTTCATAAGTTTTGACTTCATCTTTTAAATTGTTTAAAGAAAGTGTACCTTGGTCAGACCCTTTATTCACATATTTACAAACATATTTAATCGATTTTACTGAGTTACAGATTTCCACATTGATGTAAAAGAACTGGATTACCAACGATTATCAAGCTCTACTCCATTTATGGTCACAGTAAATCCGCCATTATCTGAAGGATGTTTTCTGCAGTTTGAATATCCGTCATCGCCGGTCAGTGTTTTTATAAGCATTGTTCGAGGATCGCGTTTAGTGCACAGCTGGTCTCTCATGCATGGCGAGTTGGCGTTGAAATTTCCACAGGGGACATGTATCATATTAGATTTCACTATCTCATAGAGCTTTGGATCTAGATGGGATCAGGTATTTCGGCACAAATAAAATTGTCAGTAATGTTAGAAGGAATGTGTCTTTTTAGCCATATCAGAATATGAATGTGCGTACATGTATCACGGAACTTCACCAAATATTTTTCCTTTAGTTATCAAGTGCAACATTTTTTTTACTTTGATGCGAAATATTTGTGCGATATCGTGGCGATCGTGAGGATTTTAGCCTGGAAACAAATTTTCTTTAATTTCTTTCCACCGAGGGTTGCACGTGAAGGTGAAAAATAAGTCTGCGCGACCATAATGACGTACATAAGTCATGGCGTATTGAGTGTGCTCGTGCATGTATCTCGGCCCACCGGTGAAGGAGGACGGTAATCCACTATTTGACCCAACTGATGAGCATCAACATCTTGCCTACCGATGGTGTCCTTAAGTATTACTGAACTAATCAATCAAAGCTTTTAGACTTTTAAAACATTAAATTAGCAAAATAATTTCTATCGAAGACGACGCTAACTATGACACACCAACTTGTTTTGTAATTAATTTTATGTTTTCGTTTGTACCCATTTGGTTCAGTAGATGTCGTTGTACGTATATAAATAACATGATTGATACGTTATTGTAGGATTAGGTTAGCAACATGGTTGCGTTGCAAAGAAAATCTATTAGCAAATTTAAAAAAGAGATATTTCATACAAACATGGAGGAATCCATTTCACCAACATACATGAATGTACTTGAACTTTTTTGTTGTTGTTGAACTATTTTTGAGAAAAAAATAATCGCTATTTGCTCTATTATGGCTTGTTTTTCTAATTTCTAATACCGAGTTGCGAGTAAATTAGGCCGCGCAGTAAGAGTTCAAAAAATCTTGAACACGACCTAAACCGTAATTTGAGGGTAGTTTTGAAAAACGAACTTTGGGAATCTTTATTATTTATTTAAACATGTATTCGTGCCAAGTTTCAAGTTTATTAACCCAAGGAATAAGATTCTCCCATACAAACTTTAACACCCCCTAAATCTTGCACTGAGGGTAGTACTGAAAAAATAAATATGGAAAACTTTAAAACTAATTTAGGTTAATATTTGTACAAAGTTTGGAGTCAATTGGCCCACGGAAAAAAAATTTGCACACTTACGAAATCCCCCCTTTTTACCCCCTTAGAGGATGAATTTCCAAAAATCCCTTCTTAGTGCTCACTTACGACATATAATTAATCTTTATGCAAAATTTCAAGCTTCTAGCCCCAGCGGTTTCGGCTGTGCGTTGATATGTCAGTCAGTCAGTTTCTCCTTTTATATATATAGATACTGGGTCTCCCATGTACTCAATTTCAGATCAATATATATCCAAAATAGATGTAAGTTCTTCAAAACTCATGTCGATCGGATTATCTGGGGAGCACAGGTCGTTGACTCTTTTATGCAGTTCAGGTGGAATTGCAGAGAGCAGTGTTAAGAACTTCAGTGTGGGGCCGGTGCTTAGGTCAGCAACATGCAATATGAGAACAAAGATAGGACTCGCACGGCCCCGCAGTCCCTGCCAGGTCGCGGTATTGTATAATCGTGTGCGAAAGAAATAGACTATCTTATCGGTGAAAATCGTTTAATTTATTATCCCGAAACGGACGAGAAGGAGACCCCTACATTGGTGACCCCGACGTTTAATTACTCCTTCTGATATTTACGCGGACAAATTTAATCGTGAGAAATAGTGCAGTGTGCGAATTCGATATAGATACGAGCTGACTACAGAGTTCAGCACTTAGTGGGATAAGTGCTAATATTTTTTTTACGCGCGTAATAGACTCTGCAATGGCTAACACAAATCAGCAAGGTCAAAAACCTATTCTACCGCCAAGCTCAAACATGCCGCCCAGTAGTGACTTAGCCAGCATCAGCGTAGCCTCAAAAATACCAGAGTTTTGGACTGATCTGCCGAGGCTATGGTTTGCCCAGTTCGACGCGGTGATGGACCCCCAAAAGCAAGGCGACGCCGCGAAATACAATATGGTCGTTGCGAAATTAAATCGTGAAGCACTACAACAAGTAAGCGATCTGATTTATGCACCGCCAACAGATAACAAGTTTAATACAATTAAGGAACGGCTATTGGCAACCTTTGAAGAGAGCGCCGAGAAACAGTTTGACAAGCTTGTAGGTGAGATGGATCTAGGATCTCAACGCCCATCACAGCTTCTGAGAAGGATGTCAGCACTGGCTGCCAACACCCAAGTGTCGGACGACGCACTAAGGCGACTCTGGATTACAAGGCTGCCGTCCGAAGTGAAAACTGTGTTATCGGTAGCACCGGATATGTCACTGGATAACTTAGCAAAATTGGCTGATAAGATTATGGAAAATATGCGAACTGGAGAAGTGGCCGCCGTTGCATCTGCCACACCGACACCGGACATATCAGACCAGTTAAGACAGGTGACCACGGAACTAAAGGAGCTGCGTCTCGAATTGAACGAGATAAGAGGGAGGACCGAGAATAGAAGAGGAGCATGGAATCGGCAAAGGTCTAGGTCACAGTCTCGGGGACAACCGAGAACTCCAGGAAGCCCCGGGTGGCTATGCAGGTACCACTACCGTTGGAGAAACCGCGCCAGGATGTGTGAACAGCCCTGCAATTGGAAGAAGCCCGGAGTAGCAGCTCCGGCGGAAAACTAGACGCCGTGCAGTCCAGCTCGGTGGGGGACTGCAGGGAGTTGGGCCCTAACCACCGTCTCTGTGTAATGGACAGGACGTCTAGAACTCGCTTCCTAGTGGACACAGGAGCCAACGTTTCGGTCCTACCAGTAAGTTATTATAAGTATGAGCGTTCAGTGAGTGAATACAAATTATATGCGGCAAATAACACCGTAATACGGACATACGGAGTTAAGACTTTAGAATTAAATTTAGGATTACGAAGAGCGTTCAAGTGGACTTTTATTGTGTGTGAGGTCAAGCAGGCCATTTTGGGCGCCGACTTTATTGAATATTATAAATTAGTTATAGATTTATATCATAAGAGACTTATAGATAGCGTTACAAATTTGCGCACGGATGGGTCTATCGTACAGTGCGACGAACTTTCTATTAAGAGTATATTAAATAACAATCCGTATAGCGACCTGTTAAAAGAATTCTCAGGCATTACAAAGCCTATCGCTTATAGGGACATTCCGTCGCATTCAGTCTACCATCATATAGTCACTTCCGGTCCGCCGGTATATGCGCGCCCGCGTCCACTGCCGCCGGATCGATATAAGAAAGTTAGAGACGAGTTTCGTACCATGCAAGAGCTGGGAATCTGTAGGCCAGGGCAAGGTGAGTGGGCTAGCCCCCTGCATGTAGTCCCAAAAAAGGACGGTCACATACGCCCCTGCGGGGACTACAGGGCCCTTAACGCGATAACGAAACCGGACCGATATCCCATACCTAGATTGCAAGAATTTACGTATATGTTGCCAAGTAAACACGTATATACACGGCTAGATTTAAATAGAGCTTATCATAATATAGCTGTGGCACCCGAAGATGTTGAGAAAACTGCCATTACTACTACGTTTGGCCTTTATGAATTTCCCCGTATGAGTTTTGGATTAAGAAACGCCGCGCAAACGTTCCAAAGATTCATGGACCAACAAGTTTTAAAAGGTATAGAACAAATGGGGGTGTCGGACGAAGACGCTGAGTCAACAATTTTTTGTTATATAGACGATATTTTGCTAACGTCTAAAAATGTCAATATTCATAAATTACACTTAAGAGCGCTCTTCAAAAGGTTACATGAGTTCGGTATTACTATTAATTTAAACAAATGCGTTTTCGGAAAGACAGAGGTCGAATTTTTAGGGTACAACGTCTCGGAAAAAGGTATCAAACCAACAGTTGATAAGATAATAGCAATAACAGAGTACCCCAGACCAGTAACAGTTGAACAACTTAGGCGTTTTATGGGAATGATTAACTTTTACAGGTCACATTTACCCAATGCAGTTATACACCAGGCGGAACTAAACAAGTTCTTACATAACACTAGGAAAAAAGATCAGACGCAAATCGTGTGGGATGAAAAAAGTGTAGAGGCATTCGAGCAGTGCAAGGTAAGCCTGAAAAGCGCCGTTACACTGTCGCACCCAAGTGCAGAGGCACCATTAGGTCTAATGACAGACGCATCGGACACATGCGTTGGGGCGGTATTACAACAAAAAATCAAAGGAAACTGGTTACCTATAGGCTACTTTTCAAAGAAATTATCTGATTCGCAACGAAAGTATAGTACGTACGACAAAGAATTAACAGCAATTTATCTAGCTATGATACATTTCAGAAGTTTAATTGAAGGGCGTCAGGTTACTATTTTTACGGACCATAAACCACTCATTTTTGCTTTCACCAAAATAGGAACGGATAAAGAAATTCCCAGAAGAGCCAGGCAATTGTTATATGTCAGCGAATTCACTAGCGATATACAACACATAAGCGGCTCAGATAACGCAGTGGCGGACGCCTTATCGCGAGTCGAGTCTATTTCTGGCCCAACGACGATAGATTACAATGAATTAGCGCAAGCGCAGGAAGCCGAAGCGCCAATTACCATCAAATCAAATAGTAATTTAGCGCTCAAATATGTTAATGTACCAGGTTCTAATAACCAAGTGTACTGCGAAATGTCGACGGGCGTCGCACGACCTTATTTAACTTCTACATTTCGAAAATTAGCCTTTAACAGCATACACAACATAAGCCACCCTGGCGCTCGTAGCACCCGGAAGATGATTACAAAAAGATTTTTTTGGCCCGAAATGAACAGGGATATTAATAATTGGACTAGGACTTGCATTTCATGTCAAAAGTCAAAAGTAAATAGACACACAGTTTCGGGCTTATCCAAGTTTCCACCGTGCTCCAGATTTGAGCACATTCATACAGACATTGTGGGCCCCATGCCTACATCGAAGCAGGGACATCGCTATTGCATTACAGTTATAGACCGTTTTACGCGTTGGCCTGAGGCCATACCAGTCTCAGACATATCAGCGGATACGGTATCTAGGGTCATCTTTGAGCAGTGGATTTGCAGATTTGGCTGCCCAAGTAGAATCACAACGGATCAGGGACGGCAGTTTGAAAGCGACCTCTTTAATGCCTTAATGAAACTAGTGGGGGTACAAAGGGTGCGAACCACCCCGTACCACCCTCAAAGTAACGGTTTAATTGAAAGATGGCACCGTTCTTTAAAAAATGCGCTGACCGCACGACTGTCGGCTGATAGGGACTGGGCAGAAGAGTTACCGATGGTTTTGTTAGGATTGCGAGCAGCAAGTAGGACAGATACAGGCATAAGCGCAGCGGAAATGGTATATGGAGAAACAATTAGGCTTCCAGGAGATTTTTTTCATGTAAAAAATAAAAGGATTTCGGACGAACATGTGTTGTTAAGAGAATTGCGACACACTATAGGTAAAGTAAGGCCTCAGTCGCGAGCGGATAGCAACTCGCGAAAAATTTTTGTTAGTAATAGTTTAAAGTCGTGTACGCATGTATTTATTCGAAACGATACCCTAAAAAAATCTTTGTGTCCCACGTACGATGGCCCATACCGCGTACTAAACAGATATGATAAGGTTTACAAAGTAAGGCTACCCAATAGAATCATACAGGTGTCTATAGATAGGCTCAAACCGGCCTATATATTAAATGAGGAAGAAAACCTCGATGATAAATCATGTTTAGACAGTAAGTTAGAAGTAGAAATTAATAATAAGGAAACGAAACCGCCCTCGCTCGTAACTAGAACCACACGCAGCGGACGGCACGTTAAGCCACCCGTGCGATTCATGTGACCCACTTATTGAAAACTTATATAAATGTGCAAATAAACATAATTATTAAAATATTTAGCAAACCAGTAGAAAAAATATTTAATTTTAAGTATTAATTGTAATCTGGCAGTGTAACAAGCAACATTATATTGCTTTTGATATAATTCAAGACACCTTATATTCTTAGATAATCCCAAGAGACAATCATGGGTTACAACCAGTCAAAAGAGGAAGAAAAAATTATAATCACACAACAGGGAGGAAACGAAAACAAAATTAACGAGATAGAAAAGAAATTGGAACATTACAGCATTTTTTTAATATTGGCAATCGTTCTTATTACATTACTCTGTTTGTGTGTGTGCGGTAAACATTGTTGCAATCGTCTTAAAAAGCACGCCAAGAAAGTAATGACATCATGGTGGACCGAGGGACAGGCAGCTCAAGCTACCTCACAAAATCCCATGCAGCCAGCTGTGCAGACATGTTATCAAAACCCCTGTTAAGTGGATAGTACGAGCAGGTTTATAGAAGATTTTAGCATATAAGGTAAAAGGGTATGGTTACACATTATAAACGCATTTTTTTTCTCCTTATAACGTAGTTAATAAAGTAATTTAGTAGTGTTGAATAAATTGTAATACATACATTATCACGATAAGTTTATTATTTGTTGTATTCTTATAAATTGTAACATGACGATGTTTATGTCACACATTCGTAGTAGACGAGACGGCATAGCGCAACCATCTCGCAACTAAGCAAATTCCTGTGTGCCTTGTGCGCTCAAATGTAACAACTTGGTAATTAATTAATTAATTATACTAATATTATATTGTCATTTACATTTTTTTTTTCAACAAGGGGAGGATTGTGGGGCCGGTGCTTAGGTCAGCAACATGCAATATGAGAACAAAGATAGGACTCGCACGGCCCCGCAGTCCCTGCCAGGTCGCGGTATTGTATAATCGTGTGCGAAAGAAATAGACTATCTTATCGGTGAAAATCGTTTAATTTATTATCCCGAAACGGACGAGAAGGAGACCCCTACATTCAGTTTTGGATCGCTCATGTTGTTGAGCAGCATGTAAACCGAAAGCCGTTTTGTGAAATTTTTGAACGTTTCCTTATCTTGGAATGGTTGAAAGTTCAACCAGAGTTGTTGCGGTGTCAATACTGGAGCTCACTGTTAAGAGGAAGTAGTGACTGAAATGCATTCCGGTGTGGGTCTAAGTTTATTCTGTACGTATATCATTTTTTGTCGCAATTCAGTGTGTTTCGTCACAATCGTACCTGTATTGTATTTCTGCCTCTATTTAGTCATCTTCAGTTTCTTCTTTGATCTGTTTTTGTAAGTTTTGTTATGATTTGTGCCAGTTTTGTAACGTTGTCAATCTGGTTTCTGTTTCTTCTAAGTTATGTAGCGTTGTATCATATTGAAAACTATTTTTAATTTTTGTAGGCACACCCCGAAGGGTAGCTCGTAATCTTTTTAGTTTTTTTAAGTTCCACTGACATCCTCGTCGCCAGAACGACTATTTAAAAACAAGCTTTTTCTCAAACTTACGAGAATTACACTTTTTGTATGTCTTTTGTATCTCTCTCAGTAGGTATCGCAAAATTGTTTATTTATTTATTTATTTATTTTATTCAGGTTAACCAACAACTGTTTACACCAGTACACTAGCGACTTAAAAATTATAGCTGGATACAATTGCGGGCGCAACAATTAATTATAGGTTAACACCGCTAGCACAAAAAACAGTGGTAAAATCATTAAATTATTAGATTACACAATATTCTTAATGCAAATGTGAATATAATGCGACTATGAAAATTAAATTAAATTAATATTAAAATAAATTAATAAATTACTAAACAAGGAAGAAATTAAATAATAATTGATACGGAAATAAGATGACAAATTTCACTTAAATAAAATAAATTACACTAACAATTTAAAAAGAAACTAAAAACAACAACTATCTGAAAAATACTGAACTGTGGTAATAAACTTTAAAATATCTAAATCCATTAACAAACACAAGACATAATCATTAAACAAAAAAATATATTTATATAACAGAAATAAACAACCGAAATACAGAATTATTCTACCAAATTATACAATTAATAATTAACTAATAATAGATTCTAGATTTGACAATAGATTATAAATTTTATTAGATTTTATTATAGAAAAAAAAAAAAAATAGTTGTAATAATTGTTCCACATTATAGTAGCACACAGTTATAACATAATTAATTCATTGATATATAGATAAACGTTCTACATTATTAACCTTAACATATTATTGCAAACTTACTGGCTGGCTACATAATTAAGAACGATTTTTTATAAACATGTCAACATAAAATATTAAAGTATTGAAATTAAATTATCAAAATTATTACAATGTGGTATTGGAATTAATTTAATAATATTATTTTACATTAATTATTATTTAAATTTTGTGTAACTAAGTGAGGTACCCATTTTTGGGCATAGGCCTCCTCCAACCCCTTCCAATTACCCCTGTCGTAGGCTTCGCGGGTCCAAGCTGGTCCTGCTAACTGAGAGATGTCGTCGGCCCACCTACGGTGCGGTCGCCCGCGTGGCCTGGTCGCGTCTCGTGGGTACCAGTGCAGGATCCTCTCGCTCCATCAATTGTCGACAGTTCTTGCCACATGTCCGGCCCATCTCCATTTAAGTCGACACACAAGTTCGACAACGTCTACTACTTTATTTTTCTAATATCAGTATTTTTACGTCTTTCCTTTCTTGTGATATTAAGCATGCTTCTTTCGGTAGTTGGGAGCACAATTGAGTCCATTGCTTTCCTCTTCAATTATATGGAGAGTTTAGACTTGAAAATATCTTTTAGAAACCAATACTTGTTCCACGCCTTCTTTATTCTTCGTTCAACTTCGGTAGTTGTTGGATCGTTGAATGACAGACACACTTTTTAACCGACTTCAAAAAGGAGGAGGTTATATGTTCGGTTGAATGTATGTTTTTTTTTTTTTATGTATGTTCACCGATTTCTCGGTCAATTGTGGACCGATTCTGAATTTTTTTTTTTTTTGATTGAAAGATTATGCTTCCGAATTGGTCCCATAGAAATATTGTTATGATCTGATCATGAACTTCGAAGATATGGAACAGAACTCCTCATAGGATCACAGCAGAATCGTCGTAACAAGTAAAATTGCTTTGTTTATACGTGTAGTCGATGACTGACTGAAAGTAGAGGGGGAATATATCGAACTGATCTGATGATGAAGCCTGAAGTTAGGCACCGGAACTCTGTAATAAATTAATGTAATCTAACCGTGTTTGGGATTATTAGAATTGTCATGAGATGCACTCTGGCTATAAGGTATTTAAGTTTGGCTGAGGGGCACTTTTTAGTGGTGGTGGTGGTGGTACCATAACTAAAAAGTGTAAAATAAAAAACTTTTTACAAAAAAAATACAACCGACTTCAAAATAATAAAAAAACACTGAAAAGTGCAAAATAACTTTAATTTCGGAAGTCGGTGTTAAATAACGAAGAGACAAAACTATTATAGAAACACCGACTTCCGAAATTAAAGTTATTTTGCACTTTTCAGTGTTTTTTTTTTACTTTGAAGTCGGTTGTATTTTTTTTGTAAAAAGTTTTTTATACCTAAATATACGTACTCATCTACGTAAGCTATTGTTTGGGTTTCAGTTGAAATTTCAAGTTTTTCGCTATTTGTCTTTGCAAAGGCTTTTTGAGCAGTCTTTCGTAACCCGCACTTTCTGCTCTCAATGTCCACTGTAGTGAGCATGTATACTAAGTCAACCAACCCAGAGAACAAGCTGGCTTCCGACGGAATTATTCGACTATTGACCACATAGTCACATTGACACAGCTTATCGAAAAATGCACAGAATATAGAAAGGAGCTCTACCTTGCTTTCATCGACTATCCCAAGGCGTTTAGACTCTATTAGGCATGAATGCTTGTGGCTAGCATTGAGAGAACAAGGAGTAGAAACCACGTACATTCAAATACTCCGAGAGATCTACAGGAATAGCAAGGCGATAGTCAGGTTGGAGAGCAAGGGGGAGCCATTTAACATTCAAAGAAACGTGAAACAAAGTGACCCTATTTCCCCAAGCTTATTTAACGCTCTTTTGGAACACATTTTCAGAGCCTTAAAATGGGAAAAATTAGGAGTAAATGTTAACGGCGAGTATCTTACTAATCTGCGGCTTTGCTGACGATATAATACTTATAGCTGAAACTCACAAGGACTTAGTAACAAAAGCTCAAATAATTGCTGTGCATAATCAAGGTAAAAACTTGTCAGAAATAGCCAGAGAGACCGGTGTAAACGTAAGTAGTTTTTTTACTCTTTTATATAACAAAAATCTCCTATATAGTAATCATTATTGGGTATTATATATTTCTGTTTTATTGTTGCAGAGAAAAACAGTTGTTCTATGGGTATGACGATTTGAAGAAGAGGGTTCTTTGAAATACCATCAAAGAGCTGGCAAATTAAAACTCATAAACATGTTGCAGCGTGAGTGAAACCATGATAAAGGAGTACGAAGATAATGGACTTCTGTCGACGAACCACTATGCTGGTTTATTTGACACAAGCGCACTGTCCGTCGTGCTTTTCATACTTAGTGAAAAGCTGCATTATTGGAAGCATGCTTTGAAATCTTTGCTTACGGAAAACCATAAAAGGGCAAGATTGCAGTTTGCTATGGATCACATAAACTTTGATTGGAATAATCTCATCTTTACTGATGAAAAAACTTTTAAGTCCAGTGAACACGAACGCTTATGTTTGTGGCGGCGAAATAATAAGTAATTATACTTAATTAATATTATTTACTCAGTACTTATTCTCTGTATTAACTGGAGACCGCGTTATGTGTGTTTAATTTAATACCAGTATTTAAAATACTTAACTTAAAAAGTTATGAACACTTCTAGTTAAAACACAACATAATTTTATTTTTTTATGTTACCTACTAACTATTTGATATGTTGTTGTGCAATTTTATAGTTTTTAGCCTACATTAAATCCTTTTGACCTTTGTGATAAAATTATCTAGTCTTTAGTTTGTTTTTGTTAAGGTTACTTAAGCTTCAATCCTCTTTCCAATTTTGGAAACGAATACTTAAGCTAGGGCCTTAATAAGAAATTATATATAATATTATAATCTTATTCGGTGATTAATAAACAGGAAATGTTAAAGAATAAGAAATTGTAAGAAATAAACATCTATATTTTTTAATAGTGATTTTTTGTTTGGTGAGCCTGTTTATCTGCTGTTTTTTCCTTTTGCTGAGTTACCCATATATATCCACTTGTTAGCTTTTTTTTTTTAGTTTAATTTGTTAATACTACGTGAGATTTGAACTCACGGCTCACTGATTCATGCACCTATCTGCACATCTAAACCGCTAGGTTATCTAGGACTCTAATTTTAATGTTGAAATTATGAACTACAATCAGTTGTTGTCGACAATGATGACACGTATGTGTCTATTTTCTGTCAAACTAAAAGCCAAGTTCATACTTTTCCTGCCGGAGGCTCTACGTAGGAATTGTTCGGTCCATGGCCCTTTACGGGGCGCCGGTGTGGGCGCCGTCACTGCAAAAGCGACCGGCGGCCATGCTGAACGCTTGCCGGAGGGTCATGGCCATCCGGATCGTACGGGGATACCGCACGATTTCCCGCGAAGCGGCGAGCATCCTTGCTGGTCTGCCACCATGGGATTTGGAGGCAACAGTCCTTGCACGCATGCACGATTTGCGCGTGGAGATGCAACGCCGGGGCAAAACTCCGCTGCCGCGCCAAGTCGCGGCATGGCGGACAGAGTTCCGGCGGGATCTCATGGTGGAATGGCGACGGCGACTGACGCAACCCAGTGCTGGGCACGCTACAATTATGGCGGTAAGTCCCCTCTTAGAGGAGTGGCTGGAGCGGCAACACGGCATCCTCACCTACCGCATGACGCAGGTCCTCACCGGACATGGCAAGTTCGGGAGGTTCCTGCATCGGATTGAGATGGTATTCGTGCAGCCTCCTTCTTCGCTAGCATTACTGCTTCGCAGAAGGAGGCGACCGCCTGCCATTCCTCCTCGCTCCGGACCATAGCCTGAACCAGGGCCCGACGCGAAAGGTCGCTGCCGCCAATTGCCTCCACGAGGACACGGCGGTGCTCCGCCCAAGCGGGGCACACCTCCACCATATGCTCCACCGTGTCCTCTGGGTGGTCCGCACAGTGATGACATTCGGGCGATGCTTACGCCTGAATCCGATGCAGGAACCTCCCGCACTTACCATGTCCGGTGAGGACCTGCGTCATGCAGAAGGTGAGGACGCCGTGTTGCCGCTCCAGCCACTCCTCAAAGAGGGGATTGATTAAATCATCTGATTTAATTAAATTTCGTTTTTGTTCATCTGTCTGTTTAATGATATTCTTTTTCACTCTTTTATGTAGGAATTTAAATAAAGATTATTTTGATTTTGAAATATCTTCAATTCAAATGCATTTCGTAAACGAAATGCATTTGAATTGAAGATATTTCAATAATAATAATAATTTCTCGAATTTATCCCTTTAATTGCCAAATAACAATAAATTGTTATTTGGCAATTAAAGGGATTGTTGACAAAAATACATGGTGCACAAATATGATCGATTTATTGTGTTTTAAGAAAATCGTGGAATTAGTTTCGATTTCGAATCGATTTGAATTCGAATCGTTTTACATTGGTACATACGTATAGATCGAAAAAATCCTCTTTTTTAAATCAGTTAAAAGTAGTGATCAGTGAAAATGTCAAAACAAATGTATTATTGATTAAGCTAGCTTTCGCTGGCCAAACTACAGAAACATGATTTTCTAGCCTTATTGTTTTATTTTGCAGCCACAAAACCAAAAAAGTGGAAAATAACGAGTGATGACCATGAAGATAATTCCAGTGTCGGTAAATGTAGTGAGGGGGATCCAGCACCAGCATTTGAATCTACATCTACTCTGGAAGATGGAGATAATTGTCATAAAAATGATATCGGGCGATGGGTTGGACGATCTTTCCTAATGACTACCGAGATGCGAATGGAAATGTTAAAGCGATGCTGGGCACCTCCAGAAAACTATGATTATGCTGGTGATGCCGCGCATTTGAAACGAAAATTTAATCACTCTTGGTTAGAAATGTACAAACCTTGGCTTGTTTACTCAAAGAAATCGAAAGGTGCTTTTTGTTTGTTTTGCGTTTTTTTCCGCCGAAACTTGTACGTGGTGTACAGGGATCTCTAATGGCCCGTATTACAGAACCTTACTCAAGTACTACTTAAACTGCGTTCAACCGATTACTGCTTGAGCGAAGAATCTCGACTTAGGCGTTCAGTTTATTTTAGAACTATCCTCAAATTCAAATCAAACGAAACTACGCTTGAGTAGAGATTTTGATCTCTGATTTAAACCACAATTTTCATGAGATTCTATGCTCAAGCGTGGTCTCGACTACACTTGCGAAAACAAAGATCAAATCTCGCCTCATGCAGAGATTCTGAGCTGATTGTGATTTTAAAATAAGGACACATTGAGTGGAGCTCACTCAAGCACTGTTCTATAATACGTAAAAAATGTCATTTTAAGGGTCGTTTTCAAAATTAATGTACATTTTACTGCAAATTTGTGTCCATCAAACTTATTGGTAACTCAAGTGAAATACAGCTCCAAATTTAACCAGATAAACCAACATTCAAATTAAATGATAACAAAAGAGTAAATAAAAAAATAGTTTTGTGCAGTAATTCAATTTACTGTGTTAAAAAACTAAATTTGATTACTGTCGTAATTTTTTCCCCATACAAAAGTGCTGAGTCCACAGTCGCACACATTTTCAAAGAGTAGCGTTTTTAATTAATAGTTCACGCTTTTCGGAACCCGATTCAACAATATTTCGTCCAGTCAAAGAGTAAGATTTAAGCAATATGTATTAAACAATGTAATTATAATTAACTTTTTATTTATTTAATCATAAACATGTGTCTCATATTTCATTACTTTGTGTTACTCTTTCTTGTTACGTTAATATTCCATCCTAATAGAAGTAAATTCATAATTTAGTATGGCAACTCCATGCGTCAAGATAGTTACACCGTGAGGGCGCTAGTTGGCTCAGGGTGCCATTTTGTGTCTTGTGACTGATGGATTCACTTCATGCGCGTCGTAAAAAGGACAATTAAAAACCTGTTTAAAAGTGTTAAATAGCGTTAATTCGATAAGCACTATACTTTACATTGCATCCCGTTATTGTAGATAATAATAAATCATAGTTAAATGCATGTTTCATGAGTCAACTGAGGGTAACTTTACAACAGTATTGTTATTTTTAGGTTAAAGACACGTGTGTTTTATTCATTTGTGTGACCACTGTGTTACTATTTTAGTGTTACGTAACACAATGGAATGGGTTAGGGCTTGTTTACATAATCGAATATAGAATAATAGAATCTTCGTGGTTATAGTTTGGTTTAAATTGGTCAATAATAGGTTTTAATAATATACCCAGTAAATATAAAGCAATATATATATTAGGGCCAGATTGACTTGTAGCAAAAATATTAGAATTTTTTATGAAGTTTTTAAAATTTCAGGAATAAACGATAAAAATAATACCTACATAATATCCTATATGAAATTGACACGCGAGAGCTTTATTTAAATTATATTCTCTAATTAATAAAAAGCGCATTCCCACTTTTGAAATCGAATGAAATACTGCACGACGTTATAAGTACGCAAAAAAAAGTGAATTAATTCTATTTTCGGTTTTAGGAAAGATGCCGCTAACGTCTGCTAAAAGAATATTTAAAAATATAAAAAATATAAAATATAGGTAATAATTATAAAAAACTTTTTACAAAAAAAAATACAACCGACTTCAAAGTAAAAATAAAACACTGAAAAGTGCAAAATAACTTTAATTTCGGAAGTCGGTGTTTCTATAATAGTTTTGTCTCTTCGTTATTTAAAACCGACTTCCGAAATTAAAGTTATTTTGCACTTTTCAGTGTTTTATTTTACTTTGAAGTCGGTTGTATTTTTTTTTGTAAAAAGTTTTTTATTTTACACTTTTTAGATAAGGTACCACCACTAAAAAGTACCCCTCAGCCAAACTTAAATACCTTATAGCCAGAGTGCATCTCATGAAAAATCTAATAATCCCAAACTCGGTTAGATTACATTAATTTATTACAGAGTTCCGGTGCCTAACTTCAGGCTTCATCATCAGATCAGTTCTATGTATTCCCCCTCCACTTTCAGTCAGTCATCGACTACACGTATAAACAAAGCAATTTTACTTGTTCCGACGGTTCTGCTGTGATCCTATGAGGAGTTCTGTTCCATATCTTCGAAGTTCAGATCATAACAATATTTCTATGGGACCAACTCGGAAGCATAAACTTTCAATAAAAAAAAAAAAAATTCAAAATCGGTCCACAATTGACCGAGAAATCGGTGAACATACATAAAAAACAATAGCTTAAAAAAAAAACATACATTCAACCGAACATATAACCTCCTCCTTTTTGAAGTCGGTTATGGTTTTTGTTATAAATCATGGCGGCGGACAGTTATTTTTGTGGTTATTCTGATAAAAATGCTAGTAAAAATGTGCCAATTGATAATAATGATATAGTGAAATGTCATTACGATAAAAAAATACTTGAATTTTACGAAAGCCATTCAAAAAACGAGCGCAAAGTAAAAAAAAACCTTTTAAGTTCGGAATGTATTTCACAGGTTAGTAGATTTCAATCTCTATAAGTTTTTTATATTTTTTTTTATATTTTGACTACAACATTCTAGATAAGTTGAATTGTTTTTCTCAAGGCAAATGTACCAGGATAACGTTAAGAAAATTCAATTTTTCTTAAGTATTTTTTGCAATTTCCAGTGCAGTTTTAGGTTCTAAGTTGATCAAAATATATTTCGTGGCGGTAGTAAATACGTACAAATAAAAATTTAATCATGAAACTCGTTAATAGCTACTACAGTTGATGAATGATATGAATATCTATTTCATTAAAACAACGCATTTGAGACCAAGCCCTGTACCATGACTTTTAAAGTAAGATTGTTTCATTCTTATTTCCAGTGTGGGTAAGAGATAGCGCTAGACAACCTGTATAGCTCTGTCTCTTACCCACACTGAAATAAGAATGAAACAATCTTACTTTGAACGTCATGGCAACCCCGCAATTTTAACTAAGAGCCATTCTCTTAGTTAAAATCAATTATTATTATAATTATTATTCTGTAAACACGTACTTACTATATGCTTATTATTTATTGAAACTATTTAAATAATAACAAGACCTTTTCTAATAAGCCCTTTACGTATTTGTACTAATTAAAAATTAGTGGTGTTAATGTCGTGGCCAGATCTTAGAATTGATCACTGGCCAAATCGTTCATGAAACGTTGATTTCATGATATTTCAATCAACGTTTGGCCATATTGGTTTTCAACGTTTGGTTTCCATGACATCAAGGGTTTAATAAAAATTCCAAATAAAGAATATTAAAGATAAATAAGACATTTTAAATCGCTTTAATTTTAAAAGAATAACCACTAAATAACACTATTAGAGATTGAAATCTACTAACCTGTGAAATACATTCCGAACTTAAAGGTTGTTTTTTACTTTGCGCTCGTTTTTTGAATGGCTTTCGTAAAATTCAAGTATTTTTTTATCGTAATGATATTTCACTATATCATTATTATCAATTGGCACATTTTTACTAACATTTTTATCAGAATAACCACAAAAATAACTGTTCGCCGCCATGATTTATAACAAAAACCAAACAACATCAGCGCCTCTAACGTTGGATAATTTAACTATTTTACGATATGATCAGTTATGTTTGGCCATATCATGAAATAATCATGCTTGTCCATATCATGATGTGACTAGCGGACGAGGTTCTCTATATCATGAAATGCCACCATTTCATGACCGGTCACATCTTAGGTGATCAAGTCTAAGATCTAGCCACGACATATATACAACCTGATACTGACCTGCAAAGTGCAAAAAATAAAGAAAATTTTAACTACACGAGCTATTCTGGCACTGCCCCTTCAAATTCTTTAAATGTGATTTTTGCAAATAAAAAAATAATGCAAAAACATTTAAAAAAATGTGATTGTCAAATTTAATAAGAAAAAAAAAAGGTTTTTTTTTGTTTTAAAAATAATACATGTGTGCTATCTACGAATAAAACATTAAGAGTGAGTTGAATGCGACACTGAACCTACTCGTAAATGATAAAAAATGATGATTAATTTACTACTGCAAATTGGTTTTTATATTATTCTTTGTGACTTAGCCCTTACTTTTCCTTTGTGTTACTTTTGTGTTACTATAACACAAAGTAAACACAATTGAAATGTACATTAATTTTGAAAATGACCCTTAAAGTGACACTGCTCAGGTGATTATTGATTGTAGTTTCTCTGCTCAAGTCAAGTTCTAAAATGAAAACTCCAACTGAGACTCGTTTTAAGTAATGCTTGAGTCTTGATTGTAGTTCTATAATACGGGCCTAAATATAAAGATATACACAGTTATTGTAAAGCACATGCAGATATGCATAGAGAATCAAGTGCAGCTGCCAATTGTTTTGGCAACGCAAAAACAAATGTACTGGTTGCTTTGCAAACAGGCCACGCAAAACTTATTGAAGAGAACAGAAATACGTTACAACCTGTAGTTAATACAATATTTTTTTGCGGTACTCACGATTTGCCATTGAGAGGAAAAGAAAACGATGAAGGCGTTTTTCGAGATTTGTTGAAACTAAAAATTGAATCTGGTGATGAAATTTTGCGAAAACACTTAGAAAAAGGCCATAAAAATGCTCAATATACTCGTACGTCCCCAAAAATACAAAATGAGATTTTAAATATATGTGGAGTTCTAATTAGAGAAAAATTGGTCGATGATGTTAAGGCTGCAAGTGCCTACAGTATTTTGGCTGATGAAACAGCTGATATTGCAGGAAAGGAACAACTATCAATAGGTCTTAGATATTACGATCAAAAGGAAAAAAATGTTAAGGAAGAATTTATCGGTTTTGTAGAGTTACAAAAAATGGATGCTCAAACAATAGCTACTGAAATTAATGGATTCATCAATGCCTTAAACATTGATGCTAACAAATGTGTGGGACAGGGCTACGACGGATGTGCTACGATGGCAGACGGCGGTGTCCAAAAAATATTGAGAGAAACGTTTAAAAAGGATCTATATTTTCATTGCGCCTGCCACAAGCTAAACCTAGTAGTAAACGACTTAAATAATGTTCCTGAGATCCAAAACTGCATCGGAACTGTAAAAGATACGATAAATTTTTTCAGGGAATCAGTTTTGCGTCAAAAATATGCACCGAAAATACCATTGCTGTGTGAAACAAGGTGGTCGCATAAATACAAAAGTATTTCGATGTTTAAAAACCATTTTGTGGAAATTGTAGAAGGTTTGGAAAAGCTTTCACAGGAAGGTAATTCTGGGACAAGAAAAGTAGCTTTCCAATTGTTATCCGCAGTTGGACAAATCACATTCATATTGTCTTTATGTATAGACAAATACAATTCGCTGCTGCAACCCGTCGCAAACACATTGCAGTCTAAAACCTTAGACGTAATCAAGTGTGCAGAGCACATTCAAACCATAAAAACAGCAATTACGGAACATAGGCTTTCTGCCGAAGAAGGTACTGAAGAATTATTGAAATCAGCTAATGAAATTGCTAAGGTTTTGAATCTTGAGCTGCGTCTTCCAAGGACAGCAAGCCGCCAACAATATAGGGCAAATCATCCAGCTGGTTCGTTAAGCGAATATTTTCGCAGATCGTTGTACGTGCCCTATTTGGATTCATTATCATCCTCATTAGAGGTGAGATTCGGTAAAGAACATTCACCAGCGTTTGCTCTTTCATTGTTACACCCTGCTCAAATAATAAAAGTTGCAGCTCCAAAATTAAGAAAATGTATGGACGAAGTATCCAAATTTTATGAATTAGAAGGGATCACATCTGAAGCTGAACTATGGCGCACTTTTTGGGTTAACAAGCAGGAGGACTTCGAAGATTTGGAGATAATGGAATTAATCCAACAAGCAGAATGTTTTTATCCGAAAGTGAAAACAGCCCTAGATACTGGCAATGCCTTATTCCACGGCTACAATTGAAAGATCATTCAGTACACTCAGACGCGTGAAAACGTGGTTGAGATCAACAATGATTGAAGACAGGTTAAATAGACTTTGTTTGCTCAATGTACATAAAAAACTTGTAAACAGTATGGGCGATTCTTTCACGGAAGACGTTATAAACCGTTTTGCATAAGATCCTCGAAAATTACTTTTAAAATAGAAGCGATTTAAATAAAATAAAAATGCCAGGAATATTATAAATCTAAACTAAACGAATTAATCCAATCCGAAAAACAACAACGGTAAAACCGAATCCAAAACCGAGTTTGTATTCGGAAATCGGATAACCAAACCAAGACAACAATACCAAACCGCAAAGGTAAACACGAATAGCCAAAAATCAAAAGCAAATCAATAGTCAAATAACAGAGTATTTTAAGTACCGTACTATGCTCTATAGTGTGAAGAGAACACACAACGTTGGCGCGATTTAGAAACGTATGGTGGGCCTCCCACCTATACGCACAAAACGTTTTGGGAACACATTCATTGTGCGTACAGCTAAGGAGTGGAATTCCTTGTCGGAATCTGTGTTTCCTGATGCCTACAACCCGGGAATCTTTAAGTCAAGAGTGAATAGGTTACTTCTAGGTAAGCGCGCTCCATCGTCGACCGCATCGTCGCTTTCCATCAGGTGAGATAGCGGTCAAGCGCGAACCTATCAAGATTTAAAAAAAAAAAACACGGATCAGCGCCATCTATCGGAATCCATGAGTAACACTTATTTATGTTTCGAAAATTGATTTTTTTCTCAAAAGCTGATTGATTTATGTTTAGATTTAATGTTTTAATATTGTTTTATTTAATTTGTTTTAATTAAATTATTTTATTATTCGTTTGCAAGTATCATAGAACCTGTACTAATTTTGCGGAGTCTCACACAAATTTCCATCCCCTATTTCAGGAGATGGGGGAAGATTTCTAAAAAAAAAAACTGGTATTTTTCGTTGGTAACAAAGAGTCTGTGTACCGATTTTTAGCTTCCTACCTTGAAAATTGCGATAAGTCCCATATAAAATTTCACCCTCTCTTTTGAGGGGATGGGGACAGATTCCCAAAAAAAAATGATGCACAATTTTTTTGTTAGTCACAAATAGTCCGTATACCAATTTTTAGCTTTCTACCTTGAAAATTGCGGAATGCTCCATACAAACTTCCACCCCCCATTTTAGGGGACTGGGGGGTTAGAAAGAGACAAAAGGTAGCCTATGTCACTCTCCATCCCTTCAACTATCTCTACTAAAAAAATCACGTCAATTCGTCACTCTGTTTTGCCGTGAAAGACGGACAAACAAACAGACACACACACTTTCACATTTATAATATTAAATAAAAAAAGTAAAGATAAAAAGATATAAAGATTAAAGATAGTCTTTGATAATACTCAATTATTATGCAGTGTGCAGCCTAGACTGTTATTTACCTTAAAACACTTGAGATGCACTAAATAAAACACCATTCACATTATTGTGGGCTGTTTCTGCTGCAGTCTGTTCAGCTCAGAAAGAAGTATCAACTAGAATAGTCCGTAGAGTATACAAGATCCTTGGTAATAGTAACATACAATAACAAAAGTCTACGAATAAGTGTGTATGACACTGCGCAGCTAGTGTAGTCGGAGAGTGGAACGTAGTAAATCGAAATTCGATATTCGATTATTTTCAGAAGAAAATATAATCGTTGAGAATGGGAAATTATCAAATAGAGAACAATGTATTTTTTGTAATATCATATGTCTATTATTTTTTTTCCTTTTGTTATAGTGTAAATAACAACTAAGTACCTACAACATACCAAAGTTGTATATCAAGATATGCGATTACTACATCAAAATATTGCAGGATTACTGGATAAACTGCCTTCAATAGAAATATGAGTATCTGAGCTTAATGACTGCCTGACAGATTTAAAAATATCCCAATATTATGTTTTTCAGCAACATTTGTTAGAGCTAACAACGAAATAAATATATTTTTAAATGACTTTAAACTTGCGGCTTCATACTCTCGCAAAAAGGAAAAAGGGGTGGAGTAGGTATTTTTTAATAAAACAGTACCTAGAAATAATAAATAATGAAGAGATAGTTAAAATTCGTGAATTTATATCTATGAGTGTAATGTAAATGATAAACAAAGAAAAAAATATATTTAAAAAGGGTAGTATTTAAACGAGTGACTGTAAATTAAAGTTTTCAGTGACAAAAATAATTAATTTAGGTTATAGTATTAGTAAGTGAGCGACTGACTGCGAGTGACGAGAAATCAACAGAACAGAAACTTACAAACATTAATTTAAAGTACATAAAATAAAAATGAGAAGCTTCATAATATTTGAGCGACCTAAT
The DNA here is from genome assembly GCA_905147345.3 of Mythimna impura. NCBI lineage: Eukaryota > Metazoa > Arthropoda > Insecta > Lepidoptera > Noctuidae > Mythimna > Mythimna impura. Next base: position 1,081,649 of record LR990365.1, on the reverse strand, counting down.
ATTTGATTGAGTGTCAACGTTGGTAGTGTGAAAGTGAAACCCGGGGCCCTGGGACGATGGCAAGGAAGGAACAGGAGTGGGTTTTTAGTCAGTAAAAGTCTGACACTATTTTCCGCTCCGGCCAAGGACGGGATTTGTCATAATATGATTTTCCCACCTTAAAAAAAAAAACGTCCTGCATTTTTTTTTTTCAATATTTGGCAATTAATTTATTTATACTGAGCGGCAAAAATACCTCTCGGTATAAATAAATCATTTGCATTCGAAACACTTCATTTAAGATTTTTATCTTAAATGAAATGTTTCGAATGTCCTAAATATCGATATTTATGTATGTCACAAGGTAATTTGATAATTCGGATATTGCGAAAACCCGGATAATAAGAAAATGGTAAAAAAAAATCTGCGAGCGACTTGGACGTAGCGTTCGCCGGCCGCTGCCGCGGCACCGCTCGCTTCGCTCGCTCGGCTCACGCGCGGTTGGTCACAGTTCTAACCTAACCTAACCTATTTCACCCACTTCCTAATGATGAATTTGCCTACGACTAGATAATTACACAATGGTGAAAACATTTCTTAAAGTAAACTTTTTAGTAGTTCGTTATGTAACACCTCAATTTTATTTCGCTCACTTAGTAATTTAGTCGCACGGCTAAAATTTTAAATATCTGAAATGGATTAATGAGAACCCACTTTTAGTATGCTCCTTCTGGATTTTATTATTAATCAATATTTGTTGTTAGTTAAGTTAATTTTTCGCTTACTCAAATTCATACCGCTCAAGTTATTAAAACAGTATCTCATCATCAGTCGCTAAGTTTTTTTTTATTCGCTCGTTTTATAATTCGCCATTTAACAATAGTGCATATGTCGTGGCCAATATTATGTATTTTTAACCGACTTCAAAAAAAAGGAGGAGGTTATCAATTCGGTTGTATTTTTTTTTTTTTTTTTTTTTATCATCATTATTTTTTTTTTTTTTTTTTATGTTTGTTACCTCAGAACTCCGTCGTTTATGGACCGATTTGCAAAATTTTTTTTTCCCTTTATAGGATATGCTTCCAGATTGGTCCCATTTTTTTCAGAATCCAGTTCTGATGATGGAATCCATGAGGAATCGAGGGAACTCCTCAAAAATTATAGGCAACCCTATGGTAATTTTAGTATTTTCATCAAGAACTTAAGCATTTACAGTCAAAAAGTAACATTTGATGAAGTGGAACTGATGAAGAAGTCCAGAAATGGTCAACGGAACTTCATACTCAAATAGATATCACAATGAAGATATAGTTAAGCGACTATGACAATACAAATAAATGAATGATTCTGAATAGTTACGTTGAAAATGGTATCATCGAAGTGATCTGATGATGATGATGGAGCCGGAAGGTAGGCACTGGAACTCCGTAATTAATCAATGTAACCTAGCCGTGTTTGGACTTATTAGAATTGTCATGGTTAGCACTTTGGCTATAAGGTACTATCGAACTGATCCGATGATGGAGCCGGAAGGTAGGCACAGGAACTCCGTAATTAATCAATGTATCCTAGCCGTGTTTGGGCTTATTAGAATTGTCGTGAGATGCTCTTTGGCTATAAGGTACTATCGAACTGATCTGATGATGGAGCCGGAAGGAGGAAGGTAGACACAGGAACTTTATAATAAAACAATGTAACCTAGCAGTATTTGGGTTAATTGGAATTGTCATGAGAAATAGGCACTCTGTTTATAAGTGTATCGCAACTAAAAAGTGTGAAATAAAAACTTTTTAGAAAAAAAAAATAACCGACTTCACTAAAAAAAACACTAAAAGGATCAAAATAACTTTAATTTCGGAAGTCGGTGTTAAATAAGAAACAAACAATACCGAGAAACACCGACTTCCGAAATTAAAGTTATTTTGATCCTTTTAGTGTTTTTTTTAGTGAAGTCGGTTATTTTTTTTTTCTAAAAAGTTTTTATGGTACTTTACATGCGCGCGGTACAAACGGTTTAAATACATAATAAATTATTATGTATTTTAGTCTCCTCAACGTGTCAGAAACCGAGAAAGTTTATGTAGGTATAACACTGTGTACCTAAATGGCCAGGCGTCGGCCGGGGCGTCATATCTGCAGCGTAGACCTATGTTCCGTGGCTCAGAATTAGGCATTTAAAAGGTCACGGTTCCTAGTTAGATTAACTAACTGTCTTTCGATATTATTTAACAGACACATGTAGGTACCTACACTGATTACGTACACCGATGGATTTGCAAGCCGCGCGGGTGCGCCCTATCAGTTATCACTATCGTAGATAACGTACATGAGACCACGGCGTTACGCGGGGAATTTTAAGCAGCTGTTTTGATATTGTCATAAAACTAATGTGTATAAAAAAAAAAGTTTCTTTGAGAAAGTTGTTTGTGCTCATGAGTGCAATCACGTGAACTTAAGTATCGGTCACTAATTACCAGTCACCCTATATAGATAGGACGATTATTTTGTATTATCTATAATTAGACTATTATATATATTTAGATATCAAATGAATTGTAATAATATGTATTTATTTTTTAATTTTTGGATATTTTGTTTTAATGTAATTTATTTTTGACATTTCTAATCTAATGTATTGACATTATTTCATTGACATAATTATTATAAATAGGATTGTTTGTAAAAATGTAATGTTTGATTATATGAAATTAATTTGTTTGAATTAAAATTTGCATGCTGTATTGTATTTTATTTAAGATCTGTACCACAATGTTTCAAGCAAATAAAATAATAATAATAATTATTGTTTGTTTATTGTGTAACCATTTGTGTCCCAATTTAATTTTTAATCATAACTTTTGGCATTTAGATTCCATGCAATTTCAATTAGTAGCATGTGTTTTACTATCAAATGTTTCAATTTAATTCATTAAACCCCAAGGGAACGCCGGCCGGCGTTCGCTCGGTCAATGTCTTTCCATTGTGTCTCTAGTTACGCTCCTTAAAAGGTTAAAGTTGTGTTTTTCTTTAAATGTTGCAGCACTAAATAATAAAGTTAAAACTCGGTAAAAATAAAAATAGATTACACTATGTGTTAACTTAACGATCGTAATTATCAACCGGTTGACTTCGAACTTCGAACAGGAGGCGTTCCCAACTATCTCCGAATATGTAATTGAATAAAAACACATACTTACAACACGTTGCGCTAGCATTTGATAGACTTTCCTTAGTAGATACCCCACTAATTACTGTAATAAAATTAAACAAACTGAGCAACGATATTTACTGAATTAGCCATTGTGAGCCAGTCCCTCCGGTAAGAGTCAAGCTCATCTCTCCACCTTCGTCTTGGTCTGCCGCGATGTCGCCTTGCTTTTAATGAGACCCAACAAGTGGCTCTTTTAGCCTACAGCTCATCTCGCCTGATATGCGACAGACACGTCAGGCCCAATCCCTGCACTTTAGAACAGAATAGAATAGAATAGAATAGAATAGAATAGAATAGAATAGAATAGAATAGAATAGAATAGAATAGAATAGAATAGAATAGAATAGAATAGAATAGAATAGAATAGAATAGAATAGAATAGAATAGAATAGAATAGAATAGAATAGAATAGAATAGAATAGAATAGAATAGAATAGAATAGAATAGAATAGAATAGAATAGAATAGAATAGAATAGAATAGAATAGAATAGAATAGAATAGAATAGAATAGAATAGAATAGAATAGAATAAAACTTTATTGTACACCAAAATAGTAACAAAACTGAACAAGACCGCCGTTGTACCCATAGGTTAAGTTAATTCAAAGACTAACTTAATCTATGGGTACAGCGGCGGTCTTATCGCTAACAGCGACATCTACCAGACAACCTTAGGGTGGACTGTGAGAACTTAACATAAAAAGGGGGTAGTCTGCGGTGTACTGCAAATCAAATTTTACATTAAAAATATAAATAAATCGATGATAAATTATTCGATTTGGCTATTCGAGTTTCATGTGGGTACTACACTAGTCGATGCGTCACAGCGCTTTGTGCAGCGCTTATCAAAATATACAAAAATAGACTGAGTTGGTAAACGATTATTGTGAATTTTCCTTATTGAAATTAGAAGACTAAGTTTTACGTGATCGTTGTGTTTTGTAACATCTTTGCTTGACATCTGAAGTGGTTATTGAACAGTGTCCCTTCTGGCCCAGTGTTGTGACGAGCGTTTTGAACCCAAATCGCTTCGCAAGAGACGCAAGCATTAGGTATGTCGAGCACGTATCTTCGAAAACCCATTGTATTTACATGGGACGTTCTTGAATTTGTCGATCAGTAAAAAAAAGGTCATGACTTTGGCTTTGGTTTAGTTGGGGACTAAAAAGGGTCAAAGCTAGTAGTAGGGCTTGGGTCCCCGATTATAACGCTACCACTCTTATTACAAGGTAATGCATATTTTTCAAGAAATTTACAAACTCAACAAACATTTGATCGGTCGCCACGACGTGCTGATTTTAACTTTTGGTTCTATACGCTGGTCGTAAATTTATACGTCGCTATCACGTTGATATGACCGAAAATAGGCCCATTTTATACGAATCAGTGTCGTAATAGAGTTACACAGCAGTCGTATTAATCACTATTTGATCATGTAGTGGTCGTATAGATGTCATAAGGATCTCTTTTCGTCGAGTTATGGTGTTTATTAGCGCTGCTTTGCGGCATTTTATCGAATAACTAGTGTTCATCATGAGTTTTATAAGGAATTTTGATGTAAAGTGATGAGATAAATGTGGTGAATTGAAACTTAAAAACCAGACAGATTAATCTTATACTGTGTAAGAATAATATATATTTTTATCATTGAATGAGGACTACAGCCATTTTATTTATTAATTAGGTATTATATTTTATCGTCGGAAACCGTGTTCAAGTACATTAATCTATTGGGAAATTAATTTTATTGAGTAATATGCACTAGTTTTCTCAATATAATGAATGCGCCTTTTTAATTCTTTAAATTAAGCAAGATTTTAAAATTTATTTTAACGAAAGTGTTAATAATTACCTATATACGACTTAGGGTTTAAGACACAACCAAAATAAAACATCTAGACGACTTTTCGTTCGTATATTGTAAATTAGAAGCCATATTTAACTAAATTATTATCAATTGGTTCACTAAAGAAAATCTCATATGAAAAACCATTTTAAATATATAATTAAACTAGTGACTTATTTATTGTTGCTTTCGGCGGTAATAAAAAATGATATATAATAAATATAAAGGACATTGATAAGTTTTTAACATATTGATACAGTATGTATTTGAGATGGCTATTGATATCTTCTATATCTTCAGAGGCACGTTTTCATGAAAGTTAGAGATCACTTTGAAATGTGCCAGAGATGGATGACATTTTAGTACACATACATTATCACGAAGTCATTTTTACTAGTTTCGCTTGCGCTTTCATAATCGGAACCATCATTAAGATATAATTTATTAAATCTACCTTTATAGAACCTGACTCTATTTTTATAGAACCACTAGATCTACTTTTTGCGGTTCGAACAATATCATATCGTTTAGAACCACTTTGCATCGAACTCAATTATCTTGAGTTTTAAACAAAACTTTGTGCGGAACCAATTCCAGTTTCATTACAATTGACTTGTCCTGGCTGTGGTTGTAATGTTGAAATTTTGTTATACACTAATAGGTCATCTAGTCATTGAATAGTAGTATAAAAGTATTCATATTGACTGAAAATTTTATAAGAGAGTAATTTATTACTCTTACACGATTATCGCTTAAAAGCAGTTTTCGTGACTCTAATACGATTAATGACGGTATAAAAGTCGTGTAGATGTTACTAAGACGACAGCATCGGTTATACCACTGAAAATTGTGTATCAGTCATATAAAATAGTCGTATAGAAGTTTATACGATCTCTTTATCCGACTACAACTTGTGTAAAGATAAGAGGCACTAAGTCATATTTCACGATAAAAATACTTTAATACGATCTTTAAAGCACTTCGAGTCGATTAACTCTTACTTATACGGCTAAAATGTTTGTTGGGTAGTCAAGATTTTAGGCATTCCACAACTTTCTTTGATAAATCCTTTACCAGGCTACCCGTCTGTGTAATGCATTGCCAGATCCTATAAAACGCGCTCAATCGTTGCCTGTCTTCAAGAGACTTGATAAGGAACACTATCTGTCGCTGTGATTATCGCAAGTCGCCATTTCTTATCATTGCCCATATATTTGGTATGTATGTACAATGCGTAAGAATAGGATCGATTGCCATGTTGTGACGTCACGTCATACTGTCAAATCGCAAGAAATTATGAAAATTGAATACCTCTGAGATGAGCAACATTGAAAAACTTCAAAACCAATTTTAAATGATTGAAAACTAAAAAAAAACTAATAAAACAATAATTATTAGTTTTTTTTTTAGTTTTCAGTCATTTAAAGTTGGTTTTGAAGTGATTAAAGTTCTTTGTTAATCTTTGAAATGAATTCGGAAACGCATGTACTTAATTGTTTGATGTGATCCGCAGGGCGTCCCAATGATTAAAGTACTTACGTTGACGTTGAGTGCGTTGCGTAAGTAGTTCGCGCTTATAACGATGTTCTTTGTTTTGAGATGGAGAATCATCAAATAACTACAAGCTCTGGGTAGAGTGACAGGGAGTGCCACACTTTTGCTGGCTAAAATACTCCCGTATTTCTTCAGAGACTCTGTATTTCAAGGCCACGGTGACTCTTTGGAACAAAGCAGCCCAACGCTAGCTAGCCGTGTGGCAGCACCTCGTCTGCTTTTCTGTCATCTGTTTCGGACATTTCAGTCACAGAACTTATTCTCTTTGATTTCAGGTGCGGTTTGTCAGCAATCTGCGTCTTTTGAATACGTTTGGAGCTGCAGCGTGCTTCGCGTGACTGAGTACCGCATACCTCTGTGCTAATATTGTTCATGTTTAAAGTACCCCCGGGACTGACGAGTGACCATGGCCATGTACAAGAAACGAATAGGCACAACAGGCATGCGCGGCCAACTGTATGAAACTAAACTGATAAGCTTGTTGTATTTAAGAGCGCTTTACGACGATACCATTGAGGAGTTTCAGATAGCTGCAAATGTCGAGGAGATGGGGAAGTTCGATGACATTATTTTCAAAACGAAAGTCAAGGGGTATGATAAACCTGTCGGGATGTTCATACAGGCTATACACAGAGAGGACAAGAAACGAGCATATCAAATCGATTTGTGTGAATACTTCAAAAGCTATTTGAAAATCAGACAAAATTTTGATCCGAGTAATAAGGACTCGTTTTTCAGTGATAGATTCGAGGAGACAGAATATTTATTCGTAATATATACATCCGCGATCATTGACCTAACGACGACTACTGATGCTTTGGTTGGAAGCGACTTTCTCGCCAAACCAAAGTATCTAATTGGTACTGGAGGTACTGTCAGTCAGCTTTATAACCAAGAAGAGCATACAAAGTCATTATGTGAAGTATCTATAAAAGAAGAAATTATCCACCTGGCCCAATGTATAGCAAAGTGTATTAGCTATGAACTTAATTTTGAAATGCTGCTGTCTGACGAGATAGTGCTGCGATATCACGTCATTCTGGCGCAAAGAGTAGTGGATGTTTCAGACATACAAGCTGGTGGACATCGAATCGCTTCTTTTCGTCACGACTTCTTTGACACAAATGAAGAATACCTCACAACATTCAAGTATGCACTCATCGAAGAGATTGGAAAAATAAGAAAAATAGATCCTACTGGTCTAGAACAGTTACTGTCTGAATTATCAACTGAGCACAGTATTAATCAAAATTTCAAAAGAAAAATATTATCAGATCTCGATTTTAAAGTTCCAGCTGCGTTTGGTAACAAAGATTTAACAATACGAGGCAAAGATGCAAAAGTAGAGAAAAGGATTCATCATTTAGTGTGGAAAATCCGCGATTTATTAGTAAATTATAAACTAATTAACATAGACCCTATAGTAACGATAGACGACTCTCTAGACAAGGGGTTCCTGCAGCTTAATGGAGGTATAGCTGGAGCCATAGGAAATATATTTGTACTTGATGATGACCTCAAACTTATGAAGATTACAGATAACTCTGAACAACTAGGACCTCTTGCACAAAGACTATATTCAAAACTAATTGAGGATATACCAAATTTGCTCGATTACAAATTCTATTTTAAAGTTTACGCTTTTCCCAAACTGTCATTCGAGTATAATGACTATAATGAAATTTTGGCGAAAGATTTCCTGAACAGATTTATGGTTTTCTGTAACCAAGCTAATGAAACTGAAGTGGAGCAAATTATGAAAGAGGAAATAGGATATTATCAATTGAATCAATCAAACTATTTTCAAGCTAAAACTGACGCGATATTTTCTAGATATCATGATCAGATACAGAAGTGGTGGATGCAACCAAAAGCAGCACGTTATCTTACACGAAAAAATGACATTTTTCAACAGTCAATAAACAGCATTATCAAGGACCCACAGATGAGTGCAATGCATGCATTATGTATGTCTAATATAAAACAGTATAATTATACATTTACGGATGACGCAGTGAACTCCTTGAACTTACAGGATCATTCGACTACTATAATCACTGCAGAGAACACCACACTGACTGTCATTAAAGTAATGCAACATTTGAAGAATAAGGACCATGTTGTGTTAGATTTCAATAATATTGTTAATCTACCAACAATCGACCGTTATAAATTATGCAACGAGTTAATTCAAAACGATGATAAAGATGTAATACTAATATACAATGACATACAGGATTGGGAGGACAACAAACTACAAGAGATAAAAGACATCATAGAAATCGTTACAGATCGACACAAGAATACTATTATTGTCACGAACCGAACGTCTGTTAAAATATTGAAGAATTATTTCCCAAAAGTAGATAAAATTTTATATGATAAGAAACTTTGTCTGTCTGACCTGAGTAGAGATTCACAGATGCGCATACTTAAAACCGCCACAGTGATATTTCCTGGCGTGGAGATAAGTTTGGAGCTCTTATTAAGGGACAGGCCTATGCTTTGCTCTCGGTAAGTCGACTTGGTGCTGACTGGTAAACATAACGTAAGTTTGATATTAGCTGTGCAGCAGAATTGCTATAACTTTCCGTACAAACCAAGCTACAGAGTCTCTGTTTGCTCATACAAATGACGGCCCTTGACAATGGTGTAGTTTCCGTTTTTTAATGAATTAATTATGAAAAATATATGTAATATAAATATGAAAGAATTATTATAATATCTCAAAAATCAAAAAGTGGCTAATAACTTTAATGTTGCACTTGCAAGAATAATTCCGTTTCGCGTGGCAGAGGGTGACGTCACACGACCCTTTACTGTAAAGATAATAAATAAAAAAACACTATCAATAAATAAAAAACATGCAATTGCGTGTAAAATAACTATATTAGGGACAGCACATACGTATAGGACTTGGAAATTTTTGTGCAATTGAATTTTTTGTATTTCGACGATTATTTATATCAAATTAATGACGACCTTAATAATTATTTAAAATTTCGCACAACGATTACAGTCTCTCACTGGAGAGTGTCGTCACATACATCTCGTTATATACAATGAGATATTAGTAAGATCATGAAACTTGGCATTATGACTACGAATACTATCAGCAATATCGTTTCGTCAATGTGTAGCCACTGTTGCACGGCGCGCCATTACTGCTGCTGCAGTTGAAAAGCATTAAGGCGTCGATTTCGTAAACAAGTTGTTACTATAAATCGATCATCTCGCTCAGAAGTGACCCGATTCCTGCCAGATCCTGAACAAACCAGTCTCCCGATAGCGTTTGTAGACTATGAACACATGACAGGCTTAGATGCAATCTTTCAGCCACAACACGCTGACTAACCCCCGATTTCTGATTTAAAGCATTTGAAGTTGAGTATTACTCAAACTCTACCCTGAAAACCTGTCAAAATTTGACATTTAAGTGGTTTGAGACATTCTTAACTCAAAATACTCAATTCAGAAACCCGCCCTAAGTACACAATCCAGCAATGCCGTGACTTGGGCGGCTTCTGCGGACGATGTAGCCATGTTTTAGAAAAAAAAACTTTCAGACGTCCCAAAGTCACAGTAAACAAATAAAGAACAAAAAGTTTTAAGATAAGCGCAAATTTTTAGTTTTCAAAAGTGAAATGTACTCCAACTCTAAACACACATTTATCTCAAAACAGTGAATCATTTCATTTATAGGATAAACAAAATAATGAAATTCTAATTTAGAATTGCTAGCTATGCTATTTTTTTGAACTGCATGATTTTTTTCATGGAATGAAAACTCTTTTGTGTTAAATTAGGACAGAAACCATAAAAACGGAAGTGTTTCGATTTTTCTGATGGTATAAGTCCCCGATGGTATGTAGTCTATATGTTATAAGGATAACCCATAATAATCATTTTTATCCTTTAATTTTGACGAGAAATAATGGCTTATTTGTGAAGCGATTTTAACCTTTCGAATACTGTAATTAGACACAATAGAAAGACAATGAGAGCCCGCGTTCGCTTATCCCCGCACAAACGCCGGCGTTCACGCGCCATTGTCTTTCTATTGTGTCTCTAAATACGTGGGTTGAAAGATTGAATTAAACAATAAATTACTAATCCTTATCCAATTAAGTACTTTAAATACATTGTACATTTAATATATATTAATATAGCCCTTTACAGCTTGTAATTTAAATGAATATTTTCGAAGATATTACAGATTTCAAATGCAGGGACATAGCGGTTGCGGTGGTATCAGCATTGCACCCGTGCGAAGCCAGGACGGGTTGCTAGTGTATTATTAACATCTTTAACTTCTTTAGGACAGAATTTCTCGTAGTACGTACTAGTCTATGGACACACTAGTAGAAAGAGATAATATACCCTTTTGCATCGTACTCTTCGGTACGTTTTTGATGTTGACAAGATTCTTGATTGTGTGATAGGAGAGACGCAAATGAAAGGCTTCTGGTTGAATTATACTGATATTCTATTGTATGAAGCACTTTCTAATACATTTTTATAAAAATTACGTTTAGATTTTCTATTGACATCTCCTATCTATTGTTTGAACATCTATCATCTATCCATCTTAAACTTTTTAAACCTTAAAAGTATAACATGTCAGTTTGCAAGTTAGTAATATATTTGTGTGGCCTTTATGGTCGCCACTATAATAACTAAATAACTAACGGTCGTAACTATATGGTTAGGGCTAGGTTGTTAAGTGCAGCTAGGGTTGTTGATAGGCTACAGTCAACCCCTTTAAAAACATTTAGGTAGCTGAATGTTTATACATTCAGCTAAATGCTTTCTTAGTGACCGTTGAAGTCACATCTAAGGGCCTTTTTTATTATCGTGCGTGCCAGGCACGCATGCGTGCTGCCCGCAACCTATCGTATCATACATGTTTTTATTGTCATGCGCGCCACACGCACGCGGATCGCGGGTGGCTCGCACGGATGCATGTCGCCCGTGTGCGTGTGGCGAACCTTGACAGTCAGTGTTGTTTTTACTGTCAAGCTGGTCGCACGCAGGTTGTATGATCAGGTTGTTTTGACACGAGTTCCCTTCCTAGCCACACGCACAATACTGTGGCGGCTTGGCGAAAATAATGCTCTGCGTGCGGCCCGCAGCACGCATGCGTGCCTGGCCAGCACGCGGGCGCAAGCACGCATGACAATAAAAAGGCCCTAACAACCTCGAATCGCGGTTTTGTTCTCTCGCTTTGCTGTGACATTCGACAGATAAGAAACGCTGTAAAATTATAAAACCAGAATTGAAATAAATAATTCTGCAGTAGTAGATTAAAAAAGCTAAAAATTAGTTCGACCCCGCCAACTTGTACCAAACGCACTATCCTAGCATGTGTTGCTCGGATATGGGATATACCTAATGGGTTTCGTAGCTCCTGTCGTTTGCAAAGCTGCTTATAAAAGAGCTTTGGCTTTCCAACTGTGATTGGGACGACACCGCTCCTGACAACGTTGTTAAGTTGTGGACTCGCTATAGGAAAGAGCTTCCAATGCTCGATCAGATACAGATTCCTCGCCATGTTGGTATTATACCAGACAGTGTTGTTAATGTGGTAGGTTTCGCAGACGCTAGTGAGAGGGCTTACGGGGGAGTAGTTTATTTTCAGGTCCAGAATGGCGACAACATTTCAGTTTTCCTCATTAGCGCAAAATCAAAGGTATCTCCTCGTAAGGTCATATCTCTTGCTCGTCTCGAACTTTGTGCCCTTTTCTTGTTAGTTCAATTGATTACATCTATAGTTAAAGCTTGTCGTTCTCGCATTAATATAGATAGAATTGTAAAAACAAAAAATATACAGTGAAACTAAGCTAATGAATATATCACAAATATACTTATATAATAATTGTATTCTTATAAGAAATATACTTAATAAAAACATTCACACACAAATACATTTTATGAAAAAACTTCAAATACACAAAATTAGGCTTAGAAATACAAATGACATACAATTATACTCACCACGCACAAACTATGGCAAAAAAAGTGTAATGTACGAAGGTGTTGCACTGTATAATAAATTACCAAATAATATTAAAAATGCAAAGTCAATGTCAATGTTTAAAAAATACTTAAAATTACACATCTTTAACAAACCAAGCGCACCTTTGTACATGCCGCTTCCAGTTGTTCGTACTCCGTGTATGTTTACGATTTAAGTATGCAACTATTTATCGACTACCCTACACTTTTTGATTACTTCTCTTTAAATTGTAATTAAGACAAAACTGTTACTGTACGCTACCAATAACGTTTGTAAATTAATTTTTAAGTTTTCTCATGTAAGTGAATTGTAAATTCTTATGGGAAATAAAGATATCTCAAACCTCAGAATTGTAGCTTTATCAGACTCAACCGTTGCTCTATGTTGGGCACACTCTTCTCCCCATCGATGGGGCACGTTTGTCGCAAATAGGGTGGCAAAGATTCAATCTGAATTGCCACCGGAAAATATATTCCACGTCGCTGGGACAGACAACCCAGCTGATTGTGTCTCGCGTGGTTTGCTTTCCTCGCAAATCTTAAATCATCCGCTTTGGTTTCGCGGCCCTCCCTGGACTCATACCACTCCTGCCAAGTGGCCGAGTACTCCATTTAGTCCCGCTACTGTTTCAGAACCACCCGAGGAAAAGAAACATACGCTTGTGGTCTCAGTTCCACGTGAAGAGTCAGTTATTTTGTTATTGTCTAATCGAGTCTCGTCTTGGTCGAGGCTATTACGCTGCGTAGTTTACGTCTTAAGATTTTTAAAATGATTGCCATCGCGTGGTTCTATAACCGCAGCTGATTCAGATAGAGCTGAATCAGTCATACTTCGAGAGTTACAGAGGTTTTATTTCTCGGTAGAATTTCGTAATTTAGAATCACATAAACCTTGTAGTCGCGCACTTCAACATTTGAAACCGTTTCTGCAAGACGGACTCGTTCGAGTGGGTGGCCGTCTGCGAAATGCTAAGTTAGAAATTGATCAAATGCATCCCGTAGTTCTACCACGCAAGGATCACGTTTTAGATTTGTTAGTAGATTATCACCATAAGGTGAATTGTCACGCTCTACTGGATGGCTTGGTTCCTAAGGTGAATAATTACTACGGTAAGCGTGCGAGACGGTGGATTGCACCTACACTTATTAATGAGTCGCATCGCTAAGACGACGTCCCGCGCATTTTGCAAGAAAAAATTGGTTATTGTAGAACTTATCCGCTAAAGACAATAAAACCGCTAACGCTTTGTGTTTGAGAACTGTGCAGTGTTCAGCGAGTGTTATACCTCCTCGTCACTGGAGCAGGAGTCGCGAAATCCAGAGAACGCCGGCTGACTGACACGTGGAGTTCAAAAGGTTGGTGCAATTTTTTCCCATATACGAGCTGTTTTTCTCTGCTTCCTAATCCTGAACGGCTCCAATAAGATCCATCTACTGCAAGGTGTCAAGTACATTATCTGAGAAACGCTAATCCGCAAAATACAGTCCACTTCCAATTACCCACTTTCAATATTAGTATATGCGCATCCATTTTCTTTGGTGCAAACCAAAGAAAATGGATACGCATATGGGAGGAAGTAGACTGTATTTTTGCGGATTAGCGTTTCTCAGATAATGTACTTGACATCTTGCAGCAGATGGATCCTACTGAGCCGTTTAGGATTAGGAAGCAGAGAAACACAGCTCGTATATGGGAGGAAATTCCACCAACCTTTTGAACTCGGAGGTGTTCATGTGCCAGTCGGCCGGTGCTCTGGATTTCGCGACTCCTGCTCCAGTGACGAGGAGATATAACACTCACTGAACAATGCACAGTTCTCAAGCACAAAGCGTTAGCGGTTTTATTGTCTTTAGCGGATAAGTTCTACAATAACTAATTTTTCTTGTAAAAAATGCGCGGGACGTCGTCTTAGCGTTGCGAGCGATGATGATTTCGGCGCAACTGGTCTCGCCGCCATGGTGTCCCGGTGAAATATAGCCCTAAAGAAGACCCTCCCACAATTCCTTGGATTTTTGTATGTTTTCAAAAGTTTGCTACAAAATAAAAACCAAAAAATCATTTTAAATATTTAATGTCAAGCATTATGGAACACACTCTTCGCCTTCTTCTCCCTCTTCCTCTGATCGCGTTTCTTCTTCAACTTCTCCGTGCTGCGCAGAAGCTTCTTGATCGCATCTTCTGTGTCTTCTTGGTCAACTTCTTGTAAGGACGTTGACCCTTCTGATGACGGCTTGTTTCTTTTAACTGGTACCTCATCTAGTTCTGGTTTTAACTTAGTCTTTTTAGGTTTGTCACTGTAATAAGAAAGAAAATACACATCAAAGGTCTTCCTTTCCGATTATAATTAGGTGTCTTCAAGGCTAGAGTGAATAGGCTCTTAATAAACTAGTGCGCCTCACCATCAACGATTGCATCACTGCTTACCATCAGGTGGGATCGCAGTCAAGCACTGTTTCTATTATTTAAAAATAAAATCTATATGTATGTATTTAGAAATATATAGGCATGTTTATCAGTTGTCTATTCTTTTTTTTTTAACAAACTAAGTATGTCTCTCGCACATTTCCAATATTGACAGAGTGAGATGGGTCATTGGTCGGGGCGGGGCCAACGCCTTTGTTCTTGTTTTGAACTTGTTAAGGCCGGTTCATATTGAATACTTCTAAAATTTATTGTAGAGAAAATTAAATTATTATTTTATGATTTATATTCATTACAAAATCTGTTCACGCTAAATGATATTTCCGCTAAACGGAGTCAATTCCACCCGGCTCCATCTTTCCGAGGTGTGACCGTGCCAATAACCGACCACCTTGAGCTTCTTCGGGTTACGCTGTCGTCTACTCTCAATTTCGGCTCATACATCGAGGCAAAGGCTCAACTGGCTGCCAAAAAATTGGGGATCTTAGCAAAGGTGAGACGGTACTTCACGCCGGAACAGCTGCTCAACCTTTATCAAGCGCAATTACGATCGTGTATGGAGTACTGCTCTCATCTTTGGGACGGGTCTGCCAAATACCAGCTTGATGCGCTAGAGTCGATTGAGAGGCGAGCCAAGAGGATCATCGGCAATGATGCACTTGTTGAGTCGAAGCTCCAAAGCCTTGGACATCGCCGCCGAGTTGCTAGCCTGTCGGTTTTCTATCGTTTACATTTCGGGGAGTGTGCACTGGAATTGCACAATTTAATTCCGCCAAGTCCGTTCCATCATCGGACCACTAGACGTACGGCGTTGCGCCACCGGTACATGGTGGACATCCCACCCATACGCACAAAACGTTTTAAGAACACATTTATTATGCGTACAGCCAAGGAATGGAATTCCTTGCCGGAGTCTGTGTTTCCTGATAGCTTCAACTTAGGGGTCTTTAAGTCAAGAGTGAATAGGCTACTTCTAGGGAAGCGTGCTCCATCGTCGACCACATCATCGCTTACCATCAGGTGAGATGGTGGTCAAACGCGAGCCTATCATTAATAATAAAAAAAAAACATAAATAAATAATAATAATAAAACATATATAAATTATGCACTAGAACACATAAATCAAATAATTATTATACAATTCTTGTATAATAATCTTGTATCAGACTCATGAAACGATTTAAACAAATTGTATATTATTTGTTTTTCTGTAGATTGCAAAGGGCGCTTAGTACGCTTAACTACAGGAGATAGATCCGCCATGACTCACGCACAAACTGCGTTTGTGTGGAACGGACTTTATGTTGATTACTCGGACCAATAGAAACGCAGTCAATATATTCAGTACTCTTATAGTACTCATAGTTTAGTTTAGGACTAGTTTTTTTAGGTGGGAAATCATCCAAAGACGCGAGGGTGGGCTTGTCAGACTTTTACTGATTAAAACTCACTCCTGTTCCTTCCATGGGTGATGCGAAAGTGACCCCCGGGGCCCTGGAAAAAAAAAATGGCAAAGAAGGAACAGGAGTGGGTTTTTAGTCAGTAAAAGTCTGACACTATCTCGCGCTCCGCCCAAGAGCGGGGGATGTCATTAGATGATTTTCCCACCCGAAAAAAAAAAAAAAAAAACTGTTCCTTCTTTTCCTTCGTTCCAGGGCCTCGGGGCTAGCCGTGCGGCAGTTATTATTTGCCCAAGAGCTCTCGACTCACCCAACAGTCTCCATCTTCTCAAACAGGTGGTCCAGATCATCAGCGTCCTCCTCCTCCACTTTGACGACATCCTCCACTTCATCCTTAACCTCGCTGTGCACGCCAGAGAGCGGCGTGGAGCTCTCCGTTTGCACCAGCACGCACGACAGCTTCGATGTTAGGTATTGCTGTAACAAAAGTTAATTGGTAGTTTAAAAACATTTTTTTCAAAGCTATCGTACAGCGTGCCGCTTCATCACCATTTCAACGGAATGACGTCCACTGTTGGACATAGGACTCCCTGCACGAGTCGTCACAAGGACTGGTCCGGTGTCCTGTGTCTCGCGATCCTCACCAGGTCATCGCTCCACCTTGTGTGAGGCCGCGCCAACGCAGCATTCAGAACCTTTCGTCCCCATCGACTCATCATCATCATCATCATTTCAGCCGAAAGACGTCCACTGATGGACATAGGCCTCCCCCAAGCGTCTCCACAACGACCGATCCTGTGCGTCTCGCATCCACCGCATTCCCGCGACTCTCACCAGGTCGTCGGTCCACCTTGTGGGAGGCCGCGCCAACGCTGCGTTTTCCGGTGCGCGGTCGCCACTCTAGGACCTTTCGTCCCCATCGCCTATCAGAGCAATATACCCTGCCCACTGCCACTTCAGTTTGGCGATTCTTCGTGCTACGTCGGTAACCTTGGTTCTCCTGCGGATATCTTCATTTTTTATGCTATCACGCAAGCAAACTCAGAGTATAGCCCTTTGGGTGACTTTAAGTCTTCTTATGAGGCCCATTGTGAGCGATCACGTTCCAGAGCAATATATCATCACTGGCAACACGCACTGGTCTATATAGGGTGACTGGTAATTAGTGTACGATACTTAAAGACGTGATTGTGCTCATGATAACCAACAACTTTTACTATGGGAACAAACCTGAAATCGCGAAAAAAAATCAGCTGTTCAGTACATTATGTTTGCCTAATGTACTGAACAGCTGATATTTTTTTCGCGAGTTTGGCTTTGCTCCCATAATAAAAATTGTTTGTTATCATGAGCACAATCTCGTGTTTAAGTATCGTACACTAATTGCCAGTCACCCTATATATGCTTTAATAAATAAAAATCTTAATCTTACGTTATAAACCAACTCCTTGCTGGCATGGCGGTGCACCCGGAGCTGCCTGTCGAGGCTGACGCTGACGACGAGCCTGGCGTCCTTCACCAGCGCTATGTCCGCGACGGCACCAGCAGACCCCTTGTAGCCTTTGTCCGGCTTGCCCTTACGAAGGTCCACCTGGTGCAGTTGGCCTCGCCCGAAGCCTACCAGGACTTGGCTGGAAAGAAATCGACAAATGTGTGGGAAAAAATTAGTCGATTTAAAAGAGCCCTCCTGAGCTTGGTTTAAGAACTTGTTGGTTCGTCCAACGCAATGTTTGATACATAGCCCGAAAAATCGCCAAACTTAAGTGGCAGTGGGCCGGGCACATTGCTCGTAGAACGGATGGTCGATGGGGACGAAAGGTTCTAGAGTGGCGATCGAGCACCGGAAAACGCAGCGTTGGAAGGCCTCCCACAAGGTGGACCGACGACCTGGTGAGGGTCGCGGGAGTGCGGTGGATGCGAGAGGATGGCGACGCTTGGGAGAGGCCTATGTCCAACAGTGGACGTCTTTTGGCTGAAATGATGATGATGAATGTTTGATAAAGAGGTAACGCGGAAAGCGAGAGATAGTAACCTGGACGCTCTGTTGGTATTCACCCAAATCTATACTAATACCTAGCTTCCGCCGGCGGCTTCGCACACGTAAAAGTAGGTGTCTCCTTACAAACTTTCAACCCCCGTTTTACCCCCTTCCCAAGTCGTCGACGGCGCGTACTGTTCCACGCGCGCCTCAAGGAGAAGGAAAACCGTAGGGGCCCAGCAGGGTCGAAGCCTACTGGGGCCAAGGGTCTGATTCTGAAAGGAAGACTCGGCCCTAGTACGAAAGGCAACGAAGATACAGGAGTGGGTTTTTAGTCGGTAAAAGTCTGACACTATCTCCCGCTCCGTCTATTCTATTCTATTCTATAATATTAATCCTAAACCAACATAATTGCCTTTTACATCATTTGATTTCGATGAATATCTTAAGAGATATCATAATTTTAATATAACGCCGTAGTTAAATAATGATCAAGTTCTACATACGCACGGCAGCCGTCGCGTTGTCGCTGCGACTCTAAGGTGGACGCACCGCTCATTCAACTTTTGAACTGCCTCTATTTTTTTGTAGAAAGATAACATGTGCTCAATCCGTAAAAATGGCCCTTTGGGAAAAATTTGCAAGATATCAGTTTAATCATATTGATTGAATGCATTCATAGATCTCATGTAGAGATTCTAAAAGACATAAGAAGCTGTAATAAAATCATGGGTGGAATGAAATCACTTTCAAGTTGCTGGTGATTTTACATTGCCAGTTATTAGTTAGGGGAACTAGAGCTGACATTGTTGAGTCTTGCGTTGAGAGCACATTTGAGTGGAGGTACAAATTTTCCTTCAAAGTTACTTTTATTAAGCGATGACCTTATTGTAAAAAAGAAAACAAAATCGAAATTGATCGTGATTTAGGTGAGAAAGTTACCTACCAGCATTGAAGATCTAATCTCTAAAGTCTATAGCATAGCATAGCATAGTTGGCCTTATAATGTTCCCACTGCTGGGACTCAGGCCTCCTCTCTACGAGAGGGAATGGGCCGTAATCCACCACGCGGGCCCAGTGCGGGTTGGTGGATGTCACATGTCTTCGAATTTTTGGTTCTAGGACATGCCGGTTTCCTCACGATGTTTTCCTTCACCGTTTTTGAGAGCACTGGTGATGAAATAAATTACACAAAGTAATGCGCCTGGCTGGGTTTGAACCAGCGACCTACTTACTCGTAAGTCGGAGCCGTTACCACTCGGCCACCACTGCTCCCGTACTACTGCTAAAGTCTATCCAGGGGGGCTATTGGCTAACTTTTTCAATAACAGTTGACAACTAGCATTCGTTGCACACTAAACTTAGTTGTCAACTGACAATTTCATAAAATTGGTATTACGTATCACACAAGTGACTAACAAACTACGGTGGAATTGTGGTGAATTATAAAAATTTACGGTGCCTATTGTGACCACTCTAAAATTTTATCGACTATTAAACAGCTTCAAAAGCTTACACAAAGTATCGATACAATAACATATGTCAAAACGTGTTACGGTGGCTATCAAAGGCACCAGTGGCTAATGACGGCACTGCAGTTGATCACTGAAGATAGGCAATACGAAACAAGCTGTTTGACAGTTCAATGATGCACATTGTTAACAAGTGATCATCACTTGAACTGTCAACAGAGTTACGCAATAGCCCCGCAGATGTAGTCCCTACCAGTGGATGTGTCAAAGGGCAATATTCGCTAGAAATAGTAGCGAGGAGATCAACCACATTTCCATTGATAATGTGATGGATCGAGAAGATGCGGTACATTACCCCTCAAGAATTCCTGAATTCACTAACTCCGAATAGCCTTCCCCCACATTCGCTCAAATTAAAATGGTTACACCAATTATTTTACTCTAAAAAAGGGGAACCAGACTAGGAGTTTTTCTTCGCAATAACGTGATCAGTGCCACAGTTTTGACTGGTCCAGTAAGGCATGTATTAATTAGACAGCCTCCTAATGTACTTGCACTTTACAAATATTTCCAATTTCTACGCGGACGAAGTCGCGGGCAAAAGCTAGTATTTCATAAAACTTGTTCCAGGAAATGCGTCGTTTTTTAAAAACCTTTTAAGATTTTGGACAATAATTTCACCTTGACATTACGAAGAGCCAAATGTTCATACAAAATAGCAGATTGTCAGAAGGCTTTACTTACACAAACACACACACACAAAGAGACAGTACACAATGCGCGTACAGCGCACGCGCGCGGCGTATATTTTTACACAAATTTATGATTTAATTCCAATAGAAACCTGGATAACATCCACAAGATATCTGTGTTTCTAAAATATCTAGAGCATGATGTATAATAACGTCATAATCACGTAAAAGCTGTTATATGAAAATGCACATCGGGAAGTACGCTCTTAACAACGTTATTGTATATTGTACTCACCGTTCGTCAAAACTATTCGTGATGCAAGTCGCGGCCATGTTTTCGAAGTCCACCGATATGACGGGTCGTCTTTGAGCACGGCTGTCGTACAACCTGCGGATAAGACAAATCAGTTTTAACGGAGTCCCACCCATACGCAGTGGCGGGGTAAGATCTAAATCTGCTGTGGGTAAGGTACATTTTGCGAGGCCTTCTGGTGGCGTAAGAAGACGGATTTTTTTTTTGAAATACATCACAATCGAATAGTGCGAGCCTGACGTAAACTTAAAACGTCCACTGTTGAATATAGGCCTCCCCAAGTATCGCCATAATGAGCGGTCCTGTGTGTCTCGCATCCATCAGATTCCTGCAACCCTCACCAAGTCATTGGTCCACCTTGTAGGAGGCCTTCCAACGCTGCTTAAGTGGCAATGGGCAGGGCACATTTTTCGCAGAACAGATGGCCGTTGGGGCCGAAAGAATCTGGGGTGGCCACCGCGTACCGGAAGACGCAGCGTGGATAGGGTTAACTTGTTTTAATTACCATTCTTACAATAGGTAATAACTGTACCTTTGTTGCCTCACGCAAAAATGATTAAGAACAAAGAATACTCAGGCTGTAATAGAGAATGACTAGAGACAAGGCTTTTAAGTAATATAGTTTCAAGTCAGGTGCGAGGCCCTCCGGACCGCGAGGCCGTAGGCGGTGGCCCACGTCGCCCACGCCTTGCGCTGCTTTTGCATACGTACAAAGTGTTTTGGGAATTCATTCATTGAGCGTACAGCTAAGGTCGTATTCCCACTATGTCGTAACGGTTAATTTATCGTCGGACGACTATCGTCCCTAGTCGTTCCCAATATAATAATAAATAATAATAATAATAAATCATTTATTTTCAGGCCCATAGATAAATACCTTATAGACTAACATAATATATATAAAGTAAATTAAAAACAATTTATTAAATAACAACTGTTGTCGTGGCCATATAGATAGTCGCAACAACGATACGTGAGTTACCGTCACGGATTATTCTTGACATTTTTTTACCGGTTCACGACTAGAGTTAACCGTTCCCTACTATTACGACAGTATGTTATCACCGCAAAAATTCGTATACAACAGTAAATCGTGTCGTCCTTTATGTGTACTCCGTCATTTAAATATATACGCCTTTAAACTACACGATTATCAGTCGTCACGACAAAGTGGGAGCGGCCTTAGGAGTCGAAATTCCTGCCGGAGTCTGGTTCCTGACATCTACAACCTAGGTGAATAGGTTACATCTAGGCAAGCGTGCTCCATTTTCGACCACATTATCGCTTTCCATCAGATGAGACGGCGGAGGTCAAACGCGAGCCTATCAATAATAAAATAAAAAAATAATTAAAAAACCCCCGACGCAAAAAACCTATTAAAATGTAAAAAATAAGTTAATAAATTACTCTTTCAGTCGTTTTCACTCTATTAAAAGAACTATAAATATTTTAAAGATGAGCGTCGCTGAGTCGGGGGACCGCAATGTGAAGAAGTTTATTTAGCTTTAACGAATAGAAAATACCTGGTCTACCAACTAGTTTTAAATGGTTTATAAGAAAATTGCGGTAACTTAAATATTAAGTTACACATATGTTTGAAAGTAAAGTAAATAACCATAAGTGTTCAAAATCCCTACCGCAGCTAACAAACGAGCTAATGACCTTGAACACCTGGATAGGGGAACACCCAAATACTCCGAAATATTTTATTCCGAATTTCAATATTCCGATTTTCAAAAGTCCGAATTTCATAATACCTAAGAATTATAATGTCTATTATTCAAAATCACGAAATTTATTTTACCGAAAGTCGTAAATGCGATTGGTTAGTTTTCCGATTTTCATACGTTCGAAGAATCAAATGCTCGAAGGGTTCTCGGTCCGAAAAACGATATTCCGATTTTCAATACTTCGAATAAACTAAAAGTCAACATGTTGTGTTACAAAATTTAGTGTCAGAAACGAATCGCTGCAAAACCGACTTCACGCAGTCTTGTTTGCCCTTCCCCTAGAGTGTAATTTAAACCCGCGTAGGCGCGGAGGGGTAGGGCGGCCCGCGAGCTGAGGAGCAGGTTCGGCTCAGCCGCGGCGGCGGGCCTTCCAACCATCTGCGACGATAAGCTCGCGTGGGGCCGCCCAAACCCCGCAGCGCCGGAGCCGTGACAGAAACAATGCTTGCTGCATTTTGCATGCCTGCTTGCATGCTGCATGCCTGCTTTCATGCTGCATGCCTGCTTGCATGTTGCATGCTTGCTTGCATGTTGCATGCCTGCTTGCATGTCGCATGCTTGCTTGCATGCTGCATGCTTGCTTGCATGCTGCATGTCTGCTTGCACACTTGTATTTTCATATTACAGTATTAATAGACATTATGTAAGAACAGTGTAGACCAGTCGATATTGTACCCAAAAGCACAATAAAAATAATCATAATAAAAAAAAAGTGAGTCGTAATAGAAGTGGGTACACTACATAAATACGAAAAACTTTATTCCGACAGTCACAAATACGAATTTCAAAATACCGATTTTCGTAATTCCGAATGGTTCAAAATTCCGAATATAACAACTCCGACTTATCATTACTCCTATTTTTATAATTCCTAAATTTCAATATTCCTATCGTTTATAATTACTATTCTCAAAATACCGAGTTTCAATAGATCGAATAAAAAAAGTCCGACTGAATGATAATTCGAAACATCAAAAATACGAATTCCGATTATTAAAATACCGATTAATACAATTCCGAAATAAAAACGCCTTGTTAAACTGTATAGCAAGACAAATAAACACATAATTGCTCGTCAGAGAGATGTATAATATTATGTATAGTATGAGGGGGTAGAGTTAAAAAACTAATGACAGATGCGTTTTCGAGAATGCAAGTAAGCAGGCATGCAGCGTGCAAGCAGACATGCAGCATGCAAGCAAGCATGCGACATGCAAGCATGCATGCAACATGCAAGCTATGCAGCATGAAAGCAGGCATGCAGCATGCAACATGCAGCAAGCATTGTTTCTGTCACGGCTCCGGCGCTGCGGTGTTTGGGCGGCCCCACGCGAGCTTATCGTCGCAGATGGTTTTAACGCTCACCATCGCAGCTTCGGCTTGCTGGCCGGCTTCACCGGCCAGCCTCAGCCGCGGCGGCGGGCCTTCAAACCACCTGCTCCTCAGCTCGCGGGCCGCCCTACCCCTCCGCGCCTACGCGGGTTTAAATTACACTCTAGGGGTAGGGCAGAGAAGACTACGTGAAGTCGGTTTTACAGCGATTCGTTTCTGTCACTAAATTTTGTAACACAACATGTTGACTTTTAGTTTATTCGAAGTATTGAAAATCGGAATATCGTTTTTCGGACCGAGAACCCTTCGAGCATTTGATTCTTCGAACGTATGAAAATCGGAAAACTAACCAATCGCATTTACGACTTTCGGTAAAATAAATTTCGTGATTTTGAATAATAGACATTATAATTCTTAGGTATTATGAAATTCGGACTTTTGAAAATCGGAACATCGAAATTCGGAATAAAATATTTCGGAGTATTTGGGTGTTTCCAATAGAAGTAACCTAAGAATTCGCGGAGTCTACAGTGTTCTCACATTCACATTATAAAAAAGAGGCTATATAAAATAAGCAAGAAAAATAAATAATTACAATTATCATAAATAACATGTCAACAAAATAAATTACTAACGAATTTATGGTGGTTGGCGTCTAATAATATAAAAAATACTGCAAAAGCAATGTGTTAGAAGAGAAAAAAAAAGTATATATTACAACAAATGTGGAGCAGTTAATAGATATATTTACACAATATTAGGAGTTACCAGGGGGCCACATGTGCAGAAGCAGTCATTGCCAAACAAGCGTGTCTTCTTGTAATACGCTTTTTTAGTTAGAACACGCTTAATATGGGTTTTGAACTTTCCCTCGCTAAATATATAATACTTAAACTTAAGCCAAATAGGCGTGTGAATGTGTACATTCATCTTCTAGTGGTAAACAAATAAATTATTCATACGAAGAAAAAACGGGCTAAAACGACTTAGTATCCAAGCAAAAAAAGAAATCTGTAGGTAAGTCCTAGCCAAGTCGCGCCCTAGCGACGCACCGTGCAGATCACATCTAAGATCCCTTCTTAAATCCCCTCCTCATAAAACCAGCTACTATTCCTACTTTTTCTCTATCCATGCAGTAAGGTTGTGGAACTCTCTTCCGCCTAGCATTCGTGATTTGAAAACTATCTCACTCTTTGAGACTCAAGTAAAAGAGCACTATCTTTCCTCTCTTGTGTGAAAATCATATATGTATATATATATATATAATATGTATTTATTTTTAGTATAAGGTATTTATAGATTGTGAAATTCTTTGCTTATTTTCTACACACTATAGTCTACATCTCTTCTAATCTCTCCTTTCGCAGGACTGCTGGAAGAAATTTCTTTTGAAATAAGCAGTACCTTTGTACAAACTTTATATTATGATACCTATCTTCTTCTGTATATTTGTGTGTACATAAATTATAAAATAAAATCTATATATATAAAAGAAAGTCGTGTTAGTTACTTCACTTATAACTCAAGAACGGCTGAACCGATTTAGCTGAAAATTGGCAGGGAGGTAGCTTAGAACCAGGAGACGGACATAGGATACTTTACTTTACTTTTTATTTTTTTTTTATTTTTTTTTTAGAGTAGGGTAGAGTAGGGTAGAGTAGGGTAGAGTAGGGTAGAGTAGGGTAGAGTAGGGTAGAGTAGGGTAGAGTAGGGTAGAGTAGGGTAGAGTAGGGTAGAGTAGGGTAGAGTAGGGTAGAGTAGGGTAGAGTAGGGTAGAGTAGGGTAGTGTAGGGTAGAGTAGGGTAGAGTAGGGTAGAGTAGGGTAGAGTAGGGTAGAGTAGGGTAGAGTAGGGTAGAGTAGGGTAGAGTAGGGTAGAGTAGGGTAGAGTAGGGTAGAGTAGGGTAGAGTAGGGTAGAGTAGGGTAGAGTAGGGTAGAGTAGGGTAGAGTAGGGTAGAGTAGGGTAGAGTAGGGTAGAGTAGGGTAGAGTAGGGTAGAGTAGAGTAGGGTAGAGTAGGGTAGAGTAGGGTAGAGTAGGGTAGAGTAGGGTAGAGTAGGGTAGAGTAGGGTAGAGTAGGGTAGAGTAGGGTAGAGTAGGGTAGAGTAGGGTAGAGTAGGGTAGAGTAGGGTAGTGTAGGGTAGAGTTGGGTAGAGTTGGATATAGTAGTCAGTTGACGGGAGCGAAGCCGCGGGCAAAAGCTAGTTAACTATTAAAAGAAAGTCGTGTTAGTTACACTATTTATAACTCAAGAACGGCTGAACCGATTTGGCTGAAAGTTGGTGGGGGGAGGTAGCTTAGAACCAGGAGAAACACATAGGATACTTTTTTTTTTTTTTTTAGTAGGGTAGAGTAAGGTAGAGTAGGATAGAGTTGGGTAGAGTAGGATATAGTAGTCAGTTGACGGGAGCGAAGCCGCGGGCAAAAGCTAGTAAATAAATAAATAAGTTATGTGACCGAACCCACGAGACACGAGTACTTCATAGTGTAGCGCTGCGCTTTTTTTAAAATACTAAAGATTAATTTCGACTTCACTAACCTGACATATCCGTGCCTCGAGCACACGGCAGCCAGCCTGCCACCTTCACCGCTGAGGAACACCAGGTCGGACACCCACACCGGCCGCCGCAGCTGCAGCCAGTCATGCGCCAGGTTCTTGGCTACGAAGGTCGGGGCTGCTTCGCCGATGCGCCAGATTTTTAGGTCATTTTCTTCGCCTCCTGGAAAATTATACTACCATTTTTGATTCCCAGGAAAAATATACGGTTACAGTTAAAATGGCCACAAAAAATAAAGGTGTGTGTTATCCCAGCCAGAAATTGTCTTACTGGGGACCATGGGTTAAGTGAAAGTGAACCTCGGGGCCCTGGAACAAGGCAAAGAAGGAAATGGAGTGGGTTTTAGTCAGTAATAGTCTGACACGCCCTCACGCTCCGCCCAAGATCGGGAGAAGTCATTAGATGATTTCCCACCATAAAAAAAAAACCGGCCAAGTGCGAGTCAGACTCGCGCACCGAGGGTTCCGTACAAACCTGTAGGTATATAATTGCTGTATCTTTTGATTGCGTTGACGTAGAAGTTTGATTTTGTTACAGCTTAAAGATATTATAGACTTGAGTATTTGTTAAGAATTTCAATATAATACCACTACGCGTTCATGAGTAAAGGGGTAATAAGTTTAAAATTATTAAAAATATTTTTATTATATGATGTAACTAAAAATTTATGCTTTTCGCAATTTTTCCTTTATCTGTGTTATAAGACGTTGCTTCGTACCAAATTTCAAGATTCTGAGTTCACGGGAAGTACCCTGTAGGTTTTGATTCCCTTGCGAGTAGTGGCGAGTTTCAAAATATGCGGTTTTAATTCCTGTTTCTTTTGATTGCGTTGACATAGAAGTTTGATTTTGTTACAGCTTAAAGGTATTATAGATTTGATTATTTGATATGAATTTTAATATAATACCACTACGCGTTCATGAGGAAAGGGGTAGTAAGTTTAAAATTATTAAAAATATTTTTATTATATGATATAACTAAAAATGTATACTTTTCGCAATTTTTCCTATATCTCTGCTATAAGACGTTGCTTCATACCAAATTTCAAGATTCTGAGTTCACGGGAAGTACCCTGTAGGTTTTGATTCCCTTGCGAGTGTCGAAAATTTGCGGCATAAACGGGAGTATCTTTTGATCGCGTTGACTTAGAAGTTTGATTTTTTCACAGCTCCAAGAGACCATAGACTTGAGTATTTGATATGAATTTCAGCTTGATACCTCCACGCGTTCCTGAGAAAAAAGGTCTTGACAGACAGACAGACAGACAGACAGACAGACAGACGGACAACAAAGTGATCCTATAAGGGTTCCGTTTTTACCTTTTGAGGTACGGAACCCTAAAAAAGCCAGAAAATGTCGAAAATGCTCATTTAAATCTT
This sequence comes from Mythimna impura, assembly GCA_905147345.3. NCBI lineage: Eukaryota > Metazoa > Arthropoda > Insecta > Lepidoptera > Noctuidae > Mythimna > Mythimna impura. Next base: position 1,053,770 of record LR990365.1, on the reverse strand, counting down.
ATAAATATTTAGTTGGTCATTACAGCTTCTGTATTTGTTGCACCTATACTTTTAGTAATATCACAAAAATATTTCCTGCTTTTTTTTTAAGATTGGAAATCATCCAATGGCTTCTTCCGGTCTGGGAGGAGCGTGAGGGCGGGAAACCACCCCTGTTATTCAGTTGCCCTTTGCGTTCTAATCGAATCCCCGCGGTCCTAGCAGGCATCGTCCCTGCTGGGCCCCTACGGTTTGCTGACATCTCTTAGAGGAGCGCGTGGATCACTACGCGCTGTCGACGACTGGGGCTTGGTCCGGTCGATTACCGGACTGCCGGACCGCGAGCTTGTTGGTAGTCGGGATCGGGGTCTCGGATCCTAAGGCGTAAGGATTTAGGTACTCCAGGCGTAAGGATTTTGGTACTGCTTCGCAGAAGTAGCCGACCGCCTGCCATTCCTCCTCGCTCCTGACCATGGCCTGTACCAAGGCCCGACGCGAGAGGTCGACGCCGCCGATCACCCCCACGAGGATACGGTAGTACTCCACCCATGCGGGGCACACAACGGGACTCCACTGTGTCCTCCAGGTAGTCCTGCCACCATGATTATGGCGTGCCCGATTTTCGACTTTTTCTGGCTTGGACAACGCACACTGAATAATAACAAAAGAGAAGTAAATTTTGTCATACCTGTACCAAAAACGGTATTATCATCAGCACAGACCCTCATGCGGTCCAGCTTCCCCACATTAACAATCTCCTCAGTCTTCTTGCTCCAGATCTTCACGACCCCGCTGGACACGGCCGCCAGGAGCTTGCGCTTGCAGCGCCCGAGCCCCACCACCTCGCCGGGGGCGAAGTCCGCGGTGTAGGACTTCGTGAAGCCTCTGAGAGTGTCGTAGATTTGTATCTGTGGGTATTAATCTATAATTTATAAAAGGGGAAATTTACTGACTGATCTATCAACGCACAGTCAAAACGTAAGCAAGCAAAAGGATTTTCCAAATTCCATAAAGGTTTGAATATCAGATTCAAATTCAAGTTATGTATTTCAATTAATCCAACCCATATACACAAAACACATTGTAAGGGCCTTTACATATAATGTTGAATGTTGTGAAATTAAAGGATGTTAATGTTCTATAAATAATGTTTAATAATACACTTCACTAATTTAATGTTACTTAAAAATGTTAAATAAATGTTACTTAAACAGACTAATAAATGTTCTATAAAATGTTAATAAAATGTTAAATGTTACGAGAGTTCGGTGCCAAACGTACTACTGACGCACTTGTGTTTGTGACGATACAGCAAACCTACCTTGTACGGATGCTGACCGTACACACATTAATTTTACGTACAGCTAAAGAGTCTGTGTTTCGAGGTAGCTACAACCTGGGAGTCTTTATTCAAGAGGAATTTTGTCTAGATATAACCTATTTTCTAGGCAAGTGTGCTCCGTCGTTGGCCTCATCATCGCTTACCATCAAGTTTCAGTCTATTAATAATAATTGTAAATTGTAATTCTTTAAAAGGAAAATCACCTCCACAACAACTATTGTCGACGCCCTCTGCCCCAGCTAGGGGACATAGGATCTTAAGTCAAGAGGACAATGCTTTCGTTTTAAGATATAAAGTCTTGCAGTACGTATTATGATTTCATGAATGATTGACAACATTACATGTTCGATTACAAGTCATATTGTTACCTGTTGATTCTTCCTGCCAATCAGAATCTCGGTCTGCTCCAGGTTCCCCCACTCAAGCCTCGTGATGCCTTCATTCTTTTCCAATGTCTTTATATCTACGAGGTTCTCAATGTTCTTCTTACTGTTTTTACTACTATCTGTGTGGTATTTAATATCTGAAAATATATGTCAACAAATGTAAGTCTGTTACACTCCCCTCTCGCTCCACCCATGAACAGGAGAAGTCATTGGATGATTTCCCAATGAAAAAAAGGTTTTTACTCGTATCATAATGCTTTGAATGAAATTTGGAACAGAGGCAGATGATCGAGTCGTCGGCGGCGCATAGTATTTCACCCGCGACTCAAAGAGATCAGCACAACAATAGGGGCCCAGCCTAGCAGGGCCAAGACCTACTGGGGCCATGGGTTGGCTTTCAAAAGGGAAACCCAGGATCCTTGAACCACAAGGCAAGGAAAGTTAGCAAAACTCTGACACGCCCTGCCACTCCACCCAAGAGCGAGAGGAAGTGATTGGATGATAATACCCCACCTTAAAAAAAAGGTAGACACTAGGATCATATCTAGTTGTGGGGCTGGCCCTGGGCCAGAGCACTTCGACCCTTCTGGATCTTTTGTGCAATGCCCTCTTGTCTACTCAACCCCTAGCCCTCCGTGCACCTCCTTCATGAGTCCCAGTATGGCCTTGATGGGGAGGACCCTATAGTCCTCTGGTCTTGGAATTGTTGGCCCAGATACCCTAGTATTTTGGAGCCTAGTGCTGCACAGTCGCACAGCAAGTTTAATGTAGTCTTCTCTGCATCTCCACAGATCCTGCAAGTCGGGTCGCTTGCTAGTCCCATGTTGTGGAGCTGTTTATTGGTGGCATAGTGCCCCGTGAAGACTCCTCTACTTGTTCGGAGCTGTGATCTGCTGTACCTCCATAATTTCTATTTAATTCAGACGATAGGATTCAAAATAATTGACCTTCTGATTTCAACAAAAATCCATAAAAAAAAATGTTCATATCAGAGTAATTCAAGTCAGTCATTCGATAAACAAAACGACTTAAGTCAGTGAAGTGTGCTTGTGAATCGTGTTGTTTATATTATAATAACCTCATTTTTTTAAAAAGGTCGAGTATACGTCCATGGGTGGTGGTGGGACGCTTATATTATTAAATTTATTACTCAAGGGTAGGATTATTGAATAACAAACACAATATACAAACAAATAAGCACCTACGATAAGCAAAAACTAAAAAAAGCAAGCAATTTCGTTGATCACAACAAATAGAATGTTATTGTTGATTTTGATAAGTAAAACTGTACTCACGTTTAAAAGAACCTATCTTGCTAGCGACGAATATGTCGATCTCATTGTCTTCTGTTATAATCATGGTTAAATCTTATTTATATCTTTTTATTTTCAATATTAGTCCGCATTTCAGCGAGGTAAAACCAAGGTAAACACGTGAATCTAAATGTCACTTCAAAATAACATTGACATTGACGTTAATAAATGACAAAAAGTGACTGCTAACATTTTTTTTTTCAGTGTTGCAAATGCAAAAAAGACATACAAAAACAGTTTACGAAAAAAAAAAACATTTATACCAAACTGCTCTTTTATTTTATTAATTTAATGGTTATACACAATCATAAATAAAATATGTTGAAATATGATTGACATGAGATATTATTTTTTTACAAATATTCAACTTTTCATTCTCAACTTAAAGATAAAAGAAAGATAAGGTAAGATAAACTTAGGGCTGCCAACTCAAAAAAATACTTGGGAAATTCCCGAAATCTTCCCTAGGTGTTCCCAGAAGTAAGAAACTTAACTTCCCTATTATTGAATCTTAATAAACACGACATTGAAAATATAAATAAGTCAGAGTTTACACAAAAGATGTCCTATAATATGATAAAAGTCGACCACCTTTTTTATTTCCCGAAATATTTTTTAGTTTGGCAAGCTTTGATTTTGTTTAAATAACATTTTATCGTAATTTTGATTCGAGATAGGTACTTAAATACCTGGATTTGTGGATGAAAAGAGAAAATCAAGTGATTTATAACTACTTGTTAGTTTATTTTGTGATAAATAATTAGGCTTGACTTTTTTATTACGAATCTTCTGAGATCTGATTACAAATGGAATTGGGCGGTTTACAGGATCCGTCAAGAAAGCAAAAACAAAGATCATATTTATGTAGTAGAGATGGCAATGTAGAGATAGATATACATAAGTGAGAAATAAGTTTAATAAAGGAAGTTAGTGGTGCCAGAAGCAGAAAAGTCGAAAGGTAATCGTTTATTTTAAAATACAAACATATACAACCCTATAGAATAAGGAGGGATGAATCGTATTTGAGATCTTAAAGAATAATGGAAGTAAATATAGAAGGAGAGGGACCAAAGATATTAATTAGGATTAGGATTTTTATTATTCCACCTTTGTACCGTTGTGTTGCATGAAGTTTTATCTATCTTCTATTGATATACCTACCTAACTAAAAATAAATAGCAGTTCGTTAGTCTCGCTAAAACTCGAGAACGGCTAGACCGCATTGGCTAGTTTTGGTCTTGAAATATTCGTGATAGTCAAAGAAAAGTTTAAACGGTGAGAAAATATGGAAAAATTCAAGAAAAAAAATCGAATACAACGCCATTTTGAATTTAAAATATGTCGCACACACACGCGCACAGCGCACACCAAAACTGACGGTAAACTGGATCGTGTGAGGCGTCCATTAACGTGGTGTCCTCAGGCCTTCTCTCTGTGAGAGGTAAAGGGCCGTAATCTATCACGCGGATACAGTGTGGCTTGGAAACCGTCCGCATGTCCTCAAAATTGTGTCTTTGGAAACTCCGGTTTCTTTGCGATGTCTTCATGAAATTATTTCTAAGCTGGATAAAGCCGGGCTAATGATGTGGCACGAGAAAGTTACAGGTTTTTATGTTCAAAGTAATAATTCACTGAAGTCAAGTGACAGGTGTTAATACCACGTTGTAAAATAATTTTGGACATAAGAAAGTGATTGTTTAATTAGTTCGATGTAGGTATAATGAGAACCTGATGGAATGGTTTGAAGTAAGTTTTTAAATATGAAGGGTCAAAGTAAAACCCTGTCTGTCAACTCTACGAGTTAATAAATTGAATAAATAAGTAGTGTAGCTCTACTTCATGACACAAAACTGCCTAGTCTTTTCCTAACTACATATATGGCTTTGGTTTCCAAGCCTAACCAGTTGAATACCTCCACAACCCACACAAATGTGGCAACTTAAGTATCTACCGAAATCTAGCAACTGCATAGATGATTGTTCCTGTTTGGCATCTGATTTACCCCTGCAAAAACTTTCAAAATGACCTATGAATGAGCACACCAGGCCAAAATTACATCGTGTAATTTAAAAATAAGTAGGCCGAGTAGTGTACGCCGATTACGGTAGGATGGCTAGTAGAGTAGTGGAAAAGATGGATAATGGTTATATGTCTAGAAATAAGGAGATTTCGATATGAACCTTTGAATACTTTGGTCACAATCACAATGCCAGAAAGAGAGGCGATAATCTGGAAAACTATTGATGACGGGAAAACACCGAACAAAAGAGTCGGAAATCTGATACGTTGGTCAGACTAAATCGGTTCCACACTAGAGACCACAGTGTGCGACGCCATCCACATAGCCGAAGATAAGACAACATGGTGAAATATTGTCCACAACAAAGTTATTCGTCGAGGTCACCAGGTCGTTTATCCTCAATGCTGAGGATTGAGGACAAACGACGCAAGGAGGAGGAGAAATGAGGAGATTACTGAGATGACTAAGAGAGAAGAATGAAAGAAGTCATATAGCCTTATAGCGTTGACCTCAAATATGTTGAAATAAGGTTAAGTAAATGTTTGCACAACTCTAAACCTACAAGGTTGGAGATGCCATCATTTAAGATTGACAGAACATGCGGTCTAGATCCTGCTAAGTAATTCGAGTGGCAACAAAGAGGGTCCAGCTAACTAACAGTATTTTGTCCCGGGAGTAACGTATGATCGCGATAGGATGATTTGCGATTTTCAAGCAGGCGGTTCGCTTGGCATAATCAAAATCATTCTGAATAGCGAAAAATAAAGCAATTCCAGTGCAAAATAGACGAAAAACAATGAAAAAATATATAATAAATATGTGAAGAGAACGGACATCGCAACGCGACATCTAGGAACGAATATAATTGGTGTCAAGATTGTGATTATGATGACCGCTAAGAGGAAATAAGACACGGGCATAGTTTGGAATTTCGTATTACCTATACCGTACAATTTAGTTTCAAATAAAATTTATTTAAGAAATTTAAAACTAAACGTCGCTGGCCAGTCAGTTTTTGAAAATCATAATTTGTTTTAAAATGGATTTAGTACCTAGTAAGTGTTGGAATGAATTAATTGAAAATGTTGCCAGGAAAATTAAAAAAGCTGCTTTTTTTAGGGATTATTTTATGAATTCACAAATATTGACAGGGCAACGTCTGTAGAGTCAGTTATCGGCGAATAAAAAAGCTATATAATCATGGAGAATGAGAGCGAGAATAAATACTTCTATGAGGAATGATATGAAAGAAAAGGGGAGTTAGTGATAGCGTTTGTCCACGCTGACTGAAATGAAGAAAAAAAATGTATTGCGCTGACCTCAAGTAATACGGAACAAGGGCAGGAAGATGATGAATCACTATTAATGTGGTCAATTATAGAGCCTTATCCCAACAGTAGTTATAACACTGGACGAATATGATGAGAATTAAAATAAAAAATGTTTATAACTGCATAATGAGAATATTCAAAGATGGAAACACGCATGCATTCTAGAACCTCAATTGAATTCGAAACGTTCCTAGTAATGTCCTATCTCATACTATCTTCAACTACTTTCTACGTGGAGCCATTCTTTTCTATGTGAAACTATAACATTTTCACAGTAAAAAGTGCATTTCGGTTTAATAGAAATACATTATTTTAATTAATAATGAATCGAAGCTCGGGCGAAAAGAACCACAAAATTAAACGTGATTAAACGCCAGACGACATCGCGCCAGACGAGTCTGACTCGAGCCGAAAGGGTTGCCAGCAAAAATAAGAGTTACGTGGAAAAAAATAAGGGGTGTGCCTTTGCCCAGCCGTGGGGTCTAACCAGCAAATAGCTGATTATGCCCCATAGACTAGCAATGAAATTTTCGGGCATACTATAATGAAACGAGTGACTAAGGATAAAATAATTTAATAATGTATCTCCTATCCATTTTATAATATTTTTGGAGCTTAATTTTGTACCGCTTGATCAACTGATTTAAAACAAAATAAATTTGTTCAAGAAATACGTGTTTCATGTTTGACATATTTTTTACAGGGTTTATTTTTTTTGCTGTGTATTGCGAGAGACAAAATTATGCATCTATATTTTCATTAACATAGATATGAAAAACACTATTATAGTTGATTCAGTCACTTCAAGAAATAAAACACTCAGCCTGGTATGCCTTGTCTTTTCCTGAATTATGTTTCAAGTCTGCCTCCAGTTAACCTCTGTCTACGTCCGATACATTCAACAAACACTCTCGTGTTTATTTCGCCATTGTCGCACATCCGCGATCAAATACTCCATCTCGTAAAGTCTTCTGTCACCTATGTGGATTGAAGAGCTAAACGAGATGAAGTACCCAGTACACACACACGACCCTGGCGAATAGGACACAAAACATTCGTCGGAAAAATCAGACGCAATCGGTTAAAGGGTTCTATAGAATACATCTGAATACATTTTACGTATAAGGTTCTAGTTGTGTTTTTTTCTTCAAACGACAAAACTTAAAAGGCATGCCTCGTACAGCCTGCTTATCTGACCGCTACAAATTAGTTACGGTAATACGAGGTGTCATGGTCAGAATAATGTAACAACTGTCAAAGATCTACAAATGACAGCCACGGTTAACCCCTCAGGCGCCCTCCCCCCTCGGGGGTATTATTATTACGTCATTGCGCGTTTTTACGTAAATCACCAAACAACGAATAATAATAAAAAAACTTTTTCTGGATTTTTTTAGGAATAACAAATATAAAGAAACCAAAATTTTCGGCTAAAAAAAAATCGTACAAACGTGTGTACAAAACGATAATTAAGAGTTTTTCAAGGTCATTCAAGTTGTACAGACGTATGTACAATCGGCGCTCGAGGGGCTTGAACGTGTTTTCCGATACACGAATATATCCCTCGTAATGATCACACATTCACATAACAGTATCAAGTGGCTGAAGTAGATATTATAGTTCATTATTAGGTGACTTTGACGTTTGATCTACATATTGAGCTAATTTTACTTAGCTCGTGGCTATGTATTAAATAATCTTGTTGCAAGAGGCACCTACTTAAATAATAAAAAAAGCTTTAGGTAAATTTGGAAATCTCCTTAAACAAATGAGGTTCACACCGAATGCCAGTGTTACTCTTTTAAAATTACAACTGTCAGAGCGAGAAATGTCAGTGCTCTGTTTTTAGTGTAGAATTTAAAAAATGTGAGGCATTAGATTTCCTAGTTTCATTAGCATCAAGTATTATAAATACTGTTCATTTAAGGCCTTTTATCAAACCATTACTAATAGAATAAGCAAGCTGAAGTCGCAATAAGACGACCATATTAGTCATAGAACTGATGATCTTTGGGAGTAGGTGTCTACTAGAGAGCGCGAATCGGCAAATGCAAGATACTAAATGGGGCGGCGATTTTCATTAGGTGGCCGGCTGGATGGATTTTGAAAATGGAGATACTCCATCTTTCGTTTGGAGAGGCCTATGTTCAGCACTGTGAGGGTATGATAATGATAATGATGAAGATGAATAAACTTTACGAGAATATAAAATCATATAAGTCAACCAAGAAGCAAAAAAACTGTAAAGCATATAATAATTGTGTAACTAAGTCGATAAGTCTATTGCATGAATTAATTTCTGAAAAATGTATAAATGTGTGCTACGGGATCTTTAGTAGCATTAAAAATAAGGGAAAAGTTCTTTAATTTACTGTTTTGAAGTAAACTTTACAACATTTTTACAAGTCGTTGATAAATGACAATATATTCAAGACATTATTTATTTAACCTTTTTTTTGTTGAAAATCTTTACCTAAGTCATTTGGGTTTACAAGTGAAGACCCCAAGTCAGCCAACCATTGCAGAGTGTACCAACCAACTATGTAATTGAAATACACGTCTAAACGCCAGTGTCATTATCAGCCTCATCTTCTTTCCATTATCCTACAATAACCAATAAAAGGTGAAGACCACAGATAGGCTCCATCTAACAAATGAAGATATGATTTCGTGTGTCTGTCATCGTCAATCCTCGCCTTACCAACAAACTAATGTAGGATCGGTTTCCAGACTAATCGGATGCACCGGAGAACCTGTATCTTGCATGGACCGCCTGCTTATCTATCCTCCACAATCCAGTAACGGGATTAACGGGACCATACCCCGTTGCAAGTCTGGTGCCATATTTCCTGACTTCTGGCAATCTAAATTTTCCTTTTCGAAGGACGAAGGAGTTTCTGTATGTCCAGATGGTCAACAATCCAAGAACCGGCTTAGGCAAATGTGGCTTAGCCTTGAAAAACGGCCTGTGCAGCTGTAGTTTACCCAGGAGTTCCTGTCATCATCATCAGTTAGAATATTTCGCTTACTTTTATGCCAATTTAGTTGGTGCTGATTCAACATGTCTTGTTCTTCCATTCTTCTCCCTACATTAGAATAGAATATGTAAATCTACTTTGTGACAAGTTTACATTCATGCTTCTGAGTTAAAAGAAGAGTCATTTCCAAGCAAAAGAAAACTTATCACTCACAAGGATTTATCCACTACTATCACAACCTCATTTTAAATGTCTTTGTTACTTGCAACACTCGCCCCGGTCCGTCACTGTCAGAATGATTCACACTTGACATATGTCATTAGGTTTGTTCTCGCTGCTACCGATGTTTTCACGGGTTTATATTTAAAAAGTTCTCAACAGCCGGATCTAGCGAGCAGCGTAGTGCAGTGCAGCATAACGCAGCAAGCAATGACGACTGCGCAGCCCAACTGCTTTGTCTGTCCTTGTTGTTAACCTTTTCAGAAATAAATGAGTTTAATTGGATAATGGATACAATACAAATAAACAATTTCATTGAGGGTTTTCAGGAAACACCACCAGTTGGTATCATTTAGAAGAAAGATCTTCTACTTTTGAAAACGTATACATGGCGTTGACGTCTAACGTGTGACGTGTGACGTGTGACTAATGTCATTAATACGAGCGTTTTGACAGGTGCCTGGACCTGACGACTCAGTGCTGCCATCTGGTGAACGTCATTTCTGAAAACCCTTGTTAAAGTGAAAGCTACGGGCCCGAATTTGCCCACGTTCCCGCTAGATGGCGCTGTACTCAACGTTTTAAGTTCCATTTGTTTCTAGTTTATGGGAGCATTATTAAGGAAATGGTATTTAAAATTGGACATTCCACTTTATAGAACTTCAAAAGATGTCAAATTATTGTCATCTAGTGCTCGGGCCCGTAGATTTCACTATAACGTCGATATTTTTTAATTAAAAAAAACATTACTAAAATTGTCTAAAGTGCGCGAGTCGGCTCACGCACGTACCGTCCGTACCAAAAAAACGGCAAATAAGTCACGTCGTGTATGGGAGCCCCCTTAAATATTTATTTTATTCTGTTTTTAGTATTTGTTGTTATAGCAGCAACAGAAATACATCATCTGTGAAAATTTCAACTGTCTAACTACCACGATTCATGAGACACAGCCTGGTGATAGACAGACAGAGAAGTCTTAACAACAGGGTTCCGTTTTTACCCTTTAGGTACGGAACTATAATAAAATAGTTTAAAAAACCGAAAAACACGCTTTTAGCACGCACTAAAAATTACAATTTGATGTCCGCCATGTTGGATTTAAGTCACGTGACTATTTTTTTTCGTATTCCTGACAGCAAACCCTTTCATTTGATACCCATATCATGGGGGTGGATTTCAAACAGCCAGTCCGCCATCTTGGGGAGGCCGCCATATTAGATTTGTAATGACGTTTCTTAGCTAGTCATAGAACTCAGAGCGTGTGCAAAATTTCATCCTAATCGAAGACCGGGAAGTGGGTCAAATTAAGATTCCAAGATTTTCTTACATACTTACATAGTTACAAGTGAAGCTAATAAAAGCGTGTTAAAAACAACCATTATTCCCAACCACGTCAACAAGTCATCACCTGAAGGTTTCTTCGAGCTGCACCCGCTAGAGTCCGGTGACTACACCCACGCATATCCGACAGAAGGACACGGCTAGAAATAGAACGCATGAGGCACGCAGCGCTACCTGAGACAAGTCAGTCCGATGGCGTCCGTGTTCTTCTTCTTCCTCAACTGAAAATAGATAGATTAATTAGTTACTTTTTATTTTATTGTTGTTTGTCCTGTGCGAGTCTCAAATAAATGTTTTCTTTCTTTCTTTTCTTTTAAAATGAATAAGAAACATTTATTTAAGCCTCAAAACACACATACAAACTGCTGGAAAGTTTTTGGCAGGATTTCTAACTTCATTGGCTATTTTCATTATTATTTATTTAATTTTAAATACTTTTTTGCATACCAAGATCACAATCTGATATTTTAATACAAAAAACATACAATTGGCGGCCTTATCGCACTCGGCGATTTCTTCCAGGCAACCCAGAATGGATAGAAATTGCCTGGACACAAAATGGGGTTGCACTTGGTGCAAATATAAAAGTAAACAAAAACATAATAGATACTTAATACTAAAATAGATACACATATACATACATACAAAATATAAATATATTTAGCGAGAGAATAAGTGATGAAACGAAGACATGATCACAGTGACAAGTAATGATCCTTCACAAGCCTTTTAAAATACAGACAGTGTTTGCGCACGTTTTATTGCCACAGGCAATGCATTCCATAGACAAGCGGCCTGGACAGTAAAAGACTTATCCAGGAAAGTAGTCGAATGCATTGGCATTTTAAGTAATTTTTTTTTTAGTCATTTAATTCAGTTTTTTCATTATTCGCAAATTGATTCCTATTGGATATTGTGATGTAAAATTGGTGTAGTTTTGTATCGAAAGAGTGCGAAACTGGATAATACGTTGAAACATTGAAACAAGCGCAATCTCGGTAAAATGGAGCCGAGAATTTTACTCAGCAAAGTTTACCGAGAAGGTTGACTTGATACATTTGCTACCAAATACAGCAAAAACATTGGAATATTAATATCCACATTCTAATAGTAAACTAATGAACTATGCAAACGAAGACATTGGCTTAAAGGACTTAGTATCCAAGCCGCGTTCCCACTATGTCGTAACGGTTAATAATTTATCGTCAGACGACTGTCGTCTAGCTGTTCCCCTTATAACAACTGTACAGTAGACCGCGACAGATATTCGCAACAACGACACAAGATTTACCGTCGCGGTTTAGTTGGCTTGACAAATTGTTATCGTTTTACGCCTGTTGTGCTAGCCGTTCATCACAATCATATCAATCAACAATCATCACAATCACAATCATATCAATCATGACAATCTTTTGTCACCGCAAAAATGTCGTAGAAGACAGTGTAACAGTCGTCCTATATGTGAATACCACCTCCATTTAATTATATAAGCCCACTAAACGATTATCGTCTTCACGACAAAGTGGGAACGCGGCCTAATAAGGCATTAAGTCCGCCTCTGCAATTAAGCATTTATAGAAAAAAAAAATAATAAAAAAAAAATACAAATTGCTGGCGCATAGTGTGATAGTGTCGCAACACTGTTTAATTATTTTCGGTGGCAACACTAAATATTTCCGGCGCCAGACATGTTTTGAATCTGATTGTTTTTTTTTTTTTGCAAGATTTAATTGCAGACAAACATCGGCACTCCCTCTACCTTCCCATGGCCCGACCAACTAACAAATGTTATACGGGCTGAATCTTGGGGCGGCTGCGGACATAGCTCCCTTGGCCATCTTATTTTAGTTTCCGCAGGCGCTTCTTGATCCCTTACAAACCTCATGGGTCCCTATTTCGCATTCTCACTAATGGGCTTGCGGAAACCAACACACTACAAAAATGTTATACTTCGTCGCCATTTCGCCGGCTCGACCTTGATGGTATCGGTATCAATTAATGGGATTTCCGGGCGGCATGCCACGCATGCGCGAAATCGCGCAGCCTCTCGAAGTTCGCCGTGAGCTCACGAGATCGCCGTAGTACAAACAACACAAACATCGGGCCTGTTGGTCTAGTGGTTAGTGGCCCTGACTGCTATACCAGAGGTCGTGGGTTCGATTCCTACCCAGGACAAATGTTTGTGTGATGAGCATGATCATTTGTTCTGTGTCTGGGTGTAATTTATCTATATATGTATGTATTTAGAAATATATAAGTATGTTTATCAGTTGTCTAGTACCCATAACACAAGCTCTGCTTAGCTTGGGACTAGACGGTGTTGTGTGATAGTTGTGGAATATTATATTATAAAAAATAAAAAATAAAAACAAGCATCGGGACAGGTGACACTAAATAAAAACTAGTAAAAACAGTTATTACCGTCCTCCTGGTCTGAATCATAAACCGCGTCTTCCGGGATCGGCGGCGGGATCCCCTGATGAAGAAAAAAACACCTTTAATATGTTGCAGTTAACACTCACGCTGAATTAACCTTTTAACCGCCTACGTCGAATATATCGGTATATCCGACACTCTCGCGTTTTTCCCGCTGGGTTCGCACAACTAAAACCCACCAATACAGGTGGGTTTGTGTTCCTTCAGATGCCCTTTGCGGTCTAGGGTCGCGGTAAATCTTTAGAACAATTTTATTTATTTATTTTATAATTTTTGTACACACATTAAATTGGAAGATAGACCACTATAAAAAAATTGTACAAAGGTACTGCATATACCTGCATACCTTAAACTCTAAATAAACAAATAATATATATTATATACACATATAATTATCACACTAGAGAGGAAAGATAGTTCTCTTATACTTTAGCTTTGAAGAGCGAAATAATTTTTAAATCACGAATGCTAGGCGTTAATATCTCATCACAGCAGGCGCATCGGGCCTCGTCAATTATGTTTCTTTTAAATACGTATTTTTCAAATAACTTCTCCCTGAGCGAAGCGAGAGGGGAGTGTCAGACTTTAACTGACTAAAATCCACCATGTTCCTTTATTGTTATTATTTTTGAACGCAAAAAGTAAAAAAATATAAAAAAATCTGCCCATATTATATTTATGTTTGCAAAACTTGAGTACATGTAGTTACTGAATAGCTGATTGCCTTTTCACAATTTACAGGTCTTGAAGAAATGCTTACCATTTTTTTTTCTTTTAAGGTGGGAAATCATCCAAATGACTTCTCGCGCTCTGGGTGGAGCGGGAGGGCGTGTCAGACTTTTACTGACTAAAACCACACCTGTATCCTTCAATTACCCTTTGCGTTCTAGGACTACGGGTTTCCCTTTCAGAAATTCTTCGCGGTAGCTAGCGGGCATCGGCCCTGCTGGGCCCCTACGGTTTGCTGACATCTCTTTGAGGAGCACGAGGATCACTACGCGCTGTTGACGACTGGGCTCGCTCCGGTTAATTACCGAACAGCCGGACGACAAGCTACCCAGTGCTCGACGTCCGCAAGCCCGCGTCTACCGTGGCTGGTAGTCGGGGTCGGAATTACGGCGGCTAGGGCGTGAGGACCTTCCTTCCCTCACGCGTGCAGCCTCCTCCTTCTCTAGCATTACTGCTTCGCAAATGCTTCCCATGGTAAAAGTTTTTCATGATGAAAAGTATGGGGTCCTATACACCACTAGTTTTTAATTAGTACAAATACTTATAGGGCTTATTAGAAAAGGTCTTGTTATTATTTAAGTAAAGTCTCAATAAATAATATTCATATACAGCAAAGTTATGGGCGTTTGTTTATATCCCAAAATATAACTCTATTTATGGCTATATTGTACAAGCTGTTGATTATGAATGAAAAACAATGGAAAAACACTGCGCTTAGTATTTTCTAGTAGCAATAGTTATGAATGATTGATTCAATTATGAATTTACCAATTATGACTTTTTGAGGACAATTTTGAGATATCGTTTTTTTCTTCTTTTGACTACACAAATGTGATCAGTAACGAGTACGGATAGTGCCCCATTTTCACACGTACGTACACCAAGCGTATAATGAAGAATACGCGTCTAAGAAGCTACGCGGCCGCGGTCAGTAGGCCATTGTTTAGTATGTAAGCTTCACGCAGGCGTACACCAAGCGTATAATGACGAATACGCGTCTATGAAGCTACGCGGCCGCGGTCAGTAGGCCATTGTTTAGTATGCAAACTTCACGCAGGCGTACACCAAGCGTATAATGACGAATACACGTCTATGAAGCTACGCGGCCGCGGTCAGTAGGCCATTGTTTAGTATGCAAACTTCACGCAGGCGTACACCAAGCGTATAATGACGAATACACGTCTATGAAGCTACGCGGCCGCGGTCAGTAGGCCATTGTTTAGTATGCAAACTTCACGCAGGCGTACACCAAGCGTATAATGACGAATACGCGTCTATGCAGCTACGCGGCCGCGGTCAGTAGGCCATTGTTTAGTATGCAAGCTTCACGCAGGCGTACACCAAGCGTATAATGACGAATACGCGTCTATGAAGCTACGCGGCCGCGGTCAGTAGGCCATTGTTTAGTATGCAAGCTTCACGCAGGCGTACACCAAGCGTATAATGACGAATACGCGTCTATGAAGCTACGCGGCCGCGGTCAGTAGGCCATTGTTTAGTATGCAAACTTCACGCAGGCGTACACCAAGCGTATAATGACGAATACGCGTCTATGAAGCTACGCGGCCGCGGACAGTAGGCCTTAACAAACAGCAATTGATTTTAATAGACAATACGATTTATTTTTGTCACCATATTAACTTATTGCATGAATGTTTTTTTTTTAAATATTTTTATTATTAGGCTGTCTAAGTCGTGACGTTTTCAGTTAAACTTAAATATGGCGCCCATTAAGCGCGCCACAGTTTACAAATATTTTTGACAATTCTTTAAGGACCTTCGTGAACTTTTAATAATCATTGAATTTTCGCGAATCAAATAACGAAATTTGCAAAAAGGACCTAAGAAAAAAAATTGGTTTTCAGTATATTTGCTACCTTTTTTGGGGTGGTTTGTTCTATAAAATACAGGAAACGGCTGATCTTTTTTAGTGAGAAATCAGAAATGGTGATAAAAATACGAAGAACTTAACTAAGGCCTGGATCTCAAGTTACAACTAAATAGACAGATAATTAAAGATTCTTTTTATTCTTATCTCGTATTTGCAATCAATAAAAAGTTGAAAAATGTTAAGAGCGTTGAAAAATGACGTTTAATCCACGTATACATTTGTCATTGTACGCTCACACTAACTCCTGAATTGAGACTCGATTACAATGACAAACTTTGCACACTTTTATCCAAATGTATATGTATTTTATGGTACTATGTCTCTATTAACTTTTTTTTTATATGTAATGAAAAAAACGTGTTGCGCCGACCCCAAATAAAACGAGCCAAGGGCAGGAAGATGATTTTTTTATTATTTTTTTTATTTTTTTTTTATTAATGATAGGCTCGCGTTTGACCACCATCTCACCTGATGGTAAGCGATGATGTGGTCGACGATGGAGCACGCTTGCCTAGAAGTAGCCTATTCACTCTTGACTTAAAGACCCCTAAGTTGTAGCTATCTGGAAACACAGACTCCGGCAAGGAATTCCACTGATGATGATGATGTACCTACATACGTCTTAAGTGTCGACATTAGCTTTTTGTATTTTAAATTAATGCAAGAGCCCACTCCCCTCCTCGTTTCGCCACTTGTATCAAAATGTATTATTTCTTCACAAGTTTATTGAAAAACGTTGTATGGTACACGGGAGTATTGATGATTACCGTCCTCAATTGTTTACCAACATTACACACTTATGTCATAATCATAATCTATATATACATATAAAAGGCGAAACTGACTGACTGACATATCATCGCACAGCCGAAACTACTGGGACTAGGAACATGAAATTCTGCACAAGCTTTCCTTTTATGACGTAGGCGAGCACTAAGAGAGGATTTTCCAAAATTCACCCCCTAAGGGGGATGAAACGGGGGTCCAAAGTTTGTATAGAAAAACCTATATTCACGCGGGCAATGCCGCTGGCAGTGGCTGTACTATAAAATCCCTATTTCAAATATTATATTTATAATCAGTACCTACTTACTTTGCCGAGGATATTGACCTTCTTGATTATATCAGACAAAAGGACTAATTAATCTGTAGGGTTCCCTATCACGGGCCACCCTGTTGATCAGCCAGTGCCCTTAGCTGCCACTGTTGCCCTGCCTGGAAAAACATAACACTAGGTTATTGACTTTTCGGGGTGTATTCTGAGGAAGTATAAATGTAGCTGATCCACATTTTTTGGTGAGGGATCATAAAATACTTGTCTCGCTCTGTATGGAGAGAGAGAGGACAGACTTTGGCTGACTGTGTCCCTATAGTTTCCTTTTGCGTTCCAGGGTTGGAGTGGCTCTTTCGGGGCTAAGTGGCAATGGGCAGGGCTCATTGCTCGCAGAACAGATGGCCGTTGGGGCCGAAAGGTTCTGGTTTGGCGACCGCGTACCAGAAGACGTAGTGTTAGAAGGCCTCCTACAAGGTGGACCGATGACCTGGTAAGGCTTGCGGGAATCCGATGGATGCGAGGGGGGTGGGAGGCCTATGTCCAACAGTGGACGTCTTTCGGCTGAAATGATGATGATGATGATGATTGCGTTAGCACTGGGGCCCAAGTCTGCTATTTTTATAAATTCGTCATACCAATAGGATCCCATTGTCATTTTGCTAAAAGTTCGTAATCTCTAATTCATAATGATCGATCACTGATCGGTCAATGGTCTCATAAAAGAGTTGTTGTAGAATGACAATATCGAGTTTATTAAAAGCAATGACTGCACCACAGAACACGTGGACTGCACAATGACGTTCTAATGGTAGGTCACTGATCAAAAGAATTGTCAAAATTTAAACAGATTACCGCATACGTCAGGCATTCATTTGCCAGTATGTAGGTACGAGATTACCACTTATTTCAATGGAGTGTCAGTGGTTGACCATTGGAAAGTCATAATGACGCCATTATATTAATAGATTACCAAACTTGTAAAAATCAACAATTATGAAATCAATGATAGATCATTCTGACACTATTGTAATAGCAGACTTGAGGCCCTGGTGGCCAGTGGTAACGGTCCCAAACTTTCGAGTTACGAGTAACGGGTCGCGGGCTAACGCGGGCCAATCATAATTCATCACCACTGCGCTCAAAACGGTAAAGGAAAACATCGTGAGGAAACCGGCATGTCCTAAGCTAGAAACAAATATTCGAAGACATGTGACACCCACCATCCCACACCAGCGCGTGCTGGATTACGGTCCGTTCCCTCTACTAGGGAGGCGGCCCGAGTCTCAGCAGTGGGAACATTAAAAGGCTGATTATGTTGATTGTATTACCGTAAACGTCAACATAATTATGTTAATTTGAATAAAAAATGCTTTTTGATTATTTTCACTAGATGGCGCTTATTTAGTTGTAGTGCAAATTTTAGTTTACGGTAACACGATCACCATAGGCGTGGACTTGCGGACGGCGAGCAATGGGCGCCCTTCCATCCGGTCGGTAAAGATCGACACCGAGTCGTGACACATCCACGCGCGCCTCAAAGAGATGTCAGCAATACGTAGAATACGAAGAATAGAATTTCTGAAAAGGAAATCCTTGGTCTTAAAACACTAAAGGCAACTGAAGGAGATGGCTGTTTAATCAGTAAAAGTCTGGCACCCTCTCCCGCCCCACCCTAGAACGAGAAGTCATTGGATTATTGCCCCAACGAAAAAAAACCGGCCAAGTGCGAGTCGGACTCGCCCATGGAGGGTTCCGTAGCAGCAAGTAACATAATAATAATCTTTGTTGATACAATAATAATCTTTGGTCATACTTGCGCAAGCCAAATATGAACCTGATGGTTCATATTTGGCTTGCGCAAGTATGACCACGTTTCTGAATTTCGTACTAGGCTCAAATGGCTTCCTATTCGCCTTCGCCGGAACGCCCATATACTTTCTTTGCTTTATAATGTGCTATTTATTCCTTGTACCCCGTTTTATCTTAAAGAACGTTTTCAGTTCCTTAGTGACACACATAGTAGGTCCTTGAGATCATCGGAAAACCTAAAATAAGGTATTCGCACGCATTCCACTACCTTCGTTGACAAATCTTTTACAATTCAAGCTGCACGTTTGTGGAATGCGTTACCCTTAGAAGTAAGGCGTGCTCAAACGCTACCAACATTTAAAAAGA
Organism: Mythimna impura; assembly: GCA_905147345.3. NCBI lineage: Eukaryota > Metazoa > Arthropoda > Insecta > Lepidoptera > Noctuidae > Mythimna > Mythimna impura. Next base: position 1,034,576 of record LR990365.1, on the reverse strand, counting down.
TGGTGAAGGAGCATTACCTTTCTCTTTAATATATTTATCTTCTCCTGGTTCAACTATATATTTGATATTTATTAGTATATTTTTTTTTTTTGTATTGTATGTATGTATTTGTGTTAATGTATCTTGTTAGTATTTGAAATTAATTTTATCCAACGAACAGTATCAAATCGTAAACGTACAATATTTAGCATTCGCAAATGTATCGAAAAATTCGCTCCGCGCACACGACTTTCAACGACGTCTGCCCTCACGTGTCTACCCGTTCGGGTAAGCGCAGTCGGAAACCTGCCCCCCTCCCGCGCGCTCCGCACCCGCTACTATCAAGCCACGCCCCGCGCGAATTATAATTATTATTTACTTAGGCACCTATTACAGATTTATTAATAGAAAATAATGGTTCACGGTGTATGTACATAATTATAAGGTTTATGTTTATGAAATTAAATGTTTTTTTTTTTATATTTGAGTTGATTGAATGAAAGATAAAATGCGGTTTACGATTTATGACGTACTAAAAAAAAAACTACTGACCAGATCTCGTTCAAACCAATTTTCGTTGGCAGTTTTTATAGTAATGTACATCATATATTTTTTTTAGTTTTATCATTCTCTTATTTTAGAAGTTAGAGGGGGGGGACACACATTTTACCACTTTGGAAGTGTCTCTCGCGCAAACTATTCAGTTTAGAAAAAAATTATATTAGAAACCTCAGTATCATTTTTGAAGACCTATCCATAGATACCCCACACGCATGGGTTTGATGAAAAAAAAAATTTTGAGTTTCAGTTCTAAGTATGGGGACCCCCAAAATTTATTGCTTTTTTTCTATTTTTGTATGAAAATCTTAATGCGGTTCACAGAATACATCTACTTACAAAGTTTCAACAGTATAGCTCTTATAGTTTCGGAAAAAAGTGGCTGTGACATACGGATGGACAGACGGACAGACAGACAGACAGACAGACATACAGACAGACAGACAGACAGACAGACAGACAGACAGACATGACGAATCTATAAGGGTTCCGTTTTTTGCCATTTGGCTACGGAACCCTAAAAAAGACGGTAACACGACCAAAGTACTTTTAAAGAAATTGTAATTTTTTCTAAAGACCTGAGGCCCTAACTCGTGCTCTTATCGCGATTCATAACAGTCCAGTTTAGGTCGTCAATTAAACTGAATTGTTTAAGGGTTGGTGCTATACGGGGTGTATAGGTTCATCCATCTTTCTGACATTTTAACACTTCATGGTAAAGGCCCTGGTCGCCTGATCGCCTGGTCATACACGCACGCCTGCTATAATAAGCTTTTCAAAGTTTTCAACACACTTGCTCAGAAAGTGACTCTTATTGCACTGCACTTAGGTATATAATGACACTCGTTACCAAACTGTGACATTTTGATTACCATTACGCACTAGTGCTATAATGTAGTTGAAACCTTTTTGTTCAACCTCTTTGTTCGCAAAACTTTTGAATTCGAATAAAATTCCCATTATGTTATTGCGTTCAATAGTATATAATATAATAATATAATATAATATTCCACAATTATCACACAACGCCGTCTAGTCTCAAGCTAAGCAGAGCTTGTGTTATGAGTACTAGACAACTGATAAACCTACTTATATATTTCTAAATACATACATATTATAGATAAATTACACCCAGACACAGAACAAATGATTGTGCTCATCACACAAACATTTGTCCTGGGTGGGAATCGAACCCACGACCCCCGGCATAGCAGTCAGGGCCACTAACCACTAGACCAACAGGTCAGTCAAATATAAATATATATAATATATAATATAAATTAGTATCTTACTTATTTCATCCAATTTACAAGTTAAAATGGACAAATTTAACTTGTACAAATGATTTATTAAATAAAAAACATTTAGTAAATAAATCGTACATTCAAATAAAATTTGGCTTTTTTTTGTGGTCTATGGCCGCCATTTTAAGATGCGCCCGTATTTGGCGTGACTTTATTCCAGTTAAGTTCAGTGGCTGTATTAATTAAACAAAATTAAATACTACAAAATCATTAGAAAATGTTACATCCGTATTCTAATGTCACTACGAAAGACATTATCGTAAAAACTTTTCACGCAAAAAAACAAACGTAAAACTAGGCAGTATGATCAAAATACCTTAGCCTTCCTCTAGGGGTAAATAAAAAAAAATGATGCGCGGCTTATAAAAACAGATTTTAACCGCCATGTCACAGAAAACTTTACTAGTTTTACTGTTATTTTCTTCACAAGTGTATTGAAAAACGTCGTATGACACACGTGAGTAATTAATGATTACCGTTCTTGGCTCTCTTAAGACCCTCGCCACGGCTCGGGTCTAAATACGCCTCGACGGTAATCACTAACATTACACACTTATATCATAATGTACTATTAATTCATTCTACATAGTATTACTGAGGTTCTCACCTCCCTGGCTCTCTAATACAGGCTGTTAAGTTACGCCAAGCGCGACCAGCATCGTCTTGCCGACCGTGCAAGCCATCAGCGTCATGAACGCGGCCAGCGACCACCTGTCACATTGCTCGACAGCCCTCTGCTCCCGTTCCAGTTGCATTCTACGATCTGGGGACCACAACAATAGTTTTGTGAATGGCATCTAGCAGCTCAACCAATGGGATTGTCGACTCATCATCATCGTTCATCATTTCAGCCGAAAGACGTCCACTGTTGGACATAGGCCTCCCCAAGTGCCGCCATAACGTCTGGTCCTCTATGCGTCTTGCATCCATCGGATTTCCGCGACCCTCACTAGGTCGGTCATCGGTCTACCTTGTGAGAGGCCTTCCAACGCTGCGTCTTCTGTTGTCTGCTTAACTCGATATGCGAGTGGTGACCTTAATTAAAACATTTAGCCTCTACCCAGGGCTATAAAAAATTAAGCGACTACACGCTAAGGGCACCCCCTATGGGGTGCGGACCTCGGCTCAAGAAGTCGCTGGGGGATGGACAGCAAGGGGCTGGCTGGATCAACATTTGATCTGCCGTGGGGTGTACTAACTCGGCTTTGGGCGTCACTTGGGGGAGGGACAGCTAAAGACAGGTTGGATCTATAATTTGATTATTTCAAAACGAATTTGAAACTACAGGTTCAGTGGCTCAAGCTGGCTCGAGACGCATTGACCAGTCGCAGTGGGCCATCACACCAATACAGCCACTGGACTTGAAACCACCTCACGAAAGCATGACGGTGTTTTCCAGCCACGCTTTGCACGGTGGTAGCTTTTGATGGAAAATGGCTTACAAAACTAGCCCTAAAAGATAGTGGGATATGCGTGCGAAGGGACGTGAGCGAGGAATAAGTGTACACCGCGCTTAGCTGGACAGAGTCTGCTACGCATCCTTGCTCTGCGTAAGCTCCTTGCGTAGATCTGGTGGAAATAGCCACACATATTTACAGCAACACTGTCTACACATTCTTACATCGCCTAGCTACTTCGCACTGCTTTAACCACTGGGCCATCATAAGACCTTTTATGTATATGAGAAAAACCAGCACGCTGAAGTGAGATTGGGCTGACACACGAATACAGCCGAATGAGCCGGACAGGTGGGCGAAGATAATCCGTCACTCACTGGACGCCTGAAGGATAGCCGTCAAAGATCGCGTGATCATATTTATAGACAGGCGTTAGGAAGGAGAGGGAAGAGAGGTTTTTACCCTGGGACCCAAGTAGGTAAAATTTTAAAGCAAAAATTAAAAGTACAATGCGATTCAAATAAGAATAGGACAGTCCTATCTGTCAAATGTTTTTGAAATGATTGCGGTTGCAAAGAAAATTTTACAAAGTCTTACATAAATCAAAATGATGGGAAGTGATGCCGAGATGAGCGATATTGTAGAGCTAGATTCAGATTCAATTTTATCATAAATGCAGGTAACAATGCCCATTTTCATTTAACAGTTGGTGAAATAAATATTAAAAACCTATGTTAATCCATGTTTTATTTAATAGGGGAAAACAGCAATGATGATGATGATGGTGATGACGACGGCGATGGCCACTCAAACGTTGATGCAGACATGAGCGGATTTGAATAATTCTGATTAAACATTCTTCTTTCATGATTTGTAAATAAATGTTATTTAAAAATATATAAATAATTATCTTGTTTTGCTTCCTCATCATCATCTTCCTGCCCTTGTCCCGTCTTATTTGGGGTCGGCGCAACACGTTTTTTTTCTTCCATTCTATCCTGTCAACCGTCATGCTATCACTAACTTCCTTTTCTTTCATATCACTGTTCACACAATCCATCCATCTTTTCTTTGGCCTCCCTCTCCCTCTCCACCCATCCACATGTATACTCATCTGTTTTAGTAACATGCGTTTCAACTCTCCTCTTTACATGACCATACCAAGACAAACGATTCCCTTTCAACTTTTCAGCCACTTTCAAACTTCCTCTAATATACTCATTTCTCACTTTATCCATTCTCGTCACACCACACACTTTTTGCTTACTCTAACCAATATTTTTTTTTAATGATTCGATTTTTTTTTTCGATTTGACAGCTATGACGTCACATCATGGCGCTAAGTCAATCCTATTCGTATTTGAATCGCATGGTTGTGTATTTACTTGAATTCATAATTCGAGATAATTTAAATTCATCGCCACTGTCAACTCAAATATTGACTTTATTGTTGTGTGCTTAAAGTTGAGTTTTAAGTGAAAATATTTAAAAGGTTGAATTATCAAATAACTTCTCCCGCCCCCAGAGCAGCGAGTGCGAATATCAGCACAGGATTTTGAACTTTGTGTGATGACAGAATTTATCTCGAATTCTGAATTCAAGATCAGTCAGTACTATATTCTGCCTCAGTCTCTTCATCTTCTTCATACAGGTTCACACCATCGTCATACGGTGGCGGCAGTTCTTCTTCGTACCGCGGGCACCCCTGGTGAAGAAGAATAGTACATTCTGGAGCAAGTGTGTAACGACGTTTTTCAACACACGTGGAAACAATAAAATACAATTTTCATAGATTAATTTATCAAATATTATATTGTATGCGGTATTTTGTTTTAAATATTTGTAAACTAGACGGTATTTTTCTTTTTTGTGCATCATAAAGCCTAATATTAAAATGACATAAAACTGTACCTAATTAATGTTATTTTGGTGACAAATTAAAGTAATTAATTTGCTTATTTAGATTTTTAAACATTTTATTATAAGTATGCACCAAACCTTTAGGGCTGAAAAGGCAAGGCACATTAACTGTATTATAAAATAAAGTGATTTGCTTTGAAATAGCATATAACTGTCGCTTTTTAGCACTTTCTGTGATACGTGCATGACGACAAACCAAGACGTTGCTACTGCTTCGCTTCACTCATCGTCGTTCCACACCCACGTGCGAGTTGTTCACGTAAGCTACCGCAATAATCAATTGTTTTTTCCATTCGCGCCGCATAGCTTCGTGATCGCGATCGCGTTTAATCGCGTACTTAGAACACCGCGTTAGGCGTCGTCCTCGTGTATCTACGCGATTATATATCGACTAGCTTGTGCCAGCGGCTTCGCCCACGTGAAAGCAGGTTTCTCCATATAAACTTTGGACCCCCGTTTCATACCTATAGGGGGTGAATTTTGAAAAATCTTCTCTTAGTGCTCGCCTCTTAGAGCAGTGGTGGCCGAGTGGTAACGGCCCCGACTTACGAGTTGTTGGTCGCGGGTTCAAACCCAGCCAGGCGCATTACTTTGTGTAATTTATTTCATCACCACTGCTCTCAAAACGGTGAAGGAAAACATCGTGAGGAAACCGGCATGTCCTAGAACCAAAAATTCGAAGACATGTGACATCCACCAACCCGCACTGGGCTCGCGTGGTGGATTACGGTCCATTCCCTCTCCTAGAGAGAGGAGGCCTGAGTCCCAGCAGTGGGAACATTAAAAGGCTGAATATATATATATATATATATATATATAGTGCTCGCCTACGTCATAAAAGGAAACTGTGCACAAATTTCAGTCCTTGTAGTTTAGGCTGGACGTTGATATATATGTCAGTCAGTCAGTTTCTCCTTTTATATAAGTTATAGAACTCGATACGAATGATGGACTCTGACAAAAAATGTTTAAGTGGCGATGTTTCGTGGCCGGTACGGGCTACAAGACCTGTACCATGACGCTTAAGCTGTTGATCCCCGCATTAACGCCGGCGTTCACGCGCCATTGTCTTTCTATTGTATCTCTAATTACGCTACTCCAAAAGTTAAAGTAAGATTGTTTCATTCTTATTTCCAGTGTGGGTAAGAGATGGCGCTAGACAACCTTTATAGCTCTGTCTCTTACCCACACTGGAATAAGAATGAAATAATCTTACTTTGAACGTCATGGTAACCCCTCAAGATGCGAGCAGCGATTTGTAGCGTGTGGCAGCCACCAGTGTCAACGGTGTGCGACGAGTCCATATAAAATGTATAAAAACTACAGCCCCCCTAGCCAAGTTACGATCGTTTCGTTTGCGTCGAACGCCTCGAGTAGGCCACGCCTCCGATTCCTTTGTTCTGACCACGTGACTGAGCGTTGAGTTGACGTCAGAAAAAAGGAATCCGAGGCGTGGCCTACTCGAGGCGTTCGACGCAAACGAAACGATCGTGACTTGGCTAGGGGGGGTAGGAAATAACACCGGTGGCGGCGTTTTGGTGTCCCATGTGCGACGACCATTCTAGTACGGCAGATAAAACTAGATCATGTGTCATATTAACGCAAAAGGATTAAAACTTTCCAAGGCTGCAGGAATATTCCAATAGAGTCATCGTGGCTCTAGAACACGAAGAGCAACTGATAGAACATGGTTTGGTTATCGGTCAGTGAGATCTCTCGCTCCACTTTGTTTTTAAAATGACAAACTAGTGCTTGACTGCGATCCCACCTGATGGTAAGCAGTGATGCGATCGTTGATGGTGAAGCGCACTAGTTTATTAAGAGCCTATTCACTCTAGTCTTGGTGATTTCCTACCCTCAATAAAAATAGTAATAAATTATAATATAGCGTGTCTGTACCTGTGGAATGTCATCTCGACGGCGGTACCGATTATTCTGAGCAAAATTCCAGCCTTTAGGGTAGTTTTGGATCTTAGGTCCCTCGCCCTCAGGGTTCCCTCTTCCCTTAGGGTGTTCTGCACCGGGAGAGATTTCTTCTTGACGAGGAGCTGCTCTCTGAACAGCTGGGCTGCTGTCTTGCGGGGTACTGGTAGGATCTCTTGTTCTGATTGTTGTTTGAGCAGTAAGGGCTACTATTTGAACGCCACCCAGTTGCTTCTCGGCACGACCGTGTCTTTTCTTGAGCTTGTCTCCTTTCCTAAAGATGCTCCTTCGACCTTTTGCTCTTTCTGGAGTAGATCCTTCATCCTGTGGACAACACATATAATTTTATACATTCTTGACGTACGGAGCATTTAAGACCTCGTTTGAAAACTATCATTATGGCGGCAAGGGGCGTATTAGACCCCGTAACGGTTAAAAAAACAAAGCTTTTACGGTACAACCTCAAATTGACTCCGTATTGAAGTAGATAAACTACTGCATTCTATTTTAATGGCGGGGTCCCTCAGGGGTCGGTTCTCTCGGCAACATTGTTCTCGCTGCACATTAATGACCTACTTAAACCCAGCACCTTTGGAAATGCAGACGACAACACTGTTGCTGAAAGATAAGTGTCCGACGCACGAGCTAGTGGGTCACAGATCCAGTCCTTCCGAGAGGCTATGGTTGAACGCCTGAACTCGTCCTTACAGGCGGTCTCCGATTGGGGCGATGCCAATCTGGTCAAGTTTAATGCTACTAAAACCCAGGCGTGTCTTTTTTCCGCTAAACAGAGCCAATTCCACCCGGCTCCATCTTTGGGCACGCCATAATCACGGCGGTAAGTCCCCTCTTTGAGGAGTGGCTGGAGCGGCAACACGGCGTCCTCACATTTTGCATGACGCAGGTCCATCGAGACAAAGACTCAACTGGCTGCCATAAAATTGGGGATCTTAGCAAAGGTGACACGGTATTTCACGTCGAAACAGCTGCTCAACTTTTATCAAGCGCAAGTTCGATCGTTCGATCTTTGTGATGGGTCTGCCAAATACCAGCTTGCCTTAAAGATGCCTTGTTGGGGTTGGCTTCAAGGGTAAATCGACGCTGCTGGATACCAGTATTTTTGTCTAGTCTTCACAACTAGTTTACTGGGTAATATTTTAGGTCATTTTTACGTTTTAACCGCATAATAGTGTTCATCTAGTCCTCCACGGTTTCACCCGCGTCTTTGGTTACTGTTCCCTTCCCGTAGCGTGATTTTATATAGCTTAAATAGCTTACTCGATAAGGGCTATCTAACACTAAAATATATTTTCAATTAGAATCAGTATGAGATTAGTGCGTTAAAACAAACAACTCTTTCTGCTTTATAATTTTTGGAAATATAGACCAGTGGTAACGGCCCCGACATACGGCCTGCTTGACTTCGTGTAATTTATTTCATCACCACTCCTTTCAAAACGGTGAAGGAAAACATTATGAAGAAACTGGCATGCCCTAGAACTAAAAATTCATGTCCAACCCGCACTGGTACAGAGTGGTGTCGCGACGCAGCAATGTAGCCAGGGGACTTAGCGAGTGGTGACGCGACGCTGCAATGTAGCCAGGGGACTTAACGAGTGGTGACGCGACGCAGCAATGTAGCCAGAGGACTTGCCGAGTGGTGACGCGACGCAGCAATGTAGCCAGGGGACTTAGCGAGTGGTGACGCGACGCTGCAATGTAGCCAGGGGACTTAGCGAGTGGTGACGCGACGCTGCAATGTAGCCAGGGGACTTAACGAGTGGTGACGCGACGCAGCAATGTAGCCAGAGGACTTGCCGAGTGGTGACGCGACGCAGCAATGTAGCCAGGGGACTTAGCGAGTGGTGACGCGACGCTGCAATGTAGCCAGGGGACTTAGCGAGTGGTGACGCGACGCTGCAATGTAGCCAGGGGACTTAACGAGTGGTGACGCGACGCAGCAATGTAGCCAGAGGACTTACAGAGTGGTGACGCGACGCAGCAATGTAGCCAGGGGACTTGCCGAGTGGTGACGCGACGCAGCAATGTAGCCAGGGGACTTACCGAGTGGTGACGCGACGCAGCAATGTAGCCAGGGGACTTGCCGAGTGGTGACGCGACGCAGCAATGTAGCCAGGGGACTTAGCGAGTGGTGACGCGACGCAGCAATGTAGCCAGGGGACTTGCCGAGTGGTGACGCGACGCAGCAATGTAGCCAGGGGACTTAGCGAGTGGTGACGCGACGCAGCAATGTAGCCAGGGGACTTAGCGAGTGGTGACGCGATGCAGCAATGTAGCCAGGGGACTTAGCGAGTGGTGACGCGACGCAGCAATGTAGCCAGGGGACTTAGCGAGTGGTGACGCGATGCAGCAATGTAGCCAGGGGACTTACAGAGTGGTGACGCGACGCAGCAATGTAGCCAGGGGACTTACCGAGTGGTGACGCGACGCTGCAATGTAGCCAGGGGACTTAACGAGTGGTGACGCGACGCAGCAATGTAGCCAGAGGACTTGCCGAGTGGTGACGCGACGCAGCAATGTAGCCAGGGGACTTAGCGAGTGGTGACGCGACGCTGCAATGTAGCCAGGGGACTTAGCGAGTGGTGACGCGACGCTGCAATGTAGCCAGGGGACTTAACGAGTGGTGACGCGACGCAGCAATGTAGCCAGGGGACTTACCGAGTGGTGACGCGACGCAGCAATGTAGCCAGGGGACTTGCCGAGTGGTGACGCGACGCAGCAATGTAGCCAGGGGACTTACAGAGTGGTGACGCGACGCAGCAATGTAGCCAGGGGACTTACAGAGTGGTGACGCGACGCAGCAATGTAGCCAGGGGACTTAGCGAGTGGTGACGCGACGCAGCAATGTAGCCAGGGGACTTAGCGAGTGGTGACGCGATGCAGCAATGTAGCCAGGGGACTTAGCGAGTGGTGACGCGACGCTGCAATGTAGCCAGGGGACTTAACGAGTGGTGACGCGATGCAGCAATGTAGCCAGGGGACTTAGCGAGTGGTGACGCGACGCAGCAATGTAGCCAGGGGACTTACAGAGTGGTGACGCGACGCAGCAATGTAGCCAGGGGACTTACAGAGTGGTGACGCGACGCAGCAATGTAGCCAGGGGACTTACAGAGTGGTGACGCGATGCAGCAATGTAGCCAGGGGACTAACCATCACGTCTTAAAATGTCAGTCGTTCGAGCAACAAACAGGGATGGAGCTATATAGCTCCATCCCTGTAACAGTTTTGTGTAGGTCGTAAAATGGATCACATTAACCCTGAGTTTTCGAGCAGACTTGTTGGCAGTTCCTTTTTAGGAAAATGGAACTGTTTTGTCTACTACGACAACGCGGCGCATCCCGTTTGTGTCAAATTCCTTTTCAGTATCAAAATGAACTTCATCGATACTATTGTATTTATTATTATTTCATAAAGATTTAAAAAATGGGCCCTCAATCCAGATGCAACCTAATTTTTCTACGAGTTCTTCGTCTGTAAACATGATGCGATGTGTTTACTCTCTAAACGTCCGGATGAGACTATTTTGGAAGAGTACGTCGCTTGACTGTTAGTCAGACTTGTCGCTGTGCAGTTCTTGTAGGCAATGAACAATTTTGTCTATAAAGCCTGCTCTACACTACTCGCGAAGTTGCCTCGACGAAGTACTCGTCGAAGTTGATCGAAGTCCGAAGTATGTGACTACACACTCGTGCAACCTGGCGAGGAGCTCAGTCGCCCGGCGCCCGCACGATAGGCATCATGGATAACGTTCAAGTGGCAGCTTCTTTTTCTATAATTCTGCTGTGGGTATTTTAAGGATTTCCTGGATACGCAACTAAGCATCGTTGACTTTTTTTTTGTCTTTATGACCTCTCTCATTTGGGTCCCAAATAACTGGCTCTGATTGCAGTGTTTCGAGGAACAAGAAAGTTTCTTGTGTCCACTGTATATCACTCATCGTATCAGTTCTGTTAAGTGTTCTGTGAATTACGGAACGATAACTGCAACATGCGCTGTTGACGTCTCGATGCGAACCACAGAGTACTATTTTATAGCTGAAAATGCGAACTGAAGTGAGCCGAGTAGTGTAGTAAGACGCTTCGTGTTTCTTCGGGACACTTCGAGTCGACAACGATTGGAAGTCGCCCGATGCGAGCTGAGGTTGCACGAAGCGAAGCGAAGTGCCCTTCTACACTATCGTATTCGCTAAACTTCGACCAACTTCGCGAGTAGTGTAGAGCAGGCTTAAGACGCATTGTTTAAAGTTTGCGAGTCGTCATATTTTTTGTAAAGCAATAGTCGTGTCTTAAAACTGTTGTGACTTGTCTGCGCTCAGCCTAAAAGGTTTTCAGCTTGTGCTAGCCCTTTAGGCCCATACTCCCGCTCGTAGAGGTGCTAGAGTTGTTGTAAAGTTGCTTACCAGCCGAAGGTTTTGGACCACTTGACCGTGTCCATTCGCATCTGTTACATTTGGTTGACTCAGTTGTCGTGCTGGACTCTCGATTGTCAGGCTCTGCTGATGATCTTGGGCTAACGGAGTTCTCTCTTGACCGCCGAGAGACCTTGGCGAATGAAGCCTTGGCTGCAAATAAATATAAAGCATGCTTAACTCGTTCAGTATGGAACGAGGTCTAATACGCCTCATATGTGACTTCCTTGGTGTTGCGGCTAAGAAAAACAGTCTTCGTTTAGGAAAGATGAATATATATTTATGATGCTCTATTATAACAGAATGCAGTGGTGTATTTACTTTAATACGGGGTCACTTTGACCTCGTTGCTTCAGTCAGAACTCACTTAAAGAAAAATGTTTAGTATCTTAAACGATACGGGGTCTAATAAGCCCCTTGCCGCCATAATGATAGCTTTTAAACGAGGTCTTAAACGCCTCGTACCGCAGTAATGGACATAATACAAAAATGAGTGCCTCTGTCAACGTGTTAAGAGCTACCAACCCGAGATATATTTGCATACAACCACTCTTACGTGATTATTACGATAATCGATAATACACATCTGAAAACATAACTTGTGGAATTTTTCTTGGTTTCGATTGAACTCAAAATGTAAAGGAGACAGATACGCTTTCATACAATTTTGGGCCTGGTAGTAAAGAAACGAAAGTGATGTCAGTTAATCTATTTATATAAAAGGAGAAACTGACTGACTGACATATCAACGCACAGCCGAAACTACTGGGACTAGGAGCGTGAAATTTTGCATAAGGTTTCCTTTTACAACGTAGGCGAGCACTAAGAGAGGATTTTTCAAAATTCACCTCCTAAGGTGATGAAGCGGGGGTCCAAAGTTTGTATGGAGAAACCTACATTCACGCGGGCGAAACCGCGGGCGGAAGCTAGTAGCTTATATAGGGTGACTGGCAATTAGTGTACGATACTTAAACACGTGATTGTGCTCATAATAACAAACAATTTTTATTATGGGAGCAAAGCCGAAATCGCGAAAAAAATATCAGCTGTTCAGTACATTAGGCAAACATAAATGTACTGAACAGCTGATTTTTTTTCGCGATTCCAGTTCTGTTCCCATAGTAAAAGTTGTTGGTTATCATGAGCAAAATCACGTGTATAAGTATCGTACACTAATTACCAGTCACCCTATATATTATCCACCATTTACTGAAAATTCCAGGGCCACAGTACCTAACTCTTTCGAGCCATCCTTATTGGGCCCCATTTTAAACAGCCGTTTTTATATACAGCCGTTTTTAATCGCCTACGTCGAACATATCCGACAAACACTCTCGCGTTTATTTCACCAGGGTCGCACATCCACGACCAAATACTCCATCTCGTCAGCTCTTCTGTCACCTTTGGGGATTGAAGAGCTAAACGAGATCGAGTACCGTAGTCGTAAACACATGACCCTGGCGAATAGGACACTAAAAGATCGTCAGACCAATCCGAAGCAAGCGGTTCAAGGGTTAAAAAGTTGGTTTTGTCAAGGTAGGAGGTAAGTGAGCAATTTTTGTGAAGGTAGGAGGTAGGTGAGCAATTTTTGTCAAGGTAGGAGGTAGGTGAGCAATTTTTGTGAAGGTAGGAGGTAGGTGAGCAATTTTTGTCAAGGTAGGAGGTAGGTGAGCAATTTTTGTGAAGGTAGGAGGTAGGTAAGCAATTTTTGTCAAGGTAGGAGGTAGGTGAGCAATTTTTGTCAAGGTAGGAGGTAAGTGAGCAATTTTTGTGAAGGTAGGAGGTAGGTAAGCAATTTTTGTCAAGGTAAAACGTTTTGGAAACACATTCATTGTGCGTACAGCTAAGGAGTGGAATTCCTTGCCGGAATCTGTGTTTCCTGATGGCTACAACCCGGGAATCTATACCTAAGTCAAGAGTGAATAGGTTACTTCTAGGTAAGCGCGCTCCATCGTCGACCGCATCGTCGCTTTCCATCAGGTGAGATAGCGGTCAAGCGCGAACCTATCAAGAATAAAAAAAGGTAGGAGGTAGGTGAGCAACTTTCAACACTAACCGAATTTCCCATGTTGGTAGATTTTTATAAATTTAGGGCAGAAAGGCGTGTTCTTTTGTGCTTGGTTTGTACAAAATGTTGATCCATTTTTATTTGATTTCACGTTTAGTTTTGGACTAGGAATTTAAATAAATTATTTTAAACGAAAACATATTGCTCTACGACATTTTTCACAAAAATTTGACAACTTATATCTGTCTGTATGACAGTAAAAGACGAACGTAATAATTTTGAAAATTATTTTATTTTTAAGGTTTTTTGACATCTTCTTGGTGTGACATAAAGAGGCCGAGGTTTCAAATCGTCGCTCAATCAGATGGCCCAACTTTTTTTATTTGTGAACAGCATAGATTTAAACCAAGGATTTTATAATCTTACGGATAAACTGGATTGATTACGAAGCGATATTACACACTCTAAAGTGTTCTTTATTCCCATTGACATTAAGTTCATATATGTTTCATTGACAAGCAAAAAGGGGAAAATGTACCGAGCAAGAAAATGACAAAGAGGTGGTGTGTCCCTTTCTTACCTCTATTTCAACTAGGGTAACCATAAATTCACTAATTTAATTGTTATTATTTTTGTCACTGTAGCATTTTATATACACTGATGCTGTAGCTTTTTATATATCGACGTTAAAGTAGGTACCAATAACTCCTAACTGTCTGTGAAACCTGAAAAAATTGTTTAATTTACTGAGAAGTCAAAAATTTGCTTTAATATATATTATATATTAGTGTTTCTCTAACCACTTGTGTTTTATAACTAAACCAGAAGTTATTAGTATCCGATGTTTAGGAGGTAATCGAGAAATAGATACGTTGGTTTAGTTAGGAGGTATTTCCACATTTTAATTTAATGTAACACTTCGGAGATTTTACTAAAACATGCGGAAAAACACTTTTAAATTTATAGCGGTAAATTACTTAAGATTTTCTCGAAAAAAATACTTTTAGGAGGTATTGGTACTTCACGGTCGATATATGTATGTCAGAAGAGGTTGTAATCGTATCGTGAGTACTATCAGTCTGAGAGATTGACGAATGTTTGAATTTATGGTAGACAGAAAAGCATAAAGAGTGTGTCTGTCAGTTCGGTGAATTTTCTCTGGCAAAGATAATTAGTGTTTTTGTGCAAATATAAAACTAAAATAAGAACTTTATTTTATCACTTCAACTGGTTATTATTTCAGTACCCTTAAAGCCATGTACTCACAATATATACCTATATAATATACATATTAGTTTTTGAACCTTTGAACGTACATGAACTTCTATATAACAGAATGTCTCGCAGTACGAACTAGTCTATGGACACACTAGTAGAAAGAGATAACATACCCTTTTGTATCGTACTCTTCAGTACGTTTTTGAGGATGACGTAATCAATCCAGATTCTATACAAGATTCTTAATTTAAACTTATTCGAATTAAAGTTAAAGGATGCGTTTCCACGAGTAGGTATAGTAAATATGGCGGAATATAAAATAAAGCTACTATTTTTGCCAGCGGCTTCGCCCGCGTGAGAATAGAAAATATAGGCCTATGTTACAGTAATAAAGTAGCTTTCTACTGGTGAAAGAATTTTGAAAATCGATCTAGTAGTTTTTGAGTTAAATCGTAACATATAAACAATTTAAATCAATGTTAGTTTAGATTATCCCTGCTTGATTGAAATGAAAAGGGGGAGCCTTTGGCCAGAAATCACTCCTCCCGCTGTAGCTTGAAGCGAGAGAGATATTATCCGACTTTCCCTCGGTTTCTGATTTAAGCATTCGAAGTTAAGAATTACTCAAACTCTACTTTGCCCTGAAAACCTGTCAAAATTTGGCAGTTAAGTATGGTTTGAGACGTTCTTAACTCAAAATACTCAATTCAGAAATCCGCCCTTTTACTGACTAAAAGAGCCTCTCCACCGAAGCGAAGCTACGCGGAGTGGAGCGTTGAAGAGCAGTGAAAAATGGCAAGTGTGTCCATTGAAGAGAGGCGAGGCGGAGTAGAGTTGAGCTATCCTCCACTTCGTGCTCTCCGCTCGTCACCCGACTCCGCTCTGTCCGGCTCGAGGCCGCTTGTTCATTTGTGTTATTTGAAAGTCCGCTCAGCTCCACTCCGCTCCACTTACACTGTTGCCACTGATGTGGAATGAAGTTTTCAAACACTGTTATTGGCCAATTCACAGTCGGCTCCTCTCTACTCCGCCTAGCTCCGCGTTAGTGGAGAGATGGACTTAATAAGCGTTTTGGGGTTTTTCTAGTGAAATTCAGAGGCTGTTTTAAATATTGCCAAACTAGTTTATATGCCAGCTTCGTCCGCGTGAACGTCGGCTATTACGGACGTCCGCCCGGAGGACACGGTGGAGCATACGGTAGAGGTGTGCCCTGCTTGGGCAGAGCACCGCCGTGTCCTCGTGGGGGCGATCGGCGGCAGCGATCTCTCGCGCCGGGCCTTGGTACAGGCCATGGTCCGGAGTGAGGAGGAGTGGCAGGCGGTTGCCTCCTTCTGCGAAGCAGTAATGCTAGCAAAGGAGGCGGCCGATCGCGTGAGGCAACGGTCCTCACGCCCCAACCGCCGCCGGGATTCCGATCCCGATTTCCGGCCATCGTAGGCGCGGGCTTGCGGACGGCGAGCAATGGGTGGCTCGTCGTCCGATCGTCCGGTAACTGTCCGGACCGAGCCCAAATCGTCGATGGCGCGTAGTGTTCCACGCGCGCCTCAGGGGGTTGTCAGCAACCGTAGGGGCCCAGCAGGGTCGAGGCCTACTGGGGCCATGGGTGATGCGAAAGTGTTCCCCGGGGCCCTGGAAAAATGGCAAAGAAGGAACAGGAGTGGGTTTTTAGTCAGTAAATGTCTGACACTACCTCGCGCTCCGCCCAAGAGCGGGGGATGTCATTAGATGATTTTCCCACGCGAAAAAAAAAAGAATTAAATAAAGCTATTACGGACGTAAAGTCGTATTCAAAGCCTATGTCCTTTCTTGGGGTCAAGCTTACTCCGTACCAAATTTCATCAAAATCAGTTTAATACTCGTAGTTTAACCGTGAAAGCGTAACAGATACACGATGTTATTTTTGCATTTAGGTACAATATTATTACATGGTGGATGGACTGATTTCTAGTGGATATTGTGATGTAAAATTAGTGTGGTTTTATAATAAACTAGCTGTTGCCTGCGGCTTCGCTCCCGTCAACTGACTACTATATCCTACTCTACCCTACTAAAAAAAAAAGTATCCTATGTCCGTCTCCTGGTTCTAAGCTACCTCCCCACCAACTTTCAGCCAAATCGGTTTAGCCGTTCTTGAGTTATAAATAGTGTAACTAACACGACTTTCTTTTATTTATATATAACTAGCTTTTGCCCGCGGCTTCGCTCCCGTCAACTGACTACTATATCCAACTCTACCCAACTCTACCCTACACTACCCTACTCTACCCTACTCTACCCTACTCTACCCTACTCTACCCTACTCTACCCTACTCTACCCTACTCTACCCTACTCTACCCTACTCTACCCTACTCTACCCTACTCTACCCTACTCTACCCTACTCTACCCTACTCTACCCTACTCTACCCTACTCTACCCTACTCTACCCTACTCTACCCTACTCTACCCTACTCTACCCTACTCTACCCTACTCTACCCTACTCTACCCTACTCTACCCTACTCTACCCTACTCTACCCTACTCTACCCTACTCTACCCTACTCTACCCTACTCTACCCTACTCTACCCTACTCTACCCTACTCTACCCTACTCTACCCTACTCTACCCTACTCTACCCTACTCTACCCTCCTCTACCCTACTCTACCCTACTCTACCCTACTCTACCCTACTCTACCCTACTCTACCCTACTCTACCCTACTCTACCCTACTCTACCCTACTCTACCCTACTCTACCCTACTCTACCCTACTCTACCCTACTCTACCCTACTCTACCCTACTCTACCCTACTCTACCCTACTCTACCCTACTCTAAAAAAAAAAAAAAAAAAAAGTAAAGTAAAGTATCCTATGTCCGTCTCCTGGTTCTAAGCTACCTCCCTGCCAATTTTCAGCTAAATCGGTTCAGCCGTTCTTGAGTTATAAGTGAAGTAACTAACACGACTTTCTTTTATATATATAGATAGATGATATTTTATTTACAAATAGGTTTTCAAAAAGCACTTTCTGAAGCAAAAAACTATTTTTTCGTCAACTGAATCTACTCGTAGATGAGGCCGGTGTTTCCTAGCTGACTACCCTGAGAAGAAATACCGAAACAAACTCCGGCGTCAAAGTCTTTTAATGTTCATACAATAAACATGAAATGTGCTTGTCTGCTTTCCCACCTGATGGAAGCAGTGATGCAATCGTTGATGGTCAGGCGCACTCACTCTAGCCTTGAAGACATCTAAATTATAATCGGACAGGAAGACCGCAGCAGGCAAAAATTGTACCAGTCCTTCGATGTACGCGATATAAACGACGAGGTGAAACGCTTAGTCCGGACCGTAGAGGTGTTAACAATGTAAGGGTGGACACTCGCCGTTCGTCGGATTGTCCGCGCACACTCTCCAAAAAAATTAATATTATTAAAAAAAAATTAAAAAAAAAGACGTGTGGCACTCGGGGACTGCCGCGGTAAAGCTATTGCATAGCATTTTGTATCAACTTATGCAATTATAATTATTTATTTATTTTATTTATGCAGTATTTCTTTTTCTTTGATATTAATTCAAGTTACACTTTTTGTGCGTGGTGACCGATAAGAAAACAATTTTTTTTCTTTTATTAATTAAATAAATACGGCTAGTTGCACGCACACAACTGGAATTTCTGGATTCGATCCCCGCGCTCAAGGCCCTCGATAGAAGCTATGCAATAGCTTAAAAAAAGGATGGACTAAGAAAGAAGAAGTGTAATGAAGGAGGAACTAATAATGCACTGACTTATTTGTGCGCACTTACCTACTTTACTATGATACAATTCATCCATTTCCCGCTGGTGTTTAAGCTTCGTAATTGGTTTCATCTAAATTGATGCAGGGGCACAAACACTGCAGACAAGCGCCCAGCACGCAGCACCCATGCATTGTATGATCCTGAGTGAACACCACACATCTCGAATAAGGAATGTGCATGAAATATCATATTTATAATATATGTTATACCTACATTTTGATACAAGTGGAGAAAGTTTGTCATTGTAACCTACCAAGGTGGAATTCGCCCGAGCTGCAGGCGAGAGTGTTATAGAGCCGAGTGCTGCAGTGACAAATTTTCAAGTGTATTTAACGACGTTCTTCAATACACCAACGAAGAAATAAATAAACGGGATTTGGTTGGCGACTCGTGAGGAGCCCAGCCTGACATGATAAATGTAATAGATTGAAGTATGGCAGAGCTCGTACCTACACTTGTCCCTACTAGTGCGGAAAACAGTAAATTGCGTGCCAAAGAGCAGTAGGTGGTACTTAGGTTAGGTGGTATGGAAAAAATATTTGTTAACTAACCAGTTTATCAATAAATATACAAAAATATATTGTGAAAACAATATCAAAATTGATAGAAAAGCAACCGAGATGTAACAATTTTAAACAAATATTTCTGTCTCTCTCGCTAAGATGCTGTTTTCTATGGCGGCCGGGTGTCATGGCTGTTGACGTCAAAGACCACAGACCTCTCTTTCATAATAGTAGCTTTCAAGCTTTCATGAAGACATATTTTTTTCTTTTTTTAATTATTGTTTACCAGAGCTAAAAAAACATTTAATTTTAGACTGGCCTGTTGGTCTAGTGGTTAGTTGCCCTGACTGCTATGCCGGAGGTCATGGGTTCGATTCCCACCCAGGATAAATGTTTGTGTGATGAGCATGATCATTTGTTCTGTGTCTGGGTGTAATTATCTATCTAAGTATGTATTTAGAAATATATAAGTTTGTTTATCAGTTCTCTAGTACCCATAACACAAGCTCTGCTTAGCTTGGGACTAGACGGCGGCGGCGTTGTGTGATAGTTGTGGAATATTTTTATACATTTATTTATCTCAGCACCCTAAGGTCCTGTACCTTTGGAAGGCGTACGAGGAGCCGAAACCAACTCGCAGAGGCCCTTTTAGACGCTTTTAATGGAAAGTGGTACGAACCGGTGATTATCCCTGTACGCACTATGCTAGTGCATCCAAGGACAACCCCCGGTTGGTGGGAAACTATTGCGACATATGGAAAACTAAGATATAAGGCTATGGTTTTTGGAGTTTTAAGTGGACTGGTTACCAGGAACTATGTTAAGACTATGGCCCCTGCCTAAACAATGTTATTAATATCCATCAACAAAAGGCAGGGGGTGACTTGCACACTCAATAAATGGGCCCCCATAAACGGTCGCTAGCACGATGTGACGTAGCAACAAGAGGGCAACATATCCTGAGGTGCTTAAGGAGTGGAGAGGAGATATCACGGCTATCAGGACAATCCCGGAAGTACGGTCAAGATTAATTTAGCAACTAAAAAATTGCCTGCATATTCCTTATCAAATTTAACGAAAGCGGATTGGTCTTCGATCTTATTCACGTGTAGGTATGTACCTACAGTGTCTCCGTGCGCATGAGCTATTTATTCTCTATGACAATGTTTTCCAATCAGTGTGTTGCGACCCCCAGGAGGGTCACAAAGCCTTGCTTAGGAGAACGCATTCGCGATTCAGGTAAAAGTGAAAAGTGAGTGTTACTGATACTACACTACAAAAAACTGGGCAAGTGCGAGTCGGACTCGCGCCCTGAGGGTTCCGTACAAACTTACCTATGTAAACAGTTCAACTCCCGAATGGAGTCTCGAAGATTTTTCCGAATCGCAATTTTTTTTGTTGTGACGTTACAACAAATTTACAGTTTTCAGATTTATTCCTATACCTGTACTATAAGACCTTGCTTTACGCAAAATTTTAGGATTCTGGGTCAACGGGAAGTACCCTATGAATTTTGATTTCCTCGAGTGCCGAAATATGCATTTTTTGAGACATAAACGGCCGTCTCTTTTTTTTTCGTTTACTTAGAAATTTGATTTTTTCACAGCTTCAAAAGACCGCAGACTTGAGTATATCGTTTTAATTTCAACACGATACCTTCACGCGTTCCCGAGATAAAGGACAGACAGACAGACGGACAACAAAGTGATCCTATAAGGGTTCCTTTTTTCCTTTTGAGGTACGTAACCCTAAAAAGTACAACAATTCAGTAATAAAGCTGTGCCTGTTTATGCTTCAATACTTTTTCTAATCTTTGTTCTATTTTTAACACACAAATTATGTGCGATTTGAAACATATTCGACATAGATAATATTTAAATTCAAAAAGCGGTCTTAAGAGCGCACACCACAAGGATCAGGTCCTAGGGGGTCACCACTATTTCTCTTTTTAAAAAGGG
The DNA here is from genome assembly GCA_905147345.3 of Mythimna impura. NCBI lineage: Eukaryota > Metazoa > Arthropoda > Insecta > Lepidoptera > Noctuidae > Mythimna > Mythimna impura. The sequence goes on along the minus strand of LR990365.1, from coordinate 1,013,600 downwards.
GTTACTTAGACAAAAAGATTGAAAAACTAGTCTATGACACCGTGCACCGCGTTGTACAATAACAGTTTCTGCCTTATAATGTTTGCAAACGCCACAATCATGGCAGTAAGCCCTCTTAAAGGAGTGGCTAGAAAGGCGCAACGGCGTCCTCACTTTTTGCCTGACGCAGGTCCTTATCGAACATGGCCAGTTCAGGAGGTTCCTATTTCAGATTCAGGCAGAAGAAATGCCCGGGTGTTAACATTGTGCAGATCACTCGGAGGACACGGTGGAACAAACGGTGGTGTCTGCCCGGGTTGGGCGAAGCACCGCGGTGTCCTCGTGGTGGCTATCGGCGGCGGCGATCTCTCGCATCCGGCTCTGGTTCAGGCCATGATCTGGGGTGAGAGGGAATGGGAAGCGGAGGCCTACTTCTGCGATGGCCGTAATCGCAATGGACATCCTCACGCCCCAGCCGCCGCCGAAGGAGATGCCCCGGGAGTGGTAGGGCGATTTCCGGCCACAGTAGGCGCGAGCTTGTGCCTTCCAGCTGTCCGGTAAGGATCAGACCCGAGTCGACGGCGCATTGAACCCTATGCGCCGTCGAAGCCGCGCCTCAAAGAAATGGAGATGAATAGCTGATCAGCAAAACTGAAGAAGCCCTGTAGAGCCGCTGTCGGCTAGGGCTGCGGGAAAGTTTAAAAGAGTTACTGTGGCCCTAGGACGCAAAGGGCAACTGAAGGATACAGGTAGGTTTTAGCCAGTAAAAGTCTGACACGCCTTGTCACTCCACCCTAGAGTGCGAGAAGTTATTTGATGCTTTCCCTCCTCAAAAAAAAAGCTCCTACTGCTGGTACTCAGGCCTCCTTTCTCTAGGGAAAGGGAACGGGTGGTAATCCACCACGCGGGGCCAGTGTGTGATGGTAGATGTCACAAATGTCTTCAAAAGTTTGGTTCTAGGACATGCCTCACGATGTTTTCTTTCACCGTTTTGAAAGCAAGTGGTATTGAAATAAATAACTTAAAGTAAGGCGCCTGCCTAGGTGTGAACGCGCGACCTACAAACTCATAAGTCACGGCCGTCACCACTGGTCCACCACTACTCCAAGCTTACGCACACAGAAAAAAGTTTACGCGCACCTTACTCACAGAGGTCCAAGACCAACCCAGCTTGATGAAATGATGGGATTACCATGACATGGACGTGTTAAAATATCATGCGTGCGAGCGAAAAAGAGAGGAGAGAAGCTATACATCCTATAAAGCTCCACCCCTTTAACAGTTCAGTATAGTCGTCAAATAAATCGTTCGAGCTCGTGGTAGACCTTCTGTAATCTAATAAATGTTAAAAAGCAAACCGTTCTTTAAGCGATCCAATTCGGTTCCAGTGACAGTGGGCCAGTTGAAGTCGTCATCACTGCAGTCGCGACGGGCCACCAGCCGAGGTCAGGCCATGAGGCCAGATCAAGCCACCAGGATAGATTAAACCATCAGCCCAGGCAAGGGCATTAACCCAGGTCTGTGCATCAGCCCAAGGCAGGCCATCAGGCTCATTCAGGTAATTTTTAGAGGTCAGGGTATTAGCAAAAGTGAGGCTGGGTAGCAGTAAAAATGCGGAGGCATGCCGAGGTCCATGCACGCCGCAGATTCTCATGCCTTTCATATACCACCTCTTTATATTTGGAATTGATGACCTGGAACATTGAAATTGAGTTTTCATTGAGATTGAAATCAATCGGAAAGGAACTTTCGGAATCAGAATTGAAATTGAACTTCCATAATATCTTATTTTTAGATTGTTTAAACTAGTGTTCAACTGCGATTCCACCTGATGGTAAGCAGTGATGCAATCGTTGATGGTGAAGCACACAAGTTTAATAAGAACCTATTCACTCTAGCCTTGAAGACATCTAAATTATAATCGGACGGGAAGACCGCAGCAGTAAATTGTTCCAGTCCTTCGAAGAATGCGACGAGGCGAAACGCAGTTAGGACCGTAGAGGTATCAACAATGTAAGGGTGACAATCTAATATCTAGTAAACCAGGCCTCCATGCCCCAGTCAGTAAAGTTCCCCACTTGCAAAACTAAGACCCGCATTTAAAACTTGGTGCTTATTTGAGTCAATCTGCCCCCCTAGCCAAGTTACGACCGTTTCGTTTCGATTCCCTTGCGTCGAACGCGAGATAACGTCAGAACAAAGTAATCGGAGGCGTGGCCTACTCGAGAATCGAAACGAAACAGTCGTAACTTGGCTAGTGGGGCTGGTTAGTTCATAAGTATGTATAAAAAGGAGAAACTGACTGAATATGTCAGTCAGTCATTCAATGCGCTACAGAGCCTGGGAGCGTGAACTTGTACACGTTTTCCTTTTTATGACGTAAGCGAGCACTAAGAGAGGATTTCATGAGTGTCTTGGTTTTGCAGGTGGGGTACATTTTAATCTATATTTACTTTATTCATTTGCAGTACACCACAGACTACCCCCTTTTTCTACTTCAATTTCTTACAGTCCATCCTAAGGCTGTCTGGTAGATATCGCTGTCAGCGATAAGACCGCCATTGTACCCATAGATTTAAGTTACCTAATAAAAGTTTTCTTGCTATTTTGGTGTGCAATAAAGTTTATTCTATTCTATTCTATTCTATTATCGACTGGGGCACGGTTTACTCTAAATAAATACAAATTTTCGCCTTTTTAAGATATTAGTGAGTTAATAAATCAGTTAATATGTTCCATAACAATAAATCACTTAGTACCATAACATCCTTGATGTCGATACACGGCTCTCTTGGCAGACACTGGTGCCCTGGTCCTCTGTAATTTTGGATCCGTACTGCAAATATCCTCTTATGTACGGTTCAATTTGTCCCTGGTGCGGCCAATTGTGCCTCTGATACGGCCCACCTTGTGGATATTCATGTGGCTCACACTTGGTACCGTTTTGTGGGGGGTCATGCTTGGTGCTGCTCTGTGGGCTCATTGGGCAGGTCTTTCCATGCCAGTACTGAGGCCAACCTGATCCGTGCCTGTACTGGGCCCAATTTGGACCTGGCCACCAGCCCTGTTAAAATAATAACAGTTTTATTGATAAACTATTTTTGTTCAGCACATGTTTCTGAGGTGGGAAACATCCAATGACTTTTCTTGCTCTAGGGTGGACGTGTTAGACTTTTACTAACTAAAACACACCTGTGTCCTTCATTTGTCCTTTGTTGTATAGGACCAAGGTTTCTCTTTTGAAATTTTTTCTACATTACTGTTTCGCTGAAGGAGGCGACCACCTCCCATTCCCTCTCGCACCGGACCATAGCCTGAACTAAAATCCGGTGCCAGAGGTCACTTCTGCCGATCGTCTTCACGATGACATGGCGATTCTGCACCCAAGCGGTTCACACCTCCATCGCAAGCTCCACCGTGTCCTTCGGGCGGTCCGCACAATGGTGACACCCGGGTGTTTGTTCTTGCCGCAGAAACCTCCCGAAACTACCGTGTACGGTGAGGATCTGCGTCAGGCGGAAAGTGAGGACGTTGTGGCACCTCTCTAACAACTCCTTAAAGAGGAAACTTATCACCATGATTATGGCGTGCCCAAGGTCTGGGGAGCTCGAGGTTGTAGCGATTCAGTAGTGATACAATCGCAAAAAATTGCGATACAGTCACTGGTCTCCAGTCTTCGCTCACATTACCACGATTCAGCATCACTACTGTAGCGATACTGTAGTGACTACCAGTCTGTAGACACTGTTGTTTGCATCGATGCAGTCACACGTTTTTATCGCTAGTGTATCACTACAGTCGACAATCGCGGCGATGTCCCCTCTTTGAGTCTCTCTTTGTCCTCAAGTAGGTCCTCACCGTACTCGTTTATAATGTTTCGGGAGGTTCCCGTTTCAAATTCAGCGGGAAGGAACGTTCGGGTGTTATCTTTGTGTGGATCACCTGGAGGACACGGTGGAGCGTACGCTGGAGGTCTACCCCGCTCGGGAAACAGATACCTCCTTCTGAGAAGCGGTCATGCGAGCGAACAAGGTGGCGGAAAGTGTGAGGGAGAAGATCCTCACGCCTCAGTCACCGCAGAAGATACTCCGGGCGTCGGGAGCCGCAGAGCGAGTCCCAGCCAGCGTACGCGTGGGCAGGCGGACAGCGAGCCCTTATCGAAAGCGTGTTGTGCTCCATACGCCTCAAAGCGCTATCAGCAACATGGCCCCTTTTTTTGAGATGTAAAATTATCCCATCACCTCTGGCGCTCTAGGGCGGAGCATTCCCTTTCGGAGGCCAACCCATGGCCTCAGTTTCCTCCATGGTTTTCCTTTTCAGAAAATCCCCGCGGTCCTTGCGGGCATCGGCCCTGCTGGGCCCCTACGGTTTGCTGACATCTCTATGAGGCGTGCGTGGAACACTACGCGCCGCGACGATTCGGGCTAGGTCCGAACCGTTACCGGACGGCCGGACGGCGAGCTAACCATTGCTCGTTCCGCAAGCCCATAAACATGGCCCCCTAGGGCCGATGCCTGCCAAGGTTCCGTGATTGGTCGTAAAATAGCTGGTTTTCCTTGGTAATGTTTACAGAAATAAAGAATATCTTATCTTAAATAAATTAAAAAAGTCATCATCATTATCATTTCAGCCGTAAGACGTCCGACAGCCGGAGTGCTGGACATAGGCCTCCCCAAGTGTCGCCACAATGAACGGTCCTGTGCGTCTCGCATCCATCGGACTCCCGCAACCGTTACCAAGTCATCGGCCCACCTTGTAGGAGGCCTTCCATGGTCGCCATTCCAGAACCTTACGGCCCCAACGGCCATCCGTTTTGCGAGCAATGTGCCCTGCCCATTGCCACTTAAGTTTGGCGATTCTTCGTGCTATGTTGGTAACCTTGGTTCTCCTGCGGATATCCTCATTCCCGATTCGATCACGCAAGGAAACTCCGAGCATAGCCCTTTCCATTGCCCTTTGGGTGACTTTAAGTCTTCTGATGAGGCCCATTGTAAGCGAAAAAAGAAGTAAAAATATAAAATTAAAATAACTCACTACATTGTCCATGTTCTGATTTGTATTAATTATACGACACTCAGTTAGTGGAACTAAAATTTGGAATATATATAAATCATTTTCGTTAAATATATATAAAACATATCGTCCTTAAATTGGTAATTTTTGCATTTACTTTTTGGAAAGATTATGGATGGCACTAGGCCATTATGGATTGTGGATTTTGACTGAATCTGTCAATATGTATTTTTTTCTCAATAGCTTTTTTTTCAAAAAGCAATGAGAGCTTTTAAAAGAGGATTTCATCATTTCAGCCGATAGACGTCCACTACTGGACATAGGCCTCCCCCAAATGTCGCCACAACAATCTGTCCTGTGCGACTCGCATCCATCGGATTCCCGCGACCCTCGCCTTCCAACATTGCGCCTTCCAGTACGCGGTCGCCACTCCAGAACTTTTCTACTCCATCTATCATCTGTTCTGCGAGCAATGGACCCTGCCCACTGGCACGTAATAAGTTTGGCGATTCTTTGGGCTATTTCGGTAACCTTGGTTCTCCTGCTGATATCTTCATTTGTAATTCGATCATGCAAGGAAACTCTGAGCATATAAATAGCCCTCTTCATTGCTCATCATCAATTCATAGTAGAAGAATATTTAAGTCAAAGCTTAAATGGTGCCAAGACAATCAGTACCAGATTAAAATAGATATCCTTGCTTCACATCATTCAAAAAAAGACTTTTGTAACTTCTGGAAAGGTACAAATAAAATGACTCCACGGCCTGGCCTCCCTGTAAGCGTTAATGGTGTGAGTGACCCAAAGGACATTGCTGATCTCTTTCGAGAATATTTTCAAATCGATTTTGAAATCGCCCCTGGGACCGCCTTCGCTGGGTGTGTTCGGTGTTGAGACTTGTTGTGGTCAGGTGTGTACTAGAATTAGTTCAAAAATGTAGCACGTGTTGTTGAATTAATGTCTGGAGGCAAGTCTCCTGGCCATGACGGTCTCAGCATTGAGCATCTTCAGCAGGCTGGACCTCACCTACCGAGACTGTTGGCAATGCTTTTTAATTTCTGCATCAGTCATGCCTACTTACCTTCTGATCTTGTTAAGACCATAGTAGTGCCTGTTATTAAAAATAAAACAGGGGATCTGTCAGATAAAAATAATTACAGGCCCATTTCATTAGAGACTGTTATTGCAAAGGTGCTTGACGGTTTGCTTGATACACAGTTAAACGAATATCTACATCTGCACGATAACCAGTTTGGCTTTCGGCCCAAGGGACTTTCCACAGAAAGTGCTATACTGTGTCTCAAGCATGCAGTCAGGTACTATACGGATAGGCATACTCCGGTGTACGCATGCTTCCTCGATTTGTCCAGGGTTTCCTATGACATTCTGTGGAAGAAGTTAAAGGGCATTGATTTTCCCACAGAACTAATTAACTTGTTTAAATGTTGGTATGGAGGCCAGATCAATAGTGTTAAGTGGGCCGGCTCACTGTCGGAGCCGTATGGGCTGGAGTGCGGGGTGAGGCAGGGGGGGTTGAGCTCCCCCGCACTTTTTAACCTATATGTCAATTCTCTGATAGTTGCTCTCAGCAGTCATCATGTCGGCTGTCATGTTGATGAAGTTTGTCTGAATAATATTAGCTATGCGGACGATATGGTGCTGCTGAGCGCATCTGTTTGTGGCTTGAGAACTTTGTTGGGGATCTGTCAGACATATGCTGAAGAGCATGGTCTTAAATACAATGTGACAAAAAGTCAGTTCATGGTTTTTGAGGCCGGCACTAAATGTCCTGCAGCAGTGCCTCCCATTAAACTGTATGGTGTTCCCTTGGTCAAAGTGGAGCATTTCAAATACCTAGGACATTTAGTAACATCCGGACTCAGAGACGATGCTGACATCGAGAGGGAGCGGAGGGCTTTGGCTGTTAGAGGTAACATGATAGCTCGCAGGTTTGCGCGCTGTTCCAGGTCAGTAAAGCAGACCCTTTTCAGGGCTTATTGTACTTCTATGTACACGTGCAGCCTGTGGGTGAATCACACCCGAAAAGCATACGAAGCCCTCCGTGTCCAATATAATAACGCATTCAGGGCACTGATGGGGCTGCCGCGACACTGTAGTGCCTCGGGCATGTTTGCCGCTGCTAGCGTTGACTGCTTTTATGCGACGATGCGTAAGCGGAGCGCGTCTCTGGTGCGCAGGGTGCGCGGCAGCCCCAACAGTGTGCTGACGATGATAGCCGACCGGCTCGACTGTCCTTTTATAAGGCGCTGCAGTGACTTGCATGTTACCTGCAGTTATCGATAACTGTGTGTAAAATATTTAAATGTTGTTTGTTTGTTGGTGTTATGTTCTGTGTTATGTGTAATTATGAGTCCTTAGTTACTTGAATAAATGAAATTATATTATTATTAATTAAAAACCAGTCAAATGCGAGTCAAACTCGCGCAACGAGAGTTCCGTACAAACTTACTTAAGTAAATAGTTCAATTTCCGAATCGACTCACGAAGATTTTTCCAAATCGCAAAATGTAACTATTTTGTGACGTAACTATTTTACAGTTTACAGACGTTTTCCTATACTTTTGCGATTCATGCCTTATCGTAAAAGGGAAGTACTGTACGGTTTTGATTTCCTAGCGAGTGTCAAAATATACTCTAAACGGAACATTTATAACCGGCGTTATCTTTAGATTGCGTTGATTTACTTCTGCTTGGAGTAGCAAAACTGAGTATTTGTTAATAATTTCAGCTTCATACCTCCACGCGTTCCTGAGAAAAATAGGGTCTTGATAGACGGGCAGGATTTTTAAAAAGTCACCCCCTAATGGGATGAAACGGGGTTCTAGAGTTTGTATGGAGAAATCTACTTTTACACGGTCGAAACCGCTGGCAGAAGCTAGTAATATATAACTCCTAACGCCTAAGCCTGCGTGCCGCCCAGCCGAACACTCCAGTGTGCATCTCTCGCCTGCATCACGCAACAAGACATCGTTTAGTACGTGCGTCAAAAGACGAAGTTCGCACTGAGGGTACAGTTGTTGGAGTCGCATCGAAACGTCAATTTCAAGGCGTTCGTGGTGCGAGTCCCGAACACTTTCCTGCCCCTCATGCTGAAGGAAGACTTTTGGCCGCAGGGCGTGGTGTTCATCATCGCTTTCGCGGACAGGTGGAACATAGTGCAATGTGAAGTGTTACTAACATCGTCAAGTCTTATTTACTATTATTATTTACTTATTATTTTGTATTTACTCTATATATGTTAGTCTGTAAGGTATGTATCTATGGGCCAAGATACCTGATAATAAATGATTTATTATATTACTAGCTTTTGCCCGCGGCTTCGCTCCCGTCAACTGACTACTATATCCTACTCTACCCTACTCTACCCTACTCAAAAAAAAAAGTATCCTATGTCCGTCTCCTGGTTCTAAGCTACCTCCCCACCAACTTTCAGCCAAATCGGTTCAGCCGTTCTTGAGTTATAAATAGTGTAACTAACACGACTTTCTTTTATATATATAGATTATTAATATTATAAATGACAACCAGGAACAAGGCTTAAAGCTCTAGCTCCCGAGCACTGTCATAAAACAATTACTTTCTGAAGCATCCTTTTCAAGTTCAAGATTATCATAGCATAAGCATAAGCATAATCAGCCTTTTAATGTTCCCACTGCTGGGACTTAGGCCTCCTCTCTAGGAGACGGAATGGGCCGTAATCCACCATGCTGGTCCAGTGCGGGTTGGTGAATGCCACATGTCTTCGAATTTTTTGGTTCTAGGACATGCCGGTTTCCTCACGATGTTTTCCTTCACCGTTTTGAGAGCAGTGGTAATGAAATAAATTACACAAAGTAATGCGCCTGGCTGGGTTTGAACCCGCGACCTACAACTCATAAGTCGGAGCCGTTACCACTTGGCCACCACTGCTCTCCAAGATTATCAACATATGATTTATTCAAAATTTTGCCGAAAATAAAATTTTTAAAAACATGATATTTTTTGCTTTAAGGGACCGCAGACCTGAGTATTTGTATATGGATTTACGTTCAACTCGATACCTCCACGCGTTCTTGAGATAAAGGGTCTTGACAGACAGACAGATGGACAACAAAATGATCCTATAAGGGTTCCGTTTTTTCCTTTTGAGGTACGGAACCCATAAAAAGGCAAAAAAAAACCATTTGTTGTATGTGAGCCCCCTTAAATATTTTTTTTTCTGTTTTTAGTTTTTTTTTCTTGTTATAGCGGCAACAGAAATACATCATCTGTGAAAGTTTCATTTGTTTAACTATCACGGTTCATGAGGTACAGCCTGGTGACAGACGGACAGACAGCGGAGTCTCAGTCACAGGGTCCTGGTTTTATCCTTTGGGTACGGAACTCTAAAACAGACTTAAACATGTGAAAAATAACCAATACTAGATGTTTCTGTACTTTACAATAGGTACCTACAAATACGTATTTGGTATTTGTATTTCAATTACTTCCTTAAATGTAATTTGTAATTCGTATTTCAAATACCTGACAGCGAAGTATTTTGTAATTAGTATTTCAAATACTTGAGCCTTCAAAATACATTTTAACATTAAAATACATTTAACCTTCAAGAAATATTGTTTTCTTTAACAGGTTTTATTCACTCTCCAACAAGAGGTTGTTTGTCTGACAGTACATTTAAAAATCTAGTGTTCATGAAAGAAAACTCTTGTTTTACTGATTAATTAGTCTTGTTTTCCTCTACTTTTCAGCCCATGCTGGTCTAGATTACTTATTTTGTAATATGTAATTTGTATTTTGTATTTCAATTAAAAATAGCTAAAATACTGTATTTTGTATTTTATATTTCAAATACCTAACTTAAAGTTATTTTGTATTTGGTATTTTATTTACTTGCGATACTGTATTTTGTAATTTGTATTTCAATTAAAGCAAAGCATGTATTTAGCCCAGCCCTGCCTACCGCATTGTAATTCCACGAGACGAAATTATTTATTAAGTACTCAACAATGATATTCTAATTAATATGGAGTCTCCTAATACAGGCATTACATGCTTAAAAAGAGGCTCCAATCACCTAATAATGTAAACTATTTTGTTAAGAAATACACACTCGTTGAGATTCAAAAAGCTAGTACCGTATTTGTTGTGTCTCCGTAAAAATTGAAAAAAATATGGTTAAAAGTTGCTAAATTCACCAGTGCTGTATATCATTGTGTTACTTGTGAAGCGGACTAAAGATTGATATATACTACACATCTGGATTCCATAGGAACTGTGAGTAATAACTTTAGAAAAAAAATTGCAATGACTTGCGTCCCTGACCTAGGGCAACCCGCAGATCGGCCGCATCTACGCACACATGCTCAACGCTAACACGTACGCTAGGCGTTTGTTACAATTACAACATCTTGAGCTTATGCCACGCGTTTAAACCGAAGCTACCCGGATATGTTCTTTCGACCTAATGACGACGTAAAAGAACTGAGAAACAGAATATGTCAACTCGAAGAAAAGTTAGCAACTGCTGAAACTGAAATTGAGAATTTACTGTTAGAAAATAGTACTCAACTTAAACAAATCAATGACTATAAACTAAAAATTGACAAATTGACACACATATGTACGAGCACAAAACTAAAGACATCCTCAGCCAAAATAAAACGTAAAAATCTTATTAAAACAAAACTTGACTTTAAAAATGTTCAACAAAGTCCTGATCAAGACACTGGGATAAATAACGTACCGTTTCTAGTTTCAAACACGATTGAAGAAGATTCAAATGTTGTCTGCTGTGTACCTCAATTGCAAGTAACAACAGAGGGTACCACAGAGCAAATAGATACATCAGATACGAAGTCACAGTACGATCCCGGCTTCAAAGAAAATAATTCGTACAAATTATGTATAATTAGTGATAATAATGTCAATAATATACTAGGTATTGCTGAAAATACTTTTCCAAACGCTAACATTTTTCACTATTGTTTGCCAAATGCAGGTATTGTAGAACTTCTAGAAAAGTTAGAAAAAAAAATTGTAAATTACAACTTATATGACTATTGCATAATTCTCTTAGGTGAAAAAGATTTCTTAGCCTCAAATAAGTACGATGAATTGGTGAATCACATAAAATGTAAACTTGAGAAAATAACGCACACCAATGTCATCTTATGTTCTCCTAACTTTAAACTAAAATGGAATGTAAATTTATTTAATACAAGAATAGAAGCATTCAATCGACTCCTATATCGTAGTAACCAGACTTTTAAATATACATATACGTTTGACACAAATAAGCATCTAGAATATACACACGAAATGTTTTATAAATATACAGGCAAGGTAAAGAATAAAGCTATGGTGAATATTTTCGGTGACTTAAAAAAATACATAGAATTGTTTCAATGCGCAGAAAATTTTAATCATCATCATCATCATTTCAGCCGAAAGACGTCCACTGCTGGACATAGGCCTCCCCCAAGCGTCGCCACAGCGAACGGTCCTGTGCGTCTCGCATCCATTGGACTCCCGCAACCGTTGCCAAGTCATCGGTCCACCTTGTAGGAGGCCTTCCAACGCTACGTCTTCCGGTACGTGGTCGCCATTCCAGAACCTTTCGGCCCCAACGGCCATCTGTTCTGCGAGCAATGTGCCCTGCCCATTGCCATTTTAGTTTGGCGATTCTTCGTGCTATGTCGGCAACCTTGGTTCTCCTGCGGATATCCTCATTCCTGATTCGATCACGCAAGGAAACTCCGAGCATAGCCCTCTCCATTGCCCTTTGGGTGACTTTAAGCCTTCTAATGAGGCCCATTGTAAGCGACCACGTTTCGAAGCCATATGTCATCACTGGCAACACGCACTGGTCATAGACTTTCGTCTTGAGACACTGTGGTATATTGGACGAGAAGACACCGCGCAGCTTCCCGAACGCTGCCCAGCCGAGTCGGATTCGACGATTGATCTCTTTCTCGAAGTTAGACCTTCCCAACTGGACCGTCTGTCCCAGGTAAACGTAGTCGTCTACAACTTCGAGTGTAGAGTCCCCGACCTTGATAGGAGTGGGTGCTACATGGCTGTTTACCATGACTTTGGTTTTGTCCATGTTCATTTTAAGTCCCACTCTTTCGGAAGCTCTACTGAGGTCACCAAGCATTGTACTGAGCTCCTCCGTAGTCTCAGCCATGACTACTATGTCGTCGGCAAACCGAAGGTGAGTGATGTACTCGCCATTGACATTAATGCCTAGCCCTCTCCATTCCAAAACCTTGAAGACATCCTCCATTGCTGCCGTGAACAGTTTCGGAGAAATAACGTCTCCCTGCCTCACACCCCGCTGCAAGAGGATAGGTTTCGAGGTCTGGTCTTGTAGTCGGACTGACATAGTGGCGTTTTTGTACAAACACTTCAGCACTTCGATATACCGATAGTCAATTTGGCACCGTTGGAGAGACTGCAGTACAGCCCAAGTTTCAATCGAATCAAAGGCTTTCTCGTAGTCCACAAACGCTAAGCAGAGAGGCTGGTTATACTCCTCAGTCTTCTGTATAACCTGCCGCAGCGTATGTATGTGGTCCACGGTGCTGAAGCCTTTTCGAAATCCGGCTTGTTCGGGAGGCTGGAAGTCGTCGAACCTGCGCGCGAGACGATTCGTGATGACTCTGGAAAACAGCTTGTAGACATGGCTCAGAAGCGAGATGGGCCTATAATTCTTAAGCAGGGCATTATCGCCCTTCTTAAAGAAGAGTACCACCACGCCTCTGCTCCACGCCTGTGGCGTTTTTCCCTCGAGTATGACGGAATCAAATAGCTTCTGAAGGGCCTTAAGGACCGGTTTTCCACCCGCCTTCAGGAGTTCGGCCGTAATTCCGTCCTCACCCGACGCCTTGTTGTTTTTCAGCTGCTTAAGAGCCATCCTAATCTCGTACAAGCTGACGTCCGGGATATCTTCGGTATAGTGTCGAGTCAATCTAGCTCTTGGGTCGTTTACTAGATTTACAGCGGGTTTAGCGATAGACGTGTATAACTGTCCATAAAAAGCCTCGATCTCTCCCAGAAGCTCCGATTTGGCGGATATGACTCTGCCATCGTCGGTCTTCAGTTTCGTGAGCTGGCTTTGCCCAATAGACAGATCTCGTGCAAATACTTTAGAGCCCTTATTCCGCTCAATCGCATCCTTAATCCTTGCGGTATTAAAGCGGCGAAGGTCACGTTTCAGGGACTTCGAGATTTGTCTATTGAGCTGCCGGTATATGCACGCATCGTCTGAAGACTGCAGAATCATCTCACACCTCTTCTTCATTAGCTCGAGGGTCGGATCGGAGAGCTTCTTGTTCTTGTTTGTACGGTGAGTCTTGAAAAACTTAGACCCGACCGTATGGACAGTTTCCACGAACCCATCGTTATATTCATCCACGGAGCTTCCTAGGCACTCGAAACGATTGTGGAGTTCGAGCTGAAAGCTCTCGGGGTTTTGGATCTGGATCTGTGCTGGACGGAGCGTAGACTTCATCAGTCGAGACCTTTCAAGCTTAATGTTAATATTCAATGTGCCTCTTACGACGCGGTGATCACTTCCAGTTTTCACCGCGTTGATCACAGAGACATCATTGAATATTTGCTTTTTCGTCGACAGGATGAAGTCAATCTCATTTCTAGTTGCACCGTCAGGACTTTGCCAGGTCCACCTTCCATGCTCACGCTTTTTGAAGAAGGAATTCATCATATAGAGGCCCTCCTTCTCCATAAAGCTAGCCAGTAGGTGTCCCCGGTGATTCCGACGTCCAAATCCAAATTGCCCCACTCGCAGCTCGTCACCGTCTCGTTTGCCCAGTTTCGCGTTAAAGTCCCCCATGACCACGGTGAAGTGAGTCTTAGAACCATGCATGGCTCTTGATATATCCTCATACATGGATTCTACTTCGTCGTCGGGATGTGTCGAGGTCGGGGCGTAGACCTGTATGACCTTCAGCGAATATCTTGATGATATTCTGAGTATAAGGTACGCCACCCTGGTCGACACACTCTCGATCCTCACGACATTGTTCACAAGGGACTTGTGGACGATAAACCCGACACCACCCTGGGACTGCTGGTCACCCTCCCGGAAATAGAGCAGGTTACCGGATTTGAGAATTATCGTATCCTCGCCCTGTCTTCGGACTTCAGACAATCCCACAATACTCCATCGCAACCTGCTCAATTCCTCCTCCAGTTCGGTGATCTTCTCGTCAGTCCTCAGTGTACGCGTGTTAAAAGTTGCCAGGTCGAGTCGTTTAATAGATGGGTAGCCAAATCTCATCCGGAGATTCTTCGCACCCCTTGCCTCGTCGTGGCCTTGACCGCTACCGGAGTCAAGGGTAGACGGGCTGCCGGGCACTAGGGGCCATTTTTTGTTTCTGTTTTTCATGTTGGGGGGGGGGGTTGCCATAATCGCCACGCTTGGCAGACGGGTTGGCGATCGCAGTTTGGTTGTTGTAATGCACAGAGGATGCTGCTGCCCATTCTCTGGCAGAAAATTTTAATAATACACACGAATGTAGTGAAATAAGTCAGTTGAAAACCGGCACTATACCTTACTACTTTAAAAAAATGTTTGATAAAGATAGGAATAACAAAATCAGCGATGAGCCCCAACCCAATTCATCACATTCTTTAATAAACCAGACTGTGGAGTCTATTCCGACATCAAACTTTTTTCGTGAACAATAATATAGTAAATGACTGTATAAATTTAAGCATATTTCATCAGAATGTTTGTGGAATTAATAACAAGAAGACTGAACTTGAAGTTTATCTAGATACTCTTGATAAAAGGTTGGACTATATATGCATAAGCGAGCATTTTTTGAATGAAAACACAGCAATTTATTTTAATTTAACTAACTACAAACTAATCTCGTACAATACCAGAAAAAGTAAAAAGAGAGGAGGCAGCTTAATTTTAGGACATGTGGATATGAAAACAGAAATTATTGACGCTATAAATAAGTTATATAAAGTTGAATGTTTTGAAGTATGCGGTGTTAAAGATGTTTCCTCTGGATTGTACATTTGTTGTTGTTATCGAAATCCTGTTGACAAAAATTTTGAAATGTTCTTGGATCAATTGGAGAAGTTACTTGATTACTTGTTCAATAAGAAATCTATAATTTGTGGAGATTTTAATGTTGACCTACTAGTGGATAGTAAAAAGCGTATGGAATTTCTTAGTTTACTTAGGTGTTATAATTTTAGGCTTCTAATCGATTCTGCTACTTTCATTCGTAATGATTGTAATTCGTGTATTGACAATATAATTACCAACTTGCCCGATTCGTGTATTCTGGGATGTGCTGTAGATCACAATGGTTTGGCAGACGGCCATGGTGGTATTTTCGCTGATATTCGCCTAAATAATGTAGGTAATTCAGTGAGTAATAGAAACCAAACTGTTGTCACAAATAAGAGAATATTTAATAGTAAAAATAGTGCGCAATTTGTACAGGGTATTCTTGAAAATGATTGGACTAGTATGGGTATAAATACATTTCTCAAAACATTCCATAAAACATTCCAAAATAGCTACAGAAAAAAAGAATATAAAATAATTTTTAAAAATAATGTCAAATTAAGGTGGATAACTAAAGGAATTCGAACATCAAGTAAAATGAAACGTTTCCTGTGTGCACATAATGGAAACAAACTTGAGTCTAGTGTCTTAATGTATAAGAACAAGTATGTTAGACTATATAGACAGGTTGTAATAAAAGCTAAAAAACACGCAATAATGGAGCAAATTAATAATTCTAAAAATCTAAGTAAAGAAGTGTGGAAAGTAGTGAACAAATGTACTAATAAGGAGAAAGCAATGAAACCAGAACTTCGTCTCAAAGTGGATGACCAAATTGTAGTGGATCCAGAAAAAATATCTGACGTCTTAGCTAAACAGTTTGACTACAAATGCATCAGTAGAACAAACAAAAGTTGTCAAAACACTGTAAATGTATCCTTAAATATGTATACAAACGAAATAAAAAGCGAAATGATAATTGCTTCGGTTACTCCAAATGAGATCTTAACCATAGTAAAAAGTATGGAGAATAAGTTTGTGGTCATGATGAGATTCCAATATCTGTAATTAAGGAACATATCATAATACTCGTTGAGCCTATGTGCGACTTTTATAACAAATGTATTGAGGAATCTATCTTCCCAGACCAATTAAAAATAGCGAAAGTAATACCTGTATATAAAAAAGGCAGTAGGACTGATCCTAAAAACTACAGGCCAATCTCCTTGCTACCAGTTCTATCAAAAATATTTGAAAAAATTATTAAAAATCGACTTCTTTCTCACTTACGTGCAAATAGAATACTGAACAATAGACAGTTCGGTTACCAAAAAGGTGTTGGCACTTCAGACGCCATATATACCTTACTTGACGATGTAATAGAAAAAATTAATAATAAAATGAGAGTAGCAGGGATTTTCCTTGACTTAAGTTCTGCATTTGACACTATAGACCACGAATTACTTCTTAAAAAAATGATGTATTATGGAATTAGAGGTAAGGCCTTGAAACTATTCTCATCATATCTGAAAAACAGAAAAATGTACGTAGAAATTGACAAAATACAAAATGGCTACAAAAAGGTTTACAAATCAAGGACAGTAAACATGACTATGGGTGTTCCGCAAGGATCGATATTAGGACCAATTTTATTTATATTATTTATTAATGACTTAATTAATTATATGAATACTATTTTCCCTGACATTGATATAATATTTTTTGCAGATGACACAAATGCCATAATAGCGGCTAATGACATGAATAAATTAACAAAAATGGTAAATGACGTATTACAAGCATTTCACGTGTGGTTTACTATGAACAATTTATTAATTAATACTGCAAAGACCAAAGTACTATTATTTAGAACCACAGCCCGAAATAAGGACAATTTAGATGTTGTTTTAAATGATGATAAAATTGTTCTCGTGAAGGAAGTTACATTTTTAGGAATCCATATAGACGAACTGCTAAATTGGAAAACTGAACTAAATGCGATAAACGCATCTATATGTTCCGCATGTTACGCGTTAAGAGCTCTAAGAACAGAAATTGGTATTGAGCAATTAAAAATAGTATATTTTGCGTTGGTAGAATCAAAAATTAGATATAGCATAATGTTTTGGGGAAATAGTTATGCTTATAACATCAAAAGAGCTTTTGTATTACAAAAACGAGCAATTCGCACTTTAGTTCGTGTTCCGCAAAGAGAGAGTTGCCGTGAATACTTCACTGAACTAGATATACTTACAGTGCCGAGCATTTATGTATTCGTGCTTCTAAGTAACATGGCCAAATATATACACGAATATGAGTCTGCAGAAGAACGAGAGATTAGAGAAAGCACGCGTAGGCAAGATATGAAACTTTACAAAATACAGCCTAATTTAAATATTGTGAAGCACTGTCCCAGATATCAATCGGTTATATTATTTAATAAATTGCCTTTAGATTTAAAGAGTGCTATATACTCTAGATCATTTAAAAAACAACTCAAAAGATTTCTATTGAACAAGTGTCTATATACTATTGATGATCTTTGAGGTCAATACAATGTTATACTAATTTTATGTTTTTGTATTGTTGTAATATTTAACATGTTTGTAATTTCAGATACAATTTATTGTTAATGAATAAATGACTATGACTATGACTATGACTATGACTATCATTTCAGCCGATAGACGTCCACTGCTGGACATAGGCCTCCCCCAAACGCCGCCACAACGAACGATCCTGTGCGTCTCGCATCCATCGGATTCCCGCAACCTTCACCAGGTCATCGGTCCACCTTGTAGGGGGCCTACCGACACTGCGTCTTCCGGTACGCGGTCGCCACTCCAGAACCTTTCGGCCCCAACGGCCATCCGTTCTGCGAGCAATGTGCCCTGCCCATTGCCACTTTAGTTTGGCGATTCTTCGCGCTATGTCGGCAACCTTGGTTCTCCTGCGGACATCTTCATTTCTGATTCGATCACGCAAGGAAACTCCGAGCATAGCCCTTTCCATTGCCCTTTGGGTGACTTTGAGCCTTCTGATGAGGCCCATTGTGAGCGTCCACGTTTCGGAACCATATGTCATCACTGGCAACACGCACTGGTCAGACTTTCGTCTTGAGACACTGTGGTATATTTGATGAGAAGATACCGCGCAGCTTCCCGAACGCTGCCCAGCCGAGTTGGATTCGACGGTTGACCTCTTTCTCGAAATTAGATCTACCCAACTGGACTGTCTGTCCAAGGTAGACGTAATCGTCTACAACTTCGAGTGCAGAGTCTCCGATCTTGATCGGAGTGGGTGCTACATGGTTATTTACCATGACTTTGGTTTTGTCCATGTTCATTTTAAGACCCACTCTTTCGGAAGCTCTACTGAGGTCATTGAGCATTGTGCTGAGCTCTTCCGTAGTTTCAGCCATGACTACTATGTCGTCGGCAAACCGAAGATGAGTGATGTACTCGCCATTGACATTAATGCCCAATCCACTCCAGTCCAGAACCTTGAAGACATCCGCCATTGCGGTCGTGAACAGTTTCGGAAAAATGACGTCTCCCTGCCTCACACCCCGCTGCAGGAGGATAGGTTTCGAGGTCTGGTCCTGCAGTCTGACTGACATAGTGGCGTTTTCGTACAAACACTTCAGCACCTCGATGTACCGATAGTCAATCTGGCACCGTTGGAGAGACTGCAGCACAGCCCAAGTCTCGATCGAATCAAAGGCTTTCTCGTAATCCACAAACGCTAAGCAGAGAGGCAGATTATACTCCTCGATCTTCTGTATAACCTGCCGTAGCGTGTGTATGTGGTCTATGGTGCTAAAGCCTTTTCGGAATCCGGCTTGTTCGGGAGGCTGGAAGTCGTCGAACCTGCGCGCGAGACGGTTCGTGATGACTCTGGAAAACAGCTTGTAGACATGGCTCAGAAGTGAGATGGGCCTATAATTCTTGAGCAGGGCCTTGTCGCCCTTCTTAAAGAAGAGTACCACCACACTTCCGCTCCATGCCTGTGGTGTTTTTCCCTCGAATATGACGGAATCAAACAGCTTCTGAAGGGCCTTAAGGATCGGTTTACCACCCGCCTTCAGAAGTTCGGCTGTAATTCCGTCATCACCCGGTGCCTTGTTGTTATTAAGCTGCTTCAGAGCCATCCTAATCTCGTACAGGCTGACGTCCGGGATATCTTCGGTATAGTGTCGGGTCAACCTAGCTCTTGGGTCGTTTGCTAGATTCGTAGTGGGTTTTGTGATTGACGTGTATAACTGTCCATAAAAAGCCTCGATCTCTCCCAGAAGCTCCGATTTGGCGGATATGACTCTGCCATCTTCGGTCTTCAGTTTCGTGAGCTGGCTCTGCCCAATAGAGGGGTGTATACGGGGTCCCAATCAACACCTATCGGGACCCAAGCCAACCTCACCTGCACGTGGTGCACCCTGCTGATAAACGAACGAGGCTATGGCGACCCGCCAACACGCACTGGACCAGCGTGGCGGGTTATGGTCCAAACCCCCTCAAATGCATAATGCAACAAGAAACAGGCCCCAAGTGCCCGGTGACTCCAGCGGTTGTGCTAGCGTGGACGGGCGTGGGCGCAGCCCTGGGGTCTGGGGTGCTAAGAATCTCCGGGCGGGATCGATCAACCGTCGACGACTGGACCTGGCGACGTACAACACGCGTACACTCCGGTCCGATGAGAAGATTGCCGAGCTTGAGGAGGAGTTGAGCAGGTTACGATGGAGTATTGTGGGATTATCCGAAGTCCGAAGACAGGGGGAGGACACGATAATCCTAAAATCTGGTAACCTGCTCTATTTTCGGGAGGGGGACCAGCAGTCCCAAGGTGGTGTCGGGTTTATCGTCCACAGGTCCCTTGTGAATAACGTGGTGAAGATCGAGAGCGTGTCGACCAGGGTGGCGTACCTTATACTCAGAATATCATCAAGATATTCGCTGAAGGTCATACAGGTTTACGCTCCGACCTCGACACACCCCGATGACGAAGTAGAGACCATGTATGAGGATGTATCCAGAGCCATACATGGTTATAAGACACACTTCACCGTGGTCATGGGGGACTTTAATGCGAAACTGGGCAAACGAGACGGTGACGAGCTGCGAGTGGCCAGTACACCTACTGGCCAGCTTTATGGAGAGGGAGGGCCTCTACATGATGAACTCCTTCTTCAGAAAGCGTGAGCATAGGAAGTGGACCTGGCAAAGCCCTGATGGTGTAACAAAAAATGAGATTAATTTCATCATGTCGACGAAGAAGCAAATATTCAATGATGTCTCAGTGATCAATGCGGTGAAAACCGGAAGTGATCACCGCATGATAAGAGGCACATTGAATATCAATGTCAAGCTTGAAAGATCTCGACTGATGAAGTCTACGCTCCGTCCTGCACAGATCCAGATCCAAAACTTCGAGAGCTTTCAGCTCGAACTTCAAAATCGTTTCGAATGCCTAGGAAGCTCTGTGGACGAATACAACGATGGGTTCGTGGAAACTGTCCATACGGTCGGGTCTAAATTCTATAAGACTCGTACAAATAAGAGCAAGAGGCTCACAGATCGAACTCTCCAGCTTATGAAAGAAAGGCGTGAGATGATTCTGCAGTCTTCAGACGATGCGTGCACATATCGGCTGCTCAATAAACGGATCTCTAAGTCCTTGAAACGCGATATCCGTCACTTTAATACTGGAAAAATTAAAGACGCGATTGAGCGAAATAAGGGCTCCAAGGTGTTTGCAAGAGATCTGTCTATTGGGCAGAGCCAGCTCACGAAACTGAAGCTATGACTATGACTATGACTAATAGATAAAGATTTTGATTATTATTTTTATTTTTTATTTGAATATAATATCATTGTTACTCAATATTTTCCATATGACATCACTGCTTACACTTCCTCGCGATAGTCGTAAACATATACTCAAGGACAGTCTAATTTTCCATAGGTAGAGTGAGTAATAAATTCAAGAGGTGATAACCGATGGATATAAAGGTGGAGTTTCGTTACCGCGATCTTGCGGCAAGTTTTGTTAATTCAATTCTTTATTGCTGAACAATTCAATTCAATTCTTTGTTACTGAGGCCCTATATATCTTATGCTCCTAACGTGATCCATTTGACGACTGTTAAAGGGATGGAGTTATATAGGGTGTAAAATTAAAGCTATTTAAAATTCAAAGATTCAAAAGCATTTATTTCAAATAAACCATTTACAGGCACTTTTGAAATGTCAAGATGTCAGTCAGTCAGAAAAAATGATGCTAATTGCACATTTCAAAGCGTAGATCTCTATGGAGAAGAATGTGCAAGAAACTCCATGGACACTCTTTTCAAACATGTTTTGCAATTACAAATATCTCTGTTACATTGTATGTTTCTTGTCGCTATCATGTGAGAACAATGTCAATAAAGTAAAAATAAAAACCAAATATAGATATTAAAATAGCAACTGGCAGCTAAGAGATGACCAGTCTCAACTGACAGCGCCCGTTCACGGACCTGCAGGGCTATTGCGTAACTCTGTTGACAGTTAAAGTGATGATCACTTGTTAACAATGTGCATCATTGAACTGTCAAACAGCTAGTTTCGTATTCCCTATCTTCAGTGACCAACTGCAGTGACGTCATTAGCCACTGGTGCCTTTGATAGCCACCGTAACACGTTTTGACAGATGTTGTTGTATCGATACTTTTAAAATTGCGATTGTGTAAGCTTTTGAAGCTGTATAATAGTCGATAAAATTTTAGAGTGGTCACAATAGACACCGTAAATTTTTATAATTCACCACATTTCCACCGTAGTTTGTTAGTCACTTGTGTGATACGTAATACCAATTTTATGAAATTGTTAGTTGACAACTAAGTTCAGTGTGCAACGAATGCCAGTTATCAACTGTTATTGAAAAAGTTAGCCAATAGCCCCCCTGACGCGAATATTAGCACCACTCAGCTCAACCATTTTGAAGGGAACCGAATGATCCAACACACGCGCCACCATCAGTGAGACATTTGAGTGAGCATGATAAACTCTCAACTGCCATGCTCATTTATGTCAAACAAGTAAAATAGTAATCTAAAAACCATAAAATAGCTCCATGGTACTCACATTTACAAACTTTGAAAAAATATCTTATATCTATCTTTAATATTCTTTATTTGGAATTTTTATTAAACTAGTCGAGTCCCTTAATAATTGTAAAAAGTCCATAAATCCTAAATTAATGATATGGCCAAACGTGGATCGAAATATCATCAAACGTTGACGTTTAAACGATCTGGCCAGTTTTATGTGGCCATATCATGAAATGCAACCATGTAAAAAAAAAAGAACATTTATTTGGACCAACAAAGTTGTACATTTTATAAACCCACCGAACTACGTAACAGTTTGTCGGCGGGATTAGCGCTTGTTTGTAACAATTGGAATTGGAATTGTTTTTTTTTATAAGATCTGGCCACGACAGATGTACTCCCACCAATCGTAATGAATTCTCAAGAAATATATCACCTTGTCTCGATAAGTATGTAATTATGTACAATGCGTTCCAAATAAGAATATGATCGACGCCATGTTGTGACGTCACGTCATACTGTCAAATCGCAAGAAATTGGGCAAAATTGAAGAACTCAGAGATGAGCAAAATTGAAGAACTGGATGATTAAACTATTTTTGTTCACAGTTCGTAAATAAATTAAATTTTAAAATTTTCTTGTTTTGCTCACCATAATAATTCTTCGATTTGACAGTATGACGTGACGTCACTACCTGTTAATCGATCCTATTCTTATTTGGAACGCATTGTAAGTAGCAATTGTTCAGTAAATAATGTTACTCTGTGATACAGTCTACAAGTAGTAAATCAATGTATTTTACTATGGGAAAAATTTTATCTGGCGACAGGCCAAAAGAGGTTCACCATGCTATACGGAAGTATGGACCTGTCTCGATCTTAGTAGGCCTCTAATATAGATTCTATTTATAACAACGTAAGGTTTAATTTCACTACTGCGTTTGACGTTGTTTTATTACGTGGACGAAATTCATTCCCAGCTTACCTCTTGGGATGGCCTGCGGGATTGTTTGAGTTTATATTTTATACCTATGTCCTTTGCAGCCCCTTGCCCAATATTTTATAACTAGGATAACTTCATAATAATAATTTATTGGAACACGTTCACCAGATTTTATGTGTTCGTCTACAATAGTTCAAAACTGTGTTGCAAGTTGTAACCATTAGCACCCACCTCTAAGAAGGGAGACATCGGCGTTGCAACATTTATATCATTAAATTAATAAGACCTAATGACCGAAGACCTAGACCTAAGATTAGAATAGTTAATCAACTATTGATCTAATTACATTATTAACTTAATATTATTACAATATTGATAAAATAAAATCATTCAATAATTTCATCAATTACCTAAATTAAATTTTAAAAAACAATTGAATTTAAATAAAATAAATAATATTTAGAATTAAGTTAGATTTAAAAAAACAATAGTGAGGTTAATGAGCTCCAGTTTTTTAAGTGTGAGTGTTTGTGTAGATATGTACCTACTCGTATATGTGGGTGTTATATCAGACAAAACTACATAATCAGCTTTACGAAAGGATAGTCCAAAGTAGATTGTGTTTAATCGTAGGCAAGCATTACCTACCTAATACAAGATTAATAATTAAAACATATAAAATAAGCTAAGTATTAAAAAAAAATACAGTTTGCATTTATTATGGCGTAATTTTTTTTTCACTTTATTTGATTGAAACACCGTTAGTTTTTTTAACCTTGTAAAAAACGTTTTTCAGCCTTTTCAGAACCACACACTTCACTTAATAACGTGTACCCAGACAAAAGATAAACACGGTACCTATATCCAATTAATTACCAACTAACCTACGTCTTACATGACTGTCGCACGTTTGCGCTAACAGAACCACACCTTTATTTAGCCAGTATCGAACCAATAGCGAAATAAACTGCGAGTGGACGCGTTCTTTACTACTTCCTATACGGTTCAGCTTCAGTTTTGCGATACACTTCGTCGAGTGCGCACGTTTTTCAAAATGTCCGCGAACGTACCAATTATTTTGAACAATGGACGCACTTGCCCTGTTCTTGGCCTTGGAACTTGGAAGGTACGTTACAAAACTGTTTTATCTATTATATAAAAATAGTGTGTCACTGTATTTGTTATTGAACTACTCTGAAATGGTTTGACTGATTTTTATGAATGTTTTGTTTTGAAAAAAGGACGTATTATAGTATTTTTTAACCTCCTACCCTCAAATTCCCCATATTTTTCTTTGATTATTTATATGGCAGATCAACGTTTGCCTATTCAACTAGTAATATATAACTCTATTTACGTTTAGTATACAAATTATAAAAAAACTGCGCTTTTATTTTTTGAGAAGTTAACGCAAAAAGCCGTTACCAAATCCTAGTTTCGAGTTGCAAATGAGAAATTCCTGATGAAAATTACAATTTAAAAATAAATCCTAAAAATATTCTTGCCTTGGTATCCTAATAATATAATGTAACAGTTAATAAATATTTATTAACTATTCTATTCTTAGAAAACTTGTTTAATAATAAAAAAAAAAACCGGTAACCATACGTTTTGCTAACTAAATTAATTACATGGGTACCTACTAACGTAAATATTAACATAAAAGCTAATAGCCATATAATATATATGTAAAGACTTGGACAGAGGATAAGCATTGCCATACAGCGTGGCAATGCCGCCAGTCTTTTGGGCACATCACCAGTCAAAAGCCATAAATTCTTTTTAGCACTATATGTGTTTTAGCTTTAGTTTTTTGGTTTTAGGCACTACGATTATAGTAAGTTAAGTATTTTTAGTATACATAAATAAGTTTTTTTAAATAAGAGTCCACATGCAAAGTGAAATAAAAAATTAGTCGATTTTTTTTTAATGATAATTATGAACTAGTGCTTGACTGCAATTCCACCTGATGGTAAGCAGTGATGCAATCGTTGATGGTAAAGCGCACTAGTTTAATATGAGACCATTCACTCTAGCCTTGAAGACACCTAAATTATAATCGGACGGAAAGACCGCAGCAGGCAAACTGTTCCAATCCTTCGTTGTACCCGGTATAAACGACGAGGCGAAACGCTTAGTCCGGACGGTAGAATTGTAACTATTCAGTAGAAATATATATATTTTTGCATACTGACAGCTTAAAATCTATCTCCATACTTTCAATCCATCCAAAGGATGTCTGTTACAGATCGCTCTGTGCGTTAAAACCATCCATTAGCCCTACTGTCCATGGATCATGTCATGAAAACAGTCGGTGCGCGCTTCCGCAAACATGCCCGAGGCACTACAGAAGCGGGGCAGCCCCAACACACACACACACACACACACAGAGTTTCCTAGTTTAGTACGTAAGCTTCACGCAGGCGTACAACAAGCGTATAATGACGAATACGCGTCTAAGAAGCTACGCGTCTGACGCCAGTAGGCCTTACTTGTGTTCTATGGTCATAAGTTGGAGGGCAATTGATGACTGGCCTGTTGGTCTAGTGGTTAGTGGCCCTGACTGCTATGCCGGAGGTCGTGGGTTCGATTCCCACCCAGGACAAATGTTTGTGTGATGAGCACACGATCATTTGTTCTGTGTCTGGGTGTAATTTATCTATAATAAGTATGTATTTAGAAATATATAAGTATGTTTATCAGTTGTCTAGTACCCATAACACAAGCTCTGCTTAGCTTGGGACTAGACGGCGTTGTGTGATAGTTGTGGAATATTATTATTAATAATTATATATGTTATAATAAACTTCCACTTTTATGGCGTTGACATACGACAGTCTCGTGAATATTAGGTCATTTTAGCGCCTCGACCAACTAGATTCTCAAATAATTTATTTCAAATAGCTGTCCCCCGCGGTTTCAGCCACGATTTTGGTTACTACTCCGCTCTCGTGGGTCGTGGGTCGAAGCATGAATATATTCCTCGATAAATGGCATAAATAAATAGCATAATCGGCTTTATAATGTCCCCTCTGCTGGGACTTAGGCCTCCTCTCTAGAAGAGGGAATGAACCGTAATCCGCCACGCGAGCCCAGTACGGATTCGTAGATGTCACATCTCTTCGAATTTTTGGTTCCAGGACATGCTGGTTTCCTCACGATGTTTCTCTTCATCGTTTTGACAGCAGTGGTGATGAAATAAATTACACAAAGTAATGCGCCTAGCTGGTATTGAACCCGCGACCGACTCGTTAGTCGGGACTGTGACTACTGGACCACCACTGCTCATAAATAGGCCATCCAATAATAAAATGTTTTCAATGCGAACCTTTAGATTCTAAGATCAGCGCGTTCAAACAAACTCTTCAGCTTTGTAATATTTATTAGTCATCATCATCATTTCAGCCGAAAGACGTCCACTGTTGGACATAGGCCTCCTTCAAGTGTCGCCACAACGACCGGCGTCTCGCATTCATCAGATTCCAGCGACCCTGACCATCGGTCCACCTTGTAGGAGGCCTTCCAACGCTGCGTCTTCCGGTACACGGTCGCCACTCCAGAACCTTTCGGCCCCAACGGCCATCTGTTCTGCGTGCAATGTGCCCTGCCCATTGCCACGATTCTTCGTGCTATGTCGGGAACCTTGGTTTCTTGATTCTTAATATTTATTAGTACCTGTAGATAAACCATTTACTTGTTGAAAATTTAAAAGAAAAATTAAGCTAATTGCACATTCCAAAGCGTAGACGTAGATCTCTATGGAAAAGAACATGCGAGAAATTTCGTGAACACTCTTTTAGATCATGTTATGAATTACAATAATCTTGGTTACATATTTCTTGTTGCTTCTATTATGTGAGAATGATGTAAATAAAAGAATTGAAACTATAGGAATTAAAATAAGCCACTGGCAGTTAAGAGATGACCAGATCTCAACTAACGGCGCACGTTCACGAACATGACGCCTGTATCAGCAGCTAAATGATGCTGATTCAGCATTACTTAGCTTCTAAACACGCTTGCTAATATCATTTTTGTGGTCGTTTATACTTTCCGTCTCCTATCGTGTGTAAATAAGTGAAATCTAATCTATTTACCTATCACAAATGAAACGGGCTTGTGGAGGAAATAATTATGAAGTATTAGAACAAAAATGAGAACAAATTATGAGTATTAGATGGTATATGGGTACGAAAGGTTCCCAAGGAAGAGAGGGAAGGGAGTGGCGACCACGTACCGGCGCAGCATTGGAAGGCCTCCCACAAGGTGGACCGACGACCTGGTGAGAGTCGCGGGAGTGCGGTGGATGCGAGACGCACAGGATCGGTCGTTGTGGCGACGCTTGGGGGAGGCCTATGTCCAACAGTGGACGTCGTTCAGCTGAAATGACGATGATGCATTTTGTTGGCATAAATTAGAAGTGTTTTTGTAGGCCTCTTGCGCACTTTTCTGAGCACGATGAGCTGTACTGGGGGGCGGCTGCAGACGCTGCAGAAAACCTCAAACGGCGTGAAAATAATACCCTCACCGGCTCATCGAGTTGTTCGGGACATTAGCAAACAGCTAGTCGACTCTTCGCTTGACCACGCGTGGCTGAGATTTTGTTTGGTCAACGAATCAGCATTGCCATGATAACAAACAATTTTTATTATGGGAACAAACCTGAAATCGCGAAACAAAATCAGCTGTGCAGTACATTTATGTTTGCCTAAAATGTACTGAACAGCTGATATTTTTTTCGCGATTTCGGCTTTGCTCCCATAATAAAAATTGTTTGTTATCATGAGCACAATCACGTGTTTAACTATCGTACACTAATTGCCAGTCACCCTATATAGACTGATGGACAGAAATTCTGGCATCTGATTATCTGTAACTAAATTGAAAAATTCACATGGTTGCTTGCCCGGTCCCATACCCGCAACCTCATGCACGAGATGCGAGTGCCTTAACCATTGGGCCATCATGCCACTCGATATACTCGTATATAGGGTGACTGGTAATTAGTGTACCTACGATACTTAAACACGTGATTGTGTTCATGATAACCAACAACTTTTACTATGGGAACAAACCTGAAATCGCGAAACAAAATCAGCTGTGCAGTACATTTATGTTTGCCTAATGTACTGAACAGCTGATATTTTTTTCGCGATTTCGGCTTTGCTCCCATAATAAAAATTGTTTGTTATCATGAGCACAATCACGTGTTTAAGTATCGTACACTAATTGCCAGACACCCTATATGTATGTAAATTAAAACATATTCATGAATAAATTATTGACATAGGTGCTATCGTAATAAACTTCCAGTTTTATTATGTCATTGACGACGCGGTTGTTTCAATGATTTACTGAACATTTTAACACCTAACAGATAACTTGAATACTAACCAAAACTGTTATAAAGACGGTAACATATTTATATAACTATGACGAACAATGGGACATAAATGTGTCGATAGTACTTTATAGAATTTAAATCGTTCGTGGCTATTTGCAAAATATTGAAGTTTAATTAACTGCTACTTAATTAGAATTTCTTATTACTTAGGCGTCCATTACTCGGTCATGCTAGCGTCAATCAAAACCATCAATCATGAATGATGTTTGAATGACGGATGACGTCCATTACACGATAGGTTTTGCTGTCAGTTTTGCCACAGTCAAAATTTTGATTGACGAAAAACCTACCGTCTAATGCGATAAATGATATTTATTTTGTAAATAGGTTTAAAAAACACTTTTACACGTCAATTTTTTTTTCGTCATTTTTAAACTAGATGAGGCCGGTGTTTCCTAGCTGACTACCCTGAGAAGAAACACCGAAACAAACTCAGGGGTCAAAGTCTCTTTTAAAGTCCATACAGTAAATATGTAATGGTCAAATCACATGAGAACCATGCAGATTTGTCTGAAATGGTCTTTTGAAGAAAGAACCTTACCTACAGATTTGAGTGGACCTGTCCAGTCAGTGCAAGCATTTGTCAGTATTCGTAAAGCTCAACTCAGGACTACTAAGGAGCTCAACGACTTGACGAACAATACCAAGGAAAGGACATTTGGGTAGGCCGCAGAAAATACTCAAATTGCCAGACATACATTAAAATTACTGAAAAGGAAAAAACAATCAACATAGTTGATCAACAGATGACTGACATTTGCATGACGAAAATTGTAGACGATAAAATTCCGTCATTCAACCATCATTCATGATTGATGGAAATGATTGACGGTAGGTTTTTCGTCAATCAAAATATTTGACTGTGGCAAAACTGACAGCAAAACCTATCGTGTAATGGACGTTTTATTTTTATACTGTAGTACTAAGTTTTGAATGCCAATCATTCAAAACTTAGTACTACAGTTTTAAAATAGCATGATTTTATTATGGATAGGCTCGCGCTTGACCACTATTGACACTCACCTGATGGTAAGCGATGCTGTGGTCGACGATGGAGCACGCTTGCCTAGAAGTAGCCTATTAACTCTTGACTAGACCCCTAGGTTGTAGCTATCAGGAAACACAGACTCCGGCAGGGAATTCCACTCCTTAGCTGTACGCATAATGAAGGTGTTACCAAAAAAATTTGTGCATATAGGTGGGATGTCCGCCATGTACCGGTGGCGCATCGTCGTATGCCTGGTGGTCCGATGATGGAACGGGCTTGGCGAAATTTGAGTATGCAATTCCAACGCACACTCTCTGAAATGCAACTGGTAGAAAGCCGACAGGCTAGCAACTTGTCGTCGGTGCTCAAGACTGGAGCTTCTCGACGAGTGCATTGTTGGATACCAAAACTTTTATACTGCGCTCCATAGTACGTTGGCAAAAGATTAATATATATTTTTACAGCAGCCACCACTGCAAATGGCTTTATAAATTTATTTTCAAGCAATCAAATATTTAGGTACATATAAAACACGTAATGGTCTAAAACCTCCTCCGCATCGCTGCCGGTAATATGCACATAAGACAGGCGGCAGAATTGCCACGCTGTATGGTAATGCTTATCCTCTGTCCAAGGTAAAAAACAGCCCCTGAATCACGAGAAGTGTGAACAGGGCGTTTGGAAAGGCCTTTAAACAATTTGTGAGCACTCGGACCCCACGATCCGAGAGTTTCAACCCGAAACGTCTCGAAAATATAACTGCTGACAAGGTTATTAAATTTCCGCCGCTTGAGATTCTCTGCAGCTGCTGCGGCAGCACCAGCATAGTACGGTGAGGTAGGTAGATGAGATGGCGCAAGAGTATCAACCATAGAAATATAAAAATATATTTATATGGTATCAACACATCTAGCGTCCCACACTAAAGGCCTACCTACCCATTTTTCATGGAAATAACGGCATACCATCCAGTCTCTTGCTATGATCGCGTGCCAGACACATCTTAAATAAATTTTGATTTTTAGAGAAACCGGAGAAACCAGCATATTTTGAGTTTTGTGAATCAGCAAGACACAGTGTGTCAAGGCTGTGACATTACCAGTCTGTTTGGAACTCAATCATAAAATATTCAAGTCCATTTTCCACTGAATCGTATTTACTAACATAATATGAAAAATCGGTTCTTAGAATAATGAATGATGGTTTATATGGCAGCGAATCGATTGTTTGTTTGACGGTTAGCCGCTCGACCTTCTTATTTATTTATCTAATAGGAACACCAACCACATAAACAACATTAGTTGAGCTCAAATGGTTGCCAATTCGCCAGACAAGAAGTTTGCGCGCTTTGACTACACTTTTCTCTCTACTCAACTCTCCCACGCCTCCATCCTATCTCATTATTCACTTTCAATACCTATGTTCTTCACACGCAAGGAATCTGCGTTCTTCTAACAATCTCCTACTGCTCTGTCCTTCTCATGCTCTGTTCTTCTGATTTTGTCCATTCTTCCTTCTATATACAGTCCATCCTTCTGTGGAATGCGCTTCCTCTCGATATCAGGACGGCCGAAAGTCGATATGCATTTAAGCGGAAGTTGCGAAATCATTTGCTCCACCAATAGCAGAATCGTCCCAAAACTTCTTTCGTTACTTTATTTAATATATATGTATATAATATTATATTAAATATATATGTATGTGTATTTTAATTATATGTATACTGTTTTTTTTCTCTTGTTTTTCATATAAAATTTACTTTTTATGCACCTACCATAATTTGTCTCTTCACCACCCTAGGTTGACTGGTAGAGAATGCCTCAGGCAGTCAGTCCGCCTTTGTACTTTATGTTGCATGAAGATTCACCATCATCATCATTTCAGCCGATAGACGTCCACTGCTGGACATAGGCCTCCCCTAAATGTCGCCACAACGAAAAAGAAATAAATTAGTTTAAGTATACCTATGTGCAACCCGAAACACATGTCTAGTATTTTTATGTACAAAATTGCATGACTGTATCATGAACAACCACAAAGTTATAAGCTTGTTATGTTACCTGGTTGTCCGCACAAATACATGGTCACCGTGCCATCCGGGCGTCTGAGGGGTTGTTTTGCTTCCGCACCTAGATGTGTGCTGGCGCCTAATGCCCGCTATGACCTGCCGTGACCTGTGTTGTACTTAGTGTCGGTGGTGTCCAACTTGTGACCTTTTTTAAATGTTTTTGGGAAAGAATATAACATGGTGTAAAAAATATTGAAATTGATTCTGTTACTGATCTGAACAAAATATATTCAGGTTTAGCGTATACTAAAAATTATGTTATATGTAATAAGATATTTTACACTTAGGTAATGGTATAGAAGTTTGATTCTGTGCAAATATTTCAATTTTATGTGTGCACAGCTTGTACAATTTGACAATAAATATTGGATATAAATTTAATAAGATAATTTGATTCTAGAAATACAGTAATTGATTTAAAAATGTTTGAATTATTTAAATTATTAGATTACATAGATTTGAACTATTAATTAAAATTTTAAAATAATGACTAGTTGGGAGTTGACTGCAAATTAGCATATATTAGCACATTAAGCATTTTAATGTTCCCACTGCTGGGACTCAGGCCTCCTCTCTCTAGGAGAGGGAATAGGCCGTAATCCACCACGCGGGCCCAGTGCGGGTTGGTGGATGTCACATGTCTTCGAATTTTTGGTTCTAGGACATGCCGGTTTCCTCACGATGTTTTCCTTCACCGTTTTGAGAGCAGTGGTGATGAAATAAATTACACAAAGTAATGCGCCTGGCTGGGTTTGAACCCGCGACCTACAACTCCGTAAGTCGGGGCCGTTACCACTCGGCCACCACTGCTCAGTTTTCGGCCACCACTGCTCCTTAATGATGACTGCAAATTAAATAATTACAAATATAATTTCTTTTTGTAAACTTCATAACCTGTCATCATCATCTCCCTAGCCTTTTCCCATCTAGCTTGGGGCTGGTTTCCAGTCTAATCGGATGCGGTTGAATACCCGTGGTTTACATGGAAGAAAGAAAGAAAGAAAGAAGAAAGAAAAAGAATTTATTTGGTACAGGGTAAACACGAAACAAAAAATAAAAAAAAGAAGCAAAAATGTAGTTGTGTGCCCCACGGCTGCACCAAAATAGGTCCAGCAGGGCTATTACGTAACTCTGTTGACAGTTCAAGTGATGATCACTTGTTAACAATGTGCATCATTGAACTGTCAAACAGCTAGTTTCGTATTGCCTATCTTCAGTGACCAACTGCAGTGACGTCATTAGCCACTGGTGCCTTTGATAGCCACCGTAACACGTTTTGACAGACGTTATTGTAACGATACTTTTAAAATTGCGATTGTGTAAGCTTTTGAAGCTGTATAATAGTCGATAAAATTTCAGAGTGGTCACAATAGGCACCGTAAATTTTTATAATTCACCACATTTCCACCGTAGTTTGTTAGTCACTTTGTGTGATACGTAATACCAATTTTATGAAATTGTCAGTTGACAACTAAGTTCAGTGTGCAACGAATGCCAGTTGTCAACTGTTATTTAAAAAGTTAGCCAATAGCCCCCCTGATCAGCATGAGTAACAGACTAGTGCCTGACGCTGGTTTTCAAGTGAACGGACCGACAACGAACTGGAACGACTGCCTAGACCTGCACAACCCAGTTATTGAGCAACACGTTACATCCTTGGATGGACTGATGGTCAGACTTTCTGGCGTCTGACTACCTGTAACGACTGTTAAAGATCTACGAATGACAACCGGGACCGACGGCTTTACGTGCTATCCGAGGCACGGGGTGTCAGTAATGTCCTAGGTAAACTTCGAAAAGTACATATGAATTGAAAAAATCACACTAAATAACACGCTACTTTTTGAAAGAAGAAAGAAAGAAAAACAGTTTATTTGCACAAACATGACACATAACTTAAAAAATAATAATAATAACATACATAGGTATATAACAAATTATACAAAAAAGTTAAATTATGCGACACATTTATACAAAACGGCCAGCGCTCAGCAAAATGCTGGGGCTTATGTGCTGGACAGAGCCACGGCGCTGATTTTCAGCGCCAGCCGTCGTCGACGAGTCGTTGAACGGCTAGCAACATCTTATGAACTAAAAACAATAAACAAACTAAAGATAACATAATAAATACAAACATAAAATACATTTATACACAAAGTAGTCGATTGTTATAGTCGATCGATAAGCGAATAAGCGTGTTTGGATAGACTGATGTTCAAGCTTTGTGGCGTCTGTCTGGTGTCGATCACTGTAAAGGACGAGACAGCCCTTTTTTTTGTGCGATATCATCCATTGACTTCTCACGCTCTCGGGCGGAGCGTGAGGGCGTGTCAGACGTGTTCCTTCTTTGCCTTTTGTTCCAGGACTACGGGTTTCCCTTTCGGAAGCTAACCCATGACCATGATAACTCTTTGAGGCGCGCGTGGAACACTATGCGTCGTCGACGAGTCGGACACGGTCCGGACTGTTACCGGACGGTCGGACGGCGAGCTACCCATTGCTCGTCGTCCGCAAGCCCACACGTACGGTGGCTGGAAATCGGGGTCGGGATCCCGCCGGCTGGGGCGTGAGGAAATTCGTTCTCTCACGCGTGCGGCCGCGCCGAAGGAGGCGACCGCCTGCCACTCCTCGCTCCAGACCATGGCCTGTGCCAAGGCCCGTCGCGAGAGTTCGCTACCGCCGATTGCCCCCACGAGGACACAGTGATGCTCCGCCCAAGCGGGGCATACCTCCACCGTATGTTCCACCATGTCCTCCGGGTGGCCATCACCATGGTGACACCCGGTTGGAACCAGTCCTCTGTTCACGTAGAGTCGAGACGCGCACTCGGACCCCATAACCCAAGTGTTTCGACCCCAAACGGGTCTAAACTAATTACCAATGAGGTTATACAATACTAGTTAGCTTTTTCCCGCAGCTTCGCCCGCGTATCCAAAATATATGCCTATGTCACTCAGGAATAAAGCAGCTTTCTATCGGTGTAAAAATTTTAGCAGTCGGACCAGTACTTTCAGAAATTACCCCCTACAAACAAAAAATCAAATTACCTCTTCATGATATTTTTGTGGATTTTCGCCGCTTAATTAGATCTTATTAATCCCTAAATTGCTTATCATACTCGTCTATTGAATCCAATAAAATCAAGCTCCATCGTCGACCGCATCGTCGCTTTCCATCAGGTGAGATAGCGGTCAAGCGCTAACCTATAAAGAATAAAAAAAAAAGCCGATACAATGTTTTAAATTAACTTCGATAGTAATCATGATTGCAGACATTATCACAAGCAATATTAGTTTTACTGAAGTACTAGATAACACAGCCAATACATACATAGGTTTTTTTTTATTATCTTTTATACATTTAGGGACTTTTGGTCACAGTAAGACCATGCCAGCCCCATCATCATCATCATCATCATTTCAGCCGAAAGACATCCACTGCTGGACATAGGCCTCCCCCAAGCGTCGCCACAACGAACGGTCCTGTGCGTCTCGCATCCATCGGACTCCCGCAACCGTTACCAAGTCATCAGTCCACCTTGTAGGAGGCCTTCCAACGCTACGTCTTCCGGTACGTGGTCGCCATTCCAGAACCTTTCGGCCCCAACGGCCATCTGTTCTGCGAGCAATGTGCCCTGCCCATTGCCACTTTAGTTTGGCGATTCTTCGTGCTATGTCGGCAACCTTGCCAGCCCTATCGTAACCTAATTCAAGTAAAAACAATTTTTCGACTATTAGGGCTCTAAAACTTTACTAACTAATTTGTAAAGAGCGATAGCTGCGTTAGAGAGGGGTTCGGACAGTGTACTCTGAATAAAACCAACATCATACATACATACATATTCAGCCTTTTAATGTTCCCACTGCTGGGACTCAGGCCTCCTCTCTCTAGGAGAGGGAATGGGCCGTAATCCACCACGCGGGCCCAGTGCGGGTTGGTGGATGTCACATGTTTTCGAATTTTTGGTTCTAGGACATGCCGGTTTCCTCACGATGTTTTCCTTCACCGTTTTGAGAGCAGTGGTGATGAAATAAATTACACAAAGTAATGCGCCTGGCTGGGTTTGAACCCGCGACCAACAATTCGTAAGTCGGGGCCGTTACCACTCGGCCACCACTACTCCGACCAAACCAACATCAATCAAGTTAATTTTGAAAGTGTTCATCAGCACTTCTCCAGCAGCTCGTGATCGCATTCCACCTACAAGTGGTGCACATCCTCCACCGTGCCGCATTCTGCACAATTTGGACTGTCACTTCAAGTTCAATAAGAAAGCCGATATGAATGAATGTTGTAAATTAACTTCGATAGTAATCATGATTGCAGACATTATCACAAGCAATATTAGTTTTACTGAAGTACTAGATAACACAACCAATACATACATAGGTACTAATCACACTTCACCCTATCACAGTTATAAAAGTCATACAGGAGTAGAAGGCAACGAAAGAGTCGACACTCTAGCAAGGAAAGGATCCGAGACACCCCTACACGGACCGGAACCCTTCATAGGACTCTCACCAAGGGTCATCAACCAAGCATTGAAAAAGGCTGCGTTGGAAATACACAGCACACACTGGCGCAACACAACAGGCCAGAAGCATGCAAAGCTATTTCTTAATGACATAGATAAGGCCTGGACCCAAAAATAATGGAGGTACAGCAGATCACAGCTCCGAACAATCACAGGAGTCTTCACGGGGCACTATGCCACCAACAAACAGCTCCACAACATGGGACTAGCAAGCGACCCGACTTGCAGGATCTGTGGAGAGGCAGAGGAGAATATGCTACACTTACAGTGCGACTGCGCAGCACTAGGCTCCAAAAGACTAGAGTACCTGGGCCAACCATTTCCAAGACCAGAGGACTACAGGCTCAGCCCCATCAAGGCCATACTGGGACTCATGACGAAGGTGCACGGAGGGTTGGGGGTTGAGTTGAAGGGAAGGGGATTAGCACAAAAGATCCAGAAGGGTCGAAGGGCTCTGGTTTAGGGCCAGCCCCACTATAAGATAAGATAAGATAACCATGATTGCAGACATTATCACAAGCAATATTAGTTTTACTGAAGTACTAGATAACACAGCCAATACATGCATAGGTACCTACTAATCACACTTCACCCTATCACAGTAATAAAAGATGAAAGTTGGTGAGCGTCTGTATGTTTGTTACTTCTACACGCTCGAACTGCTGAACCGATGTCGATAAAACTTGGTCCACGGGTTGTCCATATACTGGGAACACTGGAACAGTATATCTCTGTTTGTTTACATTTTCACACCGACACTGATGGGCCGATTTTAATTAATTTAGTTATATCTAAGAATGGACAGATTATATCCCGGAGAACGATTTAAGATAGATAGCTGACATAAGGTAGTAACATAAAGTAATCAAGTAATACTTCGACACATAAAATTATTGTATAATCAACTTTAGAATGTTCCCACTGCTGAGATTCGGGCCTCATCTCTAAGAGAGGGAATGGGCAGTAATGCTCCATGCCCAGGTGTGCCCCGCTTGGGCAGAGCAACGCCGTGTCCTCGTGGGGGCGATCGGCGGCGGCGATCTCTCGCGTCGGGCCTTGGTACAGGCCATGGTCCGGAGCGAGGAGGAGTGGCAGGCGGTCACCTCCTTCTGCGAAGCAGCAAAGGAGGCGGCCGATCGCGTGAGGCAACGGTCCTCACGCCCTAACCGCCGCCAGGATTCCGATCCCGATTTAAGGCCACCGTAGGCGCGAGCTTGCGGACGGCGAGCAAAGGGTGGCTCGCCGTCCGACCGTCCGGTAACCGTCTGGACCGAGCCCAAGTCGTCGACGGCGCGTGCTATTCCACGCGCGCCTCAAGGAGATGTCAGCAACTGTAGGGGCCCAGCAGGGTCGAAGCCTACTGGGGCCAAGGGTCTGATTCTGAAAGGAAGACTCGATCAGCCCTGGTACGAAAGGCAACGAAGGAACAGGAGTGGGTTTTTAGTCAGTAAAAGTTTGACACTATCTCCCGCCCGCCCAAGAGCGGAGGATGTCATAAGATGATTTTCCCCCCGAAAAAAAAAAATATTCCATGCCCACCCAGTGCGAGTTGATGGATGTCACATGTCTTCGAATTTTCTAGTTCTAGGTGCATATATATACGATATACACTTCTGGACACATCTATTGGCCCACCTTGTATTTTCAGTTTCGTTTGGTCCTAGCTAAAATTTTATATTAGGTCGAGCAAAAAGTTTTTATGCAGTTTTGAACCTGGCACATTCACAATTTCATTCAATAGTCTTTTTTTGAATTTCGAACACAGAATTTAAAGAAAAAAAAGACAATTTGGAGCCTGTTTGTTGATATCAAACAATCGAATACTAAGAAAACTTGGTTTTATTGGTTTACTTGGATTTAATTCTTGAAAAAGTGATTGATATCTTTGGTTTTGCAACAAACATTACTTATTCTTAACATTAAGGTGAGGTTCTATCAATAATCTATGGATACTTCACCTGAAGTCGCCGCCCAAGCTGTGGCACTTATTCAGGCCGGACACAGCCAAAGAAACGTGAGTGCTCAACTTAATTTAAGTCGATCTGCGGTCCGAAATGTTTATCGGAGGTACCTAGAGACTGGCGCCTTTGTTCGTCGCCAAGGAAGGCCACGATCTCGGGTCACAACTGAAAGGCAGGATCGATTCATCGTGACGACCAGCTTGAGAAATCGTCACCTTACCTCCATTGAGATACAAAACCAACTTCGCGACTTCCACGGAGTATCTGTGAGCGCTCGAACTGTTCGGAGAAGGTTAAAAGAACGCGATATGGTACCACACAAGCCAGCTAATGGGCCCAAACTAACGCGAGCCCACCGAACAGCGCGCCTTCATTTCGCACGCAGTCATTTAAATTGGACACAGCAAGATTGGAGCCGTGTACTCTTTTCTGATGAGTCTAAAATTGTGTTACATGGCAATGATGGAAGGAAGAAGGTCTACCGACGTAAGGGAGAGCGTTTCGCACAATGTTGCTTTGAAGAGAGGGTTGCTTATGGCGGTGGCTCATGGACTGTCTGGGGCGGTATATCCGCGAGCGGCAAAACTCAACTTGAGGTTGTTACAGGACCACGGCTGCCAACATTAAATGCTGAAAGGTACATTCGTGAGTGCTTAGAACCTCACGTGATACCATACGCGGACTATGTGGGCCCAAATTTCCTTTTTATGCATGATAATGCAAGAGCCCATGCGGCCGGCATCGTCAGGGAATATCTTCGGGATGTGAACATCACAGTTATGGACTGGCCAGCCAGAAGCCCAGACATGAACCCCATTGAGCACATGTGGGACGAGCTAAAAAGACGTGTTAGGGCTCGTCAGCCAGTTGCCCAGACGATGCAGGAGTTGAAAACTGCCATAGAAGAGGAATGGGAGATGATCCCTCAAAATTTCATAGAGCGGTTGATAAACTCTATGCCTAATCGTACGAGAGCTGTGGTAGATGCCCATGGAGGCAACACGCGTTATTAAATTAAACCTTTATTTGATAAAACATGTTTTTAATTAAAAAATCAATTGCCTTTAACAAGGCGCATATCCGACTTGTTAGGCGTAGCTCCATGTCGTATGGTATTCTGAATTCAAATTTAAAACAATACGATCGAAAAAGATGGTAAAATGTATCAGGTTTAAAACTGCATCAACAGTTTTTGTTCAATCTAGCAATCATATTTCGGTAGGGGCCATCGAAACCTAAACTCTAAGGTG
This sequence comes from Mythimna impura, assembly GCA_905147345.3. Classification (NCBI taxonomy): domain Eukaryota; kingdom Metazoa; phylum Arthropoda; class Insecta; order Lepidoptera; family Noctuidae; genus Mythimna; species Mythimna impura. The sequence goes on along the minus strand of LR990365.1, from coordinate 974,320 downwards.
GGCCAATAGATGTGTCCAGAAGTGTACTTTGTGTAATTTATATCATCACTACTGTTCAACGGTGACGAAAAACATCGTGAGGAAACTAAAACGGTGAAGGTAAATGTTTTTTTTTTTTTTAATATCGTTTCCTTTACACGGAATTACTCCTGTTTCGTGGATGCTTTCACAAACATGTAAATTCATTTACACAAAACACCTATCTTCAGGCCATACAAATATTTGTACCGTACGGGAATCGAAACCGCGAAACGTAGCTCAGCAGTCGATTGCTCAACCACTAAGGAAATGCAGGTTATCTCATTGAGATAACTTGCATTTCCTTAGCGGTGATGAAAAATGGTAACTTATACAATAGTTATTTATTTATTCAAAAATACTAACTATAATTACATAATTACAATAAAATAGAAAAAAAAAACCTACACTAATTACAACTAACTAAAATCAAACTAAAATATGGCGTCATAAAACTCTTCCACATCGCTGTCGACTGGTAATGTGCGCAAAAGACTGGCGGCATTGCCACGCTGTATAGCAATGCTTATCCTCTGTCCGAGGTGAACAGCAGGGAGCGCCTAGACGTAAGGAAGCAGCGAGGTAGTGCGACGATGGTAGTGCGTGAAGCCAGAGACCCGACTCCCACTCTCCCACAGCCAGCAGGCGCAGAGCGGCTCATCCCACCGTCTTTGGGAAGATGGTTCGTCGCGCGGATTAGAATTCGGGCAAGCGAGTCTCCAGGTATCTATAGCCTCGACGAAGCACGGCACATTGAAATCAATCAGTGAGGGAGATAGGATATTCCTGAATAATTTCTCAGTGCTGTGAACCGAGGATATAAAGGCTGGTAAACTAATACTAGTAATTTTGCGGACGCCGAGGCCACCCATACGGATAGGGAGGGAATCTTGAGCCCAAGCTCGGTCATCCACGGCCACGATTAAAAATAACGAGAATACGCTGGATAATTTGGTCCGTTTTTTCCAAAAGATGGGGGTGTTTCCATAAATGAGAAGCGCGAAGGAAATATGTTAATTTAGGGCCGAAACAGCAGAAACGAATAATGGTGATGGCCGAATGCATGTTAATTTGTCTCTCTCTCCGAAATATCATTAAATTTTGAATTTTTTCCTCAACAAAATTGGTAAATAAATTACACAAAATAAAGCGCCTACTTGGGTTTGTTCATATTATATATTAATCTATCTATAAACAGAACACTCAAAACTGTCTTCTATATGCAACAGTTTGATAATCGAAATTTGATAGATAAGTCTCAAGGTTAACCGTATTATTTTTATCTAATATCATAGGTACATAGTTTTTCTGTATCGAGTTTGAAAACGAATCAGCAGATATACCTACTAAGTACTAATCTAGTTGTTTACGTTCTAACGTAACATACTCAGCACTGATAAGAAAATTGATTTTTTCATAAACTTCAGTTAAGTAGGTTAGCTAATAAATAGTTTTTTTTTTTTAATTTAGTTATTTACTTTGTAACTAATTAAATACTAAAATAAGAAAAATACACACACTTGACTAATCTATATATATAAAAGGGGAAACTGACTGACTGACAAATCAACGCACAGCCGAAACTACTGGGACTAGGAGCGTGAAATTTAGCACAAGGCTTCCTTTTATAACGTAGGCGACCACTAAGAAAGGATTTTCCAAAATTCAGCCCCTAAGGGGGTAAAAAGGGGGGATTTCGTATGTATGCAATTTTTTTTTTCGTGGGCGAATCAACTCAAAACTTAGTATAAATATTAACCTAAATTAGTTATAAAGTTTACCATTTTTTTTTCAGTACAAACCTCCAGTGCAAGATTTAGGAGGGTGTTAAAGTTTGTATGGGAAAATCTTATTCCTTGGGTTAATAAACTTGAAACTTTGCACGAATACATTTTTAAATAAATATTAAAGATACCCATTATTCGTTTTTCAAAACTACCCTCAAATTACGGTTTAGGTTCAAGTCAAGTGTTCTCTAACGTGTTCAAAATTTTTTGAAGTCTTACTGCGCATCCTAATTTACTCGCAACTCGGTGTTAGAAATTAGAATAACAAGCTCTAACAGAGCAAATAGCGATTATTTATTTTTACGGAAAGAATTTACACAGTGGTTTATTTTACTCAAAAATGAGGGTAAAACATTTAATTTAATATAATACTTTCTCAAACAATAGTACAAGATTCATCCCTGTATTGATGAAATGTTATCATCCATGTTTGTATAAAATATCTTATTCTTTTTCCATGTGATAACCTAATCCTATAATAACATTTATTAATTATCTGATTTATATACGTACAGCGACATCTACTGACACAAATTGGTACAAACGAAAACATAAAGTTAATTACAAAACAATATTTTTAAACAGTCCGTAACATTTTGAATAATAATAAAATTAAGATAAGTAACTGGATGTAAGATTTAGTTGGTGTGTCATGGTAAGTGTAAAATCATTAAAAAATATGCAAATTTAATATTTTCAAAAGACTTTGATTGATTAGTTCAGTAGTAGTGCGTTTGTCAAAAACTTAGTTTCTTTTTAGGATTAAACGTAGGATCTCCATCCTGACCACAAACATTTTATTTCGAACATTCGTAAATACAACAATTGTTTCCAAATGACGTCGTTTGGTAGGAAACAAGTTGTTGGAGATGGATACATTGGAACCTTCAAAGTACAGGAGCAAGTTTATCATTTAATTGGCAGTTAATTGTCAGAACCCGGTCAGACAGCTCAGTTTTTACAAATTTATTTCGTGGGTGAAGATGAAAGAGAAGCAAATTTGAGATGCTGTAATTTCCCGCAAATTTAATAAAACAACTGCAAAAAATGTTGCACGAAGTCAATCCTTATATCAGGAAATCAGAAATCAGAAATCAGAAATCAGAAACGTTTATTTCAAATAGACCAATTACAGGCACTTTTGAATTGTCAAAATGTCGGTCAGTCAAAAAAAAAAATACAAGTGAAGCTAAATTGCACGTTCCAAAGCGTAGATCTCTATGGAGAAGAACGTGCAAGAAACTCCATGGACACTCTTTTAAATCATATTATGAGTTACATAAATCTTGGTTACATATTTCTTGTCGCTTCTAATATGTGAGCACAATGTAGATAAGTGATAATAATTAAAAGAATAAAATAAAAACTAATAAAAAAAAAAATAGAAATTGAATTAAGTCACTGGCAGCTAAGAGATGACCAGTCTCAACTGACGGCACCCGTTCACGAGCATGACGCGTGCATCAGCCCCACTCAGCTCAACCATTTTGAAGGGAACCGAATGACCCAATAACACGTGCCACCATCAGCGAGACATTTGAATGAGCATGACAAACTCTCAACTGCCATGCTCGTAATGACAAACAAGTTGTAACCTGATAAAAATGCTCCATGGTACTTCACATTCACAAAACTTGAAAAACAAAGTGCTTCTACATTATACAATGCTATTGTTTCCAAATACAAAAGATAATAAATTATCATAAGCTCTATTGAAATAAACCAATAAAATAAAATAAAAAAAACATTTCGAAAACAACAATACAAAAAGGGGAACAGTATCTCTTCCAAAATTATAAAAAAAAACTAATTTGAAGGTGGCTGTGGCTGCGGAGCAGGACCGGCATTTAGCCAAGCGTTTTTATCAAGGATATAATCTTCCAGTTTATAATACGCTTGTCTACATAGTGTGCGTTTAATGCATGCTTTAAATTTGGACTCATTTAGTTGTAGAATCTCAACTGGTATTTTATTATAAAATTTTACACAGTACCCCATGAAAGAACTATGTACTTTAGCCAATCTGAACCGAGGTTGATCTAATTTGTTCCTGTTCCTAGTATTAAAATTGTGCCTGTCACTTATCATAATAAAAAGATGAATATTTTTCCGAACATACATAATGTTTTCATAAATGTATTGACAAGGGACCGTCAGGATGTTTATTTCCTTAAATAGTTCCCTAAGAGAATCGCGTCTGCGAAGATTATATATGGCTCTGATAGCTCTTTTCTGCAGAATAAAAATAGACTCTATATCTGCAGCCCGTCCCCATAGCAAAATACCGTAAGACATGATACTATGAAAGTAACTAAAATAAACTAGTCGCGCAGTATCCACATCAGTAAATTGACGGATTTTTCTGACAGCATATGCTGCTGAACTAAGCCGACCTGCCAGAGATGTTAAATGAGGACCCCATTGTAGCCTCGAGTCAAGCGTGATCCCTAGGAAAACCGTATTCTCGACGAATTCAAGTTTCTCCTTGTTCAATACTATGTCGGGGACACACAGGGACATGAAGATTGACAGAATTCCAAATATTTTTTTTTTAATTAAATTAGTTGTCAAAAATAATAGTCTGAGACGAAAGCACAATGGCAAACAAAAGAGCTATTGAAGCATTAAACAGGACTCTACAGGATAACAGGACATAAGAAGCAATGACAACTTAATGAGTGGTTCGACAGTATTGCTGGCCGGAGATTTCTAGCAAGTTGTACCAAAATGGACACGAGTGAATGAAATTAAAGTATCATCATTTCAGCCAAAGAACGTCCACTGTTGGACATTGGCCTCCCCCAAATGTCGCCATAACGAACGATCTTGTGCACCACGCATCTACCACATTCACGCGACTCTCACCAGGATATCGGTCCGCCTTGTGGGAGGCTTTCCAACGCTGCGTTTAACTAAAATTCTTAAATTAACCAAAAATATGAGAGTACATCTCAGAGGGGACGTCTCTGCATTTTCAGACCTTTTACTTCAATTAGGAAACGGCAAGTACTAACAATTAGTTGGGATTATAGTCATACCAGAAAAATTATGTACGGTAGTAAGTACAGTCGAAGAGATGATAGAAAGAAATTATTCAGGTGTGGCTCAAATAAAGGACAAATCATTAGAATGGCTATGAGAAAGAGCTATATTGACGCCTAAGAATGACCAAGCAGCAGTTATCAGCGATATTTTGCTGACATCATTTGAAGCTGAAGAAATACTGTTTAATTCTATAGACACAGTGGTAAATGCAGACGAAGCAGTCCACTATCCGGTTGAGTTTCTGATACTATTAATCCAGTCGGCCTTCCATACCATAAACGTGCACTGCATGTGGGCACACCCGTGATGTTGTTTAGGAACTTGAAGCCTCAGAAGTTATGTAACGGTACCAGGATGCAAGTAAAAGCATTGCACCGCAGTATGGTTGAGGTTGTTATTTTAACCGGGTCTGCCCAGGGAGAAACAGAGTTCATACCGCCTATTCCATTAATCCCGAACGATCTTCCTTTCGAATTCAAAAGACTACTATTTCCTTTGAAAGTTTGCTTTGCAATGACAATAAACAAATCACAGGGCCAAACGCTTAAAACGGCGATGTGCGCGAACGTAGTCGCGGGCAAAGTGCTAGTTAAAACTATATAATTGTTAAAGGCAAAAAAACTCCTAACTAAAATATGGCGTAAAAAATTCCTGCGCATCGCTGTCGATCGACTGGAAGTATGCCCAAAAGACTGCCGGCATTGCAATGTAGTGTAGCAATGCTTCATTTCTGACCAAGGTAAAAGTCAGCCCTGGGGTCACGCGAAGTGTCAACTATAGGCGTTTGGATAATTATTTAAAAAGTGTAGGGTCCGAGTCCCTACGACCCAAGAGTTTCAACCCCAAACGGGTCGAAAATATAACTGCCGATTAGGTTTGTTGGGGACTAGGACTTCAAAGAACCTGCAGTCTCATTTAAAGAGGTATTCCACTTACCCAGTGTCATTAATACTTTTCTTACCGACACTATCCACTCAGTGTCCGTCCATAACTGTCTGGGTTGTAAACTTATGACCAGCGCGGCCCTCGAAGGAAAACGGTAGCTGAAAGAACACGGGTGGGTTTGAGTCAGTTTGACACTCCCTCTCGCACCACCCAGAGCGAGAGAATTTATTTGATAAATAATATTTATTTTGCAAATACTTAGGTTACAAATCACACTTTTACACGTCAATTTTTGTTCCTAACTGACTGCCCTGAGAACAAACACCATGACATACTCAGAAGCCAGTGTCTTTTAAAGTCCATACAGCAAACATGTAATGGTCAAATCATATGAGCACCATGCAGATTAGTATATGAGAGAAAGAACCACACAGATTTATGTGGACCTGTCCAGTCAGTGCAAGCATTTGTCGAACGAACAATTTTTTTTTTTTATTGATATAAACCAGTGCTTGACTGCGATCCCACCTGATGGTAAGCAGTGATGCAATCATTGATGGTGAGGCGCACTAGTTTATTAAGAGCCTATTCACTCTAGCCTTAAAGGCACCTAAATTATAGTTGGACGGTTGGAAATTGTTCTAGTCCTTCGATGTACGCGGTATAAACGACGAAGCGAAACGAACAACACCAAAAAAAGAACATTTGGGTAGGCCGCATAAAATACTCTGCCAAAAATGCTTAAATTACCGAAAAGAAGAATAATCCACATCGTCCACACCGACGACCATCCGTCGTGATGATGAATCGAGAAGAAATGGCAGGCGGTCGGCTCCTTCTGCGAAGCAATTATGCTAGCGAAGGAGGCGGCCACACGCGTGAGGAAATGGACATCCTCACGCCCCAGCCACCGCGACCTCGTTCTCGACCCCGACTACCAGCCACGAAAGGCGCTGGCTTGCGGACGATGAGTAATGGGTAGTTCGCTGTCCGGCCGTCTAGTAATCGTCTGGACCGAGCCCAAGTCGTCGACAGTGCGTATGTACCACGCGCTCCTCAAAGAGATGTCAGTAAAACCGTAGGGGCCCAGCAGAGCCGATGCTGCTAAGGCCGCGGGGATTTTCTGAAAAGGAAACTTGAAGTCCTAAAACCCAAAGGGTAACTGAAGGACACAGGTGTGGTTTTATTCAGTAAAAGTCTTAACACCCCTTCGCGCTCCACCCAAAGTTTAAGAAATCATTAGATGATTTCCCACCTTAAAACCCGGCGGACGGCTAGCAATAGGTAGCTCGCCGTCCGAACGAACGGTCGGTTACCGGATGTTCGGACGGAGCCCAAGTCTTCGACGGCGTGTACTGTTCCACGCGCGCCTCAAGGAGATGTCAGCAACTGTATGGACCCAGCAGGGTCAAAGCCTACTGGGGCCAAGGGTCTGATTCTGGAAGGATGACACTATCTCTCGCTCCGCCCAAGAGCGGGGGCTGTCATAAGATGATTTTCCCACAGTAAAAAAAAACCTTAAAATCCGAAAAAATTGCCGTTGTTTTGATAATATTCTCAATGTCTTCTTTCCCTCAGTCTCAGCCCGGCCAGGTCACAGAGGCAGTGAAGGCCGCCATCGACGCCGGGTACCGCCACATCGACTGCGCCCACGTCTACCAGAATGAGAAAGAAGTCGGCGTCGCGCTGAAGGCTAAGATCGACGAGGGAGTTATTAAGAGGTACCCTTTTTTACTAGTGCTTGTGCGATTGCACCTGATGGTAATAATATAATAATAATAATAATCCTTTATTATCAGGCAACTAAGGGCCCATAGAAAAAATACACAAATAATCTTACAAAATAATAAACTAATACATATGTATAAAAGAAACTATAACAATTATTAAACTATACTATTGCACACGAAGTGACGGCGTCGTGTTCCGCTGCGAGGTCGGTATTCTTCCACGAAATCGTCGATACACGACACCCTTCGGCCAAAACTCTCCTTTGAGGAAGGTCTCCAAATGGTGAGTCGGCACCCGCACCAAAAAACGACTTGAAATTAGTGTTATGGCGCAGCTCCAACTGCACGACTCTCAAAGTCCAGTTTGTTTTCACGCGTACATACTCCACGATCTCCTCAGCCTTCGTGGTGTGATGTAGCCGCGAAACGTACAGCTGCGTCGTAGGTACTGCTGAACGCAGCAGCATGTTGGGTCCTGCCAGCGCGGTACCGCACTGATTCTGACAAGTAGGCTTCTTCCTCTTCTTCTCTACCTTAGTGAAGCCATCTTCATCGCTCTGCTTGCCCCCTTTCGTTTTACCTGCTTGTCGCGTTGTTTGCGACTCAGCAGGTTTGTTTGCAGCAACAATGCATTGCAACTTATTAAATATGTTATTATGGTGACTATTACAAAGTTATATTTCATTAGTCAGACTAATTGTAGTGACCAAACATCCAGTCAGTGCATGAAATCGTCTCACTCGCTCTGAAACGCATGCGTGCTCTCGCGCTCATACTCTCGGCTGAATCATTTTTGTTTAGGGGATGTTTGGTCACTACAATTAGTCTGACTACTGAAATATAACTTTGTAATAGTTACCTTAATAACATAGGTATTTAAAAATCAGACATGTAAAAATAAGTAAAGTTAATTTACTTCTTGTGGAGTTTTAAAGCGTCTGACAGAAGTTTTGGTCCATGGAAAGTGTCTGACACTTATGATACTACTTTAAAATAATATTCTACAAAACATTTATAAAAATCACCCATAAAAAATTAAGTTAAGTAACTCGTTATTTTTAGTTCCCTTTCTCACCTGGTACCTGATCAGGGGCCCCAAGGAGGAGCTCCACAAGCACACAGATATTCAAAGCACATGAGACGCTACTGAGAACCTAAGGTTTCATCCATGTGAAAATAAGTTATGTCAGACAGCTCTGGGATCTTGGTCTAATAGCATGCATAGCATAGCATACGAACGTTACAGTTTACTAATAAAAAAAATATCATCGAAGTTTTAAATGTCTATTGTCTTCGTTAGATTGGCTGTAAAAAAAACTCATTATCGAGTTCTATAAGAATGGCAAATATAGTGGCAGTGATTACGAACCTGCGGGGATCTTTCATCTACATATATGTATCAATGTACAGTCGAAACTATACTAATGACTATTTCATGAAATGGCAATTGAAAAGGGTAAGACGAACTGAGAGGGTGGTATAATTTGCTAGTAGAGTTCTATAAATAAATACGTGTTACCAGGGGCGCCGGCTTTTAGAAAACCTCATGGGTGCTCATTCTCATTTGATGACTCGAAAAAGTAGCGAAGTGTAAGAAAAGAAATGCACACTGATCGACCGACAAAAAAATAAATATCCTACATACATACTGCGTACTTAATTACTAATTATGTTTGATAAAAATGTAAAATGAATCCATTATATAAAAATGAAACTAGTTTTTATTAAATAAATATTATAATTTATACGTAACCTAAAAGGTGATTACTGATCTGTTTCGTAATGTCTATTCTCAGGGGTGCTCGGCACCCACTATTTATTTCTCATGGGTGCTCGGGCCCCCGAGCACCCACGCAGTCGGCGCCCCTGCGTGTTACGGCCGCAAATCATATTTTAAACAACATAAATATTAAGAGAGTCCAAACCGAGATACATTCCCTCACGCAGCTCTAGCGTAGCTCTTACGTGAATATAACGTTATTACACACCTTTTAACTTTAACCTTTTTTTTAATTTTAAGGTGTTTTGTTTCTTCTTTCTGTAATGCCAAATAAACGCAATTTTCTTTCTTTTCTTTCTTTCTTTTCTTTTTCCTGATATATTGGAAACACAGATAATCTTTCTACGTTTCTAGCATAAGCATAGCATAATCAGCCTTTTAATGTTCCCACTGCTGGGACTCAGGCCTCCTCTCTAGGAGAGGGAATGGGCCGTAATCAACCACGCGGGCCCAGTGCGGGTTGGTGGATGTCACATGTCTTCGAATTTTTGGTTCTAGGACATGCCGGTTTCCTCACGATGTTTTCCTTCACCGTTTTAAGAGCAGTGGTGATGAAATAAATTACACAAAGTAATACGCCTGGCTGGGTTTGAACCCGCGACCTACAACTCGTAAGTCGGGGCCGTTACCACTCGGCTACCACTGCACTGCTTCTAGGTTTCTATTGAAATTAAAATATTGTTGAACTAATCCATCCATAAAGACCACTGAAAATGTACTCATAAATAATAAAAAAAATATAACTACTAGAAAAGCAGTAAAAGTGACTTTGTTCCGGGCGTTTTGCCAATCCTTTTATACATGCAGTCTATGGGTCAATTATACGCAGAAGACAATCAACGCCCTGCGCGTTCAATATAACAACGCGTTTAGGATGCTGATGCGGTTGCCGCGGCACTGTAGTGCATCTGGCATGTTTGCCGATGCGTGTATTGATGGCTTTCATGCCATCCTACGTAAAAGGACTGCATCGCTGCTATGTCGTGTCCGCGGCAGTAGCAACAGCATTCTTAGAGTTGTGGCTGGTCGATTAGACTGCCCAATATTGTGGCATTGTATACAGATGCATGTGAAAAAGTAATGTACGTAGTTAATTTTAGATTACTAACATAATTTTTTAAGTATCTACTAACAAAAATTTGGATCTGCTGTATCTGAGACCAGTAAATTATTATTTTTTTATTACCAGCTGACCCGGCGAACTTCGTACCACCTAACAGTCAATGAATGTAGTATATCTTTCGATATAGTCAACTGATTGCGATGAAACAAAGCCTAAGTAATATATCAAGTTACACACAATTTCAATGTATAAAAGTTACCTACATCGATTTTGTACATTTTACGTGATGCGCGTACAACTAAAAACTTCTACAGATTTATTATATATGTATAGATATCAACAGAAACCTTGCTTGCACATTTAATCGAAATTCTCAAACATTCAATTCAAAACCTTTAAAAAAAACAGATTTCCTGGAACAAGATTTTTGAAATATTCGAGTAAATGACGAAATTACTGAAAGCCAAATAGAGTTTTCAGGCGTTATCTCTATTTTTCGCGTTGCCTTTTCATAAAACATTGCGGCGGATAAAACAAGAAGCTTTTAACACAGCTTTATGCTGAGCGTTAGGCCGTTTTGCGCGGATGTGACGCATATCTTCCCTATCAATTGACAATGTTTGTTTGCTAGTTTTAAGATTGCGTCATTTCGCGCCAATAAACAGTTTTTCTTTCTTTCTTTCTTTTAAACCATGCTCGCGTAAGGGCTCTCTTAACACTGCAAAATGCAAAAATAAGAAAATTTGAATTTCGCGAACTATCTATTGTTTTTTTGATGTATATAAACCAGTGCTTGACTACGATCTCACCTGATGGTAAAGCAGCCTGATGGTATCTTTGAACAATCTCCCTTAAGCCTTGTGATTGTACATTAATGTTATCATCGGCATCGGGTTTGTCTCTCATGCCAGTCTCAAACTCGATCGGTTTTAGGGAGGACATCTTCATTACCTCGAAGCTGTGGTGCACCTTCCATCGTCCGGACCTGGTTGAAGGAGCCATCAAGGTCACTCTGGAGAACCTCGGGCTGGAGTACCTGGACCTGTACCTGATCCATTGGCCTCAAGCCTTCAAGGTAAGAGTCAGGGGCGTAACTATTGCAGTAGCAATGACACGGAGGCCCTCGGGCTACTGGGGCCCTGACGTGTGCAAAACTTCCTAACATGATATCCACAACTTTTAATTCTTTGATATGAGGCTCGTAGTGAATAAATATTCTCCATAATAATTAATACTAGGTACTGCATAATGGCGCTACTACTGCACTTTTTGTTTAGTAGCTGATATGTAACAGATATTTATCATATTCTGCTTGTTGCAGGAAGGCTCAGAACTCTTCCCAAGAGACTCGGAAGATAAGCTGATACCTTCTCCAGCAGACTACGTGGACACGTACAAAGCGCTGGAGCAACTGGTGGAGAAAGGCCTGACGAAGAGCATCGGGCTGTCGAACTTCAACAAGAGACAGATTGAGAGAGTACTGGCAGCCGCTAAGATCAAACCAGCTATGTTGCAGGTAAGGTTTCCTACATTTTTAGGCTCCGAGTAGACTTAAAAGTCGGAAGAGCTTTCTGAGCTGCATGAATCAATGGCCTAGTGTCATTCGAGAGAGACCATACACGGTGAGATGTAAGTTGAGGGAGGAACACCACTCACCACCGCCGCCCGACTTCGTTTATCCCCAGGAACATCTAACACCCGGACGCGATCTTCAGTGGCCTATATGGAAAGCAATCGATAGACTGCGCACCTAAGTAGGCCGTTGCAAACACAACCTGGCAAAATGATCATAGACCCCTCCGACCAGGGTTGGGCAGTATTTGAATTACTTGTAATTAAAATACGTAATTGAAATACAAATACGTATTTTGTATTTGTATTTCAATTACTTCCTTAAAATGTAATTTGTAATTCGTATTTCAAATACCTGACGGCGAAGTATTTTGTAATTAGTATTTCAAATACTTGAGGCTTCAAAATACATTTTAACTTTAAAATACATTTAACCTTCAAGAAAGATTGTTTTCTTTAGCAGGTTTTATTCACTCTCCAACAAGAGGCTGTTTATCTGACAGTACATTTAAAAATCTATTGTTCATGATAGGAAACTCAGGTTTCACTGAATAATTAATCTTGTTTTCCTCTACTTTTCACCCCATGCTGGTCTAGATTACTTATTTTGTAATATGTAATTTGTATTTTGTATTTCAATTAAAAATAGCTTATAAAATACTGTATTTTGTATTTTATATTTCAAATACCTTACTTAAAGTTATTTTGTATTTTAATTACTTGCGATACTGTATTTTGTAATTTGTATTTCAATTAAAGCAAAGCATGTATTTTGCCCAGCCCTGCCTCCGACACCCAGTGCAAGTGCGGTACTCGTGACCAGACGATGGCCCACTTACTAGAGTGTCCAAAGTGTCGCTACATCACTTTCGAGGACCTGAAAACGCCACTGACGCTGGTACAAACGTGGCAACCTACTGGGACCAAACACTTTGAGGGATGAGAAAACCATTGATTCGAGAAAGGGTTCCAAAATCTCAGTCGGCAAAAACGAAACCCTTATAGGATCACTTTGTTGGACTCTTTTTCTCAAAAACCCGTAGAGGGATGAAGCTGAAATAATAATATTAAATACACAGGTCTGCAACCCCTTGGAGCAGAGAAAATATCAAACTTCTAAACCAAAGCAATCCAAAGATAAGGCTGTTTAAGCTCCGTTTTGAAGCATATTTTGACACTCACTAGGAAATCAAAACCTGTAGGATACTTCCCGTTGATCTAGAATCCTGAAATTTAGCAAGAAGCAAGATCTCATAGCACAAGTACAGGAAAATTTGAAAAATCGGAAACATCTTGTAGACTCGATTCGGGAATTGAACTATTTACAAAGGTCGGACTCGCGCACGACGATTCGCACTTAACCGGTTTTTCTAGTTATACAATGTGGAGACGGACCGACGAAAATTTTAATTATAGAAAATTAAAAACCCCCACTTAATATTCTTCGTCGGTCGTCTGTGTTGGTGTCAAATCGAAGAGGCAAAACCAGAAACACTTCCTAAATTAAAGTTATTTTCCAATGTTTTTTTTTTTTTTTTTTTAATTCGCTTGTAGCTATTTATTTGCAAAAAAAATCTATAAAAGGATAATAATAATAATATTTTTTTTTATCGATGGATATTAATAACATGGTTTAGGCAGGGGCCATAGTCTTAGCATAGTCCCTGGTAACCAGTCCACCAAAACTATTGCTATTTTCTATATGTCGCATATAGTTTCTCACCAACCGGGGTTTGTCCTCAGGTCCGTAGTACCATGTTCTACGAAAATTGTGTAAGGGACCTCTGCGAGCTGGCTTGCGGCCTCTCCAAAGACCCCAGGGATCTTAGATATACTAACCCATAAAAAATAGTAATACCTTATCTGGTGTAATGCTGATGAGGCATTTTCCTTTAGATAAACTGTCACACGCAGGTCGATACAGCACTCGACAGTCAACGATAACAACAGACAAGGTTTTCTTGTACTTAAACAGTAAATGATACGGACAACAAGACACGGTTTGTACTTAGAAAGATAGATTAAAGATGTCGGCACTTTATTACTAGGACTTTTTTAATTATTTATTTATTATTATTATGAGCCCGTTGTGTCCCACTGCAGGGCAAAGGCCTCCCTTCCGTTATTCCATTCCCTTCTGTCCTTAGCTACTTCTGGCCAATCTTTAAGGTAGGAGTCCAAATCGTCACGCCATCTCCTTCTGGGCCTACCGCGTCGCCGGCTCCTGCTGTTCGGAATCCAGTCAGTGGTTGCCTTCGCCCAATTTCGTTGCGACATGCGGCAGATATGACCTGGCCAGTTCCATTTTAGTTTGGTGGCTGAGTCACCTACGTCTGCGATTTGTGTTTTGGAACGAAGTATACTGTTCCTTATGCGATCTGTTCTTTTGACTCCGAGAATACTTCGTTCCATTGCTCGCTGGCAGAACCCGAGTACGGACTTTTGACGTTTCGTTAATGACCACGTTTGCGCTCCGTAGGTGAGGGTCGGAAGGATGCACATGTCCATGAGTTTCCTTTTAAGGGAAAGTGGAAGTGATCCTTTCATCAGATGTTTCATCGGCCAATAGCTCTTCCAGGCGTTCTCGGTGCGTCTAGCAACTTCTTTATCTTGCCTCGCCTGGAAAGAGACTATCTGGCCGAGATATATATGTACTCATGGACATATTCAACCTCCACGCCCTCGATGTCCACTTTACATTTCGTGCTGTTCGTCATTAACTTTGTCTTCGTCATATTCATTTTGAGTCCGACCTCGAGACTGGCATGGCTCAGTTATTTAATAAGTATTATTTATTTTTAAGTGGAATGTTTTTATGTATGTTTTGTGTACAAAGACCAAGAGGATTACAAAGCGATCCATTTGCGACCTTTACTGAACTGTTAAAGGGATGGAGCTTTAAACAGTGTTTAGCTCTATCACTCTTTTTGGCTCGTACCACTGACATTTTTATTTTACACATCATGGCAAGCAGGGGCGCCGTCTTTTAGAAAACCTCATGGGTGCTCATGCTCATTTGATGGACTCGAAAAAGTAGCGAAGTGTGAGACGAGCAATGCACACTGATCGACCGACAAATAAGTAAATGTCCTACTTACATACTGCGTACTTAAATACTAATTATGTTTGATAAAAATATAAAATGAAACCATTATATAAAAATTAAACTAGTTTTTATTATCAAGAAATATTATAGTTTATTACGTAACCTAAAAGGCGATTACTGATCTGTTTCTTGATATCTATTTTCAGGGGTGCTCAGCACCCACTATTTATTTCTCATGGGTGCTCGAGCCCCCGAGCACCCACGGAGTCGGCGCCCCTGATGGCAACGCTCCAGGAGTCAGGACCTAAAGCCCGTTCACTCTCGGACTGCATACTAAAGATATGCGCTAAGAAAAGACACAATACTTTGAAAAATATGAAGCATTTTAGCTCTCAAATGTGAGAGCGAGAACGAAGGATGGAGCTATAAACCCTATACAGCTCAATCCCTTTAACTGTTAAAGGGAACCGATCTAAACTAAACTTTTAAACTTTAACAGTTGTTAAAGTTGTTGTTGTGTTGTGTTGTAAGTTTAACAGTCAAATGGATCACGTCAAGAGCTCGGGGTAAGGCCTTTGTAGTCGTCTTAACACTGTTACCCCTAATCGAACTGAAAGCACACAAATGTTCAATTTGGTTGAAAATGCATGCGTAACTAAGTTTCTAAATCCAATATGGCGGGCTCCTAAAGATGGCGACCTAGTTTTTTTTTTATGCACCCTATCAATTAAAAGGGTTTGTTGAGAAAAATACAAAAAAGAAGTTACGTCATAATTATAATTGTACACTTTAGGTTGTACGCAGCGTTGGAAGGTCTCCCACAAGGTGGACTGATGTGGATGAGGGTCGCGGGAATCCGATGGATGCGAGACGCACAGGACCGGCCGTTGTGGCGACGCTTGGGAGAGGCCTATGTCCAACAGTGGACGTTTTTCGGCTGAAATGATGATGATAATGATGAAAATTTTAGGCCTACAATATAATGTTTTCTGTCCAGATCGAGGTGCATCCGTATCTGAACCAGCAACCTCTGATCGACTTCTGCAAGCAGCAGGACATAGCTGTCACCGCCTACTCTCCCCTGGGGTCCCCTGACAGACCCTGGGCCAAGCCTGATGACCCTCTGCTGCTGGAAGACCCAAAGATCAAGGCTGTGGCTGAGAAGTACGGAAAGAGTGCAGCTCAGGTGCTGATCAGGTGAGAAATTAAAGGCATATCTATTTCCAAGACCTCGGGGGACTTGATGAGGGCCACGGTAATCCGCTGGATGCGAGAAGCACAAGATTGGTCGATGTGGTGACTCTAGTACTACTACGGGAGCACTTGGGTGTGGTACACCCATATCACGTATCTCACGTTCAGCCGAATTGTGGTGGCGATACATTCTCCAAAGCGGTGTTCAACGTTTAAATGTATTGTTAGTGTAGGGTAACTATAAAGTATGATGAAACGATCCTTGGTAGGGTCATATACAAAATACCTAGCCTATCTATTCTAATACCTACACAAAAAAATAATAAAAATTGGTCAAGCCGTTTCGGAGTTCTTTAACCAATGAGATACAATAGAGCGGCTATCAGGGGGCCTAAAAAGGTCACTTTAGCAGAATCGTTTATGAAAATATTATGAATCACGATAAAAATCGCAAAATGGTCACGAATTGTCAGTTCATATTACTATACAAAAACAATATTCATATTATGATTCATATTCGGCAATTCATCTATTTGACATTTTTTTTGACAGACGGGTCTATTTGACAGCAAATTCGTAAAATGGTTCACATAATATGTATCGCTTTAGAGTTCATTAGCAGAATCATAAAAAGTTACTGAAGAGCAACATCTTACAATTCATTTCCGATAAATGAATTGTAAGATGATGTATTATATGTGTAGATGTGTATTATATATTATTATAGATTAGATGTGTATTATATATTAAACTTAAAAAATGGCAGATTTAGGCCTTTACGCGTATTTCCTAGGAGACATGCGCATTACTGAGAGCCTTTTAATTAAGTCGTCAACGAAGTGTATTTCTTCGAAAAGTGGAAGTTGCTTGAAATTTATGAAGTGCCGAACCCCGAGTTTATCGGGCTATACAGACTTAAAAAAAAGTATGACTGTATATAATTATTGAGCACTTGAGCACTACTTAAAGCATTTATGCAGCTGGGGTACCTATATCATCAAAAATGGGCAAGAACCTACTTCAGTCACTTTCCAATGGCTTAAAGTATCAATGTTCTTCATAATTACAAAATTTTATTGGATTTACAATATGTACCTACATATTTATTAAAGCTATAAAGATCTTAACATAAATTGCTTAGATATCACTCTTCAAATGGTTAAATTACTAAGTATCCACCCTGAACACTAAGGTACACTGTTTTTAAATAATTTGAAGTAGAGAGTTTAGAGTATTTTTAATATTATCATCTATAGAATATTATAAACAAGCTTAGGTAAATTATTACCAAAATAAAACCATTTATACGTATAATAAATAGAATGTAATTACTCTTTTTATTCACTCTAATTTACATAAGGATAGCAAAGATATCTTTGTGCTGCATCTGCAAGGCATCTCAAATTTTGTACTAGGTGTATTTGAGCAGTATTGGCATCAGCTGCGGTATGTTACATCTCCACCTGAGACAGAATCCTTCAAGCCTCATCATTATACTATAGGAGCACAGTGCGGTCTGAAACAATTAAATTGTCATAGCCGCGTAGGTATAAAAACTTATTAATATTACGAGTAGAATATTAATGGGTATGGTAAGCACTTACTTTGTTGTAAACATTCGAACTCACAAGAAATACACAAGTAGATGCTGGATTGGTATCATTTTCTTGAAACGCAGTCCTAAAGTTTTTAGTTTCAACTTCAACTGCAACTCTTCATTTTATGGCATTATTCATATGATTTATTGTTTTCAACCGATTTTTTACAAGCAAAGGGTAAACCACAGACGACAGAGGAATAACCACAGACGACAGAGGGATACTACGGTAAACAACAATGTAGGTATGTTGCCAGCCTAACAAGTTGATATTTATTATTTCCAAAGATTTAGGCATTTTTAACTACGTTTTTAAAGGCATTTGATTATTATCCTAAAATAATGAATTTATATTTTAATACAATAACTTAATACAAAATAATTATCCGTTAAATAAAAAGCTAAGAAAAAAAAACTAGTAAAACCAAGATTTTAATTTTTTTCATCTGGCAATATTATGGAATATGATTCTGCTAAAAAATGAATTGAGTATGATTCGGCTAATTTGTGTAACCATTTTGCGATTTTTAGAAGAATTGCATTATGTCATAAGTAGGCAGGAATTCGGGAAATGATTTGCTTTTAGATGAATTGCCAATTGTGACCTTTTTAGCCCCCCAGAAGAAATGTCTTAGAAAAACTGTCATCCAAATGCCTCAGTGACGCCATCTAGCTTTGTATAGCAAACACGCGAATTAAATTTGTCCAAATTTTTATTATTATTTATTTGTGTTTCGTACCTCAAAAGGAAAAAACGAAACCCATATAGGATCACTTTGTTGTCCGTCTGTCTGTCTGTCTTTCAAGACTCATCTTGGGAATGCGTGGAGGTATCGAGTTGAAATTAAAACCATATACTTAGATCTGCGGTCCCTTGAAGCTGTGAAAAAATCAAACTTCTGAGTTAACGAAAAAAAAGATACGGCTGTTCATGTCGTAAAAAGTATATTTCGACACTCTCAAAGGAATCAAAATTCATAGGTCTGAAATTTGATGTGAAGCTAGGTCTCTTAACACAAGTAGGTACAGGAAAACATCTGAAAACTGTAAAGGTAAATGTCCTAAATAGCCAGCAACAGCACAGGCTGTAAAGAGTATCGGAATAGGTACACTATAATGAATTGTCTTTTTAACCGACTTCAAAAAGGAGGAGGTTATATGTTCGGTTGAATGTATGTTTTTTATTTTTATTTTTTATGTATGTTCACCGATTTCTCGATCAATTGTGGACCGATTTTGAAATTTTTTTTTTGGTTGAATGGTTATGCTTCCGAGTTGGTCCCAAAGAAATAGGTATTGTTATGATCTGATCATGAACTTCGAAGATATGGAACAGAACTCCTCGTAGGATCACAGCAGAACCGTCGTAACAAGTAAAATTGCTTTGTTTATACGTGTAGTCGATGACTGACTGAAAGTAGAGGGGGAATATATCGAACTGATCTGATGATGAAGCCTGAACTTAGGCACCGGAACTCTGTAATAAATTAATGTAATCTAACCGTGTTTGGGATTATTAGAATTGTCATGAGATGCACTCTGGCTATAAGGTATTTAAGTTTGGCTGAGGGGTACTTTTTAGTGGTGGTACCATAACTAAAAAGTGTAAAATAAAAATCTTTTACAAAAAAAAAATACAACCGACTTCAAAGTAAAAAAAACACTGAAAAGTTCAAAATAACTTTAATTTCGGAAGTCGGTGTTAAATAACGAAGAGACAAAACTATTATAGAAACACCGACTTCAGAAATTAAAGTTATTTTGCACTTTTCAGTGTTTTTTTTTTTTACTTTGAAGTCGGTTGTATTTTTTTTTTTGTAAAAGATTTAGTTTATTATATATATTGCAAATTCTTTACTACGTAACTTGGACTAGCTGTATGCCAAAATGTACATTTTATAGTATTTCTATAGCGCCAGCCGCCATCAACGCCTAATGTCATGTCGTGTCGATAATTAGAGATGCCCAATCAATTGTAATCAATTGATTGAATTTTTAATCGATCCATGTTTTTTTTATACTTATTGTATTTTAAAAAACCTAATAAGTATGCTTTATAAATGAGGTCATACTCGATTTTAATAACATTAAGGTAGTTACAATAATGATGAAGTGATCACAACCTATTATTTCTTAATTATAATTTTTCAGGGTTTAATAATGATCGTTTAGAAAAGTGTGTGGTTACTTATAACTAACTAAACGATTATTTACGACAAATAATACAAAAGGCCACCTTTTGGGTTTTATTAATTAAAAAGATATGTATTTTTACTGAATACCTTACAAATGTTTTATTTAAAAAAACAATATTGCGAACTGGACACAGATGTTATTATGTATTAATATTAACAAGTATAGAAGAATGTTATTTTAGGTAAAATAAGACATACTTGTAATGGTATGACAAAAGTTGACGTAAGGTAGTTTGTAACGTATTGCCATAGTAAAACTTAGGTAATATCGATTAATCGTATCGTATTTGCCATCCCTATTTTTGACGTAACTATGGTTGTCATCGTCAGAGTCACCTATGACCTTCCCCTATATATATTTAACTATACTCTTTGGTTTGTCCTGTGCTAGAAAAAAAATCTGCATAGGTAACTAATTATCCAGGTAGGTAATAAAAATAGCTAAATGTATTTAGATATTGTTTTTCGTTTTCTTAAAAATCACTTGGAGCTGTGAAAAAACATACCTAATAATCGGTGTTATGGTTCGATTATAACCTAAAAAACTGATACTTTTTTTGAAATATATCAATTCTGCAGCTAGTCCGCAAAAAAAATAATCTTATACGAGTTTAGTAATGATAGAGAATACATAATACATGATTTTTCGATGCTCTTGGCTCCAGGGCGAACAATGTATGGACGCAGAGCAATGTCCTTTGTAGTAAAGTCACAATTTTTTTTTGCCATTCGGAAAAGTCTTCGTAACTCAATTCGATAATTGGACTGTTTTCATAGGTAAGTTAGTACGGAACCCTCAGTGCACGAGTCCGACTCGCACTTGTTTATTTTTAAACGTTCGCTCGGTAGGTGGCCAAGGGCCTTATATGTTGGAAGCAGAAGCGGAAACGGAAGTCTAAAGCTTGCGAAACTTCTGCAGAAGCGGAAGCAGAGTTCTGTTGCAACACTACTTATTACCACTAGGTAAATTTACCTATTGGATTACGATTTTGTTCGCTATGTCCTGTCTATTGGTATTATATATTTAATGTCTTTGTCTATAACAAACACTGTGACACGATATTATTATATTAAAGATATAACCTCCTCCTCCTTTTTGAAGTCGGTTAAAAATAATTAAATATACTAATACCTAAATTAATAGGTAATATTTTCTTTTAGTGACAAATAAATAACTTTCTGTTTCGTCTTTCCTTCCTCAGATACGCGATCGACCGCGGTATAGTGGTGATCCCGAAGTCCGTCACGCCGTCGCGCATCGTGGACAACTTCAAGGTGTTCGACTTCCAGCTGACCCTGGATGACATCAAGTCCATCGCCGCACTCGAGTGCAATGGACGGATTTGCATGATGGGAGAGTGAGCACTAATTTCCCTATTTATATCCGTCTATGCCTGTAACTTGTAACTAGTGCTTGAATGCGATCCCACCTGATGGTAAGCAGTGATGCAATCGTTGATGGTGAGGCGCACTAGTCCATTAAGAGCCTATGCACTCTAGCCTTGAAGACACCTAAATTATAATCGGACGGGAAGACCGCAGCAGGCAAATTGTTCCAGTCCTTCGTTGTAAGCGGTATAAACGACGAGGCGAAACGCTTAGTCCGAACCGTAGAAGTTTCAACAACGTAAGGGTGTATATTCGCCGTACGACGGGTTTATTTATTTACGGGACGGGTTGTCCGATGGTAGAAAGGAGAACGCGTTATTAATGCGTTACGTCTCGTATTTGGTCATAAATTAAAGCTCTCGATGTGTTTGTAGCGAAATCTATGGCGTCACATAAGAACTAATCCTGCATCGCGCAATCAAAGTTCTCCGCGTGATTAGAACATAATAGAACAGCCCGAAATCATCTATCGGGCAGTTGCCCACCAGACATAACACCCGTCTGGCTGGAGGATCCTCCCTTTTCAACGGAGGTTTGCGGGACTTTACACACTGTTCCGCATACCTCCAAACTGGTGACCCTCGACAATGAACGTCATGTTTTTTTTAGCATGTGTATTTCACGAATATTTGAATTTAACAATAATTTACACGCAGTGATATTGAACGTTCTGGTTTGTAATTGAAAAAGTTAATGTAGGGTAGGTGTACTCAAGTATAACAACACAACACACACAGTACACAGTATAACAAAACACACACACACACAGTATAACAAAACTCCTACAACAATTTACAACGCGCTTTTTGTACGTGACTCGTTGCTAGTCGTGAAGCTGTAGGCGCCAACACATTATTATGAACTTGTCTATCTATAAAAAACTTTTTACAAAAAAAATACAACCGACTTCAATGTAAAAAAAACACTGAAAAGTGCAAAATAACTTTAATTTCGGAAGTCGGTGTTTCTATAATAGTTTTGTCTCTTCGTTATTTAACACCGACTTCCGAAATTAAAGTTATTTTGCACTTTTCAGTGTTTTTTTTACATTGAAGTCGGTTGTATTTTTTTTGTAAAAAGTTTTTTATTTTTCACTTTTTAGTTATGGTACCACCACTAAAAAGTACCCCTTAGCCATACTTAAATACCTTATAGCCAGAGTGCATCGTATGACAATTTTATTCTAATAATACCAAACACGGTTAGATTAAATTAATTTATTACAGAGTTGCGGTGCCTAATTTCAGGCTTCATCATCAGATCAGTTCGATATATTACCCCTCTTCTTTCAGTCAGTCATCAACTACACATATAAACAAAGCAATTTTACTTGTTACGACAGTTCTGCTGTGATCCCATGAGGAGTTCTGTTCCATATCTACGAAGTTCATGATCAGATCATAACAATATTTCTATGGGACCAACTTGGAAGCATAACCTTTCAATCAAAAAAAAAATTTTCAAAATCGGTCCACAATTGACCGAGAAATCGGTGAACATACATAAAAAAAAAAAAAAAAAAACATACATTCAACCGAACATATAACCTCCTCCTTTTTGAAGTCGGTTAAAAAGGAGAAACAGACTGACTGACTTGTCAACGCATAGCCAAAACTACTGGGACTATGAACTTGAAATTTTACACAAGGCTTCCTTTTATGACGTAGGCAAGCACTAAGAGGCTTTTTCTAAATTTACCCCCTAAGGGGATGAAATGGGGGTCCAAAGTTTGTATAGAGAAAACTACTATCACGCGGGCGAAGCAGCTGGCCGCAACTAGTGTTAAATAACAACTATGATTGTCTCCAAAATATACTGCTCTGTTGCAAAATATTTCTAGATGCGATGGTAACTGGGCACGCCATAATTATGGCGGTAAGTCCCCTCTTTGAGGAGTGGCTGGAAAGACCTCACGGTGTCCTCACCTTCCGCATGACGCAGGTTCTCACCGAACATGCTCAGTTCGGGAAGTTCCTGCACCGCATTCGTGCGGAAGTAACGCCCGGGTGCCACCACTGTGTGGACTGCCCGGAGGACACGGTAGAGGTGTGTCCCGCTTGGGCAGAGCACTGTCCTCATGGGGGAGATCGGCGGCAACGATCTCTCGCTCCGGGCCTTGGTACAGGTCATGGTCCGAAGCGAGGAGGAGTGGCAGGCGGTCGCCTCATTCTGGGAAGCAGTAATGCTAGCAAAGGAGAAAGCCGCACGATCACGCGCAAGGGAGTGTCCCTCACGCTCCAGCCGCCTGGATCTCGATCCCGATTTCCGGTCACCGTAGGCGCGGACGGCGAGCAATGGGTAGCTCGCTGTCCGACCGTCCGAAATTGTCACGGTAATATTATATAGATAATATTACCGTGACAATTTCATAAAATTGGTATTACGTATCACACAAGTGACTAACAAACTACGGTGGAAATGTGGTGAATTATAAAAATTTACCGTAAATTTTTATAATTCGCCTATGCCTATTGTGACCACTCCAAAATTTTATCGACTATTATTACAGCTTCAAAAGCTTACACAATCGCAATTTTAAAAGTATCGATACAATAACATCTGTCAAAACGTGTTACGGTGGCTATCAAAGGCACCAGTGGCTAATGACGTCACTGCAGTTGGTCACTGAAGATAGGCAATACGAAACTAGCTGTTTGACAGTTCAATGATGCACATTGTTAACAAGTGATCATCACTTGAACTGTCAACAGAGTTACGCAATAGCCCCGCTGGTATGAAAGGCAACGAAGGAACAGGAGTGGGTTTTTAGTCAGTAAAAGTCTGATACACTTGCGTTCCGCCCAAGAGCGAGAAATGTCATTAGATGATTTTCGCACTTAAAAAAAAGGTGCGATGGTAAATTATTGAAGGCGGAGAAGGTATTACGCCTATACTTTATATCACCTTGCTTTATTGAGGGATCTGCCCACTACTTAAGGCGTACAGTTCCTTAAACATGCCAGTGGAAAGGCGTGCGAAGAGGCTAATTGGGATCCAGATTTAGTTAAGTCCAATCTACAAAGCCTCGAGCACAGGCGCAGGGTAGCCAGCCTATCGGTATTTTACAGGTTGCATTTTGGAGAGTGTGCGCGGGAATTTCATGACTTGATTCCGCCATCTCCTTTCTACCATCGGACAACCCGACGTACGGCGAGTATCCACCCTTACGTTGTTGAAACTTCAACGGTCCGGACTAAGCGTTTCGCTTCGTCGTTTATACCGCGTACATCGAAGGACTGGAACAATTTGCCTGCTGCGGTCTTCCCGGCCAACTATACCTAATTTAGGTGTCTTCAAGGCTAGAGTGAATAGGCTCTTAATAAACTAGTGCGCCTCACCATCAATGATTGCATCTCTGCTTACCATCAGGTGGGATCGCAGTCAATGGAAGTTAAATGCACACATACTCGTACCCCCTAGCCCCGCTGACCTTTAAAACCATTTTCTTTGATTTGATTGACTTCAATTGATTTACATATGCTATATACATTCTAAATGACAGAGCTCCAGGACCCGATGGAACGTAATCAAATTTTACTTTATGACTGTAAATACTTAGTTCTCGATAAAAATACCAAAATCAATGGTTGCCTATAATATTTGAGGAGTTCCCTCGATTCCTTATAGATCCCATCATCAGAATTGGAGTTTGAAAAAAATGGGACCAATCTGGAAGCATATCCTATAAAGGAAAAAAAAATCGCAAATCAGCCCATAAACGACGGAGTTCTGAGGTAACAAACATAAAAACAAAATGATGATAAAAAAAAAATACAATCGAATTGATAACCTCCTCCTTTTTTTTGAAGTCGGTTAAAAACAAAAAACAAACTATACTTCTTTAGAATATCAGTGTAGATTTACTAACACACTCTCCAATAAAGGTTCGCAATCCCTGCCCTAGGATAATTTCCAACAGTCATGCGAGCGAAACTGCTAAGCAAAGTTAGTATGTAAGTCCCTAATATACCAAATTAACATAATTTTATTTTCTGTTTCAGTACCCACCACCCGGACTACCCATTTCACGATGAATATTGAAGAAACACATTCCTTATATGTTAATTAGAAAATAAATTATTTTGTAAGCACTGTGAGATAAAATGAAATACATAGTTGTAAAGGACTTCACTGCAAGTCGTCTTATTTGGATAATAAAGTAAATGGATAGATTTATCTGCATATAACCTGGTTTTGAAATATTGTTAGTATTTAAGCTGTTGCATAAATTACATGGTAATTCTATAATTTTATTAATTCCTCAAGATCATTATGAAGTGGACAGCTATATATTTTTAAAACAAAAAATATGTACTTTACTATATATAATACCAACTTCATGTTGTAATTTTTTTAAACTGTTGTACCGTGTGCGCTTGATAATCAAATTCGGCGAAAATTTTAATGAATATACCGTTTAAATAAACTTCTTCGTTTTATTCATCAATATGGCTGAATTTTTTTTTTTTTGCTGTATTGATCCATTAATTTGTACCCATAAAATATTTTTTTTTCTGGCAACCCTGAAAAATGTTACGGGTAATTTTAATTTGTGTCTTGCCACCCACAACTGTCAAAAACCTGTTATACTCGACTGACGAAATTAACCTAAACAAGTTTTATTTCCCAAAATGTGTGACGAGCTGTGTAGATTGTGTTTATCTAAAGAGAATTTGGTGCCTTTATTCACAAATATAGTAGAAAAGGATAATTTTAGCCATGTTTTGTATTTAACAACTGGATTGAAAGTAAGTTTTAAAGTTCATTGACTTTTCATAGTTCGTAGCTTAACATAGAGTTCGAATGAATTACAATTAGGTATACCTCGCAACATGTTTTTTCGACCGGAGCAAAGTGATAAAAAAGTCATCTGCAATTTTGCGATTTTCTGATAATTTAGTAATAGTAGGCAGTTATTTTATATTATTGGATCAATATATCTGTAACGACATCTTTGACGCAATGTAGAAACTAAAAAATCCTATTGTCGCGGTACTCCGTGCTATTAGAACATACTACAGCCCGAAATCAACTTTAGGGCAGTTGCCCAGATCAGACATAAGATCTATTTGTTCGGAGGACCTTCTCAACGGAGGTATATGCGACCCTGATCCTCATACCTCTAAACTGGTGACGTGATTATAGATTGACCTACTTAACACGTTTAGATAACTGATGGCCACCTCAGGGCTCGCGGTTATTGAGTTTTAACATTAATACTATTATTATTTGTTTAGATACAGCACAATGACGGGCTTCCACAAAACATTTGCGGGAAATGCATGGAAGACGTAAATTCAGCTTCACATCTACGAAATAGGAGCCAGCAAAGTGAACAGACACTAACAGAACTTGGCTACCAAAGAAATATCGAAAACACTAACGATTTTATCGAAAATATGATTAAAACTGATGAATTATCAACCCAAATAGTTGAAAATTCTAACACAAGCAGTGAAATCTACGAGGATTTTGTAAATTTCGACGGATTACCCGAACTGCAAGTAGAAATTGAATTTGACAGGTTAGACCATAATGGCGGCGAAACAAAATGGCCGCCAGACGGAACTGTCAAAAAATTATCTAGAAAAGAAAAAAGACAGCAGTATCTGGACATAGTGGATGGCAAATTCGATCCTGAAGGGCCAGTAAAATGTAAAGTATGTAAAAAGTTTGTCAGTAACTGGAAATGTTTCATCAGTCATGCGAAATTGCATTTGGGATTCAATTTTGTTTGTGAGGCAAGTAATAAACTCCCTTGAGACCTCCATTTCTACCACGAACTCTTAACGCGACCCATTTAGCGACCTAAATTGAACTGTTGGGTGTGTGTTGGTGGGTCTCCTCCATCCCTGTTTCTCGTTTGCCCGCCTGCCATTATAACACGCCATTGTATGGCCCCAGTGGAGGCTCAGAAGTGACGCGACTAAAGAGCTGAAAATGCTAGGCTCAAACCAGTTAGGCATTGTTCTGTGTGTTTGGTTTCATCACCAACGCTCGTGAGGAAACCTACATATCCCCAAGGCGAAAAACAGGAACACATGTAATATCAAACTATAGTCGCCCATTCCCTCATAGATACGAGACCTGGGACTTACCATGACATATTAAATTGTCAGTCGTGGTCTATATACACCTTATATAGGTCTATCCCTTTAACAGTTCGGTTTAATTCATAAAATGGATCGCGTCAAGTACTCGTGTTAGCACCGCTGTGTCTCCGCTGAGGGGGCTGCTAATGCTCATGAGTCATTTTGAACATTTCAGTTTTGCGGCAAAAGTTTCATTTCTACCACGCAGCTGAAACGTCACTGTAGATCCTACCACGGAATGACGAGAGAGCTGGCATGCCAACACTGCAGCTATCTCGCTCTGGATACCGCTCAGCTCAAGGTGAGGAAGAGCGACGGGTGTATAGAATATTTATCGGTTGTAACAGACATTTTCATGACATAAGTTTAACTTCATTGGATTGGACGGAGGTGTTTCCATAGATAGAGCACCCATATTTCGCCACATGTGATCAAGACATACGGGGCCAAGTCTACTACCATTTGCCCACAAATCCAAACTTTGAGGACCTACTGAGAAATTCCATACGATAAACACAATTATATCTTGATCGATCTGGAAATTGAATCCAGGACCTCAAGCCCTGCGATAGTACTTGTAACCACTAGCTTTCCGTGTGGCAGAAAAATTAATACAACATCAAGCCTAGCGCCTGTATAGCCAGCAATATTGGAAGTGTTGCGACAGTTTGCCTGCTGCGGTCTTCCCGTCCGATTATAATTTAGGGTCTTCAAGGCTAGTGTGAATAGGCTCTTCACCATCAACGAATGCATCACAACTGACCATCAGGTGGGATCGCAGTCAAGCACTAGCTTATATCATTTAAAAAAAATTACACCCTCTTTAATATCCATAAGTAAACGCATTGTCCTCAACGCGTACCTCTGACGCCTGTTAAAACTAGTCCCCTGTAATTTGTCTTCTATCTTTACCTCGCGCTATGTGCTTCTGTTTCAGCTCCACGAGCGGCGCGTGCACACACTGGAGCGCCCGTTCGGCTGCGCCGAGTGCGGAGCCTCGTACCACAGTCGACGATGCCTGGTGCAGCATATTGAGAGTCATCGCACGGTTGCGGCTGTGCAGGTAACTGGCTCCATAATTATCTCCTGGCCTCAGTAAAAATAAGGCCTCAGGCCTACTTCACAAGCGATTGTACTTCTACGACACTACACGAGGAGGTGTGCCCCGCTTGGGCGGAGCACCGCCGGCAGCGACCTTTCGCGTCGGGCCCTGGTTCAGGCTATGGTCCGGAGCGAGGAGGAATGGCAGGCGGTCGCCTCCTTCTGCGAAGCAGTAATGCTAGCGAACGAGGAGGCTGCACGCGTGAGGGAACGAAGGTCCTCACGCCCTAGCCGCCGTAATTCCGAACCCGAGTACCAGCCACGGTAGACGCGGGCTTGCGGACGTCGAGCACTGGGTAGCTCGCCGTCCGGCTGTTCAGTAATTAACCGGAGCGAGCCCAGTCGTTAACAGCGCGTAGTGATCCTCGCGCTCCTCAAAGAGATGTCAGCAAACCGTAGGGGCCCAGCAGGGCCGATGCCCGCTAGCTAGGACCGCGGAGAATTTCTGAAAGGGAAACCCGTAGTCCTAGAACGCAAAGGGTAATTGATTGGGTGTGGTTTTAGTCAGTAAAAGTCTGACACGCCCTCTCGCTCCACCCATAGCGCGAGAAGTCATTTTGATAATTTCCCACCTTTAAAAAAAAAACGACACCACGAATTTGTGCCCGAATCGTAGTCGCCTCCTCTAACGTAGACCCACCTTTACAATCATGCCGCTTCATTCTATATCAAGTTTATGATAGTCTATCTACACGGCTATACTATAGAAGTGTTGGGACGAGTAAAACGTCAATGTCGTGCCGCGAGATACAACCTACCCGCAACGCATACGCTGCAAAACTTTTCAGCAAATACATAAACTGAACAATGCAACGATGGGCACCTGCGGCAGTCCGTCGCACTCGTGACGAGTCGTTGCGGTCAAGAAGCGTACCGCCGCGGTGGTGTAAAAATAATGATCTCGTGGAGACCACATGACCACAACAGGGCGAAGTTTTGGCGGACCACTCGCTCTTGGCGCCTAAGGCCTACTGCACAGATATGTCACATGTCTGTGGCTTACTGTCTTCGGATGCATAGCTTCATAGACGCGTACCTATTCGTCATTATACGCTTGGTGTACGCCTGCTCACCAATTTGCAATTGTGCTTTGTCGTTGCATGCGCTTCATGACACCTGCCGCACCGCATGTCATACGTCGGAGTGTACATCGAGCGAAAGCACGTATTTATTTTTGTAAAAATGGCAGGAATGTCTTCGTTATCCGACGGCATTGTCACAAATGACTGAAAACGTACGCGTGTAATACGCGTCGTGGACAGGGTTCGGTAAGCTGCGCTGCTCAAGCTCTCTGGCGTATTTTGAAGTGTCTCTAAAGCTACGCGTCTGAGGACATTAGGCTTAAGATTCGATCGCAGGCAGGCACTTTACTTCGTGTACTTATTTTTTCACCAATCAGTCTTTAACGTTCTCACTGCTGGAATAAGCCTCTCTGTGGAAGGGAGCGGCTAAATCCACCACGATTGACGGTTGGCAGATGTCACATATCTTCGAATTTTGAGCTTTGGAACAACTTTTCACAATGATTTCCTTCACTGTTATATGAGCAGTGGTGATGAAATAAATTACACAATGTGCAACGCCTGCTTGGGTCTGAACTTGCGATGATATCATTCGTAAGTCGACGCTGTTACCACTGGGCCACCGTTGGCCTGTTATAACTCTTTCATAATGGAGGCGGGTGCGGGCGCTAGCACGGGCGCGTTTAACAAAAAAATTATGTAGACGCCAGTAAAGCGTGAGCTTTACATACTCTTTGGACGCCAGTTGGGGTCACAGTGCTCCAGCGAGCCGCGCGTCTGCATGAAGCGGGCGCGGCTACGGATGGCACGGGTGTTTTTAATCGCTCAGTTCTCCCGTATGTGGTCTTCTTTGTTGTGAGGCTGGCCCTAGGCCAAAGCACTTCGACCCTTCTGGATCTTTTGTGCTATCTTTTCCCGTATGATGTGGTACTAGACCATTTTGATTCACTTGCCAAAGCGTCGTCATGGGTATTCGTTCGGCACTGTAAACACGCGGACGCCTTCGCCCGCGCCCGGCCCCGCACTCACTAGTGTTGTCTGATTAACCACATATAAATAAGGTCTCATAAAGATAGGAATGCGAACGATGCATGGTTGTCTTGTTCCAGTGTGAGCACTGTTCTCAAGCGTTCAAGTCGGCGCGCCAGCTGTCGAGACACCGCTATCGAGCACACAAGACGACGCCTCATGTGTGCTGATGCTGATTGCATAGACCAGCCTAGCTGATGGTCTACTCCACGGCGAAGTACGGCTGAGCTATTCTTGCACTTCGCTTCATCTATCTATATCTATATACTATATCTATATTTACTATTATAAAGAGAAAAGATTAAAATTGTATTTTTGTTTTTAATGAATAAACACAAAAACTACTAAACCGATTATAATAATTCTTTCACCAGCAGAATTCTACTTTATCACTGAGTAAAATAGGCTATATTAACACGCTTTTATTAGCTTCACTTGTAACTATGTATGTAAGAAAATCTTGGAATCTTAATTTGACCCACTTCCCGGTCTTCGATTAGGATGAAATTTTGCACACGCTCTGAGTTGTGATGACAATACATGACTAGCTAAGAAACGTCATTACAAATCCAATATGGCGGCCTCCCCAAGATGGCGGACTAGCTGTTTGAAATCCACCCCCATGATATGGGTATCAAATGAAAGGGTTTGCTGTCAGAAAAACGAAAAAAATAGTCACGTGACTTAAATCCAATATGGCGGACGTCCAAGATGGCGGACAGGCTATTTGAAATGCACCCCCATGATAGGGTTTGCTGTCAGGAATACGAAAAAAAATAAGTCACGTGACTTAAATCCAACATGGTGGACATCCAAGACGGCGGATTGGCTATTTGAAATGCACCCCCATGATATGGGTATCAAATGAAAGGGTTTGCGGTCAGGAATAAGAAAAAATATATTATATAACTAATCTCTTTAACAAAATACTGGACAATAGAAAAATACCTAGTGAATGGGCACAGTCTGATATCATACTACTATACAAAAAAGGAGACCCAGCTGACATCGGGAACTACCGTCCTATAAGCCTACAACCAAACGTATATAAACTATTTGCCTCATGTCTTGAAAACCGTCTTGAACTGTACACTGACAAATACCAGCCAGTGGAGCAGGCAGGATTTAGAAAAGGATTCTCCACAATAGACCATATCCACACCCTAGAACAAGTAATTGAAAAATATGAGGAACAACAAGCTCCACTCTATTTGGACTTCATTGATTATGCCAAAGCATTTGATTCAATCTCGCATGAAAGCATATGGGAGGCTTTACGGGACTGTAATGTACCAAATGAAACAATAGAATTGATAAAAGATATTTATAATAACAGTGTAAGTAGAGTCAGACTAGACAGAAAAGGTCCTGAAATAAAAATATGCAGAGGTGTGAGGCAAGGTGATCCACTGTCACCCAAATTATTCATTACTGTTCTTCAATACATAATGAAAGACCTAAAATGGATAAGAAAGGGAGTCCTTATAAACGGGAAATATCTCAACAATCTTAGATTTGCTGATGACATCGTACTATTTTCAGAAACACCAACACAACTACAATTAATGGTAAACGATCTTAACATTATCAGTCGTAACATCGGCTTAGAACTAAACACCACCAAAACCAAGGTTATGACCAACAGCATAGAACAACCTATTAAAGTTGACGATTCCCCTTTGGATTATGTGCAGGAATATATTTATCTGGGCAAACAAATTTCCTTCAAGAGATCTAGACACATTGACGAATTAAACAGACGTGTAAACTTGACCTGGAACAAGTTCTGGAGTTTCAAAGAAATATTAAAGTCAAGCCTACCTACCAATCTAAAATCAATTGTTCTGGATTCCTGCCTACTGCCCTGCTTATCATATGCGTGCCAAACTTGGATCTTTAAAGGAAAAACCGAAAGAAAAATTCAAACTTGCCAAAGAGCAATGGAGCGGAGCATACTGAATCTAAAACGCATAGATAAGCAAAGGAACATAGATATAAGGAAACGAACTAATGTATCAGATGCTTTAACCCACTGCAAAAAACTGAAATGGAAGTGGACAGGTCACATTGCCCGTATGAACAAGGAAAGATGGTCTAACAAAGTATTGCACTGGGCTGGTCCTAGTGGCAAAAGAAAAAGAGGCAGACCGCCTGAAAGATGGCTTGATGAAATCAGAAAAACTGCAGGTGAAAACTGGGTTTCAAAAGCCAAAGACAGGAAGCTGTGGAGTAAAATGGAGGAGGCTTTTACTCGATTAGAGGTCCTTGATGACAAAACAAATCACTGAAAAACTTATGTCAATAATTAATTTCTATTTATTCAAAATAAAATAATGTTGGAAAATTAATGATAACAATAATTAAAGAAAATTGGAATTGTCAAGGAATATTAAATGGCTAAATAATAATAATAATGCCTATATTTGAACTGCTGTCAGTTCCTACTTACTCATGGACACACTATCAATGCTTCAAACAGTATTTTTTTTCTACTAGCTGTCCCCTACAATTCCACCCATGGTTACTGCTCTACTTCTATTGTTTGTAGCGCGAAGTTATGCAGCCTCTACCCTTCCTCGATACATGGACTATCTAACATTAAAAAGAATTTTTCAGTTAATGCGTTGAACCAACCAAACAAACTCTTCAGCCAATTAGTTAATTTTCGTTCCTTTTTCTTATTGGGAAATTCGGTCAGAGGGTCCTTAAGGACCGCAAATCAAAACTTTATTTACAGTCATATGGGGTGAATAGAAACTCGGGATTGAATAGAAACAAAGCTTCAAAGGGTATTTTTACAATATTTGAATATTTTTTGCAGCATTTAACTACATAAATTTATTAATGAATTGTTATTCTAAATAGTCAATGCTTTGATAGAAGCCGAGGAAAACAAAACCAAAGTTTTATTTCTATTCACCCTGTTTTACAGTATAGCAATACCAGTTTAAATAATCCTTACCGCTAGAAATTTGAATGTCTCCCAATTCTTTCCCGCCAAGATCGTCGGTGCCTTCCTTGACAGCAGCGGCCAGGGCGGCCAGCCGGGCCTTCTCCTGCTCTTCCAGAGACCCATAGTGGACCTGTTTGGGCTTCTTCACCAGGATAACATCGTCGTCGTCAGACATTTTGAGGTTATGTTTATTTTCTAGTTTGATAACACTTGCTTACTTTATTCACTTACATCAATTATTTTCTGAAGTTTTTATTTGATTTTAGTCTTAGAAATTATTCTTATGTAACATTTGTTTGAATTTATTTAGTTTTTTGCGATATCAAACCACCCACAAACCACCAAAACAACTTTTTTTTTTAATCTGTCAGATGTCACGTCAGTATATTTTTTTTGTTTATGTTTATGGCTTGGGTACTAAATCCTTTAAGCAATGTCTGGTTGGGGACACAGATGGAAGATAGTATTCTGCCTGTCCCCTTATAAGTGTCTTGCGATGAGGTGATGATCGGAGCGGGAAGTAAAAATCCAACTTGCGGTGTTCAATGTGTATTTATAAATATTGGTGATAACAATAGTACCAATAGTAGTAGTAATTAATAAATGTAATTATAACTAACAAGAAAGATCGGACTAATGATAATATGGTAAATAATTTAGTCCGTGTTTCGCGACGGTTCAGAGGGAAAGACGCTAAGGGTAGCGCCCCGCAAAAAATCCTCGCCTCGTGTTGCCACCTAACTTAACAATATTGACTTAAATATTAACATACAACAAATGATTACAACACAAAATCTAAGGTACACATTTTGCATTAAGTGACGGACGCCACATCTTCGTATGAATAGTAAGATTTTACGATTTTATTCTAATTTTCATACATATTCTAATGTTTTTGTAGTATTTGGCAGCAAATGTATCAAGTCAGCCTTCTTGGTAAATTCCGTTGAGGTAGCCAATGCTACAACAAAATTCTCAACTCCATTTTACCGAGATCGCACCTGTTTCAATGATTCCAGTAAGTGAATAGAATAGAATAGAATAGAATAAAACTTTATTGTACACCAAAATAGTAACAAAAACTTATAAACTAACTTAATCTATGGGTACAATGGCGGTCTTATCGCTAACAGCGATTTCTACCAGACAACCTTAGGAGCAAAAAAGCATTTTATTTTAAGTGGTTTATTTAAAATAAAATGCTTTGAATCTGTACATTTTTTTTCTACTCACTGACCTCTAGAAAAGAGCCGATGTTTGCAATCCACTGATATTCGTAACGCGCTCCGGTTTGCTATCACTACTTACACTGTTATCAGCTTTATCATTCTTATCAGTGTGAAGCAAAATGTGATGACTATAATCGCACTTCTTACAGCGAGTCGCTTTACAATATTTATTCGCATGTTTCGCAGAGAACACTTAAAACACAGTTTATGTTCTTTTATGAGTTCGCACCGTTTATTTATGTCGTGGCCAGATCTTAGAATTGATCACCTAATGATGTGATCGGCCATATCATAAAATGGTGGCATTTCATGAAAAGAACCTCGTCTCCTGGCCAAATCATGGTAATATGGGCAAGCCAAATCAATGAACACTCTGCGTTTAACGATATGAATGGCTAAACACATGATTATTTCATGATATGGCCAAACATGGCTGATCATATCGTAAAATAGTTACATTATCCACCGTTAGAGGCGCTGATGTTGTTTTGTTTTTGCTATGAATCATGGCGGCGGACAGTTATTCTTGTGGTTATTCTGATAAAACTGCTAGTAATAATGTGCTAATTGATAATAATGATAATAGTGAAATGTCATTACGATAAAAAACATTCGAATAAAACACTTTTTACAAAAAAAATACAACCGACTTCAAAGTAAAAAAAAACACTGAAGAGTGCAAAATAACTTTAATTTTGGAAGTCGGTGTTTCTATATTAGTTTTATCTCTTCGTTATTTAACGTCGTCTTCGTTTATCGTTTCGTTTATGATTTTTCAAGTTTTGTGAGCGTTTTGTCCAGTAAAGATTACATAAACGCTCCACTCTTTCTTTCATAATAAATCATGGTAAATATTCAATAAAGATGATTACCTACTTATAACCATTTCACATAGGTAATTATTTATCGTTCATCACGAACTAAACTTGTTTATGTTTACCTGCGATCTAATGAAGATTTGGCAAAGGGAAAACTCTTGAGTCATTAAACTAAATGTCCGAATTATTTTGTAATTTTTAGTGCGTGCTAAAAGCGTGTTTTTTAATTTTTTAAACTATTATTTTTATTTTATACTTTTTAGTCTTCTTGAAGACTAAAAAGTATAAAATAAAAATAATAGTTTGTTTAGTTAGTGGTAAATATTGTAAAGCGACTCGCTGTAAGAAGTGCGATTATAGTCATCACATTTTGCTTCACACTGATAAGAATGATAAAGCTGATAACAGTGTAAGTAGTGATAGCAAACCGGAGCGCGTTACGAATATCAGTGGATTGCAAACATCGGCTCTTTTCTAGAGGTCAGTGAGTAGAAAAAAAATGTACAGATTCAAAGCATTTTATTTTAAATAAACCACTTAAAATAAAATGCTTTTTTGCTCCTAAGGTTGTCTGGTAGAAATCGCTGTTAGCGATAAGACCGCCATTGTACCCATAGATTAAGTTAGTTTATAAGTTTTTGTTACTATTTTGGTGTACAATAAAGTTTTATTCTATTCTATTCTATTCTATTCACTTACTGGAATCATTGAAACAGGTGCGATCTCGGTAAAATGGAGTTGAGAATTTTGTTGTAGCATTGGCTACCTCAACGGAATTTACCAAGAAGGCTGACTTGATACATTTGCTGCCAAATACTACAAAAACATTAGAATATGTATGAAAATTAGAATAAAATCGTAAAATCTTACTATTCATACGAAGATGTGGCGTCCGTCACTTAATGCAAAATGTGTACCTTAGATTTTGTGTTGTAATCATTTGTTGTATGTTAATATTTAAGTCAATATTGTTAAGTTAGGTGGCAACACGAGGCGAGGATTTTTTGCGGGGCGCTACCCTTAGCGTCTTTCCCTCTGAACCGTCGCGAAACACGGACTAAATTATTTACCATATTATCATTAGTCCGATCTTTCTTGTTAGTTATAATTACATTTATTAATTACTACTACTATTGGTACTATTGTTATCACCAATATTTATAAATACACATTGAACACCGCAAGTTGGATTTTTACTTCCCGCTCCGATCATCACCTCATCGCAAGACACTTATAAGGGGACAGGCAGAATACTATCTTCCATCTGTGTCCCCAACCAGACATTGCTTAAAGGATTTAGTACCCAAGCCATAAACATAAACAAAAAAAATATACTGACGTGACATCTGACAGATTAAAAAAAAAAGTTGTTTTGGTGGTTTGTGGGTGGTTTGATATCGCAAAAAACTAAATAAATTCAAACAAATGTTACATAAGAATAATTTCTAAGACTAAAATCAAATAAAAACTTCAGAAAATAATTGATGTAAGTGAATAAAGTAAGCAAGTGTTATCAAACTAGAAAATAAACATAACCTCAAAATGTCTGACGACGACGATGTTATCCTGGTGAAGAAGCCCAAACAGGTCCACTATGGGTCTCTGGAAGAGCAGGAGAAGGCCCGGCTGGCCGCCCTGGCCGCTGCTGTCAAGGAAGGCACCGACGATCTTGGCGGGAAAGAATTGGGAGACATTCAAATTTCTAGCGGTAAGGATTATTTAAACTGGTATTGCTATACTGTAAAACAGGGTGAATAGAAATAAAACTTTGGTTTTGTTTTCCTCGGCTTCTATCAAAGCATTGACTATTTAGAATAACAATTCATTAATAAATTTATGTAGTTAAATGCTGCAAAAAATATTCAAATATTGTAAAAATACCCTTTGAAGCTTTGTTTCTATTCAATCCCGAGTTTCTATTCACCCCATATGACTGTAAATAAAGTTTTGATTTGCGGTCCTTAAGGACCCTCTGACCGAATTTCCCAATAAGAAAAAGGAACGAAAATTAACTAATTGGCTGAAGAGTTTGTTTGGTTGGTTCAACGCATTAACTGAAAAATTCTTTTTAATGTTAGATAGTCCATGTATCGAGGAAGGGTAGAGGCTGCATAACTTCGCGCTACAAACAATAGAAGTAGAGCAGTAACCATGGGTGGAATTGTAGGGGACAGCTAGTAGAAAAAAAATACTGTTTGAAGCATTGATAGTGTGTCCATGAGTAAGTAGGAACTGACAGCAGTTCAAATATAGGCATTATTATTATTATTTAGCCATTTAATATTCCTTGACAATTCCAATTTTCTTTAATTATTGTTATCATTAATTTTCCAACATTATTTTATTTTGAATAAATAGAAATTAATTATTGACATAAGTTTTTCAGTGATTTGTTTTGTCATCAAGGACCTCTAATCGAGTAAAAGCCTCCTCCATTTTACTCCACAGCTTCCTGTCTTTGGCTTTTGAAACCCAGTTTTCACCTGCAGTTTTTCTGATTTCATCAAGCCATCTTTCAGGCGGTCTGCCTCTTTTTCTTTTGCCACTAGGACCAGCCCAGTGCAATACTTTGTTAGACCATCTTTCCTTGTTCATACGGGCAATGTGACCTGTCCACTTCCATTTCAGTTTTTTGCAGTGGGTTAAAGCATCTGATACATTAGTTCGTTTCCTTATATCTATGTTCCTTTGCTTATCTATGCGTTTTAGATTCAGTATGCTCCGCTCCATTGCTCTTTGGCAAGTTTGAATTTTTCTTTCGGTTTTTCCTTTAAAGATCCAAGTTTGGCACGCATATGATAAGCAGGGCAGTAGGCAGGAATCCAGAACAATTGATTTTAGATTGGTAGGTAGGCTTGACTTTAATATTTCTTTGAAACTCCAGAACTTGTTCCAGGTCAAGTTTACACGTCTGTTTAATTCGTCAATGTGTCTAGATCTCTTGAAGGAAATTTGTTTGCCCAGATAAATATATTCCTGCACATAATCCAAAGGGGAATCGTCAACTTTAATAGGTTGTTCTATGCTGTTGGTCATAACCTTGGTTTTGGTGGTGTTTAGTTCTAAGCCGATGTTACGACTGATAATGTTAAGATCGTTTACCATTAATTGTAGTTGTGTTGGTGTTTCTGAAAATAGTACGATGTCATCAGCAAATCTAAGATTGTTGAGATATTTCCCGTTTATAAGGACTCCCTTTCTTATCCATTTTAGGTCTTTCATTATGTATTGAAGAACAGTAATGAATAATTTGGGTGACAGTGGATCACCTTGCCTCACACCTCTGCATATTTTTATTTCAGGACCTTTTCTGTCTAGTCTGACTCTACTTACACTGTTATTATAAATATCTTTTATCAATTCTATTGTTTCATTTGGTACATTACAGTCCCGTAAAGCCTCCCATATGCTTTCATGCGAGATTGAATCAAATGCTTTGGCATAATCAATGAAGTCCAAATAGAGTGGAGCTTGTTGTTCCTCATATTTTTCAATTACTTGTTCTAGGGTGTGGATATGGTCTATTGTGGAGAATCCTTTTCTAAATCCTGCCTGCTCCACTGGCTGGTATTTGTCAGTGTACAGTTCAAGACGGTTTTCAAGACATGAGGCAAATAGTTTATATACGTTTGGTTGTAGGCTTATAGGACGGTAGTTCCCGATGTCAGCTGGGTCTCCTTTTTTGTATAGTAGTATGATATCAGACTGTGCCCATTCACTAGGTATTTTTCTATTGTCCAGTATTTTGTTAAAGAGATTAGTTATATAAGTAACTAGTTTATAGTCAGCTGTTTTTAATGCTTCATTTGATATGCCATCTGGCCCATTGCTTTTTTCCGTCTTAAGGTTTTGGATTTTTAAGAGTACTTCTTGTTGTGTAAATCTCTTCAGTGATGCTGGTTCTTGTTGATCATGAGCAGTGGAAATGGGAGTGTTTTTAAACTCGTCTAAACAAAAACTCTACCAAAACATTTGCAAGACCAGAAAATTATAAATGTAGCAAACTTCTACCGATCCCTATACATGCAGAAAACAGATCTTCTAAATAAAAAATATAGGCATTATCGTAAATTAAATTACATTTGTGGAGCGGAGGTTGCGGAATCATTTGCTCCACCAATAGCAGAATTGTCTCAAAACTTCTTTCGTTAATTTATATTAATATATATGTATATATATATATATTATATTAAATATATATGTATGTGTATTTTAATTATATGTATAAGTACCTTTTTGTTTTACTCCTGTTTTTCGCATATAATTTTCTTTTTATGCACCTACCATATTGTCTCTTCACCACCCTAGGTTGGCTGGTAGAGAATGCCTCAGGCATTAAGTCCGCCTTTGTACAATAATGTTGCATGAAGATTAAATAAATAAATAAATAAATGGTAGCCTAGTGGTGGCCAGCCCCGACTTACGAGTTGTAGGTTGCGGGTGCAAACCCAGCCAGGCACGTTACTTTTTGTAATTTATTTCACCACTGCTCTCAAAATGGTGAAGAAAATTATCATGAGGAGACCAGCATGTCCTAGAATCATAAATTTGAAGACATGTGACATCTACCAATCCGCACTAGGCTTGCATATTGGATTATGACCTATTCCCTCTCCTAGAGAGGACGCCTGAGTGAGCAATGGGACATGAGGATGGAATGGAGTTGTGACTCAAGTGCATCAACGCCGATGATCTTCTCTTCTTGGCTCATTTCTTGATCAACTTTGGCGCATCAAGCTGATATTTGACTCATCTATCCCAAAGATGAGAGTAGTACTCCATACACTATCAAACTTACTCTTGTACAATATTAGCAGTATAACAAATTCTTCATTTTTCTCTATATTTGTGATGGGAAATCCTCCGATGACTTCTCCCATTCCAAGGTGGAGTAGGAGGGCTTGTAAAACCAAACTTGTGTCCTTCAGTTACCTTTTGTGTCCTAGGCCCACAGGTTTCCTTTTCAGGCAAGCCCCATGGCCCTAACTGCTGGGCCCCTACGGTTCTGTTAACATCTCTTAAGAGGCACGCGAGGATTACTACACGTCAGCTGCTTAGGCTCGGTCCTTATTGGGTCATACCATGATGTTTTAAAGTGTCAATTGTGTGAACGAGAAATAGAGATGAGATATACACCCTATCTATATAGCTTTCCTCAGCCGTCCTTTTAACAGTTCAGTTTAGGTCCTAAAATGAATTGCATTTGGAGCTTGTGGTGTGACTTAGGGAAGCTAGCTTATAATTTTAACGGGAGTACTAATCACATTTGTCTGTGTGCAGAATATATGGAGCTTGAAGAAGAAATGTCTCGTGACAAGAAGGCACTACTTGAAGAATTCGAGAGGAGACGGAAAGCGCGCCAGTTGAATGTATCCACTGATGATGACGAGGTGAGGGTTTCTTTTGGTTTGGGGTTTGAAATCTAAAGGGTAAATGCAAGTGGGAGTGTCGGATTTTTAGTAACTGAAATACCTATATATACCGCGGGTAGGGTTGCCAGGTCTTCAAAGCGAAAAGCCGGACAGACCAGCCAATTTAGCCGGACATTTGAGTAAAATGGCCAACAATTTTTTTTTAAAGTCAATCTCGACTTTTTTATCATTGACCATAATATAGGTATATATATTTTAGTTCTGCCACATTCTACCAAATGTAACAACAATAAAATTGGCTGCTGTACCTAATTGCTAGTCCACTCCACTTACGCTAGCGATACAAGATAAATTAGAAGACATGACGAATCTAAAAAATGTTTAATTTAAAAAGCCTAACAAAAGCCGGACAGGCCGGACTCAGCCTAATTTGGCCGACACGCAACTAAAAAGCCTGACCCTGTCCGGCTTTATCCGAACGCCTGGCAACGCTAACCGCGGGGACTCTTTCGAATGGCTTAGTCTTTCTCGCAAAACTTTCGTTAATAACTTAGAATAAAAATTTTCCAGGTAGGTTGTCTATCATACTTGAACGAAATTATGAGAAAGAGTCATTTTGCGACCAGCAGACATATTGCGAAAGAGACGTTTTACAACCAGTAGACGTATTGTGGGCAGCTGGGCCTTGGTACAGGCTATGGTCCGTCCGGAGCGAAGAGGAGTGGCAGGCGGCCGCCTCCTTCTGCGATGCAGTAATGCTAGCAAAGAAGGAGGCCGCACGTGCACGCACTAGGCAATGGCCCGATTTCGATCCCGATTGCGGGCTTGCGGACGCCGAGCAATGGGTAGTTCGCCGTCCGACCGTCCGATAACCGACCGGACCGAGCCAAGTCTTCAACGGCGCGTAGTGTTGTACGCGCGCCTCAAGGAGATGTCAGCAACTGTAGGGGCCCAGCTGGGTCGAAGTCTAGTGTGGCCAAGGGTCTGATTCTGAAAGGAAGACTCGGCGCTGGTATGAAAGGCAACGAAGGAACAGGAGGTTTTTAGTCAGTAAAAGTCTTACACACCCTCCCGATCTGCCCAAGAGCGAGGAATGTCATTGGATGATTTTCCCACCGAAAAAAAAAAAGAAGTGTTTCGACTAAGCCTTTCGAACAATCCCCCGGCCTTTGCAATTTGACTTAATATACCTATTCAGTGATAACCTAAACTTATCGTATGGCAGGTTCGAAGAAGCCTTCGCCAGCTGGGTGAGCCAGTGTGCCTGTTTGGAGAGGGGCCGGCAGAAAGGAGGGTCCGACTCAGAGATCTACTGAGCTAGTAAGTACAAGTGAGATGACCCAGCTCCGTCTGGAATAGTGTTGCCAGACAGTAAATGGAAATTCGGGATGAAAGACGAAAATAATCGGGATTTTGGTATTCTAATCGGGACACCTATATAAAATTGCAACAAAAAAAAAAGGAATAAGCAGACTAAGCCAGGGGAGCGCTCCATGTTAAAAAAACTAAGATTTCTTTTCCAGTACCAGAAAAAGCATTAAAGTTTGAGAGAAAAACGTGAATAGAGAATCGTTTATTTCTGAGTACATCGTATATGAAGATCTTAATATTAGACGGAATCACATATACTACCTTTGCCGGTGTAGAAATATTAAATGAGTATCTAATTTGCAAATTCAAATAATTATAGTTCACGCAATATTAAGTAAAATTAAAAAATAATAATAATAATAGTGGCAGTTTTAAATGAATATGAGTAACTTTATGGACCACGTATTTTTTTGCAGACATAATAAAAAAATGACTAATGATTTCAATGTTTTATATAATGTAATACGCAAACAAAAAAAAATAATTATTGAACAATTATATAATAATGTCAAAAAATATTCATAATATGTCAAAATTTATTACTACTTAATACAATGTCAATATTTATTATGACTGCAATGTCAATATTTATTATATTTATTACTACTACAATGTCAATATTTATTATTACTACGTGGTGAAATATATAAGCAAAAATAATATATTAAAACTAGCTTCTGCCTTCGGTTTCGCCCGCGTGAAAGTAGATTTCTACATACAAACTAAGGAGCCCCGTTTCATCTCCTTACGGGGTGAATTTTGATAAATCCTCTCTTAGTGCTCGCCTACGTCATAATATTCCACAACTATCACACAACGCCGTCTAGTCCCAAGCTAAGCAGAGCTTGTGTTATGGGTACTAAACAACTGATAAACATACTTATATATTTCTAAATACATACATAATATAGATAAATTACACCCAGACACAGATTATCTTGCTCTTCACACAAACATTTGTCCTGGGTGGGAATCGAACTCATGATATCCGGCATAGCAGTCAGGGTCACTAACCACTAGACCAACAGGCCAGTCTGATAAAAGGATGCCTTGTGCAAAATTTCACGCTCCTAGTCCCAGTAGTTTTGGCTGTGCGTTGTTATGTTAGTCAGTCAGTTTCGCCTTTTATATAAATAGATTTTGGGAAAAAAATTGCGATTTAACAGACTAAGGTTAGTAAAAAATCGGAAGCTTTGGCGTCCTGATGAAGTGTTAATTGGAATGTGTCACTAGACCCCTGAAAATCGGGACTTCCCGCACAAATCGGGACTCCTGGCAACACTAATCTGGACAAAATGTTTTGTTAGAAAATGGTTTAAAAAAATAGCTAAAATGCTTTATATTTATTTACTTTTTAAAACTTCATGCAACACAGAAGTACAAAGGGGGACTTAGTGCCTTAGGCATTCTCTACCAGTCAACTTGACAACAAAAAATGAAAGAAATGCGCAAAGATACAATTGCTAACTGATATACCCTTATCAGTTAGCAATTGTATCTTTGCGCATTTCTTTCATTTTTTTGTAGTCCGAGAGTGACCGCGTTTTAGATTATGTAGTCCTCTTAACAGATCCTAATACTTTTCAGTCTAGGAGAAGACGCGATCCACAAGAAGTTAGAAGAAGAAGAAGCTAGGATAGAACGAGACAGAGGACGGGAGGGCACGTGGTACCACGAGGGACCGCCGGATCTGAGGGAAGCGCGGCTGTGGATCGCGCGCTACTCGCTACCGAAAGCCAAGCTCAGGTGAGCCGCATACGCAGTTGTTGCAACCTTACGGCTAAAATAACGTGTCTGTATGTTTTGTTACCTCTTCACGTCTTATCGGCTGAACGAATATGCATGAAAATCCAGTGGAATAGAACATAAGTAAAACTTAAATCTTTACACGCAGGAAATGATGCTGATAGATAGATTTGTATGTAAATAAATAAAAGTTTTATTTGATGACATTATTATAATGTTTTCTACTTTTACTGCGATTCTTCGAGCTATGTCGGTAACCTTGATTCTCCTGCGGATATCTTCATTCCTGATGCGATCACGCAAGGAAACTCCGAGCATAACCCTTTCCATTGCCCTGCCAGTTGCCACTTAGTTTGGCCAGTTTAAGTCGTACAAATAA
This sequence comes from Mythimna impura, assembly GCA_905147345.3. NCBI lineage: Eukaryota > Metazoa > Arthropoda > Insecta > Lepidoptera > Noctuidae > Mythimna > Mythimna impura. The sequence goes on along the minus strand of LR990365.1, from coordinate 929,907 downwards.
TTAATTGCTCCACGCAGCAGCCAATTATTCAACATAAATAAACGAATGAAGTTTTGTGTTGTTTTGATTTGGACAGTGGACGTCTTTCGGCTGAAATGATGATGATGAAAGTTTTGTTTAAGTAATATTTGAATCCCCTTGTGTGCAGGTTGAGTAAGGCGCGTGAGGAACTGAAGCTAGCGGGCAGCGTGCGCGCCGCAGCCAAGCAGGAGTCCCAGCGGAAGGCCTCCGCCATGTCCATATACTGCAGCCAGGTCGGTATACACCACGCCCGGGGGACACGTTGGAGGTGTGCCACGCTTGGGCGGAGCACCGCCGTGTCCTCGTAGGGGGAATGAAAGGCGGTCGCCTCCGCGTGCGAAGCAGTAATGCTATCGAAAAAGATGGCTACGGGTACTCCAGTGGTTAAGGTTACCCACCTCTCGCCCCGTGCCTCGGATAACACGTAAAGCTGGTCCCGATTATCATTCGTACATCTTTGACAGTCGATACAGGTAATTTTTAAGAAAATAGTGACGTCATCGTTGTCACTTTATCATGCCCTTTGACCAATTAAATCACAGTAAAATAGAAAGCCGTGTTCACATTGGCCAGTTGAAGAGAACCATTTAGACAGTACAGACGCGTCTTTTGTCAATTTCAAAAATGGGTGCCTCACCTATTCGTAATTAAAAAGAAATGAAAATTTCGACAACTCCTATTAAATTTTAAAGTAATTACTAATATTTTGAAAGATCAGTGTTTTGAAAGGTTACTTTAATATCTATCAATGGTTTAATTTTTACCCCAGTACAAATACCTATGTCTTTACTTTGCAGTTGCAATGATGACGTCACTATATTCTTAACGTGAATAAACTATAGTACTTTACTGTCTGTTCAAACGATTTTGAGTTCTATTCCGTACGCATAAGAATGGTATTAAAAGAAAAAAAGTGGTTACAATACCAACTATTTACTGCAGCCCATCGAGATATAAGTACTAACGTACTAGAGAAGCTACGTCAAATAACTGAATTGTCCTATTTTCGTAATTTGAATCTTTAGTTCGCTGCAGCGCTAAAATGATAACAATTCGTCTAAACCATAACTAATTTACCACAGCGCTAGATTTGCTGCGGAAGTGTATTTATTCTCGGCAAAAAGGTCTTAAGCGCCATGTAAATCACGGCACTTACGCGTTTTCTTCGACAAAGTGCGGCGCGATCGCCGCAGTTGAACGAGACAAAGTAGAAATTTACGGGGTCTTCTCTAGTACGTTAGTACTTATATCTCGATGCTGCAGCCGCCATTTGTCATGTCACCAACGCAATATAGTTGGGATAAGGCAAGCTAATTATTTTGTTATGGCAGCATCTAAATTACTTTCAGATAGGCGACACGCGCCCCATAAGCTTCTGCAGGTTCAGCAGTGACAGCCAAATGCTGATCACGACGAGCTGGTAAGTGCGATCACGTTGTCTTACGAAAAAATCAAAAGTATGAAAATGTTTGAAGCACACGCCACGAGTCGCCGCTCATAGCGAAAAAGCGCGCGGTTTTCTCAGAGCGAATCGCTACAGCGGCGAGCGGTGACGTGAGCGGCGAGCGGTGACGTGAGCGGCGGGGACAAAAGTACCAGCGACTATGTGCGACGCCACGAAACAGAGCGGCGCGGACAGCGGTGTAAGTGTGACGTACTCAGTGGCGAAACAAAAAAATAAAAAAATAGAAATGTTTTAAATATACTTTTATGTGCCAGAATATAATCAAAAGTTTTCACACTCATTCTTGTGTACTCATAAAACTGGATGGATATTTTCTGTAATCTTACGGTGACGAAATTCGCCATTTAAACACCGATCTTTATTCAGTTCGTGCACTCCTTCTCTCATATTAAGAATATCTTGTTTTAAAAATATATTGCTTTCTAAACAGAGAAGGGATAATTTTGATAATGCCATTATTTTGAGCACGTTCTGACTACCTAAATACGTCCACTGCGGCCGCCGACGCTCGGGTTCGTGGCGTGCAATTTTTAATTCAAGATTCAAGATTCAAAGATTCAAAGCATTTTATTTCAAATAAACCATTTACAGGCACTTTTGAAATGTCATGAAGTCAGTCAGTCAGAAAAAAAAAATGATGCTAATTGCACATTCCAAAGCGTAGATCTCTATGGAGAAGAATGTGCAAGAAACTCCATGGACACTCTTTTCAATCATGTTTTGTAATTACAAATCTCTTGAAGTGGACTGTATAATTTCTTGTCTTCTTTGTGGGTGTTCTTCTTGAACTTGAAATAAAACAAGGCTTCTTTCTTCCAGGTTTATTTCTTCTCGGGTATTCTTATTTGAATATTCGGAAAACGACTGTGTATCGGAAACGACTGTGTCTACGAACAAAACCGGTTCCAATTTATACATTACGCAGCTGATCGCTGATTGGTCGAACGGTCAGGAGGTGGAGCTTTTCAACCATTAAGGAACATTCCGGAATGCTCACGAATATTTCAACCAATCAGAATCAAGCCCGGAATAAGCTCGAAATTACATGCAATAACCTTTAGTATCGCGAAACTTTACCTTAACGAGAGCCTTTACACTTTAAACATGCTTTTTACATAGAAATATCCATATTTCACATATAAAACCTTATATCATTCGACTTAGAATTCACTAATCTATCCTACAAAAATATAAAAACCTTAAAAAGTCACCATAACAAAACCTTAGTCCTTATCACTACGTAATATAATTACACGTTATCACTACACAATTAGGGCTCATTTTATGAGTTCCTCACTAAAAACTAATTAGGTTCACTTAGAAAACACTAATTATTCACATAATCACTCACTGTCCTATCAGTCTATTGTCACTTTGACACATATTAGGTCCGCAGGCTCGGCGTCCATTACATCTCTCCCCCCAGCGCAGCTTGCGTAGCTTCCTTCCTCAACACGACGACGAGCTTGCTAACTGGCCGCCGGAAGACGCCGGTCCTGGTCCTCACCTCGACGATCCTGACGCTGCCGTCCGGTCCTGGATGCGTGCGCTCGACTCGTCCCATCGGCCACGTGTTTCTGGGCAGTGTGCTGTCGACCACGAGGACCACGTCACCAACTTGCAGAGGACGCACGTCGTTCTGTGGCTCACCTCGGGGTACCAAAGTAGGAAGGTACTCCCGGAGCCAGCGCCTCCAGAAGTGGTCCGCGAGCGCCATGCTTGCTCGCCACACTCGTCGATCAGCCTCGTCGCAGGGCCCCGTCGATGGTAGGCCGATGGAGGATCCCAACAGGAAGTGGTTGGGTGTGAGGGCCTCAGGATCCGCTGGGTTCACGCTCACGTGGGTCAGTGGGCGTGCGTTGATGGAGAACTCCGCCTCGGTCAGGAGCGTTTGCAGGACTTCTTCAGCTGGCGCCTTCTCCCTCAGAGTTGCGCTAAGAGCTGCCTTCACGGAGCGTACCATTCTCTCCCATACGCCACCTTGATTTGGCGCACCAGGTGGTATGAACCGCCATTCCATCCGATGAAGTAGCCCTTCGTCTTTCAATGCGGGGAGCCACTCTTCGTAGGCAGCACGAAGCTCTTGATCTGCTCCGCGGAAGTTCGTCCCATTGTCGGAATACATGACTCGTGGCCACCCTCTGCGCGCTGCCATTCTTCTCAATGCCATGATCGCCGAGTCCGTTGAGAGCGACGCGACGAGCTCGATGTGCACAGCGCGGGATGTGAGGCACGTAAACAGTGCACCCCACCTCTTCTCACGGCGACGCCCCACCTTGACCATCATCGGTCCAAAATAATCCACCCCGCAGTTGGAGAATGGGCGGTGGAACGGGTCAAGGCGAGCCTGTGGCAGATCTCCTGTGGCTGGCGTTTGCGGCATTGCTCGCCGCCTCCGGCAGAGGGCGCAGTCCTTCTCCGCAGCGCGTACTGTAGGTCGCAGATGGATGATCCAGTACCGCTGGCGCAGGTCGTTGGTCACGCGTTCTCGGTTGGCGTGACCCGCTGCACAGTGTTCCCGCATAACCAGGAGTTTTGTGATGCGGTGACGGCCGTCCAGGATGACTGGCCGCTTTGTCTCGATCGGCGCGGAGGAGGCTCCGATCCGGCCTCTCACTCGCAGGAGTCCATCTTCCATTACCGGATCTAGCCGGTAGAGTCGGCTCGCTCTTGGGAGGGGACGAGCAGACTGCATCCGCGCGATCTCGTCGTAGAAACTGTCCTCTTGCGCTCGTCGGATCAGCTCGGTCTCAGCGCGTTCGATGTGTCGGTGTTCCAGCTGCGTCGCTCGTCGTCGGCAGATGTCGGTGAAGGCCAACACTCTTGCTGCGCTTCTCACCAGGGTCTCGTACTTGGAGAAGCGTTCCGGTTCTGGTAGCCAGCTTTCTCGCCCCGATGTCTCGCTCACGTGCAGGACTTCCTCGTCGTTCTCTTCACCTGTCGACGTCCCGGGCCACTGGTCTTCTGGCAAGTACAGGAAACTCGGCCCCTGGAACCACCGATCCATTGAGCTGATCGGCGCGTCAGTCAGACGTGTGGCATCGTCAGCCACGTTCAGGTCAGTAGGGAGCCATCGCCATTCTTTTCTCTGCGTCAACTCGGCGATCTCCCCAAGTCGATGTGCTACGAACGGTGTGTAGCGTCGCATGTCGTGTCGTATCCAGTGCACGACCGTCGAGGAGTCGGTCCAGTATGTTGTCTGGCCGATTTCCACTCGATGTTCCCTCTTAACTTTTTGAGTAGCGTAATTAGAGACACAATAGAAAGACAATGGCGCGTTAACGCCGGCGTTATTGCGGGGATCAACAGCTTACTCGTGTCGGCGAGTCTTGCTCCGATGACCGCCGCTTGGAGTTCTAGCCGAGGTATGGTTTGTGTCTTCCTCGGCGCCACCTTTGCCTTCGCTGCTACCAACACGACTGCGATACTCCCGTCGCTCCTCTTGATGCGCCAGTATGCCGCGGTCGCATAGGCCTGCTCGCTGGCGTCACACAGCACGTGGAGATCGATTCGTTCGTACTTCCCCAGAATGTAGCAGCGCGGCAACCTCAGCATGGCTATCTCTGGAAGGCGCGCAAGCCAGGACGCAAAGAGTTCGTTCTCCTCTTCCGGTATCTGTTCATCCCAGGCTATCTGTAGGCGCCACAAGTTCTGCAGGATAATTTTGGAACGGATCGTGTAGTGGCTCAGCAGTCCCAGCGGGTCGTAGATCGACATCACGGCGCTGAGTGCTTCCCGCTTGGTCGGCGCACGTGCTCTTGACCTCACTTCTTCTGGGACCCGGTTCATCGATGTGTTGAACCCGAGCTCATCCTTTTCGGCGTTCCAGAACAGCCCCAGGATCTTGCTCTCTGGCTGTTCTCCCCCCAGTGGCGTAGGGGTAGTGGCGTGTAACTCCGAGGGCACGTCGCTCAGCACCGCCTTATCGCTGGCACTCCATCCTCGTAGGGTGAACCCGGCGTGTGCGTGTACGGTCCGTGTTTCTTCAACCGCCTTCCGTGCCTCCTCTACATCTTCGTAGCTCGCCACCCAATCATCCATGTAATGATTGTTCCTGATTGCCTCCAGTGCGCGCGGGAACTCCTGCCCATACACTTCCGCGTTGTGGTTGCGAATATGGTGGGCCATATACGGGGAGCTAGCGGCGCCGAAGATCATACTGGTCATCTTGTACTTCTGTGGAGGCTTCTCTCGTTCCTTTCCTCTCCACAAGAATTGCTGAGCCGGTTGATCTTGAGGTCTTATCTTCACCCGCAGGAACATCTCTTGGATATCTGCTGTGATCGCGACGGCCTTCTCTCTAAACCTGAAGATGATTCCTTGCAGCGACAACAGCAGATCTGGTCCCTCCAGCAACTCGTCGTTGAGGCACACTCCGTTGCTCCTAGCAGCCGCGTCGAACACCAAACGGTATTTCCCCGGTTTGTTGGGGTTCTGCACCGCGAAGTGTGGCAGGTACCAGCTGATGGCACTTGCGTCCTCAGAGCCGTCGCACGGAGTCGCATACCCTTTCTTCAACAAGTTCTCGATCTGGCTGGAGTAGTTCTTTTCAAAGGCGGGGTCCGAGTCCATCTTCTCCTCAATCTTCTTCAGTCGACGAAACGCTTGATTGTAGCTAGAGGGCATGGCGGTGTCGTCCCGTCGCCATGGCAATCCCACCTCGTAGCCTCCGTCAATCTTCTTTGTCGTTCTCTCGACTATAGAGATGGCTCGCTTGTCCGCTTCGCTGACTCTTGGCTTCTTCTGTATACCAAGAGACTCGATCTTGAAGTGGGTTTCAACCAAGTTGTGGAGCTCCTGATCGCCCGCACTGGTGGGTATGGCAGGCTCGTATAAGTGTAGCACGTTTCCCTCTCGATAGATGGTGCCGCGTGGCGCGGTCCCATGCACCACCCATCCGAGTTGAGTCCTTGAAGCAGCTGGCTGGTTCTGGCTGCCGACTCGCAACTCTCTTGAAACGATACACTCCCAATGATCAGTTCCTACCAGGAGTCCAGGGCGCGCCGTTCCATAGCACACCTCGTCTCGGTCCAAGTCCCTCAGGTGCTCGTAGTCCAATAAGGTCTCCGGAATGGCCTGCTGGTACAGCTTCAGATCTTTTATCGTTCTTGCTCTGATCCGATGTCCATCCGTTTCCTTAACCCCCTTAACCTCGACGGATACGAGCTGACTTTCCATTTCCTGCTGTGACATGTTCACTCCGTTCAGGTGAAGCGGTTGTGACGGTCCTTCTGCCCCAATGCTGGCTGCTAGTTCCTTATCAATGAGGGTGATCGTCGCTCCCTCATCCAGCAGCGCGTAGGTCTTTGCCTCCCCCCGTGGTCCCGTCACGATGATAGGGCACATCTTCAGCAGCACTGTCTTGGGTCCGGGAGCAGGTCTCGTTGCTACCGATAGTACTGCTTCTTGCTTCGGTCACTCGTCGGTCTTCGCTTCTTCGGGTTTCCTGGCTTCTGTCTTCTCGTCATTGTGCAGGGAAGAGTGATGTGGGCGGCGGCAGTCGTTTACGCCGCACGGCTTCGCCTTGCACACTATGCGTCGATGTCTTCTCTGGGCGCACTTGAAGCAGACTCCCTTCTCGCGAATCAGACGCCATCTCTGGTCAACCGAAAGCGCCTTATATTTGGGACACGCTGTTAGCAAGTGATCTTGATCACACTTTGGGCACAAGTCCTTTTTCTCTTCTGTGTCTTCTACCGTGGCGTACACCGTCGCTTTCTTCTTAAGTGTCACAGCAGGTCTTGCCTCTCTCTTTACACTAGAGGCGCACGATGCAGGGGCGTATGTGTATCGTAACGCCCTGTCCGCTTCCCGCATCAAAAACTGAGACATTACGATGATCTCTGGGTCCCCGGTGCCTTCGTGGTCGTACGCGTAGTCACACCATCTTGCCTTCAGGTGCGGGCTCATCTTCTCTAGCACCTCTCTGCTCAGCATCGGATTGTACAGGTACCCTCTCTGGTCGATAGTCTTGAGAACGCAGGTTATATTTTGCAGCTTGATGGCGAAGCTATTTAGCTCCGTCGCTGAGGCCCCCAGTCTCGGAAGTTTCTTCAGGTCTTCTATTGCCTTGTCGATAATGACTTCTGGTCTTCCGAAACACTGCTCCAATGTCCTCATTATGACGTTCGGGTCCGTGGCCGTATGGAGTAGGGCGGCTACTGCGTCTCTAGCTTCTCCCTTCAGGCAGCTCCTCAGTCTTTGGATGTTCTCTGCTGCCGAGATCTGGTACATCTGTGTCGAGTCCCGATACGATGCTTTGAATGGAAGCCACTCGTTGGTCGCGCCGGAGAAAGTTGGAAGGTCCGTGTGTCGCAGTCTTGGTCTTGCCATTTTCTCTAGGGTAGCTGCCAGGTGTTCTATGCTGTTCCTGGTCCTGGTGGGTGTCGGTGATCTTCCTCGTGCTGTGTCGAACCGGAGCTGCTTCGCTTCCTCTCTTCTGGGTGCTTCCTCCCCCCGTGAATTGAGCGGGTTCTTCATTAGCCAGTCGTCCACTTTACGTAGAGGTTCTTCCCGTGGGAGGGCTTCTGGTAGCTGCTCTTCATGCACGCTCTCTTCGTCATTGATAACCGACACTTCCACTGCTAACCTCTTCTTAATCAAGTCTGCTTCCAGCTCTAATTCCCTTCTTCTTATGGCGGCCAACTTCTCTGCTGCCTCCAGTTCCGCCACTCGTAGTCGTGTCGTGACGCTGGTGTTTGAGCGTATCGACCTTACTGATCTTGTAGGCGACCTTGGTCTCTGTAGATCTTCGGTTCTTGTGGCGACCCCAGAAGGTCCTGCCGTGCTAGCGTCCGCTCCCCTTGAAAAGGGTGACGCCGGCGGCTCCATCGACAGTCTTCGTAGTCGCTCCTTCTCAATACGCGCTGCTTCCTGTAGCTGGGCGCGTCGCTGTTCTTCCACTTCCACTGCATCTCCCTGGCTTCGGGTGACCACCATTTTCACTGTGGAATGTATGTGGAATCGTTCCCAAATGTTCACTATTAGCGGCTCACTTGATCCGCCCCTGACGAGTCCCGAGCCCAACGATCCTCTTCTTGATCCGCCCCTGAATAATCTGGATCCGCCCTTGATCAAATGTCCCTCTTCTTCTAGGACCAGTGGTTAACGAATATCACCTCAACGGGGCCCCTCCAACACGTTAGGAACCGGTGAATTCTTCGTCTCCACTTCAACGGAGCCCTCTTCTAAGCGAGACTAGCAGATCCTGATTTTTCTTCCCTCACTTGGCGTGATCTTGAAACGTTGGTTCAATCTTCGTTACGCAGACTCGTTGTTCACACGTCGTTTCCGTAGGTACGTCGTCGCAGATTATTCTGATCTTAATCCGGCTCGAAGGACCAGACTGAAGTGGACTGTATAATTTCTTGTCTTCTTTGTGGGTGTTCTTCTTGAACTTGAAATAAAACAAGGCTTCTTTCTTCCAGGTTTATTTCTTCTCGGGTATTCTTATTTGAATATTCGGAAAACGACTGTGTATCGGAAACGACTGTGTCTACGAACAAAACCGGTTCCAATTTATACATTACGCAGCTGATCGCTGATTGGTCGAACGGTCAGGAGGTGGAGCTTTTCAACCATTAAGGAACATTCCGGAATGCTCACGAATATTTCAACCAATCAGAATCAAGCCCGGAATAATCTCGAAATTACATGCAATAACCTTTAGTATCGCGAAACTTTACCTTAACGAGAGCCTTTACACTTTAAACATGCTTTTTACATAGAAATAATCATATTTCACATATAAAACCTTATATCATTCGACTTAGAATTCACTAATCTATCCTACAAAAATATAAAAACCTTAAAAAGTCACCATAACAAAACCTTAGTCCTTATCACTACGTAATATAATTACACGTTATCACTACACAATTAGGGCTCATTTTATGAGTTCCTCACTAAAAACTAATTAGGTTCACTTAGAAAACACTAATTATTCACATAATCACTCACTGTCCTATCAGTCTATTGTCACTTTGACACATATTAGGTCCGCAGGCTCGGCGTCCATTACATCTCTGTTACATGTTTCTTGTCGCTATCATGTGAGAACAATGTAAATAAAGTAAAAATACAAACTAAATACAGATATTAAAATAGCAACTGGCAGCTAAGAGATGACCAGTCTCAACTGACAGCGCCCGTTCACGAACATGACGCCAATATTAGCACCACTCAGCTCAACCATTTTGAAGGGAACCGAATGATCCAACACATGCGCCACCATCAGTGAGACATTTGAGTGAGCATGATAAACTCTCAACTGCCATGCTGATTTATGTCAAACAAGTCCAATAGTAACATAAAAAACTATAAAATAGCTCCATGGTACTCACATTTACAAACTTTGAAAAAAATGCTTCTACATTATACAATACTTTTATTATTTAAAAATTCAAAAAAAAAAAAACATTTAAAAATAATAACAATAATTTCCAAACTAATCAATTTGTTCACCCCGGTGGTAGTGGAGCTGGACCAGCATTGAGCCAAGCATTTTTATCTTGAATATAATCCTCCAACTTATAATATGCCTGCCTGCATAGTGTGCGTTTAATACAAGATTTAAATTTGGTTTCATTGAGTTCTAATATTTGTGGAGGTATTTTATTATAACATTTCAAACAGTACCCCATGAAAGAAGACGCTACTTTAGACAGTCTGAAACCTGGTTGAACTAATTGGTCCCTATTTCTTGTAACATAATTATGTCTATCGCCTCTTTTGCTAAAAAGATGAAGATTTTTTCTAACGTACATGATGTTTTCATAAATATATTGACAAGGCACCGTCATGATATTAATATCCTTAAACAGTTCCCTTAGAGAATCGCACCGGCGAAGATTGTAAATAGCTCTGATGGCTCTTTTCTGTAGTATAAAAATTGGGTCGATGTCTGCAGCCCGTCCCCATAGTAAGATACCGTATGACATGATACTATGAAAATAACTAAAATAGACTAGTCTAGCGGTATCAACATCCGTAAATTGGCGGATTTTTCTAACAGCATATGCAGCTGAGCTAAGCCGTCCTGCAAGAGATGTTAAATGAGGACCCCATTGTAGCCTAGAGTCAAGCGTTATCCCCAGGAAAACAGTTTTGTCGACAAATTCTAGTTTTTCATCGTTTAGTATTACGTCACAATCACTACTTTTGACATTCGGTAAGGAAAATCTTATGCATTTAGTTTTTTTCCCGTTTAACGTGCTGGCCACGGACAATTCGCTATAGCGAAAATTCGCGCGGCGCGACCGGCGGCGCGTCTTGCGAATGAATCAAATGTATGGAAATGTACTGGGCATGCCACGCGCAGCGGCGACCAGCGAGACGACCGGGGCCAGTACATTTCCATACATTTGATTCATTCGCAAGACGCGCCGCCGGTCGCGCCGCGCGAATTTTCGCTATAGCGAATTGTCCGTGGCCAGCACGTTAAACTAGATTATTAGCAGTGAACCAGTTTTGGACCTGCAATAGTGCGTTATTTTCGTCGTCAAGATTATTAGTCCTTCTATTTATCTTAAAAATCAAAGAAGTGTCGTCGGCAAACAACACCATATTAGGTTTATTTTGCAACAAATAGGGTAAATCATTAATATAAACTAAAAATAAAAAAGGACCTAAAATTGAACCTTGGGGTACCCCCATTTTCACATTTAATCCCGACGAATTGACACCGTTTATTTGAACTTGTTGCTGTCTGTCAATCAAATAAGATTTTAATAAGCTTAAAGCTGTTTTGCCTAGTCCGTAATGCTCAAGTTTCAGGAGTAATGTTTCATGAACCACACAATCAAACGCCTTAGACAGGTCACAGAAGATACCTATAGCATCCTGTGCCTCTTCCCACGCATTAAAAATGTGTTTTAGTAAGGAGACACCAGCGTCAGTTGTACAACGTCCTTTGGTGAAACCATACTGTTTATCGTGTAAAATGATTAAGCATTTGATTTAACATCACCTTTTCAAATATCTTGCTAAAAACCGGCAACACGGAATTGTTAATGTTAACTCGCCAGTTGCTTGCCAGGGTGCGAGATTGTTCCGAAAGAGTCAGCGCGTCCATGGAAAGCAAAGGGCAACTGAAGGAACACGGGCGGATTTTAGTCAGTAAAAGTCTGACACTCCTTCTCGCTCCACCCAGAACAGGAGAGGCTATTAAGGGGCCCCAGTATTTTTTTGGCCCGTGGCCGTTTGTCACCCAGCTACGCCACTGTCTGGAACGCAAGGCAAAGAAGGAACATAGGTGTGATTTTATTCAGTAAAAGTCTGACACGCCCTCTCGCTCTGCCTTAGAGCGAGAGAAGACATTGGAAGGTTTGCATTTTCATGGTGAAACAGCAAAGCGATTAAAAATTATGATCAGCTATTTAGAGACTAAGGCCTTTCAGTTTTGCCATTCGGAGAATTGGGCTTTTAGAGAATTGAACATTTTGAGAACTAGTCCTTTTGCGACTCTGTTGCCATTTTGAAAACTAGGCCTTTTGCGACTCTGTTGCCATTTTGAGAACTAGGCCTTTTGCGACTCTGTTGCCATTTTGAGAACTAGGCCTTTTGCGACTCTGTTGCCATTTTGAGAACTAGGCCTTTTGCGACTCTGTTGCCATTTTGAGAACTAGGTCTTTTGCGACTCTGTTGCCATTTTGAGAACTAGTCCTTTTGCGACTCTGTTGCCATTTTGAGAACTAGGTCTTTTGCGACTCTGTTGCCATTTTGAGAACTAGTCCTTTTGCGACTCTGTTGCCATTTTGAGAACTAGGTCTTTTGCGACTCTGTTGCCATTTTGAGAACTAGTCCTTTTGCGACTCTGTTGCCATTTTGAGAACTAGGTCTTTTGCGACTCTGTTGCCATTTTGAGAATTAGTTCTTTTGCGACTTAGTAAGTCTAACACGAGTGTTAGACTCTTACTAACTAAGGCGAGGGATTTCGCTCCACCTGAAGCGGGAAAAGTTATTTGATTATTTCCCAGCGTCAAACAAAAAGAAAGTATCTAAAGTGATACCTTCTTTGTTACCCAATTACTAAATATTAGAGGTCAGATGGACAGTCGCTCCATGTCAATCAGTGGTACTCAACATCATGCGGCTCACTGGAAAAGGCAGATTGAATGAAGTGCAAACATTGACCTCTATTATTTACCACTGGACAGGCTGTTCCATATGTTTGACAGCTATTTTTGAAGCGCCACTCGCGAGCGTCCAGAGAACTAATTTTGACGTCTAATGCAAATGGCTGCAGAGAAGTGTACAGTACTCTGAACAATTTTTTTGCATTTTGAATTAATTTAGTACCATACACTCGTTACATCCGACAGCGCCAAAATGGCGAATATCAAACGGGCACAAAAGCACTTTGACGGCTGCCAGTCCAGTCAAAGATTCAAAGCATTTTATTTCAAATAAACCATTTACAGGTACTTTTGAAATGTCATGAAGTCAGTCAGTCAGAAAAGAAAATGATGCTAATTGCACATTCCAAAGCGTAGATCTCTATGGAGAAGAATGTGCAAGAAACTCCATGGACACTCTTTTCAATCATGTTTTGTAATTACAAATAATTATCTCTGTTACATGTTTCTTGTCGCTATCATGTGAGAACAATGTAAATAAAGTAAAAATACAAACTAAATATAGATATTAAAATAGCAACTGGCAGCTAAGAGATGACCAGTCTCAACTGACAGCGCCCGTTCACGAACATGACGCCAATATTAGCACCACTCAGCTCAACCATTTTGAGGGGAACCGAATGATCCAACACATGCGCCACCATCAGTGAGACATTTGAGTGAGCATGATAAACTCTCAACTGCCATGCTGATTTATGTCAAACAAGTCCAATAGTAACATAAAAAACCATAAAATAGCTCCATGGTACTCACATTTACAAACTTTGAAAAATATGCTTCTACATTATACAATACTTTTATTATTTAAAAATTCAAAAAAAAAACATTTAAAAATAATAACAATAATTTCCAAACTAATCAATTTGTTCACCCCGGTGGTAGTGGAGCTGGACCAGCATTGAGCCAAGCATTTTTATCTTGAATATAATCCTCCAACTTATAATATGCCTGCCTGCATAGTGTGCGTTTAATACAAGATTTAAATTTTGTTTCATTGAGTTCTAATATTTGTGGAGGTATTTTATTATAACATTTCAAACAGTACCCCATGAAAGAAGACGCCACTTTAGCCAGTCTGAAACCTGGTTGAACTAATTGGTCCCTATTTCTTGTAACATAATTATGTCTATCGCCTCTTTTGCTAAAAAGATGAAGATTTTTTCTAACGTACATGATGTTTTCATAAATATATTGACAAGGCACCGTCATGATATTAATATCCTTAAACAGTTCCCTTAGAGAATCGCACCGGCGAAGATTGTAAATAGCTCTGATGGCTCTTTTCTGTAGTATAAAAATTGAGTCGATGTCTGCAGCCCGTCCCCATAGTAAGATACCGTATGACATGATACTATGAAAATAACTAAAATAGACTAGTCTAGCGGTATCAACATCCGTAAATTGGCGGATTTTTCTAACAGCATATGCAGCTGAGCTAAGCCGTCCTGCAAGAGATGTTAAATGAGGACCCCATTGTAGCCTAGAGTCAAGCGTTATCCCCAGGAAAACAGTTTTGTCGACAAATTCTAGTTTTTCATCGTTTAGTATTACGTCACAATCACTACTTTTGACATTCGGTAAGGAAAATCTTATGCATTTAGTTTTTTTCCCGTTTAAAACTAGATTATTAGCAGTGAACCAGTTTTGGACCTGCAATAGTGCGTTATTTTCGTCGTCAAGATTATTAGTCCTTCTATTTATCTTAAAAATCAAAGAAGTGTCGTCGGCAAACAACACCATATTAAGTTTATTTTGCAACAAATAGGGTAAATCATTAATATAAACTAAAAATAAAAAAGGACCTAAAATTGAACCTTGGGGTACCCCCATTTTCACATTTAATCCCGACGAATTGACACCGTTTATTTGAACTTGTTGCTGTCTGTCAATCAAATAAGATTTTAATAAGCTTAAAGCTGTTTTGCCTAGTCCGTAATGCTCAAGTTTCAGGAGTAATGTTTCATGAACCACACAATCAAACGCCTTAGACAGGTCACAGAAGATACCTATAGCATCCTGTGCCTCTTCCCACGCATTAAAAATGTGTTTTAGTAAGGAGACACCAGTGTCAGTTGTACAACGTCCTTTGGTGAAACCATACTGTTTATCGTGTAAGATGTTATTTGTGTTAAAATGATTAAGCATTTGATTTAACATCACCTTTTCAAATATCTTGCTAAAACCGGCAACACGGACACCGGCCTATAATTATTAGTGTCTTTACTGTCCCCAGATTTAAAAAGTGGTATCACTTCTACCAGTGTGGTAAATAGTAGAGGTCCGTGAGTGCAAGTGTCGTGAACGTTTCCAGGTCTGGTCTGTCGAAGGTGTGGTCGGTGCCGGAGTGCCGGCTGCTGCAGGTGCTGAAGGGCCACACGTGCAACGTCAGCGGCGCCGCCTTCCATCCGCAGGCGACCATACCCGACCACTTCGTTAAGAAGGTAAAATACGCAGCATATAAGTTGAACCAAAATGGCGATCAATCTTCAATGCGCTGTAACTGATTTTTTGGACTCAATCAAAGTGCGGCACAGCGGGGGGCTGCGCGTAACCATAGCAACGACGGCCATTATAGTTCAACTTATTTACCTTACTTAGTCACTTATCTACTTATTTACTTAGTTTTGAGTTACTCCTCGTAGGGCTAGTTATAAGGTGGTTAGCAAGAGTGGGGAAGGACAGTATGGGACGGGGAGGACTATAGGGGGAGGCAGGCGCTACCAGCAATGGACATGGGGAAAGATAGTATGAAGCGGGGGAAGACAGCATACGGTGGTGGACGACGGCAAGGGGTGGGGGAAGAGAGCATGGGACGGTCAAAGACGGAGAGGTGGGAGGGAAGACAACATAGGTCGGTGGACAACGGCAAGGGGAGGGAGGAAAACGGCAAAGGGTGGGGGAAAACAGCATGGGGTGGTGTAAGACGGCAAAGGTTCTTATATGAGGAACGCATATAAACAAACGTGCGCTTAAATCATTCATTAAAGCGTAAAAGATGGGGCCCAAGCTCAAAATACAAATATATTTTGTCAAACGAAAGTTATACGTTTTCAGCTATCAGAAGAGAAAGAAGACTCGACCCCTGAGGGCGGCTTGCCTCCCATGGACACGTCGGAAGTGACGGAAGGTTCAGAAGCGTGCACCATGGCCTCGTGCGCCTACGACGGGACCGTACATCTCTGGAACTTTCGCAGGTTTGTAATGGCAAGAAAATAAATTAAGATCGATTTTTGTTTTTCTTAAAACCTCTTTAGTATTAATAATCAAAGTACTCGCTAATTGTAAATTATATTATTTTAAAATTACATTTTTATAAATCGTTGTCACTATTTTTCCCTTTGCTAATTACACTGAATACCAGTGTAAATTCCAAACACAATTTATCTGTTAATTATAGTTTTTTTCTTGCTTGGTAAGTCTATTTACCTCTCCCATAGATTTTATTTATACCTTTGATTGAATCACTTATTTCAAGTATTGTAAAATAACGTATAGCGTCTGTGTCGCCACACAGGAACTAAAATTAAAAAAATGTGTGCGTGTACTAGCGTACACTCGTAAGAAGTGAAACTTCTTTATGACGTTATTTTTCAAAAAATAATTTACTATATGCAACTTTACAGAAATTGGTTAAATAAAGTTAAATTAGATAAAGTTTAATAAAAGGCTTTTATTATCATAGACATAAATACAAATTCTACAATTATTTCATTTTAGCTTATTACTACAAAGATTATTATTGAATTTCATTAATTGTAATAGAATTATTACTATCATTGATGTCGTTATTATATATTTGTGTTATTAATGGCTTATGGTAACTGAAATACGAAATATATTGTTTACATTCCACAAAATTTAGTAACCGAGCGAAAACTCCATCAATTGTAGTGCCGGATTTCGTTGTCGACGTTTGAGGATCCACTTATAAACAGAGTGCCTATTTCTCATGACGATTCCAATTAACCCAAAACACTGCAAGGTTACATTGTTTTATTAGAAAGTTCCTGTGTCTACCTTCCACCTTCCGGCTCCATCACCAGATCAATTCGATAGTATCTTATAGCCAAAGCGCATCTCATGACAATTCTAATAAGCCCAAACACGGCTAGGATACATTGATTAATTACGGGGTCCCTATGCCTACCATCCGGCTCCATCATCAGATCAGTTCGATAGTACCTTATAGCCAAAGTGCATCTCATGACAATTCTAATAAGCCCAAACACGGCTAGGATACATTGATTAATTACGGAGTTCCTATGCCTACCTTCCGGCTCCATCATCAGATCAGTTTGATAGTACCTTATAGCCAAAGTGCATCTTATGATAATTCTAATAAGTCTAAACACGGCTAGGTTACATTGATTAATTACTGAGTTCCAGTGCCTACCTTCCGGCTCCATCATCATCATCAGATCACTTCGATGATACCATTTTCAACGTAACGTAACTATTCAGAACCATTCATTTATTCGTATTGTCATAGTCGCTTAACTATCTTCATTGTGATATCAAAGTGAGTATGAAGTTCCGTTGACCATTTCTGGTCTTCTTCATCAGTTCCACTTCATCAAATGTTACTTTTTGACTGTAAATGCTTAAGTTCTCGATGATAATATCAAAATCACTATATGGTTGCCTATAATATTTGAGGAGTTCCCTCGATTCCTCATGGATCCCATCATCAGAACTGGATTTGAAAAAAATGGGACCAATCTGGAAGCATATCCTATAAAGGGAAAAAAAATTGCAAATCGGTCCATAAACGACGGAGTTCTGAGGTAACAAACATAAAAAAAATGATGGCGCGTAACGGAAAAATGTGACGCGTAACGAAAAAATGTTACACTAATTTTTTTTCCAACCCCAATAAAGAAGTTTCACTTCAAAAATCTTGCATCATGGTACATATTACAATTCTCTGTGCGATTAGAACGTATATAACAGTGCGAAATCAACTATCGGGCAGTTGCCCCGACCAGACACAACACCCGTCTGGCTAGAATTATCCTCCTTTTTAATGAAGATGTGCAGGACTACAACAGGGTGTAGTACTGCATCCCTAGAAGAATACAAAACTGAGCCCCGCTATTGCAAAGGCATAGGCCCAGGCGAAACCTGGCAATGTTTCACAAACGCACAGTCTAGCCTGCGCATTGCTTCCGCACTACCACACATAGAACCAGACTAGGTGAGCTCCTTACTAGCCCAAAATTGAGCCACACAAATACTGACGAATGCATGCACTGACTGGACAGGTCCACTCAAATCTGTGTGGTTCTTTCCTCAAAGAGCCATCTCAGATACCATTCTGCATGGTTCGCACACGATTTGAGCATTACATGTTTGTTGTATGGACTTTAAAAGAGACTTTGACTCCTGAGTTGGTTTTGGTGTTTCTTTTCTGGTTAGTCAGCTAGGAAACACCGGCCTCATCTAGTTTAAATTAACGAAAAAAAAAAATTACTTGTAAACCGCCTGCAGACAAACACTCTCGCGTTTATTCCGCCAGGGTCGCACATCCACGACCAAATACTCCATCTCGTCAGCTCTTCTGTCACCTATGGGATTGAAGAGCTAAACGAGATGAAGTACCCAGTCGCAAACACACGACCCTGGCGAATAGGACACAAAAAAAAACACTTGTCGGACCAATTCGACGCAAGCGGTTAAAGGGTTATAACCTATTTGCAAAATGAACATCATTTATCATTTACCACGTGAACGTTATGACTAGCAGTGGACGTGTTTCGGTTGAAGTGATGGTGATGTTTGTATGTACCGCAGCGAGGCGCCCCTGGCGTCGCTCCCGGGGCACAGCCCGGCGCGCGTGTCGCGCGTGGAGTTCCACCCGTCCGGCCGCATGCTCGCCGCTGCTGTGTTCGACCACTCCTGGAGGCTCTGGGACTTGCAAACTGGTCAGTATTCATACTACTTTAACAGTTGTAAGTCACTCTGTATACAAAGCCATACATTTATCCGCCGTCATCTAAGTTACCTAAATATGTTAACTAAGTCATAATTGGTTTTTAAAAAAAACTGTTCTCTTATTTCCAAGTTAGCAACAATTCGCCTTCTTCTCCGTTTCGCCACTACTCAGATGTTTTACACAGTGATGTAAAGATAAGCTGAAACTAAATTCTGATTGAACCGTGTTGAACTTTTAGGACATATTTATAAGAAGACAAATGCGATGCCCTGGGTATCTGATATTTGTCCAAGGCATTCGAATGCGTTCTTCATGAAACATTAATAAAGAATCCATTGCGGGATCTCGAACTCCTCCCTGGATCTTCTTACTTCATACTTGAGTGATAGGATCCAGAGATGTGAAATGACCCAAAAAAAATATTCCGGTTCTATAGTAACAGTGGGTGTCCTTCAGGGCTCAATTCTTGACCCCCTTCTATTTTTTATTTATATAAACATAAAAGTTTAATAATATTGTTGACAGACGACCCTTTACTTTTGTTTAGATGTCAGCAACCGGTTACTGAGGATATAAATATATATCGCTCTTTTAAAACTAGTACACTGGTTTAATGGTCATCAAATGTTACATCAACCTTAATGAAAAAAAAAACGAAATTATTAAGTTTACGTTGCCTCATTTTAGGCAAGTTGAAACCAGTATGCTACAATCCATAGATTGTACATATGAGGTTGTGGGCGTTCTCATTAGGCCCCATCAGAAAGCTTAAAGTCACCCAAACGGCAAAGGAAAGGGCTATACTCGGAGTTTCCTTGCGTAATCGCATCGGATATATCCTACAAACACACCATCCACGACCAAATACACCATCTCGTCAGATCTTCTGTCACCTATGGAGATGGAATAGCTAAACGAGATGTAGTACTCAGTCGCAAACACACGACCCTGGCGAATAGGACGCGAAAACAGTCAAGCCCATCCGACGCAAGCGGTTAAAAGCTCTTAGTTGAGATGTTCCTCCAGTTACTCCAGGTGCACCTCTGCCTAACCTTTGACGGTCAACAGGCGTGATGTTATGTTACGTTTCAGCGACGGAGGTGCTGCATCAGGAGGGCCACGCGAAGGCAGTGTACTGCGTGGCCTTCCAAGGAGACGGCTCACTCGCTGTTACTGGGTAAGAATTAGTTTATAACTTTTTTTTTCTTACTGTTGATAGGTTCACGCTTTACCGTAATCTCGCCTGATGGAAAGCGATGATGCGGTCGCCGATAAAACGCGCTTACCTAGAAGTAACCTATTCACTCTCGACTTAAAGAAAGACAGACTCCGGCAGGGAATTCCACACCTTAGCTGCACGAACAATGAATGTGTTCCCTGCACGTTTTGTGCGTATAGGTGGGATGTCCGCCATGTGGTGGTTCGATAATGGAACGGGCGCGGGCGGAATTAGGCTGTGTAATTCCGACGCATATCCCCGAAATGCAACCGGTAGAAAACCGACAGGCTAGCAACTCGGCGTCGATGCTCCAGACTTTGAAGCCTCGACTCAACGAGTGCATCATTGCCAATAATCCTCTTGGACTGCCTATTAAGGCTTTGAAATAAAATTATTTTAATATTTTCCTGCGTTTGTTTTTGTACAATACAGTAGGGTGAAAAGTTCTCGGCCTGACTCAGAGATAGTACTCCAATTTACAAAATTGCGTTATTCCTGGCTGGTGTTAGCATTATTTATTTGTGGGTTGCAACACTCATTTTTGACATTGAAATTATTTTATATTTGTGGCAACCCAAGATAATTTTAACATAAAACGGCGTGATTTGTTTAATACTCAGATACAGACGATAAAGGAGAACTCGAGTCACATTATATACACAAAAAATCAGCTGTTCAGTACATTTATGTTTGCCTAATGTACTGAACAGCTGATATTTTTTTCGCGATTTCGGCTTTGCTCCCATAATAAAAATTGTTTGTTATCATGAGCACAATCACGTGTTTAAGTATCGTACACTAATTACCAGTCACCCTATATGTTGTTATATAGTAATAAAATATTTGGACAAGTAGGTATTTACGTGTGAAATTCTTACATTGGGCCAGGGGCGCCGACTCCGTGGATGCTCGGGGGCTCGAGCAAAATAAACAGTGGGTGCCGAGCACCCCCGAGAATAGACATCAAGAAACAGATCAGTAGTCGCCTTATACGTAACCTACGTATAAATTATAATATTTCTTGATACTAAAAACTATTTTCATTATTATATAATTGTTTTATTTTATATTTTTATCAAACATTAATTGTAATTAAGTACGCAGTATGTAAGTAGGTCATTTATTTATTTGTCGGTCGATCAGTATGCATTTCTCTTCTCACACTTCGACACTTTTTCGAGAGCATCGAACAAGCCTGAGCACCCATGAGGTTTTCTAAAAGCCGGCGCCCCTGCATTGGGCGCGCCTTTAATTATTATTTAGTCATATGAGAAGTAAGTCAACTGGTTCTCTCAAGTAGTTTGTGTGCAGAAATTGTTACAGTTCTTGTGTGTTATTTGTGGATAAACTGCGGGATTTGGGTTATGATATTCTCCTAATTTGCCATCATCTGACTTCTATCTGTTCCCAAACTTAAAGAAATTCCTATCTGGGAAATGCTTTACATCGAATGAAAATGTTGACAGGGCCGTAGATGACTATTTTCACATCCTTCCAGACAGTGTTGGGCAAAATTTAGTTTGATTGAGGACTAATGATTAAAATATTAAATCATGAATCATTAGTCATTAATAACAACTAAAAAATTCAATCGTTAGTTATGCTTGATTAGTTTTAATCATTAGTCATTAGTCATGACAAAATTTTTCATGACGAATTTTATGTTTGCTTACCGTTAATAAAATACCCAAAACTATGTAACAAGAAGATATATTTCAAATAATAGCCGTGCACCGTGGTCATATTAAATCATTAGTCATTCAAACATAAGTAATGATTGATTTATTTAGTCGTGATTATGATAAAATTTTTTAGTCATGATTAAATTAGTCAGGTATGACTAATCAATTGGTTGAAAAAATATGTTATTTGACCCAACACTGCTTCCAGACTTGTAACTCTCTTTGATGTGCTTCGCCCACGTTTAAATTAGTCCAGGCTACGCTTCTGACCACAAGTCTTTATATTGTTTAGTTTATTTCTCAAATTCTGAAGTGTGGTTTTGATTTTTTATCGTCCCCCATAGCGGCATGGACGCGTTCGGGCGCGTGTGGGACCTGCGCACGGGGCGCTGCGTCATGTTCCTGGAGGGACACCTGGGCGCCGTGCTGGGCGCCGACTGGGCCCCCGCCGGACACCAGCTCGCCACCGCCGCCGCCGACCACCAGGTAACACGTCACACGGGGCCCTGCGTCATGTTCCTGGAGGGACACCTGGGCGCCGTGCTGGGCGCCGACTGGGCCCCCGCCGGACACCAGCTCGCCACCGCCGCCGCCGACCACCAGGTAACACGTCACACGGGGCCCTGCGTCATGTTCCTGGAGGGACACCTGGGCGCCGTGCTGGGCGCCGACTGGGCCCCCGCCGGACACCAGCTCGCCACCGCCGCCGCCGACCACCAGGTAACACGTCACACGGGGCCCTGCGTCATGTTCCTGGAGGGACACCTGGGCGCCGTGCTGGGCGCCGACTGGGCCCCCGCCGGACACCAGCTCGCCACCGCCGCCGCCGACCACCAGGTAACACGTCACACGGGGCCCTGCGTCATGTTCCTGGAGGGACACCTGGGCGCCGTGCTGGGCGCCGACTGGGCCCCCGCCGGACACCAGCTCGCCACCGCCGCCGCCGACCACCAGGTAACACGTCACACGGGGCCCTGCGTCATGTTCCTGGAGGGACACCTGGGCGCCGTGCTGGGCGCCGACTGGGCCCCCGCCGGACACCAGCTCGCCACCGCCGCCGCCGACCACCAGGTAACACGTCACACGGGGCCCTGCGTCATGTTCCTGGAGGGACACCTGGGCGCCGTGCTGGGCGCCGACTGGGCCCCCGCCGGACACCAGCTCGCCACCGCCGCCGCCGACCACCAGGTAACACGTCACACGGGGCCCTGCGTCATGTTCCTGGAGGGACACCTGGGCGCCGTGCTGGGCGCCGACTGGGCCCCCGCCGGACACCAGCTCGCCACCGCCGCCGCCGACCACCAGGTAACACGTCACACGGGGCCCTGCGTCATGTTCCTGGAGGGACACCTGGGCGCCGTGCTGGGCGCCGACTGGGCCCCCGCCGGACACCAGCTCGCCACCGCCGCCGCCGACCACCAGGTAACACGTCACACGGGGCCCTGCGTCATGTTCCTGGAGGGACACCTGGGCGCCGTGCTGGGCGCCGACTGGGCCCCCGCCGGACACCAGCTCGCCACCGCCGCCGCCGACCACCAGGTAACACGTCACACGGGGCCCTGCGTCATGTTCCTGGAGGGACACCTGGGCGCCGTGCTGGGCGCCGACTGGGCCCCCGCCGGACACCAGCTCGCCACCGCCGCCGCCGACCACCAGGTAACACGTCACACGGGGCCCTGCGTCATGTTCCTGGAGGGACACCTGGGCGCCGTGCTGGGCGCCGACTGGGCCCCCGCCGGACACCAGCTCGCCACCGCCGCCGCCGACCACCAGGTAACACGTCACACGGGGCCCTGCGTCATGTTCCTGGAGGGACACCTGGGCGCCGTGCTGGGCGCCGACTGGGCCCCCGCCGGACACCAGCTCGCCACCGCCGCCGCCGACCACCAGGTAACACGTCACACGGGGCCCTGCGTCATGTTCCTGGAGGGACACCTGGGCGCCGTGCTGGGCGCCGACTGGGCCCCCGCCGGACACCAGCTCGCCACCGCCGCCGCCGACCACCAGGTAACACGTCACACGGGGCCCTGCGTCATGTTCCTGGAGGGACACCTGGGCGCCGTGCTGGGCGCCGACTGGGCCCCCGCCGGACACCAGCTCGCCACCGCCGCCGCCGACCACCAGGTAACACGTCACACGGGGCCCTGCGTCATGTTCCTGGAGGGACACCTGGGCGCCGTGCTGGGCGCCGACTGGGCCCCCGCCGGACACCAGCTCGCCACCGCCGCCGCCGACCACCAGGTAACACGTCACACGGGGCCCTGCGTCATGTTCCTGGAGGGACACCTGGGCGCCGTGCTGGGCGCCGACTGGGCCCCCGCCGGACACCAGCTCGCCACCGCCGCCGCCGACCATCAGGTAACACGTCACACGGGGCCCTGCGTCATGTTCCTGGAAACCCGCACACCTGGGCATTATCGCCTTCTCTTTCTCGCATATATTGCAGCCATAATCAATGATGGAAAAATTAGAGTCTGCACAATCATTGCCTTCGTGTTTGATGGTGGTAAAAGGCAGGCTCTGCAGAGGAATCAGCACTCGCGTACCCTTCCGTAGCCACTTGAGTGCGCCAGCTCAGGGTACGGCCGATACGCAAGAATATTTATGGAGTATTTTTGTTTCAGACTAAGATATGGGACCTGAGGAGACGTTCAGCTTTATACACGATACCATCACATACGCACCTTTTAAGTGGTGAGTTTTTAGTGTAATATAGAGTAAATGATTTAAAATAAACCTGTCAAGTACGAGTCGTAGTCGCGCCGCACAAAATATACAAACCATACAAACTTACCTATGTAAATAGTTCTATTCCCGAATTGAGTGTCGATTTGAAGATTTTACCAAATCGCAAAAAAAGTAATTATTTTGTGATGAAAGTTCAAATTTACAGTTTTCAAATTTTTCCTTTAGTTGTGCTATGAGACCTTACTTCTTGCAAGTTTCAGGATTCTAGATCAACAGGAAGTACTTCACAGGTTTTGATTTACTTACTAGTGTCTAAATATGCGCCTAAACGGAGTATAAACGGCCGTATCTTTAGATTGCGTTGACTCAGAAGTTTGATTTTCTTACTGCTCCAAGGGTTTGCAGACCTGAGTATTTGGTATTAATTTCAACTTATTACTTCCACGCATTCCTGTGAAAAAGGATCTTGATAGACGGGACAAAAAAGTGGTCCTATAATGGTAGTTCATTAGAGCCATCCGACACCCAACCAGCGGTTAGTATTCTTTGTATAGAGTACTATGGAATACGCTCACTACATCCACTCCGGAGCGCCTCGCCACGGGCTGACCACCCGCGGACGGCGACTGGACCACTCGGTGGTCACCCATTTCTCGCACGCTTGTCTTGCGTTGCGCTGGTCCCGAATGGATCGTGTGCTGTCTGCGAGTGGTTCACGCGCGAAGATGATGCATTGGCGACACACTACACTCTTTCCTGTCATTCCTTGATAAACTACTCATCTATTGGAGGACAACTCATTGTCTCAATGTGTGTGTGTGTGTCTGTGTATTTCTTTCTTTTTCTACTTTCTTTTCACTCGACGTCACGTAGTCAAACGTGACATTTACTGGTTACCAACACGGCGCAACCCGTAGACCACTTGACGTTCACTAGTTGACACGCGGCATCTAACCGAGGACCACCTGTCAACAACGAGTGGTCACCGAGTGACCACTGCTGATCGGTTCTAGGGTGGGCCTAATGAGCCTTAAGGGTTCCAATTTTGCAGAATATAGTACAGAACCCACCACTGCTGGTTGATTAAGTTTTCACTTGTTGTGTGGTCTTGTGGTGTTTTTTTATAATCCATCTATATTATGTTGTGTCAGACGTGCGCTACCAGAAGAGTCACGGGCACTTCCTGCTGACGTCATCGTACGACAAGACCGCCAAGCTGTGGTCCAACCCCGCCTGGCACCCGCTGCGCACGCTCTCCGGACACGACAACAAGGTAACGAACATCACTACTCATCATCATCCTCCTACCCTTGTCCCGTGTTACTTGATGTCGGCACAACACATTTTTTTTCCATTATATCTGTAGCGACTCACCAGGACATTATCACCTCGACTCACTGGGGCATCATCCCGAATCACTGGGGCATCATCTCGACTCACTGGGACATTATCACCTCGACTCACTGGGGCATCACCCCGACTCACTGGGTCATCATCCCGACTCACTGGGTCATCATCCAGACTCACTGAACACCACCCCGACTCACTGGGGCATCATCCCGACTCACTGGGGCATCACCCCGACTCACTGGGGCATCATCCCGACTCACTGGGGCATCATCCCGACTCACTGGGTCATCATCCCGACTCACTGAACGACACCACCCCGACTCACTGGGGCATTATCCCGACTCACTGGGGCATCATCCCGACTCACTGGGACATCATCACCCCGACTCACTGGGATATCATCCCGACTCACTGGGTCATCATCTCGACTCACTGAACAGCACCACCCCGACTCCGACGTCCTTGGACACCTTTAGATTGGAAAACGACCCTGACATAGACAAAAGGCAGGCAGTTTGATTGTAAAACAAAGTAAACCTGTTAAAATATTTATCTATTGTTGTAGGTGATGAGCGCAGACATATCTTTCGACAACAAGTTCATCGCGACCAGCTCATATGACAGAACCTTCAAGCTGTGGGCGCCCGACCTCGCATAGACTGCTGCTGTGTGTTATACTTTATATACTATAAGGAATAAAAATAAACTCATTTGGAAAGATTTCAGTGGTTTTATTGTAAGTGAATTAAGGGCCAAAACTGCGTCTGCGCGGACGCCCGCTTGGACACGGGTCGCGTAACTATGCACGTGTGTGCTTTGGTCCCCGTCGCGGAAACCGAATTATTACCTGCGCAGTGTCGCTAGTTCAACTTTAACGGTGTGCATGTAGTCGTGTCAAAGGAGAACTTAATATTTATTACGTAGAAAAAGGGGGCGCACAAGCCGTGACGGATGCTCGCGCGGGTCCCCGCATCGGAGCACTGCAGTATGGGACCGCGCAGACGCCTTTTTCGGCCTTAAAATTCAAATACCTGTACGGTATTTATCATCATCATCATCATCTTCCTGCCCTTGTCCCGTGTTATTTGGGGTCGGCGCAACACGTTTTTTTCTTCCATTCTGCCCTGTCACTCGTCATACTATCACTAACTTCCTTTTCTTTCATATCACTCTTCACACAATCCATCCATCTCTTTTTTGGTCTCCCTCTCCCTCTCCATCCATCCACATGTAAACTCATAACTCTTTTAGTAACATGCGTTTCATCCCTCCTCCTGTACGGTATTTAAACTATAGCCTATACAAGTTTAAAAAAACTAGTAACGCCATCGTTGTCACTCAGCTTAGCTGTGTCCCTCGTGAACAGTTTGTCCGTTCTACATTCAAATTTAGCTTTAAAATAGTGCCTAAAAATTACTTATCAATTGCTTCTATTTGGTTACCATGATGAGAGAATTACTTATTTCGTAAATTAAACTATTTAAAACATTTAAGGTTGACCGTCCATTCTGATATCAGCATAGCTGGACAATCATAAACGTCATAATGGCGGGACCAACTCTTGTATCCGAATGATTGTACCACGTATATGTGTACGTGGATGACCTACTCAGACAAACCATCCCACAGTCAGAAATTATTTGCTATGCGGATGACACTGCTATCATTTTCCATGGCGATACGTGGAGAGAAGCCATGGACGCTGCAGAAAGTGGCATGCGCACCGTCACGGATTGGCTTGACAGAAATCTCCTTACCCTAAATATTGAAAAAACCTATTTTGTCACTTTCCATACCAGCCGTTCCCGCTGCCCGGACATTGACCAAATAAAAATACACCATGTCAAATGTCTTGACCCTAAGTGCAACTGTGGTGTTATTAATCGAGTCAAGACAACAAAATACTTAGGTATTATGGTTGACCAAAATCTGACCTTTCGAGAGCATATATCTATTCTTTCTAAAAGAACTCGAAAATTCATCTACATCATGAAATCACTACGTGGTTGTGCCTCAAAAGATTTATGCAGAAAGGTCTACCTGGCTCTATGTCAATCGCTACTACAGTACTGTGTGGGTGTCTGGGGCAGCGCGGCCAAGTCTCACTTGCTTGAGCTCGAACGTGCTCAGCGGGCTGTCCTAAAAGTCTTCTTGGGTAAACCGCGGCGCTTTCCAACTGACGAGCTCTATAAGGAAGCGGGCGTTCTGCGTGTCCGTCAACTGTATATATTGAGGTCTCTCCTTCAACTTGTTGCCCTGTTGGGAAGGCAGTTCACTTACACCCAAAGGGGTAGGGTCGGAGGTGACAGTTTACCAATCCCAAGAGTCAGAACAATATTTGCCACTCGGTTTTCACTCTTTCTCCCAACCAGAGTCTTCAACGCCATTAATAAATCTTCAATACGGGTCCCTGGAAATATATTAGAAGCCAAGAAAGTGTTAAAGAGATGGTTACAAGACCTAACGTATGACCAAACCGGAAATCTAATCTGTCCATTGAGATGATCGGTATCTGAACACAAACATATACATAACACCTGTACAATACTTTCACACTACCACACCTGCCACTTATTTCTCTAATAAGTCCTGATTTTCAAGGTTCTGACATGAAATTATAGTTTTATTTGTTTTTTTTTTTTAATTTGTTTTTTATTAATTGATTGACTTTACATGTATTTTTTTTTCTTATCCTTATTTTTATAGCAATTCATTTTAATTAATTAATTACCTATATTCTTTTTTTTTTTTTTTAAATGTTTGTTTGTTTATTTTATTTTATTATGACATTAATTTAATAGATAGTAGATTATTTTTTCTCTTCTCTGTAATGTAAGCTGTTGATCCCCGCACGAACGCCGGCGGTCGTGCGCTATTGTCTTACTATTGTGTCTCTAATTACGCTACTCAAGAAGTTAATCAATTTTTTAATGTAGTTTGATTTCAATTTAATTGTTATTATTATTATTATTATTTTAATGTATTTCGATTTCATTTTAATGAAATCAGAAATCAGAAACGTTTATTTCAAATAGACCAATTACAGGCACTTTTGAATTGTCAAAATGTCAGTCAGTCAAAAAAAAACAAGTGAAGCTAAATTGCACGTTCCAAAGCGTAGATCTCTATGGAGAAGAACGTGCAAGAAACTCCATGGACACTCTTTTAAATCATGTTATGAGTTACATAAATCTTGGTTACATATTTCTTGTCGGTTCTAATATGTGAGCACAATGTAGATAAGTAATAATAATTAAAATAAAAAAATATACTTAAAAAAGACTAATTTAAAAAAAAAAATAGAAATTGAATTAAGTCACTGGCAGCTAAGAGATGACCAGTCTCAACTGACGGCACCCGTTCACGAGCATGACGCGTGCATCAGCCCCACTCAGCTCAACCATTTTTAAGGGAACTGAATGACCCAATAACACGTGCCACCATCAGCGAGACATTTGAGTGAGCATGACAAACTCTCAACTGCCATGCTCGTAATGTCAAACAAGTTGTAACCTAATAAAAATGCTCCATGGTACTTCACATTCACAAAACTTGAAAAACAAAGTGCTTCTACATTATACAATGCTACTGTTTCCAAATACAAAAGATAATAAATTATCATAAGCTCTATTGAAATAAAATAAAAAATAAAACATTTCTAAAACAACAATACAAAAAGGGGAACAGTATCTCTTCCAAAATTATAAAAAAACTAATTTGAAGGTAAAAGTGGCTGTGGCTGCGGAGCAGGACCGGCATTTAGCCAAGCGCTTTTATCAAGGATATAATCTTCCAGTTTATGCTACGCTTGTTGTGTGTAATGTAATGCAATGATTTGAAATATTATGTTCCAAATTTAATTTGATTTCATCTGTACGTTATTACTGTATTTCTTTTCTTTTTTTTTTTAATTCTTGTTTGTTTTATTTATTATTTTTTACATTTATTCCTTTCTGTTAAGTATTTTCTTTATTGCAAAATTGTGCTGTCGCATAAACTCCAACTGCTTAACCTGTTAATCACCTGGGCCACCAAGATACAGGCTACGCCTAGTTTGGGGCCCACGGCTACTTCTTTTTACCCGACTGCGCGACGCAAAGGAGGGTAATGTGTTTATCAGTCTATGTATGTATGTATGTATGTATGTATGTTTGTTTCTATGTGGCGTTCTAGAGACCAAATGCGTAGGCCGATTTTGATAATTCTTACGTCAATCGATTCGTCTTAACCTTGCGAGTGTCACTAAAGACATGACAGTAATCAAAATTCACCACAGCTACAACCAGACGCCATATTGTCAAAATGAAAAAAAAAAAAGTCGATGAACTATGTCAAGTGGGGTGTCGTTGAATAGGTATTTTAAAATCATCTTTAGGTTCCTTTTATCATTTTTCATTTTAAATAATAGTTTTGGATATATAACGATTTAAAGTTGTTTAACAAAACAATAATTCTCGCTAATTTTCTTACTTATTGATTTAAGTTTTTATGTCAAGTATAAACGAAACACAAATAAAAAAATCAGTGAAAAAGCATGAAGAACAAATATTTTTGGTATAAAAAAGTTTACCACCAAACTCGATAGATGGCGTTGTTCATTTGATGCACGTTTGTAAATCAAATCATTCGAGTTTTCCCATCTACTAGACAGGTCGATGAACATAATCAAAAGATGACAACTATATTGGCAAAAACTACTAGGTTGTATAAATTACATGCAGTTGATATATCAGTAGAATCAGAAGATGATCCTAACAAAACTGGAGGAATCGTTAAATATTTAACAATCGGTTTAGGATCACGAGTTATGTTACGAAGAAATTTGAATGTTACCCATGGTCTTGTTAACGGAGCAATGGGTGTTATAAGGACAATTGAGTGGCCAGCTCTTCGGAGGGATCAATTGGAACCCGGGGAATTGCCACAAGCTGTTTATATAGAATTTGACGACAAAGCAATTAAAAACAATGTTCCTGGAGTAGCACTTCGCGGACAGGGTAAAATAGAGCGAAAAATGTTGCCATTGATATTGTGCTGGGGTGTAACTGTACACAAGCTCCAAGGAACTACTTTGGACCGAGCTGTGGTTGACTGAAGTTCACGCATTTTTGCTAAAGGTCAAGCATATGTAGCTTTGAGCCGAGTTAGATCTCTAGAGCGACTAATCATCAGTAGTTTAGACCACCGCAAGTTACTTAATAATCCCCACGATATTAACTCCCTCAATGAAATGACTAAATTGCAAAATTTACCATCTTTTAACGAAGTCAATGAATCGTAACTAAAAAGTATAAAATAAAATAAAAATATTTAAAGAAAAACAAAAAACCCGACTGCGTCGAAACTAATTTAAAAAAATACGTGAAAAAATTAACTTAAATAAAAACTAAAAAGAAACAAACAAGCCCAGTAGTTTAGAATTCTAACTACACAATTGAAATAGTTTTATAATCGATACACACATAAAAAAAATCTAATGCAGAACAGAACGACTCACAGTCGGGGCCCCTTGGTAAGATTTGATTTGTAAAATTTGAATGGGCCCCGACTGTGAGTCGTTCTGTTCTGCATTAGATTTTTTTTATGTGTGTATCGATTATAAAACTATTTCAATTGTGTAGTTAGAATTCTAAACTACTGGGCTTGTTTGTTTCTTTTTAGTTTTTATTTAAGTTAATTTTTTCACGTATTTTTTTAAATTAGTTTCGACGCAGTCGGGTTTTTTGTTTTTCTTTAAATATTTTTATTTTTGTGTACTATCTGTCTTATTCTATTGTTCATTTCTTTATTTTCTTACTAACCTGTGTGTGTGTCAATAAAAATTATTATTATATGTATTTTCAATATTTATCTCAGGACCCTGAGGTCCTGGACCTTTGGAAGGCGTACGAGGAGCCGAAGCCAACTCGCAGAGGCCCTTTATATAATTATAATGGAACATGATACCAACCGACGATTATACCTGTACGCGCTATGCTAGTGCACCCAAGGACAACCCCCGGTTGTTGAAAAACTATTGCGACATATGGAGAACAAAGATAATAGGGCTATGGTTTTTGGAGTCTTAATTGGACTGGTAACATGGAACTATGTTAAGACTATGGCCCCTGCCTGAACAACGTTATTAATATCCATCGAAAAAAGGCAGGGGGTGACTTGCACACTCAATAAATGGGCCCCCAAAAAACGGCCGCTAGCACGAAGTGACGTAGCAACAAGAGGGCAACATATTCTGAGGTGCTTGAGGAGTGGAGAGGTATACCACGGCTATCAGGACAATCCCGGAAGTACGGTCAAGATCCCTACCAGCACCTTACTGGATTATACATCCTTCTCCCGAGCACGTTTGCTCTTGCGAATCTCCACTCAAGCCAGCCAATAAAGGCAAGAGAGAGGTGGGAGCTCAGTTCCTCGTCAGTGTTCACTACGTTCCATTATTATTATTATATTTATTTATATTTAAATACATACTTTATACATTTTTAAATATTTCCTTAAAAAAACATATTAAAAAAAAACATTTAAAAATATAAAAAATAGTAGCCCACCGGCATCGGGAACAGGGTCCAAGCTACCGGTGGTCAGGGCTCCTGAGAGAGGAACCTCCGGACAATACGCGCCGTGTCTAAGAGTATTGCTTTCTGGATCAAGCCCTTGATCCAACTGCCTAACGAGAGCCTCCTTAGATGTTGGTCGAGGCTCTTTGATATTATTATTATTATTATTATTATGTGTACTAAACATACGTGGTACAATCATTCGGATACAAGACTTGGTCCCACCATTATGACGTTTATGGACAATCTCTGTAGAGTTGTAACTATGTGGAATTGTTGAAATATTTATGGGCCAAAAATTGCTTATCAATTGCTTATTTCACTATTTATTTATATTCTTTCTATATGTAAGCTAGCCCGGTATTATTCGGCACCACTCTCGGTGCCACACTAGATATGAAAATTCTCCGGCAGAGAAGCATAGGGCCATACCGGTTGTGCGAAGAAAATCGGCAGCTGCTCTCCAGTTACTAGAGATAAGGCGCCTTACGGTCAGCGCAGACAGAGAGTGTATGATATCGTGTATGCTCGAGCATGCACGCGATCTCGCGAGCCTGCGCATGTAAACCGTTCTGAGTTACCATTCCACCGAAACAAGCCAGTTTGTCGCGGTTCGTCAATTATGGTGGACTGAGATATGATTAGGTACTTCGGATTAAAAATAATAAAAAAGCACGTTCTCCCTCTTTGAACTCAGTGACAACACTGCGCGTACGCCGCGGGCGCCGACTCGACGCCACGCGCGGGGCTTTCTGCGTATCTTCGAGCACGCGCGAGCATTTTATGTTAGGTTCAAACATATATGCACTTTACTTCAATAATTTTAAGGTTGATTTTCGAGTGCCTTAATAAAATCCTCTCTGCTGCGTTCCTTTCTGTCTGCGCTGACCCTGGGCAGGCCATTTCAACTTTCTGCTTGGTGTTGTAGCAGTGTACATTAAAAGTTAAAGCTCCGTCCACTGTAATGCCGAGATATTTAGGGAAAAGCTGCTAACAGAATCTAGTTGTGAATAATACAAAAGTATAAAATTTTAATAATTTTATTTTGTACGGCGCTCGCACAAACGTTGCAACATTATTCTATATTTACACATTGCCAAGACAATCATTATACTATACGGGAACCATTTATTTGGAAACAACTTTTGTTATTTAAACCATTCTATTCGTTCTGGATTTGATTCCCGGGTTGGGTAGTGATACAGGGTGTTTTGCTGGCTCAGAAAGTGTATTAAATTCTAGATATGATGGCAATAGGCCTGCTTCATAGGACTTAGAGAAAAATTGATGAAATATAACTGGTTTGACTGGCCTGTTGGTCAAGTGGTTAATAGCCCTGACTGCTATGCCGAAGGTTGTGGGGTCGATTCCCACCCAAGACAAATGCTTGTGTGATGAGGATGATCATTTAATGTCTGGTTTTAATTTATCTATGATACGAATGTATAATTGTAATTCAATTGTCTAGTACTCGTAGCAAAAGCTCTGCTTGGTGTGGGACTAGATGGCGTTGTGTGGAAGTTTTTGAATATTAT
This sequence comes from Mythimna impura, assembly GCA_905147345.3. NCBI lineage: Eukaryota > Metazoa > Arthropoda > Insecta > Lepidoptera > Noctuidae > Mythimna > Mythimna impura. The sequence goes on along the minus strand of LR990365.1, from coordinate 896,323 downwards.
TATAAGAAAAAGTTTAGTTTTCTATAAATAATTACTTCAGAGAATGCTAACCTAACCAGCGACACTACCGTATATTATAATAATACAACGAGATATTTTTTTTCAAAATCAACAGTCTATTTCTGGCCAAGAATACTGATTTTTTAAAAATCCAATTATGTAGTTCTAGTTTTCGCTCCGCCCTAGAGCGGGAGAGAAGTCATTGGATGATAATCCTTTTAAAAAAAAACAGACATAATTACTAGAGTGCACCATACATCTGAGCCAGTCCCTTCATAATATAAATTTAAACTTTGGTATTGAAGCTACAAAAGAACATAACGGCTTGCATCGAATTAGTCCAACCAGTGTTATCGCGTCCTATTCGCCAGGGTCGTGTGTTCGCGACTGGGTACTCCATCTCGTTTAGCTCTTCAATCCCCATAGGTGACAGAAGAGCTGACGAGATGGAGTATTTGGTCGTGGATGTGCGACCATGGTGGAATAAACGCGAGTGTTTGTCGGATATATCCGACGTGGGCGGTTAATATGTTAATTTCCAAGTGGTTTTAATAAATCCAAAAGTTGTTTCCAAGTTTCAAACATCTGAAATACATCAGGATTATGTTTTTTGGTAACTTGAACCATATAAACTGGCACTAATACATATTAATCGTTGCCGACTCGAATATCATCTTTACTGTTATGTATTTTAAGTTGATTTTTAAGTAACAAAATATGTCAGTTGTCACGAATTATGTGTTCTTTATAAAATACAGTTGAATGCTTGTTTATACGTTTCGAGACACTAAACATAAATTTGATTTTTCTAATTGTTTTCTAAGACGTGTTATTGCACACCCATCCGTTTCCAAACCTTGAATCCTGACGTCAATCAGATGTTTTGTAAGAAGAATGTATTAAAACTACAAATTCAGCTAACAGTTAGAATAAAAATATTTTATAGTTACAAGTGTGTAGTCGTGTCGACTTGTTGATTGTGTACATCTCGGAAACTGCTGGACAGAATCAGATGAACTTTGTAATAAAAAATGTATATTTTTATTCAATAACTAAAAAAAAAAACAAATTATTTTCCAATTGGTCATCTAATCAGCCGTAAACATTAACAAAATCAAGTTAAAATCTTTTAAAATAACTCCGCGAATAAAATAAAATACAAATATTTGCTTAAAAGTCACATTCCATAGATAAAACATGTAGAAACAGAGAAAATAATAGTAACTACCCACTCAAATTAAAACTTTGCAATATTAATAATAGCTATCGACAATTATTTAATAATAATTACTTACAAACATATATTTACAACATTTTTATATTTTTCATTTAGAAACAATAGTTTTAATTGTTCCCATAATTTTTTTTCAATATAATTAAAATAAATCAATCCCCGGAGATCATTTTGGTGGCTTAGTTCTTTTTTTTCTTTAGTTTTAGAGTCCTCAAACAATTTGAAGTCCTTTTGAGTCCAGAGTCATTTATAAAACAATTTTAGACCGCTCTGGGTTCATTAGAAATCCCTAGGACCTTTGAGGTGTCTCCTAGATCCGTGCTTATCTTCTAGAACCATTCTAGACTTTCCTGGTATTTGCCCTGTTCTGCTATATTTCTTAAGCTGTAATTTTAGTCTCAATAAGACCTTGGCATCTCTGGCAATCCTGTTTATTCCTTTTCAAACTCACTCTTGTTCGTTTGACAATTTTTCACCCCCATTTCTGAATTGAAGTTTTATCAAACTTTAGCCTGAAAATTGGTCAAACTGATTTTTTTTTTTTGGCTTCGCACTGTTTGTGCGTTTAGCCAGTGTAACCAATTTTAGAAGGTATTTAGTTTTTAATATAGAATACAGTCACTTTGTATTAACGATTCAGCGTTAACGGCAAGCTTCACTGAGGTAGTCAAGACTACAACAAAATTCTCAGCTCCATTTTACCGAGATCGCGGCTGTTTCAATGATTCCACATATTGTCCAGTTGCGCAGAAACTTGAGATAAATTACACCAATTTTACATCACAATATCCACTAGGAATCAATTTGCGAATAATTAAAACAGTCACTGAACTTCACTCGAAGAAGTCCCGCCAAAACCTTAACTGTCAAACTTTGAGTTTGACACATTCCTTTTTTAAAATACTCGACTCAGAAATCAGCCCTTACGCTGCGTTCATATTAAAATTAATAATCGTATACAAAAATTACACAACGCCCCAAAATACCGAATAATTTCGTCATTGTCGTCATCATTAAAGAACTGTAAGCCACCATTAAACTGTATATCACAAATAACCAAAGACTAGAATCTAATTCTTCGTTGTGGGAGTGGCGACGCCCAGGTTCAGCAGACCAGGGTAGCGGAACTGATTGCTCATGAGGTCGCGATACATGGCCAGCTGCCTCTGATCCATCTGACCTGCCAGGCTACTGTACAGCGCCACGTAAGGGTCCATGAACGAACTCATAGGAACTGAGTTCTTCTGCAAATCCATTATTTGAGCTAGATTTTGGTTCTTCATCGCGTTCTGGAGAACCTGGTTCTGTGTTGGCGATGAGTCCTCCCTGATCTGGTAGTTAGGGATGTTGATGGGAGGTTTCTTCTGCGCTGAATTCGGTGACGCGTATTTCGGGTAAGAGTCCTTAGGCGGAGTCGGAGTCTTCGCCGACATAAACTTGCCATTGCTGGACCTCTTCTGCGGAGGCCTGTTTTTGCCAGGACTCGCAGCTTTATTGACTAAAGTTATTTCTAAATTCGAGCCCACGACTGCTTTCCCGTCGACTAGAGTGTAGTTCTTTGTTAGGTTCTGTGCCGTCGGGGAGGGGGACGGGGGCACTCTGACTATCTCGACGGCGGGCTTCTGCGGAGGTGGGCTGGAGGACTTGCAGGTGAGGTCGAGGATGTCTTGAGGAAGCGGCGGAGGGGGCGCAGACTTCAGCGGTTTCAGTGGCGCGCCGTGCAGCATGTGCGGGGGCGGCATGAAGGGGTCCTTAGGGTTGCCGTACACTGTCTTCTCTGGCCCCGAGGACCCGAAGATAGAAGACGCCTGGATGACTTTAGGCGGCTGGACACCGTTAGCGTAGCTCTGCGGGATGATGTTGTACATCTGGAAGAGCTGTGCCTGCGTCATAATCTGGTGCTGCAGGGCGGGGTTGAGCATGAGGGGGGGCGGCGCAGCGAGAGGGGGGGCGGGCCAGGGGGGCGGCAGCGCGGTCACCTCGAGGCCGCGCTGCTTCAGGATGTCGAGCTTCTTCCTCTTCACCGCCTGGGGGCTCTCCGGGTACTCGTCCAAGTCAATGATTTCTGGGGTTTTTGGTTTGTAGGGGACCTGCGGGTGGAGACATTTTGATTATATTCTAATTGTTTTAATAATTATAAAATTAAGTTGACACTTTAGTCACCACGTCGGACAATGGTAACCGACACGACTTCTTCGACTTCCGTTTGCAGGAGTGTTTTCATGTGCATCACACGATAAAAAAGGGCGGGGTGTGATATAAAGTCGTGAAAGTGAAAGTGTGAAAGTCGTTGCCGAGGATCCGAGAACTGCTGTGCTGAGGCATCTCATGAGGAATCATTGTCCGCCTGAAGTGCCTCGTAAGTACATAATAGCATAATCAGCCTTTTAATGTTCCCACTGCTGGGACTCAGGCCTCCTCTCTAAGAGAAGGAATGGGCCATAATCTACCACGCGGGCCCAGTGCGGGTTGGTGATTACACATGTCTTCGAATTTTTGGTTCTAGGACATGCCGGTTTCCTCCCGATGTTTTCCTTCACCGTTTTGAGAGCAGTGGCGATGAAATAAATTACACAAAGTAATGCGCCTGGTTGGGTTTGAACCCGCGACCTACAACTCGTAAGTCGGGGCCGTTACCGCTCGGCCACCACTGCTCTCTAAAGTACATGACTCACTAATATAATTTGTTGTCTGTTGTAATTATAATTACTAATCCTAGTGTTTAGTTTTAGCATGTAAGTTACTAACAAAAATGGTTCCATTGTTGTCCGAAAATTAAACAATTTATTTATTATTATTATTATATACACGAGCGTGTCCGACAGAGTGACCCGCGTGGCGCAATTCAAATATTATAACTTTTCGGTTCAGACCACAGAGGAGTCAAATAGCCCCTAGTAGTAAATACACATATAGCATTTATATACAAGTTAAAACACCTATAAGATCCAAAAAAAAATGAAAGTAAATAAAAAATAAGATGGATTGCTTATTTTTTTACTTTCATCATCATCATCATCTCAGCCGAAAGATGTCCACAGTTGGACATAGGCCTGCCCCAAGTGTCACTATAACGACCAGTACTGTGCATCTCCCATCCATCGGATTCCCGCGACCCTCACTTACTTTATTTCTAACTAATAAACAAAAAACCCGGTGAAGATTTTTAGCATTTAAATGTCCTCGTTGGCAACTGACGTGTGATTTAAACTAGAACGTCGCGTATATCGAAAGATTGGAACAACTTGTCTGCTGCGGTCTTTCTGTGAGTCCGTGAGTCAGCGATAGTATTACTGCTTATCATCACGTGGGATTCCAGTCAAGCATTGGTTTATAGCATAAACAAGTGCGAGTCGGACTCGCGCACTGAGGGTTCCGTACAGACTTTACATATGAAAATAGTTAAATTCCCGAATTGAGTTACGAAGATTTACCCGAATCGCAAAAATAGTTTCTTTTTTGTGTCGTAACTACAATTTTACAGTTTTCAGAATTTTTCCTATACTTGTGCTATGAAACTTTGCTTCATGCCAAATTTCAGGATTCTAGGTCAACGGGAATATACGTTTTTTGCAACATAAACGGCCGTATTTTTTTTTTTCGTTAACTCAGAAGTTTGATTTTTTTACAGCTTCAAGGGATCGCAGACCTGAGTATATGGTTTAACTTTCAACTCGATACCTCCTCGTGTTCCCGAAATAAAGGGTCTTAACAGACAGACATACGGACAACAAAGTGATTCTATAAGGGTTCCGTTTTTTTTCCTTTTGAGGTACCGAACCCTAAAAAAGGTTTCGAGTGCATCGAAAACATTGTAGATACATAGATATCTGTTCGATTTAAACTTAATGGTGGCTGTGAAGTATGCTTGCTAGTATACCCTTCACCCTTGATGAGTTCGGAGCCGCCACGAAGTTAGAATCGTACAAGTAAAGTATCTCCGTGAACTTACCTCGACGATGTCGTCATCTCCTGGGGGTGGAGGGCGGTGGATGCCGAAGTTATTAGCTGGGGGCGCAGAGTGCGGCGCGGGGGGCGCAGAGTGAGGCGCGGGGGGCGGCGGCGGGGCGGGCGCCGGCGCCGCGGGGGACGACACGGACGCCGGCCGCAGCGGGTGCGGCGCTGGAACCAGAACAGCTCATCATTTCATCTCATCATCTTCACCCGTCACGCTATCACTAACTCCCTTTTCTTTCATATCACTTCTCACACAATCCATCCATCTTTTCTTTGGTCTCCCTCTCTCTCTCCATCCATCCACATGTATACTCATAACTCTTTTAGTAACATGCGTTTCATCCCTCCTCTTCACATGACCATACCAAGACAAACGATTCCCTTTCAACTTTTCAGTCATAATTTCATCTCAACACAGTATAAAACAGTCGCTCTGCATGTAAGTCTATTTTATTATTGGTGTACAATAAAGAATCTATCTATCTGTTCACCCGCTAACTCCTAAACCACGTGACGGACTTTAATACGAACGTAACATAAGATACAGGCTGGTGACAGACAGACGGACAGCGGAGTATTAAAAATAGGGTCCCGTTTTTACCCGTTAGATACGGAAACCCTAAATGAGCGTTTAAAGAGACAGTGAGTGAGACTATTTAACAAAGCCACCGCGGCTTTAGAACTTGAAAAACAATTGAAGGAACACGGGTGGGCTTTAATCAGTAAAAGTAAGTCTGACACTCCCACTTCCCCCACCCAAAACACGAGGACTTACTGGATGATATCCCTACACGAAAAACTGGGCCAGTGCGAGTCGGGTTCGCGCCCTGAGGGTTCCGTACTAACTTACCTATGTAAACAGTTCAATTCCCGAATCCCGGAGTCTCAAAGATTTTTCCGAATCGCAATTTTTTTTTGTTTTGACGTAACAAAAAATTTAGTTTTCAGATTTATTCCTTTATCTGTGTTATAAAACCTTGCTTTACGCAAAATTTCAGGATTCTGGGTCAACTCAATACCTATTCGCGTTCCCGAGATAAAGGGTCTTGACAGACAGACAAACAGACGAACGGACGAACAACAAAGTAATTCTATAAAGGATACAGACTTAACGACTTTTTTTTTTTTTTTTTTTCGGTGGGAAAATCATCTTATGACATCCCCCGCCCTTGGGCGGGGCGGGAGATAGTGTCAGACTTTTACTGACTAAAAACCCACTCCTGTTCCTTCGTTGCCTTTCGTACCAGGGCCGAGTCTTCCTTTCAGAATCAGACCCTTGGCCCCAGTAGGCTTCGACCCTGCTAGGCCCCTACAGTTGCTGACATCTCCTTGAGGCGCGCGTGGAACAGCACGCGCCGTCGACGACTTGGGCTCGGTCCGGACGGTTACCGGACGGTCGGACGGCGAGCCACCCATTGCTCGCCGTCCGCAAGCCTGCGCCTACGATGGCCGGAAATCGGGATCGGAATCCCGGCGGCGATTGGGGCGTGAGGACCGTTGCCTCACGCGATCGGCCGCCTCCTTTGCTAGCATTACTGCTTCGCAGAAGGAGGCAACCGCCTGCCACTCCTCCTCGCTTCGGACCATGGCCTGTACCAAGGCCCGGCGCGAGAGATCGCCGCCGCCTCACGCCCCCACGAGGACACGGCGTTGCTCTGCCCAAGCGGGGCACACCTCCACCGTGTCCTCCGGGTGGTCCGCACAATGGTGACACCCGGGCGTTTCTTCCGCACGAATCCGGTGCAGGAACCTCCCGAACTTACCATGTCCGGTGAGGACCTGCGTCATGCGGTAGGTAAGGACGCCGTGTTGCCTTTCCAGCCACTCTTCAAAGAGGGGAATTACCGCCATAATTATGGCGTGCCCAGCACTGGGTTGCGATAGTCGCTGTCGCCATTCCACCATGAGACCCCGCCGGAGCTCTGTCCGCCATGCCGCAACTTGTCGTGGCAGCGGAGTTTCGCCCCGACGTTGCATCTCCACGCGCAGATCGTGCATGCGTGCAAGGCCTGTTGCCACCAGATCCCATGGTGGCTGGCCAGCAAGGAAGCTCGCCGCTTCGCGGGAAACCGTGCGGTATCCCCGCACCATCCGTATGGCCATGACCCTCTGGCACGCGTTCAGCTTGGCCGCCGGTCGCTTTCGCAGTGACGGCGCCCACACCGGCGCCCCATAAAGGGCCATGGACTGGACGATGCCTGCGTAGAGCCTCCGGCAGGAGGCGTCTGGACCCCCGAGGTTGGGCAGGAGCCGCTTGAGGGCAGCCCCATTCCGATTCAGTTTGGGAGCCAGACGTCGGAAGTGCAGACTTAACGACTTAACTTACGAATATAAAGGACACACTTTGAGAGGCATGCGCCGCGAATAGTGCATGCCTCTCAAAGTCTGTATATGGCTTAAGGGTTACGTTTTTTCCTTTTGAGGTACGGAACCTTATTGTACTAGTCACAACACAGGTAGCGTGTACTCACTGGTGGCGGGCGGCGCGTGCAGCAGGTGAGGGCGCGCCGGCTTCACACGCACCGCGCGCAGCGAGCTGCGCCCCGCCGGGCGGGACGTCTTCTGGAACAAATGTAACATCGTTTCATTTTTTTAACTAACTTCTTCCAGCAGTGATCCCGCGTGGAAATAGAAAATTATTCTAAGAGAACAAAACATTTTGGGAACACATTTTACACACAGCTAAGGAGTGGATTTCCCCACCGGAGTCTGTGTTTCCTGATAGCTAAAACCTAGAAGTCTTTAAGTCAAAATTGAATAGGTTACGGCATGTTAACGACTTCGGTCTTAGCAGCGAGCAAAATGTCGCCACAATGACCAGTCCTGTGCGTCTCGCATCCATCGGATTCCCGCGACCCTCACCAGGTCATTGGTCTACCTTATGGGAGGCCTTCCAACGCTGCGTCTTCCGGTACGTGGTCGCCACTTCAGAACCATTCGTCCCCATCGACCACCTGTTCTGCGAGCAATGTGCCCTGCCCACTGCCACTTAAGTTTGGCGATTCTTCGAGCTATGTCTGTAACCTTGGTTCTCCAGCGGATATCTTCATTTCTGACGCGATCACGCAAGGAAACTCCGAGCATAGGCCTTTCCGTTCCCCTTTGAGTGGCTTTAAGCCTTCTGATGAGACCCATTGTAAGCGACTACGTTTCGGAGCCATATGTCATCACTGACAACACGCACTGGTCATAGACTTTCGTCTTGAGACACTGTAGTATATTGGACGAGAAGACACCGGGCAGCTTCCCGAACGCTGCCCAGCCGAGTCGGATTCGACGATTGACCTCTTTCTCGAAGTTAGACCTACCCAACTGGCTACACTCAAACGGCAAAACGAACTTCAATGAAAGGTGGTACAAGCGTAGCTTACACTGGATTAACAAAATAAAAGTGAGACATACTTACTCATAGGGGGGTCACACTGAAAGGAGCAATAAAAATATCCACGTCTATTCATTACTCAGTACCAATCTTACTAAATAAATACAGCAAATGAGTTGAACAAATAAAAAATGGTTCTGTCAGCACCTGAGGGTGCAGAGTGCGTATGTGTGATGCAGATATTTATTACATTCTTTACTAGCTGGCCCGGCAAACTTCGTACCGCCTAACAATCAATTAATGTAGTATCTTTCGATATAGTCAACCGATTGCGATGAAACAAAGACTAAGTAATATATCAAGTTACATAAAATGGTAGAATTCGTACATTTTACGTGATGCGCACACAATTAATAACTCGTACAGATTTATTATATCTACAGATACCTACGAACATCAACAGCACTGTGTTTTATAATTCAAGTAACTTCAACTCTTCATTAATGGCCTTTGTGGATAAGAAACACAATTTTGCCAATAACACGTACTAAACTGTTAATGAACCATCAAACGCTGGAGAGTATTTAGCGTGAATTAACAGTAAAATAAATATACATCTCTTATTGTCTATTTGGGCAGAATAAACATGTTTTCTTTTCTTCCTTTTTTTTTCTTTCTTTCTTAACATTAAAGTTCAAAATAAAAGAATTTCTTCGCAGACGCAGACCGACATTATGACCAGACCACAGACTATGACTATGTAAGTACTAAGTACATGAAAGAAACTCGTAAGAGTAAAACAGAGAAAAAAAAAAGGAAAAATAAGTAGTTACAATACAACTTAATTTTATTAATTTCAATAAATTTGCATACTTACTTTAAATATAAAACGTGTAAACACAAAAGAAAGAAGACATTTGAAACTTACATCTAAAATTGGCATTTTAGTAACCATGCAAATGACAGATAAGCATGACTTAGAAATAACGAACTTTAGAAAAAAATAGTGTGTCCAGTTAGTTAACCCAAACACAGAACACTACAAAGGCAAAACACACCGAACTATAAAGACATACATTATTTGTACTGTTTTTATAAGCAAAGGTTTGTATGAAGCGAAACTCATTGAGAAGACATCGATAGGGTAATCCATTAAGGGGATGCAACTCGATATACATTTTCACTGGTTTTTCATACAAGCGCTCTTACGCGATTATGACGTTATTACACATTTTTCACTAGATATTTTGGAAACACAGTATCTTGTGGATATTATCTAGGCTTCTGTTGAAATCAATTTATATATTTGTGTAAAACTAATACAGTAAAGACCTCTGAAAATCTGCTATTTTGCATGAACTTTGACACTTCATAATTTAATCAAAAATTTAAAAAGTCAAAAAGTATAACAATAGAAACCTTGCAAATTTAATCAAGATTCTGAATGACGACATTTTTTTTTCAAAAACTTTAAAAAAAACACGTATTTCCTGGAACAAGTTTTGTAAAATATTCGAGTAAATCACGGAATTACCGAATGCTAACAGAGATTTCAGGCGTTATCTTTCTTTTTTCGCGTTACCTTTTCGTCAAACGTTGTGTTAGATGAAGTAACAAGCTTTTAAACCATATGTTGACAATACGCGAGTGAAAAAGGACCCTCTTAAGTTAGGTCTTTCATCATTTAGCCTTGCCATACGTGTAAGAAGACTATTAGAGGTGGATGAAGGCAATTGAAAAATACGAAACGATATATTGAAATCACATGATAACTTACAAGGTCGGTGGGTGCGGGCGCGGCGTGGCCGTTGAGAGGCGTCGCCCGGGACGAGAACGACTCGGCTCCTGAAATTATAACACAAACATTTCATTTGGGTCCAGAGCTGATCTACACAGGCCTGTTGGTCTAGTGGTTAGTGGCCCTGACTGCTATGCCGGAGGTCGTGGGTTCGATTCCCATCCAAGATAAATGTTTGTGTGATGTAATGTGTAATTTATCTATAACTAGATTTTGCCCGCAGCTTCGCTCCCGTCAACCGACTACTATATAGGGTGACTGGCAATTAGTGTACGATACTTAAACACGTGATTGTGCTCATGATAACCAACAATTTCTATTATGGGAGCAAAGCCGAAATCGCGAAAAAAATATCAGCTGTTCAGTACATTAGGCAAACATAAATGTACTGAACAGCTGATTTTTTTTCGTGATTTCAGGTTTGTTCCCATAGTAAAAGTTGTTGGTTATCATGAGCACAATCACGTGTTTAAGTATCGTACACTAATTACCAGTCACCCTATATTCTACTCTACCCAACTCTACCCTACTCTACCCCACTCGATAAAAAGTATCATATGTCTGTCTCCTGGTTCTAAGCTACCTCCCCACCAATTTTCAGCCAAATAACCGATTTGGCTGAAAATTGGTGGGGAGGTAGCTTGCTAGCTGTCGTTCTTGAGTTATAAATAGTGTAACTAACACGACTTTCTTATATATATATAGATATGTAAGTATTTAGAAATATATAAGTATGTTTATCAGTTATCTAGTACTCATAGCACAAGCTCGGCTTAGTTTGGAACTAGATGGCGTTGTGTGAACGTTGTGGAATATTATTAATCAGCTTTTTATTTTCCCACAGCTGGGACTCAGGCCTCCTCTCTATGAGAGGGAATGGGCCGTAATACACCACGCGGACCTAGTGGTCGTTCACAAATATAACGACTTCAGGCGTGAGCACTGAACATTAGCGCATTTAACTCCCTCACAGTACTCGGGAGTTAATTATATAAAACCCTCACTGAGTTCGGGATTAAAACTTAGCAACCTTCGTTTTTGAAGACACTGTTATTTTGCAAATAGGTTTCAAAAAACACTTTTATACAAACTCAGCGGTCAAAGTCTCTTTTAAAGTCAATACGGCAAACATGTAATGGTCAAATAAATGAGCACCATGCAGATTAGTGTCCGAGATGATCTTTTGAGGGAAGAACCATACATCCAATGGTTTTAGGACAGCTGAGCCTGTGTGTTCCCGACAGGTACGTGTGGCGACAACGGCTGGTCGAGCCGCGCGGCCGGACCAACCTTTAAAGGGAGACACTTCACACACTCAACCTGATAGCTAATGAGAAGGACTTATTTCGTTTGTACTCTGGGTGAATTCACAAGGAATGCATTATTTATAATTATTTATAGATGTTAGTATTAATAAGTTAGGATAAGCGCATTTATCGCATTGGGGATTTAAAAAAAACCTGTAAAGATAGATGTAAGATGAAGTAAATAAAATATTTCAGTGGACCTATCTAATGGTTTTGAAATAGAAAAAACAAAAAATGAATCTCACCCATGTTAAATTTCTGCATATCACTCAAGTAGTTCTGACTAAAATCCCTGATTTCCTCCTTGGTTCCCTCCGACTTGACGCCCTCCAAACAGCCCTCAAACTTGCCCGGCTCAATCAACTTCTCAACCGGTTTGACAGATATTTTGACAGTTTTCTCCTCTTTAGGTAAAGACTCTAAGAACTCTCTGTTCAATTCCTCTGCGTTTTTGACTATGATGTCATCTTTGGTGGTGATTTCTCCTGTTTCGCTGTCAACGTCGGGGATGTCGTAGTTGGTGATCTTGTCGTAGTCGTATCGTGGCGGGGGGGAGGGGGTGCGCAGCACTTTGTCGTCGTCGCGTCGCGGGGAGTCGGTCACGTCGATGGTAGCGATGGTGCGCGGCTCGGCGTCCATCTTGCCGTTTAGTTTGAAGGAGGAACCGTTGCGTCGCTCGTGGTTCTCGAAGGGGAGGAGAAATCTGGAACGAAATGATGTGTTGACTAATTAATAGATGTTCGAATACAGCTTTTTTTTCATGGGAAATCATCTAATGACTTCTCTCGCGGTGGAGCAGGAGGGCGTGCCAGACTTTAAGAAGGATCTTTGCCTTGGTCCCAGAATCCTTTCGGACAACCCATAGCCCCAGTAGGTTTTAATGGCCCCAGCAAGTTTCCATGGGCCCAGTAGGCTTATTCGAATACAGCTAAGGCCTACGCAGACCAGCATTTCATTGGCCATTCATGTAAACGCACCTCAGAAGTTGAGTAGGAATGTTTTCGATTTCTTGTCTAATGTTCTTGTCAAATAATTAGTTTTTATAATGTTATTTCTGAAATGATTTATGTCATTCCTTTTTTACAAACATTAGTGAACTCTTTATTCGCTTTCAATGCAAAACTAAATAAAAACGAGAGAGCTGATTGACGTTCGCTCGTAACCGTCGCGGCCTCTTATTCGTCAGCGCGTGTGTTGCGTCTGTTCTCCTCCCCGCACCCCGTGAAATGTACCTGTGTATGTATATCATCTACCAGCGGGGCTATTGCGTAACTCTGTTGACAGTTCAAGTGATGATCACTTGTTATCAGTGTGCATCATTGAACTGTCAAACAGCTAGTTTCGTATTGCCTATCTTCAGTGACCAACTGCAGTGACGTCCTTAGCCACTGGTGCCTTTGATAGCCACCGTAACACGTTTTGACAGATGTTATTGTATCGATACTTTTAATATTGCGATTGTGTAAGCTTTTGAAGCTGTATAATAGTCGATAAAATTTTAGAGTGGTCACAATAGGCACCGTAAATTTTTATAATTCACCACATTTCCACCGTAGTTTGTTAGTCACTTGTGTGATACGTAATACCAATTTTATGAAATTGTCAGTTGACAACTAAGTTTAGTGTGCAACGAATGCTAGTTGTCAACTGTTATTGAAAAAGTTAGCCAATAGCCCCCCTGAAGGAAGGAAGTTGAAATTAAATTATTTACTTTGCCTTATGTAGGTTCTCATTATTGAAAATGCCCAGGCATTATGAAAAATGCTCCAATTTATTATTTTGTTCATAACATATTATATTTGTTTATTTTTTATACATTCCACAGGCCAGTTTTGTAATGACTCCACGTACCTAATCTCCTGGGCGAAGTCTTGTTCCTTATCACCGACTTACCTTTATTAATCGGCTGAAGTGAACACTGACGAGGAACAGAGCTCCCACGTGTCTCTCGCCTTACAGACACGTACAATGCGTTCCAAATAAAAATAGGATCGATTGCCATGTTGTGACGTCACGTCATACTGTCAAATCGCAGGAAATTAGGCAAAATTTAATAACTCAGAGATGAGCAAAATTGAAGAACTGGATTCTGATTAAACTTTTTTCGTTCACAGTTCGTAAATAAATTAAATTTTAAAAATTTCTTGTTTTGTTCACCATAATAATTCTTCGATTTGACAGTATGACGTGACGTCACAATCCTATTCTTATTTGGAACGCATTGTACAGCGGTGGACGGCTGTGGGCTGGTGGTGACACCTTACCTCTCGTAGTGTCTCCTGGTCCTGGCGGGCTGGTCAGCACTCAGGGCGCGCCAGAGCTGGTGGCGACAGACCGCCTCATAGCCACCTCGTGATGCCACCGACATGTACAGCGCGCGCAGGGACACTGTAACAGACAATAACCTGTAATTTTTATATCTTTACTAACTTCTGCCAGCATCTTCGCCTACTTAACCTTTTCACCGCCACAGTCACGTATACATGACAATGCAAAACTGTCCAGCAAAAAACGCTCATAAACCTTATAAGAAAGTATTGTTTTTCTTATTAATAAGAAAAACAATAAGCAGCTTAAAAAAAAAAAAATTATATTATAAAAAAAAAATATAAATATATTATAAATTATTTTATTTTTTATTTGTGTCGTTAAAGGATGAAATCGCTTAGTTGTGACGGTAAAAAGACTGAAGGTCGAAAGTTATCCGAAGGGAACCTATTTATGCGAAAGTCTACGGGTGTGGATACCACGCCAAGTCTTCGTCAACTGCTGTCTTCGTCCTATTCTCGGAATCAAATGATTTGTGACCAACTGTAACGCAGAGCTGCTTAAGCTTGAGAAATGCCACGAGAGCCTCATCGACCGCCAGTTCAAGCGTCGCTACAGAAAGATTGGCCACACGCTTCAAAATGGCCCCGATCACATACCTAAGCAGGTGTTGGAGTGGAATCCCCAAGAGAAAAGGAAGCGTAACGTTGGAAGAAGTGACACGCAACAGAATGATGTGGAGCGAGGGGAAGCGTAAAGATCAAGACTGCTCGCGATTGAGATCTTCTGTGGACGCCCCCTGACCATGTCCTCAGATAGCATGTTCTATCCTAGGACTTGGTCAGGGGGCAGGCATTGCCCGACCATGGTCAGGGAGCGTCTACCCGTGTGCCTACTGTGCTATCATCTTAGGAAAGCGGTCCTGAATCGTTGAAAGAGATGCCAGGGGCCGAAGTCAAATCGTAAAGATCCCATCATTGTTTTGTTTCGATACCTACATAGTTTTATTTAACCTCCGTGAGTGTGACCGTGGCATCACCCCGGGCCCTAGCAGAATACCAGCGCTGCGTTATCTATAATGCTGAGTTAGGCGCCCTTTTGGCCTTGCACAGATTTTAAAGTTATTCTTTTCATACTTTTTGTAATACAACTGTATGTGTGTGGTATCGATCAACGTCTCTCCGTCGACGACGGCTGGTGCTGAAAATCAGCGCTGAGGCTCTATTTTATACGAGCCCCAGCATTTTTGCTGAGCGCTGGCCGTTTTACGCGGATGTGACGCATAACCTACCAATTATATATGTCGTTATTGTTATTTGTTTTATTTTTAAGGTGTGCGCCATATTTGACGTAAATAAACTGCTTTTCTTTCTTTCTATCAGGCATATTTCAGCAAACAGGCGATTATTCACGTTACTTCACCCGTTCTAGTTGAGCCGGAGGGAGTGACTTTTAATGACTAAAACTTACAGTATTCCTTCAGTTGCCCTTTTTTGTAGGGCTGCGGCAACTCCTTCGAACAATCCGCAGCCTTAGCAGGCCCTAACGATCGTCAATTTTGCTGACAACTCTTTGAGGCGCACGTGGAACACCACACGCCGTTGACCAAGGTTTTGTCCTCACCGGACGGCCGGACGGTGAGCTATGATGTCCGGGAGTCGTCCTGCGACTGCCGACACCCGTAGCGTCTTCGACGAGGGTCGAGGTTTGAGGCTTTTCTCCGCCACACGGTTTCAGCCGCGTCCTTTGCTCGCATTACTGCTTCACAGAAGAAGGTGGCCACTTTCGATTTCCTCTCGTTCCATGACCTGAACCAGTTCTGGACGTGACAGGTTCCCGCCGCCGATCGCTTCCTTGAGGACACGTTTATTATAAAGAGGTAGGTTTTTTTTTGTTTGTAGGAGGTAATTTCTGAAAGTACTGGTCCGATTGCTACTTTTTTTTCAACTATAGAAAGCTGCTTTATTCCTGAGTGACATAGGCTATATTTTATGTACACGGGCGAAGCCGCGGGCAAAAGCTAGTCTATAATAAGTGTCAGCCAGAACCAGAGGCTTACACAGCGTCAAATGTTTTTTGTTTTTTTTTTATTCTTGATAGGTTCGCGCTTGACCGCTATCTCACCTGATGGAAAGCGACGATGCGGTCGACGATGTGTGGCTGATAATCAACGCGAATTCGGTTACGAAGCCATCCGATGCGGAACGCGAACGCGAGGCGAAATCAGCGTGACGCGACTACTCTGACCTACGTGCGAGCGAAGTCACCGCATCAGCCGCCATTTATATAACGCGGTGTCCTACGAAGGGAATTCAACGCAACGGCGAACACGAAGCGATGCGGCGCGAATGGAACAAATAACGACGTGCTCAGGGAAATTCACACGACCAGTTGGTGCCACTTATCCTTCAGGTCTTTTCCTTTGAAAGACGTTGACGTCTAGCGTTTGACGTTGATGCTGAAGTCTGACACTAATGTCATTAACATAAGCGCTTGACCGGTGCCTGGACTTGACGACTCAGTGCTGCCACATGGTGAACGTCATTTTAGAACACCCTCATTTACACACTATGGCGGGGACCTACGTAACAACCGCACGTGGGTGCGGTGTGGCGACGAGCGAAGCGAAGCGGACCCATACAGTTGGTTTGGTATTTTCGCGCGAACTCGGTGGGACGGCGAGCTACCTTTGGAGGTATCCGAAGCAGAGAGTAAAGTTCCGCAAACCTCCATTGAAAAGGGAGGATCCTCCGACCAGACGGGTGTTATGTCTGGTGGGCAACTGCCCGATAGATGATTTCGGGCTGTACTATTTGTTCAAATTGCGTGGAGAACTTGGAGAACCTTTTGAGTAGCGTAATTAGAGACACAATAGAAAGACAATGGCGCGTGAACGCCGGCGTTATTGCGGGGATCAACAGATTGCGCGATGCAGGATTGGTTCTTATGTGGCGCCATAGATGTCGCTACATACCCATTGCTAGCGCGGTAGGGTTGTTTTTTTATATGGAAGGAAAAGATATGCCAACATATTATTATTACTTACAGTGCTTCAGAGTGTGTCCACTCTTGAAGGGTTCGCTGCGCGACCTGTGGAACATCTTGAGCTGCTGCAGGAAGGCTCTGTCTTCAGGAGTCTGTTCTACTCTCTTGTAGTCTTCTTCATCTTCATCGCTGGGTGGGGGAGCGCCGTTGCGGAGGGAGAGACGTCGGGGCGTCTGAGAAAAGGAAAGCACATTGTTAATTTGATGGTGACGGTAATTTTATATAACTACTAGCTGACCTGGCGAACTTCGTACCGCCTTAGCGTAGCAATGATGCACTACTTTATTTTGTACAGAATTTAATTAAGTAACCACGTTTCCGAACAAACAATTCTCTTTCAATATAGTCTATGGCTGTGAATGACATTGACATTCGTTACGCGCGTTTTTTTAAATATGCAAAATTAAATGTATATTTTTCAATATTTCTGAGAGATTTTCTTAATATTTTTTTCCGTAAGAACCTTCTCCTAATAATAACAAATACAACAAAAAAAGAATTAGTGAAATCGGTCCAGCCATTCACGCGTGATGCCGTGACCAAGGAAAACGGGTTTCATTTTTATATATATAGATAAATTGTATTGAATATTTTGACATTAGAACCTCAAGGCATTTTGTACAGTGTTTTTAATTGGAGCATAAAGTTTTAATATATAAATATATTCGTTACAGTTCTAATACTGAGCTACAACGATTAATATTGGCACTTTTACATACACACATGGTGGACATCCCACCCATACGTACAAAGCGTTTTGGGAACACATTCATTATGCGTACAGCTAAGGAGTGGAATTCCCTGCTGGAGTCTGTGTTCCCTGATAGCTACAACCTAGGGGTCTTTAAGTCAAGAGTGAATAGGTTACTTCTAGGCAAGCGTGCTCCATCGTCGGCCACATCATCGCTTACCATCAGGTGAGATAGTGGTCAAACGCGAGCCTATCAATAATAAAAAAAAACAATGATATTTTAGTCCCAGTCCTGGTCTTTCACTCCCATAGACCAATGAGAAACTGATGTATTGAGTAAGCTTCAACATGTAAGTATGCAAGATGGAGTTCTGAGGCAGGGCAGGTAATTGAAGTATTACGGTTACAAGAAAACGTTCGATTTGTGGCTTTTCTAGTGCCTAAACCTCAGATGCTCCAAGATTTTTTGGTTCTTATTAGAAGCAAGATCTGATAACAAAGAGTTTTGTTTAAACTATCCATTTTCTTGCTGCCTGTATTTTTTTTTTTATAGTCTTATGCTTATGGTACCTATGCTATGCTATGATGATGATACTGACCGGCGGGTCGCTGGCGGGCGGGCCGGGCGGCTCGTCGGAGTCGGAGCGGTCGGATCTGTCGGCCGCGTCGGCCGTGTCGGCCGCGTCGGTCGGCTCGTGCGCGCGCTCGGGCGACACGGCGCGGCGCCGGCGCCCGCGCGGCCTCCCCTTCAGGCGCGGCGCCATGTGGTTGCACACGAACTCGTGGCCCTCCAGCTCGGGATACTCGAATGTGTCCTGGAAACGAAACCACGGATTACAATGACACTGGTTTAACGGCCCTAAATTTTAATTTCGGCGGTTTCTGTTTCTAGTTTTGTTTCTTCGTTATTTAACACCTTTGTGAGGTCTTTCGCTTGATCTCTCCAACGGAAGGGATGGAAAGTCGTTACGGGTATAGAACCCAGAATGACTGACAGCGCGGCACAAAGGAGTGGATGCTGTACATCATCAGAAGAACTCCTCGCCTTACAGTATCTTGATTTTATCGATGCACTGCCACCAAGGAGTCCCTTAATTAATTATTGCTTCCATGATTTTAAAATCCTGGATGCAATACATCGAAACAAATCCTCAACCTATCGGTATAGTACCCCAGCGTTATTACTGCCACCAAGGAATCACTCAGCTAAGAGTCTGGAAGCAGCACATTATCAGAACAACTCCTCACCTTGCAGTACAGTATCCTGGTGTTTCTGGTGGGAGCAGCATACCCCCCGAGCGCTGCCACCAAGGAATCCCGTAGCCAGGAAGCCTGGATGCCCTCCAGCCTGGCTATCAGCGCCCTGTAGCGGCAATACCGAGGGTACGAGAAGACTACCACGCCAGGTGCTTCTTCGTCCACCACTGAAAGGAAAAAAAAAGATTTATTAGTAACAGCACATATTTATTAAATTATTTTTGCACTTGACTACTATCTCATCTGGTGGTAAGCGATGATGTGGTCGACGATGGAGCACGCTTGCCTAAAAGTAACCTATTCACCCTTTTGACTTAAAGATCCCGAGGTCGTAGCTATGAGGACACACAGACTCCAGCAGGGAATTCCATTTGTAGATGGTAGGCAGTCGTTACGGCCTTACGGGGAGTCAGAAGCCGGGTACTCTGACAGCAGTCTTACGATAGAATGGAAGCTTACATAGTTGGGCAAAAGGCAGGCAGATTGATTGATACATAGGCCAAGAACATCCCACTACTATTTGACACAATATAATTACGAATCAAGGTAGAAACTTGGTGAAAACACCAGGATAGTCCGCGAAATTCAAACTTTCTCAAGTTTTTGTCATTTGGAATTATAATCATCAAAATTAATACAACCAACCCTCTCAGTTCGTCTAACCCTATTTGGGCTATAAAGGCTATTTCACGAAAACGTCATTCAACAGGGTTAACTGGACTCAGGAAAATCATATTTGTTACGGTTGCAAATCATATTTTAATGAATAGCCGACATTAACCGGCAAAATGCATCAAACTTAGAAAATTTTAAGTGCGTGGGCCACCCTGGTGTTTTGATGTAACAATTGGAGGTTTTATCGCAATAGCTATCTTTCACAGACAACCTTTGGATTCCCACTTACCAATGGAACTCTTCTCAGTATCAACATCACTGAAGTCCAGCTTGGTGTGCGTGAGGGGCGCGTGGCGCGGCAGTTCAGCGGGCGGGGCGCAGGCGCCGCGCCACACCGCGCGCAGCCCCCAGCGCCACTCCGTGCCCACGCACATCCAGGACAGCAGGTCGTCAGCCCGGAGGACCACCTTGTCGTTGATGGCGAGGACCTCATCCTGGAAAGAAGGAGAAAATTTGGTTAGAGACTGTGTTTGTAATAAATGAAGCGTGACAACTACTTCGTCGGTCTCGTGGTCGCAAGCGTGACTGCTGAACGTGGGGTCAAAAAAGTGCTATTGATTTTAAGAATTACTCGGTAGCAGCCCGGAGTTTGGATGGTGTTATACCCCATGCTTCGGAAAGCACGTGGCTCCGTTGGTCCTGCGTTGTTCTCTCTCCGGTCGCGTCGGAAGGCAGTCCCATCGGACTATGAAAGTAAAGGAACAGAGAGGCACCTATGTTTGCACACACACTTAAGCAGTGTACTATCTCCTACCTACCTGGCTCGTCTCTGTTGACATTGGCCACCACAATCGCTATTCTTTCTGGAGCATTAACCCTTTAACTGCCCACGTCGGATATATCCGACAAACACTCCACGATCAAATACTCACCACTATATTCCTATTCACATCACTTGGAGATTGAAGAGCTAAACGAGATGGATCACAGAGTTGCAAGATAAACATATGACCTTGGCGTATAGGACGCGAAAACATTCATTGGACCAATCCGACGCAAACTGTTATGAGGGCCCTTTTCCACTCGCCTATCGTCAACATCGAGCATGGTTTAAAAGTTTGTTGCTTCATCTAACGCAATCCAACGCGATGTTTGATGAAGAGGCAATGCAAAAAACGAGGGATAACGCCTGAAAACTCTGTTGGCATTCGGTAATACCGTGATTTACTCAAATATTTCACTTGTTCCAGGAAATACGTGTTTTTTTTTTTTAATCCTTAAAAGTTTTTCAGAAAAATTGTCGTCATTCAGAATCTCGATTAAATGTGCAACGCTTCTATTGATGTACTTTTTTATATTTTTAATATAATTATAAGTACATTATGGAGGGCCAAAGTTCACGTAAAATAGCAGATTTTCAGAGGTCTTTAGTAGATTCGTTTTACACAAATTTATGTTTTGATTTCTATAGAAGCCTAGACGATATCCACAAGATAGCTGAGTATCCAAAATATCTAGAAATTAATCACGTAAGAGCGGTTGTATGAAAATGTAGTACCTCGAAAAGGACGCTCTTAAAGGCTTAATATGATGCATCTTAAGAAGTCATGAAACTACCCGTATTCGAATAAGTTGTGGCCAGTCTGCCTACTAAAAGTTGTGGCCATTCTGCCCGGTGTTTTGTCGTGCAATATACCACAGTGTCTTAAGACGAAAGTCTATGACCAGTGCGTGTTGCCAGTGATGACATATGGCTCCGAAACGTGGTCGCTTAAAATGGACCTCATCAGAAAACTTAAAGTCACTCAAAGGGCAATGGAAAGGGCTATGCGCGGAGTTTCCTTGCGTGATCGAATCAGGAATGATCTAATTATAAAAACATCTCGTCAATATCCTTATAAACCAACTAAGCATTAGCAGAAGTTAATAAATTCGATATAATATAACTATTTACTCAATGACAAAAAAGGATTTATTTTTCTCTATTAATATGACAGATCGCATCAGAAATGAAGATATCCGCAGGAGAACCAAAGTTACCGACATAGCACAAAGAATCGCCAAACTTAAGTGGCAATGGGAAGGGCACATCGCTCGCAGAACGGATGGCCGTTGTGGCCAAAAGGTTTTAGAATGGCGACCACGTTCCGGAAGACGTAGCGTTGAAAGGCCTCCTACAAGGTAGACCGATGATCTGGTAAGGGTTGTGGGAATCCGTTCATTGTGGCGACACTTGGGGGAGGCCTATGTCCAATAGTGGACGTCTTTCAGCTGAAATGATGATGATGATGACCTTGCCTACTAATAAATGCAAGGTTTAATTAAATATCTAATGCTATTGCGAATAGTTTTGTATATAGGTAAATATTAAATAAGTTTCATTGTTTTTCCTTTTGACATCGCACGGTGTCAAGTTTAGATTGTGTTTAGTTTTTGATACGGCGTACAGTCGCTTTGTTTCCCTAACAATGCGGATGTAACACATTCTAATGTTTTTGCAATATGTATCGAGTCAACCTTCTCGGCAAGCTTCACTGAGGTAGTCAACACTACAATAAAATTCTCAGCTCCATTTTACCGAGATCGCGCCTGTTTCAATGATTCCACATATTGTCCAGTTGCGCAGACACTTGAGATACAAAACTACAACAATTTTACATCACAATATCTACTAGGAATCAATTTGCGAACAATTAAAACAGTCACTGAACTTGATTCGAATAAATCATGACAAAAAACTATTTAAGTTTCTTATTTATATACATTGTTATTTATTTTTCATAAATAAGTTTGATCCAACGGTTTTTTGTTAATGTTAACATATATTTTTTTTGTGTTTTACGTAGACCGACTGGAGTTTCGGTTCCGGCCAAAAAAGGGCATAATATAATACTCCACAACTTTCACACAACGCCTTGATTATAGTCCCAAACAAACTAAGCAGAGCTTGTGCTATGAGTACTAGACAACTGATAAACATACTTATATATTTCTAAATACATACAAGTTGTAGATAAATTACACCCAGACACAGAACAAATGATCGTGCTCATCACACAAACATTTGTCTTGGGTGGGAATCGAACCCACGACCTCCGGCATAGCAGTCAGGGCCACTAACCACTAGACCAACAGGCCAGTCTATAATATTCGTGTGGACTGAAACTAGCGTCTTTGAGCTGATGGTTGTGATAGATACCTAAAAACTGACTGACACGTTGGTTTGTTTATAATAATTTTATATAACCGTCGATTTATTCGATTATTTAATATTTTATGAAAACTATAACTATGTTATTAAGCAAAACTATATTGAAAATTAATTTGGAATAACTGTACCGAAGTATTATTTTTATTTTTTGACAGTTTTTAGGGTTCCGTGCCCAAAGGGTAAATACGGGACCCTATTGCTAAGACTTCACTGCCATCAGGCTTATCTCATGAACCGTGATAGCTAGACAGATGAGTTTTTTACAGATGATGTAGGTATTTCTGTTACCGCTTTAACAAAAAATACTAAAAACAGAATAAAATAAATATTTCAGTGGGGCATATACAACAAACATAATTTTTTTGCCGTTTTTTTGCTCGATATTAATAATGGCAACGGGGGGTAGACCCTTGAAATATTCACAGAATATTTACTCATAAATTACCTTTAAAAATAAATTATAAAATAAAATAAATATTTAAGGGTTTTTTTTGCCTATATTTAGTGTCTAATGTTGTATAAATCAGTACAGAACCCTTCGTGTCCAAGTCCGACTCGCATTTGGCCGGTTTTTTTAGTTCAATGGTCTAAGAACAACAACGGATCACCGTCTAACATCAGACGAATGCTGCGATTTCTCGTCCTTCTAAAATAAAACCTTTAACGAGGTAAATCCCTGATAATCGTTTCGGAGATGAAAGTCATAAAAGATACTCATAATACCAGTTATCCTCGCTAATGGTTTAATATCCGTTTTGAAACGTTTACAGCATAAACGAGTTATTTAAAATAGGTAAAATTATAGCACGAGCTAAAAAATACTAGCTAATAGGGAACCATCGGTCCATCTTTTGTGAAATAAAACATTTATTAACCCATTAACCGCTTGCGAATGGATCCGACGAGTGTTTCGCGTCCTATTCGCTAGGGTCGTGTGTTTGCGACTGAGTACTCCATCTCGTTTAGCTCTACAATCCCCATAGGTGACAGAAGAGCTAACAAGATGGAATATTTGGACGTAGATGTGCGACCCTGGTGGAATACACTCGTGTTTGTCGGATATATTCGACGTAGGTGGCGGAAGGTTAAAGCAGCATCTTTGTGTGATCTGTATTTGTTTTTTTTTTTTTTTCGTTTTTATTTATTTGTGTGTTTAATAAATAACTTTTTTTTGTTGTCAAATTTGTCTTTTTTAATATGCAATTTGGAAAAAAATTTGTGTAAGTACTTTATGTTCGAATACCATGTACTCTACATGGTATTTATTTATTTATTTATTTACATACTTCATGCACATAAAGGTACAGCTGCGGACTTAATGCCTTAGGCATTTTCTACCAGTCAACCTTTGGGGGATGCAGAGAAGAATAGTTGATAAAAAAATGATTTAATTTTTTTGTTGGTATTTAATTCTGTTGTCGACGACATGAGTAGGGCACAATCCTTAACACCTTCTACGGAGATTTTTTGCTCTTTTCGAAAATATTATAATAAAAATACTTTAATTTCATTAATCATCTTTATACAAATAATTCTTCTGTTTTTTTTAACAATTAACTCTTCTAAACGGCTTGAATGGTTACGATGAAACTTTTTATGTGTTGAAAAACAACAGAAGGAATAATAATTGGTAAAAAAATCATTTTTGGATATTAGGGCTCGAAATTTTATCAATACAATATTCCAGGCTCAGGAGCACAAGTCCTGCCTACCCCATAAAGCGACTGACGCTGCAGACGGTACACGACCGCTAGGCTGCTGACGGTACACGACCGCTAGGCTGCTGACGGTACACGACCGCTAGGCTGCTGACGGTACACGACCGCTAGGCTGCTGACAGTACACGACCGCTAGGCTGCTGACGGTACACGACCGCTAGGCTGCTGACGGTACACGACCGCTAGGCTGCTGACGGTACACGACCGCTAGGCTGCTGACGGTACACGACCGCTAGGCTGCTGACGGTACACGACCGCTAGGCTGTTGACGGTACACGACCGCTAGGCTGCTGACGCTACATAGTATGTGTACATAATTAAAGCGGGCACAAATAAATCGGAGAGGAGGCAGCTTGCCCGAGTTACTGGGGGTGGGGGGGCGCAGGGAGCGGACTCGGGAGTCAGGGGGTGAGATTTATTTATTTTTCAACACACTTACTCGAAAAACCCATTTTATCCCTACCACTTTTAGGCACGCATGATACTGTTTTCCGTACTGGTTCGGAAAAATGCGAGAGCTCACCCACCTCTGCCATAATTTACTGTATTTATCGTATGAGGCTGGGCGCTAAGCGACCAACGACGTCAACCCCCGTTTATTTATTTCTTCGTAAGTGTATTGAAAACGTCGCGTCGTTTAGTACACGTGGAAATTTGCAGCACTCGGCTTCATAACACCCTCGCCTGTGCTCGGGTGAATTCCGCCTCAGTCGCAACTCAACACTTATATTAAAATGTACTATTGGCTGTTATTTGGCGGTTTTTAGGGTTCCGTATCTCAAAAAAAAAACGGAACCCTTATAGGATCACTTTGTTGAGCTTCTATCTGTCAAGACACTTTATGTCGGGAACGCGTGGAGGTATCGAGTTGAAATTAAAACCATATACTCAGGTCTGCGGTCCCTTGAAGCTGTGAAAAAAATCAAACTTCTAAGTTTACGAAAAAAAAAAAAGATACGGCCGTATATGTCGCAAAATTGTGTATTTCGATACTCTCAAGGGAATCAAAATTCATAGGGTACTTCCCGTTGACCTAGAATCCTGAAATTTGGCATGAAGCAAGGTCTTATAGCACAAGTATAGGAAAAAAATCTGAAAACTGTACAAATTTGTAGTTACATCACAAAAAAACTTTTTTTGCGATTCGGAAATCTTCTGAACCCAATTCGGTAATTGAACTGTTATTGTTATGTATTGTACCAAACACGACGTATTTATCTTATTTTTTTAACACAAAACTTTTTGTCCACTAGAGGGCGCCACATTGAATTTCGATGATATCTTTTGATAAGTACCAGCGGAGCCCTTTCAAATTATATCAAACACGGTGTACTTATTTTAACTTTTTTTTTTTAACACATGACTTTTTGTCTGCTAGACGGCTCCATATCGAGTTTTGTGACACGTCACAAAACGTAGCATATGTTGAGCGGACAATTAAGATGGTTCTAACGATACCTCATATGTCGAGTTCCGATAAGTAGATTAGGAGGTATGAGGGAATAGATGAACACACTCACATACACACATACATACATAGCCTGTCAAAATCATAACTCTCCTTTGGCTGTGCCGTAGTCGGCTAAAAACTAGTGTTCAAGTTATACAGGTTAATATTGTATAGTAGATCTTAATTTATGATTAATATTATATACTTTATTGTACTAAGAACAGGAATCACAAAATAGAAAAACTTATATCTAAAATAAATACAAAAGGCGGCCTTATCGCATTCCGCGATCTCTTCCTGGCAACCTGGCATGGACAGTAATTGTCAGAACATGATATGGGCCTTTTTTTTAGGTGGGAATTTCATCCATTGTCATCCCCGGTCTTGGGCGGAGCGAGAGGGCGTGTCAGACTTTTACTGACTAAAAAACCCACTCCTGTACCTTCGTTGACTTTCATACCAGGGCCGAGTTTTCCTTTCAGAAACAATCAGTAGGCTTCGACCCTGCTGGGCCCCTACGGTTTGCTGACATCTCCTTGAGGCGCGCGTGGAACAGTACGCGCCGTAGACGACTTTGGGCTCGGTCCAGACGGTTACCGGACCGTCAGACGGCGAGCTACCCATTGCTCGCCGTCCACAAGCCCGCGCCTACTGTGGCCGGAAATTGGAATCGGGATCCCGGCGGCTAGGGCGTAAGGGTCGCTTCCTCGCGCGTGCACGTGCGGCCTCCTCCTTTGCTAGCATTACTGTTTCGCAGAAGGAGGCGACCGCCTGCCACTCCTCGCTTCCATGATAAGGGGCTATCATAAGTTCGATAAAAAGCAGCACTATTTATTACAAATATCTACTACATTTTCCACATTTCCACGACTTCACCAAAAAAAAAAAACACTTAACTATCGTCCCTCAAAAACCCTTTCCCCAAATCCGTCCCTGCGCGATTCTAAATGAAGGTGGGTGGGGGTTCAACTAAAATTGCTTTCGAATAAGTAACCGACCCCCGACCCCCGGATATTTGGGACAGGGTCTGCGATCTCGCTGCTATGCCGTGACGATATCACGCTGTAGGTACAAGAGACAGCTGATTTTGACAGTCAGCTGCTTTAGAAAGGGATGGCGATATGATTATTTTCTTTTGTTGTACTCATGAGTCTTTTGACGAAATGCCGTTTTACTGTATTGTTGTTACGGAGTAATTTTAGGGTTCCGTACCTCAAAAGGAAAAAACGGAACCCTTATAGTATGACATTGTTGTCTGTCTGTCTGTCAAGGCCCTTTATCTTAGGAACGCGTGGCGGTATCGAGTTAAAAATTAAAACATTACACTCAGGTCTGCGGTCCCTTGAAGCTGTGAAAAAATCAAACTAAAAAGATACGGTCATTTATGTCGCAAAAAACGTATATTTCGCACACACTCAAGAAAATCAAAATTCATGGGGTACATCATGTTGACCCATAATCCTGAATTTTGGCATAAAGTAAGATCTTACAACACAGATATAGGAATAAATCTGAAAACGGAACCGTTCCGTTTTTTTTTTTTTTTTTGTGATGTAACTACTCAGTCTACTCGATACCTCCACGCGTTCCAGAGATAAAGGGTCTTGACAAACAGACAGACGGACGGACAACAAAGTGATCCTATAAAGGTTCCGTTTTTTTCCTTTTGAGATACGGCACCCTAAAAACACTGCGCGATTTTCTAGTTATGAATGATTGATTCTATTATGAATTTACCAATTATGACTAATTTTCGTGGACAATTTTGGGATTTCGTTTTTTACTTTTGACTACAAAAATATGATCAATCAATAACGGGTACGAATAGAGCCCCATTTTTTTGTACTAATTAAACAATAGGGGTGTATTGTATATTTTTCACAGTTATGTCCAAGGACGTTTTCAGAATCAAACGGCTAAAAATCCTTGAGATTCACTCACCCTTTCAGAATAAGGCCGCGGTTTATTTTGTACTGTTCATAAGAATGTTTCATAGTAATTCGCAATTTTGTTAATAATCTATTTCCTTTGGCTTTGCTTGTTCAGATTAAGAATTTTATTATGAGGTCGGAGTACCTATGCTTTCTTTTTATTATGGATAGGCTCGCGTTTGACCACTATCTCACCTGATGGTAAGCGATGATGTGGTCAACGATGGATACATAATAAGATTTTTACAATTATTATTTTTTGTTTACATGACAAGAAAAAGTACACGTATTTTCAGTAACCGTACTGAAAGACCAAATCTTTTTTTTTTTAAAGAATTTCCTTATTAATATTAGCATAGCATAGCATAGTCGGCCTTATAATATTCCTACTGTTGGGACTCAGGCCTCCCGAAAAAAAAATGAAGAGAAAATGTTATTTAGAGTAAAAGTATACATACTTATAGTTAGAATAAACATACATATAATATTATATAGATATATACATATATATTATATTAATATAAAGTAAGGAAATACATTTTTTGAGACGATTCTGCTATTAGTGGAGAAAATAATTCCGTGCGTTTCGTTTACGTGTTTTTTTTAGTTATGAGATAGGATGGAAGCGTGGGAGGTGTATAACTCCATCCCTCTCTCTCCCACGATTGACATTTTAAGACTTCAAGGTAAGGTCCCTGATAATAACACGTGTTTCCTTAACCACGGAACCCTAAACTTCCTTCTTATGTATACAGAACCCGATTCTACGCGAGACCAGAGCGTGGTACATTTATATACAATTAAATTTAACATGAATGTGTTTGTGTTGTGAACACGCTATCTATGTGTGTGTGTATGTACAGGTTGCTGTTTTTATAGATATTTATTTTTAACTGGCCTGTTGGTCTAGTGGTTTGTGGCTCTGACTGCTATGCCGGAGGTCGTGGGTTCGATTCCCACCCAGGACAAATGTTTGTATGATGAGCACGATCATTTGGTCTGTGTCTAGGTGTAATTTATCTATAATATGTATGTATTTAGAAATATATAAGTATGCTTATCAGTTGTCTAATACTCATAGCACAAGCTCTGCTTAGTTTGGGACTAGATGGCGTTGTGTGATAGTTGTGGAATATTATTATTAAACAACTTATAACCGCGGCTTTGCTCATGTAGCCTAACTTAAGGGAACTATAAATATCGGGATAAACATTAGACGAAGTGGACAAATTTCGCCAGAACTCCGATATTTATTATTTGTAAATTTTTTTACCTCACACCAAATAAAGCTGATTTGCATCCGTACACTCAATTTAAGATTCAGAATAGAGAAAAAATAAGTTAAAAACCAGCGTCAGACAGATATTGTTTCAAAATTGAGTAGCAAGACTTGACCCGAACATACATAGTTTCATACATATATATATATATTGTAATTTAATAAAAAGCTTGTAAAAATTGGAAACCAGCGTCAACTCTATAGTTATCTGGCATTTTTCCGAACTTAACCTATTTCATCACCCCATCGTAATTATGTACAAAAACAAAAAAAAAAAATGAAGAATTGTACCCGGTACCTAACCTACAAAAACCAGTCATTTTGCCACCATCCCATTACCGATCGTCACCCCTCAAAACTATTGAACCATAAAAAACCAAAAGAAACGTAAAAAAAAAAAACTACACGTGTCGTACCTTTCTGTGCTTATAAAAGTCAAAACCCTTCCAAAGGAAATTCAATCATTTTCCACGGAACTAACGTTCATATTTGCTAAACAGTTAACATTTCTAAAAATAGCACGAAGGCTACTACTTGATACTTTACAAATATTATTTTCATAATGAAATTCTATATTATTAAAGACAAAAGAAGTGAAATATTCATATTTTAGTTACATTAGTGTTTATTCATCATCATCATTTCAGCTGAAAGACGTCCACTGTTGGACATAGGCCTCACCCAAGTCCTGTGCGTCTCGCATCCATTGGATTCCTGCGAACCTAATCAGGTCATCGGTTCACCATGCTGGAAGCCGTACCAACATTGCGTTTTCTAGAACTCAGTCACCAACATCGACCATCTGTTCTGCCTGCGGATATCATCACCTCCTAGGTGACGAAATGGAGAAACTTACTATTACGCGTGCGACGTCGCTAGCAGATGCTAGTTTTAAGATATTTTAGATAAGAGTTTTTGTTTTAAGTGCAAAAATCTAGATAAAATCATGAAAATGCCTTTCCGATAATGATATGACATCGATAACAATCTAATCTAAAAAAAGAAATGTCATATGTCTCTTGACCATTGAAGCTTTGTTTGATGAAGTAAGAAACTCAAACTTAACTCTCAAAGGATTTATTTCAAACTAGCTTCTCCCGCGGCTTCACCCGCGTCACAATAGATTCCTCCATACAAAATTTAGATCCTCGTTTCATTCCCATAAGGATTGAATTTTGAAAAATCCTTTGAAGAAGATGACACTGCTCGAGAGCTAGGGCCTTAAGAAGACATCCTTATTATATTGTAACTAACGGCGGGATTCTGAATTGACTATTTTCAGGCTAAAAATTGACTGGGTTACACTGTCTTCACATACCTAGCATACGCGTGGCATAATCCTCTTTATAATGTTCCCACTGCTGGGCCTCAGGCCTCCTCTCTAGAAGAGGGAATGGGCCGTAATCCACCACGCGGGCCCAGTGCGGATTGGTGGATGTCACATGTCTTCGAATTTTTGGGTCTAGGACAAGTTTCCTCACGATGTGTTCCTTCACAGTTTTGAGAGTAGTGGTGATGAAATAAACTACTATGCGTTCCAAATAAGAATAGGAAAGCCTATAAATAACCTCGATCTGTCAAATGTTGAGTGAAAAGTACGGTTTGCAAAGAAAGCTTATTTGCGTATCAACAAAGGGTTTTTTTTTTGCTTTGTATTAATAAGTCTTAGTTAAATCTAGGTGAAGTAAAAACGTTATTGTTTAATATAAATTAGCTAAAGTTATAATTAGTTTAAAAAAAAAACTGTTTTCTTTCTTATTTTCATTGTTAGGAACTATTCGCCTTATTTTTCCATTTGCCACTACTCTCTCAGACACTTCACACAGTGACGCAGAGATGAGTAAAATTGAAGAACTGGATTCTGATTACACTTTTTTCGTTCACGATTCGTAAATAAAAGAATTTCAAAAATTTCTTGTTTTGCTCACCCTACCCAATTTCTTCGAGTTGACAGTATGACGTGACGTCACAACATGGCAATCGATCCTATTCTAATTTGGAACGCATAGTACACAAAGTAATGCGTTTGGCTGGGTTTGAACCCGCGACCCACAACTCGTAAGTCGAGGCCATCACCACTAGGCTACCAATGCTCTCACATACCTATTAATATTGTAATATGGAAATATTGTAAAACCAATCATTTTTTTAAGAGTAACCATGGAGTGTCTTCCCAGTTCTGGTCCATAGGAAACGACCAATTGGAACCGTGCGCTGGCTTCTGACGTTTTATAAGTGCACATGTGTGAAATAAAAACATTTTGAATATTGAGAAATACTAAACTTCAAATGCTTAAAATCAAGATTGGGGGGTAAATCCCCCATCGCGTCTATCTGTCTGTATGAACGTGATAAACTCATAAAATAATGAACTGATTTTCGTGTAGTTTTCGCTAATAGACAGTGATTCATGAGGAAGGCTTAGGTGTATACATGTGTATTATGTGGCGTCATATACCTATGTCGCTACAATATAGCCTTCCTCGATATATGAGCTATATATACATATAACTGGAGATGGATAGATGTTTGTCGTGAATGTCTTAGGTTTTGTGAGAAGATGGATGAAAAATAAGTAAACATTGTTTCATTTGTTTTGTGGGATATATTATTTTAGTGGTAATGTATATGTATTTTCTTTTTATTTCAGTGAGAAAGTGTGACGAGAATGGATAAAGTGAGAAATGAGTATATTAGGGGAAGTTTGAAAGTGGCGCCAGTGACTGAAAAGTTGAAAGGGAATCGTTTGTCTTGGTATGGTCATGTAAAGAGGAGGGATGAAACGCATGTTACTAAAAGAGTTATGAGTTTACATGTGGATGGATGGAGAGGGAGGGGGAGACCAAAGAAAAGATGGATGGATTGTGTTAAGAGTGATATGAAAGAAAAGGAAGTTAGTGATAGTATGACGAGTGACAGGGCAGAATGGAAGAAAAAAACGTGTTGCGCCGACCCCAAATAACACGGGACAAGGGCAGGAAGATGATGATGATGATGATGATTCTAAAATATATGTTAGTTTTTTTTTTCAATGTGTATAGATTTATTATTAGGTAATTATTATTTAATTAAATGTATTTTTTAGTTTGCAAGTTTCTACTGTACAATGCCTTGGACTTCCTCCGTAACGTTGTACCAGTGCTTGTAAATAAATAAATAAATAAATTGTTTTTTTTTTAATTCGAACCCTTTTCCTGAGATTAGCGCGTTCAACTAAACAAACAAACGATCTCTTCAGCTTTTATAAATAAACTTCATATATAATTCTTCTTTAAGTGTGTTTGTCATCTAATTCCTCCTAAACGGCTTGCCCGATTGGGATGTATTCTGACAAAAAGCCAGCTTTCGGACAGGACAACGTCGGTCGGGACGCTAATATTAGTAATATTAGTATAGATTTCAACAACCACTAAAGATATTTTTTTAAATTATATAAACCAGTGCTCGACTGCGATCCCACCTGATGGTAAGCAGAGTGACGCAATCATTGATGGTGAAGCGCACTAGTTTATTAAGAGCCTATTCACTCCAGCCTTCAAAACACCTAAATTATAATCAGCCGAGAAGACCGCAGCAGGCAAATTGTTCCAGTCCTTCGATGTACGCGGTAAAAACGTTAACAGATAATTTGAGTTGTAAGAAATAGACAAACCAAAAGTATCTTTAAAACTAAATAAATACTAAAGCATTTTAAACTCCAATATTTTGGACTAAACTACTCGATATTGTACACATATGTACACACGTATGTATACAATAAGGAGATTATGCGTGTGTGGGAACAAGGTGAGCGTATACGGGGTGTTGCCTTTCTGTTACTTTGTTTTATTTAAGTTGGGGGTGCAGGGTAGCTGGGGGTTTAAAAGATAATAGTTGAAGTTTTCATGAGTAACATTAAGCAAGGGTAGAGGAATAAATTAATTTTGATTAAATAAATATTGTTTTTTTTTTTTGTAATTTATTTAATGTGTAATCGTTTTATTATAAAACTTAAGAGCTGTTATTTCTTTAAAAGATTAAAATAATAAATCGGAATTTGATTATTTTCTTTGGTATAAAAAAAATCTTATATTTCGGACAAAGTTCATAGCTATGGTATGGTATACGATTGATAATAAAATTCTACTTGATATATCTGTTAAAAATTGTGCACACCTATCACAGTGTTGTCTTTTTTAACCCGAAAGTTGACTGATAGAGAATGCCTTGTTGCATTAAGTCCGCATAAGTACCACTACTGTACATGAAGTTTAAATAAATAAGTAAATACAATGTTTGGTGGTTGGTTGATTGGTTGGTTAGTGGTTGATTGGTTGGTTGGTTGGTAATATAACCCAGTTTACATTTTATTGTATTTTTGGTAATAGGTTACTTTTAGCCAAGCGTGCTTCATCGTCGGCCACATCGTTGCTTCCCATCAGTGATGGTATTCCTAGACCTAAACATTAGGTTTAAGAACAACCTTATTTCTCATAAAGAATTGCATTCATAATTCACTTACTGAGAAACAATATTTAAAACTAAAATTAATTATTAGAGCTTTTGAATTGGATTGTTAATCCAATGTAGGT
Source organism: Mythimna impura (assembly GCA_905147345.3). Classification (NCBI taxonomy): domain Eukaryota; kingdom Metazoa; phylum Arthropoda; class Insecta; order Lepidoptera; family Noctuidae; genus Mythimna; species Mythimna impura. Next base: position 862,669 of record LR990365.1, on the reverse strand, counting down.
ACCAATTTGAATTTCGTCGCTGCGGACAGCGGTGCTCTCAAGGCTGTTTTCTCAGAGAAATAGCACTGCAGATGAGACACCGCGAGCCTATCAATAATAAAATAAATAAATTTTATCATAAAGCCCATTTTTTTTTTATTATCTTTTATACATTTAGGGACTTTTGGTCACAGTAAGACCATGCCAGCCCCATCGTAACCTAATTCAAGTAAAAACAATTTTTCGACTATTAGGGCTCTATAACTTTACTAATTTGTAAAGATCATAAAGTCCATCGCGTTTAATTAGAACGAAGACTATTCAATACTATCATTAAAACAAAAAAATAAATAAATAGAAATACTAGCTTCTGCCAGCGGCTTCGGCCGCGTGAAAGTAGGTTACTCCATACAAAGTTTGGGCTCCCTTTTCATCCACTCAGAGGGTGAATTTCAAGAAATCTTCTCTTAGTGCTCGCCTACGTCATAAAAGACAGCTTTGCACGCTTCCAGTCCCAGTAGTTTCGGCTATGCGTTGATGTAGTCAGTTAGTTTCTCGTTTTATATACAGAGATTTTACAAATTTATTTTATCTGTTTATTCAAAACCATTAATATTTTACCAAATCCACGTAGAACACACATATTCACAATGTAATGAAGTTTTTTAGTTACTGGAAAATATATTGTGGGCGTTAGCGACTGTTAATTTTTAGGGTTCCATACCTCAAAAGGAAAAAAACGGAACCATTACAGAATCACTTTGTTATCTGTCCGTCTGTCTGTCTGTCTGTCAAGACCCTTTATCTCGAGAACGCGTGAAGTATCGAGTTGAAATTAAAACCTTATACTCAAGTCTGCGGTCCCTTGAAGCCGTGAAAAAATCAAACTTTTAAGATAACAGAAAAAAAGATACGGCCATTTATATCGCAATAAACGTATATTTCGAAACTCTCAAGGGAATCAAAATTCATAGGGAACTTCCCGTTATCTAAACCCCTGAAATTCGGCGTGAAGCAAGATCTTATAACAAAAAAAAAAACTTTTATCTATTCGGAAAAATCTTCGAGACTCGAAACAGGAATTGAACTATTTACATAAGTTAGTTTGTACGGAATCCTCAGTGCAAAAGTCCGACTCGCATTTGCCCAGTTTTTTAAATAAATATTATAAATTCATATCCATTATCTAAACTATTTTCACACATTTAAAAAAATATATACCTAACTCCTATACAATTCCATTTAATAGTTTCTCATCACCTTTATGCTCTTTTATAACTGTTTTTTTTTTGTTATTTTTTCTTTCAACAGTTTCATTTGCATAAATAAATAAATCCATTAAGTAGGTAATTAATGTATTTTTTCTCTCCAAAAACGAAACAATACTACTATTATATCATACTAATACTATAAAGTCAAAAGTTTGTGTGCATGCGTTGTGTGTATTTTGTTATTCGTTCACGCTCATACAGATTTGTATGATATTTGGGTCCAGATAGACCATGACCAAAAATAGCACGTATAAGTTTTATTGAAGCCGCTGCCAAAAGCTAGTTATAATTATTATAACCCCTTCAAAAAAACAACCCGCTGTAGTGACGACATGTGACACGCACACATACAATAGCGCATACACACAGGCACGGGTACATTGATAGCGTTGGTCGGATCTAGTCGCGAGTCGGTGCAACGCCCGGCCTTTAGGGCGCACGCACATGAGATCTTTTGCAAATTATGCTAAATATATTTTTTTGTTTTTGTTTACACGATTTGTTTTAATTTTTGTGCAAAAAGAATATTACTGTTAACTGTAACGAAAATAAAACGATCGTACTTTTTATTTTTGGTTATTACATAATTATGCAGCTAAAAATGAGTAACGCAAAATTCAGTTTATATAATATAAACTGAATTTTGCGTTACTCATTTTTATAATGTGAAAAACACATACATATATTAATAGCGAAGAATGCACATAGTAAAAAGAGACGTCACCCTTCTTTATGTCATTATTTAGAATGCTAATTAGCTTTATTTAATAACCAATTTTGATGCTATTTTTAGAAAAAAAAATATTTTTGGTGTTATTTGTTGTTTAGTATAAGGACAAAAATATATACAAAATTAGCGTTTTCTGTCTTTAAATTTGATCAACCTTGAATTTATTTTTAATATAGTTTTTGTCCTATGTACGACGTTTCATAAAATCAACATAAAATAACGATTTAAGAAGTTAACGGGCATATTTGTAAGGTCACACACACTGATTAATGCCGTGGTCAAAAACTGGTTTGAAAGGCTGAACATTTTTTTTTCCTAAATTATTTTTGTTAGGTACGAACTTGCATGCGTAGTGCTTTGTTTAAAATTAAATGTATAAGTTACAATGAAAAATAAACGTGTCAGTGCATCACCTGCGGGAAATTCGAAGTAATATTTTATTAAAAAATAAAATCTTTTTTGTTTTTTTTTTTACTGTCGTCATCATCATCATCACTTCAGCCGAAAGACGTCCACTGTTGGACATAGGCACCAAGTGCCGCCATAAAGACCAGTCGGTTTTTACAAAACAAACATTTTAATTATTTTTGTTTTTTTTTTTCTGTAAATTAGATTGACATGATATTTTTAACAAAAAATAATAAAAACAAAATTTTATTTTATTGACATATTGAATGTCAAGTTTATATTTTAAGGCTCAACATCGTCGGTGTGCAGGCGTCCTTAGCGACATAAATTCTCAATAACACGAAATGGCGGCGCGGGGCGAAGTGGTGGGGGCGCGGGGCGGGGGACGCACAGGGACGTACTCTGCTCGCCACCGATCACACATTATTATTAAAGTAGGCATTGTTATTTTTTTTCTTTTGTCATTTTTTTTCTTTAATCGGAATAGATTGTTTTTTTTTTCATTGTTACTAGTTATTCAAATTGAGATTTAGTTATTTATTATAAGGGAAGTATATCAATAGCATTTTTTTACGGTTGAATTTTTTTCTCGAATTCAGTAAAATTGAGAGTATTTATTTATCCTTAGGTAAGTACACCAACAGCAGTACATACATAGCAATTACAAAAAAAAAAAAACAATTATACTAATATTAAAAAAGCGAAAGTTATTGTGTATGTTTGTTAAATCTTCAAGCTCCAACGGCTGAACGATTTGGATGAAATTCGGCACAAGGGTAGATCATGTCCTGGAATATTACATAGGATCATTTATATCCCAGAAGTATGTTCCCTTGGGACAATTTTCCAACATTCACGGGGGTGAAGTGAATATTGTAATAAAAGGACTAATATATATCTATCTATCACAGAGTACTTTTTAAATAGCTTTTCTTATTTTTATACTCACTATGTTCAATTGACTGTGTGATTTTTCTTTAAAAAATATATAATTTGTCCGTATTAACTGAGTTTATGAAAAATATAAAAAAAATAGGTTTTTAGTTTTGTTTTCGAAGATAAAACATTGGTTGGTTTCATAACGATACCTAAATTCAACAGATGCGTCAAAATAATTAAGTAGGCATTGACTTGGATGACTAAAAATAGTTTTCCTTTAGTGTAACGTGTATTAAATCATAGTATTCTGTATTGTTATTAAATAAGCTTAGATTCCTAATAAATTATATTAGTAGGCAACGTTTTAATTTCAAACAAACGATAGATTGGGGTGAATGAATGTGATGGGATGAGGCCTTACCACGTTTTCTCCCGATTACCGGCCACCGTAGGCGCGGGCTTGCGGACGGCGAGTAATGGGTGGCTCGCCGTCCGACCGTCCGGTAACCGTCCGGACTGAGCCCAAGTCATCGACGGCGCGTACTGTTCCACGCGCGCCTCAGGGAGTTGTCAGCAAATCGTAGGGGCCCAGCAGGGTCGAAGCCTACTGGGGCCACGGGTAGTGTGAAAGCGAAACCCGGGGCCCTGAGATGAAGGCAAAGAAGGAACAGGAGTGGGTTGTTAGTCAGTCAAAGTCTGACAGTATCTTACGCTCCGCCCAAGAGCGTGATCGAACACTTCATGGTAAGGCTCCGAGATGAGAAATAAAAGAATTACATGTTGCACCGATCACAAATATATAATATATTGACTGGCCTGTTGGTGTAGTGGTTAGTGTGGCCCTGCTGACTGCTATGCCGGAGGTCATGGGTTCGATTCCCACCCAGGACGAATGTTTGTGTGATGAGCACGATCATTTGTTGTGTTTCTGGGTGTAATTTATCTATAATATGTATGTATTTAGAAATATATAAGTATGTTTATCAGTTGTCTAGTACTCATAACACAAGCTCCGCTTAGCTTGGGACTAGACGGCATTGTGTGATAGTTGTGGAATATTATTATTATATTATTATTATTATATTTTTTTAATAATGATAATTTATTTTAAGTACTTTTACAAAGAAATACATAAAAACTAACAAACTTATGAATACTTAGTAGTACTAATTTCTATTCCCTCTCCTAGAGAGGAGGCCTGTGTCCCAGCAGTGGGAACATTAAAAGGCTGATTATGATATGATTATGATATGACTAAATTCTAAAAAAATTGGTTTAATTACCTAATTATATAAAAAAGTAGTTTAATTTGAGCGTATTAGTACTGCCATAACAACTTGTAGCGACTTGCCTGAGCTAGGTTAACAAAAACCTGTGTTTCAGGCCATCACTAGACTAAGCGATCAGTTTATTTTGGTCCACATTTAATTAATTATTAAAGAATACTATGATAATTAACACATACACTTTAAAAAACAAAAACTACAAATTTAATATCTATTAAATTATTGAACATTGAAATGATAATATTCCTAGGTTTCAAGCCATTAAAGTTCATAATATTAGAACTACAAATTCTTTAATTAAACAATCTCATTTAGATGAGCGCTGTCATAAATCCATACATAATGCATGAACTTAAACAAGTTTGTTCAAGGTCAAACAAAGCATAATTTTATAGACATGTTTATCTTTTAATTAACTGTGATACTGTGTGATCAATACATCAGTATCATTTGTTTTTATCAACAGATTATAACAACAAGTATCTACATAGTTACACGTATCTTTTGTTTGGAAGTTGCGAGAGGGAATGTAAGATTTTTACTGAATTAAGCCCGTGTTTCTTCAATTGACCTTTGCGTTTCCTTTCGACCAATACCGCAGAAGATACAAGAACCTACCATCTCTATCAATTGACATTATTAGTAACCACTTTTTCAGCCTTATCAACCTACACACATTAATTGTTTCCTTGTTCTTCGCATCTCATTTACTTAGTAACGACATCTATAGGAACTAAAATACGTTATTAGAGTTCTTCGCGCGATACGGACATCTACAACAGCCCAAAATTAACTGTTGGGCACTTGCCCCAGACCAGACAGAACACCATTCTGATAGGAGGATCCTCCCTTTTCAACGGAGGTTTGCGGGACTTTACATGCTGTTTATATCTCTAAGGCTTATAATAAATACAAGCCACAATATGTTCCTTATTCAATTATCATAAGAAATGAATTCAATTCAACTAATTATAAAAACATCTCGTCAATATCCTTATAAACCAACTAAGCATTCGCTGAAGTTAATAAATTCGATATAATATAACTATTTACTCAATAACAAAAAAGGATTTATTTTTCTCTATTAAATGACAGGTCGCATCAGAAATGAAGATATCCGCAGCAGAACCAAGGTTACCGACATAGCTCGAAGAATCGCCAAACTTAGAAGGCACATTGCAGAACAGATGGTAGATGGGACTGAAAGGTTCTGGGTGGCAACCGCGTACCGGATGACGCAGCGTTGGATGGCCTCCCATAACATGGACCGATGACATAGTGAGGGTCGCGGGAATCGGATGGATGCAAGACGCAAAAGACTTGTCTTTATGGCGACACTGGAGGCAGGCCTATGTCCAACAGTGGACGTCTTTCGGCTGAAATGATGATGATGATTAAATGACAGTGTGAAGTACGGCGAGCTCATGCAGTAATCATGAATAATAGCTGCATTAGACGATCTGAAAGGTCAAACAAAAATTGCTTAAGTCAGTCTGTAGATGTGTGACTGATCCTGACATACCGAGATTACTAAAACCGTTGGTCTCTTTTGTAGATCTTTGACAGTCGTTACGTTACGTCAGAAGCCAGGAAATCTCACCCAGTCTTGCCAACTGACACCGTGATACCATTACTGTATGTCGTACTGTAATTGTTGAGCTCCTTAGTTGTCCTAAGTTGAGCTATACGAATACTAACAAATGCTTGCACTGACTGGACAGGTCCACTCACATCTGTGCGGTTCTTTCCTTAAAAGACCATCTCAGACTGTAATCTGCATAGTTTTCATATGATTACATGTTTGCTGTATGGACTATAAAAGACACTTTGACTCCAGTCTTTGTTTCGATGTTTCTTCTCAGGGTAGTCAGTTAGGAAACGCCGGCCTTTTCTAGTTTAAACTGACGAAAAAATTGACGTGTATTTGCAAAATAAATAATAATTTATCATTTACTGGGTTGAGGAGGTTAGATAGACCGTCGCTCCATGTAAAATACTGCTTCAGCTGCATCCAGATGGACTGGAAACTGACCTCAAGATAGTTGTGAAAAGGCTAGACAAATCAATGACAATATGAAGTGTCATGAATGTTTTTTGTCACCAGTTTTTACCGCGGTGTCGCGGCCGTGCAGCTATCTATGAGCGAAATCACTTTGTTATCTGTTAAGTACCTCCAGATATTACTTTTTACAAACATAGGTACAACCAATTTGACCGTTTTATCGTAATATTAGTTAGGTTTATAGTAATTGACGGATCGATAAATACTCCTGCTGCTTTGATCTTTGTTGTTGTTGTGGACACCTGGCCATGTAAGTAATTGTTATTATTTATTTTACACTAAAAATACGTTAAATCCTGTGCCTATATTTTATCAATTTAATCATTTAGCATTTAATTACTGACTAGTTATCTTCCTAACCTTTTCCCAACCAACTTGGGGTCGGCTTTCAATCTAACCTGCTTTTTTTTTTGTTTTCGAGGGGAAACCTTCAAAAGGCGCCCGGATTTGGGGATAAGTCCGGGGAGTGTGGGATTTTTACCTCACTAAAACCACCCCGGTGATCACCATCAGCACATAAAGAAGGGGCGCCTTTACCATTCCGGAACCCCCTCTGTGCAACGCCTGTTAGGGTACATCCCTGTGGAGACTGTACAACGGTCTCCCCTGAGCCTCACTGTGCACGGCAGCACGTGATCACTGTGCCACCGTCTTCCTTGGAATCACTCGATGGTCCCCACACTGCACGCCCGTTGTTCCAAAGTCCCCTCTGCATTGGATGATGCAAGCGGGGTTTCGCGTGTTAGGTTTCGAGGCGGTTGCCTCCCCGACGCCTTCTTTCCCGAGCGGGATCAGCACTGCCTATAGACCACCACAAGCCACTTACTGGGAAAAATAATACTCCTTGGATGGACTGATGGTCAGACTTTCTGGTATCTGGCTTTCTGTAACGACTGTTAAAGATCTACGAAGAACAACCGGGACCAATGGTTTTACCTGCTTTCCAAGACACGACACGGGGTGTTAGTAATGTCCTAAATAAACTTAGATTTAGAGAGATTAGTGACTAGTGCAGGTAGATAATAATAAATTTTATTTCCAAAATAAAAATAGATAGATAGATAATAAAACAGATAAATTTTAGTTTTCATTTATAAATCTAAAGCCGCATGGATACAAGAAACATGATGTTTTATTCATGTTACGACAGTTATTTGCATTAAAAATAAAAACAAAAAACCTCTACATTTTTTTTTATGTGGATACTAAAATATTCTTTGAATATAATTCGAAGGTTAGAAAACAACTTGCACAATAATTTGAGTTTGACCATTTAGAAAATAATAAAAACAACGCTGAATGAATCCTCTTTCTTTTTTTGAAGTCGGTTAAAAATGGAGCAAAGAATATGGATAAAAAAGCTTTTATAGTATTAATAGATTATCATAATAAAATAGTGCAACTAGTAAATCTTGGTCCTAAAAATACGAAGCTACCTACACGCGAGCCTGTCAATAAAAAAAACTACTTAAATTCACTATCTATCTAGTACTACTTTTAAATATTTAGAGTTATAAACAGATATTTATTTGTCTAAATTATAAGTAGTAAATAAATTATGAGGTGAGGTGAGGTGGGATGAGGTGATATGGTGTTGGTGTGGTGGTTATTATTATGAGGTGTACAATAAAGTATTAATAAATAAATAAAAACTTTCTAATACCCTGAAGATTAAGAAATTATCGATATTCGAGTAATGTCTAGATAATACATAAATAATCTTGATGATGATATTGATCATTGATTTTTTTTTTTTTGATTGAATCGTCAAATCACTGTGTACTATGTTGTTTTTTGTATAATAAAGAATTATACAAGTCTTGCGAACAAGTTATGGTCAAAGCTTTTTTTAAATCAAAACTTGATTAATCACAAATTAAATCCTAACTTATGAAATACTACCTATCCTTTTTTATTTTAAACTAGTAGCTGTCAGCGGCTTCGCCCGCGTGATAGTAGAAAGTTATCCCAAGGGAACAAACTGCCGGGAGAAAAAGTATCCTATGTGCTATACCAGGACATGGTCCACCCGTATGCCAAATTTCATCCGAATCCGTTCAGCCGTTCGAGTGTGAAGGAGAAACACACACACACATTCACAAACTTTCGCCTTTATAATATTATAGTGTGACGTAATATTTATTTTATAATAACAGTGCATAAAGTTAAAAAATAAAATAAAAAGTAAAAATTTCAAATTTAAAAAAAAAACCGTAACAAAAAACTCAAAAAATCAATTTCGAGCTGGATTATTCGCAACGTATTCTAAAATTGTAACAAAAAAGCAATATGGCGCCGACCGAGTCCGGCCCCAAAGGAAAGCAGTGAAAGATGAGAGTCGGGTCGCAGACTACGGCCAGCCATTCTTGATGCTTGCACCCCTTACGTAACTCGTTCATTGCAAGAAATTAGTTTTATTTATTATATATTTGTATATACTTTATTGTACACCAAAAAATAAAAGACAATTTAAGCCATAAATTTAAAAACATACAATTGGCGGCCTTATCGCATTCTGAGATCTCTTCCTGGCAAACTAGAATGGACAGAGACGACACACAAAATGCACTCCAACAGACAACTTTGTACAAAACTTTGGACTTTGTACAAAATGCACTACGACATATAATTTCTCTCATAAAACCAATTGAGCGTCTGTTTGTCACCACAGGAACCAGCAGAATATCAGCGTTTAATTTGGTGCAACATTGGGATGCATACCGCGCTATGACTTTTATCTATGTTCCTTTTTCTAAGTACCCACCCCATAAGTGTCACTTTGTATATCTCGTATTTTTAATGTTTTCTTTATTTTATTATTGTGTGCATGCTGCTCACCACTATGTAAAAATTTTGTTATGTTTTTTTTTTTTAATTTTATTTTATTGTTTGTTTCGGTGTAAGCGCCTGGTTCTGTATCATTTAGTTGTGCTTTTGTGTGCGTATAGGGTTGCAACGAATATATTTTTTTATCTATCTATATATCTACAGAGATTGCTTGGACACATAATGTGGTTACTTTTGGTACATTTCAAAAAAAGCTCAACAATTTCTGGAAAATAAAGTACATACTGCACTAAAATAGAAAATAATAAATACATAGACAAGGAAACAAGTGACGGCTACAATTAGTACAGCTAAAAACGAAACATAATTACAGGGACTAATAGTATTCCTTCACAAGTCTTTTGAATATTAAAAAACAAACAGTTTAAAAAAAATATCAATAAGAAAAATAATACCAATGCATAAAAACAATATTATCGATATGTATTATAAAACCAGTCGGAACTTTCCTCAACAGTGCTCTACTAAAATAATACTTTGATACCTAAAATTTACTCGTGGTTTTAATTAAACGAAGTTTATTATTATCGAATAGTGGTAGGAGTTTAACCTACTTACAATAACTCCGTATTCATTCAGAAAGATAATAAAGAAATTACTTGTGCTTAATTATCACGCGAAGATCATTAATTATTATGTGAAATTAGTTAAAGATTTTTCAAGGTTCGTACAGTTAAAGAAACCTGTTTATATTTATAAGTATGTGAGTGTTGTAAGCGTGTGAGATATTTGTAGAGCTGTGGGGTTCGGCATGCCACTCCAATACTATTTTTTATTTATTTATTTTTTATTAACAAAAATAAGGTGCAAGTTTACACTAAAGGCGGCCTTAAACTAGAACAGAAATGGTATAAAATAATAATTCGGTCTAACCTGAACTAGGATAAACCTGAACCTCAGATGTTTTAAGAGCTAATACGTTTATAACTAGCTTTTGCCCGCGGCTTCACCCGCGTACATAAAATATAGCCTATGTCACTAAGGAATAAAGCAGCTTTCTATCGGTGAAAAAATTTTAGCAATTGGACCAGTATTTCCAGAGTTTACCTCCTACAAACAAAAAACAAACTTTACCTCTTTATAATATTGGTGTAGACTTTGATTATACAAAGGGCACAAAACTACATTCTCAAGCAGATATCTAATGCGCCTTGGTTTATCAAAACAGAGGAGATCCATGAAATCCTGAATGTGCCAATGGTGAAATAAGTGATAAACTGCAATGGTGCCAACTGCAAGTCACGTCTCTAGCACCCAAACAGCTAGCAGGACAGCTAAGTATGCGCCGACTGAAGAAGCGGCGTGACATCTTTGACCAGAAAAGTCACCCAGAAGTGACTACACTTAAGGAAGAGCTGGCCGCGCAGTGGGCAGCACCCTACAAACCCTCCAGACTATATAACCCTCATGACAAAACTTATAAATAAAAAAAAATTAAAGTCTTTTTTTTTATTAAAAACCAAGTCAACCAACCAACCAAACCTAAGCAAAATGGAAAAAAATAAAAAACATAATGGAGGACTTACTTCCAAAAATAAAAACAATAAATATAAAAAAAGTGCGATAATTCCTAAAAGAATCAAGAAAATAAATCCGAATACGTACCTAACACAAATATTTTTTCCCATTTTCGTAATAAAAATATGAGTATCAAAACTTGTCGAGCTCAGTAAACAACTGCTTACGAAGTTTCGAACGCTACATTCAGAAAGGCATATAAACCGAATACTACATTAATTGCCAATTGATTTTGAACCTTAAGTTGAAAACGAGAAAGTCTCAATTACTAAAGTTGTTTGTTTAACTTATTAATAAAGACTAGCTTACATAGAATTTGGAGATTAGGAAAACGTATTTTTTGTTCTGTTTTTTTTTTTTCTGAAATTTGTATGAAGTTATAGTTTTTGTTTGCTAATGTCACCGGTTTTTGAATAATATCGGTTACCTGTTATTGTTAAAGGACAAAAGATTATTCTCAAATCGAGAAGAAATGAAAATCGATTCACGTTTACACTGCGCATTCATTTGAGCATGAATTTTATTTTTCTTTTATCAAAGTAACTTATTAAAAAAATGCAAATCCTATATTATAAACGCGAAAGTTTGTATGGATGCTTGTTAGTCTTTCATACAAAAACTACTGAATGGATTTCGATGAGACTTGGTCCACGGATAGACCATGTCCAGGAATTGCACACAGGGTACTTTTTTTATCCCGGAGTACGTTCCCTTGGGATATTGACTGGCCTGTTAGTGTAGTGGTTAGTGCCCCTGACTACTACGCCGGAAGTCGTGGTTTCGATTCCCACCCAAGACAAATGTTTGTGTGATGAGCACGATCATTTGTCCTGCGTCTGGGTGTAATTTATCTATAATATGTATGTATTTAGAAATATATACGTATGTTTATCAGTTGTCTAGTACTCATAGCACAAGCTTTGCTTAGTTTGGGACTAGATGGCGTTGTGTGATAGTTGTGGTAAAGAAATCTTTCAGGCGGGCTTAGCCGCTGGTAGCAGGTACTCTTAAGGGGATGCAACTCGACTTACAGTTTCACTGTCTTTCATACAACCGCCTATGACGTGATTACACATTTTTCATTAGATATTTTGGAAACACAGTATCTAGGCTTCTATTAAAATCAATTTATAAATTTGTGTAAAAACTAATCCAGTAAAGACTTCTGAAAATCTGCTATTTTACATGAACTTTGACACTTCATAATTTACTCAGTCAAAAAAGTATAACAATAGAAGCCTTGCAAATTTAATCAAGATTCTGAATGACGGCAACTTTTTTTTCAAAAACTTTTAAGGGTTAACAAAAAACACGTATTTCCTGGAACAAGTTTCGTAAAATATTCGAGTAAATCACGGAATTACCGAATGCTAACAGAGTTTTTAGGCGTTATCTCTCTTTTTTCGCGTTGCCTTTTCATCAAACATCGCGTTGGATTGCGTTAGATGAAGTAACAAGATTTTAAACCATGCTCGATGTTGATGACAGGCGAATGAAAAAGGACCCTCTTAATGATAGGATTCAGTTGAGGTTAGGCAGGCTGACGCTCCAAGTAAAATATTAACATGTTAAGTTGGAAACCACAACATGATTGGGACAAGCATTTTAAGTTATACGTTTACGATCTTCGAACATTTTGACTTGATTTTGTATAAAAACATTTAAATTTGCCAGCGGCTTCGCCAGCGTAGAAATAGAAAATATATGCCTAAGTTAATCAGTAAAAAATTGGTTGCCTGTAAAGTCGGTATACGGGCGAAAGTTTTACGTGACAACGACTTTGAGTGGTAAAATAATTTTAATGTGAATATTCATTCGTATAGTAGGAAGAAGGATGAAATAACGTGCCTCTCACTCGCTCTCATTGTGAGCGCATAACGTGAGCGGAGCGTAACGCAGTTTCTTGAAGTGTCACCCGGCAAACCAATTTATAAGACGTTGTCACGTCAAAATGTAGCTTTCTAATGGCGAAAGAATTTTTAAAATCGGTGCAATAGTTTTTGAGTTAAATCGTAACATAAAAAAATATTTTTCTATATAATATCAGTTCAGACTAGTGACAAATTCCCCCTAAGTCGTTCAGTTTTTGAGTTTATTGAGGACATACTGACATGGTGGAGAACTTCGTTTCTGAATATGAGGACATAACCCTCCTGACTCCTGACCCACTCTTCCTTAAATATAATCTACACTAATATTTTAAGACGTAAAGTTTGTTTTTATGTTTTTTTGTTTGTAGGAGGTAATCTCTGAAAGTACTGGTCCGATTGCGAAAATTTTTTCAACTATATAAAGGTGCTTTATTCCTGAGTGACATAGGCTATATTTTATGTATGCAAAAGCTAAAAAATATAGACAAAACCTTTTTTTTTAGGTGGGAAATCACCCAATGACTTTTCTCGCTCTTGTGCGGAGCGAGAGGGCGTGTCAGACTATTACTGACTAAACCCCACTCCTATTCCTTTTTTACCTTCGTTCCAGGGCCTCGGGGTACACTTTTAGAACACATTGAAGATAATAATGGTGTGTTGGCGTTTGAGTGAGACTTTTAAAACATAAATAATATTATAATAATGTATTTTTGACGCTTGTGTAAAAAAAAATGGAGGAAAATCGCTCCGCTCATGGCTTGCGCCACACGCCTACCGGTTCTATTATTAGTAGTCCAATCGATATACGGAGTTAAATGTGACAGGACGGACTCGTGGAGCGCTCAGCTAGCTAGCCGACTTGCGAGAGGAGGGTTCCGTGTTTTATTACACATCGTTTTTGGTAGGTAACCGTATGACCATTTTATTTTTTAGTTGAGATATTATCCAATGGCTGAGCAGTGGTGGCCGAGTGGTAACGGCCCCGACTTACGAGTTGTAGGTCGCGGGTTCAAACCCAACCAGGCGCATTACTTTGTGTAATTTATTTCATCACCACTGCTCTCAAAACGGTGAAGGAAAACATCGTGAGGAAACCGGCATGTCCTAGAACCAAAAATTCGAAGACATGTGACATCCACCAACCCGCACTGGGCCCGCGTGGTGGATTACGGCCCATGCCCTCTCCTGGAGAGAGGAGGCCTGAGTCCCAGCAGTGGGAACATTAAAAGGCTGATTATGTTATGTTTATGTTATTATCCAATTACTTCTCGCGCACTAGGGCGGAGCGCGAGGGCGTGACAGACTTTTACTGACTAAAACCCACTCCTATGTTTCCTCTTTGACTTACGTTCCAGGATTCCAAGTTTTCAGAAGCGACCCCATGGCGCCAGTAGGCTTCGACCCTGCTGGGCCCCTACGGTTTTGCTGACATCTCCTGAAGACGCGCGTGGAACACTATGCGCCGTCGACGACTCGAGCTCTATCCGGATAGGGTTGCCAGATCTTCAAACCGAAAAGCCGGACAGACCAGCCAATTTAGCCGGACATTTGAGTAAAATGGCCGACAATTTTTTTTTTAAAGTCAAACTCGACTTTTTATTATTGACCATGTTAAAATATATTTTTTAATTCTAATGAAACAACAATAAAATTGGCTGCTATAATTGCTAGTTCGCTCCGCTTACGCTAGCGATACAAGATAAAGTAGAAGACATGATAAATATTTAAAAAAAAGTCTATTTTAAAAAGCCGGACAGGCCGGACTCCGCCTAATTTGGCCGGACACGCAACTCAAAAGCCTGACCCTGTCCGGCTTTATCCGGACGACTGGCAACGCTATATCCGGACGATATACCGGACGGCCGTACAGCGAGCTACCCCTTGCTCGTCATAGTTGAGAAAAAGGCTGCCCCTGAAGGAGGGGTACAGTCTTCGAGTGTATGCCTTTCTTTCTCTTTTTTTTCTCGTATAGCGGTTTCATAGATTGTAACTTTTGTCGTAACATTAGATTTATCTTGACATTCCGAGTGACATATTTGACTTTTGACTGGCTTGTTGGTGTAGTGGTTAGAGGCCCTGACCGTTATGCCGGAGGTCGTGGGTTCGATTCCCATCCAGGACAAATGTTTGCGTGATGAGCACGATTCTTAGTCACGTCATTTGTTCTGTGTCTGGATGTAATTTATATTACAATATGTGTGTAATATGTCATATGTAATATGTATGTGTTATTGTTCGGTAAATTTATGTCCTTTCTGTTCTGTTTTATTCTTTTTGTTTTATTTTCTGTGGTTTAATTATTACTAACTGTTCTGGCGCATTAAATAGTATATATGTAGTGCTCTTCTAGTGATGGGGCACTTAGTCTTAAGATCGAATTGTTTCCCTTTACATTTAATAGTGTGTTCAAAAAAATATAAGTAAGGCTCGATTATTATAGTCGGATGTTGGTTTGTGTATTTTTGGCGAGTAGATTTTTAGGTAATTATTTGACTCATCATCATCATTTCAGCGGAAAGACGTCCACTGTTGGACATAGGCCTCCCCCAAGCGTCGCCACAACGACCGATCCTGTGCGGTCCGAGTGAAGGACCGATGTCGTCGGTCCACCTTGAGGGAGGCCTTCCAACGCTGCGTTTTCCGGTGCGCGGTCGCCACTCTAGAACCTTTCGGCCCCATCGACCATACGTTCTACGAGCAATGTGCCCTGCCCACTGCCACTTAAGTTTGGCGATTCTTCGAGCTATGTCGGCGACCTTGGTTCTCCTGCGGATATCTTCATTCCTGATGCGATCCAGCAAGGAAACTCCGAGCATAGTTCTTTCCAGTTTTTATTATTTACCTAGCTTCTGGGAACTTTAATCAGTAAAAGTAGATAGGGAGAAGTCTTTTATTGATTTCCCAACACAAAAAAGGTACCTTACCAAAGAACTTTCTCACTATTTAGTTTTTCGAGTTACATGTTATAAAGGTATTATCGCCGGGCCTTGGTCCGAAGTGAGGAGGAGTGGCAAGCGGTCGCCTCCTTCTACGAAGCAGTAATGCTAGCAAAGGAGGAGCTAGCCAGGGAACGGCTCTCACGCCCCAGCCGGCGGGATTTCGATCCCGATTTCCGACCACCGTAGCAGCGGACTTGCGGACGGCGAGCATTGGGTAGCGCGCCGTCCGACCGTCCGGACCGAGCCGAAGTCGTCGACGGCGCGTTCTGTTCCACACGCACCTCAAGGAGATGTCAGCAAAACGTAGGGCCCAGCAGGGTCGAAGCCTACTCGGGCCAAGGGTCTGCTTCTGAAAGGAAAACTCGGCCCTGGTATGAAAGGCAACGAAGGTACAGAAGTGGGTTTTTTAGTCAGTAAAAGTCTGACACACCCTCGCGCTCCGCCCAAAAGCGAGAGATGTCATTGGATGATTTTCCCACCTAAAATAAATAAAAGTATTTTAATTATTATTATATATTTTTTTAGATCCTAACAGCCTCTAACGTCTGACATTAGTAAGTAATGGAATGAATAATATATTATACTTAGAAACTGGGTCATATACAGAATGGGGTTAAGATAGGGCTGTTGATGGATATTTTAATAATATTATTATTGCCAAACCAACATTAAAATCGTAAATTGTTTTGTTAATTGTTGCAACACGCCGCTTTTCCCTGTGACAGTGCTCATACATACGAAAAATTAAAAAACCGGGCAAGTGCGAGTCGGACTCGCGCACCGAGGGTTCCGTACAAACTTACCTATGAAAAAAGTTCAATTCCCAAATTGAGTTACGAAGATTGTTTCGAATGGCAAACAATTTTTTTTTTTGTGACGTAACTACAAAATTACAGTTTTCAGATGTTTTCCTATACGTGTGCTATGAGATCTTACTTCATGCCAAATTTTGCAAGATTTGATTACAGAAAAACATCGGGAGAGGTCAAACTAAATAAAAGCTTGTAATATATTCAGAGACCAAGCTGAGCTTGAATTCAGGGACAAGAGAAGTGAAAATATTTTCTCAAAACACAGACTATTACTACTGCAGCATAAACGCAACATTCTGTATAACTGCACTGATCGATACTGTAGTAAGTACACAAAGCATTATTTTGTTGTAATTAAACGAAAATGGCCGTTCTTTGCAATTTCCTCTAAAAAAACACTCGAATAGAATAAATGAGTTTCTATTTGCAACTTTGTATTGTTAAATACAGTAACGGATTAGGCATGTAGAAAGAGTAGCAAATGCTACAGGTCTCGTGCATTCGGGGGCCCCGCGCGTTCGGGGAACCTGCACTTGAACGAAATAAAAATCTAGTCAAAGTATGATATATATTGAAATCCGAATACAGCTGATTATTTCATTGAATATGATAATCAATAAAAAAATCTAGTCAATCTCTTAGATTTCCTTCATTACCATAATTCCCACGTATGAAAGAAAAAGAAAGAAAGACAAAGAGTTTATTTGCGTCAAACATACCCTGCCGAAGTCTGTGTTTCCTGATAGCTACAACCTACGGGTCTTTAAGTCAAGAGTGAATAGGTTACTTCTAGGCAAGCGTGCTCCATCGTCGACCACGTCATCGCTTACCATCAGGTGAGATAGTGGTCAAACGCGAGCCTATCAATAATAATAAAAACAAATAACATGGCGCATACCACAAATAATAACAATAACAACAACTATAATAATATTGGGAAGGTATACGTCACATCCGCGCAAAAATATCTTATCCGTATCTTACCCATCTTAAAATCCACGGGGTTATTGACAATAGCAATGAAAATAATAGTACTAAATAGGTCTATACAGGGACCTCTTGGTCGAATTTGCCACAGGCCCCGCGCTGGCTTAATCCGCCACTGGTTAAATACATGCTTGAGTAACAAAAATTTGTATTCACATCTTCAAGCAAGATATTCTATTATTTGACTGGCCTGTTGGTCTAGTGGTTAGTGGCCCTGACTGCTATGCCGGAGGTCGTGGGGTCGATTCCCACCCAGGACAAATGTTGGTGTGATTAGCATGATCATTTGTTCTGTGTCTGGGTGTAATTTATCTATAATATGTATGTATTTACAAATATATAAGTATGTTTATCAGTTGTCTAGTACTCATAACACAAGCTCTGCTTAGCTTGGGACTAGACGGCGTTGTGTGATAGTTGAGGAATATTATAAATTATTATTATATACCAATCAATAGCCGGTTCAAACCCAGCCAGGCGCATTACTTTGTGTAATTTATTTCATCACCACTGCTCTCAAAACGGTGAAGGAAAACATCGTGAGGAAACCGGCATGTCCTAGAACCTAAAATTCGAAGACATGTGACATTCAGCAATCCGCACTGAGCCCGCGTGGTGGATTACGGCCCATTCCCTCTTCTAAAGAGAGGAGGCCTGAGTCCCAGCAGTGGGAACATTAAAAGGCTGATTATGCTATGCTTAATCAATAGCCACTGGTCTGGACTGGTATCAGATTCCTATCTTCAGACTATCCGTTACGACTGTCAGATATCTACGAATGACAACCGGGACCGACGGCTTTACCTGCTGTCTGAGGCACGGGGTGACAGTAATGTCCTAGAGATAAACTTAGAAATCATCATCATTTTCATCTTTCGTCTACTATTGGACATAGGCCTCCCCCCAGTGTTGCTATAACGGCAGGTCCTGTGCGTTTCGCACTCCAGAACCTTTCTTCTTCTTTTTTATTTTCTTTACATATTGTAATATTTTCATTTTTTGTAAATTTTATTATTGTAAATGTGGGGACTGGACAGGTCCGCTCAGAACTGTGTGGTTCTTTCTTCAAAAAACCATCTCAGACACCAATCTGCATGGTTCTCATGTGATTTGACCATTACACGTTTACTGTATGGACTTTAAGAGACTTTGATCCCTGAGTTTGTTTCGGTGTTTCTTCTCAGGGTAGTCAGCTAGGAAACACCGGCTTCATCTAGTTTCAATTGACAAAAAAAATGGCGTGTAAAAGTGTTTTTAAAAAACCTATTTGCAAAATAAATATCATTTATCATTTCTTATTGAACTTATAAATATGAATTAAAAAATTGATTAGTAAGTACTTGCCCGGTTTCGAACCAGCAACCTCACGCATAAGGGGCGGGTCCGTTAACCACTGGCCTATTACAACACACCTAAATCTAGATTATACGAGTATACAATATTAGTGAAATTAGTAGTGGGATGTGTTTCAACGGTAAACACAAGAGTTGATACAACCCCCTATGGGGTAGTGGGGGGATGGGGAGTTGGGCGGTAATACTGTATGTTTACTAAGTAGGTCTGCCTAGAATCTCTCGTTAGCGTCAAATTAGCAAGGTTAATAATTCCAATGATGGATCTTGTTACGGCAGATTGATAAGTAAATAATTTGAGTTAACGATTGCCACGCCCTGGCTTTTATACATAGCATAACATAGCATAGTCGGCCTTATAATCTTCCCACTGTTGGAACTCAGGCCTCCTCTCTAGGAGAGGGAATGGGCCGTAATCCACCACGCGGGCCCAGTGCGGGTTGGTGGATGTCACATGTCTTCGAATTTTTGGTTCTAGGACATGCCAGTTTTCTCACGATGTTTTCCTTCACCGTTTTGAGAGCAGTGGTGATGAAATAAATTACACAAAGTAATGCGCCTGGCTGGGTTTGAACCCGCGACCTACAACTCGTAAGTCGAGGCCGTTACCACTCGGCCACCACTGCTCTGCTGGCTTTTATACAAATAATAATAATAAATAAATTAATAATACAAATCAAATGGAATCAAAATACAAGTGTCAAAAATAGAATAAGTAATTACAAGTCAAAAAAACCCATTATATGTCAAAATAAATTCATAAGGATGTCAATAAAAATAAAAAAATATATAATTATGCTCTTTTTATTTGTGAAAAACCGCAACAAAATCCGTTCCGTAGGAGTTACCGAGGCTCTGGAACGCTAAGGGCAACTGAAGGGACACAGGTGGGTTTAATCAGTAAATATCTAACACATCCTCTCTCTCCAACCACAGCCCAAATAGTTATTTGACGATTACGGACCTTAAAAAAAGATAATCTTTTACTGGACTTTTCCAGAAGAATCGATAATCCACAAGCTAGTTAGTTTTCTCAACTAAGGCTTTAGCCGCTGTCACTAGTGTCACTTGTAAAAATACAACAAAAGAAAAATACAGACAAGTGACACTAGTGACAGCGGCTAAACGCGAATATGCGAGCCAAACGTTAAAACGCGATTAGTTTTATTGGTGAATTCCGCCCTAAGGCTAAGGAGATTAATCTATAGTTACTTAACTAACACCAGTTTTAAAAGAAAAATAGAAAACAGATGAAAAAAGATTGCATGAGAATGTTGAGATGGATGTGTGGAGTAACGAGAATAGATAAAGTGAGAAATGAGTATATTAGAGGAAGTTTGAAAGTGGCGCCAGTGACTGAAAAGTTGAAAGGGAATCGTTTGTCTTGGTATGGTCATGTGAAGAGGAGGGATGAAACGCATGTTACTAATAGAGTTATTATTCTTGAGGATGGATGGAGAAAGAGGCCAAAGTAAAGATGGCTGGATTGTGTGAGGAGTCCTATGAAATATAATGGTAACAGTGATAGCGTGATGGTTGACAACATGTATTTTAGAGAGTGAGCGCAAGAATTACATGACTTGCTTCCGCGATCACCGTTCTACCATCAGACAACGCGACGTACGGTAAGTGTCCACCCTCACATTGATGACACCTCTACGGTTCGGACTAAGCGTTTCGCTTCGTCTTTTATACCGCGTACATCGCAGGACTGGGAACAATTTGCCTGCAACGATCTTCCCGTCTGATTATAATTTAGGTGTCTTCAAGGTTAGAGTGAATAGGCTCTTAATAAATTAGTGCGCTTCAGCATCACTGCTTACCATCAGGTGGGATCGCAGTCAAGCACTAGTTTACATAATTTAAAAAGAGTTTGACGGGATAGAATGGAAGAAAAGGACGTGGATCAATTCCGCTACAGTCTAGCCTAATCTCAGTTGATCAAGTTTTATGACGACCTAGACGTTTTGATTATTTAATCACAGATGCTAAATATCAATTGAGTTAATATTTGAGCATATAAACCAATTGTATTATAACGAAGCGCAAACTGGCTCACGTCCTACACTGGCTCAAATGGTCAATTTCCTTTAATTGTGACGTAACTATGCCATAGAGACAACTTATTGTAAGTAGGTTAAATCGGACCGAACTTATTAAGACGGGTCATGGAGCTCAATGGACCGGGACCACAGTCCCGAGTTCCACCTAGTTTTTTTTTATTATTGATAGGCTCGCGTTTGACCACTAACTCACCTGATGGTAAGCGATGATGTGGCCGACAACGGAGCACGCTTGCCTAAAAGTAACCTCTTCACTCTTGACTTAAAGACCCCCAGGTTGTAAGTATTTTGGGACCGGACAGGTCTACCCGTGTGCCAAACAACCAAATCCAACCATTCGAGCAAGAAGTAGTAACAAGCAAACACACAGACACTTATACTTTCGCCAGTATAATAAGCACTTTATTGAACTCACCCACATTGTTGCCTAAAAATTCTCCTGCTTTTGCTTTCCATTTTGGGAGGGAGGGAATTGCTATAATCGCCACGCTTGGCAAGCGGGTTAGCGATCTCAGTGTGATTGTTGTAATTCACAGAGAATGCTGCTGCCCATTTTCTGGCGTGTCCCTTAGTCGCCTCTTACGACACCCACGTGAAGAGATGGGATGGTGTCATTCTTTCTCATTATTTTTTTTAGGAGGAAGGTACAAAGGCGAGGGTAGCAGGAATCTGCTGGATACAAGACGCACAGGACCGGTCGTTATGGCCACACTTTTGACTGGCCTGTTGGTCTAGTGGTTAGTGACCCTGACTGCTATGCCGGGGGTGGTGGGTTCGATTCCCACCCAGGACAAATGTTTGTGTGATGAGCACGATCATTTGTTCTGTGTCTGGGTGTAATTTATCTATATATGTATGTATTTAGAAATATATAAGTATGTTTATCAGTTGTTTAGTACCCATAACACAAGCTCTGCTTAGCTTGGGACTAGACAGCGTTGTGTGATAGTTGTGGAATATTATTGTGGAATATTATTACTTGGAGGAGGCCTATGTCCAACAATGGACGTCTTTCGGCTGAAATGACGATGAAATGATGACTGACTTTAGTAATTAGAGTCGGATGTGATCTTTATATAAAAAAAGAAAAACTGGCTAACTAACTGACTGACATATCAACGTCCAGCTGAAACTGGCCTAGGAGCATGAAATTTTGCACAAGGCTTCCTTGTATGACGTAGCCGAGTACAAAGAGTCACCCCTTAAAGTCATGAAACGGGGCCCAAAGTTTGTTTAGAGAAACCTACATTCACGCGGGAGAATCCGCTGGCAGAAGCTAGTTTTATATATTCTGTGAGCGAAGTATCAAAACAGCGCGGTCGTAGTACAAGTGATGTAACGTCGCTCGTGTCGAGGCAGCGGTGAAGGACGCAGTGCACATTTTTGTACGCTAACTTAAATATCGAGTTCTGTGTTTTACATGAAGGTTATTTTGATTAAAATGTCTGTTACTAATATTGTATATTTGCTTGTTTTGGAGATAGAGATATGAGTTTTAGGTGCTCATACATGGAATGAGGAAAATATATTTTATTTTTAGTTATTCCGCTTTTGGAGCTTGAGTTTAAAATATAGACGAATATGTCTTTACTTAATAATATTATAGTAATAATACAAACAAATAATAATAATATAAATGATAAGTATTTATTTTGCAAATAGGTTTAAAAAAACACTTTTACACGTCATTTTTTTTTGTCAATTTAAACTAGATGAAGCCGGTGTTTCCCAGCTGACTACCTTGAGAAGAAACAGCGAAACAAACTCAGAGAGTCAAAGTCTCTTTTAAAGTCCATACAGCAAACATGTAATGGTCAATGATCATATTTTTGTAGTCAAAAGTAAAAAAAAAAGAAATCCCAAAATTGTCTAGGAAAATTTGTCATAATTGGTAAATTCATAATAGAATCAATAATTCATAACAATTGCTACTAGAAAATACTACGTGGTGTTTTTCCATTTTGTTCGTCGTTTATTCATTCACAATCAATAGCTTGTACAATATTTACATAAATTGAGTAACATTTTGGGATATAAATAAACAAACGCTGATAACTTTGCTTTTTATGAGTATCATTTATTGAGACTTTACTTAAATAATAACAAGACATTTTCTAATAAGCCGTTTAAGTATTTGTACTAATTAAAAACTATTGGTGTAACACTTAATATTATAAAGGCCAAAGTTTGTGAAGGTGTGTGTACATTTGTTACTTCTTCGAGCTGGAATAGCTACTTGCAGCATTTTTTGTTTGTAATGAAAATCTCAAAAACTCCTGCACCGATTATAAAAATCCTTTCACTAGCAGAATGGTACTTTGTCACTGAGTGACATAAGCATATATTGTCACGCGGGCGAAACCGTTGGCAGATGTTAGTCAAAAAATAAAATCTTTATTTCCGGCTTCACACTTTTATAACAGGTAGCTTTTTTTTAATTTAGACAAAACATAAGGGTGAAAAACATCGTGGAATACGTACGCCAAAAGACAAAATTCGCACTGAGGGTACAACTGCTAGAGTCAGAGAGTTTTGAAAGTAGTGGTGATGAATTAAATTACACAAAGCAAAGCGTCTGCATAGATTTGAACCTAGGACGTACTCGTAAGTCGGGGCCGTTACCACCGGGCAACCACTACTCATCAATACACAGTAATAACACGATATTTTCTGCATAGCTAGCAGCTTTGGACTGGAGAGGCGTGCAAGTCTATTGTACAAACCCTGAAGCACTGGCGTAGGGTAACCAGCTTTTCGGTATTTTACTGGTTGCTTTTTGATGTGAGTGTGCACGGGAATTGCATGACTTGATTCCGCCATCATTTTTCTACCATCGGACAACCCGATGCTCGGCAAGTATCCACCCTTACATTGTTAACACCTCTACGGTCCGGACTAAGCGTTTCGCCTCGTCGTTTTTCCCACGTTCATCGAAGGACTGGAACCATTTACCTGCTGCGGTCTTCCCGTCCGATTATAATTTAGATGTCTTCAAGGCTAGAGTGAATAGGCTCTAATAAACTAGTGCGCTTCACCAGAAACGATTGCATTAGGTACTGCTTAAGTTACAATCAGTTAGGGTCGCAGTACAAGCACTAGTTTATATCGATAAAAAAGTAAATAGTAATTTTTGTGTACAAATAATAATCAAAGTATCAAGATTAGTGGCCGTGCGCGCCGGGAATGTGGCGTCGCGGCTTACGAAACGTTTGCTACGGAAGTGAGGGACGGTGTAGCGGCAAAATTTGTACATTTATACTTTACTATTTTACGCCACAATGTTTTAGGTATATTCTTGACTAATATTAAAATGTTTTTGTTTTAAATTTAATTTCTGATTATAATTTAGGTGTCTTCAAGACTTGAGTGAATATGCTCTTAATAAACTAGTGCGATTCACCATCAACGATTGCATCACTGCTTACCATCAGGTGGGACCGCAGTCAAGAACTGGTATAAAAAAAAAATACACCGTGCTATAAGATATAGAATTGATTTTTAAGTTTGAAACATAGGGGTTTTATTTACGTGAAATAGCCACTAACTTTACTGGTGTTTTTGCGTAATAAATAATTACTTACTTACTTCATTTTTACTTAACAATAATTTTGTTTGTTGGTTTATAATGAAAATGGCGGACATATAGGTATTATTTCCTAAACAGATAGCTACTCTAACGTTGAGTGCCACAGACTACTTTATGTTCTACGAAAATGTATAGTTCTTGCGGAATAAGCCACGGGAACAAAAGCAATATATTGATATTTAAACTATTAATTTGCCAATTTAATTGTTTTTTTTTTTAAATTAATTCTAGATATATTAATACTAGAGTTATTGACTCTACTTTTTTAAAATTAGTTACCATTATTTGATCTCACTTATCGTGTCGTATTTTCTTAATTTCATTCATAAAGAAACTAAGCACACAAGATATTATGTTAAGGATTTTTTGTTAATTATTTGACAGTGGCACAAATGCTTAATAACTTAACTATTTTTATTTATACATTTCACACCTATGTCATAGATATACCACTACATCATACTGGCGTATCCATAGGGATACACCAATACCTATTTGAAGATATATGTAAAAACAGAAACTATGTACATTCATCATCAATTAATTACTTACGAAAAAAGAACAGGTTATCGATTACCCCTTTCAACTAAAAACTAAAAATGCATTAAAAAAGAAGTAAGAAACAAAAAGTAATAAAAATTAACGTAACACAAATATACATTAGCGCACTTATGCAGCTACTGCGCTCTAGCAAGCGAACAATTTGAGGACACAGGGCTGTTAAGCGCTAATAAATGAGAATCTATTTTTATTTTAAAACCATATTTTGATGGTATTTTTTCTTTGAAAGTC
Organism: Mythimna impura; assembly: GCA_905147345.3. Classification (NCBI taxonomy): domain Eukaryota; kingdom Metazoa; phylum Arthropoda; class Insecta; order Lepidoptera; family Noctuidae; genus Mythimna; species Mythimna impura. Next base: position 837,287 of record LR990365.1, on the reverse strand, counting down.
CATGTTAATATTATCATGCGAAAGTAACTCTGTCTGTCTGTTTGTTACCTCTTCGAGTCTTATTGGATTTGGTTCATACTAAGCATCACGGGTGGACGGTAAAGTAAAACATCGTGAGGAAACCGGCATGTCCTAGAACCAAAAATTCGTAGACATGTGACGTCCACCCAGGATTATTCCGACTTCTAGAGAGGAGGTATGAATCCCAGCAGTGGGAACATTTTAAGGCTGATTATGCTGTGCTATGTTATGCTGTGCTATGTTATGCTGCGCTATGTTATGCTAAGCTGACGGGTAGACCATGTCCTGGAATAAGACATAGGATACTTTTAATTCCAAGACATACTTTTTATTTAATCACAATCAAAGAATCATCTTCCTAAAAATGGTAGATATTTGTATGGATTAATATAGTTGGCTCCTTTACGTACGGGACCCTCAACAGGATTACAATACAATGTCATTTTCGGTAAGTCATTGCTTAATAAGCATAATTTCTGCTATCAGTGTTATCACGATACGTTATAATATGACGACCTTATCAGTTGGTACTCGTACGTTTAATGATGACGTGAGCTTAAGATAATAACAAGTAATTTTTTGTGCCTACTTATTTTTCTGGATACCAAAAGGGTAAAAACGGAACCCTATTACTATCACTCCGGTGTCCGTCTGTCTGTAACCAGGCTGTATCTCGTGAACCAAGTTAGCCAGACAGTTCAAATGTTCCACAGATGATGTATTTCTGTTGCCGCTATATTAATACAATACTAAAAACAGAATAAAATAAATATTTAAAAGGGGCTCCCATACAACAACCGAGATTTTTTGCCGTTTTTTGCTCCGAACGGTATGGAACCCTTCGTGCGCGAGTTCTTTATAAAATATAGAATCATTTTTCTATCGCAATGACTAGTTAAATCAACCAATCAAAGCATTTATTTCATATGAATCATTTACAGGAACTTTTGAATCGTCAAGAAGTCAATTAGTCAGTCAGAAAAATGACGCTAACTGCACATTCCAAAGCAACTGGCAAAAGGCTGTCAGATTGATTGGTTAATATGTAGAACCAGATACAGTAAAAAGATTGAATACGTTAAACCCTCAAAAATTGCACACGATACTGTGCACCAAACTCAAGCAAGAAAAGCAAGCAATTCAAATTGTAACAATACACGCAAATGCGGCCCGCGCCCGAGCATCACAACTAATTGGATGCGGTTTTAGAAACGAGAATGTTAGGTTTTCCTTGTAACGTTCACGAAATATTCATTAAAATATCAAAAACGTGCACTTTAACTGTTTTTTTTTTTTCGTTTTGTATATTAAAGACGTCGATCTAATAACTTCATCATCATTATCATCATCATTTCAGTTTATACAGTTGGGCATAGGTCTCCCCAAGTGTCGCCACAACGACCGGCCCCATACGTCTCGCATCCATCGGACTCCCGCGACCTTCACCAAGTCATCGGTCCACCTTAATACTTTACCTACTTTTAATCAATTGAAAATGTCTAGAAAATATTATCAAACTGATATGTTATCACGCTAATAATGTAAAAGCTAAAGTAACTACAATACGTTTGTTAAATTCTGCTCTGTTACATGTTTATATTATATTCTTACTTTACTAAACTCTATTGTAGTCTGTTATAAATGAATTTATTAGTTCATTCATAGAATTTACATATCGTTTATCATTTTTCAATAGATATTAGAAATCAATATTAAAAAAAAATACAACAAAAGAATTGAAAGTTTGACCGAAAGTAATTTCTTAAAAAATAAGCAGTATGTATGTACCTTTGTATTTACTCAATAGTTAATAATATCTTTTCTTTGTGTTATAATTACTTTTGCAATACTAAAATTAGATAAATATGGAAAAAATAAAAAGTAATAACAATAATATCGCCCGCGTGCCAGCCCTGACGCCGCGGCAAGTATGCGCCCGATATTTTTTCACTGCTAGAACAAATGCTCAATGGAGTCGACTTAGTGCTGTTTTTATTTTCGTTTATTTATTTTTTTCTAGATAACACGTAACTGAAAGTGATAATTGATCTGTGTTACTTCTAGGCAAGCGTGCTCGATCGTAGACTACATTATCGCTTACCATGAAGTGGGATAGTGGCCAAACGCGAGCCTATCAATAATAAAAAAAAAATGTTTTTTTTTTTTGTTTTTCAATGAGTAGAAAAATATTCATAATCCATTTTTTTTTTTATTGCATATATCATATTTAAGTCGTCATATTTTGTTCATAGGTAAGTCCACCAATCAGCTCTGAAAAATAAAAACCTAAGAATAATACGAGTAGTTATATTATCACAAATTTTATCTTCTAATACCACGACAACAGACAGCCTAATAACTTTCACAAAATTTATCAATAACTAACAAACATGTTTCGTCTCCACTCCTCCACTAGAACATCTTCCATCTCGCTCGCACACTCGCGAAGGGTTTAAAGTAGCGTTTACGTAAGTAGCTGGTTGCATATTATTTTATTTTTATTTATTTTATTATTTCATTAATGTCAATCGATGTTTTTTGTGGACAAGAGTCATCGATTATTAGAAAAATTAGAGGGGATTCATGAACTAATAGTCGTTTTATAAATTAGACTATTTTCTGCTCGGATGGATCGTGTTTTATTGTCTACTAGCTTTATATTTAGATTTTCTTCCTTTATTTACATTATTCTCACTTAGTAGTAACGACAAGAAACATGTAACAGAGATATTTGTAATACATAATTTGATTGAAAAGAGTGTCCATGGAGTTTCTTGCACATTCTTCTCCATAGATATCTACGCTTTTGAATGTGCAATTAGCATAATTTTTAAGGTTCCGTATCTCAAAAGGAAAAAAACGGAACCCTTATAGGATCACTTTGTTGTCCGTCCGTCTGTCTGTCTGTCTGCCAAGACCCTTTATCTCAAGAACGCGTGGAGGTATCGAGTTGAAATTAAAACCATAAACTCAGGTCTGCGGTCTCTTGAAGCTGTGACAAAATTAAACCTCTAAAAGTCAACGGAAAAAAAGTTTCGGCCGTTTATGTTGCAAAAAACGTATATTTCGACACTCTCAAGGGAATCAAAATTCATAGGGTACTTTCCGTTGACCTAGAATCCTCAAAATTTGGCATAAAGCAAGGTCTCATAGCACAAGTATAGGAAAAAATCTGAAAACCGTAAATTAGTAGTTACGTCACAAAAAAAACTATTTGGCGATTCGGAAAAATCTTCGTAACTTAATTAGAAAATTGTACTGTTTTCTTAGGTAAGTTTATACGGAACCCTCAGTGCGCAAGTCCGACTCGCACTTGCCCGGTTTTTTTCCTGACAGACCAACTTCTTGACACTTTAAAAGTGCCTGTAAATGGTTTATTTGAAATAAAGTGCTTTGAATGTTGAATCTTTTACTCCTGTCTCACCGGCGTGATAGTAGGAAATATATAGCCTACGTTACTCAGTGATAAAGAAGCATTCTACTGGAGAAAACATTTTCAGCATGGGTCCAGTAGTTCCAGAGATTACCAAACAAACTTACAGATATGACCTCTTTATAATATCTTTACATACCTTAATTCTTCTGTACGTGGGTTTGTCACCTGACTCCCGCTTGTCTGATTTGGATGTAATTTTGTGTGTATATTAGAGTGGGTCCCTGGATGGTTTAAAAATATAACTGAACCTGGTAGGTGGCGGCGCAATCGGCTTTTCAGCGACTAAAAGCCAGCTATCGGGCAGTAATTATATTACTGTAGGTATTTTTTTAAATAATATAGATTGCGATCCCACCTGATGGTAAGCAGTGATGCTGAAGCGCACTAATTTATTAAGAGCCTATTCACTCTAGCCTTGAAGACACCTAAATTTGTAAATTGTTCCAGTCCTTCGATGTGTGCGGTAAAAACGGCCAGGCGAGGTACATAATGATTTTCCACCTCAGAAAAAAGTACAAACTTAAGTACTTATACAATTTCTGCTTTGACTAAAGTGAGTCATTCAGTATCTCTGCTTGTCCCCCAAACAACTCAACTTGATCAATGACCCCCACACAAGCGCACAAGGAATATCAATGAGCATATTATTACTAATAAAGTATATATGTTTATATGCAGACATAATTTAAAGGATGCATATACTGTAATATAATATAGCATTATCAGCCTTTTAATGTTCCCACTGCTGGGACTCAGGCCTCCTCTCTAGGAGAAGGAATGGGCCGTATTCCACCACGCGGGCCCAGTTCGGGTTGGTGAACGTCACATGTCTTCGAATTTATGGTTCTAGGACATGCCGGTTTCCTCACGATGTTTTCCTTCACCGTTTTGAGAGCAGTGGTGATGAAATAAATTACACAAAGTGATGCGCCTGGCTGGGTTTTAACAGTTTGAACCCGCGACTTAAACCTCGTAAGTTGGGGCCGTTACCACTCGGCCACCACTGCTCTCTGGTATGATATGCATTGTTGCATTGCACTTTTGGCTGGAAACTATCTTCATTCAAGGATGGTTCGTTACTCCTTCACGCTCAAAAGGTTGAACAGATTTCAATAAAACTTGGCACATGCATATTCCGCGTCCCGGGATAGTAAATAGGAACTTTTTGTTTAAATTGATATGATATAAATTAGTGCTTGCCTGCGATCCCACCTGATGGTAAGCAATCGTTGATGGTGAGACGCACTAGTTTATTAAGAGCCTATTCGCTCTAGCCCTGAAGACACCCAAATTATAATCGGACGGTAAGACCGCAGCAGATAAATTGTTGGATCATCATCTACATTATGCAAGTGGAATAATGCACACCCCATAAACTCACGTAAATTAGAAAATTCAGTAACAATCATAATTTAAGCACTGAAATTTTACTTATATGCACTTACTTAACTGTAAAAAGATGATTCACCAATATTTCCTAAGCAAATCTTATGTAGAGACAGAAGACCTACTTACTGTTTGTAAATAAAACACGCCGTATCTCTAAATTTAGTTAAGTTTTTATTATAGTCATATTTAGTGTTAATTTATTATTTTGTATTTAAGCACTCTTTAGCCTGAAGCACAGGGTTCCCCTAGTTCAGGTAAACAAGCAACTGTGTTCTTTTTAAAAAATTTAATATACTATATTGTAAATGTCTCCTATGTTATAAATAAACGATTTTATTATTATTATTATTATTATTACTTAGGAAGTGTTTTTTAAGAAATTAGTTATCCTAATTGTGGACGAATAATATGGGCACCGACGTAGTGCATATGCAATATCACGCCCCGCATCCCGCGTGCGTATTCCACGCATTACAATAAATACTTTTATGAAAAGGACATTTGCGGGAGACACGCGTGCGGAGCAAACCCGCATGCGTGATGAAATCCGCACGATATTAAAAAAACCCTCAAGATTTGAGTTTATTACGTCACATATTGTATACCTAGCGTTATTTCAATGAATAATAGAAACAGTATTTGTAATCGTTTATTCCCATAAAATAATATTGCTCGCAACAAGCTCAAATTAGCAGTAATGGTTTTTATCGAACCGTCAATTACTAATTATCTTAATTAATATGATAAAGCAATCAAATTGGTGGTTTTCATGTTTGACTCTAGTCCAGCAACGGTCCTCAAGTAGCATAGAACAATAACCACATAAGTTCGAGACAACATGGCCGAGCTGTGTGTTATCAGCGCTCGAATATAAAACCTTATCAATGAGGCTAGCGACGCGTATGTGGTACAGGAGGCTTGGAGCACAGAAACAGCGAGATATAGCTTTCGATCTACACTAATTCTATTATAAGCTAGTAGCTGGTGGTTGGGCCCTTAAGGTAGAACTACATTGGGCACACGTGGGCCACGTACGAAGATCTGGGCGCGTCGGTCTCCTCTCCATTAATTTTGTATGACAACTAGACTTGTAGAGCTACATTAGATTCACGCCACGCGACGTGACTGACAAGAACAAATCAGTCGTGGCTCACGTGTGCGTCGGTCTAATGTACCTCCCCGCTTTATTTTCATAAAAATCTTTTCTTTTTTTATGCACCTGCCATGTTTTCTCATCACCACACTTGGTTGACTGGTAGAGAATGCCTAAGGTATTTAGTCCGCCTTTGTACCTTTGTGTCAACTGACTACTATATTCTACTCTACTCAACTCTACCCTACTCTACCCGACTCTACCCCACTCTACCCTACTCTACCCTACTCAAAAAAAAAGTATCCTATGTCCGTCTCCTGGTTCTAAGCTACCTCCCCACCAACTTTCAGCCAAATCGGTTCAGCCGTTCTTGAGTTTTAAATAGTGTAACTAACACGACTTATATAGAAATGCTTTTAACCTACTATAAAGCTTATTGAGGTAGCATTATAATAGAATCAGTGTACACCATAAAAAACCCAATGGCTAAATTTGATTCTCTTAAACAGCTCATACTGTTGTCATCCGTAGATCTTTAACAGTCGTTACAGGTAGTCTGAAGCCAGAAAGTCTGACCATCAGTCCATCCAAGGAGTATCGTGTTGCTCAGTAAGTGGGTTCTGAAGGTCTGATAGGTAGTCACATGGGCATCAGCCGTATCCGGTTAGACTGAAAGTCGACCACTACTGGACAACACGATCCTCCTTAAATAGGCTGACTTTCAGGTTTCTGTCTACCTGTATCGACTGTCAAAGATCTACGAATGACAACCGGGAGCAACGGCTAGCACGTACCTAAAGTCTTAGATAAATTTAGGAAAGAAAAAAGAATTTAAAAATTCACATTGTTACTTGCCCAATTCGAGCTTGACGAGGGAAACGAACCCTCAGCAGTGGCGCTCACCATCACAAGATCAACATGACAAAATCTCCTCAAAACGAAGAAGTACAATACAATATAAAATGAGAGCAGTGATGGCCGAATGGCAACGGCTACTTACGAGTTGTAGGTCGCGGGTTTAAACCCAGCCAGGCGCATTACTTTGTGTAATTTATTTCATCACCACTGCGCTCAAAACGGTGAAGGAAAAACATCGTGAGGTAACCGGCATGTCCTAGAACCAAAAATTCGAAGACATGTGACATCCACCAATCCGCACAGCGCTCGCGTGGTGGATTACGGCCCATTCCCTCTCCTAGAGAGGAGCCCTGAGGCCCAGCAGTGGGAACATTAAAAGGCTGATTATACTATCTTATATATAAAATTCTCGTGTCACGGTGTTCGAACTTGAACTCCTCCGAAACGGCTCGACCGATTCTCATGAAATTTTGTGAGCATATTGAGTAGGTCTGAGAATCGGCCAACATCTATTTTTTTTTTTTTTTTTTATTTATATGGCAGAACAACGTTTGCCGGCTCAGCTAGTTATACTATAAAATCAAATAAAGGGCCGTTTTCAAACCCGCACAGTTGTATTTTTGACTGTCATGAAAAACTTATAAATTATAAGATTTTCTTTAACATAATGTTAATTTGTAGGATCCTACCGAGTTCAAAGTTTAAGGCCTCCCCTATGATGTGATGGCCATGGCAAAGGTTACGGAAAATAATTCTAATCACGAAGCATGCTCAACTTGTTTGTATATTTTAACATTGGGTCAAAAGTACTGCACAGTTTTTGAGGTAAATACTCCAGGGTAGCTTTATAATAGGTGGATGATGTCCATCCAATGACTTCTACCGCTCTAGGGCGAAGCGGGCGGCGTGTCAGACTTTTACTGACTAAAACCAAATCTATATACCTTCTTCGCTTTTGCGTTCCAGGACTACCGGGTCTCCCTTTCGGAAGCCAACCCATGGCACTTCTTATGGCACACCTCGACCCTGCTGGGCCCCTACTGTTTTGCTGACATCTATTTGAGGCGCGCGTGGAAAACTTTGCGCCGTCGACGACTCAGGTTCAGTTCGGACGGTTACCTGACGGCCGGACAGCGAGTTACCCATTGCTCGTCGTTCGCAAGGCCACGACTACGACTCCAGGGTAGCTTGCGATTTCCATGCTGTTTTCACTAATATACAGAGTGATTCATGAGAAAGGTTTAGGAGTAAAATACATGCATATTATTTAGTGAATTTAAATTATATATAACACCCGCAAAAGGTGCAATGGTGTAGTGAGGGTGGTCCAATGGTAACGCCCCCGACTTACGAGTCACACCCAGCCAGGCACATTACTTTGTGTAATTTATTTCATCATCACTGCTCTCAAAACGGTGAAGGAAAACGTCGTGAGGAAACCGGCATGTCCTAGAATCAAAACTTCGAAGACATGTGACATCCACCAATGCGCAATGTTCCCGTGTGGTGGATAACTGCTCATTCCCTTTTCTAGAGAGGAGGCCTGAGTCCCAGCAGTGGGAACATTACAAAGCTGATTATGTATGTATGTGTTGTAACACCCGTGTGAAACTGGTGTGGGTCGCTAGATTATACGAGTTGTATATCCCAGCTTGTCGTATGCTACAAGCGAGGTTGTTTCAACTATAAAACTTACTAACATACTGAGAAGGTAATTTTAATCATCATAATACGTATGTTCACTGTAAACGTAGGGTGCTCTGATATATTTTGTTTTTTTAAGGGACATGATTTTTTTTTTGTTAATGTTTTTGACTTGGATACTAATGTGCAAGTCCTTTAACCTTTTCAGTGCGTAATTAGAGACACAATAGAAAGACAATGGCGCGTGAACGCCGGCGTTAATGCGGGGATCAACAGCTTAAGCCATGTCTTCGTATAAATAGCTCATTAGTTTACCGTCGGAATGTGGGTGCAGCACATTCTAATGGTTTTGTAGTATTTGGCAGCAAATGTATCGAGTCAACCTTCTCAGCAAACTTCGCTGAGGTAGCCAAAACTACAATAAAATTCTCTGCTTCATTTTAGCGACATCGCGCCTATATCAATGATTCCACATATTGTCCAGTTGCGCAGACACTTGAGACACAAAACTACACTAATTTTACATCACAATAATATCCACTAGGAATCAATTTGCGAATAATAAAACAGCCACTGAACATCACTCGAAGAAATCCCAACAAAAACTTCCATAAATAACATAAACTAGTGCTTGACTGCAATCCCACCTGATGGCAAGCAGTGATGCAATCGATGATGGTGAAGCGCACTATTTTATTAAGAGCCTATTCACTCTAGCCTTGAAGACACCTAAATTATAATCGGATGGGAAGACCGCAGCAGGCAAATTGTTCCAGTCCTTCGATATACGCGGTATAAAGAAGACGAAACACTTAGTATGTACCTAAGTAATACTCTTCTTCGAACCCGTTAGGGCCGATGCCTGCCAGGGCAGTGGGATTGAACAAAAAAGCTACTGCTGCCAAGGACAGAGGAGACGATGGAGGTGTGCCTCGCTTGGGAAGAGCACCGCTGTCTCCTCGTGGGGACGACAGGCGGTGGCGAGCTCTCGCGCCGGATCTTGGTACAGGCTATAGTCCGGGGCGAGAGGGAATGTTATGCGGTCGCGTCCTTCTGCGAAGCAGTAATGCTAGCGAAGGAGGCGGCCGCACGTACATCCTCACGCCCTAACCGCCGCGACAGGAGACGCCCCGGGGATCGGGAATCGCAGATCGATCTCCAGCCACCGTAGGCACGAAGTTGCGGACGACGAGCAATGGGTCGATCGTGCTCGGAAACGTTCTGCAACAATTCACGCTCCTAGTCCCAGTAGTTTCGGCTGTACGTTGATATGTCAGTCAGTCAGTTTCTGCTTTTATTTGAATAGAAAACTATTTTCACGAACGTAGAATTGCGGGAAAAATGCTAGTTAGATTATGAATTCGAATATACACATAACTGTAAGTACAACGATTCGTTTGTGTAAGTATTACCGGTTGCGAAGACAACGGCGGAAGGAGGAGAAGAGTATTTTTAGAAGAGAATCTCCCTCAGGCGACCTGCTTTACTTAATAAAATAGTAATGGTTTTGACAAGGAACAGCTCATCACGCATGTGTTGTGTAGGGAGTAAGTAGATGTTATGTTATCGAATGGTGTTAACAATAAACGGACATGCGATTGCAGCAATCCCGATAGGCACCTTTTAATTTTGAGGTACCCCTCAGCTAAACCTAAATGGCTTGCTAAGTTGCTAGTTCTATAGTAAGGTACATATAGAATAAAAGCATTATAAATGTGCCTATAAAAATTGAAGAGTTCCCTCAATGCTTCCAGCATCATCATCATCATCGTTACAGCCGAAAGACGTCCACTGTTGGCCATAGGCCTTTCCCAAGTGTCGGACGACCGGTCCTGTGCGTCTTGCATCCATCGGATTCCAGCGACCCCAGGTCGTCGGTCCACCTTATGGTGGGCCTTCCAACGCTGCGTCTTCCAGTACGCAGTCGCCACTCCAGAATCTTTCGGCCCCAATGACCATCTAATCTGCGAGCAATAGTGCCCTGTCCACTGCCACTTTCTAGTGATTCTTCGAGTTATGTCGGTAACCTTGGTTCTCCTGCGGATATTATCATTCCTGATGAGATCACGCAAAGAAACTCCGAGCATAGCTCCATTACCCTTTGGGTGGCCTTCTGATGAGGCCCATTGTGAGCGACCAATTTTAAGAGCCATATGTCATCACTAGCAACACGCCCTGGTCATAGACTTTCGTCTTGAGACTCTGTGGTATATTGGACGAGAAAATATCACGCAGCTTCCCGAACGCTGCCCACATTCTGTAATGATGACCACGGGACCACCTGGGAAGTATACCTTGGTTCAGGAGTCTTCGAGTAGACGAGGAACATACATAAAAAATAACAGAATTCAGAACCTCCTTCTGTCTTGAAGTCGGTTACCTCCCACGACCACCTAACAGCTTACATTTTTCCTAGCACAATCTATTCTAGTCCATTTTGATTACTATAAGATCTTTGTGAAGAACTGAAAATGTGTAGTGTTAAAAATAAATAGATGAATCAGACTTTAAAACAGGATCGGCCTTTAAATACGCCGTTGTGTAGCAGGTCAAATTAAATTGTGTAGTGAAACTTCGCTTGGAAGAGCTGTTGGTCGATGAAATGCCTGATGAAAGGATCACTTCCACATCCCCTTAAAAGGACATTCATGAACACGAGCGTCCTTCCCACCCTCACCTACGGAGCCCAAAGGTGGTCATTAACGAAACTTCAAAAGTCCGCACTCGGGGTCTGCCAGCGAGCAATGGAACGAAGTAATCTCGGAGTCAAAAGAACAGATCGCATAAGGAACAGTATACTTCGTTCCAAAACACAAATCGCAGACGTAAGTAACTCAGCCGCCAAACTAAAATAGAACTGGCCAGGTCATATCTGCCGCATGTCGCAACGAAATTGGGCGAAGAAAACCACTTACTGGATCCCGAACAGCAGGAGTCGGCGATGCGGTAGGCCCAGGAGGAGATGGCGTGACGATTTGGACTCCTACCTAGAAGATTGGGCCAGAAGTGGCTAAGATCAGAGAAGAGTGGAAGAACCAGTTGAAGGCCTTTGCTCTGCAGAGGGATACAACAGGCTGATAATAATAATAAAAAGTGATGAACATACATAGGCCTACATGGGCTCTTATAAAACGTCAGAAACTAGTGCACAGCTCAAATTAATCCTATGGAGAAGAACCGGCAACAAACTACACGTTTTTTTTAGTATCTATAATATAGATAGAAAAAATATTAGAAGGCTTAAAGTCACCCAAAGGGCAATGGAGAGGGCTATGCTCGGAGTTTCCTTGCGTGATCGAATCAGGAATGAGGATATCCGCAGGAGAACCAAGGTTGCCGACATAGCACGAAGAATCGCCAAACTAAAGTGGCAATGGGCAGGGCACATTGCTCGCAGAACGGATGGCCGTTGGGGCCGAAAGGTTCTGGAATGGCGACCACGTACCGGAAGACGTAGCGTTGGAAGGCCTCCTACAAGGTGGACCGATGACTTGGTAACGGTTGCGGGAGTCCGATGGATGCGAGACGCACAGGACCGTTCGCTGTGGCGACGCTTGGGGGAGGCCTATGTCCAGCAGTGGACGTCTTTCGGCTGAAATGATGATGATGATGATGAACTTTCACACAACGCCATCTAGTCCCAAACCAAGCAGAGCTTGTGCTATGAGTACTAGACAACTGATAAACATACTTATATATTTCTAAATACGTACATTATTATAGATAAATTACAATTACACCCAGACACAGAACAAATGATCGTGCTCATCACACAAACATTTGTCCTGGGTGGGAATCGAAACCACATCCTCCGGCATAGCAGTCAGGGTCACTGATCACTAGACCAGCAGGCCAGTCAAATGTTTAATTCGTGTGGGTATCGACCCTGTGACACGCAATGCAGCAACCAGTCTCTCAAACACTGCACCTAACGTACCGTGTTTAACATGATGGATGACTATTAAAAAATCTTGTCTCTTTAACAAATAACAATAATTTAATTTTCAAATAAACATTAGAAACGCGAGCGAACCCTGCGTCGGAACATATAGTATAGCAGAGTGGAGAAATTACCCCGATTGTACATTGATATTTATGCGGCTGACTGGACAAGCGTTGTAACTGTGATTGTGAGAGATAATATTATATTATTTTTGTAGATTAGGTTGCTGTTTTACGTTTGATAATATTCTGTTTAGATACTTTTTGTTTATTTAAACGTTATTAATTGTAGTTTAAAAGTGGACTTAATATTACAAGGCATTCTCTACCAGTCAACTTATGGGTACTAGAAGTGTAAGTACCCAAAAGTTGACTATTTGTACAGATCAAAAGTATTTTTGCCACAGAGAGGAATAACATGAATAAATCTAATTATACTTACTGTGTTTCGTGTTCAAATTATAGTAACAAAGAATTTGAAAATTGATTTCATTATAAGCAAATAAAAAACCGGCCACGTGCGAGTCGGACTCACGCACGAAGAGTTCCGTACCGTCTATAACAAAAAACGGCAAAAAAAAAAAAACACGTTTGTTGTATGGGAGCCCCACTTATTATTTTATTCTGTTTTTATTAGTATTTGTTGTTATAGCGATAACAGACATACATCATGTGAAAATTTCAGTTTTCTTAGTAATAGGGTACTGTTTTACTCTTTAGGTACGGAATCCTAAAAAATGCATAAATAATAACGTTAGTCAGTCTGCTCATGTGATTATTACCATAGTAATAAATACTATTTATATGAGTCAGAGCCACTTATATGTCGTTGTAGGTACATTAAATAATTCATAAATCAGTTTAATGTTATTGTTACGGAATTCCTGCTCTATTAACATTATTCTATTGTGTTCATATAATAGAATCAATTATGCACTTTAAATTTCTACTCTCGATTTCTCACGTTACAGCAAGTAGTTTATTTTTTATGATATATTTTAATAACCTTAGAGTGGGCGCGTCTTTCCGTGAAACGTTAGTGGGCTCGTGGGGGGCATTTTGCCGCTCCTTTTCCATGACCATTTTAAGTAGGAATGCAGCTGTTGAATTAATTTATTTTCGCAGGATTTAAAAGAAACACAATTAAGTAATGACAAATCAACATTATTGAACTTTGTTTTAGAAACTTTAGTTTATAAAAGATTTTCGAAAACGTAACATTTTAATTCAGTTTTTTAATTTATTCTACATAATTTATTCTTCATCTCATAAAAATGGGGGAAAAAAAATATCAAAATTATATATTTTCTACATCTACTAATAAATACTATACAACAAACCCAGTTGCAACGCTATTCCACTCAGCTTTCCATGTTTAATATACACACACATGCCCAATAATTTTACGGGCACTACTACATCGACAACACATTTTAAGGAATATAAACCTTATCTCGTAGAAGTAAGGTTGATACTCCACTGGCTGTTGAGTAGGTTACGTCATAATGTTTTCGATACGCTATGTAGGGAAGGCACTCGCATGAATTTTGTAGATATTTTTTAAGAATTTCAAATTATTTTTTTGTTATAAAACAGTGTTTAATGCGATCCCACCTGATGGTAAGCAGTGATGCAATCGTTGATGGTGAGGCGCACTAGTTTATTAAGAGCCTATTCACTCTAGCCTTGAAATCACCTTTATTATAATCGGACGGGAAGACCGCAGCAGGGAAATTGTTGCAGTTTCGATATACGCGGTGTAAACAACGAGGCGAAACGCTTAGTCCAGACCGTAGATTGTGTTAACAATGTGACGATTCTGTCTGTCTGTCCAGCTCCAGCCTTTTCCCTACTACCACTTTTGTACATACACTGTTGGCGCAGTGGTCGTGAGATTGGCAGCTGTCGGTTGTGTTGCAAGTTCGATCCCCGCACGGAAAAAATATTTCTAAGACCTGCAGATAATTATTCCGTGTCTGGGTATCGTATCACGATATAGGAGTAATTTCTAGTCAGAGGATTAAAAAAAAGTAACAAAAAATATTCAGTATAAAAAAAGTAACAAAAAATATTCAGTAAAAAAAAAGTAACAAAAAATATTCAGTAAAAATCTGACACTACCTCTCGCTCCAGAACGGGAGAAATCACATCAAAACAAAATAATATGTCCTTATTTCACATAGGCCTACATGGGCACTTATAAAACGTCAGAAGCTAGTGCACGGTTCCAATTGGTCGTTTCCTATGGAGAAGAACCGGCAAGAAACTCCATGGTTACTGTTTGAAATAAATTATTGATTTACTTAGAACACAATTTTTTTGTAATATCTTAATATTGTGGAGATGTCAGCAAATCGTAGGGGCCCAACAGGGTCGAAGTCTACTGGGGCCACGGGTAGTGTGAAAGTGAGACCCGGGGCCCTGGGACGAAGGCAAAGAAGAAACAGGAGTGGGTTTTTAGTGAGTAAAAGTCTGACACTATTTCCCACTCCACCCAAGGCCGAGATTGGTCATAAGAAGATTTTCCTACCAAAAAAATAAATAAAAAAATATAAAGAAGTTACTTGTTGTTTACCTAACCTAAAAAAAAAAGAATACAGTTTCAGACTTTGGCTATTAAACGCTTAATAAATGTAGCAAAACGTTTAATACGACTATCGCCTTAAAAAAACACAAATATTGATATAATCTAGACATCCTAACGTTATTTAAAATAAAAGGACATTGAACTCAGCCGTATCTATACTAATCTATCTACATATATATATAATATAAATGGAGAAACTGACTGACTGACATATCAACGCACAGCCGAAACTACTGGGATTAGGAGCGTGTAATTTAGCACAAGGTTTCCTTTTATGACGTAGGCGAGCACTAAGAGAGGGTTTTTCCAAAATTCAACCCCTAAGGGGATGAAACTCCACGCGCGCCTCAAGGAGATGTCAGCAACCGTAGGGGCCCAGCAGGGTCGAGGCCTACTGGGGCCATGGGTGATGCGAAAGTGACCCCCGGGGCCCTGGAAAAAAATGGCAAAGAAGGAACAGGAGTGGGTTTTTAGTCAGTAAAAGTCTGACACTATCTCCCGCTCCGCCCAAGAGCGGGGGATGTCATTAGATGATTTTCCCACCCGAAAAAAAAAAGGGGATGAAACGGGGGTCAAAAATTTGTATGGAGAAACCTACTTTCGTGCGGACAAAGCCGCTGGCAGGAGTTAGTATGTATTATATATATATATATATATATGTAAAAGTAACTCTGTCTGTTTGTTTCCCCTTCACGGTACAAGAGATTTAGATAAAACTGCACGAGTTTTTTTTTTCGTTTTGTCATCATCGAATAGCTCCCTCACGCTCTTGGTGGCTTTTATTTCACATAGGCCTACATGGGCACTTATAAAACGTCGGAAGCTAGTGCACGGTTCCAAATTGGTCGTTTCCTATGGAGAAGAACCGGCAAGACTCTAAACTCCATGGTTACTCTTTTAAAAAAAATTGTTGTTCTTACAATATTTCCATATTACAGTATTAGTAGATATTATGTAAGAACAGCGTAGACCAGTCAATATTGTACCCAGAAGCACAATAAAAATAATCATAATAAAAAAGTGAAGTGAAAGGAAGTAATCTAAGAATTCGGAGTCTACAGTGTTCTTACATTCACATTATAAAAGAGAGGCTATTTAAAAAAAGCAAGATAAAATAAATAATTACAACTGCCAATAAATGAGATGTTAACAAAATAAATTAGTAACGAATTTAAGGTGGTTGAGGTCTAAATAATATAAAAAATATTGCATAAGCAATGTTTAAAAAAAAATGTATATATTAAAACAAAGATAGAGTAGTTAATAGACACAATACTAATGAGTTACCAGGGGGCCACATGTGCGAAGCAGTCATTGCCAAACAAGCGTGTCTTCGACATAGTCTTTAACCTTGTAATACGCTTGTTTGGTTAGGGCACGCTTAATATAAGTTTTGAACTTTCCCTCGCTAAGTTCAGGCAGCTTGTTATAACTTTCGTGTGTCGGAGTGTCAGACTTTTACTGACTAAAACCCACCCATGTTTCTTCAGTTTCCCTTTGCGTTCCCACAGCCCTGGCTTCCTAGGTCCCTTGAGCGCCTACTTATCCCGGTTTCACTGTACATACTAAAATCAGTACATAATTAAACAGCACATATCATATTTAATTCCTCAGAGCTCACGAAGCTAATAATGTTGGTTTTAATTCACTCTCGTAGCGTGCTGGACGAGGGTTTCATTCAAGTGATAACAATTAAGGCGTATAGTCCCTTCGAATATCTGGCCAGAGTTAAATTAATACTCGTACTGCCGCCCGCCTGCGCCCGCGTAGAGCCCCGGTGACCTTTAAAATCATTTTCTTTGCGAAATATTGATTGATTTACATTTATGCTATGTACATTCTAAAGAACACTTAACCAGCTATTTTTTTGTGTAAACATATTTCTAAAGAATAAAGCCGTTCAAAAGGAGTAGGGATAAGAAGCGAAAAAATATCAAGTAGTTAATTTTTTTTTTTTTGCAAAAACTATTAGTCTTTCGAAAAAATCATATACTGATAATGTTGTACATGAATCTATAATAAACATATATTTTTTTCAAACCTATTGACGTAGCCGTTACCGAGGTGTAGGCTTCAGAAAGTCACTGTTTTATGGCACTGCTCAGAAGCAAAAAACTACTTTCGGCAAAGAAGTGGCCCAACATTCGGCTCAACCGACACTAGCCTCTTTGAGCTGACGGTTGTGATAGATACCTAAAAACTGACTGACTTATTTAACATAAACCAGTGCTTGATTGGTATCCCACCTGATGGTAAGCAGTGATGCAATCGTTGATGGTGAAGCGCTCTAGTTTATTAGAAGCCACTCTCACAATATCACTCTAGCCTTGAAGACACCTAAATTGAAAGGGAAGACCGCAGCAGGCAAATAGTTCCACTCCTTCGATGTACAATGCGTTCCAAATAAGAATAGGATCGATTGACATGTTGTGACGTCATGTCATACTGTCAATTCGAAGAATTATTATGGTGAGCAAAACAAGAAATTTTTAAAATTTAATTTATTTACGAACTGTGAAAGAAAAAGGTTTAATCAGAATCCAGTTCTTCAATTTTGCTCATCTCTGAGTTTTTCAATTTTGCCCAATTTCTTGCGATTTGACAGTATGACGTGACGTCACAACATGGCAATCGATCCTATTCTTATTTGGAACGCATTCTACACGGTATAAACGATGTTATACATCTATTGATACGAGCACAAGCGTGCATTCGAACTATGGTGAGTCGCACAGGACCGACGCACACGTGTAACACGCCTGATTTTTACCTAGAACGACGTCGCGTGGCGTGGATCAAGTGTAGCTCTACAAGTCTAGTTTCCATACAAAACGTATGGAGACCGACGCCCAGATCAGCATGTGTGGCACACGTGTGCTCAGTATAGTTCTAGCTTTAATCGTACATCCATTTGTCGAGCTCGCGTAGTACATATTTCTCTTGAACCGCGTAAATACTTTTTTTAAAGATATTTTTTCGAAATAATACACAATTCGTGCAGGACACACTACATGAGCAAAGACACGAGTCGGAAGCTAGTCTACAAAATTCAAAACCATCTTCAATTAGTGCTAATGGACAGTAAGGTACAGCCGACGCCGCGGCTCATCACTACCTTGACATCAATACATAATGTATTTCTCTTACATACCGCTTACTTTGACTTATCGACATATTTTTATGTTTTATTGTTTGTTCGCGTGTTTCTATTCAAAGGTTTTCGTATGATGGTCGACGGGGCCGAAAGGTTCTGGAGTGGCGACCGTGTACTGAAAGATGCAGTGTTGGGAGTTCTCATGCAAGGTGGACCGGTGACTCGGTGACTACTCGGGGCGTAGGAATCTGATGGATGTGAGACACGACCGGTCGTGGTTGCGACACTTGGGAGATGATTATGATGATTACAAACGAGTACCTTTTTTTTTCGGTTGGAAAATCATCCAATGACATCCCCCGCTATTGGGCGGATCGAGATGGTATGTCAGACTTTTACTGACTAAAAACCCACTCCTGTTCCTTCGTTGCCTTTCATACCAGACCCTGCTGGGTCCCTACGGTTTGCTGACATCTCCTTGAGGCGCGCGTGGAACTGTACGCGCCGTAGTCCACTTGGGCTCGATCCGGACGGTTACCGGACGGTCGGACGACGAGCTACAAACGAGTACTTACTATTCACTCACAAAATACAAAATAAAACTTGAAAGGCACACTCGCTCAGAAGTCCATGTGTTGTAGAACCAACATGTATCAAATATTGTGCAATTCAAATTGCATTGCAAAATTGACTACCATTTTATAGAGTTTAAAAAAAAACATGATTCAAAATATTTTTATTTCACATAGGCCTACATGGACACTTATAAAACGTCAGAAGCTAGTGCACGGTTCCAATTGGTCGTTTCCTATGGAGAAGAACCGGCAAGAAACTCAATTTAAAAAAAAATGGTTGATGTTACAATATTTCCATATTACAGTATTAATAGATATTATGTAAGAACAGTGTAGACCAGTCAATATTGTACCCAAAAGCACAATAAAAATGTGAATCGTCGTAATAGGAAGTAACCTAAGAATTCGCGGAGTCTACAGTGTTCTCACATTCACATTATAAAAAAGAGAAAAGCAAGAAAAGTATGAATAATTACAAACTATCAATAAATGGTTTAATAATGGTTCCGTACTCATAGGGTAAAAATGGGACCCTATTATTAAGACTCCGCTGTTCGTCCGTCTGTCAGTCTGTCCGTCCGTCACCAAGTTTTATCTCATGAACCGTGTTAGCTAAACAGCAGAAATTTTCACAGATGACATATTTCTGTTGCCGCTATTACAACAAATACTAAAAACAGAATAAAATAAATATTTAACGGGGCTCCCATACAACAAATGTGACTTTTTTACTAATTTTTTACTAAAAAAAAAAAATTACCGTCCGGGTTTTTTTTTGGTGTGAAAATCATCTTATGACAAATCCCGCTCTTGGGCGGTGCGGGAGATAGTGTCAGACTTTTACTGACTAAAAACTTAAAAACCCACTCCTGTTCCTTCGTTGCCAGGGGGCCGGGTTTCGTTTTCACACTAACCATGGCCCCAGTAGGTTTCGACCCTGCTGGGCCCCTACGATTTGCTGACATCTCCCTGAGGAATCCATCGTGCGCGAATCCGACTGTGGGAGTTTTGGCCAGTTTTATTTATTTTTTTAAGTCTAAATTACTTCTAGTTTTATTGTAGGTACTTGGACGATAAACTATTATTGATACACTAGCTTTTGCCCGCGGCTTCGCTCCCGTCAACTGACTACTATATCCTACTCAACCCTACTCAAAAAAAAGTATCCTATGTCCGTCTCCTGGTTCTAAGCTACCTCCCCACCAACTTTCAGCCAAATCGGTTCAGCCGTTCTTGAGTTATAAATAGTGTAACTAACACGACTTTCTTTTATATATATAGATATTATAAAACTGACTGCATGCACCCTGCCTACCTTTACAGTGATCTAGCGTGATATTACGTTAATTTAGAATGTATTACGAACGAAACACTTTTGTGCACGAGCGTATGGTTTGAGTCAGCAAAGTTATTCTGATATACGTAGCGGAGGACGGTAGCGATAGCAAAAACATTGAACATAACATATAATATTAATAAAAATAAAAAATAAAACCTGTTAATGTTATGTTAATATTGTGTGTCGGAGCAATGGTGGCGCAGAGGCAATTGCCCCTATGTCGTGGATTCAAACCCAGCCAGGCCAGTCATTTAGTAAATTATTTCATCACCACTGTTGTCAAAACGGTGAAGGAGCACATTGTGAGGAAACCAGCATGTCCTAGAACTAAAAATTCGAAGATATGTGACATCCACCAACCTGCACTGGGCCCGTGTGGTGGATTACGGCCCATTCCCTCTCCTAGAGAGGAGGCCTGAGTCCCAGCAAGGGGAACATCAATGTGCTGATTATCTAATATTATACAAATATTGTGTGTCAAATTATTATGATAACAAACTAATACGTACCTAACGTAACTTAAAAATAAAGCCATTCATTTATTCTCCATTTTCAGCGCGAGTTACAAGTCAATTAGGTTTGACAGAAATTAATTATCTTCTATATATAAAAGCAAAATACGACTCACTGATTAATTACGAAATCTTAGAAACTATAATACTAACAAATTTAAAATTTGGCAGGTAGGTTCCTTATAGGGTGTAGACATCCGCTAAGAACGGATTTTACGAAACTCCACCCCTAAGGGGGTGAAACGGAGGTTGAAACTTTGTATGGAGAAACCTAATATTACGCGGGCGAAGCCGCTGACAGAAGCTAGTAAAATATATATTGCAATTTTTAATATATTTATTTAGGTTGAACTCATAAAAAATGCTATAAAATAAACTGTAAATCGTACCATAAACACTGAAACTTGTTTTATTTTGCTAGCTTTAAAATTAACAAAGATTTAAGTCACTTTGAAAAAAGTCGACTCCGGACACTTTTTTTCAAATAACTCCTCAATTAACTAAGACATAGAGCTGGTATCTACTTGATCATCTACTATTAGTACCCTCCACAATATAACATAGGTTACGATATAGATTCATCGGGGGCAGTTTTGGTATAGAAAGTACAGCTTCAAGTAGCAGCGGTTTTGCGTGGATTATGTCAGTCAGTATCTCCTTTTATATAGTCGTATTAGATAACGGCCCTTAGCAAGTCTAAATCAGGCGTTTTAAACAATCTGTGTTTCCTGATGGCTGCTACAACCCGGGAATCTTTAAGTCAAGAGTGAATAGGTTACTTCTAGGTAAGCGCGCTCCATCGTCGACCGCATCGTCGCTTTCCATCAGGTGAGATAGCGGTCAAGCGCGAACCTATCAAGAATTAAAAAAAAATTGGTTCAAAAAAATATGTAAACTTTTTTGCAATCAGTACAGCTACGAATACGGCTGACTTCGATTCCGATGGTTCACGAAGGCAAATAAAAAAAAAAGCGAGTATCGTCCTTACCAGCAATGTTCTGCACAATATCGCACTTAATGATTTCAACACATTATTCGAATGTTTATATGTGTTTGTGTTTGTTACTCCTTCACGCTCAAACGGCTGAACGGATTTAGATGGAATTTGGCACACGGATAGACCGTATCCTGGAATAGGACATAGGTTATGGTTTTTTTTTAATCGCGATTATATTCCCTTGGGTTATCGATCCACCTTGCGGGAGACTTTCCAATGCCTGCTAATGATTTATCGGAGGATTGTCCGTAAAAAAAAATATTTTTGTTAATTAAAATTACATAATATATACACAATAACTCCTATCTAAAATATGGCGTCAAAAAATTCCTCCGCATCGCTGTCGACTGGAAGTGTGCCCAAAAGACTGGCGGCACTGCCACGTTGTATGGCAATGCTTAATCTCTGACTGAGGTAAAAGCCAGCCCTTTGGTCACGCGAATTTTTGACACTGCGTGACCCAAGAGCGGGCTTTTTGTTAATTAAATATTCTTATTTTTATAAAGAGTTGCTGCGGCATTGGAACGCAAAGGGCACGTGAAGGAACACGGCTGGGGTTTAGTCAGTAAACGTCTGACAGTCTCTCGCGCTCCAACCCAGAGTAGGTGAAGTTATTTAAAGAAAAAAAAGAAAGAAAACATGTTTATTCTGCCCAAATAGACGCACAATAAAATATAGGAAACTGTCGGGCCATGTGCAAACCGAGCATAACTGTGCTGCACTATAGACACACAATAATATATATATAAACACAGTTGACTGATGTCTACAGAGTCTGTGGTTGTCTACACAAAACACAGTCTGATCTTACAGCTTAGTCTGTGGTTGTCTGTGTTGTTATTTGATGATTCCCCACTTCAAAACGAGAGACCCGTGATGATGAAGACCAGTTGAATGTTTAAAATATTGCTTCAGAGAGTGAATGAAGAGTTTTGCCAAAATCACTTGGCAAACGATCGGCTGTCGAAGAATTCGTTATGTCATTAGCTTTAGCCACTGGCTTCGTCTGCTTGAAAGTATAAAACTGTCTCCAGGGTACACACTCCGGAGTTAAATAGTATTGTCTATAAGTTACTTCAGGAAATGGTCTACTCGTGTGTTAAGTGATAATAAAGTTAGAACTACACTGCGCACACGTGTGCCACACACGCCGATCTGGGCGCGTCGGTCTCCATACATTTTATATGGAAACTAGACTTGTACAATGCGTTCCAAATAAGAATAGGAATGACGCCATGTTGTGACGTCACGTCATACTGTCAAATCGCAAGAAATTTGGCAAAATTGAAGAACTCAGAGATGAGCAAAATTGAAGAACTGGATTCTGATTAAACTATTTTCGTTCGTAAATAAATTAAATTTTAAAATTTTCTTGTTTTGCTCACCACAATAATTCTTCGATTTGACAGTATGACGTGACGTCACTACCTGTCAATCGATCCTATTCTTATTTGGAACGCATTGTAGAGCTACACTTGATCCACGCCACGCGACGTCGTTCTACGTACAAATCAGCCGTGTTACACGACGTGTGCGTCGGATATTTATTTTTACCAAATACCGTTTTCGTCGGATTTTTCCGACGACTGTTTTCGCGTCCTATTCGCCAGGGTCGTGTGTTTGCGACTGGGTACTCCATCTCGTTTAGCTCTTCAATCCCCATAGGTGACAGAAGATCTGACGAGATGGTATATTTGGTCGTAGATGTGCGACCCTGGCTGAGTGTTTGTCGGATATATCCGACGTGAGTGGTTAAAGGTTAAAAAAACACTTTAACACGTAAATGTTTTCATCAGTTTAAACTAGAGGAGGCCGGTGTTTCCTAGCTGACTACCCTGAGAAGAAACATCGAAACTCAGGGGTCAAAGTCCATACAGTAAACATGTAATGGTCAAATCATATGAGAACCATGCAGATTGGTGTCTGAGATGGTCTTTTGAAGAAAGAGCTTAATCCGGATCCGATCAGCTGTTTGAACGTGAAAGGGTCAACAAACACACACATACATACAAACTTTCGCCTATATTAGTGTGATGTGATATATATATATTACATACATATAGGTATGTATATATATATAGTGTGCAGTATGATTAGTAGACGGTGGGACGCCTTCTCGAGGAAAAACCCATGATTACGTTTTAGTTAGGACATTCATTTTCTTTTTTTTTACGTGGAATATCATTAGACGACTCCTCCCGCTCTGGGTGGTGCGAGAGGGAGTGTCAGACTTTTACTGACTTAAACCCACTCGCGTTCCTTCAGTTGCCCTTTTGCGAGAGCCATGGTAACAGTTATGATAATTTCTTTAAGCCGTTACTTAGTACTCATTAAAAAAGTAGATCAACACAAGCTAAGGACAGTAAAGCGTAGATACAGTCTGCTAAGGAGAAGAATTCCCTGCAGGAGTCTGTATTGTCCTGATAGCTACAAACTTGGGGTCAAGTCAAGGGTGAATAGGTTACTTCTAGGCAAGCGTACTCCATCGTCGACCACATCACCGCTTACCATCAGGTGAGATAGTGGTCAAACGCGAGCACAGCAATAATAAAAAAAGAAACTGGTGAAGTGCGAGTCGGACTCGCGCACTAAGGGTTCCGTTCAAACTTTCGCAAACAGTTCGATTTCCGAATCGAGTTTCAAAGATTTTTCTATACCCCAAAAATTTAATTATTTTGTGATGTAACTACAAATTTACGGTTTTCAGATTTATTCGTATACTTGTGCTATGAGACCTTGCTTCATGTCAAATTTCAGGATTCTAGATCAACGGGAAGATATCCTATGGGTTTTGAATTCCTTGCGAGTGTCAAAATATTTTATTTTATTTTTAAATATGCGCCACAAATGCTGTATACGGCTTTATCTTTAGGTTGCGTTGACTTGTACGTTTGATTTTTTCACTGCTTTGAGAGGTAGCAAACCCGAGTATTTGATACTAATTTGAGCTTCATACCTCCACGCGTTCTTGAGAAAAAGGGGCTTGACAGACAAAAAGATGGATAACAAAGTGATCCTTTTATAAGAATGTGCTATATGTTTTTTTAGACAATTAACAAACACAATTTAATTCAAGAGTTGTTTCTTTTTAAGGGTTCGTAAGAAAGTTTTTGCCGACTGAGTTACGGAACCCTAAACAAATATTTCTGTAGCTCGGTACCTACGTCTCTACCGGCCCCTTCCCCACTGAAGCGTGAAGGTATCGTATGAAAGTTATACGTAACCGCGTCGCTATCGGAAACAGCAGTTTTGTAGTAAAAACCGTTTAAACAAAGAAACGCTTTCTCTTTTGTCATAATTTTCATAAAAAATAAAAAAAAAATACAAACGTTGGTTTCTAGTTTTGACGTTGGAATTAGTCGGGTACACCCGAAATCTTTATATACACTTCTGGACACATCTATTGGCCCACCTTGTATTTTCAGTTTCGTTTGGTCCTAGCTAAAATTTTATATTAGGTCGAGCAAAAAGTTTTTATGCAGTTTTGAACCTGGCACATTCACAATTTCATTCAATAGTCTTTTTTTGAATTTCGAACACAGAACTTAAAGAAACAAAAGACAATTTGGAGCCTGTTTGTTGATATCAAACAATCGAATACTAAGAAAACTTGGTTTTATTCGTTTACTTGGATTTAATTCTTGAAAAAGTGATTGATATCTTTGGTTTTGCAACAAACATTACTTATTCTTAACATTAAGGTGAGGTTCTATCAATAATCTATGGATACTTCACCTGAAGTCGCCGCCCAAGCTGTGGCACTTATTCAGGCCGGACACAGCCAAAGAAACGTGAGTGCTCAACTTAATTTAAGTCGATCTGCGGTCCGAAATGTTTATCGGAGGTACCTAGAGACTGGCGGCTTTGTTCGTCGCCAAGGAACGCCACGATCTCGGGTCACAACTGAAAGGCAGGATCGATTCATCGTGACGACCAGCTTGAGAAATCGTCACATTACCTCCATTGAGATACAAAACCAACTTCGCGACTTCCACGGAGTATCTGTGAGCGCTCGAACTGTTCGGAGAAGGTTAAAAGAACGCGATATGGTACCACACAAGCCAGCTAATGGGCCCAAACTAACGCGAGCCCACCGAACAGCGCGCCTTCATTTCGCACGCAGTCATTTAAATTGGACACAGCAAGATTGGAGCCGTGTACTCTATTCTGATGAGTCTAAAATTGTGTTACATGGCAATGATGGAAGGAAGAAGGTCTACCGACGTAAGGGAGAGCGTTTCGCACAATGCTGCTTTGAAGAGAGGGTTGCTTATGGCGGAGGCTCATGGACTGTCTGGGGCGGTATACCCGCGAGCGGCAAAACTCAACTTGAGGTTGTTACAGGACCACGGCTGCCAACATTAAATGCTGTAAGGTACATTCGTGAGTGCCTAGAACCTCACGTGATAGGTACCATACGCGGACTATGTGGGCCCAAATTTCCTTTTTATGCATGATAATGCAAGAGCCCATGCGGCCGGCATCGTCAGGGAATATCTTAGGGATGTGAACATCACAGTTATGGACTGGCCAGCCAGAAGCCCAGACATGAACCCCATTGAGCACATGTGGGACGAGCTAAAAAGACGTGTTAGGGCTCGTCAGCCAGTTGCCCAGACGATGCAGGAGTTGAAAACTGCCATAGAAGAGGAATGGGAGATGATCCCTCAAAATTTCATAGAGCGGTTGATAAACTCTATGCCTAATCGTATGAGAGCTGTGGTAGATGCCCATGGAGGCAAAACGCGTTATTAAATTAAACCTTTATTTGATAAAACATGTTTTTTATTCAAAAATCAATTGCCTTTAACAAGGCGCATATCCGACTTGTTAGGCGTAGCTTCATGTCGTATGGTATTCTGAATTCAAATTCAAAACAATACGATCGAAAAAGATGGTAAAATGTATCAGGTTTAAAACTGCATCAACAGTTTTTGTTCAATCTAGCAATCATATTTCGGTAGGGGTCATCGAAACCTAAACTCTAAGGTGGGCCAATAGATGTGTCCAGAAGTGTATATAATTCTTCTATACGTGTGTTTGTCACCTAAATCTTCCTAAACCGCTTGACCGATTTGGATAAAATGTTGTGTGTATAGTGTTGAAATTATTTTATCTTGCCATCATCAACGAGTGCATCACGCTTACCATCAGGTGGGATTGCAATCAAGCACTAGTTAATATCATTTAAAAAAAAACTAAAAATGGATGAAATTAATTATGAATGAGGATATCCGCAGGAGAATCAAGGTCACCGACATAGCACAAAGAATCGCCAAACTTAAGTGGCAATGGGCAGGGCACATTGCTCGCAGAACGGATGGCCGTTGGGGGCGAAAGGTTCTGGAATGGCGACCACGTACCGGAAGACGTAGCGTTGGAAGGCCTCCTACAAGGTGGACCGATGACTTGGTAATGGTTGCGGGAGTCCGATGGATGCGAGACGCACAGCACCGTTCATTGTGGCGACACTTGGGGGAGGCCTATGTCCAGCAGTGGACGTCTTTCGGCTGAAATGATGATGATGAAAAAAAAACTATTCTATTCTATAAAGTACTACATGGATGCGAGACGCACAGCACCGTTCATTGTGGCGACACTTGGGGGATGCCTATGTCTAGCAGTGGACGTCTTTCGGCTAAAATGATGATGATGATGATGATGATGATGATGATGAAAAAAAAACTATTCTATTCTATAAAGTACTACTTTAGACCGTGGCTATGCTATGGTTCCATCATCAGATCAGTTATAAGTATGACTAATGTGACTAATGTGACTACACGAATATTAAAGATGAAAGGATGTTTGTATGTTCGTTACTTCCTCACGGTTAAACCCCTGAATGGATTTTAATGAAACTTGGCACACGGGAAGGAGAGCGGTTGAGCAGTGGTGGCCGAGTGGTAACGGCTCCGACTTACAAGCGTAGGTCGTGGGTTCAAACCAAGCCATGCACATTACATTGTGTAATTTATTTCATCACCACTGCTCTCAAAACGGTGAAGGAAAACATCGTGAGGAAACCGGCATGTCCTAGAACCAAACATTCGAAGACATGTGACATTCACCAAACCGCACTGGGCCCGCGTGGTGGATTAAGGCCTATTCCCTCTCCTAGAGAGGTGGCCTGAGTCTCAGCAGTGGGAACATAAAAAGGCTGATTATGCTATTATATGCTATGCTATACACGGGAAGGCCGTGTCCTGGAGGTCTTTCTTTTAATCGATATAAACTAGTGCTTGAATGCGATCAAGCAGGTAAGCAGTAATGAAACTTTGAATACACGTAAATTATAATCGGACGGGAAGACCGCAGCAGGCAAATTGTTCTCTGTTTATCCCTCGAGTATGTTCCCTTGGGAGAATTTTCTACTTTCCCTCGGGCCAACCTGACTGGCCTGTTGGTATAGTGGTTAGTGGCCCTGACTGCTATGCCGGAGGTTGTGGGTTCGACTCCCACCCAAGACAAATGTTTGTATGAGAAGCACGATCATTTGTTCTGTTCTGTGTGTAATTTATCTATAATATGTATTTAGAAATATATAAGTATGTTTATCAGTTGTCTAGTACTCATAGCACAAGCTCTGCTCAGTTTGGCACTAGATGGCGTTGTGTGATAGTTGTGGAATATTATTTTCATTAACCTACCTATTAGCCCTGGTAAACGTATTTATGTCAAATTGTATGAAATAATTACACCAACCACAGTGTTGTCTCTTTTAACCCAAAGGTTGACTGGTAGAGAATGTCTTGTTGCATTAAGTCCCGCTACTGTGCAATAAGTTTAAAAAAAAAATGGTGTGTTCACTGTATTGTTACCCTTATCCAAATTCAATAAAAATTAAAGATTGCGATAACACGATCGAATAAGTAATAAGTAGTGCTGAGACCTAAGACAGTGCAATACAAGAAAGCAAGCGAACCCGGGGGTCATGTGGCACATACTACGTTATTCAAATGTTGGCATCATTAAAAAATATAATCTGTCGGTTGGCAGCCCTGGCCGAGCGCCGCGTCACTGGTAAATAATTGCTTAACTGAGAATGCGTGGAGACGACTCCGCTCTAAAGATTTTTAGAACAAAGGGATTTTATAGATAAGGGTTTGAAAGATTCAAAGCATTTATATCAAATAAACTATTTACTTACTACTTTATTGGTATCGTGTCTTTCTTCCATGTGCTAAATCAATATCCATAATAAAGTCTCCTCATCATCACTATCAATTCAGTCGAAAGACGTCCACTGTTGGACAAAGGCCTCCCCCAAGTGTCGCCACAAATGCTAGTCCTGTACGTCTTACATCCATCAGATTCTCACAACCCTTATCGATCAGGTCATCGGTCCACCTTGTGAGAGGCCTTCCAACGCCTACTAATGACTTATCTGCGGGATTAATAAAAAGTCTTCATGGCCGTGGAACGCAAAGTAATTGAAGGGACAAGGGTGGGCTTTAGTCAGTGAAAGTTTGACACTAGCTCTCGCTCCACTCAGAGCGGGAGAAGTTATTTGGTGATTCCCGACAGCCAAGAAAAAAATACTAATGACTAATATCCACAGGTATTAATACTAAAACGTCAAAGTAACTCAAGTCTGTCTGTTTGTTATCGCTTTGCTTCCCTATTATTCTCAATTGAACAAAGTCAAATAAAGTCACAATATAGTCATCCATCCATATCCATTATAAAATTATAAATGCTAAAAGTAGTAAAGTCTTAATGTCTGAAAGAATTTGTATAAGATTGCGCAGACGAGTAGACCGTGTTCTGGATTATAGTACTGGATATTAGAACATAGGGTACTTTTTAAATTCGAGATTATGTTCACTTGGCATGATATTCAATTTACAGACGGACAAAGCGGCTGGTTGAAGCTAGTAACGAATAAAACAAATAAAATTAACAAGTGTTTTTTTTTCGTCCTTTCAGAAGCAGACCCTTGGCCTCAGTAGGCTTCGACCCTACTGGGCTCCAACGGTTTGCTTACATCTCCTTGAGACGCGCGTGAAACAGTTCGCGCCGTCGGCGTCGACGACTTGGGCTCGGTCTGGACGGTTAGCTACCCATTGCGCGCCGTCCGCAAACCCGCGCCTACAGTGGCCGGAAATCGGGATTGGAATCCCGCCGGCTGGGGCGCAAGGGCCATTGCCTCGCGCGTGGACACTTTTTCTTAGTCAGGCGTTCGTAGTATCGTTCTGACCATAAAAGTAACATCACGTTAATCTTGAGATTCTGTAATCTAAGGAATTAACTTGATGTATTTAATTTACAAAAAGAGATAGTATTAGTAGAAGAACAATATTGTTTAGCAATTACATAACGGTCGTAATTCCAAAAACAAAAAATTAAACTTTTTACCATATAAAAGTACCTAAAGCCATTGATAAATGTCCAAAGCAAGCCAATTGTGTCATCACCTGCCAAGTACCTACTTTTTTTGATAAATTGTATTAGGTAATCATAAAAATAAGTAAATTAAAATCTGTACACGGTATAAAAACAAAAGCTGACGCTTATTTGCACACACGGCTTAGTAGGTCATCTTTTTAAGAAAACAAGACGTTAAAATTGACCTACAAAAGAAACTTTGAGAAACATTTACCACTTATCTTGTCAAACAAAAAACTTATTTTAGTTTGAAACGACATAATAAAGCATATCAATGCGATTATTACTCGTACAGACGAATAGTAAACGGTCTGTGTTAGCATTTTTGACTGATAAACATTCGTCTGCTTGCTTTCTAGAACATTTTGGTCGCTACACAGAAAAATATATTACTAATCTATCAGTTACTACTGTTTAAGTTATTAGGAAATTTATACTGGGGATGTAAATATTTTGAAAATGAAGAATGTATTTATATTTTTATTTTGCTAAAATATTTACAGCCTATTTTACTTGGGGCGTGAATTATATTGTTTTACTTGTAAGTAAATTATTTCGTATTATGTTGTGATTTTTCCTTAAAACTGTCATTACTGAAAAAAAAAAAAACTATATTTAGAACTTGCAAAAATATTTTTAATAGTTAGAATATCAAGCAAATAAATTAAAGAGACTCTTTTTAAATTCCCGAAGTGATTTCATAATTTCCTCTCTATGCCCTGTATGCATTTACCAATTTAGTCACTCTAAAAACAAATAGGTACAAAGGAATGAAATGTGTTTCCACTGAATCACTCGTCTGTACCTAACGGACAGTGTTATCAGTTATTTACACAGCGAATGAACTCAAAGATTAGATAAACTTTATACCTAGGGACACTTGAAACTCGCGATTATTGCCAAACTCAACATTCTTGGATTATTTTTAATGTTACTTATAAAAATATGCATGATTAATTAAAACAATATGTTTTTGTTTTATCAGAAGAGATATCTCATTTGCATTACAGAAAAGTATTCTTGTAAGTTTGTAACACAATTTATCCATAAAATATTAAAATTTATTAAAGTGGGTAAGTTGCATGCTTAATATGTACTATACCTAATAATTTATCACAAACCCACCATTAAAATTAAACCAACGTAGGTTTTATTCTAGAGGAAAATTGTAATAATACAATCGATGTTGAATACGTTTTCAAACCACATCATTTAATCAATATTTTATATTAATGTTCTCTTTACATACACGGGGATAATACTTCTTTTGTTTAAGAATGTTTATTTTCATAAAACTGTGCCCTTGCATAGTCGTGTAGTATTTATTCATTTTTAATAAAAACAACTACATTTTGGATAAAATTTCAAATGTTAAACTTAATTTCGAATAAATATTTGGACAACACACTACATATTAATCCAAGTTCTAATCTTATTTTTTTTTTAATACTGATAAATTGAGAAGGATTAAGTACTTAAATTTAATTTTAGATTTACAAAATGGAATTGCTTTTTATTAAATAAGATAATATCTCTAGGCATTATGAACCAACATAAAGGTATTCACAGTAATCTTAAATCGCATGAAACAAAGTCGATTTGTGTAATCATAAAATATGCTAACTAGTAACCCATAAATTATAAAATGCAGGTACTATATTCGGTCCCTTACACCTATTTTTCTAGTCATATCTACGATAAATGATGTGCTTAATAAAAAAATACTTCATCTACAAAAAAAAAAACAAAAGATTTACAGTTCTTGACTTTTCTCCTGTAAATTCAATGCATTAATCAACTGACGAAAAACTAACAATAGGGTTTTTGAATTTTAAAGGGTCAATCAGTCAGAAAGTTTTTTGCAACAGTTCATAAAACCCTTGATGATATAGATATCTTTATATTCTACTAGTGTTGACAAATAATGATCAATCAATGAATCTGGCTGACTTTTTCCTATCTTCGGGGTGGAATTCCAATCTAATCAAATGCATCTCAATACCAGTATTTTACCAACAAGAAGCAACTGCCTATCAGACCTCCATAACCCAGTAACTGGGAAATACAGATAATAAAAATATTTTTAAAAGATTAGCACAAAATATTTTTAGTTAAAATTCGACTCCACCGCGGCTCTAGCTCTAAAGTCGTCACATGGCGCGTCGCAGTTCTAGTGTATTGTGAACTGCGCCCACCACTCCACGATACTTGATATTATTATTATTACTCAACTTTTATATTATACCTATATCTATTTAAGCTTTATTTACAGTAGACGGATTTACACATGGCATTCTCCAGCAGTCAACTTTTTTAACCGGCTTCAAAAAAAGAGTAGGTTCTCAATTCGGTTGTATGTTTTTTCAGGACTCCGTCATTTGTGAACCGATTTGCAAAATTCTTTTTTACTTAAAATAATGCTCAGTCTTCCAGAGTGATGAAACCAGGACATTTTTTTTTTGCCATCTTGGTTTATTAAAATCCAGTAGTTTTCTGAGTTTAATAACTACACAAACGAAAACATCAATCTTTCTTCTTTATAATATTACAATATATATATGAGACTTGTAATAGCATTGGCGTTACAAAATTTTTATTAAATTTTTGTGTCAAAAGAATGTATAAAGTTGACAAAAATTGTAATGATATTACACATTTACATATTATATTTATTACATAATTAAAATATCCAGAAGTGGTATTGCAGAACAAAACGGAAATTACGTTATCAATACTACAAAACCAAAAATAACTATAATAAAATTAAATATCAAAATTACTCAAAACTGCTAAAAAAATGTATTTATGGCTCAAAAAAGAATGCAAACATAAACTATATTAACACACATCATAACAAATGCCAAGCTACTTGGGCTGTCATTAAAAATGAAATAAATAATGCGACTCCCAAAAATAACATAGAAACCATAAAGCTAAACGATACAGTAATTACAGACCCTGCAGAAATGGCTTCGGTATTTAACAACCATTATGTTAATTTAACGCATGCACCTACGCAAACAAGTGTTGGACAAAGCTTCATGAAAAATAAGTGTATGAACTCGATGTTCCTTAAACCAATGCTGGAAAGCGAGCTCCGACAAGAAATAATGTCCCTGTCCAACACCAGATCTGAGGGCTATGATGAAATTAATACTAAAATCTTAAAAGCCTGTTGTCCTGAACTGACTGGTATCTTGACTCATCTGATAAACGCATCATTTTCAGCAGGAGCTTTTCCTGATAAATTAAAGCTAGCCATAATAAAGCCGATATTCAAAAAGGGAGACAAAGGGAATCGCCTATTCTTGGCCATGTACTTGCCCATCTATGTGATAAATACAATAAAAATACTAATTTTACAACTTAAATTTTGCCAATATTTATCTGTCATAATAACCTCGGAAAACAAAAGAAGAATTATTCAAAACTCAGTCGATTATTGCAGTGTCTAATACGGAGGACAGTAGGGTGTTGTGCCCACGTGATGACGATTGTGTGGTTCTTGGACTGGGCAAGCTATCAATCAAATGCAAATCCCCCAGCCCAATTCCTAGATGATGTACCTATAACTTATGTATATGAAAATGAATAAAAACTTGAAAACTATAATTGTGCATATATTATTTTTTTCATTAATTTCTATTTACAGTTTGTGATGTTCCACCAAGTTCTAGGTAAAAAATAGCGGTTATTTCTTTATCTACGATATCAATCCTAATACCTATCATTGGTTTCTTTCTTGGGCATAACTTGGCCAAAACTTGTTTATCAAATGGGCATTTCCCTTTGACATTAATAATTATCGACCCATAACATTAATACCCATCTTATCAAAAATTTATGAAAAGTGTATGTATAAAAGGCTAATTGATTTCTGTACAAAATTCGAAATAATAAGTAAAGAACAGTTTGGATTCCAAAAAAACAAGTCGACGTCATTAGCTATTTTCTCTCTCATAAAATCAGTACTTTCAAACGTCAACAATAATTATTTGACTACTGGTCTTTTCTTTGATTTATCGAGAGCATTTGATCTGGTGTCACATAAAATATTAATAGATAAATTAGAGTCTGTTGGGATTAGGGGACCTGCTCTTCGCTGGATATCGTCCTACTTAAGTAATAGGCAACAACGTGTCATAATAAATAAAATAAACAAAAATAAAGAAATGATACCCTACTCATCAGAATATAAGCATAATAAATACGGCGTACCCCAAGGAAGCGTTTTAGGACCAATATTATTTCTAATATATATAAATGACATAATACATATAACAAAGCACAAATGCATCTTATTTGCTGACGATATATCAATTATAGTGACATCCGATAGAAAGCAAAATACCATCGCAGATCATGAATTTGACATTAATAATACAATAGATACATTACTGCATTGGCTTGACATAAACCGTTTAAAAATTAATTTAGATAAATCCGTTTTCATTCAATTTAATCAATCAAATAACTATAAAAATAATATCAAGCTAAATATAAATAAAATTAAGGAGGTCACGCATACTAGGTTTTTAGGCGTAATAATAGATAAGGATATTAACTGGAAAGAACACGTAGACAATGTTAGTACTAGAATTAATAGGTTCGTTTACGCATTAAAACAGGTTAAAAATGTAACTAATCTAAAAACTGCTATTATGTCATACCACGCATATGTAGAATCATTACTGCGTTACGGACTTATTATGTGGGGTAATAGCGTTGAACTAAATAGAGCATTTGTCGCTCAAAAAAAGTGCATAAGAGCAATGTATGGACTTAAACCTGATGATACATGTCGACCAATATTTAGAAAACTTGGTTTGCTGCCGCTACCTTCTCTTTACATTTATGAAACTTGTGTGTTTGTAGTTAAGAATAGGGAACTGTTTAAGACAGCAAACGAAATTTGTTCTCGGCACAGAAGAGATCCCTATAAACTGGTTCTGAATGATGTCCCAAGACTTACTAAATATAATAAAAACTGCCTAGCAATGTGTGTACGTATTTATAACCATATTCCAAGCCACTTCAAAACATTGAGTCCAAGATTGTTGAAAATTAAATTGCACAAGTGGTTAAATGAATGTAGTTTTTACAATTTAAAAGAATTTATGGATAAGAAATGTTGATTCTTTGCCTCCCAACATTTTGCTTGTCACTATGTACCTAGATACCTTCATAAAACTTTCAAATTTTGCATGCTATATCATAAAATAGCTAAACATGTTTGTACCATTTCAATTCTATGTAACACCATTTTATACCATGTTTTACGCAAATAAAGAATTTATTATTATTATTATTATTATTATTAAAACAAATTGGAAATATAAAATCAAATCACCCACACACAATATACATTAAATTACAATAATACAAACAGAAGAACAGCACCTTTCTAAGTTTAGGTTTAGCTAAAGTCGGGTAAGAGTAGATTTTTTTATATTATTTAAACTAGTGCTTGACTGCGATCCTGCCTGATGGTAAGCAGTGGTGGTATCGTTGATGGTGAAGCGCTATTTTATTAAGTGCCTATTCAGACTAGTCTGACTCCTAAATTATAATCGGACAGGAAGAAGGCAAATGATTTCGTTTCAAATATTTTCTATGAGTATCAAGAACGCAAACCAAAGGATCCAACTTGCTCAACGTTCATCTTGACGTAGTTACTTAAATTGCCAATATTGATCATTTTAATGTATTTGTACAGTTTGTATTGAAACACATAATGGAGTATTTTTCGAATGATGTTAATTTACTAGTACTAAAATTTAAATTAACACATATGACGCTACATTACTAAAATATTGGATTATTACGTACTGAAAAAAAAAACTTTTTTTTTTTTTAAATAATATAAACTAGTGCTTGACTGCGATCCCACTAGATGGTAAACAGTGACGCAATCGTAGATGGTGAGGCGCACTAGTTTTCCCTTTTTTATTATAAGGGATGCCCCTTACATTCATATGAAACAACGTTTAAAATGTATTTATAATACTCCATTAGTCTAAATAATTACTTATCAAAGAAATAAACAGCAAAAATACCTTTATTTAGACAAAAAGTTACATGCAAGCCCAAAACCATTTGGTCCTAGTACAAAAATCCCCATAACGTACTACAAAATTACTCCACGACCTTACAAGGGAATCTCGCGGTTATGTCGTGAACATAAGAGCGAATATCGCTTGCGTCCGTCCGGCAATAGGTATGGCTTTTGTGGTACAAGCGAAAACAAATATATAGGTATTTTTTTTCTTTGTCTTTTAAAGTTTTCTGTTCCGCTAGGAATCGACGATTATTATTCTAATGGGTTTAGTATAATTTGGGGACATTTGTAATGCATGTGTTTTATTGATATCTACAGCTCATCTAATTGGGCTTACATTTGTACAATATTTTATACTAAACAAGAAATAACACTAATAAGATATCTTAATATAATAACAGCATCAAAATTGGCAATTGCTGCAATTAGCATTCCAAATATTGGTTTGAGAAAGAGTGGGGGCGTGATGGGAATATATCGCTATCTCTTTTACGCATACGTAACCTAATAGCGGTGACGTCATGTTTCAATATGTGCATGCTTAAACTGTTATTTGACAGTTTAAGACCACCAGATTTGAAAGGTAACTTGATTAAGATTGAACAAATTTGATGGTGGCTTTGGTTAATCCAAAATTACCATCGATATTATTTAAATGTTTGTTACTTTTTAGTACAAACAATAAAATAAAGTGATCCAAGTACACAATTGTCTCAGATATCATTTTAGAGGTTGTCTTGAATGATTATAATTTCACGACAGACCCGCCCCATGCACACACCCCTCTCTTCACCACTTTTTCTATTAGTGCATCAAAATTCGTTACGTGGTTTAAGAGTTAGCGGATAAAGCAGACGGACGGACACCAAATTTGATTTTATTTTATTAGGGTTCCGTATCCAAAGGGTAAAAACGGGGCCCTTTTGGTAAGACTTCGCAGTCCGTCTGTCTGTCACCAGGCTATACTTATCTCATGAACCGTGATAGCTAGACAGTTGAAATTTTCACAGATGATGTATTTCTGTTGCCGCTATAACAACAAATACTAAAAACAGTATAAAATAAATATTTAAGTGGCGCTCCCACACAACAAACGTGTTTTTTTACCGTTTTTTGCTACGGACGCGGGACGTTACGGAACCCTTCGTACGCGATTCCGAGCCGCACTTGGCCGGTTTTTCTTTAACTATCATGGCCGGTAAACAGAAGATCAAAACACAAAAGTTCACAAAACGTTTTGGGAACACCTTCATTGTGCGTACAGCTAAGGAGTGGAATTCCTTGCCGGAATCTGTGTTTCCAGATGGCTACTACCCGGGAGACTTTAAGTCAAGAGTGAATAGGTTACTTCTAGGAGCTTCTAGGTAAGCGCGCTCCATCGTCGACCGCATCGTCACTTTCCATCAGGTGAGATAGCGGTCAAGAGCAAACCTATCAACCATAAAAAAAAACGAAAAGGGAAATGCCCATTTGATAAACAAGTTTTGGCCAAGTTATGCCCAAGAAAGAAACCAATGATAGGTATTAGGATTGATATCGTAGATAAAGAAATAACCGCTATTTTTTACCTAGAACTTGGTGGAACATCACAAACTGTAAATAGAAATTAATGAAAAAAAATATATGCACAATTATAGTTTTCAAGTTTTTATTCATTTTCATTTATATAAGTTATAGGTACATCATCTAGGAATTGGGCTGGGGGATTTCCATTTGATTGATACCTTGCCCAGCCCAAGAACCACACAATCGTCATCACGTGAGCACAACACCCTACTGTCCTCCGTATTAGACACTGCAATAATCGACTGAGTTTTGAATAATTCTTCTTTTGTTTTCCGAGGTTATTATAACAGATAAATATTAGCAAAATTTAAGTTGTAAAATTAGTATTTTATTGTATTTATCACATAGATGGGCAAGTACATGGCCAAGAAAGAATAGGCGATTCCCTTTGACCACCAATCTTACCAAGGAGTCTCGTTACTGACTCGCTTGCTAGACTGTGAATGTGGAGGTCAGATAGAAAGTCGCTCCAAATGGAATACTGGAACTCAGTTAGTTCTATTCAGTTAGACTGGAAGCCGAGCCCAATATAATTTGAAACCAGATAAACAGAAGATGATGACGATTACTGTTTTAGACCTTTTTAAAAAATATTTATATGTTTGCTTTTGTCCACTATCTCACCTGATGGTAAGCAATGATTTGGTCGACGATGCTGCACGCTTATCTAGAAGTAACCTATTAATTCTTGACTTTAATATTGATCGCCCGGTTTCCTGATAGATACTTCCTGAGAGTACTAACACTGCCAGACAGCTGGTGGTGTTTCCTGATAGCCCAGTTTTAGTAAGTCCACGGGACTTTTTAATTTTATCGATTTGTACTATGGATATCACGCAAGTTTAGCGTGACTGATAAGAGCTGTGTTAATTATCATATTTATACTATACATATATAAAGGCGAAAGTTTGTCTGTATGTTTGATAGCCCGTCACGCTCAAAAGGTTTGACAAATTTGAACGAAATTAGGCGCACGGGTAGATTCAAAGCGTTTTATTTCAATTAAACAGGCACTTTTGAAATGTCAAGAAGTCAGTCAGTCAGAAAAATGATGCTAATTGCACATTCCAAAGCGAACTAGATCTCTATGGAGAAGAATGTGCAAGAAACTCCATGGACACTCTTAAACCATGTCTTGGACTTATGATACTTTTTTATATCCAGGGAATATGTTTCTAACATTAAAAAAAAATATATTTTCTATTTTGACGCGGGTAATGCCGCTGGCCGAAGGTAGTTATTATTATAAACACTTGGACTTGTAATGCGAAAGCATTTGGAAATACCAATGTGTATATAATAGAGGATAGTAAGTAGGTAGATATTGTTTTGAAGTATTTATTAGATATCCTGTTATTACCCACCTACTAGCTTGCCAAAGATCCGATACGTTGGTCATACCAAATCCGTGCTACATTGGAGACCACAGTCTGCGACGCCCATCCACATTGCCGAAGATAGGACAACATGGCGAAATTCATAAAAAAGTTATTCGTCGAGGTGACGATCCTCAGCATTGAGGATAAACGGCGCAAGGAGGGAGGACCCAGCAACTACAGAAGGAGGGTAATATAGAGGGTATTAATAATACCCTCTTAGGGCTTAACATCCGGTAAAAATATCAGCTTTTCGTGTAGGTAACACAAAGAGGTATAATCTGTGACCTTAGTTTTGGCGCGTAGTATTATATGTTCCTTACACTTTCGAACCCCCAGGATACTGCACTCCATGACTTGCTGGCAAACCTCGAGCCTGGACTTGCCGTATGTGAGATGAGTTGTGGGCTAAAAGAGAAACTTACTGGGCCCTATTAAACGCAAGGCGACATCGCGGCAGACGGCCGGTACGGAACCCTTTGTGCGCGAGTCCGACTCGCACTTGGCTAGTTTTTTCCTTATATATAAATAGATTTAAATTACAATAATCGGATAAAACTCGAATTTAGAATTCGGAAAATGATGAAACCGGTAACTAAAGGCCAAATATAATTTTGTTCTAAAAAAAATAAAATTGAAAATGAAATTGCTTGCTATGTGTTTATGTTGTATTGAGGAAAATTGTTGAACAGTTCTGCGATTATAAAATTGTAAAACAACGAATCTAATCGAAGACATCGTTTGGATTATTAAAAAAAAAATGCTAAAATAACTTTACAATATTACAAGTTTGCATAACATTCTGATGGAGGAACAAGAAATGCTCAATTGCGTCTTTGGTTGATTAAATACAGATTACCAGCGTTAGGCACTAATCGTCTGGCATTCATACTGACCTGGACCTATTTTGGTGCAGCCGTGAGGCACACAATTGTATTTTTGCTTTTTATTTTTGTTTCGTTTTTACTAACTATTGTACCTATGTGTGCCTTGTGTTGTGCCAAATAAATTAATTTTCATTCTTTTATTAGTAGATTTAATCGTCATGTTTATGAATTCGGGATTTTAGAGGAGGTATTATCAACTCTTCTTCCTCGAACTTTAAGTAAATAGTAATTTAGATGTCTTCAAGGCTAGAGTGAATAGGCTCTTAATAAACTAGTGCGCCTCACCATCAACGATTGCATCA
The DNA here is from genome assembly GCA_905147345.3 of Mythimna impura. Taxonomy (NCBI): domain Eukaryota; kingdom Metazoa; phylum Arthropoda; class Insecta; order Lepidoptera; family Noctuidae; genus Mythimna; species Mythimna impura. The sequence goes on along the minus strand of LR990365.1, from coordinate 797,223 downwards.
CTGCTTACCATCAGGTGGGATCGCAGTCAAGCACTAGTTTATATCAAATTTTAAAAAAATATGTACGGCTACCTATTTAATTCCGATCTCTGTTTATAAACGAAGCCGTTGTTGAGAACAGGCGCCTTTATACCATGTCTTGTTAAAATGTCCGTCGTTCGAGCGAGAAAGAGGGATAGATCTAGACTCCTTATATTATGTACTTTTATGATGTAGGCTAGGTAAACCCTAAGGGCCCTCGCCCACGGTGACTTTTTGTAGCGATGCTGTCGCGAATTTCGTAAGCGCGCGTCAGCATCGCTACTAACGCGCGTTTGTCGCATTTGCAAGCGCTATAGAAAATATGCCAACGCGCTACAGCATCGCGACTGTATCGATGCGAACGCGCGATAGCATCGCTACAAAAAGTCGCCGTGGGCGACTGAAAATTCAAGTTCTAAGAAAGTGATAACGGGGATGTTCTTGAATATTATTCTTGAAAGTTAGTAACCTTCTAAATAAAAAATAAAGGTTGTAAATTATTTGTTTTTAAATCTACTCATGTAATAATTTGTCAAAACAATCTTTTTTATGTAAGTTGCTAGGTTAAGCATTTAAATAGTAGGTTAATATTTAAGTTTAAAATTGTTTTACAAATAAATATTACAATCTTCCTTAGATAAACTTTGTTTTTTACAGAGATTGCGTGAAATACTTTTAAAATCAATCTTCTACTTCTACAATCTTCCAATGAATTTAATTAACTAATCTTATATGTTTTAAAATCAAATGAAAGAAAGAAAGAAAAAAAGAAAGAAAAACTGTTTATTCGCGCGAAATGACGCAATCTTAAAACTAGTTAACAAACATTATCAGTTGAATAGGGAAGATATGCGTCACATCCGCGCAAAACGGCCGAACGCTCAGCATAAAGCTGCGGCCTCACGCATTATGCGATGAGCTCACAGCGCTGGTGTTCAGCGTGGGCCGATGGCGGTGTTGACATAAAGACGCCCGAACGGTGCAGCGTACAACGAGATTTCGACAGAAAAAGGAAATAAAAATAATTACAGAATTACAAATTAAAAGGAAAATTAAATTAAATTAAATTAAAATAATAAATAAATATGTAACGTGACAAGTATATATATAATATAAAGTGGCAACACCACGACGCGCCTGTAGCAGCACTCGTTTTTATAATCTGTGGCAATTTGCATAGACCACAGACGCTAATAGGTACGGGATTGGACGCGATCGCGGTGCCGCTCACAGAATATTTTGACAAAAGGATATGACCGAATGTGACGACAAGATAAGATGGTTTTGGAAATTCAAATAATTGATAAATAGTACTATTATGATGGTTCATGTTTGCGACAATGTTTTAAGTATTTGTGACGAGATGTGAAATTAGACGAACTCAAGAAAAGCTAACATGGGAACAGGTAAGGTTGATCAAATTGTTCACTCACATTGCTTTGTGGAAAATTCCAGGGACGAAAACAAACGGGACGAATGTATAAATATAATTAGTTTATCTGTAGTTAGATTAATAAAAAAAAAAAAAAAATGTTTTATGTCTCTAAGTATTGCAGCATTTGAATACAGTAATAAAGTGTACCTGTAAATTCCCAGTGTCTGTAATGTTTGCGATCCTAATAAATAAATAATACCTATATAAATAAAATCCAACTTAATTTTTTTCAACAATCCTATATTCAAATTCCCGCTCCCGCTACCGCTCATAACCAACACCATACGTGAACAGTAATTTCATCCATGAAATAGTTGGTGTTACCAAATAGGGATTAGAGCGAGACAGCACTATCGTCTCGCAAGCGTGCGAGGGAGACAGCGCACAGCCGCGTTCGCAGCGCTCTCTCGATTTCTGAACTCCGCTTATTTTAAACGAATCTTTTAGGGGTTAGTGGAAAAGGTGCTGTTGTCGGGGTTCCGTACAAGATAATTAGGTTGATTTTAATGTGTTGAGAGCAGTGGTGGTCGAGTAGTAACGGCCCCGACTTACGAGTCGCGTGTCGCGGGTTCAAATTCAAACCCATAGCGCACTACTTTTGTGTAATTTATTTCATCACCACTGCTCTCAAAAAGGTGAAGGAAAAAATCATGAATTCAAAGACATGTGACATCCACCAACCCGCACTGGGCCCGCGTTGTGGATTATGGCCCTTTCCCTCTCCTAGAGAGGAGATCGGAGTCCCAGCAGTGGGGACATTAAAAGGCAGATTATGCTTATGCTAATGTGTAAGTTTTATTGGATAGATTCATTTTAATGGCGGAATGATAAACAGAATAAATGTGAACAATTCAGTCAGTTTTGAGGTATCTACCATTACCGTCAGTTCAATTATGCTAGTTTCGGTCAAGCCGAACATTCGGCCGCTTTTTGGTCGAAACCTGGTCGATCTCTAGTTATTTGCTGACTTCAATATTCCAGTCTTTAAAAAGAGTTATATTTTCTATAAATACCTAACCCTACACATACTATGTATGTCTACGTATTATGTATTATTTTCAGGGCCCCTTGAGAAGACTCAAGGCATCTTCCCTGACTCGATTGACCCGGTGTAAATAATAAGATAGTGTCTAAAGCAGTGTTTTTCAATCTGTGGGTCGCGACCCCCAGGTTGGTCACAAAGTCTTGCTTAGGGGGTCGCGAGTCAGGTATGTAAAAGTGAGGTTTACAGACTCTACGCTACCAAAACGTGTAAAAAATCAGTAACAAACCCATGCCTGTTTATGCTTCAATACTTTTTCTAATTTTTGTTCCATGTTTTGACTCGCAAATTGAGTGCGATTTGAAACATTTTCGACTTAGACGTCTAAATTTAAAAAGCGGTCACAAGAGCGCCTGTCCGCTTACCGTAATGTTACGGTCCTAGGGGGTCGCTACTATTTGTCTGTTTAAAAAAGGGGTCACGTTTTCAAAAAGATTGAAAACCACTGGTCTAAAGTGTTCCATGGTGTGTATGTGTACCTGCTTAGACGTCGTTAATTTTATTAATTTATTAATGTTATTCAATAATTTATCAATAATTTTGTTAATATTATTCACTATTTATATAATCCAATGTATTTAATTTAATTTATTAATTATGCTATAACAATTTAATGTAATTGAATTTAATTCAATAATGTAACTATGGGTTGATTAGTGCCTGATATAAACGATAAATAAATAATTACCTAACTAAGATTATAAATAAGAATGTTTGTTTGTTTGTGACGCTTCTAGGCCTGAAAGGCAGAACGAATCTGGATGTAACTTGGTATACGGGTAGACCATATCCTGGAGTAACACATAACATAATTTTTTATCCCGGGATTATGTTACCTTGGGACAATTTTCTACCATCACGTGGGCAGTAACAGTAGGAATGTAATAAACAAATGTAAAGGAAGGAAATAAATGTGGAAGGGCTCCAAAGAAACCTTTGTCCAGAGGAAGAAGAACTTTGTTTTGACAGACTCAAACTTGACCACTATCTCACCTGATGGTAAGCGATGATGTGGCCGACGATGGAGCACGCTTGCCTAGAATTAACCTATTTACTCTTTCTTTTTTATTATTTCTAAATCCTTTGTGTTATCTAAACTATTGAGCTGGCTTCCTATCTCCATCATATCATCATTTTAATATATCATGCACAGATAGCCACAGAGTCACAGGACATCATTCCAATCCACCTAGCGGTCGCCATTATAGTCGTGACCTGTTTTTATTTCCTGGAATTGTAACAGTAAAATGAAACGCAGAAAACTAACTAGCAAAAGAATATTTTATGCTGTGGTTACAATATTAGTCTAAATATACAACATGTGACAAAATAAACGCACATGCTGAACGTAGTATGTTCAGAATCGTACACACATATTTTAGTTATCTATATATATAAAAGGAGAAACTGACTGACTGACATATCAACGCACAGCCGAAACTACAGGGACTAGGAGCATGAAATTTTGCATAAGGTTTTCTTTTATGACGTAGGCGAGCACTGAGAGAGGATTTTCCAAAATTCACTCCCTAAGGGGATGAAGTGGGGGTCCAAAGTTTGTATGGAGAAACCTCAGACCAATAAAAAAGTAAGAAACCTACGTTTACGCGAGCGAAGCCGCGGGCAGAAGGTAGTTTTTAAAGTAGGTGTTTTTTACTTTTGAATATCTATCTAGGTTTATACATAAAAGGTGAAACTGACAGACTGACATATCGAAACTAGGGCCTAGGAACGTCATTTTTAATTAAAATTTGTGCCAAGCATCAAGTTTAATAACCCCAGCCCCCTAGCCAAGTCACAACCTTTTCGTTTCGATTCTCTTTCGTCGATCACCTCGAGTCGGCCACGCCTCCGATTCCTTGGTTCTGACGTCATCTCAACGTTCAGTCACGTGGTCAGAACAAAGGAATAGGAGGCGTGGCCTCGATCGACGAAACGAAACGGTTGTAACTTGGCTAGGCCTGCAGGAATAAATTTCTCAAATACAACCTTTAACACCCCCTAACCCGTTTTATAGGGATATTTACGAATAACTAGCAGCGTATAGATTGGAAATCACTTTTTAATCAAGGTTTTCCAATCTATACAAGTGTAGTACGCAAATACTCGCATAAATACTTCGTAGTGCTTACCTTACATTTATAAACCCTTGTTCAAATGAGCCTTCTGTTTTACATTCCCAGTGGCAAATGTTGGCTGAAAGGTATTGATTAAGTTTCTATATGCAACTGACCAGAGCGGGACAGCACTGGGTCATCTGCGAGCTTCGTCCAGGACTCGAGAGCCGATAGGGCGGGTTAACTGCGTATTTTCAGTCATGTTAACATGTTCAGTGAGGAACGAGGTCTAATATGCCTCGTACGTGTCTTACTTGAGGCGCGGCTATGAAAAACATAGTCTTCTTTGCCGTGCGCAAGTCGTAACTTCAATTTGGTTTAGTTTAGAAAAGATTTATTTATTAAAATTATGTAAATAACACCGTTACAGATATTAACACCAATGCGATGCCATTACCAGCAACCATATTTGTATTTTTAGACAAAGAAATAACAAACAATATAGATAAACTATTAAAACAAAAACATCTATAATTAAGAAATTAACCTGTACTTACCTATATTTTCAATGCACTTTAGTGCAAGATATAAATATATACAAAAGATGCCCTATTAAAACAGAATTCAATGCATGCACTTTAATACGGGGTCACTTCGACCTCGTACTGCACTTAGCCAAAACAGCTTTTAGTTTCTTAAATGTTGACCAGTCTCAACACTGACAGCAGCGTCCGTTCACGGACATGCCGCTTCAACCAGCACCACTCAGCTCAACCCCTTTTAAAGGGAACCGAATGATCCAACACACGCGCCACCATCAGTGAGACATTTGAGTGAGCATGACAAACTCTCAACTGCAACGCTCATTTTTTTTTAAATGATATATGCTAGTGCTTGACTGCGATCCCACCTGATGGTAAGCAGTGATGCAATCGTTGATGGTGAGGCGCACTAGTCATTAATGTCATACAAGTCAAGTAGTATCCTAAAAACATATTTTGCTCCGTGGTACAACTCACGCCAAGTTCTCAAGGGGGTAGACAGCAGCTACGGAATGCCATATGCTACGATCTTTACACACTTTTTTTGTTTTGATCCACCACAATAACAACATTTTGTAGTGACATCTATGACGTAAAATAGGAATTAAAAAAATCATGCATCGCTGTATTAGTTGTCTACGCGATTAGAATATATACTAGAGCCCGAAATATGTACAAGAGCCCGAAATCAACTATCGCACAGTTGCCCGGACTAGAGATAACATCTGTCCGCTCAGAGGATCTTCCCTTTTCAACGGAGGTTATTTCCGAGTTACTCCTGAAGCTATTCTTATTTATTTGTACTTTTACTTGCTGAAATATTGTCAATAACTTAGTTCTACGGTTGTAAGACTCACCTCGCCATGTTGGTTCCTCCCCTCCGGCGTGTTCTCCGGCAGGAAGTACAGGCGCAGGCTGACCAGGGTCTGGTCCGACACCCTGTCCGTCCATAACAGTTGCAGTTCTCCTGTTGACAATACAACCAGGTTATTGTTTTGAGACATATCCCCTTATCCTTGAAGCAGGATCAAAAGCACTGGAGCAATGGAGCTCGTTCGAGTCCTGGAGAAAGGATCTTGGAAAAATAGTCGGAAAGGAACATTGGAAGAGTAAGGTAAACCTGATTTCGACTCCATCTCAAGCAGGAAACAGAACAGAGAGGCACAAAGGGTTGTTTGTGGATAGAATTATTGGCGGGATTTTTTCATTTGAAGTTTAGTGCCATTTTCATTCTGCAATATAATAACGCGTTCAGAGTGCTGATGGGGCTGCCGCGGCACTGTAGCGCGAGTGGCATGTTCACGAAGGCGCGCGTGGACGGCTTTCACGCTGTCATACGAAAGCGAAGTGCGTCTTTACTGGCGCGGGTACGCGGCGGCCCCAGCGCCATCCTGACCGCATGTGCCAGCCAATGGGACTCGGTACTGATGGCACATTTGATAGGCCTGCATGCGAGAGCAAGCGCCTAATATACTTTCATTATTATTATTAACAATATATGGTAGTAATTCTGTAATAAATTTTATTATTATATTATTATTATTCGTAGTCGTCCGGCCTTTGTCCGGGTTTTGGTCCGGGTCATGGTCTGGAGCGAGAGGAAATTGAATGCGGCCGCCTCCTTCTGCGAAGCAATAATGCAAGCGAAAGAGAGATGGCCGAAAAAAAAGTTGTCTACAATCTACATAACTGAATAATATGTGGTATTATTGGAACAAGCATTTATTTTTATTTTTTATTCTTGATAGGTTCGCGCTTGACCGCTATCTCACCTGACGGAAAGCGACGATGCGGTCGACGATGGAGCGCGCTTACCTAGAAGCAACCTATTCACTCATAATCTTGGTAAAACGGAAAAAAAAATGTATTGCCTATCTCAGCAATGCTTTCCGAGAAGACTGACTTAACTGCAGAAACAGCATGGTGGAACGATGACCTAGTGAGGATCGCGGGAACCCGATGGATGCGAGACGCACATCACGCACAGGACTGATCATTGTGGCGACATTAGTGGGAGGCCTATATCCAGCAGTGGTTCTTTCGGCTGAAATGATGATGAAGATGACTGCAAAAACATCAGTCAGGTTAGACTTACCTATAGACACGAGCTCGGAGTCCTGCCAGACCTTGACGAAGAAGAAGTCCCCGATAGCGATGATCTTCTCCGAGGGTCCCGTCAGCCGCAGGGCCTTATAGAAGGTGTACTGGCCGTGTTGACCACAGGGAGCACCCACCAGCTGTGGACAAATAAAAAGGAACTTGAGGTTCTCTATTGCACTGCTGTTAAGCTGAAAGGGCCAGGTAGCCCGAGAAATTAAAGTTTCTTAAGTTTTTTGAATTTTGCAGGCCAGTGTCAGGTTTAGGTTATCCAATCCCGCAAGCGCGGGATAGGATTTTTCTGTAAGAGAATTGGGTTCAGACGACGCGCCGAACTGATTATTTATTAGACCCAGCACAATCTCTTTAATAGATAAGTGATTACAAAAATTTTCCTTGTGTGATGTGGTTGTTTCAATGATTTCTAATGGATACTGTGATATAAAATTGGTACAGGTTTGTGTCTCAAGTGTCTACATAGCCGGACAAAATCTGTTTTTTTAATTCATATAAACCAGTGCTTGACTGCGATCCCACCTGATGGTAAGTAGTAGTGAGACGCACTAGTTTATTAAGAGCCTATTCATGCCTTGGAAACACCTAAATTGTAATCGGACGGGAAGACCGCAGCAGGCAAGCTGTTCCAGTCCCTCGATGTACGCGGTATAAACGACGAGGCGAAACGCTTGATCCGGACCATAGAGGTTTCAATTATGTAAGGGTGGATACTCGCCGTTCGTCGGGGTGTCCGATGGTAGAAATGAGATGGTGGAATCAGGTCATGCAATTCCCGCGCACACTCTCCAAAATGCATCCTGTAAAATACCGAAAGTCTGGCTACCCTGCGCCTGTGCTCAAGGGTTTGTAGATTGGACTTAACCAGATCTGGATCACCAATTAGCCTCTTCGCACGCCTTTCCATCGAGTCCAAATCTGCTAGGTGGCATTTTGCAGCACCAGCCCATATGTGGCTGCAGTACTCCACACACGAACGAACCTGTGCTTTGTATAAAAAGCTATCCTGGTGTGAAGTACCGCCGGACCTTTGCAAGAACGCCGAATCATTGAAACAGGCACGATTTCGGTAAAATGGAGCTAAGAATTTTATTGCAGTGTTGTCTACTTATCTTAGTGAAACTTGCTGAGGAGGCTGACTATTGATGATTGATATCTACATTTGCTGCCAAATACTACAAAGATATTAATTACTGATGACAAGGCGGTATGGACTGAGACCTTAGGGCCTGTGCACACCATGCTTTTTAAACGCACCGTTGACGCGCGTTTGTACCGATACGCACGCGAGTCAGACGCAGCCTGTACATCTTTAATAGGATAAAAGCGCGCCGTCGACGCACGTTTCTAAAACGCGCGTCAACGGCGCGTTTAAAAAACGTGGTGTGCGCAGGCCTTTAGACTGCTTAAAAGGTCTCGAAGAAAAATAACTATATTCCTGAATCTAAAAGATGAAACTTATTATATCGTTCGATAACTGGGGTAAGACTGTGGGCTTTAGACAGTGAAAGTCTGACACTCCGTCTCGCTCCGCCTAGAGCGGGAAACCGCATTTAATGATTTCCCACGTAAAGAAAAAAATACCTGTCTTTGAACTGGTTTTTAAAAGTTCCTAAACGAATTCTGGCGCATGTCCAAAAAATGAGGAAGACTGAATGACGACTGTCATTTGTCAACATAATCATTCATGATCTATAGATAAATATAACAGTATGTAAATAGCGCAAAGTCATCATGAGATCTCTATTTTTAACCGACTTCAAAAAAAGAGGAGGTTCTGAATTCGAATGTTTTTTTGTTTCAGTTTTTTTATCATTAAATGATTATTTACTAGCTTTTGCCCGTAGCTTCGCCCGCGTACATAAAATATAGCGATGTCACTCAGGAATAAAGCAGCTTGCTATTGGTACATTGCACACACGTGGGCCACGTACGTTGATCCGGGCGCGTCGGTCTCCATACATTTTATTTGGCAACTAGACTAGTAGAGCTACATTAGATCCACGCCACACAAATCTCTAATTCACCAATTCGATAATAATAATTTAAATAGATATATTTAAAAATTTGGAGATGTATTTTCGTTTGAGGTTTGGTTAAGCTAGGTCGCGTGGCTTCGGCGATAAGTTATTCGTAGAAGCGCGCATTTGTTGTTAACTGACTCGAATTGGTGAATTAGAGATTTGGTTATTCGAGATTCCATGATTTAGGTTCCATTCGTTAGGTTTTTCGTAGCAGCGTGCATTCGTTGTGAAGAGTTTCCTATTAGTAAACATACGGGGTCGTGTTATTCGATATTACAGTGTTTCTGAATCATGTAATTCGAGATCGCGTGGTTACGGTGTTAAGTTTTTCGTGGTAACGTGCATTCGTTTTTCGGATTCGTTTTTCATTGTTTCGGATTAGTAAACTTACGGGAACGTGTTATTCGAGGTTACACTTTTCTGAATTATGTAACACACTCGACGCGACTCTACATCCAAATCAGGCGTGGCCCACGTGTGCGTCGGTCTAATCTAGTTCCCGCTTAATACAATCCCATCGGATAATTTCCAACTTAAATTTCGCAGACGAAACCACAGGTACGAGCTAGTTTCGGCTATGGCGGTAAAATGCGAGAACACAATGCTATCACAAGGTGTACATTTTGCACCATAATTTGGTGTTAAGTTCTCTTTTCCTATATCTATGTTTTCTAGCATATTAGAGGAAGTTTGAAAGTGGCGCCAGTGACTGAAAAGTTGAAAGAGAATCGTTTGTCTTGGTATGGTCATGTAAAGAGGAGAGATGAAACGCATGTTACTAAAAGAGTTATGAGTATACATGTGGATGGGTGGAGAGGGAGAGGGAGGCCAAAGAAAAGATGGATGGATTGTGTGAACAGTGATATGAAAGAAAAGGAAGTTAGTGATAGCATGACGGTTAACAGGATAGAATGGAAGAAAAAAACATGTTGCGCCGACCCCAAATAAGATGGGACAAGGGCAGGAAGATGATGATGATCTATGTTTTCTAGTAACGACAGCAGAACAAATCTTTTGAGGTCAAATTCATCTCATACTTATATTTTGTTTTCTTGTGGCTAAATAATGACGAGTCGATCTTCAAAGTTAAGCAATGCTCATTGATGTCGTTTTGAGGATGGGTGACTGCATCTTAACATACCGAGATTCCTCCGTGTCTTTTTTAAATTATTTATTTACATTGTGCTCACATAAATAATAGAAGCGACAAGATTGTTTATGTAAAGATTTTTGCAACTTGATTTAAAAGAGTGTCCATGGAGTTTCTTGCACGTTCTTCTCCATAGAGATCTACGCTTGGAACGAGCAATTTAGCTTCACTTTTTTGACTGACCGACATTTTGACAATTCAAAAGTTATGCTAAAGCTGTAAATGGTCTATTTGAAATAAACGTTTCTGATTTCCTCGAAAACTACGTTATGCCGTTGGTCCAGCCGTTACGGATACTCAGAATTTATAAAATCCGACATCAGCCATGCCAGGGTATGGTGTTATCCATTTACTGGGTTGTGGAGGTTAGTTAAGCTTTCGATCTATCTAAAATATACTTCGGGAAATAACCGTACTTGAGGCACTGATTCAAAAGGGCCAGGAAGGCATCGGGTTCCCCACCTATGGCTTGGCTGCATATGTCGGCTGTGAGGCCATCTAATCCCGGAGCTTTTTTGGGATTGAAAAACTCGCAAGCAGTTTTGAAATCAATCAGTGTGAAAGGTGGATCTTGAGAGCCTTCTTGTCCTTCATTATTAACCATTTCGGCTTTAGCCCTAATGTGGCTATGATGGGAGTTGTCGGTGCTCGTTAGGTCTTCAGGGTAAAAGAATTCCGCCAACAGTTTAACCCTTTCCATCGAGCACCTCTCCATTTTCTATCATCTGCAAGTCCACCCCTCTTTGCATTGTTCTCCCGATAACCCTGTCCTGCTTACTGCAGAACTCCTTCCAACTCTCGGTCTGAGCTCGAGCCGCTTCCATCTCATACTCTTCTTTCTGTTTCAGGTACTCTTCGACGACCTTCAATCTCCGAACCGGAGCAGCACAGCGGATTCTCCTTTTGCTGGTAGCAACGATATATAGTTTTTTTTATTATTGTTGATAATTTCACGCTTGACGACTATGTCACCTGATGGAAAGCGACGATGTGGTCGACAATGAAGCAAGTTTGCCTAGAAGTAACCTATTCACTCTTGACTCAAAAACAGGGGTCTTGTCTTTGACTCAAAGTCAAGAATGAATAGGTTACTTCTCATATGTTAATTCAGGTTATAGTTAGCAGGAAACACAGACTCCGGCAGGGAATTCTACTTCTTAGCTAAACGCGCAATCGGTAAGTCCCCTTACCTTCCGCATGACACAGGTCCTCACCGGACATGGTAAGTTCGGGAGGTTCCTGCACCGGATTCGTGCGGAAGAAACGCCCGGGTGTCACCATTGTGTGGACCACCCGGAGGACACGGTGGAGCACACGGTGGAGGTGTGTCCCGCTTGGGCAGAGCAACGCCGTGTCCTCGTGAGGGCGATCGGCGGCGGCGATCTCTCAGTAATGCTAGCAAAAGAGGCGGCCGATTGCGTGAAGCAACGGTCCTCACGCCCCAATCGCCGCCGGGATTCCGATCCCGATTTCCGGCCATCGTAGGCGCAGGCTTGCGGACGGCGAGCAATGGGTGGCTCGCCGTCCGACCGTCCGGTAACCGTCCGGACCGAGCCCAAGTCGTCGACGGCGCGTGCTGTTCCACGCGCGCCTCAAGGAGATGTCAGCAACTGTAGGGGCCTAGCAGGGTCGAAGCCTACTGGGGCCAAGGGTCTGATTCTGAAAGGAAGACTCGGCCCTGGTACGAAAGGCAACAAAGGAACAGGAGTGGGTTTTTAGTCAGTAAAAGTCTGACACTATCTCCCGCCCTTGGGCGGGGGATGTCATAAGATGATTTTACCACCGAAAAAAAAAAAAAAAGCTATACGCGCAATAAATGTGTTCCCAAAACGCTTTGTACGTATGGGTGGTATGTCCACCATGTACCGATGGCGCAACGCCGTACGTCTAGTGGTCCGATGATGGAACGGACTTGGCGGAATTAAAACTGCGCAATTCCAATGCACACTCTCCGAAATGTAAACGATAGAAAACCGACAGGCCAGCAACTCGGCGTCGATGCTCAAGACTGGAGTTTTGACTTGACAAATGCATCATTGCCGATGATTTTCTTGACTCGCTTCTCAATCGACTCCAGTGCATCAAGCGAGTATTTGTTCGGTAGCTGGTTTCAATTAACAAAAGATATGAGACGCGAGTATAATCGTAGACAAACGATAACCTCGAACGGAAATTCGTTTGACAAAGTAGCGTTCGCATAAAAAGTTAATATATAACTGAATAATTTTGTTTTACTAAATTCATATGAAAACGAAGTATGAAAGTATATTCGATAACTATAACAAAAATGCAATTCTTATATTTTTTGTCTGTCTGTCAGATTTTTGTTTTGCTTTTGATTTTTAAGAGGGATTTCACGCTTGGCAAGCGGTTGTTACAATAGATGGATGTGAGACGCACAGGAACGTTCATTATGGCGACATTTAGGAAAGCCTATGTCTAATTAGTTGACGTCTTTCGGCTGAAATTATGATGATGTCTGATTGTATGTTCCGACTAATCTTCGAAACGATTGAACCAATTTTGACAGCACTTTCACTGGTAGACAACTAACGTTATAAGGAGTAGCTTAGACTTCACATAGATTTTTATTTTAGAAAAAGGCTTAAGAATTAGGGATCCACGAAAAAAAATCTTCTTGAAATTGTGACCAAATCGCTTGTGATGTTATAAAAGTTTGATGTGGACGAAGTCGCAGATATCAGCTAGTATAATATTATAATACAACTAGTTTCTCCCAGCGGTTTCACCCGCATGTCCTACGAAATCCTCTCTTAGTACATACGTCATAAACGGAAGCCTTGTGCAAAATTTCACGCTCCTAGTCCCAGTAGTTTCGGATGTGCGTTGATATGTCAGTCAGTCAGTTTCTCCTTTCATATCATAATGTAGACTCAACATTACTGTGGGAATCTGATGACCTTATACCTACTTAAGTGCAATGAATTAAGTTAAAAGAATCGATTTTTTATTTAGCTTAGAAACTTAAAGCCTTGCTTTGTTTCAATCAACAAACTTAGTCTGCAATCTACTGCCGGATTACACTTTTAGCTAGTCGATATATAAACCAGTGCTTGACTGCGATCCCACTTGATGGTAAGCAGTGATGCAACCGTTGATGATGAGGAGCACTAGTTTATTAAGAGCCTATTCACTCTAGCCTTGAAGACACCTAAATTATAATCGGACGAGAAAACCGCAGCAGGCAAATAGTTCCAGTCCTTCGATGTACGCGGTATAAACGACGAGGCGAAACGCTTAGTCCGGACCGTAGATGTGTTAACAACGTAAGGGTGGACACTCGCCGTACTTAGGGTAGTCCGTCCGTTTCTTTTTATACTTCCGTACGACCGATGGAAAAGACGGCACCTTTCTTTACTTATTAATTGCAGAAAAACCTTTAAGAAATCAAGTTAATCAATCGTTAAAACGGAACCCTTATAGGATCACTTTGTAGTCCGTCTGTCAAGACATTTTTCTCAGGAACGCGCGTATGTTTTAACGTGAAATTAATATCAAATACTCTCTCAGGTCTAGGCTACCCCTTGAAGCTGTGAAAAAATCTAACTTGTAAGTTAACGCCATCTAAAGATAAAGCCGTTTTCGCAAAGAAACCAAACCTTTAAATGTACTTCATGTTGACCTTAGTGTCCTGAAAATTGGCAAAAAGCAAGGTCTCATAGCAAAAGTAAAGGATAAAGTCTGAAATAGTTTTTTTTTCTAGATTCGATTTGGGAATCGAATTACTTACATAAGTAAGTTTGTACGGAACAATAGGTGCGCGAGTTCGACTCGCATATGAACATTTTTGTTTTTGTAAAGTTCATGTTTGACCACTACCTCACCTGATGTGGTCGACGATGGAGCACGCTTGCCTAGAAGTAACCTATTCACTCTTGACTTAAAGACCTCAGGTTATAGATATCAGGAAACACAGTTTTCAAGCCATTTATTTCATAATCATTCATAATAACATTAATTAAGTCTTTAATTCTCCACATAAAATAAAATAAAACTATATCCTCTCACTTTTAACGACTCCAAACTAATTTGCAAACAAAACAATAAAAAAAAAAACAAATCAACTGCAACAAAAAAACAACTCAGTTAATTTAACATGCTAACGGTACTTTCAAAAGAGTTTCAACTCGGAATCAATAAGTATAAAATTGAAGCAGCTTGGCTAGAGGGAGACGGCGTCGTACGAGTGAAAGAGACAGATATAAGTCTCACGCTTTCGTTCTGTTTGCAAGAGGGATTTGATAAAATTTTGTAAATCTATCGCCGAATATGTACTGTCAGGTGAACTCGGGTAAAGTCAGCAGAATAATAACACGTGATTAGTTTGGAGGGTCAGCAGAAACGTTACCTTACTGTTTGGAGTATTTTTTTTTTACACTAGTCACTCCGCCCCGGTTTTGTACGGGTACAAATTATAGGTACAATATGTTACAAGCTCAGAATCGGCCACAGAATCGATTTCAGCTATTTCAAAAATAAGTAATTTTTACCCGACTACGGAGGGTTATGATTCTGACAGGCTATGTATGTATGTGAGTATGTTCATCTGTTCCCCCATAGCTCCTAATCTACTTATCGGAACTCGACGTATGAGGTATCGTTAGAACCGTTTTAATTGTCCGCTAAACATAGGCTACGTGACGTGTCACAAAAATCGATATGGCGCCCTCTAGCGGACAAAAAGTAATACGTTAAAAATAAAAAAAGGAGATAAATACGCCGTGTTTGGTATTATTTGAAAGGGCTTCACTTGTATATTTCCAAAATATTGCTCAAATTTAAAGTGACGCCCTCTAGCGAACAAAAAGTCATGTTTAAAAAAAATTATAAATAGACCGTGTTTCATATCATTTGAAAGGGCTTCACTGGTACTTATAAAAAAAATATCATCAAATTCAAAAATATCATCGTCGTTTTGGTATCATTTGAAAGGACTTCACTTATTCATACCAAAATAAATAGAATAGAAGCACAGTGATTTAACACCAAAATCTTTCAAATAAAAAAAGTAGAAAACTAAAACCCGATAGGTAGGTAATAATCGAAACACTTTAATAGCGTGTGACTACAGCTTTTCTTTTTGTTCTATTCTTGTTTTTCCAGTTACTTTGTTTATTTCAGCATCTTGAAAATCTTGTTTCATACTTTTTCAGCGTCTTTTTTTGTCGTAGTCGGGTTTTAGTTTCCTACTTTTTTTTTATTTTAAAAGCTAAAGGAAACAAAGTTTCTTGTCTCCATTCCAATAATCTCAGTGGTTACTTCCTTCTTAACCTATTAACCTTCCCTTTAACCGCTTACGTCGAATTGGTCCGATGAGTGTTTGCGTGTCCTATTCGCCAGGGTCGTGTGTTAGCGACAGGGTACTCCATCTCGTTTAGCTCTTCAATCCCCATAGATGACAGAAGAGCTGACGAGATGGAGCATTTGGTCGGAGATGTGCGGCCCTGGCGGTATATATCCGACGTGGGCGGTTAAAACGTTAATTAAAGGTTAAGGTTAGGTTATCTTTCGACTGTTTTTTAGATTTTCCGTCTGTTAAAAACATTCAGTTCTTCTGTCTCTCGAAGACGAGTTTCTGTGTGTGTAGATTCATATGCAATTGTGCATATTGTATCTGAATGCGTTTGCTATTAGCGATGACCAGAGAGAGACTAGGTAGAGCATATTTAACTAAAGTACGAGGAAATAAGTAACATAGAGTTGATGAAACCTCCACTAAAATCTCGAAATCATTCAACGTTTATTTCGAACAGACCAATTACAGGCAATTTGAATTGTCAAAATGTCAGTCAGTCCAAAAAAAAACTAAATCGCACGTTCCAAAGCGTAGATCTCTATGGAGAAGAACGAGCAAGAAACTCCATGGACACTCTTTTAAATCATAATTATTATGAGTTACATAAATCTTGGTTAAATATTTGCTTGTGTCATACATAGAAGATAATTTGTTGGACTGAGTAACTGTGACTGTGATTGTGTTAATTAATAGATCAAAGGTCAATGTAGCTGTTTACAAAAATGCATGCTGTACCCACATCTGCTTAGAATGATAAGCCCAGGAGTGTAAATTTGGTAATTTATATCTTACTTAGCCCGCGACTTTGTCAGCGTCAGTCTCACAAAACATTAGCAGAGTCGTCTCAAAAATCTCTTTCCTATAGTGTATATAACCAATATGTATGTTTATTTTAACTACATATAGGGTGACTGGTAATTAGTGTACGATACTTAAACACGTGATTGTGCTCATGATAACCAACAAATTTTACTATGGGAACAAACCTGAAATCGCGAAAAAAAAATCAGCTGTTCAGTACATTTATGTTTGCCTAATGTACTGAACAGCTGATATTTTTTTCGCGATTTCGGCTTTGCTCCCATAATAAAAATTGTTTGTTATCATGAGCACAATCACGTGTTTAAGTATCGTACACTAATTGCCAGTCACCCTATATAATAAAAAGAAAGTACTCGTTTTTCTTTTTCTGTTTTGCACCCGTTATGTTGTCTCTCCAGCCCCCATGGTGGACTTGGTAGAGAATGCTTACTCGTAAGTCCGTCTTTGTACTTTTGTGTTGCATGAAGTTTCAATAAATAAATAAATTCAATTTTAAGAAGATTTTTGTGCGCGGTACCCTATTTCTTTTTCTAAAATAAAAGTAGTCTTAAATTACTCAACATCATTTATCTACCAGAGAAAGTCCCGTTAAAACCGGTCAAGGCGTTTCGGAGTTTAAACGGAAAAAACAGACAGACAAACAGACAAAAAAGCATTTACATTTAGTAAGAAAATGTTACTTTAATATTACAACCAGACGCATCGATTTTATGTATTGGTAATGTATGTGTGTGTAAGTACGTAGGATGTATGTGTCATCATCATCATCATCATTTCAGCCGAAAAACGTCCACTGTTGGACATAGGCATCCCCCAAGCGTCGCCACAACGACCGATCCATGAACTATGGTGTATATGTATAGATTTAAAAAAAAAACTACGATACGCAGGGTCTTAATTTGTCAATTTTGACATAAAAAAGTTTACTAAGCCGTAACAGCATCAATGACTGCTCGAGAGAACCTCGTAAAATTCGCAAGTGTCTTTAGGAAAAGCTCACGAGTAACCTTTGACGTTTTTACGATAATAACTTAATGCATCTGAAAACATATCTAAATTGCGAACTAAAGTAGACGTTATTTACATCATTTAACTGTAATAATGCACACCCTCATACTAGTGTTGCAACAGAACTCTGCTTCCGCTTCTGCAGAAGTTCCGCAAGCTTTTTCACTTCTTCTTCACTTTTCAAAATTTATAACATAACTCTAAACGGAAGAATACAGCGAGAAGCGCAGGGGGGGGGGGCGAGCGTGGACGACTGGACACAACAGAAGAGGCGCGGGGGGTGGTACACAAAGGTGTCGCAATGAGTTTCTTTATTACTATACATATATTTTTTGATTCATTCTGCGCATCGCCGCGCAACGTGACGTGATTACGACGTAAACCTTCTGTTGTTTTAAAGAAATAAAATCTTCATGGTATTAACACTTCCGCTTCCGTTTCCGCATCCGCAAAGATTTACTTTTGACATCTGTTTCCGTGTCCGCTTCCGTTAAGACACTTCCTCATACACCCCAATTAGAAATTTAAGTTACAATCATAATTTAAGCACAGCATTATAAATTAATCCAAAAAAAAACTTGGGGAGTAATGGTGGCCCAGTAGTAACGGCCCCGACTTACGAGTTCAGGTCGCAGGTTCACACCCAGCCAGGCGCATTACTTTACGTAATTTATTTCATCACCACTGCTCTCAAAACCGTGAAGGAAAACATCGTGAGGAAACCAGCATGTACTAGAAACAAAAATTCGAAGACATGTGACATCCACCAACCCGCACTGGGCCCGCGTGCTGGATTCCCAGCAGTGGGAACATTATATGGCTAATTATGTTATGTTATACTATAATTTTACTTAGGTAGTGTGATAGGCATCGACGCACTACATCGATAACGGCACGTACGTATGTACCTACACACAAACATTGTAGTGACTGACTGAATCACGATTTATCAAAATAGATATTTTTTTTAATTTTAAAATAATTCTTAATCATTTAAGATAAAAAATTAAGTACCTATTTAAATTCTTAAATCCCGGTATTTAGTCGCCATGTTTATAATTCCGGATATTAGAGCAAGTATTATCAACTCTATATTACTTACTTCTACGAGCTTGAGGTAATATTTACCTAAAGTTTATAAGTTAAAGTTATAAGCTACCTATTCCGATCTCTGAAATGAAATTTCGGATCTGGGTGCGGATACGGATATAGGAATAATAATTTACCGATTTCAGATATTACGGATACGAAATTATTTCGGATTATCCGCTAGTTTCGGATACATATTCCACAACTCTCTAGCCACACAACGCCATCTAGTCCCAAACTAAGCAGAACTTGCGATATGAGTACTAGACAACTGATAAACATACTTATACTATACAGTATATTTCTTAAAACATACATATTATAGATAAATTACACCCAGACACAAAACAAACATTGTCCTGGGTGGGAATCGAACCCACGACCAGCGGTATAGCAGTCAGGACCACCAACCACTAGACCAACAGTCCAGTCAGTCAAGTTACAGATAAAAGAAATTAAAAAACTGGGCAAGTGCGAGTTGGACTCGCGCACTAAGGGTTCCGTACAAACTTACCTATGCAAATAGTTCAACTCCTGAATCTCGAAGATTTTTCCGAATTGCAATTTTTTTTTTTGTGACGTAGGTAACAACAAATTTACTGTTTTCTGATTTATTCCTATATCTGTGCTATAAGACCTTGCTTAATGCCAAATTTCAGGTTTCTGGGTCAACGGGACGGACAATAAAGTGATCCTTTAAGGGATCCGGTTTTTCCTTTTGAGGTACGGAACCCTAAAAATTAACGTAAAATACAAATAGCAAGATTTGGCCTTTATTTCTAGTTTACATTATCATTTGTTTGGCCGAAAAAAACAAACAAAAACCCTTCGCAACCTGTCATTTAGAATCCACCTTGCTCCGAAACTGCTCTCATCTTTGGGTTGGGTCTGTTAAATACCAGCTTGATGCACTAGAGTCAATTGAGAAGCGAGCCAAGAAGATCATCGGCAATGATGTACTTGTCAAGTCGAAACTCCAAACTCTTGAGTGTTGCTAACCTGTCGGTTTTCTATGGAATACATTTCGGGGAGTAAGCAATGGAATTGCACATTTTAATTCCGCCAATTCCTTTCCATCATTGAACCACTAGACGTACGGCTTTACACCACCGGTAAATGGTGGACATCCCACCCATATGTCTAATAGAAAGCGTTTTGGAAACACATCCATTATGCGTACAGCTAAGGAGTGGAATTCCCTGCCGGGGTCTGTGTTTCCTGATAGCTACAACCTAGAGGTATTTAAGTCAAGAGTGAATAGGTTACTTCTAAACAAGCGTGCTTCATCGCCGACTACATCATCGCTTGCCATCAGGGGCCCAAGTCTAATATTTTTAAATTCGTCATTCCAACACGATCCCATTGTCATTTTGCAAAAAATTCATAATCTGCTAATTCATAATGATCGATAATTGATCGGTCAGTGGTCTCGTAATAGAGTTGTGGTAGAATGACAATATCGAGCTTATTAAAAGCAATGACTGCACAATCACAATGACGTTCTAATGGTAGGTCACTGATCAAAGGAACTGTCAAAATTTTAGCAGATTACCGCATACGTGACACATTCATTTGGCAATATTTACGAGATTACCATTCTATGCCACTTCTTTTAATGGAGTATCAGTGGTTGACCATTGGAAAGTCATAATGACGCCATTATATTTGTAGATTACCAAACTTGTCAAAATCAAAAATTATGAAATCAATGATAGACCATTCTGACACTATTGTAATAGCAGACTTGAGGCCCAGGTGAGTGAGATTGAGGTCAAACGAGAGCCTGTGGATAATAAAAAAAATCTATCCGAAGCTTCTATTTATTTATTATTATTCTTTCTTGTACACCATACAAAAAGGAAACTCTAGGCTTTTATATCGACTATTCTGACAATTCGGACACAATATTCGGGCAGTGTCAAAATCGACACATTTTATGTTCAATATTTCTTCACTAACGATTTGGATACAACCAAATTTATTAAAGCTGTTTAGTACAGTCAGATAAAAAAAGACTTCAATATATAGTATAAAACAAAGTCGCTTTCCGCTGTATGTCCCTATGTATGCTTAGATCTTATAAAACGAAGCTACGGATTTTGATTCGGTTTTTTTTTTAATAGATAGATTGATTCAAGAGAAAGGTTTATATGTTTAATACGTATGCATAATATAGCAGAGAAACACTGATAATTTTAGAGGTTTCTAATGTGATGTCGTAAATGAACACATTTTTTTGCGCTTACATTGCAAACGCTGGCTGAACCCTACGAGATAGATCAAAATAATGTACTACAGTATTGTACACCTTAAAAAGGTCTACAAAAAAGTTAGTAATGGTATATGTCTATCTCTTAGGGATAACCCACAATAACCATTTTTTATCCTTTACTTTTTACGAGAAATAATGGCTTATTTACGAAGCGATTTTAAGCAATACAGCATTAATCCTTATCCAATTAAGTACCTTAAATACATTGTGCTTTTCATATATATCAATATGGTCCTTTACAGCATGTAATTTAAGTGAATATTATCGAAGATATTACGGATTGAAAATGCAGGGACATAGCGGTTGCCGTGGTATCAATCAGCATTGCACCCGTGCGAAGCCGGGGTGGGTCGATGGTAAAATATAATTATGTATATAATCCGAAGTTGTCGCCTTAAAACCAGCCTAAAATAGTTTAGTTAACGCTTTTTTCCCCATTTTAATAAAAAAAAAATATTTGACTGTAATAAAGTGTGTAAGAATCGTCAGTGAAATAAATATTAAAATTAAAATGTGTCACTTTGGACACTGTGTCCAAATTGACAGCAACCCTTAATATCGGTTTCGGATACGAATATTTCTTTATTTCGGATATATCCGATAGTTACGGTTACCTACCATTATGGAGCTCCATAACATCCCTGCTCTCAATACAATCGGCACTTAATTTACTTTTAACTTAAACATAAAACACATTTTACTCTCAAAAAACTTTTTATTTGAAAATATATTTTCGGTAGATAACCTCTGACATATACCTACATAGCTAAGTAAAGTGCGAGGGAGACAGAAGGATGTGTCCTCTCTGTCGCACGTAGGGCTCGCAGGACGGACGACCATGAACTACAGACGGTTCGGTTCAGGGTTGTCGAAGTTTAAACCGACAACGGTAGAGTAAAGGGTAGTTGTGTTATTAAGCGATTTTGATTTCGTTGTGAATTTAATAAATTTAAACTGTTTTTATTACGCGGGCGAAGTCGCTAGCTGGATTATTTTTTATTATTGATAGGTTCGCGCTTGACCACTATCTAACTAGCTAGCCAAGGTGTACCTAGCTATCAAGGGACACAAGACAGCGGCAGGGAACTCCACTTTCATTATTAGTACAGTCACTGAGTAAAGTCGAATCTTTTAGTTATGACTTGACCATTTAACCACACGCGTCGGATTGGTCCGACAAGTATTTTCGCATCTTATTCGCCAGGGTCGTGTGTTAGCGACTGGGTACTCCATCTCGTTTAGCTCTTCAATCCCCATAGGTGACAGAAGAGCTGACGAGATGGAGTAGGTATTTCGTCGTGGACGTGCGACCCTGGCGGAGTTTGTCGGATATATCCGACCTAGGCGGTTAAAAGGTGAATACCAATATTATTCAATTAGATATTTACACTTACGTGCTATACTTGTAAACGATGGAACTTCTCACAATAATACTTCACCATACTTTCCAATTACCAACGTGTTGTTTATTTTTTGTCGTGTGTAATCCTGTCGCGCCAGCCCTGCGCCAGACCCCATTCTCTAATGTAACACCCGTATATTGGTTTAGGGATCGCTGGCCAGCGGTGCTCAAACAAACTGAGAATGTTATTTTATAAAAATACTTAAATTTCGTTGACTTTCCGTGAGCTTTATTTTCTATTAGCTAGCACTTTACATATTAAGTTGCCATACAGCGTGGCAATGCCGCCAGTCTTTTGGGGTATATTACCAGTCGATAGCGATACGGAGGAGTTTTTCGACGCCGTATTTTAGTTTTTTTTTTAGTACTTTATGGCTTTTATTTTCATTTAGTGTAAGTATATAATAAAAATACTTAACTTCAATTTCGGGATCCGGTATTTGACGTCGCCTTCCGATATTAAAGTTACGATTAATTTTTTTTAAGTTATTTTTGGAAGTCGGTTATGACAAGCTCTCTCTCTGGATATGTGGTGTGACAAGAATGGATAAAGTGAGAAATTAGTATATTAGAGTTTGAAAGTGGCGCCAGTGACTGAAAAGTTGAAAGGGATTCGTTTATCTTGGTATGGTCATGTGAAGAGGAGGGATGAAGCGCATGTTGCTAAAAGAGTTATGAATTTACACGTGGATGGATGGAGAGGGAGAGGGAGGCCAAAGAAAAGATGGATGAATTGTGTGAGAAGTGACATGAAAGAAAAGGGAGTTAGTGATAGCGTGACGAGTGACAGTACAGAATGGAAGAAAAAAACGTGTTGCGCCGACCCCAAATAAAACGGGCCAAGGGCAGGAAGATGATGGTTATGACAAGGTCTATTATGTTTCAGGTGGTCAGATGCCAGAAAGTCTGACCATCAGTCTATCCAAGGAGTGTCGTGTTGCCCAGTAACTGGGTTGTGGGTATTCAGCCGCGTCTGGTTAGACCAGAAGCCGACCCTGAGTTAATTGGGAAAAGGCAGGGTTGATGATGACTTAAGCATGAAAACCTGACGAGCTTGGGCATCTATAATGCTAGCAAAGGAGGCGGCCGATCGCGTGAGGCAACGGTCCTCACGCCCTAAACGCCGCGCCGCCGGGATTCCGATCCCGATTCCCGGCCACCGTAGGCGCGGGCTTGCGGACGGCGAGTAATGGGTGGCTCGCCGTCCGACCGTCCGGTAACTGTCCGGACCGAGCCCAAGTCGTCGACGGCGCGTATTGTTCCACGCGCGCCTCAGGGAAATGTCAGCAAATCGTAGGGGCCCAGCAGGGCCGAAGCCTACTGGGGCCACGGGTAGTGTGAAAGCGAAGTCCGGGGCTCCGGGATGAAGGCAAAGAAGGAACAGGAGTGGGTTTTTAGTCAGTAAAAGTCTGACACTATCTCTCGCTCCGCCCAAGAGCGGGATTTGTCATTAGATGATTTTCCCACCTAAAAAAAAAAGCTTGGGCATCTAAGTACTGTTTGACATGTTCTCAATTACAAATTTTCAATGCAGAAACCGGCCCTTAATCTATACTTAATATTATAAAGAGGTAGTTTGTTATTTTGTTTGTAGGAGGTAATCTCTGGAAGTACTGGTCCGATTGCAAAAATTTTTTCACCGATAGAAAGCTGCTTTATTCATGAGTGACATAGGTTATATTTTGTGTACGCGGGCAAAACCGCGGGCAAAAGCTAGTCAAAAATAAAAAATAAATGATAACTAAGGACTCCATTCTTTTCAGTTTTTTTTCCGTTCAACCGATTTTGACTTCTACTCCGTAGGCATAAGGATGGTATTAAAAGCAAAAAAGTGGTTACAATACCTACTATTTACTGCAGCCGCCATGTGTCATGTCACCAACGCAATAAGAGTCAAAATCGGTTGAACAGACAGTGAAAATGGTTTGTTTCAATG
Organism: Mythimna impura; assembly: GCA_905147345.3. Classification (NCBI taxonomy): domain Eukaryota; kingdom Metazoa; phylum Arthropoda; class Insecta; order Lepidoptera; family Noctuidae; genus Mythimna; species Mythimna impura. The sequence goes on along the minus strand of LR990365.1, from coordinate 772,994 downwards.
TCCAATCTCATGTCGAATGGAGTATAGGTATTCTGAAATTGAGTTTTAATGCTTAATGAACAGATTGAGTAACTCTGCCGAGCCCTGAAGGTAAAAAGCTTAGCGTTTCATTTGTGTACAAAGTAATGACGCTTGGGATCTAGGCTGCGGCACTCAAACTTTGTACATGCAAAATATTTTTCAATACACTTACTCGAAAACCCGTTCTTATCCCACCGCTTTTAGGCACGCAATAGACTGTTTCCCGCACTAGTGCAGAAATAGCGCGTGCTCTCCCCCGCCACAATGTTATTACATTTATCGCATCAGGCTGGGCGCGCGTCGACCCCCACGAGTCGCCGGTCAAACCCCGTTTATTCATTTCTAAGTGTATTGAAAAAAGTCGTTAGATACACGTGCAAATTTGTCACTGCAGCCCTCGGCTCCATAACACACTCGCCTACGGCTCGTGCGAATGCTGCCTCGGTCGCAATGACAAACTTTCTGCACTTGTATCAAAATGTACTATTTTTAACTGACTTCAAAAAAGGAAGAGGTTTAGAAATCGTCTGTATTTTTTTTTAAATTATCGTAGAATGGTGGCAGTCGTCTAAACCCAATCAAAAATCACCGGGATTGGGTTCCCTAGTTGTGGCAACAGTTGCGGGAGGCATATGTTCAGCAGTGGAAGTCTTTCGATGGAAATGACGATGATGAGTAAATACCAAATGGTTACGCCGGTACTATGCGAGATAAATTCATATTTTTGGCTGGTTGTTGCAATCACTATTTCCATCCCTTTCCTGCTTAGGCAATCGCATTTGTATGAGTGAGAGGGACTAAGATGCCGCGTATTCGAATGTGGAATGACGTTTCTATGTGCACGTATACATTCGTCTGTCGCGAAGAATGCTAAGTCGTATACCCTGTAAGTACCCACAGATAATAATTATTTTTCAATACACTTACTCGAAAACCTGCTCTTATCCAATAGACCGTTTTCCGCACTAGTGCAGAAAAGTGCACGTGCTCTCCCCGCCACAATGTTATTACATTTATCGTATCAGGCTGAGCGCGCGTCTACACCCAAAAGTCAACCCCCGTTCATTCATTTCGCAAGTGTATTGAAAAAAGTCGTTTGATACACGTGCAAATTTGTCACTGCAGCCTTCGGCACTTGTATCAAAATGTACTATAAGACATGGCGTGATGTGGGAGAAAGGGGGATCGTTCGCGGTGGTGGACAGCGCGCGCGCGTACTGAGCCTGAGGGTCGGAGCTAGCAGAATATATCGGTGAACGATTTCCCAATGCATATGTGTATATCCAGATTGACCAAATATTCACTGTACCTATATTGTTTTCCAATGTTGTCGACGTGTGTGTGTATTATTTTAAAAGCGATCAAAATCAGAAATGATACTACTCGTAAATCAGACCAGTTCTCGGATGCGAGGCTCGAGGTGGCTACAAGGGGAGGTTGGAGGCCACTTTGGGGGCGACGCCCCCGATATCATTGCAATGATAATTCAGTAACGGTTAATTATTGAAAACCTGTTTAGGTAAATACAGCGGTCGTTAGATTACAATCATATCGTCCTAGGCTAATCTCCCTCCCCTCGAGCGCCGATTGTACATACGTCTGTACAACTTGAATGACCTTGAAAAACTCTTAATTGTCGTTTTGTACACACGTTTGTACGATTTTTTTTTAGCCGAAAATTTTCGTTTCTATATTTTTATTTTTCCTAGAAAAATCCAGAAAAAGTTTTTTTTTATTTTTTTTTTTTGGTGATTTACGTAAAAACGCGCAATGACGTAATAATAATACCCCCGGGGCGCCCGAGGGGTTAAGATATTCGTTACTAAAGCATAATTGACGACAGCGTCGATTGACTGATCTCGCGTTGCGTTCGCTTTAAAAAATTTAAAACTCGTGTGTTTGTTGCTAAGCCCCGAAACTGTGCCATCGTGTGTGCTGAGCTGTACCGAGAACTATCCAGGTATTGTGCAAACCTTCCTCCTACGAGACGAGTCACTCGCTATATTTCCCCACGACTTGTCAAATCCATACCACAGCCACAGCACAAGCCGAATTTCAAACAGTTAGCAATCTTTCGTTTGTGTCGCAAACACATGCTATGATGAAATGGCACACGATTTGGGAGGCCCTTGTCCAGCAATAGATTGATAATGTCTTACATATGGCCAATTTTATACATATCTACATATAATAAAACTGAAGTGTCTATTTATAATATCAAAATAAGATTTCAATATTAAATGCATAGATAATATATTCGATACCTCCTTACTGAGTTAAGCTCGCCTTTGTACATGAACTGTTTGTATGTCAATATATTATGTTATGTTTTTGTGTACAATAAAGAATTACAAGTAAAGCAAAAATACAAATTTCAACATTTTTGTCTGTTTGTTGATCTATCTGTTTGTTTATTCCGGTTAATATCCGAAACGTCTGAACAGAATTCGACGGGACTCTCACTGGAAGACAGGTGATGTTATAAAAAGTAACTTAAGCTTCTTTAAAACACATGGAAATTCTGAACAAAATTCTGACCAAATGACATTGTGCGAATTAAAAAAAGAAAAGATTATACACACTACTTAGTGTATAATCTTTTTTCTTTTCTTTTTTTTCAGTCATGTACTAACATGACTGCGATCCCACCTGATGATAAGCAGTGATGCAATCGTTGATGGTGAAGCGCACTAGTTTATTAAGAGCCTATTCACTTAGCTTTGGAGACACCTAATTATAATCGGACGGGAAGACCGCAAGCTCAAGACTGTTTCACGAGTCTAATGCAGACGAAGTCGCGAGTATGAACTAGTTCCTCAATACTGTTATTAATAGGTCCTCATGTATCAAGTCCTTGACGTCGACTAGCTAATTGACATCTATCGGACGCCATTCTGACCCTGAGCAACCATTTTATGAAGTTAGTACAACTCTGAGTATGGGTTCCAGGGTTGCTCGAAAGACGGCCCAGGAACGCCAAGGGCAACTGAAGGAACACAGGTGGAACACTCCCTCTCCCTCCACACAAAGCGAGAGGAGTTCTTTGATCATATAAAAACCGGCCAAGTACGAGGTGGAGTCGCTCATGAAGGGTTCCGTACCATTATCTATAATATTGAGCAAAAACGAGCTAAAAAATAACACGTTTGTTGTAGGGAGCCCCTTTAAATATTTATTTTATTCTGTTTTTTAACCGACTTTAAAAAAAGGAGGAGGTTATCAATTCGGTTGTATTTTTTTTAATGTGTGTTACCTCCGAACTCCGTCGTTTATGAACAGATTTGCAATTCTTTTATGCTTCCAGATTGTCCCATTTTTTTCAAAATCTAGTTCCGATGATGGGATCCATGAGGAATCGAGGGAACTCCTCAAATATTATAGGCAACCATTTAGTGATTTTGGTATTTTCATCGAGAACTTAAGTCAAAAAGTAAAATTTGATGACGTGGAACTGATGAAGACTATAAATGGCGAATAGAACTTCATACTCACATAGATATCACAATGAAGATAGTTAAGCGACTACAACAATATAAATAAATAAATGGTTCTGAATAGTTACGTTGAAAATGGTATCATCGAAGTGACCTGATGATGATGAAGCCGAAAGATAGGCACAGGAACTCCGCAATTAATCAATGTATCCTAGCCGTGTTTGGGCTTATTAGAATTGTCATGAGATGCACTTTGGCTATAAGGTACCTACCTACTATCGAAATGATCAGATGATGGAGCCGGAAGGTGGAAGGAAGACACGGGTACTAGCTCGTCTTCCGCCAGCACAATGAATATGTTCTCAAAACGTTTTGTTTTTCCATCTGATAATAATGTGGATGATTTTTTGAAACACAATGAGATCTTTTATTATTCGCTTATTATTCGCGTTTGTACATTTATTTATTAAGTATCAGTTTGTAGTTATTTATTAGTTTAGTTGTAGCGTTGTGGTTTAGCGATATCTATGACGCCACATATAAACTATGTAATCCTGCATTAGAGTTCTCCGCGCGATTTGAACATACACAACCGCTCGAAATCATCTCTCGGGCAGTTGCCCACACCAGATACAACTCCTGTCTTGTCGCAGGATCTTCGTTTAGGACGGAGGAGACAATAGACTCTTACCTCAAGTTGTTTATTATAATATAGTATATGCTTGTAGGAAATAAAAACAGACAAACATAGATTCGATATAATTATATGTACCTACTCTATCGACTATAAAGGATATAATGTGCATTAATTATTTATTTATCCCTGTACGCAGTAAGCATATCGATTACTTATATATCTAGTCGTCTAGTTAGAACTCTTGTCCTTGAGAATATTGTCAACTTCCTTCCCCGGTTAAACGTAAATGCGATAAAAATTAACATTATTATTAAGGGTCGCCACAGACGGGCCACCGCCCACAACCACAAAACGCCGCCAGCGGCATATTTCCTATAGTTCTCATACATTTTATATGGATGACGCCGGTAGCCGCCACCGCCACACACTACAAATCGTCGCTGCTCGCTTCTTGTGGCCCGCACCGGCCACTAAACACCGTCACACGTCACTCGCGCATTTAAACCTTCTTCGTCAGAGTCCATTATGATACTGCGCGTATGGGTTAAAAAAGTAGCAGCCACCGGCCACAACTGGCTTGTGGCCGCTTCTAGCTTCTTTAGCCTTTAGACACCTAAACTATAATTGAACAGGAAGAACGCAGCAGGCAAATTGTTCCAGTCCTACAACTACAAAACGAAGAGGCAAAACGCTTAGTCCCAACCGTAGAGGTTTTAACAACTTGGTGGATACTCGCCGTACGTCGGGTTGTCCGATGGTAGAAAGGAGATGGCGGAATAAAGTTATGTAATTCTCGCGCTCACTCGGCTTTGTAGATTAGACTTAACCAAATCTGGATCACCAATTAGCCTCTACGCACGCCTCTCCACTGAGTTCAAAGCTGCTAGATGGTAATGCTTAGCTGCTAGATAGCAATGGTAGCTGCTAGATGGGTTAATGGTTAAGTACTGTGGACTGAAGGGAGACAACTTGTCAATTTATCCTTGAAATGTTGCGGACGCCAAGCCAACTTAAGCGGATGGGAAGCGCGTCTTGCTGCCATGCTCGGTCGTCCAAGAGGTCCTACCACGAACTCTTAACGCAATTCATTTGATGATCTATACTGAACTGTTACAGAGACGGAGCTTTATAGGGTGGTATATATAGCTCCATGTCTCTTCGTCGCTCGCAAGGTCACATTTACGATTGAAGGAAGTGTGTTCCTAATAATTTAGTTTACTTTGTCAAGTCAGTGTTTCCACAGATGGGAGGAGCGAAGGCTATATGTAAATTTTGTTCAAGTGTAAAGGCCGGATGCATGTTCATTTTTTTTAAAAGTATTTCCAAGACATAATTAAAATTTTGTATTTTCTGCTCAATGAATCTCACCCGTTGTGACACCTCATTAATTTTACGTTCCTATTGCAATTTTATTTTTAGTGTACAACTAGATTTTGCCGGCGGTTTCGCCCGCGTACATAAAATATAGCCTATGTCACTCAGGAATAAAGCAGCTTTCTCTGGGTGAAAAAAATTTAGCAATCGGAACAGTACTTTCAGAGATTACCTCCTTCTTCTTTTCGATTCGATGGTAAACTCGTCAAACTGTTTGGGCCCAATAGGTGGCTACATTAATAGCAGCATCGGTAGCACTCATCAAATCACTCTTATGTGTGGCTCATGTTTTGAACATCACCTACCACCATCCGACTTCTTGAAACCCCAAGAACATCTCCCGCCTGGGCGCGACTTGCAGTGGCCTATATGGAAAGCACTAAATCGGTTGCGAACCCAGGTAGGCCGCTGCAAACACAACTTGGCAAAATGGGGTTATATAGACCCGTCGGATACTCAATGTGAGTGCGCTGCTCCTGTTCAAAACATGAGATTACCTCCTAGAAACAAAAAAACAAACTACCTCTTTATAAATTAGTGTAGAAGTGTAGATGTAATAGATATTAGTATAGATAAAGAGTATATCTTATCTATCTATGAATGTTGGAAAGGAAACTCGTGATGTGTGTGTTAGTGTGGTTAAGGCACTTGCTTCTCATGCATGAGATGGGCAAAAAGTACTAATATGAATTGTTCAATTCGTAAGTACTTCTCTAAGTTTATCTAGAACATTACTGACACCCCGTGCCACGGAAAGCACGTTAAGCGGTTGGTTCTGATGGTCATTCGTAGATCTTAGACAGTTGTCACAGATAGTAAGACCCCAGAAACTCTGATCTGACCACCCAAGGAGTATCGTGTTATCCGGTTACTGAGTCGTGGAGGTCTGATAAGCAGTCGCTCGATGTAACCCGGGTATCCAGTCGCATTAGACTGTTAGAATGAAGGCCGGCTTCAAGGTAGTTGAGAAAAGACTGAGGAGATGATGACGAATGTGGGAAAGGGTTCGTCAAAAGTTAGGGAGACTAGTCTCATTGGATATTTGGGGCTTTTGTGTTTAATTTTGCTAAAATCTGTTTGTTACTTGGTGGGAAGCTTTCGCATTTCGAAAGGTGAGTTTCCAGCCCAATAGAATTACTTAAATTAAAAAAAAAACCGGCCAAGTGCGAGTAGACTAGCGCAATGAGGGTTCCGTACCGTCTTTAGCAAATGATATAGCTATAGGTTGTGTCTATATCGTCATCATCGGTGTCTGCATCAGGAATGAAGGTTACCGACATAGCTCAAAGTGGCAGTGGGCAGGGCACATTGCTCGCAGAACAGATGGTCGATGGGGACGAAAGGTTCTGGAGAGACGACCGAGTGCCGGAAGACGCAGCGTTGGAAGGCCAGACAAGGTGGACCGATGACCTAGTGAGGGTCGCAGGAATCCGATATACGCGAGAAGCTCGTTGTGGCGACACTTGGGGAAGGTCCAACAGTGGACGTCTTTCGGCTGAAATGCTGATGTTGTGTCTACATCACCGCCTAGGGTTACGTTATCCAAATACCAGTGCTGACTTTAGAATTTAGATGCGGAATGATTGGCGCTATTGCCAAACTGACAATGACTGGCCCAAGAGAGTCACCCTGTTGACAGCCGACAGCTGATTCCAATAGGTTTTCCATAAAAAGTAATTTGACTGGCCTGTTGGTCTAGTGGTTAGTGACCCTGACTGCTATGCCGAGTTTCCCATTCGATTCCCACCCAAGACTAATGATTGTGATGAGCATTATCATTTGTTCTGTGTCTGGGTGTAATTTATCTATAAATATGTATGTATTTAGAAATATATGTATAAGTATGTTTATCAGTTGTCTAGTACCATCGACTTATAGTACGTAGTACATATATATCGATGTCTAGTACTCATAGCACAAGCACAAGCTCTGCTTAGTTTGCGACTAGATGGCGTTGTGTGAAAGTTGTGGTATATTATAATTATAAGAAGGTTGCCTGCCTATATCGTTGGTAGATAAATCTGAAAATTGTAAAGTTAAAAAATATTTTTTCACACTAATATTGTAACGGCAAAAGTTCGTATTGTGTGTGCGCTCCTTCACGCTCCAACAGCTGAACGAATTTGGATGAAAACTGATACACGGGTAGACCATGTCCTGGAATAGGATACTTTATATCCCAGGAGTAAGTTCCCTTGGGACCATTTCCGGTTTTCATGCACTTTACTCGAGGGTAACGACCTCGGCTGACGAATTGTAGGTGTGAAACGAGACCGGTTACATTTGGGTACCGATTAGATATTAGGTAAATTAGTTTTTGATGCAAAATTGAGTTAAAATGACAGTAAAACACATTGCAGTATTTGATAACAAATAATATATCGAGTCAACCTTCTCGGCAAACTTCCCTGTGGTTAGGGTTACCAGATCCGAAAAATAAGTTTTCCTGAAAAAACCCCCATTTCAGCAAATTTTTCCTGACATTTTGGCAGAAAATTATATTATTTTACAAACTCGCGCGCGGCGCGTGGGAGTCTGAGTATGAGTGTTAGATGCCTTGTGGCGGGATGCGGGGAGCGCGGCGCGGCTGGGCCTGTCAATTAGTAGTTCAGTACTCTTGCAAACGGTGCGGTGAAATCTATATCCAGCAATAAAAAATATGAGGATCAGATGAATAATAATAATAATTAATTAATTGGTTGTTAATTATAAGATTTCATTATTTGATTAAAATTTAATTTCTTATATTTTTCTCTTTTTTTTTAAATTCCTGAAAATTTTCAACTTTCCCTGTTTCCCTGACAGACAGCTGAAATTCCGGACATGTCAGGAAAATTCCTGTCATCTGGTAACCCTACCTGTGGTAGACAAAACTACAACAAAATTCTCAGCTCCATTTTACCGAGATCGCGCCTGTTTCAATGGTCCCACATATTTGTTCAGTTGCACAGACACTTGAGATACAAAACTATACTAGTTTTACATCACAATATCCAGTAGGAATCAATTTGCGAATAATTAACGCACACTATGCAGGCAAGCATATTATAAGTTGGAGGATTATATTCAAGATAAAAATGCTTGGCTCAATGCTAGTCCAGCTCCACTACCACCGGGGTGTACAAATTGATTAGTTTTGAAACTATTATTATTATTCTTTAATTTATTTATTTATTTCAATTTGTAAAATTTGTAAATTATTATTGTAGTTAGTATTGTATAATGTAGAAGCATTTTTTTCAAACTTTGTAAATGTGAGTACCATGCAGCTATTTTATGGTTTTTAGGTTACTACTGGACTTGTTTGACATAAATGAGCATGGCAGTTGAGAGTTCGTCGTGCTCACTCAAATGTCTCACTGATGGTGGCGCGTGTGTTGGATCATTCGGTTCCCTTCAAAATGGTTGAGCTGAGTGGTGCTAATATTCGCGTCATGTTCGTGAACGGGCGCTATCAGTTGAGAATGGTCATCTCTTAGCCGCCAGTTGCTATTTTAATATATATATTTATACTCCACGGATTAGGTAGTTAACTAAACATAAACAATCTTGATATGTCTTTTTATTAAAAAAAAATCATATAAAAGACATACAAAGATTATTTAAACTTAGTTAATTACCAAACATCGGTATAGGTAAATAACAAATTGTAAACATTTTTAGAAAAAAATTATAGACAACTTTTTTAGATAAAAGACATGTCAAGATTGTTTACCTTTAGTTAATTAAGTACCTAAACAGATGGAGTATAGTTTTTATTTTTACTTTATTTACATTGTTCTCACATGATAGCGACAAGAAACATGTAACAGAGATATTTGTAATTGCAAAACATGATTGAAAAGAGTGTCCATGGAGTTTCAAGCACATTCTTCTCCATAGAGATCTACGCTTTGGAATGTGCAATTAGCATAATTTTTTCTGACTGACTGACTTCCTGACATTTCAAAAGTGCCTGTAAATGGTTTATTTGAAATAAATGCTTTTGAATCTTTGAATTAAAACAGACTGAACTTCACTCGAAGAAATCCCGCCAAAAAACCGCTTTACGTAGCTAACTTCACGTAAGTAGGTACTTAGTCTTTTTTTTTTACAAATGTTTTTAGATTTGTTACTAAGTCTTTTGAACCAACAACGCAAGTTGGATGTTTATAGATTAACACGACAGTTCCAATTTTTTTTACATCGTCTCACGTGGTAAGGGATCCAATTATTTCTCCCGCGCTCTGGTTGGAGCGAGAGACAATGTCAGACTTTTACGGATTAAAACCTAGTCGTATTCCTTTCCAATAGTATAGTTTATGAACAAACAATCAAGATACGATTTTGATATGAATGCCATATTTTGAAGGAGCATCATTATTTAGATTAGATTAAATAGTAGATCAGATAATGATGTAGATATCCATGCAAATTGCTATCGAGTTATACGACCTCAGTAGAGGCCAGTCTCAAATAATTCTTATTTTAAAGGTAACGTGTGCAGTATTTAACATCTTTTTAGGGTTCCGTAACTCAAAAAGAAAAAACGGAACCCTTATAGGATCACTTTGTTGTCCGTCTGTCTGTCTGTCAAGACCCTTTATCTCGAGAAAGCGTGGAGGTATCGAATTGAAATAATAACCATATTGTCAGGTCTGCGGTCCCTTGAAGCTGTAAAAAAATTAAACTTCTAAGTTAACGAAAAAAAAAAGATACGGCCGTTTATGTCGCAAAAAAACGTAAATTTGACACTCTCAAGAGAATCAAATTTTATAGAGTACTTCCCGTAGACCTAGAATCCTGAAATTTAGTATGAAGCAAGGTCTTATAGCACAAGTATAGGAATAAATCTGAAAACCGAAAATTTGTAGTTACGTCACAAAAAAAATAAATTTTCGAGACTCGATTCGAGAATTGAACTATTTACATAAGTTAGTTTGTACGGAACCCTCAGTGTGCGAGTCCGACTCGCACTTGCGCAGTTTTTTTTTTTGTGGAATAACGTTAAATAACATCTCCCGGCCTGAGTGGAGCGAGAGAGTGTCACTTACTAAAACTTATGAATAATAGGAATATACATAGAAAACCTGTCATACTGTATGGATCAGAATGTTGGGCTGTGAAACAGACGGATGAAAAAAGACTGCATGTAGTGGAGATGAGAATGTTGAGATGGATGTGTGGTGTGACGAGAATGGATAAAGTGAGAAATGAGTATATTAGAGGAAGTTTGAAAGTGGCGCCAGTGACTGAAAAGTTGAAAGGGAATCGTTTATCTTGGTATGGTCATGTGAAGAGGAGGGATGAAGCGCATGTTGCTAAAAGAGTTATGAATTTACACGTGGATGGATGGAGAGGGAGGCCAAAGAAAAGATGGATGGATTGTGTGAGAAGTGATATGAAAGAAAAGTGAGTTAGTGATAGCGTGACGAGTGACAGGACAGAATGGAAGAAAAAAACGTGTTGCGCCGACCCCAAATAAAACGGGACAAGGGCAGGTAGATGATGGTTATGACAAGCTCTATTATGTTTCAGGTGGTCAGACGCCAGAAAGTCTGACCATCAGTCTATCCAAGGGGTATCGTGTTGCCCAGTAACTGGGTTGTGGGTATTCAGCCGTGTCCGGTTAGACCAGAAGCCGACCCTGAGTTAATTGGGAAAAGGCAGGGTAGATGATGACTTAAGCATGAAAACCTTAAGCTTGGGCATCTATAATGCTAGCAAAGGAGGCGGCCGATCGCGTGAGGCAACGGTCCTCACGCCCTAAACGCCGCGCCGCCGGGATTCCGATCCCGATTTCCGGCCACCGTAGGCGCGGGCTTGCGGACGGCGAGTAATGGGTGGCTCGCCGTCCGACCGTCCGGTAACTGTCCGGACCGAGCCAAGTCGTCGACGGCGCGTATTGTTCCACGCGCGCCTCAGGGAGATGTCAGCAAATCGTAGGGGGCCAGCAGGGCCGAAGCCTACTGGGGCCACGGGTAGTGTGAAAGCGAAGCCCGGGGCTCCGGGATGAAGGCAAAGAAGGAACAGGAGTGGGTTTTTAGTCAGTAAGTCTGACACTATCTCTCGCTCCGCCCAAGAGCGGGATTTGTCATTAGATGATTTTCCCACTTAAAAAAAAAAAGCTTGGGCATCTAAGTAAGTACTGTTTGACATGTTCTCAATTACAAATTTTCAATGCAGAAACCGGCCCTTAATCTATACTTAATATTATAAAGAGGTGAAGTTTGTTTTTTTTTGTTTGTAGGAGGTAATCTCTGAAAGTACTGGTCCGATTGCTAAAATTTTTTCACCGACAGAAAGCTGCTTTATTCATGAGTGACATAGGCTATATTTTGTGTACGCGGACAAGGCCGCGGGCAAAAGCTAGTCAAAAATAAAATAAAAATGATAACTGCTCCATTCTTTTCTTTTTTTTTCCGTTCAACCGATTTTGACTTCTACACCGTAGGCATAAGAATGGTATTAAAAGCAAGAAAAGTGGTTACAATACCAACTATTTACTGCAGCCGCCATGTGTCATGCCACCAACGCAATAAGAGTCAAAATCGATTGAACGGACAGTGAAAATGGTTTGTTTCAATGTCCAATCTCATGTCGAATGGAGTGTAGGTATTCTGAAATTGAATTTTAATGCTTAACCTTTTGACGTGCGTAATTAGAGACACAATAGTAAGACAATGGCTTGCGGGCGCCGGCTACCGCCTGAGCGTTAATGAAGTAACTCTGCCGAGCCCTGAAGGTAAAAAGCTTAGCGTTTCATTTGTGTACAAAGTAATGACGCTTGGGATCTAGGCTGCGGCACTCAAACTTTGTACATGCAAAATATTTTTCAATACATTTACTCGAAAACCCGCTCTTATCCCACCGCTTTTAGGCACGCAATAGACTGTTTCCCGCACTAGTGCAGAAATAGCGCGTGCTCTCCCATGCCACAATGTTATTACATGTATCGTATCAGGCTGGGCGCGCGTCGACCCCCACGAGTCGCCGGTCAACCCCCGTTTATTCATTTCTTCGTAAGTGTATTGAAAAAAGTCGTTTGATACACGTGCAAATTTGTCACTGCAGCCCTCGGCTCCATAACACACTCGCCTACGGCTCGTGCGAATTCTACCTCGGTCGCAATGACAAACTTTCTGCACTTGTATCAAAATGTACTACTATTTTTAACTGACTTCAAAAAAGGAAGAGGTTTAGAAATCGTCTGTATTTTTTTTTAAATTATCGTAGAATGGTGGCAGTCGTCTAAACCCAATCAAAAATCACCGGGATTGGGTTCCCTAGTTGTGGCAACAGTTGCGGGAGACATATGTTCAGCAGTGGAAGTTTTTCGATCAAAATGACGATGATGAGTAAATACCAAATGGTTACGCCGCGCGCCGGTTCTATGCGCGATAAATTAATATTTTTCTGGTTGTTGCAATCGCTATTTCCATCCCTTTCCTGCATATGCAATCACATTTGTATGAGTGAGAGGGACTAAGCTTCCCGCGTATTCGAATGTGGAATGACGTTTCTTTGTGCACGTATACATTCGTCTGTCGCGAATGCTACGTCATAAATCCTGTAAGTACCCACAGATAATAATTATTTTTCAATACACTTACTCGAAAACCTGCTCTTATCCAATAGACTGTTTTCCGCACTAGTGCAGAAAAGTGCACGTGCTCTCCCCGCCACAATGTTATTACATTTATCGTATCAGGCTGGGCGCGCGTCTACACCCACGAGTCGCCGGTCAACCCCCGTTTATTCATTTCGTACGTGTATTGAAAAAAGTCGTTTGATACTCGTGCAAATTTGTCACTGCAGCCCTCGGTTCCATAACACACTCGCCTACTTCTCGTGCGAATTCCGCCTCGGTCGCAATGACAAACTTTCTGCACTTGTATCAAAATGTAGGTACTATTTTTAACTGACTTCAAAAAAGGAAGAGGTTTAGAAATCGTCTGTATTTTTTTTAAAATTATCGTAGAATGGTGGCAGTCGTCTAAACCCAATCAAAAATCACCGGGATTGGGTTCCCTAGTTGTGGCAACAGTTGCGGGAGGCATATGTTCAGCAGTGGAAGTCTTTCGATGGAAATGACGATGATGAGTAAATACCAAATGGTTACGCCGGTTCTATGCGCGATAAATTAATATTTTTGGCTGGTTGTTGCAATCGCTATTTCCATCCCTTTCCTGCTTAGGCAATCGCATTTGTATGAGTGAGAGGGACTAAGATGCCGCGTATTCGAATGTGGAATGACGTTTCTATGTGCACGTATACATTCGTCTGTCGCGAAGAATGCTAAGTCGTATATCCTGTAAGTACCCACAGATAATAATTATTTTTCAATACACTTACTCGAAAACCTGCTCTTATCCAATAGACCGTTTTCCGCACTAGTGTAGAAAAGTGCACGTGCTCTCCCCGCCACAATGTTATTACATGTATCGTATCAGGCTGGGCGCGCGTCGACCCCCACGAGTCGCCGGTCAACCCCCGTTTATTCATTTCTTCGTAAGTGTATTGAAAAAAGTCGTTAGATACACGTGCAAATTTGTCACTGCAGCCCTCGGCTCCATGACACACTCGCCTACGGCTCGTGCGAATTCCGCCTCGGTCGCAATGACAAACTTTCTGCACTTGTATCAAAATGTACTGTAGGACATGGCGTGATATGGGAGAAAGGGGGATAGTGCGCGGTGGTGAGCCTGAGGGTCGGAGCTAGCAGAATATATCGGTGAACGAACTTGTTATTTCCCAATGCATATGTGTATATCCAGATTGACCAAATATTCACTGTACCTATATTGTTTTCCAATGTTGTCGACGTGTGTGTGTATTATTTTAAAAGCGATCAAAATCAGAAATGATACTACTCGTAAATCGGACCAGTTCTCGGATGCGAGGCTCGAGGTAGCTACAAGGGGAGGTTGGAGGCCACTTTGGGGGCGACGCCCCCGATATCATTGCAATGATAATTCAGTAACGGTTAATTATTGACAACCTGTTTAGGTAAATACAGCGGTCGTTAGATTACAATCATATCGTCCTAGGCTAATCAAGAGACATTTTTTTTATGTGGGAAAATCATCTAATGACAAGTCAGTCCCGCTCTTTGGCGGAGCGGGAGATAGAGTCAGACTTTTACTGACTAAAAACCCACTCCTGTTCCTTCGTTGCCTTCGTCCCAGGGCCCGGATTTCGCTTTCACACTACCCATGGAATCAAGAAACATAAGTATTTTAGGTTAAGATATTCGTTACTAAAGCATAATTGACGATAGCGTCGATAGACTGATTTTTTCGCGTTGCGTCCACATAAAAAAATCGTAAACTCGTGTGTTTGTTGCTAAGCCCCGAAAACTGTGCCATCGTGTGTGCTGAGCTGTACCGAGAACTATCCAGGTATTGTGCAAACCTTCCTCCTACGAGACGAGTCACTCGCTATATTTCCCCACGACTTGTCAAATCCATACCACAGTACAAGCCGAATTTCAAACAGTTAGCAATCTTTCGTTTGTGTCGCAAACACATGCTATGATGAAATGGCACACGATTTGGGAGGCCCTTGTCCAGTAATAGATTGATAATGTCTTACATATGGCCAATTTTATACATATCTACATATAATAAAACTGAAGTGTCTATTTATAATATCAAAATAAGATTTCAATAATAAATGCATAGAACATATATTTGATACCTACTTATAGCAAAGTTTGTTTGCTGGGAGAAAACTCATTGCTGAGTTAAGCTCGCCTTTGTACATGAACTGTTTGTATGTCAATATATTATGTTGTTTTTGTGTACACTATAGAATTAAAGTAAAGTAAAGCAAAAATACAAATTTCAACATTTTTGTCCGTTTGTTGATCTGACTATCTGTTTGTTTATTCCGGTTAATATCCGAAACGTCTGAACAGAATTCGATGGGACTCTCACTGGAAGACAGCTGATGTTATAAAAAGTAACTTAAGCTACTTTTATATTAGAAAAATGAGTTAGAAGTCCGCGCAAAAAAAAACACTTGGAAATTCTGACCAAATGACAATGTATTTAAAAAAATGATATTATAATTATACACTAGTGCTTGACTGCGATCCCACCTGATGGTAAGCAGTGATGCAATCGTTGATGGTGAAGCGCACTAATTTATTAAGAGCCTATTCACTTAGCTTTGGAGACACCTAATTATAATCGGACGGGAAGACCGCAAGCTCAAGACTGTTTCACGAGTCTAATGCAGACGAAGTCGCGAGCATAAACTAGTTCCTCAATACTGTTATTAATAGGTCCTCATGTATCAAGTCCTTGACGTCGACCAGCTAATTGACATCTATCGGACGCCATTCTGACCCTGAGCAACCATTTTATGTAGGTAGTTAGTACAACTCTGAGTATGGGTTCCGGGATTGCTCGAAAGAGTGACCGCGGCTCAGGAACGCCAAGGGCAACTGAAGGAACACGGATGGATCACTCCCTTTCCCTCCACACAAAGCGAGAGGAGTTATTTGATGATATAAAAACCGGCCAAGTGCGAGGTGGACTCTCTCATGAAGGGTTCCGTACAATTATCTATAATATTGAGCAAAAAATATCACGTTTGTTGTATGGGAGCTCCTTTAAATATTTATTTTATTCTGTTTTTAACCGACTTCAAAAAAAGGAGGAGGTTATTAAGTCGGTTGTATTTTTTTTAAATGTTTTACCTCCGAACTCCGTCGTTTATGAACATTTGCAATTTTTTTATGCTTCCAGATTGATCCCATTTTTTTCAAAATCTAGTTCCGATGATGGGATCCATGAGGAATCGAGGGAACTCCTCAAATATTATAGGCAACCATTTAGTGATTTTGGTATTTTCATCGAGAACTTAAGCATTTACAGTCAAAAAGTAAAATTTGATGTCGACTGATGATGAAGACTAGAAATGGCGAATGGAACTTCATACTCACATAGATATCACAATGAAGATAGTTAAGCGACTACAACGATATAAATAAATAAATGGTTCTGAATAGTTACGTTGAAAATGGTATCATCGAAGTGACCTGATGATGATGAAGCCGAAAGATAGGCACAGGAACTCCGCAATTAATCAATGTATCCTAGCCGTGTTTGGGCTTATTAGAATTGTCATGAGATGCACTTTGGCTATAAGGTACCTACCTACTATCGAAATGATCAGATGATGGAGCCGGAAGGTGGAAGGAAGACACGGGTACTAGCACGTCTTCCGCCAGCACAATGAATATGTTCTTAAAAAATTTTGTTTTTTCATCTGATAATAATGTGGATGATTTTTTGAAACATAATGAGATCTTTTATTATTCGCATTTGTACATTTATTTATTAAGTATCAGTTTGTAGTTATTTATTAGTTTAGTTGTAGCGTTGTGGTTTAGCGTCATATATATACGCCACATATAAACTATGTAATCCTGCATTAGAGGTCTCCGCGCGATTTGAACATACACAACCGCTCGAAATCATCTCTCGGGCAGTTGCCCACACCAGACACAACTCTCGTCTTGTCGCAGGATCTTCCCTTTCCAACGGAGGTTTAGGACGGAGCGGAGGAGACAATACACTCTTACTTCAAGTTGTTTATTATAATATAGCTTTATGCTTGTAGCAAATAAAAACAGACAAACATAGATTCGATATATATGTACTCTATCGACTATAAAGGATATAATGTGCAGTAATTATTTATTTATCCCTGTACGCAGTAAGCATATCGATTATTTAAATATCTATTCGTCTAGTTAGAACTCTTGTCCTTGAGAATATTGTCAACTTCCTTCCCCGGTTGAACATAAATGCGATAAAAATTAACATTATTATTAAGGGTCGCCGCAGACGGGCGACCGCCCACAATCACAAAACGCCGCCACCGGCATATATAGTTCTCATACATTTTATATGGTAGCCGGCACCGCCACACGCTAAAAATCACCGCTGCTCGCTTCTTGTGGCCCGCACCGGCCACTAAACACCGTCACACGCCACTCGCGCATTTAAACCCTCTTCGTCAGAGTCCATTATGATACTGCGCGTATGGGTTAAAAAAGTAGCAGTCACCGGCCACAAGTGGCTTGTGGCCGCTTCTAGCTAACTATAATTGAACAGGAAGAACGCAGCAGGAAAATTGTTCCAGTCCTACAACTAAAAAACGAAGAGGCAAAACGCTTAGTCCCAACCGTAGAGGTTTTAACAACTTGGTGGATACTCGCCGTACGTCGGGTTGTCCGATGGTAGAACGGAGATGGCGGAATAAAGTTATGTAATTCTCGCGCTCACTCGGCTTTGTAGATTAGACTTAACCAAGCCTAGCAACAACACCTCTCCACTGAGTTCAAAGCTGCTAGATGGTAATGCTAGCTGCTAGATAGCAATGGTAGCTGCTAGATGGGTTAATGGTTAAGTACTGTGAACTGAAGGGAGACAACTTGGTCAACTTATCCTTGAAATGTTGCGGACGCCAAGCCAACTTAAACGGATGGGAAGCGTGGCTTGCTGCCATGCTCGGTTGTCCAAGAGGTCCTACCACGAGCTTAACGCAATTCATTTGACGAACTATACTGAACTGTTAAAGAGACGGAGCTTTATAGGGTGGTATATATAGCTCCATGTCTCCTCGTCGCTCGCAAGGTCACATTTACGATTGAAGGAAGTGTGTTCCTAATAATTTAGTTTAATTTGTCAAGTCAGTGTTTCCACAGATGGGAGGAGCGAAGGCTGTATGTAAATTTTGTTCAAGTGTAAAGGCCGGATGCATGTTCATTTTAAAAAGTATTTCCAAGACAATTAAAATTTTGTATTTTCTGCTCAATGAATCTCACCCGTTGTCACACCCTATTAATTTTACGTTCCTATTGCAATTTTATTTTTAGTGTACAACTAGCTTTTGGCCGCGGCTTCGCCCACGTACATAAAATATAGCCTATGTCACTCAGGAATAAAGCAGCTTTCTCTCGGTGGAAAAAATTTAGCTATCGGACCAGTACTTTCAGAGATTACCTTCTTCTTCTTCTTTTCGATTCGATGGTAAACTCGTCAAACTGTTTGGGCCCAATAGGTGGCTACATTAATAGCAGCATCGGTAGCACTCATCAAATCTTCCAAAGTGCAGGTGTATGGGCACTTGGGGCACTCTAATGTGTGGCTCATGTTTTGAACACCACCTACCACCATCCGACTTCTTGAAACCCCAAGAACATCTCTCGCCTGGGCGCGACTTGCAGTGGCCTATATGGATTTTTTCATTCATTAAATCAGTTGCGAACCCAAGTAAGCCGCTGCAAACACAACTTGGCAAAATGGGGTTTTATAGACCCGTCGGATACTCAATGTGAGTGCGCTGCTCCTGTTCAAAACATGAGATTACCTCCTACAAACAAAAAAACAAACTACCTCTTTATAAATTAGTGTAGAAGTGTAGATGTACATTATAATAGATATTAGTGTAGATAAAGAGTATATGTTATCTATCTATGAATGTTGGATAGAAAAGTAAATGTGTGTGTTAGGCAAAAAGTACTAATGTGAATTGTTCAATTCGTAAGTACTTCTCTAAGTTTATCTAGGACGTTACTGACCCCGTGCCTACACCCACGTTAAGCGGTTGGTTCTGATGGTCATTCGTAGATCTTAGACAGTTGTCACAGATAGTAAGACCCCAGAAACTCTGATCTGACCACCCAAGGAGTATCGTGTTATCAGGTTACTGAGTCGTGGAGGTCTGATAAGCAGTCGCTGCATGTAAAACCCGGGTATCCAGTCGCATTCTGTTAGAATGAAGGCCGGCTTCAAGGTAGTTGAGAAAAGACTGAGGAGATGATGACGAATGTGGGAAAGAGTTCGTCAAAAATTGGGGAGACTAGTCTCATTGGATATTTGGGGCTTTTGTGTTTAATTTTGCTAAAATTTGTTTGTTACTTGGTGGAAGCTTTCGCATTTCGAAAGGTGAGTTTCCAGCCCAATAGAACTAAATATATACTTTAATCGCATCGTCGCTTTCCATCAGGTGAGTTAGCGGTCAAGCGCAAACCTATCAAGAATAAAAAAAAAAAAAAAAAAAAAAAACCGGCCAAGTGCGAGTCGGACTAGGGCTCTGAAGGTTCCGTACCTTCCGTAGCAAATGATTATGATAGCTATAGGATCCCGTTTTTACACTTTGGGTACGGAATCCTAAAAAGTTAAATCTCGATTGTGTCTATATCGTCCTCATCTGTGTCTGCATCAGGTATGAAGGTTACCGACATAGCTCAAAGTGGCAGTGGGCAGGGCACGTTGCTCGCAGAACAGATGGTCGATGGGGACGAAAGGTTCTGCAGAGACGACCACGTGCCGGAAGACGTAGCGTTGGAAGGCCAGACAAAGTGGACCGATGACCTAGTGAGGGTCGCAGGAATCCGATGGAAGCGAGACGCTCGTTGTGGCGGCACTTGGGGAAGGTCCAACAGTGGACGTCTTTCGGCTGAAATCCTGATATTGTGTCTACATTACCGCCTAGGGTTACGTTATCCAAATACCAGTGCTGACTTTAGAATTTAGATGCGGATTGATTGGATCTATTGCCAAACTGACAATGACTGGCCCCAGAGAGTCACCCTGTTGACAGCCGACAGCTGATTCCAGAAGGTTTTCCATAAAAAGTAATTCGACTGGCCTGTTGGTCTAGTGGTTAGTGACCCTGACTGCTATGCCAGAGTTTCCCATTCGATTCCCACCCAAGACTAATGATTGTGATGAGCACTATCATTTGTTCTGTGTCTGGCTGTGCGCATGAATTAGGTTAACGAACTGGCATGAAAAATATACTTTTAACCGTTTTGCTGTTCTAGAATAGGTTTGAAAATTGAGTAGAACAAAGAATTTTCTAGTTTTTTCAGTTCGGACATAACCTTTGTAGCGCGATGTGCATTATTGAATCTTGAAGAAAAGTATAAGGATATTTTTATAATATTTTTTTTTTAAATTAATGATAGGCTAGCGTTTGACCACCATCTCACCTGATGGTAAGCGATGATGTGGTCGACGATGGAGCACGCTTGCCTAGAAGAAGCCTATTCACTCTTGCCTTAAAGACACCTAAGTATTTCATTGAAGCAAAAGATACCGGACCATATATGTATAGTCATACTGTCGCAGAGTGCGACAGTATTTAGAAATATATGTTTATCAGTTGTCTAGTACTCATAGCACAAGCTCTACTTAGTTTGCGACTAGATGGCGTTGTGTGAAAGTTGTGGTATATTATAATTATAAGAAGGTTGCCTGCCTATATCGTTGGTAGATAAAACTAAAAATTGTAAAGTTAAAAAATATTTTTTCACACTAATATTGTAACGGCAAAAGTTCGTATTGTGTGTGCGCTCCTTCACGCTCCAACGGCTGAACGAACTTGGATGAAAATTGATACACGGGTAGACCATGTCCTGGAATAGGATACTTTATATCCCAGGAGTAAGTTCCCTTGGGACC
Source organism: Mythimna impura (assembly GCA_905147345.3). Lineage (NCBI taxonomy): Eukaryota > Metazoa > Arthropoda > Insecta > Lepidoptera > Noctuidae > Mythimna > Mythimna impura. The sequence goes on along the minus strand of LR990365.1, from coordinate 752,064 downwards.
ATTTCCGGTTTTCATGCACTTTACTCGAGGGTAACGACCTCGGCTGACGAATAATTGTAGTGAAACGAGACCGGTTACATTTGGGTACCGATTAGATATTAGGTAAATTAGTTTTTGATGCAAAATTGAGTTAAAATGACAGTAAAACACATTGCAGTATTTGATAGCAAATAATATATCGAGTCAGCCGTCTCAGTAAACTTCGCTGTGGTAGACAAAACTACAATAAAATTCTCAGCTCCATTTTACCGAGATCGCGCCTGTTTCAATGATTCCACATATTTGTTCAGTTGCGCAGACACTTGAGATACAAAACTACAATAGTTTTACATCACAATATCAAGTAGGAATCAATTTGCGAATAATTAACGCACACTATGCAGGCAAGCATATTATAAGTTGGAGGATTATATTCAAGATAAAAATGCTTGGCTCAATGCTGGTCCAGCTCCACTACCACCGGGGTGTACAAATTGATTAGTTTTGAAACTATTATTATTATTCTTTAATTTATTTATTTATTTCAATTTGTAAAATTTGTAAATTATTATTGTAGTTAGTATTGTATAATGTAGAAGCATTTTTTTCAAAGTTTGTAAATGTGAGTACCATGGAGCTATTTTATGGTTTTTATGTTACTATTGGACTTGTTTGACATAAATGAGTATGGCAGTTGAGAGTTTGTCATGCTCACTCAAATGTCTCACTGATGGTGGCGCGTGTGTTGGATCATTCGGTTCCCTTCAAAATGGTTGAGCTGAGTGGTGCTAATATTCGCGTCATGTCCGTGAACGGGCGCTGTCAGTTGAGAATGGTCATCTCTTATCTGCCAGTTGCTATTTTAATTTCTATATTTATACTCCATCGGTTTAGGTAGCTAAACGTAAACAATCTTAATATTATTATGTCTTTTTATTTAAAAAAAAATCGTATGAAAGACATACAAAGATTATTTAAATTTAGTTAAGTAGTTACCAAACATCGGTATAGGTAAATAACAAATTGTAAACATTTTTAGATAAAATTATAGACAACTTTTAGATAAAAGACATGTCAAGATTGTTTACCTTTAGTTAATTACCTAAAAGATGGAGTATAGTTTTTATTTTTGCTTTATTGACATTGTTCTCACATGATAGCGACAAGAAACATGTAACAGAGATATTGTAATTGCAAAACATGATTGAAAAGAGTGTCCATGGAGTTTCTTGCACATTCTTCTCCATAGAGATCTACGCTTTGGAATGTGCAATTAGCATCATTTTTTCTGACTGACTGACTTCTTGACATTTCAAAAGTGCCTGTACTTAAATGGTTTATTTGAAATAAATGCTTTTGAATCTTTGAATTAAAACAGCCACTGAACTTCACTACTTAGAAGAAATCTCAACAAAAAAAAACGTATCTAGTTTTTTTTAAATTTATTTACTCCTATGGGAAGGCTTTTTGACCGCATTGCCTAGTCTTACGTATTTTCTCATTTTTTTAGTTTGAATATGGGTATGTACGCATTCTAAGGCTAATAATAAATATAAAACTCCAAAATGTAATATCCACTAGGAATCAATTTGCGAATAATTATATCAGCCACTGAACTCCACTCGAAGAAATTCCGCCAAAAAACCGCTTTACGTACCTAGCTAACTTCATGTAAGTAGTCTTTTTTTTTAAATGTTTTTAGATTTGTTACTAAGTCTTTTGAGCCAACGCAAGTTCAATGTTTACAGATTAAGACGGCAGTTCCAATTTAAAAAAGAATCTATTACAATGCGTTCCAAATAAGAATAGGATCGATTGCCATGTTGTGACGTCACGTCATACTGTCAAATCGAAGAATTAATAGGGTGAGCAAAACAATAATTTTTTAAACTTTAATTTATTTACGTACTGTGAACGAAAAAGGTTTAATCAGAATCCAGTTCTTCAATTTTGCCCAATTTCTTGCGATTTGACAGTATGAACGAACGCATTGTACTGTTAGATATCTACTTTATAGCCGAGTGACTTAAGCTACTTTTGATCTCGATAAAATATACGGTTGTTTTTTTTTTACGTGATCTCACGTGGTAAGGGATCCAATGATTTCTCCCGCGCTCTTGGTGGAGCTAGAGACAGTGTCAGACTTTTACGGATTAAAACCTAGTCGTATTCCTTTAAAATAGTATAGTTTAAGAACAAACGATCAAGATACGATTTTGATATGAATGCCATATTTTGAAGGAACATCATTATTTAGATTAAATTGTAGATCAGATAATGATGTAGATATCCATGCAAATTCCTACCGAGTTATACGACCTCAGTAGAGGCCAGTCTCAAATATTTCTTATTTTAAAGATAACGTGTGCAGTATTTAACATCTTTTTAGGGTTCCGTAACTCAAAAAGAAAAAACGGAACCCTTATAGGATCACTTTGTTGTCCGTCCGTCTGTCTGTCTATCGGTCTGTCAAGACCCTTTATCACGAGAACGCGTGGAGGTATAGAATTGAAACTAAAACCATATTCTCAGGTCTGCGGTCCCTTGAAGCTGTGAAAAAATTAAAATTCTAAGTTAACGAAAAAAAAAGATACAGCCGTTTATGTCGCAAAAAAACGTAAATTTGACACTCTCAAGGGAATCAAAATTCATAGAGTACTTCCCGTTGACCCAGAATCCTGAAATTTAGTATGAAGCAAGGTCTTATAGCACAAGTATAGGAATAAATCTGAAAACCGAAAATTTGCAGTTACGTCACAAAAAAAAAACTTTCTATTCGGAAAAATCTTCGAGACTCGATTCGGGAATTGAACAATTTACATAAGTTAGTTTGTACGGAACCCTCAGTGTGCGAGTCCGACTCGCACTTGCGCAGTTTTTTTTTTTTGTGGAATAACGTTAAATAACATCTCCCGGCCTGAGTGGAGCGAGAGAGTGTCAGACTTACTAAAACTTATGAATAATAGGAATATACATAGAAAACCTGTCATACTGTATGGATCAGAATGTTGGGCTGTGAAACAGACGGATGAAAAAAGACTGCATGTAGCGGAGATGAGAATGTTGAGATGGATGTGTGGTGTGACGAGAATGGATAAAGTGAGAAATGAGTATATTAGGGGAAGTTTGAAAGTGGCGCCAGTGACTGAAAAGTTGAAAGGGAATCGTTTGTCTTGGTATGGCCATGTGAAGAGGAGAGATGAAACGCATGTTACTAAAAGAGTTATGAGTATACATGTGGATGGGTGGAGAGGGAGAGGGAGGCCAAAGAAAAGATAATTGGATTGTGTGAACAGTGATATGAAAGTAAAGGAAGTTAGTGATAGCATGACTGTTGACAGGATAGAATGGAAGAAAAAAACATGTTGTGCCGACCCCAAATAAGATGTATTTGTTATCCCAGTTTATCAATAAAAATAAAATATTAAAATTGAAGACAATATCAAAATTGGTTGAAAAGCAAACGAGATATTTCAATTATAAATAAACTAGTTTCCGCCAGCGGTCTCGCCCGCGTGAAAGTAGCTCTCTCCATATAAACTTTAGACCCCCGTTTCATCCCCTTATGGTGTGAATTTTCGAAAATCCTTCGTTAGTGCTCGCCTACGTCATAAAAGGAAACATTGTGCAAAACTACACGCTCCCAGGCCCAGTAGTTTTGGCTGTGCGTTGATATGTCAGTCAGTCAGTTTCTCCTTTTTAATCTGTCTCGTCAAAACGCCATTATTATGGCGGCAGTATGGGCGTGAACTTTGACGTCAAAGACCACATCGGACTTATCTTTCTCATTGGTAGCTTTGAAGCTTTAACTTCGATGTTGATTTTACAAATTCTTTCATATTTGTCTATTAAAGTATAAGTACTTAAAGCATAGTCAGCCTTTTGATGTTCCCACTGCTGGTACTCTCATACCTCCTCTAGGAGAGGGAATGGGCCGTAATCCACCACGCGGGCCCAGTGCGGGTTGGTGAATGTCACATGTTTTCGAATTTTTGTTTCTAAGACATGCCGGTTTCCTCACGATGTTTTCCTTCACCGTTTTGAGAGCAGTAGTGATGGGATAAATTACACTAAGTAATGCGCCTTGCCGTGTTTGAACCCGCAACCTACAACTCGCAAATCGGGGCCGTTACCACTGCTCTGCTCACCGTTTATTAAAGCTAGCTTGACTGGCCTGTTGGTCTAGTGGTTTGATGCTCTGACTGCTATACCGGAGGTCGTAGGTTCGATTCCCGCCCAAGACAAATGTTTGTGTGATGAGCACGATCATTTGTTCTGTGTCTGTGATATTATGTATTTAGAAATGGTATATAAGTAAGTTGACTGAAAAGTTTAAAGGGAATCGTTTATCTTGGTATGGTCATGTGAAGAGGAGGGATGAAACGCATGTTACTAAAAGAGTTATGAATCTATCTGGAGAGGGAGAGGGAGGCCAAAGAAAAGATGGACACAGAGAAGTGATATGAAAGTAAAGGGAGTTAGTGATAGCGTGACGAGTGACAGGACAGAATAGAATAAAAAAACGTGTTGTGCCGACCCCAAATAAAACAGGACAAGGGCAGAAAGATGATGATGATGATGATGATGATGATGATGATATAAGTAAGTTTACCAGATGTCGAATACTCATAGCACAAGCTCTGCTTAGTTTGGGACTAGATGGCGTTGTGTGAAAGTTATGGAATATTAATAAACATTGTTTATTTTAGCAAATAAAAGAATTGAATGCATGTTCCTTGTCTTCAGTTGCCCATAGCGTTCCACGGCCGGCCGCGGTGTAATTTTTTAACAATGCTATAGACAATAATCATCTTACTTAGATAAATTTGCATTCTCAAAAGGACCAATGACACTGATCTTTTGCTACCATTAACAAACTAAAACTCTTTTTATGCAGAATTCGTCACCGTTAGCGGCAGAATGCGCAGAACCGTCGTTTCAAAATCGAAAAAAAAAAAATAGAATAAAATGGCTCATAATGCTATTGAATAGCCCCGACATAGTGCGTTGGCCGGTAAAGATATCGATAGTTGTTAATGTCGATAGTTAGGAATAGATAAGTTTTTTTACTTATTTCGCGCTGGACCAGTATCTCTTGGTTTTTATGTACTCGCCATATTGTCTCTCCACCACCCTAGGTTGACTGGTAGAGAATGCATTAAGTCCGCCTTTGTACCTTTGGTTGCATGAAGATTAAATAAATAATATATCACCTGATGGTAAGCGATGATGTGGTCGACGATGGAGCACGCTTGCCTAGGACTAATCTACTCACTCTTGACTTAAAGACTCGTATCCCATAGTATCTTGATCAACCAATCAAATAGTTCATTTTTAACCGACTTCGGACTTTTCTATAGGCTAGGTCAACTTTATGTAATAAACAGTTTATATAGAAGTATTGTAAAATTTAAAATAAATGTCAAGACAACCCCATTGAGACAACTGATCACTGTTTAATTTTAAAACCGAACCGTAATTTGCAATGCAATGCAACAGTGATTAACTTAATTACAAAATAAATTAAGACATCATTACCGTATTTGAATTTAACTAACAATAACCATCAGTAAGTATTTGAATTATTAATTCCCATGTAAAAAAGCAATGGTAGGTATTTGAAATTATAATTATGAGCTTGCAGATATAATTTATGTCAAATGTATGCAAACACAATTATTAGATTACTTCCAAAATTATTTATTGAACTATTGTACTTTTCATTACATAAAATTATTTCCGTCATTAAGTGCCTACTGATAAGTAATGATGTAATATAAATTCAACTTTAAATGTTTACAGTTAAAGACCAAATTAGATCGTGGCGGTTCAACTCGTAAGCCATTAATGTTATACAGATAAAGACAGTTTCTATTGTGTTGCTAAGGTTAAATTTATCTGATATAGCGATGCGGCTTCACCTGCACTGTTCTACTTTTTTTTCTTTTCTCAATTCAGCCGATGAGTAATTAGTACACAACTATCGGTAACATTATTTTTTCACTTAAGACCGCGTATTACCACGAAACGACAGTTATCTAAATAATCAAATACAATCACATTAATTTTACACTGTCCGGCTGATATGGTGTTATAGATAAGAAAGAATAATAATAATAATTACAAATTGCTTTAATAGTGCTCAACGACAAAGGAGAGAGAAACAACAAAACTGCCACATAGCTACGTCCTTAATTCTCAAGTATTGTCTCGTGGAGGGAGTGGAGAGAGATCCTTGCTCAGAATGCAGAAGTGGGACAACAAAAGAAGCGCTTTTTTTGTTAGCTCTAAACACACCTTGTATTTAGAGCTAACAAAAAAGCGCTTATTCCAAATAGATTCCTAAATACTCATTTTATGACATATATTGCGTACGCCCTTTGTAGATCTTAAATAATTAAATAAAACAAAAGATTTCAACACTCAACGGTTTATTTTAAGTTTAAACTAACTAAACAATAGCCTAATAAATTAAACTAAACGGTAATAAACCAGTCCTAGAGTGAGACGCTGCATTTTATAAATAGATGTTCTAATTTAGGGTTTATGGGTCGCCGATTACCCGAAGTATTCACGCTCTGCGTTAGCGGATGCTTTCAAAATAGACAAAAATCTTGCTGGACAGACGATTCTATTTATTTATCAAAAACTAAGGGCCAAATTGCAATAATCAAATAACTTTAACCACAGGTTATTTCTTTTTAAATTGAAATTGGTTAGATCTTCGGTTAAAACTTAGCTGACTATTGAAAAATCAGCCCTAAACTTTTTAAAATCAACTTCATTTTCTTTAAGTTTTCGCATTAATAATAAGCAATGGCAAATTCAAGGAGATGCAACGAAAAATGGCAAACTATTGAATTTTTGTCAATCAATGTGATAGAATAGGAATTTTAAATTAATTGTGTCACATTGAAATAAATACGCGTTGGTTATTTGAACAACTGTTACTTCAGATTGATCGCATTTCAAAATCTTCACTTTCATAATTATTCATTTCTTACATTCCATAATAAAATTCACTACTCAATATTCATTTAGAATTGTGGCAAACATCAACAAATTTTTTAATTAATTTCGAATAATTTTCAGAAAAACAAAAAGTGCCAACCTTACAAGTCCATAAATTATCGAATGACTAATCGACTATACCAAAACCCATAAACTCTAACACAAAGTGAATAAAAATCATAAAAATGCAGAAACTTAATTGAAATTTCGAAACATCGATGTCGATTATTTTATTATTGCGCCACATCTCTAGTACCTACCTACTTGCTGATATGGCGGACAGAGGCAGAGTAGGGGACTAATAATAATAATAACATTTTCTTTACTATTAATATATCAATGTGATAGTCAGCCTTCGATTATCAAAATAAAAAGAAATATTAAAAATAATAAGTTTAAAATCGAATCTATATTGTTATTGCTTGAAAACAATTAATGAAAGAAATCCGTGCAGTGAGAAGTCATCCTAAGAACTAGAGACAATGGGTGACGTCATTCGTTTACACGTTTATTTTGACTGCCAATTATTATCTGACCACTATATACAGATCGGTTTAATTATGTATTTAACTATTTAATCAATTTAAAAGCACCCATTCATTAACTCGAATCGATCTTTTACTAAATTCTTTTCAATTGATTAAATATGCAAATTATGTAAATAAAAAGTACTTGTATTGACCGCTTGTTTGAATAAAAAATCAGCTCGATTATACGAGGCAAAGGTAATAAAATCATAATGCCATACCTTGAATGAGGGTTTATCCATTTTTACAATCCGAAACACAAAGGATAATCCATATCACTGCACAAACACATCCACTTTTCTAAATAAAAAAAGACCTAAAACAATGGCAATGATAAATGCATTCTTATTTTAACACCGTAGACATTGCACTAAAATTAACACAACACAGAGTACAAACAGTTATTTTTCAACGTAATATTTTTAGAAGCAACACGCACTCGTATACCTATACATTTAATTATAAAACATATTTCCGATTTTTAAATTACACACGTCCGTAACGACTCGTCGATCGCGATAAATCGAGATAAATATTACAATTATCAATAAACGTATTGATGACATCTAACGTTTGACATAATCCGTTTAGTTGTTATTTTGACGTGGAAATCACTTTGTTTGTTTGCGAAATGTTTTGGTAATTATAAATTAAAGTGAACAATAAAACAATATGGCGTATTTCGACAGATATGAGGGAAAACACGAGAGCGCGTGACGTTGAGGACGCGCACGGCCATAGCGGAGCGCGGCCGGTCCGTATCTGTGTTAGTTCGTATTCTCTTGCCCGCTCACACGCTAACTTGACAGGGCTGCTTTTTGAATTTCGAATTTAATTTTGTATTATTATGAACAATAAAATTATGTAATAATTAATTTTATTGCATTTGTTAGTCAAATGTATGTTTGTGTGTAACGTATTGGATTTATATTTTTTTTTTTAATGTTTTTAATTGCCAAGTTCTGGTAATGATTTCACTTATCCAAGTCAAGTAAATATTATGTCTAAGGACTGATTTTTAGGACTGGTCTGCAACCAGTCCTAAAAATCAGTCCTTAGCTTATCAGATATTTTTTTAACTCGGGAATAAAAATGGCGGTTAGACAGCTTTTGTATAAAAAATATGTCAAACCACCATATTTATTTTTTAGATAACAATCTGACTATTGAACAATCAGGCCTAAGTATATTTTTGCCACTATAGAAAAATAAAAAATCTTAATTCTCTAAACAAATGCTCAAACGTATTTTTAAGAAAAGGTCTTAAAAAATACGTTTGAGCATTACGTCTTCTTCGTCTCACAAGTCTAATACTTTGTTTTGTTTTAATTAGAATAACCTTTAAGTACTTTCATTGTTTAACAAGTTAATTCACCCTTTAACATACGCACTTTCACAATTTCCTAACAAAATAATTAAAACACATTCCGAGCAAATAAAACTAAACTAAATCATTTTTAAAATCTCCCAATCGTAATTTAAATAAAAAATACATAATAAAATTAAAATATTAAAATTAAAACTCAACTAAATGCTTGTGACAGCCCTGAGACGCACACAGAGATTTGCACGCACACATTGGAACGGTTTCTATACATATTTTTTACGTAAATAAAGATTGTCATAGTATACGAAAAGGAAAGAGATTACTACATAATCCTTTTTGGTATTTTTCTTTTATCTACTGATGCAAGAAAAATGTTACTTCAATGATGATTATGCATAAATGATTATTTATTTTACATTATTGCTATATAATAATTGCATACTTATAAAATACCTACCAACTAGTTGGTGCCCTCGCCGCGACTTCGTTCGCGTCAAGTTTGTAAAACTGCACAAATACAGGTAAATAGTAATTCTGTGCTTTTGATTAATACCGTAAGGATCTAATTCATTTATTTTGAGAAGGCTTGGCTTTTCTTCGGTCTACGAATCAGCATTCTTATCTTACGTGGCAATGCTGCCAGCGTTCTGTACTTTTCCCATTTTGATATCGATGTGGATGAATTTTTATGCCCAATAATTTCTTTTTCTACCCGTTTTGTCTACCAATTAAGTTAATATAATTATGATTTCTAATGGTACAAATACATTTGTTTTACTATGCGATTCAAAGAATAGGATCGACATAGCGTCATGTTGTGACGTCAAAGCTGTCAATTCAAATCAGGTAGGGTGAGCAAAACAAGTTATTTTTTAAATTAAATTTATTTATGAATCGAGAACGACAAAAATTTAATCAGAAACTAGTTCTTCAATTCTGCTCATCTCTACATCAATGTGTGAAGTGTCTGAGTAGCGGTGAATGGAAAAAGAAAGATGAAAATAAGAAAGGAGACAGTTTTTTTTTTTTTAACTAATTATGACTTAAATAATATATTTAGCTAATACAAAAAAAAAAACTAACTACAGTTATATACAGTCGACTCTAATTAATTGAAACCTGCGATAATCTGAACCTCTCTATAATTCAAAGTTATCACGAGTTCCCTAGAAAATATCTTTATATTTCGAACTACATCAATACATTTTTATGCACTTGGTAATTTGAACGAAAAAATCATCGTTACGTAACAAAACGACGACTTAATTCGATCTCATCGGCGTCAAACACTTGACAATCCAAAGTTCCAAAGAGAAAGAGGGAGAAAGATTGCAGAACTTGTTTAAACTTGTATCATCGTACACGAGCCTTTGTTTTTGTAATGATTAGTTTAACACACACTTCCGCACAAATTGGTTTGTTTAGTTAAGTTTCAGTTACTGTTACTCTTTTTAAAAATTTCGAACCATTTGATATTTCGAACACTCGATAATTCGTAACATTTTAAGAGTCCCTCGAGTTTCGAATTAACAAGTGTCGACTGTATAAATAAATAAAAAAACGTTACTAAAATATGGCGCCGAAAATCTCCGAATCGCTGTCGATTGGTTATCACACACTACTGAGTAAGACTGGCGGTGTTGCCGCATTGCCACATTGTGTGACAATGATTCCTCCATTCAAGGTAATAGCCAGCCCTTGATGAATATTATGTACTTGAATTTTAATATAAATTTTAGAACAATAGCAATTAAGATAAAAGAGTGAATACAGAATAATGCCAACAGTAGATTCAAATAGATGAAGTAGATTCAAATAGAATAATTCCTTGGCATAAATTATATGACTAGGCGGTAGGTACGTACATATGTGTGCGTGGTATTTTATTTTATTTTGTTTATTTAAGGACCATTCACAGTCGGAATATACAGTGCTAACTAATAAATTAATAATAAATCTAAGTCGTAACAATATTGCAGCCCACTGCCTTATTTTCATTTTAATAAACATGTTTGGTTATGAGTGCCACTACATAATCGTTTTTATTGATAAATTAATTACATTATAAAATAATTTAATATAAATATTTCATTAAAATATTACAATACAAAACATTAATAAAAACTCTTAATCATACCTTTATATATATATATATATATAAATTTAATCGAATTCATTACTAAAATTCAATTTATTATCTAATTAAATAATAGAACAATACAACTCAAAAATAAATAGATTTAAATTATAGATATAATATAATATTATCAGACAAAAGTTTCATTACTGCTATGGCTCCCTTATTAAGATTTAGTGTTTAAAATTACTCAAAGTTATTACGAAATTAATACATGTATTTTTTTACAAACTAACTTTTATGCCACACTAGAAGGGAATTTAAATACTTAAAAATACTTTGTCTAATGATTAAGATAAATTTAGTGCTATTTAACGTGTTTTATTTCACTTTAGCAAACGAATTTTCGAAAACAGCCATCTTAAGTCAAGAAAATATTATTCAAAAGTTATCTGCGAGTCGCGCATATACTACACTCTCATATTATAGACTGTCCGGTATTTTAGTTAATTTATTTTTAGCTTAGCCTATGGATTTCCGCAAAATGCTATCGAAATGCACACGAGTTACGATTTCTAATCGATTTACCATCGATTCTCGTTATATATTGCAAACGACAACATCACAATTACTATTTTGAATGTCTTTGGCAAGATTAAAAAATACAAAATGGCTGCCGAATTTAAATGTTCGAATATTTTTGACTTTCATAAAAAATATTGAAGGTTAACGGTTCAAACTGCCAAATTGGAGTAAAGTTTGTTTCCTAATCGCCTTGTTTATGTAAAGTTTGATGTCTTTAAACGAAATTTATCATTTCACGAGCTTTTTTTACCGAATAAAATCAATCTTTACGGAATTGTGGGCCCAAACTAAAAAAAATATGTGTCTAAATGCACAATCAATGAAACTACTTAGAACCTAATGAATCCCTGGTTTTGCTGTTTGTTGTTTTAAAATATTTATCAAGAATAACAAGCAGTGCCGGCTGCATAACTTATATCATTACATGAGTCAGTCGGGCAAGTGTACGTGTAGAGTTACGTTAGGAATCAAAATGTCTACTCGTTTGTTTGTGAAAAAACTGTAAACAATCTCGATTTAACAATACACTAGCTTACACAGAGATCGGTATGACGAATGACGGATTTGGGAGGGAGGTACGCAGTGGTGTAATAAGACAAAAAACTTAACCTTATCTTTGCAGTCGGGTAAAAAACACAACGCCTTCTATATGAGTCAAAATAAAAGGTAAACGAGAGAATAGGGAAAATTCATAGGTAAATTTAAAAAAAAACCTTTGTTGAATAGATACTTTTTTAAGTCGTTTAAAATATCTTTAAGTACGGTTTTTTTGTAAGCGAGGTTAATATAACTTGTTTAAAAAAAAACCATAAACAATTAATCTATGTATAAAACTTAATCACATTAATTAATAACTCGTACAATGTAAGCCGGTACGTGTTTACTCAGATGTTGCAATAAATACAATAACATGGCGACCTCTGCAAGATAATACACGTTTTTTTAGCAATTCATTTTATTATATTCAATTATGGTTAAAACAGTAATCATTGGCTGAATGTCACAGTATTTTAAATAACAATATAACCTATATAAAAAAATAGGTGACATTGACAGCTGTCAAAAATTGCCACCATGTTTTTATGGTTGTCAAATTCACTTAAAAAACGGCAGAAGCACAGTTCCAATTGGTCCGATTGGTCGTTGTCTATGGAGAAGAACCGACAAGAAACTCCATGTCATGTACCTAATCGATTGCCTGTTCAGACATTCAGAATCAATTGTACAAAAAATAAATGAAGTATAAAAATAAAACTACTAGAATTTTATCAAGGTTTCAGACGAATTCATCAATTTAATGATGTTCTAAGTTGCCTAACGATATATGTAGGTACTTTAGGTCGAGTTTAAACATGGCCCTGGATAAAAAATTCGATTTAAATTTTTTAAATGATATAAACTAATGCTTTTATTTTATTATTATTTTTTAATGGTATTAACCAGTGCTTGACTGCGATCCCACCTGATGCTAAGCAGTGATGTAATCGTTGATGGTGAAGCGCACTAGTTTATTAAGAGCCTACTTACTCTAGCCTTGAAGACATCTAAATTATTTATTTATTTATCAAACTTATACTATCTTTACAGAAAACCTAATGCGATAACATTATACATACAATTTATTACTAAAACTGCTTAATTTAATTACAATAGGATATATCCACTAGTACCATTCCGTTAAATTATAATCGGACGAGAAAATCGCTACAGGCAAATTGTTCCCAGTCCTTCGATGTATATTTTTTGTAAGTAATAAAAATATATGAATTTGTGTTGTTATGCGCCATAACAAAAGACAAAAAAAACAATCAAACTTTTTAAAATAAATAATTAATTAAGTGACAAGGAAAATGTGTTTGAGAAAACATTGTAACTTCGCTTGATAAGGAACTGCTGAAACCTGTTTATATAGATCTGGCTTACCACGAGCTAAAACTTGTTGAATGTGTAATCTCACTTTTTTAAGTCGGTTAAACATTTGAATTTTGAATGTTTGCGCTCATCAAAATTTTGTGTGTCATTTTTCGTCATAGACAAGATAGACTAGAGTTTTTTTTTTCATAGTAAATGGCAGAAATGATAACCTTAATATATTTGGAGGATTATTTGAATGCAAAGGGCATCTGAAGGAACATGGACTGGTTCTATTCAGTAAAAATCTGCCACTTCACCCAGAGAGGGGAGAAACTTACCTAAATAAGTTTATCTTATAATTGCTATAGATATCCACAATTATATTATAATTACTACCTACCTATGAGATTTTTTTATTTCAATTAAATCTGCCAGATTTTTTTTTTTTTCAGTGAAATAAGTGACTTTTGCAACAATAGCTAATTAGTCATTCTACGCTAATCATTTCGATTTTTAACATTTTTTATTTATTTTTATTCACTCATCAAAGAGTAGTTTCTTTAATTCAAAGGTTGACTGAGAGAGACAGAACGCGGATGCAACACATTCTAATGTTTTTGCAGTATTTGGCAGCATATGTATCGAGTCAGCCTTCTCTACAATAATTCTCAGCTCCATTTTACCGAGATCGCGCCTGTTTCAATGATTCCACTTATTGACCAGTTGCGCAGACACTTGAGATACAAAACTATACATAATGCGTTCCAAATAAGAATAGGATCGATGCCATGTTGTGACGTCACGTCATACTGTCAAATCGCAAGAAATTGGGCAAAATTGAAGGACTCAGAGATGAGCAAAATTGAAGAACTGGATTCTGATTAAACTATTTTCGTTCACAGTTCGTAAATAAATTAAATTTTTAAATTTTCTTGTTTTGCTCACCGTAATAATTCTTCGATTTGACAGTATGACGTGACGTCACTACCTGTCAATCAATCCTATTCTTATTTGGAACACATTGTAAATTTTACATTACAATATCCACGAGGAATCAATTTGCGAATAATTAAAATTATTAAAACAGCCGCTGAACTGAAATCACGCCAAAAGCACAAAACAAGTTCACTTTACAGAAAATAATTTTTAAATCCTGGAACAGAAGTGTGCGTAGTATGTACGATGTCTGTACACATTCATTTGCTGAAGCAAGCGGCGTACGGGTCAGCGCGCGCACACGGGGCGAAAACTTTACCTTGTTTTTGTATTTTATTGTTATATTTTATTTAATATTTCTCGTTAAATTTCATATTTTTTTACAATTTTTTGTGTCACATGCTTAGCAACGTGATTTTTTAAAACAATTTTGCTAGATTAGTGAAGTTGATAATTAAATAAGCTAATTTTGGTACTGTAAGATCGAATTGTAAGAGTTTTCTTTTGTTATGGAAGTGGTCGTTTTGTTTAAACGTGTGAATATTGATTTGTTGGAACGTTACAAACATAGCTGTTGAAATCTCATATGATTTTTGATCGAAAATAAAAATCATAACTTTTCGCTAATTTTCAAGAAATTGCATCGGAAAAAAACGTATAGTCATAATTCGACAATTTTAACTGTTAATAATTTCAATTTAAAATACAAAAAACCGCAAATAAACATAAAATTTTAGTCGAAACAAAAGTTGAACAAAGTAATAATAATAATAACGTTATCATCGGCAGTATTTCGCGTAGTGTGCGCACACCGCGTGTCGTATCCATTTGGTTGAAATTGCTGTTTAGTCGTTGTACAGTGCACGTTACTTACATTTTTATTAATATTTTATTATTATTTGTAGAAAATTTAATTTTTATACTGAATATATGATTTATTTATACCATGAAGTGAAATTATTCATATTAATTCAGGGTTGTATACACCACGTTTCTTTGTAAATATTGGACGTTTTCAGTTAACTCTGATGATCCTGGTTTTCATAAAGCTAGATTTTTGAAAACAAACTTATTTATCATGATTTGTTGTAAGTTGACTAAAATAAACCCCTAAAAAATCATACTTAAATATTTAATTTTAATATAGTTCTTACAATACAGACGTGTTTTTTTAAGAATTGGCAGGGACTGGCTCAGAGCCGGGAACAATGGAAGGAATAGAGGGAGGGGTTTGCCCAGCAGTGGGACAGTATAGGCTAGATATAACATTAATAATAACGTGGGTAAGTTTATAAGATACTTCCAGAAGATTTACGAACATTAAATAAAACTAAGAGTTTGAAAAGTTATAAGTACAAATCAAAACGTTTTTTCACACAAAAGTTAATTAATGTATAATAATCAGGCACATAGACATACACACACACACATCACACACATACACACACACACAACACACACACACACACACACATTTATAACATCACTGTTACATAATTAAATGAGCGGCTCGCCATCACATCACATCACAGAGATAAACCCTGAGAGATTTTCGTTGTATGGCATTATCAATATTGTAATATAAATAAAGAAGTTTGTAAATAAATAAATAAATAAATTTCCTTACCTACCTAACTTATGTAGGTAGATATTTGGTTTCAAAATTTAGCATTGTAAAAGCGAAAAGAAAAAGAACCGCATTATTTATTATTATTTATTTTATTCTTTATTGTACACCACATAAACAAAAATACAGGACAAACATAATTATAAAGGTAGGTAATATTATTATAATCGATTCTGCTTGCAAAAGAAAAAAAGACAGTGTATTCTGTTTGTTTTACCCGATTATATCAAAGTCAAATGGGACGTTTATGTTTTTATCTATGTATGTTGTAGGTACGAATGTGTTTTTTTTTTTCTAGGAAATAGATAAATTCACATTTATCTCTCGTCTCTAGTTTTTTCCATTTTTATGGTTCCGTACCTCAAAAGGAAAAAACGGAACCCTTATAGGATCACTTTGTTGTCCGTTTGTCTGACTGTCAAGACCCTTATCTCGGGAACGCCTGGTGGTATCAGGTTGAAATTAAAACCATATACTCAAGTCTGCGGCCCCTTGAAGCTGTGAAAAAATCAAACTTCTGAGTTAACGAAAAAAATATATACGGCCGTTTATGTCGCAAAAAAACGTGTATTTCGACATTCTCAAGGGAATTAAAATTCATAGGGTAGTTTTGACCTAGAATCCTGAAATTTGGCATGAAGCAAGGTCTCATAGCACAAGCATAGGAAAAAAATCGGAAAACTGTAAATTTGTAGTTATGTCACAAAAAAAAACAAAACTTTTTTTTGCGTTTTGGAAAAAACATCGTAACTCAATTCGGGAATTGAACTGTATTCATAGGTAAGTTTATACGGAACCCTCAGTGCGCGAGTCCGACTCGCACTTGCCCGGTTTTTTGGTCTTTACTTCACTTCTAATTTACTTCTAAGCTAATTTAACTAGCGAGGTAAAATTGTGTGTTTGTTACTCTTTCGCGCTTAAACGACAGAACTAATTTGGATAAAATTTGGCACACGGGTAGACAATATCCTGGAGGGTGGTAAGTACTTATTCAAAATATTATCGAAAATGCCGTTTTCGATTTTGCACGTGGAATTTTATGTGACGTAAACTATCGATTTTAGCAGTTTCGATATGTTTTGAAAAGTGAATACTTTTATCAAGGGATTATGTTCCCTTGGGATAACTGTTTACTTACACAAGGACAGTGCGGCTAGTGGTTACATTATATGTGTTAAATACATATTTATATATACTTATGTGTAATCCGATTTGAAAAATTCTTTTGTTAATATTCGTATGGAGCTGGACGATCGCCGAGTGCCAGAAGCTATGCACGGGTGCAGACACGGGAAAAGCTTATTATAGAAAAAAGCCGGCCAAGTGCGTGTCGTACTCCAGCATGAAGGGTTCCGAATTTCTTTTGACTTTTATTTATTTTCTATAGCAGTAATAGAAATACACATTGAACATTTCTATTACGTTCATGAGATTCGGGTCGCTAACAGACAGACGGACAGTAAAGGTGAAACATGTTTTAAAAATTGATTTAGCCAGAAATCAAGCCATTCTGCTTGATTTGGTGTATAGTAACAAATAAACAAACATCCTATTTCTAGCTCCTTGTAACATCAGCTATCTATCAGTAAAATTCCCGTCAAAATCGGTCCAACCGTTTCGGATATTAACCGGCACCAATACACAGATATATTTTTTTAAATAGCATTTTTGTTATAGGTATTGAATATACTTTCATAATTATGTATTTAAAAAAATATATATTACAAACATACTTACATTTCAATTTTATTAATATGTATAGATATAGATTTTACCATCTAAAATAGTCTTTTCCCTGACGACGCGACGTAGTGATTGGCATCCAGTCTGACCAGTTACAACTAAATATCAATACAATACACAAAGCAAAATTGAAATCCAAACTAGATTGGTTATCGGTGAGTAAATTGACAGGCGAACTAACAGGAAATAACAAGCTAACACACACCTCGCAGTTCGCAGTCGGTTAAAGAGGGTATAAACGGAACTCATCGGAATATATTCTGTAAAAACGGGACAGAGGAAACTGAAGAGTGGCGAGGTAGCAGAACTATTTTTTTCTTGTTATTGTTGAACCTGTGACATTGAACGCAACCTTGACGGCACTGTACAGACATTGTTATACTTAGTTTGTTGTACTATTTAAAAAAAAAATTAATTGCTTTATCGCTAATACTAATATGAGACTCTAATATAGATAAACATGCAAAACAGAATTAAATAAATCAAGTGTTAGCTTAGCAATAAACTAAAAATTTACAGCTAGTTGTATCTTGTAATCAATATTATTTTCGCTTTAATATAAAAAAGTTATAAAAAAAACCTTACTTCTTTATTTTAATAAATAGTGTTTTTATCATCACGATTATTAATTCATTTTTTTTATTAATCGCAGTGGTAAAAAAAACATTGAATGAGTAATTGTACATCTCTACTAACAATAATATTATAAAAAGAATAGATTTGTATTTTGATTTTTTATTTGTAATAAATTAACTCAAAAACTACTGAACCAATTTTAAAAATTCTTGAACCAGTAGAATGTTACTTTATCACTGAATAACATAGGCTATATATTTCCTACTTTCACGCGGGCGAAGCCGCTGGCAGAAGCTAGTAATTAACAATTATTCATTAATATAACTCTTAAAGCAAGTTACTAAACAAAGGCAAGGCCTTTTCTATTGAAAATTTTTACTACTAGGTAAATGTTATTGAGTTAATTGTTTTAAGAAATATTATCATAATTAAATATTTTTTTATAGTATAAGAGTATGTTTATGATTATGTGTGTAAATAGACTATAAGCTACAATGGGGTTGACGTATCCGTGTGAATAAAAACTCATTAACAAAAAAGAATTTAAAAAAAATATTTACATTAAAACATTTTACATACCTAATTACATAAATTTAAAAATTAAATAACACCACGCCATAAAAATAAACATTCGAAAACAAAAACACACTCCATAGTTTCCTATGTCCTGCTCGAGCGTACCCTCGGAAAGCCGCTGCGACAAAACTTTTAATTATATATCCGTCTCGCTCGCACGCCTTTGTCTGGCTATCGCCGTCCCTCTCGCACGCTCTCAGTCTATCCTGTACGTTCATTTTGCATACAAAAACATATCATAGACTAGTTTTTTCGTGTGGGTTTGCTTTTTTTTCTTGTAATATTTTTTGCTGTTGTATTTTGGGTAGGCATATTAGATAAATGGCTTGCTTGAATGCAGTTTTTAGGTGGTTTTTTTTATTTATTTTACTTTTAGAATAAGTATGGTTTAAAATTAATGGTTGGACATGTTAACTACTCGATAATGGACTCAGCATGAAAAAATATTTGTTATCTAACCAATTTATCAATAAATATACAAAAATAGAATACTAACCAATGATACTAACTGTTAAAAGTATCAAAATTGGTAGAAGAGCAAATGAGATCTAATGTATACATATATATCTATCATACTGTATATTATATTTTATTTTTAATTAGATTTTTCTCATGTATAATGTTTGCAATACATGTTAGTTTTAAGTTTGCGCCTTTTCCGGCAAATAAAAAGTTTTTCTTTCTTTCTGTCTCTCTCGCCATGACGCCATTTTCTATGGCGTCTGTACGGGTGTCATGTCATGGCCTTTGACGTCAAAAATCATATCGGACTTCACTTTCTTTTTAGCAGTTTTGAAGCTTTAATAACTTCGTTGTTGATGAAGATATTTTGAAAATTCTTTAACGTTTGTTTATAAGTAGTAAACCTTATTTAATTAAGCAAATAAAAATATGTAGGTACTTATGCATATTCAAAATTTTTTTTTTTTGGTCACATTAATATTTTTTAAAATTTCGACGAATAATCAAAGGATTTTTTTAGTTTTACTTAAAAATAATTGCCTACCTGGTTGTGTAAATATAAATCATTAAGTAAATGAGTAATTGTAAATCTCTACTAACAATAATATTATAAAAATAATAGATTTGTATTTTTTTTTTGCAATAAATAAACTCAAAAACTACAGAATCATTTTTTTTAATTCTTTCACCAGTAGAATGCTACTTTATCACCGGCTAACATAGGTACCTATATTATTATAATAACAATTTTCCAATTCTACGCGGGCGAAATCGTTGACAGAAGCTAGCCAATCATATTTCGTCAAAGTAATAATAACGTTAAAAAAAAACAATATGGAAACCTTTAAACAATTAATAAGTTTAATTTTCAACAATTTTTAACCTTTATCCTACCTTTATTGTTAAAACAGAGTCTGATACGCGAGATATGTGCACTCAACCTTATACTACCATCACAAAAAAACTACACAACCTCTATTTCAATCGCGCAAAGTTCAAAATTGCATGAAAAGTATTTAAGTAACGGTAAAAAGGTTTGCGAAGATTGTAACACATTCAATTTCGTTTATGTGTGCATACCTTTGTGTGTGTGCGTTCACGTTGGAACCGGAATGTCTTCCCATATGTTAGCATAGAGTGGATATGTCATTTTTTATTGATTTTTTTTTGTCACTATTTTATTTTATTGTCTAAGGTCATTGATGGACAAGAATTTATTTGAATAGAATTTAAATGAATTTAGGAAAATAGTTAAATTATACATTGTTTAAGTATGCATTTGTTTGATTTTTTAAATTCTCATTGTTTTTATTCAAAATACCTAGCTAGGTAATATAAAATTGATGTTTCGACTATGACTAAGACTGAAATATTTAAATGTTTCAATGATTATCTGGTTTTGTTACTAAAAACTAAGAGAACTTCAAAAACAATATTTCTTTTCCATAATTAGGCTCAATTAGCTGTGCTTCAGGAATGAACGAAAGAATCACCATCGTCCTGGAGCGCAAACGGGAACTGAAGGAACACAGGTGGGTTTTAGTCAGTAAAAGTCCGATACGCCCTCTCACCCCACTAACTATTCAACTAACTATTTTATTTTTGTAGAATGTGACCTAAAATAATTATATCACCAGGATTTTGTCTATGGAGTTTCTTGCACATTCTTCTCCATAGAAATTTACGCTTTCGAATGTGCAATTAGTTATATTCTCTGACTGACTTTTTGACAATTCAAAAGTATCTGTAAATAGTTTATTTGAAATAAATGATTTGACGTAGTTACAGTTACATAATTAATTATTTTTCTACATTGAACATCTATCACAAAAACGCCGTCTAGTCCCAAGCTAAGCAGAGCTTGTGTTTTGAGTACTAGACAACTGATAAACATACTTATACTATATTTCTAATCACATACATATTATAGATAAATTACACCCAGACACAACAAATGATCGTGATCATCACACAAACATTTGTCCTGAGTGAGAAACGAACCCACGACCTGCGGAATAGCAGTTAGGGCCACTAACCACTAAACCAACAGGCCAGTCAAAATTCATTCACTTATCATCTAAATAAAGTAAAATATTTTAACAAAACTTATATTTATTTATATGTATATACTTTATTGTACAACAAGATTACAATTTATAAAAGGAAACCTGATAATAAAAAACATACAATTTACGGCCTTATCGTACTCGGCGATTTGCAGGCGTTTTTGGTCTTCCAGGCAACATGGAATGGACAGAGATTGCTTGGACACAAAATGGGGCTGCACTTGGTGCAAATAAATAAAAGTAAACAGAAATTAAATAGGTACTTAATACTATAATATATACATATATACCGTCAAAATATATAGACAAGAGAATTATATAATAATATATTGTTAATTTAAACAATATAATTATCTACAATCCATATGACTCGAACGAAAACTCAGCATGTTGACAAACACACACCAACAGAGCTACGTACGTTTGTACGTGTGACTGTGTGAGACTCATGGCATAGAGCGTAGAGTTATAAATAGTATAGATTGCACATTTATATTTTAAGAGTGTTTTTATTATAGTTGCAGTGAAATAGAGGATAATTGAAGATGGCTGACTAGTACGATATATTTTTCTTTTGGTTTGGGAAATTACTAAATGACTTTTCTCGCTCTGGGTGGACCGAGAGGGTGTGTCAGACGTTTACTGACTAAAACCCACCTTTTTATACTGTTGTTGGGCACGCGTTTGACCACTATCTCACCTAATGGAAAGCGAAGATGTGGTCGACGATGAAGCACGCTTGCCTAGAACTAACCTATTCACTCTTGACTTATAGACAACTATAATATTTCTAATATAGATAGGTAGCAGGTTGAGCAGTGGTGGCCGAGTGGTAACGACCCCGACTTACGAGTTGTAGGTCGTGGGTTCAAACCGTGCAGCCAGGCGCATTACTTTGTGTAATTTATTTCATCACCACTGCTCCCAAAACGGTGAAGGAAAACATCGTGAGGAAACCGGCATGTCCGAGAACCAAAAATTCGAAGATATGTGACATCCACCAATCCGCACTGGGCCCGCGTGGTGGATTACGGCCTATTCCCTCTCCTAGAGAGGAGGCCTGAGTCCCAGCAGTGGGAACATTAAAAGGCTGATTATGCTATATGCTATGCTATATAGATAGGTACTTTGCACACTATTAATAAAATTACAGTAGGAGCTTAAAATTCATATACCCTCTGCTTATAGGTGGTAGCTATCAGGAAATACAGACTCCAGCAGGGAATTCCACTCCTTAGCTGTAGGTACACACGATGAATGTGTTCCCAAAACTTTTTGTGCGTATGGATGGGATGTCCACCATGTGCCGGTGGCGCATCGCCGTACGTCTGGTGCTTCGATGATAGGACGGGCTAGGCGGAATTAGGTTATGCAATTCCGATGCACAGTCCACAAAATTCGACCAGTAAGAAAGGAGTGACTAATCGTTGATGCTCAAGACTTTGATGCTTCCAAGCCATCCTCTTGGCTCGCTCCTCAATTGACTCAAGCGCATCACCCGGTTTTCTACACTGAGTGTATCTATGTGTGCCAAATAAGATATTTTTCTTTCTTATTTTCTTTCCGAGTTCCTTCATTTGCCCTTTCAGGGTCGAGCACTCTTTCGTACAATCCAGCGGCTCTGGGTCCCATCATTATGACAGCTCTTTGAATAATAGCCAGTACGGTTGCGTTGTTTTTTTTAAGGTTCCGTACCCAAAGGATAAAACGGGACCGTATTACTAAAACTCCGCTGTGTCGGTCCGTCTGTCACCAGACTGTCTCGTGAACCGTGATAGTTAGACAGTTGTTTTCCCAGATGATGTATTTCTGTTGCCGCTATAACAACAAATACTAAAAACAGAATAAAATAAATATTTAATTGGGGTTCCTATACAACAAACATGTTTTTTTTTTGCCGTTTTTTGCTACGGACGGTACGAAACCCTTCGTGCGAGAGTCCGACTCGCACTTTTTCTTAACATAATATTATTACCTTTTAGAGCCGATTTCTCAATCGTCAGTAACTTATTTTTAGATCTAACTTCTGCCAGCCGCGCTGGACCTTGGTACAGGCCATGGTTCGAAGCGAGGAGGAGTGGCAGGCGGTCGCCTCCTTCTGCGAAGCAGTAATGCTAGTAAAGGAGGAGGCCGCATGTGCACGCATGAGGGAGGCATAAGCGTAGCATAATCAGCCTTTTAATGTGTCCACAGCTGGGACTCAGGCTTCTTCTCTTGCAGAAGGGAATGGGCCGTAATCTACCACGCGGGCCTAGTACAATTTTTGGTTGAACCCGCGACCTACAACTCGTAAGTCGGCACTCGGCCTCCACCACTGCTCTCTAGTATTTACACGTATTCACTCTATTATTATTTTAATTTTTTAAGTGGGAAATCATCAAAGAATTTTGCTGATTAAAATCCACTCATATTCCTCCAGTTGCCATTAGCCGCTGTTGGAAGTTCTATTTCGTTAATAAGTCTATTCCCACTCATAGGTCTGGTGACGGTATTCTCAATGTTAAAAATGTGATAATTCGATTCGATACGAAGACTCGGTATTGTAAGAGAGCACAGAATATATTATGGAACCATAGATAACATAATAGTGACGTATGTATGTAGAACGTGGTAGAACTGTGCATGAAATAATAATAATTATTTGTTATAGTTATTGAGATAATAGTAGGTTATTGTTTATTTGTAATATAGCCATTTAGTGATTTTTAGGGTTCCCTGCTTAAGTTGGCAAAAATGAAACGCTAATAAGATCACCTTGTTGTCTTTCTGTTAATCCAGAAAGACCTTTTTCTCAGGAACGCGAAGAGGTATAAAGCTAAAATGAATATCATATATTCAGATCTACTACCCCAAGCAGTAGTGAAAAACTTAAACTTTTAAGTCAACGCAAACTAAATATATGGCCGTTTGTTTATGCTTCGTTTTTAGACACATATTTTGACAGTCGCGTGTCCATGGAGTTGGTTTTTGCACATTGTTCTCCAAGATCTACGTTTTGGAATATGCAACTAACATCACTTTTCTGACTGACTGACTTCTTGATAATTCAAACGATTGAGTAATAAATATATTATTTTACACTGAAGTGAGCAGTTTTATTACATATCAGAAGTGGTAAGTACACGCCTATTAATATACATTTCTAGTGTTTCAAAATGATGGGACTACACTTGAATTAGATTACGGTAACACAATATTGTGTTATAATTGCATTTAACGCTTCGCTCGCTCGACTCGCGCGCGATGGTCACAGTTCTAACCTAACCTAACCTATTTCACCCAGTTCAAAATGACGAATCATACCTACAATCTCCCCCAGAAATGTTTTCACCACTCTAATTATCTAGTCGCAGGCAGATTGTATGATTCATCATTTTGAACTGGGTGAAGTAGGTTAGGTTAGGTTAGATTAGAACTGTGACCAAACGTGCGTGAGTCGAGCGTGCGAAGCGAGCGGTGCCGCGGCAGCGGCCGGTGAACGCAGGCGGAACGCTAAGTCCAAGTTGCTCGTAAATTTTATTACACCATAAATAAATATCGATATTTAGAACATTCGATACTCTGTACTTCAATATTTAGGACATTCGATACTCTGTACTTCGATATTTAGGACATTCGATACTCTGTACTTTCTATATTTAGGACATTTGATACTCTGTACTTCGATATTTAGGACATTCGATACTCTGTACTTCGATATTTAGGACATTCGATACTCTGTACTTCGATATTTAGGACATTCGATACTCTGTACTTTCTGTATTTAGGTATTTCGATGTCACTTCTGTAAATATTTAGATTTTAGATATATTGGAGGTAGGTCATCTAACCATTCGACATTATAAACTAACGTCATTTTAATTTTCGATCAAATGGTCATTCGATATTTAAATTTTCAATGTTTTGAACGTTAACATGTTACCCGTAGGTATTTTAATGTTCTTAATGTTCGACATTCAAATATGTAACGGTAGTCATCACTACAATAAAATTCTCAGCTCCATTTTACCGAGATCGCGCCTGTTTCAATGATTCCACATATTGTCCAGTTGCGCAGACACTTGAGACACAAAACTACACCAAATTTACATCACACTGTGCACTAGGAATCAATTAGCGAATAATTAAAACAGACGAACAATGACCGACTACTGACTAAAAAAGTTTTAACTTCTGAGTTCAAAATTCGCGAATTAACACCTTTTGGAAAATAAACCCTATCGTTGGTATATGATACTAACTGAAAATTTGATTGTAACCCACCCTTTTGTTGCTTTTTTAGGGTTCCGTACCTAAAGGGCTATCACACCGCTGTCCGTCTGTCTGTCACCAGGCTGTATCACATGAATAGCTAGACAGTTGGCATTTTCACAGAATATTATTATTTCTGTTGTAAAAACAGAATAAAATAAATATTTAACTGGGGCTCCCATACAACAAACGTATTTTTTTTTTGCCACTGACGATGACGGTACGGAACCCTCAATGCGCTAGTCCGACTCGCACTTAACTGGTTTTTTTATCTCGAATTTTCACATAAAAATCAACTTAAAGCACCTAAATAAAATTATAATTTATTTGTATTTTTTTTTTTATTTGAAGTTAAAAATTTTGAAATAAAAAAAAATTGAGACTCCGTATAAATGTAAAAATTTTAGTTAGATTGTAATTTCTCGATATATTATGAAAAAATCGTTTTGCATACCATCTCTGCTCATCCCTTCGGAGAACTCATACATAATGTTGTTATTGACAACAGTGTTCTCGCGATGGCCGCTCTCCTTCGTGATTTATGATGTATTTATGTTGGTCGGCTAACACACACCACGTGCCTTGACGTGGCCTTACATTAAAAACTACCTACTCTTCATTTTTAACCGACTGCGCCAGAAGAAGGGTTATATTTTTCGAATGTTGCTATGTATGAGTCATCGTAAAATTGTAAATACCGTCAGGTTATAATCTATCTCGCAAGATTATAAACTGTCGAAAGATTGTGAACCGTTACATCCTGTCAAAGTCAAAGTCAAAAAGTTTTTATTTCACATAGGCCTACATGGGCACTTGTAAAACGTCAGAAGCTAGTGCACGGTTCCAAATTGGTCGTTTCATATGGAGAAGAACCGGCAAGAAACTCCATGGTTACTCTTTTAAAAATGTGGTTGTTTATAATATTTTCTTATAGACCAGTCGATATTGTACCCAAAAACACAATAAAAATAATCATATTAAAAAAAAGTGAGTCGTAATAGGAAGTAACCTAAGAATTCGCGGAGTCTACAGTGTTCTCACATTCATATTTAAAAAAGAGACTTATTTATTATCAATAAATGACATGTCAACAAAATAAATTACTAATGAATTTAAGGTGGTTGGCGTCTAATAATATAAAAAATATTGCAAAAGCAATATGTTAGAAGAAAAAAAAAAGTAGATATATATTACAACAAATGTGGAGCAGTTAATATAGCCCCCTGGTAACTCATAATATTGTGTAAATGTATCATATACACAATATTATGAGTTACCAGGGGGCCACATGTGCAGAAGCAGTCATTGCCAAACAAGCGTGTCTTCGACATAGTCATTAACCTTGTAATACGCTTTTTTAGTTAGGACACGCTTAATATGGGTTTTGAACTTTCCCTCGCTAAGTTCAGTCACCGCCTTTGGCAGCTTGTTATAAAAGCGTATGCTGTTTACTAAAAATGAGTTGCTGGTCTTAGCTAAGCTGTTTACAATATAACGCATTATTTTTCGGTAAATTATAATCTATCGAAGTGAAACTGTTTATTAGATTACGCATTACGTGTTAGCAATTAACCGGTCATAAATATTAATAACAATAAAACAAAGGCAATCAAAAAATAAAGTCACGGGCAAAAGCTAGTGTACAATACATACCTACGTACCTACCTACACTATGTCGTTTCAGAAACAAGTCACCGTGAATACAAGCCAGACATATATTAACATAATTATATTAGATAGAATAATTACTTTTTATTGTTTTCACAGGTGTGTGAAAATAAAAAGGAGGTAAATAGCTAAACAGTATTTAAAAACAAATAGAATAACTACGATAAAGTAATAAATAACTTTGTACACACAAATGGATAGTTAAATTATTGTGAACAAAAGTTTATTTGGTTAAATTAATTATCTAAGCACTAATAAAAACATGAAATGTACCTGCACCTGCATGGTTTACACAATTATCAAAAGTAATTTAACTACACACATTATACTATGTATAATATAATTATTTCTTTCTTTATTGATAAACCAAAAAAACTTTTTACAAAAAAAAAAATCAAATTTACTAAAATTTACTATTTTGTTTTTTTTAGTGAAGTCGGTTATTTTTTTTGTAAAAATTTTTTTATTTCACACTTTTTAGTTGCGATACACTTATAACCAGAGTGCCTATTTCTCATGACAATTCCAATTAGCCCAAACACTGCTAGGTTACACTGTTTTATTATGAAGTTCCTGTAACTACCTTCCACCTTCCGGTTCCATCATCAGATCAGTTCGATAGTACCTTATAGCCAAAGTGAACCTCATGACAATTCTAATAAGTCCAAACACGGCGAGATTAAATTGATTAATAACGGAGTTCCAGTTTCCTACCTTCCGGCTCCATCATCATCATCAGTTAATCAGTTCACTTCGATGATACCATTTTCAACTTAACTATTCAGAACCACTCATTTATTTGTATAGTCATAGTCGCTTTATCTATGTGAGTATGAAGTTCCGTTAGCCATTTCTGGTCTTCTTCATTAGTTCCACTTCATCAAATGTTACTTTTTGACTGTAAATGCTTAAGTTCTCGATGAAAATACCAAAATCACTACATGGTGGCCTGTAATATTTGAGGAGTTCCTACGATTCCTCATAGATCCCATCATCAAAACTGGATTTTGAAAAATCAAAAAAAAATGAAAAATGGGACCAATCTGGGAGCATACTCTTTAAGAGGAAAAAAAAATTTTGCTAATCGGTCCATAAACGACGGAGTACGGAGTTCTGTAGTAGGTAATACAGCTGAATTGATAACCTATTTTTTTTTGAAGTCGGTTAAAAACAGGTTAGGGCAACGTCTACAAGAGCGTCTCTCATCCATCAGATTCCCGCACACATATATCTGGTAAAAAATAAACAATTTTTTTTTCGTTTTTCAATATAAAATAATAAGAACTTGCTTGTTTTTATTCCACTCAGCAATCTTTATTTGTAACGACTAATAAAAAACTGACCGAACAGGAAAAGGTCATCCAATAGTCCTTCATACCAATTACTAAAAGATAAATAATAAATGTGACTACTCAACCTGATCAATATTAAAACACTGTAGCCTAAGAATTATCCATTTTCAATTTTGCTTGAGTTTTTTCAATTCTTAGTGAAATTGAAAAAACTACTTTACTAAAAACAGCCCCCCTAGCCAAGTTACAACCGTTTCGTTTCGATTCTCATTTCGTTGACCGCCTCGAGTCGGCCACGCCTCCTATTCCTTTGTTCTGACCACGTGACTGAGCGTTGAGATGATGTCAGAATAAAGGAATCGGAGGCGCGGCCTACTCGAGGCGATCGACGAAAAGAGAATCGAAACGAAACGGTTGTAACTTGGCTAGGGGTGCTGAAGCACAACAAACGTGATTTTTGTACCGTTTTATGCTACGGACGCGACGGTACGTAACCCTTCGAGCGTGAGTCCGACTCGCACTTTGCAGGTTTTTTAAACAGATAGAGTCGCGCTTGACCACTTTCTCACCTGATTGATGGTAAGCGATGATTTGGCCGCCGTCGACGATGGACCACGTTTGCCTAGAAGTAACCTATAGCGATGATATTATGGTTGACAATGGAGAACGCTTGGATAGTACTTCTATGCAAGCATGCTCCTTTGTCGAACACCCTTTCACTCTTGACTTAAATACAACAATAAGTTCCACCACTTGGGTGTCAGACTTTTACTGACTTTAACTTACTTTAACTGACTTTATATCTACCTGTGTTCCTTCAGTTGCCCTTCGCGTTCTAGGACCACGGTAACCCTTTTGAACAGTTCCACGGGGAATTGCTGAAAGGGAAACCGTGATCCTAGAACACAAAGGGCAAATCAAGGGCACAGGTGTGGTTTTAGTAAGTAAAATTCTAACACGCCCTCTCACTCCACCCTGGAGCGAGAGAAGTCATTTGATGATTTCCCACATTAAAAAAACCTTAATACTGAGTCTGTGGCCCTACCACGAGCTCTCAACGCGATCCATTTGACGACCTGAACTGAGCTGTTAAAGGGATGGAGCTATATAGGGTGTACAGCTCTATCCCTATTTCTCCCTCTCACGCTTGACATTTTAACATGTCATGGTAAGCAGAGCGTAGCCAGGCATGCCTCGCACCCAAAGGGGGGCTCGTGCAAGTTAGGGCTCTTTAAGAACGAGGGTTTTTAGGATTCCGTAGCCAAATGGCAAAAAACGGAACCCTTATAGATTCGTCATGTGTCTATCTGTCCGTCCGTATATCACAGCCAATTTTTTCCGAAACTATAAGGGCTATACTGTTGAAACTTGGTAAGTAGATGTATTCTGTGAACCGCATTAAGATTTTCACAAAAAATAGAAAAAAGACAATAAATTTTGGGGGTTCCCCATACTTAGAACTGAAACTCAAATTTTTTTTTTTCATCAAACCCATACGTGTCGAGTATCTATGGATAGGTCTTCAAAAATGATATTGAGATTTCTAATGTTAGCGATTTTTATGATTAGTTACATACATTATGATTGTTTTCTGTATTAGCAACATTAAAGTGTATTTATTTTGCACTGACAACTGGAACGTTATGCGATCTGACAGCTCAGTGCTATGACAGTTGACAGAGGTTATAAAATAACGCGCTGCGCTGTCCTGACACATTCCATTCCGGTTTTCGGGGTAAGCAACATCTCAGAGTAAGTGCTACTATATAATTATTATTATTTTAAATGGTATTGATTTATGATATTTGTAATGATTGTGTGCTGTCAAGGCAAAAGTATAGAGGGTGTGTTACCCGTCTTGGTCGTTTTATTTAAAACCTTCCCGCTACACTATATCTAGGTACACTAAATAAGTTTCTTATGCAATCTTTCTCTAAAGTTAACACATTAGCTAACAATTCAGAAGTGGGATAAACGAGTCGTTTATTTAAGTGCATTCGTTTATCCCGCCCACAAGCGATTTTTTTTCCTAAACTGCATCTTCTACTTTTGCTTTGAAAGTACCTACGTATGTAGGCACCGTTACAATGTTGTTGATAAAATAGTACCTATCTAAGCGGGCATAGTGATGTGTACTTTAAAATGGTGAACTTTAAAATATTCAGGCTTATCGCTTTTGTTGTACTACCTTATTCAATATGAGTTTCTTCTGACACCACACGTGCCTTTCCAGGGCTACACTCTGGAGGTACTACCACACCACCACACGTGCCTTTCCAGGGCTACACTCTGGAGGTACTACCACACCACCACACGTGCCTTGCCAGGGCTACACTCTGGAGGTACTACAACACTACCACACGTGCCTTGCCAGGGCTACACTCTGGAGGTACTACCACACCACCACGCGTGCCTTGCCAGGGCTACACTCTGGAGGTACTACCACACCACCACACGTGCCTTGCCAGGGCTACACTCTGGAGGTACTACCACACCACCACGCGTGCCTTGCCAGGGCTACACCCTGGAGGTACTACCACACCACCACACGTGCCTTGCCAGGGCTACACCCTGGAGGTATTACCATACCACACATATGTAAATCTATTGAGTACCTAAGGACAACTCGGGGTGTGTTCAGATGGATTAGGGACCGGTTTTGGATCACTGTTAAATGACCGTAGCAAACATACCTACCAACTTATGAATCGTTGTTACCATGACCTGCGTTCTGAGCTTACTTATAAAGTAACTGAGCAGACCAGTAATACTTTTGATTAGGAATAATCTAAATGCAACTAAAGAGGACATGATCGCTAAGCTTCGTAAATAACTCGAATGTCTGATTTGGACTTTAGTCCCGCAGAATTTGCAATGTAATGTGAATTCTATTTAATGACTCCCAGAGCACTTTCAAATCATATTCATGAATTACTAATTTTAGTGTACCAACTTAGGGGCTAGCATTGATTGAATTATAGGAAGTAATTTTCATGGAAAATCAGATGGTGCGGCAAAAAGTAGTTGCTAAAGTCAGTAAGCCTTTTGTAGGCATTTTTGATTTGTTTTTAGAGATTTGTCTTATCAGGGGGATGTACCTAAATATCTGTAAATGTTGAGTATTTTAGGTATGGTAAAGAGTTATTGTGGATAAATATTTATAATACAATAACTCCCAATTTGTTCACTAGGGACATGGAGGGATACAATGATTTATTTATTTAAAATAAAATGGTAACATCCAAAATATGTCTCACTGTAATTTATTTAGTATAGAATGTCTATGAATATTTTGATTACCAGAGGTTATTTTTACGGAAGTGTACCTGACTTCCCACATCTAAAATTATGTTAACGAAATAAGTGATTAACGTAAAACCTATTATTCTTACATTAAGAGAAAGTAGTCTAGACTGAATTTGCCTTGAGTATCTTAAAAGTGATGGTATTTACAGCGTACCTACTGGTAATTAATAGTTGGTAATTTTAATGAATGAAATAAAATAGACGAAACAATTTCATAGTTCGTGATCTCGCATTTTGATTAGTTATTGTATCGAAATTTGGAGTTTCAATAAAAACTAATCAGAGCCAAAAGAGTAAATTAAATATATACCCTCACGTTTTAGTCGGGTCAGTGATTACAACTGATATCAGATGTAAACAAACAGTCATTGTTGGTCAATGATTCACAAATAACGGGTGAAATTTTGTGGTTGAGGTAAATCATTGATGTTATTGTGACATGCACTTGAAACTTATCATGTACCTGGCCTAAGTGGCCATATCAAAATCAAAAGGGTATTTACAGAAACTATTGAGGGATCTGTTTAGGACCATTGAGGGATCTGTTCAGGACCATTGAGAGGCCTGTTCAGGACTATTGAGAGGCCTGTTCAGGATAAACCAATTGGCTTTATCAGGCAATTGTTTATTTACTAATGTTTGTTTTTCTTTAGAGGCAGGACATTTGAGGGGCCTGTTTGTTTTTCTTTAGAGGCAGGACATTTGAGGGGCCTGTTTGTTTTCCATTAGAGGCAGGACATTTGAGGAGCCTGTACGTTTGTCATTACATGATAGCGACAAGAAATAAGTAACATAGATTTGTAACTTGACTTCTTGACATTTCAAAAGTGCCTGTAAATTGTTTATTTGAAATAAAATGCTTTGAATCTTTGAATCAGTAAAGGCAGGACATTTTAGAGACCTGTTTTTGAATGACTGTATAAAGAATAAGATAATGATTTGTAAGAATAATAATATATATTTATTGAGCAACAAAGTAAAATCATGTATACACAATTGCTTATAGGCTACTTTTACATCAATTGTGTCTAAATAGTAATTGGTAAATTGATAATTATGTTTAGTCTCGTTCCTAGGTACAGCAACCAGTGTATGAATAATGTAAAGTTTTATTCGCTACTGTAATAGATATCTGTTTGCTTTATTGCTGTTATTCTTTTTTTTCTTCTCTCATTATTTTGTGTATAACACCAATTTCTTTATTCTTTCACATACGAGGTCGTATTTGTAATACGGATGGCCGACTGTTAGCGATTTTTATGATTAGTTACATACATTATGATTGTTTTCTGTATTAGCAACATTAAAGTGTATTTATTTTGCACTGACAACTGGAACGTTATGCGATCTGACAGCTCAGTGCTATGACAGTTGACAGAGGTTATAAAATAACGCGCTGCGCTGTCCTGACACATTCCATTCCGGTTTTCGGGGTAAGCAACATCTCAGAGTAAGTGCTACTATATAATTATTATTATTTTAAATGGTATTGATTTATGATATTTGTAATGATTGTGTGCTGTCAAGGCAAAAGTATAGAGGGTGTGTTACCCGTCTTGGTCGTTTTATTTAAAACCTTCCCGCTACACTATATCTAGGTACACTAAATAAGTTTCTTATGCAATCTTTCTCTAAAGTTAACACATTAGCTAACACTAATATCATTTTTTTTATATACTGAATAGTTTGCGCGAGAGACTTCCAAAGTGGTAAAACGTGTGCCCCCCCCCCCCCGTAACTTCTAAAATAAGAGAATGATAAAACTAAAAAAAATATATGATGTACATTACCTTATAAACGTCCACCGAAAATTTGTTTTGAACGAGATCTAGTAAGTAGTTCTTTTTTAATACGTCATAAGTCCTTACCTTTACCTTTCAAGTTTGTACGGAACCCTCAGTGCGCGAGTCCGACTCGCACTTGCCCAGTTTTTTTATAATTGATAGGCTCGCGTTTGACCACTATTTCACCTGATGGTAAGTGACAATGTGGTGGTGGCATAGGTTTGCGACAGTCGCTGTCTCGTATGAAAGAAAGAGCCGTCGCTGATGCGCCTTCGCCCACGTTTAAATTAGTCCACGCTACGCCTCTGATGATAAGGCCCCTGGGGTTATTTTAACTAAGAGTGACTTCACTAATCAAGAAACTTATCATCTAACGATTAAAAACTCTAACCCAAAATCTCGCAATCAAGCGAGATCGTTTACCAAACACATGTTTACCCCAGTTTGCCCAACGCTGGGCTAAATACTAATTGAAGTATATAAGACCTTGGTGCCGCAGTTTAGCCGCGTCGCAATGACACATAGCAAGGGCGTGGGCACCATGGCTTGGAGACATGCATTGTCATTTATTAATGTGATCGTGATGATTATGAAATTGTCATTTAATGAAACTACACATTTTGATCTTCAGATTTACTTGGAATTAAAAAACGTTCAAATAAACTTTGCGTTTAATCATAAAAAGGGATGTTACGGAGCTCCGTAATCACCGTAACCGAAACTATTAGATAAACCGTAACCGAAAAACCGGGCAAGTGCGACTAGTCAGACTCGCGCACTGAGGGTTCCGTAACAACTTAGCTATGAAAACACACACACACATGGTCACAATAGGCACCGTAAATTTTTATAATTCACCACATTTCCACCGTAGTTTGTTAGTCACTTGTGTGATACGTAATACCAATTTTATAAAATTGTCAGTTGACAATAAGTTTAGTGTGCAACGAATGCTAGTTGTCAACTGTTATTGAAAAAGTTAGCCAATAGTCCCCAAGGGCAGGAAGATGATGATGATGAGGTCGCTTAGTCGCTATGTTGTGCCAAGAATCGATAATAAATATGGTTGCATATAAAATAGGAGAAAAAGTACAATGTTAATATAATATTAGGAATGCCAAAATTAATTGAATGATGATTAATAAATAAAACAAAAACATTAAGGTGTGTTATTCTCGTTTTAAAATAAGATTAAATTCATTAGCAGAGGTGTCGGAATTAGGTAGAGTTATTCATGTACTTATACCTATTTGATACAGCGAAAGAATAAAGTGGATATGCCTCAAATCCCAAGATTAATTTTAAAGAGCTGATTTTTTTTATGACACTATCAGAAACAGCAGAAAAAATTACTTCCTGTATTAATGACGAGGAGGAGGAAGTGTATAAATTTGTTAACCTCACCTCAGTCAGTTGACGTAGAGAGATCTTTTTCAATGAAAAATACTTATAAAAATTGTATGTTAATTATCTTTCTTTTATTTGTCTTATCCATCTCTGAGGTTTTCATTATTATTTATTTATAATATTATTGGCTACACTGGATTTTTCACTAGAAATCCCGAGAAGATCCATAATAATATTAACATTTCAATGCAAGTACATGAATAACTCTACCTAATTCCGTCCTCTGTTTATTAGTATCTTTGGGTATGGGATAAAATATGTGTAGGTATAATAAAAGATACAAATTCATACATAGACGACATGATCGACCCATCTATTCTGTTCTCTTACAGTGTCAACCCACGCTCCGAGGCGCTAGGTAAATCTGCAATAAAGAACCTAGGTTGTGGACCTTGTACTAATGTCTCTGCGCAAGACCATAGAGCTGAGCTGAGTGGTGCTGATATACGCGTCATTTCCGTGAACGGGTACTGACAGTTGAGACTGGTCATCTCTTATCTGACAGTGGATTATTTTAATATTATAGACTCACATAATAGTAGTGACAAGAAACATGTACCGAATTATTTGTAATACATAACATGATTGTAAAGAGTGTCCATGGAGTTTCTTGCACATTCTTCTCCATAGAGATCGCTTTGGAATGTGCAATCAGTGCAATTTGCATAATTTTTTCTGACTGAATGACTGACTTCTTGACCTTTCAAAAGTGCCTGTAAATGGTTTATCTGAAATAAAATGCTTTGAATCTTTGAATCATAAGCACCCGAAAAAGAAACAATAAACTGTTTTTCATGACTAGAAAATGTAAAGGATTGCGATAGATGTCAATTCAAGATAGCGTTATGGGAGTTTTTGGCGAGATTTCTTCGAGCGATAGTCAGTGGCTGTTTTAATTTACTTAAATACTTACTCGCAAATAGATACATAGTGGATATTGTGATGTAAAATTGGTGTAGTTTTGTATCTCAAGTGTCTGCGCAACTGGACAATATGCGGCATCATTGAAATAGACACGATCTCGGTAAAATAGAGCTGAGAATTTTATTGCAGTGTTGACTACCACTGACGACTTACTACGGTGAAGTTTGTTGAGACGATTGACTTGATACATTTGCTGCCAAATACTACAAAAACAATAGAATGTGTACACCCATATATTGTAATGGTAAACAAATTAACTATTTAGTAATATGTAATCTCTATTAAATATTGTGACTAAAGGACTTTGTATCCATGGTCAAGAAATAAACAATAAAAAAGACAGTGCTATGTCTTTAGTTCTGTTTTTGAAATTAAGAACGTCAATGAATGTAGGAGGGTGAATGAGCGCTATTGCCAATTTATTAATCTGTCGCCTAACTTAAATCATCAAAGTACAGTCTCTAAGCTAGCCTAGTAACAAAGATTACACTTTAACAATAATATTTCCAAACAGTGGTCGGTGTGCACGCGCCTTATCGCCGCTAATAATAATACTAGCGCAAGCTCTCCGAGTGAAGTACCCGCGCGGGGGAATTGTCGATGGTTTCACGATAAAGTATCGATAGATTAGATTTTTTTTAATGATGTGCTTGCGCTTGACTAACATCTCACTTGATAGTAAGCGATGATAATTATGGTCGTTGATGGAGAACGCAACTTTCAAAATAAGTTAAATAGGGAAAAGTCTGCTTCCTACATTTTGTCAACTCATGCGAACAAAAATATACTGAACAGAGTATTTTTATTTTATTTCAGAAAATCACATTCGTTTATTAATAGAAGAATGTCGATGATGAAATTCATTTGTAACAAAGCTAGCCAATTTGATCATCGAAAATATAAAATATAAATAATTTTATAATATGACCGAATTTCATTTGTTAATAAATTAAAATTATACAATAAACAGCTAAATCAAATATATATAATATAATAGTATTAAAGATAAAAACCAACAAAAAATCATCCACTTAAGCCAAAAATACATATTCCATTAATTATTGAGAAAGTCTTTAGTTATTCGCAACGAACAATAAAAACCTTCCTTAATTAGCTCGCTTTCTCTATAGTTAAAACTGTATCAAAATCCGTCGCGTGATTTAAAATAAGGAGGATGAAATAAAATAAATATTTTCATGAAAAGCCATTCAATAGGGTAATACAAACTGAGAGGTTTGTATTAATGATTTTAATGATTCAAATACGTATTACGCCCGCCAATCATATTTGAATCAGCATAAAACTTAACTTAGAAATTGAATTTAGCGGCTACTTTAGCGCTTACACTTTAAGTAAGTAAAGAAACAGACAAAAGCAGACAGCGACTTTGCTTTCGTAGACAAAGAAGAAAACTCACGAAAATAAATCCCACATCGATATTGAACTTCACGCGCACACCCCTACTCCCCGTATCCATTTAGTTTGACAAGCATTTGGTTTCATATGTCCGCGGTATGTGTGCGTGTGTGTGTACGCGGCACACGCGCCTGTGTGCGTCAGGGTTGCGGATTATTATAATGAATGTTAATAACTTCTGCCAGTTAGTGATGTTGTGTGTTTTCAAACAAGTATATTATTGTTTTAGATTAGGTTTTGTTACAGTAATGTCATCGATGTTCGGTTTACTTAAATTTACACCTTTTTAAACCAATTATATCGGGATGACCATAGACAGATACTCACCCATCTAAAAATCTAAATGCACAAACCGTGCGAAGTCAAAAAGAAAAAAAAAACTTTCTTTTTTTGAAATGGGAAATCAACAAATAGCTCGCAACTCAAAACAGATTATCTACTACTGTAAATAAATTAACATTTTGACACAGCTGTTTAAATAATTAGGGAATAAAGCCGGAGTAGTAAGAAAATAAATCAGAATTATTGGAAAAACAAAACTATATTTGGAAAAATATTTTTCTGACCATAAAGAAATTCTCATTACACGAGCACTCATAACCAAGAATGTGAATTTTTCTGGCATTGGAAAACTGTGTTTAACATTTGTCGATGTTAAACATAGTTTTACAAAGCTAATAAGAAAATGAGATTTAATTCATGTACAGAAATCAAATATTTTCAACCAAGAATGTTATGGATATGAAATTTCGGATCGTGATACGGATATAGGAATAATATTATATCGGTTTCGGATACGGTTACGGATATGAAACTATATCGGATTATCCGGTAGTTATGGTTACGGATATAAGAATTATAAAAGTAAAATACAAGTAGCAAGATTTGACTTTTGTTTCTAGTCTAGATTGTCATTTGTTTGGTCGGGCAAAACAAACAAAAACCTATCATTTGGACTCCGCCTTTATCCGAGACTTTGATATCGGTTTCGGATACGGTTAGGAATATTTTTTTATTTCGGATATATGCGATAGTTTCGCTATCGGATAAGGAGCTCCACAACATCCCTTTCAATTCAACCTTTCACGTAAGCGAATTACATAAATTGTGTGAAAGTTCTTTTTTCAAAATTGTACAATTCTGTTGACCCGCGCCGGCTTCGCGGGTGCAAATTATACACACATACCTTCTCTACTACCTCTTTCTATTAGTGAATCAAAATCCGATGCGTGTTTTAGGGGAAACTGTTAAATAAAATAAAAAAGATGCACGAACTGCAATGTGACGTCACCGTCATTAGATTGCGTGGGTATAATAGAGATAGATAGTGATGTTCCCACTCTTCTGTGTGGAATATTTGAAATGCTTGTTGCTGCTGCATTTCGTAACCATAATTTTGATGCTGTTTTTAGAGTAAGATTTAATTTTAGTTTTATTTGTGGTTTACTATAAAATCATCACTACAGTAACAGTTCACTTCACGCCAACTTCACCAAATTGTTTTTTTTTGAGGTGGAATGTCAATAAATTTCTTTTCCCACTCTGGTTGGTGCGAGTGGGAGTATCAAACTTTTACTGACTAAAATCTACCCGTGTTCCTTTAGTTACCCTTTGTGTTTCAAGGCCACGGTGCAGTGGCATAGCAAACGATTTCGCAGTTTTGAATGACATTTCACTTCACGCTTACTTCACCTCACCTATTTAGTTTCACTTTTTTTTTGTCAGATCGACATTTTGATAATTCAAAGCGGGTGTAAGTATAGCTCCATCCCTCTTTCTCTTTCGCACGACAGACATTAACACGTCATGGTAAGGCTCCTGACATGATGACATTTCACTTCACGTTTACTTCACTTCACCACAAATTGTCACGGTAAGATTTAACAAAAAAAAAATTGACTAAACAATCGCTAAGCACATCACCTAAAAACCAATACTAGGTACAAAACAAATATTTTCCTGCTCACATTATGATCTGTTATCGTGAGTTCATGCCAGCCCTGAGATTTAAGACCAACAAATTACCCGTGTGTGTGTGTGGGCGTCGTGTCGCGACACACACGCACACAACCGAGAAACGCGATAATTTTTATGGTTTAGTTACAAATTTTCAATATACAGAGAGTTTTGTCTTGCTACTTAATGTTGGTTTAAGTTTTAGGAGTCCATGATGCTCTTTATTTTAGGTTAGAATTACTTAATTTTCTTCAATACCATGACTTTCAATTGAAATCAATTTCAGGTAACTAGGCCCATAGAAGTTAAGTTCACAGATTTAACACATCTTTATATCTAATATATAAAATTCTCGTGTCACGGTGTTCGAACTTGAACTCCTCCGAAACGGCTCGACCGATTCTCATGAAATTTTGTGAGCATATTGAGTAGGTCTGAGAATCGGCCAACATCTATTTTTTTTTTTTTTTTTTTTTTATTTATATGGCAGAACAACGTTTGCCGGCT
This sequence comes from Mythimna impura, assembly GCA_905147345.3. NCBI lineage: Eukaryota > Metazoa > Arthropoda > Insecta > Lepidoptera > Noctuidae > Mythimna > Mythimna impura. The sequence continues at coordinate 712,207 of LR990365.1, read as the reverse complement.
CAGCTAGTAGGTATATAAAAGGAGAAACTGACTGACTGACATATCAACGCACAGCCGAAACTACTGGGACTAGGAGTGTGAAATTTTGCACAAAGCTTCCTTTTATGACGTAGGTGAGCACTAAGAGAGGGTTCTCCAAAATTCAGCTCCTAACGGGATGAAACGGGGTTTCAAAGTTTGTATGGAGAAATCTATTTTCATGCGGGCGAAGCCGCTGGCTAGCTAGTAATACATATAATGTCATAATACAAAATAATAATAACACAATAAAATTCATAATAAATACTTGCTTGCTTGCTTTTTTGATGTGTGTAGTGTGTACTATGCGTTCCAAATAAGAATAGGATCGACGCCATGTTGTGACGTCACGTCATACTGTCAAATCGCAAGAAATTGGACAAAATTGAAGAACTCAGAGGTGAGCAAAATTGAAGAACTGGATTCTGATTAAATTATTTTCGTTCACAGTTCGTAAATAAATTAAATTTTAAAATTTTCTTGTTTTACTCACCATAATAATTCTTCGATTTGACAGTATGACGTGACGTCACTAGCTGTCAATCGATCCTAATCTTATTTGGAACGCATTGTATGTTAGTTAATCCTTCACGCTTAAACGGCTGAACGGATTTTGATGAAACTTGGTACACGGGTAGACCTTGTCCTGGATTAGCATATAGGATATTTTTTATCTGGCTAATATGTTCTTTTAGGATAATTTTATACTTTTACGCGGGCGAAGCCGCTTGCAGAAACTGATAGACTATATTTTTATTTATAGTCTCGTTTTGATACAATAAAATTGGTTTTTAAAACTGTTTAATGTTTGTTTTTATTTGTCTTTGGATAGTGCAATTGGAAATGTGTAATACTTTAGTTCATAACCGACTACAGCGAAAGCTAAAAGAAGGGTTATGAGATTAACCTGTGTTTTTTTATTTCTTTATTTAGTTTTAATCACATGGATAACTGTGCATTTTGGGAACATATTTTTTTCATGGTTGACCAAATAAATAAAAAAAGCAATATAAAAATATATTTTTTACACCACCTGCTCGATAATGCCCTTTTTAGGGTTCCGTAGCCAAATGGCAAAAAACGGAACCCTTATAGATTCGTCATGTCTGTCTGTCTGTCTGTCTGTCTGTCTGTCTGTCTGTCTGTCCGTCTGTCCGTCCGTATGTCTGTGCCTACAGCACTTCAGTATTGTATTTGTCGTGATATTAAACAGACGTGCTTTTGATATAATTATACTAGTGTTTCATTACAATACTCAATAATCCATACATGTACTGCCTAGCACGCGTAACTATATAAGCACAGTGGTGACCCCGAACTAGAACACTGACACCTCTTTGTATCGGCACGTGTAACGTGACAAAAGTTTTGCAAGATGACTTCGGCGCAGCAGTCACCAGCAATTTTAACTTCGGGTGAAGGAGAAGTGGCCGTTATTTCGGTCACGTCAAGGATCCCTGAATTTTGGTGTGACCAGCCAAGGTTGTGGTACGTGCAATGTGAAGCCGTCCTCGCGCCGCAGAAGCTCAGTGATGAGGCCAGATACAACTTAGTCGTTACCAAATTGGGAAAAGATGTCGTGCAACAAGTCAGTGACATCCTTTTGAAGCCGCCTGAAGTAAAAAAGTATGATACCTTGAAAGAACGTTTATTGAAGATATACGAGGAGTCAGAAATGCGACAGTTTCAAAAGCTGCTTAGCGAGATGGAGTTAGGAGACCAAAAGCCGTCTCAGCTCCTACGCCGAATGCGGGATTTGGCTCGCGATAAAATGCCTGATGAGACACTCAGAATTATGTGGCAAGGCCATCTACCGCCGGCTGTACGCGGCGTGTTAGCAGTCAGTGAGGCAAAAGACTTAGAACATCTGTCGGCTATTGCAGATAAAGTCATGGAGACGACGCAACCCTTACAGGTATCTGAGGTACAATCCATACATAACAGTAGTTCCAGCACTGATCAAAGCTTTATTTTGGCAGAGATAGCTAAATTGAGTCTAAAAATAAGAGAGATGGAGCAGGACCGAAATTTCAATCGTTTTCGATCACGATCAAGGTCAGCATCACGAAGTCGTAATACGACTCGGCGCACACCGAATTGCACGGACTGGCTTTGCGTGTATCATTTCAGATATCGTCATAGAGCGAGAAAATGTATAGAGCCGTGCGCCTGGAAAAAGTCGGAGAAACAGGAAAACTAACGGAGGTGTATTCGCAGGCGGGGATATGCACCATCACTCCCATGCACCGCCTATGTATAACGGACAAAAATAGTGGACTTAGATTTTTAGTGGACACAGGCGCAAATATTTCTGTACTGCCAGCAAATAAAAAGTGGTTACATAGTGATAAGTGCAACGATTATAAACTGTACGCTGCGAATGGTACAGAAATTCGGACACATGGAGTTAAAACTTTGAATTTGGACTTTAGACTACGGCGACCTTTTCGGTGGACATTTGTGTTAGCAGAGGTCAAGCAACCTATACTCGGTGCTGATTTCCTGTCACATTATACGTTGTTAGTAGACATAAAAAATAGAAAACTTATTGACTCCGTGACTAGTCTACAGAGTATAGCATCTGTGGTTGTGCAAGACGATCCTTCAATGAGTACAATCGACTACAAAAGTGATTATAGAGATATATTAGCGGAATTTCCTGATATTACAAAGCCGATGAAATTCAAGGACACTCCATGTCATGCTACGGTACACCACATCGAGACTACAGGACCAGCTGTGCACGTGCGTCCACGACCTTTACCACCTGATAAATACCACAAGGTCAAGGCTGAATTTCAGCAGATGCAAGAGATGGGAATATGCAGGCCTTCCAAAAGCAATTGGGCCAGCCCACTGCACGTTGTGATAAAGAAAAACGGGGAACTCAGACCTTGCGGCGACTACAGGCAACTTAACGCGATTACGAAACCTGACCGTTACCCGATACCTCGTATACAGGACTGTACCTATCTATTGTATGGAAAAACAATATTTTCTAGAATAGATATGCAAAGAGCTTACCATAACATACCTATCTATGAGAAGGACATACCCAAGACAGCAATAGCCTGTCCTTTTGGATTATTCGAATTTTCGAGATTGGGGTTCGGTTTTAAGAACGCTGCAGCCACATTTCAACGATTCCTCAATGACGAAGTGTTACGTAACGTGGATAATATATTTATATATATTGATGACGTCATAATCGGCTCGTCATCAGAAAAAGAGCATAGAGCGCATGTTCGGGAAGTACTAAGTCGTCTGAATAGATATGGCATTACGATAAATATGGCCAAGTGTGAATTCGGCAAATCAGAACTGAATTTTCTAGGGTACAGGGTATCGAAAGACGGCCTTCGACCATTAGATGAGCAAGTCAAGGTCATAACTGAGTTCAAAAGACCGAACACAGTGGATGACCTACGTCGTTTTCTTGGTATGGTGAACTTCTATAGGCGTCATCTACCTAAAGCAGCCAATATTCACGAAAAACTGAACGTATTTTTACATAACGCCAAGAAAAAGGACAAAAGTCTGATCCCATGGACAGATGAAGCAATTGAGGCGTTTGAACAGTGTAAACAGAGCCTAAAAAGCGCGATTACATTGTCATTCCCATCACCGGATGCACCGTTAGCCCTGATGACAGACTGCTCTAATACCTGCGCTGGCGCCGTTCTACAACAAAAGGAAGGAGGCTCTTGGAAACCTTTGGGGTTCTTCTCAACCAAACTAAGCGATGCGCAACAACGATATTCAACTTACGACAGAGAATTATTGGCAATATATCTAGCAATCAAACATTTCAGATCACTTATTGAGGGGCGTTTATTTACTGTTTACACGGACCATAAACCGATCGTGTACTCTTTGAAAAATAACAAAAACTGTAAAAACGATACGCCGAGACGCATTCGTCAGTTAGATTTTATAATGCAGTTTTGTACCGATATAAAACATATAACCGGAGAAGAAAACGTAGTAGCCGATTGTTTATCGCGAATTGAGTCCATAAATATATCATCGCCCATGGATTACGATAAATTGGCTGAGGCACAAAATAACGACATAGAGTTAAAAAGCCTCATGGAATCAAATACATTACAGTTTAAGAAGTTATTCATACCTAATTGCAAGTTACCGATTTATTGCGATATCTCGAGTAACAGAACGCGACCATATTTGCCCAGAGAATTTCGTGTATCGGCATTCAACGCTGTACATGACATCAGCCACCCAGGAACGCGAACTACACGTAGGATGATGCAAGAACGCTATATTTGGAAAGGAATGAATAAAGATGTAACACAGTGGACCAAAGCGTGTACCAACTGTCAAAGGTCCAAGATTCACAGACATACAGTTGCACCTCATGGCAATTTTGCGCACACTGATCGATTTGAACATTTGCAAATAGATGTGGTAGGCCCATTGACGTACTGTAACGGGTATCGGTATATTGTAACGATGGTAGACAGAAGCACTGGTTGGCCAGAAGCTTATCCTGTAAAAGATATAACAGCAGAGACGATTGCAGATATCGTTTACACGGGATGGATTACAAGATTTGGAACTCCCTTGTATTTAACTACTGATCAAGGCTCTAACTTCTTATCTACTTTGTTTACACAATTGGCAAAGAGAATGGGCATTACCAAATGGAGAACCACCGCATACCACCCACAGTCAAATGGAAAGGTGGAAAGGTGGCACCGTTCACTCAAGACCGCTCTTATGTGCCGAGGAAACACAGAGCATTGGGTATCGGAATTACCTTCTGTTTTGTTTGGATTACGAGCCAGTATGAGAGACGATACGCAGATAAGTGCAGCAGAAATGGTATTTGGTGAACCAATACGATTACCGGGAGATTTCTTTGAGCCTATACAGCGAGAAACTTCTGATAACAGTACATTTTTACAAGAGTTACGAAAAAAGATAGCGTATTTAGCTGCAGTACCTAAGAAGGAGACACATCAAGGGAAGATATTTGTTCACCCGGATCTTAAAGACTGCACCCATGTATTTGTACGCGTTGACAAGGTAAAAAAACCCTTAACGCAACCTTACATGGGCCCTTTTAAAGTTATTAGCAAGACGGATAAATATTATAAAATAATACAGCAGGATACGGAGAAAATTATTAGTATAGATCGGTTGAAGCCAGCGTTTGCACTTAACAACAGTGTAGAATTCGCGACGACACCAAAAATGGCAAGTGCAAGTGTAAACAATGCATCAAGAGTGTCGAGATTCGGACGCACTATCAAACCTGTCGTTCGGTTCGTATCATAAACATCTATTAATTATTGCACTGTTAAAAAGTACAATATAATGGGTAAGCAGCAAAGTAGGCCCCAGGAGGAACACATTGTGATTGCCCAGAATGGTGCTGGTAATAGCGCCGCTGCGTCTGAAGTTGAACAGCAAATGACATACAGTAGATACGAGTTCTATCTAATGTTCATCATCACCTTCATCTTGGCCGCGATGCTGTACTTGCTGTGGAAGCGTTGCAAGGTCAACTATGCGCGCTACATGAGGCGCGAATTAGGCGATCGGCCTATGATCGAGTTGCAGGGGGGTGATCATCGCTCGAACAGCGGGCCGCCCCCACAACCTTCGCGAGTGATAATATAGTGTAATTTTGTGTATACGTATTCAATCAAAGTGCGTTGTGACGAACATGTGCTTGAACTCGGACAAAGTATAAACGAAAAGACTCAATGTGTAAACCGTATCAATTTGTGAAATAATGTGTAGCCAATATAATCTCTAATTATAAGTATTTCTATGTTGTATCGTAATTTCGAATTTTAGAAAAGTTATTCTGGTGATTCAGTTTATTTTTTTAAGGGGAATGTACTGTGCCTACAGCACTTCAGTATTGTATTTGTCGTGATATTAAACAGACGTGCTTTTGATATAATTATACTAGTGTTTCATTACAATACTCAATAATCCATACATGTACTGCCTAGCACGCGTAACTATATAAGCACATGTCACAGCCACTTTTTTCCGAAACTATAAGAGCTATACTGTTGAAACTTTGTAAGTAGATGTATTCTGTGAACCGCATTAAGATTTTCATACAAAAATAGAAAAAAAGCAATAAATTTTGGGGGTCCCCATACTTAGAACTGAAACTCAAAATTTTTTTTTTCATCAAACCCATGCGTGTGGGGTATCTATGGATAGGTCTTCAAAAATGATACTGAGGTTTCTAATATCATTTTTTTCTAAACTGAATAGTTTGCGCGAGAGACACTTCCAAAGTGGTAAAATGTGTGTCCCCCCCCCTCTAACTTCTAAAATAAGAGAATGATAAAACTAAAAAAAATATATGATGTACATTACTATAAAAACTGCCAACGAAAATTGGTTTGAACGAGATCTGGTCAGTAGTTTTTTTTTAGTACGTCATAAATCGTAAACCGCATTTTACCTTTCATTCAATCAACTCAAATATAAAAAAAAAAACATTTAATTTCATAAACATAAACCTTATAATTATGTACATACACCGTGAACCATTAACGGAACCCTCCATGGGCGAGTCCGACTCGCACTTGGCCGGTTTTTTTATGTCATACAACCATCACTTAAAACAAGTCATTATGTCCCTAGGGAGATAATGCAGTATGGGCGATCCCTAGGGAATAATGAGATTTGAATTTGGAACGTGAAAAACCGTCAGCATTATGTGAATTAAAATGTAGTGCATCAAACAAGTTTATTAAAATTTCAAACTGGCCACTAACAAAAAAAAAAAAACAGAATAAAAAAAGTTTCTAACGTAAAAGTAATGAACAAGCGGGAGCGTTATAGAAAATTTTAACTATAGAATCTTTGAGTAGTGAATTTTGTTTGTTTCAAATCTCAAAACATTTTGAGTGATAGTTAAGATTAACTCGTAAATAATACTTATATTTCTGTATTATATGATTTCTTTTACTAAATTGTGTTTTAATTATCTCACAGATAGTGTAAAAAGTAGAGTATCCAACACGGGGATAAAGCTGTCTTTGTCTTGGGCGGCTTGAATCCCTCACTTCACTCAGGTTTCTTTATTAACTCCCTCGCAATGCTCGGGAGTTAATTATATAAATCCCTCACTATCGTTCGGGATTAAAATTAGCAACCTTCGTTTCGTTCGGAATTCAACATCCGCCACCCGCGACTTAAAGACACTGCTTTATCCCCTAGTCACATAATCTACTATTCCTACCTAAGTATAATTTAACAAAAAAACTACTCAATATTACACTCGCTCTCAGCATATATTCCCTGAGTCACCTTCCACGACACACACCCCTTCTAAAACAGAGGGTGCCCTTTCTCCGCCAAGAACCCCGGAACCGAGAATCTGATCAATAATATTTTTATTCGGCTAATAAAATACTTAAAATAATTTTAAATTGTAAGAAAACAGAAAAAAATTGAGCTCTTGATTGTTACGCCACCTACCGGGTTTTTTGTCAAGCTGGGGGAGGCCTATGTCCAGCAGTGGACGTCTTTCGGCTGAAATGATGATGATGATGATGATTATCAAACCATCCAGGAACCCACTCAATTATACATACAGTGAAATAATATAAAAATCAGTCAAGCCGTTTCGGAGGAAAAAGGTGACAAACACAAGTACAGAAGATTATGTATAAAGATTTTTACGGTTTAGGGTACCTAATTATTGGTATAATTAATGGAATCATTTAGCTATTTGTCGTTTTACTGCATGGATACTACCACAACCATAGATATTTTTTTTCCGTGTACTTATTTAACCTCAAAATTCAAGCAAAACACACGTGGTCTTGAACCGTGTCTTTTACACCATTTTAGCACTAATAGAGGTCTAAAGATCTCAAAAATTTAAATACTTTACATAAGAGTGTTGTTTTTTTGCAAAGAAATCAACAAACACACCCATAGACAAGGTAAAACGTTTTTTCGAAGATTTTTTTCGTGAAATTCGTACAAAAAATATAATAATCTAAACAGTGTAGTATATGTAAGGACATCTAGCAAGCGTAATAAAAAACGGGCTACGGCCAACTGGGAAAGTGGCGTAAGTTGGAAATTTGAACATTCGAGCTCTCTTGAATTCTTGAACAATTTATTTTGAACTAAAGAATACTACTATATTTTACATGAATATTTAAACAGATTTTAGAATTTATTTTGATATTAATCATCAAAATAAATTCGCATTTACACATTTTTTTTACAGAATACCACTGGTGCTAATTCTAAAAATTGTTAAGTAGGTACCTACATCACAAAGCTCAAAAAAAGTAGTTTTTTCCATATAAACTTTGGAACCCCGTTTCATCCCCTTAAGAGTTCAATTTTGGAAATTCCTCTCTTATTACCCGCTTATGTTATAAAAAAAAACTTGTGCAAAATTTTGCACCCTTAGTCTCAGTAGTTTCGGCTGTGCATTCATTTATATTCATTTATTATTCATATATATTGATCATTAGGATTTTGTTGTATGTTTTTTTTTCTTTAAGTATCACTTGTAATTATTTTTTTGTAATGCTTATTTTTAAAATAAATAAATGACTTATTATGAGTCTAAAAATAAATAAAACAAAGAATTTTAAAAATACATAAACCGAGTAAATAAGTTAATAAGTTTTCTCACTAAATTAAAAAAAAAATACCACTAAAAATCTATCAAAAAATCTTCAATATTACACTTAACCAAGTTTACCATCTCGCCCAAACACAACGACCCTAATTCGTGCGGTATATGTGTGTGTGCGTGCGGACACGACCGTGTATGTGTGCGCACTGCGTCGTGTATGTGTGCGCGCTAATATAACGCTAGGGTTGCGCTGGTGCGCAATTTATTATTTTGAGCATAAGTTAGTAGGGTGCGAGTAGTTTACGTTTAGTTTTGGGTAGGAGGTACTTTAGTAGGTTATTTTGTTTGTGGTAATAATGTAATACTTATTTAGTTTTCTTTTTTGGAGTCAATTAGTAACAGGGATTATTTTAATTTATACTGATAGATGAATAAATTAATGATTGATAATATCAATGTGAAACAAAAAAAAACAAATACTTAATATGTATTTTTAAGTTAGTTTCACAAGACTGTTAGAAATATTTTAGAAAATATAAATTCACACACGTTTTATAACAAAAAAAAAGTAAATTAAAAACCTTAAACTCATCATGTTAAGATTTAGACTTCACATAGCGAATTCAAACGGTAATTAAATAAAAATATAATACATATTGATGACTATAAAGATAACAAAATTGTAATTTTCGTTCTCATACCAACAAAAACAACAAAACCCGCTGAAATCCTAGATAATAATAATAATAATAACATTGCGGACAACCCTGAACAGTTTAGTTTGCATTCCGCTCGCCAACACTCGCGCTACAATCAAGTACAATACCCGAGCAGGCGACAGCGAAGCGTGGACGTACCCGCAGTATTTTACTAGTTTAATTTACCTACTTTTCTGTAAAACTGTCACCGGGAATTTGGGAATCCAATCCTGTATCAAAATCGTGATCCCGTAACCCTGCTTTAAGTAGTAATACACAAAAATATATAAAGTAACTACAAGTTGATATCAAAACATTTGGTATCATTAACTAGTCATCAGGTGAGATAGTGGTCAAACGCGAGCCTATCAATAATAAAAAAAGTCGGAATACTCATAATTATTTAACAATTAAATTGGCATTCGTGATTGAAAGATTAGTTCGCTCTTCAAAGCTAAAGTAAAAGAGCACTATCTTTCCTCTCTAGTGTGATAATTATATGTATATATATATATTGTTTATTCATAGTATAAGGTATATATAGTTATATAAGTATTTATTAGTTTAAGATTTCACAAACCCTTCTTTTCTTATTTCTACACACTATTGTCTACATTTCTTTTGATCTCTCCTTTCGCAGGTCTGCTGGAAGAAATTTCTTTTAGAAATAAGCAGTACCTTTGTACATTTTGTTTTTATTTCTGTATCTTCTTCCAATATAATGTGTGTACACAAATGATAAAATTAATTAAGAATAATAAATAATAATAATTGTGTAATAATAACAAATCAAATCTCAAAATCTTTATTGCAATCCATAATGTACATATCAGGTGTTAAATAATAAAGAATGGAAATAATTATGGACCCTGTCGGGAAAATATAATAAAATATTTATATCGTTCCTTAGAATATAAAAGATTAGGACCTGTACCATGACGTTTAAAGTAAGATTGTTTTATTCTTATTTCCAGTGTGGGTAAGAGATGGCGCTAGACAACCTGTATAGCTCTGTCTCTTACCCACACTGAAATAAGAATGAAACAATCTTACTTTTAACGTCATGGTAACCCCGCTGTTTTAGTATATGCGAAACCCGAAACATGTGTCTAGTATTTTTATGTAAAGAATCAATTTCATAACTATATCATTAAAAATTAAAAAGTTGCTTGTCATGTTACCTGGTTGTCCGCAAAAATACATGGTCACCGGGCCATCCGGGGGACTGATGGCCACTGATGGGTCGTTTGTCCTCCAACTTGTGACTCTTTTATATTTGGTAAAAAATATAACATGGTGTAAAAATTATTGCAATCGATTCAGTTACTGATTCTGAACAAATTATATTAAAGTTTCGCATTTACTAAAAATACTGTTGTATAATGGGTATTTTCACTGACATTGATTACGTCCGTTTCACTTCCCATTTAGGACTCGTGTAACACAAAATAGAAATCCAAAAATTTTGCTGCAAGGTAAAAATTGAATACAAAATAATTTTCCCTAAATACAAATTGTATATCTAGAAACAAGAAAAGTCACGAGTTCTTTGGTAAGTGGTTTAAACATTTGTTACTGAGACAGTGCTGGGTCTAATAAATAATTAGAACAGTGCGACATTGGTTGTAACCCGTGCTTGCGGGATTTTTTTTTTTTGTATGTGGGAAATTATCCAATGACATCCCCTGCTCTTGGGCGGAGCTAGAGGGCGTGTCAGACTTTTACTGACTAAAAACCCACTCCTGTTCCTTCGTTGCCTTTCGTACCAGGGCCGAGTCTTCCTTTCAGAAGCAGACCCTTGGCCCCAGTAGGCTTCGACCCTGCTGGGCCCCTACGGTTTGCTGACATCTCCTTGAGGCGCGCGTGGAACAGTATACGCCATCGACGACTTGGGCTCGGTCCGGACGATTACCGGACGGTTATTGCTCGCCGTCCGCAAGCCCGCGCCTACCGTGGCCGGAAATCGGGATCGGGATCCCGACTACTGGGGCGTGATTCGCGCGTGCACATGCGGCCGCCTCCTTTGCTAGTATTACTGCATCGCAGTAGGAGGCGACCGCCTGCCACTCCTCCTCTCATCGGACCATGGCCTGTACCAAGGCCCGGTGCGAGAGATCGTTGCCGCCAATCTCTCCCACGAAAACAAGGCGGTACTCTGCCCAAGCAGGGCACACCTCTACCGTATGCTCCACCGTGTACATTCCCTACCGCCAACTAAGGTGAAGATCCTCCTAACACCTGTCAGTCGATTCTGTAAAAGCTACTACAAAACTGAGTATGTATATATGTTTATCACTCCTTCACACTAAAATAGCTGAACGGATTTGGATGAAATTTAACAAACTAGGGAGGATGATCCCTCTAGAGATGATTTACTACATTCACGTGATTAAAGCTACTGGCAGAATCTAGTAAATAATATAATTAGAGAAGGCAACACAAAGAATATGCTAACGTAGCCTAAGAGGGTTCTTTTTCACTCGCCTATCGTCAACATCGACCATGGTTTAAAAGCTTGTTACTTCATCTAACGCAATCCAACGTCATCTCCTTTCTACCATCGGACAACCCGACGTACGGCGAGTATCCACCCTTACGTTGTTGAAACTTCAGCGGTCCGGACTAAGCGTTTCGCTTTGTCGTTTATACCGCGTACATCGAGGGACTGGAACAATTTGCCTGCTGCGATCTTCCCGTCCAACTATAATTTAGGTGTCTTCAAGGCTAGAGTGAATAGGCTCTTAATAAACTAGTGCGCCTCACCATGAATGATTGCATCTCTGCTTACCATCAGGTGGGATCGCAGTCAAGCACTGGTTTATATTAATTAAAAAAAAAATGTTTGACGAAAAGGCAACGCGAAAAAAGAGAGATAACGCCTGAAAACTCTGTTAGCATTCTGTAATTCCGTGATTTACAACAAGTTTTGTAAAATATTCGAATTTTACAAAACTTGTGCCAGGAATTACGTATTTTTTTTTAAGTTTATGAAAAAAAATTTCGTCATTCTGAATCTTGATTAAATTTGCAAGGCTTCTGTTGTTATAATTTTATGACTTTTTTAATTTTTGAGTACATTATGAAGAGGTCAGAGGTCTTAACTGGATTAATTTTACACAAATTTATAAATTGATTTCAACAGAAGCCTAGATAATATCCACAAGATACTGTGTTTCCAAAATATCTAATAACGTCATATTCGCGTAAGAGCGGTTGTATGAAAAACAGTGAAAATGTAAGTCCAGTACTCCAGTTGCATCCCCTTAATTCATTATTATGTCATTTGCAGCCGCCACAAGTTTGCTAGTTTATTTTGAACAAAATTGTATTTGGAAGAAGTAAAAATCATGAAGATGTTTATATCTTCGACTGATAGAAGACAAAGTAATATTTATATTTTGTTTAAACAATATATCTGACATATTTCTTATTGTTAAGTATTACAAAAGCAGTGCCTATTTTCTAAAGTACTTCATATTATGTTTGCGTCCAAATTTACTCTTTGTTCCGAGATATATTCCCCGCCTTATCCGCAATATTCTTTCCCCACCACACACAACGACACCGCACACACACCAGCACTCTCCCACATAAACTGACAGCTTATATATTATGTAAGCGTTACGCACACACACGAAGAAACACACACACACACACAACCATTAAAGTTTTTAATTTTAAAATCGTACCGTAAGTAGCCAAGTTGTTTCAAAAATGATTGGAGACATCATTTATTTGTTCGGCTTTTTTGGTTATTGACGAGACAATGGATTTGTTAGGCGTTTGAAATGACATGAATAAAAATATCATTTGGTTAAATCATAGTTAAGTCAAGAGTGAATAGGTTACTTCTAGGCAAGTGTGCTCCATCGTCGACCACATCATCGCTTACCATCAGGTGAGATACTGGTCAAACGCGAGCACAGCAATAATAAAAAATAAAAATATTTTTTTTACTCCGAACGCCTAATAAATTAATCCATTACGTTCCTTTTGGTAGATGGGTAAAAGTACGTTTACGTAATTATTTACTTAATAATTAAATAAAGTCAGATTTTTAGCTAAGTTGATGATTGCATTTCAGTTTATTATTTTTAAAATAAAATGACTTTGTTTTATCTTCGGATAATTGCAAACACCGTCACTTTATGAAAAAATACGTAAAATTGTAAACTATTCTTTTTATCACACTAATATTATAAAAGCGAAAGTTTGTGAGTGTGTGTGTATGTTTGTAACTTCTCTACGCTTGAACGTCTGAAAAAATTTCGATGAAACTTGGTACAGGGTTAGACCATGACCTGGAATACGTTTAACAAAGGATACTTTTTATCCCAGAAGCATATTCCCCTGGGATAATGCGGGTGAAACCGCTGCCAGCAGTCAGTTTAAAAAAAAAACTCGGATAATAATAATAATAACCATGGCTAAGAAGATAGATCTGGATACGTTGTAAAATATTTAATTAGAACGTATTTTTTTGTATTTGGAATAATCTATCTCTACATAATATGTCACAAGTCTACACTATCGCAAGATTTTATACAATCTGACGGTGTTTGCAATCCGGCGACATAATTATTATGTCTGTACCTCAGAATTATTGGAGGTACTGAAATGTGAAATTCAGACTATTAGGAATAGTAATCTTGTATTATTTGTAAATCAACATAGATTTTTTTTAATGGTATTAACCAGTGCTTGACTGCGATCCCACCTGATGGTAAGCAGTGATACAATCGTTGATGGTGAAGCACACTAGTTTGTGGGGAGCCTATTCACTCTAGCGTTGAAGGGATCAAAATTATAATAGGACGGGAAGACCGCAGCAGGCAAATTGTTCCAATCCTTCGTTATACGTGGTACCTATACATTTTTTTTGTGTAGATTTCTTCTATTCTTCCTATGTTCTTAAGAAATCCATCACAACGTAGGTATACGTATTACATACGAACGTAATCACTAGGTATTCAGGTCAAACTCACGCTTTATCAAAACAATTCGTGTTAAGAACGGTCAAGCGCGGAAATATTGATAACATTCAAGCTCAAAATATTTTATTTTACATAAACATACTACATTTTTTTTAGGTTAGGATATTATCACTACCACCCACCCGTGTTCTTTGCATTTCCTACGTCCCACCCGTGTTCTTTGCATTTCCTACGTCTGGCTCCCAAACTGGTGCGGGCCAGGGCTGCCCTTAATCTAGAGGTCCAGTTGCTTCCTGGCGGAGGCTCTACGAGGGGATCGTGCGATGCATGGCCCTTTACAGAGCGCCGGTGTGGGCGCCGTCGTTACGGAGGCTACTGGCGTCCAAGCTGAACGCTCCAGAGGGTCATGGCTATCTGTATGGTGCGGGGATACCGCACGATCTCACGTGAAGCGGCGAGCCTTCTTGTCGGCCTGCCACCATGGGATTAGGAGGCAACAGTCCTTGCATACATGCACGACCTGCGCATGGTGTTGCAACGTCGCGGCGAAACTCCGCTGCCGCCCCAAGTCACGACATGGCGGACAGAGTTCCAGCGGGATCTCATGACGATATGGCGATTGGAACTGTCGCAACCCAGCGCTGGGTACGCCATGATTGCAGCGATAAGTCTCCTCTTTGAGGAGTGGCTGGACAGGCGCCACGGAGTCCTCACCTTCCGCATGACACAGGGCCTCAACGGACATGGTAAACCCGGTCCGAATTCAGGCAGAAGAAACGCCCGAGTGCTACCATTGCGCGGCCCGCCCTGAGGACACAGTGGAGGTGTGCCCCGCTAGGGCGGAGCACTGCTGTGTCCTAGTGGAGCCTCGCGCCGGGCCCTGGTTCATGTGCGGTCGCATCATTCTGCAAAGCAGTAATGCTAGCGAAGGAGGAGGCCTCAAGAGTGAGGGAACGTACATCCATCCTCTTCATTACGAACAAAAATACAATTATTTTCTCTTTATTAATCTTAGTACAGATAAAACAGGGTCGCTGTCTGCGTCTGTTTTTTAACCGACTTCAAAAAAAAGGAGGAGGTTCTCAATTCGGTTGTATTTTTTTTTTTTTTTTTTTATCATCATTATTTTTTTTTTTTTTTTTTTTATGTTTGTTACCTCAGAACTCCGTCGTTTATGGACCGATTTGCAAAATTTTTTTTTCCCTTTATAGGATATGCTTCCAGATTGGTCCCATTTTTTTCAAAATCCAGTTCTGATGATGGAATCCATGAGGAATCGAGGGAACTCCTCAAAAATTATAGGCAACCCTATGGTAATTTTATTATTTTCATCAAGAACTTAAGCATTTACAGTCAAAAAGTAACATTTGATGAAGTGGAACTGATGAAGAAGACCAGAAATGGTCAACGGAACTTCATACTCAAATAGATATCACATTGAAGATATAGTTAAGCGACTATGACAATACAAATAAATGAATGATTCTGAATAGTTACGTTGAAAATGGTATCATCGGAGTGATCTGATGATGATGATGGAGCCGGAAGGTAGGCACTGGAACTCCGTAATTAATCAATGTAACCTAGCCGTGTTTGGACTCATTAGAATTGTCATGAGATGCACTTTGGCTATAAGGTACTATCGAACTGATCTGATGATGGAGCCGGAAGGTAGGCACAGGAACTCCGTAATTAATCAATGTATCCTAGCCGTGTTTGGGCTTATTAGAATTGTCGTGAGATGCTCTTTGGCTATAAGGTACTATCGAACTGATCTGATGATGGAGCCGGAAGGAGGAAGGTAGGCACAGCAACTTTATAATAAAACAATGTAACCTAGCAGTATTTGGGTTAATTGGAATTGTCATTAGAAATAGGCACTCTGTTTATAAGTGTATCGCAACTAAAAAGTGTGAAATAAAAACTTTTTAGAAAAAAAAAATAACCGACTTCACTAAAAAAAAACACTAAAAGGATCAAAATAACTTTAATTTCGGAAGTCGGTGTTAAATAAGAAACAAACAATACCGAGAAACACCGACATCCGAAATTAAAGTTATTTTGATCCTTTTAGTGTTTTTTTTAGTGAAGTCGGTTATTTTTTTTTTCTAAAAAGTTTTTTTCTGTTTATATATTTATTTGTGTTTATTTAGTAACTTCTCCTAAACTATTAATACACGATGCGGTGTTCTCTGATAGAGAGAGCGAAAAACGAGGAAGGTTTTTGTCAACTTAATTTTATTACTTAATAAGTTTAAATATCTATAAAACGAGTAAACACAAAAGAAAGAAGACATTTGACTGAGGTTGGACGAGGGGACAGAATAACTACAGAGAATATTTTCGAATACATATTACAGAAAGACAGTACGATCTGCGTTTATTAGTAGTGATGTGAATAAAATTTGTGTGCATGTATGTGTAGATAGTGTCTCAGTGTAAGGTATGTATTACTTATATGTTTTATGTATAGCCAGTGTCGCGAGCAGTTTTGTAAGTCAGGCGTTTTAGATTATGTCTAGGTACTTAGTTTTTTTTTTCTTTCCGGGTTAACTGAGAATGGAGCTCTTTCGACATTGGCCGTTTTAAAATTAGACGGTAACACGATATCGGCACAATATTATGTGATATGTATCGGCGGATTGGTACCATTTAGATAAGAAAGAATTGACATAAATATATGTCGTGGATTGATGGCGCAAGGGTGCGACGGACAGCGCCATCTAACAATTAGTTCCGTAAACTAATAATATCGTCACCGGAAACGCAAGCGGCGCCCTACCGCTTGGACACAATCGTCAGTGGCAGGGATGCAGCGAGGACTGGAGGGAAGCCTGAGAAGTGCGGCATTCTACCTCGGACAGCCTCGGCATACGCTCAGTACCAACGCACGTGTTTGTTTCCTTTTGTAAAACCGTTATCAAAATAAAATTATTCTGATTCAAATTATCTTTCGTTCGAGTACCCAAATCAGTGCCCACACCTACCAAGAACTATGTCGGATCGTGATGAAGACCCGATGTTTCGCATCTCGGCCACCCTTGATGCGACATATACATTTTTCGTTCGATCTCTCGAGTACCTCACACAGTATTTATCTAGTCGTTATTGTTGGTAGGCCAAATAACTATTTTTGAAGATGTTTATTGATGGAGAATCGCTTATTTCTATTTTTTTTTATGAAATATACTGGTTTTTGACTGCGATCCCACCTGATGGTAAGCATGATGCAATCGTTGATGGTGAAGCGCATAAATTTATTAAGAGCCTATTCAATCTAACCTTAAAGACTCCTTAATTATAATCAGACGGGAAGACCGCTGCAGGCAATTTGTTCCAATCCTTCCATGTACGCGATATAAACAAGGCGAAACGCTTAGTCTGAACCATAGAGGTGTTAATAACGTAAGGGTGGACTCGTACTACTCGGACCGTAGCCCGCCGTCCGACCGTCCGGTAACCGTCCGGACCGAGCCCAAGTCGTCGACGGCGCGTATTGTTCCACGCGCGCCTCAGGGAGATGTCAGCAAATCGTAGGGGCCCAGCAGGGTCGAAGTCTACTGGGGCCATGGGTAGTGTGAAAACGAAACCCGGGGCCCTGGGACGAAGGCAACGAAGGAACAGGAGTGGGTTTTTAGTCAGTAAAAGTCTGACACTATCTCCTGCTCCACCCAAGAGCGGGATTTGTCATTAGATGATATTCCCAACTAAAAAAAAAGGGTGGACTCGCCGTACGTCGGCTTGTCCAATGGTAGAAAGGTGATGGCGAAATCTAGTCATGTAATTCCTGCGCACACTCTCCAAAATGCATCTAGTAAAATACCGAAACGCTGGTTAAGGCTGGCTTGCTGGCTACGCTGGTTCTTTCAGTGCACTTACTCAAATGGAATGGTTCTTCCATAAACAGTTCTAATTGAAGTTAGTTCTCTATTATCCCTATTAAATACCGAAACGCTGGTTAAGGCTGGCTTGCTGGCTACGCTGGTTCTTTCAGTGCACTTACTCAAATGGAATGGTTCTTCCATAAACAGTTCTAATTGAAGTTAGTTCTCTATTATCCCTATTAAATACCGAAACGCTGGTTAAGGCTGGCTTGCTGGCTACGCTGGTTCTTTCAGTGCACTTACTCAAATGGAATGGTTCTTCCATAAACAGTTCTAATTGAAGTTAGTTCTCTATTATCCCTATTAAATACCGAAACGCTGGTTAAGGCTGGCTTGCTGGCTACGCTGGTTCTTTCAGTGCACTTACTCAAATGGAATGGTTCTTCCATAAACAGTTCTAATTGAAGTTAGTTCTCTATTATCCCTATTAAATACCGAAACGCTGGTTAAGGCTGGCTTGCTGGCTACGCTGGTTCTTTCAGTGCACTTACTCAAATGGAATGGTTCTTCCATAAACAGTTCTAATTGAAGTTAGTTCTCTATTATCCCTATTAAATACCGAAACGCTGGTTAAGGCTGGCTTGCTGGCTACGCTGGTTCTTTCAGTGCACTTACTCAAATGGAATGGTTCTTCCATAAACAGTTCTAATTGAAGTTAGTTCTCTATTATCCCTATTAAATACCGAAACGCTGGCTAAGGCTGGCTTGCTGGCTACGCTGGTTCTTTCAGTGCACTTACTCAAATGGAATGGTTCTTCCATAAACAGTTCTAATTGAAGTTAGTTCTCTATTATCCCTATTCCTAGCGAGGTGGTAATTTTTGCGTTTTAAAGTAATTTGTGAGTGTATTTTGTAACTTAAAATTTTTGTTATTAGTAATTGTGGTGTGTGTATAATTAATTATTGTAAGTTAAATAGTTTAGTTTTAGCGTAAATTTCTTTCGTAGGTGTTGTGAAATTGTAATTGAATGGAGTTTTAACTGCCTTAATTTACGTTATTAATGTGTAATAGCGGCTTGTCCCCACACTTGAATTACATAATTCAGAGTGCCTAGTGCAAGTTTCGACACGTTTATGATATTCCGATTGGCCCGCCCCCAGCTCTTAAGGCCCTTACTCCCGAGCAGTTCTATAAAACAGTGACTTTCTGAAGCCTACACCTCGGTAACGGCTAGATCAATAGGTTTGAAAAAAAAAAAAAATGTTTATTATAGATTCATGTAGAACATTATCAAGTTCAACATTTTATACATATTTAATTTCGTAACACTAATACATTTGCAAAAAAAAAAAGGTTAACAACTTGAATTTTTTTAGCTTGTTTTCCCTACTCCTTTCAAACGGCTTTGATCTTTAGAAATATGTTTACACAAAAAAATTGCTGATTAAGTGTTCTTTAGAATGTATATAGCATATGTAAATCAATCAATAGCATAATAAGCCTTTTAATGTTCCCACTGCTGGGACTCAGGCCTCCTCTCTCTAGGAGAGGGAATGGGCCGTAATCCACCACGCGGGCCCAGTGCGGGTTGGTGAATGTCACATGTCTTCGAATTTTTGGTTCTAGGACATGCCGGTTTCGTCACGATGTTTCCTTGACCGTTTTGAGAGCAGTGGTGATGAAATAAATTCCACAAAGTAATGCGCCTGGCTGGGTTTGAACCCGCTTCCTACAACTCGTAACTCGGGGCCATTATCACTCGGCCACAACTGCTCTAAATCAATCAATAGTTTTGCAAAGAAAACGGATTTAAAGGTCAGTGGGGATCTATCCGGCCAGATGTTCACGGCGGGACTATACGCCTTAACTAATCAGAGAGACAAACGCAGTAAAAAAGACATCTCGCATTTAGCACACTAGTGCGGTTTGTTAAGTGAATATAAATATGGTCCTTTGTTGTACACAACAAATTAAAGGCTAAGTCTATTTCCAATCCTGCCATGACTGCGGGATTCTCCGAAAGAGTAAACACGGCCCTGGAACGTAAGTTTAAGACAGCAAAAGTCTGACACTCCCTCTCACTTCACCCAGAGCGCGAGAAGTCATTAGATTTTTTCCTACGTAAAAAAAACTCAAAAAAGTCAATTTCCAATAAGTCAGAAGTCCGATTAAAACCGGCAACATTACAGAGCATAACATCCATTTTGCTGATAAAGTATTCAGCTCTGTATTTATACTTGTATGTTGGTATTACGTTTCGCAGCGGCTCACATGGCGGCAGGGAACCGGATCGATTTTTTAATATTATTATTAAGTACCTATTTAATTTTTGTTTACTTTTATATTTGCACCAAGTGCAACCCCACTTTGTGTCCAAGCAATCTCTGTCCATTCCATGTTGCCTGGAAGAAATCGCCGACTCCGCTAAGATCGCCATTGTATGTTTTTGGGGTTCCGTACCTCAAAAGGAAAAAACCGAACCCTTATAAGATCACTTTGTTGTCCGTCTGTCTATCAAGACCCTTTATTTATTATAAGGTTTTCTTTTATAAATTATGATCGTGGTGTACAATGAAGTATCTATATTTTATAGAAATAAATAAATTCCTGTTGTTTTTTTCATTATTTATTTTATTTATTTCTCTTTGTTTCCCTAAAAAATCGTAAGTATTCCTTAACCTAGTATTGTACTAATACCTAATCGACAAAAAACTCAAAAATATAATGCTTCATTACGCCAGCTTCCGGAGACACCTGGCAAGTTGGCAACAGTACATGCATTGCACGCAGGTGCCCCATGAGGTGGCCTTCAGTTTTGCTAGCAACAATAGTTTGAGGAATGTCGTCGCTGCACTTTTATTTACCTGGTTGATTCTCTACATTGTGCTCACATAATAGATGCAACAAGAAATACCTATGTATCCAGGATTTTTGTAACTCATACCTACTTAGCATCATTTAAAAGAGTGTCTATAGAGCTTCTAGTTTACAGCCCCCCTAGACAAGTTACAACCGTTTCGTGTCGAATTCCGTTCTCTAATCGGTAGGTAAGGTAAGGACTTACTTTAGATGATGGTTGTATGACATGTAAAAGGGCATTATCGAGCAGGTGTTGTAAAAAATAAAGTACCTAAAGGTTATTCTCCTTCCAACATGTAAGCCTCGCCTAAGCGGGCGATATCCGAGTTTGTCAACATTTGATGGTCGGCTTCCAGGAATTTGTTCCAAATCAATAAAAACTACCAACACACGTGGCTTTCCTTTGATTTGCTGTATTTTATTAGAATTTCATCATAGAAGACACCTTCTAGATTAGGTAAGTATTATAATTTTGGGTAGGAATACCAAAAGTTGGTATCTATAGAACCCGTGAACGATTTGAAAATATTTATGTACGGTTGGCAGGATAATGTTATTATTTCCCCTTATATAAAAGAAATGATGATTGGATTCTTATTCGTTTTTATTTAACATTACCTATTATCAGACAAATCAATAAGGAAGCTTCAAATATCTAAAATGAATTTATACCTAGCATCAAAAAAGTTTGCTCTCAGCGGTAGCGTCGCGGTTCATTTTATCTTGGTTTGAGGTCAAGGTTCTTCCTATGTAAGCAAGTGACTAAATAAGAAAAAAATAGATCAATTTACGACTTGGATTTGATGGAATTGCTAACGAGTAATGTCGGGTGGCTTATACTGCCATCTATGGTACAAATAGTTAAACTCTACGCACATGTTTGAGGTACTTCGCGGCTAGATGTCGCTACGATTATGTAAACACTATTAAGCCACCAAATAACGAAGGCACGATGTAAGTTATGTTTTTGTAAAAATGTACAGGACTGTAATATTTTTTGGCGAATTCATTCATACGTTTATTATTAACAAATCTAGATTATTGACTTAACAAATCAAAATCAGTGGTTCAGATAGTACATAAAAATTATAAAAATCTTTCCGAATAGGTAACCCTACAAAATTCCGAAGTTCCTGGGTGCGTTCTGAAAATTAATTCTGAATCTTTTTCAAAACCGACTCTTCATTAACAATCTGTGTTCGTGAAAAACCGAACTTCTGCTCTATAGTAAAAATGTCACATATTATTGTCATTTGTCATTAAAATTAATTTATTGGTGATTAATAATGATTTTTATTCATAATTCGTTAGATTTTTTTCAATGTTTTTCTCAAAACAAACTATTTTCCAGACTTTCAAAACGCAACTCAATGGCCCAATTTTAATGTCAAACTCATCCGGCCATTATCACAAACCGAAAGTTGCAAATATATTTTTGCAATAAAACTGATGATTGTTTGAGTAGTGTAGGGCTAGTGATAGTTAAGTTATACAATTTTGTGTGTTTAATTAATTATTGTGTCCGCCGCAACCGTGGATCCTCACGTGAGCGGTAAGTCTTAAGTGTTTGTTATTGTTATGTTTACCGATTTTTACGAAAACTCGTCGTATTTTTGTATTTTTTTATTCGTATTCACATATATAACATGAAATCGTTTTTCTACAGTTACTTAAATATGTATTGAGAGTTTTAATAGCTTCGGAAAAGATATTGGACGTATTTTTATCGAATGCGCAATTTGTATACGGCGAGCGAAAAATGATTTTTTTTCGCATAAAATTCTAGCATTTTATTGATTGCTCATTGATCTAAAAATATTATTTAGCTCCGAAAACTACGTCTGTGTAATCATATTTACCGGCACGTAACTTGAAACGCAAAAAACTTACTCTGGATCACAATGTTTGTTCCACATGTTACATCACTAACATTACACATTTTTTAAAAATACCAATAATTTGTAAATGGAGTTTTAAATGATTGGTGGAACATTGTACCTATACAGTTTACTTGTTCTTGATTATAATAATCCAAATGAAACATTATGAAAAACATAAATTGTAGCAATTATTATTTTTTCAGCTTGAAACATCAAATTTTAAGACATTTAAAAATCCTTATGATTGGCCTTACTATAGTGCTCTTATAGATTACCTGCAAGTGTGTGTAATATAAATATTGTTGTACTAGCTAGCGGCTTTGCATATGTGATAGTAACAAATTATCTAACTAACTATAAAAAATATTTCCGGGATAAAAAAGTAAAACATTGGACAAGAAATCAACAACATTCCTACTCAACTTCTGAGGCGCGTTTTCATGGATGTTACAGATCACTTTGAAGAGTGCTCGAGCTGCGAAGGACAACATTTGAATTTTCAGGTAGACACCTCTACAAATATAGGGTGACTGGCAATTAGTATACGATACTTAAACACGTGATTGTGCTCATGATAATAAACAATTTTTACTATGGGAGTAAAGCCGAAACCGCAAAAAAAAATATCAGCTGTTCAGTACATTAGGCAAACATGAATGTACTGAACAGCAGATTTTTTTTCGCGATTTCAGGTTTGTTCCCATAGTAAAAGATGTTGGTTATCATGAGCACAATCACGTGTTTAAGTATCGTACACTAATTACCAGTCACCCTATATATATAAAAGGAGAAACTGATTGACTGACATATCAACGCAGAGCCCAGAAACTACTGGCGCTAGGAGCTTGAAAATTTGCACTGGGTTCCTTTTTTTGATCTTAGCGAGCACTAAGAGAGGATTTTCCAAAATTCACCCCCTAACGGGATGAAACGGGATCCAAAGTTTGTTTGAAGAAACCTAATATAACGCAGGCAACGCTGCTGGCAGAAGCTAGTAATATAGTATAATAACATTATTTTCAAGAAGTAATATTCTCGTGTATTCAGTTTCTAATTTTGTAGGTAATTACACACACTTAAATAATACATATAAATATATTTCGAGCTTCTTACACATTCTTCTCCATAGAGTGATCTACACATTGGAATGTGCAATCAGCATAATTTTGCTGACTGTCAGTCAGATAAATCCATCTTCAGGAAAAGACTTGACAATTATTCAAATGGTTTATTTGAAATAAATGCTTTGTTTTATTGATTCTCTTGCCCTTCTGCCTGAGCTGACCCTAATACTTCTGTGCAGATGGGCATTAAACACTTTGGCCTACTATCCATGGACGCATAGCTTCAAAGTCGCGTATTCGTCATTTGTATTTGTATTTTCGGGCTGGTGTCCGCAACTCCACCACTAAAGCGCGTATTTTGCGTACGGGTGGGACAAATGCGTCATTCGATCCACCCCAGCTCCTCCAGGAAGGCTAGCAGCGCCTTGGTGTTATTGACCACTTCGCGGAGGTTACCTGGGTTTCCGAATTATTTTGCCCTGTATCCAGCGACAACTGGGCAGCTTAGAAGCAGATGTGCTGTTGTCTCGTCCTCCTCCATGCAGGCTCTGCACAGTGGGCTGTCTGTAACTTCTAAGAGAGAGAGGTGCTTATTAAAGGTCCCGTGGCCAGTTGTTACGGCCGTCACTTTACGCAACTGAGGTTTAGTTAGTCGTAGGGCCTGTTTCGGAGGGAAGTGCCTCCTTGGCCTGCCTGCACTCTATGGTCTACCCATAGTCTGCCTGCCATATAAGCCTACGTCAACGTCTGTCGTTGCCGCTTCGTCGACAGTGTTTCATAGTTTTTTATTTAAGCTGTGAGCAGGTGTACACCAAGCGTAAAGGTGCATTCTCACACATCAGTAAGGATCGGTGACGTATTGTGTACGTATCCACAAACACCAGTCACCGTCACGTCGTTCGTCAGTCACGTCGCCGGTTTGACTGAATCATTGATCACATACATCAGTCAAGTTACGGGTTGGTCAGTGATTAGGTGTGTCACGCTACAGAACAGATACTGCCCTGACGGATAAAATGCCACGCAATGACGGTAGCACGACGCTGACTGAACTGAGACGTGACGGTCCCGGGTGTGTGGGGATAAAAGTATGATACTTGTATGGAAATATTATTTGACGTGCCTGACCGGTGACGTCACTGATAGATCACGTGCCGGTGACTGACGTGTGGGAACAAAGTCATACTAAGAGTATAGAAACATTTTTTTTTAACCTGGCCGGTGACGTGACTTGACGGTGACTGGTGTGTGAGAATGCACCTTAATGATGAATACGTTATACGCGTCTATGAAGCTACGCGGCCGTGGACAGTAGGATAGGATTTATGCTACAATAATTGTTTGTCCACCAGTGGACATGTGCACTCCGGAGGCGTGGCGCGGCGGGGTGGCGCGCTCGCCGTCGCACGAGTCCGTCACCACGGACCTGTCGCTGTTCAGCGTGTCCTCGGCGGCTTCCGACGCCAGGGTGCTGAGGCTGCTGGCTTGTAAGGTAAGTCACCATCAGCGATTGCATTACTGCTTACCATCAGGTGGGATCGCAGTCAAGCTCTGGTTTATATCAATTAAAATACAATTTGTAAACAAAGCACAGGTCCGATCGTGTGTGGAGTACTGCAGTCACATATGGGCTGGTGCTGCAAAATGCCATCTAGCAGCTTTGGACTCAGTGGAAAGGCGTGCGAAGAGGCTAATTGGGGATCCAGATTTGGTTAAGTCCAATCTACAAAGCCTCGAGCACAGGCGCAGGGTAGCCAGCCTATCGGTATTCTACAGGTTGCATTTTGGAGAGTGTGCGCGGGAATTGCATGACTTGATTCCGCCATCTCATTTCTACCATCGGACAACCCGACGTACGGCGAGTATCCACCCTTACGTTGTTGAAACTTCAACGGTCCGGACTAAGCGTTTTGCTTCGTCGTTTATACCGCGTACATCGAAGGACTGGAACAATTTGCCTGCTGCGGTCTTCCCGTCCAACTATAATTTAGGTGCCTTCAAGGCTAGAGTGAATAGGCTCTTAATAAACTAGTGCGCCTCACCATCAATGATTGCATCACTGCTTACCATCAGGTGGGATCGCAGTCAAGCACTGGTTTATATCAATTAAAAAAAAAAAAAAAAAATGGTGGTCCAGTGGTTACGGCCCCAATGTACGAGTTGGACGTCATGGGTTCAAGTCTAGGCAGGCGTTTTACTTGGTGAAATTTATTTCATCACCATTACTAACAAAACGGTAAAGAAAAACATTGTGAGGGTTTCCTGCTGTTTCAGCATGCGCTAGAATAAAAAGTTTCTTTGAGTAATTAATTATTTAAGTTTTGTGAGTTTATATCGACCGAATTTGCTTCTACAGCCCGCACAGCTCTTGGCCATCCAATAGAAGCCGCCCGCACTGATGACGATGCGTAGACAAAGTTCAAAGACATATTTACCAAAAAGAAAGAAAAGCCCCTGTTCATCCACCTACAGTCCCTCTCGATCCACCCAGAGAAACTTGTTCCACCTAGAGCGCCTCTCGATCCACCCAGAGCTCCTCTATCCACCCAGAACACCACTCGATCTACTCAGAGTCCCTCTTGATCCACCTAGAGCGCCTCTCGATCCACCCAGAGCTCCTCTATCCACCCAGAACACCACTCGATCTACTCAGAGTCCCTCTTGATCCACCTAGAGCGCCTCTCGATCCACCCAGAGCTCCTCTATCCACCCAGAACACCACTCGATCTACTCAGAGTCCCTCTTGATCCACCTAGAGCGCCTCTCGATCCACCCAGAGCTCCTCTATCCACCCAGAACACCTCTCGATCTACTCAGAGTCCCTCTTGATCCACCTAGA
Source organism: Mythimna impura (assembly GCA_905147345.3). Classification (NCBI taxonomy): domain Eukaryota; kingdom Metazoa; phylum Arthropoda; class Insecta; order Lepidoptera; family Noctuidae; genus Mythimna; species Mythimna impura. The sequence continues at coordinate 685,494 of LR990365.1, read as the reverse complement.
GCGCCTCTCGATCCACCCAGAGCTCCTCTATCCACCCAGAACACCACTCGATCTACTCAGAGTCCCTCTTGATCCACCTAGAGCGCCTCTCGATCCACCCACAGCCCCTCGCTGTCCACCCAGAGCCCCTCGCTGTCCACCCAGAGCCCCTCGCTGTCCACTCAGAGCCCCTCGCTATCCGCCCAGAACCCCACTCGATCCACCCAGAGCTTCTCTCAATCCGGGCAGAACCTCTCTCAATCCGGGCAGAGCCTCTCTCAATCCGGGCAAAGTCTCACTCAACTGAATCCACTCAGAGTCCCTCTCTATCCACCCAGAGCCCCTCTCTATCCACCCAGAGCCACTCGCGATCTACTCAGAGCCCCTCTCAATCCACCCAGAGTCCTTCTCGATTCACCCAGGGCCCCCCTTGATCCACATGGACTGTAGAGAGGGAAATCTTGGGGAGTTATTTTATTTAGACACAGTTAGCGCCCTCTTTTTTGTTAGGTTATAGAAATAATTGTAGTGTTAAATTATTGCAATCCACATAAAATTGCTAAACGATTGTTTCTTTCCAGGCAGGACAGGGTCCCGACCCTTCACTACGAGTGGCCAGTCCTAACCCAGACAGTAAAGCATTAAAGTGAGTGTCTTATTTGTTACATTTTTAACTGCTTGCATCTGTTTGGTGCGGCGAGTGTTTTCGCGTCCTACTCTCCAGGGTCGTGCGTTTACGACTGAGTACTCCATCTCGTGTAGCTCTTCAATCCTCATAGATGACAGAAGAGCTGACAAGGTATTTGGTCGTGAAATAAACGCGAGAGTGTTTGTCGGATATAAACGACGTAGGCGGTTAAAAAGCAAAATGTGATGAAAAATATACAATTACAAATCCGTGATAAGACCTGTCATACTGTATGGATCAGAATGGACTGTGAAAAAGACGGATGAAAAAGCTAAATGCAATGTTAGCCGAGATGGATGTGTGGTGTGACGAGAATAGATAAAGTGAGAAATTAGTATATTAGGGGAAGTTTGAATCGTATATGTATATGACTGGCTGCTGCCGGCTTCGCCCGCTTGGTACAGTTGTAGCCTTGTTTTCTTAATAATCTTTTTTTTTTTTATGCGCCTGCCATGTTTTCTCATCACTACACTTGGTTGGCTGGTAGAGAATACCTAAGGCATTAAGTCCGCCTTTGTACCTTTGTGTTGCATGAAGTTTTAATAAATAAATAAATAAATAGTAGAAAATTACCATGGTCATGGTCTCCCCATATACTAAGTTTTATCGAAATGCGTGAAAGAGTAACAAACATCCATACATTCATACATCCATACATACAAACTTTCGCGTTTATAATATCAGTAGGATTTCCCACCCCAAATCAAAAAAGAGGTCAAATGGCTGGTTGTTTGTGTCTATGTAAAATACTGGTACAATGCGTTCCAAATAAGAACAGGATCGATTTTTACGCCATGTTGTGACGTCTAGGGAATCCAATCCCGCAAGCGCGGGATCCCGCACCTTTTCTGCGGAATCGGAAATACGGGATCCCGCACGTCTGCGGGATTGAAGTTTTTTATAAGAAAATTCGATATCGACGACCTGTCGCCGTTTTGATTATTTATTAGACCCGGCTCATCCTCATTAAAAAGTGATGAAACCACTTTACATGGAACTCTTGACATTTTTTATAGTATTTGTATGGAAAATAATTATTTGGTTTTCGATTTTACCTTGCAGCTAAATAATTTTTTAATTTCTATTTTGTGTTGTGTGATTGTGTGAGTCCTGTATCGCAATTGGAACGGAACGTAATCAATGTTAGTTTACGTACTCTATGACCAGGGATTCCCCAAAGCACGTGATTTTAGTTTCCCAAAAGATGAAGGTCCGTTTAAATATTTTATTATTTGTTCCATAAAAGCAGTCTGAGTAGTGGCAAATGGAAGCAGAAGGAACTATGACAACAATATATTTAGCCAATTCAGATTAAATAATAACGTTTTTACTTCACCTAGGTTTAATAATAATAATAATTATTATTATTACAACATACAACTTTTATTTATTTTTTTATTTTTTTATTTTTTTGGTCCACATAATATGTTAGTACCTACTTATTTCTATGTTAGTTCATACATTTTTCATTCATTTCATTCTTCCCATAACAAATTAGATAATTATTAAATTCAAATACATTATATTCAATTACTCACCAAATTAATTAAGTAAATGTCTTAGAACAGAAATTTAAATGTCAATAGAATAAAATATCAATAAATTAAATGGCATGGAAACAAAAAATTTAAATGTCATATAAAAATAAAATGTCAGTAAATGAAATGAAAATTTAACTTTCATGTAAAAATAAAATGTCAGTAAATAAAAATGAAAATTTAAATGTCATATAAAAATAAATTGTCGGTTTAACTAAGACTCGGTAATATAAAGCAAAAAAAAAACCGTTATTGATACGCTAATCAATTTTCTTTGCAAACCGTACTTTTCAATCAACATTTGACAGATCAAGGCTTATTAGCTTTCCTATTCTTATCTATAACGCATAGTAATTAGCTGCATCCGGCTCGAATGGAAGCCGACCTGAATATAGTTGGTAGAACGCTAGCAGATGATGGTGTGTCTTGCTTCAGAAGGCCGTCCTCATCGTCGCTGCCGCTGCAGGCGACAGACAACTGCCGCGAGCTCCTGGCGGGCTGCGCCGCGCTTTGTGCCCAGCTGGGGCTGCGGCGCTCCTTCAGCGCGGCCGACGTGACGCACTGCCGGGACACGTGCCCGCCGCTGAGGAGGTACGTCACTCTCACCAGGACCTCCATGCTGGGCCAGCTGTAGCTTACTTTAACTGGTCAATGTGAACACGGCAAACAGTACGGACGTATCTTTTGTCAATTTTGAAAATTAATACCTGACCTATTCGTAAAAATTAAAGTTATAATTCTGACAATTATAATTAAATTTTAAAATAATTGCTTAATAAATAAAAAAAATTATAGCTGTGGTGGCCCAGATGTAGGTCGCGGGTTCAAACCCAGCCAGGCGCATTACTTTGTGTAATTTATTTCATCACCACTGCTCTCAAAAACGGTGAAGGGAAAACATCGTGAGGAAACTGGCATTTCCTAGAACCAAAAATTCGAATACATATGACATCTACCAATACGTACTGGGCCCGCGTGGTGGATTACGTTACGACCCATTCCCTCCTAAAGAGAAGGCTTGAGTCCCAGCAGTGGGAACATCATAAGGCTGCTTAGCTATGATAAATGATATTTATTTTGCAAATAGGTTTTTAAAAAACCGGGCAAATGCGAGTCAGACAAGCGCACTGAGGGTTCCGTATATACGGAACCCTAAAAACACTTATACATAAATTTTTGGTCAGTTTAAACTATACCCTATTCAGGGAGCCGTGAGATAAAGGGTAAACAAACCATTTATAATACTACTAAATTATAGACCACAGATACTGCAACCATTTTACATAAAAATACGACGTTTTGTCATCGAGCGGATTATAATAGGACATCTTTTTCACTATCGATCAACTTGTTGATACGAGATATTTTCGTTGAATTCTTGTTATTCGCCGAAGAAAAAGCATGCAAAGAAAACGCCAATGCATTCAACAGAAAAGGAGATTGTTATTAATGTATTCAAACACGGCGAAGAGACTTGGTTGAATGTACCTACATTGTTTTTTTTGTTTGCATTTTGTCTCAAGCCCAGATTACACCCAGACACAGAACAAAATGATCGTGCTCATCACACAAACATTTGTCCTGAGTGGGAATTGAACCCACGACCTTCGGCATAGCAGTCAGGGCCACTTACCACTAGACCAACAGGCCAGTCATAATACGCCTATACTTTGCAGTTGACTGATGACGTCACTATTTTCTCGACGCTAATAACTAACTATAACACACATAACAACATATATATATATATATATATTACTTTCAGCGCCACTTCGGAGGTGGGCCTGTGCGCCGCACTCGAAGCGCTCACTCTGAGCGCCGCCTCACGGTCCTGCAGCACTTGGGTGGCTGGTGAGTTTAGCCTGTTACCTTTTTATTTAATTAACCAATACATATTAAATAATGTCTTGGCAATTCGCTAAATAAGTAATAATAATACCATTATGTACTGTGCAACTGCAATTCTCGTGCAAACTTATTTTTCTTCACCTGCAACAGTAGATAAGGACCTAAATGCACCATATTGTATTTCAATTTTAAATATATAAATAAAATTGAAGTGTCTGTTTGTAATATTTTTTTTTACTAAATGCCCGTTAAAGTATATTCACTACCTATAACAGAAATGCAATTTTGAACCTTTTTGTCAGTCTGCCTGTTAGTTTGTTCCGGCTAATCTCCGAAACGGCTTGACCGATTTTGATAAGTCTTTCTTCACTAGTGGATAGCTAATGTAACATATGCAGTAACTTACTCAAAATTATTTCAACAGTAGAAAGGTACATTATCGGAGAGTGACATCAGCTAAATATTTTCTACCATCACGGGGGTGGAGACGCTGGTGGAAGCTAGTATTTTAATAAATCCTACAATAACTCATAGCAATAATATTGCAGTGGGCGGGTCTCAGCTGCCGTCTCCGCAGCGCTCGCAGCCCGCGCAGCCGCCGCCGCGGCAGCTCCCCACTGACAACAAGAAGGTATGTTATCCTAATTAGACGCACGCCTCCTCCTTCTACGAAACTGTAATGCTAACGAAGGAGGCAGCCACACGCGTGAGGGAACAGACTTCCTCACGCCCCAACCGCCGCAATTTCGAACCCGACTTGCGATTATTCCGAAATCGTCATATGTCTATTACATATCGTGGTTCTGGAGTTGCGACCACGTACCAGAAGAGAGCGTTGGCGCGGCCTCCCACAAGGTGGACCGATGACCTGGTGAGGGTCGCGGGAATCCGATGGATGCGAGACGCTCAGGACCGGTCGTTATGGTGACACTTGAAGGAGGCCTATGTCCAACAGTGGACGTCTTTCGGCTGAAATGATGATGATGTCTATCAATACTCTTAATGTAGAGCTTGATATCGATTATTTTTAACTTACATTTCCATCAAGATCTGATCTTGTCTCCAGGTCAGACAGAGCTACATCAAGCGTCGGCTGCTGACCACGTACCGCGCGCTGGAGAGGATGTCGCAGTCAGACTTCAACCTCGACAGGCTAGAGGTAAGACACAACACCAGCTTGCAAAGATATCCTGGCCACCGTAGGCGCGGGCTTGCAGACGAGAGAGAGATGTCAAAACCATATTGGGCCCAGACTCGCATTCGAAGACAACGTGTATGGCTGATTCCTCGTCGCCAGAGTTCACATTTTAAATTTTACATAGTCGTCAGTTTGGCTTCGCGGAAGGTAACGGATGCAAGTGTGAAACTCAACAGACACATTTTGGAACCCTGGGAGAATTCCCAGTATACAATTGGCATACTCTGTGATCTCACAAAAGCATTTGATTGCGTTGACCATAATACTCTTATTTGTATATTACACCATTATAGAATTTGTGGTCAAGCTGCTGATCTTGTTCTCTCCTATTTATATTACATGCAGCAAAAAGTAACCGTTAATGAGGCGAACTTCTCGAGGTCTTTAGTTAAGATGGGCGTGCCTCAGGGTTCAATTCTTGGCCCTTTCCTTTCTCTGGTTTATATTAATGGTATGATTTTGTTTTTTTTTTTTTTGTGTGTGCAGGCAGCAGCCGTGTGCGCAGTAGCGAGTGCAGTATCAGGCGCGGGCCCCACCACGCTGGCGGTGCCCAGCAGCAAGCCCACGCACGCGCGCATCGTACACCCCGGTCAGTATTGTGTAGGCAGCAGCCGTGTGCGCAGTAGCGAGTGCAGTATCAGGCGCGGGCCCCACCACGCTGGCGGTGCCCAGCAGCAAGCCCACGCACGCGCGCATCGTACACCCCGGTCAGTATTGTGTAGGCAGCAGCCGTGTGCGCAGTAGCGAGTGCAGTATCAGGCGCGGGCCCCACCACGCTGGCGGTGCCCAGCAGCAAGCCCACGCACGCGCGCATCGTACACCCCGGTCAGTATTGTGTAGGCAGCAGCCGTGTGCGCAGTAGCGAGTGCAGTATCAGGCGCGGGCCCCACCACGCTGGCGGTGCCCAGCAGCAAGCCCACGCACGCGCGCATCGTACACCCCGGTCAGTATTGTGTAGGCAGCAGCCGTGTGCGCAGTAGCGAGTGCAGTATCAGGCGCGGGCCCCACCACGCTGGCGGTGCCCAGCAGCAAGCCCACGCACGCGCGCATCGTACACCCCGGTCAGTATTGTGTAGGCAGCAGCCGTGTGCGCAGTAGCGAGTGCAGTATCAGGCGCGGGCCCCACCACGCTGGCGGTGCCCAGCAGCAAGCCCACGCACGCGCGCATCGTACACCCCGGTCAGTATTGTGTAGGCAGCAGCCGTGTGCGCAGTAGCGAGTGCAGTATCAGGCGCGGGCCCCACCACGCTGGCGGTGCCCAGCAGCAAGCCCACGCACGCGCGCATCGTACACCCCGGTCAGTATTGTGTAGGCAGCAGCCGTGTGCGCAGTAGCGAGTGCAGTATCAGGCGCGGGCCCCACCACGCTGGCGGTGCCCAGCAGCAAGCCCACGCACGCGCGCATCGTACACCCCGGTCAGTATTGTGTAGGCAGCAGCCGTGTGCGCAGTAGCGAGTGCAGTATCAGGCGCGGGCCCCACCACGCTGGCGGTGCCCAGCAGCAAGCCCACGCACGCGCGCATCGTACACCCCGGTCAGTATTGTGTAGGCAGCAGCCGTGTGCGCAGTAGCGAGTGCAGTATCAGGCGCGGGCCCCACCACGCTGGCGGTGCCCAGCAGCAAGCCCACGCACGCGCGCATCGTACACCCCGGTCAGTATTGTGTAGGCAGCAGCCGTGTGCGCAGTAGCGAGTGCAGTATCAGGCGCGGGCCCCACCACGCTGGCGGTGCCCAGCAGCAAGCCCACGCACGCGCGCATCGTACACCCCGGTCAGTATTGTGTAGGCAGCAGCCGTGTGCGCAGTAGCGAGTGCAGTATCAGGCGCGGGCCCCACCACGCTGGCGGTGCCCAGCAGCAAGCCCACGCACGCGCGCATCGTACACCCCGGTCAGTATTGTGTAGGCAGCAGCCGTGTGCGCAGTAGCGAGTGCAGTATCAGGCGCGGGCCCCACCACGCTGGCGGTGCCCAGCAGCAAGCCCACGCACGCGCGCATCGTACACCCCGGTCAGTATTGTGTAGGCAGCAGCCGTGTGCGCAGTAGCGAGTGCAGTATCAGGCGCGGGCCCCACCACGCTGGCGGTGCCCAGCAGCAAGCCCACGCACGCGCGCATCGTACACCCCGGTCAGTATTGTGTAGGCAGCAGCCGTGTGCGCAGTAGCGAGTGCAGTATCAGGCGCGGGCCCCACCACGCTGGCGGTGCCCAGCAGCAAGCCCACGCACGCGCGCATCGTACACCCCGGTCAGTATTGTGTAGGCAGCAGCCGTGTGCGCAGTAGCGAGTGCAGTATCAGGCGCGGGCCCCACCACGCTGGCGGTGCCCAGCAGCAAGCCCACGCACGCGCGCATCGTACACCCCGGTCAGTATTGTGTAGGCAGCAGCCGTGTGCGCAGTAGCGAGTGCAGTATCAGGCGCGGGCCCCACCACGCTGGCGGTGCCCAGCAGCAAGCCCACGCACGCGCGCATCGTACACCCCGGTCAGTATTGTGTAGGCAGCAGCCGTGTGCGCAGTAGCGAGTGCAGTATCAGGCGCGGGCCCCACCACGCTGGCGGTGCCCAGCAGCAAGCCCACGCACGCGCGCATCGTACACCCCGGTCAGTATTGTGTAGGCAGCAGCCGTGTGCGCAGTAGCGAGTGCAGTATCAGGCGCGGGCCCCACCACGCTGGCGGTGCCCAGCAGCAAGCCCACGCACGCGCGCATCGTACACCCCGGTCAGTATTGTGTAGGCAGCAGCCGTGTGCGCAGTAGCGAGTGCAGTATCAGGCGCGGGCCCCACCACGCTGGCGGTGCCCAGCAGCAAGCCCACGCACGCGCGCATCGTACACCCCGGTCAGTATTGTGTAGGCAGCAGCCGTGTGCGCAGTAGCGAGTGCAGTATCAGGCGCGGGCCCCACCACGCTGGCGGTGCCCAGCAGCAAGCCCACGCACGCGCGCATCGTACACCCCGGTCAGTATTGTGTAGGCAGCAGCCGTGTGCGCAGTAGCGAGTGCAGTATCAGGCGCGGGCCCCACCACGCTGGCGGTGCCCAGCAGCAAGCCCACGCACGCGCGCATCGTACACCCCGGTCAGTATTGTGTAGGCAGCAGCCGTGTGCGCAGTAGCGAGTGCAGTATCAGGCGCGGGCCCCACCACGCTGGCGGTGCCCAGCAGCAAGCCCACGCACGCGCGCATCGTACACCCCGGTCAGTATTGTGTAGGCAGCAGCCGTGTGCGCAGTAGCGAGTGCAGTATCAGGCGCGGGCCCCACCACGCTGGCGGTGCCCAGCAGCAAGCCCACGCACGCGCGCATCGTACACCCCGGTCAGTATTGTGTAGGCAGCAGCCGTGTGCGCAGTAGCGAGTGCAGTATCAGGCGCGGGCCCCACCACGCTGGCGGTGCCCAGCAGCAAGCCCACGCACGCGCGCATCGTACACCCCGGTCAGTATTGTGTAGGCAGCAGCCGTGTGCGCAGTAGCGAGTGCAGTATCAGGCGCGGGCCCCACCACGCTGGCGGTGCCCAGCAGCAAGCCCACGCACGCGCGCATCGTACACCCCGGTCAGTATTGTGTAGGCAGCAGCCGTGTGCGCAGTAGCGAGTGCAGTATCAGGCGCGGGCCCCACCACGCTGGCGGTGCCCAGCAGCAAGCCCACGCACGCGCGCATCGTACACCCCGGTCAGTATTGTGTAGGCAGCAGCCGTGTGCGCAGTAGCGAGTGCAGTATCAGGCGCGGGCCCCACCACGCTGGCGGTGCCCAGCAGCAAGCCCACGCACGCGCGCATCGTACACCCCGGTCAGTATTGTGTAGGCAGCAGCCGTGTGCGCAGTAGCGAGTGCAGTATCAGGCGCGGGCCCCACCACGCTGGCGGTGCCCAGCAGCAAGCCCACGCACGCGCGCATCGTACACCCCGGTCAGTATTGTGTAGGCAGCAGCCGTGTGCGCAGTAGCGAGTGCAGTATCAGGCGCGGGCCCCACCACGCTGGCGGTGCCCAGCAGCAAGCCCACGCACGCGCGCATCGTACACCCCGGTCAGTATTGTGTAGGCATAGATCGAGTCGCGTAATAAATAAGCTTTTACACAAGGTATATCATATTCGTGTTCAAGTTTCTTTGGCGTTATTCCATTTTTGAGCTCTCTTTTGTCACATTTTGTTAAATATGGTAACTTGTCCATTCCTCGTAAAGTACAGGCATTGTATAGTAATGTAGAAGATGTATGTGTTGTACAGAAGCAGCCCACCTGGCCCTCACGGCGGCCGACCTGGAGCGCGAGCGTGGGCGGCCGCTGTCCAAGTACGAGCGCAACATGATGATCTTCAACTGGCTGCACACGCTCGACGACGCCGCGCCCTTCTAGGCGCCGCTCGACACTATCTACACTCCCACATGCAGCTGGACACCACCCTGGCACATGGAGCCGCTCCCTCCAAAATCAAATGCTACTTCAGGTGAAAGCTAGGATTCCGAGCGTGGCCATGTTTTAGATGCCGCTGAAATGCTGATGAGCTGATAGAGACAATTAATCGCCTACGTCGGATATATCCGACAACCACTCTCGCGTTTATCCCGCCAGGATCGCACATCCACGACCAAACGCTCCATCTCGTCAGCTCTTCTGTCACCTATGAGGATTGAAGAGCTAAACGAGGTGGAGTACCCAGTCGCGAACACACGACCCTGGCAAATAGGACACGAAAACACTTGTTGGACCAATCTGACACAAACGGTTAAAGGGTTAATACCAAAACTACACCCTATTCACGATAAGAAAATAGTGACGTTATCTATGCCACTGCAAAGTAAAGCCGTATTCATACTGGGGTTAAAATTAAACTAATATTATTAAAGCATTTTTTTTTAAATTATTCTTGATAGGTTCGCACTTGACCGCTATCTCACCACATCTATTTTTTTATTGCGCAATATTATAAATATTAATATTAAGTAATTATTGATGACATCACTATTTTCTTAACGAGAATAAGCTATAACATCCGACTATACTCAATTATAAAAATTTAATGGCAATAATTTGCTTAAGTTCAATGAAAAATGTCTGGTAAATACTAAAAACAAAATAAAATTGAAATATTGAGCTCAGTGGCATCTTACGAGAACAGCGGCCACGCTGGGGCATCACTTGCGACGAGCAGACCTGGGGACTTCGGAAGCGTTCGTGTTCGTGTCAGGGCTTCATAACGTTACCCAATTCACACTATAAGTTTAGTTAAGTGACAACAAGTTAACATTTTAACGGTAACTCGAGTAAGGGCAGTTTGGTACCAAATCGATACTTAAATTTTAACAATTAACGTTATAAGTATCGATAATTTTTTCGTTACTTAATGCGTTTTTGCCGCGCGGTGCATCCTTTTAAACTTACTTATCCTTTTTGAAATTTTAATAGAATAAATGTTCCTATATAATGAAAAAACGTTTTTGCGCAGCGTAAGCGTTTTTGAATACGTGATCGAACCAATCGTCACGAAACATAGAGATTTGGTGACGTTATCAAGCCTTGGACCATGGTAACGTTACTATTTACCGATAAAATCATTGATAACGTATCGTTACCAAGCATAACGTTACCTCTACTAATAACGTTAACGATAAAGATATTTTAACGTTATCCCGAGCCCTGGTTTGTGTCCTGTCATCTCTTTCTGTCTCTTTCTAAAGCCCGAAACAAGAGTTATGTGAAAGTTAGCAGTGTAATATATTTATTGAATAGGTGTACTTGCAGTATGCTAGTCAAATGTTCACTTTAGAAGCGGTATGTTCACCAATAATCGATAAGTAATAGATTTACCGGTGATAGCAAATGCGGTGTACCAAACACAGGTATATTAGAGAATGTTGGCAAATATAGGGTGACTGGTAATTAGTGACCGATACTTAAACACGTGATTGTACTCATGATTACAAACAACTTCCCCAAAGAAACTTTTTTTATATACTCACTAGTTTGTAGGTACATTCACTGATTAGGTACGTACACCTATGGGTTAGCAAGCTGCGCGGGTGTTCTATCACTGTTGTAGGTACGACAGCGTCACGCGGCTAACAGCTGAGCGGGCGCCGGTCGCAGGCGCGCGCGCGTTTTTAAACAGCTGTTTTACTATTGTGATAAAAGTAATGAGAATATAAAAAAAAGTTTCTTTGGGAAAGTTGTTTGTAATCATGAGTACAATCACGTGTTTAAGTATCGGTCACTAATTACCAGTCACCCTATATAGGTAACACTTTCGGCACGAAGGACGTGCAACCTACATACGATCTACACTCCATTCGCAATGAGATGAGACATTTAATGAAATCATTTTCACTGTCCGTTCAATCGATTTTGACTTCTATTGCGTTGGTGGCATGACACATGGCGGCTGCAGTAAATAGTTTGTATTGTAACCACTTTTTTTGCTTTTAATGTCATCCTTATGTCTACGGAATACGGGCCAAATGTACTGGGGAATTAAATGTGTGTGTTAATAGAGGGTTGAAGATGCACCAATATGTAAATGGATAATTCGGGCGCCAGGTACATCCTCAAAAATAAACTCGGATCCACTACAAGCCTTGGCCTTTAATCTTCAGGCGGTAGACTATATAGGAAAAATAAAAGATTAAAAATATAAGTCAAGCTTCAAAATTGGTTGAACGGACAGTAAAAAGGTTTGTTTAAATGTTTAATCTTATTGCGAATGGAGTTTACATGTTATGTTGGGTTCTTGACGCCAATAGTGTTGAAACAGTATTGAAATGTATAGAAAAATAAATAATAGTTGAATGAAACTTCAGTCTAAGGCGTAACGCAGCGTCCTAAGTGGGCGATTCAACGCGATTACGGTTGCGAAGCAAGTTTCGACGCGACGCGGCGGCTATGTCCTACGTGCGCGCGATGTCGCCGCTTTAACCGCCAGTTATATAAAACAAGTCACTGCACCGCAAGAGTTCGCGTGAAAATATCAAACCAACTAACGCGTCCGCTTCGCATCACTCGTCACCGCACCGCACCCACATATGTTTTGTCACGTAGGCCACCAATAGAGCGCCGCTTCGCTTTTCGATCGCTTTCGCGTTGAATTGCGTACTTAGGACACCACGTAAGTAATAATGTTTCTTTTTCTATGCAAATTAATTATAATATAAAATTAATTGTAAATGTTATTATAAAACACAAATCAAGTACACTTCCATAAAAATATGTATTTACAATCTGATTATAATTGTTTTAGTATAAATTGTGCAAAAATGCTATTTATTGTAACAGGCCTAGTGTCCACGGACGCGTCGCTTCAGAGACGCGTATTCGTCATTTTACGCTTGGTGTACGCCTGCTCACAGCTTAAATACGAAACTGTAGAATTTCATAGAATATAGTAATATAAATAATAATATCCGTTCCGCATGACGATAACCTCGTGAAAGCCGAGAAAGACAAACAAATCAAGTATATTGATTTGGCTCGCGAGGTTGTCGACATGTGGGATGTAGACTCGGCGATCATTGTACCGATAGTCGTGTCGGGCAATGGCTTAATAGCCAAGAGCCTCGACCAACACCTTAGGAGGCTCGCGTTAGGGGACTGAATCAAGGGCTTGATCCAGAAAGCGGTACTCCTGGACACGGCTCGTATTGTCAGGAGGTTCCTTTCTCTGGAGCCCTGACCGCCGGTAGCTTGGACCCTGTTCCCGATACCGGTGGGACACTATTTTCTATATTTTTTAATGTTTTTTTTTTCTTATTGAAATATTTAAAAATATAATTTATATGTTAAAACTAATGAATAAACGAAAATAATAATAAAATTATTTACTGACAAGGTTTTTACACACTTAAATGAAATTCCCTGGCTCCTGAGCGAGTTAGAAACTGTATTACAGGGGTCAGTGTATTCCCCATATTGTTAATACAGTTTTGTCAACAAATAGACAATAAACTTTATTGTACACCAAAAAAGTAACACAACTAGTATGTTCATAGAATTGTAACTTTGTAAGTAAGATTCACGCAGGCGTACACCAAGCGTATAGTGACTGAATACGCGTCTATTAAGCTATGCGGCCGTGGACAGTCGGCCCAAAAACTACACGTACACTTTTTTTGGTACTTGTCACCTCGGTTTCTGAAAGATCACTCGAATCTGTTGCAACCCATAATGTCTGGGTAATTGACTAACCAACTATCATGAAGGGTAAAATTAAACGAGCTGTAGTACTACGCTGACGTGACGTCACGTCATAGTACTGTCAAATTGAAGAATTATTATGGTGAGCAAAACAAGAATTTTTTTTTTTTACGAACTGTGAACGAAAAAATTTAATCAGAATCCAGTTCTTCAATTTTGCTCATCTCTGAGTTCTTCAATTTTGCCCAATTTCTTGCGATCTGACAGTATGACGTGACGTCACAACATGGCAATCGATCCTAATCTTATTTGGAACGCATTGTAACTATAGCGGTACTGCTGAGTCTTCTGGTTCAACGTGTTTAGTTTTTTTTTCGTCGTCATTACATACCTACCCATCACATCTGTGAAATCCTCTCTAAGTTGATACGACGTCTAACTTCAGGATTGATGTTTTCAGAAACCAAGGGAATATTTTCATAAATAACCCCATATATTTAATATAACACAATACTACGCAATTCAAATAAAAATAGGACGACTTAGCGCCATGTTGTGACGTCATAGCTGTCAAACCGAATCGGAAAAACAATTAATGATACGCAAATAAATTGTTTTGCAAATCGTACTTACATTTGACAGATAGACTCATCACTCATTGACGTTCATGTTCCTTTTCGAATCGCATTTTACAGTTTTAACGTGGATAAGTCAAACTCTAAGGCTTCTGTCACGTTCTGACATTGATGGAAATGTCAGAATTCGCTCCCGACAACAGCCTGTTGGTTTGAAATGCAGCTTCTAAATAAAAAAAGCTATTATTAACATTCCATTCTAAAATCTCACCCTTTATATTAAATAAGTGTGTTCTAATATAAAATAAAAACCATTGTAAATAATAAAGTTTGTATGGTAAATGTTATTATACATATCTGAAGCTTGTACCCGAATAATATTGAAAAAATAAACAAAAATATTTGACCATGTGTGCTATCTCCATAGTTCGTAAAGAAAAGCCTTGTTGAAAATAAAAATAATTAGCGTTCCGGTTCAGAACATTACAGTAGCTACAACTTCGTAGTAATAATTCATTTTTGTAGATGTATAAAATTAAATAAGAACCTGCTAAGTGCGAGTCGGACTCGCAAACGAAGGGTTCCGTACCGTCCGTTGCAAAAAAAACGGCAAAAAATCACGTTTTTTGTATGGAAGTTCCACTTAAATATTTATTTTATTCTGTTTTTAGTATTTGTTGTTATAGCGGCAACAGAAAAAACATCATCTGTGAAAATTTTAACTGTTTAACTGTCACTGTTCATGAGATACAGCGTGGTGACAGACGGACGGACAGCGTAGTCTTAGTAATAGGGTCCCATTTTACCCTTAGGGTACGGAAACAAAAAATAACAAATATATAATCAATTTACAAAATCATAAACTGAAGTCATGGGAAAATTGCATTTTAAAAATAACGTAGTTCAAATGTTCTTCGCGGCGATCTCTAACATTCATGAAAACGCGCCTCAGAAGTTGAGCAGGAATGTCAGTTATTTTCAAGAAGTAATTTCCCAATGTCTTCAGTTCCTGTTTTTATGATTTTACGCTTATTTATAAACTAGTGGTCCTGACAGACGTTGTCCTGTCCGAAAATTGTCATATTAATGTATTTGTCACGTTATTTATTTATTTTTTTTAGTTAGTTTAATTTTCTTTTCTTTTTAATTTATAATTCATATGTATTTCCTTTTTATATCCAAATCTTGTTGTACACTGCACCGTTCGGGCGTCTTTATGTCGACGCCGCCACCGGCCCACGCTGAAAACCAGCGCTGTGAGCTTAACGTATAATGCGTGAGGCCACAGCTTTATGCTGAGCGTTAGGCCGTTTTGCGCGGATGTGACGCATATATTCCCTATCATTTTACAATGTTTGTTTGCTAGTTTTAAGATTGCGTCATTTCGCGCGAATAAACAGCTTTTCTTTCTTTCTTTTTTCTCATTACGTTAGAAAAAAAAATTGACAACCCGACTGCAGCGCCACCTACCGGGTTCAATTCTATTTTCAAACCATCCAGGGATCCATTCGGTCAAGCCGTTTAGGAGCAGTTAGGTCCCAAAGACACGTACAGAAGAATTATATGTATGTCATGGTCAGATCTTAGAATTGATCACTTCTTGATATGGCCAAGTAATACTGGCCAGATCGTTTGCACGTTAACGTTATATGATATCGTCAAACGTAAGAGGATATCTTTGTTTAGTCATATCATTGATGCACGATTTCTATAATAATAAAAGGTCTAAAGAAAGTAGGCATAATGAGGATTGACATATTATCATCAAACATTAACCTGGCCACTTTTACTTGGACATATCATGAAGTGATTAATTTCTAAGATTTGCCCATGACATATATGTACTCGTAATATGTATAAAGATTTGTTAAGCTATTGCATAGCTTCTATCGAGGGCCTTGAGCGCGGGGACCGAATCCAGAAATTCCGTAACGATAAAAAACGTCACACTCCCCACTCCGACGGGCACGGAGGTGTGGCTTGAAGGCCGTGCATTGTCTAACGTCGTTTCTTTTCGGCAGTCTTCGACACGGTGTTTGTGTGCGTGCAACTAGCCGTATTGTTACTGCATAAATAAAATAAATAAACAATTATAATTGCATAAGTTGATACAAAATGCTATGCAATAGCTTTACCGCGGCAGTCCCCGAGTGCCACACGTCTTTTTTTATTTTTTTACGCGTCTACAAAAGTAAATTATTTCTAAGACACCCTTACTTACAGGATTCCCTTGAAGCATTAAGCCGTGAAAATCCTTAATAACACTTAACCAAAAAGTTTTGCTAAAGGAATGTTCTGAACCGGGGCGGACATAGGGAGTATATAGAAATCAGTAAGTATTGTAACTAAAACTATTTATTACAAAAACCATAGTCGCTTCCAAGTTCCTAAAAAATGTATTTAATTTATAATATCTAAGTTTATCTCATGTTATTGTTTTGAATCTCAACTTGGTGATACATTTGGCTCTGTTCTTAGTTATTAATTAATTTAATTTAATATTATTATCTGTAGAAAAATTAAGTTTGTGTTAGAAGTGTGTTTCGATAACTCTAGTCTATG
Source organism: Mythimna impura (assembly GCA_905147345.3). NCBI lineage: Eukaryota > Metazoa > Arthropoda > Insecta > Lepidoptera > Noctuidae > Mythimna > Mythimna impura. Next base: position 668,998 of record LR990365.1, on the reverse strand, counting down.
GTTCCAAGACAATTTTATCTGAGAATGAGTATATTCTATTGTCTTTACACGGTCCTATGATATTGTTATTATATACTTAATTATGTATGTCACAGTCAAAACTGGTCATTGATTAAAACTAGTTTAAACTGCAAGAATTGGTTTGAAGTACTTTTAGGGCGGAATTCACCAATAAAACTAATCGCGTTTTAACGTTTGGCTCTCATAATCGCGTTTAGCCGCTGTCACTAGTGTCACTTGTAAAAATACAACGCAAGAAAATACATACAAGTAACCTACCAACCCACCAAGTTTTTGAATAATGTTCGTAATTATTCAAAAACTTGGTGGTTTGGTAGGTTTTTATTTGTAAGTTTATAGTAATTTTGGCTACTTATAAACAGCCAAAATGTTTCATATATTTTCCACACAACGCCATCTAGTCCCATACTAAGCAGAGCTTGTGTTATGAGTACTAGACAACTGATAAACGTACTTCTATATTTTGAAATACATACATATTATAGATAAATTACACCCAGACATAGAACAAATGATTGTGCTCATCGCACAAACATTTGTCCTGGGTGGGAATCGAACCCACGACCTCCGACATAGCAGTCAAGGCCACCAACCACTAAACCAACAGGCCAGTCGAAACAATAGAACATTTTGTCTGAATCCAGTTAAAACTAGTTTTATTAATTAACAGTATTGATTGTAACGTATTTATGTACAACCGTTTTTGAAAGTCAAATTATGGCACATCGAGGTCTAGAAAAGAGTTTTTTTTATTATTAAAACTTCATGCAAAAGTAATCAACGTGGTCTTAATGCCCTAGGCATTCTCTATCAGCCAAGGGTTCGGAATTATTCGAACGAGTTACAGAAAGGAGTTTTGGAACGCAAAGGTCAACTAGAGGAACACGGGTGGGTTTTACTGAGCGTAAGTCTGACTCTCGCCTTACCGAGAGCAATTGGAGCTATTTGATGACTTCATCATCATCTTCTTGCCCTTGTCCCGTCTTATTTGGGGTCGGCACATCACGTTTTTTTCTTCCATTCTATCCTGTCAACCGTCATGCTATCACTAACTTCGTTTTCTTTCATATCACTGTTCACACAATCCATCCATCTTTTCTTTGGCCGCCCTCTCCCTCAGCTATTTGATGACTTGCCACCTCTAAATAAATGGATGGTGAAGTCAAAGTCAAAAAGTTTTTATTTCACATAGGCCTACATGGGCACTTATAAAACGTCAGAAGCTAGTGCACGGTTCCAAATTGGTCGTTTCCTATGGAGAAGAACCGGCAAGAAACTCCATAGTTACTCTTTTAAAAAAGTAGTTGCTTACAATATTTTCATATTACAGTATATTCATTAACGCTCAGGCGGTAGCCGGCGCCCGCAAGCCATTGTCTTACTATTGTGTCTCTAATTACGCACGTCAAAAGGTTAGACATTATGTAAGAACAGTGTAGACCAGTCGATATTGTACCGAAAAGCACAATAAAAATAATCATATTAAAAAAAAGTGAGTCATAATAGAAGTAACCTAAGAATTCGCGGAGTCTACAGAAGATATAACATGGCCTTTTTCTTTTGAGTTTCCTCTCGCAAGCAAATCTACGAGCAGGTCTGATTTTCGGACTAGCCTGTGGTGACCTTAATAAATGAAAATCTCCAGCCAGTCCTTACAAAAACATTTGCTGGATTGTTCAAAAGTATTAACGAGTCAGTTTTGTCACAGTCCATGTTTTGATTGACAAAAAACCTACCGTCTAATGCGATGATTGACGTATGTACGGTACAGGGTACTGACTGACGAAAACCATCATTCATGATTGATGAAATTGATTGACGCCTGCATGACCGTGTACTGGACGCCTTAGTTACTTAAAGACCGGCCAACGGAAAGAACACGGGTGGGCTTTAGTCAGTATTAGTCTGACACCGACTTTCACTCCACTTGGATCGAAAAAAAAGCGTGTCAGACTTCTACTGACTGCAATCCATCTGTGTCCTTCAGTTGCCCGTTGCGTTCCAGAGTCCCGAAAACTCTCAAACATTACCACAGGGCAGGTGCAGTTTGTCTCGTGCGAGTCTCATTGTAAACCTCGACGTGTTATATAGGGTGACTGGCAATTAGTGTACATACTTAAACACGTGATTGTGCTCATGATAACAAACAATTTTTATTACGGGAGCAAAGCCGAAATCGCGAAAAAAATATCAGCTGTTCAGTACATTAGGCAAACATAAATGTACTGAACAGCTGATTTTTTTCGCGATTTCAGGTTGTTCCCATAGTAAAAGTTGTTGGTTATCATGAGCACAATCACGTGTTTAAGTATCGTACACTAATTACCAGTCACCCTATATTTACTGCCTTCTACGTAAAAAAAAAACAGGTGTACATATGTTTGAAATTATTTTTAAGTTTTTGAAATCGTTACTTCCTACGCATAAGATCGTGAAGCAAGAAGTGCATTTCTTCAGGATAGTTTGTTTTCCTAATTGTTAATGATTCTTAATTGTAATTCGTGATACATTTTTAACTAATGTTTTTGCAGAAATCAATAATCAGTTTAATTTAATAATATTATTTTTTTATTATACATTGTTGATAAAAAAATACTTATTTTACGACATTATGCGTAGGGGTATCGATTAGTTATGTGTCAAGAAGATTTGAAGTGTATTTATTTGGAAAAGTTCGAAATATTGTGTTTAGTTTATTGATTTGTTTATGTTTTTGTAAAAGTGAATTATAAGACTAATCGCTGTTTGAATTAGATTATATTGTTTTGTGATGCCTGAGTAAGGTAGATATTGTTTTTTTTTTCTACTACAAATATACCTTTGTTCCCCCAAAAATACGAATGGTGCACTAAAATATGCTCTTCTGGCTGGTTTAAAATAAAATAACTACGAAGGGGATGGCGGGGTCTGTGTTCGCTCCGCTCGCTCATTAGACCCCGCCATCTTTTAAGCTAACGTCTTCGGTTCGGGGTGCCTATCAAAAAACATAAAAAATATCCCTTTTTTTATCTTTTTTGATGAGCTCGCGTTTGTGAATGCGTCAGGAGGCTAATTGTTTTTAGTTTTAAAATAGTCTAGGTAACTGTAATTTAGACTCAATTTTAATTCATATAGATATTTGTGTTGTTTTTTAAGTAAACACAATCATTGTATTCCTTAAAACTCAGAACAGAAAGTGTATTGTATATGCCTCTCGCTATGTTGACCCCGGCATCACATAGAACGTGAACATGATAAAACGTAACAATTTATTATTTCATGATAGCATTTACAAAGAATACTCAATGTTATGTAATATAACGTGGACTATATATCATACACAGAACTTGTGCAAATCTAGTTTGAAGGAATATTATTATAATTAGCCTTTACCGCTGCTGGGCGAAGGTAAATCTTGGTTACATATTTCTTGTCAAGAAAAGGAGGAGGTCCTTTAAATATGTAACCAAGATTTATGTAATTCCACCAAGTCCGTTCCATCATCGGACCACTAGACGTTCGGCGTTGCGCCACCGGTACATGGTGGACATCCCACCCATACGCACAAAACGTTTTAAAAACACATTTATTATGCGTACAGCCAAGGAGTGGAATTCCTTGCCGGAGTCTGTGTTTCCTGATAGCTACAACTTAGGGGTCTTTAAGTCAAGAGTGAATAGGCTACTTCTAGGCAAGCGTGCTCCATCGTCGACCACATCATCGCTTACCATCAGGTGAGATGGTGGTCAAACGCGAGCCTATCATTGAAAAGAGTGTCCATGGAGTTTCTTGCATGTTCTTCTCCATAGATATCTACGCTTTGGAACATGCATTTTAGCTTCACTTTTTTTGACGTTCTGACAATTCAAAAATACCTGTAAATGGTCTATTTAAAATAAACGTTTCCGATTTCCTTCCAACGGTCATGATTTTTCGCTTGTTTATTCGGGTAGTCCGCGAAATCCGAATTTTCGTAAGTTTTTGGCAATTTGCAGTTCAATATCGTAAAGTAAAAATTATATTTATTTGCGGTAGTGACATGTATGTATTTACACAACTACACTCGACTAGATTCTGCCGCCGGCTTCACCCGCGTGAAAGTAGGTCCTCCATACAAATTTTCGACCCCCGTTTCGTCAAAGTCAAAAGTTTTTATTTCACATAGGCCTACATGGGCACTTATAAAACGTCAGAAGCTAGTGCACGGTGCATCCTCTATAAAAGGAGAAACTGACTGACTGACATATCAACGCACAGCCGAAACTACTGGGACCATCGACATATAAGTACTAACGTACCTACTAGAGAGACACCGTAAATTCCTACTTTGTCTCGTTCAACTGCGGCGATCGCGCCGCACTTTGTCGAAGAAAACGCGTAAGTGCCGTGATTTACATGGCGCTTAAGACCTTTTTGCCGAGAATAAATACACTTCCGCAGCAAATCTAGCGCTGTGGTAAATTAATATATGGTATATGGTTTAGACGAATTGTTATTATTTTAGCGCTGCAGCGAACTAAAGATTCAAATTACGAAAATAGGACAATCCAGTTATTTGACGTAGCTTCTCTAGTACGTTAGTACTTATATCTCGATGACTGGGACTAGAAATTTAACATTTTGCACAAGGCTTCCTTATACGATGTAGGTGAGCACTAAGGCGTTTTTGGAAATTCTACCTTTAAGGGGGTATAAAGGGGAATTTAGTTTGTATGCAAAATGTCATTCCGTGTACCTACTATATTTGAAAGTTAGCACAAATAGTAGTACAGATAGCGGCACGAATCTTAAGCGCTCGGCGAAAGAGCGGGGATCGCTTTGCGAATCGTACAATATCGGCGAGCCAATCACTGTACAAGGGTTGCACTCCCCGCCCCCGCATCTCTCTTCATACCGTGCGTGCGTGCTTCTGCGCAAGTAGAACTGTAGAAGTCAGCGCTCAAGATCCGTGCCGGTATCTATAGTACTGTTTGTTTTTAGAACTACCACCAATAGAGCAATTCCCCTAGGGGTTTTAAAGATTGTAGGGAGGATTCTTATTTCTTGCATTAATAAACTTGAAACTTGCCACAAATTCTAATAAGAAAATAAAATAAAAACTGCCATTATTAGTTTTCCTAAACTACCCTCAAATTTTCATAAAAACTTGAACACCCCTTAAACATACGGTTTATGGGGTGTTCAAGTTTTTATGAAAATATTCACGCGAAGTGGCTGGCAAAGTGCTGTTACGAATATTCATTCAATCTAGACACAAGTCCATGGTTTTTATTTTAATAATAAAAACTAGTGCTTAACTGCCATCCCACATAATAGTAAACTCGTTAAAAAATGAGGTCCGTTCTGACATTTGATAGACTAGAATGTAACTTGGAACGAAACTGAAAGAAACAATAAAATAATAATTAAGGGTCCGGTGTAGTAGTAGCACTACCTACACCGGACAAGCCGCTAGGTAGTGTAAATAAATACAAATGTCAAAACGGCCTTTTATTTTTTGACAGCTTTAAGCTGTGATGCAATCGTTGATGGTGAAACACACTAGTTTATTAGGCTTCATTTTCATTTTGTTACTGAATATTCTCACTATGACCTATCAATTTGTTGCAGTTGTAAGTATATAGCTTTAAAACCATACGTACTATGACAGGTTATTATGAAAGATTTTAGTGGAAGCATCGAGATATAAGTACTAACGTACTAGACAAGCTACGTCAAATAACTGAATTGTCCTATTTTCGTAATTTGAATCTTTAGTTCACTGCAGCGCTAAAATAATAACAATTCGTCTAAACCATAACTAATTTACCACAGCGCTAGATTTGCTGCGGAATTGTAGGTATTTATTCTCGGCAAAAAGGTCTTAAGCGCCATGTAAATCACGGCACTTACGCGTTTTCTTCGAAAAAGTGCGGCGCGATCGCCGCAGTTGAACGAGACAAAGTAGGAATTTACGGTGTCTTTTCTAGTACGTTAGTACTTATATCTCGATGAGTGGAAGCAATTCTTTAGGATCAATTTGCCAGGACGAAGAAACTCGGTCGAGATCTAATTCCTAAATCATTGACGCGTTCGTTAACAATAAGAAATGTGTTGTAAAATGTGTACGAGTAAGAAATTAACGTAAATTATGACTATGTTGGTTTTATTTGAAATCACCCGTTTGACTTCCTTCACTGTTTCAACCAAAGGTCTCTTCCCTCGCAATACTGCTGGTAAGTTTAATACAGAACTCATGGATGAATATATACCATAGACGAGGGTTTGCGGACGACGAGCAATTGGAAGCTCGCCGTCCGGACCAGCCCAAGTTGTCGACGGCACGTAGTGTTCCACGCGCGCCTCAAGATGTCGGCAAACCGTAAGGGGCCAACAGGGTCGAAGCCTACTGGTGCCATGGGTTGTGCAAAAGAGAATCCCAGGGCCCGGAAACGAAGGCAAAGAAGGAAAAGGAGTGGGTTTTAGTCAATAAGTCTGACACGCCCTCCTGCTCTCAGAAGTCATTGGCTGATTTCCCACCTAAAATAAAAAAAAACCGGGCAAGTGCGAGTCGGACTCGTGCACTGAGGGTTCCGTACAAACTTACCTTTTCAACAGTTCAATTCCCGAATTGAGTTACGAAGATTTTTCCGAATCGCAAATGTTTTTTTTGTGACGCGACTACAAATTTACAGTTTTCATATTTTTTTCCTATAGGTAGGTACTTGTGCTATGAGACCTTGCTTCATGCCAAATTTCAGGATTCTAAGACAGCCAGAAGTACCCTATGAATTTTCATTCCCTTGATTGTCGAAATACACGTTTTTTGCGACATAAACGGCCGTATCTTTTTTTTTTCGTTAACTCAGAAGGGACCGTAGACCTGGGTATATGGTTTTAATTTCAACTCGATACCTCCACACGCTCCCGTGATAAAGGGTCTTGAAAGACAGACAGATGGACAATAAAGTGATCCTATGAGGGTTCCGTTTTTCCTTTTGAGGTTCGAAACCCTAAAAATGTTTCTACAAAAATATTTTATCAAAAAATTACTCTGAGGTATTGGATAGTACCTACATTATCTGGTGAGCTGCGAATCTGGTGACTTGCTCATAAGCGGGTTTTTTCATATAGCGTAAATTTGTGAAAAATATATAATAGCGAGTTTACTTTAGATTTCCCACCGGAACTCCTATCACATGTCTTCTCTCGTTCTAGGGTGCAGCGAGAGGGCACCTGAGTCCTTCAGTTGCCCTTTCTGTTTCAGGACCACGATAAGGCCTACCTACTGTCTAACGTACCTAGTGCCGTCATGTAGTTGCCACTTCGTCGACAGCACGGAACAGATAAATAAGGTTGGAAAGGCCCTCGCTCCAATTTTGTATTAGGACCAGTGTCGCCGCTTGACTCCCACTATTTTAATCACGGAACAGATAAATAAGGTATAACCTTATTTCTGTTAACGGAACAAAGTATAAGGTTATACCTTATTTATCTGTTCCGTGGTTGACAGTTTCATAGTTTTGTATGTAATCTGTGAGTAGGCGCGTACACCAAGCGTAACTACACCAATCTATGAAGCTACGCGTCCGTGGGCAGTTAAGTAAACCTCTTTCAAAAATTCCGCGGCACAACAACACTACCACCATACGCTCACCTTCTCAATATTCTGTGTCAACAGCTGACTTTCCAGTATTGATGAGAGAGAAGCCATGTTTCCTTGAGGCACCTATCGGTTGACAAAACTGCTGCAACAGACCACTTCGTAGATTTGCAGTTAAAACGAGTCTTGGCCGGCAAAGTGCTGGACTAGCAACGAATGGCCTGAAATTGAGTAAAGCGGACACGCGCGCGGTTCCAAACAAAAGAGCTCCGTTGCGGGGACCCGCGCGGGTAATGCGATATTTTACAGATTTGAGAATTTCTTAAAATATTTAAGAAATTCTTTACTAAATTCCTAAATAATTATGGTTAACCCAGACATCGTACTTTCCGAGATTTAGACTATGCCTCTTTATGCAAGCGTCTGGATTGAGGGCCCACGTTATTTAATCATAACAGTTTTATTTTACGTTTTAGAAATTTATGGCCCATTGCTTTAAGTTTTACTATTTTTTTTACTAAATTCCCTGTTAATCGTGTTTCGATTCATAAGGATTTAAAAAATGGGACCTCAATCCAGATGCACACTAACTTTTGTATGGAACCGCGCGCGTGTCCGCTTTAAGCAAGTTTCAGACCTAAAAAATCTAGGAAAACGTACCTAACCGTGAGGGCTCGAACTACACGTACTTAAACTTTTACACATATTATAGAGGATCAGGAGAACAATGACGTCAAATAAAAAGTTTATATTTCCAAAATGATTTATTCATTTTGAATCCTTGGTTAACAAAAACTAAATCAATTTTTATGCATAAAATGTACAGAAAACAAAATACTATACAATATCAATTCGATCAACCAAAAAATATAAAGTAATCTACGACGATAGATAAACATGAAAGTCGACACCGTATACATTTTTTTAACTATTTTGATATAATTTTCATATAATCACTAACGCTACATTTGAATTTTCGACATTTTTAAGTAGTACTTTATGCCAAAATTTAATATAATAATAAGTACTATGAAGATGGTATACATAATTTTCCATACAAAATCTGTCGCACTCAAGTTTTTTTACTTTTTATTTTTATTTTATTATTGATAGGCTCGCGTTTGACCACTACCTCATCTGATGGTAAGCGATGATGTGGCCGACGATGGAGCACGCTTGCCTGGAAGTAACCTATTTTTTTAAGAGCTATTCACGTTGCGACAGTAATCTATGGATGCTCAGTGCTTACGATACTGGAATTATGACATACATGTATGAAGTGAAGACATCGATTGTCGAAAAACACCAAGGATATTAAATTTAGTATAATTATTATTCTAACTACAACTAAAAACCTTTAAAACACCGAAATGCGATAGCTCACATTTTGCGAGATCAGCATAGAAAAGGAATCGTGACTAGTTTTTTTTTTTTTTTATATCAAAATAAGTAAGATAATAGAAATTTTCGAACAAATATTTTTACGCTTGAAAATTTAGGTTGGATTAATTAATCGTAGCGTTTTTTGGCACTAATTTCAGGATTCATTAATCAAAATGGTTATTTATTTTCAATGCTGATTCACATAATGGAGTAATTTTTTAATTACATATTTTTCTTATTTTTTATTTTAAATAAGTATAAATAATTCGTGGTATGTACATTGGGAATGAATCCTGTTAGTTTTATTACTGGAAATATTTCAGTAATATAATTAGATGTTTGCTGTTGTAGATTTTTATACAAAAATTAGGATTTTCTTAAGAAGGATGTTTACGAAATCTTATTTTAAATAAATCAAACCGTTCAAACAAATTACGATTATGGAAACTAAATTAAACAATGTTATTTTTATTAGTCATACATTAAATATTAAAAAAAAGACCATTTTTCTAATGTAATGATTTTTCAAAACATTGGATACAATAAAAATATTTGAACATAAATTATTTTTGTAAATTATAAATGATATTTGAAATAAACACAAGATTATCTGTGGTTTTACAAAAATGGCGCCTTACAATCGAAAATTGCGCCAAAAAGTACCATGACATTAGGATTTTTCGGTACTCTATTTTTAAAATACAAAACATTTTTTTACTGCAATGTTTCCACTAAAATGAATGCTTAGTAATTAGAATTCAGGTTTACAAGCATTTACTTCAGTGATAGACAATTTATTTTTATGTTTTATTTGTGCGAAATTGTGCTGTGGAGTTAGTTTTGGAGATTCATTCGAAAGGGCAGATGTATTGACAAACTGCCTGCAATGCGCACGGGGACGATAGATCGCAACCCACACCCGCACGGCGCTAGCGGTAATAATATACATAAAAAATATATTTAACCATTGTATATTATTGTATATCGGAGACCGGCTCGGCAGAATGCTATGTTATTAATAAATTGAACATGGCGAAGGATGATTTTCAGCATATTTATGGTGACCAAAACTTTAATCTTAAATTGGCAACACAGATTCAAAAACTAATTTGTGTTGCCAATTTTTAAATCCAAATTAAAATTTGACAAAGTAACGTCCAAATACAATCTGTGTTTGATCGTATTGTCGCATAGCCTTCATATTTACTATAAACATAACATTCTGACAAGAAGATCTAAAACTATTGTACATTGTGGAGGATAAGGGGTTCATTCTGGGGGGAGGTTGTGTATATGTGTGTGTATAAATAGATCTGCTACTAACTAGTGTGCGCCGTGCGATAACTTACAACTAGTGAGGGTCGCTTCAGTCTTATAGTTCAATCTGTCGGCGAGAGTTGCATCGGACATGGCCCAGCAATTTCGGGGGTATAGTGAGCTGTATAAAGTCTGATCGAAAAGTTTGAGTGTATAAAATCGTGCGGAGAATTTTGTAGTTTATACGGCTCACTATAGAATCGATGTGTATTTTCAACCGTTCTTGTAGCATTTTACTGTAAATTATTGCTATAAGAACGGATAAAAGCTTTGATGGTATCCAAAAAACATCAAAAATTTGTCTTTTTTAGGCCATTTTCCTCCAACTGAAGCCCGACAGACCACAAAAATTATGTCGTCATTCCCGTGCTCATTCCAAGCGGTTTCTTGGGTGCGCGGAGGCGCTGACTGGACCCGCGCGGGCAGAGCTGCGCGCGGGGACTGTAGTAACGGACTAACCTAACTTACAACTAGGTCTTGACGATCAACTTCAGAGAAACGAGACAGTTTCAAACGATTTTAAAATCTTGTTCTATTGAGTTACAACAAAGACTTTCATCTTTAAACCGCTTACGTCGGATATATCCGACAAACAGCCTCGCGTTTATTTCACCAGGGTCGCACATCCACGACTAAATACACCATCTCGTCAGCTCTTCTGTCACCTATGGGCATCGAATAGCTAAACGAGATGGAATATCCAGTCGCAAACACACGACCCTGGCGAATAGGACACGGCGGTTAACGGATTAAAAATTAAGAATAACCTTACCAAATGTGATATATGTCAGCGTAGTTGTACCGAAACACAGCTCAATTTACAATAGAATTTTTAGCCAAGGGTGAATTAATACAAGCCATAATATCAATATTTAAAAAAAGTTGTTGATGTTTTTGGCAATTTCTACCAATTTTGGGAATAGCGTAGATACAAAATATTGTTTTTCAGTAACTACACCATTTTAGATGACTTTAGAAGAACTAATTTCTACACTGCTTTTAAAAGATTGCATAGTCGGGCAGAAGTAATTGCTAGAAGGTGCTTCAAAAATAAACTTCTAAGTTTGTACAACGTATTTCTGACGTTAATCATCAAGACAATGGTTTTAAGAGCTATGGCTGTAATCGTGTAAACATTAACTGAAATATTATACAAAAACAATTTTAGGTGAAAAGGCATAATGGCGTAGTGACGCCGAATTTTTGATAAACACTCACAATATGCGGAAGAATAAAATACTTTATGTAGACATTAGACTACCCACTTCTTAATTATTTCTATTGTTTTTAAATGCCAATGAGACACAACATAAAAATAATTTCGAAAGTGAGTAGGATTTATTCACATTTTGGTATTTATTTTCCTGAATAATGTACAAGTTGCAGGAATTTTTATTTTATATGCCCAGAGACGTTTTAATTAATGTGATAGGACGTAATTTTTTTGTTTAGTGAGATTATTTATATTATATCGCAGCCATATCTCTCAAATCTATGTGAGGTTAAAACAATTGTTTAACACTTAATCCTAAGTCAAAAAGTTGATAGAGTAGCTTGGTTTTATATGGACATTCTTAAGATTGTTGTGTATAGAGAAATGTGTAGAAAACTGTATAGGTTGTTTCTGTTTCAAAGGAAGATGATGTTTTAAATCAATGATATGTTTGAATTCATTTTAACATTTTAAACAGAAATGCTATATATTAACGTCACTTGTCAATTTATAGTTGCTTAAAATTTTATTCAAGATTGAAAATTAACTCTGACCGCTTGCGTCGGATTGGTCCAACAAGTGTTTTCGCATCCTATTCACCAGGGTCATGTGTTGGCAACTGGGTACTCCATCCCATTTAGCTCTTCAATCCCCATAAGTGACAGAAAAGCTGACGAGATGGAGTATTTGGTCGTGGATGTGCGACCCTGGTGGAAGAAAAGCGAAAGTGTTCGTCGGATATATCCGACGGTTAAAAGGGTAACATAAATCTACAATTCCTTACACTCCTTAATTTTTGAAAACCTGTAATAATACCATTTACCCTGTATCCCTCACATTATATAATTATCTCAGACAATTTTTATTTTGAGGTGATGGCTCCATCAATAAACGTCCAATGATTTGGTCAACGTTGAGATTCTCAATAGAGAATACTAGCATATTATTACATCTTCATAAACAGGATTTGCAGAAAGAATTTGCCAAAGTGTAAATTAACATCCCTTATATTTTGTTCTCATAAAGAAATGCCTATGAGAGCTAAAATACACCAGTATACAAGTTTTGAAACTGAAATTCTTTTGTTAGTGACCCTAAATAACTTTCTTTTCCGTTACTATCATGATCAAGGCCTTGCATCAAAGCTAGCATTGTATGAAAACAAGTTTGAGACAAAATTCAATGCCAAGGGGAGCCATGGGAGAGATTTTAACACAATACGGCAGATGACCACTAAGTATTGTGCTAATATGTTCGCTATAGGAAGTACTTTCTTTTAGAAACTTGAATTTTTATCTTAAAAGTTCCCATGAATATGTTAAATGGCTGTTAAAATGTTTTAAGCTTATTAATTTTAAATAAATTGAATGAAAATACTAAAAACCTACTTGACATAATATGAAAAAAAAAAAATATTTTAACCCTTTAACAGTCAGAACAATCTTACAGGGAGGAATTACTGATGGAGGACTAAACATTTTTCTCTCTTTTCTTCAAAACGTCTTTAAGTATTTTTAATGAAGAATTGAAATGTCTTTAAAGAGCCATGGTAATACAATAGACTATCTAGAGGAACACGATTTTTAAATAAAATTATGAGTTGTAAAATAAGTTGGTAAAAATAATTACCAATCAGTCACTGATTAGTAATTCTGATATCAACACTACACTATATGAAATATGCTACTATAGAAGTGGACACTTGTACATGACAGTATGGATCCAATAAGAGATGTCTGAGATACTTTAACCTGTCGAAAAACTAAGAAATAAACATTCTCATGTTGCGATTCTGATCATAGGAACAATACAATTAACTTGTAAATCTGTAACAATATTTTCCAGGGTACCTCAAGTTTTGTTAATAATGAAAAGCCAGTGAGTAAGACTGGCCACGTGTATTCAGGTACGGCATCAGGCCGAGTAGGCCCACGTTTACAGCTGAATAGACTTGCATCGAACCACTCTCTAAAGCAGAACTAAGCAAATGCAAGCCTATAGATGCCCATCAACTTACCTGGTAAACTCAAATGTCCATAGTAAATAACGTTCATATAAAACCAAGCTATAAAAATATCACATATCAGTCTTACAACTAAAACAGACCAACATGGTGGAGACGCTGGATGTATCGAGCTGGGCTGTGCGCTGACCGAAGATTCATGCTACAAAGTCTAGAGGTCTGTTGAACCCGCCCTTCCTGTTCATATATTGTCTGTACTTACGTTTTAACACAACGTGGACATCGCCCTCCACATTATCATCGACTTTCTTTCCTTTGGTAGTATCGAAGCCACAAAAACCCATCACTTTTAACATTTCCTGTTCTTCAGGAGATTTACCTTCTAGATCCGCGGGGGTGACTATTGGACGCTCGCCGAAGGTCTTCTTTGGCTTTACGAAGGATGTGGAGGGTCCTGGAGACGTGGTGCGGGAACGGCGGCGGCGCGGCGAGGGGCTGCGACGGCGGTCTGGGGAGCGCCGTCGGCGGTCTAGAGACCGCGAACGGGACCGGGTGCGAGGCCTCCGCCTCTCGCGGTCCCTATCTCGATCTCTGTCTCTTTCTCGGTCCCGGCGCCTGTCATCGCGCCGCCGAGGGCTAGGCGAACGACCCATCTTAACCTGAAGAAACATTATTTATAACATAAATAAACAATATAATTTGTTATTTACACAGATTAAATCGTATAGAAGACAAATATTTACCTCAGTCTAAGTCAACAGTTTTAAAATTTTACAAAAACAAAAAGTAACAATAACGCACAGCTTAGTCCAACGCCATTTTGATAGTGAATGAATGAAAACGAATGAAAAGTTCCTCTCATTCGTCATTCGATTTTCTTTTTTTTTAAAACGATGTTTTGCGTTTTATTACGCTTTGACCAATGCAAATTCTACGTTTTAGATATTCAGTGTTGGAGTTTTTCGTATATTTTTAATTATAAATGAAAACATTAATTATCATTGTAATAAGTTTCAAATTTAAAGTATATTCAAATCATGAACTCCACATATTTATTACATTCATGAAATGTTTTTTTTTTTTTTAAATAAAATAACTAAACGTAAACTCTGTTTCTTTATACGTATACGTGTAACAGAGGGGTGAAATCAGTTTAAACCATCACTTTTTGCTCAAATAAAAATGACAAAAAGATTTTTATAATTTCCGCCGAATTTAATATTAGCATTAATATTACAAATAAATTTGAACTAAATATCTCCAATGACCTAATTAACATTATTTAACCGTATTATTGTTAATCCTGAAATTCTATTACTGCGTGTATTGAAACTAGGACCGTTGGTGTTGTCGTATTATAACAGGTACCCTAAATTGAAGTAATTCATAAAATAAGTTTACTAACAGAATTAATCATATTTTACTATTTTGTCGTCAATCTGTTAGAGCTATGAATTATATTTCTTATTTTCTTAATTGATTTATGAACCTAAAATGTTAATTCCCATTCGCACAGCACATAACCAGAGCATATTGCTATGTAGGATCCGGCTTCTAATGCTTTCAATTTATGTTCTTAGTGTAATCAGACATATGTGTAAAATTACTTACCGAGGCTACAAAGCTTTGCTCATTGAGAGAAATTGGTGTTGATAAAAAAAGTGGCGCAGGGGATGAGTTCAATGTACAATGCAAGCCTGAAAACGATAGGGATAGGAGTAAGATTTCAAATAAGTATTGCAAAATACTTGTTTCTTTCTTTTTTTTCGTCATACAAAGTCAAAAAGTGTTAAAAAGGTTTGATGTTATAGTCCAAGTTAACGGTGATCCTCTTAGTTAATATAGTTACTACCTTGGCGTATACATGATTTGTAGCTGTAATGGTCACAATTTAAGAAAGGACCAAAAACATCAGTCAATCACTCCATGGGTATAAATATCGTCTGCTATGCAGGTGAGATACTGTAGTGTTAGCTGTTAGGGACACTTTCGATGAGATCGACCCACTTACAGTGCTTGGAGTACCTAGCAAGAGTCTCGTGGCACCGATCTACGAGTTGAGATAGAAGACAGCGCCTCAAAAATCTGAGGCATTATTTTTCTACAAATTGCCAAGGGGTCGAGAGACACCCAGTTCATCAAAGAAAGAAAGAAAGAAAGAAAGAAAGAAAAAACTTTTATTCGTACCTCACACATACAGTAGAATTACAAAAAAAGTATAAAAAGAATAACATAAAATCTGTGCAAGGCCAAAAAGGCGCCTAACTCAGCATATGCTGCGATATTTAAAACGATTTTAAACGATAAATAACGCAGCGCTGGTATTCTGCTAGGGCCCACGGTGATGCCACGGTCACACTCACGGAGGTTAAATAAACTATTTAGGTAGGTATCGAAACAAAATAACAAATACAAACATTGATGAAACAAACATTGAAAAAATAATAAATACATAAAATGAAAGGTAAAAAGCGTGAAATTATGTTAATACGTGTAATGTGTTAGAGAAATTTATAAAAATGTAATAAATAATGAACCATAGACAGACACCTGATGCCGCGCTCCAAAATCATTTGTCAGAACCATAGACAAACGGACGGACGCGAGCGCACGGTTCACGGATATAAGCACGAGTGTATAATCTATGGATATTTGTGTTCTGTGGCACGATATATTGACTGTCAGAAGAAAAATTAGGTGGGTCTATATTATACAAATAAACCCCGTTTTTTGTCTAGGATAATATGTATATCCTCCCATCCCCTCATTTCAAAACTGAATGAATTAAATAACATATGCAGAACCTCAAACTACTGGAAAAATAAAGAAATTCCCTTAATTCTAAAACATTTTCGTATTACTCAAAATTTTGAATGTCCGATCGTCCAATATCCTAAATTACCCCTTTTTAATTTTGAGTATGAAGTTTCACCCCAAAAATTTTCTACAACATTGGCATATCCAAAAATTCCCCTTCGGCGGATTCGGCCTTCAATGCGGTGGTGGGCGAGCGATGGAATGGTTTTCAAAAATTTTTCACTGACGCCTCAAAATTCACCGACAGTTACACTGGAGCTGCAGTTTACTACCAAAGTTCCAGAATTATCCTACAATTTAAATGCCCCAAGGAGTCTTCTGTGTTCACTGGTGAATGTGTGGCTTTATTAGAAGCTTGTCTTTTTATAGAGTCACACCATAACATCGACAAAGCCGTTATTTTCACAGACTCCCTTAGCTGCCTTCAAGCTTTGGTCCAAAACTCTTTTAAAAGTAAATTGCACAGCTCACTAATTTTAAAAATTAAAAAGTCCATATTTTCGTGTTTTAATAGTCAAAAAGAAGTTCAGTTAGTTTGGATACCTAGTCACTGTGGCATCAAGGGTAATGAATGTGCTGATACCTTGGCTAAAGACGCTTGTTCGTCAACCACAGCTGACCTTTCATATAATTCTAACCAGGGGTACGACTTACTGAACCTGCCAAAAGCAAGTCTTCAATGTGCATGGCAGGAACAGTGGAATACCACTGGTAAGAAGAAGGGCAAATTCTACCACGCAGTACAGCCGACCATAAAGTCTAAACCTTGGTTCTACCCTTTTAAAAAAATGTCCAAACCAGTCATTTCCGTCCTTTGTAGAATCCGCTTAGGGTTCTGCTGTACTCCTGTCTTCTTGGAAAAAATCCGAGTTCGTGACTCTTCCATATGCGAGTGTAGTTTGGAAGAAGGTACATTGGATCATATATTTTTTGAATGCTCAAACAACGTTCCACCTTTAGATCTATATAGCCGCCTCCCGAAATTCAAAATTCCTCTCCCAATTAATGTCCCCGCCCTCCTTACATATCCCTCTCCAGATCTACTTGTGGCGCTGATGAGCTTCATCCGTCACAACAACATCAAATTATGAGCCTTGACTTGTATGTAATTGTGGTTACGTGTATATTCTTATTTAATGTTCTAACAATTTTAATATTTATGTACCTTTATTTTTTGTTTGTTTCAGTCCAGTACTAACACATGAAGTCCAATCGTATCAGTCGAAAATTTATACACCGATAGTTACTACGTTTCTAGCATACCAATTCCTTGTGTTAATGACATACGTACTTGCTTATCAAATTTACTTTCGACATTGGCAGAATAGTCGACATCGGCTCTATTTGCCATCAATAAAAAATAGAATAGAATAGAATTATACAAATAAACAAAAGTTGAATACGTCTAAAAACAAGTGATTCGGGAGTATCTGAAATGTTATTGTGTATGACTGTGAAGTGTAATTTTGTGTAGTCTTGGACGCAAGAAAAAGATGCCAAACTAGCCGAGCGACAATGTCACCAACTTTTCAAAGGTCACCATTGCAGACCGTGCAGAACTCTGGAATGTTATTGTGTATGACTGTGAAGTGTAATGTTGTGTAGTGTTGGACGCAAGAAAAAGATGCCAAACTAGCCGAGCGACAATGTCACCAACTTTTCAAAGGTCACCATTGCAAACCGTGCAGAACTCTGGTTAAATTATGTGGTGGCTTCCTTTTGGTTGCGTAATAAATGCTGTTTGTATTTGCAACCAAAAGCACCAACCGCCTTTAAAGCACGAATAGGTGGTGGCAAATTATTCCAGATTTTGCTAGCAGCGTATTTGAAACTTCCACGGAAAGCAGCAGTTTTATGGGTCAAAGTCAACAGAAGGTAAGAAGATGCTCTCGTTTTAACTTTGTTTATATCACGTGACCAAGTTAGTTTCTCATAGAGATATGTAGGTTTTTTAGTGAGAATTGTGCCAAAGAGTAGGGTAGCCAGATGGAGTTTTCTGCGATCTGACATTCTCATCAGATTACCCTTATTTAAAAATGGTGTTATGTGAGATCTTGAAGGGACATTAAAACAAAACCTAGCACATGCATTTTGTACTCGCTGGATTAACTTTTCACTTCTACCGAGAATGCACGCCCCATACACAGTGTCAGCGACTCAGCATCACTGACTGTTGGATTTGTGTTGTTCCAGATGGGTCGATACAATAAGTACCTTAGCTAACGTTAGTTTGCCGCCAACGTTAGTTTGGAGCGCATCTTCTATAGGCTCACTCAAGTGCTGACTGGGTACGGTTGCTTCGGTAAGTATCTGAATAGGATTGGGCAAGAGACAATGGCAAACTGCCAACATTTTCGACTCGGATTCAGTACCACGCAAGCTGGTTGTTGTCTCTTCCAGCTGTAATGGCTGGCCGAGGCCAAAAGTTTAAGATAAATCGTTACCTCATTTGAAACTGCCTAAGAGGCTGCAAAATGGGTTCGTGAAAGGACTGATCTCACTTGGAGAAGAAGGCGTCGGAAAGACAACCGCCTCTTCGCCTAACACGCCTAAACTCAACTTACATCATTTAATATAACCGTAGCATTTAGTATAAATTCTAAAATTTCAGGCGTTTAGAGTGTGGATTTTATGTGCCCATCGAGTGATTCCAGGGAAAACAGTGTCACCGATGTTAAGTGCTGCCGTGAACATTGAGGTAAAAAGAGATCCGTTTAGATCAGAGATGTATGTATATCTTCAGGCACTTACAGGCGTTACACTGAGATAATCCCATACTCCTCGGCCTTTCCGTCAAAAGTCCAGGTGACCTTTATAGATTTTCCTATGAAAGTAAAAAAGGATAAATAAAACTACTCAAAATATTTAAGGATATTTTTATTCTAGGGAAATTATATTTTAAAAGCGTGCAATACAGAGGACAACAGCGCCATCTGAAGCGTGGCTTCCGATGTCAGTCGACAGCAGCGACGCTACGGCGAAAAAACGAAACTCGCGCCGACATCGATCTCCTCCGGTGGCGTGTTACAGAAATTCTTTTTTTACGAACGAATTATTGAAATAAACGCTCTACGCGTAATGTCGGTGGTGCTGGTGCTTTGAATATTAAAGAACAACGTTTTGTGCATGTTATTTTATATAATGTTACCTCGTTTATGTGCTTAGTGTAAGTTACAATCGCTATCCGATAAGTGTGTGAAGTGACTCAAAAATCGAGTTTTTAACGCGTCTTGGAGATCTGCCGGTGAGTATTGCGTGTGTTCAGCTTTCTTTTGTACATATTTGTTTACATTAACAGTAAGAACGCGGTAGTTTTATGTCGGTATGCGTTTTTTTCGACACCCGCGTTATAGGGTGTGTCAGGTAATGCTAATAGGAATTGGGTCGGAATTTTTTCAGTTCGTACTGTCTTACATGTATCTTTATCGCTGATATTGGCATATTGCCGTGTTCTGTGATAATTTTGACGCATTATGCATCAAACTTATCAACTCCCAACAGGTTAATCCCATAAATATTCGAAGTTCTAAAAATCTTTTGTATTCGTTGATCTAGCACAAAAATATAGCTTCTTGCGGCTTTTACATACCTGAGAAGTAAGTTTTGTCCATTCTTTTTGGGCGTGACACTAATCAATTACATATTATCTCTTCAATAATGTGGGCTGATGTCACCGCGTAAGATCGGTACTTTATAATCCGACCGAGTTGGATGCAGCATACTTGTAACGTCTTCGTTATACAGGTCAGGTGTTTTTAATTTGGTAGCATAGGACGTCGGGTGTAATGGGCCAAATAGCTGGGCGATTGGTAGCCGCTAGAGATTTTCGTAGTGATTTGATCGGCAGTGTTTTTATACTCCTTTGATTCATTCATGTCTCATCGCTGTATATATTTCGCTCGTTGGAAATATAGAAACGTTAGTAATTAAGTCTTTAGCGTTAATTAGTGGAGTAATAGGGGTTTTAAAGGTTGCGTAGCATAAGATGTTTCTATAGGTCATCTGAACTCCACTCATTCTTAGAAGAGGTTCCTATGATATTAAAAAAAAAAAAAATATAGTTTTGTCTGCAACAATATACCAGCATTGCAGTCAATAATGGGCTTAAGAGTGAACAGCACTCATCTAGCAAAGTTTGCTACAGTCATTTCGAGAATGCTTCACCATTATTCTTATTAAAAGCCTTAGGGTTTAAGTCAGTTAAATGCAATCTGGCCCCAATTTTGTGAAAAAAATAAGCTAAAACAATGAAGTCAAACTCGAAATTATTTATTTCACATAGGCCTATATGAGCACTTATAAAACTTCAGAAGCTAGCACATGGTTCCAATTGGTTCTTTCCTATGGAGAGGAATCGGCAAGAAATTCCAAGGAGTATTTTATTTTATTTATTTAATTATGGTTCACCAACAGTTGTTACAGATATTTTAAAGATAGGAACTTATAAGTAATTGTTTCTTAGACCTAACTGTACAACCAGTTACAGGCAAACACCACATGCAAAGTAACCATGGAATTTCTTCTCTTTCTTTTAAAAAGTTTGGATTCTACAATATTTTCATATTACATTAATAGATATGAGAAGACAATGAAGGCTAGTCAACTGTGTACCTTAAAGCACTATATAAATAGTAAACTATGAATCTGTGGAGCCTACAGTGTACTCACATTCACATTATAAAAGGAGGCTATACAAAAATAAATAATATACCTATCAATAAATGAAGCATGTTTTTACAAAGAAAGCAAGATATAAATATTAAGATAATGTCTGCTAAATGCTAACAACTTTGGTTTTACATAACTAATATACAATGAACCATTTTGAAGAATCTATCTATATAAAAGCGAAATACCACTCACTGATTTACTTAACACGAAATCTCAGAAACTATAACACCTATAAACTTAAAATTTGGCAGGTAGGTTCCTTATAGGGTGTAGACATCTGCTAAGAACAAATTTTCCGAAATTCACTCTCTAAGGGGATGAAACGAGGGTCCAAAGTTTGTATGGAGAAACTGATTTTCATGCGGGCGAAGCCGCTGGCAGAATTTAGTATACTATACTTGTAAGCGTATACTAGTGGCATTGCCTGCTGTTAGTTGATCTATGAGAATTAATATAAGCATATTATTAATTCATTAAACCCCAAGTGAACGCTGGCGTTCGCTCGCCTATTGGCTTTCTAATTATGGTACTCAAATGGTTAAGATAAAAAGTATTGTAGGTTTTAATTTTGGCTATCATCTACCCATGTTCTATGTGTGGTTGAAGGATTCAATCAATTTCCAATAAGAAAAATTCATATCTGTATGGCCTACAGATGGTTGAATCTGGTCTGAGTCTCATGTGTTTGTGAGTTTACAAGTACAAAAAGGAAACTGTGGCTCTGTTGGGCATATTACAAGTCGACAGCGATGTTGTAGAGTTTTTTGACACCATATTTAAGTTTGTTTTAATTACTTAGATTAATTTACTGTAATAAGACTTGATTGAATAACAAACATACATTTATAATGTCAGTAGAATGTACACATACATACATTATTTATAATAAAACTAGTTGCTGTTAGCGGCTTTGCTCTTGTCATAGTAAAAAATCATCCCGAAGGATCAAACTCCCAGGATCAAAAGTGTCATATATGCTATTCCAGGATATTGTTTTCCTTGTCCATTCAGCCGTTTCAGTGTGACGATGTGACAAACATACACAGACACACTCCCAACTTTCGATTTTATATAATTGGTGTGATGGTTCCTCCTTGTAATTCCATAAGTGGCTATAGCAAACTTCACCCAGTTTAAAAGATTAGATAATATAGAATGACAAATAATGTTAAGTAAATTGTACTTTAAAAGATAATACGGGTTGAAGGAAAGTGAATTTACTGCTATGACAGAGTTGTAACTGTCATAATTGTGGCCTCCTCTATGCCCCTAGAGTTATAATTTGTAACAATGTGTTTTACTGGTTTTTACATGACATCATAGTCAGATCACAGTTAAAAATGGAAATGTTAATTGACATTTAGATACTTCGTAAATAGGTTAATAATAACACATTTTTACGTGCCTATATAAACTACATGAGGACTAGATGACTACTTTAAGAATCTTTGAAACTCGGAGGTCTAAGTTTCTTAAGTCCATACAATTAACGTAAAATCTTTTGAGAAATGTCTGAGTTGGTCTTTAGAGATTTGAGTGGAACTAGCCCGAAATGGCTTGAACTATTACTACAGCCTGCCTCAGTTTATCCATCTTGCTAAGCTAGATATGCTTGAGGAAGCATTCTCCCCTGTATAAGCCAAGGCATCAATGGAACCGGCCACCGTGGCCAGTCTCATAGAGATTAGCCAAGTATGCAAGAGATACTATAGTGCAAGAGTGTGCCCTTTCTGTTCCTTTGTTCTTGTAGTGCGATGGGAGGGCACTGGACATGTCTAGGTATGGGGCTGTCACACCATCTCTGGGCTGCTACTGAGTCGTTTCGAACGGAAAACCCAGTAGCTCTGGGAATCAAAAACAAGACCTCATTCTCAACAGTAGCGCTTGTTACTATGAGACCAAGAAGGCTGAGTTATACCTGACTAGCAACTGCCTGCGGCTTCGCCCGCGTGATAGTAAAAGATCACCCCAAGGGAACATGCTCCCGGGATAACAAGTATCCTGCGTGCTATTCCAGGACATGGTCTACCCGTGTACTAAGTTTTATCGAAATCCGTTCAGTAGTTTTTGAGTGAAAGAGTAACAAACATACAAGATACAAGATTATTTATTTTGCTAAAACATGAGTATACATATAAATGCAAGATGTTACACAACATTCAGTTAAATCACTGTCATGACACACAAACACACACACAAACAAACAAACTTTCGCGTTTATAATATTAAATAGGATTTGTTAGTACAAAACAGAATTCACAATCATTTTAGCAGAATAATTTACCTTATATTTTTATTATTATTGTTGATTAAAATAATTCCGATTTCCTTTACAATTTTTCCTGTTTTAAAAATGCAAATCAATATTAATATAGGGAAAATTATATTAGTATACCATGAAGCCTACCTGTGATGTAGCAGGCACATCCGTTTTTTTTATAATTAGGTACACGGTGATATCATCTAGTGGTCTGTACGCCTACTCGTGTCATATTTTTTATCATTAGTAAGCAAGTGACCTCATAGGTAATCAGAACTAGGTAATATATTTTTTTTAAATAATGTAAACTAGTGCTTGACTGCGATCCCACCTGATGGTAAGCAGTGATGCAATTATAAACGCTGAAGTGCATTAATTTATTAAGAGCCTATCACCTATCACTCTAGCCTTGAAGACACCTAAATTATTTCTTTATTTACAAGCTCTTGTACAATGTTACAGAGGATATCCAAGGCATTGTACGATGAAAACTTACAAACTAAAAATCCATTTAATAAAACAATAATAATTTATTTAGTAATATACCCATACACATTGAAGAAATAAAAATCTAACATATTATAATAATGTTAATATTCCACAACTATCACACAACGCCGTCTAGTCCCAAGCTAAAATATAATTTTCAAATGAAAATAAAATACATTACATTACTTACTTACTACTAAAATAATTATTTCCCACAATTATATATTTTTTTTTTTCACAGGCGATAACAAAATCGCGCGATAAAAGAATTTGATGCAGATTTGACGCGATGCGGTGCGGAAATAAATCTGCGCGAATGTTTTGTGCAGGATAGAGTAGTTATGGCTATGTCCGCACTGCGAAATAAAAGTGGCGCGTTTTGCTCAGTCCTGCAACGGCGGCGCTGTTTTTTTTTTTTTATTAGATGGGAAAATCATCTTATGACAAATCCCGCTCTTGGGCGGAGCGGGAGATAGTGTCAGACTTATACTGACTAAAAAACCCACTCCTGTTCCTTCGTTGCCTTCGTCCCAGGGCTCCGGGTTTCGTTTTCACACTACACATGACCTCAGTAGGCTTCGACCCTGCTGGGCCCCTACGATTTGCTGACATCTCCTTGAGGCGCGCGTGGAACAGTACGCGCCGTCGACGACTTGGGCTCGGTCCGGACGGTTACCGGCGGCGCTATGTAAAATTTTGTTCGATTGTCCATTCTAGACGTGCGTCTCAGCCGGGAACAGTATTGACCTGACAAAAATCGTACGAAATTTTATTCGCAGTGCGTACTAGTGTAATTCCGATCGCGGAATATAATACGCAAGAATAAAAACCTCGCGGTCAAATATCGCTGTGCGGACAGGCCCTAACAGTTTATGGATTCGTAAAGAAGTGAAGAAGAACTTACTACAACAGAAATGACAACCGCAATCTATGACAAATTCCACAATAACGCATGTGATGTGATTTCTCTGTAATATTACACTTTAATTGCTGAAGTAATGACTATATTTTACCCTTTGAATGATTCAATAAGTGCTAGCAAATGATATTGTCATCAAAGTAATTCATTAGACTCGGTTCATTGACCTCCGTTTAGCATAGTTATAGGTGATTAGGTAGTTATTATGATAAACTAGTGCCACGCCTCGGCTTCGCGTGAGAGATTTCTTTTTAATTATTATTAGATACAGGAATCACATGACTTGATTCCGCCATCACTTTTCTACCATCGGACAACCCGACATACGGCGAGTGTCCACCCTTACGTTGTTGACGCCTCTACAGTCCATACTAAACGTTTTGCCCTTTCTTTTTTCCGCGTATATTGGAGGATTGAAACAATTTGCCTGCTGTGGTCTTCCCATCCGATTATTATTTAGGCGTTTTCAAGGCTACTAGAGTGAATAGGCTCTTTTAATAAACTAGTGCACTTTACCATAATTGCTTACTATCAGGTGGGATCGCAGTCAAGCACTGGTTTATAATATCATTTAAAAAAATATACAGACAGACGCAGTAAGCGACTTTGTTTTTTCCTTTTACACACACATTATTTTTTACAGACATTATTTTTGATATTAAGTAAGTACTTGTCTTTTCTAGGTCAGAACAAACAACTTCTAGATTTGCGCTAGATATTGTATGCTTATCTAAATAAATAAGTGCTTTCTAGACTGAATTAATTATAAATCATTTACTGTATCCAACAACATGTATGCTTAAATGTAGGCTAATTATTTATAACAAACATTTATAGATAATATTTATATAACACAGAAACTTATTATGAGTGTAGATAATCTATTGTGTGAAATATATTATATATATAATAATATAAAAGGAAAAACTGACTGACTGACATATGAACGCACATCCGAAACTACTGGGACTAACATGGAATTTTGCACAGTTTCTAATTCACCCCTTATAGTGATAAAACTGGAGGCCAAAGTTTCTATGGAGAAACGTAGTACTATTAAGCAGGCGAAGGAGCTGGTAGTATTTAGTCAATATCTACATATTCACTAGTTACTATCAGCATGTGAACAATTTGCGGTATTGTTAGAGGCGGAGAGGTATCAAAGACTAATGTGCATGTAATATTATCGGGTTAATTATTAGAATTAGAAGCACTATAATTTATCGTATTATTTTAAAATAATATGAACATATTATAGAGTGTGCGCGGTAAATATAAGACTAGATTCCGCCATCAACTTTTTACCATCGAACGACACGATGTACGGTGAGAATCCACCCTTAGTTTGTTGACACCTCTACGGTCCGGACTAGCGTTTCGACTCGTTGTTTATACCGCGTACATCGAAGTACTGGAACAATTTGCTTGCTGCGGTCTTCCCGTCCGATTATAATTCAGGTGTCTTCAAGGCTGGAGTGAACAGGCTTTTAATAAACTAGTGCGCTTTACCATCAACGAGTGCATCACCGCTTGCCATCAGGTGGGATCGCTGTCAGGCACTAGTTATATCATTAAAAAAAAATACAATCCGCCTAGCAGCTCGACAGCAGTTCTAACTCGTCTGATTTAAAAAACAAATCAGTTATTTTACTGTTTCTCCTATTCTATATTTGCATAATCTTTAAAAGTATAGTTCATCGTCATCATGCATGCATGAACAGCCGAAAGACTTACACTGTGTGTGTATGTGTGTCGCCGTAACGACCGGTCCTATGCGTCTCCCATACATCGGATTCCCGGGATACTCACACATAATCTGTCCACCATGTGGGAAACCTTCCAAATCAACATCCTTGTTGATTTTGTGGTGATAGGCGGGACTGTTAAGCACCCCGTCAATTCGTTCTCTAGGATCTTTATTTCCATCATTGCCGGAGTCTAAATCAGTCTAACCATTTCCCAACTGTCGTCCCCTTTCGGGGAGCACAACCGCTGCGTAACGAGCCACGTAATTGCTAGCCGAGTCATTGACAGACATGTGACGGCTCGTATTACTCTTATCTCGGACTGCACCTATGTGTGTCGTATCAGTTGCTACAGTTGTGTATTGTGACGTTATCTAACCATCCAAATAGAATTGTTTGAAGAAACTAACTTGATTACTGTTTAAAGAATTGTTCCAGCAGTTTTAGAGTCCCGGTGCCTTAGTTTAAAAATGG
The DNA here is from genome assembly GCA_905147345.3 of Mythimna impura. NCBI lineage: Eukaryota > Metazoa > Arthropoda > Insecta > Lepidoptera > Noctuidae > Mythimna > Mythimna impura. The sequence continues at coordinate 642,165 of LR990365.1, read as the reverse complement.
ATCACTTTGTTGTCCATCTGTCAAGGTCATTTTTCCCAGGAATGCGCGGATCAAAGCTGAAATTAATATCAAATACCCAGTTCTACTACACCTTGGAACTTTGAGAAAATCTAACTTTCAAGTCAACACATTCTAAAGATTTGGCTGTTTATAATTACTTTCTGGCGCATATTTTGATACTCACTTACCTTACAGTTCTAGGTTAACGGAAAGTTAGAGTTGAAGCTAGGTTTTAAATCCTGACATTCGGCAAGAAGCAAGGTCTCCTAGGACAAGTACAGGAAAAAGTCGATAAACCGTAAATTTGTAGTTACGTCACAAATTCACAAAATAATTTACTTATTTGCGATTCAGAAAAATCTTCAGAAAATCAAATCAATCAAACTATTTCGAGGGCCTCTTACCATATCGTGTTAAAATGTCAGGAGATGAGATTCAGAAAGAGGGATCTCATCTCTTTAACAGTTTAGTTCAGTTCGTCAAATGGTACGCGTTAAGAGCTATGTAGGTAACTTTGTGCGGAACCCTCGGTGCGCGAGTCAGACTCGCACTAAACCAACCGGTTTTTTATTGCGGAACATCGCACGACCGTAAGCTGTACCGCCATCATGGCACATCTAAAAGGTGAAACAAAGCTTGCCCAGCCGCTTAGTGCGCGTGCACCGGCGTCCGCCCAAACGAACCGGTTCTGACTAACGATCCGTCCGTCAATTTGTCCGGTGTCTACACAACACGACGCGTCTGACGGTTGAGGAATTGTTGTTGGTAGAGGGAGATGTTCCTTTCACTAACAGATCACCAATTTCCCGTGGCACATCACTTAGGTATTTTTTCCGTGTATGAATAAATAGGAATAACGATTTTTAAACGGGGATAAACTATGCCCCTAACTATGCATAGTCCTCGCTAGGGTGCAAATTTTTTAAAATTATTTTTCGATATGTTTGCGACTGACGGTAAGCGATGATGTGGTCATTGATGGAGCACGCTTGCCTAGACGAAACCTATTCACTCTTGACTTAAAGATCCCCTAGGTGTAGCTATCAGGAAACACAGACTCCGGCAGGGAATTCCACTCCTTGGCTCACACACAATGAACCTACCAAAGTCTACACTGGTCTTTTTTTAACCCAAAGGTTGTCTGGTAGAGAATGCCTTGTTGCATAAAGTCCGCTTATGTACCACATAAAGTTTAAATAAATAAATAATCTGGGTCAAAAGCCAGCCGTTCTACAAAACCTTGATACACACACCGCATCTGGCTAGACCGGAACATTATTGGAAAAAATATTAAACAGATGTTTGAGGCAAAGATCATTTTAAAATAGATATGTCATTTCTACTTCAACTTCAACTTCAACTCTTCATAATGGCATTTGCGGAAAAGACACCACAATTTTGCCAATAACACGTGCAAACTTGTTAATAGACTATCAAACGCTGGAGAGTATTTAGCGTGAATTAACAGTAAAATAAATATATAACTCTAAACATTACAGTTCAAAATAAAAGAATTTCTTCGCAGATCCAGAACGACATTATGATCAGACCACAGACTAGGTATGTGAAATGAAAGTTAAGTAGACTCGTAAGAGTGAAGGAAGAGAAAAAAAAAAAAAAAAAAAAAAAGAGTTACAATTTAATTTTATTAATTTCAATAAATTTGCATAGTTTAAATATAAAACGAGTAAACACAAAAGAAAGAAGACATTTGACCGAGGTTGGACGAGGAATATGAGCAGGAATGATTTCATGAAAGGAGAAGCGCAATTTAGGACAGGAGAAAAATAAATGGTCCACGTTTCCTTCATCCAAACCGCATTCACAAAGAGAGTTATCTTTAATCCTAAGTTTAGCCAAGAAATGAGGAGTACAACAATGATTTAAACGTAAACGATAAATAGTTGAGGTAGTGATTTTTTTTTTCAATTGATATTTAAAAAACCAGGGTTTGTGGGGAATCTCGGGTTGTATATCTCCATAAAATTTACCCTTTATAGACTTAGAGATTTGCCATGCCTTGGACCAAGATTTAAACAAAGTTAGAGGAAGAGTAGTACAAATGTCATGGGAAAATATCTCAGAGTGGGCAAGAGAGCCAGTGAGAACAGCATTTTTGGCGCATGAATCAGCTGACTCATTACCAAGAATACCAACATGACCGGGAATCCAAGCTATGACGACTTTAATACCAAGTTTATGACATTGAAATAGCAAATCTCTAATTTTTAAAATTATAGGGAATCTTGACTTAGATCTGAAAGGATTAGATAAAATGGCTTGAAGGCAGCTTTTTGAGTCAGAGAAAATTATGGAGTTATTTAACTTATGAGACAAAACAAATGAAATGGCTTCGAAAATAGCAATTGATTCACCTGTAAAAACGGATGTAACAGGAGGGCACTTATAATTTAAAATAATTTTTGTATGAGGAATCCAAACAGCAACTCCAACAGGGCTATCATCGGAGACTTTGGAAGCGTCAGTGAATATAGTATTCCAATTATTATAATTAGAGGAAACTTTTTGGACAAACATCTTATGCGGTTCTAAGGTATTTTTGTGAATTCCAAAGTCCAAAATGATCTCTGGGTGGAATACCAGGGCATTATAAGGCACCGAGTATAGATATAAAATAGGGTTTTGAAAAAGTGGGCTAGAAAGACGAGTGAATTGAAGGTAGGCACGAAGAAGACAAGGAAGTTCAATATTAGAACGACGACTACAAGAGTCAAAGATGGATGATAATTGGTCCAGCTTACCAATAAGGGGATGCTCAGAATTTTGCACCAGTTTAAAAATAAATCTATTTGCCAGAAATTGTCTTCGAATCGAGAGGGGAGGTTCTACACACTCAACTTGCATGGCATTAATTGGAGACGACTTCATCGCCCCGAGAATAATCCGTAAACACTTTGATTGTATTTTATCGAGTTTTTGAAGGCCAGATTTGTTACAAGGATCTAATAGGAACATACCATAATCAAAATGACTACGAACTATAGCATTGTAGATCAGTTTTTGAGTATATGGGTGAGCACCCCACCAAACCCCAGAAAGAGAGCGAAGAACATTAACGTTTCTTTCACATTTTTGAGAAACAAAGTCTGTGTGAGCAATACCTGATAATTTTGAATCTAACCAAACTCCTAAAAATTTAACATTGTTCACCTGAGAAATATTTTCACCGTTAACTTTAATTTCAACAGGGGGAACAATCTTTTTTTTCGTAAACACAACTACAGAGCTCTTAGAGGCTGATAAGGACAGACCGTGATGTAGAAGCCAGTCAGATAGATATCCGAGGGCAGAATTTAGACGGATACTAGCCTCATCCAGAGATTTTCCAGAAAAGTATAAAGCTATATCATCAGCATACTGCAATATTTGACAAAATGAATCAGTAGAAAAATGTAAATCATAAGTATAAAGACTGAATAGGAGAGGACTCAAAACTGAACCTTGTGGTAAGCCTTTCCAGATAGTCTTAGGGGAAAGAGAGGCGTCTTGAGTTTTAATAGAGATGGTTCTCTCCATCAATAAATTAGAAATGAAACGGACCAATTTTATAGGAAGATTCAACTGATGCACAAGTTTATCCCTGAGCACCGGGAGTAAAACATTATCATACGCTGAGGCAATATCCAAAAAAACTCCTACTAAAAACTGCTTACTTACCAAAGAAATACGAATATCAGAAATTAATATACTAAGACTATCCATTGTGCTCATACCTTTACGGAACCCAAACTGGGATGAGGGCAACAAGTTTCTATTTTCCACAAACCACTCAAGTCGATGCTTCATCATATGTTCTGCAACCTTGCACAAAACAGACGACAAAGCAATAGGCCTGTAGCTATTTGGGTCTGACGGGTTTTTGCCAGGTTTAATGACCGGAATTATTATTTGATGTTTCCACGGTTGAGGAACCAAACCGTACTCAAAAAAGTTATTAACGAGATCCAGGTAATAATGCTTAGTGCTTCTTGAGGCGTTTTTCAAGAATGAGTAAGGGATCCCATCAGCACCAGGAGAGGAATCAACAAGACCGTCAAGTGCCATTCGAAGTTCAGAAAAAGAGAATGGGGCATCAAAATCATTCTCGGAAGTAAGAAAAGCCGGAGAAGAGGGAAAAGAGTCTAAATTTGGAACTGAAGGGGGAGCCAGTTTATCCGAGAAAAATTCGATCCAGGAAGAAGGATCGTTAGCTGTAATATCAAGAGTATTACAGGAGCCTCTGTATCTTTTGACTTGCTTCCATACTAGGGAAGAAGGGGAACAGGGAGACAAGCTTTGACAGTAGCGAAGCCAACCATCTTTTTTCTTTTTGGAGAGAAGTCTTTTAGCAGTGGCCGCTTTTCTTTGGTACACTAAAAAATTTTGAAGGGTCATTAAATTCGAGTAATTAACCTCTGCTACTTTCCTTTCCTTAACAACTGAAGTACATTCTGAATCCCACCAAGGAGTTGAGACCTTGGATCTGTATGGTTTTTTCAGAGGGAAATTGGCATCAGCACTAGAGATAATAGAGTCTACAAATTTGGAATAGCAATCAACAAGATTGTTTCTGTCGGGAGGAGGAAGAGATAGTAAGTTATTTTCAAGAGAATCTGAGTAAGAAGACCAGCTTGCATCATTTAATCTATATTTAAGAGAGGGATTAAAATTACGCATTGGTACTACTCTGTCAGAGATAGAGACAATAATAGGAAAGTGATCACTACCATAAGAATGAGACAAGATATTCCAGGAAAGAATGGAAGCAAGAGAGGCAGAGCAAGCTGTGATATCCACAGCTGAGTTAGGGTTTTGAGAAGGGCGAACTCTCCTAGTGGGAGAACCGTTGTTAATAACACATAGATCAGCTTCATCAAAAATTTCAAGGAGGGCCCGACCAAAGTAATCATCATGGCTCGAGCCCCATGAGCGATGATGAGCATTTAAATCACCCATAAAAATAATTGGAGAGGGAACTGAGGAAAATATACATAAAAGGTCTGGAATTAACCTAGAATGAGGATGAGGGATGTATGCAGAGAGGAAAGTTATATTAAAAGCCCTAACAGCAACGATATTAATGTCAGGAGAAGTAGGGGGAAGAGATATAAGAGAGAAAGGAAGGGAGCGCCTAACAAGAAGGGCACTACCTGCGTACCCATCAGCCCTATCATTTCGAAGACAGGAGTAACCTGAGACCCAAAAGTGAGAACCAGGCACCAACCAAGTTTCCGAAACGGCAATGACTGAGGGGTGAAATTTATTTATTAAAAATAAAAGTTCAGGCTTCTTCGGCCGAATGCTTTGAGTGTTCCACTGGAGTGTGGAGACTAGATCCATTATTATTATTAAAGAGAAGCAAAGAAAGTTTCTGGGCAACGTGGGGCGGTAAAGAGAAATTATCACGGGAAATTAAAGTAATAATTAGAGACAAAAGTGTTTCTAAGAGGCTATCCTCTTGAGGGGACTTTGGGGATGAAGAATTTTGGGAAAGAAGAGAGAAGCCATTGGGAAAGGATGAAGGATCTTCAGCAACGATAGATCTATGGGCAGTTTTGTCGTAAGACTTGCCTAGAGGAGCTCTAGGCTTAGGGGAGAAAAACACAGTTTTTTTATAAGAGGAAGGAGGAGTAAGGCTAGTAGATTGAGAAGAAGAGAAAGAAGATTGGGTTGGTAAATTTTGGGTGACTTCGGAATATAATTTGCTTACGCTTGGAATGGATCGAGAAGCCTCTTCATATGAGAGATTTTCCTGGGACATTAATAACTTAATGGATTTTTGTCTACCTTGCTCAGGGCAGCTACCATAAAAGGCAAAGTGACGACCCAAGCAATGGATGCAAGTGGCCTTGGCCTCTACTACGTCACAACTATCACCAGTGTGAGGTTGTGAGCACCTAAAGCACCTTGCCTTGGACCGACACTGTGCCTTAACGTGCCCAAAGCGGCAGCAATTTTGACACTGTATAGTGGGGAACTGATATACCTCCACTGGCAGAGATGTATGAAATAAAAATATCCTTTGAGGAAGAACCTGTCCCTTGAAGGTAACCACTATAGTCTGAGTAGGGATCCAAGAGGTCTTGCCCTCCTGTTTAATTTTCCGGTTTAATCTGCGTGCTTTCAAAATAACTCCACACCCATCAGGAAGAATAATCGAATCCACAAATTCGTCCATAGACATATCGACCGGCACTTGACGGACGATACCCATTTTGGTAATGTTATAGGAAGGAATAAAAGCCGTATATTTTGAACCTAAAACCGGGTTGTCAAGAAACTTGTTGGCCGCCTCACCAGAGGTGAATTCGACAGAGATTTTATTTCTGCCCACTTTTTTAATGCCATCCCTACAAATATTTTTGATTTTATTTTGAATTAAAAATTGTCCAAACTTAATTGGACGGATCGAAGTCCCAGCAGAAGGATCTGGTTCGGATCGGGAGACGTGAACTATAAAAGGACCTTTTTCTTGCTCACTATATGATTTTATGCCCTCTTTTAGAGAAGGGTGAATAAATAGAGTTTGGATGGCCGCAACAGCCATATCTTTGTCGATAATTGTTTTTTTGGAAACAATCTCAATCGTTTCAGAGTCAATAATATGGCGTCGCTTACCAACCGCCGAGTTCAAATATGCAACAGCGTCAGGAGGGTCAGGAGGAGCTGGAGGGGGACGATCCATGTCTATTACAAAATAAAAATAAGAAAGAAAAAACACACAATACTACGAAGAAATATAAAATTTCCAACTGTTATTTTCAATGTAAATTTGGGAAAAAAATTGATCTCTCCAGCACGACTGACAGCTATCGAACAATCTAAGTCATTTCTAAACGTAGAATAAAAATAAAAAGTTGAATGTCAGTGTTGTCAAAATGTCACTGACCTCTACGAGCACATGTCATTACAATGACATGTTAGAAAAAGTGGACGGTATCTTTCACAATGAGTTTAGAATCGAGAACAATAGACGAAAGAAAAAATACGCAAAAAAAATATGCTTACCTTTTGGTTCTTTTATTTTTTTTTAAGTGATGATTTGTAAAAAAAAAAAAAAGTGTTGAGTTATGAGGGCCCAGTGTTTAAGGCACTTGCCTCTCATGCATGAGGTTGTGGGTTCAAAATCGAGCAAGTATCAATGTCTTCTTCTTTGCCCTCGCCTCTTTTACGCGAGGTCGGCTTTCTTAATCATGTCAACTCTCACTAAGCTTTGCATGTCCTTGCAGACATTTGTCATCCAGGTATCTTGCGGTCTACCTCTCCCTCTCTTCTTTGTAGCCATGGAAAGGCACTTTTTCACGATACGGTCATCTGGTCTCCGCATGACCTCCGTATGATGTTCGTACAAACTTAACCTATCAAGCAAAGCAAACGAGTAAGTATCAATGTGAATTTTTCAATTCATATGTACTTTTCGAAGTTTATCCAGGACATTGCTGACACTGCTTCGGATAGCACGTAAAGCTGCTGTTCCTGGTTGTCATTCGTAGATATCTGACAGTCGGTACAGGTCAGACACCTGAAAGCCTGACCATCAGTCCATCCAAGGAGTAACTGAGTTGTGGAGGTCTGATAGGAAGTCGCTCCATGTAAAACAAGGTATTCAGCCGCTGGTTAAACTGGAAGCCGAACCGTTTTTACCGTCTGAGATACGGAACCCTAAAAAAAGGGATACAATAGCTCGTTCATGTTGCATCAAAACTGCGAAGTATCGGGGAGTTGGCACGTGCAACGGTGAGACTTGGAAAATGTATGCGCTTCCTGTTACCGGAACACAGTAACGTTGCTTGTCGGTTATATGTACTTATGTACGATGATTGTTCGCAAGCTGTTCTAAAGAGAGCTCTATCGTGGCCAGATCTTAGAAATTGATCACTTCATGAGATGGCCAAGTAAAATCGGCCAGATCGTTTTAAACGTTCAAGTTTGATGATATTTCAATCTTCGTTTGGCCTACTTTCTTTAGACCTTTTATTATCATTGAAATTCTGAATCAATGATATGGCCAAACGAGGATTGACATATCATCAAATGTTAACGTTTAAACGACCTGGCCAGTCCACACAATGTTGGCACCCGGGCGTCTCTTCTGCACGAATCTGGTGCAGGAACCTCCCGAACTTACCATGTCCGGTGAGGACCTGCGTCATGCGGTAGGTAAGGACGCCGTGAGGTCTTTCCAGCTACTCCTCAAAGAGGGGACTTATCGCCATAATTATGGCGTGCCCAGCACTGGGTTGCGACAGTCGTTGTCGCCATTCCACCATGAGATCCCGCCGGGAGTCTTTCCGCCATGCCGCGACTTGGCGCGGCACCGGGGTCTCGCCCCGGCGTTGCATCTCCATGCGCAGAACGTGCATGCGTGCGAGGTCTTTTGCCTCCAAATCCCACGGTAGTTGGCCAGCAAGGAGGCTCGCTGCTTCGCGGGAAATCGTGCGGTATCCTCGCACTATCCGGATCGCCATGACCCTCTGGCTTGCGTTCAGCTTGGCCGCCGGTCGCTTTCGAAGCGACGGCGCCCATACCGGCGCTGATGGTAAGCAGCGATGCAATCATTGATGGTGAGGCGCACTAGTTTATTAACATGGCCTCGGACTTGTGCAATGCCACCTCGAGTCCCAACTCTTGGATCCTCTCTACGACTGTCGCAACCCCGCGTGTCACTAGTTCGACCGCCGCCTGGTACGACTCTCCCTGCGCCAGGACCAGCGTATCATCTGCGTAGCAGACCACGCTGACCCCGACAGGGAGATCGCCGCGCAGCACGTAGTCGTACCCGATGTTCCACAAGGGTGGTCCTAGTACCGATCCCTGAGGAACACCGCACGACATCTCTTGCCGTTTCCACTCTCCTAAGTGACCAGGGTAGATAATGTACCTGTCCGACAGGTAGGCCTCGACAACATGACAGAGGTAGTCAGGCACCGGGTGATACCGGAGTGCCCTCCTAATGCTACTCCAGGGCAGGGAATTGAAGGCGTTGGCGATGTCCAAAGACACCACCAAGACACACCTGCCCTGGGACACCGCATCCCCCGTCGTGAGGGCTCGCACGCGCATGATGGCGTCCACCGTCGAGCGCGCCCTGTGAAAGCCGAATTGGCCGTCCGAAAGAAGGTGCGCGACGAGGCGGTCTGCAATTACTCTTTCAAAGAGCTTGCCCACCTCGTCGAGCAACACGATGGGCCGGTACGCGGACGGTGAGTTCGCAGGGCGCTTCACCCATACTTGAAACACCCATCAGGTCGTACAAATGTTTGCTTCGTGAGGGAATTGAACTGGCGACACCCGAGCGCAGGACCAAAACTGTTTTTTACTTTGTTAGCTACTTCTACTCGACTAAATGAAATCTTTAAGTCAAGAGTGAATAGGTTACTTCTAGGTAAGCGCGCTCCATCGTCGACCGCATCGTCGCTTTCCATCAGGTGAGATAGCGGTCAAGCGCGAACATATCAAGAATAAAAAAATAATAATAACTCGAACCAATTTTGAACTTTTTAATTTTACTTCGTCTAAAGTTTATTACTTACTACTTAAGTACATTTTTTTTTTTGGATAACAATATTTTATTTATCATATAACTAATACAAATACGCTTAACTTAACCTAATTAAAACTAACTTACAAAATAAAAATAAAAGCTCTAAAGCACTAAAAAAGCAATCTAAAGTACGGCGTCGAAAAACTTCTCCGCATCGCTGTCGACTGGTAATGTACCCAAAAGACTGGCGGCATTGCCACGCTGAATGGCAATGCTTATCCTTTGTCCGAAGTAAAAGCTAGCCCTTGGGTCACGCGAAGTGTCAACAAGGCGTTTTGAAAGTTCCTTTAATAATTTGTGATCACTCGGACCCCACAATCCGAGAGTTTCAATTTTGTACTTATATAATTTAAAAACTTATTCCCCAGTTCAAAAATACATTTCACAAATAAAAAATAAATCTCGAAACGAAACGGTAATTTATTAATGGTTTAACTTTATGTGTACTTTTACTTGTCAAGTCTAGACGTTTATAGTATTCTTGGCTGCGTTCCAAGACTGGAGCACAGGCAGAAATATAGTCATATACTGTACGACAATAGGCGCGCCTTAAATTGTTTCTAGACTTGAATCTGGCTTTCATATCAGCATTTGGCTGGCGAGGTTACTGTGAAAAAGATGAGTCAACAACTTTAGAAAGTGAGCACATAAATTATATTTAAAAGTCACTTGTGTATTTTAGAAATTTTAAGTTTACTTGAAGATCTAAATATATAAAACTCAAAGGTGACTGACTGACATAGTGATCTATCAACGCACAGCCCAAACCACTGGAGGGATCGGGCTGAAATTTGGCATGCAGGTAGATGTTATGACGTAGGCATCCGCTAAGAAAGGATTTTGATAAATTCTACCCCCAAGGGGATAAAATAGGGGATGAAAGTTTGTATGAAACTTTGTCAATTTTAAACCGATCGGGCTGAGACTTTCCATGCATATAGCTACTATGACGTAGGCATCCCCTAAGAAAGGATTTTGATAAATTCTACCCCCAAGGGGATAAAATAGGGGATGAAAGTTTGTGCCGCAAAAAATATACCTAATTAATAATAATACTTAACCCGAGCGAATCCGCGGGCAAAAGCTAGTTTATCTATAAAAGCGAAATACCACTCACTGATTAATCACGAAATCTCAGAAACTATAACACCTACAAACTTAAAACTTGGCAGGTAGGTTCCTTATAGGGTGTAGACATCCGCTAAGAACAGATTTTACGAAATTCACTCCCTAAGGGGATGAAACTGGGGTCCAAAGTTTGTATTGAGAAACTGACTTTAACGCGGGCGAAGCCGCTGGCTGAAGCTAGTATTTAAATAAATCTGACGGCATGGTTGGCGCAGCCAGTGGTTGAGTGATTGACTGCTGCGCTGCGGGTCGCCGGTTCGATTCCCGCACGGAACTAATATAATTATGTATGATCTACAGATAGTTATTCCGTGTCTGGGTGTCTTGTTTATGTGACTTTACATGTTTGCGAGCGCAGCGACGGTACAAAGTAATTACTAGAGTGGGGTAAAGATTAAAAAAAATGTGGTTCATATCTGTGTAGTTCTTTCCTCAAAAGACCATCTCAGACACCGATCTGCATGGTTCTCATATGATTTGACCATTACATGTTTGCTGTACGGACTTTGACCCCTGAGTCTTTCGGTGTTTCTTCTCAGTGTAGTCAGATAGTAGGAAACACAGACCTCATTTAGTTTAAATTGATGAAAAAATTAAATAAATATCATCTATAACAATATTTTGATGTTTTCTAACAATTGGCGTAGCGTACTGCCACGCTAGATGGACCGATGACCTAAATAATATAATTAGGCGTCCTGGATGCGGTGAACCAGTTTTTGAGGGCATTAATTGAAAGAGGCGTTTGTCCAGCTTTGGACTGCCATAATTTGAGTTGATGATTAATAAGATGGCGTTAGATTTTGAAACTGCTACGTAGTCACAGATCTAAGAGATCTTGCTTCTTAAAAGCGCTCTGATCTTTTTGAGTTGCCCTGGAAAAAATATACTTTGACCAGATAGCACGGAAAACCAAGAGTGAAGAGTTAGTTAGGCGTCCATTTCTAGGCTGACGCTCTCTAGACCGCCATCAACTAAGAAGCCATGGAAGCAATCTAGTGTTCAGTTTATTGCGGCGTCGGAGACATTTTTCGGAGTGAAATCATCAAATAATATCTCCCGCTCTAGGTGGAGCGAGCGGAGTGTCAGAGTTTAACTAACATAAACCCACCCATGCTCCTTCAGTTCTCTTTTTCCTTCTACGGCCACTGTGAACCCATCGAACCAGCCTGGCCTACTAGGACACAATCGATTCGGTCTCTTCCATATCGGATGCAAGTATTCTCTCGCCGAAGTCGTGATATGTCTAATTCAGCTAAAGTAGTAGTATTCACATCTGTGAATAAGCTAGGCTGCGCCTACGGCGGTGACGTCATTGGCGAGATGCCAGCGCGCCGCCGCACTATGGGACCAATCGGTGTTTTCCATCTCAAAAATCGATAACTCTGTTGTTTTGTGATTTTTCTCCTTGAATTTTTTTTTGCGTATTTCTGAATATCTAGGCAATAAAAGAAATTAAACATCAACATTTTAAAAATTATATATTTTTAGTAAAAAAATTACAAAGTTACAGTTATACGAAATTTCATGCAAAAAATTATACAGTAACATTAAAATAGCAGTAAAAGTTACACTTTTGCTTAAAATAAGTTTAAAACTTAATTATTATTATTAAACAAACATTACATGATAAAAAAATTAAAAATTTTAGCGCTTATACTATTCATCACCTTTTATTTCTAACAATTCTTTAACTTCGTCAAACAATTCTTTGGATATTAGAAAACTTGGTTTATTCAAGCTAGATATATAAGGATCAGATGTATATAATAAAATATGCAGAACGTCTTCGTTTGTTGCTGATCTGGAACACTTCCTAGCGTGATGTAACCTATATTTCTTGTACTCTTTATTTCGGGCTTCCTGGGCATCTTCGGATAATTGTCCTATAGGCAAAACTGCATAATGCTCTATTATTTTAGCACCATGTATAAGTACTTTATGGACCGAAGATGGCATGTAGTACCAGTTATATTTGCTTACATATAATTGCGCGGTAATCAATGTATACTGGCCGAATTTTTCTGCGTTTATAGGGTATCCCGATGACATAGTTTGAAGAATTACATATAATCTCTTAATCAATTCTTCATCAATTCCGGTTATCTCTGCAGAACATTGGTAATTTTGGAAAAATCTCCTTGCCGTATTTCCGTCATTGCTGTTACCGGAACCTTGACGTGGTTTATCAATGTGCAAACCAAGCACTTCTCGGAAACGTTTTTGGACATATTTTTTCTTGTCTTCTTTAAGTTGCTTGTTTTCTGGAGTTGTTGCAGACCATTTCTCAAAACCTAAATTGTAAGAAATATGGAGGATCATTTCCATAAATCTTATCCATGCGTGTAGTGTCGACAATCCGTATTTAAACGCATTTTCATTCTCAACTCTCGTTGTAACTTTTAAAAGATCATTCATTTGTCTGGGAGTTGCTTATAAATATATATGCTTCTATAACAGAAATAAAAAAAAACAAGATAGACATCAAAATATAACAATTAAATATAATATTTCATAATAAAAAAGAAGAACGTAATTTTCGGAGATTTTTTTATTTTCCCCTGATTGACATTATTGCTTCTAAATCACCCTTGCGCAAAAAACGCGCAAGTTTTTATTCAATCCTCATATTACTGAATAGGTAAGGTATCTACTAGAGTGATTAACTTGACACCGGCAGCTTTCGGCAACAATGAAAACTCCAATTGAAATAAACAAAAACGAAATTTTATTTACTTCACTAAAAAAAATAAAATAAAATAAAACGAAAATATTTTTGTACAAAAACCGAACGTGGTTGGAAAGTGTACATTCTAAGCTTTCTTATGATGTATAACACTAACATACTTCCTTGGAAAACTTCCGAATAATTTTGTGTTGAACTTCCTTAACGCTAATTTAATTGGCACGAAAATATTTATACCCAATGTTTGAGGTTCAGTTTATAAACGTAAAACTAAGTTTTTTTTTTTTTGAGATTTATTCGTAAGTTCCATCCTTTAAGAGTATTAAACCCTAAAAAAATCTATGAATATACGACTTTCGCCAAAACCATTTTCGAGATGGAAAATACGGTTTGGTCCCATAGTGCGCCGCCCGCCGCGGAAACATCGCGCTCTAGTCATCGAGTGTGTTTACGTGTTGCATTCTACTAAACCGAACTGGGTTCCTTGGAAACGTGGCTTTATGTTATGGTTTTTTTTTAAAGTGCAGAAGTGATTTTTTCGGTCGATTTGGCTCAGTTTATCTTTTATTATGGATAGGCTCGAGTTTGACCACTATCTTATTTGATGGCAAGCGACGACCTGAAGAACTAGAAGTAACCTATTCACCCTTGACTTAAAGATCCCCAGGCTACTAGCTATCAGGAAACACAGACTTCGCCAGGGAATTCCACTCCTTAGCTGTACGCACAATTGTCTAACGCCAGTTTTAGCTGAAATTTGTAAACACGTTCCCGAAATGCATCTGAATTGCAGTTTGCTCAATATAGTTCTAAGGTTTACATTGTCATCTGCTGTTGTGGTCAATCGATAGTCGAAGTCAGAAGCCTACAAGTGTGACAACCAGGCTTGCCAAGGGCTATCGTATTGTGGTAGTCAAATATGCAGTCGGTCTATGTACAATACAGGTAGATACTCAGCTGCATCAGCGATTTTACCATGACGTGTTAAAATATACACTCTATAGGTCCATGTCTTTAACAGTTCAGTTAGGTCGTAAAATGGATCGCCGTAAGGCCTCAGGTTGTACTGAAAACTCGACTCCGAGGCCAAAGTAGTTAAGAAAAGACTAGGTTTATAAAGATCTGTGGGACTTTGGAACCACGGGCGCTCAGAGTGGGGACTCTGCTCGCTCATCGAGTGATTCCAGGGAAGACGGTGGCACAGTGATCACGTTCTGCCGTGCACAGTGAGGCTCAGGGGAGACCGTTATACAGTCTCTTCAGGGATGTGTCGTAACAGGCGTTGCACAGAGGGGGTTCCGGAATGGTCTCTTGAGAGGTAACGGGGCCCTTCTACGTGTTGATGGTGATCACCGGGGTGATTTTAGTGAGGTAAAAATCCCACACTCCGCGGACTTATCCCCAAAGTCCGAGCGCCTTTTGTGAAGGTTTCCCCTCGAAAACAAAAAAAAGGTATAAAGATCTGGGCCGTTTTTATGTGTGACCTTAGTTCATTGGTTATGTTTTTATACTTTTAACCAGTCTAATTGAAAACATGTGTCTTCCTCTTCGAATTGGAACACAGCTTAAACGATTTCCGGCTGAAATGTAGCTTGTACGTGTTTGTACTTTCCGGGATAAACTGGTACGCAAGAAATATAATTATATCACCATCCAAATCTTTAAGTTTCACTCGGAACACACCTGCCAGAAATCGATTGCTAAAATGAAAAAAAAAAAGTCATTTTCAGTATATTTTTGAACGCACTACTCAACAAGTCAAGAACAGCTGGTTCATTTTAAAGATATGATTTTGATTCGTCATAAGTGAGTGTAAAGCAGATATTTGCCTAGCAGTGGAACAATATTTATTTTTAAATTATTATTGTCAGGCTCGCGCTTGACCGCTATTTCAACTGATGGTAAACGATGATTCGGTCGACGACGGAGCACGCTTGCCTAGAAGTAACCTATTCAATCTTTACTTAAAGAACACCAGATTATAAATATCAGGAAACACAGAATCCCGCTGGGAGGTATGCACAATGAATGTGTTCCCAGCATTTTGTGCGAATGGGTGGCCACAATGTACCGGTGGTGCAAGACTTGGATTAACCACCATGAAACCTAGTCTAGTTAGCCTGTTATATCCCACTGCTGGGCGAAGGCCTCCCTCTCCCTTTACCAGACTCGTCTGTCCTCAGCCATTGCGGGCCAGTCCCTCCGGTAAGAGTCAAGCTCATCTCTCCACCTTCGCCTCGGTCTGCTGCGATGTCGCCTTGCTTTTAATGGGACTCAATAAGTGGCTCTTTTAACCCACAGCTCATCTGACATGCGGCAGACGTGTCCGGCACAATCCCACTTAAGAGAAGAAACCTAGTGTTTAAAAAAAAATCAAATGATAGTAAATTTTAATAATAATAACCTTTAAACAGATAATTTTAACATGACTTAAG
Organism: Mythimna impura; assembly: GCA_905147345.3. Classification (NCBI taxonomy): domain Eukaryota; kingdom Metazoa; phylum Arthropoda; class Insecta; order Lepidoptera; family Noctuidae; genus Mythimna; species Mythimna impura. Next base: position 626,372 of record LR990365.1, on the reverse strand, counting down.
TACTAGGTCGATGTGCATAAAATTACAGTGAATTAAAGGTCACACAGACAGAAAACCCTAACTCCAAACTAGGAGATACTGTAACCAAAGAGTCAGTGTTCTGCTGTCACTATGGCACCTAAAATCCAGTGAGAGGAGAAAGTGAGTGACTGACATATCAACGCACAGCCGAAACTACTGGGACTAGGAACGTGAAATTTTGTACAAAGTTTCCTTTTATGACGTAAGCGAGCACTAAGAGAGGATTTTCCAAAATTCTCCCCCTAAGGGAATGAAACGGGGGTCCAAAGTTTATATGGAGAAACCTAATTCCACACGGACGAAGCCGCTGGCAGAAGCTAGTCGTACATATCCTGGCAAAAACGCAGGTTTGGGAATACAGCAAAAGTTACTGCAAAATATTAAACTAGGAATATTTAAGAGGATCTGGTGGATTTTAAAAGGCCTTTGTCTCGAGTCTACAAAGAGATATTTGGTCTGGAGACACGATCTCGCTAAGTCGTCGACTGTCTCAACAGCAAAAACGATGACAAATCTCCTAGACTCGGGGAAATCAAATCGAAGAGGTTCAAGGTCCTAATGCTAAATTATATGTTATAGTTTTTGTCGGTTTAAATTCGATGACGCTAGTTTTTAACCGACTTCAAAAAAAAGGAGGAGGTTATCAATTCGGTTGTATTTTTTTTTTTTTTTATGTTTGTTACCTCAGAACTCCGTCGTTTATGGACCGATTTGCAAAATTTTTTTTTCCCTTTATAGGATATGCTTCCAGATTGGTCCCATTTTTTTCAAAATCCAGTTCTGATGATGGAATCCATGAGGAATCGAGGGAACTCCTCAAAAATTATAGGCAACCCTATGGTAATTTTAGTATTTTCATCAAGAACTTAAGCATTTACAGTCAAAAAGTAACATTTGATGAAGTGGAACTGATGAAGAAGACCAGAAATGGTCAACGGAACTTCATACTCAAATAGATATCACAATGAAGATATAGTTAAGCGACTATGACAATACAAATAAATGAATGATTCTGAATAGTTACGTTGAAAATGGTATCATCGAAGTGATCTGATGATGATGATGGAGCCGGAAGGTAGGCACTGGAACTCCGTAATTAATCAATGTAACCTAGCCGTGTTTGGACTTATTACAATTGTCATGGTTAGCACTTTGGCTATAAGGTACTATCGAACTGATCTGATGATGGAGCCGGAAGGTAGGCACAGGAACTCCGTAATTAATCAATGTATCCTAGCCGTGTTTGGGCTTATTAGAATTGTCGTGAGATGCTCTTTGGCTATAAGGTCCTATCGAACTGATCTGATGATGGAGCCGGAAGGAGGAAAGTAGACACAGGAACTTTATAATAAAACAATGTAACCTAGCAGTATTTGGGTTAATTGGAATTGTCATGAGAAATAGGCACTCTGTTTATAAGTGTATCGCAACTAAAAAGTGTGAAATAAAAACTTTTTAGAAAAAAAAAATAACCGACTTCACTAAAAAAAACACTAAAAGGATCAAAATAACTTTAATTTCGGAAGTCGGTGTTAAATAAGAAACAAACAATACCGAGAAACACCGACTTCCGAAATTAAAGTTATTTTGATCCTTTTAGTGTTTTTTTTAGTGAAGTCGGTTATTTTTTTTTTCTAAAAAGTTTTTTCCTAACTGCTGACTACTCTTAGATAACACAACGAAACAAACTCAGAGGCAGTCTTTTTTAAACTTAATACAGTAAATGTAATGGTCAGATCATTTGAGAACCATTTGGGTTAATGTCTCAACTGAGGAAGTCATTTGAAAAAACCACCAAACAGATTTGAGTGGAGCCGTCCAGTGCAATCGTTTGTCAGTTGTCGAGTAGCTCAATTCGGAATTCTGATGGGACTAATAAAATGAAGCTTATGTGTGTGTTAGGCGCACATAAGGGCACACAAAGTACTCAAACTGCCAGATAATAATAATAATCGGTGGGTAAGTAACTTAATTTAAATGATACTACATTCTACTTCTCGCATCCACCGCACTCCCGCGACCCTCACCAGGTCGTCGGTCCACCTTGTGGGGGAGGCCTTCCAACGCTGCGTTTTCCGGTGCGCGGTCGCCACTCTAGAACCTGATGGAAAAAAAATCCTGCGGTGGATGCGAGAAGCACAGGATCGGTCGTTGTGGCAACGCTTGGGGGAGGCCTATGTCCAACAGTGGACGTCTTTCGGCTGAAATGATGATGATGATGACATTTTACTTGATATATCTGTTATTTATTTATTGTGCACACCTACCACAGTGTTGCCTCTTTTAACCCAAAGGTTGACTAGTAGAGAATGCCTTGTTGCATTAAGTCCGTCTATGTACCACTTCTGTACATGAAGTTTAAATAAATAAATAATCTAATATAACCTAGTCTCTCATTCATCGGAAATGAACATGGTCAAATGATTGCGCCATGTTCGGACCATCAGTGCGTGCCTTATCCGCCTTGGCTGGCTGTGATTTTCAATTGTTTATTTTTAAGTTTTGCATTAGGGTGCGTTTTCACTGATTAACAGTGAGAAAGAACGACTGCTGATCTGATCACTTGATACAACTTTGTAGATGTTCATACGTTTTAATGTAAAAAAATAAAAAAAGCAAAATCAATTCATTTATTTACAATAAACCATTCACTTACAGGCACTTTTGTATTGTTAGTCAGTCAGAAAAAAACAGCTAATTGCACATTCCAAAGCGTAGATGGATAAGAACGTGCAAGAAACTCCATCGACACTCTTTTAAATCATTTATAAATATATTACAAAAATTCGGGTTACATATTGCGTTTTTCATCAACTATCATGTTAAAACAATGTTAATTTTAATAAATAAATGAAAAAAAAAACTCAAAATATATACAGGGTGTTTGGTGCATCGTGTGCCAAATTGAAATGGTCGACAGGAGGGATCATCTGCTATCCTTTCAGACCCCTAAACACTTCTCATGCCCTGTGGATTTTTTTCATCGACTTTTTATTGTTTTATGATGCACCAAACACTCTACATAATAAATATAATAATATTTCATATTTATCACACAACACTATCTAGTCCCAAACTAAGCAGAGCTTGTGCTATGAGTAATAGACAACTGATAAACATACTTATAAAATATATTTCTAAATACAACATACACCTATCTCTATTCATTTATTATTATTCATTTTTGTTTATAATTTTTTGTTTATTTTCATTTATTTTTTATTTTTCTATCTGTATTTGTTCTTCTCATATTTAAGTGTTTGTGTGTACATAAATATTATAGATAAATTACACCCAGACACGGAACAAATGATCGTGCTCATCACACAAACAATTGGGAGGGAATCTAATCAACTCCTATTCTTTCTCTGTCCATGCAGTAAGGTTGTGGAACTCTCTTCCGCCTAGCATTCGAGATTTGCAAACGATTTCCCTCTTCAAATCTAGATTAAAAGAGCACTATCTTTCCTCTCTAGTGTGATAATTATTTATGTATTTACATTATGTATTTATTTTTAGTATAATATATATATGTATCTAAGTAGGTATTTATTATTTTAACTTAAGATTTCACATTCTCTTCTTTTATTACTTCTACATACTATTGTCTACATTTCTTCCTATTTCTCCTTTCGCAGGTCTGCTGGAAGAAATTTCTTTTAGAAATAAGCAGTACCTTTGTACAATTTTTACAATTATGTTTCTTCTCTCGTATATATGTGTGTACATAAATCATAAAATAAATAAATAAATAAACGACCTCCGGCATAGCAGTCTTCAGCAGACTTCCACTAAACAGCATAACAACAGGCCAGTCAAAAAAATTAACATGTTATCCGAAGCAGAGAGGACTTTCGGTGCGTAATGTGGTTTTCTGCAGGCCATAAAAACTAGTCAGTTACGCCACAAAAGGTCACAGGGTCTATTCCTATAGCGGCTGGCAAATTTAATTCTTACTCAACTCGTAATAAGTGTACCGTTACGCAAGTAAGCTTTTAAACAGTCGGTATTACTGGCTATGACGGAGACATGGACCGACCGGTTCTGCTAAGATCGGGGACGGTGGAAGCGATGCTATGGATGTACCGGAGCTATGGTTTTGAAAGAGGACTGAGTGAGATTGGTCGAATGTTGGTTGTAATTATTGAGTAATGCTTTTTTTTTTTAATTGTTTAAACTAGTGCTTGACTGCGATCCCACCTGATGGTAAGCAGTGATGCAGTAGTTGATGATGAAGCGCACTCAATCTAGCCTGGAAGACATCTAAATTATACAGGAAAACCACTGCAGGTACAAAACTTTTGGGGAACACATTCATTGTGCCTACAGCTAAGGAGTGGAATTCCTTGCCGGAGTGTTTCCTGATAGCAACAACCTAGGGGTCTTTAAGTCAATAGTAAATAGTTTATTTCTAGGCAAGCTTGCTTCATCCTGGACTACATCTGCGCTTACCATCACGAGAGATAGTGGTCAAACGCAAGCCTATCAATAATATAAGAAAAAATTACCGTTCAAATTGTCTCAAAAGATTGTTAGTTCAAGTTGTGCCAAATTCTTTAGGTTATAACGATTCCTTTTTATATTTTCTCGCCATTAATTTAACTTAGTTGAAGAGGTTATCTTTGAAACTGATTGTAACAATTATTTAGTAAACAATTGAAGCTTAATTTGTTCCAATCGCTTCAGTAGTTTCTTGAGCAATTTACATGCAGTTATTTATAGCCCATTTATCATTTGTTACTCTGGAGTCGAGCAAAAAAGATCACGCTAGCTTTGTAGTACGAATATATTAAAGGCATCGTGAATGACATAAAGTAGTGCTTGATTGCGATCCCACCTGATGGTAAGCAGTGATGCAATCGTTGATGTTAAAGCGTACTAGTTTATTAAGAGCCATTCACTCTAGCCTTGAAATCACTTAAATTATAATCGGACGGGAAGATCGCAGCAGGCAAATTGTTCCAGTCTTTCGATGTACGCGGTGTAACAGACGAGACGAAGCGCTTAGTCCAGACCGTAGAGGAGATTCATACAGACAGATTACGCCACTGGGGACTTTGTTTTTTAAGTAAGAATAGATAAAGATACATTTGTACTGGACTTGTAAATGTGATCCCTTTTTAGCACTCCCCAAGCGGCCTCTGGTTGGTCAAATCTCTAGGCGATTCAAAACATAGCTTTTCAATAGTATCGTAATAAATAATAGCTGTAGATGGAGTGCGTACCTTTAATTAGGCACGACCGGTAATACAAATACTTTTTCTGTTAGCTCTTACACAACTTGTTTAATGTTTTGCTAAAATACCGCGTTGGTTTGTCTAAAAGATGGCTGAATATAGTTATCTAATCTTGACTTGGAAGCTGGTTGCTTTCTCGCCGGATTACTCCTAGCTAGGGTTGCTGGTCTTAAGATTAATTTTAACCGAGACTAGAGTATTGCTACTGAGATGTTTGTTGTAAAAAATCTTTTCTACTTCTCTGTCAAATCGTAGATGTCATAATATGTTGATAGTAAGAGTTTTAAATGTTTTTTTTTCTTTTTGGCGCTTTTAATTTTTTTTTTATAATCTGAATGGTCGCCGCATACTTGTTTTTTTAATTTTTGTACTTATTTGGTATAATGGTTAATTGGTTATAATCATAGTTATAATGTTGTCTGGTCTGCACTGCCCTCGCATACCATAATATTGTACTTCAGAAATATTGTAAAAAAAAAAAAAAACTAAATTTTATGAAGCATGAACCTTGAATTTCTTACTGATTTTTCTCCATAGGAACCGACCAATTGGAATGGTACACTAGCTTCTGACGATTTATAAGTGCCCATGTAGGCCTATGTGAAATAGCATATTTTGAATTGAATGAACACACGGTCATTGCACGCTGTGAAAGCTTGATTTAATTTAAAAGAATGACTATCTCGACATATCTTATAGCGTGACTAATTGCTAGCATTCAATGGCGGACGTACCTAACAGAACGGGTTTTATATCAATATCTTTGAACTTTCAGCTTTCTTGCTCACCGGCCGGTATGTCGCAAAAAATATTGTTTTGAAAAGGGTACGTACAGTTGCTTCATTGTAGTAAATCATCTTCTATGGATATTTCAAATGTGTGGTTTTCCAGTTAGGAATTGCAAATGATGGAAATAGATCTTCCTCTAATGATGACGAGCTCGATGTCCGGACCGAGCCAGAGTCGTCGAAGCGTCTCAAAGAGATGTCATCAAAAATTCTATTTGAAATTAATCTTAAAAAAAAAACTAATATATTATCATCTAAGTAAGTCTTTATGGATATAAGAAGCTCAACGGTTATTTTTTGTTATATGAAATAAAACCGGTCTCCGAAATCCTGTCTGGAGCGAGATAGATGTATTTTTTTTGTGGGAGTGACAGAGAAGGAAGATTTTGGCCGTTGATGCATTGTGTCTCGGTGATTTGAGATAGCATTTTGGGCACGAATTTTCTGTAAAAACTTGTGCACTTAAAGAATTAGAGCTCTTTGTGTTTTTGTTGCGGAAAGTTGAATTAGTACGGTTAATAATATGGTCGTATGGTTGTATTTGGATTCCATTAAGAGGGCCCTTTTCCACTCGCTTATCGTCAACATCGAGCATGGTTTAAAAGCTTGTTGCTTCATCTAACGCAATCCAACGCGATGTTTGACGAAGAGGCAATGCGAAAAAAGAGATAACGCCTGAAAACTCTGTTAGTATTCGAATTCCACGCTCGCCTCAAACTGTAGGGGCCCAGCAGGGTCGAAGCCTACTGGGGCCATGGGTTGTGCGAAAGAGAACCCCCGGGAAAACAGGACTGGGTTTTAGTCAGTAAAAGTCTGACACGCCCTCCCACTCCGCCCAAGAGCGTGAGAAGTCATTGGATGATATCCCACCTAAAAAAAAAGAGGACATGGAGATGAACCGAAGATTTCAAACGGAGTAGCGTCTTGTAACTGAAGCAATGAAGCGTTGAAACGGAAAGTTTATCGGCATCGACACAGATTCTTATCAGAGAAATCATTTTGAAGTCGCTGTAATTGGACCGTTATCATTTACAAGCGAATCATATTTGAGTTGTAAAATAACTCTTATCTTTGTACTGTGAATCAAACTTGGTTCGTGTAGTAATGTCAGATTGTAATTGTGCCACGGCTGGGCATAAAATATCTTCTCATATCAAGAATGAGTATTGATCTTGCTTGCTTGATAGTCGCCAGGATCTGGTTCAGGCCATGGTCTGGATCGAGAGGGAATAGAAGACGGTCGCCTTCTTCTGTGAAACAGTAATGCTAGACGAGACGACCGCACAACGCGGCGCGCGGGTATACGAACTACGAGCAATGGGTAACAACAGTCCGCGGGCCGAGCCATAGTCGTCGATTTCTGAAAATGACACAGGTGTGTTTGTAGTCAGTAAAAGTCTGACACGCGCTCTCACTCCAACCTAGAGCGTAAGAAGTAATTGGATGATTTTACATCTTCAAAAAAAAAAGATAGCCTTCGCTCTAACATATATATGCTAAGTATAATTTAGTATTTGGTTTTCATAGATCTTTGAGAGTTGTTCAGGAGGTCAAACGCCAGAAAGTCTGACGATCAGTCTATCCAACGAGTAGCGTGTTGCCCAGTAAGTGGATTATAGAGGTCAGATAGACTGTCGCTCCATTGGGAAAGAGGCTAAAGAGATGATGAAATGTGACAGACATAAATATAGAAACACATTTTTTTAAAAGCCTATTTTGTTACCCAGAGCTGGGCAAAAACCTCTGTCTTGTGTGATCTCTGATCAAGTTCACCCCGCGAACATGATCAGATCGTCACACCACCTTCGCCGCGATCGACCTCGACGGCGTTTGTCTTCCTTAGGCGTCCAGTGAGTGACAGTCCTCGCCATGAGCTGAGAAGAAGAACACGAATAATATGGATCATTCAACATCAAATATTTTCATACACACACAACATTTAAAAAACAGAAATTAATATAAAACAAGTAATACACACAGTTCACACTTCCAAGCTCCGATTGCTCAGTACATGCACCATACAGCATTGGTTCAGGTAGCGGCAATTGATCCTCTGTTCAAATGCCCTCTGAATGCCATTGGCGCTGGCCTGCGCTGGCACGAACCTTGCAGACCAAGGATGCTCACCGTTTATGCATAGTCGTATAAAAGCAGTCAATTTGCGACTCTGCGAACATGCTCGAGCCTCATCAGCAACCAGCATAATACTATCCCATTTATAACAATAATAACAATGTAATTTTGCTAACCTAAACTATGGCTACACGTAATCTCTGCCTTCCTGCTTCCTGACAAAAGCGTGAACATACAAATTCCGGTTAAAGCAACAGTGAAGTCGGTTACCTACATAGCGCGCGCTATATTTAGACTCCATCTAATGTATGGGGATCTCTCAGGATGGAATAATGGGATGCCACACGGTTTATAGCCGTTTTGAGTTTGTAAGGGGAAGAGGCGGTTGGAAACAGTTTTAAAAGTATACTTTTGGAGTGGTTTTGAAGATTTTAGAAATTGTAAAAAATTGTATTTTTGAAAGGCACAAGTCCTGACTCACTGAATCTCAGTTCAAACCAGTGGATCTAGAAAGCTGAAATTTTGCACTGAGGTTCCTTTTATGATTTACACAAAGAACTAGCTTTTGCCCGCGGCTTCGCTCCCGTCAACTGACTACTCTACCCAACTCTACCCTGCCCTACCCTACCCTACCCTACTCTACCCTGCCCTACCCTACACCCTACCCTACTCTACCCTACAAGTTTCAATTTGACAGCAAAATCCCCATTAACAAAATAATCCGCCATTTATTGAATTCATTTGTTACAAAAAATTTGATAAATGAAGAACCGCTCGACCGATTTTGTTCAAACTTCACATAAACCATCTACTAAATAGTCTGAACAAAGCCTAAACATTTGGTTTGGATAGGTGAGCCCGTTCTTGAGTTATAAAATTACAACGAAAAGTGGCATTGATTTTTATATATATACAAAAAATAAGAAAGGATTTTCTAAAATTCACCCCCTAAGGTGATGGTTGATGGTCCACAGTTTGTATGCAGAAACCTACTTTCACGAGCGAAGTCGCCGGGCGAAGTTAGTCGATAAATAAAGTTCTTAGAGTATGAAAGAAATGTCAGCGTAATTGCTCTTGGGCAGAGCGTGAGGGTTTGTCAGACTTTTACTGACTAAAAACCCACTCCTGTTCCTTCTTTGCCATTGTTCCAGGGCCCCGGGGATCTCTTTCGCATCACCCATGGCCCCAGTAGGCTTCGACCCTGCTGGGCCAGGCGTTATGTGATAGTCGTGTAATATTATATTATATAATTCCTAGTGTAGGGTAGTATTTAAAAAACAAAAATTCGTACTTAATCGTTTTATGCGATCCAAAATTAACCTTTTAACCGTCCTAAGTCGGGTATATCCGACAAACACTCGGGTTTATTCCACCAAAGTCGCACATCCACGACCAAATACTCCATCTCGTCAGCTCTTCTGTCACCTATGGGGATTGAAGAGCTTTTTGTTTTTTTTTTTTTTTTTTTTTTTTTTAGTTTTGTTTTTTTGGAGTCATCTCGTTTACGAGATGACTCCATCAAGTTTAGATAAACTGAGTACGAAAAAACTTGAAATCCGATGGAAGCGTTTAAAGGGTCCTTCATCAATTGTCCGTCCTCGTGCACTCAAAAATAACAGCTCGAATACCTACACTTGTACTCGTCTCGTATAATAATGACATAAGCAGCGGAATTCAGTCGAATGGCGTCTCTCAATTGTCCGCAGGGTCACTGTCATTAGCCGGATCATATTCGGAGATACCGTCATTGTGGCGTCTGGGTTATCAAGCTGTTATCTTTATATATAAAAGGAGAAACTGACTGACTGACAGACTGATATATCAACGCACAGCCGAAACTATCGGGTCTAGGAGCGTGAAATTTTGCACAAGGCTTCCTTTTATGACGTAGGCGATCAATAATTTTATTTTATTTTCTTCGGAATACTTACAACAAGGATACAGATAGTTGAAAAACATTGAAAACTTGCAATTGGCCTTCAATTGCAAGTTTTCTCAAATAGTTTTGGTAATTGGTACAGAGCAGAGCCCAGCGTGTGCGAGTCCGATTCACACTTGCCCTGTTTTTGTTTTCGTTACATATTCATTCACGGAACACAAATATAGTTTACAATTAATATCATCATGCCCTTGTCCCATAATTTTCGGCGGTACACGTTTTTTTCTTCCATTCTATATTTCTACCCTGTCAGTTTTTTTTCATATCACTCCTCGTACAATCAATCAATCCATCGTTTCTTTGGCCTCCTCTCTCCTTCCATCCATCCACATGTATACTCTTAAGTAACATGCGCTTCATCCCTCCTCTTTACATGACCATACCAAGACTAACGATTCCCTTTCAACTTTTCAGTCACTGGCGATAGGTAACAATTAATATAACCAGTGTAAATAATTTCTGACGAACCAATAATAAATAACGTAACTACTGATAAATCAAAACTGTCAGCAATTCATTCAGTACAATTTGTCAATATAAACTGAGTGACAGTTGTCGTCAATCGTTATCATATGACCTAAAGGTCACATTCTTATAATTCATCGTTGAAGAGATGAAAGTCAATTGATGCTGTATAAAAAATGTGGGCTGCGAGGATGGTTCGAAAGACTTACCGTGACCCGGGAACGCAGAGGGCAACCGAAGGAACACAAGTGCCTTATAGTTTTTTTTGTTGTTGTCTATACTTGTGCTATAAGACCTTGCTTCATGCCACATTTCAGGATTCTAGATCAATGGGAAGTACCTGATGAATTTTGATTCCCAAAAAATGTGCATTTCTGAAATACACATTTTTTGCGACATTAACGGCCGTATCTTTTTATTACGTTAACTCAGAAGTTTGATTTTTACACAGTTTCAAGGGACCACAGACCTAAGTGGTTATGGTTTTAATTTCAACTCGATACCTCTTGAAAACTAACATGATAACTAGTGCTTCACGCTGGTTGTCAACTGAACCTGAGGGGTGACGCAACTGACGTAAAACTGTTTTGTAGTGTAATATATAGCGGTGATGCGTACCTACTTAAATAATATAATCCATCAAAATACGTAACGTACGTGTACGCCGTGTGATTTAGGCCAATTGTTATCCTTACCTGTAAAATGCTGTACCCAGAAGCTGTTGGTTTTACCTTTATAAATAAATAAATAAAATAAAGTTTTAATCACGTACTTTTACATACTATAATCATTTTTTTTAAGGATGAGGCATCATTAAACAACTTTTCCCGCTCTGTATTATGGGGAATCTCTGTGTATGTTAAGATGTCATCCATCCATGGCTAGACTTTGGCCAGCGTTGTTTGATATTGTACATCGACTCGTGCGCCTGTTTGGCCGCGTACTCCACGATTCTACAATGACATAATTTAGAAAACACTCAAGCTATTCCCTGAAACCCGTGTTATCAGCACTTCTCTAAGAAAACACCGAAGTGGAGCGGACAGCGCGATTAGATACCGAATCACTTGGAGATAGTGAGTTATTGGAGGGTAAGCGTGCCGGTTGTCGGCCGCCTCGGAAATGTTTCGATTTTATCGCCCCTATGCAGACGACAGGCTATACAAAACATATGGATGTAGCAGAAATCAGAAACGTTTATTTCAAACTAGCTTTTGCGTTATTGTAGGTTTCTCCATACAAACTTTGGAACCCCGTTTTATCCCCTTCGGGGGTGAGTTTTGGAAAATCCTCTCTTAGTGCTACGTCATAATAGGAAGCCTTGTGCAAAATTTCACGTACCTAGTCTCAGTAATTTCGGCTGTGCGTTGATATGTCAGTCAGTCAGTTTCTCCTTTTATTTATTTCAAATAGACCATTTATTATTATTTTTTTAATTCGAAGACATGTGACATTCACCAACCCGCACTGGGCCCGCGTGGTGGATTACGGCCCATTCCTTCTCCTACAGAGAGGAGGCCTGAGTCCCAGCAGTGGGAACATTAAAAGGCTGAATATGCTATGCTATGCTATGCTAGACCATTTAAATTGAAAATTGTCAAAATTGTCAGTCAGTCACAAAAAGTGAAGCTATATTGCATAGTGACATCTATGACGCTTTAAGGGAACCAAAATTCGAAAACCTGCATTTTTTATTAATATTAAACGCGCTTGACCACTATCTCACCTAATGGTAAGCGATGATGCGGTCGACGATGGAGCACGCTTACCTAGAAGTAACCTTTTCACTTTTAACTTAAAGACCCCTAGGTTATAGCTATCAGGAAACACAGACTCCAGCAGGGAATTCCAAAGCTGTACGCACAATGAATGTGTTCCCAAAACGTTTTGTGCGTATGGATGGAAGTCCACCATGTACCGGTGGCGCATCGCCGTACTTCTGGTGGTCCGAAGATGAACGGCTGCATTGCGCGATTAGAGTTCTCCGCGCGATTAGAACACAATTACATCAGCCCGAAATACTACACACTACAATTATCGGGCAGTTGTCCTGATCAGACGAAACATTCGTGTGATTCTAGGGTCCTCCCTTTTCAACGAAGGTACCTTCGATGAAAAGGGAGGACCCTACAATCACACCGCCGTCACACCGCCGCCGTCGTCACCGTGGTATCACATCGTGGGACTTTACACGCTGTTCTGCATCCTACACAGGTGAGTTCAGTCAATAAAAGCCTGACTCGCCCTCTCGCTCCACCCAGAGCAGAAGAAGTTATATGATGATTTCTCAACTCTAAAAATAAATTAATGTGGCTGCATTTACGAAGTTGTTATTTTAAATCATGGTTCATATCGTCATTTCAGCCAAAAGACGTCTACTGCTGGACATAGGCCTCCCCCAAGTGTCGCCACAATGAACGGTCCTGTGCGTCTCGCATCCATCGGATTCCCTCAACCCTTACAAGGTCATCGGTCCACCTTGTAGGAGGCCTTCCAACGCTACGTCTTTCGGTACGTGGTCGCCAGAGAAGTCACCATTAGATGATTGAAAAATCTGTTCGACCGTTTTTTTTAAGGTACTTAAACGAACCGTAAATAAAACTAGGCACAGATCCCTTGACTCTGTTTGTCTCATAAGGAAAATTAAGGACAAAAACAATTGCCTTCCAAAACGACACAGCAACATAAATAACGTGTAAGGGGTTACTCAGACGACAGATTTGTTACGTCATCTTGTCTGGGGAACACAATAGACAGCCAGACGGAGGTACAATGCTCTAGTAAAACTGTTTTTGTTAGAAAAGAAAGAAAATTACATAGTTTATTTGCAACGAGCATGACGCATACCACAGATTATATAGATGTCGTGGCCAGACGTTGGAAATTAAACACTTCATGATATGGCCAAGTAAAACTGGCCAGCGGGGCTATTGCGTAACTCTGTTGACAGTTCAAGTGATGATCACTTGTTAACAATGTGCATCATTGAACTGTCAAACAGCTAGTTTCGTATTGTCTATCTTCAGTGACGACATTAGCCACTGGTGCCTTTGATAGCCACCGTAACACGTTTTGACAGATGTTATCGTATCGATACTTTTAAAATTGCGATTGTGTAAGCTTTTGAAGCTGTATAATAGTCGATAAAATTTTAGAATGGTCACAATAGGCACCGTAAATTTTTATAATTCACCACATTTCCACCGTAGTTTGTTAGTCACTTGTGTGATACGTAATACCAATTTTATGAAATTGTCAGTTGACAACTAAGTTTAGTGAGCAACGAATGCTAGTTGTCAACTGTTATTGAAAAAGTTAGCCAATAGCCCCCAGATCGTTTTAAACGTTAAAGTTTGATGATGTTTCAATCCACGTTTGGCCATATTACTGATGTAAGATTTCTATAATAATAAAAGGTCTAAAGAAAGTAGGCCAAACGAGGATTGACATCATCGAATGTTAACGTTTAAACGATCTGGTCAGTTTTAGTTGGCAATATCATGAACAGATCAATTTCTAAGATCTGGCCACAACATCTTTATAATCTGTGGTATGCGTCATGCTCGTTGCATTAGACATCAGACAACTATTCTATTGTCTTTTTTTTTCATCTAATGACTTCTCCTTGCCGCCCTAGGGCGAAGCGGGATGGTGTTTTTTTTTTAATTGATATAAACCTGTGATTGACTGCGATCCCACCTGATGGTAAGCAGTGATGCAATCATTGATGGTGAGGCGCACTAGTTTATTAAGAGCCTATTCACTCTAGCCTTGAAGACACCTAAATTATAGTTGGTCGGGAAGACCGCTGTGTGTCAGACTTTTACTAACTAAAACAACACCTATGTTCCTTTTTTCCTTTCCTTCAGTTGCCCTTTGCGTTCTATGGCAACGGGTTATTCTTTCGGAAGTCAACTCATGGCTCCAGTAGGCTTCGGTCCTGCTGGGCCCCTACGGTTTTGCCGACATCTCTTAGAGGCGCACGCGGTCGCGTATATCGAAGAACTGGAACAATTTGCCGGCTGCGTCCTTCCCGTCCGGTTATAAGTTAGGTGGCATCAAGGCTAGAGTGAATAGGTAATCTCAATAAACTCACTAGTTTTTACCATTAATTGGTGATAGATTGCATCACTACTTACTACCAAGTGGGATCGCAGTTATGCACTAGTTCATATCGTTAAAAAAAACTGATAACACTTGAGAAAAAAATTCGTACCCGACAACAGGGTGATTCACCCCACATTCTTATCAATTACTTTATTTATCAGTAAATAATGTTTTTCGAGTTTTAGTACAGCTTTCTTTTGTTTTATAATATCTGGAGGCAGGGCAGTGCCCCGCCAAGTCGAGCAAAAAAGCGGCACGTTCGTATCATACCTATCTCGAAACAGTTCAGACCATTAATGAGAAGTGACTGAAGTCTTCTAAGACACTAGGCACAGATGTTGTTACAGTACTCTATATTTATTTATTATATTCTTTATTGTACACCACATAAACAAAAAATACAGGAAAAACATCACGACGATGCGACGACGTCTATAATTTTATTTTATTGAGTGTGGGAAATCATTAAACAGAGCGGGAAATGACTTTTCCCGCTCTGGGTGAACCGAGAGGGCGTGTCAGACTTTTACTGATTAAAACACCTGTGTCCTTCAGTTGTTTGCGTTTTAGGAGCACGGGTTTCTTTTTCAGGAATTCCTCGTGACCCTAGCGGGCATCTGCCTTCTGGGCCCCTACGGTTTTAATGGAGGCACGTAATTCCGATTCTCCCTCTCACTCCACCCTGAGCGGGAGATCAAAAAAAAGTGTTTGTAACATTGATAGATGTAGCTAGCTAGCTAGCGGGCAAACTCACTAGCAACCGCTAGTGATATCATAAAAAGTAATAGACGCTAATATACTCTGACTCAATATCTGCCACTCCATATAGGGACGACCTTGTGAACCATTTCAGCTCTATTTATATACCGGAGCAATGAGAGAGTCGTGTTCGAGCAAGGAACCACAGTATCCCTGCGTTCTCATAGTATTAACCTTCGAGCATCCAATAATACTATTTCGACCATCATCATCATCATCATTTTAGCTGAAAGACGTCCACTGTTGGACATAGGCCACCCCCAAGTATCGCCATATCGCGCGGACCTGTGCGTTTCGCATCCATCTGATTCCCGTGACCCTCACTAGGTCATCGGTCCACCTTGTGGAAGGCCTTCCAATGTTCCACACCAGAACCTTTCGTCCCCATCGACCATCTGTTCTGCGAGCAAATGTGCCCTACCTACTGCCACTTAAGTTTGGCGATTCTTCGGGCTATGACGGTAACCTTAGCGGTAAATTTTGATATAAGGTGGAATATACGCCCGAGTCGAAGGCGAGGGCTGGAATAATAAATGCCACAAATGCCCTCGTGTACACTGAAAAAAAAAAATCATAAACATAGATAATATTTTATTTTATTATTTAGTAATAAATTATTCTGAGAAATAATTCACGGATTCTTATCTATATAATATAAAAGCGAAATACCATTCACTGATTAATCACGAAATCTCAGAAACTATAACACCTACAAACTTAAAATTTGGCAGGTAGGTTCCTTATAGGGTGTAGACATCCGTTAATAATGGATTTTCCGAAATTCACCCCCTAAGGGTATGAAACGGTAGCTCACCGTCCGTCCGGCAACCGTCCAGACCGAGCCCAAGTCGTCGACGGCGCGTACTGTTCCACGCGCGCCTCAAGGAGTTGTCAGCAACTGTAGGGTCCAGCAGGGTCGAAGCCTACTGGGGCCAAAGGTCTGATTCTGAAAGGAAGACTCGGCCCTGGTATGAAAGGCAACGAAGGAACAGGAGTGGGTTTTTAGTCAGTAAAAGTCTGACACTATCTCCCGCTCCGCTCAAGAGCGGAGGATGTCAAGATGATTTTCCCACCGAAAAAAAAGGGGATGAAATGGGGTTCCAAAGTTTGTATGGAGAAACCGACTTTCACGCGGGCGAAACCGCTGGCAGAAGCTAGTATTATATAAGTTTGTGTATGTTTGTTATTCCTTCATGTTTGAGCAGCTAAACGGATTCGGGCGACACAGTTAGACCATGTCCTGAAAAAATAATATTTGGATAATTTTCTGCCATTACAGGGGTGAATCTGTTCTGCGAGCAATGTGCGCTGCCCATTGCCACTTTAGTTTGGCGATTCTTCGTGCTATGTCGGCAACCTTGGTTCTCCTGCGGATATCCTCATTCCTGATTCGATCACGCAAGGAAACTCCGAGCATAGCCCTCTCCATTGCCCTTTGGGTGACTTTAAGCCTTCTGATGAGGCCCATTGTAAGCGACCACGTTTCGGAGCCATATGTCATCACTGGCAACACGCACGCATTGCTCGCAGAACAGATGGCCGTTGGGGCCGAAAGGTTCTGGAATGGCGACCACGTACCGGAAGACGTAGCGTTGGAAGGCCTCCTACAAGGTGGACCGATGACTTGGTAACGGTTGCGGGAGTCCGATGGATGCGAGACGCACAGGACCGTTCGTTGTGGCGACGCTTGGGGGAGGCCTATGTCCAGCAGTGGACGTCTTTCGGCTGAAATGATGATGATGATGATGATGAGGGGTGAATCCACTAGCAGAAGCTAGTGTAGCATATTTTGTTGATAACAGCTTCGTCGAACAACAATAGGGATTGTTATCAGATTTATTAAGTTAGCTCTTGAGATTGGTTGATCAACCAACTTCACATCTTTTTTTCCAAACAATTACTTCTCTCGTTCTGGGGTGGAGTGAGAGAGCGTGTCAGACTTTTACTGACTAAAACCCACCTGTATCCTTCAGTTACCCTTTTTTGGTCCAGGACCACGATCTTTAAGGGTCCCTACGGTTTTGCTGACATCTCTTTGAGGCACGCGTGGAACACTTCGCGCCATCGTCAACTCGGACTTGATCCTAACAAATATCACCCCCATAAAAATCGCCTGGCTTCTCTCAATGATAGGCTACTGCCAATTCCCACCAAGGCGAGTAAATCAGGTGGATGACCGCCATTAACCGGGGTCAAACTTTAAACCCAGTCTATGCCAAAACGTCCAACAAAGGCGCGTCGAATGTCCATACAGTGTCGTTTGTGATTTCAAGGTCCACAAATAAAAAAGTCTATAATGTAATGAGTCATCGGTATGAGCTTTTTTATACAACTCATCCGTTCTGCTCTAAATGTTTCGTGACGTAACTGCGGTAGTCGAACCGTGACCCGATCGGCACACTTCGGCAACGGTCGGATGTTGTCGGGTTGTCGGTACGTTTGTAGTTGTTGTCGGCAAGCTTTTTGTTGTTCGGTAAGATGTGTTTGTGTGTACTATGTTTTTTTTTTTCGTAGTAAGTCTTTATTAAGCGAGTCGGCTAGGTGCGGGGTGTAATGTATATTGAAATAAGTACAAGTATTTTAATTGGTTTATTGAGTGAAGACGGGTATTTTTAACCGACTTCAAAAAGGAGGAGGTTATATGTTCGGTTGAATGTATGTTTTTTATTTTATTTTTTTATGTATGTTCACCGATTTCTCGGTCAATTGTGGACCGATTTTGAAATTTTTTTTTTTGTTTGAAAGGTTATGCTTCCGAGTTGGTCCCATAAAAATATTGTTATGATCTGATCATGAACTTCGAAGATATGAAACAGAACTCCTCTTAGGATCACAGCAGAACCGTCGTAACAAGTAAAATTGCTTTGTTTATACGTGTAGTCGATGACTGACTGAAAGTAGAGGGGGAATATATCGAACTGATCTGATGATGAAGCCTGAAGTTAGGCACCGGAACTCTGTAATAAATTAATGTAATCTAACGGTGTTTGGGATTATTAGAATTGTCATGAGATGTACTCTGGCTATAAGGTATTTAAGTTTGGCTGAGGGGTACTTTTTAGTGGTGGTACCATAATTAAAAAGTGTAAAATAAAAAACTTTTTACAAAAAAAATACAACCGACTTCAAAGTAAAAAAAACGCTGAGAAGTGCAAAATAACTTTAATTTCGGAAGTCGGTGTTAAATAACGAAGAGACAAAACTATTATAGAAACACCGACTTCCGAAATTAAAGTTATTTTGCACTTTTCAGCGTTTTTTTACTTTGAAGTCGGTTGTATTTTTTTTGTAAAAAGTTTTTTATATGTGACAATTTTATTTATTTAAACTTCATGTACAGTAGTGGTACATAGGCGGACTTAATGCAACAAGGCATTCTCTACCAGTCAACTTTTGGTTTAAAATAGACAACACTGTGGTAGGTGTGCACAATAAATAAATAACAGATGTTTTAAATAGTATGTAGTTGCTTATAATAATAAAATACGTAAATAAGCTATTATTATAAACTAATAAATACTATGATAAATATTAAATCATTATAATTAAGATAACTTAAAATATAACCATTATGACCAGAGCCGAACTAAGGTTGAGAGGATTTCAAATAGTAGTTCAGAATTTTACGCTTGAAGGAAAACTTACTTTAAGCTTTTTTGATGTCAAGGGGAGAGAGAGTTTCAGAGTTCCAGAGTTTTATGGTAGAGACAGTGTAACTTTATTTGATTTAATAGTTTTTGAGTTAAATCGTAACATAAACAAACAAAAAATCAAATCTTTCTTCTTTATAATATTAGTATAGAAGAAGATAGATAAAATCTTTTATCGTAAATAAAACATTGGCTGAAGATATTCAAAATAAACAAAATTACTAAGGAATTTGGCCATCTCTTTCATGATTTATTGATATGTGAAGTAGCATAGACACTATAAATAGGTGTATTGAGCATTTTGTTTACAACAAAAGTTTTACGAATATTGTGCGTACAGCTAAGGAGTGGAATTTTATGTCGGGAGTCTGCTTTTCCTGACAGCTGCAACCTAGGGGTATTTAAGTCAAGAGTAAATAGGTTATTTCTAGGCAAGCGTGCTCCATCGTCGCTTATCATTCAGGGCATGATGGCAGGCATGGCAGGATGCATTTTGGAGGATGTGCGCAGGAATTACATGACTTGTTTCCGCCTTCACCCTTCTGCCATCGGACAACCCGACTTACGGCGAGTGTCTCCCCTTACGTTGTTAACACCTTTACGGTCCGGACTAAGCGTTTCGCTTCGTCTTTTATACCGCGTACATTGAAGGACTGGAACGATTTGCCTGCTGCGGTCTTCCCATCCGATTATAATTTAGGTGTCTTCAAGGTTATAATGAATAGGCTCTTAAACTAGTTCGCTTCACCATCAACGCTTGCATCACTGCTTACCTTCAGGTGTCACTAGTAGGTATATCAATTTAAAAAAAAAGGTTTAATAGTGGTCAAGCGCGAGCTATCTACAGTAATATTATAAAAAGGTAAAGTTTTTTGTTTGTAGGAGGTAATCTCTGAAAGTACTGGTCCGATTGCTAAAATTTTTTCACCTATAGAAAGCTGTTTTATTCATGAGTGACATAGGCTATATTTTATGAACGCGGGTGAAACCGCGGGCAAAAGCTAGTAATAGCAATAATACAAAAAAAAAACTTGATCATACTTGAACTGGCGAAAAATGCTCTTACCTTACACCTCAGCTTATCCATTCAGTTACGTATCGTGATGTTAGCTGTTTATGTTAATGAGCGTAAAATCGCTCTAATTCTAATTGTTTAGCCTTGAGCGCCACATAATCACTAATGTTGACGTTAAGTGTTGTATTGTACAATGGCAGTAATATTAGCGCATTGGTCATGTCGGAGATAAACGAGCATGTTTTTTTGTTATAGTCTCAAGGTCTGCCTGCCGGGATTGCGGTAATATTCGAAAGAATCCCCGTCGTCCTAGAGGTTCTTTAAAAAGTATTTATGGTAATAAATATTATTATACTAGCTGACCCGGCGAACTTCTTACCGCCTAACATTCAATGAATGTAGTATATCTTTCGATATAACCGATTGCGATGAAACAAAGCCTAAGTAATATAACAAGTTACACAGAATTTTTATGTAGGTATAAAAGATAGTTACATCGATTTTGTACAACTAAAAACTTCTACAGATATATTGTATGTATAGATTGGCTCTAACAATAGAAATACAAACCAATTTCCCCCTTTTTATCCCCTAAAAGTTAAATTTCCGTTTTGTTACGTTGAAAGAATACCTTGTGCAAAATTTCATGTTCTTAGTCCCAGTAGTTTCGGCTGTGCGTTGATATGTCAGTCAGTCAGTTTCTCTAGAAGAACAAGATTATTTATACAACGACTGATCTATTAAAATAGTTCTTATTGACATATTATCATAATATAAAAGGACAAACTGACTGACTGACGTATCAACCCACAGCCCAAACTATTGGGACTAATAATTAAAATAATAATATTCTACAAATACCACACAAAGCTGTCTAGTCCCAAGCCAAGCAGAGCTTGTGTTATAAGTACTGGACAACTGATAAACATACTTTACACCCAGACACAGAACAAATGATCATGCTTATCACACAAACATTTTTCCTGGATGGGAATCGAACCCACGACCTCCGGCATAGCAGTCAGGGCCACTAACCACTAGACCAACAGCCATTCGTTTTTGCAAAAGGCTTCCTTGTATTACGTAGGCGCGCACTATATATAGCCCCTTTTTGTAGGCCTAAGGGAGAATTTGCCAAAGTTCCTCATTTAAGGGGATGAAACGGGGCTCCAAAGTTTGTATGAAGAAACTTACTTTCGTGCGGGCGAAACCGCTGGCATAATAAATACTTTTTAATTAGGAAAGGAGTAACCCCTTCTTGCAAAATACGCAAATAGTCGCTTATAATATTTTCCCTGAAAAAGCTTGACATATCCGTGACTTCCCAGTAGTGATGTAACGATTATTCGCACATTTTTTGACATTCGCATTCGCAAGAAACATGCTAATGTTTCTGACAAACAAAAAGGAAGCATAGAATGGATATGGAATGACAATACAACTGATATCATTTTACACTTTTGTATTTACTTAATATTTTTCTATCACACAACTTGAATTTTACATTTACTATGTCACAAATTGTGAAACAACATCTTAACCTCAAATCATAACAAATCTTTCAAATGAACTTATTGTGATAAGCTTCGTTCAATCAGTTTGCAACGGCTCTGTTAGGTTCAGTTTAAACTTGGCTGACATGAAATGTCAAACCTGTATGACATTTTGCGCGCCCTTGTTTGAAAGTCAACATTCGTATTCGCATTCGCGAATATGGAATATGAATATTCACATTCGCGAATGTGAGAAATCTAACATTCGCTACATCAATACTTAATAGTTCTAGCACACGACGATTTCCAAAGTAAGTCTTAAATTTTCTTCTTCCATTTTGAGAGGCGATGACAGACACAAATTGCACAAACTAATGATTGCTTGGCGATGTTTCGTCACGTCTGCAGAGAAAATGGTGGCGTTCCTCAAGGCGTTGGATTGCTTACAAATTGCCTTGTCTCGTGGTACCTAATTGATTTTCTAATTACTCTCGTATTAAGCAGTGATTCATTCGACACAGATACGTAGAGACTGGATTTAAAATTTATCTGTACTAAGATTTGTATACTTGACCTGAGTGAAAAGGCGTGTGAATATGCTAATTGGTGATCCAGATTTGGTTAAGTCCAGTCTACAAAACCTGGAGCACAGGTAGTAGGGTAGCCAGCCTTTCAGTGCCACACCATGTGTCCTTCAGTTGTGTTCTAGGACTACGGGTTTCCTTTTTAAATGAATTCAATAAGCAAATTCGAGTACTTGAGCGGGATTTCGCGTGAGGTTTAAGTTGATGTTTATGATTATTCCCAAATTGATTCCTAATGGATATTGTGATGTAAAATTTGTGTAGTTTTGTGTCTAAGTGTCTGCGCAACTGGAAAATATATGGAATCATTGACACTGGCGCGATCTCGACGGAATGGAGCTGAGAATTTTATTGTATTGTTGACTATAAATAGTCAACACGATAATAAAATTAGTCTGGCTTTGCGAAGCTTACCGAGAAGGTTGATTCCATACATTTGCTGCTAAATACTGTAAAACATTAGAATGTCTTACATCCGTATTCTAACGGCAAATAAAATGATTGTACAAAAACTGTATTAATTTCTAAATTTAGTATTGACTAAATGCACAAACCATGAACTGAAAGTGGCCTCAGTACCCTCGGGCCCATCCATAATAATATCTTATATCTTATTTCAAAGTTTTAATGAAATGTTTTTCTGTTTTGTTGCAGTGTTGTGCATGATTCCAAGAAGAGTGGAGTGCTAGACTTCGTAACGATCTATTAAGTAAGTACCCTTATCATTTCACGTAATCCCCAAGTGTCGTGACAGACTTTTACAGACTAAAACCACACCTTTGTCCATCAGTGGCCCTTGGCGTGCCAGGACCACGGCTTCCTTGCAGATTAATGTCTGCGATGGTCTTTTGAGGAAAGAATCACGCAGATTGAACTGGACCTGTCCAGTCATTGCAAGCATTTGTCAGTATTCGTGTAACTCGACTCAGGACTACTAAGGAGCTCAATGACTTGATGAACAATACTAAAGAAAGGACATAATAGATGTAATTTTAATTTTCTTTCCAAACCTCTATATAGGGCGATCTCTGGCCAAGTTTGTCCCGCGAACATGTACAGACCACATGACATCATCTATAGGCAAATAGTTGATATATAGGGTGACTGGTAATTAGTGTACGATACTTAACACGTGATTGTGCTCATGATAACAAACAATTTTTATTATGGCAGCAAAGCCGAAATCACTAAAAAAATTTCAGCTGTTCAGTACATTAGGCAAACATAAATGTACTGAACAGCTGTTTTTTTTTTTTTTTCGCGATTTCAGGTTTGTTCCCATAGTAAAAGTTGTTGATTATCATGAGCAGAATCACGTGTTTAAGTATCGTACACTAATTACCAGTCACCCTATATACAACCTGCCCAATTGACTGAATCTGGAAGCCAACAATAAACAATTCTAGACAAATGACAGATTCAAAGGTGATTGGCACGCGATGCATCATGTAGCCGCCTTGCCCACAAGCTCGCGTCACACGATGCTCTAATTCCAATGCTATAGCGTAGAGATATAAAACATAGCATTGATTGCCACATAGCTTGCTGCGCCGTCGTTGTACAGAGGAAATGTGACTTTGATGGGGTTTTTGTTTCATACTTTGTGTATGTAGATGGGGATCTATAAAAGACGTTTCGGAGACTTGTACAAAGGGTTTTATTCTATACTAGCTTTTGCCCGCGGCTTCGCTCCCGTCAACTGACTACTATATCCTACTCTACCCAACTCTACCCTACTCTAAAAAAGTATCCTATGTCCGTCTCCTGGTTCTAAGCTACCTCTCCACCAACTTTCAGCCAAATCGGTTCAGTCGTTCTTGAGTTATAAATAGTGTAACTAACACGACTTTCTTTTATATATATAGATATTTTATTTATTTATGTACACACAAACACTTTAAAATTAAAAGAACAAAAGCAGATAGAAGAGCACAAAGGTACTGCTTATTTCAATTGAAATTTCTTTTAGCAGACCTGCGACAGGAGGATATATTCGTTTACAGGGGACTGTATGTCAACGTTTTTTTTTATTTTGAGCGAGGATTGTTACTCAATGGACACCTGAGGGAGGTCGACGCTGTCGAGGTCGTCCTCGGAGAAGGTGGTGTGATGATCTGATCATGTTCTCGGGGCAAACTTGGTCAGAGATCGTCCTAGACAGAGAGGTCTGGAAGGACAAAGGGGAGGCCGTTGCCCAGAAGTGAGACACGCAATAGGCTATTAACTCGTTGAGTAGTGTAATTAGAGACACAATAGTAAGACAATGGCGCCCGAAAGCCGGCGTCCGTGCGGGGATCAACAGCTTACAAAAATGTTTTGGTTTGGATACTAAGTTCTTTAAGCCATATCTTCGTATGCGTAATTAATTTGTTTACTATTAGAATATGGATAAACACATTGTAATGTTTTTGTAGTATATGGCAGCAAATATAGTCAACGTGTGCAAGTCAACGTTCTCGGCAAGCTTCGCTGAGGTAGTCAACATAACAATAAAACTCTCTCAGCAGCTCCATTTTACTGAGATTGCACCTATTTCAATGACTCTACATATTGTCCAGTTGCGCAGACACTTGAGATACAAAACTTCACTAATTTTACATCACAATATCCACTAGGAATCGATTTGCGAATAATTAAAAGAGTCACTGAAATTCACTCCAAGAAAACTCCTTACAGTTCCCTAAAAACACGAAAGAACAGATTGAAAAAGGTCTGCAGTAGCTACAAAACTGCAATAAACATAATATTGATTGCGACAGCCTGGCGTCGGTATAGACGTAGAGTAGCAAGTCGCGATAGAATTGTAGATGCGACACTTAGTACAAGTTTATTCGTACCTTACATGTACCTACATAGATACGGCACTGTGGGTTGATGGTATCGTGCTCGTATTGACGGGTTTGATTATGGGAGTAGTCAGGTGTGTTTTGGTTGTTAAAAAAATATCAAACTTATCTTTTATGTAAATAGTTGGAATTTTGTGAGCTGAAAATCAATCTACTACTGGATTATACAAGAATAGACATTATAAAATCAATATTCTGCATCGTGGTATCAGTTTCATTTTATAACAGTCTGAAATCAACTTTCGGGCAGTTGCCCGGACAAGACACAACACCCGTCTTTGCAAACCTTCCTCTGTATTGAACGGAGCTTTGCGGCACTTGAAACTTTGTTCCGCCTAAACTGGTGACTGGTACAAAAAAAACTCATCTCAATTTTGAATTTTAATTCCTATGTGGCAATATAGATCAAGACTCGATGTGTCTTATTAACGTTGAGTTTTTAGCGCAATTATATTAATATTATATCTAGCCTATACTGCCCCACTGCTTCCTTCCATTGTTCCCGGCTTTGAGCCACTTCTTGCTAATTCCGAAGGAAGACATCTAAGTAGTCCCGCTATCTCCTCCTTGGTCTGCCGCGGCCCTGTCGTCCGATTTCAAGGTAACTATTGTATGTTTTACGGGCCCACGTCTTGATCGGCATGCGGCAGATACATAAAGCACAACAATAGATATGTCCAGCCCAGTACCTACCACATAACAGTGTTAACACACATTCGAACTTCGTACGACGGCGACGGACCAAATTCACTCTGACTCCACGTGAATTTGGTACGGACGGACCAAATCCGTAGTACCAAGTTCGAGCGTGGTAAACATCCATGTAGCACCCACACCTCTCAAGATCGGAGACTACACTCGAAGTTGTGGACGACTTCGTTTACCTGGGACAGACGGTCCAGTTGGATAGGTCTGAATTCGAGAAAGAGGTCAATCGTCGAATCCGACTCGACTGGTCAGCGTTCGGGAGGTTCCGCAGTATCTTCTCGTCCAGTATACCACAGTGTCTCTAGACGAAAGTTTTATGACCAGTGCGTGTTGCCAGTGATGACATATGGCTCCGAAACGTGGTTGCTTACAATGGGCCTCATCAGAAAACTTACTCACCCAAAGGGCAATGGAAAGGGCTATGCTCGGAGTTTCCTTGCGTGATCACATCAGAAATGAAGATATCCGCAGGAGAATCAAGGTTTACTGGGGCCAAGGGTAGTGTGAAAACGAAACCCGGGGTCCTGGGCCTCTAGCGCTCCACCCAAGAGCGATTTTTGTCATTAGATGATTTTCCCACCTAAAAAAAAAAAGGAGAACCAAGGTTACCGACGTAGCCCGAAGAATCGCCAGACTTAAGTGGCAGTGGGCAGGGCACATTGCTCGCAGAACAGATGGTCGATGGGGACGAAAGGTTCTAGATTTGCATGTAGCGTTGGAAGGCCTCCCACAAGGTGGACCAATGATCTAATGAGGGTCGTGGGAATCCGATGGATGGGAGACGCACAGGACCGGTCATTATGGCGACACTTGTGGGTAGCTTATGTCCAACAGTGGACGTCTTTCGGCTGATATGATGATGAAGTTCAAGCGTGTGTTCACACTATAAATGTAACACATCTAAAACTAAGATAATCTTTGACATTTGCCCCTTCATTCCCTAACGAGGCTTGACGGAGTCGCCAAGTTTTATTGCATAGTCGCAAGGGTGAGGGTGGAATAATATTTATGTACTGCGGCAGTTATAACTACCCTTCGTTTAGCGATGGTGGCGCGAGCGGGTAGCGCGATGCAATTAGTGAGGTTGAAGCATGTCTGAAGTGTGGAAATATTACTAGTTTGTTTTACGGGATGATTTTAGGTTAAAGGTGGGTTTTTTTTACTTGTATTTAATTCATTAACGCTCAGGCGGTAGCCGGCGTCCGCAAGCCATTGTCTTACTATTGTGTCTCTAATTACGCACGTCAAAAGGTTAAAGTTAAAGCAAGACTCCTCAGTGCCTGGGAAAGCACGTTAAGATGAATGCTCCAGCCCTCCGAGTTGTCGACGGCGCTTAATGTTCTACGCGCGCCTCAGCATAGCCGTAGAGGGGAGCCCAGCTGGGCCGAAGCCTACTGGGACCATGGGTTGCTTCCGAAAGGGAAACCTGGGGACCTGGAACTTAGCAAATAAGGAACATAGGAATGGGTTTTAGGTTTTAAGTATCAAGAACGGGGAAATACTCATAGAATACTACTATTATTGCAAACCGAGAAATCAGCTGTCACTCTCCTTGACACGACAATAATCAATCAAGCCAATAAATATAATATAATAAACAAATAATGTAATAATTAACTTACATAACACAATCGCCGACGTAAATAATAATGTCATAATCATAAAATTAATTACGCTCGTTAAATACTTTTAATTAGCGCACTACAACTGCATTTAAATTTAATGGCGGACATAAAGACGTTAAGATTGGGACGGAGTCGAGCAACGACTGACGTGACGATCAATGTATGTTGAATTGTGTTCGGAATTCAAAATCCGTATTACAAATTACCCATTTAAAATCGTAAATGGAACACGCCATGTTCTATATTTGAGTTTTATGCGTTATTTTGTGATGGCGTCTGTGATGAAATCTTTTGGCTATATCAAGAGGTTATGTGGTCTGTGCTGTTTTAGCGGATAAAGTGTGACACTAGAGAAGGTTACCATATGACTTTCTCTCCTTCTTTTTTTGGGAGATGGGAAATCATCTAATGACTTCTCCCAGTGTAAGATGGAGTAGGAGGCTTTAAGGCGCGCGTGGAACACTACGCACCGTAGATGATTCAGGTTCGGTTGTTACCGGACGGCCGTTAGATGAGCTATGGCTCTCTCTCTCTCCCTTTTTTTTTTTTTTTGTTGCCGGGGTGGAAAATCCTCATGGATGTCCTTCGCCTGGGGCAGGCGGCGAAGGGGTCTGTCAGACTCTTACTGACTAAAAACCACCTCGGGTTCCCTCCCACACTTGGACCGGGGATCGTGGGAGCTGATACGCCATCCATGATCCTCGGCTAGTGCCGGCCCGCCTAGGCGGGCCACCTCAGGCCGGGGGGAGGTCCTCCCCTCGCGACGTCCAATAGGGGCGCGCGTGGAACACTACGCGCTGCCTCCTCGGGTCTTGCTGGATGGGGGACGGCGGACGACCCCGAGTCCGCCGTCCCTCCTGACCTCTTTATGGGGGCTGGAAGAGGGCGTTGTCTGCCCTCCGCCGACGCCCGGTTCGCCTGCTGCGGCACGGGAGAGTGGCCACGGCCTCCCTCTCTCTCCCTCTCCCCTGGGCTAACCTAATCAAATTACACTTAGTGTCGCCGCACATGGGCCACATGCCAACGCCAGGTCCTCACGCCCTAGCCGCCGTAATTCCGACCCCGACTACCAGCCACGGTAGACGCGGGCTTGCGGACGACGAGCACTGGGTAGCTCGCCGTCCGGCTGTTCGGTAATTAACCGGACCGAGCCCAGTTGTCAACAGTGCGTAGTGATCCTCGCGCTCCTCAAAGAGATGTCAGCAAACTGTAGGGGCCCAGCAGGGCCGATGCCCGCTAGCTAGGACCGCGGAGAATTTCTGAAAGGGAAACCCGTAGTCCTAGAACGCAAAGGGTAATTGAAGGATACAGGTGTGATTTTAGTCAGTAAACGTCTAACACGCCCTCCCGCTCCACCCAGAGCGCGAGAAGTCATTTGGATGATTTCCCACCTTAAAAAAAAAAAAAAAAAACGCCACCGCCACAAACGCCGCCACGAGAAGCTAGAACCGGCCACACGCCACTTGCCGGCCGGTGGCTGCTACTTTTTTTTAACCCATACGCGCAGTATCATAATGGACTCTGACGAAGAGGGTTTAAATGCGTGAGTGGCGTGTGACGGTGTTTAGTGGCCGGTGCGGGCCACAAGAAGCGAGCAGCGGCGATTTGTGTGGCGGCCACCGGCGTCAACCGTGTGCGTGTGTCCCTTGGAATATTTTCTCCTTATCATTCTTTATCAGATATAACTCAGCTTTCGGTCTCAACCTCTCTGCGGGCCGTTGGGACATATGGGTGACTCCTCATCTTAGACTGCTAACTGGCATTTTTATATAAATGATCACTTAAAATCAACTTAAATTACTAAGATATAAAGTCGAGACTTAAGTTGGTTTCTTCATCATTATCATCACCTTGTGAGGAGACTTCCAGTCTAACCGAATCCGGCTGCATACATACCCCTGTTTTACATAGAATGACTGTCTATCAGACCTCCACAACCATGTTACTGAGCAACACGATACTCCTTGGATAGACTGATGGTCAGACTTTCTGGTGTTTACCTGTAACGACTGTTTAAGATCTACGAATGACAACCGGGACCGACTGCTTTACGTGCTATCCGAGGCGCGAGGTGTTAGTAATGTCCTAGGTAAACTTAGAAAAGTACATAATTCGAATCGATTAACATTCAAAATCTAAGTTCGCGAGCTAATTCGTAAAAAGTTGGCAGTAGTGTCATCACAGCGTTAATGTTTTCAAATTGTCGATTTGAACCAATTGTTTGACTTTATTAGTGTAGATATATATTATGTGATATATGGTTTATTAGTATATCTTTTCTTGTACCTATTCCCGTTTTCTCTCTCTTTTGTTGCACCTACCACTATAATATTTATCTCTGTATCTCCCTAAGGTTGACTGGTAGAAAATGCCTAAGGCATTAAGTCCGCCGCTGTACGTTGCATAAAGTATTTAATAAAAAAATAATTATGAATTGAAAAATTCATATTGGTACTTGCTCGTTTTCGAACCACGAATTATGAAATTAAGTATAAGAATACAATATCTGGGTAATCAAAATATTTGGCTAAAACAATTAAATTATGACAAAACAGAAGAACTTGTGGAAGTATAATTCACACAATCCTTCATTCACACACATCCTCACACACACACACGTGTAATACATATTACATTCACAATTACACTAGTACACATGCATGCAACTTCTCTTCCATCCACACATATACATTTAATTTTATTTACCGTAAACTACTTTTAAATGTAATTAATTAATTAATAATAATTCACGTCAGCATTTCTGGTTATTAAAGAACTGGAACAATTTACTTCCTTACCTGGAGAGGGGCGTTGATAACCGCGACACAGTTTTATACTACTGCTGTTATCATCGTTTCAATTTAATTATATCTGTATGTGTTTCTTGTTCCTAATAAATAAATTTATTATTAAAAAAAAAATATTATTAAAAAAAAAAGAATACAATGGTAAAGCACTAAATAGAAACTTATTTCTCACTTTCCAAAGAAATAAACTCTCGAATACTAATAAAGGAAACAACAGTGATGAATCAAAGAATTTAATACACATATTTAAAAAACGGATACATATATTTTATTACAAGTCCGTTTAATTATTATAAATGTGCGAGGAAGCGTGAATCCTTCCTGCTTTCAAACGGATCAAAACATACGAGTGGGCGAAAATGTTCAGTTTTAATGACTCTGCCCACTACACCGTATCATACCATAACCGTGCTAGGAACGTATCGAACACGGAAAGAAACACTTCACGGGCTAGCGTAGTAGCAAAGTAACAAAAGCATGTTATACCCGTGCATAACGGTTATCATCGACTGGCCTGTTGGTCTAGTGGTCCCGACTGCTATGTCGGAGGTCGTGGGTTGAATTCCCACCCAAGACAAATGTTTGTGTGATGAGCACGATCATTTGTTCTTTGCCTGGGTGTAATTTATCTATAATGTACTTTTATGTGCATGAAGTATTAAATAAATATCCGATTATACTCGTAATTTTTCAATACACTTACTCGAAAACCCGCTCTTATTCCTACCGCTTATAGGCCCGCAATTTACTGTTTTTCGCACTAGTGCGGAAAAGTGCGCGAGCTTGCCCCCGCCAAGATTTATTACATGAATCGTATCATGCTGAGCGATAAGCGACTCCCACGAGTCGCACGTTAATCCACGTTTATTTCAATCTTCGTAAGTTTATTAAAAAAAAACTTTTTACAAAAAAAAATATAACCGACTTCAATGTAAAAAAACACTGAAAAGTGCAAAATAACTTTAATTTCGGAAGTCGGTGTTTCTATAATAGTTTTGTCTCTTCGTTATTTAACACCGACTTCCGAAATTAAAGTTATTTTGCACTTTTCAGTGTTTTTTTTTTACTTTGAAGTCGGTTGTATTTTTTTTTGTAAAAAGTTTTTTATTTTACACTTTTTAGTTATGGTACCACCACTAAAAAGTACCCCTCAGCCAAACTTAAATATCTTATAGCCAGAGTGCATCTCATGACAATTCTAATAATCCCAAACACGGTTAGATTACATTAATTTATTACAGAGTTCCGGTGCCTAACTTCAGGCTCCATCATCAGATCAGTTCGATAATATTCCCCCTCTACTTTCAGTCAGTCATCGACTACACGTATAAACAAAGCAATTTTGCTTGTTACGACGCCGACGGTTCTGCTGTAATCCTATGAGGAGTTCTGTTCCATATCTTCGAAGTTCATGATCAGATCATAACAATATTTCTATGGGACCAACTCGGAAGCATAACCATTCAATCAAAAAAAAAATTTTCAAAATCGGTCCACCATTAACCGAGAAATCGGTAAACATACTTAAAAAAAAAAAAAACATACATTCAACCGAACATATAACCTCCTCCTTTTTGAAGTCGGTTAAAAACGTCATTTGATGCACGTTAAAATTAGTCACTGCAGCACTCGGCTCCATAACACCCTCGCCTACAGCTCTGGCGAATTTCGTCTCGGTCGCAAATTCGCATTGACAAACTTTCTCCACTTGTATCAAAATGTACTAGAGGTGTCTTCAAGGCTAGAGTGAACAGGCTCTTAATAAACTAGTGCGTTTCCCCATCAACGATTGCATCACTGCTTACCATCAGGTGGCATCGCAGTCAAGCACTGGTTTTTATAATTAAAAACAAAAAGTTTGTGTGTGTGTGTGTGTCTGTTTGTAACTTCTTCATGCTTGAACGGCTGAACGGATTTCAATCAAACCTGGTACACAGGTAGACCATTATCCTGGGAGTATGTCACCTTAGTATGATTTGCTATTAGTTCAGAAACATGTCACTCTTACCAAGTTTAACGCAGGCCACTAACCTGTGCCACAGCACCTATACAGTCCATCAGAGTACCCTACATTCCGTGCGGATGGATGCCCCCCCCCTGCCCCCCCCACATCCGCGCGTAATTGCCGGCGTCCTGCCTGGCTAGCTTCCTTTCCTGCCCACCGCTCGGGCGCCGCGCGTGAATATATGCGTGTTGAATAATGTACTTACGGTATTTAGGACGGGAGAGTTGAACTCAGCTGGTTGTCGCGGAAAAGTGGGATCATGTTTAAAATAAAAATTTGTCAGATGTGAGGTGGATTCGCGCTTAAAGGGTTTCGAAATTTTTTTTTTTTGTAAACTCATTTTTTATAGGTTTTTCTGTAAGTAAAAAAAAATGATTTTCTTTTTATAAAAAATTTGGACTGAATAGTTTCGAAGAAGGGGGAGGGTAGTAAATGTATTTGTATTTAATATTCCACAACTATCACACAACGCCGTCTAGCCCCAAGCTAAGCAGAGCTTGTGCTATGAGCACTAGACAACTGTTAAACATAGTTATATGTTCATAGTTATATGTTTCTACATACATACATATTATAGATAAATTACACACAGACACAGAACAAATGATCGTGCTCATCATACAAACATTTGTTCTGGGTCCTTATCGAAGCCACGACCTCCGGCATAGCAGTCAGGGACCACTAACCACTAGACCAACAGGTCAGTCAAATAGTAAATCTATTTTCGTAAATGACTTCAAAAATAATTATTTTAAAATTGCAATATAAAAACCCCAGTCTAAGAGTAGTTCTCAAGTCTCGCTCCACCTAGATTACTCCTTTTTTAGTTGAAAGTTCTTATAGTCCATCATAAGGTTGTCTGGTAGATATCCCCGCCATTGTACCGATAGATGTAAGTTTCTGAGAAATTATTGTGTGTTTATTTTGGTGTACAAAAGTGGGGGAAATAATTTGCTCGCATACGAAGGGTTCCGTACTACAATATTAAAATCGAGTAAAAAAAAAAAACGCCGACAAAATAACGTTTCTCGTATGGGAAACCCCCTTTAATTTTGAACCTAAAAATGCTCCATAAACTCGCTGTGAGTATGACTTAATAATAAACTACCGAAATGTGGGTTACTTCCACACCACCTCTCAACCCTTCAAGAAAAAATCGGCTCATCATTATATTATGCTTAGTCTACCGGAACAACCCGGGGACTGGTGTCCTCAAAAGGTTTGTTTACCCATCAAGGAACAGGGTACATAAAGAAAGTGTTATAAATAAATTAGAATAGATTATGTGTAGCCCTGCCTAGCTGTGTGTCTGCTTCGAGATATCTCATGCATATGTTAATGAATTGTCACTTGACGCGGGAGTGGGCTCACTGTGAGCGGCCAGCGGGTGGCTTGAACCAATTGGATTTATGCTGAACAGGACCCATTTGACGCAGTCGTGAGATACACAATGTGGTTGTGTTTTTAGGGTCCGTACCCAAAGGTTAAAAACGAGACCTACTAAGATTTCGCTGTCCGTCTGTCTGTCACCTGACAGTAACTCACGGATCGTCATAGCTAGACAGTTTTCACAGAAATAAATCTCTGTTGCCGCAATAATAACAAATACTAATAAAAGCAATATAAAATAAATATTTAAGTGGGTCTCTCACGGACGGTATAGACGGCATCCTTGATGCATAGGATAAGTGGAGGCTCCAATAGCATCCTGAAGGTAATTGCTGAGAAACCAGACTGTCCTTTCCTGATGCACTGGTCATGTAGGCATGCCTGCGGGCCTGGTGCTGAGGGAAAATATATGGATTAAGAGGGGATGATATT
This sequence comes from Mythimna impura, assembly GCA_905147345.3. NCBI lineage: Eukaryota > Metazoa > Arthropoda > Insecta > Lepidoptera > Noctuidae > Mythimna > Mythimna impura. The sequence continues at coordinate 592,429 of LR990365.1, read as the reverse complement.
TTAAAGTTAATATACTCCATCTCGTCAGCTCTTCTGTCACCTATGGGGAGTGAAGAGCTAAACGAGATGGAGTATCCAGTCGCAAACACACGACCCTGTTCTATTCGCCACCAAAACAGTAGTCTTACCAATCCGATGCAAGCGTTTAAATGCTTAATGGGTAGTTTGTGGATAAGATGAGATGTGTGATATTTTATTTAAGGTGTACATCTGTAACTTCAACGACCATAGAAGGATATAAGTACTGCGGGACTCATTATTATTAGTCACTTTGCCACAAGGCCTTGAGCACCTCAACATGTCGTTCAATTTAGCTAAATGTCAGACACATTTAAAACACTTTAATTAATCTTATCATCACGATCGATACTTGATCTATTTCTCGTGGCGCCGGCCGACGTTTTAGATAAGAAATAATACAAGCCTTAGTTAGGAGTGGATTTGTTACTATAGTAGGCACAGGCACCAGATAAATAAATTTGCTATAAAGTACATTGAACTTTTCTTAATATCTCTGTGTATGTACCCCCAAAACAAACAAGGAACTATTATCTAATACTTTAACTGTATAGTCAAACGACTTGGGTAATGAACAAGACTATATTAATACAAAAAAAACTTTTTACAAAAAAAATACAACCGACTTCAATGTAAAAAAAACACTGAAAAGTGCAAAATAACTTTAATTTCGGAAGTCGGTGTTTCTTAGTTTTGTCTCTTCGTTATCTAACACCGACTTCCGAAATTAAAGTTATTTTGCACTTTTCAGTGTTTTTTTTACATTGAAGTCGGTTGTATTTTTTTTGTAAAAAGTTTTTATTTTACACTTTTTAGTTATGGTACCACCACTAAAAAGTACCCCTCAGCCATACTTAAATACCTTATAGCCAGAGTGCATCTCATGACAATTCTAATAATACCAAACACGGTTAGATTAAATTAATTTATTACAGAGTTCCAGTGCCTACTTCAGGCTTCATCATCAGATCAGTTCGATATATTCCCCCTATTCTTTCATTCAGTCATCGACTACACGTATATATAAAGCAATTTCACTTGTTACGACAGTTCTGCTGTGATCGTATGAGGAGTTCTGTTCCATATCTTCGAAGTTCATGATCAGATCATAACAATATTTCTATGGGACCAACTTGGAAGCATAACCTTTCAATCAAAAAATATTTTTTTTAAATCGGTCCACAATTGACCGAGAAATCGGTGAACATACATAAAAAATAAAAATAAAAAAAAAACCGGCCAAGTGCGAGTCGGACTCGCCCATGGAGGGTTCCGTAGCAGCAAGAAATGCGGTTTACGATTTATGACGTACTAAAAAAAAACTACTGACCAGATCTCGTTCAAACCAATTTTCGTTGGCAGTTTTTATAGTAATGTACATCATATATTTTTTTTAGTTTTATATTTCTCTTATTTTAGAAGTTAGAGGGGGGGGGACACACATTTTACCACTTTGGAAGTGTCTCTCGCGCAAACTATTCAGTTTAGAAAAAAATGATATTAGAAACCTCAGTATCATTTTTGAAGACCTATCCATAGATACCCCACACGCATGGGTTTGATGAAAAAAAAAATTTTGAGTTTCAGTTCTAAGTATGGGGACCCCCAAAATTTATTGCTTTTTTTCTATTTTTGTATGAAAATCTTAATGCGGTTCACAGAATACATCTACTTACAAAGTTTCAACAGTATAGCTCTTATAGTTTCGGAAAAAAGTGGCTGTGACATACGGACGGACAGACGGACAGACAGACAGACAGACAGACAGACAGACAGACAGACAGACAGACAGACAGACATGACGAATCTATAAGGGTTCCGTTTTTTGCCATTTGGCTACGGAACCCTAAAAACATACTTTCAGCCGAACATATAACCTCCTCCTTTTCGAAGTCAGTTAATTACAATGAATGTCTTACACAAAAGTTAGTTTAAAACTGAAGGAATAACATCTTAATATTTGATGGAAGCACTGGGTCTTGCTATGGTTCCCATGCTTAAGGCAAGAGGTTAACGGAGGTTTTTTGTCGGGGCTTGGGGTACCGCAGCCCGATCACTTGAACTGCCATGCCGATCCCGTGACGTCACTCAGCATTCCAACGCCGTCGCCGTTCGTCGATCACCCTTAGCCTCGCCAGCACAGCTATCGCCAACAGAAATATTTCTCATTACTACTAAGGTCTACGGTCCATGGACGCATAGCTTCATAGACACGCATTCGTTATTACCTATACGGTTGGTGTACCCCTGCGTAAGCTTACATACAAAACTATTAATTAAGCTCTGTCGACGAAGTGGCAACTATGCTGCCGCTGAACAGCTGCTGCGTACACCAAGCGTATAATGACGAATATGCGTCTATGGAGCTACGCGTCTGTGGACAGTAGGTCTTAGGGCTATATTTCACCGGGACACCATGGTGGCGCGACCAGTTGCGCCGCCATGGTGTTCCGGTGAAATATAGCCCTATCATACTCTTTTTTGGGGGCGTCACTGGCGGCTGGACTGTTGTCCGAGCTGGTCGCGACACCAAATTGGTTGCGCAAACAAACCCGGACACCAGGAGAGTATCTCTTTATAGAGCTGTATACATTTTGTTGGCGACTGGTCGCGCCGCCATGGTGTCCCGGTGAAATATAGCCCTTACAGATAGCATGACGATTGACGGGTGACACGGTGAATGTTGCGCCAACCCTAAATAACACGGGACAAGGGCAGGAAGATGATGGTTTTATCAACACATTTATGATTCTTAAATTTTAGGGAGGCCGAGGGTATATCAACTCTGTTACTTATTTCCTGGAACTTTATGTAAATGTACGCTACCTATTTTTATCTCTGCTTATGACCATGACCTGCCTGCTCATCCGTCGCTTCTCATATAACTAAACTCTTCGAAGCACTCCCTAGCTTATTCCCAACTTGCTTCGAATCGGCTTCAAGACCCGGACGCGGCTAATTACCTGTGTTTTTTATGGAGCGACTGCCTATCAGACCTTCACAACCCACTTACTGGGCAAAACGATACTCCTTGGGTAGACTGATGGTCAGACTTTCTGGCTTCAGACTACCTGTAACGACTGTCAAAGATCTACGAATGACAACCGGGACCAACAGCTTTCCATTCTTTCCGAGGCACAGAGTGTCAATAATGTCTTAGATAAACTTATAAAAGTACATTAATTTACAGTAAACCGCATACTTACCCCTTTTAATTTTAAGTTCTTATAGTCCATTCTTAAGTTGTCTGGTAAATATCGCTGTCAGCGTTTGGACCGCCATTGTACCCAGAGATTTAAGTTTTGTTACTGTTTTGGTTTACAATAACGTATATTCTATTCTGTAAATAAAAAAAAACACATTGGTATTTGCCTAGTTTAGAAACGGCAACCTCATGCGTGAGAGGCGGGTGCCCTAACCATCACGACACACACTCTTCGAGCTACGCGTGCTGCTCAAATAGCAGTAGTTCCAAACTTCCGCTGCTAGAGACACCGCGCCCCACGCTCTGTTGTACCTGACATTGACATTAATTCCGCCATGACATCACTTCTGACATAACACAGGCGACAATGTTACTATAACAGTAACTTTACACTGTCGAGATACGATTATCTTATTTATATTACGAAAAAACATCCGTTTGCTGAACAGTAAAGGTTTTTATTCTAGACTAGCGTATTCGTTTCTGTTTGCACGGATGCAAATTGTATACATAAACCTGGGCTAGTTACATCGGGTTATTCCCTGACGACCCCGATCCCTGAGGGCCCCATACCGGAGGCACCCGTTTTATTTTTATCTTAATAAACTCATATAAGTCATTTTAGCTTAAAAGTACCGTCAGCAAATGTTATTCAAAATTGTATTACTACGTAAATTTTATAGTTAACTTTAAAAATTTGGAAAAAAATATAGTTTTGCTTGGTTAGACTATCCTCACGGTTTTCAATCAGTCTTTTCAAAAAACATACTAAATATTGTAAAAATTGACATAAAAATGATATAATATTTGACTTTATTAAACATAGTCTCAACATAAACTCAAATGTAAGCACTTTTTATGTGGACCGTACCAATTGAAAACAACAGAAGAAAGAATAAAAATAAATGTAATCATATTTATCGCATTCGGGGTCTTCAGGGATGGGGCCCTCGGGGATCGGGGTCCTCAGGGAATAGAATAAACTTTATTGTACACCAAAAAAGTAACATAACTTATATATTCTTAAATCTATGGGTACAATGGTGGTCTTATCGCTGACAGCGACATCTACCAGACAATCTTAGGATGGATCGTAAGAACTTAAAATAATACACGGAGTAGTCTGCGTTTCATCCCTCCTCTTCACATGACCATCCATACCAAGACAAACGATTCCCTTTCGACTTTACAGCCAGGTGCGTAACGAGACGAGGGATAAATACGATTTGTTCTTTAACTCCATTTAATTCATAGTTCACAACAGTCTTATCGACTGTCACGCGTGAGGGAGCGGACATCCTCACGCCTCAACCGCCGGGACGACCCCGACCCCGATTTCCAGCCATTTCCAGCCCAAGTCGTCGATGGTGCGTAGTTCCACGCCCTCCTCAAAGAGATGTTAGCTAAACCGTAGGGGCCCAGTATACCTCACGGAGTCCTAACCTTCCGCATGACGAAGGTTCTCACCGAGCACGGTCAGCTCGGGAAGTTGTAACGCCCGGGTGTCACCACTCGCTCGGAGGACACGGCGGTGGACTACACGGTAGAGGTGTGCCCCGCTTGGGCAGAGCACCGCCGTGTCCTCGTGGGAGAGATCTCGCGCCGGGCCTTGGTACAGGCCATAGTCCGAAGCGAGGAGGAGCGGCAAGCGGTCGCCTCCTTCTGCGAAACAGTAATGCTAGCAAAGGAAGAGGCCGCACGTGCACGCGCGAGGGAACGGCCCTCACGCCCCAGCCGCCGGGATCCCGATCCCGATTTCCGGCCACCGTAGGCGCAGGCTTGCGGACGGCGAGCAATGGGTAGCTCGCCGTCCGACCGTCCGCTAACCGTCCGGATCGAGCCCAAGTCGTCGACTGCGCGTACTGTTCCACGCGCACCTCACGGAGATGTCAGCAAACCGTAGGGGCCCGGTAGGGTCGAAGTCTACTGGGGCCAAGGGTTTGTTTCTGAAAGGTAAACTCGGCCCTGGTATGAAACGGAAAGAAGGAACGAAGGTGAGTTTTTAGTCAGTAACAGTCTGACACGCCCTCTCGCTTCGCCCAAGAGCGCGGGATGTCATTGGATGATTTTCCCACGTACAAAAAAAGGGGCCCAGTATGGCTTCCGAAAGTGAAACCCGGAAGGTTACGTAGGAACATAGGTGTGGTTTTAGTCAGTAAAAATCTGACAAGCTCTCCCGCTTCGCCCAAGAGCGCGAGAAGTCATTGGATGATTTCCCGCCTTAAAAGAAAGTCTTATCGACTGTTAAGTTGTCATAACTTCATTGATGTGACGAATTTAAACAGCGGTATGCCGTCCAAATCAGAAATCATTTTCATGGCACAGTACATCATTATAAATGGTTGAGTGTAACTGACTTTACAGTTATCGAACACTAGGTATCCCGCGGTTTCGCTGTCGCGACCTTTATCTTTGGAAAATTGCCTATCATAGTCAGCGATAGATTCGCCAACTTTTTTTTAACGTGAATACTTTTTTAAAATTGCTTCCCTATTGGGACGCAATAGGGAAGCGGATAATAATAATTGGGGGATACAGTTCGGTGATTCAGCTACATATCTTTGTTTTTTCACACAACTATCACACAACGCCGTCTAGTCCCAAGCTAAGCAGAGCTTGTGTTATGAGTACTAGACAACTGATAAACGTACCTAAATATTTATAAATACGTACATATTATAAATAAATTACACCCAGACACAGATCAAATGATTATGCTCACCACACAAACATTTGTCCTGGATGGGAATCGAACCCACGACCTTCGGCATAGCAGTCAGGGCCACTAACCACTAGACCAACAGGCCAGTCAATATCTATCATCTCTATCCAAAATTTAATTACACCACTGAATATATAGATAGAGAATCAAAGAATTACAAGAAATAAAGTACATCTGACATTATTAAAAAAAGGTCCGTCCACAACAAACATTTATTATCATACATTCCCTTAACTAGAGAGGAGACCCTATGTCCCAGCAGTGGGAACATTATAAGGCTGGTTTTATGTATGCTATAATGTTAGTAACTATTTACAAATCAAGGCTACGTTTATCGATAAACTGTACCTTAGGCAAACACTATATCATCCTCCTGCCGTTATCTCCATTTATTTGTACACAGGCTACTTCTAAGCAAGCGTGCTCAGCAGGTGTGATAGTGATCAAACGTAGGGCTGCCATCACCTAAATTGTCGACGCCGAAACTGTAAAAATCCCGGACATTTGGGTGAATTATAGTTTTTTCCCCGGACACCTCAGAAAAAATATTTTTTGCAACAAAAATAAAAATATCGTTATAATTTTTTATTTTTTATTTATTTATACAGCTTGTTATTAAAATCGAATTAGGTAGGTACGTATGTAACCGCAACAATTAATAGGCATTTTTAATAGAGGTGAGGGCGTTCAATCGTCTACTATTTTGCCGTACCTTCTTGAATACTGGTTATTATGAATGATTTTTTAACTAAGATTTATTTCAATTTATCGCATTGCTTTAATTCTAGCAGTACACTCTCGGCGAGATCGCGCCACGATTGTCTCGGCGAGATTTTTGCAAGACGAGGCGAGGAACAGCGAGTGGAGCTGTGTACACTCTCGACTCGACTCACCTTAGTTCTATTCGCCATGCTTCATGCAGTCACGCTCGTCGCTCGCTTCTTTTCAAAAAACCGACTCGAAACGGAGCGCTCGAGACAGCTCAAGCAGGACCGAGCGCTGTAAGTACACTCTCGCGCTTGTTGGGTCTCGTCATGTCTCGCCGAGAGTGTACTGCTAGCATAAAATAATTGGGTTTCCCCTGACAACAAAAGTGTCCGAGTTTCACCCAGACACTTTTTAAAATACCTGCCGGAAGGCCCCCGGACGCCCATAAAACTAGGACAAATCCGGGGAATCCCGGACGGCTGGCAGCCCTAGTCAAACGTGAGCCTAATAATACTTAAAAAAAAAAACAGCGTAGCAGGTCCCTTTCCCTTCCATACATTTTCAGTCGTCATTTCCGCAGTCACCCCCTTTCCAGCCATGTCATCTCTGACTCAATCAATCCATCGTTTCCTTGGAACTTCTAGAATCGACACGATGGATAAAAGTCACCGGATGACCTAGTAGCGGGAGCAGACAGCTGATTACTGTGGCATTGACATTAATTGACACTTATGATGTCACGCGTAATGCCGTGTCAGGGATCATGTCTTTGCGGGATTGTTCGAAAGAGTTACCGAAACTCATAAGGCAATTGAAGGAACACGGAGGTTTTAGTCGGTAAAAATCTTAAGTTTCTTGACAGCTACAACCTGGGGGTCTTTAAGTCAAGAGTGAATAAGTTACTTCTAGGCAAGCGTGCTACATTGTCGACCAAATCATCGCTTACCATCAGGTGAGATAGTGGTCAAACGCGAGCCTATCAATAATAATAAAACAAAAGTCTGACTCCCTCTCGGTTCACCCACAACGCAATAAGTTAGCTGGTAATATTCTCATCCCAAAAATAGCTCTTGGTATAAGAATATAATAAGCCAAATAGTAACAATTTTACACAAACTTAAACCTAGGGTACAATCGCGGTTTTATCGCTGACAGCAATATCTACCAGATAACCGGATAGACTGTAAGAATTTGAAATAAAAAGGGGTGGTCTCTACTATAAATAATCAATACTAAATCCCTAATAACCAAATTAACACTAGATATTAAAGTCAAAGCTTGCTATTTATTTGTATTTTACATAAATAATTTTAAAATTCTTATTTCATATCCGTAACCGTATCTGGAACCGGTATAATATTATTCCTATAAATCCTTATCCGTATCTAGACTGACTGACTACAACTGCTATGTGTATATTTTAGGTAAACAATAATTTCTATGACATTCGAAAACGCAGTATATTATTTTGTTGGCCAGCCATTCAGGTACATTTTACCTTCAAAAGCATCGTGATAGGTCCTAACCTTTCATCATCATCATCATCTTCCTGCCCTTGTCCCGTGTTATTTGGGGTCGGCGCAACATGTTTTTTTCTTCCATTCTGCCCTGTCACTCGTCATACTATCACTAACCTTTCAATCCAATAAATTTATTCTCGAATGTTCGTGGCGCGTCAAACGCTAAATTTTGCAACACTGATTCATACTCTAATAGCCGTCAAGGTCTGTTATGATTGCTTACGGAAACACAGGTTAGTATGTGTGCTTAGATAGATTTACTCCTTTAGCGGGCACACTCAAATTGGACATCATTACCTTGTTACATATGGAAAATATTCTGTAACTTTGATCTCTTTCGAAAGACGTTAACTGCTGGACATAGGCCTCCCCCAAGCTTCTTCACATTGGACCGGTCCTGTGCGTCTTGCAGCTAGCGGGTTCCCGCTACCTTCGCCAGATTAACTGTCCACCTTGTGGGAGGTCTTTTAACGCGTCTTCCGGTACGCAGTCGCTACTCCAGAACTGATCGTGGAGATTATACTATAATTATATGCTTTGATACCAACCAAAGTTGCTGTTTTCCAGCTTGCAGGGTATCGTGCCACTGTAATATCAGGGACATGAGATATTTCAATTTGCTCATCAATGGCAACACATCCTCGATGCCTCTGTTTTTACAGGTGTCCATAGCGGTTACAACTTACTACCAGGGCCTCAAGTCTGCTATTACAACAGTGTCAGAATGGTCTATCATTGATTTCATAATTGTTGATTTTGACAAATTTGGTAATCTACTAATATAACGGCGTCATCATGACTCTCCAATGGTTAACCACTGATACTCCATTGAAAGAAATGGCACATAGAATGGTAATCTCGTACATAATGACAAATTAATGTTTGACGTATACGGGAATCTGCTAAAATTTTGACAGTTCCTTTGATCAGTGACCTACCGGTAGAACGTCATTGTGCAGTCATTGCTTTTAATTTGTTACGAGACAGCTCGATATTGTCATTCTACCATAATTCTATTACGAGACCATTGATCGATCAATGATCGACCATTTTGAATTAGCAGATTACGAACTTTTAGCAAAATGACAAGGGGATCGTGTTGGAATGACAAATTTTTAAAAATAGCAGACTTGGTTGGGCCCCAGGTGCATCACTTGGCGGGCTGCGTGATTGTTAGAAAGATTTCTAGATCTAAAAGGCACAGGGCAATTGAAGGAATACAGGTCGGTTTTGGTCAATAAAAGTCTGACAGTCGCTATCGCTCCACTCAAAGCTCTGAATTCTTTTTGTTTCACATAGGCCTACATGGACACTATAGTGCAAAGCGGGGGAAGTTATTTGAAAGGTATCAAAGCCGAAGAGCGAAGCTGGTACCAGCGGCTTAGCCCGCGTGATAGTACAAAATTATCCCAAGGGTACATTACTCTCAGGATAAAGCCCTATCCTAAGTGACGAAGTAACAAACATACTCCACACACACTCACAAACTTTCGCCTCTAATACAAGAACTTCTCAGCGAAAACAACGCCTTTTTTGATGCTTCTGACTCATCATCATGAACATCATTGATTAGTGGGTGCAGCTATAAAGGTTCAACTGTAACTTAGAGTAGAAATAACCAGCCAAATAAATGGTAGTCATCAACCAACGTGGCGAGCTACCACGTAACCTTTACCTTACCAATTAAAATTATAGAAAGATTGATCGGAAAAATATTAGAAAACGTTGCATCAGCATCGACGTAACCAACGAATTTATTGGCGGAGTCGTTAATTCTGTTCGAATTGTTTTATTATAATGGTGGCGTTTCGCAATGCGCGCTGGTGTAAGTTAGAAACTGTCGGAAACAAAAGCTAGCTGAACTGAGGCCATACCACGAGCTCTTAACCAGATCCATTTGACGACCTTCCAAGTGAACTGTTCAAGGGATAAAGCTATATAGGGTGTACAGCTCCAACCCTCTTTTTCGGTTGCACGCTTGACATTTTAACACATCATGGTAAGGCTCCTGGTTGGGTTCAACCAAACTGTACCAAAGAATAGCATCGTTTTGACAGGTACAGAGCTTACACGGGTGTCTTGACTACAGACTGTGGTCAGTTAGTAGAGGAGGGATGAAACGCATGTTACTAAAAGAGTTATGAGTACACATGTGGATGAATGCAGAGGGAGAGGGGGGCAAAAGAAAAGATGGATGGTTTTTATGAGAAGTGAAATTAAAGAAAAGGGAGTTAGCGATAGCGTGACAGGACAGAATGGAAGGAAAAAACGTGTTTCGCGCACCCCGAGTAATATGGGATAAAGGCAGGAAGATGATTATGATGAATCTTCGCCTCCGCCTTTCTTTTTGTGCCTATTGTTGTAGATCTGTTTAGTCCAGCTTGATGTGTCTTTGTGCCTATTGACGCAGGTCTGTTCAGTGTCCAGCTTGATGTGTTTTTTTCTTACTCTTTCACTGTTCTTCTGTGATGAATTACATTGCCGGATGTTTTTCGCCATCATTGTCCTTCAAGACCACGTCTTCATATAAGTCCTCTTGCTCTGAGTAGAGTGAGCGTCAGACTTTTACTGACCCCACCAGAGTCCCTCTGTTGCTCTTAGCGTTCCTGGGCCGCGGTGACTATTTCGAACAATCCCGCGACCTGCTACGATTCTTCGATACTCGTTTTGCTTCGTTTGAGTACATACATCTGCAAAATTATTTGTCTCAGCAAATATATCTTCAATCTCGCGATCGCCTATATTTTTCACCAACTTCTCACGCTCTATTCTCCGAGCAACGGTCTGAGAAAATGAGATACTATCATTACGACTTTTGTTTTAAAACTAACTCGGCTGAATGTGTACTTTAGTTGGTTGACCCACTTCAGTGATTAGAGGCTGTGTTTAAAGCTTTCGTTTTTTGGACTGTAGTGACTAAGATGAAGCCTTATTGTGGTGTACACTAAAAGAATTACGTGAGAACTGGATTTTTGTAACGTTTTCTTTATTGTTTTGTGTGTCCTCGAAACGGTTTTCGACTGTATGTTGTCGAAAACATATTGGATTCGATGCGATTCTTGGAAACATCCTGTTCATGTTTTCTGTTATTTCAGGCTGCTTTTTTTTAATTCGCTCGTAAACTCTTGCTACGCAAGTCTCTCTACACAGTGAATTCCTGCAGAGGGAAAGCGCCGTCGATGTGCCCAGAGAGAGCCCGAGCCCAGAGAGAGGTGGTGAGATGATCTAGACGCGCTTTCAGCCGAAAGTCGTCCCCTGCTGAAAATAAACTTTCCCATGTGTCACCACAATGATGAACCGATCTAGTGCGATTCGTATACATCGAATTCTCACGACCTTCACCAGTGCCACTAAGTCAATAGTCTGTTAATCAATTCTAGATAAACTCATTTAGTGCACCTCAAATATTTATGTTTCTCTGTCCTCATTTCGGACAGAGGTAGACACCTGTCTAAGCAAGCATCAAGGCATCTGCATTCAAAGCGCACCTTCTAAAGAATGCCTTTAATAAAACATCGTTAATTCGTAAACACACAGTAGGTATGCAGGTCTCATAATATTAGAGCATCGATTGTGTAACGACGCATCGTCGCGCAACGTGACCAGACACCATATGACCGAACACGGAGTAATCTGGGAATGGAGTGCTCGTACGTGCTCAAATAGAAAGATCGTAGTTGATGGCGATCTAAGTTTTTGTCTACCCCTATGAAATAGGTGTAAGTTTTTGTCTGTTGAAAGATTGAAGGATATGTGCGTTAACACCGGAATTTTTTGAGGGTGAGAAATCAAAATAACTTTTCACGCTATAAGGGTGGAGAGAGACGGAGCATCAGACTTTTACCGACTAAAACACACCCCGTTGTTCTTTGTGTTCCAGTTCTGCGAAAACCAACGGCTTAACATGCCTTCCAAGACAATGCATTGGCATTCAAATCTGGTGTAGAATTAATTAGATCAAATTCAAATGTCACTTAATTTCCCATGGACTTTTTCTTATTGACTGCTAGTTCCATTCACTATCTATTCCGTGACCATACGCCTCGTTTGTTGAAACTATTGACACTATTTACGCGTGTAAAGATGGCTGTGTTATATGGATGTTTGTGTCAGTCCATGTGTTTTTTATGACATAACATTGCATATGGCCGCTGATTTTGATGAGCTTGATAATATGTACTTCTTTCGTATTCCCCAGTTTTATGTCGAATCAAACACATCTGAATATCATAATTGTATATAGAGTAACTAGAATAAAATAAAATAATGCGGTTATCTAATTTTTATGGCTTCCTTACCACAAGTACCGCTTGCTCGCTAGGCAGTTATGAGGGTTTATAGGGTGTAAAGTCCAACAAACCTCCATTGAAATGGAATGAACCTCCGACCAGACCGGCGTTGCGTCTGGTCAGGGCAACTGTCTAATAGTTGATTTCGCACGGAGAACTGATACTGCGATGCAGGATTTTGAATTTTTAGTTTATTTGGCGCTCTAGATGTCGCTGCAAGGTTTTGTACTATCTCTGTCACTTGCATGTTTATTGTAGCGACAGAAGTTGTATAAACGTATTCGAGAATATTGAAGACTATGACTAAAATTCACACCCATCCTCAAAATAACCGCAGCAAGCCAAACGTCAAAGATCCTTCAACTCAGTTATTATCTCCACCATTTCTATCGCAATAAACAAAACTACCCACATATTGCTAACTCGTAAACCTAAATATTCACAGTAAATAGAAAGGTAATTTGAATTTTACGACGCATAATTTACGAGCTAGAATTGCGTGTGTCAGGTGGATACAGTTTATTGTACGCTGTGGCACACAGGAGAGATAAGTGCAGAAGTCAATCTACATACAAAGTGCGCTCGAGCAACGCACACATATACAACCCACAGATGTCTAATAAACGCAGAAATTACACGGTTTCCACTCAACAAAGCTCTTCCAACACAAAATTTATAGCAAAATTTATTAATTCCATCGGCCCTTACATTTATAACAAAATTAATAAACTTCTTAATATATATCCTCTTAACAAATATCGTTGCAGGAGAAAGGTAATGGAATACCTGCAAATTCTCACTTATGATGAGACTGAACAGCTTCTAACCGTATCGAGATAGACAGCAATTATAAACATATTATATTATACACATAAAACAGTATCTCAGTCAATAACATGTCCTCTCATTAACTCCCACATACCACACTCATACTCAACTATATACACACCCTCTCACACTCACTCATTCACCTATCATAACACACAAAGAGAGGAACAGAGCAGAACTATATCAGAGTGCACCTTATTTTCATGTATTGTATAATGCGAGCATTTAAGATTTAGTATGAAATGTAACGCGGGGGGGTTGGCGCTGTAAGCCGAAATACAGACTAGTTCTAGTTCGGCTCCAGCTGCTAAAACTTTTGTGTACATGTATATTACTGTTTAGAGCATTTACTTGTTAAAATACAATAAGTACTTTGTTTGTGAAATAAATAAATATTATTATTAAATATAAATATTATTACATAGACACCGCTCATGGAGCGCGAGTGCCATCCGGTTGAGACACGCGTCTGTGAACTTTTTTGTGCAGAAATGGAGCAACAAAAAAGGTTATTGTATCTGTTCAGTGGGCGGTTGTTTAAGGGTCTGTGCACACCAAGTTTTTTAACGCGCCGTTGACGCGCGTTTTAGAAACGTGCGTCGACGGCGCGCTTTTATCCTATTAATGGTCTACAGGCTGCGTCTGACTGCACAGGCCTTAAATTCGACATTAAAGGTTATTTGTCGTTTTTTAAGCAACTAGTAGTTTCCGAAAAGTAAGTAGGTATTTGCTTGTATTTCAATGGTTCGTTTTAACGTAACACATAACAGTTAAATAGGTATGTTCTTAACAATAAATCAAACAACTAGATACGAGTGCCACTACCACGATAGTTTTTTGTTCATAAGCCAGAGTTGGCAACCCTAGCGTGACCGCCAAGCGTACGTATGAAAAGTGAAGTCATGAGATACATAATAGTCATGAGATTGACTTCTGAACCTATCTGTTGTGTCGCTATGGCTCTGCCTTTGAATTCGCGCGTTGTATTTTATGAGTCCTTTCAGGAAGATGTTATTCTGTTTGGAGATCTTTGTCCTAGTATAGTTCTATTTAGATTTTATCATTTCAGGACTTTTATTTGCATCTGCAAAACTAAAATAAATGCGTTTTAGTCGCACTAATATTACAAAGGCGACAGTTTGTATGTTTGTTAGTCTTTCACGTTCAAAAGACTTACTGATTTGGCACCAGGCTAGACCATGATTATGCACGTAATTTTGCGCCCAGATCTGGTGAATACGCCGCTTCGTACGGACATGAAATGCACGCGCGCAGTTCGCAAGTGGCTCGCGAGCGGCGCATTCGCCAGATACTTTTTATCCAGCGAGTATGTTCCCTTGGGATAATTTTCTACTTTCGAGCGGGGCTTGGGGGGAGGGGGGTAAATACTAGAAATTAATTAAAAAAGAAATCCTGTTTATCGTAAGTTCTATAATCCATGTGGAATAAAACCTAGACTGGTTCGAAAAAATTAAATTAAATGTCTTTGCCTAGGTAAGAGTTGAGCGACTGCAAAAGATCACAGAAAACACTCAAATTAGTCTCTGCATGGCCCAACTTCTTCAGGAAGTGATATTTTATGTGTGAATTAAAAAAAATGTCGGTCCCAAAATGAGGTCAGGAGTAATCCATAACATGATTTGCATATTGTTTCGCGTGACATCGCTACATACAGAACTACCCACTCTAGCCGGCCAGTTCGAGGCGTTTACCGGAAGCGCCCCGCATTACGACATCCTAGCATGATATGACTAGATTCATACTTGTAGGCGCATTTTTTTTGCTTGCAACTTTTGTAATGTTGTCATATTTTTACGATTTTATGCAAAAGACTTGCTGGTTCCCGTGGCTTATCCCACAGAAGTCCTGCCGTTTTTCACTCGACGATATTACTATAATATTTTAAAGGCGAAAGGTTGCACATGTATGTGTCGAGTATGTTGGTTCCTCATTCATGCTCTAACGAATTGAGGTGAGGAAGAGGTAGAGCCGCACAGCGCTTTTTATCCCAGCAGTATGTTCCCTTTGAAAAAAAATTCTACGTTCCTCAGTTGACATCCTTTCTCCTCGTCATAAACTCTTCACTCCGTCCGTCGTATAACACATTCATTTATTCCTCATATTTTGAGTCAGTAACGCCACCTGAAGAGCGAAACTCCCGCACAAATATTAAGCCGACAATGCACAGTACTAAGGCGGTAAACGAAAGTATACGTGCCATAAGTATTCCAATACTTGTAATCCTTTCTTCATCACTTGTGTTACTTTAAACCGTAAGCAGAAGAATTAAGGCGTCAACCGATGTACGGAATTACTAAAGAAATGTTAAGATATCACCGTCATATACTTGTGCGGGTAGCGAAACAAAAGTATCCATAACATTAGTATTTCACTACTTGTAGTCCTTCCGGAGTGAGGAGGAGTGGCAGGCGGTTGCCTCCTTCTGCGAAGCAGTAATGCTAGCAAAGGAGGCGGCCGATCGCGTGAGGCAACGGTCCTCACGCCCCAACCGTCGCCGGGATTCCGATCCCGATTTCCGGCCACCGTAGGCGCGGGCTTGCGGACGGCGAGCAATGGGTGGCTCGTCGTCCGATCGTCCGGTAACTGTCCGGACCGAGCCCAAGTCGTCGACGGCGCGTAGTGTTCCACGCGCGCCTCAGGGAGATGTCAGCAACCGTAGGGGCCCAGCAGGGTCGAGGCCTACTGGGGCCATGGGTGATGCGAAAGTGATCCCCGGGGCCCTGGAAAAATGGCAAAGAGGAACAGAAGTGGGTTTTTAGTCAGTAAAAGTCTGACACTATCTCTCGCTCCGCCCAAGAGCGGGGGATGTCATTAGATGATTTTCCCACCCGAAAAAAAAAAAAAAACTACTTGTAGTCCTCAGCTTTTGCTGCTACTTTCAAACTTCTGCAGCAGTATTAATTATGATGTCACGTCACCTAAAGTACGAAATTCCCGCAGAAATATTATGTCATCAACGTCAGGTATTAGGGCGGGTAGCAACACAAAAGTACATTTACCCTCAAGTAGACACTGTGTACATAACTGACCTATATCCCCCGCAGAATTGGGGTGAACGTGCCGTATCAGACAAAGCCTTTGTTTTGTCGTAGTACCCGCTTTTTGAGATTAAAACAGGGATAGTGTCGATTTTATGGTTGTATACAATTCTCTTTATTTGTAAGGCTAGATTGATAGGGGATAATACGAAATATATCTCTGTTAATAAATGTAATCTTGTTATTGTATTGAGGGGTGACTGAAATGCCCTAGCAGTGGTTGAAGACAATTATAATCATATACAAGGTTTTAAGTAACCATCATCTTTTCTAACTTTTAAAAACGTTTGAGAAGAACCGGTAAATGACAACGGTTTACTCCTATTTGTATTAAAACTCAATGACTACATAAGATCAAAGCACGTAGCCTTTTGTGGTTTCCACCTACCTGTATATAATGATTCTAATGTAATTGAACTCCACACCAGACATAACAGAATCCAATTAGAACGGGAATCTATCTAGCAATAGAACGTAATAGTGTCAGAACAAAAGAGTCGCAAACGGTAATAAAAACTTGGCCCAAGCGGGCGCCAGTAAGCTCGGCGGGAAATCAATACGGCACGCACGCGTTCATTCGCCGTCCTGGCCGTCGCCGCAAATAAAGGTCCTTTGTTTGTCCTGGCTTTTTACTTTACTTAGTGAAAAACAATTCTTTTATATGCTCATCTTACAGATTCAGAGTCACAGATTTCACACTAAAGTTTCTTATAATGTTTTTGATGATATTTGAGATGTACAGTCAGGGGTCAAAAGTGCAGAAGCACTTTACTAATGCTAAATTGTCTGAAATTTCCTTGTAGTAGAAGTTGTTCAGAACTAGTTTATTCAATACTTTAGATTTCATTCTACGAATTAAATCACTCATGAAACATTGATCCCCATCTACAAATAAATTTTAGACATTTTAGTGTTGGTAGAGTGCAACAGCACTTTTGACCCCTGACTGTACATATTTTTTCCATATGCTAAACATCATCCTGCCCTTGTCCCGTGTTATTTGGGGTCGGCGCAACACGTTTTTTTCTTCCAGTCAAACTATCACTAACTTCCTTTTCTTTCATATCACTCTTCACACAATCCATCCATCTTTTCTTTGGTTTCTCTCTCCCTCTCCATCCATCCACATGTAAACTCATAACTCTTTTAGTAACATGCGTTTCATCCATCCTCTTCACATGACCATACCAAGACAAACGATCCCCTTTTAACTTTTCAGTCACTGGCGCCACATTCAAACTTCCCCTAATATACTCATTTCTCACTTTATCCATTAACGTCACACCACACATCCATCTTAACATTCTCATCTCCGCTACGTGCAATCTTTTTTCATCCGTCTTTTTCCATATGCTAAACATTCTTTCGAAATCGGAGAGGTTAAAACTCATCATTGCGAACTCCAATAATCTAAGTACTTAGGGAATTTCTAATCCACTCGAGTCAGTCGTTAATGTATAATAAACAAACTCTCAATTTGATTGGTATTTGTAAGATAAGAGCGGAGCCTTCAACTACAGGCATTTATATGCCTAAATGGAGACTCCTCGACATGCAATTTAATGCCAATATGTTAAGCAATAAAGTATTTTTTTTTTTAAGTTATTTTTTTGGTTGAGTCCAGTGGAGGAAATGATTTACAAAAAGTAGAAACATTTGTTTCAGTTATGCTCGTATCATGCTCTAATAAATTAAATTGTTTGTCAGATTATAAATATCCTATAGTATCATCATTGTGTAAAGACCAATTCTCGTATTCAAAAAAACATTAACCACGCAATATCATCTTAGCGACAATTTGCAAATGCGAACTTTCCTTAAAATTTCAGTCTGCTATAATAAACTCGTTTTGTGTTGGGCGCCATTAGTCTATATTGGCGCCCAACACGAGACAACGCCACATAGTAAAATATTTCCTAATCAATACTGCGTAACACGCATAGACTGCGGCGTGTGCGGCTGTCATATGTAGCCCGTTCGTATACGAAACCTTAAGTATTTCTGTATAATGTCATAATCATCCTGACCTTAGTACAGTTTACTTGGGGTCTGCCCAGCTTTACTTGGGGTATACTAGTACTCGTCATCTCTGTAGTCATTCCATTCTTTTTTTTAAATTATTTTTTGTTATTACTTACAGGGTTGTGTTTGCACAAAATCACCTGTATGGTGAAAAACACACTCTTTGAATAAAAATAAAGCAATTTACGTACAAAACACTGCCTTTTCACGTAGATTATCCCTTCAAAAATAAAAACTCAATTTATTCTACAACAAAGAAACAGTTTCCAAGAAAGGCTCCCCAAACGGCGATGATGACGTCACGTGTCGATTGTCGATCTACCCCCATCGCGAAGGTCGGTCGAAACGAGGTCGGTGGCCGCTGCGCCCGGGCGATCAGGGGAACCGTGTGTCATTTGTAATTCTAACCAAGGATGGTAGATATGTACATACAGGCTGGATTTTACTGATGGGGCAATAAGTGCAGGTGCCTTAACCATTGTGGATAAAGGAAAACGTTTATAGGAGAATTACTTATATATGTAGTAATTAAAGTATAATTTAAAAAATGCAGTCAACAAGAAAAAAGATGACTGTGATTAAATTTTGTTGTCAAGTTTCAAGACTACTTTCCCCACTGCAAATGTAGTCTTTTGACTAACCCACTGGAAATATAAAGATTAAAAAAAAAACATAAGCTTTTTAATAAAAATAAGTCGGTGCTTATGCTCACTAGTAAGGATTTAATGTAACGGAAGTGGTTATATAGGAACCGAAGTTTTAAAATTTTGTTTATCGGAACTGCAATCGGAGGTGGAAGCAGAAGAGTCAAATGAAACTACTGAAAAATTCGGATAAGTATAAGTGAGGAGTGAACTCACTACGTACTAAATACGAAACAAAACAACAAGTGAAAGAGTAATCGACAGAAGGCGCGGGGGGAGGGAAGGATCCCCGCGGAGGAAGTGTAATCTTGTTTGTACCTCCGTTATAAGTTCCGATTCCGATTATTATTGGAACCGAAATCGAAATTGGAGGTGCAAAATCAATCGGAAGTTTCGAAATTTCGGAATCGGAACCGAACAGTACCACTTGCGGCCACTAGCCCAGTCAGTCAGTGAATACCGCAAAACGCTCCTCACACAGAAGGCCCATCCCCATAGCAACACAATACACAATGACGGGCAAGCCCACGGTATGAACGCGGCACCCATGCGGTGACCTCATCACACAACGCTATTGACAGCCCCGACACCATTGAATGTGTGGTAATTAATTGGACGGCACCGTGCCATTAGTTATACCTGACTTAGATGTATATGAGTCTAATAATCATTTATAATATTTAGGGTTCCAAGTCCAACGGGACCCTATCTATTACTAAAGCCTCCGCTGTCTGTCCGTCCGTCTGTCAGTCAGCGGGCTGTATCTCATTAACGGAAAAATAAACTGGCGATTGGGAACGTGTGTATTTTTCCATATAGAACAGAAGCTCACAGTGAACCAAAATGAATTAGTACTCACTTATAAATTTATTAATAGTAGTAATAATAACTTAAAAATTACAAATATGTACAAAAAACAGGCGAAACACGCTGTTTGGGCAATAATTGCTTTGACTTACTATATTATTTATCATGTAAAAACGTCACTGAATAAAAAATATATATTTTTAACTATGCAAATGCATTTGAAAATAGTCGGAAACAGAAACGTTTTTTTGATTGTGCGATGGGCTAAAAATGTCTTCTTATTAACCCTCCTTGGGTTAACCCAAGGAGGGTTAATAAGATTCACAGAATGATGTGTATTTCTGTTGCCGCTACAACAACCATCTTTCTAGCCTTTTTCCAACTAGCTTGGTTTCGGCTTCCAGTCTAACTGGATGCGATTGAATACCCGTGTTTTACATGGAGTGACCGTCTATCAGACCTCCACAACCCAGTTTGTTGGGCGAGACGATACTCCTTGGATAGCGGATGGGCAGACGTTCTGGCGTCTGTCTAACAATAACCACTGTCAAAGATCTACGAATGACAACTGAGAGCGAAGGCTTTACGTAATTTTCGAGGCACGGGCCGTCAATAATGTCCTAGATAAACTTGCCGCTACAACAACAAATTATAAAGTTGAAAATTAAAAGGGGTTCCCATACGAGAAGCGTTATCTCTCGCGCCGGGCCTTGGTACAGGCCATGGTCCGGAGCGAGGAGGAGTGGCAGGCGGTCGCCTTCTTCTGCGAAGCAGTAATGCTAGCAAAGGAGGCGGCCGATCGCGTGAGGCAACGGTCCTCACGCCCCAATCGCCGCCGGGATTCCGATCCCGATTTCCGGCCATCGTAGGCGCAGGCTTGCGGACGGCGAGCAATGGGTGGCTCGCCGTCCGACCGTCCGGTAACCGTCCGGACCGAGCCCAAGTCGTCGACGGCGCGTGCTGTTCCACGCGCGCCTCAAGGAGATGTCAGCAACTGTAGGGGCCTAGCAGGGTCGAAGCCTACTGGGGCCAAGGGTCTGATTCTGAAAAGAAGACTCGGCCCTGGTACGAAAGGCAACGAAGGAACAGGAGTGGGTTTTTAGTCAGTAAAAGTCTGACACTATCTCCCGCCCCGCCCAAGGGCGGGGGATGTCATAAGATGATTTTCCAACCGAAAAAAAAAAATTAAAAAATACGAGAAGCGTTATTTCGTCGCTCGATTTTAATATTGTAGTACGGAACCCTTCGTATGCGAGCTTGCACTTGCTCAGTTGGTCCAGACCGGAGGTGAAATACACCACTCGCCATAAAAAGGTGAACGTCCCAAATACGTTTGTAAACTTAAAATGTGTCTGAGATGTATTTCGCAAATCTTTAGCACCTTTTGTTCTACAACCTAGCTCAAACACCACTAGTTGGTTCTGCCAACACGGCTCGTCGAATGAATGGTCTATTCAGTCCTGACTCACGATGGCATGCGGCCAAATATTAACCTTATTATACTAATTAACGCGATGAAACGGCCATTGTGGCGGGGTCGTGAACTTTGTGGTGCTAGTAGCTGGACGATAATGTCTTGTACGGTCCATGGTGTTGAGAACAGATCGTGTTTCTTATACATTAACAGCAGCACCCGTGATTCCGTTCGCGAGAATGTTTTTGTAAAAACCTTTAACACCTACATAGCGGTCTTTTGAGATCATCAACGATCATTTATTGATAGGTTTTTTTTTTATATAAACCAGTGCTTGACTGCGATCCCACCTGATGGTAAGCAGTGTTGCAATCATTGATGGTGCGGCGCACTAGTATATTAAGAACCTATTCACTCTAGCCTTGAAGGCACCAAAATTATAGTTGGACGGGAAGACCGCAGCAGGCAAATTGTTCCAGTCCTTCGATGTACGCGGTATAAACGACGAAGCGAAACGCTTAGTCCGGACCGTTGAAGTTTCAACAACTTAAGGGTGGATACTCGCCGTACGCCGTTTATTTTTGTATAGCTTCTTTTTATAATGTGAATGTCAGAACACTGTAGACTCCGCGTATTCATGGATTCCAATTTTTATTGTGCTTTTGGTACAAAAGCTGACCGGTCTACATTGTCTTCTCATATGTATTATTAATGTAATATGGAAATATTGTAGAAACAATCATAATTTTTTTTAAAGAGTAGCCATGGTGTTTCTTGCCGGTTCTTCTCCATAGGAAATGACCAATTGGAACCGTGTGCTAGCTTCTGACGTTATATGTTTAAGGCCTATGTGATATAAATAATTTTGAGTTTTTTTTTTTATTCTTGATAGGTTCGCGCTTGACCGCTATCTCACCTGATGGTTTTTGAGTTTGAGGGATTGTTTGAAAGATTCACCGCGAACGTAAAGGGCTGAGGGTTTAAGTTCCTATTGTAATTTTATTAATGGTGTCATCATCATCATCATCATCATTATCATCATTTCAGCCGAAAGACGTCCACTGCTGGACATAGGCCTCCCCCAAGCGTCGCCACAGCGAACGGTCCTGTGCGTCTCGCATTCATCGGACTCCCGCAACCGTGTTACTGGTGGTGTACAATAAATAATATATCTATCTATCTGAAGGAACACAGGCGAGTCAGTGACAGTATGACACTCCCTCGCACAGAGCCGGGAGGACTACAATTAAAAGCTATCAGTGACAACAACGGAATGAGACAAATCACGACATTTTTTTTTTTTTTCGCAAAGTCCGATATACCAGTAACGTAGTTACTATACAAAAAATTATGTAAACTGCTCAGACTTCCTTACTTCTTATTTCTTAAGCAAATGTACTTTACTCCTACTCAGTAAGGGCCGTGACTCACGAGTCGTTGACCCGGCGTAGGCGCAAGCGGGCCAGCCTTCTTACTATCGATAAGATGGTGCAGAAGTACCATACTGTGTTTCTTGGGGCGTTACTACTAAGTATTAAGTGGCAATGTCTTCATGATGCCTTCGTGAGAGAAGGATACTGCTATTCTGTATGTCTTCGTCTCATTGTATTGAGAAGGCCTCTTTCATGGGGCTCCTGCTAGCTACAACCAGTGGGTGTTTAAGTCTAAAGTGAATAGGTTACTTCTAGGCAAGCGTGCTCCATCGGCAACCACATTGTGGCTTACCATCAGGTGAGATAGTGGTCAAACGTGAGCCTATTAGTAATCACTCGCATATAAAATGCGATAGCAAATACTATGTATCCAGGATTTTAAGAGTGTTTTTAAAGTTTCATGCACGTTCTTCTCAGCAGAGATCTACGCTTTAGAATGTGCAGTTAGCTTCATTTTTCAGACTGACTGACTTCTTGACAATTCAAAAGTGACTTCATATTATGTTTTTTACTCTTTCACGCTCAAATGGATGAACCGATTTGAATTAAATTTGGCACTGGAGTAGCATATATGATACTTTATATCCAGCGAGTATGTTCCCTTGGGATAATATTTACTTTCATGCAAGCAAACTCGCTGGCAGACGCTAGTTGTATTTTAATTTTGGGTTTGTGCGCAAATAGACCGGTGCAGGTGGACCGATGATCTGGTGAGGGTCGCGGGAATCCGATGGATGCGAGACGCACAGGACCGATCGTTATGGCGTCACTTGAGGGAGGCCTATGTCCAACAGACGTCTTTCGGCTGGAATGATTGATGATGTTGCGTAAACATAGCCCTCTCTTTTCCCCTTCATTCGTACTCTTATATTTTGAACCTTCTTTGAAGTCCTCGCCATAAATAGCGGTACATAGCTTCGAACAGCTAGATGGGTGGAACTTTTGTGCTTGCTATGTTTAGTGGTCCGATATCGAAATGTTGGCCGATCGCTTATGGTCCAGGATTAAGGTGTTCTGGGGTAGGCAGTGTTGTTACTCCCGGTTACCTAACAATCGAGTGTTGCTGTAAACAAAATGCTATTTCAAATGTATTACAAAATCAGGTAAAAGGTAATCTTTTAACGTAGCGATCCAGTTGCCAAATTAAAATGGGACTGGACAGGCCACATCTGCAGCATTTCACAACTATATTGAGCGAAGGTAATCACTGACTGGATTCCGAACAGCAGGAGCCGGCGACGCGGCAAGCTTAGAAGGCGTGACGATTTGAAATCCTGCCTAAAGGATTTGCCAGGAGTCGTTAAGGACAGAGAAGAGTGGAGGAATGAAAGGGAGGCCTTTGCTCTGCAGTGGCACACAACAGGCTCATGATAATAATACATTAACCAGTGCTTGACTGCGATCCCACCTGATGGTAAGCAGTGATGCAATCGTTGATGGTGAAGTGCACAAGTCTATTAAGACCATATTCATTCTAGCCTAAATTGTACTGCCCAGTAAAGTTTATTTACATAAATCAGATACTTATTCCCTCATCGGACTTAGTGCTCAATAAAAATTACAATTTCTTACCATTGTTTAGTGTTAGTTTCCATTATAAATCACGATACGTCAATTTAGAGGTATGCGAAACTGAGTATAAAGTTCAAACCTCTGTTGATGCGGGAGGATCCTCCGACTGGATGGATGTTGTGTGGCTGGTCCGGGCTACTGCCCGATGGTTGATTTCGGACTGTTATATAGTGCGGAGAACTTTTATATCGCGATGCGGGAATTTGTAGTTGTATGTTGTATGTAATGTTGCTGCTCACGGAATAAGATTTTCAATACTATTAACTTCCGCCTTTTACCCCCAAAGG
Organism: Mythimna impura; assembly: GCA_905147345.3. Classification (NCBI taxonomy): domain Eukaryota; kingdom Metazoa; phylum Arthropoda; class Insecta; order Lepidoptera; family Noctuidae; genus Mythimna; species Mythimna impura. The sequence continues at coordinate 567,901 of LR990365.1, read as the reverse complement.
TTGAATTCACAAAAACGCCTTCTTAGTGCTCGCTTACGGTAATAGAAGAAAGCCATGTGCAAAATTTCACGTTCCTAATCCCAGTAGTTTCTGGCTGTGCGTTAATATGTCAGTCTGACAATTTCTCTCCTTTTTTATATTATTACACGCATTTATTGAAGGCTGAAATGTAATGGTCTTATCATTAGTGCAACTTGTTGATACTGAATCTACTAAAGTACGATTTTGCGACTAGTTTGATCAGGAGCCTTACCATGGTGTGTTAAATGTCAGGCGTGCGAGTGAGAGAGAGGGATGGATCTATACACACTATACGACTCCATCCTTTTAACGATGCAATTTGAGAAGCCCTACCACGAGCTCTAAACGCAATCCGTTTCTAGGACTTGACAGCACTTAAAGTAAGTGGAAACGAACACAACATCACATCAACGCCTTCACAGCCCTGATGAGTCTCACTAGCTGAAACCATGTTATTAAAACGACAGCATACATTAACCAGCTGTCAAAACAAAAATCTACACCCAACCCGTAAAAGGATTTTTTTATAATTATAAAAAAAGATTTTTATTAGGCCTAACCGTAGACGCGACCGATATAGACGGTCGGCGAGCGCGGAATGCGCTTCCGCCAGTTCCAAATTTAAAATTTTCACCAATACTTCTTTTCTGTTTACTTTTTTTTTGTGGAGGGCGACGCGTCGGCGCATATTTTAGGGCTTAGGGTTGCCAGATGATAAATAATGTTTAGAATTATTGATGCGGTGCGAAATATGATATTCTTTTTCATGTTTAATTTGAGACTGGAACATTAACTTGAAGATTAATCTATTTTTTTATCTATGTAGCCGTTTATAGAATCAAAATGAATGCAGTAATTAGGGTATAATAGAGACTCCGGCAGGGATTTTTGCTCCTGAGCTGTACGCACAATGAATGTGTTCCCAAAACGTTTTGTGCGTATGGATGGGATTTCCACCATGTACCGGCGGCGCATCGCCGTACGTCTGGTGGTCCGATGATGGAACGAGCTTTGTGGATTTAAGTTATGCAATTCCGACACACACTCCCGGAAATGCAACCGGTAGAAATGGTCAGGTAATTTTCACATGATCACGACGTATAAAAATATCAGTCGTGTGAGCGAAATATTGATGGAGCTATACACCCTATATAGCTCCATTCCCTTAAAAGTACAGTTTATGTCGTCATATGCCTGGTAGCACTGCTAGTATTTACTTGATCCACGAGGTGCACTCAAAATACTTTGGCTTATCCATCCATATTTTTACCCCAAAGGTTGACTAGTAGAGAATGCCTTGTTGCATAAAGTCCGCCTATGTACCACTACTGTACATGAAGTTTAAATACCACCCCATCCATCCATCCATCTTTTTAACCCAAAGGTTGACTGGTAAAGAATGCCTTGTTGCATTAAGTCCGCCTATCACCCCACTACTGTACATGAAGTTTAAATAAATAAATTCCTCCACATAGTCGGGTCTCAAGTGTCAATAAATCTTAATACACGGCACACGTCGAACGTAGTCCATCATCAAATAAGTGATTGTCACGGTCGCCCATCGGTCACTGACCCGACGGACTTGTTTAGTTTCACTGGCAATTGTCACTTGACGTGCGGCGCATTGATTTGTCTAGTTTGGGCAGGCGAGGAGGCTAAACCTGCTGAAGTACAGTTCTCGGCAAATATTTGCGGCTATCTCTGAGGGCCTAGTGCAAGTTTTAATTCTTCTTAATCGTGTCAACGTCTTATGTACACTAGGGATGTAAAATTTACGGAATTGTTCGAAAAAGTTACTGTGGCTTTAGAACGGAAAGAGCAACTGACTGAAAGAACACGAAATTGATTGATTGATGTTTGTTTCTTTAATAACTTTTTTTTTTGTTTTTTTTTTTTTTTATTCTTGATAGGTTCGCGCTTGACCACTATCTCACCTGATGGAAAGCGACGATGCGGTCGACGATAGAGCGCGCTTACCTAGAAATAACCTATTTACTCTCGACTTAAGGATTCCCGGGTTGTAGCCATCAGGAAACACAGATTCCGGCAAGGAATTCCACTCCTTAGCTGTACGCACAATGAATGTGTTCCCAAAACATTTCGTGCGTATAGGTGGGATGTCCACCATGTACCGGTGGCGCATTGCCGTACGCCTGGTGGTCCGATGATGGAACGGTCTAGGCGGAATTAGGTTATGCAATTCCGACGCACACTCCCCGAAATGCAACCGGTAGAAAACCGACAGGCTAGCAACTCTGCGTCGATGCCCAAGACATTGAAGCCTCGACGAGTGCATCAATGCCAAACGTTAAGTTTAAGTTTAACTTAAACCACTGAAGGCTTCAAATCAACACTAATTCCCGATACGTAAAACCAAGTTTAGCTCCTCCCTTGAACTTACAAGAGCTCGTAGTTAAGTTGCAGCGTTAAACCATTCGTCCCGGCTGTTATGGTTGGAGTATAACAAAAAAAAAAACGCTCTTCTTTCAACACTATGATCTTTCTCTTTCAAACCTATAAATATTGTACATATTATTTAGTGGTCCGAGTCCCTTGTCACCACTTCTCACTGAAATCCTTAGTATGTTTACAGTTACTGTATTACCACCTTCCTGTGTATAAAGAAAAGGATGATAAACGGTTATTATTGAAATCCTTAAAACGGTGTTTCCTTTGGAATCCACTTATTAACTCTAAGAGTAATTTGTAGATCTTTGACAGTCATTACAAATAGTCAGATAATAACATTTTATAGTCAAGGATCTAACACAAGGTGTGCGACAGTCGCAGGATCGATAGCAGATTACGGTGGCTATGTGGGGCACGTGGGGCTTCCCAATCGGACGGGCGGTCACGGCCGGGGCTCAGTATCACGGTATTGACGACTGCGGGAAACTTGACTTTAAGGTGAAGCGATAAAAATAAAGTAAATACATTTAATTAGAATATAGACAGACACAATAAAGAAGCAAACTTATAAAGAAACTTAAATAAATATTTGACTGGCCTACTGTTCTAGTGGTTAGTGGCCTGACTGCTATGCCGGAGGTCGTGGGTTCGATTCCCACCCAGGGCAAATGTTTGTGTTATTAGCACGAACATTTGTTCTGAGGCTACCGAACAGTTTCAATGAAGCCATGGTTTTCTTTTGAGGCAAAAGCGGTAAGGTGGTTCCCGATTTAGGTGGACTATCATCAAATAACTGCTCCGGGAAACCCGGGGCCCTGTCAGTAAAAGTCCCTAAAGCAGGAGAAATCATTAGATGATATCCCAACTTAATAAAAAATAGGATCGAAATGTTACACAGAGGACTTCTGTGTAACCTTTCGACGAATCAAGCGTGATATTACGTGTACTTCAAATTAACTTGAGCACAGGCGCAGGGTAGCCAGCCTATCGGTATTTTACAGGTTGCATTTTGGAGAGTGTGCGCGGGAATTGCATGACTTGATTCCGCCATCTCCTTTCTACCATCGGACAACCCGACGTACGGCGAGTATCCACCCTTACGTTGTTGAAACTTCAACGGTCCGGACTAAGCGTTTCGCTTCGTCGTTTATACCGCGTGCATCGAAGGACTGGAACAATTTGCCTGCTGCGGTCGTCCCGTCCAACTATAATTTAGGTGTCTTCAAGGCTAGAGTGAATAGGCTCTTAATAAACTAGTGCGCCTCACCATCAACGATTGCATCGCTGCTTACCATCAGGTGGGATCGCAGTCAAGCACTGGATTATATGAATTAAAAAAAAAAAAAAAAACTTAGTGTTGACTTGTGGAGTTGTTTCGACTCACGGTACCCATTAAAATTGGTTGAAATTACTTCAGTCTTAGTAGGCGTAAGTTTTTTGTCTGGCCACGTTCAAGGGTATCTGTACCCTATAATTATGAAGTATTATAATCTCGGCTATGGTATGATACCTATGCTACACACGACTTGGATAATAGTTTCCGCATATTAACTGTTTTGAGATCTAAGTTCTTTGTATATGTATATAGGTACAAAAAAAAAAACTGCCGATTGCAAAATAACTTTAATTTCGAAAATCGGTGTTTTTGGTTGTTTCTTCTTCTTTTTTGACGTCGACTTCCGATTTTTTTTTATAAATAAATGGTATTTATTTTGCAAATAGGTTAAAAAAAAACACTTACGTCTTTTTTTTTCGCCATTTTAAACTAGATGAGGCCGGTGTTTCCCAGCTGACTACCCTGAGAAGAAACACCCAAACAAACTCAGGGATCAAAGTCTCTTTTAAAGTCCATACAGTAAATATGTAATGGTCAAATCACATGAGAACCATGCAGATTTGTCTGAGATGGACTTTTGAAGAAAGAACCATACAGATTTGAGTGGACCTGTCCAGTCAGTGCAAGCATTTATAAGGCTCGCGTTTGACCACTGTCTTACCTGATGGTAAGCGATGATGTGGCCGACGATAGAACACCTTAAAATTACAAGTTGTTTTGATTTTTTGTTAGGACTAGGACAACTTCGTAACACGTTTGACGCAGTGATTGAGTGATGACTTGTTACTCCGTGTTCGATTCCCGAACATATTAAATATTTGTATGGTTAGGTTACAGTTACAGTTACAGATAGTGGTTCCGTGTCTGGGTGTCTTGTTTATGTGAGTTTACAGATTGTGAGCATCCACGATACAGGAGTTATTCTTAGTGTAGTAATATTTGGTAGTGTTTAAAAAAAAACACGTTTTTTTTTAATTTTGCTTATATAAATGTATAAGTTAAGATAAAACTTGATCTATATTCCACAACTATCACACAACGCCATCTAGTTCTAAACTAAGCAGAGCTTATGCTATGAGTGCTAGACAACTCATAAACATACTTATATATTTCTAAATACATACATATTATACATAGATAAATTACACCCAGACGCAGAACAAATGATCGTGCTCATCACACAAACATTTGTCCTGGGTGGGAATCGAACTCACGATCTCCGGCATAGCAGTCAGGGCCACTAACCACTAGACCAACAAGCCAGTCTATCAATGATGGCCGTTTAGTGTATGTCCAGTCGGGCACGACAGTTACAATGCAAATGCTCGGTAATCATTACATTTAATAGCAGCGCTGGTCTAGATTGGACGGAAATTGAATGAATAGCCGCGTCCTATCCTATTGTTACTGCAGTCTAGTAGCCGAGTGGTCGGTTGAGAGCACCTACGGCTGAGACAGATGATGAGTTCAATCTTTCGGTTTTTCTTAATCCTTTAACCGCCCGCGTCATATTCATCCGACCAGTGTTTTCGTGTCTTATTCGCCAGGGTCGTGTGTTGTGACTGTGTACTCCATCTCGTTTAGCTCTTCAATCCCCATAGGTGACAGAAGAGCTGACGAAATGGAGTATTTGGTCGTGGACGTGCGACCCTGGTGGAATAAACGTGAGAGTGTTAGTCGGATATATTTGACATAGGCGGGTAAAATATTAAGTTGACCAACAGCAACCAGGTTATAGATTCTTTGGGGGACGTTCTACTATCATCACATGGGTCTTAAAAAGTAACAGCATAAACATAATCAGCCTTATAATGGTCTCATTGCTGACGGACTGGCATGTTGGTCTAGTGGTTAGTGGCCCTGACTGCTATGCCGGAGGTCGTGGGTTCGATTCCCACCCAGGACAAATGTTTGTGTGATGAGCATGATCATTTGTTCTGTGTCTGGGTGTAATTTATCTATTTATCTATAATATGTATCTATGTATTTAGAAATATATAAGTATGTTTATCAGTAGTCTAGTACTCATAACACAAGCTCTGCTTAGCTTGGGACTAGACGGCGTTGTGTGATAGTTGTTGGAATATTATTATTATTATTAATTATTAAATTATTGCAAAGAATGTACCTGGCTGGGTTTGAGCTTACGACCTACAACTTGTAAGTCATGGCCGTTACCACTATGTCTACCTTACTGCCGGCCGGTACTACTACTCCTCAAACGTAACTGGCCTCTGCAGGACCCCTACGGTTTTGCTGATATCTCTTTGAAGTGCGCGTGGTGTACGCACCGTCGACGACTCGGGCTCGGTCTTTACTGGATGGCCGGACGGCCCAGCTAGCCATTACTCATCGTCCGCAAGCTCACGGTGGCTGGGGATCGCTCTTTTCTCCCGTGGCTGAGGCATGAGAATATCCCTTCCCTCACAGTTGCGGTCATCTCCTTCGCTAGAATTAGTGTTTCGCAGGAGGCGATTGCTTTCCATTTCCTCTTGCTCCAGACCAGAGAGTTCACCGGCGATTGCGATACCTTTCCTGGAAATAGTACACACTGGTAGACGTTTCCTGCATTCGGATCGAAAGAATTGCATCAGTGATCTCACCATCAGGTCGGTCGTGCTTGCCTGACAGTCCGACTCCTTACCCGTTGTTCTATTGGCAATAATTTATCATGCATTCCATTTGACTAAGTGGTCCCTCCATTTGGTTTCAATAGCTATTACAATACTTAGGTATACAGTACAATGACTAATGCCTATCTGATTTGGTCGGAGACGGACGCATTTGGGTCGGGCGGTGCGTTTCGACTTTCAAATTGCGTCATTATATTGTTTTTTTGGCGACATTAAGTTTCTTTAATAATGAAATCGGCCTGTGATTGTTTCATAGCAGTGCAGAGGCCTCTTTTCATTCAGAATAAGAAGGTTCAGGGTTTTTTACATCACGGTCCATTACATTGGCCATCACACTACCTCGGAGAGATGTGACCTTTGGCAGGAGACGCTTAAACCTCCTGATGATTTCGTCGAATTGTCAGAGAGCCATGGCTGACTTGGAAAACTAAACAGACTCCGCACCCAGGTTGGGCGCAGCAAAGACAATCTCCACAGGTCCCCCACCTGTGGAGATTGTTATTGCCCAACTTTGTCTGCGTCACACTCATAAACCACCACAATGCCATTTTGTCACAATTTGAAGAAGTGATTTTTGCGCCAAACCCTAATTCTTTTTCTAAAACAGTAGCCTAAGTTACTCTTTATAATATCACCTATCTACCAAAAAAAGTCGTTTCGGAGATTAACCGGAACAAACAAACAGACACAGATTAAAAATATAAATTAGTATTTTTGCTATATTTTCATCTGCATTTATAAAAAAGTCATCTTTTGATATTACAAACACAAACAGACATTTCAATTTTATTTATATGTATAGATAATAATACCCCTACATGGATAGCTAGTCTCCGTTGACATTGGCCGTCATTGGCAGTAGGATTGTGTATTACCATCTAAAAATTCACGTTGTGTGTTCTCCAAGTAACGTTTATCCTCGTTCTGTTGCAGAAGTCCTCGCCGTGCCGCCCACAATGGCAGACACAGACACGGAGCCGCTGCCCAACGGCACGGGCGCGCTGTCCCACGAGGAGGAAGAGGAGAGGCTCAAGCAGCGCCCCGCTGACATTGACGCTGTGAGTACACCAACCTGATCCTTAGCATGCACACCTTAGTGTTCAGCCTGACTGCAAATGCGGGCGCGGGGCGGATGCGACGCGGTAAACTCAAACATAAGAACTTCTTTGGAGTGTTCATAGTGGGTACGTGAGCGCAGGAAGCGGCGCGGGCTGCTTGACGCGGGATGCGCACGAGCAACTCACGCCATAGCTCGTTCATACCGCGTGAGTAAATGGGCGGGCGGCGAGCGGCTAGCATCTCAAACTAGTTCTCGCTAACTGCGTGCGTTGTTATGATGGCTCGACTGCGGACAGGCACAACCCGCACCCGCACCGCTCCCCGCACCACGCTGCCAGTCTGGCTGAGCACTTAGACCAGCTGTACTCAACCTACCCGCCAAGCTTTTCTGTGTGGACCAACAGCCAAACACAAAGTGTCTATTGCGAGTTCATATTACGTTAATGCGATCGACAATGACGCTCCGATCGGCCCGCTCCAAGCTCTTAACCAATTAGACAGTCAAACGCGGTAAACGTTTCGATCGTGTATACATCAAAACAACTGAGCGCACTGTATTCATGCTATAGTTACACAGCGTCTCGGCAGTCTGTAGTTTTATTGAGTTCAGAACTACAAGTAGGAATCTGTTCTGTACGAAACTCCAATTACAATTATAAAATGTAGAATGCAAATTGCCTAAAACTGAGTTACAATGTTATTCCTTGCAGGTGTCGATAGGATGTAGCTATTTTATCGAAAACTTAGATCATCATCATCATCTTGTCCCTGCTAGTTGGGAAAAGGCTTCCTGAATACCCGTGTTTTTCATGGTTCTTATTACCAAATTGTCATATAAGTATGTTTATCGGTTGTCTAGGATTCATAACACAAGCTCTGCTTGGTTTGGGACTAGACGGCGTTGTGGGAAAAAAATTGCAACAGAATTAATATACTTAACAACTGATTTCTCTACGTTGCAGGATGTCCGCGAGATGGAACGGCGCAAGCGCGTGGAGGCGTTGATGTCTTCGAAGCTGTTCCGTGAAGAGCTGGAGCGCGTGCTGGACCAGCAGATGCACGAGGGCAACGATGCGCCGCTGCTGCAGCGTATTCGCGAGATGGTGGGCGGCCGCCTGCACACTGGCAGCATTCGGGTGAGTGCCAAGCATACAACGTTCCTGGTCCCACTGCTGGGACTCGGCCTACTCTTTGTGTGGGAAACACGTCTCCGAATTTTAGGCTCTTATAGACAGTCTGCTTGAACCTGGCGTGCAGTTTTAATGGCAGTCAATTGGCAGTTTTTGTGCAGTAGTACAAACATGCACGCCATCCGATCAGAGATCCACCTTTAGGGTATCAAGTTGAGACCCTAAAGGTGGGTCTACGCTACGGAGCCGAGCACGAGCTGCAAAGCTGTCAAGTGTGGACGTACAACGAGACTACAGCAATCACGGTCCTCAAACGTGATGTGAAGACCTTTGTTTCATAGTCATTTGTTTACGTATACACCTTTGCACAGTCGGGCACGAACCAAACGCTTGAAACGCGCTCGTTCGAGGCTTGTAAGTCGGTCCACACTACACGAACTTGTGCTCTGCTCGCGCTCCGCTCGTGCTTGGCTCCTCTGTCAAGTCAGTCAATACACTACACCAGTGTTTTTCAATCTGTGGGTCGCGACCCCTTGGTGGGTTTTTTTTAGGTGGTAAAATCATCTAATGACAAATCCCGCTCTTGGGCGGGGCAGGAGATAATGTCAGACTTTTACTGACTAAAAACCCACTCCTGTTCCTTCTTTGCCTTCGTCCCAGGGCCCCGGGTTTCACTTTCACACTACCCGTGACCCCTAGGTGGTGTGGGTCACAAAATCTTGCTTAGGGGGTAAAAATGAAGAGTGAGGACAGTAAAACCCTACGCTGCAAAAAAGTAGAACAATTCAGTAATGAAGCTATGCCTGTTTGTTTATGCTTCAATACTTTTACTGATCTTCGTTCTATTTTTGACACGCAAATTGTGTGCGATTTGAAACATATTCGAGTTAAGACGCATAAATTAAAAAAGCGGTCACAAGTGCGCGGTGCGCCAGTTCGCTCATCACAATGTTACGGTCCTAGGGGGTCGCCACTTTTATTATTATTATATCTAGCCTATACTGTCCCACTGCTGGGCAAAGGCCTTCCTCCATTCCTTCCATTGTTCCCGGCTCAGAGCCATATCTTACCAATTCCTAAGGAAAATATCTAAGTCGTCCCGCCATCTCCTTCGTGGTCTGCCGCGACCCCGTCGTGCGTTTTCAGGGTTACAACTTTGTGTTTTACTGGCCCACCGCTCGATCGGCAAACGGCAGACATGTCCAGCCCAGTCCCACTTAAGCTGGGCAGCCTTCTGAGCCACGTCAATGATCTGCATTTTGGAGCGCAGTATAGTGTTTCGAACGCGATCCGTTATTTTAACACCTAGTATGCTGCGCTCCATAGCACGTTGGCAAACATTAAGTTTGGACCTTTGGATGTTAGTCAAAGACCAAGTCTGTGCACCATAGGTCACGATGGGGAGAGTATACATGTCCATTAGCTTACGCTTCAGTGACATAGGCAAGGTGCCTTAAATAGTTCTGTCAGGCGTGTTATTTCCTTGTCTTGCCCGGAAGGAAATTACTTGGCCCAAGTATAGATATTCCTTATTTTTGTATTTAAATTACAGTCGGGTAAAAAGGGGTCACGTATTCAAAACACTGCACTACACCTACTACAAATAATCTCTAACCCTTACCCACTGTTGTCCCAGGGCCCCGCCTGCGTTCTCCCGATCAACGACATCCGCGGCATCGAGGGTGTTGGCTACGAGAAGGGCGAGAAGATCCTCCGCTGCAAGCTGGCGGCTGTGTACCGGCTGGTGGACCTGTTCGGGTGGACCCAGAGTAAGTAGCGTTATCATCATCTGTAGATCTTTTACAGTCATTAGGGATAGGCAGAAGCCAGGAAACCCGATGTTAGTCCTGGCTGCGCAACCGATTTAGTGCTTTTCCATTATAGCATAATCAGCCTTTTAATGTTCCTCGTTCCTGTCTAGGAGAGGGCATAGGCCATAATCCTCTACATGGGCCCATTGCAGGTTAGTGGACCTATACTAGGAAAGAATAAAGTCTATCATGCAATAGAAATAAGCATCTTGAAGCTGAGAAGAAGACAGAAAACAAGAATCAGATATTTGTAAGAAAGCAAAAGTTACAGATGCTCTTCAGTATAGCGTGAAACAGAACTTGAGATAGGCAGGTCATTTAGTGACGTATATAGATAAAAGGTGACTCCAAAAAACAAAATGGTGCATCCCAGAAGAAAAAAGAACAGAGAAGAAGATGGGCTGATGATATTATAGTATAGATATAGAAGTTGCAGGCAAGGACTGTATAAATGTTGGTACAAACAGAAATAGAATAGGGTGGATGGAGGCTTCTACCCTGTTATTTTTTTTTTTTTTTTTTATTATGAACTAGATTTTGCCCGCGGCTTCGCCTGCATACATAGAAAATATAACCTAAGTCACTCACGAATAAAGTAGCTTTCTATCGGTGAAAAAATCTTCGCAATCGGACCAGTACTTCCAGAGATTACCTCCTACAAACAAAAAAAAAAAACAAAACAGAAAAATACCTCTTTATAATTTTATTGTGTAGATAGACTCACGTTTGACTACTATCTCACCTGATGGTAAGTCGACGATAAAGCACGCTTACTCAGAAGTAACCTATTATACCACTCTACTTAAAGCCCCCAAAGGTTGTATCTATCAGGAAACACAGAGACTCCGGCAAGGAATTCCACTTCTTAGCTGTACACACAATGAATGTGTTCAGAAAACTTTGAGAACTTAACCTGTTTTTATATTTTGATATGTAATCTAATGAGATGCGTTTCTTCACAGCTGGCAACCATGGGCAGATAACCGCGCGCCTGAACACAGCGGTGGAGTCGGTGCTGACGACGCCGCGCGGCCTGCTGCCGCACGAGGTGACGGCCAGCTCGCTCGTCAAGGTGGACATGCAGGGCACCGTGCAGGACCAGGGCACCACCAACTTCCCCGTCAATGTTGAAGGTAAGGACTGAACAGCTTGGAAGGAGTTGCGAAATTATTATTTTTTTGCGGCACCAATACCGCCGTATATGTACTTACCGTTGGAGCCGGCTTGCGGACGGCGAGCAGTGTGTAGCTTGCCGTCCAGTCGTCTGATAAGGATCAAGCCGAGACCAGGCGCGCCTCAAAAAAATGTCAGCCAAATTGACAGGGCCAGTTGGCTGACGCTTGCTAATGCTGCGGATTGTTCAAAGGAGTTATTGTAGTCTTCGCGAAAAGGGCAACTAAAGGAACACTGGGTTTTACTCTGTAAAAATATGATCCATCCCGCTTCCCCAAGAGTGGGAGAAGTTATTTGATGATTTCCCAGGTAAGAAAAAAAAATGGCGTCTTCGTAACTCCTGGTCTCATATTCACGATTATTATTTCACTTGGTCGGCAGGTTTCTCCCTGCACGCGTCGGTGCACGCGGCGCGGCCCGACGTGCGCTGCGTGCTGCACGTGCGCTCGCCGCCCGCGCTCGCCGTGTCGTCCATGAAGAAGGGTCTGCTGCCGCTGTGCCACGAGGCTGCGCTGCTGGGTGACATCGCCTACCACCGCGTGCCGCAAGGTCACTACTCATGTTTATTTTTTTCTTGTTGATAGGCTCGTGCTTGACCACTATCACACCTGATGGTAAGCGATAGTGTGATCAAAGCGTATTACGAGAAAAAGACTATGTTGAAGACACGCTAGTTTGACAATGACTACTTCTGCACAGGTGGCTTCCCTGGTAGCTTATTAACTTTATTATCGTCGAAAAATCTGTTGATGGCCGACGATGAAGCATGCTTGCCTAGAAGTAACCTATTCACTCTTGACTTTAAGTGGGGTCTTAAAGTCAAGCGTGTATAGGTTGTAGCAGTCAGGAAACACAGACTTCGGCAGGGAGTTCCATTTCTTTACTGTATGCAATGAGTTTTGATAAAACTTTCCCAGAGTGCAGTTATTTTTTTAACAAATATCTCTTTATTATCTTGATGAACTTTTCCGGAAATCTCTTCCTAATTATCAGCTTTGAAGCTTATAACTTCATTGATGTTGAAGGTATTTTAAAATTGTTTCACTTTTTTTTTAAATTGTTGATAAGCTTGCGCTTGACCCACTATCTCATCAGATGGAAAGCGACGATATGGTCGAAACGACCAAGAAAAAGAAAAGATAAGAAAAGGACTATGTTGAAGACACGCTAGTTTGGCAATGACTGCTTCTGCACATGTGGTTTCCCATGGTAGCTCATTAACTGTTTATCGTGGAAAAATCTATTGCCTGCAAACATCTTTGTTTTAATTTATTTTTTCTTTTCTATAATACGCCACGCGGCTGTTGTTACCTAGCCATACGTTTCATGTATGAACGTTGTTGTGTTCAGGTATCCTGGACAACGAGGAGCGCGACAAGTTGGTGCGCGCGCTGGGCCCGCACGCCAAGGTGCTCATGCTGAGTTGTGGAGGAGCGCTGTGCTGCGGCGCCACGCTCGAGGAGGCCTTCTACCAGGCCAGGTATGTGTACTTACGGACGGTAACCATTGGTAACCCGCCGTCCGGTAGGGACTAAGCCCGGTTCGACGACGCACTATGGAAAATATAGGTCGGTATCGGATCAAAAATCTGTAACTTCATTAATTCTTGTCGTATCGTGATGAAATTTGGCACAAATATGCAGAAAGGTTTGGAGATTCGAATGATGTGTAGTTTATAGTGTTTTCTTGTATATCGATGTATTTTTTTTTGCATAGAATGAAAGAAATGGGAAAAAATCACGAAAAAAAATAGTTAAAAATTTATTTAAAGTAGAATACAAGTTTATAATGACTAAATAGATTAAACCATGGTTCATTACAACAAGCAAAGTAAAAAAATATATATATATATATGAAAACAATTTACTAAATTAAAATCATATTACTAATAGGTACATCCTATACTCTGGCTTCAGGAAATGATGTAGCTAGGTACAAATATAAGTAATAACTAAATATAAATATTATTTTTAACTTATACCACTTCAGGATCAGGGTTAGTAAATGTGGGTTCACTTTCAGGTGCCACGTTTAAAAGACTTAGTGCCTCTTCTTCAAGTTCTTTCACATTTCTTACGTACGGTTTTCTCAAACTTGTTATATATGGATCTGACGTGTATAAAAGCGTCTTAAAGACATCTTCATTTGTAGCAGATCGGGAACATTTTCTGGCATGATGAAGTCGTATGTTTCTGTAGTCTTTGTTGCGAGACTCTTGTGCGTCTTCCGATAGCTGTCCAATAGGAAGCACCGCAAAATGTTTGATAACGTTTTCTCCGTGTATGAGTATTTTATGAACGGAGGATGGCATATAATACCAATCGTAACTACTTACATAGATTCTTGCAGTTTCTATTGCATATTCCCCAAATTTTTCAGGGTCGATCATCATTCCAGAAGAAAGAACTTGCAAGATAATGTATAGGCGTTTAATCAATGCCTCATCTACACCTGTTATTTCCGATGAGCAAGTGCTATTATAGAAGAATCTTCGTGCGGTATTGCCATCGTTCGTATTCCCGCTAACTTGCCGAGGTTTGTCGACGATTAATCCCAACTCCTCCCTGAAACGTTTTTGAACAAGTTCTTTCTTTTCTTTTTTTAATCTCTTATTTTCCTCAGTTGAAGCAGCCCAAGTCTTAAACGAAAGATTATAAGAAATATGCAATATCATTTCCATGCAGCGAATCCAGGCGTGTAAGGTGGACAATACTTTCGATAGGTCATTCATTAGCCGTGGAGTAGCCCCACATATCGTGCATGTGGAACCAGATGGAGTATCTGTAAGGACCTGAGCCACCTTTCCATCGATCATCGTTAGAAATAGTTCATGCTTCACATTTACTGCAATAGGTACCATCTTTGTTTATAAGTGATGCTTGTGCAGCCCTAATTTGATTTTTAATATCATCAACAACTGCCTTGGTTTTTTCTGGAGTTTCCTTACAAAACTCAATAGAAATGGGTCTGCAAAAACGGACAGATGAAGGTACCGGATTTTGCCAAACAACGGATCCCGATTGCACATCAACTAATCTGATGGGGACTAATGAAGTGATGAACAAATTGGCATCTGAAATTGTTTCCTACTCTTCTGCAAGTATTTGCTTGTATTGGCTTTGACCAGATGAACCATCACATCCCCATTTACAATAAAGGATCAATGTTCTATATTGTTCTTGGAAAACAGAATCAATTTTTAAAATTCTAGCAGCAGTATGATCCAATAAATCTTGGATATTAATCACTTTAGCATAAGTATTCGTGATTTCGATTGTAGAAGATGGTGGATAACAGGATCTTTTTATTTCTTGTATTTTGTAGTAAGGCGGGAGGGAATATACAACACTTTCGTTCGTTGGTTAAGTTTTTCAGGTACATATATTGTGCTTTTGTTAGATCCAAATCTATAAAAGCACTCAATGCTTCCGTATCGGAAAGAATCTTCATCTGCTCTAAGTCGTTCCACTTACTTGAGATATCTAATTTCTTTTGAGTGTCAGCGGTTCTTAATTCTTCGACAAGATGAGCTTCTGTGTACTCATGTAAAGCCCGTAGTCCCTGCACATAGGCGTTTTTTATATGCTCGAAGCCATATTCTTGGAGTAGAAGAGTGTTTTTCCTCTTCTTGGTAGATTCTGAGGAGTCTCCATAAGCCACGCATGCTCTTCCTCGTTGGCCAGATGTTGATGGCGTAGAATATTGTTCAGAATCCGGTAAATTTAACGAATACGTTGAGTCCAACCAAGTACAATTCTTCTGTAAAAATGTTTCTTTTTTCCGAGATGCCAGGGCCCAGCGCTTGTTGAAAATAGGGAGAATGTGCCTTTGTATGTCACTAATTATAAAACACAAGTTGTTTTCAGAAACACTGAGCTTTTCCACTAAAACTTTGGATAACGATTCCATGGTCTTGCCACCCTCGATATAGGGGATTATGAAGTCTCGTTTGGTACAGCTGAAGGAAGACATTTTTGCACTTCACAATCTGCAGAAATAAAAGGCGTAGATGAGATTTGCTTCACTTGAAGTTACACTGATGTAGATGGTTCGAATAGTTTTTGCTTCCCTTTTTATACTCATTTTACAATATCGAATTGGTACCTACATTATCATTATCTTGTAATTTCCCATGCAAACCGAGTGCAAATTTGATAAGGTCCCTTTGTTATCACGAAATAATGAAGAAAATATCCAAAAAGTTCCATATTGTTCATGTGAATGGTGTCAGTAGTAAACCGCAAAAGATACCAATTTTCGGGTACTGACTTTTATCAGTTTTTTTCTCATATCTTCTAAAACCGCAAATATCCGCAGCTGATTTTTTTTGCATTCTATTTATGAATAGTTAGACTACTAGTCAACACAAAAAGTAGCGGTTGGGCAAACGTGGGTAACATTGAAAACCTTCGACGAAAAAAAATATAAGTGAAAAATAAGGTATGTCACTTTTTAAGTAATTACTGAAATATTTTTCTTTACTTTTAAAATCATTAAGCTTTATCGCAAAAAGCATAAAATAACCTTTCTAAAAATGTAAAATACTGCATATCTGTACTAAGTATTTTTTCACAATATGGTATTGAAACATGTATACGCAAAGACTTGAGTTTGGCACTTCTGTCTTCTATGTATTTCTATCTATGAAAAAAATAATAATTTCGCGTATTAAGTGAAAAAATCCTAATGAATATTATAATTTAACTATTAGAGAACCTAATAAAATGGCCATATTATCCAAATTATGATATTCGTAAAAAGCATTTTTGATATGCGCTTGTTCTACCATTTTCCATAGTGCGACGTGGAACACATAGTTCCACGCGCGCTTCTAAGATGTGTCAGCTAAATAAGTAGGCGCCAGTTAGGGCCGACGCCTGGCGGGGTTGCGGATTGTTCGAAGGAGTTACCGCAGCCTTCGCAATAGAGGGCAACTGAAGGAACACTCTGGGTTTTAGTCAGTAAAAGTCTGACACTCCCCTCCTGCTCCATTCAGAGTAGGACAAGTAATACACGTAAAAAGAAGTACAATGCGATCCAAATAAGAATAGGATCGATTTTTATGCTATGCTGTGACGTCATAGCTGTCAAATCGAAAAATTGGGTAGGGTAAGCAAAACAAGTTTTTCAGAAAAAAAAGTTTAATCAGAACCCAGTTCTTCAATTTTGCTCATCTCTGCGTCACTGTGTGAAGTGTCTGAGTAGTGGCAATTTGGTTAATACCTAATTGTATTTTTTTTTCTTATTTATTGAATTTAAATTATGGCAAATTTATATAAAACTTTAATTGATAGCCAAATTACAATCAAATATATTATGTTAAAGTTAGGATTTAAATTTATATAAAATATTAGGCAATCAATAACAAAATTACAATCAAATATATTATCGTGGTCGTTTTCTATGGAAGAAGGCCAAGCATTTCTACGGTTACTCTTTTAAAACAACGATTAAAAGCGAGTACGTAACGATGCGCGTTGGCGAGAGGTTTTATTCGATTATTTAGAACAACTCGATTGTTTCGACTTTGACTCGAGTCCGACTCGGTCTGTTATTGCGAGTGGTGCATGACGTGTTCATGCACCTCGGCTCGATGCAATCGACTGAGTCCTCCCCGCGGTGCCCGAGCGAGGCTCGGTCAGTGAGAGTGACTGATTTGAACAATCGGAAACTAGCGGTCGATTCCGTTGACTCGAAACAATCGAAAAACATTTCGATTATTTTGTAGAACGTCGAGTCGATGGTTGACTCGATGGTTTATTTTAACGACTCCGATTCTTTCGATTGTTTAAACATCTCAGAATCGCTCGGAGTACGTTCTCTTGATAGCATGAGATGATTATTAATATTCGTATTGTTCGTCAGGAACCTGACGGCGGCGTGCGAGATCCAGCTGCGCGTGGCGAGCGTGCCGGCCGACGAGCTGCAGCTGTTCGACGAAGAGGAGCGGAGACAGGTGACGTTGGGAACATTGTTCAACAACACTATTCAGTTTTATGCGTGACTAGCTGATCCATCGAACTTCGTACCGCCTAACAGTCAATGAATGTAGTATATCTTTCGATATAGTCAACCGATTGCGATGAAACAAAGCCTAAGTCATATATCAAGTTACACACAATTGTAACATATAAAAGTTATCTACATCGGTTTCGTACATTTCACGTGATGCGTGCACAACTATAAACTTCTACAGATTTATTATATGTATAGATTTACATTTTATTTACCGCATATATCAAAGGATTGGAACAATTTGTCTGCAGCCGTCTTCTCGTCTGATTATACTTAATTTAAGACTCTTCAAGGGTTTTTCGATTGCTTTCACAATTTTCAAAAGAACGAGGTTGAAGAGCCCAAGTTGTTGACGCGCGTAGTGTTCCACGCGCGCCTCAAGGAGATGTCAGCAAAACCGTAGGGGCCCAGCAGGGTCGAAGCCTCCTGGGGCCATGGGTGATGCGAAAGAGAACCCTGGGGCCCTGGAACAATGGCAAGGAAGGAACAGGAGTGGGTTTTTAGTCAGTAAAAGTCTGACACTATCTCACGCGCCGCCCAAGAGCGGGATATGTCATTAAATGATTTTCCCACCGAAAACCACATTTTTACAATTTTTTTTTTTTGCTGACCGACATTTTGACAATTCAAAAGTGCCTGTAATTGGTCTATTTGAAATAAACGTTTCTAATTTCATGCTCGCTCGGGTCGTATGCTTCAATCGCTACGGTCACAACAGTCTAGTTGGCCACTCTTCGCTCCACTAGATGGCGCACAAACGATTGTACTAGGTCGGTTGTAATCGTTTGTGCTCCGTCTAGTGAAGTTTAACTACACTTCTATTGCTCGCACGTTCTTGCAACAGACTTTTACACGATGAACAGTTAATGAGTTACCAGGGAAGCCACATGCACAGAAGTAGTCATTGTCAAACTAGCGTGTCTTCAACGTAGTCCTTGTTCTTGTTATACGCTTATTTGCAATGTCGATTCCAAGAGTGATCGTAAACACGTGTTTATGGATTTTTTTTGTATAAGTAGTTAATATTGTGATAAAAATGCTGTTTTTCTTCTAAGTAAACCGTGATATTTTGTCACAGATCTACGAGGCGTCGCGCAAGCCTCCGTCGGACGCGAGCAAGTGGCGCGTCGGCGGCGAGGAGTTCGAGGCGCTCATGCGCATGCTCGACAACGCCGGCTTCCGCACCGGCTACATCTACCGCCACCCGCTCATCAAGGTACCACCACATGTACTGTCCTCACAGCTCTACGACGCGACCAGCAGCCTGAGAGCACTGCGCCCGAGTCAGGACGGCGAGCGGGACTCCCAGAGAGCGGCGCTGCAGGCATTCGTGTCGACGGCAGCGCCGCGGGGCGCGCGGAGGGCGTCGACGTGCTACGAGCGGGCGGGGGGCGCCAATGGGAGGAGCTACAAGCGCTGTGGGGGCTATTATAGGGCGCATGGGTGCGTGGGCTTTCTTCGTTTCGGCTGGCGCCTCCGCGGCACGTGGGGCTGCGGGCGCCTGGTTTCATCTACTCTGTGTACCGCAGCCGCCGCGACCACTTCGATGTGTTTCCACTCCGAGGAGAGCGCGGGACAGGCCTTCCCTTCGTGCTGTCGCCGATATAGACCAAAATCAGTACCGTCGACAACGCACGACTGTTTGCCCGATTTAAAATCGGATCCATACACATCCACTCTGTTCGGTTACTGGCGAATTCCAACTGCCTTTCGGTGGAGGAAGTCGCTTTTATAAGCCAGGCCAGGAAAATTCTAGAAAAAGACTTATAAGCGACTCTAGAACACTAGCGACTACAATGTTCTAGAGTGAAGAAGTCTTACGATCACTTCTGATGGGGGTTAAGTTTTAACATCTTTACTTCGAAGTCGTGGCATTGATCTAATAGCGTGTACTGTTGTCACAGAACGACGTGCCTCGGCCGAAGAACGACGTGGAAGTGCCGCCGGCCGTGTCCTCGCTCGGCTACCTGCTGGAGGAGGAGGAGCTCTACAAACAAGGGTGAGTTCATCACCAACATCATTTCAGGCTGGACTTAGGCCTCCCCCAAGTGTTGCCGCAAAGACCGGTCTTGTGCGCATCGCATTCATCGCAAGAGACTTGGTTCTCTCGTTTCTCTCGTCGCGAAGAATCGCCAAACTTAAGTAGCAGTGAGCAGGGCACATTGCTCGCAGAACAGATGAGATTCCTTCTTATCCTTCTTTCCATGACCCCGGAGTTCTCTTTCGCACAACCCATGGCCCCAGTAGTCTCTGGCTCTGCCGGGTCTCTACGGTTTTGCTATCCTGCCTCCTTGAGGCGTGAATGAAACACTACCCATTGCTCGCCGTCCGCAAGCCCACGCCTACGGTGGCTGGAAACCGAGGTCAGGATCCCGGCGGGTGGGCTACCTTCGCTAGCAATACTACTTCGGGGTTCCCTTTCGCACAACCCACCAAAGTGTAGTAACATGTCATCTACTCTGTGTCCGCAGGATATGGAAGAAGGGTCACGGCAAGACAGGCGAGCGCACGCGCTGGCTGAACTCCCCCAACGTGTACCAGAAGGTGGAAGTCCTGGAGACCGGCACTTCTGATCCCAAGAAGATCACTAAGGTAGAATATCTGAGGCTCGAGGCGGAGTAGGTGAGCTGGCTGCTAGCTGCTGGGGCAGCGGGTGGGGAACTGTGGAGCTCCAGAATGTAGGCGTCGAATATATAATGAGAGCATCTCAAGTTCAGTGAATGTACGAATCAAGGTGTACAAAATTATCTGATGTCTCAAATTTGAAATTTATGAATTAAATATGTAAATCATGCCGGTTTCAGAATTAAGAATTTTAACAGATTTTTAGGCTGGAATTTGACAAATAGTCAACTTGCAAGTTAGTATTTCGAAATCGGTTTTCTTTAATAGTATTTGGTGTATGTAAAACCATTATTTTGATGATGAAAACCAGAAAAAACTATTTAAAATTCACATCACTCTTAAAATATGCTATTTAACGTCTAGTATAAAATTCATTACATTTTAAATACGTATGAGATAGTCCTTTATTTCGTGAAGAAAAATTAGTGACGTTGAACGTAAATTCCGCAACTAATTTTGAACTACACAAATCCAGCGACTCAAATTCCGCGACTCATTCTGAGCGACTCATGTTGAGCTACTCAAGTTCCGCGACTCATTTTGAGCGACGCAAATTTCGCGACTCATTTTGAGCGACTCAAATTCCGCGACTCATTTTGAGCGACTCAAATTCCGCGACTCATTTTGAGCTACTCAAAGTCCGCGACTCATTTATAGCGATTCAAATTGCGGTGCTCATCAGACCTCAAAGCTCAATTGAGTGCATTCCCCACCCATTGTGCCACTCCTAATGCAAGCAAAGTTGGAGGGTAAGCAGGCTAGTAATGTTGCTAGCATTATGCAAACCAGTGTTGGTGCATCCACCACAGTACTGAAAATCAGTCTTGTCACCCTATGCAGAGAAATGGGATATTATTGGTGATAAATATACCTGAGAATGTATGCTCTTCGGTAACCAATGATAAAATATAATATGTTTCAACAGCTCTATAACATCGTCGGACATTCGTATTTCCGATGTTACACGAAGATTGTCGAAGTGCATACTTTTTTTGGGTCATCTTTAAGCAGTTGATTATTTTTATAGATAACTTTTATTTTAAGAATGAACATGGTGGCTTGACATTAATATTTTTTTTTAAATTAATTATTCTAAAATTAATAAACTCAAATTCTCTTCCATATAAAAATATGTCGAACCGCCATTTTTATTTCTTAAGCTAAAGATGTTTGACTACTGAAAAATCGGCCGTTAATGACGATTTTACTGTTGAAGACCTCGTCTTCAATTCAATTGACGAAAAATAATCAACTGCCCGAGTGTAACAAAAATTATAATAGTTAGTATGGAAAAAAATTAAAATATAGCCTTGAATAGCGTGTAGGTGGCCTGGCCTATATTTATATAAGTTAACATCTTATGAATTTAACATCTTGTGGAAAAAAAGAGGCTTTACCCGTAGTTTCTGAGAACCTAAGTATTGAATCTATTGATAAACTTCAAGTTAGCTAAAATGGTTTTTTGAAGATCAGACATGTCTTGGTGGTGGGGGGGAGCGCTGCAACACCCTACTGCAGCGCTAAAACCAATATATATATAATAACATTTAATTCAGAAAGAATCTATAGCACTTACAGACAGAATGATAGTCAAATAGTCAGCATAGAAAAATAATACATAATCAAAATAGAATTTACATGAAACAAATGAAATAAATTTTCACGCAGGCAACATTAAAATAAAATTATATGTCCGTCAATAATTATGATTGAGTCATGAAAGAAATAAGTCTACAAAAGACAGTCGAGTTCGATACTTATGTTATAATGAAGGGAGAGGCGAATTTCCGAAAACACACCAGTCTACGCCAGCTATACTCAGACAGGCTGTTGTCTAGTGGTTAATGGCCCTGACTGCTATGCCGGAGGTCGTGAGTTCGATTCCCACCCAGGAAAAATGGTTGTGTGATGAGCACGAGCATTTGTTCTGTGTCTGGTTGTAATTTATCTATATATGTATGTATTTAGAAATATATAAGTATGTTTATCAGCTGTCTGGTACCCATAACACAAGTTCTGCTTAGCTTGGGACTAGACGGCGTTGTGTGATAGTTGTGGAATATTATTATTATTATTACTCAACCTTCGGCCCGCGGACCGCATGTGGCCCGTCAAGCATTTCTGAATGGCCCTGCAGCCTAGCACAATATTGGTGGTATACATTTATAGTTATCCAGTGTCTATTTGTCTCCTTGGCGATGTGTGGATCAATGATGGTCCCACTAACAAAACGAAAAAGTAGAACTATGTTACTAGGAATTTTATCGAAACAAAATAAAAAAAACCCATTCATGTAAAAAATATTAATTGTAGGGGCTATTTTTATTCTACTAAAGGTTATTGCGGTCCATCATGATAATAGTAAAAGCACTATGTGGCCCGAGAAGGAAAAATGTTGAAGACGACTGGTCTAGGACATTTTTTTCAAAAACGATGTAAGTTGACGTGAGACGTTTGTCAATAGATTTGAATCAGTTGTGTTCTCAGAATCTTTGGGTGTTAATTACTTTATTGTATTTGACTAACCCGTCATAAATCACCGAAATAAAGAATCGTAATTCCATCCTTTATAATTTAAATATAGTGATTTTCTCTTCAATCATACGTATTGATATGTCAGAGTATCATACTTCAGCACCATAACGAAATGGTGACATCGTAATTTATAATTCATTATATTACTTGTAGATTTCTTTTCTTAAAAGTTTACAGACTTCACAAACATTGATGAATATACGAAAATAAAGTTTATTTGAAATTCACAATAATACCTACAATTTCTTTTGTCAAGATCACAAAAATAAAAAAAAATAGGGCCAAAATTTTCCAAAATAAATTCGGAAGCATATGCTCCAACACCATTTATGTAAACTCAGTTTTGAACTAAATCGGTAATTTAGCCAAAGAGTTTAAGCCATTGTCTATGGAGAAACTTATGTAAGAAACAACCCGACGAACGACGAGTATACATCCTTACGTTGTTGAAACCTCTACGGTCCGGACCAAGCGTTTCACCTCGTCGTTTATACCGCGTACATCGAGGGACTGGAGCAATTTGCCTGCTGCGGTCTTCCCATCCGATTATAATTATGAATAGGCTCTTAATAAACTAGTGCGCCTCACCATCAACGATTGCATCACTGCTTGTCATCAGGTGGGATCGCAGTCAAGACTAGTTCATATCAATTTAAAAAAAAAAAACTGCATGGTTACTCTAGAGCGACCAAGTCTATTAATACATTTGGCGGCACAGATGGCACAGTGGTTGAGCGATTGGTTGTTGCGCTGCGCATCGCAGGTTCGATTCCCGCACGAAACAATATTTGTATAGCTTACAGATAGCTGTTCCGGGTCTGATTGTCTTGTATAAGTGAGCTTACATGATTGTAAATGCATCCACGAAACAGGAGTGAATTTACCTCATAAAGTAAAAAAAAGTCATTATTTTGTGAAGTCTGCAAACCAGAATTTTAATAATAATAATAATATATATCATGTTCCTTTATAATTATCTAAAGGGCCTCTGCGAGTTGGCTTCGGCTCCTCGTACGCCTCCCAAAGGTCCAGGACCTCAGGGTCCTGAGATAAATAAAATATAAAAAAAAAAAATAATATCTTATCATCACAATTAATACAGTCACAATTATTTATAATGTAAATATGTACTGACTTACAATGTTACGACGTAAATTGTAATCGTTACACGAACAAAGAAATGAATAGTTCATGCCCAGGCATATGATTCCATCAGCAAGGGTCTTAACTGTGTAGGCTGTGCAGATAGATTCAAACTTGAAATGGCAGGTTGAAACACTCCACGATTCACTGTGAAATGGCAGGTTGAAACACTCCACAATTCACTGTGAAATGACAGGTTGAAACAATCCACGATTCACTGTGAAATGGCAGGTTGAAACACTCTACGATTCACTGTGAAATGGCAGGTTGAAATACTCCACGATTCACTGTGAAATGGCAGGTTGAAACACTCCACGATTCACTGTGAAATGGCAGGTTGAAACACTCCACGATTCACTGTGAAATGGCAGGTTGAAATACTCCACGATTCACTGTGAAATGGCAGGTTGAAATACTCCACGATTCACTGTGAAATGGCAGGTTGAAACACTCCACGATTCACTGTGAAATGGCAGGTTGAAACACTCCACGATTCACTGTGAAATGGCAGGTTGAAATACTCCACGATTCACTGTGAAATGGCAGGTTGAAACACTCCACGATTCACGGTGAAATGGCAGGTTGAAACACTCCACGATTCACTGTGAAATGGCAGGTTGAAACACTCCACGATTCACTGTGAAATGGCAGGTTGAAACACTCCACGATTCACTGTGAAATGGCAGGTTGAAATACTCCACGATTCACTGTGAAATGGCAGGTTGAAACACTCCACGATTCACGGTGAAATGGCAGGTTGAAACACTCCACGATTCACTGTGAAATGGCAGGTTGAAACACTCCACGATTCACTGTGAAATGGCAGGTTGAAACAGTCCACGATTTGCTGTCCAATTGCTAATTCATGTGACAGAAGGAGTGAAGGGCGGTTACCTAACCGCCATTAAGTTTGAATCGACATGCACAATTATTGTTGCCACTATTCGAATTTGTTCCAATAGCGCGATGTTACCAGATACGTTAGCAATATTGCTTTAATTATTTATTTGTTTAAAGACTAAATTAGAAGAAATGATCCATGTAGTCAGTACATATTTTTGAAGTACCAAAAAGTTGTGTCCAAGTCACATTTTTATATTCCTCGGTAAACCAACCTTCTCTCAAATAACTTAGGACATTCCATTTTTATTATTTTATTTTTTATATATATTTTTACTCGGGTTGTGGTAGTGGCGTTTATATTTTTCTTTTTTATTATATTTTTTTCTATTTTTTACTCTGTATTTCTGTGTATAATTTTAAGGATAATAATGGGAGAATTTCAATATTTAAATAGTTGTTGCTAAAATAGAAAAAAATAGAAACTATGTTAACCATATTACAAATATTCTATGGATGTATAGTTTTAAGATTTCGTGCAAAAATATTAATATCCAGAGCATTTCTTGTCTATGCTGCGCTCAAAATGGCTCAAAAGTTCAGTTCTCTAATTATTTGTTTTTCATTTACAAAAGTGAGATCATCGAAGTTATAGAAATTATATGTATAAGAGTATATTTTATTGAGATATTAATATATTATTTTTTGTAATATTTGCTTGACGCTAACGTGTGCCCTTTTAATGTTTGTTCTCTACTCGTCCTGATTTAGATTTTTGGCAAAAACTTTTTGTGAGATAATGCGTAATTATGAAAAAAAAAATTTTTTTTTTACCTAATGTGTGTGTTATTTTGAAGAATAATTTACTACAATATTTTAAATTTATTAATTTAGTAAAAAAAGTTTTTGCTTCAAGACAGGACTGCGTATATAAAGCTTACATATAATTATTGTGCTTATAGATTATAATATGTTAAAAATCAATTAAAAAATTATAAATTAAAATAACAAAATTCTATTTTTCTCGCTTCTCACACATATATAATGAAATGCTTTTGACATTTTTTTTTTATTTTTCGTGTTTATACTAAAGTTTTTTTTTTGTATTTTTGTTTTTGTTACTAATATAATAATATTTTGCAGTGGGTGGATGCTAACAACGAAGAGGTAATTTCGACGATATTTTTTTTTTAATATAAACACCTTATTTTGACGTAATTCTTTGACTGAAGTCGGGTAAAGTATTTTTTAAATATCAACTTTAAGAGCAAAAGAATTAAGTTGATTTTAGGATGCTATTATTAAGAAAGTATTGCGGTTTCTTTTTTATTTTAATATAAATTTGAACTTGTTTAATTCTTTAAATATACCGTGTCACAGACATCGACGCATAAGCGTGTACCATGGATCTAGAGGCCCTACCACGAGCCTTTAATGCGACCCAATTGACGACCTACACTGAACTGTTAAAGGGATGCTATATAGGATGTATAGTTCCATCCCTCTTTCTCGCATGACTGACATTTTAACACATTTTAAAGTATTTTTACACTTTTGCCTGAGAAAATTTTTATTTTCGAAGATCAATAATCCTTTGATCAGCTGTTTTCAAATAACTTTCGATAAAAGCAAGTCATCAGAATTACGTCATCATCTTTTCTATCTTTTCTTCTCATCTTTCTCAAGCTTCTTCTAACTTTTCGGGTTAACCTGGAATTTGTTTGTGAAGTCCAAATTACCGGTAGGGTCACAATAATTTTGACAAAATTTTAGGACATTTTTTTTCTTTTATAAATAAATCAACAGCATTTCATTATTTTATCCCTGGTCGAATAGAGTTGAGAGTGACATCTATTCGTAACATCGAGTTTGTACAGTGTTTTGAAGTTAGAGAATTGGTAGGAATGTTGCCACTTGTTAAAAACTAAGTCCCTTTTCCTTGCACGACCTTTTTTATGTTCTTCCTATTTTCCTTAGTCCGCGTTACCTGAAAAATGAAAAAAAAATAAAACTTTTTTAGTTAAATATGCGTTGATTCGAATTCTAGGTTTCTATCATGTGTTTTTCTCTATGTTTTTTTACTTATTTTTTAACCTTTTAATCACTTACGTCCGAATTATCCGACAAACACTCTCGCATTTATTTCGCCAGGGTCGCACATCCACGACCAAATACTCCATCTCGTCAGCTCTTCTGTCACCTATGGGGATTGAAGAGCTAAACGAGATGGAGTACCCAGTCGTAAACACACGACCCTAATAGGGCACGAAAACGCTCGTCGAACCAATCTGACACGGGCGGTTAAAGGGTTAATAAAAAATATGCTGTTCAGTTTAGCGTTTTTTTTTTCTTCAGATTACTTTTGATTTAAAGTCATATTTTTCTTGTTCTTATTCAAAGCTTGTCCTTTCGGTATAAGCAGAACCCATTGACAGTCTACTTGGAATGATGTAAAGTGCTTTAAAAAAAAATACGAAATAGATTCTCGCTTGACGAACGCCTTGCATGGGATGACCTGTTTGTCTGCTTATGCCTGAATCGCGTTATATCTGTACTGTACACGCTCGATGTTCCACCAGGATTTGAGAAAAATTTGAGCCATTTTTTTTTCTCCTAATTTTTTCTTTTCATTTCTACGCACAAATCTTTTTTCTATTTTTTTTTTTCGTCTCGTAAATTTAAATGCCACCTCACCATTTTATCCTTATTTACTAACCCGTTTTTAAGCGAAAGTCGATTGATATTTTTTTGCGAAATATTCGTTGATTTTTGCGATACATGTTGGCAACATTTTTACTAATTCTATCTTTTTTCTCTTTTTTTTCTTTCACGTTTGGTGAACCCGGAATGGACGCGTTGGAAACTCAACATGAAATGTTATGAAACAAAAACACTTTACAAATTATTCGAATAATCGGAATATCTTCCGTTATACGGAAACTTGGTCACCCTACCTCTGGTGACTAAAACATGGTTTTTGCTTGGTTACAAAAACCCGATATCGACGATATTACAAAAACCACACAACAACTATGGTAAAACAACAAAACTACGCAACAAATAATTGTTGGTACTACATAAACCTTGTGTGAACATGCAATGGTTCTATCAACCGACTCGATGTGCCACCCATGGACCACAGTGGGTGCAGGATGGGTCGCCCGGACACTCCAGCACGCCAGTCAAGATCGACACTCTTCAATTCGTGCCCAAGAACACTAACCCCAAGGAGTTCAAGGCGCTACAGCAACAAGTAAGTAACTTAACTATATATTTTGCGTACAAATACAAATTAAGAGGAGTAATGGATCATTGAAGTATATTGTAAGGATTTTAGTCATTTTAGAACCCTTCTTCAGTGATATAATGTGTATAGATAAAGTACTATCAAGATATAATGTTTAGATGAAGTACAGGCGCGGTGTAATGTTTAGATGAAGTAGTTACGAAACGTAATGTTTAGATAAAAGATAACCGACGCGCCGACAAGATCAGCGCGGGCCCGCAGTCGCACATCCTGGAGGGCGTGACGTGGGACGAGGCCAGCAAGCTCATCGGCGAGGACGCCGTCAACACGCACACCGGCGACCATGTGGTGAGTGCACACACACACACACACACACACACACATACATACATTGACACGCTCAAGGACAACAGCTGCTCCGACAATATATGCATTTTAATCAACCACCTCCACGAACGCCAGCGGCAGTGTACCGTCCTGCCAGTTCATTTTATAGCAAATGTAGCAACGTATTTCCATACGGTGATATATCGCAGCAATGCAACGATTGATATTGGTGAGCCAAACGTCAACAACACTCCTTGTGTCCGCCAGGAGACGTGATGTGTTCTTCATCCGTCGCTAGTGAAGACGATACACTGCCGGAAAAATAAAACGATACCAGGGCGGTCTTGTACCGAAAGGTCTCGTGGAGCCCGCGTTTGACCTGTAGCGACATCTATGGCGTCACATAAGAACTAATCCTGCATCGCGCAATCAAAGTTCTCCGCGCGATTAGAACATATAGAACAGCCCGAAATCATCTATCGGGCAATAGCCCACCAGACATAACACCCGTCTGGTTGGAGGATCCTCTCTTTTCAACGGAGGTATGTGGGGCTTTACTCTCTGTTCCACATACCCCTAAAGACCAATATCTCACCTGTTGTTAAGCGATGATGTGGTCGACGATGGAGCAAGCTTTCCTAGAAGTAACTCACTAGTCATTCTAGACATACGACGACAGGGACTTCCAGTCCTCGTTTTTATACATATTTGTTAATTTTTCATTTATATTGCCTAGACAAGACCCCAAATATTTTTCGTTATTCTTTCTATTTCAACTAACATTGTATGTGATGTCGATGGCGATACAGCAGGTGCTGATGGGCGCGGCGTCCAAAGGCATCATCCAGCGCAGCTACCAGCACAACGCCACCGTGTACAGCGCGCCCTACGCGCGCAACCCCTTCGACCACGTCACCGACACCGACATCGACGAGTACCGGCGCGTCGTCGAGCGCAAGCAGCGCAGCGACTGTGAGTACAACATGCCACACGTGGTACTACCAGCACAACGCCACCATGTACAGCGCGCCCTACGCGCGCAACCCCTTCGACCACGTCACCGACACCGACATCGACGAGTACCGGCGCGTCGTCGAGCGCAAGCAGCGCAGCGACTGTGAGTACAACATGCCACACGTGGTACTACCAGCACAACGCCACCATGTACAGCGCGCCCTACGCGCGCAACCCCTTCGACCACGTCACCGACACCGACATCGACGAGTACCGGCGCGTCGTCGAGCGCAAGCAGCGCAGCGACTGTGAGTACAACATGCCACACGTGGTACTACCAGCACAACGCCACCATGTACAGCGCGCCCTACGCGCGCAACCCCTTCGACCACGTCACCGACACCGACATCGACGAGTACCGGCGCGTCGTCGAGCGCAAGCAGCGCAGCGACTGTGAGTACAACATGCCACACGTGGTACTACCAGCACAACGCCACCATGTACAGCGCGCCCTACGCGCGCAACCCCTTCGACCACGTCACCGACACCGACATCGACGAGTACCGGCGCGTCGTCGAGCGCAAGCAGCGCAGCGACTGTGAGTACAACATGCCACACGTGGTACTACCAGCACAACGCCACCATGTACAGCGCGCCCTACGCGCGCAACCCCTTCGACCACGTCACCGACACCGACATCGACGAGTACCGGCGCGTCGTCGAGCGCAAGCAGCGCAGCGACTGTGAGTACAACATGCCACACGTGGTACTACCAGCACAACGCCACCATGTACAGCGCGCCCTACGCGCGCAACCCCTTCGACCACGTCACCGACACCGACATCGACGAGTACCGGCGCGTCGTCGAGCGCAAGCAGCGCAGCGACTGTGAGTACAACATGCCACACGTGGTACCGAAAGTACCAGTAGACTGTTGTAAGCCAGAGTTGGTACCAAAAGTACATATTCCAGGACACTGAGCTGTAAGCCAGATGTGGTACCTAAAGTACCATTTGTGGCTTCTGCTAGACAGTACTTAAACTATCAAAAGCTAGGCTTGACACTAATAATAAATGTATCACTAAGCAGATTGGTACCAGAAGTACTACTAAACAGACATTGAAACCAAATATAGCAATAACCACACATTTTTTTTTTATTATTATTATTGATAGGCTCGCGTTTGACCACCATCTCACCTGATGGTAAGCGATGATGTGGCCGACCACGGTACCAAGTACCACGTTTTTCTTAGCTAGGCACCGAAATTAACTCTATCTAGCTACACTAAGCCAGACTTGGCACCATAGATACCTACTATAACTACACTTCTGGACACATCTATTGGCCCACCTTAGAGTTTAGGTTTCGATGGCCCCTACCGAAATATGATTGCTAGATTGAACAAAAACTGTTGATGCAGTTTTAAACCTGATACATTTTACCATCTTTTTCGATCGTATTGTTTTAAATTTGAATTCAGAATACCATACGACATGGAGCTACGCCTAACAAGTCGGATATGCGCCTTGTTAAAGGCAATTGATTTTTGAATAAAAAACATGTTTTATCAAATAAAGGTTTAATTTAATAACGCGGATTGCCTCCATGGGCATCTACCACAGCTCTCATACGATTAGGCATAGAGTTTATCAACCGCTCTATGAAATTTTGAGGGATCATCTCCCATTCCTCTTCTATGGCAGTTTTCAACTCCTGCATCGTCTGGGCAACTGGCTGACGAGCCCTAACACGTCTTTTTAGCTCGTCCCACATGTGCTCAATGGGGTTCATGTCTGGGCTTCTGGCTGGCCAGTCCATAACTGTGATGTTCACATCCCGAAGATATTCCCTGACGATGCCGGCCGCATGGGCTCTTGCATTATCATGCATAAAAAGGAAATTTGGGCCCACATAGTCCGCGTATGGTATCACGTGAGGTTCTAAGCACTCACGAATGTACCTTTCAGCATTTAATGTTGGCAGCCGTGGTCCTGTAACAACCTCAAGTTGAGTTTTGCCGCTCGCGGATATACCGCCCCAGACAGTCCATGAGCCACCGCCATAAGCAACCCTCTCTTCAAAGCAGCATTGTGCGAAACGCTCTCCCTTACGTCGGTAGACCTTCTTCCTTCCATCATTGCCATGTAACACAATTTTAGACTCATCAGAAAAGAGTACACGGCTCCAATCTTGCTGTGTCCAATTTAAATGACTGCGTGCGAAATGAAGGCGCGCTGTTCGGTGGGCTCGCGTTAGTTCGGGCCCATTAGCTGGCTTGTGTGGTACCATATCGCGTTCTTTTAACCTTCTCCGAACAGTTCGAGCGCTCACAGATACTCCGCGGAAGTCGCGAAGTTGGTTTTGTATCTCAATGGAGGTAAGGTGACGATTTCTCAAGCTGGTCGTCACGATGAATCGATCTTGCCTTTCAGTTGTGACCCGAGATCGTGGCCTTCCTTGGCGACGAACAAAGCCGCCAGTCTCTAGGTACCTCCGATAAACATTTCGGACCGCAGATCGACTTAAATTAAGTTGAGCACTCACGTTTCTTTGGCTATGTCCGGCCTGAATAAGTGCCACAGCTTGGGCGGCGACTTCAGGTGAAGTATCCATAGATTATTGATAGAACCTCACCTTAATGTTAAGAATAAGTAATGTTTGTTGCAAAACCAAAGATATCAATCACTTTTTCAAGAATTAAATCAAAGTAAACCAATAAAACCAAGTTTTCTTAGTATTCCATTGTTTGATATCAACAAACAGGCTCCAAATTGTCTTTTGTTTCTTTAAATTCTGTGTTCGAAATTCAAAAAAAGACTATTGAATGAAATTGTGAATGTGCCAGGTTCAAAACTGCATAAAAACTTTTTGCTCGACCTAATATAAAATTTTAGCTAGGACCAAACGAAACTGAAAATACAAGGTGGGCCAATAGATGTGTCCAGAAGTGTAATATAAGACTCCAATGTCTTCAGATTATACTGACTTATATGCGTCAGGTTGACTACTAGTCATTATCATAATATAGTATCTGTCAGTGCCTTTGGCTGGTTAAAAGTAGGATCCAACCCGATGTAATCATCCTTAAGTTGTTGAAACCTCTACGGTCCGGACCGTTTATACCGCATACATCGAGGGACTGGAACAACTTGCCTGCTGCGGTTTTCCCATCCGATTATAATTTAGGTGTCTTCAAAACTAGAGTAAATAGGCTCTTAATAAACTAGTGCGCCTCACCAGCAACGATTGCATCACTACTTACCATCAGGTGGGATCGCAGTCAAGCACTGGTGTATAACAATAAAAAAAAAGGATATTTAACGACCACCCGACCGATGACACAGACACCGACGTGTTTTTAATGAGGATATTGTAACTTAATTTATTGATACTACTGTTTATTTGATATTTATCTGTTATTTATTTATTGTGCACACCTACCACAGTGTTGTCTCTTTTAACCCAAAGGTTGACTGGTAGAGAATGCCTTGTTGCATTAAGTCCGCCTATGTACCACTACTGTACATGAAGTTTAAATAAATAAATAAATATTCATAGTCCCGGTAAAAAATGTGCTATTTCAGCAAATAGTCTACTCGTGTACCGAATTTATCGTATTGTTGTGTTTCCAGACGACACTGACTTGTCTGAGTCAGAGGCGATCAGTGCTGCGCAGGTGACGTCGCCGGCCAGCGCGCCCTCCGAGACCGAGGAGGAGTCCCGCGACGGTACGTACGGCGCGATCACAGCTCGGAATTAAGTACACTTATTCATGTACTTTACTGATTACATACAGCGAAAAAATTAAGTAGATATGCCTCAAATCCCGAGATTAATTTTTTTATGACCCTATCAGAAATATAGCAAAAAAAGGCGAATGCAAAACTATTGTCATCATTTACTTTTTTCTTTTCGCCAGAAATGAAACCTATGTTAAAGGCCAATACGAGGAATCAATAGCAAAAAGAACCAGGTCTTTAAACCGTAACCGAACGAAGATACGTATAGAAGCATTGCTAGTATATTTTCGTTATATTATAATGAAATGGAATTATAAATACGTAATATTTTGAGGTTTCCATTGATAAAATAGATTAAATTGGTTATTACTGTTATATTTTTTTCATACTCGTAGGTAGGTAGGTTCA
Organism: Mythimna impura; assembly: GCA_905147345.3. Lineage (NCBI taxonomy): Eukaryota > Metazoa > Arthropoda > Insecta > Lepidoptera > Noctuidae > Mythimna > Mythimna impura. Next base: position 534,492 of record LR990365.1, on the reverse strand, counting down.
CTAAAAATAGTAAAAATAAGTGATAAACGAATCGAAAAGAAACGCGTTAGTGTTGTGATAGTGATTGACACTATTTAATGCGTACTCATCATAAAAACGAAACGTAAAACTATATTTAACAATGGGAAACTTAAAATACACATACAGTATTTATATTCAAGAAAAATAACGCCTGATTACAAACTATAGCAATATACTAAATAGTCTCTAACTTCGTTTGGTTACGGTTGGTAGACATAATTCTTTTTGCTATTGATTTATCATACAGTCCTTTAAGATATGGCCTAGGTTTCTCTTTTGGCGAAAAGAAAAACAATTACATGCCAGCAATGTTAATTATTTTTGTTTTATTTGTCTTATCTCTGAGGATTTTATTATTATTATTTATTTGTAATATTGTTACACGCGATTTTTCATTAGAAATCATGGGAAGATACATATTAATATTAATATTTCGATGCAAGTACATGAATAACTCTACCTAATTCCAACCCCTGATTATTATGCAGAGAACGCGGCTCAGTGGCTATAGCATCCTAAAAACAGTGCTTGAGAGTCCATACTGCGCTATCCTGAGGCACATGTGGAGAGAATGGTCAGGTATATCATTCTCCGGACATCTTGTCTCAGACACACACTTCTCTGTATGTTTCTATTTTTGTTTGTGTACTACTAACATTAATTTTAAGTCATTTTACTAACAAAGTTGAACAAATGCCAAATTTCAGGATTCTGGGTCAACGGGAAGTACCCTATGAATTTTGATTCCTTTGAGAGTGTCGAAATGCACGTTTTTTGCGACATAAACGACCGTATCTTTTTTTTTCGTTAACTTAGAAGTTTGATTTTTGCACAGTTTCAAGGGACTGCAGATCTTAGTGTATGATTTTAATTTCAACTCAATACCTCCACGCGTTCCGAGATAAAGGGTATTGACAGACAGACAGACAGACAGACAGACAGACGGACGGACAACAAAGTGATCCTATAAGGGTCGAAACTGCGTTACGCGGTCGTCCGCGCGGTCCCATACAAAAGCACTCCGTCGCGGCTCGCCGCGCGGTAACCCGTCGCGGGGAGCCGCGTCCCGCGCCCGTTTTGCTACGTAATAATACATTAAAGTTCTCCATCGACACGACTACAAGGACCCCGTTATAGTTGAACTAGCGATACTGCGCAGGTAATAATCCGGTTTCCGTGACGGGAACCGTCGCACACAATACACGCGCGACGTCACCCGACGGGTGTCCGTCGCGGGCGCACGCTTTACGCAGCGTCGGCCCTAAGGGTTCCGTTTTTTTCCTTTTGAGGTACGGAACCCTAAAAATGAGATGAAGCTGATTAAATTCATTTTGATAATTAACTCCTTTTTTTCTAGAACAGTTAATAATAGTGAAATAAATTTTGCTTACAGAACACCGTGTGCTGAGAATAGAGACGAAACAGGCTCCCGTCCGCAGCCAACCAGAGGTCGTCCTCAGCGACGGTGAGTACATACACACTACACTCCATTCGCTATAACATTAGACATTTAAACAATCTTTTTACTGTCCGTTCAACCGATTCTGACAACTGTTCCGTTGACATAAGGATGACATAAAAAGCAAAAAAAAAGTGGTTACAATACCAACTATTTACTGCAGCCGGCATGTGTCATGCCACCAACGCAATAGAAGTCAAAATCGATTGAACGGACAGTGAAAACGATTTGTTTATATGTCTAATCTTATTGGGAATGGAGTATTGAACTTTTTCGTGTTCGATATTGAGTTTGGTGTTCGAAAATTATCTCGAATTATAACTTTAAACGTTCATTTTTAATCTAATAACGTGTAGAAATAGCTTAGAATGTTTATAGGGACTAATGATATGAGTGAGTGTGCGAGTGACCGATTTTAAACGTTGCCAAATTCCAGTAAAGCTTTGGTCTCTTGATACTGGACTACAGCGGTGGGGATTATGTGTCCGGCACCGCACATCGCTGCGTTGTGCGTTCCGTTCAAGAGACCCAACCTTTGAATTTATAATTTGGAGTGGAACTTATTCGAATAAAATTAACTCTTTAACCGCTTGCGTTGTTCCGACGAGTATTTTCGTGTCCTATTCGCCAGGGTCGTGTATTGGCGACTGGGTACTCCACCTCATTGACAGAAGAGCTGACGAGATGGAGTATTTGGTCGTGGATGTGCGACCCAGGCGAAAGTAGTTGTCGGATATATCCGACGTAGGCGGTTAAAGGGTTATGAGCATGTAATATAGATGCCAAGTTTAGTGGAGAATGTTGAGTAGTGAGATGATAGTGAGTCTTATAGGATCGGTTGTTAATACAACGCATCGAGGTCTAGACAGAATTAAACTCTCTCTGTCTGTCGACGAAGCTGCAACGATACGAAGGCACAAAGTTGCAGCTTCGTCGACAGACAAGAGATTTTTGTATGTAAGCTTCACATACGCGTACATGAAGCGTATAATGACGAATACGCGTCTATGAAGCTACGCGGCCGTGTATAGTAGGCTTTACTTTTACAAAAACTCGATGTGACGGTATTAACGGTTTTCAACTTCGCACGTTGATACAGTTTCCTGAGAGTTTTATAGGTAAACCGTTATGTGTAGCAAAACTATGCGGAAAATAGTAAATATTTAAAGATCCTAATTTATTACTGTAGTATTTATTTTTTGCTTGCCTATTGCCAACTGTGTCGAGGTCTAAAATTTATTTAAATATAGACAAAGCTAAAAATGCGCTTTGTTTGTTAAAATTACACTTCGACTTATAAAAACTTGATAAATTAGGATCATAATATTTCAAGCACGATATTTTTTTTCCATTTCTGTTTGTTCTCCTGTACAGGCATGTCGATTTTAAGTTTTTAAATTACTTCTTCGTATAGGGGCTAATTAGATTAGTTGGCGAAACTTCACTTGATTTTAATTGATATGTGAAGATAAAAATGACTAATTTTACAGTAAGCTAAAATATTGTTGAGTGCAGCATCTTTGCTGACTTCTTGACGCTATACGAATTCGCGAATCAAGTTCTCAACGCGATTTGATGAACAATCATCGAGTGGTTGCCGGGACCAGACACAACACCCAACAGTTCGAAGGATCCTCCCGCATCTATGGAGGATGCGCAACGTGTAGCTGGTTCAATGCCCGCGCAGATCAATAAAATGTTGTATAGATAATGGTACGGAACCCTACGTGCGCGAGTTCGACTTTCTCTTGCCCAGATTTTTTCTTCATTGCAAATACTCTTGTGAATTTCCGCCAGTTACATTAATGAGCCTTTGTACGATACTTTATCTAGATTTTGTTTGTGCATGAGTATGGAGTGTAAATGCTATCTACCTTTTTAGTTGATACAACCGATTTCTTGGCCGCGGAACGTGCTCACGCCGACCGGACGAAAGGTATGACTCGGTACAGCGACCGGGGTGACACGTCGAGCTTTAGACTTGAGCCTTTTGGACGAGATTTCCTCCACTCTACTCGACTTGCTATGAGAATAGAATAGTAATGTCGAGCCATAACTGTCAATTTAATTGATTGGGCTGAGTAGAGGTTGAGTCGAGTGGAGGAAATGACTTAGAGATGAAGCTGTCTCTAAAACTCGATGTGACATACAGGTTGTCTTGTACTTTTTTTTTTTGTACTAAGAACTAACTCTCGAATTCTGAAACGCTACTTAACTCGCCGCTTTCTGTTCAGAGTTACGTTGCGTTTGTGAATGCGATTGTAAATCTGTTCGCACTGATTCTGCCTGTTTCTTTTATTTTTATAGGTTTGTAGACGATTTTGTATTCTTTAAATATTCTGCCGTTATTGGGACCCGGGTCCAAGAACTACAACTATACGAGCCATGTCCAGAAGTACTAGTATTAGAATAGGATCGACTTACCGCCATGTTGTGACGTCATAGCTGTCAAATCGAATAAGGTAGGGTGAGTTAAAAAAAATTTAATCTATTTACGAATCATGAACAAAACCGTTTAATCAGAATCTAGTTTATCTTCAGCTCCGCTCATCTCTGCGTCACTGGTGAAGTGTCTGAGTAGAAATGGAATAATAACAATAACTTAATTGATATATTATTTAGCTATATTTCATTATAAAATAACGTTTTTTCTTTACTTATATTGAACTAAGGCTTATATTGAACTAAGGCTCGGTTTAAACAAAATAAAGAAAAAAACCGATTGCTACGAAAATAACTTTTCTTAGCAAACTGTATTTTTCAATTAACATTTGACAGATAGAGGTCATTGACGTTCCTATTCTTTTTTGAATCACATTGTGCTGCTTTCTGAGTCAAGACTTTGATCCAACCGTTTAACGAGAGCCTCTTCTTAGAAAAAATAGCTTCAATAATAGCTAATGATGGCCTGCTAATCATATCCTTACATATTACCGCCCCACTGCGTCTGTATGTCTTTCTATTCGTGATAAGCTCAAAAACTATTGTACGGATTTTCATGCAATTTTCACCAGTAGATAGAGAGATTCATGAGGCAGGTTTTGATGTATAATACATGTATATTATAGTACGAGAAAAACCGAGAATTTCAAAGATGTTTAACTCCCGTCTAATGAGCAATTATTTCTGACTACAAAATCGTCTACAACCAAAATTCTGTGTATCTTACTATTTACATTGTATTTAGTTTTAGTTCTTGTAATATTCTGTTTACTAATGCTTTGTATTTTAGTCACTTTCTTTTCACACTTACTAATCATTTGGTTCAACTAGATATTACCTAAAAAAATAAATATATAGGGTGACTGGCAATTAGTGTACGATATTTAAACACGTGATTGTGCTCATGATAACCAACAACTTTTACTATGGGAACAACCTGAAATCGCGAAAAAAAATCAGCTGTTCAGTACATTTATGTTTGCCTAATGTACTGAACAGCTGATATTTTTTTCGCGATTTCGGCTTTGCTCCCATAATAAAAGTTGTTTGTTATCATGAGCACAATCACGTGTTTAAGTATCGTACACTAATTGCCAGTCACCCTATATATATAAAGTAAATTTATTGTAGTGGGGTAAGAATAAACTGAGTTTATAATAAGACGACTTTGGCGAAACTGTTATAATAATAAAATTGATATTTGATGACATTTTTCTTCGAGTGAAGTTAATTATTCGCAAATTGATTGCTAGTGGATACTGTGATGTAAATTTGGTGTAGTTTTGTATCTCAAGTGTCTGCGCAAATGGACAATATGTGGAGTCATTGAAACAGTCGCGATCTCGGTAAAATGGAGCTGAGAATTTTATTGTAGTGTTGACTACCTCAGTGAAGCTTGCCGAGAAGGTTGACTCGATACATTTGCTGCCAAATACTACAACATTAGAATGGGTTTCTCAGCTTTTCAACGGAAAATAAAGTGACTGTAATCTGTATCGAAAACTCAAATACTTTTTAAATTCAACACATTTTTTTTTTCTCGAAATTAAGGTTAGGTTTGAAAATATCTCGCGGTGAAACTGTTGGCACATCTATTTAGGTTCTTCATTATTTTTTTTGTGTAATTCAGTGCGGTGTATTTTTAGAAATTTTGAAAACTGTAAGAGGCGTTTCTTAAGGATTCTCCTCATAACCGTCCGCGTCGGTTTGGTCCGGCGACTGTTTTCGCGTCCTATCCGCCAGGGTCGTGTGTTTGCGACTGGGTACTCCATCTCGTTTAGCTCTTCAATCCCCATAGGTGACAGAGGAGCTGACGAGATGGAGTATTTGGTTGTGGATGTGCGGCCCTGGTGGAATAAACGCGAGAGTGTTTGTCGGATATGTTCGACGTGGGCGGTTAAAGGGTGTGTCGGGTTTTATTGTATGTTTTGTTTGGCGAGTAGCGTCCGGCCGGGACCCGAACCTATTGTCTGACGATGAAGTATTCTATGACTCGCCCGCGTCGCCTCTGTCGTCTTCAGTGACGTCACCGGTGCCACATGCCGTCATTAGAGGTGAGAATCGAATGACTCGCGGATTTTTGTGATCGATGAATGGTTTTGTGAATGAATGAAGTTTTCGTATCCTTTAGATAGTTCAGAAAATTTTGAAATAAAAATTGTGAGGGAATGTACTGTTTAGTTCAATTAAACGGAGAGGCCTTATCTAAAGTGGATCACTGGTGTTCATTTGACACTCGAAAGGATTACGAAGATTGATCAAGGGTACATCTCAATGGACATACCACCCATACGCACGTTTTGGGAACATATTTATTGTGCGCATAGCTAAGGTGTGGAATTTCCTGCCGGAGTCTGTGTTTTCTAATAGCTGTAAACTGAGGTTTTACAAGTCAAAAGTGAATAGGTTACTTCTAGGCAAGCGTGCTCCATCGTCGAGCACATCATCGCTTATTCAGTGAGATAGTGGTCAATTGTGAGCCTAGCAACAGTGAGGAAAAAGTCAGTGATAGCGTGATGGTTGACAGGAAGATGATGATGAATTGATGATGAACGGCTGTTCGTCGGTAAAGCCAGTGTATGTGACATCACCATTGTGTTGAAGCGGAGGCGCGCGCCCCCGCCGCCGTGCTGGTGCGCGCGCAGCACGCGGCCGTGCCGCAGACCATCGTCAGAGGTGTGTTACCCAGTAAGCAGCCAGCTTCAGGGGCTTGAAGTTCGTTCGCTTTCTAATCGACAGTCTCCATCTGATAAGAATGCCTCTAAAGCGTTATCCACACATTTCCGGAACGGAAAAAAATGCTTGCATTCATTTTGTACGGTTATAGATCTGATAGATCGTAAGGCAGAGCAGTGGTGGCCCAATGGTAACTTCCCCGACTTACAAGTTGTAAGTCACGGGTTCAAACCCAGTCAACTAGCATTTTCTAGAACCAAGAATACGAAGACATGTGACGACCAACACGTACTGAGCCCGCGTGATGGATTACGACCCATTCCTTTTCCTAGAGAGGAGACCTGAGTTCCAGCTGTGGGAACATTACAAGGAATTGGCCTTGTAATATTCCAAATGTTTTTTAATGTTGTAATGTAGATTGTAATATAGAATAAACTTTATTGTACACCAAAGTAGTAACAAAACTTTTACATTAGGCAACTTAAATCTATGGGTACAGAGGAGGTCTTATCGCTAACAGCGACACCTACCAGACAACCTTAGGATGGAATGTAAAAACTTGAAATACAAAAAGGGGGGTAGTCTACGGTGTACTGCAAATTAATAACGTAAATATTAGATTAAAATTATATACTAGACTATACATAGATATAATATAGCTATTATATATAAAAGACAATATATAAACATATAAATAATATATATATCAATATTACATTGTACGGCGTAGTGCCACCGGTACATGGCGGACATCCAACCCTTACGAGCAAAACGTTTCGGGAACAAAATTGTGCGTAAGAAGTGGAATTAAGTCTGTGTTTCCTGATAGCTACCGTCTTATAAGTCAATCATTATAGCTTGCCATCAGATGAGATTATGGTCAAACGCGGACCTATCAATAATAATAAGGATTATAGGTGTATAGATAAGGTGTATAGCTTCATCTCATAGTATGAACACGTTATAGCCGGTGACTCGGAATTGTGTGGAAAGCGTTATTTATTCTTAGATTGTTCCTCAAATGAGACTGTGATTAGATTTTTAACGTTGTTTTTTTATGGGAATTATTAGCCTTCAGGGGAAACGAGCACAGAGCTCGGCTACTCGTCGGTGGTAGCAACTAGAAACGATCTGTGTGTAGGCGATGGTCGCTATTAATAGTGAATGTGACGAATCCCTGAATACTCGAACGATCATTTGTTCTAATAAATCTATGGGCTGTTGGATTATTCGAAAGATTCATCGCGATCTTGATACAAGGATGGGTTTTTAGTCAGTAAAAGTCTGACATTCCCTCTCAAGTGAGAGGGAAAATAATAATTAAAAAAAAAGTGATTATAAAGAATTTGCATGAAATACCGTGAAAACTACGAAATCTTAACGCGATCCATTTTACGACCTGAACTGAACTGCTAAAGGGATGGAGCTGTATAGGGTGTCTAGCTCCATCCTTCTGTCTCGCTTTCACGACTGACATTTGAACACGTCGTGTAAAGGTCTGTCGTCTTCTATGGCGGCCGTACGGATGTCATGACCTTTGACGTCAAAGGCCACTTCGGACTTCTCTTTCTTATTAGCAGCTTTGAAGCTTTATAACTTCGTTATTGATGAAGATTTTTTTGTATCGTATACCAGAGCTAAAAACTATTTAATATTTATATATATATATTTTAATAGGGGTTAAAGTATGAAATTGCCGTTTTTTAAAACTGGTTGCTTTGAAGTGTATAAGTGTGTGTGTGTGTAAGTGTGTGTATGTAGTGTATCTTTCAGAAATACAAAACACAAAGAATCCAATAAATACCTTGCATACATAGCACAGTCGGCTTTATAATGTTCCCACTGTTGGGACTCAAGCCTCCTCTCTAGGAGAGGGAATGGGCCGTAATCCACCACGCGGGCCCAGTGCGGGTTGGTGGATGTCACATGTCTTCGAATTTTTGGTTCTAGGACGTGCCGGTTTCCTCACGATGTTTTCCTTCACCGTTTTGAGAGCAGTGGTGATGAAATAAATTACACAAAGTAATGCGCCTGGCTGGGTTTGAACCCGCGACCTACAACTCGTAAGTCGGGGCCGTTACCACTCGGCCACCACTGCCTAAATACCTAATTTCGGAAAAAGAATAACGTACTTTTAATATAAAGTTTATTTGAACTTATAATTCCAAGTCAATCCAAAGATATAACAGTTCAAAGCAACCCGTTTTAAAAAACGGTAATTTCATAGTTAAAGACTTAATATAATATAAAAGGAGAAACTGACTGACTGACATACTAACGCACAGTCGAAACTACTGGGACTAAGAGAGTGAAATTTAGCACAAGGTTTCCTTTTATGACGTAGGCGAGCACTAAGAGAGGATTTTCCAAAATTCACTCCCTAAAGGGATGAAACGGGAGTCCAAAGTTGGTTTGGAGATATCTAGCGCGAAGTAGCTGGCGAAAACTGGTAGCATATAAAAAATAAAGAGTGTGTGTACTTATGTACACGCGTTAGAAGTTATACTTCTTTGGCGTATGGAAAAAAAATAAAAATAAAATGCACTAGTGATTAACGATAAATATTAAAATGAATCAATAAAAACACCAAAATAATATTTATTTATTCACACTGTTTAATTGTACTCTTACGAAACACGTGTTCTAAATATAAAAATACTAGAATATACAACTTGAACATAGTTATCAATTTTCATGCATGCCACCTAGAACTAACTTCACGATGTAGAATTTAGGTGTCGGTGTGCGCGTGCATCGTAAAAATTCACTCTCATCATTTTTCTCTATCGCGCCAAAAGAAGTATAACTTCAAAAAATTGCATGCTTATTCCTTATTATCCCTAGTGTTACTTGGTCGTGTTTGAGTATTCGGGCGATATCTTTGTGTCGCAAGGCGTCTGTGTTGTGTTCTTGTGTCTGTGAAGTCTTCATCAATCGCTAGGTCATGTATCGTTATTGGCCCGGCTCGTCCTCTCATCGTTTTATTGTCATTCCAAAAAGCTATTCAGTTTCATCGGTTGCAAAGTTAAAATACGAATCATTTACCTACATCTATAAATTCCACGTAATTCATCATCATTACATTATCATGGGGGTACAACCTAGGGGTCTTTAAGTCAAGAGTGAATAGGTTACTTCTAGGCAAGCGTGCTCCATCGTCGGCCACATCATCGCTTACCATCAGGTGCGATGGTGGTCAAACGCGAGCCTATCAATAATAATAATAATAATAAAAAAAACATTTCAGCCGAAATACGTCTACTGTTGAACATAAGCTGTTGTCGCTAAAACGAACGGTCGTGTGTGTCTCGCATCTATACACCACTGTTTTTAATTAGTACAAATACTTAAATGGCTTATTAAAAAGGTCTTGTTATTAAGTAAAGCCTCAATAAATAATATTCATAAACAGCAAAGTTATAAGCATTTGTGTATATCTCAAAATGTCACTCTATTTATGGAAATATTGTACACGCTATTGATTATAAATGAATGAATGAATAGCGATAAAAATGAGAAAACACTGCGTGTAGTATTTTCTGGTAGGAATTGTTATGAACGACTGATTCAATTATGAATTTACCAATGACAAATTTTCGTGGACAATTTTGGAATTTCGTTTTTTTTTTTTTACTTTTGACTACAGAAATATGATCAGTAACGGGTACGGATAGAGCCCCATTTTTTTTTGTAATAATTAAAAATAGGGGTGTATAGCAAACTTTCTAACTATACGGACCGCATCCGTATAGTTAAAAAAAATACAAGTGGACTTCTAATAACTAGGATCTCACCTTGGTGTAAAAGAACACTAGGTATTACCTGGTGTTATTTTACCTCACAAAAATTAGCTTCAAAACCATAATAATAAAAAACAAACAAAATCTTCAACTTAATAATATTAGTATAGAAGTATAAATAATATGTAACATCTATCTTTAGTATAGTTATCTCTTTCTACGTCGTTTCAATACTTCTAGTAGTAAAGTTGTCAGTAGCTAGTGCAGATTAAATGAAACATTCGCATTTTGAGGTGTGATGCGTCTTCCAATCTATGTATTTACTGCGGAAGTTCTTGTGGTAACAAATGCATTGATTATACTGATCGACCGATGATAGGCAAGTATGGAATGTGACCTTCCCGCCGCGCCCCTCCGATCTTGCGTTCGTAACGTTTAAATCTGTCAATTATAGCGAAATCGTATAGTCATGATTTCACAGTTGTCGAGTTATCGGTCGGTCGTTTCGCGTCACACTACAAAAGAGTGAATCCGTCACAACCCTCCCCATCCCCACGTTGCAGGTAAAACCGATGAAAAAGAAGCTCTCTCCACTAGCAAACGTTCTAAACACGAATACTCGCGCAGCACGAACTTCGAGCATATTGTGAAAACTTACGACTTGACGCACAAAGCACCTAAATGTAAATTGAACCTCACTCCGCGGCTCGCTCACACAGCCCTCACCGCTCACACCGCTCACGAGGCGGGCAACGAGAGCAGTCGCTCCAGCTTGTACTCCATCCCCTCAATAGAGTGGGATGGACGCTGCAAGTCCGACTTTGGCCTCAGAAGCAGGTCACTTCCCCGCTATAAACCGAATAAACTTTTTAGAACACAGTCCCACAGCGGTTTCATCAATTCCTACATGAAAGACCCTGAACCTACCCACTACCACTTGCCCCGGTGCCGCTCATGCGGCGCCACCAACGTCTCGTACGCTTTCGAGCTCCCCAAAGACGACAAACTTAAAAAAGCTAAGAATCGTACTTCTATTTACCTCTCCGTTGATAACATTCCTCAAAAATGTTCGGAAGACGCAGAGAGCGATGCTACTTACGTGAAGGTAAAGGAGAAGTTCGTGCCCGTCTTCAAAGTTGAGAAGAAAGACACAGAGTTCGTTGAAAGTCAAGAATTTAATGAAGACAATTACATAGGGGATATTGGCAACAGTTTCTCTTCTGAAAATCAGACTGTCATCGAGAAATCTGACGATATCGATCACGCTATTGTTGTTAGTGAAAAAAAAGCTGAACTGTGTATAAAATCTACAGCCCGGGAAAACATAGAGGTTTATACCAAAGATTTAGTTGCTGCAGACTCGGTGGACGACGTGAATAAAACGCTAGAATCCATAGAAGGAGAGTATCATAGCTTTACAGACTTGGAAGATTCTTATGAGAGTCCCGTCAAAGAGTTAGTAGAGAAGGACATTCGGGACTACTCCGTGCCTATCGATTTTTACTGCGATGACTTTAAAACTAGAGATGATGCGAAGAAATCTCCTTTGAAAATCAAAAACATTCTCGAACCTATTTTGGAAGAATCCAAAAGTTCTTACGGCGATGATTCAAATACTTCACATAGTGAGAAGAAAGAAGAATTAATGGAGGATATAGTCGAGGGCGTTGTGAATACAGCTGTTCTAGCGAGCCAATTGAAACAAGAGATAGCCACCAATGTTACTCACAAAGTTACCACAGAATCGCTCGTCGCTGAGTGCACGAAACTAGAAAGTTACTCAGTCAACGAAGAAAGCTCTGAAGTCACAAGCAACGACGTTGAGATCTCCACGATCAACACTATAGAGACAGCTATCGATGTGTATGAGAACGCGGCGTCAGAACAAGACATCATTGACAGCGTCTATGATAACGTCTTCGAAATACTGTCCAATGGGTCTGATTTCAATCTTGTTAAGAGACATAATTCCTTGGCGAGTACTCTCAGTTCGAACGACAGAAATAGCTTCGATTCGACAGCTGAATTTGAGAAATATGAAGCAGTGTCAGAAGTTTTGTCTACCATTATAAATAGAATTGATATTGTTGACTTTGTAATGACGGTCAAAGTTCCTAGAATTAATTTTACAGAAGATATTTCCGTTGACAGTGCAGACGAGACTTTCTCAATAGCGAAGCTTATCGAGGATATAGAACAAAACGTTTGTCTGAATGAGACAGTGCTCACAGAAGCGAGTGATACAGACTTAAGTCTAGCTAAAAAAGTCACCGATGGCATACTGTATTATATATTTGATAGAGCCATGTTTATCAACCATCAAAAACAAAAAGTCAGTAAAAAGTCAGGCAAGCGAGTTGTTACCGTCGCTGACATAGAGGATATTCTATTAACTGCTAAATCTATTTGGACGGATTCCGAGGATCATGAAGACATAAGCATTGTAGAAAACCACAGCGAAGACACAGACTTTAATGCTATCAAAGATTTTTTTAACGCGACATGTCTTACGAATGCGATAGAACAAAATACCAGTAATATAACACAAAAGATTGAAGATAGGAGTATTGATGAAAGTTTAGATTGCAAAGAATCCGATACAGAGATAGAACCGATTTTCTCTGTTGTTGTTAGTAAAGAGAGCTCACACGAAGTTAAGCAAAATAGCAGAGATCATCTTCAAAATAACGAGGATAATCCTGATGAAGTAGAAACAGAAAATTATATCCACCCTCTCGTTTATAGTATAGACAACGATGAGAAGGTTAACTATTGTAACCAACTTGATGTTTATGAAGAAACCCACACATATGAAATCGAAACACCGACTACTGATGGATCAATTACCACAAATAATAACGTGGGTATAGCCGATACTAATATAACAGAGAGAGTATCACTTCCTATAACCAACGATGTATCCAGAGTCGGTGATATTGAACATTTTCTGAACGAAACATTTGTGGAATCCAGCGACATGAACAACGCGTTCCATGAAGATTTCAACCAATCAGAAGATCCAACGATCTCATCGCGCACAGAAGAACTATTCGCAACCCCCGACGTAGACCTCACGAATGAAATCAAAGAAAATATTAGTCTCGAACCAGAATCATTTATAGTAGAAAAAATAACAGATACGTCGCATGAAGAATATCATTCTACTGCCAATGACGAATTCAGAGATATCTCCGATCGGACAGAAGAGTTCGCCAGTTTCTCCGCGCAGTCCTCTGGCCAAAATATAGAAGAATATTTAAGTCCGATTAAAGAACCTTCTTCTCCAAATGAAGATCCTATTTTCTCGCCAGAATATCGCGATATATCTCGTAAGAATCTGTCAGAAGTTTCACATACGTACTCTGACAATCCGGATTCTTCGCGGAAACGGAAATATGCGTCGGCAAAAGAGGCTTTGAGTCGATCTTCATCGCCAAATAGAAAAACGACAAAGAAGTTTGAACTGACGGAATCGCCGATCAAGAGGGTGTCGAGAGACTCGCCGATGAAGAAGTCATCGAAACACAGAGTGTGCTCGGAAACAACTTCTCCATTCAGCAGGAAGGCGAACGTGCTAGCGATGTCGCAGACGGAACATTCGGGAGGCGTTAAATACTGGCTGTCCTTCGACGAGCACATGACCGTCGAAAACGAGAAGCATATCGTACGAACAGTCAAGAGCATCGACGATACGCTCCCGAGTTTCATTTCAATCGATATAGACGATGATATTGATGCGAAATCGAATGAGCTTTACGGAAAGGCAACTAACAATAATACAAAACGGACTAGTGTTCTTATGAACGAATATTCGGATAACGACGTGAGTTTTCCATCGGCTAGTACGTCTAAAATAGATTTCGCGGCGCGGGAGGTAGAAGACCCTGGGTTGGATGAGTCTGATGCGCCCGCGCCACAGAAGCGCCTGCTTTACGAGCTACACAGTCGTCCGACTACAAGGCTATACTCCAGCTGGCCTCCCTTCGAGGACACTCTATTCTATAGGATCATTTCGAAGTTTAGAATGTCGGAAAGTTTTGATCCTAGCGATTTCGAGGGGGTGAACTTCGATACCAGCAGCTCTTAGGATGCTTTATGGAAATTAAAATTGTGTAAAGTCCTTAGTATTGTATTTATGAACTACAACACTAGTCGTCTTGTCGCAGCATATATGTCAATACGTAAAGTATCCATTTTATAAAAGGTATATGGCCTTAGAATGAAAAGCTCGGGAATATAATGTTTTTCTTCGCACGTCCTAATTTCACACAAAAAAAACCTTAGTAACCTGTTGCGTCTCCCCGTGCTAATGGACAGGCTTACCTGCAATAAATTCTTTTTATTTTATATTAAAAACTGATTACTGAAAAGGCAGACTCGGTCAATAGTGCTATGACAACTAAGTCTGACTTTTCTGCACCTCGGAATAAAGTTCAAATTGCAATATCCGGCTCGAAGGTTCCCCTTGATTTCAATTTTAGTGCGTATTGTAAAAAGGGCGAGAATGGAAAATATAACTTATTTTAATACAAATACTATGTATTTTTATAGAAGCATGTTTTTTATTGTGAATGTAGTTTTTAATGCGTTTTTTTTTTGTTGTAATTTTAAGAGTTTAGAAGAGTTTGACAAGTAATTGGAAATAATTCGAGTGATTTTGTTGAATAATAAAAACCCAGTCGACTCGATAGAATTAAAATAATTGTACGAGTTTTGTCTAATTTTTACTATTATATACTACAGAAATCCTTCTACGACAGTTGTTCGCTCAAACTTCATTTTCCTCACTTATATTGTCATATCACTTTTGTAATATCTTCACTAACTCATTTCAATTAATTTTTCTATGCTTTGTGTGTGTGTGTGTTATTCGCTATTAAAGTATGTGTAATTGTGTGTGTCGTTTCTGTGTAGTGCTAGTGCCTCCACTGAGACTTTTAGTACCGATATTCACCGATACGGGCAGTTACAGCTTAAATAAGTACCGATACCGACAGATATAGCTTATATAGGTACCGATACTGACAGATAGTTTTTTATACACCCCGATATTTACAGTAAAGTACCGACTTGACCTGCCGACACATAACTTCTGTAAATAAAAGTAATATCGGTACCATGGTGCTGTTATAATTTTCCTGATTTTTAAAACTAAAACTGTTTTCCCACTTTGTATGGAAAGATTTGCCATCATTATCCCAATGATAGTAGCTGGATGATAAAAATATCTAAAAAAAAAGAGACAATACACGAGGGTCATTCAATAAATACTTAGCCTACAAAAAGTAAACGAAAATTTTGGAAAAGTGGCAATTTATTTTTCAACATAGTCTCCTTTTAGTTCGATACACTTAGCCCAGCGATGCTCCAACTTTTTTAACCCGTCGGAAAAATAATTTTTGTCAAACTCTGCAAAATAGGCCTCCGTGGCGGCGATGAGCTCCTCATTCGATCCATATCTATTCCCGGCGAGTGATTTTTTCAGATTAGGAAACAGAAAGAAGTCACAAGGGGCCAAATCTGGATAATACGGTGGATGGGGCAGCAATTCGTAGCGTAATTCGACCAATTTGGCCATGGCAGCGGCAGACGTGTGAACCGGTGCGTTGTCGTGGTGAAACAGCACTTTTTTCTTCGCCAGATGGGGTCGTTTTTTCTTTAATTCGGCGTCGAATCGGCCCAATAAATCGGCATAGTAAAGCCCTGTAATTGTTTTACCCTTCTCGAGGTAATCGATGTAGATCACACCTTGTGAATCCCAGAAAACGGTGGCCATAACTTTTCCGGCCGATTTTACAGTTTTCGCCTTCTTTGGAGCACGTTCCCCGGTCTGGATCCATTGTTTTGATTGCTCCTTGGTCTCTGGTGTGTACCAGTGGATCCAGGTTTCATCGACGGTCACAAAACGACGCAAAAACTCCGCTGGATTCCGCTTAAACAGCGCCAAACACGTCTCCGATGTAGTCTTACGGTTGCGCTTGTTTTCTGGTGTGAGTAAACGCGGCACCCATCGCGCCGACAGCTTTCTCATGCCGAGTTCCTCGTGAAGAATATGATGCACTGTTCCTTCTGAAATGCCTACAGTCTCAGCTAGCTCCCGAACCTTCAATCGGCGATCTGCCAATACGAAATCATGGATTTTTTTAATGTTTTCCTCCGTAGCAGCTGTTTTCGGTGCACCTGGACGTGGTTCATCAAAAACCTACGTACGGCCACGTGCAAACTCGTTGAACCAATTTTTGACGGTGGCCATCGATGGAGAAGAGTCACCGTACACAGCATCCAAGCGCTCTTTGATTTCGATGCGCGTTCTCCCTTCCAAAAATAGGAATCGAATCACCGAACGATATTGCTCTTTTTCCATTTTTGTAAAACCGATCGACACGTTCGCTTCCATAAGTTGTCAAATTAAAACAAATGAAGGGATTGGAATGAAAATTTGAAAAAAGAATTAAAAAGAATGTGCTACACTGTGGTAAAACTCTTTTGAAACTACAGCGCCCTCTGGCGATGAGGCTAGGTACTTATTGAATGCACCTCGTATGTATCTATTTTACAGTATCGTACATATTTTGGTCTCTAAATATTCATAAACATCTATAAGATTAAAACAATTCATTATCAAATTATTATCATCACTGCACAATTTTTTACATATTTTCTGTTGGTATTTTTTTTTTTGCACTTTTCATTGAAAGGTAAAATGTTTTGCAATGCGATTGGAAAGTGAGAAAATAATACGAGGATCCCAACGAGTTCTTTGCAAGATATTTTACTTATTTTTTTGCAAAATTGCTTTCTTTTTTTGTTTTGAATTTGTGCTTCGCATGGCAGTAGCATTCACTTGGTTTCGGGGGCGGAGGTTCGAAGTACTAACGCATACAGGTAAGCTACTATAACAATATACTAACCAGCACTATACTAAGGTAGGCGCCAGATAAACTTGGAATAATGCTCATCTACCCTCCCACATTTGTTGACATTCTTAAATTCAACAACGGAAAGCTGTCTCCAATCGACGTCATCGCGATCATGTACATTTTCTATTATTGAGAAATAGTTTATTGTATGCTTTTAGAGTACGCAGAGATATTAGTAAAAGGACAATATACTTTATTCCACGTTTATCTGAGGCCTTGTATAATCAGCACTTTCTAATGAGCACTTAAAAATCTTTTTTAGTTAATTTTAAAATTGCATGGGTATGTTAGATTTTAATCATTATTAATGTGTAATTCACTTTAAAATATAACAAATTAAAGTACAGGTCCATATTTATTAATATTAATTTAAGTAACAACTCAGTATAAAGTTATATGGTCCAAAGAATAGTTACAGAGATAGACTTGATTGATTTCAAAGTTCGCTTGCACCATGATGCACTAAACACATTTACGCCATAAAAAAGTTAGAATCTTCCAATATCTGTCAGTTTTTTGAAGTTGATAGCAGAGGTCCTCGCTCGAGCTTTTAACGATACATTTGAGACCTAAATTGAACTGTTAAAGCTATGTAAGTTGTATAGCTCCATCCCTGACGTTTTAATACGTGATGGTAAGGGCCCAGATGTTCCCACCCATACGCACAAAACATTTTGGGAATACATTCATTGTGAATCGCAAAGAATTCTAAAAATTCACTTTTACAGCATTGATGCAGTTGATGACATTTATTTTTGTTCAATCACAGATTTTAAGGCAGTGGTACACATGCTTATAGCTGGGTATATAAGTAAGCGAGTATCTGGAGTGCCATAGTGACATACACCAATCAAAACTGGTACTTGGTTGTGGTACATTTTTATTAAAACATTATGCACATAACACTGTACAAAGGCGGACTTAATGCTTTAAATATTTTCTACCAGTCGACCTTAGGGTGGTGCAGAAACATTACATGGTACGTGCAACTTAGTAAATAGACAAACAGAAGAGAAATCAATACAATAGTAAATACATACATATAAATAAGCAATGTTATTGTGAAAAAACAAATCAAACCAATCAGTGTTGTGATGATTCTACTAACTCTCGCTTCTCCTTCTTTTTTTTCTATTACTTGCATACTTTTGTACCAGTACCCTTAAGGGCAAGTGTATCGCCGCCTTTATGCAATCAACTGCTCACAATAAAAAAAAAACTTTCAAGTATTTTTTTTTCGAATTGACTCTTAGCAAAGTCGAAATATTTCTTTAAACCGATGTATCGTTGACGATTTTGTCCACCGAAACATGTGTTCAGTTATAATGGTGCAAGCGAGCTATCAATGTAAATATGCATTGGTTTAATTGTGTTTTGTATGCGTTCCAGGCGAGCACACGGTGAACGGAGACCATTCGGACGCGCATCAGAGTACGTTTTCTCACAGCAGTAAAGAGGTATGCTTCCACCATTATTTTTTTGAGAAATTATAAGTCGAGCCACAGATTTATTGGCCACGTGATCAAACTGAAGCAACAAGGCCTCTAATAAACTAATTCGTTTTTTTTATAACGCCAACTAAATTTTGTTAGTCCAAGAGCGGGCGAAACGAGCTCGGAATTGTAGGACACTCCGACGTGGACTGGTTAAGTTGCAAAGCTAAGGTGGAAGCGTAGCAGAGTTGAGCTCCCGCGATAGCTGTCGGGTTTTTTTTTATAACCGCCTAGGAAACTGACTAAGATAGTATCATTCAGACGCTCGTCAATTGTGGCCGAGTTAGTAATTTAAAAGGCAATGTAGACAAGAATAATGCTATTAAAAAGATGTCTGGTTAATTAGTTCCTTTTTTCGTATTCTGCGAATTAATTTGCCTGCAAAAAAATCTGTCATTTTTCTATTATTTTGGGGTTAGCTTCCTGTCTTAATGTATGCAGCTGAGTACCAGAGTTTTACGTGGCGCGACTGCCTAACTAACCTCCACACTTCAGTATCTGGGTAATATAGAACCGAGAAATTTGTCTGTATATAGGTCTCAGCATTCGGGTAAACTGGCGTGATCGAAAAGCAAGTGATCTATAAGACGCGTGGCGTGGTCTTATAGATCACTTGCTCTTGCCCGCGGCTTCGCCCGCGTACATAAAATATAGCCTATGCCACTCAGGAATAAAGCAGCTTTCTATCGGTGAAAAATTTTTAGCAATCGGACCAGTACTTTCAGAGATTACCTCCTACAAACAAAAAAAGCAAACTTTACCTCTTTATTATAATAGTGTAGATTAACACACAAAGAAATAAAGAACTCTGTCTGGTCCTCAGGGCTCTCCATCCAAGGAGGTGTCCACCGAGGACTCGCCGAAGAAAGACAAGAAAAAAAAGAAGGGGCTCCGGACGCCGTCGTTCCTCAAGAAGAAGAAGGAGAAAAAGAAGTCCAGCACACCGCAACCCGCCTAGAGGTGAGCGCGTCACTACAACGCATTACTCTTAGATTCTGCCAGCGGAACCCAAGCATACATTTTGATGCAAACGTGCAAAGTACGTCTATTTTGCCCCGGCTGCAATGACATTAAGAGCGTTCACTCGAAATTACGCGCTATTTGGCCAAAAACCATGATTTTCAAACCCGTTTATATCCATTAAAGATTTATTGTACAAACATGTGATTTACCAATAACATTAGGTATTTCCTAATGTTATTGGTAAATCACATGTTTCTTGTCTAAATAGTTAAGTAGGATTTTATTTAAAATAATAGCACGCTTGTGAATTATATTCACATAATATATGTAAATAGAGTTTTTTTAATTTTACTTTCAGAGTCAATTTCGAAGCTTGACAACTTCTACAGTTCTAATAGAATTAATAAACAAGAAATACAAACCAGTAACTAGAATCCTTAACAAAATAGTTATAGAAAAAAAAAACATTGATTTAGTTTACTAATTAAGAAAATTAAACTGATTTAACTTCCTTATATTATTAAAGTAATAGCATAATCTAATAGAAGGACATATTTTTTAAAGAATACAATTTAAAATTTGAATTAAAATAGCTTTATCAATCATGGTTTTTGGCCAAAAACCGCGTAATTTCGAGTGAACGCTCTTAAGGTATTGTTCAGACCAAACGTATTGTCGGCCGGTGACTGTGAGCTCGCTTTACGCAGTTATCGCTTCTCTATATATATTAACTTCTCGTTCACACCGAATCGACTATACGCTACAGGGGCGCCGGCTTTTAGGAAACCTCATGGGTGCTCATGCTCATTTGACGACTCGAAAAAGTGGCGAAGTGTAAGAAGAGAAATGCACACTGATCGACCGACAAATAAATAAATGTCCTACTTACATACTGCGTACTTAATTACTAATTATGTTTGATAAAAATAAATAATAATAAATTAAGACAACATCACATACATTGTCCTGGTCCCAAACTAAGGTTTTCCCTTGTACTATGGAAACCAGGAACAACCAAGGTACCACAAACACCTAGACCCAACACAAATATCTGTTTCATCAACAAACATTTGTGTTCGAACCCACGACCCTTGCGTCTCAACCGGCGCTCTAAACCACTGCGCTAAACGGGTCGTCGGGTAATGAAAAAATGCCCATCCCTAAAAGGCGATTACTGATCTGTTTCTTGATTTCTATTCTCAGGGGTGCTCTGCACCCACAGTTTAATTCTCATGGGCACTCGAGCCCCCGAGCACCCACGGAGTCGGCGCCCCTGATACGCTATTACTTAGTGGGTTGTCGCTGACTCGGTGGCCGATTGTTGTGCTATGCGTAGCGAGCCTACTCTTTTATTCACACAAATAACGTATTCTAAACTATATTGTATTGTCGACTTGGTGAGAACGCAGACTGAGTCCACGTACACACTGGAGCTGACAGTGCGCATACTCAGACTCGGCCTAATAGCAACAGAGGCGGAATAGACGCGAGCCGAAGGAGAGGCCGTTATGAGACTACAATGACAAATGCTCAATCGAAGTTTGTAATACACTGACAGGCAAAAAAAATACGATTTCATAAATATTTTACTATCAAATTATTGTAAGAAAATGGTTTGCGGGTTGTTTTCGTACATTTGGCGAGGGGGCTGCTCGTTGGGCAGCTCAATATTATATGCTAGCTACAGCCAGTGGCTTCGCCTGCATGAAAATAGAAAATTGTCCAACTTGTAATACGGCGTGTTATACAAAATGGCGTCGACATCCACATTGTATAAGCCGATGCTGCATACTTACACGTACATTTCTTGTTCCAGATAATCCCCGGATCAACACTGCCATCTCGCTTTCAGATATTTGTAATTTTTTTAATAATTGTAAGGATTTATCCTGAACTAAGTGCGTATTCAAACGTTCAGCTTATACAGCGTGTAGCGGTGGGGTGTACATATAATTGTTGGGACAAAACGAACATGCTGTATACGAGGCGGGTTCGTTGTTTAGACGACTTTTAAAACGCGAATGGGATTTTTCCCTGTTGTAGGAAGACTGTACATTTGCAAGTTTCAATTGTATTTTTTTCCAAAAATGTTTCTTCCAGTGTTGTTTTAGTACACAAGCAATTGTAAGTTTTTTTTTTAATATTAATGTGCGAGCAAATGAAGAAATTTCTAGAAATATCGAACTCGCCTCTAGTTTTTAAGATAATATCTCGATTCTTGAAGGTCGCTTACAACCGATTTTTTCGACAAATCCGGTGTCTGCCGGGGAGCCCTTTCTAGTACAAGCATTTAGTTGAAAGGGTTCAATTTTCTTTTTAAAACCTTTTTTTTTTGTAACAAATTATTGTTTTCAACTACCCTCATCATGTATGATATTTCATGACGATCTACGAAGTCTAAACAGAAAGTAACAGATATTGAAATGCAAGTGTTAACCTATAACCGCCTACGTCGGGTATATCCGACAAACACGTTTATCCCGCCAGGGTCGCACATCCACGACCAAATACTCCATCTCGTCAGCTCCTGTGTCACCCATGGGGATTGAAGAGCTAAACGAGATGGAGTACCCAGTCGCAAACACACGAACCTGGCTCGAAAACGCTCGTCGAACAAATCCGACGCAAGATGTTTGAAGGGTAATTTAGTTTTCATTTAGAGTGTTTGAGTAGTGACGGTTCGAAGCGGCTGAGGAGCTATGTACAATGGATAGAGACCCACCCACCGGCTAGCCACGGCGCTCGGCTCACAAGTGTTGTGGAGTGCTGCTACATTCACGATAGGTGGCGCTCGTGCGGTGCTCACTTTGTACAACTCGAGCAATGAGCATTTTCGGCACGACTTGAGCATTTTTTTTGGTGAATTCTGCACTTTAGGAACTCGGAGAGTAATTTTGAGAGGAACAATGAGCAGCACGGGCGCTTTAGACTTAGACGCTATAAAATAGTTGTAAACGGCGAAGTTTTTCATTCAATTTTTTTTTACTACCTTTTTTGACTAAATTTATATTCAGTTTTTAATAAACTTATTATACCTTGCCAATCAAGTTCTTATGTGGAAAATTATGAGTTTTAATTTAATTTTTATTAATTTTAGTTTTTCTCGACTGTGTGCGGTTTCAGCTGAATGTGGCCGTCGTACTCGGCAGCTAACGCCAATATAAATTATAAATTTATTTTGAGAACTTAACGTATAAACATGCTTACTGCGTATAAATTCCATTATATTAAAAATCAACATTCAGTAAATCAGTAAGTAAATTTAAAAATATTGGCTGTCATAGTTAAATGCGTACAAAAAATTTCCTGTCTGTGCTGTTGACCGTTGAAGAGTTCCTTTATCTGGAGCTCTTCCTGGATATCCATTCAGGTCAAGCTTACCATAAAAATGCATTGTCATTGGAACTGAATCAATTTGTAAAAAATCTCCTCCGTAGGACCAGAGAAAGCAGTTCTAATTGAGCGCACATGATTCCACCCGAACATACAAACATTGCGAGTTTAAAAAAGCTTACAGTATATAGAAACATGTGTAAAAATTCGGAAAGTGGTTCTTTAACTTGCAAGCTTTAAATACATAGTCTCGTACACAGTAAGAGGTGGAACTATATAAGCATAACAAAAAGCTAGATTATTTACCTGTATTGGCATCTCGTCGACCGCTATCTTCGGCTGAACGCGACCAGGTACTGGTGCATTGTTTTACAATTTAATTTCTCTAGATGGCATATGATGCTTTCATGTTTATAGGGGGTGTTGTCAGAGAGAACCGGTTACTCTGCCCGTTGTTATTTTTTTTTAATTGTTCACACTGTGTCCTGAATCAAAAAATAATTCAATCATTTTGTAAAAAAAAATATCTGAACTCGTATTTCTCGCGTCAAAGTTAAGGTTACTTCTAGGCAAGCGTGCTCCATCGTCGGCCACGTCATGTGAAATAGTGGCAAAACGCGAGCCTGTGCATGATTAAAAAAGGAATGGAGGGGCATAATCGTAGTTGTGACGTCACGGCAATGAGTTTTTTTTTGGAATCTACCCTTTTAAAGTAGTTTTGGCTAAACGACAATGTCTGTATGCAATTTTTCGATTGTGTTCTATCAAGACAGAAAAAAAAATCAGAATTCATAATTCATTAAACCCCGAGCGAACGCCGGCGTTCGAACGTCATTGTCTTTCTATTGTGTCTCTAATTACGCTACTCAATAATTTCTATAATTTCTAAGAATTATGAGCAGTGACTCCGGGCGAAGTAATCGGTAACCTCTGAAAACCTCTCGCCATTTGTGCTTTTAAAATAATAATAATATTGATATAAATATATATCTGTTATTAGGCTGGTCTGTCAATACCATCGGAAATGTAAGATTATATACAAAACGTGTTTGTATCTGAAATCATGTAATATTATAATTTTAAAAATTTGTAATTTTTGTGCATGTTAAAAAAACTGCTCATTTTAAAATTAAAAATAATATTTTTTTACTATTTTTTTTAAACAGAAACAAATTTGACAGATCATCCTATACAATTGATATTATATTAAATATAAAACAAAAAATATAATATATGTTAGCATTTTATGTAATTGTAAGAAGGCTAGCCTACTTTCTATAGTTTTTAACTTATTTTTTTTTTAATTATTGGACGTAACGATTGCGTGGTTGAAATAACTCGAACCTCTTTCAATTTTCTTATATTTAGATACGCTGGCTAAAATTATATTAAAAAAGAACGTTGGTGGTCAAAAATTTGAATTCAGAATTCGAGTAAACTATCAAAATCTAAATTTTGCAACAAAAAACTTAATGCCAGACAACGTGAACTTTAAATTCCATTGCAACCCATTTTAATATTAAACGAATGGTCAATTGAAAATCAACTTAATATACAAAGTACTAAAGTCGATACTTGAATCAGTGAGATAATTATTTCAAATGATCTCGAATTAAAAAGTCTCCAAGTACCCACATCTATTCGCACGAGTTATATCAACCATACTTTGTAAAGCAGTACATTTGATGTTGTTCATTTTAAATTTTCTTAGTTTTAAAAATAAACGGAAAAGTATATTTTTTTATTTTCTCCTTTGTTTAGGAAGCTATTCTTTTCAATTTGACATTACCTAGAGTTGTCTAGCGTTGTTAAAATTGACAAATTGAATTTTTATTGTTCATAGAGTTGGTTACGATCGGGGAGTCGGTAGGCTCTCACTACTTGAAGTTAAATGGCATGCAGGACTTACAAACTTAGCATACATTGGAATCTTATGCGAAGAAATAAGATTTCTTTTGTACTTATTGTGTCAACGTAAGAGCTCATACACTCGCGGCATGTTGCCAACGGCAGAGGTAACTGCAGCCGTCGCCCCCTGTAGTGAGTGACACTTGACGCACACGACGGCTGCCGGTGATATTCAAAATTGGAATGTCGACGGCCGCCGTCGACGCGTTAACAGCTGTTGCCGACGTGTCGACTGTCTGCGGCTACCTCTGCCGTTGGCAACAAACCGTTCGTGTGTATTAGCTCTAACGTTCAGATATCTAATAGTGACAGTGTGCCGGGATCCTTCGTACCAGCCAGCACTGAGCGTAACCACACAATTTAATGACAAACCACGACGCCCAACAAACGTATAGTTTTGACAATTTATTACTATTATTGTATTATCTAAAATAAAATATTTTTTTTTAGTTTTTAATATATTTTTTTTCTTTGTTCCCGTCACAAATCTTCGGGCGAATAGTTTTAAGAATAGCTTAAATACGTTACGTTACGATGTATGTGTATTTTTTATTTCGTAAAAATATATGCTATTTGAAAAAAAAGTTTATTATGAAATTGAGTGTTTTTATTTGTCTTTGGTCCCTTGAAAATAACACTATACTAGTCTACAGCCAAAATGTAACAGAGTGGTTATTGGTTTTTAAAGGGTTCCGTACCCAAACCGTAAAAACGGGACCCTATTCTGACCGTCTTTCAATATGCAATGTCATCATCTTCCTGCCCTTGTCCCATCTTATTTGGGGTCGGCACAACATGTTTTTTTCTTCCATTCTATCCTGTCAACCGTCATGCTATCACTAACTTCCTTTTCTTTCATATCACTGTTCACACAATCCATCCATCTTTTCTTTGGCCTCCCTCGCCCTCTCCACCCATCCACATGTATACTCATAACTCTTTTAGTAACATGCGTTTCATCTCTCCTCTTTACATGACCATACCACGACAAACGATTCCCTTTCAACTTTTCAGTCACTGGCGCCACTTTCAAACTTCCTCTAATATACTCTATATACCTATCAATATGCAATGTGCCGGGGCGTAATTCCGCTGCCGCGACAAGTCATGGCATGGTGGACAGACTTCCGGCGGTATCTCATGGTAGAATGGTGACAGCGACTGTCGCAACCCAGTGCTGGGCACGCCACGATTATGGCGGTAAGTCCCCTCTTTGAGGATTGGCTAGAAAAACGTCACGGCGTCCTCACCTTCCATGACGCAGATCCTCACCGAACATGGTAAGTCCGGGAGGTTCCTGCACCGGATTCGTGCGGAAGAAACGCCCGGGTGTCACCATTGTGTGGACCGCCCGCAGTACACGGTGGAGCATTCAGTAGAGGTGTACCCCGCTGGGGTAGAGGACCGCCGTGTCCTCGTGGGGGCGATCGGTGGCAACGACCTCTCGCACCGGGCCTTGTACAGGCCATGGTCTGGAGCGAGGAGAAGTGGCAGGCGGTCGCCTCCTGCGAAGCAGTAATGCTAGCAAAGGAGGAAGCCGCACGTGTGATGGTACGGCCCTCACGCCCCAGCTACCGGGATCTCGATCGGCATAGCAGTCTGGGCCAACGACCACTAGACCACCAGGCTTGTCAAATTCCCAAAAAAAAAAAGAATTAGGAGATGAAATTTTCTCAAATCTTAACTTGGGCGATTCATTGAGTCCAAAGCCAAGGTAGCTAGGAAACTCGGCATTCTTGCAAAGGTCAGGCGGTACTTAAGTCTGAGACAGCTTCTAGTGTTATACAAAGCACAGGTCCGATCGTGTGTGGAGTACTGCAGCCACATATGGGCTGATGCTGTAAAATGCCATGTTCAGCTTTGGACTCGGCGGAAAGGCGTTCGAAGAGGCTAATTGGTGACCCACGAAGCCTGGAGCACAGGTGTAGGATAGCCAGCCTTGCGGTATTTTACAGGATTCTGCAGTGTGCGCAGGAATTACATGTTTTTTTTTTAAAGTGGGGAAATCATCTAATGACATCCCCCGCTCTTGGGTAGAGCGGGGGGGGTGTCAGACTTTTACTGACTAAAACCCACTCCTGTACCTTCTTTGCTTTGGGATCTCTTTCGCACAACCCATGGCCCCAGTAGGCTTCGACCCTGCTGGGCCCGTACGGTTGCTGACATCTCCATGAGGCGCGCGTGGAACACTACGCGCCGTCGACGGCTTGGGACGAAATACATACATACATACTTGCGCCATGACCTTTCTACCATCGGACAACGCGACGT
Organism: Mythimna impura; assembly: GCA_905147345.3. Classification (NCBI taxonomy): domain Eukaryota; kingdom Metazoa; phylum Arthropoda; class Insecta; order Lepidoptera; family Noctuidae; genus Mythimna; species Mythimna impura. Next base: position 507,266 of record LR990365.1, on the reverse strand, counting down.
ACGGCGGGCGTCCACCGTTACGTTGTTAACACCTCTACGGTCCGGACTAGGCTAGAGTGAATAGGCTCTTAATAAACTAGTGCGATTTACTGTCAACGATTCCATCACTGCCTAATATTAGATGGGATCGCAGTCAAGCACTAGTTTATATCATTTAAAAAAAAAAGAATGCTGTGCAGAACGTTTGGTGAAAATATGGGTAATTTCGATGCGACTTTTCTTTAGTGCCTCTTTGTAGGACTTTGTAGCACGGTTGAAGGCACTCTTCTTTGAGCTCAGATCCGGAGCTTTGCGGTCATGAGCGTTCACCCAGGCGAGAAATGCCGAATACTTACGCTCTTCAGCTTCAGCACAAGCTGAGCCACCGATGGGTAAGTCACTATAAGGGATGGAATACTTCATAGCTTGACGTATCACATCGAAAATAGCATCTGCACAGCTCGACGGATTTTCAGAAGAGAAGCAGTCTTGCTGCCAAGAATAAGATGCAAAAAAGTGCCGCATCTCATCCCAATCTGCTGACTTGTAACGCCACATTCGCCAAATTACCATAAAAAGGCAGAAATTAAAAAAAATACAATATAGATAAAAATTGACTTCTTTATTGTTTATCATCTCAGTTTGCGCATAATCTAAAGTTAACACCACGTTTGTTGTTTGTTGTTATAGCAGCAACAGAAATACATCATCTGTGAAAACTTCATCTGTCTTTCTATCACGGTTCATAATGAGACACAGCCTGGTGACAGACTGACAGCAGTCTTAATGAAGGTCTAGTCAGTCATCGAGGTACGCTAAACAACATGACGTTACGTTCACTGGCTTATGTAACTAATGTGGAGTAGTTCCTTTAGTTACGTAGACATTTATTTATTTATTTTAAATTAAATAGAACACTACTTACTTCAAACATTCTGACATTATCATCTTCCATTCATTCGCAAACGCATCAAGACCTGTTTGAGTTCAGGATAGCGTTAATGGCGGCTATCGTCCGAGGAATAGGCGAGTTTTAACAGCCAATAAACGATGTTTTCTGCCACGACAGTAATTGTCTGGGATGAACAGATTGCGTATTTCATTATGCAGATCAGGATCATCAATAATCCCCCTAAGAATTGAAATACTACTCTCATCTGATCGCGCGACCGTCTTACTTCTAGGGAGTTGAAATTTAAGCAACCCAACAAGCATTTAGTGGGATACAAATAGGGATAAAACCCGTTCGAGTGCTTGTAAACGTACCTGAGGAATGCTTTTTGTACTTTCTCTAAAGCTAATACATACTGCTTCTCAAACGGATTTCATACGCACGCACTAGACTCAAGCTTGCTACGGACCAATGCCCCAAAAACAAGCTTGATAACGTGGGGTTGGGGAAGTCACGACAGTTCCTTAAAACAAAACCAAGGCGCCTGAAGGACTTCCTTAGCAGTAGATGTGATGTGGTCGCGAAAAGTGAGCTTGCGGTCGAATATGACTCCCAGGTATTTCATGGAATCAGTTCTTATAATTATATTTGCATTCAGTTTATATGGAAAGTTGACTGGGTGCCGCATTCGACTGAAAGACATCACGTAGCATTTTGAGTTATTGAATTAATTTTATTTTCTAAACTCCACTTAAAAAAAAAAACTTTTATATACTGAATCAATGTCTGATTGCAGGGCTTGGCAATCGAGCTCAGATTTTATTTCATAAAAATAGTTTTAACTCATCAGCATGTATAAGGATCTGACATTCGCAACCACGTCAGGGAGGGAGGTCATTAAACCTCAAGATGAAAAGAAGAGGGCCGACTACCGAACCTGACTCACACCCGAGCGACTTGCGCCATAATCTCGGCGGTAAGTCCCCTCTTTGAGGAGTGGCTGGAGCGGCAACACGGCGTCCTCACTTTCCGCATGACGCAGGTCCTCACCGGACAAGCAAGCAAGTTCGAGAGGTTCCTGCACCAGATTCAGGCGGAAGAAACGCCCAGGTGTCACCATTAAATGATATTTATTTTGCAAATAGGTTTAAAAAATCACTTTTACACGTAATTTTAAACTAGATGAGGCCATTGTGTGGACCGCTGAAAAGTAAACCCGTAGTCCTAGAACCCAAAGGGCAACTGAAGGACACAGGTGTGGCTTTAGTCAGTAAAAGTCAAGTTAAGTCAAAATAAGAAACAAACAATGTGTTTTTTATTTTTATTTTGATTTTGCCACGGGCACACACACGTCCACATTACTGGGTTCAAGCCTTTCACTTTCATCGGATGACTGTAGCTTTACCTGTATGTCCAACGGCGGATGGTATGCATCAGGGGATACTAAACCTTCGACTTCTGCTATAGAAACGTCATGTTAGCTTGCACTCTCCTGAACTAAAACAACATCCAACAATCCCCCATGCATGTTCTCAACAATATTTCTTTCACACATATTAGAAAATTCAAGAAAATAACAATAATTACAAACATTTAAGGAAGCACTGTTTAAGTTTAAATCACTTAGAATGATAACTGTTCCTTTTAATTCATTTATAAAACTTTTCACTTTTGTAAACCAAGTAATCACTGTCAGTGGCACTTGGTTTTATATAAACAACACTGAACCATGCCATGTAAAACTCGACCAAAGATCCTCACCACTGTCATTCTCAAGTTCACGTCGACGGCGAAGGACTATGGGGTTGCGTGCCTTAAGTAGCACACCACAAGGCGTACCTCTGTCGCACCTTAACACGTTCCACTGACCGTTGGTGAGTTCTGTATCTTCAACCGAGGTATTCAAAAACGTTTCTGTGGCCAGTATTAAATCTTACACATAATCTTGACAGGACATGACCCAGCGAATACGGTCCTTTCTTCAGTATTAACTCTACGTATCTGTCCGGGCCAGCCACTTGCAAGATGTTCCAATCGTACTTCCATACCTTGATATTTTACTCTGGCGCTCTTTAAGATACGCCTTTGTGTTTCTTCGTTCATGTCTATCAGACTATTTTTTTCATCGTGTACAGTAGTGCCTACTGTTTCGAAATATCTCTGTAATATTTCAACAGACAAATGATTCGTAATAATTATAGTTTTTTTGTTTCGTACTGCGTCTGCTACGTTTTCCAAAGTTTTCTTTTCTTTTTCAGAATCATTTAATTTATCGCACACGAGAATTAAAACTTTTTCTTTTTTTGCAGTTTTCAATTCTCTTATTAATGCTTTTCGTTTCTTCTTTGTAAGGCTTACAATTTGGTCTATATTTAAAGCAGCATAATCCTTATTTTTTAAATATTGCAACACTTTAACAATAGCCAATGTGCTGCTCTTAGCAACGATAATTGTAGTCGGCTGCTGATTCTCTAAGTTCAAGGACCTCACCGCATCTTCAGTAAACGTGTAATTATATCGTTTTATTTGTCTCACATAAGGTGCACTTAATGAGTTTATAAGTGGGTCTTCAATAATATTACTGGTCGCTTTCTCGAATATTTGACTATTTTTGGTGAGATAGAGAGACGAAAACTCTTCTGGTCGCATCCACCATGTCTGTATTGCGTTGTGATACTTAAGAAATATATCGTCAATTTTCTCTTGATTGTAGTCGCTAAGTGTAAGAGTCTCAATCATTTCTTTTTTTAATGTTTCCTCTACACTTTTCTCATTAGCTTGGTTAGAATAAATGACCAGTTTGTTTAAGAAATCTTTCACTAATTGCTTTTCATATTCGCTACATTCTAATAAAAGTTTAGGAAACTTCTTAACTTTGAAACTAAATTTATATTCGCACAAATTTGAGAGTTTCTCGTTCGATCTGTCTTGATTACTCAATTCAATTTCTTCATTTATCAATTTAATTTTTTCATTTAAGCTTTCATACAGCTGTTTAGCTTGAGTTCCCAGTGATTCCGAGTTATCTGTTATCTTCATAAGTTTAGTGTCATCGTCAAGCACGAATATATTCCCGATGGCACCAGCTATACCTCCATTGAGCTGCAGGAATCCATCTTCCAAAGATTCATCTATAGTTACTATTTTATCAGATTTACACTCGCCTAATAAATCGGTGATTCTCTTTGTTAGATGCTTAATTCGCTTGTTTTTAAGTGTTAGATCTTTATTTCCAAAAGACGACGGAACTCTCATTTTAAAATCCGGAGATAATAATATATGTTTTGCAGCCAGTTCTATTGCTTGGTTAACAATCGGTTGAGAAACATAAACTGGTTTCCATTGCGGCGTGAAATAATCTTTGTATTGTTTATTCATTTCTAAGACACCCTTATTGTACGTTACAACGGTCCCTATCACTTTGCTCAGTTTCGTAGCATCAGTAGGCTCGTCGGTATTGAGTTGAGACAGTAAACCTTTTATATCAGCTTCTATTTTTCTTTTTTTTAGAATCTCTTTAAACAGCGTATCTTTGAATATAGTGAGGTACTCTTCATGGGTTTCAAAGAAATCTTGACGAAATGTAGCGATTCGATGGCCATCAGATTGAATTTCAGAAACGTCGACTACTTTTTGCGCTAAAATGACGTGAAAGCGTAGCACTAACTCGTCTGTTAGCAGCGTTTGAAATTTACCGTCATCTATCAACTTTGCTATTCGTTTAGCTAGATAAGTCATTTGTTCTTTCAGAGCTACTTCGCATAAACTCTTTACATCTTCTTTTCGTCCGCTCGGTTGCTTGGCCGTACCGCCTGTATCGATCAAGTCATTCACAATAGCACTATAGCCACTTTTTGTGTCTAATACATTAGTAAACTGGTCTCTCGCAGTCGTATATATAACGAAAAAACATTCTTCTTCATCAAATGTGCCCTTAAATAACCAGTCCTTATGACTCGGATCGAATTCTTGCCTGATGTTCATAAAACTGATAAAGTAAGTTGATAAATCGATTTTAAGTGTTTGTTTTGTGTTTTCCTTATGTTTAGCTTGTATGAAGACAAAAATAGGTTTACTGAGCGCTTCAACTTTAACTTTGAAACAAATGTCGTCGAATGCCCCTATGTTGTCAACATTTGGAACTAATTGAAACTCTTCAATAGTGTGTTCATGAATTGCCCTAAAATATATTAGGCTGAGTAACTTTGTTTCATATAGTTGCCCACTTATCCCTGACGTTCCTTCACGCCTCTTCAATTTGGTACAGCTGTTCGTCATATCTGGGGGCTCTTGGTACACAGCACGGAGGCAAGCAGCACTTACTCACGCGAAGGAGGCTGCAGCACCAAGCTGTATGAATGGAGTGGCCGTCTGAAGACCTGCAAAAAAACATTTGTTATTGTAGCTGAATGTCATTATACTTGGCTTGTTAATGCTTCGATTATAAAACAGCCTTTGTAGAGCAATGTCATTGAAGACTGGGACTTAGAGCCTGGTCACGGCCCGGTACCTACACGTAGCCAAGTCGTAAGGTGTTCAAGCAGTGCGTGAGTGATGCCTCTCGTTTACATCTTTTCAGTTACTTTGGCTTTCTACATATAGGGTGAGTACTTGGGTGTAACTTGAAATGGGATGCCCTAGCGCTATAGTTAGCACTGATTTTAACCACGAGAACTTTTAGTTGTTTTTGAATTATCAAACAGTTTTTTCAACAGACTTCAAAAAAAGAATAGAGGAGGTTCTTAATTCGGTTGTATTTTTTTTACATTTGTTACCTCAGAACTCCTTGATTTATGAATTTATGTACCTATTTTCTACCAGCTGTTGCCGGTGCCGAGTGAAAGTGGAAAACTATCCCAATGGAACGTATTCTCGGTATAAAAACTATTCTATGTCCTAGTCCAGGACATGGTCTAGCCGTGTACCAAGTTCCATCGAGATCCGTTACGCCGTTCGAGCGTGAAGAACTAACTAATCTATAACATAAACTTTCGTCTTTATAATATTAATGTGTTCATAACATAATATTTGCGCCATGATAAGGAGAGATATGAAACGTCATGCTCGACGACCAATCTATAAAGTAACTGTACGTATAGATACCTACGTAGTAAAGAAACCTCAGCCAGCTGAGCTAGAGGAGCACTGGCTGCGCGTCTGTGGTAAGTAAACTACTCACTACATTAAAAACTTGCCACTTGTTCCGTATCCTAGGCGTGGGCGAAGTGGCTCCTCGCACACACCCTAAGGGGCCTCGCTCTTTTTATAACTGATAGGCTCGCGTTTGACCACTATTTCAGCTGATGGTAAGCGACGAAGTGGTCGAACACACACGATGCGACAGTCGCTGTCTCCTTTTCGAATTTATGAAAGAAAAAGGCCTCGCTGGTGCACCTTCGCCCACATCTGAATTAGTTCACGCTACGCCCCTGTTGATCTATTCCACCTCCGTGCTACGGTCGACGCCAGACCAGCAAAATAGCACAGTGTCACTATCGACTTGAGGTTGTTATCAGGGCAGGGGCCTTACTGTTACGAGTCGATGTCAAGCGTGCCAGCGAGAGAGAGATGGAGCTATACACAGTATACACCCTACCTGTATAGCTCCATCCCTTTAACAGTTCAGTATAGTCGTAGGTAGTGCCTCTGTACCTACATAACCTTCATCATCATCATCATTTCAGCCGAAAGACGTCCACTGTTGGACATAGGCCTCCCCCAAGCGTCGCCACAACGACTGATCCTGTGCGTCTCGCATCCACCGCACTCCCGCGACTCTGCACCAGGTCGTCGGTCCACCTTGTGGGAGGCCTTCCGACGCTGCGTTTTCCGGTGCGCGGTCGCTACTCTAGAACCTTTCGGCCCCATCGACCATCCGTTCTACGAGCAATGTGCCCTGCCCACTGCCACTTCAGTTTGGCGATTCTTCGGGTGGATATCTTCATTCCTTATGCGATCACGCAAGGAAACTCCGAGTATAACCTTTTCCATTGCCCTTTGGGCGTCTGTAAGCCTTCTGATGAGGCCCATTGTAAGCGACCATGTTTCAGTGCCATATGTCATCACTGGCAACACGCATTGTTCATAGACTTTCGTCTTGAGACACTGTGGTATGTTGGACGAGAAGATACCGCGCAGCATCCCGAATGCTGCCCAGCCGAGTCGGATTCGACGATTGACCTCTTTCTCAAAGTTAGACCTACCCAACTGGATTGAAAACATAACCTTACGTTGTTTAAACCTTTACGGTTCGGATCCGGACTAAGGGTGTTTTTAATATTATGCTGTTTTGATGACGCATGCGGGATTGCCCCGCACGCGTAACCCCCGCAAGTGTCCTTTTCATAGAAGTATTTATTATAATGCGTGGATTACGCATGCGGGACGTTACGCGGAGCATGATCCCGAACAATAGCCCCGCGAGTTTGTTGTCCATTGTACGCAAGCACAACGCACAGCAGCCCGAAGAAAACTAGATCGTAGGTAAGCGTGTCTCACGCTGCTTGAAATTTTCTACATAAGTGATAATCCCGCAAGCGTGATGAAATCTGCATGATATTAAAACACCGTAAGCATTTCGTCTCGTCATTTATACCGCGTACGTTGAAGGACTAGAACAATTTGCCTGCTGCGGTCTTCCCGTCCGATTGTAACTTAGGTGTCTTCAAGGCTAGAGTGAATACTCTTAATAAACTAGTGCGCCTCACCATCAACGATTGCATCACTGCTTACCATCAGGTGGGATCGCAGTCAAGCACTAGTTTATTATCAATTAAAAAAATCACTATCACTGTGTGTATTTGCCGCGTAATCGGGGTGTGGCTCAGAGTGATATTTACGTAAAAACGATCGTACCTGTAAATACTCGAGATTTAGGATCACCAAATAAAACAGCTGTCACAGTTTTGTGATGTTATTTCCAGAAGGAACCTTCACGACACAACAGAAACTAACACATTAACAAAACTAACGCTATGTAAGTATGTATATAGAAGTGTGACACAAGACAGTGTAACCACCAAAGCTGCAAAGAGAATACAATGTAACCACAGACTGCAGCGTACAGTAAATCGATACAAGATATATTTTCAGTAGGATTCATAATTGATTACTTAGCAAGAAACTCCACGGACACTATTTTCAATCATGTTATCATGTTAAATAAAGTCCTTTAACCGTGGGTAGCAATAGGATCATGTTATGTATTACAAATATTATGTAAAACAAATTCTAAATATAGATATTAAACTAAAACACTGGCAGCTAAGAGATGACCAGTCTCGACTGATAGCGCCACTGACTTCTATACACTATATTATAATGTACTCTGTGCTTCTATATTAGAGGACAGTGGATAGCGCCCGTACACGGTAAAAAAATAGTTTTTAAGTTACGATTTTGACTACCGTGAGTAGGTACTACACTAGTAACTGAGTCACGTCACGTGGCGTCGCCGCGGTGCGTCACAGTGCTTATCCAAAGAGTACCTATAGTAATTATAGGGTGCTTATCAAAATAAACTAAAATAGCAGTCGTTTGAGTAAACACATACTTATTGTGAGTGTCTGACATTGACATTGACTATATTAATTATTATTGAATTGATCTTGAAAGACTAGTAGCTACTTATATTGTATAAGATCTTTGTGTCCTAGACGTCCAGCGGTTAATAAACAGTGCCCCGACGATCCTGCTGGCCTTGTGTTGTGACGAGTGGCTTGTTTATATAACCTAAATCTCGCCGAGAGAGTCTCAAGCATAAGGTATGTGATATGTCGCGCAGATATACTTACTAAAAACCCAATTGGATATATTTCAATTCATTTATTTCATTCTATTAAGTAGATACTATTTGAAGTAACAATCACTAGCGGTTTTCCTCAACCAGATTGTGTACGATATCATGGTCTACATTTGGATCAACGCTTGACCTGGCAGAAACTGCAATGATAACATAGCTAGGCAGTAACGCTGAGTTGATGAGGTGAGTCAGTACATTAAGTTGGACAGCCGGTGGGGCTTCGAAGAGCATTTTGAACGCCTGGTCCCTCGCGTTGGAAGGGCTGTGGGTGCTCTGCACAGATTGCTGCCCAATCTAGGAGACCTCGGGAAGAAGTTCGTCGCCTCTACGTGGGTGTCGTGCGATCGATGGCCCTTTATGGGGCACTTGCGTGGTCAAATAGACTATCAGGTGTCCGTCGCTGCAGGGCTAAAATCAATAGTCTGCAGCGTAGAATGGTCATTCGCATCGCACGTGGATACCGAACGGTATCCTTTGAGGCGGCAACACTCTTGGCACGCTTTCCACCATTAGACATCCTGCATGGCAGATATGGACGCGAGAGTCTACAGCCGGATTCGCGACATACGCCAAAGTGGTAATAGCGTGCCAGGAATCGTAGTAGTAAGGCTGAGGCGAACGGCGACATGCGCTCGAGAGGTGGCGCGAGCGGCTACAGCAGCCGCAATTTTCGCGTAAGCGCGTTGTCGAAGCCGTCCTGCCACACTTCGAAGCCTGGCTGAAAAGAGGAGAGCGCATCTCCTATAGGCTAACTCAGGTACTGACCGGGCACGGTTGCTTCGGTGAGTTCCTGAATAGGATTGGACGAGAAGCCACGGCAAATTGCCACCATTGCGGAAGTGACCTTGATTCTGCACAGCACACGCTCGAAGAGTGACCTGCGTGGGCCTCTGAGCGGCAGGTTTTGGTTGCTAAGATCGGGCGGAATCTGTCTCTGCCAGCAGTAGTGAGGGCTATGCTGGCGGAGACAGATAATTGGAAAGAAATGGCGTCCTTCTGTGAGACCGTGATGTTCCAGAAGGAGGCCGCTGAGCGGGATCGTGAGAGGACCGATCCCACTCGTAGAAGGAGGCGTCAGAGGGCCAACCGCCTCGACGCCTAAAACGTTGAAACCCCGCTTGCAACATTTAAGGTAGGCGGGACTCCGGGGTCACGGGCTCTTAGAGTAGGGACTCTGTCCGCCCGCCAAGCGACTTTAGGAAAGACGGTGGCACAGTGACGTGCTACCGTGCACAACGAGGCTAAGGGGAGACCTCTCACAGTCTCCTCAGGGATGTGCCCTAACAGGTGTTGTACAGAGGGGGTTCCGGGGTGGTCGTTTAAGAGGTCACGGGGCCCTCTTCCATGACCTGATGGTGATCACCGGGGTGGTTTTCGTGAGGTAAAAATCCCACACTGGGGGTCTTTTCCCCAAAAGTCCAGGTGCCTTTTGAAGGTTTCTCCCCGAAAACAAAAAAAAAGGCAGTAACGCTAGCGAAGGAGGTAGCCGCACGCGTGAGGGAACTCTTCAGCCACTGGGATCCCGATCCCGATTTCCAGCCACCGTAGGCGTAGGCTTGCGGACGGTAACCGTCCGGACCGAGCTCGAGTCGTTGACGGCGCATAGTGTTCCACGCGCGTCTCAAAGAGATGTCAGCAAACTGTAGGGGCCCAGCAGGGTTGAAGCCTACTGGGGCCATGGGTTGTTCGAAAGTGAACCTCGGGGAACAACTAATCTAGAGACTGTCTCACGGCTCATTGTGAAATAATACCTACCTAAAGCCTATATCGTATTAAATCAGTTGCGTGGTCTGGAATAGTTTGTTTATTGCTCTATATTGCTTAAAATAAGATGTCTCTAAAGGACTTCCACTGTGATCGGCCTCCAGAGCCGGCAAATAAATATAGTCAATTAAAAGAGATGTCTTCACTGGAGAACACACTCAAACTACCATAACATACGGCGCATCTGCTTCTATTTATTACTGATTGCAGATACAACCAAGATGAAAAAGAAAAATTCCTTTTTATTACTAGCGACTCAATTCGGCTAATTTTTTTAATTTTATTTATTCATGTATTCATTCATTCATGTATTCATTCATCCATGTATTCATTCATTCGTCATTCATTTTGTAGGAAAAACACTTACGTATTATTAATAATACAGAACAGTTAGAGAGCGTTGACAAGTTGAGCGATGTGCCACGTTGTACATCGTCTGCTTCCTTGTCTTCTATTTCTGAGATTTCATTAACAGAACTTATTCTCTTTGTTTTCAGGTGTAGGCCATCCGCCGGAAATTTGCTTTTACCCTGCAGCTGTGTGCCTGTGAACTGCCTCCGGGACTGAAGAGTGTCCATGTACACTATGTACAAGAAACGTGCTGGCGTGTCTGGCTTTCGAGGACTGCTGTACGAAATAAAACTAATATGCTTGATGTATTTTAGAGCGTTTCACGATGATACCCTTGAAGAGTTTCAAATATCATCAAATAACCACGAAATGGGGGATTTCGGTAACATTTGCATCAAAGCGAAAGTGAAGGGGCGTGATAAACCTGTCGCGATGTTCATACAGGCTACGCATAAAGAAAAAGAAGAACGAATATTTACGTGCAATTTGACTAAATGCTTTGACAGCTATTTGGAAATAAGACAACGATTTGATCGAAGTAATAACAAATCGTTTTTAAATGGCGCATTTGATGACACAGAATGTTTATTCGTAATATACACAAACACACCAACTGACTTTCGGAAATATGGTCGGCAATACCAGGGTGACTATTTCCCTAAACAAAATGATCTAATTGCTACAGGCGGTTTGGTCACTCAACTTGACATCGAAAGAGAGAACGTTAAGCCTTTATGTGAACTAGCTATGAAACAACAAATTATTTATTTGGCTAAACGAATGGCAAAGTTTATCCACAATGACCGTAATTTTCAAATGTTGCTGGCAGACGAGATAGTGCTCCGCTTTCACGTCATTTTAGCGCGAGAAGTATTCCATGTATCCGAAATCCAACCTGATGGACATCGAATTGCCGCATTCCGTCACGACTTCTTTGACACCCATGATGAATATCTCTCAATATTCAAAGATACACTCTTTAAAGAGGTTCTAACTGAAACAAAAACAGAATCCACTAATCTAGAACATTTACTCTCTGAATTCATAACTGAGCCCACTGATGCTTTGAAACTGAGTAAGCTAATAGGAATCGGTATAAAATACAATAATGGTCATTTTCAATTAGATGAACATAAAGGTATAACAAATAAACACAGATCAGATATGAAACAAATAAAAGTTTCGCGGTCAATTGAAGATGAAGCAGTCGAATTAGCTGCAAAAGAAATATTATCTAATCTCCATTTTAAAGTTCCAGCTGCGTTCGGAAACAAAGATTTAACAATACGAGGCAGCGATGCAAAAGTGGAGAGAAGGATCAATTATTTAGTGACACATATCGTCCAGTTATTAGAAAAATTTAAACCGGCAATTGAAATCACGGTAGACGACTCTGTAGAACAAGGATTCCTGCAGCTTAATGGAGGTATAGCTGGAGCCATCGGAAATATATTTGTGTTTGACGATAACACCAAACTGATGAAGATTACAGATAACTATGATCAACTGGAAATTCTTTCACAAAGGCTGTGTTTTAAGTTAATAAATAGGATCTATAATTTGCACGAGTACAAATTCTGTTTTAAATTTAACGAATGTCCAAAACTGACATTCGACTGTAGCCAGTATGAAGAGAATTTGGCGATAGATTTCCTGAATAGATTACTAATTTACACTAACCAAGCTGATGAGAATATTGTGGAAGACATTTTAAAAACGGAAATAGATAATTACCAAATTAATCATGCAAATACCTTTGAAGCTATAACTGACGCAATATTTTCAAGATATTATTGTCAGATACAGAACTGGTGGAAGCAGCCAAAATACGCACCGTATCTTACACGAAAATTAAACTTATTTCGTGAATCAACAAACAACATTATTAAAGATCCGTTAATGAGTTCAATAAATTTAATATGTAGGAGTAAAATAAAACAATATAATTACACATTCACTGAAGATGCGGTGAGCTTCTTGAAGTTGCAGAATGTGAATAAAACTGTTATTATTACAGAAAAAAGTATACCGACCGTTGTCAAAGTGATGCAACAGTTAAAAAATACTGTTCATGTTGTCTTAGATTTCGAGTATATTGCTAATCTACCAATTAAAGATTGTGGCGCATTATGTTCAGAGTTGAAATATACAAATTATGGTAAAGTTTTAATACTAGTATGCGACGACATGAAACAAGAGAAAACAAATTCAAGGAATGATATTGATTGTTTGGACCGAATTGCAAATGCAGTAGAAAATAGAAGAACTATTATTGTTACGAACCAAAAGACATTTAAAGTAATACAGAAATATTTTCCAAAAGCAGACAAGATTTATCAAGATAAAAATCTGAGGCTGATTGATCTGCATGAAGAATCACAGATGAGTATATTTGAGAACGCCACAACGATATTTCCGGGCGTGGAGATAAAATTGGACGAACTGTTAAAGGGTTGGCCTCAGCCTGGCTCTAGGTAATTCGATTTGGTGCTCACTGAATAAATCCTACTTTTTTATCTCATGTGCCTATGTTATTGTGCACTTATATCGCTTTGATATTAGCTATTCAAATATGAACATCAAGTCTTTTTTTTTTTAGTAAAAACAGCTCCTTATAAGACTCCACGGGCCGTCTGTGTTTCACCCAACAGGCTGTATCTCATGAACCGTAATAGCTAAATAGTTGAAATTTTCACAGATAATGTATTTCTGTCGCTATAACAAAAAGATGACTTTTGTGTAACTTGATATATTACTGAGGCTTTGATTCATCGCAATCGGTTGACTTTATCGAAAGATATAGGGGTGTTATAGGGGTGGCCAGAAGGATGCAAACTAGGGTTCCAACCAAGGTCACCTTGGTTTGTGTGTTTGGTTTGTGTTGCGGCTAAATGGATGTAAACCACGCGCCAACGATGATGCAAACTAGCGTTCCAACCAAGGTGACCTTGGCTGTAAATCAGTCGTAGGGTTGTCGACAGTGATGAAATATATCTAGATTTATCGATGTATGGTTATATCGGTCAAACTTTTCGATATTTTCGGTTTTGAGATAATAATTTATTTAGTTCAGTCTAGGTCAATAATAGGTAATAGTATTTTTATAAAAAAGGTACATTGTTTAATTTAGGAGAATCTTAATAAAATTAAATAAAAATATTCTAATATTTCGAAGAATTTATTATTTCAGGCAACCCACCATTTGTCCGGTAACGAAAGTAAAACCATATTTTTATTATATATCTGTTGTAAAAACATACTAGTCATAGACCTGTACCATGACGTTTAAAGTAAGATTGTTTCATTCTTATTTCCAGTGTGGGTAAGAGATGGCGCTAGACAACCTGTATAGCTCTGTCTCTTACCCACACTGAAATAAGAATGAAACAATCTTACTTTGAACGTCATGGTAACCCCATAAGACAATAGTTATTTTTTCCCGTTCGTTTCTATCTTTTATGACTTTTAATTCCGTTAAATATTCTGCTAATAAATTAATTTTGAAAAAAAAAATCGTTTTTGATACGATTTTCGATTTTGAATATTTCGGATCAAAATAAATCGGCATCGATATTTTTTATCACTGCCGACATCCCTAGTGTTTGGTTGGAAGTTGGAAGTGCCGGCTAGACGGATGTACCACGCGTTCCAACCATCTCCGAATGTGGTTGGGAAAACGCGCCTCCCAACCAAGAGCGTTGAAGGTCATGGTTTACAACTGCTGTACACGGATTGAAACTAGCAAGGTCACCTTGGTTGGGACGTTGGTTTCCAATCATCTGGTCACCCCTTAAGCGGTACGAACTAGTACGAAGTTCGTTAGGTCAGCTAGTTCGAAATAAAATGCAACAACTATTTTAAAGAGTAGTATTTTATAAGATTCAAAATCTTATAAAAGGGGTAAAAACACTTAACTAATTAAAAGTATATATACACTAAAGGCAAAAACTACTAGCTAAAAGATGGCGTCATAAAATTCCTCCGCATCGCTGTCGACTGGAAGTGTGCCCAAAAGGCTGGCGGCATTGCCACGTTGCAGTTGTATGGCAATGCTTAATCTCTGACCGAGGTAAAAACCAACCCTTGGGTCACGCGAAGTGTTAAATAAGCGTTTGGATAATTCTTTGAAAAGCTTATGAGCACTCGGACCCCATGGCCCAAGAGTTTCAACCCCAAACGGCTCAAAAATATAACTGCCGACGAGGTTGTTATATTTCTCTCCTCTAGATCTCCGCAGCCGCAGCGGTAGCACCAGCACAGCACGAAGAGCTAGGAAGGTGGGATGGCGCAAGAGTATCGACACAGATAGCGTCCCACACTAAAGGCCTACCCATCTTCCACGGAAATAAAGACATACCGTCAGGTCTCTTACCATCGTCGCGTGCCAGGCCATGAGGTTCCAAAACAGCCGGAACGCCGACGGTGACAAGGGCTCGTCGGATGATGTCGTTAATATTCGCGTGCCGTGCTATTCGTCTCGCGCTTCGACTGCATGACAGGCCGTGGTGACCAAGGCTGTTGACAACTTCGCCACAGTGGCAGCGATGAGGAGAACAGCAAGGAGCGCTTAGGTAAACAGCTAAAACTACGGTAGGGCAACAGCTAGGCGGAAAGTATAATATTAGCGTCGAACAAGGTGCCAATATTCGACGACTGTAGTGCGTGAAGCCAAAGACCTGACTCCCAATTTCCCACAGCCAGGAGGCGCGCACGCTCCGCAGTAGTAGCAGATATTAGGATTAGGTTTTTCTGGACTAGGTACTTTGCAGAGCGGTTCATCCCATCGTCTCTGGGAGGTTGGGTTGTCAGGCGGATTTGTATTCGGGCAAGCGAGTCTCCAGGCATACATAGCCTCGGTGAAGCACGGCACTTCAAAAGGAATCAGTTTGGAAGTTAGAATGTTCCTGATTAATTTATCAGTGTTGTGAACCGAAGATATGAATGCCGGTAAACTAATACTGGTAATTTTGCGGACGCCGAGGCCTCCCATACGGATGGGAAGAGTAACTTGATCCCAAGCTCGATCGTCCAAGGTCATATTTAAAATTAAAGTAAGTGTATGTCGGATAATTTGGTCCATTTTTTCCAAAAGGTGAAGGTATAAAATAGTTGTTTATTATTTTATAAGATTCAAATTCTTATAAAATAGTTGTTTTAAATGTAAAACTTTTACCAACAGGTGATGAAGAGAGGAATGTTCTGGGTATGAGGTGCAGTTCTTTGTCGGGAGCATAGTCATTAGCCAGCTACGAGACCCTAGCCATTGAGCAGCTCGCGTCGCCTGCAGCCCAGCCGGCAGCGCTGCACCGCGGCAGACTATATTCTACCAAATATAAAAAAGGATACTTTTTTGTAGGATAAATTTATTTTAAAAGTTTTCCGTATGTTCTGAGACATGAACTTATGATTTATTTTATACTAGCTGTTGTGTTGTATACACTTGTAAAAAAAACAAAAAATTTTTATTTCACACAGGCCTACATGGGCAGTTATAAAACGTCAAAAGCTAGCGCACGGATTCAACTGGTCGTTTCCTATGGAGAAGAACAGTGAGAAGAACCGGCAAGAAACTGCATTGTTTCTCTTTTATTTATTTATTTATTTATTTATTTGCTTCAGATACAAGATCCATATTTTTTAGTAGACACTTAAAATTATGTTAATAACAAAATGTACATAAACAAATACAAATAAACATTACGATATATACCAAATTACACAAAAAAAAAAAAAATGACAAAATTTAAATTAAATAAAAATAAAATTAATCATGAAATTATTATGTCACATTATTAAATGTAATGCAAAAAAAAAATATTCAATATTATATTAATTTAAATAAAAGAAATAATTAAAAATCATTAACATTGCAATAAAATTAATAAGATTATAGAGATTTAAGGACAGGACTTAGTTTCCTTAAAGATTATATTGGACTGGACAATTAAATTAAATAATCAAAGAAAAATTAAAATTATGATTAATTAAGCATTCCTCTCGATATGTAATTGAATACAATGCCACAATATTGGGCATTCTATTCGACCCGCCACAACGCCAAGGATACCATTGCTACTGCCACGAACACGACTTAGCAGTGACGCTGCTCTTTTTCGCAGGATTGCATGAAAACCATCGACACGCGCGTCTGCAAACATGCCAGATGCACTACAATGCCGCGGCAGCCGCATCAGCATCCTAAAAGCGTTGTTATATTGAACGCGCAGGGCGTTGATTGTCTTCTGCGTATAATTGACCCATAGACTGCACGTGTAGAAGGATTGGCAAAACGCCCGAAACAGTGTTACTTTTACAGCCTTGCTGCAGCGTGCAAATCTACGGGCCAACATGTTGCATCGGACAGCCAACGCCCGGCGCTCTCTCTCAATATCCTCGTCATCTGAAAGGTCATCCGAGACCCAGTGGCCCAGATACTTGAATCGAGAAACTCTTGGTAATGCCACACCATTAATGAATACTGGTGGTACATACCTGACCTTCTGGCCTGGTGATTGGAACACCAAAAGCTCGCTCTTCTTCACATTATACCTGAGCCCATGAGCCCCGGCATAATCCTCACACACAGCGAGTAGCTTTCTAACAGCGCTTATGGAAGGACCCAACAACACCATATCGTCCGCGTAACTAATGTTATTGACGTATTTTCCGTCTAAAGAACATCCGACTTTAGTGCTGCTGAGCCTCTCGATGAGTCCGTTTACGTAAAGATTGAAGAGACGAGGCGAGGTTAAACCTCCTTGCCTTACACCACACCTCAACCTGTACGCATCGGAGGTCACGCCTGCCCACCTCACAACGTTAATTTGGTTGTTGTACCAATAATCAAAGATTTTCACAACTTCTTCAGGGAGGCTGGTTTCCGTCCTCATTTTGTGCCATAGCACATCATAGGACACCAGATCGAAAGCTTTCGACAGGTCTAGAAAACAGGCGTAAACAGGAGTTTTCCTATCGGTGTAGTACCGAACAGTCTGCTTGAGGCATAGAATAGCAGTTTCTGTCGACAGCCCCTGCCTAAAACCGAACTGGGCATCGTTAAGCTTTATGTGACTATTCAATATACGATCAAGCAGACTGTCCAGCACCTTCGCCACGGTCGTAGCTAAGGAGATGGGCCTATAATTGCTATTATCTGATGCATCGCCTGTTTTATTTTTGATTATTGGTACAACCACGGTCTTCATACACTCGTCCGGTAGGTAGGAGTGTCTCAGGCAAAATGTATAAAACATTGCGAGAACCCTAGGCAGATGAACCCCCGCGTACCGCAGATGCTCAATACTAATTCCATCATGCCCTGGCGACTTACCCCTGGTCATGCTCGAAATAACGGCAGATACATCCCTAGCCGTAAAAGATGGTACTACTGCTGATCCCAATGCATTCTGCCTGATGTCTTTAGCATTGAGCATCCCCGGCCCGCTGGCAGGCTCTATATCGAAAAGATTCATAAACATGTTCGCAATGTCACGAGGCTCGGTTACTCCGTTAACATTAAGAGGGACAGTGGCTTTGCAGTTTAATCGATTCGTACCTTTCCAAAAATTTTTGAAATTTTTGTCTGCGTGTTGTGCTGCGAGGATATCCATCTTAATCTGCTCGGCGTTATTTTGACACCATTTTAGTTTTGATTTAAACCGTCGCCGAGACTTCACCATGGCATTGTATATAGGTCCATTAACAGGCCTACCATATTGTAACCAGGTTTGAAAATCTAGCCTGGCAACCTCATGAGCACCACGAATATGCTTATTCCAGCCCAACACATTACACTTTCTTTTTAGCGTTTTGCCTCTAGGATGTGAGCTAGCCTCAGCCGCTACACACAAAATCGAAACAATATCCTTATACATCCTGTCAATTACTACTTTATGCTCAACATTATGGCATAAGCTGTCACAGCACTGAGACAATTCTGATGGAAAATCAACGGACTTGAAAAGATCATTACATATTCCGGTATACAGCTGTATTTGTTGCTCGTCCCTATTGGCCCACAGTATGCCGTTAGGAGCACTTTCCGTTAATGTAAACTGTGGCTTTATTACAGCAATGTTACAAAGCACTTCTAGGGCACAGTGGTCCGACCAGGTACAGTCATAGTTCACCCTTACATCCATCACCGACTGCCACGCAGACTCCGTTACCACACAGTGGTCAAGCCAACTTGTGCTGCCATGGGCATCGCTAACGAATGTAAAGGTGCCCGACGAACTTCCTAGTTTTTCCACATCCACACATATCCATTGTTGGTCGCTACAAAATTTTAAAAGCTCTTTACCAAACAACGCACAAGGACTAGCATTAAAGTCTCCCAAAATGTACACATTCGAAACTTCAGTGTTGTCAATTATAGCGCTTATCTCACTTAGGCAGTCAGTAAATTCAATTAAATTTTCAATGGAGTTCACAGGCATGTATACAGAGAAAACTATGAATGAGCGATCGCACACCACCACTTTAACGGCCGCGAGTCGCACACTAGTGCATGGAATCACTGTAACCGAATTAAACGCACTTTTACGCCAGAGCAACGCAACACCGCCATATGGTCTGCCTCGCACTAGGCCAGCAGACGAGTCGATGGCCGATCTGCCGCAGAAGTCAAAGTCTGAGTCGACTGTTCCGAGGAATGGCAGGTCGTGTGGGAACAACCAAGTCTCCTGTAGGGCTACCAAATCTGCTCGACGACACAGGTTTCTCACATAATCAATTGATCGTACTAGCGACTTACAGTTATAAGTAATAAAATTACTTTGTAGGTGTTTTCGTGATAAGTGACTGTCCATTTTGATTATTATTATAATTTCTTCTATTTCTAAAGTCTATAAAACGACGGAAAGATATTCCTTCCGGCCATACACGGTCGTCCATGAAAATATTTAACTTTTGCCGAGGGACCAATATCTTATAAGCGTCGTACTCTTTATGTTGCCTTATTATTATTTTTTCTAATGTAACACAAACGTGTGTTTTTGTCATGATATAACTCGCAATGTCTGCAGGTGAGGTTCCTTTGTCAACATTATTAATAAATAAAGGGATTTTGACATCTGCAGCCTTAAACTTACATTGTGGTGTAGTAACAGCCACGCCTTTTTGTCCTATAAATCTATTTTTATATCTATTTCTCCGTACCTCCGTCCATTCACCATCATTCGCTGGCTGTTTCCAGTCACCCGGCGCACGTGCAATTTCTGCAAACGAGTGATAAGACTCCGGCAAACAGCTGTTATCGGCCGCCTCAGCTATCGTTACATTCATATTGCTAGCGGGCTTCGAAACATCAACACACACCTGCCGCTCTGTCTCACTCGCACACCCCGCTTTCGATAACTCACAGGTAAAATTTTTATCAATCACTTGCCGCGATTGTTGTTCATAAGGCGCAAACAAAACAGGATTATCACACTCAGCCACATCAATGTTATTTCGCAATGTGGATGGTCGAACACATTCATGCTTCTCAGACCGTTCATTCGTAGTATCATTTACTTTGTTTGGAGAAGTCAGTGATATTGACAACATGTGCGGCAGGCCCATAGGGCCGCTATCATAGGCAAAACTCGCTTGCAAACATGAAGCACCTCTCCTTAAGTTAATGTTTCTATATTCATTCTGTACAATGGTTTCATTTAAACTACCAACGGTCACGTCGCGAACACCGCGAACATCACCGTTATCGTTACTGGTCAACTTTAATAACTCCTGCTTAGTATGTAACAGCTGATCCACAGTCACATACGTACTTTTAAACAGTTTGATCTCGTTTTGTAAGATCACGATATCTTTCAAAAGCCTACTGACATCGACATGGTCGAACGTTATTGGGGGTAGTTTGTTCAAATCGTGAGCTACGAAAATTGGGATTTTCTCAGGGTCTACATTCTTTATAACTTCTATGATATCAAATAAATCTTTCTTACTCTTTCCTTCCTTGTTTTTACGCTTTATTTGACGTATATCAGTAGAAACAGATTGAAACAATAATGACTTAGCTTTTTCGATGTCCTCCGTAGAAAAAGCAGAACTGCATATCCTCACAAGGCTTTCACTGTCCATCACTTCATGTTTATGTTGCACAAACGTTAACAACTCATTCACTACGAGATTACAGTTATTACATTTAAGCACATTATTATCCGACGGCATTTTTAACAACTCATTAAAACTACAACATCTGCACGCATCGGGCGCTCAGGCGAGACTGACGCTTTCTTTTTTTTATTTTTAACGGTTATATGTTCGGCTGATTGTATTTTTTAAATTTATTTTTTTATAATTTTTTTTTTTTGATTGAATGGTTATACTTCCGAGTTGCTCCCAAAGAAATATTGTTATGATCATGAACTTCGAAGATATGGAACAGAACTCCTCATAGGATCACAGCAGAACCGTCGTAACAAGTAAAATTGCTTTATTTATACGTGTAGTCGATGACTAACTGAAAGAAGAGGGGAATATATCGACGAACTGATCTGATTATGAAGCCTGAAGTTAGGCACCGGAACTCTGTAATAAGTTTATGTAATCTAACCGTGTTTGGGATTATCAGAATTGTCATGGGATGCACTCTGGCTCATCATCATCATCATCTTCCTGCCCTTGTCCCGTGTTATTTGGGGTCGGCGCTACACGTTTTTTTCTTCCATTCTGCCCTGTCACTCGTCATGCTATCATTAACTTCCCTTTCTTTCATATCACTCTTCACACAATCTATCCATCTTTTCTTAGGCCTCCCTCTCCACACACTCACACTCACCATGCACCACTAAAAAGTGTAAAATAAAAAACTTTATTAAAAAAAATATATTAAAAAACAAAAAACTGAAAATTGCAAAATAACTTTAATTTCAGAAGTCGGTGTGGAGCTGCAGTTCTTTGTCGGGAGCATAGTCATTAGCCAGCTACGACACCCTAGCCGTAGAGCAGCTCGGCTAGCCTGCAGAAAAAAAAATACATATGATTGGTTTTACATAAAGAAAAGAAAGAAAGAAAACACGTTTATTTGGCACACAGGACATTATATTCCCATATTACAATATTAATGTGGATATATGTGAGTAGATACAGTGTAGATCAGTCAATATTGTACCCAAAAGCACAATAAAAATAGTAATCAGACTAGCGCACGAAGGGTTCAGAACCGTCCATATGAAAAAAGGCAAAAAAAAATAGTCTCAGTAATAGGGTCCTGTTTTACCCGTTGAGTATGGAACTCTAAAAAGTACCTACATGCATTAATGTTTAGGCAAATGTTTATCGAGATAATACAATAACTATTTATTTACATAAATCCGAACCGAAACCGAACGATGTTCGTGTTCAATGGAGTGGCGTCACTTGCATAACGATTGAGGAAAGCATTCGGTTAAAATTGCTTGCAACAGATAACACTACTCCCCATCGGTTTGCTTAACGAAGCAGACGTGTTCATTTAAAAGTCTAACAAATAAATACGACAAAAGTAGGAGACCTACTAGAAGTTCATAACAGTGAAGATAACAATTGCGCAAAAATCTATTTATAATAAAAACAGATCACAAGTGTGACTCTAAGTGTAAAAAACGTAAGTAACCTAAAAATTAATCAAACTTGTATGCACGCATAGTCAGTTACTCTTCACGAGAAAAAACTCTAAAAATATATTATTAAGATAACTTAGGTAACATGCAGTCGGTAAGTGTTGGTTTTAGTTCTTAGAATAACAAAATAAATTTTAAAATTAAATTCGAAGTTTTCTGTTTTTATTATCTGTTCTATATCACCTTGAATTGATAATACTTATATCCTTCTCCCGAGCACGTTTGCTCTTGCGAATCTCCACTCAAGCCAGCCAATAAAGAGAGAGGTGGGAGCTCAGTTCCTCGTCAGTGTTCACTACGGCCGGCCAATAAAGGCAAGCCGGAGATGAAGAACAAGAATTTTCCCGGGAGATCGGGTCCGTGGGGTCGCTAATGCCCAACAATTCGCCACAAAACTGCCCTGCGGATTTATTATTATTAACACGCTTTTATTAGCTTCACTTGTTACTATGTATGTAAGAAAATCTTGGAATCTTAATTTGACCCACTTCCCGGTCTTCGATTAGGATGAAATTTTGCACACGCTCCGAGTTCTGATGACAATACATGACTAGCTAAGAAGTGTCATTACAAATCCAAAATGGCGGCCTCCCCAAGATGGCGGACTGGCTGTTTGAAATCTACCCTCATGATATGGGTATCAAATGAAAGGGTTTGCTGTCAGGAAAACGAAAAAATAGTCACGTGACTTAAATCCAATATGGCAGACGTCCAAGATGGCGGACAAGCTATTTGAAATGCACCCCATGATATGGGTATCAAATGAAAGGGTTTGCTGTCAGGAATACGAAAAAAAATAGTCACGTGACTTAAATCCAACATGGCGGACATCCAAGATGGCGGATTGGCTATTAGAAATGCACTCCCATGATATGGGTATCAAATGAAAGGGTTTGCTGTCAGGAATACGAAAAAAATAGTCACGTGACTTAAATCCAACATGGCGGACATCCAAGATGGTGGATTGGCTATTTGAAATGCACCCCCATGATATGGGTATTAAATGAAAGGGTTTGCTGAATGGGATACGAAAAAAATAATCACGTGACCTAAATCCAATATGGCGGCCGTCCCAAGGTGGCGGATTGGCTATTTGAAATGCAGCCCTATGATTTAGGTATAAAATGAAAGGGTTTGCTGAAAATAATGCGAAATTACATTTTCTTACCAAATTATCATGTCGTGGGTATCAATCAATAAGGTTCGACGAGAGGAATACGAAGATTGGACTTTGAGTCTATGAGATCCCACCTAAGCCAAGGTAGGATACGCGCCGAGGGCTGAATGGTATGAGGGTGTGAAACATATATGACAGGGTGGTAAAAAATATCATGTCGCTAGCGTCACTTTAGGGCACCGGGCGCAAACCTATTGTAATTAGCCTTGCCCCCCTACATGGACCTCTGGGGAGGTCAACCGTCTATTTGTCCACTACGTAAAACTGTGAATTTTGTTAAGTTTGTTAATAATAAATATCTTTAAATACCTATTAATATTTTAAATTAGTAAGTAGTAAATTAAGTTTGAATAATAAGAAGACTAAAAAGTATAAAATAAAAATAATAGTTTAAAAAACTAAAAAACACGCTTTTAACACGCACTAAAAATTACAAAATAATTCGGACATTTAGTTTGATGACTCAAGAGTTTTCCTTTTGCCAAATCTTCATTAGATCGCAGGTAAACATAAACAATTTCATTTTTATACATTCATTTATCTCAGGACCCTGAGGTCCTGGACCTTTGGAAGGCGTACGAGGAGCCGAAACCAACTCGCAGAGGCCCTTTTAGTCGCTTTAATGGAAAGTGGTACAAACCGGTGATTATCCCTGTACGTACTATGCTAGTGCGTCCAAGGACAACCCCCAATTGGTGGGAAACTATTGCGACATTTGGAAAACTAAGATATAAGGCTATGGTTTATGGAGTCTTAAGTGGACTGTTTTCCAGGAACTATTTTAAGACTATGGCCCCTTGGGCACGCCATAATTATGGCGATAAGTCCCCTCTTTGAGGAGTGGCTGGAAAGACCTCACGGCGTCCTTACCTACCGCATGACGCAGGTCCTCACCGGACATGGTAAGTTTGGGAGGTTCCTGCACCGGATTCGTGCAGAAGAGACGCCCGGGTGCCACCATTGTGTGGACCGCCCGGAGGACACGGTGGAGCATACGGTAGAGGTGTGCCCCGCTTGGGCAGAGCACCGCCGTGTCCTCGTGGGGGCGATCGGCGGCAGCGATCTCTCGCGCCGGGCCTTGGTACAGGCCATGGGGCGGAGCGACGAGAAGTGGCAGGCGGTTGCCTCCTTCTGCGAAGCAGTAATGCTAGCAAAGGAGGCGGCCGATCGCGTGAGGCAACGGTCCTCACGCCCCAACCGCCGCCGGGATTCCGATCCCGATTTCCGGCCACCGTAGGCGCGGGCTTGCGGACGGCGAGCAATGGGTGGCTCGCCGTCCGATCGTCCGGTGACTGTCCGGACCGAGCCCAAGTCGTCGACGGCGCGTAGTGTTCCACGCGCGCCTCAAGGAGATGTCAGCAACCGTAGGGACCCAGCAGGGTCGAGGCCTACTGGGGCCATGGGTGATGCGAAAGTGACCCCCGGGGCCCTGGAAAAATGGCAAAGAAGGAACAGGAGTGGGTTTTTAGTCAGTAAAAGTCTGACACTATCTCCCGCTCCGCCCAAGAGCGGGGGATGTCATTAGATGATTTTCCCACCCGAAAAAAAAAAAAAAAAGACTATGGCCCCTGCCTGAATAATGTTATTAATTTCCATCGATAAAAAGGCAGGGGGTGACTTGCACACTCAATAAATGGGCCCCCAAAAACGGTCGCTAGCACGAAAAGACATAGCAACAAGAGGGTAACATATCCTGAGGTGCTTGACGGCTATTAGGACAATCCCAGAAGTACGTCAAGATCCCTACCAGCACCTTACTGGATTATACATCTTTCTCCCGAGCACGTTTGCTCTTGCGAATCTCCACTCATTATTATTATTATGATATATTAATCATTTTTTACAATATTAATTGTAATTATAGTTAGCTGTAACTACTTTTGCAATTACAATTGCGATTACAGTGCTAGTCAAGTCGGTCGCTTGCACAATACAAGGCATCTCTGGAAGGAACGGAAACGAAGAAATGTAAAAAAAATGGTTCAATTTAAAAAGCCGGACTGGCCCGACACCGTCTAATTTGGCCGGACACGCAACCAAAAAGCCTGACTGTGTCCGGCTTTATCCGGACGCCTGGCAACGCTAGCTCCATCCCTTTAACAATTCGGTATAGGTCGGCAAATGGTTCGCGTTGAGACCCGTGCTAGGACTTCTGACGTCCACAACCCAGGAACTGTGAACAACGGTACCCCTGGGCAAGGCTGCTGTCAGATGTCCTGGCTTCTAACTATCGTAACTACTGACAAAGATCTACTAACGTCAGCCAGGACGAAGACCTTAACGTGCTTTCTGAGACACGGTGGAATCTCATTGCTAATGCATGATGGTCTCCCATCCACGGACTGACCTCGTCTAGCGTTGCTTAACTTCGAATATCGACCTAATCGGTTGTTAATATTCAGCTACGAGCCACGCCCATGCCATGAGTTATCCGTCTACGGACTAAAGTGCGACAGAGACGGTCGTATCGCGGCTCTACTCCTAAGATATAACGTTATCTTACGCTTACTTGCCGAATGTAAATAATCCTTCTCAATTTTGATCACGGTGGTCCATCTTAACGTAGATTAGCAAAGTACGCACAAGATATTATACACAAAAGTGTGTGCGATGACGAAACACAGATGCACTCTGTGTTCTCATTAGGAGAGCTTGTTTGCCAGAAAGGACTTATTCTTATCTTGACCCGGCAAGCCGCGGCGTTTTATTCCCGACAGCGATACGGCTTATGTTTTTGGTTCATTTACTCTAATAGTCCGATAGGATGGCAAGAGACACGAGGAGAATTAGGTGCAGGACCGATGGCTTCACGCACTATTCGGGGCACGAGGGAGTCACACCAAAATCTTCCAGACTCCGGGCTGCCAAATAAGAAATCCCTAATTGAAAAGCCTAACGAAAAAAATAACGATTACATTGCCCGAACTCGAAATTGAACCCAGTATCTTACGCTTGGTAGTTGGACGTACTCACTAACTTAGCCATTTACTAGATAGTACGACAAGCTCGGCTACAGAGAGAGAGACGAGCGAGGTCTGACAAGTCGCCGTTGCCATTGAGGGCTCGTCAATTTCAAGTCGTTTTGACAAACCCAAAAGGAAACTCGTGGTCCTGGAACACAAAGGGCAACCGAAGGACACAGGTGTGGTTCTAGCCGTGCCGAAACCAGGGCAGGGTACTAGCGGTGACCGCGTACGGAGCGCAAGCCCTTGAGGGGCGCAGAAGTGATCAAACCAGGGCCAAGTTTTGGATCATGCTTGGTAGTTAGTAACTTAACGTTTGTAGATGCACTCTACCAAGATTGTTGATTCTGTAGATGCTCAGGCCTTCAGCACCAACAAGAGGTAATTATAGAGAGGTTGTGTTTGAAGGATCACGTCAAGCGTATAATATAAAAAAAAAACTTTATTTTTGGACTAAATATTCACATTACAATTTATATAAGTACGATGATAGTTGCAATAGTTTGAAACTGAGGCCCAGCTATCAACGTCCACCTAAAGAATCATAAGAACAGGAGTAGTTCTATATCCTTTAGTCTTAACTATCGTCATGCACTTCGCGTTTAAGAACAACGCATGGAACACGCAAAATAAATCCTTTTTCTTTACAGATTCAGGTGAAGTTAGCGCTACTGCTTGCTTGGCGTGACTGCGTGTAGCCGGCCTCTGTGCACCAAGTGAACAGACCCGGGGACTGAAGAGTAGCCATGTACAGCAAACGTGCAGGCACGTCAGGCATTCGCGGACAGCTGTACGAAACGAAACTAATTAGCTTGTTATATTTTAGAGCGTTTCACGACGATACTATTCAGGAGTTCCAATTAGCATCCAACGTTGACAACATAGGGAATTTCGCTAATATTTGTTTCAATGCCAAAGTGGAGGGGTTCGATAAACCTGTCGCAGTCTTCATACAAACCAAACACAGGGAAAATGAGAATCAAACCCTTAAGAACGACTTGACAACTTACTTTCTCAGTTACCTGAAAATCAGAAAGAATTTTGAGCCGAGTAATAGCGGCTTGTTATTTAATGGGTCATTTGATGAAACAGAATGTTTATTCGTTATATACACAACCGCGAAAGGTGACTTAAGTAATAACACAGTAACGAGTGCCTTTTCCACTAAACTGAATGACTTAATTGATACTGTGAAGGTTGATGCGAATGGAACCGCCACCGGGACTAGCGGCACAGCCATGCAGCAGCAGAGACGAGAAGAAAATGTAGAGTTACTTCGCAAAGTAGCGTTGATCGAACAAGTCACTTCACTGGCTGAGCGGATAGTCTACTTTATTGACGATGATGCGAATTATCAAACAATGCTCTCCGATGAGCTCGTGTTCCTCTATCATATCATTCTGGCGCAACAAGTTCTCGAAATTACAGAAATTCAACCTGAAGGTCACCGAACCGCGTGCTTTCGTCACGACTTCTTTGAAACTAATGAGAAATACCTCATTATATTCAAAGATAAATTGTTCGAAGAAGTTCTAAAAAAGCGAATGATAGAACCCGCCGATGTAAAAAGATTGCTTTCTGAATTTTTAACAGAGCCCAATGATGCCACAAAACTGAGCAAACTGATAGGGACAGTTATAACATACAACAATGGTCGGTTAAAGTTTAATAAACAATTCACGAAAGATAAGCCACAATTAGATAAGTACGTTTCTCGATCAACTATCAATGAAGCAGTTGAAATGGCTGCAAGAGAAATATTATCATCTCGGCATTTTAAAGTCCCGGCTGCGTTCGGAAACAAGGATTTGGTAATAAGTGGCAGAGAAGAAGATATAGAGACAATATTAAGTCATTTGACTTCGAGAATCGTGGATTTAGTAGACAAGTGTAAATCCTGTGACAACGTCATTATAGACGATTCTTTCGAAGATGGATTACTGAAGCTGAATGGAAGTATAGTTAGTGCCATTGGAAATATATTTGTGCTTGACGATAACACTAAATTAATGAAGATTACAAATAATTTGGAGTCACTAGGAACTCTTGCAAAAATATTGTATAAAAAACTAAATGACAAAATTGACAATTTGCACGATTACAAATTCTATTTTAAAGGTGATAAGTTGCCAAAACTTTCATTCGACTGTAGTGAATATGAAAATAATGTAGCGAGAGATTTCTTAAAGAGGCTGCTGTTCTACACGAAACAAGCGGATGAGGAAGGCGTGGAGAAACATTTAAAAAGTGAAATAGAAGAATATCAGCGTGACTACCCGAACTACTTCCAAGTTAAAACTGATGCTATATTTCTAAAATATCACGATGAAATACAGAAATGGTGGTTGGAACCCAAACAATCAACGTATCTTACACGACAAAGTGACTTGTTCAATAAAGCAATAAATAATATTATTAAAGACCCTCTTATGAGCTCAATAAACATAACATATATGAGCAAAATAAAACAATATGAGTATACATTCACGGAAGACGCGGTGAGCTCCTTGAACTTACTAAATCAGCATATGAATGATGTTATCATTTCAGAGAATAGCACATTAACTGTTGTAAAAGTTTTACAGCTTATGAAGAATAAAGACGTTGTCGTCTTGGATATCGAATATGTTATGGCCCTACCCACAAATGACCGAAATGCATTACGTGCAGAGTTGACAAGTACAAATGAAGGAAAAGTTATAATTTTTATATGCGATAAAATACGAAATACCAGAAATGAAAAAAAAATATTACAAAACATTTCAAACACTGTTCAGGACAAAAAAACTATAATTATTACTAATAATATTAAGTCATTTGAAATTTTGCAGAAATACTTTCAAAAAGTTAATATTATAGAACACGACGATAAGATTAGTCTCATCGATATGAGTGACGACTCACAGAAAAGTATCCTAAAGAACGCCAGAGTCATATTTCAAGGCACAGAAGTAAGATTAAACTTGATAATTGATGACAAGTCAAAGGCATATGTGAAGGGAGATGTTCTGAATCAAATAATCAGTGAAGAGACAATCATAGTTGGGAAACAAATTGTTAATAGAAATTATGATGAAATGAAACACTTGCATGTTGACAGACGCCTTAAAAAGGCGGGAGATGTCGATGTATATTTCAAAACTCTAAATGACAGAGATGACGACGTGGTACTTGTCACAGCAGAGCCTGGGACGGGTAAGTCTACTTTACTTACTCACTTATCGCTAAAAACAAAGGAACTTAACCCTGAAATTTGGATTGTAAGAGTTAACTTATTGGAATACTCAAAAGAATTCAGCAAGTGGAAGGAAGAGAAAACATCCATCGATTTATTGGAGGCTTTGAAGTTTTTATGTAAAGTTATAGTTTGCGACAAACTTGGCAATGAAAACAACGTAGAAATGGCGTTACGACAAGAAAACAGTGTTGTGAATCTGAAGGGTTGTTCAGGCGATCACTCGACTGAGTTTGAGTTGAAATTGTTTCTACATTATTATCATAGAGGTAAATTGATATTTCTATTTGATGGTTTCGATGAGATCTGTCCGCATTATACGAATGAGGTCATAAAATTCTTTAAAACTATCAGAAACGGTAGACATAGAATGTGGATCACGAGCAGGTCGTATAACGAAGTAAAAACTATTTTACAGCGCGAATTTGGTCTATCTTACGAAATAGAAAACTTCTCTTATATGGAAATGCAAAAATATTTGGAAAAATTTTGGGAATATAATTTGAATTTAGAGGAACTTAATAGTGCACAACTAAAAAATGTAAAGGACTTCATTGAATATATGTCGAAATTGCAAGATGTAAAACTACATGGATTTTCAATACTGCTTCACAGTGTATATATGAATGCAGTTCATTACCTGCTCACTGAAATTAAGTTCAAACATATACCGCTGTGGACTTACAACAAAAAAGATTATGGTAGTTTTTATGGTCAAGTAAAAGATTATGATTATATGTCAAGTTTTCACAAAGATAACCGAGAAGGAAATCCTTTAAATTTGCTCCTAGCAGCTGTTTTTGTCGAAAGCAATATAAAAAATGTTAATAACAAGAGACAAGAACAGAAAGATGACGATGATAATAACAATACTAAGAAATGGAATCTAGAAATCAACGGTTTCACCTTTTTCGAACGGTTCTTAGAAACGAAAATGAAAATTATACGATTCCAGGACAAGAATGAAATGGACATTTATAATCCAGATATAATTATCACTTACGACAAAGAACTCGCTAACTTTATCTCAAAGCATAAAAAACTATCTGCTTATGCCATATTAAAACAGCACAGTGATAAACTGTTTAGTACGAAAGACTTGGAAGAAATCCGAGAGACGATCAGATTTATAGAAAAGGGTAAAGAGAAAACAGGCCTTGTATATGGTGTAGCAAACGAAGTCCCAATATTTGTACTAACAGAATACTTTGCGGTTGAATATGTTTGTGATTGTTTAAAGAACGAAGAAGTTATCGAAAAGCAAGTGACATGGATGGATTTCATATTTGACGTGATGTTTTCAACGGAAAGTTTCATGAACGTTCGTAACATTTTCGATTATAAAATGAAAATGGATAATGCTTTGATGGGTATATTAGAAAATCATAAAGAAGAGATTTTCTATAAGATAATAGAGCAGGGGCGACTTTCTTCTGAATATATCGTGAACTTGAACAGAACATACCCGGTGGAGAAAGATGTTGGAAAACGTTATTGGGCGTTATCCATCGCTCTGTCAGAACAATTACAGAATTTCATTTTATTTTTCGTTAATATACTTAAAGGTTACATTAACGAAAGTAACTTGACTAACTTTCTTGAAATAGTAAAAGGTTCCCAGCTATTATCTTCTGCTTGTATATATAAAAGCGAAGTATTGATAATTTTTATTGTCGACGTTGTGAGAAAGCTTGATGAAGCAAAGTTGACTTCAGTACTTTACGACAATTTTTCTTTTGTACCTTATTCCACGATATCTAGCTATGTGGAGCTAAGTAGTAAGGAAATAGTGGAAAATTTACTTGTGCATGAAGAGCGTGTAGAATAATCGTGGGCGTGGGCAAAGTGTATCATTTTTGCAATTGGAACATTTGCATCTGAATGATTGAAATGTTCCGGAACACTGATATGTATCATTTGGAACATCGGCTCAAAAGATACAAACACAGACACTGACTGTTATGAATCGTGATCTGTTACGTCTCGTCATAGTCACACTGAGCCAGAGAAATGTTAGATGATACGTATAATTTGGATCATCGGCTCAAAGATACAGACAGACTGTTATGAATAGTGATCTGTTACGTCGCGTCGCGTTAATTAAATTTTGATTTAAGAATAATTTTAACAAGATATTTTGAGTTTAGTCATTAATTATATTTACACTTACGTTTTAATTTGAATTTATTGAATACATATAAAACATTACTGCTGTTCTAATCTTTCGGAACGCTAAAATGTTTCGGAACAGTTAGTCGGTTCAGTAAAGAGTTACACACGCCTAGTGTAGAATCTCAACAGGCTTGTGCTTCCTCGTCTTCAGGCTTCTCATCCGGGCCTATCACGCCGAGTACATCCTCGGTGACTTCTGCAACTAGTTTGCCCTATCGTCCATCGTCATCTGATTTCTCTTAGATGGTCATTCAAATCCAGACCGCGGGATCCTCTCCACGACTGTCGCAACCCCGCGTGTCGCTAGTTCGACCGCCGCCCGGTACGACTCTCCCTACACCAGGAACAGTGTGTCGTCTGCGTAACAGACCACGCTGAACCCGTAAGGGAGGTCGCCGCGTAGCACGTAGTCCTTGCGGCACCTCGCGGCACGCGGTCCTAGTACCGATCCTTGCAGAACACCGCACAACATCTCTCGCCGTTCCCACTCTGCCTGGTAACTGGTAACCGGGGTAGATGATGAACCTGTACGTCAGGTAGGCCTTGATAACACGACGGAGGTAGGGTCCAAATCGCAAGATACAGAATACTGGGCAGACCATGAAGGAGATGCCGGAGCGATTTAGAAATCTTCTTGGCAATGGAAGGAATGAAGGGAGGGCTTTGCCCAGCAGTGGGGCAGTATAGGCAGTATCTCCCCAGCCCTACCGCGCTGGGGAGAAAGCTCCCTGTCACCACGGTTGCTGGAAATCTACTGAGCCTGCGTACCGCACAGATATGTACTACTTGCATGGCGCGAGGTGTAGGTTACATACAACGATGAGTAGGAGGACCCATGAGCCGCTGCTCGTTAACTCTTTTATTGCCATCGAGTAGGTTTCGAATAAATCATGTTTCAAAGTATCACTCTGCTCTTGAACGCATTACAGTGCTCAGCAATAACACCATGCCGCTGCAGTAGATTGAAAGGCACAGCGGCTCACTGTGCATAGACGCAAGTGACGCAACTGATGACCTGGCCAGGCGGGATCTAAAACGGTGGTATTCGAACTCGAACTCATCGTGCCAATCCACTTTGGTCAGCTATGTGGTTAGCTATGAGAACACACCAACACACAACGGAAAAGTGGTGATTTTCGACACCGGCCAGGCAGGTCAAAGAAGCCATCCCACACTTAAATAGAACCTTAAAAAGAAACCTTCTGAAAGAAAGAAAGAATATCTGTGCAGAGCATGCATGGAGTCAGAGAAAATGATCGCGCACGTGCTTCTTGAGTGCACAGCCGTCAGCGAAATACGCACACAAAGCCTAGGAGCACCGGATTCTCTTATAGACGCCCCCTGAGTAAACTGAGAGGCCTCATCTGCTTTTGAAGAGAGGAGGTTGGAGGGGCTGGTTGGAATGGAGGCTGCCACGGCCCCCTTACCATGGTGTGGACCATAGAGTGAGTGTGGAAACCAGACAACAAAGATTTTTTTATTATTATTATGGATAGATATTATTTTTTTATTATATGGATAGATCCTTCTCTCTCTCCTAGAGAGAAGGTCTCTCTCCTAGGGAGAGTCCCAGCAGTGGGAACATTTAAAGGCTGATTATTCTTATTATTATATTATGAATAGGCTGGCGTTTGACCCACTCACCTGATTCATAGTAAGCGATTATGTGGTGGACGAGGGAGCCCGCTTGCTTAGAAGTAACCTATTGACTCTTGACTTCTTAAAGACCAGCACAGAATTCCACTCCTTAACTGTACGCATAATAAATATGTTCCCAAAACATTTTGTATGTATGGCTGCGTCACTGGTACATGGTGGACATCCCGTGTCCACATCGAGACAGATGGATCGGGCCTCTAGTCTAGAGCCAATATTGTGGCCTCCACGTTCACTTGATTTAAATTCATTGGATTTTTTTATTGGGGCTACCTCAAAGAAAAGGTGTACAGGAAACTTGTACGGTCTTTGGAAGACTTACGAACTGCCGTGTCTGAGGAGCCGCGTCAAAAATAAGTGTACGACGGTACACAAGATTGCTCAGAAGACCATTCATCCGCAGATATAGGGCCTGCATGAATATGTACAACAAATGTTATTGGCGGGAGACCGACTATTTGAACATTTGTTGTAAATGAGAGTAAAATAAAGTATTCTTAATGTTAAATGTTGTTTTTATTAACCCCCAATGATTAGCTACAACTGAATTAAAAAAACTCACTAAAATAATGGCAGATGCAATTATGAATTGTAACATTATCAAATCTACTTGGAACCGTCATTATTTTAAAATTATTGGTCACTCATGTATTTATATTATACATTATTTTTTACCCAAGATGTATAACTTTGTTTAAAAAATAAATTATGCTAATTTTCCAAAATAAATGAACTTGCATTGGTATTTAAAAAAAAGTGCATAAACTAGTCTTACTATTTACTATCTATCTATCAGTATAGTTAGTGTTATATTAAGACGTTAGAGAGTTAGGTAAGTATATTAATGTTTTTATTTCAAATAATTTTGTACGCCGGTTACGGCAAAACATGTTGAACTGTATTGACTGTATCTCCATCTTAACATACTCACATGTTTATACAAATAAATGATCTTATCATAACTTATTAAGACAAAAAAAAAACAATGTAAGTATTTCATTTATTTCTAGTCGTAGTTTTTTATTCCAATACTTTTTTATTCGTCTGAGGTTCAATAAAGTAACATAAAGGCAAAAAATAGTGGTTTTTTCTTTTAAATAGGTACTTATCTTAGGTACTTATGATGAAGTTTTTTTCGTATTTTTTTCTGAATGGCCATAAGTTCTACTATAAGCCATATCAAGGTTCTCCATTAATTGCCGGACACCCTGTTTATAGTAATATAAATACTTCGATACATTATCTACACTAATATTATAAAGAGGCTAAGTTTGTTTTTTGTTCGTAGGACGAAATCTCTAAAAGTACCGGGCCGGGTATTTAATTTTGGTAGATAAGATAAAATAATAATCAATCGATTATATCAATAATTATGCGCTGATTCACGGTACTGGGTCGCGTTATCTTATTACTTTATCATTAAGCATTTAGTTTCATCCGCCCGGCTAGTGCAGATGGCGTCCATTACACGGTCATGCAGGCGTCAATCAGTTCCATCAATCATGAATGATGTTTGAATTAAGGAATTTTATCGCTATTAAGTTTTCGTCATGCAAACGTCAATCATCGCATTAGACGGTAGGTTTTTCGTCAATCAAAACATTGACTGTGGCAAAACTGACAGCAAAACCTATAGTGTCACGGACGCCTTAGGGCGGAATTCACCAATAAAACTAATCGCGTTTTAACGATTGGCTCGCCGCGTTTAGCCGCTGTCACTAGTGTCACTTAACTGTATTTTCTTTTGTATATTTTTACAAGTGACACTAGTGACAGCGGCTAAACGCGATTATGCGAGCCAAACGTTAAAACGTGATTAGTTTTATTGGTGAATTTCGCCCTTATTGTGTTGCATGGAGCAAAATAACCAGTGACAGCCGGCGAAGCTCAACTCTCCCCCCGCCGCCGTCGCCGCCGTTGTTTAGTGACTTTGATTTAGAACTAAAACGTACCGATGCTCTCTCGACTGGTTATTGTGCTCTATGGTGTGTTGTCAACTTCTTCTTCAAGCTTTGGTCGCAGACTGCAGGTGGCACAATTCAGCGACTTCTTGAGATCAGAGTTTCTGTTGGAAAGTTCGTGCTTCTATCTTTGAAATACTAAAGTGAGAATAATTTTGGTAAGTACATTGACAAATTATTTTTCAATACAACAACAAGGACAAGGACAAGGGCAGGAAGATGATGACCCTTATTTGAAAACCCGCTCTTATTCCACCGCTTTTAGGCACGCAATAGACTGTTTTCCGCACTAGTGCAGAAAAGTGCGCCTGCTCTCCCCCGCCACAATGTTATTACATTTTTATCGTATCAGGCTGGGCGCCGCCCGGGTGTCGCCACTGTGTGGACCGCCCGGAGGACACAGTGGAGCACACGGTGGAGGTGTGTCCCGCTTGGGCAGAGCCACGCCGTGTTCTCGTGGGGGCGATCGGCGGCGGCGATCTCTCGCGCCGGGCCTTGGTACAGGCCATGGTCCGGAGCGAGGAGGAGTGGCAGGCGGTCGCCTCTTTCTGCGAAGCAGTACCTAATGCTAGCAAAGGAGGCGGCCGATCGCGTGAGGCAACGGTCCTCACGCCCCAACCGCCGCCGGGATTCCGACCCCGATTTCCGGCCGACGTAGGCGCGGGCTTGCGGACGGCGAACAATGGGTGGCTCGCCGTCCAACCGTCCGGTAACCGTCCGGACCGAGCCCAAGTCGTCGACGGCACGTACTGTTCCACGCGCGCCTCAGGGAGATGTCAGTAAATCGTAGGGGCCCAGTAGGGGCGAAGCCTACTGGGGCCATGGGTAGTGTGAAAACGAAACCCGGGGCCCTGGGACGAAGGCAACGAAGGAACAGGAGTGGGTTTTTAGTCAGTAAAAGTCTGACACTATCTCCCGCTCCGCCCAAGAGCGCGATTTGTCATTAGATGATTTTCCCACCTAAAAAAAAAGACCTGAGACCTATATGGTTTTAATTTCAACTCGATACCTTCACGCGTTCTCGAGATTAAGGGCCTTGACAGACAGACAGATTGACAGTCAGACTCATAGACGGACCACAAAGTGATCCTATAAGCGTTCCGTTTTTCCTTTCGAGGTACGGAACCCTAGAAGGCATGGGGTGTCGTGTTATCCAAGTAATGGATTGTGGAGGTTAGATAAGCATTCGCTCCATGTAAACTATCTACTGGCATTCAGTTGCATCCGGCTAAACAGGAAGCCGACCGATACAGAGATAGTAGGTATGATGGTTATAATAATTAACAACTGCCTATTTAGCTTCGAGAACAAAAACTGAAACATACTCGTGTAACTTCAAAAGTAACTTTACACGGATAACATATCATAACTAGTGATAATAAACGGGTGTAAAACATACTGATACGAACGTGAGTAATCATCTAAATGCCGATTTATAAGTAGATGACTTTATTAGCCACATAACAAAATCAATTTTTCCACACAACAAAAACCAATCACTATGTACTA
Organism: Mythimna impura; assembly: GCA_905147345.3. Classification (NCBI taxonomy): domain Eukaryota; kingdom Metazoa; phylum Arthropoda; class Insecta; order Lepidoptera; family Noctuidae; genus Mythimna; species Mythimna impura. The sequence goes on along the minus strand of LR990365.1, from coordinate 470,200 downwards.
TAGCTGGGTAGTTACCGAATAAGGGCCTATTACACCATTTGATATTCAGACAGTCTCAGTCTATGTATATCTTATCGTTCGGTTTCATTCCTTTACACGAAATTGGCGTAAGTTGCTCTTTTTATAATAATTAACAACTACTTTATGCAAACTCTATATCACTGTACAAAGGCAGACTTAATGCCTTCGGCATTTTCTACCAGTCGACCTTAGTGTGGTGCAGAAACATTACATGGTAGGTCACGGTAGGTGCAGCTTAATGGTAAAGAAATAGGTACAATAATAAATATATATACTTAGATCCATACCTACATACAAATTAACAATGTAATTATGAGAAACAAATCCAACAATTCAACGCTGTGTGTGATGATTGAGATGGTGAGATGGTGGTCAAACGCGAGCCTATCAATAATAATAAAAAAAAGATTACACCAACTTCCTGCGAATATGTTCACGTGCCTTCACCTTGAGCAGTGGTGGCCGAGTGGTAACGGCCCCGACTTACGAATTGTAGGTCGCGGGTTCGAACCCAGCCAGGCGCATTACTTTGTGTAATTTATTTCATCACCACTGCTCTCAAAACGGTGAAGGAAAACATCGTGAGGAAACCGGCATGTCCTAGAACCAAAAATTCGAAGATATGTGACATCGCTCAAACCATACTGAGCGCGCGTGGTGAATTACGGTCCATTCCCTCTCCTAGAGAGGAAGCCTGAGGCCCAGCAGTGGGAACATTATAAAGCTGATTACGCTTATTAAGGACCAACATTAATACTAAAACGTTCACATTGTAGCTGTTAACAAAAGTATGGTTCAGTCAAGCAATCAATCAAATCATTTATTTGTTTAAGACAGGTAGACAGATGTTCAAAATATAGAGAACACTGCAGTATTACTTAATAGCATTGCGTAAGCATAATCAGCCTTTTAATGTTCCCACTGCTGGGACTCAGGCCTTTTCTTCTTGGTTGGTGATTGGTTTTTGTTGTGTTAGTGTAAAAGTTTTGTAACTAATTTGGTGTACAATAAAGTTTATTCTATTCTATTCTATTCTATTCTATTCGAAGACATGTGACATTCACCAACCCGCACTGGGCCCGCGTGGTGGATTACGGCCCATTCCCTCTCCTGGAGAGAGGAGGCCTGAGTCCCAGCAGTGGGAACATTAAAAGGCTGATTATGCTATATTATGCTATGCTATGCCTTCACCTTAAAAGTGAACCGTTTGGACGTCATCCTGATGTTCAGCGGGAGCGCATTCCAAAGAGATCGCCTGGACAAAGAAGGAGGACTGGTTAAACCCAAAGCGGTGTGTGGGACATCGTAGAAGACGATTATTGGTAGATCGGATATTTTTATTATGACCAGAGTATGAGAGAATCGAATTTGAGAAGTCAAATAAGAAGGAGAAGAAGGTTTATCCAGAAAAGAAAACAAGGTAGTCAAGGCTTTTAGAGTTCTACGCTGTCGGATGGGTAACCATTTTAAAAGTGAACGTCTTTTTCTTGTGTGACTCTACCTACATAGACTAAGACTGTCTGAATATCTAGTAGTGTAATAGGCCCCATATTGCTTATCACTTATCGCAGTTCGCAATATATGGCTGTCGAAATACAACTGACTCACTTCCGGTCGGGGGGTCGCTATTATTATTTTATTTTATTTTATACGCTAGACTACGAATATCCTAGAAAAAGACGCTTCAAGGTCACTCTACAACAATGCAGTCGCTTCTCAGATCATAAATAAAAAAATCATAGTTTCTAGAAGCTCGCGACAGCATTCGAATTTCGACTCTATTGTCTAAAACGGAAGGTACAAATTCTCTTATCAACTAATAACAATGGAGGTACTACCGGTGAATTGATTCTAGAACTTTCACTCAGCAATGCGTTTTAATTATTTGCGCCACTGTTAATTTCGACGGAGATATGAATTATTTAAGTTTCACGGCTTAACAATACTATATATATATATATATGTATATACATATAATATACCTAGACCTAGCAAGTATAACGTATGTGAATTTAAATTATATAATATAAAACCCTTAAAAAGTACAATGGTGGCTCAGTGGTAACAGCCCCGACTTACGTGTCAAACCCAGGCAGGCGCATTTCTTGTAATTTATTTCATTACTACTGCTCTCAAAATGGTGAAGGAAAACAACGTGAGGAAACCGGCATGCACTAGAACCAAAAATTCGAAGATATGTGACATCGCTCAAACCATACTGAGCGCGCGTGGTGAATTACGGTCCATTCCCTCTCCTAGAGAGGAAGCCTGAGGCCCAGCAGTGGGAACATTATAAAGCTGATTACGCTTATTAAGGACCAACATTAATACTAAAACGTTCACATTGTAGCTGTTAACAAAAGTATGGTTCAGTCAAGCAATCAATCAAATCATTTATTTGTTTAAGACAGGTAGACAGATGTTCAAAATATAGAGAACACTGCAGTATTACTTAATAGCATTGCGTAAGCATAATCAGCCTTTTAATGTTCCCACTGCTGGGACTCAGGCCTTCTCTCTCCAGGAGAGGGAATGGGCCGTAATCCACCACGCGGGCCCAGTGCGGGTTGGTGAATGTCACATGTCTTCGAATTTTTTGGTTCTAGGACATGCCGGTTTCCTCATGATGTTTTCCTTCACCGTGTTGAGAGCAGTGGTGATGAAATAAATTACATAAAGTAATGCGCCTGGCTGGGTTTGAACCCGCGACCTACAACTCGTAAGCCGGGGCTGTTACCACTCGGCCACCACTGCTCATATATTAAATAATAAGGTGTGCAAATAAATTGTACACTTTACTTTTAATACAGTTATACTTACATAATTATTTACAAAATTAAAAAAGAAATATATGTAAAATTAAATAAATACAAATTATTTCAAATGTCAAAGTTTTGAAATTAAATATATTATCAAATGAGTCTTATAATATGTCCTAAACTTAACTGTCAAATAAATTAAAATATTGGTCCAGATATGTCGAATTAAATTATTATCATTGCATATCACGCTATTTTTATCGTCCTATTATTCAATGTCACTAAATTAGCCTTACTGTAAGTCAATATCTATATTTTTATCCTGTAAGTATCTACTCTTCGACATTATAATAACATTTATTCACATAGAATAAATGCAGTTTCGACTTAAATTGATGAACAGGTAAATTTTTGAGATCGCCAGGCAGCTTGTTATAAATCGATGATGACATACAAAGAATAGTTTTATTGATTAATTGTTAATTAGTCGCCCAAGGCCGCAAGCCTTGCGTCAGAGATAACGCTTGAACTTCGAAAACCGCTCTTATAGTTACGGTATAAGGATGTGGCTGTAAAATTGATGACTCGAACTTACCATGCTCATACATTTCTGTGTAAATAACAAGTTTTGTGGTTATGACGTAAGTAGTAAATATAAACAACTAAATTAATAAACAAGTTAAGGGGGAAGCACCAGGTTACCCTGATATAAGAATTTTCTTACCTACTTTGCATTTTGCAGATTTATGACAGGTTCTACGTTCATCAAAAGCTTTTTTACGAAATAATACATTTAATAATAATATAATGTTCGTCTATTTCGGAAACCAGTTCATATGCATAAAATTATATTCTACAGTCTTCATTCGCTACAACTGTGCAAGTCAGACGTGTATTCGTCAGCTCTGACACATAGTCAGGACTGGGCAAAATACATGCTTTGCTTTAATTGAAATACAAATTACAAAATACAGTATCGCAAGTAATTAAAATACAAAATATAGTATTTTCACTATTTTTAATTGAAATACAACATACAAATTACATATTACAAAATAAGTAATCTAGACCAGCATGGGCTGAAAATTAGAGGAAAACAAGATTAATTAATCAGTAAAACGTAAGTAGATTTTTGTATGTACTGTCAGACAAACAGCCTCTTGTTGGAGAGTGAATAAAACCTGCTAAAGAAAACAATCTTTCTTGAAGGTTAAAATGTATTTTGAAGCCTCAAGTATTTGAAATACTAATTACAAAATACTTCGCCGTCTGGTATTTGAAATACGAATTACAAATTACATTTTAAGGAAGTAATTGAAATACAAATACTAAATACTTACGTATTTGTATTTCAATTACGTATTTTAATTACAAGTAATTCAAATACTGCCCAACCCTGCACATAGTTAAGTAAAAGTGGTAAAAAGTTACTATTCCTTTAGTTGCCCTTTGAATTTTAATTAAGGCACCAGGTCCCCCACCAACTGTGTTCCCACGTTGTCGTCGTGGTGGGGCTTGCGTGTCTCTGTGATCTTGAGGGCTATGCCGGTAGAGCTACTCATGCCGGAAGGCCTCAAGTGAGAGACCAGACCAAGAGGAACACATTCAGGGCGGAGTCCAGACGGACCGCCACGGAGGGTGCGCTGTCCAAAAGCATCGGCACCAACAGCTGTTGGTGTTTTTGGACAGTGGTTTTGGAGAGTGGGTTCGCCTCTGGTACATGTCTGCATATCAGGCATGACCATGATGGCGAACGTGTTTATTGGGGACCCCACCCCATTGACAAAAAGGCAAAGCTGTGTTCAGCACCACTATGAGCGCGAGTAATAAAAATAATATTACCCCAGGAGGGTACCTGCACGCAGGAGAATCCCTCCCCGAGCAGAGCTCGGGCTGCCCCTCGTATTCTGGGGGGGGCAATTACCGCCTCGGGTCTTCGGACCCCGTACCGTCCTCTGTGGACGCACTGAGCCAGGGTGGCTCACCCGCCGGTAGCGTGGAGTCCCTGGGACCCGTTCCCAGCACATCCGCGGCGTTAGCGGGTACCGAACAGGCCGGCAGGAGCTTCGGCCTTAGGGAGGTGGGCGGAGATGCGGTGTCGGATTCCGATGCCGGATCTTCGCTCACCCCAGAGATAATGGAGGTTGCAGACACCCTTCCCAGGAGGAACCAGTTCCTCCGGAAGCGCCCCATGTCGGGAGTCGGTCAGGGGTCGTCTTCTGATGAGACTTCGGCCCGCAAGATTTCCACCGCTGGGCGGGGGGCGGGCCGCAAGACAGGAAGGGGTAGGGGGCTCACTGCCCAGGATGCAGCCAGGCGATCCCTGGAAATCGCCAGGGAGGGGCGCCACTCCGGGGCAATTAGCGGTCAGGGCAGTCCCTCGGAGCCTTCTGCAAGCGAGCCAGATGGCATGGAGGAGGCAATGGCCAGATTTACCGAGGTTGTGGTCGCCGCCTTAACAAGCGTCTCTAAAAAAAGGGAGAAATCAAGGAAGAGGGAAGCTATCTCCCAAGGCACGACCTCAATTACGGAGGCACTGGGTACCGTCTTGGAGCCCCTCAATAAGAGGATTGGGAGGCTCGAGGCGGACCTGGCCAGTCTCCGAGGAGCTGGCCCCGAGACGGCGCCAAAAGGAAGACGCAAACGGTCACAGCCCCAGTCACAGCCCCAGCCAGAGAGCGAGGTCCTGACCCTGCTGCGGCAGGAGCTGGCTGCCTTCTGGCAGCAGCAGCATCAGCAGCAGCAGCAGTTTCAGCAGCGGGTGCAGCAGCAGTTCTCCGTTCTGGAGGGCATCGTTCTGCGCCCACCGCTTGCGGCCTCCGGCCAACGGATGGCGGCATCATACGCCGCCGCCGCCGCGATCCCAGCTGTTGCGCCCAAGCCGGGCCTGTCGGGGCAAGCAAAACGCGGGTCTACGGTGGTGTCGGGACCCGCGATGCCAGCCCCGGCAGCTAAGCAACAGCAGAGGAAACCTGTTCCCCCCCCTAAAAAAAAAGGCAAGGCGGCAAAAGCTCCTGCTGCGGTGGCGAGCCGGCCTCCTTCGCTACCCCAAACTGTAGAGTCTCCGGCCGACGCCGAATGGCAAGTGGTCGGAGAGAAGAAAAGGGTGGGCAAGGCGGCTAGGGCGGCCAAGAAGCGCGAAAGGCGACAGCAGCGCAAGAAGAGGGCCCTCGCTGCTAGGCTTCGCGCCCCGACATCCGCAGCTGTAGTGATCACATTACAGCCAGGTGCGGAAAAGAAGGGCGCGACCTACAACGAGGTGATGACCCAGGCGAAGCGGGCGGTGGACCTCACCGAGTTTGGCATCGCCGGGGGATTGCGAATGAGGACCACCGCAACCGGAGGCCGCATGCTGGAAGTCCCTGGTGCGGACAGCGGCCCCACCGCGGACGCTCTGGCGGAGAAGATACGAGCGTCCCTAGACGCGGAGGTGGCCCGAGTATCCAGGCCCACGAAATGCATCGATATGCGCATTATGGGCCTGGACGACTCCGTGACGGAGGACGAGGTGGTGGCCGCGGTCGTCAGGACGGGAAAGTGTCTTGGCGACCAGGTGCGGGCAGGCACTATTCGTGCCGACAACACGGGCATGCGAACCGTCACGGTGAGCTGCCCCGTGTCGGCGGCCAAGGCCATAACTGGGGAGGGCCGAAGGCTCTTGGTGGGCTGGGTTTCAGCGCAGGTGAAGCTGCTGAAGCCCAAACCTCTGAGGTGCTTCCGTTGCCAAGTGGGCCACCATGCAGGGGTCCACTGCACCTCGGAGGTGGACAGAAGCGATCACTGCTTCCAGTGCGGCCACAAAGCCGTAGCCTGTAACGCTGCACCTCACTGTTATTTGTGTGCAGCGTCTGGCAAGCCAGCCGAACACCGAGCTGGGAGCAGGAACTGCGTTCCCCCAACCAAAGCCAGGGGTAAGGGCAAGAGGCCCTCCCCCACCACCGCCGTCACCGCCGCAGCCGCCGCTGCCGCAACCACAGCCACCGTCGCAACTGCCGCGGCAGGGCCCTCACAGGGGCCTCGGGAGGAGACTGTAATGGAATGCCAATAATTGCTCCATTACGTCTCCTCCAGGCGAATATCAACCACTGCGCCCCCGCTCAGGATCTGTTGCTCCAGAGCATGGCGCAGTGGTCGATTAACATCGCCGTGGTCACCGAGCCGTACTACGTCCCACCCAGGGCTGGCTGGGTGCAGGATCTGAACGGCTCGGTGACATTAATTTTGTCGGCCGCCACCGGTACCCCGTCTCTAGAGGGTGTCAAGAGGGGACAGGGTTGCGTGGCAGCAAGGTTCGGGGACATCGCAGTGGTAGGTGTATACCTCTCCCCGAACCGAACTCTCGCCGATCTCCACAACTCCCTTATGGAGCTGAACATCGTCGTCGCCGGGTTTCAATCCCTCCCTGTGGTTGTTTGCGGGGACTTCAACGCCAAGAACTTGGCTTGGGGTTCCCGGTACACAGATATGCGGGGCCGGATGGTGGAGGACTGGGCCCTGGAGTCAGGCCTGGTCGTCCTAAACCGGGGTTCTGTCCCCACGTGCGTGCGGATGCAGGGCGAGTCTGTGGTGGACATATCGTTCGCAAACCCCGCTCTGTCTCCGCGCGTGTGACTGGCGCGTCATGGAGGGGGTGGAGACGTACTCAGACCACCGGTACATCCGGTTTGACGTTTCCGCCCAGACCTCGACCGCGCCGGTCTGACAGAACCCGTGTGGTCCGCGGTGGGCACTAAAACAGCTGGACTGGGAGCTCCTCCTGGAAGCCGCTATCGTACAGGCCTGGATGTCAGCACCGGACAGGCCTGTTGACATAGATGCCGAGGCGGAGTGGTTTCGGGAGGCCATGTCGGAAATATGCGACGTGGCAATGCCCCGAGTCCGGCCAGGACGTGCCCGGCGTCAGGTCTACTGGTGGTCGCCGGAGATTGCGGAACTGCGCAAGGCATGCGTTGCCGCACGGCGCCGGTACACCAGACACCGCAGGCCATAGAGGCGGAGCTGTACGACGGATACAGGGTGGCGAAGTTGGGGACTCTGAATTGAGACCCATGGGGACGCCTCTACAAACGGCTCCCCCGCTGACACAGAGTCTCCGGCCCCAGCTCGTGGAGGGTGTAGTGAACGCTCTGTTCCCATCAAGAGAGGAGCATTCTTCCCCGCCAATGGCTCCGCCTCTCGCGGTATCCGACGCGGACTACAACGGCGATGGCGATGACACTCCAGAGGCGACCGAGGTAGAGATGAGTGTGGCGGTACGAAGGCTAAACGCTAAAAATACCGCCCCAGGACCCGATGGCTTACCTGGGAAAGCCTGGGTCCTGGCCATGGAGGAACTCGGGCCTCGACTAAGAGGGCTGTTTAGCGCATGTTTGGAGAGGGGCCAGTTCTTACTTCGTTGGAAGACCGGGAAACTGGTCCTTATAGCGAAGCCGGGGCGCCCTGCGGACTCTCCGTCTGCATACCGGCCCATAGTGCTGCTCGACGAGGTGGGCAAGCTCTTTGAAAGAGTAATTGCAGACCGCCTCGTCGTGCATTTAGCGCGGGTAGGGCCGGATCTTTCGGACAGCCAGTTTGGCTTCCGCAGGGGGCGCTCCACGGTGGACGCCATCATGCGCGTGCGAGCCCTCACGACGGGGGATGTCCCGGGGCAAGGTCGTAGTGGTGGTGTCCTTGGACATCACCAACGCCTTCAACTCCCTGCCCTGGAGTAGCATTAGGAGGGCACTCCGGTATCACCAGGTGCCCGACTACCTCCGTCGTTTGATCGAGGCCTACCTGAAGGACAGGTTTATCATCTACCCCGGTCACGAGGGAGAGTGGAGACGGCGAGAGATGTCGTGCGATGTTCCACAGGGATCGGTACTAGGACCGCCCTTGTGGAACATCGGGTACGACTACGTGTTGCGCGGCGACCTCCCCGACGGGGTCAGCGTGGTCTGTTACGCAGACGATACGCTGGTCCTGGCGCAGGGGGAGTCGCACCAGGCGGCGGCCGAACTAGCGACACGTGGGGTTGCGACAGTTGTGGACAGGATCAAAGAGTTGGGACTCGAAGTGGCACTGCACAAGTCCGAGGCCATGTGCTTTCATGGCCCTCGGAACGCGCCACCACCGGGTTCCCAAATAACGGTAGGAGGGGTCCCGCATCGACGTCGGGTCGACGATGAAGTACCTGGGACTTGTCCTCGACAGTCGGTGGAACTTTGTGGAGCACTTTCGACGTCTGACTCCCAAACTGGAACGGACCGGGGCTGCCCTAAAGAGGCTCCTGCCCAACCTTGGGGGTCCAGACGCCTCCTGCCGGAGGCTCTACGCGGGAATCGTTCGGTCCATGGCCCTTTACGGGGCGCTGGTGTGGGCGCCGTCGCTACAAAGGCGACCGGCGGCCATGCTGAACGCTTGCCAGAGGGTCATGGCCATCCGGATGGTACGGGGATACCCCACGATTTCCCGCGAAGCGGCGAGCCTCCTTGCTGGCCTACCACCATGGGATTTGGAGGCAACAGTCCTTGCACGCATGCACGATTTGCACGTGGAGATGCAACGCCGGGGCGAAACTCCGCTGCCGTGCCAAGTCGCGGCATGGCGAACAGAGTTCCGGCGGGATCTCATGGTGGAATGGCGACGGCGACTGTCGCAACCCAATGCTGGGCACGCTACAATTATGGCGATAAGTCCCCTCTTTGAGGAGTGGCTGGAGCGGCAACACGGCGTCTTCACTTTCCGCATGACGCAGGTCCTCACCGGACATGGTAAGTTCGGGAGGTTCCTGCATCGGATTCAGGCGGAAGCAACGCCCGGGTGTCATCATTGTGCGGACCACCCAGAGGACACGGTGGAGCATACGGTGGAGATGTGCCCCGCTTGGGCGGAGCACCGCCGTGTCCTCGTGGAGGCAATTGGCGTCCGGCCCTGGTTCAGGCTATGGTCTGGAGCGAGGAGGAATGGCAGGCGGTCGCCTCCTTCTGCGAAGCAGTAATGCTAGCGAAGGAGGAGGCTGCACGCGTGAGGGAACGAAGGTCCTCACGCCCTAGCCGCCGTACTTCCGACCCCGACTACCAGCCACGGTAGACGCGGGCTTGCGGACGTCGAGCACTGGGTAGCTCGTCGTCCGGCTGTTCGGTAAGTAACCGGACCGAGCCTAGTCGTCAACAGCGCGTAGTGATCCTCGCGCTCCTCAAAGAGATGTCAGCAAACCGTAGGGGCCCAGCAGGGCCGATGCCCGCTAGTTAGGACCGCGGAGAATTTCTGAAAGGGAAACCCGTAGTCCTAGAACGCAAAGGGTAATTGAAGGATACAGGTGGTTTTAGTCAGTAAAAGTCTGACACGCCCTCCCGCTCCACCCAGAGCGCGAGAAGTCATTTGGAAAGGCACCAGGTCGAAAGAGTTACCATGGTAACGTTTTCAAACGTTCCCGCAACCCTAGCGATTGACTTCAGATTTGCTGATATCTCTCTGAGGCGTGCGGCGACTCGGACTTGTCCATACCGGACGGCCGGACGGCAAGTTACCCATTGCTCGTCGTTCGCAGGCCCGCGCCTACGGTGGCCGGGAATCGCCCGGCGTCTCCCAATGCCCACGGTATCTTCGGCTGCGACGTGAGGATGTCCGTTCCCTCACGGTTGCGGCCATCTCCTTCGCTCGCATTACTGCTAGCTCCGGATCATGACCTGAACCAGGTCAGGACACGAGAGGTCGTCGCCGTCTGGTATGATACCCTTAGAAATGACAAAAAACGCTGAATACGCTGAATTGCTCACGGATGGCTTTGATGCCACGTGGCGCAGAAGACAGCATCACTATTAAGCAGAATGCCAAGGTGAGACAGTACTTCACGCCGGAACAGCTGCTCAAACTTTATCAAGCGCAAGTTCGATCGTGTATGGAATACTGCTCTCATCTTTGGGATGGTTCTGCCAAATACCAGCTTGATGCTCTGGAGTCGATTGAGAAGCGAGCCAAGAGGATCATCGATGATGATGCACTTGTCGAATCAAAACTCCAAAGCCTTGAGCATCGACGCCGAGTTGCTGGCCTGTCGGTTTTCTATCGATTACACTTCGGGGAGTGTGCGTTGGAATTGCACAATTTAATTCCACCAAGTCCTTTCCATCATCGGACCACTAGACGTACGGCGTTGCGCCATCGGTACATGGTGGACATCCCACCCATACGTACAAAGCGTTTTGGGAACACATTCATAATGCGTACAGCTAAGGAGTGGAATTCCCTGCCGGAGTCTGTGTTCCCTGATAGCTACAACCTAGGGGTCTTTAAGTCAAGAGTGAATAGGTTACTTCTAGGCAAGCGTGCTCCATCGTCGGCCACATCATCGCTTACCATCAGGTGAGATGGTGGTCAAACGCGAGCCTATCAACAATAAAAAAAAAGGAATGCGTGGAAGCAGTAACAGCATCCTAAAAAAGCCTGTAAGTTTGACAGCCCTCTTGTGTGGAACCTCACCCAGAGGACTAAGTCGTTTTTATTTATTAATTACTAACATAGTGTTTTAACATGATACTAACAATTATTTTCTTGTAATGAATAAACCAATTGATGTCTGAATAAATAAATAATTACCCAATTTACAAAAGCATTGGTAAATAAAATATAACGTAATCGATAAATAAATAAATAACGTAAACGCACCAAACGACGACCCCTTAAACTCGGCACCATGGCCGCCCATTTACAAAATTATAAGGGTTATTACCGTGGTTATAGGCAGGGGCGCCGACTCCGTGGGAGCTCGGGGGCTCGAGCACCCATGAGAAATAAACAGTGGGTGCCGAGCACCCCTGAGAATAGACATCAAGAAACAGATCAGTAATCGCCTTTTAGGGATGGGCGTTTTTTCAATACCCGACGACCCGTTTAGCGCAGTAGTTTAGAGCGCCGGTTGAGACGCAAGGGTCGCGGGTTCGATTCCCGCACCAAAACAAATGTATGTTGATGAAACAGATATTTGTGTTGGGTCTGGGTGTTTGTGGTACCTTCGTTGTTCCTGGTTTCCATAGTACAAGGGAAAACCTTAGTTTGAGCCTAGTGTATGTGATGTTTTCCCAAATTATTATTATTTATTTGTCGGTCGATCAGTGCGCATTTCTCTTCTCACACTTCGCCACTTTTTCGAGTCACCAAATGAGCATGAGCACCCATGAGGTTTTCTAAAAGCCGGCGCCCCTGGTTATAGGTATTAAATTTAGACAAGCGGCTGCTTTATGGAAACTCTAGATTTATTTTAAATATTGTAAATATGCATCACCAGCTTGTGTGCGTAAACCAACGATTTAAAGGATAATTCCACAGTTCGCCGCAGATAGTGAAGTGTTTAGAGCGACACTAATAAATTACAATACCCATCACGTAAGTACACTTATTTATTTTTAGCAGAAAATATCGACAGTGGAAAGGTAAAATCACTTAATCACCAATTTGGTCGAAAATATTTTTTTTAAATATATCACGAGAATCAGCAAAATTTTCTACGTCAATCTGTTGGTAGGTATCGTGTAAATCAAAGGGCTTTTTGGCGCATAAGCGGACCAAATTTTTTACGTTTTTAGGGTTCCGTACCTAACGCGGTCTGCGGTCACTTGAAGCTGTAAAAAATCAAATTTAACAAAAACAAAGTTACAGCCGTTTATGTCGCAACAAACGTAGGTATATTTTGACACTCTCAAGGGAATCAAAATTCATAGGGTACTTTCCGTTGATCTAGAATCCTCAAAATTTGTCATGAATCAAGGTCTCATAGCACAAGTATAGGACACACAAGTATTGGACGGCGAGCAATGGATAGCTCGCCGTCCGACCATCCGGTTACCGTCCGGACCGAGCCCATATCGTAAGATCAAGTAACATAATTATGCTTTGCTTTATGTATTGCATTAGTATACTTAGGAAATACAGATCCGAATTAGATAATAAACATAAAAATAACTGTTGGTGCAAATATAGTGGTTATAATGACACTTATATGAACATCGTAGTGCAATTCGAGTATAGCAACATCACCAAAAACGGTAAGTCCCCTCTTTGAGGAATGGCCGGAAAGACAACACGGCGTCCTTACCTTCCGCATGACGCAGGTCTTCAGATGGTAAGTTCGGGAGGTTCCTGCACCTGCACCAGGTTCGTGCAGAAGAAACGCCCGGGTGTCACCATTGTGTGAACCGCCCGGAGGACACGGTGGAGCATACGGTAGAGGTGTGCCCCGCTTGGGCAGAGCACCGCCGTGTCCTCGTGGGGGCGATCGGCAGCAGTGATCTCTCAGCGATCGCACTGGGCTTTGGTACAGGCCATGGTCCGGTGTGAGGAGGAGTGGCAGGCGGTCGCCTCCTTCTGTGAAGCAATAATGCTAAAAAAGGAGGCGGACGCACGCGCGAGGGAACGGCCTTCACGTCCCAGCCGCTGGAATCCCGATCCCGTTTTCCAGCCACCGCAGGCGCGGGCTTGCGGACGGCGAGCAATGGGTAGTTCGCCTTTCGACCGTCCGGACCGAGCCCAAGTCATCGACGGCGCGTAGTGTTCCACGTGCGCCTCAAGGAGATGTCAACAAACCGTAGGGGCCCAGCAGAGTCGAAGCCTACTGGGGCCATGGGTTGTGCGAAAGAGAACCCCGGGGCCCTGGAACGAAGGCAAAGAAGGAACTATCGCGCTCAGCTTTAGAGCGGGCGAAGTCATTAGATGATTTCATTAGATGATTTTCCACCTAACAAAAAAAGTTTCATCGAGATCCGTAAGATCCGTTACGTCGTCGTTCGAACGTGAAGAAGTATTAGTGTGTTCATAACATAATTTATACATATCTATTATAAATCTATAGAAGTTTTTAGTTGTGCGCTGATACGCGCAAAATGTACGAAATTATTAAAATTGTAACTTGATATAATTATTACTTTGGCTTTGTTTCATCACAGTCGGTTGACTATATCGAAAGATATACTACATTCATTGACTTTTGGAGGTATGCGGAACAGAGAGTAAAGTCCCGCAAACCTCCGTTGAAAAGGGAGGATATCTATGGGGAGGATCCTCCGACCAGACAGGTGTTATGTGTTATAAATGCCTGGTGGACAACAGCTCAATAGATGATTTCGGGCTGTTCTGTATGTTCAAATCGCGCGGAGAACTTTAAGGGGATGTAATTCGACATACATTTTCACTGTTTTATCATACAACCGCTCTTACGCGATTATGACGTTATTACACATTTTTCATTAGATATTTTGGAAACACAGTATCTTGTGGATATAAATAAGAGTGTGTCGGGCCACGCTCAGTGTAGGGTTCCGTAGTTTCCCGTCCGTCCGTCCGTTTTCTCGGGAAATTGGGTTACTAATTTATACAAACTAGACGGGTTATGTTTGTTGGGTTTTCGTTGGTAATTTTGGATTGCGTGAACCGATTTTAATCATTCTTTCTTTATTTGAAAGAAGATACGTTCAGGATAATAAAATATGTAAACTAAGTTAAAAAAATGCTTGCATCGGTTAAATTACAAACTTAGTTCAGAAATGATTAAACTCAAAAGTAGAAATTTATAAACACTTTCTAGGAAAATTATTTTGAACTTGATGGGTTGAACAGTTTTTGAAAATTGTACAACTTTTCAAAAACTGTTCAACCCATCAAGTTCAAAATAATTTTCCTAGAAAGTGTTTATAAAGTTCTACTTTTGAGATTTTTTTCATATTTTCTAAACTTATGGCAAAAAATGATTTTAGTAACCCTCGTTTCATTTTTAAATACCTATCCAACAATATATCACACGTTAGGGTTGAAATGAAAAAAAAAGCACTCCCCACTTTACGTGTAGGGGGGGCGTGTACCCTAATAAAACATTTTTTTCCACTTTTTATTTTACCACTTTGTCGGCGTGATTGATATACATATTGGTCCCAAATTTCAGCTACCTAGTGCTTACGGCCACTGAGATTATCCGCGGACGGACTGACAGATAGACAGACTAAGGGTTCCTAGTTGACTACGGAACCCTAAACAGGACTCTGTATTGCGCGGTGCAGGATTAGTTCTTAAGTGACGCCACAGATGTCGCTACATCACTCCCCTCCGGAGATTGGAGATCGATGGTTCTTGATGCTTCTTGATGCGTGCCAGGCCAGTGGTAGGTTGGTTCTAGTGGGTCGGAACCGAATGCCGCATAGTTCTCGGTGAGTCCGAACTGTCTGCGGTGATGCTCCAGTTAGTTGGGATAGTGCTGTCCCAGTGAGTCGGAATGATGCTCCAGTGAGTCGGGGTGATGATGTCCCAGTGAGTCTGGATGATGCTGCAGACTCCAGTGAGTCAGAGTAGTGTTGCTGGCTCCAGTGAGTCGGAGCGGTGCTGTGCGACGTAGGGCTTGACTGCTGGCGTCGAACAGGAGAGGCTCTTCATGTGACTGGCCGAAGGTGCGGTGTGCTTAGCCAAGATCGCTGATGAAGCTGAGGGTGATGACCAAGTATGACCAGGTAGGCATGCTGGTGTTCAGGATACCCTTTATAGCCGTGGGTGCTGGCTGTATGGCTCGCTGCTCGAAAGCTTTAGGAAGTGATGATGACGTCACGAAGTAGTGGCTGCACGAAGGCTGCGCTGATGTTCTTTGTCGAGGGTCACCAGTTTGGAGCTAAGTGGAACAGAGAGTAAAGTCCCGCAAACCTCCGTTGAAAAGGGAGGATCCTCCGACCAGACGAGTGTTGTGTCTGGTGGGCAACTGCCCAATAGATGGTTTCGGGCTGTTCTATAATTATGTTCAAATCGCGCGGAGAACTTTAATTGCGCGATGTAGGATAGTTCTTATGTGACGCCATAGATGTCGCTACAGACTTTTAGGGGTATATGGAACAGAGAGTAAAGCCCCACATACCTCCGTTGAAAAGGGAGGATCCTCCAACCAGACGGGTGTTATTTCTGGTGGGCTACTGCCCGATAGATGATTTCAGGCTGTTCTATATGTTCTAATCGCGCGGAGAACTTTGATTGCGCGATGCAGGATTAGTTCTTATGTGACGCCATAGATGTCGCTACATCACTCCCCTCCGGAGATCGGAGATCGATGGTTCTTGATGTTTCTTGATGCGTGCCAGGCCAGTGGTAGGTTGGTTCCAGTGGGTCGGAACCGAATGCCGCATAGTTCTCGGTGAGTCGGAACTGTCTGCGGTGATGCCCCAGTGAGTCGGGGTTGTGCTATCCCAGTGAGTCGGGATGATGCCCCAGTGAGTCGGGGTGATGATGTCCCAGTGAGTCGGGATGATGCTGCAGGCTCCAGTGATTCGGAGCGGTGCTGTGCGACGTAGGGCTTGATTGCTAGCGTCGACCAGGAGAGGTTCTTCATTGCTCTTCATGTGAATGGCCGAAGGTGCAGTGTGCTTCGCCAAGGTCGCTGATGAGGCTGAGGGTGATGACCAGGTATGACCAGGTAGGCATGCTGGTGGTCAGGATACCCTTTTAAAGCTGCTGTATGGCTCGCTGCTCGAAAGCTTGAGGAAGTGATGATGACGTCACGAACTAGTAGCTGCACGAAGGCTGCGCTGACGTTCATTGTCGAGGGTCACCATTTTAGGGGTATGCGGAACAGAGAGTAAAGTCTCGCAAACCTTCTTTGAAAAGGGAGGATCCTCCAACCAGACGGGATGTTATGTCTGGTGGGCTACTGCCCGATAGATGATTTCGGGCTGTTCTATATATATGTTCTAATCGCGCGGAGAACTTTGATTGCGCGATGCAAGATTAGTTCTTATGTGACGCCATAGATGTCGCTACAGACTGTTAGGTGGAACGAAGTTCGCCGGGTCAGCTAGTACATAATATTTGCGCCATGATAGAGAGAGATGCGCCGTTCCACCTAAAAAAACCCTCACGCTCCACCATAGAGTGGCAGAAGTCATTTGATGATTTCCCACCGAGCTTTTTTCTGATAATTGCAGTACATATCTAATCCACAACATTTTTTTTTTCATTTCGGAATCATCTATGAAAATTGCAAAATTCCTTGTAACTTTCTCACTATCCCCATGTCAATTTGGCATCGATACTTAATTCGTGGCGAAATATTGTAAAAGTTGCAGTCAGTTACCAAGAAAAAATCTGCAACACCCCATGTGACATTTCCCCTGCCTTGGAAAAGAAATATAATATTATAATATAATATAATATTCACACAACGCCGTCTAGTCCCAAGCTAAGCAGAGCTTGTGTTATGAGTACTAGACAACTGATAAACATACTTAAATATTTCTAAATATACATACATATTATAGATAAATTACACCCAGACACAGAACAAATGATTGTGCTCATCACACAAATATTTGTCCTGGGTGGGAATCGAACCCACGACCTCCAGCATAGCAGTCAGGGCCATTAACAACTAGACCAACAGGCCAGTCAATAGTACACACACAACAGTAAATAGCACTAATTCTCTTTGTTTTCAGGTGCGGATCGTCATTGGATCATTTGGCTACGTTTGGAGCTGCTGCGTACTCCACGTCCACGAGTCCGCATACCTCTGTGTTGGTGCTGTGTGCTTGTGAAGTGCCCCGGGACTGACAAGCAGTCGTACCATGTTTAGTAAGCGTTCAGATACGTCAGGCATTCGAGGCCAGCTGTACGAAACAAAACTTATAAGCTTGATATATTTTAGGGCATTTCATGACGATACTATTGACGAGTTCCAAATAGCTTCGAATATCGACGAGATAGGAGCCTTCGACGACATTTGCTTTACAGCTAAAGTCGAAGGGTTCGATAAACCCGTCGCAGTGTTCATACAGGCCAAGCACAAAGAAAACGAGAAACAAACACTCCAAAGCGATTTGTCTGTATACTTCGATAGCTATTTGAAAATCAGACAAAAGTTTGATCCGAGTAATAACGACTCGTTTTTCAATGGCAAGTTTGATGAGACAGAATGTCTGTTCGTAATATACACGACCGCTAAAGACGACTTCGATAACAACTCGGATGAAAGTGGTTTTTTCTCCAATCTGTATGACCTGATTGATACAGAAGGAACAGCCAAGAAACCTTACGGCCAAGAAGAGGATGTAGAGTTCCTATGCGAAATAGTAATTAAAGAGCAAGTTACTACCCTGGCTGAACGAATAGCAAAGTTTATATACGATGATAGGAACTTTCATATGATGCTATCGGATGATCTCATTCATTGCTATCACGTCATTTTGGCGCAAAAAGTGGTCGATGTGTCAGAAATTCAAACTCAACAGGGTACAAATGGCCTAAAGCACCGGATAGCTTCATTTCAAAACGATTTCTTTGATAACCAGGAAGATTACATCGTTCTATTCAAAGATAGATTGTACGAAGAAGTTATTAAACGTCGAAAGATAAAACCCGCTGATGTACGGTTTTTTCTATCTGAATTCTTGGGTGATCCCACTGACGTTAGACTGAGCAAGCTGATAGGGACTGTTATTACATACAACAGTCAAACAGGTCAATTACATTTTGATCAGAAATCCACGAAAGTCTTCAGGCCAAACATGAAGCCAATTGACGTTTCTCAATCAACTGTTAACAAAGCAATCGAACTGGCGGCAAGAGAAATATTATCATCTCGGCAATTCAAAGTCCCTCCTGCTTTTGGTAACAAAGATTTAACAATAAGCGACAGAAGAATTAATTATATAGCATCGAAAATGGTCAATATATTAGAAAATTGTAAATCTAGTAAGATGGTTAATATAGATGATTCTTTGGAACATGGACTCTTGCAGCTTAATGGAGGTATAGCTGGAGCTATCGGAAACATATTTGTGCTTGACGATGACACCAAATTAATGAAGATTACAGATAATCTGGAGTCACTAGGAAATCTTTCTCAAAAGCTATATCAAAAATTAGTTAATGAAATCCACGATTTGCTCGAATACAAATTTTGTGTTAAAATTAACAAATTTCCAAAACTTTTATTCGACTGTAATGAACTTGAAAGGAGTTTAGCGAGGGATTTTTTGAACAAACTTCTATTTTACAGTGGTCAAGCTGATGAAAATGGTGTAGAAAGAATTTTAAAAAACGACATAGAAGACTGCCAACGTGAGCATCCAAACTACTTTCAAGCTAAAACTGACGCAATATTTCTAGAATATCATAATAAGATACAAGAGTGGTGGATGAGGACGAACGAAGTAGAATATCTTACACGAAAAAGCGACTTGTTCCAAAAATCAATAAACAACATAATTAAGGAACCATTGATGAATTCAATAAACATTAATTATATGAGTAAAATAAAAAATACTTACACATTCAATAACGATGCGGTGACTTCCTTGAACTTGGAGGATCAACACTCGAAGACGATCATTATCGCAGAGAACTGCATGCTAACTGTTATGAAAGTGTTGCAAAATTTGAGGAAAAAAAAACACTTTGTGTTAGATGTCGAGTATGTAATGAAGCTTCCGATGAACGACCGAAATACACTACGTACAGAGTTAGCAAATACAAATAACATTTTAATTTTTGTATGTGACAAAATAAGAAATTCAAAAAACGAAAAGAAAATTTTAGCAAATATTGCAGCAGTAGTTCAAGAGAAAAAAACTATTATAATAACGCGTAATATGTTACTTCCAATGATAACTGAATGTTTTCCAAATGCAGAACATATAGTAAGCGACGATAATAGCAGTCTCATTGCCATGACTGAAGAGTCACAAAAGATTATATTGGAGAACGCTACAATATTATTCCAAGGCATAGAAATAAAGCTGAATGCAATAATTGATAATAAATCAATGGCATGTGTAAAAGGAGATGTTTTGAATAAAATCATCAATGAAGAAAAAATTGTAGTTGGCAAATTAATTATTAATAAAACTTATGATGAAATTAAACATTTGTATATTGATAGACGCGTTAAAAAGACGGGAGATAAAGACGGAAAAATAGTTAAAACTCTTAACAATATACTAGACGATATTGTACTGATAACAGCAGAGCCCGGTATGGGAAAAACTACTTTACTCACTCACTTATCAATTAAAACAAAGGAATGTAACCCAAAGATTTGGATCGTAAGGATAAACTTATTGGAATACTCGCGAGAATTCAGCAAGTGGAAGGAAGACAAAACAAATATCGATACATTAGAGACTTTAAAGTTTATGTGTCAAGTTATACTTTGCGATAAAGGCAAAAATTGTGAAATGAAAATAGCGCTGGAAGAATCAAACGGTGCTATGCATCTGAAAGATTGTACAGGCGATCAGTGGACTGAATTCGAATTGAATTTGTTTCTACATTTTTATAATAAAGGCATGATCATATTCTTATTTGATGGCTTTGATGAAATCTGTCCCCATTATGCAAAAGAGGTCATGAAATGTATTAATACTGTCAGTAGTAAACACCGGAAGCATAGAAAGTGGATCACAAGCAGGTCGTATAACGAAGTGCAAACCATTTTACAGCGAGAGTTTGGTTCATCTTATGAAATAGATTACTTCTCAAACGAAGAAATGGAAAAATATTTAGAAACTTTTTGGAATTATCATTTGAGATTAGAGGAATTCAATACCGAACAACTTAAGAATGTAAAGACTTTTATTGATTACATGATAGATTCGGAAACCCTGAAACTACATAATTTTGTTATGCCACTACACAAAGTATATCTCAACGCAGTCTATTACTTGATCAATGAAGTTAAGTACAAACAAATCCCATTATGGACATACACTAAACATTTTGATGATTCTCGGTTTATTAAAGAAAAAGATGATAATTTTATATTCACATTTCACGATGATAACAGTCGCGGAAATCCTTTACATCTGTACCTCACAGCTGTTTTCTTTGAAGACAATATAAAAAGTGTTAACGTAAACACTGACAAATGGAATCTAGAAACCAACGCTTTTACCTTTTACGAACGATTCATGGAAATAAAAATGAAAACTATACGATTCCAAGAAAAAAATGAACTGAATATAACTAAGCCCGATATTATGATGACATACGACAAGGAACTTGCTGATTTCATCAAGGAACACAAAAAACTAGCGGCTTATGCTATTTTCAATCGGCATACTAATCTGTTATTCAGTAGGAAAGATTTAGAAGAAATAAAAAAGACGATCAGATTTATAGAAAGAGGAGGAGAGAAGACAGGCCTCATATATAGAGTGGCCAACGATATCCCGATATTTATTCACATGACATTCACTGAGTATTTTGCTGTTGAATATGTTTGTGATTGTTTGAAAACCGAAAATGATAAAGTCAAACTAACATTGTGGATGGATTTCCTTTTTAATGAGATGTTTTCAATGGATAATTTGGTATATATTCTCAATATTTTTGATTACAGAATAACTATAGACAAAACATTGATGAACATTTTAGAAAATAATAAAGAAGAGATTTTTAATTTGATAATGGTCCAAGGGCGAGTATATTCAGAAATTGTTACCAGCAAGAGATTATACCGATACCATATCGATATGAAAGAGAAGGATTATTGGGCGTTATCAGACGTGTTGCAACAGGAATTACATAACTTCAAATTATTTTTCATGTCAATACTTGAATACTTTCTGAACGACACTAACTTGAATGATTTTCTTGATATTGTGAAAGGATCGCAATTGTTAACGACTGCTGAAAAAATAAACGAAGACTTTGTAACATTTGTGATTGATATTGTCAGAAAAATTGATGAATCGAAGCTCACTTGTATGGTTCGCGATAATTTTGCATCTCTATCCGATTCTACGATATGTCGTTGTGTCGAATTGAGTAGTCAAGAAATAGCGCAACTTGTATTTTCTCAAGAGGAACCATTAGATTATCAGATACCTAACCAATCATCACGTTCACCATCGTTGCCGGATAACCCGCCAGCGTGTTATAATGATTCAGCTTACCATTTCATTTACGGATTATCGAATCGAATATACGCGTCAAGCCTGCCATCAGGATCATCGGATACTAAGCTTTTCAGAGATCTGTCAACATCTAGTTTACAGAAAACGCTCTCAACACACAGTTTACCCACGCCGAATTTAGAATCCAGACCTCTTAGATGTCTGTCTACATTTAGTTTGCCCTTGCGGCCTTCAGCCTCCAGTTTGACCAGACTTCTATCAACATCCAGTCTGGCTCGGTGTCTTTCCGAAATAAGTCTGTCTATGCGAGTATCTACATCCTGTCCACCTTCAGGATCTTCCTCATGAGAACCACCTCGTCGTTATGCCACGCGGTCATGTATGATTTTGGCAGTTTTTTTTTTTAATTATCGGTAGCCTCGTGTTTGACCACTATCTCATCCGATGGTAAGCGATGATGTGGTCGACGATGGAGTACGCTTGACAAGAGTAACCTATTCACCCTTGACGTAAAGAAGGTTGCAGCTATCAGGAAACTCAGACTCCGGCAAGGAATTCCACCCTTTAGCTGTACGCATAATAAAAAAATAAAGAACAAATAGGTAATAAAAAAGACCATAAAAAAATTAGAAAAATGACAACCGTTGTATAGCAGCTCTCTAGCAGCTCAATCTCGAGCAAAAACGCTTTTATTTTTTCTTTTATTTTATAATTTAAATTTTTTTTAAAAGTTTCGCATTTACTTTTGTGGTTTTTATTTCATATTTCTAAATTTTTATCAATTCGACATTGATATTTTTTTTTAATTATATTCTGACATAAAAATAAGTTTAGCATTATATTTTTGTGTTTATTATTAAATTATATATATGTATTTTTTTAAATTTCTTTTATTATTGTGAATGTATTGTATTCAGATACTTTTCAGTAATCTTTACGTATGTCTAATAATAACAATTATACAATATATACACAAATGAAAACATTAAATACACAAATATGACTATGATGAAACTGGTGTTCCCTAGCTATCCTGAGAAGCAAAACACGTGATGACAAATCAGATGAGGACCATGCAGATTAATGTCTGAGATGGCCTTTTGAGGAAACAACTACACAAAGAGTGGATTTAGGTAGGCCAGCTCCCATTAAAAAAACTACTCAAACTGCCAGACATCCGTTGTAGTGTAGCTACTACTAAAATAGCTACTGCTACACCGGACCTCTAATTATTATTTTATCGTTTCTTTCAGTTTCGTTCCAAGTTACATTCTAGGGTCTTTCTCAAATGTCAAAACGGTCCTTTTATTTTTTAACGAGTTTACATTCTCGAGTTGTCCGTCGTTTAGTTCCTCTAATTTCATATTATTCGAAGGTTACCTTTGAGCACCCTCATAAGCAATTCTGTGTTTCAAAATGCTTGGATTCAAATACGGTAATTCATGATTTGAAGTTTCTAAACGAATTTTTCCCCGTCAGCCAAATGAATGACCCCATTGTTGAATGAGTCATCTGTTCTTTGTTTACATTGAATATTTTAGGTTATTTGAGGCCGGTTAACGTATTTCTGTCGTCTTATTGTGGACCACAGAGTACCTTTTTATGTATAGATTGTGGACTTATAATCAAAGTGGACTATAGCTAACATGATCATAGAAATTGTTCTCCAAAACTGGTGAAACTCGCACTCACACTTACACCGCCTTATCTACGAATGTTTGGAGTTTATTAAGGTACCTATCGAGATAATAGGTACAATATTTATTAATATAAATAGACCGAACGTTATTATTCATTTCCGACACAGCGTAATGTGTTGTGTGTCGTGCTGTCGTGCAATTTCTTTTTATGCTGTACAGACTACAGTGCAGCAGGAGCAGCCAAGTCTTGTGGAATTCAAGGTATGTATATCTGCTGCCGACTCAATCAGTGACTTATCAACGCCCAGCTCTAACCCTTGCACTTAGAATGCTGAAATTTGGCACTGAGATGAATTTTATGATTGAAGCAAATAATTTTTTTTTTGTAGTCTTCAGTCCTGCAATCTGTCTCTTCGACATTGAGCTGGATTTTAAATACCTATTTGAAGTAATGGGCGTGTATGGCACAGTATCCAGCAATACCTCCAAATTGGTGCTAGCTCCTCATGCAATCAGGTCTTGATGAGCACGTCTTTTCAGCCTTTTGAAGGTGGAGTTTGGCTCTATACTCATCAGCTCCCTAGCCAGGAGGTTTGACTGGTGATTTAGTCCTTTTGAATATTTTTGCAGACTGTTTTATATTTCCTCCTTGACAGACTCAGCTTTCAGGTCTTTGTGGAGACGCATGTTTGTTATAAACCAGGTTGCTCCAGTTATCATTTGCAGGGTCTTTGATTGGAATTGCTGCAAAATTTTTATGTTAGATGAGGAAGTAAGCAAATAATGAGAAAGGATTTTCCAAAATTCACTCCCTAAGGGGATGAAATGGGGTCCAGAATTTGTATGGAGAAACCTATGCAGACGAAACCCCTGGTAGAAGGTAGTCTTTGATAGATTTAACGTTAATAGCGATCCAGCGGGGCTATTGCGTAACTCTGTTGACAGTTCAAGTTATGATCACTTGTTAACAATGTGCATCATTGAACTGTCAAACAGCTAGTTTCGTATTGCCTATCTTCAGTGACCAACTGCAGTGACGTCATTAGCCACTGGTGCCTTTGATAGCCACCGTAACACGTTTTGACAGATCTGTATCGATACTTTTAAAATTGCGATTGTGTAAGCTTTTGAAGCTGTATAATAGTCCATAAAATTTTAGAGTGGTCACAATAGGCACCGTAAATTTTTATAATTCACCACATTTCCACCGTAGTTTGTTAGTCACTTGTGTGATACGTAATACCAGTTTTATGAAATTGTCAGTTGACAACTAAGTTTAGTGTGCAACGAATGCTGGTTGCCAACTGTTATTGAAAAAGTTAGCCAATAGCCCCCCAGGTGGCACTCGGTCGAGAGACAGTTAAGCGTGGTGTACTTATGCATATTATTTCCTAGAGTGGGAGAAGTCATTAAATGATTTCCCATCTTAAAAAATAAATAAAATAAAATTGCATATAATTTATATATGTATTTGGTGATAAGGATTATCAACAGTACTGTAAGATTAAGATAATTTACTTAAAAACTAATCAAGCGACACAGTTACATTTTCGAGCCATTTGTAGTTGAAACTCTTGGGCCGTAGGGTCCAAGTGCTCACACACTATTATTTTAAAGATTTATCGTAATACCGAATTGACACTGCATGATTTAAAGGCTGGCTTTTTATCTCGGTTAGAAATTAAGCATTACCACACAAGGTGGCAATACCACTAGTCTTTTGGGCACACTTCCAGTTGATGGTGATGTAAAGGAATTTATCAATGCCATACTTTTAAGATATTCCGTTAAGAGTTTTTGTTTTGTGTGTGTATTTTTGTAAATTAAGTTTTTTAAGAAACACATGTTACTAAAACATGGAACGATGGATGGAGAGAGAGAGGGAGGATAAAGAAAAGATGGATAGATTGTGTGAGGAGTGATTATGAAAGAAAAGGTAGTTAGTGATAGTGTAAAGGGTGATAGAATGGTTTTTTACCACAGACGTAAAATGACTTTCATTTGACAGCTCTAGTTTTAAGTTCGATCGTTTATCGATCGACTAATTGCAAATGTAGTCGACTACGTCAATGCTGTCTTTGGCAACTGTTATTTTGATGTTTTATTTTTTGTTTTATTTTTATTTTTGTACCTCTTTATGTATTGTAATAGTATATTCTTATTTTTTATTTGTTTGTTCAGTAATTATAAGTATAATATTGTGTAATACTTGCTGGCCGATCAACGTCTCTCCGTCGACGACAGCTGGTGCTGAAAATCAGCGCTGAGGCTCTATTTTATACGAGCCCCAGCATTTTTGCTGAGCGCTGGCCGTTTTACGCGGATGTGACGCATAACCTACCATATAGATATGTCATTTTGTTATTTGTTTATTTTAAGGTGTGCGCCATATTTGACGTAAATAAATTGTTTTTCTTTCTTTCTTTTCTTTCAATGGAAGAAAAAAAAACTGGGCAAGTGCGAGACGGACTCGCGCACTGAGGGTTCCGTACGATTTATGACGTATTAAAAAAAACTACTTACTAGATCTCGTTCAAACCAATTTTCGGTGGGAGTTTGCATGGTAATATACTTACATCATATATTTTTTTTAGGTTTATCATTCTCTTATTTTAGAAGTTACGGGGGGGGGACACATTTTACCACTTTGGAAGTGTCTCTCGCGCAAATTGTTCAGTTTAGAAATAAATGATATTAGAAACCTCAATATCATTTTTGAAGACCTATCCGTAGATACCCACACATATGGGTCTGATGATGAAAAAAATTTTTGAGTTTCAGTTCTGGAACCCCTAAAATTTATTGTTTTTTTTTCTACTTTTGTGTGAAAATCTTAATGCGGTTCACAGAATACATCTACTTACCAAGTTTCAATAGTATAATTCTTATAGTTTCGGAAAAAAGTGACTGTGACATACGGACGGACGGACAGACAGATGACGAATCCATAAGGGTTCCATTTTTTGCCATTTGGCTACGGGGCCCTAAAAAAACAAGTTGCGTCAACTCCAAATATCATGGGCAGGAAGTTGATGAGTAAGTTTAGTTTTTAATACGAGTAAGTATATTGTACTGTTTTTTGGTAGGAAATCATCTAATGACATCTCCCGTCCTTGGGTGAAGCGCGAGGGTGTGTCAGACTTTTACTGACTAAAACCCACTCCTAGTTCCTTCTTTGGCTTCGTTCTAGGGCCCTGGGGTACACTTTCGCACAACATTCCAGGGCTTTGCATTCCAGGGCCGGGATTTCCTTTCTGAAGCGAACCCATGGCCCCAGTAGGACTTCTGCTTCGACCCTGCTGGGCCCCCACGGTTTGTTGGCATCTCCATGAGGCGCGCGTGGAACACTACGTGCCGTCGAAGACTTGGGCTTGCTCCGGACGGTTACCGGACGGTCGGACGGCGAGCTACCCATTGCTCGCAGTCACCTGACACACCACGAAAATCGGGATCGGGGTCCAGACGGCCGGGGCGTGAGGGCCGTGCCCTCGCGCGTACGGCCGCCTCCTTTGCTAGCATTGCCTGCTTCGCAGAAGGAGGCGACCGCCTGCCACTCCTCGCTTCGGACCATGACCTTTACCAAGGCGCGGCGCGAGAGATCGTTGCTGCTGATCGCCTCAAAGAGGGGACTTACCGCCGCAATTATGGCGTGCGCAGCACTGGGTTGCAACCATAGATATAAGAAAGGAGGAGATATGTTAAGTAGTAAAAAATGTACCGGAACACGATGTCTCCAGTTTCCCTACCACCGCCGACACTACTACACATGCAGCAATAGTTACGCTGTCGCGCACACATCTGCAATTCATAAATCAGTTCTTATTACCCAGTAAATTGTAAACCTTATAGTCCTAAAAATAGCGTGTATTTTCCATGCACCGTACAACTTACGCACGTTACGCACACATTAAATGTCGATGTGCTATGCAAAAGCAATTTATTTTACATTTACGCTAGTGATTGACTAAATAGAAAACTTATCGATTTTTCCATTTTTTGTTGTACTATTTCTTTTAGGTCCCAAAAACAAAATCAATATGTCCAAAAAATAATATATTAATAATAGAATAATAAAATTTGTTTTCATAAAACCCAAAAACTCTAACCATTTACCCGCATTAGGCCATTATATACGGCATTTTAGAACGTCAGTATCAAATACTTTTTTTTCTTTTTTATTATTGATAGGCTCGCGTTTGACCACCTAAAAATCGGCCAAGTGCGTGTCCTGGTTCTCTAAAATTCTGAAAAGTTTAATAACTTATATTATGTATTATTACATGACAAAGCTTTCAATTACTAAAAAACTTTAATTCATCATCATCATCATCATCATTTCAGCCGAAAGACGTCCACTGCTGGACATAGGCCTCCCCCAAGCGTCGCCACAGCGAACGGTCCTGTGCGTCTCGCATCCATCGGACTCCCGCAACCGTTACCAAGTCATCGGTCCACCTTGTAGGAGGCCTTCCAACGCTACGTCTTCCGGTACGTGGTCGCCATTCCAGAACCTGTCGGCCCCAACGGCCATCTGTTCTGCGAGCAATGTGCCCTGCCCATTGCCACTTTAGTTTGGCGATTCTTCGTGCTATGTCGGCAACCTTGGTTCTCCTGCGGATATCCTCATTCCTGATTCGTTCACGCAAGGAAACTCCGAGCATAGCCCTCTCCATTGCCCTTTGGGTGACTTTAAGCCTTCTAATGAGGCCCATTGTAAGCGACCACGTTTCGGAGCCATATGTCATCACTGGCAACACGCACTGGTCATAGACTTTCGTCTTGAGACACTGTGGTATATTGGACGAGAAGACACCGCGCAGCTTCCCGAACGCTGCCCAGCCGAGAAAAACTTTAATTCACTTCTACAAAAATAAGGTCTAGTCCTAATTTAAGTAAATAAATAAATAATAGTAATAGTAGTAATTTAATTTAATTTGCCCATTCAAAAAGACGCGTTTTTTTTAGAGACTAAAGCATTTCTGGTTGAAAGTGAATTTAGCATATAGTACTATATTTTTTTAGGGAACCAATTAGGTGGCCTTTCAGTGGCATCAATCCATAGCTTTATTAAAATTGCGTCGAAACTGAAAACATAAAATAACATTTTAGTTATCATTTTACCTAAGTTACTGCTAAACCTCACCATGTAAGGCTTTTGTTAGAAAAAAACAGTACAGAGCTTGTTAAATAAAGAGAACAAGTAAAGAGCTAGAACATGTTGCCTTATTTTAAGCAAAAGTCGTTATTAAATTCTAAATCATGCCCGTTATTGTAACGCATTCGAAACTTTTGAAGACTTTAAGAAGGAAATGAAAATATCAAAATCAGAAATAAGTAAGGAAATAACACGAAGATAAGGAATAACATACGATACCAAAAAATAGTCTTTCGACTATTAACTTACAATTTAACTAACTTACTTTACAACAGTTGCTTGCGTATTTCTTTACTACTCTGTAAAATAATAAAAATATTGACATTATTTCACTTCGGATATCCAACCAATCGATATTATGGTCGATAGTTTACATTAGTAGATCATACAGGCACATCATTAACTCGCCGCAACTAACAGCAGTGCTGTATTATGAAATACACCGCACTGATAAAGTATCGTTATGTTATTTTTACAATGCTGGTTCAGTTACTGAGCGTTAAAATTAGGTAGTGGTTAAAGAGCAATGTATTCACTGTAAGAGTAATACAGTCGCCTTGATGTTTGAAAACAAAAATAACGTAGTAGCAGCAAGGGACATTAAAAGATTTGTTGTTTTTACTGATTTTAAAGATAAATATAGTATTAAACTTGTATTTACATATGCTAAGAGATTCCGTGATGACCCAGGCTTCTCTTATCGCTTTGGTTATTGCACGAAACCACTGAACAACACGGCATTTTAAATTTGTTTACGATCACGTATCGCGAATCTCACAAGTTTATAACTGACGGTCGTTTGCTCGACTATGCTGTTTTTGTGCAAGTCGCGCGGACATGAACACGCCCCCTTGCCACTTCTCCTGTTTTTTATATTTCTATGGTTGCAACAATCGCTGACGCCATTCCACCATCAAAAGTATATTGTACTTAAATTCATATCAGTGTTGGAACTGTTAAATACACTCGCGAGCAACCAAATCGACTCAAGGTTTGTACCTTGAGTCGATTTGGTGCGCACTTGCAGATGTCTTCTTCAGATAATACTGAACTGTTTTTAAAAAACGGTAAACCATTGGAAATCCTGAAACTTCAGATTATTATAAAAATCGATAGAGTATCTTTTTAAATAATTAATTTAATTGGACGCTTAAGAAAAATGTGCTCACTACGGTACCCTCGAGTTGGGGCACAAGCTAACCCTATAAAAACCCCACGCAACCGTTTCATCTTATTTGTCGCTGTGTGACTTCAATCGGAGGCCAAAACCCACCCGCCACCGGTCCACCTCGGAAAGAGACGACCGCTTTATTGTTTCGACTTTGCTGCGAAATCGTCACCTGACCGGTGTCAGTGCACATCAGGAACTGATAAGAGTTCGAGGAGTGGTTGTCAGGTGACTTTTGGTCTCCGATTGAAGCCACTGGTCTTTTGAAATCCACTGTATTATAAACTATTGACAGAGCAAACTGTCTCAAATTGAGTTGAGCAGCAACTTTTCGCTGACTAAGTCCCTGTTGCAGTAGAGCAACCACATAATTTCACCAAAAAAAACTGGGCAAGTGCGAATCAAGATTCCCTTGAGAGTGTTGAAATACACGTTTTTTGCAACATAAACGGTCATATCATTTTTTTTCGTTAACTCAGAAATTTGATTTTTTGACGTCTTCAAGGGACCGCAAACTTGAGTATGGTTTTAATTTCAACTCGATACCTCCACGCGTTCCCGAAATAAAGGGTCTTGACCACAGAAATCTTAATAATAAGGCAACTTTTACCAGGTCACTCAGAAAGTTTTGCGAATGAGCTTCAGTGAGGTTGTGCGGCACCCAGTGGCAAACTATCCTCCTCAAGCGAAGGTGCTCGTGTAGAATCTTGTGAACGCTTCCCGAACCAACCTCCAGTGTATGCTGAATCTCTTCTTATGTAATTCGCCTGTTTTCTTGAAATATTTTTTTTTACTGCCAGCACACTTTTTTCCGGGACAGTCGTCGTAGGACGACCACTCCTTTGTCTTTCCCCCAAAGTAAGGCGACTGCGCTTGAACTCGCTATACCAACGGTAGATGATTGCTTTTGAAGTTCCTTCATCCATAAAAGCAATTTGAAGTCGATCAAATGACGCATCAGGTTTTAAGCCACATTTAAAATCATAGAAAATCATTGCACGAAAATGTTCTCGATGCAGATCCATTTTTAAATAAGGCACGATAATTTGATTTGGCTCTCAAAAAAATGTGGGAAATTCGAAATTCGAACAATGGTATTTTTACTTTTAAATAGCCAAATTTTTAAAAATATTTAAAAGTGGCCAGTGCCTTTCCCTTAAAACTTTTTTTTCGCAAAACTTTCTGAGTGGCCTGGTATAATGCAATTTCGATATCTGTTTTACCGGTTACCAAAATCTATTGCACATTGACATTATGCGATCAATGTCATCTTTATTTTTAGGTCAGGCTTAGAGCGCTGGCTCTTAGCCATTTACTTAACACAAAATATTTTGCATTTATCTCGGCAGTATTGGTCACTATTTATAATATTTTCTGTTTGTTTACAGAACCTGCTCTCCAGCCCGACATCAGTGATTATCTTTGGTGATACCAAGAGCTCCTGTAACTGACTGCCGCCTGCCTGTTGAGTAGAATAGTTTTTATTTAAATATGAGTCCTCCAGATGTAAAAAGAAAGAAAAAACCATTGAAAATAAGGGAAAGAGTCCGCCACTTGTCAAAAAAAAAACGAAAGAGTCCTTTAGTTGATCGAAAAGAAAATGATCCTCTATTGTATAAAAAAGAAAGAAGAATTTGCGGATATAACGGATATGTCTACGAAATTAAACTTGCTGGCGTAATATATCTTAATCTGAAACATAACGATAAAGTCGAAAACTTTCTACTAGCTACAAATCTCCCTCCAGCGTGGCCGTTTGATGACATCTGCTTTAAGATAAAATGGAAAGATGTAGAACGAAAACCTACTATTGTGTTCATACAAGCTAAGCATAAAACAAATAAAAAAAAACCTGAAATCAAGTTGGTCGAAATCTTTAACGGATATAAGAATATTCAAAATAAATTTAATGATGAAGATGGACTATTTAATGGCAAATTTGAAGAATGTGAATGCTACTTCATTTTATATACGAATGAAGATTTTAGATTTAAAACAGTTCGTGTGACTGATCATAATTATTGTCCCGAGCTGAATTGTATTATTAAAACGGTTGCAGACGGTACTGTGTCACGACTGAACGAAGTGGAAAAGAAAAAACTAACTAAAGAATGGAGTGAAAACGATGATTTGATGTGGGAACATTTCTTAAACAGCCTGCTATTGTTTAGTGGACAAGCTAACGAGAAGAATGTCGAAGAAGTATTAAAGGACTGCATAGCCTACCACCAGCCTCCTTCCATCTGCTTTCCAGTGAAGAGAGAAGCAGCGACTGCTTTATACATCAGAGAATTTGAGGATTGGTGGAAAGAGCTAGACGAGGCACCGTATCTTACAGAAAAGCATGACATTTTGAAGATATCATTTAGCAAAATTCTAAAGGAACCCGTGATGAGGTTACTTAACATTATTTATAAGACTAAAATAAAGCAAAATTACACATTCACTGATGACGCCGTGAGCTCGTTAAACTTGCAGGATCATTCGTGTACTGTTATCATTGCAGAGAACAGCATGCTGACTGTTGTCAAAGTAATGCAACATTTGGGTAATGAGGAACATGTTGTGATAGATTTAGAATCTATTGCTAGCCTACGGTATGGAGAACGTGTAGAATTATGTAAAGAATTGAAAACTAACGAAGACAACGTTCTAATTTTAGTATGTGATAAAATATCTGAAGATGACGCTTTTAAAAATGTTGGAGAAGCAGTTAAAAACAGAAAACGTATTTTTATTTCAAACAATAATAAGTTATCTCAAAAGTTTAAGGAATTATTCCCACTAGGTGCTGGCGAAGAATATAGGGAAGTATACGACGAAAAGAATAGACTTACTGATATGAGTGAAGAATCACAATTAAACATTTTGGAGACCACCGCAGTCATGTTTCAAGACAAAGAAGTCAAATTAGCTGATATTGTCGACTATAAATCAAAAAAATATGTTAAAGGAAATGTTTTACATAAAATATTCATTGGAGAAACAATAGTAGTTGGGAAACTAATCGTGGACAGTAATTATGATAAAATAAAACACTTCTGGATTGACAGAAGTGTTTATTCTTCTAACTCTAGAAGAAGAGTGGAATCCATAAAAACTCTTAACGATATAGAAGATGCGGTTGTGCTTCT
Organism: Mythimna impura; assembly: GCA_905147345.3. Taxonomy (NCBI): domain Eukaryota; kingdom Metazoa; phylum Arthropoda; class Insecta; order Lepidoptera; family Noctuidae; genus Mythimna; species Mythimna impura. The sequence continues at coordinate 437,466 of LR990365.1, read as the reverse complement.
ATCAGCAGAGCCTGGGATGGGCAAGACAACTCTACTCACTCACTTATCGATTAAAACAAAGGAACAGAACCCAAAGGTTTGCATTATAAGGATAAACTTATTGGAATACTCGGAAGAATTCAGCAATTGGAAAGATAACGAAACAGTCATTGACTTATTAGAGATTTTAAAATTGCTGTGTCAAGTTTTACTTTGCAAGAAACTTGGCAGAGAACACGGTGTGAAACTTACGCTGGAAGAAAATGATAATATGGTGTATCTGAAAAATTGTACAGCAGACCCTCTGACTGAGTTCGAATTGAAATTGTTTCTACATTTTTATTGTGAAAGAGAGGTGATACTCCTTTTTGATGGTTTTGATGAAATCTGGTCGCATTATACCGATGTGGTCATAAAATGCCTTAAAACTGTCAGTAATGATCCTCGTAAACATAGAGTGTGGATTACAAGCAGGTCTTATGACGAAGTGGAAACCATCTTACGGAGAGAGTTAGAATTGGAAAGTTACCACATCGATAGTTTCCCATATAACGACTTTTTACAAAAATTTTGGGAATATACTTTAACAGTAGAGGAACTAAATGACACACAACTGGAGAATGTCAAGAATCTATTTGATCACATGTCGTTATTCTATAATAGACCATTGAGAGAAGGATCAATTAATAGTGTAATTTACAACGCAGCCCTTTATTTGAGTTTTAAAATTCAGAACACACACATTCCTTTATGGAAATACGATAAATATTATCATCAAGTCATAAGTCCAAATGCAAATAACTTAAACCCAACGCCTGACTGCCCCTCTTGTAGTTGCTGCTCGTATTGCATCGCTACTTGCAAAAATCTAAACTGCGATTACGGTATTGTTTATGAATGCTGTCAATTGTTCATTTCTTTGAGCCCATTAGTTCTGTATCTTGTAGCTGTTGATGTCGAACATAATATAAAAAAAGAAAAAGGATGTAAGAAGTGGTATCTAGATGTCGAAAAGTATACCGTTTACGAAAGATTTTTGGAAAATAAAATTAAAAAACGATGTCAAGAGAAGAAAGGAATGAATATCTATATTTCTGAAAACATCCCAGCATACAAAAAAGAACTTGCAGATTCTATATTAAAGCACAAAAAATTGGGGGCTTATGCGACTTTCTATAAAGAAAGGCAGAAATTGTTTAGCGAGAAAGATTTGGAAGAAATAAACGACATTTTAGATAAATTGAGAAATGGAGAAGAGAAGACTGGCATCATAGTTAGCGTATCCGTAGTCCCTAACTTCGTACACATAACGTTCGCCGAATATTTTGCAGTAGAATATATTTGCGATTGTTTGAAAATCGAAAATGTTTCTGAAAACACCATAGTAAAATATTTTGATTGCCTGCTTTCAGGTGGTGGCCCTTTCGGTATAGACAACGTACACAGAATATTTGATGAGAAAATAACGTTTGACAAGACATTGATGAGTGTTTTGGAAAATAATAAAGATGTCATATTCGATTGGTTAACCCGTAATATAACAACATTTTATATGAGTGTACATGGACGTTTGGCAAATTTAGAGTCATTTTTTCGTAATATAGTTGAATATGCGATAAGAAATAATAACATAAGAATTCATGAAGGAGTAAAATATACACTGGTTCGGTTTCTAAAAGTGGATGAATGAGGAAGATGCCAACCGTACCGGAGGGGTTCTGTGGGAGAATCATCTTAAAATATTAAATACTTATGGTTAATGAATGATGATAGATGGCGCTAGCTGTCATGCAAACAGTGCTCTCCGCTCCCGCTTTAAAAATTCTTTAATAATCAACTTTTCGTGTAGCGTACGTGTAGCGGTATCGAGTTGAAATTAAAACCATATGCTCAGGTCTGCGGTCCCTTAAAGCTGTGAAAAAATTAAACTTCTAAGTAAACGAAAAAAAAAAATTTAAAAAATAAAAAACCCGACTGCGTAAAAAATAATTTTAGATAAAAACTAAAAAGAAAAAAAAAACAAGTTCAGTCCAGTAGCGTAAAAACCAATTTAAATAAAACAAATAATAAATTCTAATACGGAACATATTGACTGGCACAATCGGGACCCATTAGATAGGATGATTTTAGTCTGGATTATTTTATTGGGTCCCGACTGTTGCAGTCAATATGTTCCGTATTAGAATTTATTATTTGTTTTATTTAAATTGGTTTTTACGCTACTGGACTGAACTTGTTTTTTTAACCGACTTCAAAAAAAAGGAGGAGGTTATCAATTCGGTTGTATTTTTTTTTTTTTTTTTATCATTATTTTTTTTTTTTTTTTTATGTTTGTTACCTCAGAACTCCGTCGTTTATGGACCGATTTGCAAAATTTTTTTTCCCTTTATAGGATATGCTTCCAGATTGGTCCCATTTGTTTCAAAATCCAGTTCTGATGATGGGATCCATGAGGAATCGAGGGAACTCCTCAAAAATTATAGGCAACCCTATGGTAATTTTAGTATTTTCATCAAGAACTTAAGCATTTACAGTCAAAAAGTAACATTTGATGAAGTGGAACTGATGAAGAAGACCAGAAATGGTCAACGGAACTTCATACTCAAATAGATATCACAATGAAGATATAGTTAAGCGACTATGACAATACAAATAAATGAATGATTCTGAATAGTTACGTTGAAAATGGTATCATCGAAGTGATCTGATGATGATGATGGAGCCGGAAGGTAGGCACTGGAACTCCGTAATTAATCAATGTAACCTAGCCGTGTTTGGACTCATTAGAATTGTCATGAGATGCACTTTGGCTATAAGGTACTATCGAACTGATCTGATGATGGAGCCGGAAGGTAGGCACAGGAACTCCGTAATTAATCAATGTATCCTAGCCGTGTTTGGGCTTATTAGAATTGTCGTGAGATGCTCTTTGACTATAAGGTACTGTCGAACTGATCTGATGATGGAGCCGGAAGGAGGAAGGTAGACATAGGAACTTTATAATAAAACAATGTAACCTAGCAGTATTTGGGTTAATTGGAATTGTCATGAAAAATAGGCACTCTGGTTATAAGTGTATCGCAACTAAAAAGTGTGAAATAAAAACTTTTTAGAAAAAAAAAATAACCGACTTCACTAAAAAAAAACACTAAAAGGATCAAAATAACTTTAATTTCGGAAGTCGGTGTTAAATAAGAAACAAACAATACAGAGAAACACCGACTTCCGAAATTAAAGTTATTTTGATCCTTTTAGTGTTTTTTTTTAGTGAAGTCGGTTATTTTTTTTTTCTAAAAAGTTTTTTTCTTTTTAGTTTTTATCTAAAGTTATTTTTTACGCAGTCGGGTTTTTTTTATTTTTTAAATTTATTTTTTTATTTTACACTTTTTAGTTATGATAATGTAATAATACTATTTATTCACTCCATTTTAGGCGTACATTTATCACTTTAAAGTTCACAAACCTATCGAGTCATTCGGCTCGCTTATTTTGTATCTTAAATAAAATTGAAGTGTCTGTTTAACAAAAAAAAATTGGTTTTCTAAATGTATATCAAAGTGTATTCGAAACTTATAACAAAAATGTGAATTTTGAAATTTTTGGTGATCTGTCGGTTTTCAGCTAATATACGTAGTTTTCTCGCGGGTATGGGATTTCAAAATCTATATATTATTTATTATAAAAGAAAGTCGTGTTAGTTACACTATTTATAACTCAAGAACGGCTGAACCGATTTGGCTGAAAGTTGGTGGGGAGGTAGCTTAGAACCAGGAGACGGACATAGGATACTTTTTTTTTTTTTTGACTAGGGTAGAGTAGGGTAGGGTAGAGTAGGGTAGAGTAGAGTAGAGTAGGGTAGAGTAAGGTAGACTAGGATAGAGTTGGGTAGAGTAGGATATAGTAGTCAGTTGATGGGAGCGAAGCCGCGGGCAAAAGCTAATACGGGATAAATCTGCGACAAGGTTAAACAAAATTTGACAGGACTTTCATTGGGATATAGCTAATATTACGATGAGTACCTACCTTAGGGGGCGGTTTGTCCCCCCAACATCACCACATCCTGATTCCCGGGAGAGAACATCTTCGAAAGGGCTGAACCGATTTTGACGGGTCTTTCACTGACGGAAAGCTTTTTATATATATTTTTTTTGTTACAACTATCACACAACGCCGTCTAGTCCCAAGCTAAGCCGAGCTTGTGTTATGAGTACTAGACAACTGATAAATATTCTTATATATTTCTAAATACATATATATTATAGATAAATTACACCCAGGCACAGAACAAATGATCGTGCTCTTCACACAAACATTTTGCGCTGGGTGGGAATCGAAACCCACGACCTCCGGCATAGCAGTCAGGGCCACTAACCACTAGACCAACAGGCCAGTCATATAGGTAGGTAATCATCTAATGACTTTTCCCGCCCTAGGGCGGAGAGGGAGAGCGTGTCAGACTTTTACTTAGCAAAACCAAACGTAGGTTCCTTCAATTACTCTTTGCGTTATAGGACCACGGGTTATCTTATCAGAAGTCCTCCCAAGAGATGTCAACGGTTTTGTTGACATCTCTTTAAGAAACACGTTGTACAGGACGCTCGCACGTAGCACAGATCGAAAATCTGTTCGGTTCGGACAATAGCCGGACGGCCAGAGTGCGAGCTACACATTGCACATCGTCCAAAAGCCCGCGCCTACGGTAGCTGTTTTTTTTTTAAGGTGGGATATCATCCAAATGACTTCTCGCGCTCTGGGTGGAGCGCGAGGGCGTGTCTGACTTTTACTGACTAAAACCACACTTGTATCCTTCAATTACCCTTTGCGTTCTAGGACTACGGGTTTCCCTTTCAGAAATTCTCCGCGGTCCTAGCTAGCAGACATCGGCCCTGCTGGGCCCCTACGGTTTGCTGACATCTTTTTGAGGAGCGTGAGGACCACTACGCGCTGTTGACGACTGGGCTCGGTCCGGTTCATTACCGAACAGCCGGACGGCGAGCTACCCAGTGCTCGACGTCCGCAAGCCCGCGTCTACCGTGGCTGGTAGTCGGGGTCGGAATTACGGCGGCTAACGGTAGCTGGTAGTCGGGGGTCTCAACGGTTGGGGCGTGAGGATGTCCATTCCCTTACGCGTACGGCTGTCTCTATCACTAGCATTACTGCTTCGCAGAAGGAGGCGGCCGCCACCCATTCCCCCTTACTCCGAATCATAGACGCGCGAGATGTCACCACCGCCGATTGTCCCCACGAGGTCACGGCTCACTTCCACCGTAAGCTCCATCGTGTCCTTCGGGCAATCCATCCGCACTATGGCGACATCCCCGAGCATTTTCTTCCGCCTGAATCCGGTGCAGGAACCTTCCGAACTTACCATCTCCGGTGAGGGCCTGCGTCATGCGGAAGGTGTGGAAGCCGTGACGCCTCTCCAGCCATTACTCAAAGATGGGACTTACCGCCATGATTATGGCGTGCTCAACTGACCGATAGTTGATGTTACAAGGAGTAGGTAACCTAGGCTACTTTTCATTTTCCCGCGGGAACGGGACTTAATTTCCGGGGGGGGGATATATCTTTGGAATTTTGGAACAGATAACATTTTTTTACACGATTGCCCCAAAATAGGGGAGTAACGAAGTTGCGAGTAACCTAACCTAACCCAACAAGTTAGCAGAAAAATAAATGACATATTTCCTATTGTATTTTTTTTTAATATGGTTATGATATACCATTTTGGAATCGTCATGATGAGCTCTTGAATTTGATACCCATGTTGCACTAACCAAAAAAAAAAATTTTTTTTTTACTCTAATGTATAGTGTCCCACATTCGTTATTCGTTAAACGTCACCTATCTAAGAACACTTGGGTTAACAAGACGAATCTAACGATATGCTAATTATGTAAATCGGTTCAGCGGTTTGAAAGATATGAGGTAATAAAGAATATTACATACATACATACAAGATACGCGCGAAACACATAACCCTTCTTACAGTCGGGTAAAAAGATACGGCCGTTTATGTCACAAAAAACGTGCATTTTGACACTCAAAGGAATCTAAATTCATAGGGTACTTCCCGTTGACCCAGAATCCTAAAATTTGGTATAAAGCAAGGTCATATACCTAGTATAGATATAGGAATAAATCTGAAAACAGAAAATTTGTTGTTACGTCACAAAAAAAAAACTTTTTGTTATTCGAAAAATCTTCGAGACTCCTTTCGGGAATTGTATTCTATATGTATTCACATATGTAGGTAAGTTTGTACGGAACCCTCAGTGTGCGAGTCCGACTCGCACTTGCCCAGTTTTTTTGTGTATACTGTAGTACGATACACAAGTGGGGGCTCTGCGGGGTTACCATGACGTTCAAAGTAAGATTGTTTCATTCTTATTTCAGTGTGGGTAGGAGACAGAGCTATACAGGTTGTCTAGCGCCATCTCTTACCCACACTGGAAATAAGAATGAAACAATCTTACTTTAAACGTCATGGTAGGTCAGACGTCACTTGTTTGCGTATACGACACACTTGTAAACGTTCCTAAAAATTGTTAACACTTTTAAAAATAAACATCAAAACCAACCAAACGTACATATATTCCTTTTTACCCGACTAAGGAGGGTTATGATTTTGACAGGCTATGTATGTATGTGAGTATGTTCATCTGTTCCCTCATAGCTCCTAATCTACTTATCGGAACTCGACATATGAGGTATCGTTAGAACCGTCTTAATTGTCCGCTGAACATAGGCTACGTGACGTGTCACAAAACTCGACATGGCGCCCTCTAGCGGACAAAAAGTATGTGTTAAAAAATAAAAATGGAGATAAATACGCCGTGTTTGGTATCATTTGAAAAGGCTACATTTGTACATTTCGAAAATATTGCTCAAATTTAAAGTGACGCCCTCTAGCGGACAAAAAGTCATGTGTTAAGTTTAACACCAAAATTGTTTAAATAAAAATAAAGTAAAAAACTAAAACCCGACTACGACAAAAAAAAACGACATACTTTTTCAGCGTCGTTTTTTTTTTTTGTCGTAGTCGGGTTTTAGTTTTTTTCCTTTAAATTCCTAAGTAATAAATATGAAACAGGGGGGGGACGGGTCGGCCTAATCATATTGTTTCTTATTTAGGGGGGAGGGGGTCAAAAACTTGTAAAACTCGTCTTACGTAAGTAGTAAATGAATGGCCCCTTTATTACAGTCTACCCAAAGGTTGTCTGGTAGATTACGCTGTACCTATATATACGTAAGATTGTGTAAAACTTATGTTATTTTGTTTTCTAATAAAGTTTATACTATTCTATAATATTCTTAATCTTAGTTAAATTCGTTTTTACATACATTACAATATTTATCGCACAGGTAACATATTACGTAAGTACACTTAGTTCGTTTATTATTAATTATTAATAAAACTGTAAGAATTTGTAAATAAATAATAACAAAAAATCTTTCGTTTTTTTTTTCAGCCTTTGCTGAGCCATTCTTGTGCAAAGGTTCTCTCTATTTCTTCTATCGCACTCCTAGTTTTTAACGGATTTAAAAAAAAGGAGGAGGTTATCAATTCGGTTGTATTTTTTTTATCATGTTTTTTTATGTTTGTTACCTCAGAACTCCGTCGTTTATGGACTGATTTGCAATTTTTTTTTCCCCTTATAGGATATGCTTCCAGATTGGTCCCATTTTTTTCAAAATCTAGTTCTGATCATGGGATCCATGAGGAATCGAGGCAACTCTTCAAATATTATAGGCAACCATATAGTGATTTTAGTATTTTCATCGAACTTAAGCGTTTACAGTCAAAAAGTAACATTTAATGAAGTGGAACGGATGAAGAAGACCAAAATGGTCAACGGAACTTCATACTCACATAGATATAACAATACAAATAAATGAATGGTTCTGAATAGTTACGTCGAAAATAGTATCATCGAAGTGATCTGATGATGATGATGGAGCCGGAAGGTAAGCCGGTAATGTATATACAAATTATTCAATATCAGCTAGATATGTACTAATTCGTCTTCAGACGAATCATTATTGTTTGCACCATCATCGTCGGTATCTGATTGATAATTATGGATTCTATAGTGCTGACTTACACCCGAGTGATCGCATTTTTCGTAAGAAATTGAATTTTACTAAATCATTAGAAAAATACACTAGCCACTAAAACCTATATTTCGCCACTAAATGGGGGATTAAAAACACCAGTTTTAGTGGAAAATCCACCAAGTTGGCGACACTGTCCGTACGCCGCTAGACTATTTTGTCTTGATGGTGTGCGCCGTGTCGTAGACAAAACAGTCTTGTCGCTGACAAATCTATCTAAGACAGTCTTGTCTCAAGTGTGCGCAGGCCCTAAATGTGCACTGAAATATAGTCTTCCTTCCGGGTGGTTTAAAAAAAAACCCCAGTCGGGCTGTCCCAAGTCCAGAGGCATAGCGTGGACTAGTTTAGACGTAGGCGAAGGCACATCAGTGTGGCCTTTTTTTTCATAAATACTAAAACGAGACAGACACTGTCGCAACCCAGCCTTCGACCACATTGTCGCTCACCATCAGGGTGAAAAAGTGGTCAAAGGAGAGCCTATCTATTATATAAAGAACCCTCGTTCTTAAAGAAGCGAGGGCTTGCGCGAGGCCCCTTTAGGTGCGAAGCCGTGGGCAAGAGCCCACATCGCCCACGCTTTGCTACGCTACTGCCCAAGTCCCTTAATAATATTAATAAAAAGTCTATTCATATTTGGTGTAATTAGGTACAATTCGTATCTTCAGTGATGAATAATATTTCTAATGCACAGTTATAAAATATTTCCTAACAACATAAAATAAAAAACTGAAATAATGGGTTCTCTCTGTGCTCTGTGCTGTCCGAACCAACCTTCTCATCTTTCACAAACACTGACCTCTATAATAAAGAGGTCAGTATCCACAAACCACTGACCTTTAAAATGTCACAAACCGTTAAAAACTTTCTCCAGAAATAAAATCTTTTGACATTTCGAAATGTCATTTTGTGTAAATTAAACAAGAATATATTAGGTTGCACGTGTTATTGGCAAAATTGTGGTGTCTTTTCCACAAATCAAGAGTTGAAGTTGAATATATTAGGAAAAATTTTGAGTAACTTATCATGCAGCGGTTGCTATAGTTGGAGTGCCGTAAAATGTTCAACTTGTAGTTGTGAAGGAGTCGGCCTCTAAACTCAAAAATGGAGGTATCCACAGAGACTTGGCGAGTTAAGGTATGTGGTTTCAGGGCGACGGCAATATTCGAAAGAGTAATAGTGGCCCCTTAAAAGGAAACTCATGGACATGTGCTTCATTCCCACCCTCGCGGAGCGCAAACGTGGTCATTAATAAAACTTCAAAAGTCCGGGGTCAAAAGGACAGATCGCATGGAACACTATACTTCGTTCCAAAACACAAATCGCAGACGTAGGTAACGCATATCGCGCCCTGATTGGATGCCCCGCGCCGCCATATTTGTTGGTTAATTCGTTTGTTCTCGAATGTAAAGTGTTTTGGTGATTGCAAATTAATGTTGAAAATAACTCACGGCTTATGAAATTGTTATGGATGTAGAGTAGAGTTAGACAAATCAGGGACAGCCTGCGAACATTTGACAATTTAACGTGCGACAGATTATGATTTAAAAGTTTCACTTCGATAAATTATAATCTACCGAAAAGTAATGCGTTAAATTGTAAGCAGTATCGGGGCATAGCTACCGCCGTATCAATGATACGGAGCCCCGGGCTCTACAAGGGCCCCGACGTGTGTAAAAATTCGTAAAATGTTAAACGCTTAAATTCTTTGTACTTACAAAAGAAAAACCTTAAAAATGTTTGATACATGGCCCCTTTGGGACTAACTACGCCACTGAGCAGTTCATAATTTTTCGACAGTTTACAATCTCGCTAGATAGATTATAATTTAACGGTATTTACAATTTTACGGTGACATTTATAAAGATGTATCGTTGTGATCGATGCGGATTGATTTTACTAGGTACTTAGCATAGCTACTTATGAACATTTTTGTAGGTATTTCTGTTGTAAAAAATGTCTTTTAATACAAAAAAATTAAAATTACAGACGCTAAAGAAAAAGAAGGATGAGCCGCTCAGCTTCTTATACAGATGTAAATGCAAAAACGAAGAAAAAGAGAAGTGTAACAAGAAGAAAGGCAGGAGGGGCCGCGAGCCGTCCGCTCTGTCCATCGCCACGTCGTTGAATGAAAACTGTTGTGTGTGCATTGGCTCTTGCGCGCGGTACATCAAGGAGATCTTCAAATGCATCGCTTGCTTCGCCTGCTGTCGGCTCCCTGTGATGCAGTTCGAGCAGATCCTCTGCGATATGCTGGAAGCTACCAGCGGCGCGTGTCAAGACATTTTCTGCTTCATCAAGAAGATTTTATACATTTGTCTTAAGTCCCAACGTGAATAAATCTTTTGTGTGCGTTTTTTTTTTGTCTTTTTATTTTTAATTATATATTTTAATTTAATTGACGTGGGCGAAGGCACATCAGCGAAGCCTTTTTCTTTCATTTTCGAGACAGCTACTTTCGCAACCCAGTGTTCGACCACATCGTCGCTTAGGTACCATCAGGTGATATTTCACCTGATGGTAAACGACGATGTGTGGTCAAACACGAGCCTATCAATTATAAAAATACCCCTCGTTCATAAAGAGCCCTTGCTTGTGCAAGGCCCGTTTGGGTGCGAGGCCGTTGTCGAGGGCCCCTCTACCTATGCCCACGTCTAGCTGCGATACTGGCGCGTGTGTTGGATCATTCGGTTCCCTGCAAAATTATTGTGCTGAGTGGTGCAATATACGTGTCATATCCGTGAATGGCGCTGTCAGTTGAGACTGGTCATCTGTTAGCTGCAAGTGGCTTATTTTGATAACTACAACACAGAGCAGAGGTGGCCGAGTGGTAACGGCCCCGACTTACGAGTCGTAGGTCGCGGGTTCAAACCCAAGGTGCAGGCGAACACCAAGCGTACAATGACGAATACGCGTCTATGAAGCTACGCGTCCATGGACAGTAGAACTAAGTATGCCAAATCCGTCCCGGCACCTCATGCACTCAAAGGGCATCCGTCTGTACTAAGTGCACGAAGTGCGTCCCGGAACCTCATGCACTCAAAGGGCATCCGCCTCTACAAAAGTGCACGAAGTCCGCCCCGGAACCTCATGCACTCAAAGGGCATCCGCCTCTACAAGTGCACGAAGTCCGTCCCGGAACCTCATGCACTCAAAGGGCATCCGCCTCTACTAAGTGCGTCCCGGAACCTCATGCACTCAAAGGGCATCCGCCTCTACAAGTGCGTCCCGGCACCTCATGCACTCAAAGGGCATCCGCCTCTACTAAGTGCGTCCCGGAACCTCATGCACTCAAAGGGCATCCGCCTCTACTAAGTGCGTCCCGGAACCTCATGCACTCAAAGGGCATCCGCCTCTACTAAGTGCACGAAGTGCGTCCCGGCACCTCATGCACTCAAAGGGCATCCGCCTCTACTAAGTGCGTCCCGGAACCTCATGCACTCAAAGGGCATCCGCCTCTACAAGTGCACGAAGTCCGTCCCGGAACCTCATGCACTCAAAGCGCATCCGCCTCTACTAAGTGCGTCCCGGAACCTCATGCACTCAAAGGGCATCCGCCTCTACTAAGTCCGTCCCGGAACCTAATGCACTCAAAGTGCATCCGCCTCTACTAAGTGCGTCCCGGAACCTCATGCACTCAAAGCGCATCCGCCTCTACTAAGTGCGTCCCGGAACCTCATGCACTCAAAGGGCATCCGCCTCTACAAGTGCACGAAGTCCGTCCCGGAACCTCATGCACTCAAAGCGCATCCGCCTCTACTAAGTGCGTCCCGGAACCTCATGCACTCAAAGGGCATCCGCCTCTACTAAGTCCGTCCCGGAACCTAATGCACTCAAAGTGCATCCGCCTCTACTAAGTGCGTCCCGGAACCTCATGCACTCAAAGCGCATCCGCCTCTACTAAGTGCGTCCCGGAACCTCATGCACTCAAAGCGCATCCGCCTCTACTAAGTGCGTCCCAGAACCTCATGCACTCAAAGCGCATCCGCCTCTACTAAGTGCGTCCCGGAACCTCATGCACTCAAAGGGCATCCGCCTCTACTAAGTCCGTCCCGGAACCTCATGCACTCAAAGGGCATCCGTCTGTACTAAGTGCACGAAGTGCGTCCCGGAACCTCATGCACTCAAAGGGCATCCGCCTCTACTAAGTGCACAAAGTGCGTCCCGGCACCTCATGCACTCAAAGGGCATCCGCCTCTACAAGTGCACGAAGTCCGTCCCGGAACCTCATGCACTCAAAGTGCATCCGCCTCTACTAAGTGCGTCCCGGAACCTCATGCACTCAAAGGGCATCCGCCTCTACTAAGTGCGTCCCGGAACCTCATGCACTCAAAGGGCATCCGTCTGTACTAAGTGCACCAAGTGCGTCCCGGAACCTCATGCACTCAAAGGGCATCCGCCTCTACAAGTGCACGAAGTCCGTCCCGGAACCTCATGCACTCAAAGGGCATCCGCCTCTACAAGTGCACGAAGTCCGTCCCGGAACCTCATGCACTCAAAGTGCATCCGCCTCTACTAAGTGCGTCCCGGAACCTCATGCACTCAAAGGGCATCCGCCTCTACTAGGTGCGTCCCGGAACCTCATGCACTCAAAGGGCATCCGCCTCTACAAGTGCGTCCCGGCACCTCATGCACTCAAAGGGCATCCGCCTCTACTAAGTGCGTCCCGGAACCTCATGCACTCAAAGGGCATCCGCTTCTACTAAGTGCGTCCTGGAACCTCATGCACTCAAAGGGCATCCGCCTCTACTAAGTGCGTCCCGGAACCTCATGCACTCAAAGGGCATCCGCCTCTACTAAGTGCACGAAGTGCGTCCCGGCACCTCATGCACTCAAAGGGCATCCGCCTCTACTAAGTGCGTCCCGGAACCTCATGCACTCAAAGGGCATCCGCCTCTACAAGTGCACGAAGTCCGTCCCGGAACCTCATGCACTCAAAGCGCATCCGCCTCTACTAAGTGCGTCCCGGAACCTCATGCACTCAAAGGGCATCCGCCTCTACTAAGTCCGTCCCGGAACCTCATGCACTCAAAGTGCATCCGCCTCTACTAAGTGCGTCCCGGAACCTCATGCACTCAAAGGGCATCCGCCTCTACTAAGTCCGTCCCGGAACCTCATGCACTCAAAGCGCATCCGCCTCTACTAAGTGCGTCCCGGAACCTCATGCACTCAAAGCGCATCCGCCTCTACTAAGTGCGTCCCGGAACCTCATGCACTCAAAGGGCATCCGCCTCTACTAAGTCCGTCCCGGAACCTCATGCACTCAAAGGGCATCCGTCTGTACTAAGTGCACGAAGTGCGTCCCGGAACCTCATGCACTCAAAGGGCATCCGCCTCTACAAGTGCACGTAGTCCGTCCCGGAACCTCATGCACTCAAAGGGCATCCGCCTCTACAAGTGCACGAAGTCCGTCCCGGAACCTCATGCACTCAAAGTGCATCAGCCTCTACTAAGTGCGTCCCGGAACCTCATGCACTCAAAGGGCATCCACCTCTACTAAGTGCGTCCCGGAACCTCATGCACTCAAAGGGCATCCGCCTCTACTAAGTGCGTCCCGGAACCTCATGCACTCAAAGGGCATTCGCTTCTACTAAGTGCGTCCCGGAACCTCATGCACTCAAAGGGCATCCGCCTCTACTAAGTGCGTCCCGGAACCTCATGCACTCAAAGGGCATCCGCCTCTACTAAGTGCACGAAGTGCGTCCCGGCACCTCATGCACTCAAAGGGCATCCGCCTCTACTAAGTGCACGAAGTGCGTCCCGGCACCTCATGCACTCAAAGGGCATCCGCCTCTACTAAGTGCGTCCCGGCACCTCATGCACTCAAAGGGCATCCGCCTCTACTAAGTGCGTCCCGGAACCTCATGCACTCAAAGTGCATCCGCCTCTACTCTCTACTACTCTACCCGCGGGCCACAGGTTGAGTATAGCTACTCTAGATGAACCGACCTCATTTTCCATCTACGAAGTGTCCCCTTACCGTATGTTCATGCACGAATGAGAAGCTCTTCACTCTCATAGCCAATCAGCCCCCCTAGCCAAGTTACAACCGTTTCGTTTCGATTCTTTTCGTCGATCGCCTCGAGTAGACCACGCCTCCGGTTCCTTTATTCTGACGTCATCTCAACGCTCAGTCACGTGGTCAGAACAAAGGAATAGGAGGCGTGGCCGACTCGAGGCGATTATTTTTTGTGCAATTATTTGTGGGTAAGGGGGGCAGCCTACATACTCAAAACGTTAAATAGAAAATCACAATCTACACTAATATCATAAAGAGGTAGTTTGTTTGTAGGAGGTTGAAACTTCAACGGTCCGGACTAAGCGTTTCGCTTCGTCGTTTATACCGCGTACATCGAAGGACTGGAACAATTTGCCTGCTGCGATCTTCCCGTCCAACTATAATTTAGGTGTCTTCAAGGCTAGAGTGAATGGGCTCTTGATAAACTAGTGCGCCTCACCATCAATGATTGCATCACTGCTTACCATCAGGTGGGATCGCAGTCAAGCGCTGGTTTATATCAATTAAAAAAAAAAAGTACTGGACCGATTGCTAAAGTTTTTTCACCGATTTCTATCGGTGAAAAAACTTTAGCAACTTTAGCTGCTTTATTCCTGAGTGGCATAGGCTATATTTTATGTACGCGGGGGAAGCCGCGGCCAAAAAATAAGTAATATTATAAAGGTGAATGTTTATTACATCTTCACGCTCAACGGCTGTTTGGATTTGGATGAAATTCGAAAAACAAGTAGACTAAATCCTGGAATAGCACATATGATACTTTTTATTTCGGAAGCAGCTGGTACAAACATCATCGTTTCAGCCAAAAGACGTCCACTGATGGACATAGGCCTCCCCCAATTGTCACAACGACTACGCCACAACGACCAGTCTTGTGCGTGCTCGCATCCGACGGATTCCCGCGACCCTCACCAGGTCATCAGTCCACCTAGGGGGGGAGGGAGGGGGCGCCAAATCTGCGGAAGACGCAGCTAGTAAGTACAGTTGCTAGCCTGTCGGATTTCTACCAGTTGCATTTCGGGGAGTGTGCGTCGGAATTGCATAACCTAATTCCGCCCGCGCCCGTTCCATCATCGGACCACCAGGCGTACGGCAATGCGCCACCGGTACATGGTGGACATCCCTCCCATACGCACAAAACGTTTTGCGAACACATTCATAGTGCGTACAGCTAAGGAGTGGAATTCCTTGCCGGAATCTGTTTTTCCTGATGGCTACAACCCGGGAATCTTTAAGTCAAGAGTGAATAGGTTACTTCTAGGTAAGCGCACTCCATCGTCGACCGCATCGTCGCTTTCCATCAGATGAGTTAGCGGTCAAGCGCGAACCTATCAAGAATAAAAAAAAACAAAAAAAAAACAATAATAGTCGGCCTTATAATGTTCCCACTGTTGGGACTCAGGCCTCCTCGAAGAGGGAATGGGCCGTAATCCACCACGCGGTTGGGTGCGTGTTGGTGGATGTCACATGTCTTTGAATTTTTGGTTCTAGGACATGCCGGTTTCCTCACGATGTTTTCCTTCACCGTTTTGAGAGCAGTGGTGATGAAATAAATTACACAAAGTAATGCGCCTGGCCGGGTTTGAACCCACGACCTACAACTCGTAAGTCGGGACCGTTCCACTCGGCCACCACTGCTCTAGAGAGACTAAGTACAATAAAACAACAAAATTATAAAACTTAATTTACTTATTATTTTTTTTACAAAATCAACAACCTTTAGTTACAATAACATTTAACTCTAGTTAACATTACCATAACCGAGCTTACATCTAGTTAAAGTACAATATCGGCCAGCCGTCCAGCTTGGCCGGGCTGCACGTGCTGCACGCACTACACGCGCTGCACGCACTACACGCCTCACACGCTTCACACGCGAGGCTCACCGTGAACTTATTCAATGAATACTGTGATGCTTTTAGAAAATACAAGTTTAATTTAATGTAACTTTACAGTAGATTCCGATTTTTGTTTTTTATCTTTTTGAAGTGAGAAATCTTTACATAACTGCTCGAGCTCTGGGTGGAGGTTTTTTTTTAAGTTTATCTTGGACATCACTGAGGAAACCTGTCTTTATAGTTAATATAAGTGTGGAATCTCCAACCTGCCGCATGCCGTGAACAAGTGTGAACATAAATGGTCGTGCCTTCTCTGTATGAGATGAGGCTTGACCTGCAGTGGGACTGCCGCGCTTGCCCTAGATAGCAAAATGCAATTGAAGGAACACGGGCTTTTTTATGATTTCTCTCGCTCTAGGCGCGAGGGCATGTCAGACTTAACACCTAAGTTCCTTCTTTACTGTGCGTTCCGGGACCCCGGGGTTCCCTTTCGGACTACCCATGGCCCCAGTAGGCTTCAGTCTTGTTGGGCCCCCTACGATTTTGCTGACATCTCACTTTGAGGTGCGCGTGGAACACTACGCGTTGTTAAGGACGGGCTCAGTCGGGACAGTTACCAGACGGCTGGACGGCAAACTACCCATTGCTCGTCGTCCCAAAGGAACACGGTTGGGTTTTGGTTAGTTCATAAATTAGTTAGTTTGACACTCTCTCTCCCTCCACCCAGAGCGGGAGTTATCTGATGATTTCCCATCTTCAAAAAGTCTGGTGTTATCAAGACGCACAAAGCTGGGTCTCACCCGCGGGTGCTGCACTACACTCCATTCGCATTCAGATGAGAGCTACAAATCTTTTTTGCTATTCGTCCAACCGATTTTGACTTCTATTACGTTCATGGCATGACAAATTGCGGCTGCATTAAGCAGTTGGTATTGTAACCACTTTTTTTGCTTTTAATGCCATCCTTATGTCTACGTGATAGAATTCAAAAGCGATTGAACGGACAGTAAGAGAGGTTTGTTTATATGTCTCATTGCGAAACGAGTACCGGCTCCCTGTATTGATTAACTCGTTGAGTAGTGTAATTAGAGACACAATAGTAAGACAATGGCGCCCGAGAGCCGGCGTTCGTGCGGGGATCAACAGCTTAACAATAAAAAGGTAAAAAAAAATAACATTAACATCAATGTTCTTAACAGCTTGGGACCGCATGCGTACAGGGCCTCAAGTCTGCTATTACAATAGTGTCAGAATAATCAATAATTGATTTCATAATTGTTGATTTTGACAAGTTTGGTAATCTACTAATATAATGGCGTCATTATGACTTTCCAATGGTCAACCACTGACACTCCATTGAAAGAAGTGGCATAGAATGGTAATCTCGTACATATTGACAAATGAGGTAATCTGCTAAAATTTTGACAGTTCCTTTGATCAGTGATCTACCATCAGAACGTCATTGTGCAGTCATTGCTTTTAATAAGCTCGATATTGTCATTCTACCACAACTCTATTACGAGACCATTGACCGATCAATGATCGATCATTATGGATTAGCAGATTACGAACTTGTAGCAAAATGACAATGGGGTCGTGTTGGAATGACGAATTTATAAAAATAGCAGACTTGTGCCCCAGCATTCTGTACAATATTTTACTATTCATGTTATCTATTATGCACTAAAATTGATTTCCTGTGCCCGAAACCGATTTCTGTTAATAACAATTCTTTTTTTTAAATTAAAGTCCACTGCTGGGCAACGTGACATGTTTTAAACGTTCGAAGAAATTGTTTTTTTTTTATTTTCAAATTCACCAATATCTTATAATGCAATACTCAAAACTTTATAATACAACAACTGTACTTCAAATTTGTAATTGTGATTTTAGGGTTCCGTACCCAAAAGGAACAAATGGCCGTTGGGGCCGAAAGGTTCTGGAGTGGCGACTTTCTACCGGAAGACAGCGTTAGCGCGGCCTCCTACAAGGTGAAGAGATGACCTGGTGACAGGAATGGGTCGCAGGAATCCGATGGATGCGAGACGCACAGGACCGGTCATTGTGGCGACACTTGGGGGAGGCTTTTGTCCAACAGTGGACGACTTTCGGCTGAAATCATGATGACCCAAAGGGTAAAAGCGGAACCGTATTGCTAAGACTCATGAACCTCTCATGAACCGTGATAGTTAGACAGTTGAAATTTTCACAGATGATGTATTTCTGTTGCCGCTATAACAAGAAATACTAAATATTTACGTGGGTCTCCTATACAACAAGTGTTTTTTTTTTTGCCTATTTTTGTTACGGACGGTACGGAACCCTTCACGCGCGAGTCCGACTCGCACTTGTTGCGAATATGGTTTATCAGGACAAAGTTTGTAGGAAAAAAATAAGTTGTAACCGAGCAAAACCGGGGCAGGTCACTAGTTTACAGACAGGATTTAGTGTCTAAAGTGATTTGAGATGCAAGGTTGCCCCGCAGTAGACGTTTAAACACAACAAAACCACTTCATATACTATTCTGACTGACATCTGACATTGTCATAGCAGACATAGATATAGAACCGACGCCATAACCCTTGTCAAACCTAAAATTATAATCCTGAGTGCCATGTATCGTGCGGATATGTATCCGCAGGTAACTCGGCCTCGTGAAGAATTTGTAGCAGATATGACATTGGTACTTCTTCAAGCCTGTGTGAGTTTCCAAATGGCGTTTTAGCTTGCCTTTAGTGATGAAGCCTTTCCCGCATTGCTGGCAGATGAAGGGTTTCTCCTTCGAGTGGGTGAAGCTGTGGAGTTTAAGATAATAATGAAGTTTGAAACCTTTGTTACAAATTTGACAAATGTATTTCTTCTCGTCTTCTTTATCGACGTCTGTGATGGCTATGGTGGACGCGTGGCTCTTGAGATGTTCCTCTAAGTAATAGAAGTGATGGAACAGTTCCCCGCATATGTTGCACACGCGGGAGCGCTCGTCTGCGGGCACCGTGGTGAGGGACAGAGGGGACGACGCTTGTTTGGGGATCTTGCGCGCGTTTTGGAGGACCATCGCTAAAATCTCGCTGCGGTTTTCTTCTAGGATCCTGTAAATAAAAACAGTATTTCTAAGTCAAGAGTGTTCAGGATCTTCACAAAGGCCACCTCTTCTGTCCCGGACTAAGCGTTTCATCTCGTCGTTTATACCGCGTTCATCAAAAGACTGGTGGTGGACAGGTATCTTCAAGGCTAGAGTGAATAGGCTCTTAATAAACTAGTGCGCTTCACCATCAACGATTGCATCACTGCTTACCATCAAGTGGGATCGCAGTTAAGCACAGTTTATATAAAAAAAAAGTACAGTACATAGACATAGTAGTGTTATGCTCACAATGGTGACATCATCAGTCAAACCCGCAGCCTGCTCCTGGTGGCGCGACCGTCACTACACACTGCACACTCCATAAACCCCTCCACGCAAAAGATCCACTGTATCCAGTGAGCCTGTATGGAGGAGGACGAGACGGCAGCTCATCTGCTTCTAAGCTGTCCAGTGATCGCTGGATACAGGGCAAAGTACTCCGAGAACCCTCCGCGAAGTGGTCAGTAACACTAAGGCTCTGCTGGTCTTTCTTGAGGGGCTGGGGTGGATCGAATGAAACATTTGTTCCAGCCGTACGCTAAATACGCGCTTTAAACGTGGAGTTACGAACACCAGCCGGATATACAAATACAAAAAAATAGGCATCACAGACAGTCCCCTGCGTAGAGCATGCTTGGAGGAGACGATTACGATAAGTGCTCCATGACTACACAGGTGTCATTGATACACGAATGCAAACCCTAGTATTTTTGAATTCCCTTAAAGATACCCTGAAAAACCTAGGACTAATATGTTTTTGGAGAGAGGTGAGTTGGATGGAATAAGCCCACCAAAAGATGGCTACCAGGGCCCACGCACAATGGTCCGGCTAGGTGCGGAAACCTGACTCCAATAGATAGATTGATGGTGACACTTAGACGTTTCTTCTTGCCAAATCCGATGCAGAAACTTCCTGAACTTACCATGTCCGGTGAGAACCTGCGTCATGCTGAAGGACGCCGTGGCATCTAACCACTCCCCGAAGAGGGGAGGTTTTGCTGCGATTGTGGCGTGCCCAGTGCGTGTATGACCTGATATGTGGACGTAGACCAAGCAATGGAGTGTGGTTGGTGAGCGTGCAGTACTCACAGGCCCTCCTTCTGGTGCGTGCGCAGATGCATGTGCACGTGGTACTGCGTGTTGAACATGTGCGCGCACACGGGACACTCGTAGCGCAGCACGAACTTGTCGGCGCGGTGCGTCACCAGGTGCTGCTGAGCGTGCAGTACTCACAGGCCCTCCTTCTGGTGCGTGCGCAGATGCATGTGCACGTGGTACTGCGTGTTGAACATGTGCGCGCACACGGGACACTCGTAGCGCAGCACGAACTTGTCGGCGCGGTGCGTCACCAGGTGCTGCTGAGCGTGCAGTACTCACAGGCCCTCCTTCTGGTGCGTGCGCAGATGCATGTGCACGTGGTACTGCGTGTTGAACATGTGCGCGCACACGGGACACTCGTAGCGCAGCACGAACTTGTCGGCGCGGTGCGTCACCAGGTGCTGCTGAGCGTGCAGTACTCACAGGCCCTCCTTCTGGTGCGTGCGCAGATGCATGTGCACGTGGTACTGCGTGTTGAACATGTGCGCGCACACGGGACACTCGTAGCGCAGCACGAACTTGTCGGCGCGGTGCGTCACCAGGTGCTGCTGAGCGTGCAGTACTCACAGGCCCTCCTTCTGGTGCGTGCGCAGATGCATGTGCACGTGGTACTGCGTGTTGAACATGTGCGCGCACACGGGACACTCGTAGCGCAGCACGAACTTGTCGGCGCGGTGCGTCACCAGGTGCTGCTGAGCGTGCAGTACTCACAGGCCCTCCTTCTGGTGCGTGCGCAGATGCATGTGCACGTGGTACTGCGTGTTGAACATGTGCGCGCACACGGGACACTCGTAGCGCAGCACGAACTTGTCGGCGCGGTGCGTCACCAGGTGCTGCTGAGCGTGCAGTACTCACAGGCCCTCCTTCTGGTGCGTGCGCAGATGCATGTGCACGTGGTACTGCGTGTTGAACATGTGCGCGCACACGGGACACTCGTAGCGCAGCACGAACTTGTCGGCGCGGTGCGTCACCAGGTGCTGCTGAGCGTGCAGTACTCACAGGCCCTCCTTCTGATGCGTGCGCAGATGCATGTGCACGTGGTACTGCGTGTTGAACATGTGCGCGCACACGGGACACTCGTAGCGCAGCACAAACTTGTCGGCGCGGTGCGTCACCAGGTGCTGCTGAGCGTGCAGTACTCACAGGCCCTCCTTCTGGTGCGTGCGCAGATGCATGTGCACGTGGTACTGCGTGTTGAACATGTGCGCGCACACGGGACACTCGTAGCGCAGCACGAACTTGTCGGCGCGGTGCGTCACCAGGTGCTGCTGAGCGTGCAGTACTCACAGGCCCTCCTTCTGGTGCGTGCGCAGATGCATGTGCACGTGGTACTGCGTGTTGAACATGTGCGCGCACACGGGACACTCGTAGCGCAGCACGAACTTGTCGGCGCGGTGCGTCACCAGGTGCTGCTGAGCGTGCAGTACTCACAGGCCCTCCTTCTGGTGCGTGCGCAGATGCATGTGCACGTGGTACTGCGTGTTGAACATGTGCGCGCACACGGGACACTCGTAGCGCAGCACGAACTTGTCGGCGCGGTGCGTCACCAGGTGCTGCTGAGCGTGCAGTACTCACAGGCCCTCCTTCTGGTGCGTGCGCAGATGCATGTGCACGTGGTACTGCGTGTTGAACATGTGCGCGCACACGGGACACTCGTAGCGCAGCACGAACTTGTCGGCGCGGTGCGTCACCAGGTGCTGCTGAGCGTGCAGTACTCACAGGCCCTCCTTCTGGTGCGTGCGCAGATGCATGTGCACGTGGTACTGCGTGTTGAACATGTGCGCGCACACGGGACACTCGTAGCGCAGCACGAACTTGTCGGCGCGGTGCGTCACCAGGTGCTGCTGAGCGTGCAGTACTCACAGGCCCTCCTTCTGGTGCGTGCGCAGATGCATGTGCACGTGGTACTGCGTGTTGAACATGTGCGCGCACACGGGACACTCGTAGCGCAGCACGAACTTGTCGGCGCGGTGCGTCACCAGGTGCTGCTGAGCGTGCAGTACTCACAGGCCCTCCTTCTGGTGCGTGCGCAGATGCATGTGCACGTGGTACTGCGTGTTGAACATGTGCGCGCACACGGGACACTCGTAGCGCAGCACGAACTTGTCGGCGCGGTGCGTCACCAGGTGCTGCTGAGCGTGCAGTACTCACAGGCCCTCCTTCTGGTGCGTGCGCAGATGCATGTGCACGTGGTACTGCGTGTTGAACATGTGCGCGCACACGGGACACTCGTAGCGCAGCACGAACTTGTCGGCGCGGTGCGTCACCAGGTGCTGCTGAGCGTGCAGTACTCACAGGCCCTCCTTCTGGTGCGTGCGCAGATGCATGTGCACGTGGTACTGCGTGTTGAACATGTGCGCGCACACGGGACACTCGTAGCGCAGCACGAACTTGTCGGCGCGGTGCGTCACCAGGTGCTGCTGAGCGTGCAGTACTCACAGGCCCTCCTTCTGGTGCGTGCGCAGATGCATGTGCACGTGGTACTGCGTGTTGAACATGTGCGCGCACACGGGACACTCGTAGCGCAGCACGAACTTGTCGGCGCGGTGCGTCACCAGGTGCTGCTGAGCGTGCAGTACTCACAGGCCCTCCTTCTGGTGCGTGCGCAGATGCATGTGCACGTGGTACTGCGTGTTGAACATGTGCGCGCACACGGGACACTCGTAGCGCAGCACGAACTTGTCGGCGCGGTGCGTCACCAGGTGCTGCTGAGCGTGCAGTACTCACAGGCCCTCCTTCTGGTGCGTGCGCAGATGCATGTGCACGTGGTACTGCGTGTTGAACATGTGCGCGCACACGGGACACTCGTAGCGCAGCACGAACTTGTCGGCGCGGTGCGTCACCAGGTGCTGCTGAGCGTGCAGTACTCACAGGCCCTCCTTCTGGTGCGTGCGCAGATGCATGTGCACGTGGTACTGCGTGTTGAACATGTGCGCGCACACGGGACACTCGTAGCGCAGCACGAACTTGTCGGCGCGGTGCGTCACCAGGTGCTGCTGAGCGTGCAGTACTCACAGGCCCTCCTTCTGGTGCGTGCGCAGATGCATGTGCACGTGGTACTGCGTGTTGAACATGTGCGCGCACACGGGACACTCGTAGCGCAGCACGAACTTGTCGGCGCGGTGCGTCACCAGGTGCTGCTGAGCGTGCAGTACTCACAGGCCCTCCTTCTGGTGCGTGCGCAGATGCATGTGCACGTGGTACTGCGTGTTGAACATGTGCGCGCACACGGGACACTCGTAGCGCAGCACGAACTTGTCGGCGCGGTGCGTCACCAGGTGCTGCTGAGCGTGCAGTACTCACAGGCCCTCCTTCTGGTGCGTGCGCAGATGCATGTGCACGTGGTACTGCGTGTTGAACATGTGCGCGCACACGGGACACTCGTAGCGCAGCACGAACTTGTCGGCGCGGTGCGTCACCAGGTGCTTGCTGAGCTTGCAGGCCGCGTTGAAGCGCTTCGAGCAGATGTCGCACACGAACTCCTTGTCCGGCAAGTGCCGCTTGCGGTGGTAGATCTGCGGGGAGACAGCTCTATGTCATACATTCTTTACTTAGAAAAACAAGACACGTGTTTCGGGTTTCGCTACAAGACTAATGTTGTATGCACTGCTACGCTGTATGCTCACCATGGTCTCCCTCTTCTTGTAGGTGTTCCCGCAGACGGTGCAGAGGTAGGGCTTGGGCCCCTGGTGCGTGGCCTGGTGCTCCTGCAGCGCCTGCTGGTCGGGCGCGTCCTGCAGGCAGTAGTGGCAGCGCAGCACTAGCGCCTCGCCCGAGTGCGACTGCTTGTGCACCTCCAGCATATTCAAGTGCAGGAATCTGGTGACGATCGCAATAAAAACTCGTTTATTGAATTAAAACTGGCCAGATCGTTTTAAACGTTAAACTTTGATGATATGGCAACCCTCGTTTAGCCTACTTTCTTTCGACCTTTTTTTCATAGAAATCATATATCAATGATATGGCCAAATGAGGATTGTCATATCATTTAAACTACGATGGCCACGACATATACAAATAAATAGTACACAACTATAGGTTGCATACGCCGGCCGGCACGCTGCGGTGACGGGGATAGTCAGCCCTCAATTGTAAGCCCTGGCCGACAACACTGTTCTAGAATCTGTCTAGGGGTCGTTGTGAAGTGAATACCTAACTTATGTAGTCATCTCATCGCTTACAAAATGAAGTCTCTGGGAAGGATTTCTACTGTGATCGGCCTCTTGTGCCAACATGTAGGGTGTAAGGGACAGGTCTCCGCAAACACTTACACGCTGTATATAACATGATTTATAAAAGAGTGTCCTTCAAGTTTATTTATTTTTTTTTTATTTTTTTTAGTCGTTATAATATTTATTTATTTATTTATTTTCCTGCATATTCTCCTCCATAGAGATCTACGCTTTGGAATGTGCAATTAGCTAACTTCTTGACAATTCAAAAGTGCCTGTAAACTGTTTATTTGAAATAAATGCTTTGATTGATCGAGTTTGCGGTACCTCGTTCTTCGCAAAACTGGCGTATTTTGAACAAGATGGGGGATGAACTGCTTGCGTCCGTAGGATTTACTTAGTTATGAACACCCTACACGTGTCCCCTGGGTAGTGCTAAACGAGCAGTAAAGACGGTGGTAGGCCATAGCATCGGCTGCCGGCTTAAAGGTTACCACCCATCAGACAAAGCCATGCCGCCAAGCGATCCGTCGTGTTCCGGCGTGATGTCTGGTGAAGCCGTATGGTGGAAGATGGGTCTGAGCAGTTGTGTTGTGACGTATACCGGGTATGATGCGCCAGCTGTTGTTGTGTCGGACGTTTGATCGTGGAGGGTAGCGGGATCCGAAGCACGGTGCTCCGCTGGCCGACCGTAGGTAGTTGGGGGCCCAAGTAGTGTGCCAGCCACACACGAAAGGCTGCCCCGCCAACTGCGAAAAATCCCAGGGTGGCCCCATCGTGCCGGTTGGCGACCGGGCGAGAGGACCCGATGGCGATCCCTGGGGGGGTTCGGGCGTCCCCGCAGTCTCCAGATCAACCCTCCATTGGCACAGCAACTCTGGTTGTGTTGTTGGGTTCAACATCGCATCACCTCGCTCAACCGCCATCTTCCATCTCTCCTATTCACTCCACACACAAAACAATGAAAGGTAAAAAGAAAGGCAAGTGTCAACAGCGGATGCACGTCCTCTCATTTCAAGTGCAGTTCTCAAATATTAGAGGGCTGCACTCCAATCTCGTTGCGGTCCACCACCATCTTGAGACTGACAAGCCACACTTGCTTTTCTTGACGGAGACCCAAATTAGATGTCCGTCAGATACGGCGTACCTCAACTACCCGGGATACTCACTGGAGCATCATTTCCTGCAGCGTGCCGGGGTCTGTGTGTACGTCCGTAATGACATCTGCTGCCAGCGTCTCCGTCACCTTGAAGACCCTAATTTATCTACGCTGTGGCTGTTGGTGGACACTGGTACGGACAAAATTGTTTATGCCTGTGTCTACCGTTCGCACAGCGGTGATCAGGAGACGACTCGGTTGTTCGACCACCTCAGTGAGGCTGCCGATAAGGCTCTGCAACGGCACCCTGATGCGCAGCTCGTCGCTCTGGGGGACTTTAACGCGTGCCACCAAGACTGGCTGTTCCCATACCAGAGGACCGACCACGCTGGGAGAGAAGCGCGAAACTTTGCAATATCGATGGGCCTTTCCCAGCTGGTCAAGCAAGCGACTAGGGTGCCTGATGTAGTTGGTCATACTGCCAATTGTCTGGACCTTCTGCTGACCACCGATCCGGACAGATGTATCGTAACAGTTTCCTCACCACTTGGAACTTCAGATCACTGCCTGGTGAAGTCTGTTTCGTCCTTCTCCCCACCTGACTGCGACTCACGCGGTGAACGGCGAATGTGGCGTTACAGGTCAGCAGATTGGGATGAGATGCGGCATTTCTTTGCATCTTATCCTTGGCAGCAGGTCTGCTTCTCTTCTGAGAGTCCGTCGAGCTGTGCGGATGCTATATCCGATGTGATACGTCAAGCTATGGAGTTTTTCATCCCTTATAGAGACGTACCCGTTGGAGGCTCAGCTCACCCATGGTTCAACGCCGATTGCGTTCAAGCTGAAGAGCGTAAGCATTCGGCGTTTCTCGCCTGGGTTGACGCTCGTGACCGCAAAGCTCCGGATCTGAGCTCAAAGAAGAGAGCTTTCAACCATGCTGCCAAGTCCTACAAAAAGGCACTAAAGAAGGCTCGGTTCGACCGCATTACTCATATTGGCACAAAGCTCTCTGCACAGCCGTCCGGTAGCAGAGCGTTCTGGTCCCTTGCCAAATCGGTCGAAGCGAACTTCTGTAGGCCCACATTGCCTCCGCTGGTTAAGCCTGATGGAACACTGGCTCACTCGGCGAGAGAGAAAGCAGGTCTCTTTGCATCTCTCTTCGCCCATAATTCTCGTCTTGATACTAGCAGTGCTACTCCACCGGCTCTACCTCACTGCAACACCTCGATGCCTGAGGTTCGCATAAGAAATAAAGAAGTTTTGAGAGCACTGTGTCGCCTAGACGTGAATAAAGCTAGTGGACCAGATGGTGTACCAGCAATAGTTCTCAAGGCATGTGCGCCCGAGTTGTCTCCTGTGTTGACGCGCTTGTACCGCCTCTCATTTAGGACTGGTATAGTGCCCAAGTCCTGGAAGCTTGCCAACGTGCAACCCGTGCCCAAAAAGGGCAGTCGTGCCGATCCTGCCAACTATCGGCCGATTTCAATAACCTCCATACTCTGCAAGATTATGGAGCGTGTATTGAACTCGCGCCTCATGGCATACCTGGAAGGTAACGATCTCCTCAGTGACCGACAGTACGGATTTCGCCACAATCGGTCTACTGGGGACCTACTAGTGTATGCCACTCACATGTGGGGCGAGGCCCTCGAGAAGAATGGAGAAGCGATTGCTGTCTCCTTAGACGTCTCGAAGGCCTTCGACAGGGTATGGCACGCCAGCCTTCTGAGTAAGCTTCCAGCGTACGGCATTTCCCCTGGACTGATTAACTGGGTAAAAGACTTCCTGAGTGAACGGTCTCTCCGAGTTGTTGTCGATGGATGCTCATCAGAGCCCATGTCCACTAATGCCGGAGTTCCTCAGGGGTCAGTTCTCTCTGCAACTCTTTTCCTGCTGCATATTAACGATCTGCTGATGCCCGGTATCTATGGGTATGCAGATGATAGCACAGTTGTAGAGAGATACCTTCCAGGTGCTCGGGCTAGTAAGGAACTAATCCGGTCCGAACGAGAGGCTATGGTGGAGCGTACGAATGTCTCACTTCAGGCAGTCTCCAAGTGGGGCGAAACCAATCTAGTTGAATTCAACGCCGCCAAAACACAAGCGTGTCTGTTCACCGCCAAAAGGAGCCCGTTCACCTTGGCTCCTGCTTTTCGGAATGTATCCCTGGAGTGCACCGACCGCCTTCAGCTCTTGGGAGTTGAAATCTCCTCAGACCTCAATTTTTGGGCGGTTCATTGAGTCCAAAGCCAAGGTAGCTGCTAGAAAACTAGGCGTTCTTGCAAAGGTCCGACGGTACTTCACACCGGGACAGCTTCTAATGTTATACAAAGCACAGGTTCGATCGTGTGTGGAGTACTGCAGTCACATATGGGCTGGTGCTGCAAAATGCCATCTAGCAGCTTTGGACTCAATGGAAAGGCGTGCGAAAAGGCTAATTGGGGATCCTGATTTGGTTAAGTCCAGTCTACAAAGCCTCGAGCACAGGCGCAGGGTAGCCAGCCTATCGGTATTTTACAGGTTGCATTTTGGAGAGTGTGCGCAGGAATTGCATGACTTGATTCCGCCATCTCCTTTCTATCATCGGACAACCCGACGTACGGCGAGTATCCACCCTTACGTTGTTGAAACTTCAACGGTCCGGACTAAGCGTTTCGCTTCGTCGTTTATACCGCGTACATCGAAGGACTGGAACAATTTGCCTGCTGCGATCTTCCCGTCCAACTATAATTTAGGTGTCTTCAAGGCTAGAGTGAATAGGCTCTTGATAAACTAGTGCGCCTCACCATCAATGATTGCATCACTGCTTACCATCAGGTGGGATCGCAGTCAAGCGCTGGTTTATATCAATTAAAAAAAAAAAAAAAAAAAAAAAAAAAACAAGAGTTTGCAACTCCAGTAATTTTTCTGTAAATCTTTAACTCGTAAACAACAACGCTTATCAAAATCTAAA
Source organism: Mythimna impura (assembly GCA_905147345.3). Taxonomy (NCBI): domain Eukaryota; kingdom Metazoa; phylum Arthropoda; class Insecta; order Lepidoptera; family Noctuidae; genus Mythimna; species Mythimna impura. Next base: position 409,072 of record LR990365.1, on the reverse strand, counting down.
AAAATTGTATTACTTGCAAATATTTAAAACAAATCTGGGCCAAAGTGAGAACCTTGTGGAACACCAGAGCGTGCATGAAATTCATAAGAAACACAGCCATGGATAGCAACAACCTGAGAGCTTTATAAGATAAAATGCAAACTATTTTCACAGCGATCCGTAGACATCACTTAGCTCAAGTATGCTATCATGAGCAGATGACTCACCGTGTCGAATGCTCTGCTGAAATCATTGCTTCGACGTAGCGACGTTTCAGACACGTCGGTTTAAGCCTCAGTAGTTCATCTAACTCGAAACACGTTGGCTGTCAAAAAGCATGGTATCCAATAGTTGGCAATAATTATAGGTATAATTCAAATATAATCACTTCTGGTTGCAGTACTCGCAGGCGTGCGGCCTCTTCTGGTGCTTGCGACGAGGCTTCTCTTCACGCGACTTTAGCTGACCCGACTTCGACGACTTCGACTTCATCTTCGATTTCTTCTTCGCTGGTCTGGAAATATAAGAAAATGAAAGAACCAAAGTAATAGACATACTAGAGAATATACTTACAAAAATGGAGCTGGACAGGCAATATGTTGCGGGACAAATGGAGCAAGATCGTTACAAATTGGTATCCAAGATATTTTTAATTATTATTATTGATACGCTCGCGTTTCAACACTATCTCACCTAAGCGATGATGTGACCGACGATGGAGCACCCTTACCTTGAAGTAACCAATTCACTCTTGACTTAAAGGTCCCCACTCCCTAGGTTGTAGCTATCAGTAAACACGGACGGAGATGGAAGGACAGTAGCGATTTTACACAGTTTAAATTTAAAAAAGTATTTCTTTTTTAATTAGGATAAAGCCGAAAAATTCCATATAGGAGTGTAAATAAAAAAAGGCTTAACTACATCCCCACTCACTTCTTAGCGCCATCTTCTATCGGTAGCTCCGCAGCGTCAGTGTCCACGTCCGGCTTCGTGTCCTCTCCCTCCGTCTTCACTTCATCTTTGTCTGCAACTAAATTATTTTCGTATTAAACTGAGCTCATAATTTTGTGTTTTGACAAATCAACTTTAAGTCTGAGACATAAGATTTAGTATCTGTTACAATTTCTAAATTTTTAGAATAAAAGTCGATCGCATATCAGTGGTAAGGTGACTTTGACCTAGAGCTGGTCTGGCATAGTACAGAGTGTCAATAGACTGCAAGGTCAGGTTATATTGGTTTTCTTACCACTAACGTGCGGTCTGTACTATAGTTCTTTCACGTTAAGAAAATAGTGACGTCATCAGTGCTACTGCAAAGTAAAGAGGTATTGATTCTGGGATAAAAATTAAATCAAACTTTTTTACTACACGGTATGTTCAAATATTATTAATCATCATTTCAGCCGAAAGACGTCCACTGCTGAACATAGGCCTCCCCCAAGTATTCCCACAACGAACGGTCCTGTGCGTGTCGCATCCATCGGATTCCCGCGACTCTCACCGCGATCATCGGTCCACCTTATGGGAGGCCGCGCCAACGCTCGCTCGCAGAACAGATGGTCGATGGGGCCGAAAGGTTCTGGTGTGGTGACAATGTACCGTAAGACGCAAATATTAATATTAAGAGATTATTTTAATCATAATCTTCAGAATTTCCACTTTTATTTTTACGAATAGGTGGACTAGGACTTTTGTCATTTCTCAAAATAAACTGATCAATGTGAACACAGTTTTCTAATTTACTATGATCTTATCGGTCAAGGAGCGTGGCTAAGCTGAGTAACAACGATGAGTCACTATTTTCTTAAAGCGACTATAGTTATTCTAAAATAAACTTAATTTACAATAAGGTAAGGTTGATATTTGTTTTAATGGAAATAACGTGAAGCATGGTACACGACTGACCCTGCGCATGCGTGAGCACGTGGCGGTGCATCTTGCTGCTGGTGATGAAGCCGCGGCCGCACGTGCGGCACTTGAAGGGCTTCTCGCCCGAGTGCGTGCGCAGGTGCACGCGCATGTACGACGCGCTGCTGATGCGCTTGTGGCACACCTCGCACGTGAGGGCGCCGCCGCGACGCCGCGGGGGCGCCGTCGGGGAGGGCAGCGACGGCGACGGGGCGCGCGGGGCCGTCCACGTGTTGGAGGGGAAGTAGTCCTCGTCGGAATGGCTGTTGAAGAAAACCATTTGAGTGGTATGACGTGTGACAGCGACAGGCCATAAGGCGATGATACACATGACATTCTTGCTCCACCCAGAGCGGGAGAAGTTATTATAATAATTAAGGTCGTGCGAGTGATACAAGTAAATAAGCCCGGCTTTTTTGTGAAAATACATGACACCTTTTTTAAAGATGGGAAATCATCCAATGACATCTCCCGCCCTTTCGTGTCAGACTTTTACTGATTAAAACCCACTCCTGTTATTTCTTTGCCTTTGTTTCACCATAGCCCCAACAGGCTTCGACCCTGCTGGGCCTCTACGGTTGGTGACAAAATACATGACACCTAACATCTAAATCATAGAACATAAAAAACCGAATGAAATAAAGTAAAAACTTAAACTTTACACTTCGCGCGCCAACTGCGCGTACGATGATGCTATGTTGCCACTTTGTGTTCAATGCGAGTTCCTATGGCCACCTTCCGGTTCCATCATCAGATCAGCTGCATGTCATAATAATTTTTCATTGTCATCTGATTTACACCTTAGGGCGTTTCATATTTTTAAAATTTTCGATTTTTCACTTTGCTTGAATTCTTGATACCACTCATGCACAGTGTTCTTATACCGAAAATCACCATAATCAGTTAACATTTAGAGGTTGCACAACGCCAATAAAGTTTTCTCATACAGTTAGGACATCATCAGTGTAGATAAAAATTTTAATATTATTATTTTTTACAGTTTAGTGTTGTTAGTGTGTGTTGTGTCTAGTAAAACTTAATTTCCTCCTCTGTAAAAAATAATAATATTAAAAATTTAATCTTCACTGATGACTTACGTATTGGCGTTGTGCAACCTCTAAATATTAACCGATTATGGTGATTTTTAATATAAGAACACTGTTGTATCAAGAGCATGAGTCGTATCAAGAATTCGAGCAAAGTGAAATGAAAAACGAAAAAAAAAAAAAAACATGAAACACCCTTATTACACATGCATGCAAAATTTCAGCTCAATTGGCAACCAAGCAGTGGATCAAATTTAATTTGCAAGATTTCGTTACAGACAAACATCGGGACAGGTCAAACTAAATAAAAGCTTGTAAAAAAGAAAGGTTATTATATTATGTATGTTTGTTTCTTTGTGGCGGTGTAGAGACCAACGCGTGCGATATTTTGATGATTCTTACGTCAATCAATTTGTTTTAATCTGGTGAGTGTCACTATTGACATGATAGTAATCAAAATTCAATATGGCGGCAACCAGACGCCATATTTTGTAAAAAATTAAATTCAAAAAACAAAAGGTCTTTGAAAATCATCTTGAGGTTCTCAAATAATTTTTCATTTAGAATGATTATTTAGGATTTATAAATTTTATTATGATTTTTATTATGTTGTTTAGCAACCATTATCAAGTTTGTTTTGTGACATCATGTAGCATTATATTATATTATGACCTAAAGCGACATCCAGGATTAGCTCCAGATAAAGGAACTCTTCAACGGTCAACGGCACAGATACGAAACTTTATAACAAGTATACCCATTTATAACAAGTTTATAAAAACTGGCCAAGTGCGAGTCGACACACGAAAGGTTCCGTACTAATTTTACAAAAACGGCAAAAAAAATCACGTTTGTTGTGTAGCTCCCTTAAATATTTCTTTTATTGTTTTTAGTATTTATTGTCATAGCGGCAACAGAAATACATCATCATGTCCAACTATCACGGTTTATTAGATACAGCCTGGTGACAGACGCACAGACAGACGGACGGACAGCGGAGTCTTAGTAACAGGGTCCCGTTTTTACCCTTTGGGTATGAGACCCTAAAAAATATTGTTTTATTTTTCCACACACCTGTCCTCATCCTTGACTTGGCCACCGTCATCCCCATCGGCCACCCCGTCATCACCGTCGTCCGCTATATCCGCAGCGGTCTCGTCGTCGGTCAACTCGCGCTTGATCGACACGTCGAAGTCCACCTTCACTTCTTCAATGAGGATGTCCAGCTTCGGCACTAGGTCTTTCTGGTCCTCATCAAACGTCTGGAAGAGATGATTAACTGCTAGCACTGCTATCTTGTTATGGAGGAGAGCGGTATTTGGAGGGGCGAGTTATTGGGGGCCAGTTTTTGAGAGCAAGTTTTTGGGGTCCCATTATGGACAACAAGTTTTCGGGGCGCAGTTTTAATTACGAACTTTTGGGGGCCGGTTTTGAAAAAAAATTATTGGTGGACAGTTAAGTTTTTGGGGGCCAGTTTTGAACAACAAGCTTTTGGGGGGCTTTTTTTGTAGGTGGGAAAATCATCCAATGGCATTCCCCGCTCTTGGGCGGAGCGTGAGGGCGTGTCAGATTTTTACTGACTAAAAACCGACTCCTGTTCCTTCTTTGCGTTTGTCCCAGGGCCGAGTTTTCCTTTCAGAAACCAACCCTTGGGCCCAGTAGGCTTACCCTGATGGGCCCCTCCAGTTTGCAGACATCTCCTAGAGGCGCGCGTGGAACAGTACACGCCGTTGACGACTTGGGCTCGGTCCGGACGGTTACCGGACTGTCGGACGGCGAGCTACCCATTGCTCGCCGTCCGCAAGCCTACGGTGGCGAAATCGGGATCGGGATCGTGGCAGCTAGGGCGCTCGCTCGCGCGTGCACGTGCGGCGTCCTTCTTTGCTAGCATTACTGTTTCGTCGGTGACCGCCGGCCGCTCCTCCTCGCTTCGGACCATGGCCTGTACCAAGGCCCAGCGCGAGATCGTTACCGCCATAATTATGGCGTGCCCAGCACTGGGTTGCGATTTCATCATGAGATCTCGCCGGAACTCTGTCTGCCATGCCGCGACTTGTCGCGGCAGTGGAGTTTCACCCCGGCGTTGCATTTCCACGCGCAAATCGTGCATGCAAGGACTGTTGCCTCCAGATCCCATGGTGGCAGGCCAGCAAGGAGGCTCGCCGCTTAGCGGGAAACCGTACGGTTTCCCCGCACCATCCGTATGGCCATGACCCTCTGGCATGCGTTCAACTGGGCCGCCGGTCGCTTTCGCAGCAACGTACTCGATGTTCCACAAGGGCGGTCCTAGTACCGATCCCTGCGGAACACCGCACAACATCTCTCGCCGTTTCCACTCTCCCTGGTGACCAGGGTAGATGACGTACCTGTCCGACAGGTAGGCCTCGAGCACACGACAGAGGTGGTCCCGGTGATACCGGAGTGCCCTCCTAATGCTACTCCAGGGCAGGGAATTGAAAGCGTTGGCGATGTCCAAAGACACAACCACGACACACCTGCCCAGGGACACCGCATCTCATTGGAGGCTGGTTGTAGTTAGCATGTTTTTGAGAATAGTTTTGAAGAAGTTTTTGAGGCTCAGTTTCACAAAGTTTTGGAAAACAAATTTTTGATGGTCAGTTTTGAAGAGCAAGTTTTCGGAGGCCAGTTTTGAAGAGTACATTTTAGATGTGCAGCTTTTACGGACCATTCGACCAGCGTATACTAACCTCTTCCTTCACATCCGTCGGCACCTCCACCAGAGGCGGCGCGACTCTGGTGAGCTGTTGCGGCCCCACCTCCGCCTCCCAGAACAGCTCCTCAGCCTTGGGCTTGCTGTCCTGCTCGAGCTTGCACTCCGGCTCGGTAGTGCTGCTCTGCTCTGGCGCGCGCAGCTGTTCTTCTAGCTCTTTGAGGTATGGTAGGATTGCGTTGTAGTCTAGAAAAGGAAGGAACATGTCATTTTGAAAATAAGACCTTATTTCCAGATTAGTAAAGTTCAGTTTAGGTTGCCACTTCAAACATTTTTTATGACTTTTTAACAGTATTACTTGGTAATTCTGAAATCAATTTTATAAACATTGATACAAAGTTTAAATTCGTTCAAGTAGAATATCACTAACTGAAACCAAGGATTTGAATTAATTAAAGTATTTATTAAACTGACTTTAAAAATTATAGGTCACAATAGAATTTGAACTTTGTTGCGTATATGTAAGAGTCTGTTGTTCCAAAACTTGATAATTAATCCGAATTGAAACTCACCATAAGGTTCTCCCTCCAACTTGTCTTCAGGGTGTGTCTTGTCAAAGTGAACCGTCAGCAACTCGAACCTGAGATAAAATACGAAAAAATACTTTTCAATTCAGAAACCCGATCTTATCCCTACCGCATGCAATTTAGTTTTTCGCACTAGTGCGGAAAAGTGCGCGAGCTCGCGCCCACTACAATTTATCATATCAGGCTGGGCGTGGCGCGACCCCAAAGAGTCGCACGTCAACCACCATTTATTAATATCTTTGTAATTGTATTGAAAAACGTCGTTTTATACACGTAAAAATTTGTCACTGTAGCACTCGGCTCCACAAAATTCCGTCTCGGTCGAAATGACAAACTTTCTCCACTTATATCAAAATTTACTATTCAAATGATCATTATCACTTCAACCGAAAGACGTCCACAGCTGGACACAGCACTCCGCTCAAGTGTCACCCCTTGCCTCACCATAGCCTTGACCGCTACCGGAGTCAAGGGTAGACGGGCTGCCGGGCACTAGGGGCCATTTTTTCATCGTGCTATTAATTTGGGGGGCGGGGGGGGGGTTGCCATAATCACCACGCTTGGCAAGCTGGTTAGCGATCTCAGTGTGGTTGTTGCAATGCACAGAGAATGCTGCTGCCCATTCTCTGGCGCGTCTCTTAGTCGCCTCTTACGACACCCACGGGAAGAGATGGGATGCTTGTCGCGATCCCATCTGATGATAAGCAGTGATGCAATCGTTGATGATGAGGGGCACTAGTTTATTAAGAGCCTATTCACTCTAGTCTTCATCATCATCATCATTTCAACCGAAAGACGTCCACTGTTGGACACAGGCCTCCCCCAAGTGTCGCCACAACGACCGATCATCCGACTCACCAGGTTGTCGGTCCACCTTGTGGGAGGCCGCGCCAACGATGCGTTTTCCGGTGCGCGGTCGCCACTCTAGAATCTTTCGTCCCCATCGACCATCCGTTGTACGAGCAATGTGCCCTGTCCACTGCCTTTACTTTAGTTCGGCGATTCTTCGGGCTATGTCGGCGATCTTAGTTTTCCTGCGGATATTTTCATTCCTGATGCGGTCACGCAAGGAAATTCCGAGCATAGCTTTCCATTGCCTGGGTGATTGTAAGCCTTCTGATGAGGCCCATTGTAAGCGACCATGTTCAGTACCATACGTCATCACTGGCAACACACACTGGTCATAGACTTTCGTCTTGAAACACTGTGGTATGTTGGACGAAAAGATACCGCGCAGCTTCCCGAACGCTGCCCAGCCGAGTCGGATTCAACGATTGACCTCTTTCTCAAAGTTAGACCTATCCAACTGGATTGTCTGTCCTAAGTAAACGTAATCGTCTACAACTTCACGTGTAGTCTCCGATCTTGATCGGAGTCTTGAAGACACCTAAATTATAATCGGACGGGAAGAACACTGCACGCAAATTTTTAAAATCCTTCGATGTACCTACGCGGTATAAACGTTGAGGAAAATCGCTGATTCCGGACCGTAGGTGTTGTAGGTGAACAATGTAAAGGGCCTATTACACCATTCGATATTCAGACAGTTTTAGTCTATGATTCGACATATCGCGTAGTGTAATAAGAGTTAGACCGGTCTTACTCGGAACAAAAAATAAGACAGTCTGAATATCGTGTGCTGAATATCGCGTAGTGTAATAGGCCCTTAAGAGTGGAATTTCAAGTACCTACAACATAACTAAAGGTTTTAACGGGAATTAAAATCAATGGCTGTTTTAATTATTAGAATTCTCTGCCGGAGTCTGTTTTAAGTCAAGAGTGAATATCGTCGACCACATCATCACTTACTATATTATAACACACCTGAGCAAATAAATTAATACAAATATTTTTCCACAACTTAGCTGAAGGACTCAATATACATGACGGCGCTTTCGTATTTAAAATAGTTTTCAAAAGATATCAGAGATGGCGCTAGCTGTTTAGAGTGGCGGTAGTTGTTTAGAGTGACGTACGTCACGTGACTAGCACACGACACTCTGGCGCAACACTGAGTGCTAGTGCGATGTAAGTCGACGACGGACGGGCAGTATGGTCGGCGCCTCAGTAGGAAACGCATGTGTGCGCTATGCGTTCAGTGGAATGTCATAATCGTGTTGCCTATTGTGTAGTAATAACTATTGTGTGGTGATTTATCTATGGTGATTATTTTATGAGAACTAAAAGTAAGATTACAGTGACGTGCTAAGATTAAGCGATTTAATTTGTAACGAGTGTCTATTCCCTTCGCCCGACAAACCACGCCTTACTTCAAATTGCATATCTATTTTTATTTAGAACCTCCCAATAATTTTCTGACTGACCTGGAGTATATCTTGAAGCAGATGCGGCACTGGTAGCGCTCGGCGAGGTGGATGCGCTTGTTGTGGCGCCCGAGCTTGCTGGCCGTGATGAACGACTGCCCGCACACGCTGCACGTGTACGGCTTTTCGTCTGCCAAACATTCATGACATATAGCAACAATAAAAAAAATAACTTTAGATGGAACAAGAAGTAAAATCCCGCAAACCTTCATTGTAAAGGGAGGATCCTCCGACTGGTCGATGATCACATTTTTTTTAATGTTACAACTTGCTCCTTAACTGCGTTCCCATCTGATAGTAAGCAGTGATGCTGTCGTTGATGATGAGGCGCACTGGTTTATTAAGAGCCTATTCACTCTAGGCTTGAAGACACCTAAATAGGTATCAGACGAGAAAGAAGACCGCAGCAGGCAATTTTTCTCAGTCCATTAAAGTACGCAGTATAAACGACAAGGTGAAACGCTTAGTCCGGACCACATGTTCTAATCAGACGGAGAACTCTACTACTGCGGTTCCTGTGGCATCATAGATGTCGCTACATAACGAAAGACTAAAATGAACACATTTTGGGTCCCATTATTTATTTAATAGCAACAACCTGCGACTTCGTTCATTATTCAGTAACCTTTTTTGGGGCGTGTGTAAAAAATATAGGTTTAAAGAATTTATTCTCATAAGAACAATTATAGTTCACTTAAAATGAGATACAAATAATAGCTTATAAGTACTGTAATATTCACATCTGGTGTGTTGGTGACGTCATATGTTATATACATGTTTTTTTAATTTTGATTTAAACATATTAATATTGTCACATTTCTTCAATTCTTCGGGTAAATCGTTAAACAGCCGTGCTCCTTCAAACTGTATTGTTTTTTTGCCGTAGTTAGTTCGTGCGCGTGCAGTCATTAGTTGAAACTTGTTTTACTTCTAGTATTGTATGTTGTTGTCTTTTTACGTAGTTGAATGTTTGATTGTACAGAATTCGTGGTGATTTTTTTTATGAGAATGCAGGTGTAATATGTGTAAAGTTGTTTGAGGTTTAGTAGCTTTGTTAATATCGGTCTTTTCGGAGATGGATAGATGGACGTCCCCCCGGGAATTAAGTCCCGTTCCCGTAGGTAAATAAAAAGTAGTTTAAATTACTCATTATAACATTAGCTATATACCAATGAAACTCACGTCAAATTGTGTTCAACCGTTTTAAAAATGTATCTCGTAGTTTGAAATCCCGTTCCCGCGGGAAAATAAAAAATAGCCTAAATTATTCCTAGTAACTTCAGCTTTAAAACTTTACTTTGTTACGCATTTAGTAGTAAAAAAAATTGTTATTTTGATATCCAGCCCCCCTAGCCAAGTTACAACTGTTTCGTTTCGTTTCTCTTTTCGTTGATCGTCTCAACACTCAGTCACATGGTCAGAACAAAGGAATCGGAGGCGTGGAACAGCCCCCCTAGCCAAGTTACAATCGTATCGTTCGCGCCGAACGCCTTGAGTAGGCCACGCCTCCGATTCCTTTGTTCTGACCACGTGACTGAGCGTTGAGATGACGTCAGAACAAAGGAATCGGAGGCGTGGCCTACTCAAGGCGTTCGGCGCGAACGATACGATTGTAACTTGGCTAGGGGGGCTGTTCCACCCAAGCGGTAGAAGGCATTGGTTGATTACCACCTAAAAAAAAATTTTGTCGATTGTAACTTGGCTAGGGGGGCTGTTCCACCAAAGCGGTAGAAGGCATTAGTTGATTACCACCTAAAAAAAAATTTTGTAAGTAATATTATACAATATGCTCACCTGTATGTGATCTCACGTGCAGTTTCAAATAATAGCTCAACGTGAACTGTTTCTGGCACGCAAAACATTTGTAAATTTTCTCTAAATTAGTCAGCTCTGCCTCATCCAAGCTATTCTCTTTGTCTTTACTGTTGACAGTACTTGCATTCTCCACTTCACTGCTACCATTGGTCAAGGAACTAGTTTCATTACCCTGAGGATCATTGCTTATAGAATTTAAGTCATTATCAGTTTGATTTTGACTATTCTGGGCCTCTACCGCACTATTTTCACTATTTATTACAAGTCCGCTATTACAATCTAATATAGGATTTATTCCATTACACTCAGTATTAGGAATCATCCCATTATTGACACTCCCATTAAGTTCCATATTAGGATTGATTCCATTAAACTCAGCATTAGGAATCATTCCATTATTGACACTCTTGTTAAGTTCCATATTAGGATTAATTCCAATACTCATAAAATCTGCGGCTTTCTCTTCTCCTATATAACCGTCTTCCGGTTTAATTTCTATGTCAATTTCTTTCTTAATCTTCACCATCTTTTTTAACTTTTTCTTTTCTTTTTTTATCTGTTTCTTTTTGATTTGATTTCTTAATCGCAGCCTATAGCTCGTCATTCTGTTCTTGTGTGCGGTCACATGCTGGTCTAGTTCGTGTAAAGCATTGTAACTGACGTTACAGACAGAACAGCCGTAGAATTTGAATGAAGAATCTCTGATTTTTTCAGAACAATAAGTACTTTTCTGCCCATTTTTCTCCTTTCTTCGCTTTTTTAAAACTGGTTTTGATTCTGCTTCCTGTGTCTCAGTTTTAGGAGCAATTTCAGGTTCTACGGGTTGTTGTGTTTGTAACGGTGGTTGTAAATTGTTGTATGGTTCCTGTGGTTGAGCGTTCATGTAGTTGGGTTGAGTCTGTTGGTACGCCTGGTAGATGGATTGCTGCAACTTGCTGGCGTACGGGTAAGTCTGAGCCGCGTAGCTGTCGTAAGCAGGGTACTCGTACGAGCTCAGCGGATCTATGTCCACGTTACCTGGCATTGCGGCTGCGTGGTTCATCTTGATAACCTGAAATACCATTACCATAATGAAAAAGTCATTAGTAAGTTCAGTCTTCAAGACTGGAACAATGTCCATTGCAGAGCAAAGGTTAAACTAGATAAATTAATCTTATTAAGTTGGCATATGATCTATTCTGTAGCTGTATGAAGCTGTGGGAGAAGAAATAAGTCAACCATAGTGACCAGCTGAAAGTGTGTTACAGTTATTACTATTTCTTTTTTGGTAATGTTTTGACTTGGATACTGAGTCCTTTAAGCCATGTTTTTATATGAATAATTAATTATTTTTTTTTCAATTAGATGGGATGAACATATTGTAATGTTTTTGTAGTATTTGGCAGCAAATGTAGCAAGTCAACCTTCTCGGCAAACTTCCCCATTTTACTGAGGTTGTGCCTGTTTCAATGATTCCACATATTGTCCAGTTGCACAGATACTTGAGATACAAAACTACACCAATTTTACATTACAGTATCCACTAGGAATCAGTTTGCAAATAATTAAAACAGCCACTGAAGTCCACTTGAAGGAATCCCTCCAAAAACTGTCTAACAGATGTTACTGTGTATTGTGTGACACATGATTATGTATGTAAACAATGGTGCTGTATTATCTGTACATAATCAGTCTACACAAACAACAACAACAATTGTTGCCACAACACTGTTGCAACAACTGTTGCCACAACACTGTTGCAACAAGTGTTGCCACAACACTGTTGCAACGACTGTTGCCACTACACTGTTGCAACAACAGTCGCAACAACTGTTGCAACTGTTGCTATTGTTGTTGTCTTGTTGTTGTCTGTTGTTGTTGCTGTCTGTTGTGTTATAACATTTTCAATGCTGGGTCTCAGGCCTCTCTGAGAAGAAATGGACCTTAATCCATTACTATGACCCAGTGCAGGTTGATGGATGTTGCATGTCTTTGAATATTTGTTCTAGGATACGCCAGTTTCCTCACAAAGTTTTCCTTAACCATTTTGAGGGCAGAGATGATGAAATAAATTACACAAAGTAAACCCAATTGTGGGTTAAGCTCGCCTTTGTACATCAGCTGTCCAATTTTTAAATAATGTGTTATTTTTTATGTACAATAAAGAATATAAGAATAAGAATAAGAAAGTTAAGCGTTCGACTGGGTTTGAACCAGTGCCCTACAACTCTAAGTTGGGGATGACAACATAAGGGCCAGTGCACTCCACGTTTTTTAAACGAGCCGTTGACGCGCGTTTGTAGCGATAGGCACGTGAGTCAGACGCAACCTGCCCCCCCTAGCAGGCCCGGCGCACTCTCGGCGCGCGCTTGAATTTATACCTACGTCTCGGGGCCTCTTTTATAGGGCTAGTTCAGTTGAGTGTCACACGCGTGTTCGAACTGCCGCATGCCGCTTGACGCGCGCTAACAAAAATATGTTCGCATTTCTACAGAGGTTTTATTATAAATATGGGCACGCCAAAAGATACTGCATAGCATATGGGTGCATGACTATCAACAAAAATGTGGACTTTTCATTCTTTACTCTTCCAAAGGAACCCGAAAGGTAAGTAATTATAACATTTTCAACACTCTTAAAGTGGCTCTTATTTTATGATAATTATTATGTAGGTATAACAGGTAGGTTATTGTTGCAGTTTATAGACACGAGGACGATTCGTGTTCCTTTTCGTATCATCATTTTTCGCTATTAAGTAGATTCGTAATTTTTTGCTGGCGCGGCGGCCGGCGGTTATGTTTTTTAAATAATCGTGTTCACAATATTACTAATCGTGAATTACCTACCATCTTTTAAAAATTACCTACGAACGCATAGCCGAAACATAAAATAGATACTTAGGTAATTTTGTGGCCGAAATCAACAAAGTTATATTACAATATCCAAGTACCTACCTAGCTACCACTTGACTTTACTTTTGTTCCATTTGTTTAGTTAGACAATTAGATACCTAACTAACTAAATGTAAACAATCATAACATGTCTCTCTATAGGGTGACTGGCAATTAGTGTACGATACTTAAACACGTGATTGTGCTCATGATAACAAACAATTTTTATTATGGGAGCAAAGTCGAAATCGCGAAAAAAATATCAGCTGTTCAGTACATTAGGCAAACATAAATGTACTGAACAGCTGATTTTTTTCGCGATTTCAGGTTTGTTCCCAAAGTAAAAGTTGTTGGTTATCATGAGCACAATCACGTGTTTAACTATCGTACACTAATTACCAGTCACCCTATATAAATACATTTTAAAGTATGGAAATTTCTAGGTACTTAGGTACATGTAAATCAATTTTATCTACCATGTAATTTAAAAAAAAAACTCTGAATTTATTTTATGCTATAAAACGTAGTGTACCTACTACTAATTTCGCATTTTACTAAAATATATTTTGTAGATAATATAGGTACATACCTACTTTAAAAGGCATTTCTTATCAAGAATGTTTACATTTAGTAAAGTACCTACCTAAACAAATGGACTCACGACCTTTTTTGGTGGAAAATCATTTCTTCTCCCGCTCAATGGCGAAGCGAGAGGCGTGTCAAACTTTTACTAACTAAAACCACACCTATGTTCTTCTAGTTGTCCTTTGCGTTCTAAGACCAAGGGCTTAGCCCCTGTTCACACTCACAACCCTACAACAGAAGCGGCTTGTTCAAAGGTTCATAACGGGCATAATAAAAGAAACTCTCGTTGCGCGGACTTACGGTTTTACGGACATTTTGATTCGTTACGAGCGCCACTGGATCTGGTAGGCTAATAAAATCAAGGTCGTGTCCGTGCCGTGCAATGTATTATGAACATTAGCGCTGTTGTTATTAGGTTTAAATTCGTATGTTTGCTATCACGCAGTGCAATTTCTGTACTTGTACTATTTCTTATTCTGTGCCCCTAGCCAAGTTACAACCGTTTCGTTTCGATTCTCTTTTCGTTGATCGCCTCGAGTCGGCCACGCCTCCTATTCCTTTGTTCTGACCATGTGACTGAGCGTTGAAATGACGTTAGAACAAAGGAATCGGAGGCGTAGCCGACTAGACCGAAAAGAGAATCGAAACAAAACAGTTGTAACTTGGCTAGGGGGCTGTAGACGTTTCTAAGAATGCGAGTACCAATACAAACCAATTCTGGTTTAATGGTACAAAAGAAACCAAAAATTTTAAAAAGAATATATATGGAACAATAAAAAAATAAAATAGACGCGCGTCAATGGCGTGTTTAAAAAACGTGGTGTGAACAGGCCCTTAGCCCACCACTGCGCCACGGTAATATTATCTATACAGTATTGTAACTCGGCCGTATTTTTGAAATAAATGCCTACAGCCGCGCGGTACGTAAACATGCGATAGGGCTGCCCGCACTATGGCTGCCCGCCTCCACTATTTTAATTACATTTGCCTACTTTGTGTTTCCATTTAGTTTTGTGATTGTAAATATACTTTTTTTATAAAACAAATAAAATACTTTGTGAATTGAATAGGAAGTGTTCAATATTTGCGACCGAAAAATATTTGCGCCTCGACTGAGACGTACCTACGAAATGCTTTATTATTAAATTTTAAAGTACAAAAATCCGCATTCTAAAGCTTAATTAAAAATTGTTTTGGGAAACATGGACAAGGTGGAGAAAAATGAATATCTTTTACTTGGTTATAGATACCTGCAGCTACTTTACAATTTATATGTTTGGTTTTAAATGAAGAATTCATGCAACCAAAAACAGCACAATATATCCTACTCGTCATATTAAATATATAAATATGTACTTGAACTTATTTTTATTGAAAAAATCGCGCGGCACAGACGCGACTGTCTGCATCCCGAGCGCACCTCGAGATCGAGGTGCGTAGGTATAGCTCGCGTTTCGACCGTTTGTATGAAGTTGGAATACTGTATAGATAATATTACCGTGACTGCGCTCTCGCATCGTGTAATGGTTATTTATATTAAGGCTGATAAGTTTGTTTCAATATACTAATCTGAATATTTAAAAACTCCCCTGACTACTAGAGAGACTTAAAAAATTGTTTCATTAAATAGCTCCATTCTTGAATAAGGTTTTCTATGTACATATAAAAGGAGAAACTCACTGACTGACATATCAACACACAGCCGAAACTACTGAAACGGGGGTCCAAAGTTTTTATAGAGAAACATATGTTTTCGTGAGTGAATCTGCTGGCAGAAGCTAGTAGGCTGTAAACCTCACACTATGACCCTTAAAACTAAAAGAAAAAGGTGAAAAGAATCCTAAGACAAAACACAGTACAGTCAAATGGGGTGAATAGAAACTCAGGGGTGAATAGAAACAAAACTTTAAAGGGTATTTTCACAATATTTGGATATTTTTTGCAGCATTTAACTATATCAATTTACTAATGAAAATAATTTATTATAAATAATTAATAATTTATTATTAATTTATTATTATTTTTATTTTATTTTTTTATTAAGTAAGTAATAATTTGGCTAAACTGTACTATACCCCGGACAACGAGTTTTACGCTCATCATTTTTTATTGGAAAGGTTTATGTCTAAAAACTAATTATGCAAAGTCACAATGTTAGGAAACATATTATAGTTTTTGAGAAAAAAAAATAATGAAAATCGATAATTTTTCGTAATATTTGACGCCATTTTGACAGATTTCGTTCACTTTCTACTTTCCCTGCGTTCCGAATTGCGTCAAAAGCGATAATATCGCGAATCCGACCAACGCGCAACGTCACAATTGTTACTCAATAGCCCTTATATGTTTTGTGACTATTAAATTTGGTCGGATTCGCGATCTAATCACTTTTATCGCAATTCGGAACACGGGGTTTGTTTGTAATATTATGACAAAGGTATTAGTTCATACAGCCACAATGAATATTTAAGAAAACGCAAATTTTCTTTTATATACATTAAAAATGACGAATAATATAGCCAAAAGAGGAGTAATATAGCCAAATGACATATTATACATCAGTGAATTTAGCTTGTCCAATGCTAAATTAATAATATTTGAGAAAAGTAAAAAATAAGACTTTTGTTCCACTTATTATTTAGTTTTTAGTAAGAAATAATAAAAGTGAGATGAGATCATTTTATTGCATACTAAATATAGGGCACTCTGACTCGGATAGATTAGGTTAGGTTAGGGTTATTTTTTTTTTAAACCACCCAAAAAACTTTTTTTTTCATCTAAATACATGAAAGTATACAATTGCTACAGTAGCAGGTTAGGTTAGGGTTATTTTTTTTTTTAAACCACCCAGAAAACTTTTTTTTTTCATCTAATAACATGAAAGTATACAATTGCTACAGTAGCAGGTTAGGTTAGGGTTATTTTTTTTTAAACCACCCAGAAAACTTTTTTTTTTCATCTAATAACATGAAAGTATACAATTGCTACAGTAGCAGGTTAGGTTAGGGTTATTTTTTTTTAAACCACCCAGAAAACTTTTTTTTTTTCATCTAAATACATGAAAGTATACAATTGCTACAGTAGCAGGTTAGGTTAGGGTAATTTTTTTTTTAAACCACCCAGAAAACTTTTTTTTTTAACCTTTTGACGTGCGTAATTAGAGACACAATAGTAAGACAATGGCTTGCGGGCGCCGGCTACCGCCTGAGCGTTAATGAATTCCAAATACATGAAAGCATACAATTGCTACAGTAGCAGGTTAGGTTAGGGTTATTTTTTTTTAAACCACCCAGAAAACTTTTTTTTTTCATCTAATTACATGAAAGTATACAATTGCTACAGTAGCAGGTTAGGTTAGGGTTATTTTTTTTTAAACCACCCAGAAAACTTTTTTTTTTCCATCTAAATACATGAAAGTATACAATTGCTACAGTAGCAGGTTAGGTTAGGGTTATTTTTTTTTAAAACCACCCAGAAAACTTTTTTTTTATCCAAATACATGAAAGTATACAATTGCTACAGTAGGTTAGGTTAGGGTTATTTTTTTTTTTAAACCACCCAGAAAACTTTTTTTTTCATCTAAATACATGAAAGTATACAATTGCTACAGTAGCAGGTTAGGTTAGGGTTATTTTTTTTTTAAACCACCCAGTAAAATATATTTCAGTGCACAAATATTTGTAAACAATAGTAGAGCGCTCCAAGACAACAAAATTTATTTTTTTCATTTTTAAACACATGAAAGTATACAATTGCTACTGTGGGGGTATAGTCCAAGGGGTTTAGGGTGATTCTCCTCCCTAAAACCCCCAAATCTGCCCCAAAAATGCATAAAATGTACGATTTTGTGATTCCTAACCTCAAAATTTGAATCTTGAATATCTCCAAAAGTATGTGTTTCCTAGATTCGGGAGGGGGTTCGGGGGGAGGGGACACTCCCCCTCCCCCCCTCACCCTAAAAAACCCATTATTTCGTTGTCCGGTATAGTACAGTTTTACCAATAATTTATTTAATTTTTTATTTTATTCTAAAAAGTCGATGCTTTGTAGAAGCCACTAATATGGTATCAAAGTTAAAAACAAGACCAACGTTTTGTTTCTATTCACCATTGCCTTTCTATTCACCTCGTTTTACGGTAATCATGCTGTCAGATGACACCACAGGCGCAGAGTGTCAAGTGATGAAGTGATCTATCACTAACAAGGTTTTTTGGCCAGATTTCTTTAGAGTTAAGTTTAGTGGCTGTTATTCACAAATTGATTCCTAGTCAATACTGTGACATAAAATTGGTGTAGTTTTGTGTCTGCACACCTGGACAATTTGTGGAATCATAGCAACAGTAGTGATCTCAATAAAATGGAGCTGAGAATTTTATTGTAGTGTTGACTATCTCAGTGAAGCTTACTGACAAAGCTGACTTGATATGTTTGCTGCAAAATACTACAAAAATATTAGAATGTGTTGCACCCATATTCTAATGTCACCCAAAAAAGATAATTATTTATTATTAATGATGAGGCAGTATGGTTTAAGACCTTAGCCTGCCTAAATGCAGCAAAGAAAAAAAAAACACTCACAAGTTCTTAGTTTCTGATATCTATTTATTGTTTATGTAGTTTGGGGACTATTTACTACAACAGCTTTGCACATACCATCTCCAGAATACCAGTTGTTTCAAAAGATAGTAAGCCTCAGTCATTACCAATTATTATTCCTTTTTTCATGAGTAGAATTTTTTGCCCAACAGTGGGTTAAACCAAGTACCAATATCATAAATGTTTTGGAGTCACACCACTTTATCTATATATAGTTCTTAAAAGTTTAAAATTATTTGTTCATTCTTACAAAAGCCTTTCAAAATTTATACCAGTCAATGTTAATGAAAACAGAGGTAATTATACGTCACAATGCGAACACCACTCATTCCTGAGACTGTAGTCAACATTACCCCAAAACAACGTGTTTTCGCACCTGTATCCTCTAAAATATGTAAACACGACACTCAAACGTGTTTTTTCACCACTTTTAAAGCCGAAACAGTGTTTTAAACAACATGGATCGTCGTTCCACGTACTAATCGATACTCTGGGCGTAAAAAACTTACCTGATGTCGAGCTGTATAGCACAAAAAAACACTTTTTTTATTCGATTCACAAATTAGTTTTTAACGTTGAAATTCATTGTGTTTTCCCACCAAAACTCTTTAAATAACATCGTCACTATGTGCTTCGTGTACTAGAGACTATAATTACCGCCAAAAAACACTATTTAAAGTTCAATAAGGCAATTAAAACAAAGAATATTCATTTCGTAAATTCACATTTTTTTTCTCGCGTGACTAGGTAAACTGCTATGGCCGTCATTTCGGTGTTGCCAACTGAGTATTTTAATCTTAACATATTTCTTCGATTCGGTTTTTTCAGGGTTCCGCAAGATATTTTTTAAACAATTCCTTCATTTTATGTAAAGTATTTCAATTAGAATAAGGGCAAAATAAGGGCATAATATCAGCGAAACTATAAAATTTTATTCGATTTGGGACCCATAAAAATATTGACAATGACTGACTGATTGAAACCTCACTTTGCCGTGCAGAAACGATACTTATCTCTGTGTTTGCTCACACATCATCATCATCATCATCATCATCATTTCAGCCGAAAGACGTCCACTGCTGGACATAGGCCTCCCCCAAGCGTCGCCACAACGAACGGTCCTGTGCTCACACATACCCCACATAAAATGCCTGTAATTCTGTGTTTTTTGTCTTTCATCATCACATATCGATTGTAATTTTTAAATTAAATAGCTAACTTTGGGTTCTTAATCAAAGAAACTAACAACAAGAGACTTTAACAACTTTGACTTACTGAATAGTGGAGATCAATTATTTCTGTAGTTCATATCGACCTCATTATTTGCGAGTTTTCATAAAACGCGTAAGAGCATTTTTTTGAGCTAGTTATGGATGTTCATAAAGGGAAGACATAATGAATTCCTAAAATAAAAATTGATCTTTCTCTACAAAGATATATCAACTGTTAGAAATAAGTATTAGAGATTTATTATGGTTTCGAACCCGCAAGCTCATGTATGATAGGCGGGTGTCCACTGGGCCATTACAAGTCCGTAAAAAAAAAATACATACATAATACTTTTTTCTAAATATAAATAATTATTTCTTAAGTAAATGCAATTACAACTGCAAAAATACTACATTGTACGAGGCATTGGCCTTCTGAACTTCGAATATGAAAGAACATTTTGTGATAACGCTTTTGATATTGATACTAGATTATGGAAATTACAATAAATACCCCAACTCAAGCACAAAATAAGTTTATGGCAACTTTTTTCATATCTGTCAAGCAGCCAAGGTCATCATAATTTTACGTTTCATCTTACGATCAATACCATTCCATCGAACATTATAGCAAATAAATATTTAAATAGATGTCAATCAAATTGAAATATAATTACTGAGTTTTCAATACTACACAATTTGTGTTATGTAAACTAAAATAAGTAAATGTTAGACACAGAAAAAATTCTTTTAAGTGTCTTTAAATTACATAGGTCTTAACGTATAACGAAACCTAAAAAAGTACGGGAAATTTGAAATATGGGCAAAACATTAAACGGGTACTCACCCGTATGTCTATTCATTCTTATTATTGGCAATAATTCACAGTGACTTTGATTTACTGGAAAGACAATATATAAACAAAGACTGAAGATGCATTATTTTGTATAGTTCGATATTGAGATAGACTCATGATAGTACAAGTTTAAACCTTAGTGGTTTTTGGCTGCTATTTAATATGGATAATGCTGTACTCTTTTGTATAAATGATAAATAAATAAAAAACATGTTTAGATTTAATCACTAGGTACCTATTAGTTTTAGGTAAGATTTGAATTGCAAATCACTTAACAACTAGTTGTTTGAGTCCTTTGTTTGTCTACTATTCAATTGCGAGCCTCATCAACACGTAAATAAGCCGCTAATCGTATTTAATGTGCTAGTGACACCGCCCTTTTGGAAATCCGAAGTTTGAACGTGGCGCCATCTAGTGACAAAAAATATGAAAGGCAGCAGTTCTGGTATCGTCATGTGATGAAGGGAAAAATGCATGTATTAAGTATAAGTGTCTATAGTTTTTATTGAGGTGGGAATTCGTCCAATGACTTCTCCCGCCCCAAGGTGGAGTGGAAGAAAAAGGCAAACACTACTTCCTGGGAAAGGGAAAGAAACTCTGAAGTGAATACTACTTAATAGCCCGCCAAATCATTGAAAAGTCTCGGGTGTGCATCTAGTCTGCTATGATTTGATTTGTTGAATTCTCGAAAGACAGACGTTGTCATGTCTGAAAGCTGACTATAGATCAGAAAAAAAATTGAGAACCCGATTGCAGCGCCGCCTACCGGATCTAATTGTATTTTCAAACCATCCTACAAAAAAAAATTATTTAAAGCGGTCAAGCCGTTTAAGGAGGAGTTAGTTGACAAGCACACGTACAGAAGAATTATCTATGTTGTGGCCAGATCTCAGAATTGATTATTTCATGAAATGGCCAACTAAAACTGGCCAAATCGTTTAGGTAAACGTTAACATTTGATGACATGTCAATCCTCATTTGGCCATATCATTGATGTAGAATTTCTATGATAATAAAAGGTCTAAAGAAAGTAGGCCAAACGAGGATTGAAATATCATCAAACTTTAAAGTTTATAACGATCTGGCCAGTTTTACTTGGCCATCCCATGAAGTGATCAATTTCTATGATCTAGCCTGCACGACATTTATAAAAGAAGAAACTGACTGACTGACATATCAACGCACAGCTGGAACTATTGGGTGTAGGAACGTGAATTTTTAGACAGGGTTTCCTCTTATGACGTAGGCGAGCACTAAAAGAGGATTTTCCAAAATTCATCCCCAGCCCCCCTAGCCAAGTTACAACCGTTTCGTTTCTCTTTTCGTCGATCGCCTCGAGTAGACCACGCCTCCGATTCCTTTATTCTGACGTCATCTCAACGCTCAGTCACGTCGTCGGAACAAAGAAATAGGAGGCGTGGCCGACTAAACACTAAAAGGATCAAAATAACTTTAATTTCGGAAGTCGGTGTTTCTCGGTATTGTTTGTTTCTTATTTAACACCGACTTCCGAAATTAAAGTTATTTTGATCCTTTTAGTGTTTTTTTTAGTGAAGTCGGTTATTTTTTTTTTCTAAAAAGTTTTTATTTCACACTTTTTAGTTGCGATACACTTATAAACAGAGTGCCTATTTCTCATGACAATTCCAATTAACCCAAATACTGCTAGGTTACATTGTTTTATTATAAAGTTCCTGTGTCTACCTTCCTCCTTCCGGCTCCATCATCAGATCAGTTCGATAGTACCTTATAGCCAAAGAGCATGTCACGACAATTCTAATAAGCCCAAACACGGCTAGGATACATTGATTAATTACGGAGTTCCTGTGCCTACCTTCCGGCTCCATCATCAAATCAGTTCGATAGTACCTTATAGCCAAAGTGCATCTCATGACAATTCTAATAAATCCAAACACGGCTAGGTTACATTGATTAATTACGGAGTTCCAGTGCCTACCTTCCGGCTCCATCATCATCATCAGATCACTTCGATGATACCATTTTCAACGTAACTATTCAGAATCATTCATTTATTTGTATTGTCATAGTCGCTTAACTATGTATATCTTCATTGTGATATCTATTTGAGTATGAAGTTAATATATAATAATATATAATAATGATTTTGAAAAAAATGGGACCAATCTGGAAGCATATCCTATAAAGGGAAAAGAAAATTTTGCAAATCGGTCCATAAACGACGGAGTTCTGAGGTAACAAACATAAAAAAAATAAATAATAATGATAAAAAAAAAAATACAACCGAATTGATAACCTCCTCCTTTTTTTGAAGTCGGTTAAAAAGAAGAGAGCATTGAAGAATGAAAATTGAAAATTTTAAGGCACTCTGATATAATCCCTCTTAGTTTAGCTAACTCTATTGAATAACTATTTCATGAAATAGCCATGGCCATTCAATAGGGTTAAACGTACTGAAGATACATCAGAAACGAAGATATTCGCTATTAAAAAAAAAACCGAAGCCACATGAATGTTTCAGAGAGATACCCGGGTCCTGTTGGGCTGTGAAAAAGACGGATGAAAAAAGATTGCGCGTAGCGGAGATGAGAATGTTAAGATGGATGTGTGGTGTGACGAGAATGGATAAAGTGAGAAATGAGTATATTAGGGGAAGTTTGA
The DNA here is from genome assembly GCA_905147345.3 of Mythimna impura. Lineage (NCBI taxonomy): Eukaryota > Metazoa > Arthropoda > Insecta > Lepidoptera > Noctuidae > Mythimna > Mythimna impura. The sequence continues at coordinate 385,987 of LR990365.1, read as the reverse complement.
AAGTGGCGCCAGTGACTGAAAAGTTGAAAGGGAATCGTTTGTCTTGGTATGGTCATGTAAAGAGGAGAGATGAAACGCATGTTACTAAAAGAGTTATGAATTTACATGTGGATGGATGGAGAGGGAGAGGGAGACCAAAGAAAAGATCGATGGATTGTGTGAAGAGTGATATGAAAGAAAAGGAAGTTAGTGATAGTATGACGAGTGACAGGGCAGAATGGAAGAAAAAAACGTGTTGCGCCGACCCCAAATAACACGGGACAAGGGCAGGAAGATGATGATGACCCGGGTCCTGAAATGTAAAGGGCAACCGAGACACAAGTGAATTTATAGTCAGTAAAAGTCTGACACGCCCTTTGGCTCTACACTAGAGCACGAAAGGCCATCATAAAAAACCGGTATCTGAGGGAACAGGGTCCAAGCTACTGGCGGTCAAGGCTCTAGAGAGAGGAACCGCCTAACTATACGAGCCGTGTCCAGAAGTACCGCTTTCTGAATCAATGTTCTTGATCCGGGCGCCTAATGACATACCTCCAAAGATCTCTGATCTCTGTGTGGACCGCCCGGAGGACACTGTGAAGCATAACGGTAGAGGTGTGCCCCGCCTAGGTAGAGCACCGCCGTGTCCTCGTGGAGGGCATTGGCGGCAGCTGCTTCTCGCGTTGGGCCCTGGTACAGGCCATGGTCCGGAGCGAGGAGGAATGGTAGGTAGGCACGCGTGAGGGAACGGACAGCAGATGTTCTCACGCCTCAGCCATTGGGACTTCGACACCGATTTCGAGCTACCGGCGTGGACTTGCGGACGACGAGCAATGGGTAGCCCGCCGTCCGGCCGTCCGGTAACCGCCTGGACGAAGCCCGAGTCGTCGACGACGACGCGTAGTGCTCCACACGCGCCTCAATGAGATGTCAGCAAAACCGTAGGGAGGCAAGCAGGGCCGAAGCCTACTGGGGCCATGGACTGGCTTTTGAAAGGGAAACCCGGAGTCCTGGAACGCAAAGGCAAAGAAGGAACATAAGTGTGGTTTTAGTCAGTAAAAGTCTGACACGCCCTCCCACTCCATCCAGAGCGAGAGAAGTCAATGGATGATTTTACAATAGGCCTTAATATTTAATATTATTGTCCATGTTCCTTTGTTCCTACTCATCTCACAGGATGGAGCAAATATTATGAACTCTTAAAAATATGTCGTTGAACACAATGAACACATTATTAAAACAAAAATGCGTAGAACAAAGTGAAATGAAAGACATCAATACCGGTCGCAGCGAAAACTAATCAAAACAAACGTTGTCAACAATGGACTCATACATCGAAACATACAAACTTACATTTGCGGCTCCGAAACTATATCGTCGCTACTTTACAAAGGACAACATTCCTTGCTTAGCTGCAAGTTCAACTTTGTGTAGGAAACGTCAGATAGTGTTCGCTTACTAAGTGACATTTGCTGTTACATCACTGTAAATTAAACTCTACCCACTTCTAATAAGGTTCAAACATTATATTTTGGATGTTTGTTTAAATTGGCTGCTGAGATAAATTATAATATGGGGATTTTAGTTGCGCGGGAACTCGCGATAGAGTAGGTTGTGTGTGGTACTGTCGCTCTGTCAGACAATTTTTATTAAACAATAATAAAATTAGTATAGTAAAACAAAGCGACGCGCTTGTGGAATTAAATTTGTCTTTATAAGTGAGTTATGGTGCTCAAGAGTTATTTAGTGGAATGTGAATAGTTTTACCAGTATTATGGATACGAATGCTCCAAAGGATTGCTTCTAATTGCGCGACTATTAAGGTAAGGTACAAATACTCTACCATATCACGATATTAACGTAAATGTCAGCAAACCGTAGGGGCCCAGCAGGGTCGAAGCCTACTGGAGCCATGGGTTGTACGAAAGAGAACCCCGGGGCCCTGGAACGAAGGCAAAGAAGGAACAGGAGTGGGTTTTAGTCAGTAGAAGTCTGACATGCTCTCCTGCTCCGCCCAAGAGCGAGAGAAGTTATTGGATGGTTTCCCACCTAAAAAAAAAACATTTACTTCTGAACTTTTATAATTCGCGGGGTTTTTAAGACCTTTAAAATATTTCTTTAGGTGTCAAACTACTTGCCAATTTTTAGGGTTCCGTATACTCAAACGGTAAAGACGGGACCCTATTGCTATGAATCCGCTGTCCGTCTGTCTGTTTGTCACCAGCCTGTATCTCATGAACCGTGATAGTTAGACAGTTGAGATTTTCACAGATGATGTATTTCTGTTGCCGCTATAACAACAAATACTAAAAAAAAAACAGGAAAGTGCGAGTCGGACTCGCGCACTGAGGGTTCCGTACAAACTTACCTATGAAAACAGTTCAATTCCCGAATTGAGTTACGAAGATTTTTCCGAATCGATGAGTTTTTTTTTTGTGGCGTAACTACAAATTTACAGTTTTCAGATTTTTTCCTGTACTTGTGCTATGAGACCTTGATTCTAGGTCAACGGAGCGTCAGCCTTCTACTGACTAAAACGTACCCATGTTCCTTCATTTGCCCCTTACGTACCAGAACCGCGGTTAATCTTTCGAGTAATGCCTCAGCACATTACTCCCCTGCCTTATTCTAAATGTATACATACAGCCTAGTCATCCCTTGTCTCCTTCCATATCCAGACGCCTAACGAGAGCCTCCTAAGGTGTTGCCTTGGTGATCGAAGCTAGTGGATTTTAAACCATTGACTGGCACGGCGTTCGGTACAATGATCGCCGAGTCCACATCCTACATGTCGACAATCACGGGAGCCAAATAGAAAGAAAGGAAGAAAGGAAATAATAATAACAAAGGTAAAGGCACAGAATAAGAAATGTAAAGGGTAAAGGGGGTTTGTATGGACATGTGTGTGTGTCTATATTTCTTTTTTAAACCTCAAAAAAACCTCAAACGGCGTAAATATAATAACCTCATCGGAGGTTATATATTTGAGCCGTTTGGGGTTGAAACACTAGGGCCATGGGGTCCGAGCGCTCATCGAGTTGTTCGGGATATCAGCAAACAGCTGGTCGACTTTTCGCGTGACCAGAGGGCTGGGCTTTTCTTCGGTCAACGAATCAGCATTGCCATCCAGCGTGGCAATGCTGCCAGCGTTCTGGGCACTTTCCCCATTGACATCGATGTGGACGAATTTTTTGATGCCCTATGAGTTTTATTTCTACCCGTTTGTACATATTATTTTTTTCAGTTTGTTTATATACTTATTAAGTTATAATATTTAATAGTTAAGATGTATATATAAACTAAAAAGTTTAAAAAAAAAGAAAGGAAAGAAAATATGTTTATTTGGCACACCATGATTCATGAATCAACAAGTAATTGATTTACAAACTAAAATTAATCATAAAAAAAAATATGGAGAAATAAAATTAACAATAACAATATGTCTCACGGCTACGCCAAATAGGTCCAGTTCAGCATAATGCCAGACAACTACGTGGCAGTTGCCTGACGCTGGTTTTCAACTGAACCTTAGAGTGTAGGTACGGATGAAAATCAGTTTTTCTGTATGGGAATTAAATAAATAAGTATATACGTTTAAGCATATTAATGTGTACAAAGTGATATATCATAAATAGATGTTTAGTGTTAGATGTGTAGGTATGTAATAAGATTAAATATCGCCAACTTCAATAAAACTTTTAGAAGGTCTAATTGTATATTATGATTAAAAGTTAACCGGTCTCGAGCCACCGCCGCGCCGTCAATACAGTGCCAGTTACATCAAGATATAGTAATATATACAATGTATGTATCTTGATTTGCTCATCTTTCTGGGTTTTCTCGTCATGCGGGACAGTTTTATCAACTATTGCACATCATATACTAGAAAAAGGCGACTCAATATGCGTAACAGATACGAGAAGGCATTTCTTTTATTATTACTGAAAGACTCGCACTTGACCACTATCTACCTGGATAGTAAACGACGATATTGCGCACGAACTTCTATAATAATAATAATTTATTAACAAACACAGTTATTTACACATTATTGCGTTAATATGACACATTATAACTAACAATGACCATAATAATAAAGTTAGCAATGGGTCTCAAACTAGGCGCAGCCTGTATCTTGTTGACCCAATTCTTAAGACTTCTGATCTGTCCAAGGCTTTTGAGTCAATGACACACCTAACTTTAGAAATTGTATCAGGATCAGAGGCGTTTCTAGACTCTTTAATTAATTCATGCTGAAGTATTCAGACAGATGTTAAGTTACTGTCCTCTGGGCTTCTTCCGGGGAGATTGTTGTTGTTCGTTAAGGGTAACTGAAGAAATACGGGTTGGTTTTGGTCACTAAAAGTCTAAAACTCCTATTTGCTCCACCCATAGCGGGAGAAGTTGTGTTGAAGTGAGATTGGGATTCCCAAAAGGGTCAATTCTTGGCCCACTTTTTACCCGACTACGGAGGCTATGTATGTATGTGAGTATGTTCATCTGTTCCCTCATAGCTCCTAATCTACCAATCGGAACTCGACATATGAGGTATCGTTAGAACCGTCTTCATTGTCCGCTGAACATAGGCTACTTGACGTGTCACAAAAGTCGACATGGCGCCCTCTAGCGGACAAAAAGTATGTGTTAAAAAATAAAAATGGAGATAAATACGCCGTGTTTGGTATCATTTGAAAGGGCTACATTTGTAAATTTCGAAAATATTGCTCAAATTTAAAGTGACGCCCTCTAGCGGACAAAAAGTCATGTGTTAAGTTTAACACTAAAATTGTTACTTACTTAAACAATAAAAAACGATTCAAATCTTTGTTACAGCGTTTCTTACATTCTCACATAAATGAATACAAAGAAAGTCATTCATAACATATTACTGCGTAAATATATATTATTACTAGTACTAGTATATGCTTAATCAGCAGATAATCTTCCCACTACTGGGACACAGGCCTCTCTATGAGAGGGGACTATTTGGTTATATAATAAGCCTTTTAATGTTCCCTCTGCTGGGACTCAGGCCTCCTCTCTAGGAGAGGGAATGGGCCGTAAATAAAGGTTGGTGAATGTCACATGTCTTCGAATTTTTGGTTCTAGGACATGCCGGTGATGAAATAAATTACACAAAGTAATGCGCCTGGCTAAGTTTGAAACTTTGAACCCGCGACCTAAAAGTCGTGAGTCGGGGCAGTTACCACTCGGCCACCATTGCTCACAAAGCTGCTATTTGGTTATGTTTATTACAATTACCAAAGTGAGGAAAAGAAAATTAGAAGTTTTATTAAAGTTGTGGTTAAGGGTCATCTAACAGGGGGGAGACGGCTGAGGGCAATAGCCCTCAGCCGAACACAAATCCAGGTTCTTTACTGAGAAATGCCAGATGGAAAATTGTAATGAATTAACCAAAAAAAATACTGCTCGACCCGGGCATTGAACATAGGACCTCATGTTCTGCAGCAACGCTTACCAATGGCCCAACGAGGCCATCTATTATGAAATACTAGCTGACCCGTGCCGACTTCGCTGGCCGTCAAACATTTTTACTCAGCCTATGTCATTCAGGAATAATTTAGCTTTCTTCTGGTCAAAGAATTTTCAAGATCTATTCAGTAGTTCCAGAGATTACTTTCTATAAACAAACTCATCTTTACCTCTTTGTAATATTGAAGTAGATAACATAATTACATGGATGTCGTGATGGCTCCGTGGTAAAGGCACCCGCCTCTCATACATCAGGTTGAGGGTTCGAAACCGAGCAAGTGTATACCAATGTGAATTCATATTTGAGTATTTTTCAAAAAAAGTGTACATTTGTGAATAAAAATGATGTCGTTAATTTGAAAACTAAAAAAAAACAAAAAAAACACGCTTTTAGCACGCACTAAAAATTACAAAATCCGCCATCTTGGATTTAAGTCACGTGACTATTTTTTTCGTATTCTAGACAGCAAACCCTTTCATTTGATATCCATATCATGGGGGTGGATTTCAAACAGCCAGTCCGCCATCTTGGGGAGGCCGCCATATTGGGTTTGTAATGACGTTTCTTAGCTAGTCATGTATTGTCATCAGAACTCAGAGCGTGTGCAAAATTTCATCCTAATCGAAGACCGGGAAGTGAGTCAAATTAAGATTCCAAGATTTTCTTACATACATAGTTACAAGTACGAAGCGTTTTGGGAACACATTCATAATGCGTACAGCTAAGGAGTGGAATTCCCTGCCCGAGTCTGTGTTCCCTGATAGCTACAACCTAGGGGTCTTTAAGTCAAGAGTGAATAGGTTACTTCTAGGCAAGCGTGCTCCATCGTCGGCCACATCATCGCTTACCATCAGGTGAGATGGTGGTCAAACGCGAGCCTATCAATAATAATAAAAAAAAAGCGTGTTAAAAAGTCAATAAATACATCTTGTAACTTTTAATCTTCGCATTGTATTTGACAGTAAGTAATAGACTGTTTACGAATTAATTTACTAAATTAATTCGTAAACAGTCTCATGACTTACTATTCTATGTATTTTTTACAAAAATATTTAAAATAATACCACTCAAAATTTTGGTTCCATTCAAAAAACGTATTGTCACTATCAGCTTTAAAATATTTGGATTCGTTAAAATGGCTTTTAACTTCGATTTATTACGCGTGATTTATATTTAATGTGTTATACGTATCCCCTAGTATTTAAATCTCTGTTTATTTGGGGCTTTCTTAATAATATAATTCATTAAAAATAGTTTTATTCCGTGTCTCAATATTTTACAAGTTAGTTAGTTACAAGCAGTTTCGTTACCAATTTTTACACTGGTTTCTTGGTATTTCTGAACGCAATCTTAAATTTTAATATTGGCTACACTGGCCTGAACTTAGAAAAATGCAAATTTGCATTTTTCTAAGTTTATCTAGGACATTACTGACACTGCTTCGGATAGCACGTAAAGCTGTTGGTCCCGGTTGTCATTCGTAGATCTTTGACAGTCATAACAGGTAGTCAGACACCAGAAAGTCTGACCATCAGTCTACCCAAGGAGTATCGTGTTGCGCAGTAAGTGGGTTGTGCAGGTCTGATACGCAGTCGCTCCATGTACAACACTGGTATTCAGCCGCGTTTACACTGGAAGACGACCCCATGCTAGTTAGATAACGTAATTACAGTTACAGAATTCAGAAACTCTAGACTGTAGACCTAAGGTTGCCTACCATACTTTAGACTGCTTTTCCAAAATAGCATTACATTGCTGGCTACTCAGGAATAATGTAATCAATCAGTCGTTCGTACCACGCAATGTGATTCAACTTGCATTTATTTAGCTTGTAGATGAAAACGCGACCTTATAATATCTTACTATATTTTTGGTGATTATACTTTATACTGTTGCATAAAAATAAAGTACTTATATGATAATACTCTATTTTCAATCTTTAAGCTAGAACTATATTAGACCGACGCACACGTACAACACGCCTGATTTGTACGTAGAACGACGTCGCGTGGCGTGGCGTCGCGTGGCCTGGCGTCGCGTGGCGTGGCGTCGCGTGGCGTGGCGTCGCGTGGCGTGGATCAAATGTAACTCTACAAGTCTAGTTTCCATATAAAATGTATGTAGACCGACGCGCCCAGGTGGCGTGTGTGGCACACGTGTGCGCAATGTAGTTCTAGCTTTACTGTGATGCGTGTAATTAAGCACATTTATAACTCCGAGTAACCAGCAAACCAGTTCCTAATTGCTTCCCAAACCACGGAGAGACCTCGTCGAGTAGAGCGGTCACCGAGCCAAGGCTTGGCCGCGGCCCTCTGCTCCACCTCGCGACAGTCACGAGCCATTGTGTCCAATACATTGCAATTGAATTGAAAAGAGGTGTTTATTGTGTAACGGTGACTTGTGGAAGGTTTTCCTACTCGAGATTGTGAAATCGACACTGGACGCATTGTGTTCGTATCATTGACACGTGTATATTTGTATGTCAGTAGTGACTGTGAAGTCGTTGAATCATTGTTTTGTGACGGTTATAGGTTTAATATGTATTTTCTTTTTTTATTGATATAAACCAGTGCTTGACTGCGATCCCACCTGATGGTAAGCAGTGATGCAATCGTTGATGGTGAAGCGCACTAGTTTATTAAGAGCCTATTCACTCTAGCATTGAAGACACCTAAATTATAATCGTATTTTTTATTTATTTAGATGTAATAAACTAAATAAAAATAAAAGCCCTAAAGAACTAATCTAAAAGTATGGCGTCGAAAAACACCTCCACATCGCTGTCGACTGGTAATGTACCCAAAAGACTGGCGGTATTGCCACGCTGTATGGCAATGCTTATCCTTTGTCCACGGTAAAAGCCAGCCCTTGGGTCACGCGAAGTGTCAACAAGGCGTTTCGAAAGTTCTGAGAGTTTCAACCCCATACGGCTCGAAAAGGTTAGGTAAGGTTTAATTGAATGTAGTGTTCTACTCACTCAATGACACAATCCATCCATCTTTTCTTTGGCCTTCCTCTCCCTTTCCAGCATAATACAACTATTTCAGAGACATGAGTGTCATCCCTTCTCTTCGCATGACCATACTAAGACAAACGATTCCCCTTCAACTTTTCGGTCAAATACTAGAAACTAAATAATTTACGTACAATATTAGCGGTCCCGACAAACGTCCTGTTCGAAAATTGGCTTTTTGTAAGTATAGCATAATCTTCCTTATAATGTCCTCAGGCCGCCTCTCAGGAGAGGGAATGGGCCGTAATCCACCACGCGGGCCTAGTGCGGGTTTTTGTAAGCATTTCGTCAAAAAAAAAAAAAATTAGAACCCGATCGCAGCGCCACCTACCGAGTTCAATTTATTGTATTTTCAAACCATCCAGGGTCCCACTCAAATATACACCCAAAATTGCATCTAAATCGGTCAAGCCATTTAGGAGGAATTAGATGACAAACACACTTAAAGAAGAATTATATGTATAAAGATAATAAGTATATGGTTTAAAAATAAAAAGAGACTAACCGATTAGGATTTATTTCCACCACAAAAAATGACAATATTCTATGAAAGTTTTGGTTTTTGGCTTCGGCCGCCGGCCGTGAAAACTATTTTCAGTCGGACTTTAATTGAATGTGTCATTGTTGAGCTGTCAAACTGAGGTTTTTTACAGTTCATTCTTTCAGGAATCTTAGATTCACGAACTAGACATTCGTCATCATCTGACCACAACTTAAACAGTTGTGGAAACAGTTGGCAGTGTCAAAAACCCGAACGTAAAAAATACTTAATTAGTAAAAAGTGCGAAACAAGCCACTTTAGCAGTTTGATGCAGTTGATGTTGATTCTAGTTTAGGGAATCCAATCCCGCAAGCGCGGGATCCCGCAAATGCGGGATTTAGATAGTGGGAACGGCTAGCATTAGCACGACAGTCGCTAGTCGTAAAACGATATAAAAACTTTTTACAAAAAAAAAATACAACCGACTTCAAAGTAAAAAAAAAACACTGAAAAGTGCAAAATAACTTTAATTTCGGAAGTCGGTGTTTCTATAATGGTTTTGTCTCTTCGTTATTTAACACCGACTTCCGAAATTAAAGTTATTTTGCACTTTTCAGTGTTTTTTTTTACTTTGAAGTCGGTTGTATTTTTTTTTTGTAAAAAGTTTTTATTTTACACTTTTTAGTTATGGTACCACCACTAATTAAAAAAAAAAAGTAAAAAAACTAAAACCCGACTACGACAAAAAAAAACGACGAAACTAAAAGTATGAAACAAGATTTCCAGGATGCTGAAATAAACAAGGTAAAAAGAAAAGCCGCAGTCACACGTTATAGGTAACAACCGAAACACTTTAATAACGTGTGACTACGGCTTTTCTTTTTACCTTGTTTATTTCAGCATCCTGGAAATCTTGTTTCATACTTTTAGTTTCGTCGTTTTTTTTTGTCGTAGTCGGGTTTTAGTTTTTTTACTTTTTTTTTTTAATTTAAATTATTTTGGTGTTAAATCACTGTGCTTCTATACCATTTGCAAAAGCTAAATTTAAAATTTCTAATTAATAATGGTAAATTAATTTTTGTCCACCAGAGGGCGCCACATTGAATTTTGATGATATATTTTGATAAGTACCAGTGAAGCCCTTTCAAATGATATCAAACACGGTGTATTTATCTTAACATTTTTTTTAACACATGACTTCTTGTCCGCTAGAGGGCGTCACTTTAAATTTGACAAATATTTTGGAAATGTACAAGTAAAGCCCTTTCAAATGATACCAAACACGGCGTATTTATATCCATTTTTATTTTTGACACATTACGTTTTGTCCGCTAGAGGGCGCCATATCAAGTTTTGTGACACGTCACGTAACCTATGTTTAGCGGACAATTAAGACGGTTCTAACGATACCTCATACGTCGAGTTCCGATAAGTAGATTAGGAGCTATGTGGGAACAGATGAACAAACTCACATACATACATAGCCTGTCAAAATCATAACCCTCCGTAGTCGGGTAAAAAGTACCCTTCAGTCAGTCATCGACTACACGTATAGATCATAACAATATTTCTATGGGACCAATTCGGTAGCATAACCTTTCAATAAAAAAAAAAATAATTCAAAATCGGTCCACAATTGACCGAGAAATCGATGAACATACATAAAAAATAAAAATAAAAAACATACATTCAACCGAACATAATATAACCTCCTCCTTTTTGAAGTCGGTTAAAAATGGTGTCGTTGTTGCAACTACCTGTCCTGGCCACGCCAAACAGTTGGTATAAAGGGAACAGCTGAGACGATAGTCGTCCGACCGTTAAGACGAATATAATGAAGATAAACACATATTTTCCGAAGTGTATTGTTCATTTTCATTGGTACCTTTTGTTTTATTTAAATTCAATTTGGCAGCTCCGCAAGGGCGTCACGAAAACAACCGAACCATTTTAGCATTTACGGTTTTTCTCAAGATTTCATTTTTTTTTTTCTGTCAAGGTCGAATAGTAAATTGGCAGCCAGTCGCAGTACGAGTAGGTACAACGCAGAGGTTAATATTTTTTCAGAAATTCCATATTTTATTTGTTTTTTTTTTGGTGGGAAATCATTCAATAATAATAGCCTTATATCTTAGTTTTCCATATGTCACTATAGTTTCCCACCAACCGGGGGTTGTCCTTGGATGCATTAGCATAGCGCCACAATAGCGCGCATAGGGATACCTAATCACCGGTTGGTACCACGTTCCATTAAAAGCGTCTAAAAGGGCCTCTGCGAGTTGGTTTCGGCTCCTCGTACGCCTTCCAAAGGTCCAGAACCTCAGAGTCCTGAGATAAATAAATATATAATAATAATAATAATTATTATTATTATATATTTATTATACATAAAAAAAAAACATACATTCAACCGAACATATAACCTCCTCCTTTTTGAAGTCGGTTAAAAAGGAATATCTTTTACTTGGTTATAGATATTCCTTAACCTAACCTGCAGCTACTTTACAATTTATATGTTTGGTTTTAAATGAAGAATTCATGCAACCAAAAACAGCACAATATATCCTACTCGTCATATTAAATATATAAATATGTACTTGAACTTATTTATATTGAAAAAATCGCGCGGCACAGCGGCAACTGTCTGTCTGCATCCCGAGCGCACCTCGAGATCGAGGCGCGTAGGTATAGCTCGCGTTTCGTCCGTTTGTATGAAGTTGGAATACTGTACTTATAGATAATATTACCGTGTCAGAGGCCCATAGACAAAATACATAAAATAATTTTAAACAATAATAAACTAATACACATTAAAAAAACACAAAACTTCATTGACTTCTCCCGCCCGGGAGGGCGTGTCAGACTTTTACTGACTAAAACCACCACCCTACCACAACCCACTCCTATATAGGAACATAGGAGACAAAGAAGGATCTTTGTCTTGGGTTCCAGGGCCCCGGGTTTCCCTTTCGGAAGCCAACCCATGGCGCCAGTAGGCTTCGGTCCTGCTGGGCCCCTACGGTTTTGCTTACATCTCCTTGAGGCGCGCGTGGAACACTTCGCGCCGTCGCGTCGACGACTCGCGCTCGTTCCGGACGGTTACCGGACGGCCGGACGGCGGACGGCAACTGAAGGAATATAGATGTGGTTTTAATCAGTAAAAGTCTGAGACGCCCTCGCGCTCCGCTCTAGAGCGAGAGAAGGCATTAAATGATTTCCAACCTCTAACAAGAACCTCGTTAAGACTGCTGTCAGATTATTTAGTTTCTAACTCTCAGTAACGACCGTCAAAGACAACCACAACTAACAGCTGGGAACCAGCGCTTAGCGCAAGGAGTATTGGTATGTAATGGTTATCCATCCATAGACAGGTCTCGGCAAGAGTTGCTTAACCTTGAAAACCGATCCATCATCTCTTCCTGCCCTTGTCCCGTTTTATTTGGGGTCGGCGCAACACGTTTTTTTCTTCCATTCTGTCCTGTCACTCGTCACGCTATCACTAACTCCCTTTTCTTTCATATCACTTCTCACACAATCCATCCATATTTTCTTTGGTCTCCCACTCCCTCTCCATATTTAGAGACTGTGCATACTACAGCACCTTAGGTCACCCTGTGGTGGCGGGTAAATTACCAACAAAAGCATTCCCAAGTAGGGTTGGTTTCAGTCTGGCGGCCGACTTTAAGAAAAACTAGCCAAGTCCCTTTGCAACATGTTCGGAAAACCGATCCATGAAGCTGATATTATTTTTTAGTAATAATAATGTTCCACAATATTCACACAACGCCATCTAGTCACAAACTAAGCAGAGCTTTTTTTTTTTTTTTTATTATTGATAGGCTCGCGTTTGACCACCATCTCACCTGATGGTAAGCGATGATGTGGCCGACGATGGAGCACGCTTGCCTAGAAGTAACCTATTCACTCTTGACTTAAAGACCCCTAGGTTGTAGCTATCAGGGAACACAGCTTGTGCTATGAGTACTAGACAACTGATAAACATACTTATATGTCTAAATACATACATATTATAGATAAATTACGCCCAGACGGAACAAATGATCGTGATCATCACACAAACATTCGTCTTGGGTGGCCATCGAACCCGCGACCTCCGGCATAGCTTTCAGGACGACTAACCACTAGACCAACAGGCTAGCCAATGAAACTCGTTTATTACACGAATATTATAAAGAGGTAAAGTTTTTTTTTTTTTTAGGAGGTAATCTCTAAAAGTACTAGTCGATTGCTAAAATTTTTTTCATCGCTAGAAAAAGCTGCTTTATTCGTGAGTGACATAGGCTATATTTAATGTACGCGCGCGAAGCTGCGGGCAATATCTAGTATTTATTAAAGAGATCCTTATTGCAGGGCACGTTATCTATACATATAATAAAACAGTAAAATGGTGGAGCGTTGGTATTAGTTGGCGCAAAAACTACTAAACCAATCCTGTTCAAATTTTGCATACATAATCCTTATAGGCCGGGTCAACTGTTAGGCTACATATTATCACGCTTTTTGCTATGGGGGGTGAGCAATATTCCAAAATGTTCCAATTGAACGACAATCGCTCTAAGTTCGATCCTCAGGTACAGTTAATATTTTTGTGATTGTTTTAGTGTTTTTTTGTACATAATATAGAATGATATTTCCAGAACAATAATAAAATGGCTTTTTATGTATTTTTAAATTGCCATCGACATTTTATTTCAGTAAAAACCCATCAAAACTCATATTAAAATGGAACCGGTGATAAAAAATACACTTTTTTTTTAAATTTGGTTTGGAATTTAAGGTCAAAAATGAAAATCATCACGCTATTTTGTACAAGGAGACAAGCAGACAAGCAATGACGTGTATTTAAGAACGGCTATTTAGTTCTAGATTCTGCAAGGACCGTGGCGCAGTAGTATAGTGTCGGATCCGCGTTTGCTAGGTTGCGAGTTCGAACCTCGCGTAATTTTTGTGATTGTTTTCTTTTATTTTTTATTTATATTATTGCTTTTTTTTAGTACTTTAGGGCTTTTTTTTATTTTGTAAGTTAGTTTTAATTACGTTATTATTAGATTTAAATGTATATAAAATGAATAAATACAATTCATCTGTGAAGTAAGTTTTTATACGTATTATTTGTATCTCTAGAAATTAATCAATTCGTATTAATATCAAAGCGAATTAAAAACTTCATTGATTTCTTTTACAGTACTAAATCTTATTATTTTTAAATTTAACTTCAGAACTTCTATCATCACTTTAAAAACAGCGCATTGGGAAGGGTTTACACCGTTCATCCCAATAATGGATAGTGTCATTATTTGCGATGATTGCTTCACACTGTACGGGCCCCAACGTCATCACGATCAACACTGGGACGACACTGACAGTGACGGAGGCCAGCATCACCGATAGCCCCAGACGACTGCGACATTTGTTTGCCATTATTTTAGTATTTTGTGGAGTCACAAACCCAGGTCGGTTGTGGGTCTCATGGTGGAATGGCAACAGCGACTGTCGCAACCCAGTGCTGGGCACGCCACAATTATGGCGGTAAGTCCCCTCTTTGAGGAGTGGCTGGAAAGACCACATGGCGTCCTTACCTTCCACATGACGCAGGTCCTCACCGGACATGGTAAGTTTGGGAGCTTCCTGCACCGGATTCGTGCGGAAGAAACGCCTGGGTTCCACCATTGTGTGGACCGCCCGGAGGACACGTTGGAGCATACGGTAGAGGTGTGCCCCGCCTGGGCAGAGCTCTGCCGTGTCCCCGTGGGGGCGACCGGTGTCAGTGATCTCTCGCGCCGGGCCTTGGTACAAGGTATGGTCTGGAGCGAGGAGGAGTGGCAGGCGATCGCCTCCTTCTGCTAAGCAGTAATGCTAGCAAAGGGGGCGGCCGCACGTGCGAGAGAACGGCCTTCACGCCCCGCCGCCGTCCCGATCCCGATTTTCAGCCACCGTAGGCGCTGGCTTGCGGACGGCGAGCAATGGGTAGCTCGCCATCCGACCTTCCGGTAACCGTCCGGACCGAGCCCAAGTTGTCGACGGCGCGTAGTGTTCCACGCGCGCCTCAAGGAGATGTCAGCAAAACCGTAGGGGCCCAGCAGGGTCGAAGCCTACTGGGGCCATGTGATGCGAAAGAGAACCCCGGGGCCCTGGAACGAAGGCAAAGAAGGAACAGGAGTTTTTTTTTTTATGTGTGGGAAAATCATCTTATGACAAATCTCGCTCTTGGACGGAGCGGGAGATAGTGTCAGACTTTTACTGACTAAAAACCCACTCCTGTTCCTTCGTTGCCTTCGTCCCAGGGCCACGGTTTCGTTTTCACACTACCCATGGCCCCAGTGGGCTTCCTGAGGCGCGCGCGGAGCAATACGCGCCGTCGACGACTTGGGCTCGGTCCGGATGGTTACCGGACGGTCGGACGGCGGGCCACCCATTGCCCGCCGTCCACAAGCCGGAAATCGGGATCGGAATCCCGGCGGCGGTTGGGGCGTGAGGACCGTTGCCGTTGCCTCACGCAATCGGCCGCCTCCTTTGCTAGCATTACTGCTTCGCAGAAGGAGGCGACCGCCTGCCACTCCTCCTCGCTCCGGACCATGACCTGTACCAAGGCCCGGCGCGAGAGATCGCCGCCGCCGATCGCCCCCACGAGGACACGGCGTTGCTCTTCCCAAGCGGGGCACACTTCCACCGTGTGCTCCACCGTGTCCTCCGGGTGGTCCACACAGTGGCGACACCCGGGCGTCGCTTTTGCACGAATTCGGTGCAGGAGCGTGAGGAGTTTCTCCATGAGAACCCGCCGGAGCTCTGTCCGCCATACTGCGACTTGTCGCGGCAGCGGAGTTTCGCCCCGGCGTTGCATCTCCATGCGCAGATCGTGCATGTGAGCAAGGCCTGTTGCTACCAGATCCCATGGTGGCTGTCCAGCAAGAAGGCTCGCCGCTTCGCGGGAAATCGTCCGGTATCCTCGCACCATCCGTATGGCCATGACCCTCTGGCATGCGTTCAGCCGGGCCGCCGGCTGCTTCCACAGCGCCGGCGCCCGTATCGGTGCGCCATAAAGGGCCATGGAAAGGAACAGGAGTGGGTTTTTAATCAGTAAAAGTCTGACACTATCGCACGCTCCACCCAAGAGCGGGGAATGTCATTGGATGATTATCCCACCGAAAAAAAAAAAAAAGGTCGGTTGTGGGTAAATTATCGCCATCATCTGTCCGAAGACTTTTTACGTGCTTTAAGGTGTACTACTGAGGGTGACATTGAACAGAACAACGAACGCGTTTCGAATAGTTGTCTAGGTTCACTTCAAGACGTGGTCATTTCCATCGGTGGCAATCCACTGGACTGGTCGAATATGGATTACCGGCTCCGCAATCATTGGCATATCAAGGTCGAGGAAATCGGGAAATCGAGGTGATATCGTCAATGATCACGACTCACCTCAGAACAAAATGTCCCTGCATTTTTAACATCGTCGCGTTAGGCTCAGCCAGGGTAAAATATTTTGCATTAATGCTCCAGGTGGAACAGGAAAAACATTCATTGCCACTGGCATCCTTGCAGAAATAAGGTGACAAGGCCAAATAGTGATTGCGACTGCCTCTTCTGGAATTACTGCCACACTGCTTCCACGGGGCAAAACAGCGCACGTAATGTTTAACATTCCCATCGATTTAGAGAGCAACGAAATGCCAGTGTGTGGGCTATCACGCAACTGTGACAAAGGTTGGGTACTCAAGGATTGCTCTTTAATCGTATGGGATGAATGTACTATGGCGAATAGAAAAGTAGTGAAGGCTGTAAACAGAACCCTGCAGGACATACGCAGGAATCAAGATGTGATGGGAGGCGTCACTGTTTTGTTTAGCTGCGATTTTCGGCAAACTTTGCCTGTGGTGTCGCGAGAAATTAGGGTTGACGAGGTGAATGCTTCGTTGAAACGATCGAATCTATGGTCACGAGTTTACAGACTACGCTTGACCATTAACATGCGAGCTCAGTTGGGCGGATATGCTCAAGAATTCTTGGATGTTCTTTTAAAAGTTTGGTGAAGGCAACTTACCAGAAGAGAGCTCTGAAGTGCCCCTACCAGAGACTCTAAGCAAAGTAGTTCCCACTATTGAAGAACTAATTTGTCTGGTGTACGGGGACGTCGGTCGAATACCGCTACAAGAGAATTCTTGGGTGTGTGAACGGGCCATTTTAACACCCAAAAATGATCAAGCTGCAGCAATTAACGAAAGCGTTCTCTCGCAAATTGATGCGAACGAAGTGGTATTTCTATACCTCTATAAATACTGTTGTAGAGCAAGATGACGCTATATATTATTCCGTAGAGTTTCTGTATTGGAACGGCAAGTGGACTCCCAGCGCACACTATCCAGCTGAAGGTCGGTGTCCCGATCATGCTGCTACGGAATTTAATTCCACCTAAACTATGTAACTGGGCCTAGCTCAAAGTCATCTCTCAAATATTATTGAGGTGGAAATTCTAAAGCGTTGTGGCGTCGAGGAAACAGTGTTTATACCCCGAATACCACTAATCTCTCACAATAACCCCTTCTAATTCAAGCGTGTGCAGTTCCCTGTAAGCGTATGCTTCGCAATAATAATAATATAAAGGCTGCAGGTGTTGATCTCAGGACAGCTGCTTCTCACACGGATAGCTGTATATCGCTCGCTCCCGCGTCACCAGTCTTAAATCTCTGTACATTTCGGCTCCTGAAAGTAGGACTAGAAATTTGGTTTACAGAGAAGTTTTATAAGAAAAGTAAAGTTTTGGTTTATGATTTATCCGCAAAAACAAATTGTGTTAGAAATATAATGGTTATTTGCGGACGAAGTCGCGGGCAACTGCTAGTGGAATATATAATATAAATGTGACCGTCGCGTGGGCGCCAACACCGTGACCTCCGCGACATCCTGACCGCCAGGAATTTATATAATATGGGCAGCTTCCGATGATTACATCACGTCGCGAATCTGCCACCTACGGGTCACACCTATGTCACACAATAACTGCCTGGCTATTTTATTTACAATACACTTATTCGAAAGTTAGTAATAGCATAACGTGTAACAGGACAGAATGGAAGAAAACAACGTCCTCAAGTGGCAGGAAGATGATGGTGATGACACTTACCTGAAAACCCGCTCTTATCCCTACCGCTTTTACGCACGCAATTCACTGTTTTCCGCACTAGTGCGGAAAAGCTTGAGAAGAGCTAAGCGACCACGAGTCGCAATTCAACCCCCGTTTATATATTTTTTCGTAAGTGTATTGAAAAACGTCGTTTGATACACGTGGAAAGTGGTCACTGCAGCACTCAGCGAATTCCGCCGCCGTGACAAAACTCTCTCCTCTTGTATCTAAATGTACTATTTCTTGTTAAAACATTTTTTTAACCGACTTCAAAAAAAAGGAGGAGGTTATCAATTCGGTTGTATTTTTTTTTTTTTTTTTTTTTTTATCATCATTTTTTTTTTTTTTTTTTTTTTTTATGTGTGTTACCTCAGAACTCCGTCGTTTATGGACCGATTTGCAAATTTTTTTTTTCGTTTTATAGGATATGCTTCCAGATTGGTCCCATTTTTTTCAAAATCCAGTTCTGATGATGGAATCCATGAGGAATCGAGGGAACTCCTCAAAAATTATAGGCAACCCTATGGTAATTTTAGTACTTTCATCAAGAACTTAAGCATTTACAGTCAAAAAGTAACATTTGATGAAGTGGAACTGATGAAGAAGACCAGAAATGGTCAACGGAACTTCATACTCAAATAGATATCACAATGAAGATATAGTTAAGCGACTATGACAATACAAATAAATGAATGATTCTGAATAGTTACGTTGAAAATGGTATCATCGAAGTGATCTGATGATGATGATGGAGCCGGAAGGTAGGCACTGGAACTCCGTAATTAATCAATGTAACCTAGCCGTGTTTGGACTTATTAGAATTGTCATGGTTGGCACTTTGGCTATAAGGTACTATCGAACTGATCTGATGATGGAGCCGGAAGGTAGGCACAGGAACTCCGTAATTAATCAATGTATCCTAGCCGTGTTTGGGCTTATTAGAATTGTCGTGAGATGCTCTTTGGCTATAAGGTACTATCGAACTGATCTGATGATGGAGCCGGAAGGAGGAAGGTAGACACAGGAACTTTATAATAAAACAATGTAACCTAGCAGTATTTGGGTTAATTGGAATTGTCATGAGAAATAGGCACTCTGTTTATAAGTGTATCGCAACTAAAAAGTGTGAAATAAAAACTTTTTAGAAAAAAAAAAATAACCGACTTCACTAAAAAAAACACTAAAAGGATCAAAATAACTTTAATTTCGGAAGTCGGTGTTAAATAAGAAACAAACAATACTGAGAAACACCGACTTCCGAAATTAAAGTTATTTTGATCCTTTTAGTGTTTTTTTTAGTGAAGTCGGTTATTTTTTTTTTTCTAAAAAGTTTTTTACTGTTGATACGCTCGCGCTTGACCACTCACCTGATGGTAAGCGATGATGTGGTCGACGATGGCGCACGATTATCAAGAAGTAACCTTCACTCTTGACTTAAAGACCCCCAGGTTGTAGCTATCAGGAAACACAGACTCCGGTAGGGAATTCCACTCCTTAGCTGTACGCACAATGAATGTGTTCCCTGCACGTTTTGTGCGTATAGGTGGGATGTCCACCATGTACCGGTGGCGCATCGCCGTACGTCTGGTGGTCTGACTGACACTAAGAATGACTCCTGACAAATATTGTTTCGTGCGGGAATCGAACCCGTCACAAACTGTAACTCAACTAACACTATCTTTGCCTTGTGGCTTCACCCTCGTAGTCTGACTCCTACAAACAACCCTTATGATATTAATTGATTGCATTAAGCAGTGGTGGCCGAGTGGTAACGGCCCCGACTTACGAGTTGTAGGTCGCGGGTTCAAAGTTCAAACCGTGCAGCCAGGCGCATTACTTTCTGTAATTTATATCATCACCACTGCTCTCAAAACGGTGAAGGAAAACATCGTGAGGAAACCGGCATGTCCTAGAACCAACAATTCGAAGACTGTGACATCCACCAACCCGCACTGGGCCCGCGTGGTGGATTACTGCCCATTCCCTCTCCTAGAAAGGAGGCCTGAGTCCCAACATTATAAGGCCGACTATGCTATGCCAAATTCCATAGTGTTATTATACCTACCCACCTTCCTACCTACCTACTCAACCACCCTACGACCCTACCTACTTATCCTACCCCCCTACAATACCTACCTACCTACTTATCTACCTACACAAAATTACTTACAAATCGGTCAAGCCGTTTAGGAGGTGACCAACACACGTACAGAAGAATTAGATATATTAAAGATGAATAGATGATTCGTCTTTTCGACCATGTCACTTACCACACTCTGTCTTGTAGTGAGGCAGACACGTATTATTACAATATGATCGCTGTCCCTCACGTCATTACAATTGGTAGGACGGCACAAGGACACACGTGATATACCTAGTCTATCATTAAGATGTAGTTTGTTGGTAATGTTCTTCGTGCACGCTAGTCTTATAGAACAGGCTAACGATACAGAAACACTGCCCAGAGGCCCTACCATGATCTATTTGACGATCTAGACTGAACTGTTAAAGGGATGGAGCTGTATAGGGTGTATAACTTCATCCCTCTTTCTCGCTCGCAACGACTGACCTTTTAACACGTCTTGGTAAGACTGGTTCTTACCAATCTTACCAAGACGTGGTGAAAGGTTACCTTAGACTTGCGTGCACGAAGACGCCAACGACGAAGTTAATTATTTTGTGAAATAGGTCACAAAATAATTACTTAATAATTACTTTTAATTAAATAATTATTTTTTCGAAAAAAAAAATAATATGCTTGCTACGGTTTTCCCGTCCGATTATAATTTAGGTGTCTTCAAGGCTAGAGTGAATAGGCTCTCAATAAATTAGTGCGCCTCACCATCAACGATTGCATTACTGCTTACCATCAGGTGGGATCGCAGCCAAGCACTAGTTTATATCAATTAAAAAAAAAAACGACTTTGAGACTCGATTCGGGAATCGAACTATTTACTGTAAGTTTGTACCATCGGTGCGCGAGTTTAACTCGCACTTGACTGGTTTTTATACATTGCCCCAGGAAGGAATAATACTTGTACTTTACTACTTGTACTATTTCTACTTGTACTATTTCTTTTTCTGTGCTATTACTTATTCTTTGGAATAACTCCTAAATCGTGGGTGCTTTCACTAACATGCAAACTATTTATTTATTTAGTAGCTATCATTACAGATCAACCCGATGCGATAATGTAGTCAAAAATATAAATTACAATATATAATAATTTCATGTCCAATTATTTTCTTGTCAATGAAATTCAATTGTGAATAACATTTACAAAACAATAAAAATAAATTAACTAATATAATAAAATTAAAAATTAAGCAAGATCAAACACAAGACACCCAGATACAAGACTATCTATGATCTGCAGGCTATATTTGCAGGCATCGTGCAGGAATCGAACCCCGCTCTGCACCAACAGTGGCCATCAACAAATTTATTTAAATAGTAGTCGTAAATTAAATGAATGCTTTTGAGTTTAAGTGAAGTAATAAATAATAGTAAAAATGTATGTTTTATGTATATCTCCACAAATTACATCATTAAGTTGTTTAAGCTGACAGCTCGTTTGGTAAAAATATAGATAGATAAAATTACAATAGGAACTTAAAATTAATAGGGTATCACAAAGTGCTGTCTTATGGCTAAAAGCGATTAAAAAAAAAACCTCTCGCTCTAGGATGGAGCGCGAGGGCGTGTCAGACTTTTACTGACTAAAACCACACCTATGTTCTTTCTTTGCCTTACGTTCCATCACCCCGGGTTTCCCTTTCGGAAGCCAACCCACCAAAAGGCCCATGCCTACTGGGGCCATAGTAGGCCCTGCTAGGCCCCTACGGTTTTGCTGACATCTCTTTGAGTCGCGCGTGGAACACCGTAGTGTCTTATGGACTTGGTCCGGACGGCTGGACGACAAGTTACCCATTCCTCGTCGCCCGCAAGCCCACGTCTACGGTGGCTGGAAATCGCCCTAGAGCTAGAGGATCAGCCCCCCTAGCCAAGTCACAAACGATAAACGTAAACTCTCAGTAGTCTTTAATAGATTTTCAACTTTATGATATTGGATATAAAGTTGAAAATCTATTGAAGATTACATAGTGTTTTCGTTCGTTCCGGTCGCTAACGCTCAGTAGTCTTTAATAGATTTTCAACTTTATGTTCTATTGGAGATTACTAAGTGTTCACGTTTATCGTTTGCAACTTGGCTAGGGGGGCAGCCTCCCTAGCCAAGTTACAATCGTTTCGTTCGCGCCGAACGCCTCGAGTAGGCCACGCCTCCGATTCCTTTGTTCTGACCACGTGACTGAGCGTTGAGATGACGTCAGAACAAAGGAGTCGGAGGCGTGGCCTACTCGAGGCGTTCGGCGCGAACGATACGATTGTAACTTGGCTAGGGGGGCTGGGCGGCTGTGGCGTGAGGACGCCTCCTTCCATACTAGTACTATATGTTCTTTTTAAGAAATAAATTTCTTTAAACCGAATTAATATGAATTAAAATGGTGAAGGAGCATTACCTTTCACTTTGATTTTTTCTTCTCCTGGCTCAATTATATATTTAATATTTATTAGTATATGTTTTTCTTATATTGTATGTATGTATTTGTGTTATTGTCTTATTAGTATTTTCTGATGTTGTACACTGACAACCCTAAATCCATCTTCTTTCTTTCAGTCCATCCAAAGGTTGTCTGTAAGAAATTGCCCTGTGCGATAAGACCGCCCATTGTACACTTATTTTTAATTATGTTTGTCCTGTATTTTTGTTTATGTGGTGTACAATAAAGAATATAATAAATAATAATAAATAAATAATAATAATAATTAATATTGACATCTCTACTCCTTCTACTCTATGGCAGCAATCACGAGCGACAGGAAATGTATCATTATATCGAGTAGGAGCAGTAAGTAGGTACGTATTGCGATCTAGGTAATAACATACTATGTTCCTAAGTAATCGCTGTAGCGTGTCAGATACTCGTGTCTGGGAGTCGCGTGGGTGCAACTGACGCTCATGGTAGCTGCCGTGGCGCAGTTGTAGGTACAGTGGCTCAGGGGCGCAGGTTGGATTCCCGCTTATAACAATAATAATGACCGAATTTTGATTATGGTTGCCAATCATGCATTTTCGAGAGTGTGCGCTGGATTTACTTGACTTGATTCCGCCATCATCTTTCTACCATCGGACAACGAGTTACACCCGTACCCTTACGTTGTTGTCACTTCTACGTTCCGGATTAAGCGTTTCGTCTCGTCGTTTATACCGCGTACATCGAAAGACTGGAACAATTTGCCTGCTGCGGTTTTCCCGTCCGATTATAATGTAGGTGTCTTCAAGACTAGAGTGAATATGCTCTTAATAAACTAGTGCGCCTCACCATCGCCGATTGCATCACTGCTTACCATCAGGTGGGATGGCAGTCAAGCACTAGTTTATATCATAAAACAGTTGAGCTAATCTTTAAATAATTCGTGTCTTCGACTACATCGTCGCTTTCCATCAGAAAGGAGGCGCTTTTGGAAGGTGTCTTCTCGAAAACCTCGGGTCCAAGTACTGTTAGTTATGATTATTGTGTCTATCTATTATCTACTATTTTGTCTGTATTACTTTACTTAAAGTGAAACAACTTGGGTCAATGGCTTGGCACGTGACGATGGGAAGAGGCCAGACGGGATGACTACCTATAATGCCTTCGAAATTGGGTAGGCCTTTGGTGTGGGATGCAACATGTGTCGACACCCTTGCGCCACCCCATTTTCTGAGTACGGCGGGCTGTGTTGGGGCGGCTGCAGCAGGTGCAGAAAACCTCATCGGAGGTTATATATTTGAGCCGTTTGGGGTTGAAACACTGGGGCCATGGGGTCCGGGCGCTCATCGAGTTGTTCGAGATATCAGCAAACAGCTGGTCGACTCTTCGCGTGTCCAGAGGGCTGGGCTTTTCTTCGTTCAACGAATCAGCATTGCATTCAGCGTGGCTGGCCAGCGTTCTGGGCACTTTTCCCATTGACAGCGATGTGGACGAATTTTTTGATGCCCTATGAGTTCTTTTTCTACCCGTTTGTACATATTATTATTTTCAGTTTGTTTAAATACCTATTAAGTTATAATATTTAATAGTTAAGATGTATATAAATAAATTCTATTTTAGTCAATTTGGTTATGAACAAGACTATATTAATACAAATCACAATGACTGAAACAAAGGTTAGTTTAAAACTAGTGTAGTTTTAAACTAACCTTTGTTTCAGTCATTAGTATAATGTTTTAATATTTGATGGTAACACTGGGCTTATAAAGTTCTCATGCTCCTTGAGTCAAGAAGTCAACGAATGTTTATTTGTCTGGACTCGGAATATCACAGCGCGTGCACTTGAACTTAATGCCGATCCCGTGACGTCACCCAGCACTTCAACGCCGTCGCCGTCCGTCGATCATCCTTACGGCCTGGTCACCATGGGGCGGCATCGGTAGGCGGACTTCAAAAATTTTCGTACTTTTGTTCTAACCGCTCGCCGCCCCGAGCTTAGCTACCGCTCACAGCGGCAAGGTCGTGAACGGGTCGTTAGCCTTGCCAGCACAGCGACCGCCAACAATCGCTCATTCAAAACAAATTCAAATTGCGGCATTCTTGAGATACCCCCTGTAATTGCACGTGACTTCATAAGGTTATAGATTACGGAGCCACGCGACCCTTGAAGCCAAGATAAGGATATTAATTACAGCTTATATATTATCTTAATATTATTATAATAAGAGTCATTCACGAGTTGAATGAGTAGCGCGCTGATAACCAACTGATAACATTGTTACAAGTACGGTTCAGTGGCGGAGGGCAGCGGAGTCACATGTGTAGTGGTTCGATTCTACCACCGACATATTTAACTCGTTATTTTTAACTTATGAAAATGTTTTTGGTTTCTTTTTTTAGGGTTCCGTACCTCAAAAGGAAAAACGGAACCCTTAAAGGATCACTTTGTTGTCCGTCCGTCTGAATGTCTGTCTGTCTGTCAAGACCCTTTATCTCGGGAACGCGTGGAGGTATCGAGTTGAAATTAAAACTATGAAATCAAGTCTACGATCCCTTCAAGCTGTGAAAAAATCAAACTTCTAAATTAACGGATACAAAAGATACGGCCGGTTATGTAGCAAAAAACGTATATTTCGACACTCTCAAGGAAATCAAAATTCATAGGGTACTTCCCGTTGATCCAGAATCCTGAAATTTGGCATAAAGCAAGATCTTATAGCACAGATATAGGAATAATTCTGAAAACAGTAAATTTGTTGTTACCTACGTCACAAAAAAAGAATAGCGATTCGGAAAAATCTTCCAGAATTGAACTATTTATATAAGTGAGTTTGTACGGAACCCTCAGGGTGCGTGACCGACGAAGATGGTTTTTTTTAAACTTTGCAAAACAAACAAATTCAATGGTATGGTTGGCGCTGTGGTTAAGAGTGTGGCTGTTGAACAGCGGGTCACGAGTTAGATTTACGAATTAAAAAATTGTATGGCGTACAGTTGGTTATAGCGGGTCTGCCCCCCTAGCCAAGTTACAATCGTATCGTTCGGCGCGAACGCCTCCAGTAGGCCACGCCTCCGATTCCTTTGTTCTGACGTCATCTCAACGCTTAGTCACGTGGTCAGAACCAAGGATTCGGAGGCGTGGCCTACTCGAGGCGTTCGCACCGAACGAAACGATTGTAACTTGGCTAGGGGGGCTGGATGACTTCTGCATGTGGGTTTAGCTTTTCGAATACCGTAATTAGAGACACAAAAGAAAGACAATGAGAGAGCGAACGCCATTGAATTAGTTGTTTGTGAACGCACCACACCAACGATGTAGGAGTAATTATTTTGCGAGGTAGAATGTTTTTTTTTTTTAATGTTATTATAAACCATTAGTTTTAATTAGTACAAATATTTAAAGGGCTTATTAACATGGGTAGTGTGAAAACGAAACCCGGGTCCCTGGGACGAAGACAACGAAGGAACAGGAGTGGGTTTTTAGTCAGTAAAAGTCTGACACTATCTCCCGCTTCGCCCAAGAGCAAGATGATTTTCCCACCTAAAAAAAAGGTCTTATTAGAAAAGGTCTTGTTATTATTTAAGTAAAGTCTCAATAAATAATATTCATAAACAGCAAAGTTATTAGTGTTTGTTTATATCCCAAAATGTCACTCAATTTATGGAAATAAGTATTGTACAGTCTATTGAATATGGATGAATAAATGACGATCAAAATGAAAAAAAAAACACTGCGCGTAGTATTTTCTAGTAGCAATTCTTATTAATGATTGATTCTATTATGAATTTACCAATTATAACAAATTTTCGTGGACTATTTTGGGATTTCGTTTATTTTTTACTTTTGACTACAAAAATATGATTAGTAACAGGTACAGATACCTATACCCATAATTTTTTTACTAATTAAAAAATAGGGATGTATAATGTTGTTGTATTTGTGTTCAGCAACAACGCTTTGGCCTTATAACATCATGAAATAATAAAAAAACTGGGCAAGTGCGAGTCGGACTCGCGCACTGAGGGTTCCGTACAAACTTGAAAGGTAAATTGCGGTTTACGATTTATGACGTATTAAAAAAAAACTACTTACTAGATCTCATTCAAACCAATTTTCGCTGGAAGTTTGCATGGTAATGTACATCATATTTTTTTTTTAGTTTTATCATTCTCTTATTTTAGAAGTTACGGGACACACACACACATTTTACCACTTTGGAAGTGTCTCTCGCGCAAAATATTCAGTTTAAATAAAAATGATATTAGAAACCTAAATATCATTTTTGAAGACCTATCCATAGATGGCTGAAATGATGAAAAAAAATTTTTGAGTTTCAGTTCTAAGTACCTATGGGGAACCCCCAAAATTTATTGTTTTTCTTCTATTTTTGAGTGAAAATCTTAATGCGTTTCACAGAATACATTTACTTACCAAGTTTCAACA
Organism: Mythimna impura; assembly: GCA_905147345.3. Taxonomy (NCBI): domain Eukaryota; kingdom Metazoa; phylum Arthropoda; class Insecta; order Lepidoptera; family Noctuidae; genus Mythimna; species Mythimna impura. The sequence continues at coordinate 358,898 of LR990365.1, read as the reverse complement.
GTATAGTTCTTACAGTTTCGCAAAAAAGTGGCTGTGACATACGGACGGACAGACAGACACATGACGAATCTATAAGGGTTCCGTTTTTTGCCATTTTGCTACGGAACCCCAAAAAAAATCGTATTGTAGCGACAATTATGATGTCACACTAAACAATTAACATACCACAGAGTCTCGAGACGAAAGTCTATGGCCAGTGCGTGTTGCCAGTGATGGCATATGGCTCCGAAACGTGGTCGCTTACAATGGGCCTCATGAGAAAGCTTACAGTCACCCAAAGGACAATGGAAAGGGCTATGCTCGGAGTTTCCTTGCGTGATCGCATAAAGAATGAAGATATCCGCAGGAGAACCAAGGTCGCCAACATAGCCCGAAAAATCGCCAAACTGAAGTGGCAGTGGGCCGGGCATATTGCTCGTAAAACGTATGGTCGATGGGGCCGAAAGGTTCTAGAGTGGCGACCACGAACCGGAACACGCACCGTTGGAAGGCCTCCCACAAGGTGGACTGACGACCTGGTGAGAGTCGCGGGAGTGCGGTGGAGACGAGACGCACAGGATCGGTCGTTGTCGCGACGCTTGGGGGAGGCCTGTGTCCACCAGTGGACGTCTTTCGGCTGAAATAATGATGATGACTAAAAAATTCAATTCCCGCATCGCACTATAACAATTCTCCGCGCAATTAGAACAACACATATAAAACTGTACTGAATTAACTACCGGACAGTTGCCCAGATCAGAAAGCAAAAGCAAATGAAGGAACATCACTGTGGTTTTAGTTTGTAATAGTCTGATACCTTCTCGCTCTGCCCTAGAGCGAGACAAGTAATTTGATGATTTCCAACTTAAAAAAAACCCGTCTGGTCGGAGGATCCTACTTTTTCAACGGAGGTTTGCGAGACTATTTTGACAGGCCTGTTGGTCTAGTTGCCAGTAGCCCTGACTGCTATGCCGGAGGTCGTGGGTTCGATTCCCACCCAGGACAATGCTTGTGTGTGTGATGAGCACGATCATTTGTTCTGTGTCTGGGTGTAATTTATCTATAATATGTATGTATTTAGAAATATATAAGTATGTTTATCAGTTGTCTAGTACTCATAGCACAAGCTCTGCTTAGTTTGGGACTAGATGGCGTTGTGTGATAGCTGTGGAATATTATTATTACTATTCACCCAGTTCCGCACACCTCTAAGTGATCACTGGTCCAACAGGGACCAATATACTCACGTGACATGTTATTCGTAGTGTCACGTCACACGCGGTCACTAACCCCGTCTATTGTAGTCCGAGTAGATGGGTCAGCTCGCGGCCGCGTGAGGAGGTACCTCGGCGTAAGTGGGCTATCTTGTGACCTGTTTGTACTATGACAGGGCAGTATTCATGCGGTGCGCTCAAAGGGTACATACGACAGTGGCGCCAACTGTCGGCTGTTGAAGGAACTAAATCATTTTTCAATACATTTACTCGTTTACTGTTTTTGGCACTAGTGCAAAAAGTGCGAAAACTCAAGTCGTTTTATATGCACGTTGTTGCGTTTCCGACAATGAGACCAATAATATACTCGAAGCAGCAACGTTCTCAGCTGTCAAACTAGTTCTAGTGAGCCTACTGCAAGATGTCCGCTCGCTGAACTGGTTTCGCGGCACGTGAACACCACAAGTATCACCACGTGTGTTTCCACAAAGGGTGGGGCAGGTGGGGGGTGTCACCCACATTCCACCTCTTTTTTTGTGGTGGGATATCATTAACTTCTCCCTCTCTGGCTGGAGCGCGAGTGAGTGTCAGAAGTTTTCCCAGCCGTGTTACTTTAGTTGCCCTTTGCGTTCCAGGGTGACGGCGACTCTCTCGAACATTACCGCAGCTTGTCTCTCTGATACTCTGATAAGTCTGACACACCCTCTCGCTCCACCTAGAGCGTGAAACTTAATTTAACGATTTTCCACCTTAATGGTTGTCTGTATACAAAGTGAGCGATAAGACTGCCCGTTGTATGTGTTTTAGATATAATTATTCTTTCTTATGTATCGTGTTGTATGTTAAATAAAGTATACACCCCTAGTTTTTAATTAGTTCAAATACTTTAAGGGCTTATTAAAAAAGGTCTTGTTATTATTTAAGAAAAGTCTCAAAAAATTATGTTCTTATTTATACAGCAAAGTTATTAGTGTTTTTTATATTCCAAAATGTCACTCAACTTATGAAAATATTGTACAGGCTACTGATTTATGAATGAATAAATGACGATTAAAATAGAAAAACACTGCGCGTAGTATTTTCTAGTAGCAATTGTTATGAATGTTGATTCTATTTTGAATTTACCAGTTATGAAAAAACTCCGTGGACAATTTTAGGATTTTATTTTTTTTACTTTTGACTACACAAATATGATAAGTAACGGGTACGGATGGGGCCTTTTTTTGTACTAATTGAAAACTAGGGGTGTATAATGAATAAATAAACTAACCCTCGGTTTCTAAGCATTCGAAGTTGAGAATTACTCAAACTCAGGGTACTTTGCCGTGAAAACCTGTCAAAATTTGGCAGTTAAGTATGGTTTGAGACGTTCTTAACTCAAAATACTCAATTCAGAAATCCGCCCTGAGAGTCTATCGATGATAGTGATTGTCGAAATGCCAAAATATTAGTGACTGACACGAGACGTTACAGTAGCGCATGTCAGTTGCATTACATTGTTAACAAACTAGCGGCTTGCTGCGTGACTATCGGAAATTATGTCAAAGAACATACTCCCGGTATGTAAAGTGTCCCATGTCCTATTCGCGGATATTTTTTTTCCCCACAACTTTCACACAACGCCCTCAAGTCCCAAACTAAGCAGAGCTTAGGCTATGAGTACTAGACAACTGATAAAAACACTTAAATATTTCTAAATACATACATATCATACCCACGACCTCCGGCATAGCAGTCAGGGTCTGTCAGATAGTGGACAAAACAATAAACTTTGCGCCTGTAACCCAGGACCTCAAGCGTAGTCATCCTCTTTATTAACAAGCAGCCTCTTTACAAAACATTAACTCGCCTCATTTCTGTCCCACAGCGTACGACGGTGAGCGCAGCACAAGATGGCCGTGTCGGACGTCGTGCCACAAGATGGCGCCCAGGGAAACGTCAAACTGCACCCGTATCTCATCACATTAGTGTGAGTACAATGTTCTGTTTATATTCTAGATTTCTACTTGGTTATTACCTAATCTTAAATTATTTCTTAATTTACTCTCTTTCTTTCCTATTCCTATTTCTATTTTTCTTAAATATTAGAGCAGTAGTGGCCGAGTAGTAACGGTCCCGACTTACGAGTTGTAGGTCGCGGGTTCACACCCAGCCAGGCGCATTACTTTGTGTAATTTATTTCATCACCACTGCTCACAAAACGGTGAAGGAAAACATCGTGAGGAAACCGGCATGTCCTAGAACCAAAAATTAGAAAACATGTGATGTGACATTCACCAAACCGCGTTGGCCCCGCGTGTTGGATTACGGTATGGCCCATTCTCTCTCCTAGAGAGGAGGCCTGAGTCCCAGCAGTGGGAACATTAAAAGGCTGATTGTGCTATGCTAAATTATTTAATTAACTGACTCATTTTGGACATGTACAAAACTTGTATAGTTAATCTAAATTCGCTTGCCTCGTTCGCGCAATGGATCTTATGGATCACAGACCTTTACCTCCGTAGTTTGTGGTCGGATAGGTCTCGGAAACCATAAAGTCTGAACAGTAGTTTTAACAGTAACTCCACATTTCATCACCCCATTAGAATAATCCTGGATGCGAACTGCAGTGGTCAATCTTGAATCTCTTAACCGACTGCGGACCCTGGTTGGCCACTGCACAAATAATCTGGCTAAATGGGGCTTCCTCGAATTATCTCAAACATAGTGCCTGTGTAGCCGCTTTACAGGACATGCATCACCTGCTATGCTGCCCATCCTGCACAACCACCTGCGCCTTTTAGGATTTTAAAAAAAGGTGCAGGTAGTTATGCCAATAACTGAGTAGTGAGCTGGGCCTCAAGTTTGCTATTACAATTAGTTTATATATCATTGATTACAATAGTGTCAGAATGGTCTATCATTGATTTCATAATTGTTGATTTTGACAGGTTTGGTAATCTACTAATATATTGGCGTCATTATGACTTTCCAATGGTCAACCACTGACACTCCATTGAAAGAAGTGGTATAGAATGGTAATCTCGTACATATTCACAAATGAATATCTGACTTAAGCGGTAATCTGCTAAAATTTTGTCAGTTCCTTTGATCAGTGACCTACCATTAGAACGTCATTGTGCAGTTTTAATAAGTTCGATATTGTTATTCTACCACAACTCTATTACGAGACCATTGACCGATCTATGATCAATCATTATGAATTAGTAGATTACGAACTTTTAGCAAAATGACAATGGAATCGTGTTGGAATGACGAATTTAGAAAAATAGCAGATTTGGGCCCCTGTACAGTAGGTTGCCAAAACTGGTCAAAAAATAACAATTTGAGTTCATCAACACAAAGAGAAGAAGACCAGTAACTGAGTTAAAAGTTAGGAAGATGAATCACGGTTTCGGGCAGTTTACTAAATAAATTTATATTTTTTTAAAACGTAGGAACCACACTAGGAATTACTCCTAACGTGAGTGAGTTCACAAATATTAAACTATGAATGATACCAAGCAATGGCAAGTAGCTCATAGAGATCATTATAACGAGTTCTACTTACCTAAATAGATGTATTTATATTGACTCGCAACACATTTAAAACTATGTATGTAATTATAGCTAGGTAATTATAATTGAGATTATAATGTCCAACTTTAGTATAATTGATTATTATATAAATAAATTGTAATTATAATTCAAATTAATAGGTAGTTTTTTTTTTTTTTTTTTTTTAAATTGATGTAAACTAGTGCTTGACTGCGATTCCACCTGATGGTAAGTGGTAATGCAATCGTTGATGGTGAGGCGCACTAATTTATTGAGAGCCTATTCACTCTAGCCTTGAAGAGACCCAAATTATAATCGGACGGGAAAATCGCAGCAGGCAAATTATTCCAGTTGCTTAACCTATTCTAATTCTAGATTAAGAGTAATTAAGTCTAACTACGAATATACCTAAATTAATTGTAAATTTATTATCATAAATTTTGGAACGCCGCGCCGACGTCTCCCTCTTGCAGGTGGGCGTTAATGGCTACAACACAGTTTTAAACTAATGTAGTTGTTAACGAACACTTAAAATTTTGTAAACAAGTTTATTGTTCCAATAAAAATATTATTATTATTATTGGAAGCGTGGCCTTTAGAAGGGCCAGCGCGGCTCGACATTAGGGCCAAGGCTGGCATTAGGGCTGGGTCTGTGTCAAGGAGAACTGCTGCCTTCACTAGGAAGCTGTACTTTAAACTTACGTCAGAGTGTAGTATATTCACAGTCATTCCCTACTCATGTTGAAATCCTACGCGACAGGGCAAACTTGTACCAGCAACCTGGCACACATCCACTACCAACCTAATGAGAATACAAATAACTATTACAAAAAAAAATCGGCACATGTACTACATTTATACATCTCTATCAATAATTTAGCACCCAAAGCCCGCCCTACACGCGCTCAGTCATAGAGAATTTAAAAATAAAAGTAGTGACACGTTCCACGCTCAAATATAAAAACACGCTGAGCATGCACGACATGAACATTTTTTCGCGATGATTTTAGGAGCGCGAGCGTGAACGTTGCCAAAACGAAGCGTTGGAGAGATGGGAGGACGAAAGTGCTTTTTAATTTAATGTTTTTGCCAAAGCCCAGCGGTACTTCACACTGGGACAGCTTCTAATGTTATACAAAGCACAGGTCCGATCGTGTGTGGAGTACTGGCGTGCAAAGAGGATAGTAATTGGTGATCCAGATTTGGTTCAGTCCAATCTACAAAGCTTCAGCACCGGCTTAGGGTAGCCAGCCTTTCGGTATTTTACAGGATTTTTTTTGTGTCCTGTATTATTCTAGTGAGTTTATATTATTCCTCATGAATCAGGTTATTACATACATAATGATTTTTTTCTAATAAGTACCACTGGTAGTTCCAAAGATTAGCGAGTTTAAACAAAAAAAAAAAATACTCTTCCGCTTTATTATATTATTTAGTATAGTGTGTTGTGTGTGTGTGTGTGTTTTGTGTGTGTGTGTGTGTTGTGAGTGTGTGTGTTGTGAAATGATTTTAGTGTACAATAAAGTTTATTCAATTCTATTCTATTAGTACCTACATATAGTTATATAATATGATCAGTGACTGTATTTACACTCATAATAATACATCACCGATGACCGATTACATAATGACATACCGACCTACACTCGAACTCAGACTAGAAACAGTGGCGTAACTAGATGATCAACTGGGGCCCTTTTTTTTACATGGGAAATCATCAAATAATATCTTTTGCTCTGGGTGGAACGGGAGGAGTGTCAGCCTTTTAATGATTAAAACGAGTTGCCATAATTAGCGTTGCGACCTATTTTATAATATACTAGCTTTTGCCCGCGGCTTCGCTCCCGTCAACTGACTACTATATCCTACTCTACCCAACTCTATCCTACTCTACCTTACTCTACAATACTCTACCCTACTCTACCCTACTGTACCCTACTCTACCCTACTCTACCTACTCTACCCTACTCTACCTACTCTACCCTACTCTATCTACCCTACTCAAAAAAAATAAAAAAGTTTTCAGCCGTTCTTGAGTTATAAATAGTGTAACTAACACGACTTTCTTTTAACTGTCCATAAAGTCAAACAGAGCCTTAAGCCATGGCTTATGTCACTCAGTTACGATGACACAGAGCAGATTCTAGAAGTGCTTCGGTGACTTATCCTACCTTTATATTGTCCTTCTTACAAACCTAATTAAATTCTTCCTGTACCTACATACATTTTTGTGAACTCTTTGCACACACTCACTCACCATACACATTCACTCACCACACACACTTACTTACCACACACACACACTAACTCACCTCATACTCTCACTCACTCACTCACCGTTACAGGCTTACTGACAACTTTTTGTTTTTGTTTTTATCTCAGTTTGAAATTAAATCATTGTTATCTTTCTTTTTTTTTTTTACTATTTTTCATGTATTCATACATAGGTAGATATTGCATAAGAACTAATTGTATTTCTCCCGGGAGAGGGCACTGGCTTCTGTAACACAGGTTAATCACCTAGCACAGGAGCCAGGGACTTCAATAAAATTGTATAAACGTCTTATGTAAATAAAGAAAGATTAAAGAAAGAAAGATTATATATATAGATTTCGAAGGCGCAGGAATTTTTTGCTGATTCCAAGAGGCTTGTTAGTCAGGTTTGGGGCCCCCCGAGCTTGAGGGCCCCGGGGCACTGCTCCGTATAGACATTCGGTAGCTACGCCAGTGACTAGAAAGTACAAGTAGGTAGGTGCTGGCCGTAAAGCCTCGATGCGGTAACCGGTAACCGAACCCGCGACCTTGGGCTCGGAAGGTCGACACTCCGGCAGTTACGCCACAAGGCAATAACTTTATGTAACAGGTGTCGTAAACACTTAATGCACAAGATTAAAAGGAGTTATGTGAGGCATTATAGTTTTAGACTCTAGTGGTTAGTGGCCCTGACCGCTATGCCGGAGGTCGTGGGTTCGATTCCCACCCAAGACAAATGTTTGTGTGATGAGCACGTAAACGAGCGCCTCAAAGAGGTACCAGGAAATGTAGGAAGCCCTGTAGGGCCGAAGTCTGATATGGCTGCGAAATTGTTTATAAATAAATATAAAATAAAATAGTTTATTGTCACAATCAGTGAATCAGCGTAATATTATAAATTTGTATTTGAAGCCTCCTTTTACGCAAATAATGCCTGTGTTAGGAGACTCCGCTCTTCCAAAACAATGGTAAATCAATTTACCCGTGACGTGAAGCGTGATGTATGGTGTGTGTTGTGACGTGAATGTGGTGTGTGTGACGTGAAGGTAAAAGCGGTGTGTGTTGTGAGATGAATGTGATGGACGTTGTGATGTGTATGTTTTGATGTGAAATGATATCGATATTTTAATAATAATAATATTTCGCCCATTTATTGAGTGTGCAAGTCACCCCCTGCCTTTTGTCGATGGATATTAAAAACATTGTTTAGGCAGGGGCCATAGTCTTAACATATTTCCTGGTAACCAGTCCACTTAAGACTCCAAAAATCATAGCCTTATATCTTAGTTTTCCATATGTCGCAATAGTTTCCCACCAACCGGGGGTTTATGGGCGCCGGCGCTGCGGAAGCGGCCGGCGGCCCGGCTGAACGCATGTCAGAGGGTCATGGCCATACGGATGGTGCGAGGATACCGGACGATTTCCCGCGAAGCGGCCAGCCTCCTTGCTGGACAGCCACCATGGGATTTAGTAGCAACAGGCCTTGCTCACATGCACGATCTGCGCATGGAGATGCAACGCCGGGGCGAAACTCCGCTGCCACGCCAAGTCGCGGCATGGCGGGAAGAACTCCGGCGGGGTCTCATGGTGGAATGGCGACAGCGACTGTCGCAACCCAGTGCTGGGCACGCCACAATTATGGCGGTAAGTCCCTTCTTTGAGGCGTGGTTGGAAAGACCTCACGGCGTCCTCACCTTCCGCATGACGCAGGTTCTCACCGAACATGGGAAGTTCGGGAAGTTCCTGCACCGGATTCGTGCGGAAGCGACGCCCGGGTGTCGCCACTGTGTGGACCGCCCGGAGGACACGGTGGAGCATACGGTGGAAGTGTGCCCCGCTTGGGAAGAGCAACGCCGTGTCCTCGTGGGGGCGATCGGCGGCGGCGATCTCTCGCGCCGGGCCTTGGTACAGGCCATGGTCCGGAGCGAGGAGGAGTGGCAGGCGGTCGCCTCCTTCTGCGAAGCAGTAATGCTAGCAAAAGAGGCGGCCGATCGCGTGAGGCAACGGCAACGGTCCTCACGCCCCAACCGCCGCCGGGATTCCGATCCCGATTTCCGGCCACCGTAGGCGCGGGCTTGCGGACGGCGGGCAATGGGTGGCTCGCCGTCCGACCGTCCGGTAACCATCCGGACCGACCCCAAGTCGTCGACGGCGCGTATTGTTCCGCGCGCGCCTCAGGGAGATGTCAGCAAATCGTAGGGGCCCAGCAGGGTCGAAGCCTACTGGGGCCATGGGTAGTGTGAAAACGAAACCGTGGCCCTGGGACGAAGGCAACGAAGGAACAGGAGTGGGTTTTTAGTCAGTAAAAGTCTGACACTATCTCTCGCTCCGCCCAAGAGCGGGATTTGTCATAAGATGATTTTCCCACCTATAAAAAAAAAAAAAAAAAAAACCAACCGGGGGTTGTCCTTGGATGCACTAGCATAGTGCGTACAGGGATAATCACCGGTTCGTACCACTTTCCATTAAAAGCGTCTAAAAGGGCCTCTGCGAGTTGGTTTCGGCTCCTCGTACGCCTTCTAAAGGTCCAGGACCTTAGGGTGCTGAGATAAATAAATGTATAAAAATAATAATAAGTCGTACAATCGTTAATTGGTTTATTACCTTCCTATTTCTTAATAAAATATGTATATGTCGTTGGATCTTAGAAATTGATCACTTCATGATATCGCTAAGTAAAGCTGGCCAGATCGTTTTGAACGTAAGTTTGATGATATTTCAATCCTCGTTTGGCCTACTTTCTTTAGACCTGTTATTATCATAGAAATCCTACATCAACGATATGGCTAAACGAGGATTGACGTATCATCAAATGATACCTAGTATGGGGTGTATGAATAGTGTGTTGTCTAATTAAACAATATGATGTAACAGAGCCTGCAACTGCACCAGAGTCACCGCGGCTTTGGAATGCTGAGGCCAACTGAAGAAACAGGAGTAGTTTTAGTCAATAAAAGTCCGACACGACCTCTCGCTCCATTTAAAGCGCGAGAAGTTTAATGATTTCCTTCTTTTTTTCTTTTTTTTTACTAAAAATATCATCGGGGTTGGTTAGAATAACGATTTTACACAGTTTAAATTTAAAAAAAGTACCTTCAGTTTTTTTTATAAATTCGTATAAAGCCGCCGAAAAATTCCACCACTGGGGCGTCCAGAATCATGTACTGAATCCGTTGTATCGTTTGTGCGTCGATGTAAAACACCGTGTATAGGGTGCAATGAGTATAGGGTGTATCTCCATCCCTCTTCCTCGCTCGCTCGACTGACATTTGAACACGTCATACACGAGCGGTATGTTGTCAACGGCCAACGGCAGAGGTACCTAGCTGCAGCCGTCGACACGAGGCGGCAGCAGGCGTCGACACGTTGCGCGTCGGCGGCAGCTGTTAACGCGCTGACGGCGGCCATCGACATTCCAACTTTGAATATCACCGGCAGCCGTCGTGTGCGTCAAGTGTCACTCACTACAGGGCGACGGCTGCAGTTACCTCTGCCGATGGCAACATGACGCTCGAGTGGATGCGCTCTTATTCCCCAGACTTACTAATCTATTTACCTCTGTATAAGTTATAATGGTGCACCTGACGCCAGCGAGCCCCGTCAGTCGCCCGACGCAAATATCTCGCTGATTGATGGCGTCGTGCGTCGGGTCGTTGTGCTCCCCAAAATAGGGTTCAAGTGCGTAATGATCATGACACCGTGTGGGTGTGTTCCCGTCGCGCCTCGCTATTGGCCCAGGTCAACTCTCTGTTATAAATAGAAGCCGATTTAGAGAAGTAAAATATTTCTTAGCTGCTGCAAGAGAGTTTGCAAGAACCACCGCGGCCTTAGAACGCAAAGGAACGCAGGTGGATTTTATTTCGGTAAGTCCCCTCTTTGAGGAGTGGCTGAAAAGACCTCACGGCGTCCTCACTTTCCGCATGACGCAGGTTCTCACCGAACATCAGTCAGTTCGGGAAGTTACTGCACTGGATTCGTGCGGAAGCAACGCCCGGGTGTCACCACTGTGTGGGGACCGCCCTGAGGATATGGTGGAGTATACGGTAGAGGTGTGCCCCGCTTGGGCAGAGCACCGCCGTCGTCGTCGTCGGCGGCAACGATCTCTCGCGCCGGGCCTTGGTACAGGCCATGGTTCGAAGCGAGGTGGAGCGGCAGGCGGTCGCCTCCTTCTGCGAAGCAGTAATGCTAGCAAAGGAGGCGGCCGCACGCGCACGCGCGTTGGAACGGCCCTTACGCCCCAGCCGCCAGGATCCCGATCCCGATTTCCGGCTACCAGACGGCTCCGTTCGGTAACCGTCCGGACCGAGCCCAAGACATTGACGGCGCGTTTTGTTCCATGCGCGCCTCAAAGAGTTTTCAGAAAACCGTAGGGGCCCAGCAGGGTCGAAGCCTACTGGGGCCATGGGGTCGCTTCTGAAAGGAAAACCCGGCCCTGGAATGAAAGGCAACGAAGGAACTAGAAGTGTGTTTTAGTCAGTAAAAGTCTGACACGCCCTCCCGCCTCGCTCAAGGACGGGAGATGTCATTGGATGATTTCCCACCTAAAAAAACAAAATGGTGGGAGTCAGTAAAAGTGTGAAAAAATCAAACTTGAATAAAATACGGCTGTTTATGTTGCAAAAAACGTATATTTTGACACTCTCAAGGGAATCTAAATTCATAGGGTACATCCACTTCCCATTGTCCCAGAATCCTGAAATTTGGCATGAAGCAAGGTCTCATAGCACAAGTATAGCAAAAAATCTGAAAATTATAAGTTAGTAGTTATGTCACAAAAAAAATCTTTTAATTCTTTAAGTAGCATTAGGTTTAATAGAGTGTTTATTAGTTGTTTAAGTGCAAAACAAGGATTTATGCTGTACTTCATAATTAACTAAAAAGCGAAGCTTTATTGTTTTTGTGCTCACACCATTTTTAATTATTATTGTAATGAATATACGTGAGGACCTGTAATTGGCTTTCTAGTGATTATGGTTTCCTTTTTTGTCTGGTTTTATTAGCTGTAAGTCCTCCATGTACTAAATAAATAAATAAATTCAAAAAATCTTTGAGAGTCGATTCGGAAATTGAACTGTTTTTTTTTCACAGGTAGGTAAGTTTGTACGGAACCCTCAGCGCGCGAGCCCGACTCGCACCTGCTGGTTTTTCTATGACAGATTGCCAATTTCTCTCCTCTTTTATTTTTAGAAGACCTAGTTTGACATTCATAGGTTATTCTTGGTAAAATTACTATTTTATGAACGAAAAATCTTAGTTTTTCTGATTACGTTGTCATCTACACTCACATTATAAAGAGTTAGTTTGTTTTTTTGTTTGTAGGAGGTAATCTCTGGAAGTACTGGTCCGATTGCTAAAATTTTTTCACCGATAGAAAGCTGCTTTATTTCTTTTTTTTTTTACAAATATTTTATTTGTTAAACATAGGTGGGTTAGGTATAGATGTTCTAATTATTAAGGAACGCTATGTCTAGCCGTCAACGGCGTACAAATATTATATGCATGCATGCTAATTATAACAAATAACGTTGCTATCTCAATAAAATCAATATAAAAAATAATATTACATTTAAATCATTCGGAGTCAAAATGTCGATACACAAAACAAACAAAAAAAAAATACATTTAAATCATTCAAAGTCAAAATGTCGATACACAAAACAAACAAAAAACAAATTACATTCTAATACAAAATTTCAATACACAAAACAAACACAAAAAAAATATTACATTTAAATTATTCATATTCAAAAATGTCAATACACAAAACAAACACAAAAGATCTCCAATAAAATATAAAATTAATAAATTCTAATGACAATAATTAACAAACAAAAAAGTGGTAGTCAAAGTGGGTCAGTTAAGTATTCGTTCAGCGTATAATATGCTTTGTCATGTAATAACTCCAGGAATGTCTTTTTAAAATCGTGTATATTATTCATTTCTTTAATTTGTCTTGGGATCTTATTATAAATCCTAGGTGCCATTCCTAAAAAACTTTTTTTAAAAAGAGCCGCACTATGTGGTTTTGCGCATATCTCTTTATTGCGTCGCGTAGATCTCAATGTTTCAAACAAATGCAAGTTAGATCTGATAAATACTGCTGTCTCAAAAATGTACATACAAGGCAATGTTAAGAGTTTAAATTTTTTGAAATAGGGAACACAACTTTCAGTTGATTTAAGCTTAAACACAGCACACATATTTTTTGGGCCTTAAACGCAATTTCTTTGTCACTGGAATTTCCCCAATATTATATCAAAACGTAACGCAGACGTAACATAGGCCTTATAAGAGATAAGGACAACGGACTCACTATCTTTGCTAGATTTCTGAGTGAAACGAAGCAGCGGGCAAAAGCTAGTCACAATATATTTATAGAAACCTTGCACATTTAATCATGATTCTGAATGACAGAATTACCGAATGCCAACAGAGTGTTCCGATGTTATCTCTCTTTTTTGCCTCTTTGTCGAACATTGCGTCGGATGAACCAACGAGCTTTTAAACCTTACGATACACGGGTCGGGATTGGCTCTCTTCACATATTCTATCTTATATTATAATCCCCCCGACCGAATTTCGATCACGGTGGACAATCTCGACAGAGTACGCAGGAGATATTATAGTCACAGTATAGATATATGGAACAGTACGGAAACTACCTACAAATATTCGAAACGGCACACTCACACAAACATACGCAACGACGAGACTCCTAAGCGTTTCTCGCGGTCGAGCGGTCCTGTCAGTAGCGAATGCCCCCGACCGAATCCGGGATCCTCATACTTAGAAATGAAACTTAAAATTTTTTTTCATCAAACCCATACGTGTGGGGTATCTATGGATAGGTCTTCAAAAATAATATTGAGGTTTCTAATATTATTTTTTTCTAAACTGAATAGTTTGCGCGAGAGACACTTCCAAATTGGGAAAATGTGTGTCCCCCCCTGTAACTTTTAAAATAAGAGAATGATAAAACTAAAAAACATATATGATGTACATTGTACATTGGTTTGAACGAGATCTAATAAGTAGTCTTTTTTAATACGTCATAAATCGTAAACAGCAATTTACCTTTCAAGTTTGTACGGAACCCTCTTTGCGCGAGCCCGACTCGCACTTGTCCAGTTTTTTTTTGTCTCTTATATTGTATTGGACAGCAGTCGGTTACGTCCTTTGCTCAACTATATTAGTTAGGTTGTAATATTATGAGTCAGCAGAGATAAGGCAAGTACTAACAGCACGCTCGCGGCCGAGCATCCACCTCTACAACTTATCTTACTCGGTTAGAGGACAGCCATTCATTAACTACTTACAATGATCAAATTACGTACTTTAGCTTCGAGACTAAATAATGAGAATAAAGAAAGAGCAGAAATAAGTTTGTTGTAACAAAAATAATAATATTTCACAACTATCACACAACGCCATTTAGTCCCAAGCTAAGCAGAGCTTGTGCTATGAGTACTAGACAACTTATACATACTTATTTATTTCTAAATACATACATATTATACTCGTAGGTAAATTACACCCAGACTCGGAAAACATTATCGTGCTCATGACACAAATATTTGTCTTGGGTGGAAATCGAACCTACGACAGCCAGGGCTACTGACCACTAGACCAACGGGCCAGAAAAGGAGTTGTATTATTCTGTAATTATTGAATAGTCCGGTCAATTTAGACATCAGAGGTTACAATATTTCGCACCCAGCTGAAAATTGGTAGGATTGTTTAGAACACCATCATAAATGAAATCTAAAAAGTCCTCATCGACCCGACACCTGGAAAAAAAAACTACTCGGGGTCAAAGGTCACAAAAACGAGTTTTTCTCGATTTTCAGCAAAACGGTAAGTTTTATCAGATAATTATCTACAAAAATGTCTAAATACTTTTTTTCCTAAGAGCCACCGTTTTTGAGATATCATCATCTTCCTGCTCTTGTCCTGTTTTATTTGGGGTCGGCGCAACACGTTTTTTTCTTCCATTCTGTCCTGTCACTCGTCGCGCTATCACTAACTCCCTTTTCTTTCATATCACTCTTCACACAATCCATGCATCTTTTCTTTGGCCTCCCTCTCCCTCTCCATCCATCCACATGTAAACTCATAACTCTTTTAGCAACATGCGTTTCATCCCTCCTCTCTCCTCTTCACATGACCATACCAAGACAAACGATTGCTCAATCAACTTACTTATACTGATCCAAAAAGTTGAGAGGTAATCGTCATAATATGCTCACGTTTTCACGCCACCTTTGAGGTAGTGTACTTAGCGTATTTTTAGGGTTCCGTGCCTCAAACGGACAACAAAGTGATCCTATAAGAATCACTTTGTTGTCCGTCTGTCTGTCTGTCAGTCTGCCTGTTTGTCAAGACCCTTTATTTTGGGAACGCGTGGAGGTACCGAGTTGAAATTAAAACCGAAATTAAATACTCAGGTCTACGGTCCCTTGTTTTTTTGTCACCGGTTCAAAACTTGGATGTTTGGCGACTGTATAGTTTAGATTAATTAGCAACTATTTTTCAAAATTAAGTTCTATGGTGGTGGCCATGACAGTGTCAGTCACACCTCGACTGCGTTAACGTAAATGTTCACTAATGTCATTTCTCATCTCGTTGATAAAAAAAACACGAAGGCCACAGCATGTTTAGAATCCGATCACGTGTGTACGTCTCGAGATAACATCAAACTATTTTATGTCTTTATTATAATATTAACTCAAACGTGTCGTCGGTAATCTTCCGAACTGACCCCAAGTCGTTGGACGGCGCATAGTGTTTCACGCGTGCCTCAAGGAGATCTGACCAAAGCCGTAGAGAAACAGCAGGGTCGAAGCCTACTGGGGCCATGAGTTCGCTTCCAAAAGGGAAACTCGGGGCCCTGGTTCGCAAGGCAAAGAAGGAACAGGAGTTGGATTTAATCAGTAAAAGTCTGACACGCCCTCCCGCTCCGCCCAAGAGCTGAAGAAATCATTGCACGATTTTCTACCTAAAAAAACAAACTCAAACGTGTCGTTCACATTAATGAGAGTAACGATAAACGTGTAGTATATTGTTTAAAAATAACAATTGTGTTGTAAAATGTATTTGATAATAAGAATTGTTATCTAATAACTACAATTTCGAATTGCTGTAAATACCGATGTAACAAGTAATAGTACATTTTGATACAATTGCAGAAAGTTTGTCATTGCGACCGAGGCGGAATTCGCACAAGCAGTAGGCGAGTGTGTTATGGAGCCGAGGGTTGCAGTGACAAAGCACGTGTATCAAACGACTTTTTTCAATACACTTACAAAACGAATAAACGGGGGTTGACCGGCGACTCGTTGGGGTCGACGCGCGCCCAGCCTGATACGAACATTGTGGCGGGGGAGAGCACGCGTACTTTTCTGCACTAGTGCGGAAAACAGTCTATTAAATTGTGTGCCTAAAAGCGGTGGGATAAGAGCGGGTTTTCAAGTGTATTGAAAAAGAAATAAATACCTAATATTTTGTTTGTTTTTTGTTAACGGTACGATTAGTGCAGTGGTTAAGAAGTTGGCTGCTGCGCTGCGTGCGCGGCCTCGATTCCCATGCGGAACAAATATTTGTTCACAGATACACATATAGTTGTTCCGTGTCTGAGTGTCGTGTGTGTGTGAGATTACATGTTTGTGAACGTAACCACGATACAGGAGGTCAGGGGCGCCGACTCCGTGGGTGCTCGGGGCCTCGAGCACCCATGAGAAATAAACAGTGGGTACCGAGCACCCCTGAGAATAGACATCAAGAAACAGATCAGTAATCGCCTTTTAGGGATGGGCGTTTTTTCATTACCCGACGACCCGTTTAGCGCAGTGGTTTAGAGCGCCGGTTGAGACGCAAGGGTCGCGGGTTCGATTCCCGCACCAACACAAATGTTTGTTGATGAAACTGATATTTGTGTTGGGTCTGGGTGTTTGTGGTACCTTGGTTGTTCCTGGTTTCCATAGTACAAGGGAAAACCTTAGTTTGGGACCAGGACAATGTATGTGATGTTGTCTTAATTTATTATTATTTATTTTTATCAAACATAATTAGTAATTAAGTACGCAGTATGTAAGTAGGACATTTATTTATTTGTCGGTCGATCAGTGTGCATTTCTCTTCTCACACTTCGCCACTTTTTCGAGTCATCAAATGAGCATGAGCACCCATGAGGTTTTCTAAAACCCGGCGCCCCTGACAGAAGTCACTCTTAGTGGCATCGTTTTAAAGACATAAAAAAAAACAGAATTCAGCGCTACGCTACTCAATTACTCAATGGAAACAGAAATTTTCTCGTGTGCTTAAAATAACAATCACTGTTGTCACGTAGACACATGTAAGTGGCAGGAAGACCGAAAGAAAATATTATTTTACAGCACCTAATATCGGCGCTACTGATTGGTCTACATTCTTTTTTTTTAGGTGGGAAGTCATCCAATGACTGCTCTCGCTCTAGGGCAGAGCAGGAGGGCGTGTAAATCATGGCCCCAGTAGGCTTCGGCCCTGCTGAGACCCTACGGTTTTGTTAACATCTTATTGAGGCGCGCGTGGAACACTACGCGCCGTCGACGACTCGAGCTTAGTCCGCATGGTTACCGGACGGCGAGCTACCCATTGCTCGCCGTCCTCAAGCCCGCACCACTGTGGCTGGAAATCGGGTTTGGGGTTCCGGCGGCTGGGGCGTGATGAACTGAGGACGTTCGTTCCCTCACGCGTGCGGCCTCCTCCTTCGCTAGCATTACTGCTTCGCACGCAGAGGCGACCGCCTGCCATTCCTCCTCTTTCCAGATCATGGCCTGTACCCGGGCCCGGACATTCTGTTGAATAAGGTACATACTACTCATACTTCATGGGGGCAGGGAAATCCGTTTGATATTCATGTGCCAGCAAAGTTGAGAGTGGGGAACTGCGCAGCGAGTTACGTTTGAATTGTACTACAAGTACTGAATCTAAGGAACTATTCACAAACACTCATGTTAGCTAATGTGTTAACTTTAGAGAAAGATTGCATAAGAAACTTATTTAGTGTACCTAGATATAGTGTAGCGGGAAGGTTTTAAATAAAACGACCAAAACGGGTAACACACCCTCTATACTTTTGCCTTGACAGCACACAATTATTACAAATATCATAAATCAATACCATTTAAAATAATAATAATTATATAGTAGCACTTACTCTGAGATGTTGCTTACCCCGAAGACTGGAACGGAATGTGTCAGGACAGCGCAGCGCGTTATTTTATAACCTGTCAACTGACATAGCGCTGAGCTGTCAAATCGCATAACGTTCCAGTTGTCAGTGCAAAATAAATACATTTTAATGTTGCCAATACAGAAAACAATCATAATGTATGTAACTAATCATAAAAATCGCTAACAGTCGGCCATCCGTATTACAAATACGACCTCGTATTTGAAAGAATAAAGAAATTGGTGTTATACACAAAATAATGAGAGAAGAAAAAAAGAATAACAGCAATAAAGCAAACAGATCTTTAGATTATTCATACACTGGTTGCTGTACCTAGGAACGAGACTAAACATAATTATCAATTTACCAATTACTATTTAGACACAATTGATTGCATTATTTAGTTGTTATGTAAAAGTAGCTTATAAGCAATTGTGTATACATGATTTTACTTTGTTGCTCAATAAATATATATTATTATTATTATTATTCTTACAAATCATTATCTTATTCTTTATACAGTCATTCAAAAACAGATCTCTAAAATGTCTTGCCTCTACTGATTCAAAGATTCAAAGCATTTTATTTCAAATAAACAATTTACAGGCACTTTTGAAATGTCAAGAAGTCAAGTTACAAATCTATGTTACTTATTTCTTGTCGCTATCATGTAATGACAAACGTACAGGCCCCTCAAATATCCTGCCTCTAATGAAAAACAAACAGGCCCCTCAAATGTCTTGCCTCTAATGAAAAACAAACAGGCCCCTCAAATGTCCTGCCTCTGAAGAAAAACAGGCCTCTCAAATGTCCTGCCTCTAATATAAACAGACAGGTCCCTCAAATGTCCTGCCTGTAATGAAAAACAAACATTAGTAAATAAACAATTGCCTGACAAAGCCAATTGGCTTATCCTGAACAGGCCCCTCAATGGTCCTGAACAGGCCTCTCAATGGTCCTGAACAGGCCTCTCAATGGTCCTGAACAGGCCTCGCAATGGTCCTGAACAGGCCTCTCAATGGCCCTGAACAGATCCCTAATGGTCCTGAACAGATCCCTCAATGGTCCCGAACAGGCCTCTCAATGGTCCTGAACAGGCCTCTCAATGGTCCTGAACAGGCCTCTCAATGGCCCTGAACAGATCCCTCAATGGTCCTAAACAGATCCCTCAATAGTTTCTGTAAATACCCTTTGATTTTGATATGGCCACTCAGGCCAGGTACATGATAAGTTTCAAGTGCATGTCACAATAACATCAATGATTTACCTCAACCACAAAATTTCACCCGTTATTTGTGAATCATTGACCAACAATGACTGTTTGTTTACATTTGATATCAGTTGTAATCACTGACCCGACTAAAACGTGAGGGTATATATTTAATTTACTCTTTTGGCTCTGATTAGTTTTTATTGAAACTCCAAATTTCGATACAATAACTCATCAAAATGCGAGATCACGAACTATGAAATTGTTTCGTCTATTTTATTTCATTCATTAAAATTACCAACTATTAATTACCAGTAGGTACGCTGTAAATACCATCACTTTTAAGATACTGAAAGCAAATTCAGTCTAGACTACTTTCTCTTAATGTAAGAATAATAGGTTTTACGTTAATCACTTATTTCGTTAACATAATTTTAGATGTGGGAAGTCAGGTACACTTCCGTAAAAATAACCTCGGGTAATCAAAATATTCATAGACATTCTATACTAAACAAATTACAGTGAGACATCTTTTGGATGTTACCATTTTATTTCAAATAAATAAATCATTGTATCCCTCCATGTCCCTAGTGAACAAATTGGGAGTTATTGTATTATATTTATCCACAATAACTCTTTACCATACCTAAAATACTCAACATTTACAGATATTTAGGTACATCCCCCTGATAAGACAAATCTCTAAAAAGAAATCAAAAATGCCTACAAAAGGCTTACTGACTTTAGCAACTACTTTTTGCCGCACCATCTGATTTTCCATGAAAATTACTTCCTATAATTCAATCAATGCTATCCCCTAAGTTGGTACACTAAAATTAGTAATTCATGAATATAATTTGGAAGTGCTCTGGGAGTCATTATATAGAATTCACATTACATTGCAAATTCTGCAGGACTATAGTCCAAATCAGACATTCAAGTTATTTACGAAGCTTAGCGATCATGTCCTCAGATGTCTCTGCACGAATTACAATCTCATACGAAAATTTATTACGCAGAAGGTATTGAAAATATACTTTCACTAAATCCATTTCGATAGTTATATTCAAAGTCAATCTTATTTATTTGGTCTTCTAACTTTATATAGAAGATAAAACCGTTCAAACTAATCTCAAAAGGCAAGTATCAAAGTTCGGTAAAATTCATGAAACGTTTGTTTGACGGCAGTGTTACGTCAGTGACATGACACTGCTGTCATGTCACCACTTTTATTGTAGGTCAATATTAGGCGTGGGAAAAAAGTGTGTCATCTTTGCGATTGGAACATATTATTTGGAACATTGGCTCAAAATATACACACTGAGTCGTGATCTGTTACGTTGCGTCATATACACTAAAAGTTTTATTTAATTGAATTTTGATTTGAGAATAATTTAAAGCAGAGGTTTTTAGTTCAGGTCATTAATTATATATACGCCATTTACGTTATAATTTGAATTTTTATAAAGAGGTCTCAGAGTTCCAATTGTTCCAAATGATGCATTAAAATTTGAAACATTACTGATGTTCCAATCTTTCGGAACACTAAAATATTTCGGAACAGTGAGTCGGTTCAGTAAAGAGTTACACGCCTAGTCAACATTAATTTGTCCACAAATGCCATTTTATGAACAATGACTTCCGAGCATGAAAATAATGTTAAATTCTACAATGTTTCGTTCAGAAACGTGGTTTATTGAACAACATGAGCTACGGTGTTTTCTTGTTAAACTGTTTATAAAATCACAACTTTTCATCAGTGTAGGTAGGTATACTTAAAAAAATAAATTGCGTGTGGCTGTTCCCTTGAAAGTACACAGTACATACTCAGTATGTACTCCTTTTAAACCAAAGAGATTTAAAGAGATAATTATAATAGAGCGGCTATCAGGACAAATGTCTTAAAAAAAACTGTCATCCTATGTCTCAGTGACGCCATCTGGCTTTGAATAGCAAACACGCGAATTAAATTTGTCAAAATTTATAATTATTTAACTATCGCTCGGTAGGTGGCCAGGGGCCTTACCATGATAATGTTAAAATGTCAGTCGTACGACCGAAAAAGAGTGATGGAGCCATACACCCTATATAGCTCCACCCCTTTAACAGCTCGGTTTAGGTCGTAAAATGGATCACGTTATGAGCTCGTGGTAGAGCCTCAGTGTGTGATAAATGTAAGGTTAAGCTTTTCAGCAATAGATGGCGTTATCACAAAATCAGCAAATGTTCTAGAACTATTTATAAAAAATATTGAATTTTAATTAATTAATTCGTAAATACAAAAAATATTTACGAAAATAAACCGAAGTTAGGTTCAGTTATTTTATCATAACAAGATTTGCAATAGCGTAATGGGCAGTTCGGCATATTTTCTCAGAAAATTATTTTCTTTTAGTGCATAGAGCGGATACAAACACGACTTGACGTGTAGGGGCGTCATACTAGATTGAGCGACTTATGACCACTAGGTAATAAGTATCGGATCACGATTTTGTTCGCTATGTCCTGTCTATTGGTAGTATATATTTAATGTCTTTGTTTTAAACCAAGAACAAACACTCTTGGTACCCTACATAGCACAATTGATAGATATTAATAATTGAACAAGAACTTTGTCTAAACCTAGCAGTTGTCAATAATGAAGCTATCCCAACAGCATAACATGAGACACGAGATTGGTGTTGTATTTTGTAACGGACCTTCTTTTAACCTATAGAGTATACGAGCCCCTTGGTGTAGCACCACATAAAAATATTGTGTAATTACTTGTGTCACTTCTCCATTTCCATTGATACCCACATCACTTTACAAAATAAAAAATATTTAATCAACAACAAAGATGCACGAGGGTAATATTTGGACTCAACAATATCGACAACTGCCAACCATATTTTATTAAATATAATATTTTTATTCTGCCTTGCTTATTTAACTATGAGTATTATTATTTATTGTCACTGTTTTAATTGAGCCAACAGCGTTCATGCATATATGTATCATACGCCTGGCACCTATAATATTAAACAAAGTGCTGAAACTTTTTTTACACTTTTTTTTTTTTGTATAGTAATTTAATTACTTGCTAGATTTCCTCTTACTGTGTGTTAACTCCTTCATTAGACAAAAATGTCATTTTGTCAAAAACAGTTTCTTTTTTAACTATGTTAAACTATGTATTTGGCAACTACTTGTGTTCAATTGGATAATATGCAATTGTATATTCTTCGCACCACTACCTATGGCAAATTATATAGGCCATCACCTTAGACATAATGTTCTACTGTATTGTGTATGTTCAATGTTTGCATAAAACTCGGTAAAGTCACGTGACCGCGTCTGACGTCATTTTACTACGCTCCGCTCAGCCGCAATTCGCCAGCTGAAGTAGAACTGTTTACTCGCGCAGTATATTATTATTATTATTTCGTTTTATTTTATCATACAAGGATTCGAAAAAGGGACAATCAGATAACCTACCTAAAATACATTAGAATGGTTGCTCATTATTTAGTGACAAATAATGTTTTCTTTGCCGTTGAAATGTAAATCTGTACATTTTGGCACAACGCATGATTTTTTAGTATGAATATAAGTTATAGTGAAACGCAAGCACAGAATATCTAATAACGCAAGGCAGTGGGAACGGACTGAGCGAGCGCTGCACTATGAAATCAAGGCTCAAATGATCGGTCATCGCACGCTCACTTTAAAAATCTATAACTTGGAATCTAAAGGTATCAAAATATTGATTGAATCTGAAAGTACTGGTCCGATTGCATTCACACATAGAAAGCCACTGTATCCCTGAGTGACCTAGGCTATATTAATATGTACGCGGGCGATGCCGCGGGCTAAAGCTAGGAGGCAAATGTAATAAATGTCAGACTATCTGTCAACAGGCAATCCATATAATATTAATTTACCTAATTTTAATTTCAATAAGTGTCAATACTATTAACTGTCCTCTTTAGTTGCATTTAGATTATTCCTAATCAAAAGTATTACTGGTCTGCTCATTTACTTTATAAGTAAGCTCAGAACGCAGGTCATGGTAACAACGATTCATAAGTTGGTAGATATGTTTGCTACGGTCATTTAACAGTGATCCAAAACCGGTCCCTAATCCATCTGAACACACCCCGAGTTGTCCTTAGGTACTCAATAGATTTACATACGTGTGGTATGGTAATACCTCCAGGGTGTAGCCCTGGCAAGGCACGTGTGGTGGTGTGGTAGTACCTCCAGGGTGTAGCCCTGGCAAGGCACGCGTGGTGGTGTGGTAGTACCTCCAGGGTGTAGCCCTGGCAAGGCACGCGTGGTGGTGTGGTAGTACCTCCAGGGTGTAGCCCTGGCAAGGCACGCGTGGTGGTGTGGTAGTACCTCCAGGGTGTAGCCCTGGCAAGGCACATGTGGTGGTGTGGTAGTACCTCCAGAGTGTAGCCCTGGCAAGGCACGTGTGGTGGTGTGGTAGTACCTCCAGAGTGTAGCCCTGGCAAGGCACGTGTGGTGGTGTGGTAGTACCTCCAGAGTGTAGCCCTGGCAAGGCACGTGTGGTGGTGTGGTAGTACCTCCAGAGTGTAGCCTTGGCAAGGCACGTGTGGTGGTGTGGTAGTACCTCCAGAGTGTAGCCCTGGCAAGGCACGTGTGGTGGTGTGGTAGTACCTCCAGAGTGTAGCCCTGGCAAGGCACGTGTGGTGGTGTGGTAGTACCTCCAGGGTGTAGCCCTGGCAAAGCACGTGTGGTGGTGTGGTAGTACCTCCAGGGTGTAGCCCTGGCAAGGCACGTGTGGTGGTGTGGTAGTACCTCCAGAGTGTAGCCCCGGGCAAGGCACGTGTGGTGGGGTCAGAAGAAACTCATCTTGAATTAGGTAGTACAACAAAAGCGATAAGCCTGAATATTTTAAAGTTCACCATTTTAGGGTGTTGATCCCCGCATTAACGCCAGCGTTCACGCGCCATTGTCTTACTATTGTGTCTCTAATTACGCACTCAAAAGGTTAAAGCACACATCACTATGCCCGCTTAGATAGGTACTATTTTATCAACAACATTGTAACGGTGCCTACATACGTAGGTACTTTCAAAGCAAAAGTAGAAGATGCAGTTTAGGAAAAAAAATCGCTTGTGGGCGGGATAAACGAATGCATTTAAATAAACGACTCGTTTATCCCACTTCTGAATTGTTAGCTAATGTGTTAACTTTAGAGAAAGATTGCATAAGAAACTTATTTAGTGTACCTAGATATAGTGTAGCGGGAAGGTTTTAAATAAAACGACCAAAACGGGTAACACACCCTCTATACTTTTGCCTTGACAGCACACAATTATTACAAATATCATAAATCAATACCATTTAAAATAATAATAATTATATAGTAGCACTTACTCTGAGATGTTGCTTACCCCGAAGACTGGAACGGAATGTGTCAGGACAGCGCAGCGCGTTATTTTATAACCTGTCAACTGACATAGCGCTGAGCTGTCAAATCGCATAACGTTCCAGTTGTCAGTGCAAAATAAATACATTTTAATGTTGCCAATACAGAAAACAATCATAATGTATGTAACTAATCATAAAAATCGCTAACACTCATAAATCAGCCTATAAAATTACTTCTGCTTGGAAGTCAGGCCTCCTCACGACGAGAGTGGGTCATAATCAAACAAGCACTTCTCTATTTTGTGGCCACGGTGCGTAGTACGCCGTGGTAGATGTCACATGTCTTCTAACTATTGCGCAATGTTCTTACGGCGTGCGATGTACTTTTTCCCGATTATGTTAATAATAATAATATTCCATAACTTTCACACAACGTCATCTAGTCCCAAACTAAGAAGATAAATAAAATCAAAATAAAAAAATATAATAAATTGATAGATAAATTACACCCAGACACAGAACAAATGATCGTGCTCATATAATCATAGCATAATCAGCCTTTTAATGTTCCCACTGCTGGGACTCAGGCCTCCTCACTCCAGGAGAGGGAATGGGCCGTAATCCACCACGCGGGCCCAGTGCGGGTTGACAGACTTCAATGTAAAAAACGGGGCAAGTGCAAGTCGGACTCGCGCCCTGAGGGTTCCGTACAAACTTACCTATGTTCAATTCCGGAATGGAATCTCTGAAAATATTTCCGAATCGCAAAAAAAAAAATGACGTAACAACTTTACAGTTTTGCAAAACTGACAGCAAAACCTATCGTGTAATGGACGCCTAACGATTTTACAATCATTTTGACGAAGCAGCACCCGCGGACAGAGATATCGCGACCTAATATTTAGTCATCGCCATCGTTACGAAACGCGATAACATGAACACGACACTCGCGCCGTTTGTGTCGTCGCGTAGTGTCAGTGTGTCATCGTGATATCTATGGTCATCGTGCTCTGTGTTGCTAGGCGCATTTAGAGGTTACCTGCCAACAAAATTAAATGTTAATTATGTTGGTATTATACCTAATACCAACATACAAATACCAAGTTTTGCCTTTTGTTTCTAGTCAAGATTATCATTTGTTTGGAGGAATTGCATGACTTGATTCCGCCATCTCCTTTCTACCATCGTTGTTAACACCTCTACGGTCCGGACTAAGCGTTTCACCTCGTCGTTTATACGGCGTACATCGAAGGACTGGAACAATTTGCCTGCTGCGGTCTTCCCGTTCGATTATAATTAAGGTGTCTTCAAGGCTAGAGTGAATTGGCTCTTAATAAACTGGTGCGCCTCACCACTGCTTACCATCAGGTGGGATCGCAGTTAAGCAAGAGTTTATGTCAATTTAAAAAACTTTTTAGAAAAAAAAAATAACCGACTTCACTAAAAAAAACACTAAAAGGATCAAAATAACTTTAATTTCGGATGTCGGTGTTTCTCGGTATTGTTTGTTTCTTATTTAACACCGACTTCCGAAATTAAAGTTATTTTGATCCTTTTAGTGTTTTTTTTAGTGAAGTCGGTTATTTTTTTTTCTAAAAAGTTTTTATTTCACACTTTTTAGTTGCGATACACTTATAAACAGAGTGCCTATTTCTAATGACAATTCCAATTAACCCAAATACTGCTAGGTTACATTGTTTTATTATAAAGTTGCTGTGCCTACCTTCCTCCTTCCGGCTCCATGATCAGATCAGTTCGATAGTACCTTATAGCCAAAGAGCATCTCACGACAATTCTAATAAGCCCAAACACGGCTAGGATACATTGATTAATTACGGAGTTCCTGTGCCTACCTTCCGGCTCCATCATCAGATCAGTTCGATAGTACCTTATAGCCAAAGTGCATCTCATGACAATTCTAATGAGTCAAAACACGGCTAGGTTACATTGATTAATTACGGAGTTCCAGTGCCTACCTTCCGGCTCCATCATCATCATCAGATCACTTCGATGATACCATTTTCAACGTAACTATTCAGAATCATTCATTTATTTGTATTGTCATAGTCGCCTAACTATATCTTCAATGTGATATCTATTTGAGTATGAAGTTCCGTTGACGATTTCTGGTCTTCTTCATCAGTTCCACTTCATCAAATGTTACTTTTTGACTGTAAATGCTTAAGTTCTTGATGAAAATACTAAAATTACCATAGGGTTGCCTATAATTTTTGAGGAGTTCCCTCGATTCCTCATGGATTCCATCATCAGAACTGGATTTTGAAAAAAATGGGACCAATCTGGAAGCATATCCTATAAAGAGAAAAAAAAATTTTGCAAATCGGTCCATAAACGACGGAGTTCTGAGGTAACACACATAAAAAAAAAAAAAAAAAAATGATAAAAAAAAAAAAAAAATACAACCGAATTGATAACCTCCTCCTTTTTTTTGAAGTCGGTTAAAAAGAACTATTAGAATACAATAGATACTGTAGGTATGGTCGAATTAACTGGATTAGGTCGAAAGGTCACATTCCGGTGGCTAATGTAAATATGTATAAGGAAAAATAGACACAAAAATTGGGCTTATCTACATATAATCTAAGTAAGTATATTCTTGCCTTCTCTTGTACCTAACTATTCTGAATTATAATGTGTGGAGATAAAATGACAACATAATGTGAAAACACTGACAAGCTAAGAGCGAAGAGGTTACTTGGGTTACTTCTAGGCTATAACCTGAACACTCTTTTCAGGTTATATAGTGGTCATGCGTAAACTTATCAATAATAATAAAAAATAAACTCTACTCTACTGTGCTACAACGAGACCAACATTGAAATCGCGAAATTACACGACTGTAAAAAGAAATACTAATTCGATAAACACACTAAGGTCGTTATCACACTAGCGGTTTGCGAGCGGCTGCGGGGCGGAGCGGGCGCGCGGCAAATGCGTCGCGAACACGCCGCGGCTGCAAAGCGTGGAAATTCGCAACGTTTTCAACGCGTGTTTGTAGCAAGTTAACGACGTACACACACGTTTTGTTATACACGCAGCAATAAAATGGATTCCGACGAGGAGACACTGCTGTTGGCTTTGTTACTTCGAAGATGCTGGAGATCCGCCGCACCTCGTTGCGCCTCCGCAACAAATTCGCAGCGCATGCGCGGCGTGTTTGTTACCCGCCCGTAACGTATTCATTGCGCACTCGCTCCGTTTTGAGAACGCTCGCAATCCGCTAGTGTGATAAAGCCCTAAATTACGCAGACACTGAGGCACTTTTACAGCGAATAAAGTGAAACATGCATAAATATACACACAAACACCCACACCACATACTCACACAAATATGCTTTATAAGTATCTAAGTTACATAATATTGTATATAGGGTAACTGGTAATAAGTGTACGATACTTAAACACGTGATTGTGCTCATGATAACCAACAACTTTTACTATGGGAACAAACCTGAAATCGCGAAAAAAAAATCAGCTGTTCAGTACATTTATGTTTGCCTAATGTACTGAACAGCTGATATTTTTTTCGCGATTTCGGCTTTGCTCCCATAATAAAAATTGTTTGTTATCATGAGCACAATCACGTGTTTAAGTATCGTACACTAATTACCAGTCACCCTATATTGCTGTGGAAGAGCGGATTCTCCTAATAAAGTCAATAAATGTTTGAAAGGAAGCTCCAACCACCTACTAAAATAAAACTTTTTGGCTTAGAAATAAAGATTTGTTGTATTTTGTATTTTTGGAATTCAGCTGTTCAGTTTCATTTTGTCAAGTAGCAAACATACTTATGGAGCATATGTATGGAGCAGTTGATATTTTTTCGTGATTTCGTCTTTGGTCTCACAGTAGAAGTTGTACATAATGTTGAGCATCGCCAGTTTTCATTTATTTGTCTCCCCGTTATATTTGGAAGGCCTCCCCACAAGGTTTACCGATGACCTGATGAGGGTCGCTGGAATCCGATGGATGCGAGACGCACAGGACCGATCGTTGTGGCGACACTTGGGAGAAGGTCTATTTTCCACAGTGGACGTCTTTCAGCTGAAATTATGATGATGATGACGTTGTATTTTGTTCCATTTTTTTTTCTTGATTTTTATGACAAAAGCAAGCAACGGTCACGACTTACAAGTTTTAAGTCGTAGGTTCGATCTTCAAACCCAGACAGTCACTTTGTCTTATTATTTCATCATCACTGCTCTTAAAACGATGAGGGAAAACATCGTGAAGAAACCGGCATCCTAGAACCAAAAATTCGAAGACAGACATCCACCACTCTTATACTGCTTGCGTCAACTCGCGAAGTGGATTACGGCACATTCCCTCTCCTAGAGAGGAGGCCTGAGTCGCAGCAGAGGGAACATTATACTTAAGGCTACATTATAATACTTAGCACAAAAGAAAGAAAAAAAAAACTGGGCAAGTGCGAGTCGGATTCGCGCACTGAGGGTTCCGTACAAACTACTTACTAGATCTCGTTCAAACCAATTTTCGCTGGAAGTTTGCATGGTAATGTACCTACATCATATATTTTTTTTTTTAGTTTTATCATTCTCTTAATTTAGAAGTTACAGGGGGGGGGGGACATTTTACCACTTTAGAAGTGTCTCTCGCGCAAACTATTCAGTATAGAAAACAGTGATATTAGAAACCTCTATATCATTTTTGAAGACCTATTCATAGAAACCCCACACGTATGGGTTCGATGAAAAAAAAAATTGAGTTTCAGTTCTAAGTAGGGGGAACCCCAAAATTTATTGTTTTTTTTTTCTATTTTTGTTGAAAATCTTAATGCGGTTTTCAGAATAATAATATTCCACAACTATCACACAACGCCGTCTTGTCCGAAGCTAAGCAGAGCTTGTGTTATGGGTACTAGACAACTGATAAACATACTTATATATTTCTAAATACATACATACATATATACATAAATTACACCCAGACACAGAACAAAAATTATCGTGCTCATCACACATACATTTGTCCTGGGTGGGAATCGAACCCACGACCTCCGGCATAGCAGTCAGGGCCACTAACCACTAGAGTCTAGACCAACAGGCCAGTCAAATAACAATAATACATCTACTTACCAATTTTAAACAGTATAGTTCTTATAGTTTCGGAAAACAGTGGCTGTGACATACGGACAGACAGACATGACGAATCTATAAGGGTTCCGTTTTTTGCCATTTGGCTACGGAACCCTAAAAAGAGTCAGTAGTTAAGTTTTTTCAGTCATTTTTGGAGGCCGCACCATATCAACGATGCGTGACCGTGACGTGTTCATTATGTACTTATTATATGTAATCCAGTGTAATAATACCTAAATATCTCACATTCACACCAATAACATTTTATAAAGGCAAGTTTTGAGAGTGTTAGTGTATATGTTTGTTGCTTCTTCACACTCGAACGGCTGAACGGATCTCGATGGAACTTGGTACATGGGTAAACCATGCCCTGGAAAAGCACGTAGGATACTTTTTATCCCGTGGATATCTTCCTTTGGGAATATTTTCTATTATATCGCGGGCGATGTCGGTTTTAGCAATTAGTATTTTATAAATGCAAAAATAACTGTATGTTTTCTACGTTTCACCCTAAACCGCTTGACAAATATTGCTAATAACAAAAAAAAAAGACCCGACTGCGTATAAAATAACTTTAAATAAAAATTGAAAAGAAAAAACCAATTTAATTGCATTAATTTGGACACATAAAATAACACAAATAATAAAGAATTTATTATTTGTGTGTAATACCGAACATATTGACTGCAACAGTCGGGACCCATATTAAATAGAATGATTTTAGTTTAGATTATTTTAATTTCAATTTCGTAGACTCACATGGGGAAAAAAAGGGATGAAAATAACCTGAAATACAGGGAGCTGCACTGGTTACTTGCAAGGAACTCCAAGTTATCCCTGGACAACAAGCTTCTTATTTATAAGACCATGCTCAAACCTATCTGGACATCGGGATCGAACTATGGGGTTCAGCATGTGACTCCAGCATAAATGTAACACAGAGGGTTCATAATTATATATTGAAACAAATTTCTAACTCACCGTGGTTTCTGAGGATCTCTGAAATCCACGAACATTTAGAGATAAAGACAATCAAGGAAGAGATCAGATCATCCTGCTCCAAATACAAAGCACGTCTTGCAAATCATCCAAACCAATTAGCAGTGCAGTTGACCATTCCAGAATCATTGCGAAGACTGAAAAAGAGGAATATTTTGGAAACAGACAGCTGCACATAATTGAATATAGAGATTGTCCCATGAGGGGATATTGCTCTGCAAGCCATATTTCTATTTCATCACATCTGCTCATAGTTAGACGACTGATTGCAAGATAATGACAAAAAAAGGTTATTTGAATGATATATAAGGTCCTAAATCTCCTCAACTTCCACCCCTCCTTTCCATCCTCTTAGGTCCTAAACTGGATCGCGTTAAGAGCTCGTAGTAGCAGGCACAGGACCAACTTCGCTATGTGCTTTCTGAGGCACGCGGCTATCACACTGACAACTTCTAAACTCCGGGCATCTACAGAGTAATTCCTATATAAATAATAATATTCGAGAACTATCACACAACGCCATCTAGTCCCAAACTAAGCCGAGCTCGTGCTATGAGTACTAGACAACTGATAAGCATACGCTTCTATACATATACCTATATATATATTACACCCAGACAAAGAAAAAATGATCGTGCTCATCACACAAACATTTGTCATGGGAATGGAACCCACGACCTTCGGCATAGAAGTCAAGGGCACTAACCAGTCCAACAGGGGCCCCAAGTCTGCTATCTTTATAAATTCGTCATTCCAACACGATCCCATTGTCATTTTGCTAAAAGTTCGTAATATGCTAATTCATAATGATCGATCACTGATCGGTCAATGGGCTCGTAATAGAGTTGTGGTAGAATGACAATATCGAGCTTACTGCACAATGACGTTCTAATGGTAGATCACTGATCAAAGGAACTGTCAAAATTTTAGCAGATTACCGCATACGTCAGACATTTATTTGTCAATAAGTACGAGATTACCATTCTATGCCACTTCTTTCAATGGAGTGTCAGTGGTTCACCATTGGAAAGTCATAATGACGCCATTATATTAGTAGATTTACCAAACTTGTCAAAATCAACAATTATGAAATCAATGATAGACCATTCTGACACTATTGTAATAGCAGACTTGAGGCCCTGTACAGTAAGCCCAATAGTACTTTTTGCACGGCCTGGGAATCATACCCAGAGATCGACGCACAGCAGTCGCGCTTGTGACCTCGAGGCCAACGAGATACATCTGTGTTCGATATTGTTATCTCTGTATACACTAGTACATAGCTACATAGCTGTTACATAAGTCTCGCACGTGCGCGGGTCGTTGACCTCTGACAGTGGCGCAAGATGGCCGTCTGCCAAATGAGGACTGATTGATACGTTGTGCTCTCCTCATTAACATACTAACTAGTCTAGCGCCCGCCAACGGCTTCGCTTGCGTAGAAAGTGTTCAAAATACACCGACAATAATTCTACTAATACCTATTATAAACGCGAACGTGTGTATGTATGGATGTTTGTTACTCTTTCACGCAAAAAATACTGAATGGATTTTGATGAAGCTCGGGATACGGGTTGACCATATTCTGATTTAGCACATAGGATACACAGACATACAGATACTTTACACTTTACAAGTAGGTACCTATTTATTTATTTAAGCTTTATGTACAGTAGTGGTACATAGGCGGACTTAAAAGGGCATACAACTTGATATACATTTTCACTGTTTTTCATACAACCGCTCTTACGCGATTATGACGTTATTACACATTTTTTAATTAGATATGTTATAGATATTTAATTCATTAGATATTTTTGGAAAAACAGTACTAGGCTCCTATTGAAATCAATTTATAAATTTGTGTAAAACTAATACAGTAAAGACCTTTGAAAATCTGCTATTTTGCATGAACTTTGATACTTCATAATTTACTCAAAAAATTTAAAAAGTCAAAAAAGTATACCAATAGAATCCTTGCAAATTTAATCAAGATTTTGAATGATGACAATTTTTTTCAAAAACTTTTGGAACAAGTTTTGTAAAATATTCGAGTAAATCACGGAGTTACCGAATGCCAACAGAGTTTTCAGGCGTTATCTCTCTTTTTCGCGTTGCCTTTTCGTCAAACATCGCGTTGGATTGCGTTAGATGAAGTAACAAGCTTTTAAACCATGCTCGATGTTGATGATAGGCGAGTGAAAAAGGACCCCCTTAATGCAACAAGGCATTCTCTACCAGTCAACCTTTGGGTTAAAAAAGACAATACTGTGGTAGGTCTGCACAATAAATAAATATATCAAGCAGAAACATTAAATTAAGTTACTTATAATAATAAAATACAATCCGCAGCGGTTTTGTGGCGAACTGTTGGGCATTAGCGACCCCACGGACCCGATCTCCCGGGAGAATTCTTGTTCTTCATCTCCGACTTGCCTTTATTGGCCGGCTTGAGTGGAGATTTGCAAGAGCAAACGTGCTCGGGAGAAGGATGTATAATCCAGTAAGGTGCTGGTAGGGATCTTGACCGTACTTCCGGGATTGTCCTGATAGCCGTGGTATACCTCTCCACTCCTTAAGCATCTCAGGATATGTTGCCCTCTTGGTGCTACGGCACATTTATTGAGTGTGCATGTCACCCCCTGCCTTTTTATCGATGGATATTAATTAATAACATTGTTCAGGCAGGGGCCATAGTTTTAACATAGTTCCAGGTTACCAGTCCACTTAAGACTCCAAAAACCATAGCCCTATTGTCTTTGTTTGCCTATGTCGCAATAGTTTTTCACCAACCGGGGGTTGTCCTTGGGTGCACTAGCATAGCGCGTACAGAGATAATCGTCGGTTGGTATCACGTTCCATTAAAATTATCTAAAGGGCCTCTGCGAGTTGGCTTCGGCCCCTCGTACGCCTTCCAAAGGTCCAGGACTTCAGGGTCCTGAGATGTATCAATACATATATATGCTAATATTATAAACTAATAAATACTACCTACCGTGTATATATAATATTTATACCTTCATATGCCTTTGGGAGCAGTGGTGGCCGAGTGGTAACGGCCCCGACTTACGAGTTGTAGGTCGCGGTTTCAAACCCAGCCAGGCGCATTACTTTGTGTAATTTATTTCATCACTACTGCTCGGAAAACATCGTGAGGAAACCAGCATGTCCTAAAACAAAAAAAAAAAAATCGAAGACATGTGACATTCATCAACCCGCTCTGGGCCCGCGTGGTGGATTACGGTCCATACCCTCTCCTAGAGAGGAGGCCTGAGTCCCAGCAGTGGGAACATTAAAAAAAGACTGATTATGATATGATAATGATGCCTTTATTAAAAAGCTTATTTTGACGTTACAAACAGACACTTCTATTTTGTTTATTTGTTTATACTAGCTTTACAAATTAATAATCATCCTGTGCTTGCCTTTTGAAAGAATCGGATTCATATATTTTGGCGGCTGTCCAAACTAAGTTGCCGACCACTAGCGATGCCTCGTGTATCGTGGGTGCGTTTAAAAACATTTGAACTCACTTATACAGGATCTCCAGTAAAAGTCTGACACTCCGTCTCGCTCCTCCCAGAGCGAATTTCTTAAGCTGCAAAAATGGGTCACCGTGTTGTTAGGTATACTTTCTTTCTTTCTTTCTTTCTTTCTTTCTTTTCTTTCTTTCCATAGAATTTTACAATTCTACAGCAGTCCCGGCAGACGTTGTCTTGCTCGAAAGGTACGGCACTTGATTCTGTCAGAAAAAAAAATTAAGAACTCGATTGCAGCGGGTTCAATTTTATTTTAAAACCTTCCAGGGACCCACTGAAATATACACGCAAAGTTTCATCCAAATCCGTAAAGCCGTACAGAAGAATTATCTATAGGTTTGTTACCGGCTATCTGTATAATTCAGGTATTCTATACAATACCTAGGCAATATATAGAATACCTGGGGCGTCCAGGCAATGTATGAAATAATATGATTATTATTTTCCATTACATACTTTACCTAGGCACAGAATAAGAAATAGTACAAGTACAGAAATTGCACTGCGTGATAGCAAACATACGAATTTAAACCTACTAACAACAGAGCTAATGTTCATAATACATTGCACGGCACGGACACGACCTTGATTTTATTAGCCTACCAGATCCAGTGGCGCTCGTAACATATCAAAATGCACCGTAAGTCCGCGCAACTAGAGTTTCTTTTATTATGCCCGCTATGAACCTTTGAACAAGCCGCTTCTGTTGTAGGGTTGTGAGTTGTTGTGAGACACAGTCATTAGTCCATTGGGACCAACAGGGGCGAAGCCTCTGGTCTTAGAACGCAAAGGACAACTAGAAGAACATAGGTGTGGTTTTAGTCAGTAAAAGTTTGACACGCCCTCTCGCTCCGCCATAGAGCGCGAGAGAGAGCAATGATTTTTCACCAAAAAAGGTTGTGAGTCCATTTGTTTAGGGTAGGTACTTTACTAAATGTAAACATTCTTGTAACAAATGTCTTTTAAAGTATGTACCTATATTATCTACAAAATATATTTTTGTAAAATGCGAAATTAGTAGTACCTAGGTACGGTAACGTTTTATAGCATAAAATAAATTCAGAGTTTTTTTTAAATTACATGGTACTTACTTAGATAAAATTGATTTGTACCTCAGTAGTAATTTCCATACTTTAAAATGTAGCTATTTATAGAGAGACATGTTAAGATTGTTTACATTATGTTAGTTAGTAATCTAATTATCTAAACAAATGGAACAAAAGTAAAGTCAAGTCACAGTTACTGTGGTCAAGTGGTACCTAGGTAGGTACTTGGATATTGTAATATAACTTTGTTGATTTCAGCCACAAAATTACTATCTATTTTGTGTTTCAGCTATGCGTTCGTAGGTAAATTTTAAAAGATGGATAAGCAATATTGTGAACACGATTTAAAAAACTACCGCCAGCCGCCGCGCCAGCAAAAAATTACGATTACTGAAAAATGATGATACGAAAAAAAACACGAATCGTCCTCGTGTCTATAAACTGCAACAATAACCTACCTGTTATACATAATAATTAACATTTTCTATGATGTAACGTCGTGAAAAAATTTTGTAATTATGTTGTGTTGTTGCCCTTGCATTAGTAGGTACTTATCTTGTAATCTTTAAGGTCATTGACTTTTTGCGCGAAAACTGTCGCAAACTGCAGAGCTGCGGTCCAGTCGTTAATCAAATAATAGCAAGAAATAAGAGCCACTTTAAGAGTATTGAAAATGTTATAATTACTTACCTTTCCGGATCCTTAGGAAGAGTAAAGAATGAAAAGTCCACATTTCTGTTGTTTTTTATGCACCCATATGCTATGCAGTAGGTACGTTTTGGCTTTTCGCGTGCCATATTTATAATAAAACTTCTGTAGAAATTCGAAAATATTTTTTGTTAGCGCGCGTGTTCGAACACGCGTGTGACACTCAACTGAACTAGCCTCGCAAGAGAGGCCTCGGGGCGTAGGTATAAATTCATGCCTAAAGTAAGAAGTGCGCCAGGCCTGACCTAGGTAATGTATACAATTCCTAGGGATTGTGTACAGTATCTGCTGGTCCACCGGCAATGTGTAAAATAAATAGATTTTGGTCTATATTTACTAATGTTAACCAACCTACCTATAATGATGGGCAGATGAAACATGTTTTATTACTTGAAATCAATGTGTGTAAAAACGTGAGCAGGGAAAGAATTGATGTAATTTTAGGGCATCCTGACACAGACAGGTTAGGTTAGGGTTATTATTTTTATAACCACCCGGACCCCGTGGAAAAGAAATTAAATAGAACCTGAGTATACATAGTAAAATTAAAATTAAATATGATTTTGGCTTTAGTAACATAATGTAATTTGCTTACAAGTACTCAGGTCCTATTTTTGTTTGCGGGGTAGTAAGGCTTGTATTTCCGGGTGGTGATAAAAAAAAATAACCCAAACCTAACCCGTCCCTGTCAAAATTACATCACCCCCTTCCCTGCTCTCGTCTTTTACACAATTACCGGCTGCGCATCCGGTATTGTATAGAATACCTAGGCAAAGTATAAAATAAATAATATTTCAAACATTACCTTCACGTTCTAGGTATTCTGTACATTGCCTAGGTATACAGATTGCTGGTAACATTTATATATATAAGGAAAAACTGACTGACTGACATATCAACACACAGCCGAAACTACTGGGACTAGGAACGTGAAATTTTGCAAAAGGATTCCTTTTATGACGTAGGCTAGCACTAAGAGATGATTTTCCAAAAAGTTACCCCCTAAGGGGTTAATGGGGTTCCAAGTTTGTATGAAGAAGCCTACTTTCACGTGAGCGAAGACGCTAGACATATATCAAGATGTACTTACCCAGTAATTTTCCTATGAACACGATCAAAGCAAGAGCGTTACCTCGCGCAGCTCACAGTAGGTACTACTTACTAACTGATAGGCACTTAATCTTATCTCTGTAAGCGCTTCAACAGTCATAGTCTATTACTATGAATATTACTTATTCGTGGATTATGTGAGATAATGTGTGGTCACTCACGTTCACCAAAAATGTGTCTAACTCACGATATTACCTCAACTGTGGAGCGTACCCGCTCCGGGTTCATCGAAATGTCTGTCGTTTGTGGGAGGATCGCTGCGGTTCCCTGAGTCTTAGTGCTATATTTCACTGAGACACCATGGCGCGACCAGTCGCCGCTACCAACAAAATGTATACAGCTCTATAGAGAGTTATTCACCTGGTTTTGGTGGCGTTTGGTTGCGCAACCAATTTGGCGGCGCGACCAACTCGGACGCGTGCATTTAAGGTCCATTTTGATACTATCTCAGTGTGGTGTAGCGACTCTGGTGTCTGTATGGTGTCTAGTTTGGTAGCGTCGCCATGGTGTTCCAGTGAAATATAGCCCTTAAGTCAAAATATAAGAGAGAGAGAGAGATGTCTGAGTTTTAAGTTTAACCCTTTAACCGCCCGCGTCAGATCGGTCTGACGAGTGTTTTCGTGTCCCATTCGCCAGGGTCGTGTGTTTGCGACTGGGTACTCCATCTCGTTTAGCTCTTCAATCACCATAAGTGACAGAAGAGCTGACGAGAATACTACAGTATTTGGTCGTGGATGTGTGACCCTGGCGGAATAAACGCGAGAGTGTTTGTCGAACCATGAAATGGTTCGGAGCGTGAGGGAATGGAATGCGGCCGTGTTCTTCTGCAAAGCAGTAATGCTAGCGAAGGAGATAGCCGCAAATGTCAGGGAACGGACATCTTCACACCCCAGCCGTCGCCATTCGAGACCCCCGGCCACCGTGGGAGCGGGCTTGCAGACGACGAGCAATGTGTAACTCGCCGTCTGACTATTCAGTAAATTCTGAGCCCGAGTCGTTGACGGCACGTAGTACTTAGTAGGCTTAGCAGGGTCGATGAGGAAAATTCGCGGGAAATTTCTGAAAAGGAAACCTATGGTCCTAGAACGTAAAGAGCAACTGAAGGATAAGGGTGTGGTTTTAGTCAGTAAAAGTCGGACACACCCTCCGCTCCATCCTAGGGCGAGAGAAGTCATTGGATGATTTCCTACATTCAAAAAAACCTCGGAACCGATACAAAAATGGTATTCAATTTCTGCTTGGATTTGACTCGTCGACTATTGTAAGTAATTCAGCTCTCAACTGCTTTAGGAGAGCAGTGGTGGCCGAGTGGCAACGACCCCGACTTACGAGTTGCAGGTCGCGGGTTCAAACTCAGCGAGGCGCATTACTTTGTGTAACTTATTTCATCACGATTGATCTCAGAAACTGTCGCGATTTTCACAGTCCCCATGTCATCAAACTTGTTTTCGGTGCATTAGTTCGTAGCTTGAGTCAAGTGCGTGCGTTTGGAATCCTTTTCAAAAACAATATAGGTACGTTAACTTTAGAAAAGATGCAAAAAGCATTCCTATGAAATCTTTATAAACGTCTATTCTATAAGGCTATTATCCTTTTTTAAAAATTCCTGCTGGGTTGCTTGGGTTTCAATTCCTGAGAAGCAAGATGGTCACGCGACCAGATGATTGTGGCATTAAAAATACTCAGGGGAATTATGGATGCTCCTGACCTACATAACCTTATTTGTAACTTGTATGTGCCAAACAAGTACAGCCGTGGCAGGAATCATGAAAGAGTGTAAACTGAAGAGCAGGGATTATGAGGAGTGGAGGATGCTAGCAGCGGGGATACCACTGAGGACGGACAAAGGAGTAGTGGAACGGTGTGTGGTGTACCACTGCGCGCAACGGCCGGGGCCTGAGGATGCGCATACCAAGGCAACCAGAAGGTGACGGAGTACACGAAGCTGTCGGTGTTCGTGTGGCTGAAGTTGTTGTGGAGCGAGTTCAAATTACAGATTTAGTTATGAAAATAATACCGGTCGTTTGGTTCTGTAACAACAGACTGCTTCTAATTACATTCAATTGTTTCTGAAACTGACTTAAGTTTATGATTTTGTGTATTATTTTTAATTAACACTAACCCAGTCAATATTCTGAGTCATATCCTCCATCTCGATTCCACCTCGAATCATCAGATTATCAGTTTTAACTTGTTACTTATTGACATTAATCGAAGGTTTTTCTTCTTGCCATGGCGATTGATTCAAATTAAATCTTTTAAACTGATATGGGCTTTAGTTACTATCCGTGTGTGAGTCTTTGCTCAGAATAAAGTATTTCTATTATATTCTGATATTTGTGATTTAGGGTTTTAGCATGAAAGGTTAAAACCCTAAATCCTTTACCTTTTTCACAGGTCTTTTTCAAAAAAGACATGTAACATTCACCAATCCTCACTGGTCCCGCGTACAGGATTACGGCCGATTCCCTCTCCTAGAGAGGAGGCCTGAGACCCAGCAGTGGGAACATTATAAAGCTGATTATGCTATGCTATTATGCTACACTTTCTGCCCCTTCTCTGTAGTGCGACCTTCTGCTGGCAGCGTTAGCGCTGCTGTACATGTTCTACGTAACAGGTAATCCGGTTAGCATCTTGTGTG
Source organism: Mythimna impura (assembly GCA_905147345.3). Lineage (NCBI taxonomy): Eukaryota > Metazoa > Arthropoda > Insecta > Lepidoptera > Noctuidae > Mythimna > Mythimna impura. The sequence goes on along the minus strand of LR990365.1, from coordinate 318,957 downwards.
TCGTGAGAGTCAGCAGCGCAGCGCGTGGCGGCCGTCGAGTGATGCTTGTAGGGCTTCGACCTTGAACGTGCTCTTTCTCTAATAATACGACACCAGTTTTATCGAGCCATAGCAGAATTAAAAACCTTACGGCGAAAGCGACAGGACAGCATGGGGAATCCTTTTTCTCTTTTTTTTTAATTGATATAAACTTGTGCTTGACTGCAATCCCACCATGGTAAGCAGTGATGCAAAGAGTGAAGATAAATAGAAGAAAGAAAGACAAGAGAGATAGAGGAGGGAGAAGGGAAAAGAGGAGTATAAAATGAGAGAAGTGTGTGTGGTGATTCGTACTAGTTTATTATGAGTCTATTCACTCTACCTTTGAAGACACCTAAATAATAATCGGATTCGAATAATCGAACTACACTGCGCACACGTGTACCACACACGCCGATCAGCAGGGCTATTGCGTAACTCTGTTGACAGTTCAAGTGATGATCACTTGTTAACAATGTGCATCATTGAACTGTCAAACAGCTAGTTTCGTATTGCCTATCTTCAGTGACCAACTGCAGTAACGTCATTAGCCACTGGTGCCTTTGATAGCCACCGTAACACGTTTTGACAGATGTTATTGTATCGATACTTTTAAAATTGCTATTGTGTAAGCTTTTGAAGCTGTATAATAGTCGATACAATTTTAGTGTGGTCACAATAGGCACCGTAAATTTTTATAATTCACCACATTTCCACCGTAGTTTGTTAGTCACTTGTGTGATACGTAATACCAATTTTATGAAATTGTCAGTTGACAACTAAGTTTAGTGTGCAACGAATGCTAGTTGTCAACTGTTTTTGAAAAAGTTAGCCAATAGCCCCCCTGGGCACGTCGGTCTCCATTCCATACATTTTATATGGAAACTAGACTTGTAGAGCTACACTTACTTGATCCACGCCACACGACGTCGTTCTACGTACAAATCAGGCGTGTTGTACGTGTGCGTTTGTCTAATGTAGTTCTAGCTTAAGGCCTCTGTAGTTACTCTATCTACGAAGGGGGCAGACGAAATTAAACAGGTACCATTGACCACTGGGGTGGTAAACGCCATCTTTTAGTGCCGACCACCACCCAGGTGGGAAGCTCAAAGGGGGCAGGGGGGATTAATGGGCCCTGACTGCTATTGCGGAGGTCGTGGGTTCGATTACCTAAAACAAATGTTTGTGCGATGAGCAGGATTATTTGTTCTGGGTCTGGGTGTAATTTATCTGCAACCACATTCCTACCACGTAGCGTTGCCAGGCGTCCGGATAAACCCGGACACGGTCAGGCTTTTTGGTTACGTGTCCGGCTAAATTAGACAGAGTCCGGCCTGTCCGACTTTTAAATTTAAAAAGGCAACGGCAAAGGGTAAAACGGAACTCTATTACTAAGACTCCGGTCCTGTCCGTCCGTCTGTCTGTCACCAGGCTGTATCGCATGAACCGTGATAGTTAGACAGTTGATATTTTCACAGATGATGTATTTCTGTTGCCGCTATAGCAACAAATGCTGCCAGTCTTTTGGGTACATTACCAGTCGACAGCGATGTGGAGGAGTTTTTCGACGCCGTACTTTAGATTGCTTTTTTTAGTACCTACTTTATGGATTTTATTTTTATTTTGTAAGTTAGTTTTAATTACGTTATTATTAGATTTAAATGTATATACATTGTAAAATAAAGCAACAAATAAAATAAATATTTAAGGGGGGCTCCCATCCAACAAACGGAACGGACGGTACGGAACCCTTCATATGCGAGTCCGACTCGCACTTGGACGGATTTTTTTTTAGATTTGTAATGTATTCTGCCTTACCTTGTATCGCTAGCGCAAGCAGAGCGGACTATAGCAATTAACTGACAATTTAATAATTTCTTTTAAATCTAAAAACTAGAATTTGATAAGATTCTATGGTCAATAATAAAAAAAGCCATGTTTTGCTATAAAAAAAACATCATCGGCCCTTTTACTAAAATGTTCCGCTAAACCGTCTGTCCGGTTTTTCGGTTTCAAGACCTGGCAACCCTACTACCACGCGAGTTGTCCTCTGACGTCATCAGAATCCTTTTCTCCGTGTTTTCCTAACGTTCGACGTTACGTAACTTATTTGTCAAATGCGTAACAGTAAAAAAATACCTAGGTAGACAGTAGCTACTTAATTCTACAAATCCTGAAGTTCAGACTTTTTTTTTTAGGGGGGAAAATCATCTAATGACAAATCTCGCTCTTGGGCAGAGCAGGAGATAGTGTCAGTTTACTGACAAAAAACCTACTCCTGTTCCTTCTTTGCCTTCGTCCCAGGGCCCCAGCCCCCCTAGCCAAGTTACGATCGTTTCGTTCGCGCTAAACGCCTCGAGTAGGCCACGCCTCCGATTCCTTTGTTCTGACCACGTGACTGAGCGTTGAGTTGACGTCAGAACAAAGGAATCGGAGGCGTGGCCTACTCGAGGCGTTCGGCGCGAACGATACGATTGTAACTTGGCTAGGGGGGCAGGTTTCGCTTTCACACTACCTCGACCCTGCTGGGCCCCTACGATTTGCTGACATCTCCCTGAGGCGCGCGTGGAACAACACGCGCGGTCGTCGGCGACTTGGGCTCGGTCCGAACAGTTACCGGACGGTCGGACGGCGAGCCACCCGTTACTCGCCGTCCGCAAGCCCGCGTCTACAGTGGCCGGAAATCGGGATCGGAATCCCGGTGGCGCCGCGGCGGTTGGGGCGTGAGGACCGTTGACTCACGCGATCGGCCGCCTCCTTTGCTAGTATTGCTGCTTCAGAAGGAGGCGACCGCCCTTCATTGATTGTATGTATATCTTACAAAGTACGTATGCGGAACCCCCACTCTATGAGTAGACCCACCCTGGCAGAATTTGTCGACGCGACGTAACAACTCCGACTATGTGTCATACATTGTGTAGGTATGTATTTACGAGTGAAACGATACAATTGAATTAAGTAGATATTATTGCAGTCAATTTGAACAGCTGACCTTTTTCAGCTCGAAACAATCTAACTCAGAATACGAATATAAACTGTTTTGAATCGTAATCATAACCGCTGGGAAAACCTGACAGTAATGATGCGAATTTTTTTTTTTTTTATTCTTGATAGGTTCGCGCTTGGCCACTATCTCACCTGATGGAAAGCGACGATGCGGTCGACGATGGAGCGCGCTTACCTAGAAGTAACCTATTCACTCTTGACTTAAAGATTCCCGGGTTGTAGCCATCAGGAAACACAGATTCCGGCAAGGCATTCCACTCCTTAGCTGTACGCACTATGAATGTGTCCCCAAAACGTTTTGTGCGTATAGGTGGGATGTCCGCCATGTACCGGTGGCGCATTGCCGTACGCCTGGTGGTCCGATGATAGAACGGGCTAGGCGGAATTAGGTTATGCAATTCCGACGCACACTCCCCGAAATGCAACCGGTAGAAAACCGACAGGCTGGCAACCCGAATTACGATTACTAAAGACTTATATCGACTTCTTTTAGGAAAAACTTTTAGTAGTAAGAGACAATTTGTGTTTTTAGGCTTCCGCACCTCAAATGGAAAAAACGGAACCCTTACAGGATCACTTTGTTGTCCGTCCGTCCGTCTGTCCGTCCGTCTGTCTGTCAAGACCCTGTATCTCGGGAATGCGTGAAGGTATCGAGTTGAAATTAAAACCATATACTCAAGTCTGCGGTCCCTTGAAGCTGTGAAAAAATTCATCAATTTTCTGAGTTAACAGAAAAAAAAGATACGGCCGTTTATGTCGCAAAATACCTGTATTTCGTCACTCAGTTAGTACAGTCACGAGTTGTTAGTAGACAATGCAACAATAAAAACATGATCGGTTTCGGGTATTTTATTCATAATCGGGTTTTTGCTGGAATGTACACTAACCATGGAATTTCTTGCCGGTTCTTCTCCATAGGAAACGACCATTTTGGAACCGTGCACTAGCTTCTGATGTTTTACAAGTGCCCATGTAGGCCTATGTGAAATAAAAAAAACCGAGCAAATGCGAGTCGGACTCACGCACTAAGGGTTCCGTACAAACTTACCTATGAAAACAGTTCAATTTCCGAATTGAGTTATGAAGATTTTTCCGAATCGCAAGAAAAGTTTTTTTTGTGACGTATCTACAAATTTGCTGTTTTCAGTTTTTTTCCTATACTTGTGCTATGAGACCTTGCTTCATGCCAAATTTCAGGATTTTAGGTCAACGAGAAGTACCCTATGAATTTTGATGCTCTTGAGAGTGTCGAAATATACGTTTTTTGCGACATAAACGGCCGTATCTTTTTTCCCGTCAACTCAGAAGTTTCATTTTTTCATAGCTTCAAGAGACTGCAGACCTGAGTATATAGGTTTTAATTTCAACTCGATATCTCCACGCGTTCCCGAGATTTTGATAGAAAGACAGACAGACGGACAACAAAGTGATCCAATAAGGGTTCCGTTTTTTCCTTTTTAGGTACGGAACCTTAAAAAAGTTATTTAATTTTTTTGAATTTGAATGTGTTGTTTAAAACCTTTCTAAAAGAAAAAAAAATGTTATTCATACATTTGCTGTTCAATTAAAATTGTTCCTATTATTTTCATAAATACGGAAAAACCCCGTTCTGCAAAAAGCGCAAACTGTCGAATTACGGTCTGTCGGAGACGAAGCTGTCGCTGATAAAATCTCACTATGCTTTTCTATGCCAAAACTTTTGAGCAGGGGTGGTGGGGTTCCCATCAACAAATTGTATCTTCTCTTTGTCATTTTTGACTTTCAAAGATTAATTTTTCAATTAGATGAAATGACATTGGAATTAGGCGCAAGTTCTGACTTTTAACTGGGAGCCGTTTTGGAATTTGAATTTGCGTTTACTCCATAAACAATAGTCTTTCAATATGCCGCTGGTGTCTATGACTCTGTGCTAAGAATAGACAAGATAACGAGACTCCTTGCCGAGCTCCCTCACGTCTTTGCATGAGGTTATAAGATCACAGAGGGGCTAAGATGATTGAAAATAATATGTTGACGTGATAACTGTGGTAAGTGAGGTTGTCGACACGCGGGACTTGGGCTCGGGTATAATTATAGGTACCTATAGGCTGGGCAGATATTTTTATTAGCAGGCCCGCTATACTATACAACCATAGCAGAGAGCCAGATTACAAAATGACCACCACCAGAATTACGCCAGTCGATGAAGCTCGACGGTTACCGGGAAACTTTTCATCTATCTTGGATTCTGCAACGAAATTTAACAGCGCAGAGTGAGAATAGTACCTACATTTTGATACAAGTGCAGAAAGTTTGTCATTGCGACCGAGGCGGAATTCGCACGAGCCGTAGGCGAGTGTGTTGTTATGGAGCCGAGACGACTTTTTTCAATAGTTTTACGCAGAAATGAATAATGACCGGCGATTCGTGAGGGTCGACGCGCGCACAGCCTGATACGATACATGTAATAAAATTGTGGCGGGGGAGAGATTGCGCACTTTTCTGCACAAGTGCGGAAAACAGTCTATTGCGTGCCTAAAAGCGGTGAGATAAGAGCAGGTTTTCAAGTAAGTGTATTGAAAAAACATAATCTGCACTTTTCTCTTGATCAAACGAAAGTCATGTCAAAGTCAGTCTGGAAGGCCATAGGCACAAATAGAAGCTTAGAACTGAGGTAAGCACAATTTACGCCAAGAACCACAAACAAAATAAACGCTAGTATAAATCGGTCCGAAATTGTAAGATCAATCAATTCCCTGGCTTGTTCCCTAGTTTGGGATTCCTTTCCTGATACCCATAGGTTACTATTACGCTATTCTAGGTGATTTTGTGTCATTTCTGTCGTTGATCGTTCTGGATGGTACACCTCCAGGCAGTCGATGGCGAGTGTTCGACCGTTTGGGAACCTGTACACTATCTAAAATCTATAATAGACAGATAATTTGTTATCCCCCTGAGGAAATCGAATCCACACCAGGCATGCAGAAGCCTATTGCTCGTTTATTCCCAAAACAGGCGCCCGTCACCTAGTGTTTTATATAGGAATTGACGCAACAAACTCGTCAGCAACGTATCTGCCTGCAACTTGTATTTAAGCCACTAATGAGCACTCTCTGTTTGTCTACAGTCGCTGGTGCGTGTCGTGTCTGTGGAGTTCTGCCAACGAGCTGCTGCGGCGGCTGCTGACCACGCCGCTGCCGCAGATCACCGGTAAGAGGACCACAAGCTATCCGTTTTAGGATATTCTTTTAATAAGGCTAATATAGAGGCATGCGGAACAGGCCTGCTATCTCTATTGATGTGGGAGGATCGTCCGACCAGACAGGAGTTGTGCCCGATGGTCGCTGTCGTGCTTTTTGGCTGTCCGGAGCTTTGATAGCTCGATGCAGGATTTGTATGACGTCTGGTCTTTTTAGTGGTACGTACTATGTGACGGTGTAGATATCGATAGTTGCTACTATGCGAAGAGAGTTCTGTTTTCATGGCTTTGACCGCGTGTGTATCTAGGCCTATTTTCACACACGGAAACAACCGCTCACTCTTGAAAAGTCAAATATAATTTTTTTTCTATTTTTTCTAGATACGTCCATAATCTAATCTAGTGTCAAGGTTCTTATCTTGCTAAGCGTCATGCTTCTGATCCAGACCCGAGTGGAGCACGCGTGGAGGCCTGTGTCCTGCAGTGACCGTCTTCGGGTAGAAAGACGATGATACCGAACCAGTCTCAACACTGATATCCCACAAAAACTCATGAAACTATTGTCGACCGTCGCTTATTCAGATACACCTTATTAAAAATACTGCAGTAATATTGAACTTTTTAGTGGCGGTCTTTAGGACCAATGGATGAATGGAGAGCGTGAGGGAGGACAAAGAAAAGATGAATGGATTGTGTGAGGAGTGAAAAAAACATGTTGCACTGAATCTAAATAAAACGGGACAGTAACAGGAAGATGATGGTGTTTAGGACCAATACTAGATGTAAATTGTAATGTTCTGCAGCCGGCAAGCAGCACCCTCGCGTGGCGAAGCCCCGCGCGGCAGGATCGGAGCACCTGCACCCCGAGCCGCGCGTGGAGTGCGCCGTGCTGCACGCGCCGGCGCACCACAAGCTCGACGTCATCTTCGTGCACGGCCTCTACGGTGAGCCTTCTTCTTCTTCTTTGATTTAATGGCATTATGGTATACAGGATGCCATGATGGACAAATCTTATACACACAGAAATGCAAATATACCTAGGTATCGAGTAAAGTATAGTTATTATTATTATTATTAAAGTGGGGTAAGTTTAGCACTGAGGTAAAAATTGGCACACGCTTATTAACCAATAGGAACATGAGAAACTGTGTTCACTGTGTTTCAATTGGTTAATAAACTTGTGCCAAAGTTAGTTATACCCTAGGGCCAAAGTTACCCCAACTTACAGCCTATAAAGAATAGAATAGAAAAACTATTATTCGAGACTGCACAGCACAACAGTTACAAACACAAAGTAAAAGGAAACAAAAGTACAGAACGCACCGTTAACTAGGTAGGTAATTTAATTTATAACACACACATTTTAATTTCAACAACACAAACACAAAATAAATCGACTAGTGATGTGACGGTTCGATAATTCGATTGTTTTGAATTTAGCAAGGACAACATCCTTCTATAATATTATATGTAACGTACTTACCTACAATGCTAGGTACTTAGGTAAAAATAATAGTAAAACAATTGGCTGCCATCTGACCTGGTACAATTGTATATTGTTCAGTACCCCGAGTGTGAGTTTGTTGTCGCTTCTCGATATACGTGTCGAACACGTTAATCGAGCTAACTAACTTACAAGAGTATTTAAAAACAGTCTGAGTGTGAGTTGCAATACAGTATACGAACGGTTTCGCGTATCGTCACTTGCCCGAAAGTATTTCGAACGTTTTGTTATTTTTTTAATGTTGCCCACATGGAACTTATGCGACTAAATTAAAATCTTGCCGATGCCATATTATCAAGCGTTACGCGTATCCTACATAATTTAGACGTATATATTTCTTTTATGAATGAAATATTTCCATTTCGTTTTAATGTGCAGTGAGTAAGGGAGATGTGAAATAAGTTATGAGTGGCGTCAGATATCAAATTCAAGTGACCAGCGTCTGGCTCGCACCAGTCTGGCGAAACTCCCATACAAAAAACCGATGTATGAAACGTGCGTCCTTTTTAATGGCGGCTATAATCCGATAAATTTAAGAAGGACATTCGAGAACTCTGGGTCTATATCAGCCTATGTCTCTTCAACACATAGTTGGATTACACCGCCGCCATTTTAACCACAGATTATTAATATCCTCAGAGGATTTTGACTGTCACTTACGTTTGACAGTTAGTTTGTTATGGTTTTCCTAAGATTGATTTCCATCTTTAAATTGTTTTAAAATATATTATTAATCATTTTGTGGGAAGAAATTTGTTCTCTATTTATCGTTGAGTATTTCTATATATAAAAATAAGAAAAGTAACGTGTGAAAACTGTGAAATTTGTGGTATTAGATCATGTCGGGTTGATGATAACAAACGTCTTTTTATTGCAAGATTTTCATTAGAATGTAGAACGGTAAGCATAATTAGTTATTTATTTCTTAAAAGAACTCAATTCAAGTACAATTTTTAAACGTTTAGTGCATTTTAATAGAAAAGGAAACTTATACGAAACATACGTAGTGTTGGGTAATTAACCAGGATTTATCGATATCGATGTTTAGTTATAGAAATGACCGGAGAAGCCGATGTTTAGCAGAGGACATTATAAGCTTAAGCTGATGATGATAATGATTTAAAGAAGTGAAATCAATGTTTTCTCAATTAGTATGTTTTGTCATGATAAATTTCCTTTCATGTAATGTTACAGTAGGTTGATAGAATGTTTAAAATATATTAATCGAAAAAATGTCGCCTGTCATATAAGATAATAAGTCACGAGCAGTGGTGGCCGAGTGGTAAAGACCCCGACTTACGAGTTGTAGGTCGCGGGTTCAAACCCAGCCAGGCGCATTACCTTGTGTAATTTTTTTCATCACCACTGCTCTCAAAACGTTGAAGGAAAACATTGTGAGGAAACCGGCATGTCCTAGAACCAAAAATTCGAAGACATGTGACATTCACCAACCCGCACGGGGCCCGCGTGGTGGATTACGGTCCATTCCCTCTCCTAGAGAGAGGAGGTCTGAGTCCCAGCAGTGGGAACATTAAAAAGGCTGATTATGCTATGCTTATATATAAGTTATTTTGTTACATTTTATAATACATAATTATGTAATTTATATAATAATTCATCACCCAATTTTTAGGTGTAATCAAAGCGACAGGGAAAGAAGACTATGTGCGAATTGAAAAGTTGCATCAATTGAAATATCTTTGTGCAAAACATTTCCGAAATACAGATTTAAAAAAGAAAAAACTCCACTGAAGAAAACGGCTGTTCAGAATCTGAAAATCTCACGTACACCATTATATGATGAGATTTTAGTTCAATTTCCACTACATTGTATCGCTAGCAGTCAACCATTACCAGCCAGAACTGACAATGTGCAGCTATGAGAATGGTAAGAAGTGTATGGCACATTCTGATTTCATATATTGCAGAGGTCTGCTAATTATATAATTTATGTTCACAAAATTACCTCCAGTTAAAGGAACATGACTACCACCAGAATTTATGTGAACCAAGTAAGCGTTGTTGTGTTTTTATTTATATTTTTTTACCAAATGGTCTTATTAGCAAAAATATATTTAAAATAATTACTTTTCATTTTTGTAGAACTTTCAACATCAAAGCTGGACCAGTTAATTTAATAAGGAGCTCATGTAGCCCAGGCATCAGACCCTAATCTGACTTCCCTAAATAGAAGATTTTGTAGTCCTAGTGAGTATTGTATACAATTTATTTAAGTTTGCAAGTACTTAATAACTTGATTTTTAACACTGATTTTCTGTTTCAGTACCATTAGTGTCACCAAGAAAACATCAAGAAAGACAAGCTGTCCTAATGACACGTCGGAAGCGAAAGTTAATTAAGAAACTTAAATCAAGTCGAAATATTATAAAAAACCTCGTAACAGAAAGTTCATAAGATATTTAAAAAAAAAAAAACACCTGTCTTGAGAAGTGCAAGTGCAATTTTCATTAAAATTGGTTCAGTAGTTTTTGAGATAAGTTAAATGTGTTAGTCACTAGAAAATTTGTTGACTTAAGTTATTATTTATTGCCATTTTTGTGTAACTGTTTGTTTTCTTAGAATTACCAAATATATAAATAGCATGGGTAAATTTAATTCGTTGAATAAATATATATTAAAACAACGAGTTTCGGATTTTAATTTTTTATTTCCTGAAAATAAGGAATCCCCGTTAGGAAAAATTGCCGATATCGATAAGTTTTCGCACAACCCAGTACGTCACTAGTAATATTATTATGTTGGCAGTATGTGCTCCGCCATAGTTCTGTATTTCTGTTAGGTTGGTATTGATCGAGGACGCACGTTTCATACATCGGTTTTTTCTATGGAAGTCCCGCCTCTTAAAGCGTTAGCTTTACATACTCTTTGGCTCGCACTAAGAAGTACTTAAAAGTCCCCTTCAAAAGTTCAAAGTTTCTCGCGCTTTTGTGTTTCGTGTGTGCTTTATTTCGATTATTTAATTTTTTTATAATGTAGACCAGTCCATCACAGTTTGATACGCTATTTAACTTCATGGAACAGTAAGTACAAACCAAACTTTGTAATTCTAAACACAGCTTTTAAAATAAGTGCTATGTAGTTCTTTTGGAAATAAAATAGTTTCATTCTAAATTTTCAGACACGAATAAACAAATGAAATAAAAACTCAAGAGGTAGAATTCAGACGATCCAGGATTGGGAACGCCTAACTTTGTCAAATACCTAGTAATCCCACTGGCGAAACCAAGAACACCGAGAAATGAAAGAAGGTATGTACCTGGCTCAGTATAAAATCTTATTTATTTATTTAAACTTTATGTACAGTAGTGGTACATAGGCGGACTTAATGCAACAAGGCATTCTCTACCAGTCAACCTTTTTTTTTAAAATCCTGTTGTGTACATACAATTTTGGTTAATATCATATACGTAGGTATATCCAAATATACGAGTAACTACTTACCTAGGATATTTTCATATTTGCCCGTACTTACCTTGACAATACTAAAATGGTAATGATGTCTTTCAGAAGTTTGGAGTGATTTAAAAAATAACACTAAGAAAAAGGCAGCCAGAATAAATAGGGCTGCTTGTGGTACTGGTGAAGAGGCTGCACTTAATTTACAGCTGACTGATTTAGAACAACGGGTCCTTACCTCAGGCAGCCACAGGCTTACCAGGTGTAAGGAATGCAGACTTTTCTGAGGTTTGTGGTGATGCTTTCATATTATTTTTTATTAACTAATAATGATAAAATATTTTTTCTGGTTTTTCATCAGACTTAAAACTTTTAAAACATTTCAGAACCAAACTGACAGTTCCAACCAAACTGTAACTCTGTCATCAACACCACCTGTGCCGGCTGCCAGTCATGAGGTTACTGAAGAAAGTGAAGTTGTTGAAGAAAGTACTGTTACTAATTTATGTAAGTATTGCCTCAGGTACACTATTGAGACCTGTGACTTGGTAGCCCAACAGTCATAAGCTCTACCATTGCTGAATTTTTATTTATTTATTCCTTTCTATTCTAGTGGATTTTGATGCATGGGCTGAAGCTGGACCATATCACATCACATCACCCGTACCACAACCATCATCAACCACAAATACCCACCATGAAGAAGTGGAAGTTGTCTCGGAGTCCATCTCCAGCAGGCCCTCTTAGACCAACATATGCAGGACACACTCCACAACGTCGACAACGTGGATTTACTTCAAGTCGAACAAAATCTCCACAACGCCGGGTTATCAGACAACCCAATCAGATTGAACGTGCAACAGAGCAGTTTCTGAATTGTGATGAGCAATGGAGGGGTTTTTTTTGGAAAAAAAATATGCAGATGACCTTAATTTAGAGAGGGGAAGGGAGCTTGAATTGGGAACTCAAAAGAAATGGTAAGATGTTCATTGATTACCATGGATGCAATACATAAGGTGATTGATTCTAAATTATGCAGAGATCAATGATCTTATGTTATGATTTCACATTGTGCACAGCAGCATCTTGTATGTTGTTTTATTATTTCGCATAGGCCTACTTATAAAATGTATGACGCTAGTGCACAGTTGAAATTGGTTTTTTCCAATGGAGAATAACCGGCAAGAAAACCCCATGGTAACTTTTTTTTAAATAATGGTTTTACAGTATTTCTACATTACAATATCAATGAGTATTATATTATTTATTATGTGAGTGTTTGTGTTAATTTATTAATAAAATAAATGTTGTGTGTATAATGATAAATGTTGTGTTGAAGAATGTTTTATTTACTAAATAACAATTTTATTTGTTAGAAGTGTTTAATTATTGTAGCAGTTAATATCTATTTTAATTTAGAATAATAATATACAAATACTCCGAAAAAAAAGGTATAATTCAGTTAAAAATGTTTTATTTCACATAGGCCTATACTAGGGCCCTTCCCTTATAAAACGTTAGAAGCAAGTGCACGGTTTGTGCCATGCTTGGGCAGAGCACCGCCGTGTCTTCGTGGAGACGATCGGTGGCAACGATCTCTCGCGCCGGGCCTTGGTAAAGGCCATGATCCGAAGCGAGGAGTGGCAGGCGATCGCCTCCTGCTGCGAAGCAGTAATGTTAGCAAAGTAGGACGCCGCACGTACACGTGTGAGGGAGCGGCCCTCACGCCCCAGCCGCCGGGATCCCAATCCCGATTTCCGTCCATCGCAGGCGCGGGCTTGCGGGCGGTGAGCAATGGGTAGCTCCGTCCAAGAGCGGAAGATGTCATTGGATGATATTCCCATCAACAAAAAAAAAAGTGTATGGTTTGAATTGGTCGTTTCCTATGAAAAAAACCGACAAGAAACTCCATGGTTACTCTTTTTAAAAAACTGATTGATTTTACAATATTTTTACATTAAAATATTAATAGGATAGTATAGGTATACTAGTCAACATAGTACCAAATAAGTAAAATAATAAAAAAGTGGATTAAAACAGAAAATAATCTACAAATCTGTGGAGTCTAGTGTTCTCACATTTACTCACAAAAATGAGCCTTAACTTATTAATGAATGACGTAATTACTTAAAAAAAGAATCAATAATGAAATTACAGCAGTCATTTTCATTATCCACGCGAAATTTTTTTTCGAAATACAATTTACCATAAAAATACACCCAAATATTACGAAAGTAACTAATATAAACAACATTTCACCTCGCACATACCAAGTGAGTAACTTTACTACAAAGTTTACGTTTACAAACGCATGGACGTCGGTTCAAGACGTCAAATTTTAACTCGCACTCGCAATAACTCGCAAAATGTTCTCCGAAACGCTACTATGAACGTCACGTTTAAAAACGTAACTTTTCTAGTACCGTAAAAAAATCTTACACTCGTTGTTTCGGTTTACAATACTTTCCGCCAGGGGCGCTTTTTGCGTTTTCATACATTTAACACTCGATACGGAAACGTGTTAGTAGCGTTTTCAATGTGACAAAACTCACACTCGAGGTACAGTTCAGAGGTCCGCTCGGTGTCTTGGTCGTTCGATTTCCGGACTTCCTTGTGTAGTCGTGATTTCCATTCATATTTATTAGTGTTATAAAATAATCATCGTCATTTGTTAATAGGTGTATTTAATTTGTATACAGCTTCTTTTTATAATGTGTCTACTGTAGACTCCGCAGGTTCAGCGATTTATTTTGTATATCGATACAATTATTTCTTTTAGTACTGTAAACTGTACTTATTTGGTGCTATATTGACTACTTAGTCTACACTGTCCTCTCATACTATTGAATTAAAGAAAGATTATAACATTCATTTTTTTTTAAAGAGTTTCGTTGACATTCTTGCCGGTTCTTCTCCATAGGAAACGACCAATTGGAACCGTTTGTGTCCATGTAGGCCTATTGAATTGAATTATTGTCTTGCTTTACATTTTCGTGTTTGTTAAAACAAATGTGGTCCCATTGCAGGTTCCCTCGGAAACACCTGGCGACAAGGAGAATGGCGCACCAAATACAAGCTAGATCCCACCAAAGTACCTCTCAGAAACCACTCGTCCGAGCCATGCAGCTGTACGCATGAGAAGCAAGGACAGGCGTACGAGCACACGCAAGAAATGTACGCATATGAAGCGAACCTCAATGAAAACGTCACGTTCCAACAAATCAATGGCTGCTTCAAGAAAATCCTACCGAACGAAAACTCTCTCATAACAGAGAAATTCTACAACAACACTCTTCTGAATGTCGACGTAAATAACTTCGACACTCAAGCGAAGTTCGTGACAGAACTGTTCAAAAACGACTGTGATACTAACTGTGATGTTAATACATTCAAATGTAACTACGATGATAGATGCGCGGTAGATTGTAAGTGTAAGCTGGACGAGGAGTGCAGGTGTAAGACGAAGGGGAAGGGCTGCGAGGCGGGCTGCGGCTGCACCTGCGACGACTGCTACTCGCACTGCTGGCCGCGCGACTGGATCAAGGAAGACTTCCCAGACGCGCGCGTCATCTCCATCAACTACACGAGCGACCCCTACCTCTGGAGGCCGCTGTGGGTCAAGGGGACTAAAAGGTGACGATATATTGATGACTTCTTATACTATCAAATAATGAATTAGGTAATGCAGTCTTGTTGCGACATTTCCGTTATGTTTTATTTAGTACGAACAACTTTTGTATTTGGCTTCGTTCAACGACCAAGTAAGTAGTTTCGTCTAATATAACATCATCTCTGTTAGATTACATTTTATGCCAGAGGTATAATCCTTTGGTCGAGAGCAGTGGTGGCTTAATGGTAACGGCCTTGGCTTACGCTAATTTATAGGTCGCGGAATCGAACCCAGCCAGGCGCAGTACTTTCGTATTTCATCTCTTTAAAACGGTGAGGAAACGGAATGTCCTAGAACAAAAAAAATTAAGACATGTGACTTCACCAATCCACACTGGTCCCGCGATCTGGATTACGGCCCATTCCCTAGAGAGGCCTGAGCCCCAGCAGTGGGAACATTTCAAAGCTGATTATGCTGTATGCTTTTATCTATCTATCTACTTATCTCTCGTGGTTTCACACACATTATTGTCTCGAGATTACCAAATGCTCGTTAGATTACCAAAATTGGTTGAAACTTTTAATGACATCACGAGGTCACAAGTTGAACTTCTGATATACCACCCCGAATTAGGCAATTCCGAAAAAACTATACATCGACATGTCAATGATAAACCTGAGGTCAATAAGGTGTGTTTGTGTGCAGACTCCGGCTGCACGAGCGAGCGGACCAGATGATGGAGCAGCTGCTGGCGCTGGGGGTGGGGCAGCGCCCCATCGTGTGGGTGGGTCACTCCAAGGGCGGCCTCTTCATCAAGCAGATCTACTGCGACGGTAAGTGTAGCGAGCCGGAGAGGCTGGTACAGAACTTTGCCCGAAAACGCAGTATAAGGGCTAGTCTGGCGCTTGGAGCCTAGCGAGTTGGGGTTGGTTTTCAGATTAATCGGATGCAACTAATTACCAATGTTTTTATTTAATTTATTGTGACCTGACCTTCACAATCCAGTAAGTAACTGTTACCCACATTGGTGTCAGATTTTCTGTCTTTTGCAACGACTCCAAGCGATCTACTAATGACGGCTGGGATAAACGGCTTGTAGAGCTTTCAGAAGCATCAAGGAGCCTCGGTACCCATAACTATAATGGATGAGCGACCCGGCCCGACCGAGCTCTTTTAGGATGAGTAGCGAAGTGAAACGAACATTCGTAACCAGCCTCTTGTCAGAACATTTTCGGCCCAAGTCAGTCAGTTGCAGTCAAACATAAGGGGATAATAAAAGAACGACATTTGTTCGTTATGCATGTGTTCAATTTTGGTTTTTGTAGCTTTAAGATTAAAAAAAAAAAGTCTGATGAAGTCAAAAAATCCAAACATTTTTGAGAAGCTTGAGAAAAACCGATTTATTTATTACTTTTATTATCATTTTATTTCAAATGGATATAAAACACAGAACTCATTTAGTAGAGCTTAAAGTAAACAACTATATTGAAAGGGCAGCATTGGGTAAAGCAATTCTATAGAAATTAAACTTACAGGGAACCTTGACACAATCATAAAATAATAACTTTGTTTCAGCTTACGAAGCTCACTTGAAACTGGACAAAAAAGTAATGAAGCAACAAAGTATACTAAACAATAATTTCGAGGACCAAAGTGATAGAGAATATATTAAAAATAATGTTAACAGTAATGTAGATAATAGATTTAATAGATATAATGACAACGAGGCCATTCATAAGAACAAAGAACAAAGTAGCGAGAACTGCGACAGTCTACTGAACAACTTCATCAAAGAACGCCACAACGCCAGCTGCACCGTTAGCACCGTTAGCTACGGTGGGACTTATCTGAGAAGTATAGACGAAATGAATGAAATAAGAAACAATAATAATTCCGGTAACAGTAGTTTTAATGAAGATAATCTAGATTTAGACAGTAATTATAATATGGATCAAGATGATGATGAAATATACTATACACAAAATGGTGATGTAGTAAATAAGCAAGCTACATATAATGAAGACCCAGAGTATATAGATATTAGTGTGAGAAAAGATGAACCATATAGATATGTACAAGATAATGATGCGGCGAGAGAGAAAACTGAAGTGCTGTCTTCTGACAATGAAGGTAGGTACGCAACATTCTCCTACTCATATAATAACAGATATCACTTTTAGGCTAGCTGCAGACTACTGTATGGGTAGCAAACAGACCGGATGCTCATCGGTGGGCCTGCCCTGGTCTTTTTAGGGTTCCGTACCTCAAAAGGAAAAATCGGAACCCTTTGTTGTCCGTCCGTCTGTCTGTCGTGGCCCTTGATCTTGGGAACGTGTGGAGGTATCGATTTGAAATTAAAACCATATAACCATGTCTACGGTCCCTTGAAGCTGTGAAAAAATCAAACTTCTGAGTTAACGAAAAAAAAAGATACGGCCGTTTTTGTCGCAAAAAACGTATAATTCGACATCAAAATTCATAGGAAGTACCCTATGAATTTTGATGTCGAAATATACGTTTTCGCCCGTTGACCTAGAATCCTGAAATTTGGCATAAAGCAAGGTCATATAGCACAGGTATAGGAATAAATCTGAAAACAGTAAATTTGTTGTTACCTACGTCACAAAAAAAAAACTGTTTTGCAATTCGGGATTATCTTCGAGACTCCATTCGGGAATTGTAGTTTGTACGGAACCCTCAGTGCGCGAGTCCGACTCGCACTTGCCCAGTTTTTACCCGACTGCAAGAAAGGTTATGCTTTTCGTGCGTATCTTGTATCTTTGTATGTATGTATATAATATTCCTTATTACCTCATATCTTCCCAAATGCTGAACGGATTTATATAATTAAGATTTTGCTAGATTCGTTTTGATAACCCAAGTGTTCTTAGATAGGTGACGTTAAAAAAAAAACCAAAGTAACGACTGTGACACGCTATATTAAAAGGTAAAATTTTTTTTTTTTCTTTCTAATACTGTTTATGGGTATCAAATTAAAGGGCTCATCATGAGGATTTCAAAATGGTATGTCATGACCATATTAAAAAAAAGTACAATAGGAAATATGTTTTTATTTATTTTGTACCTACTAGCGATAGTGGTTACTCTCGCCCCCCCGTTAAAATAATCTAGACTAAAATCATCCCATCTAAAGTGGGTCACGACTGTTGCAGTCTATATGTTCCTTAATAGAATTTATTATTTGTTTTAATTTATGTGTTAATTAATGCAATTAAATTCGGTTTTACGCTACTGCCCCCCTAGCCAAGTCACAAACGATAAACGTAAACTCTCAGTAGTCTTTAATAGATTTTCAACTTTATGTTATTGGATATAAAGTTGAAAATCTATTGAAGATTTTCGTTCGTTCCGGTCGCTAACGCTCAGTAGTCTTTAATAGATTTTCAACTTTATGCTCTTAGGTATAAAATTGAAAATCGATTGGAGATTACTAAGCGTTCACGTTTATCGTTTGCAACTTGGCTAGGGGGGCTGGACTGAAGTTGTATTTTTTGTTTTCAGTTTTTTTTAAAGTAACTTTTTACTGGTTCGAGGTGGCCCAAGAAAAGAATACCTGGAAGAAGTTGGGGGAGGCCTTTGCCCGGCAGTGGGACAGTATAGGCTATTAAAAAAACTTTTTACGCAGCTTATTATGGGTAGGCTCACGCTTGAACACTATTTCACCTGATGGTAAGCGATGATGTGGTGGACGATGGAGCACACTTGCCTAGGAGATAATAATAGTTGCACCGCACATAATTATGTTTATTTAGTCTACGATGCAGACACTGAGACACAATTACTAACTGGGACTTATTTGCTTCCATCCGACTCTTGCTGACCCTCCACATGACATTATGTTTCATGATTAAAAAATAATTATGAAATGATGACGATAACAATTGCTTCTGCAATTACTCGGCGTGTAGATCTACATCTTTCAAAAAAATTAAACAAGATCGCGACAGTTCGCATTTTTGTGTTACGTGACAGTAATGCTGTCGACAATGATACCGAGTCGGCAATAGTGTTGTTGGTATTGCAGGTAGGTCCACCCCCGTGGCAGTTTGCTCTCTTGATTATGTAAACTTTCAAAATGTTGACAATATTTGCCCCGTCATGACTTGTAGAACTGCCCAAAGGTTTTGCGTTACGACGTCGCACTTCTATATCTGTATTACAAGTTCCTCCACTTTTCTCCAGAAGAGAGAGCGAAGGTGGAGGCGCGCGCGGCACTGTGGGCGCGCAGCGGTGGCTTCATGTTCTACTCGGTGCCGCACCGCGGCTCGCCGCTCGCCGACATCAAGGCGCCGCTCACCTGCCGTAGCGTCGAGCTCATGGAGATAGCTAAAGGTACGTGGGCGCGCAGCAGCGGCTTCATGTTGTACTCGATGATGTTTCTCTCGTTTCGGATTGTATACCTGTTTCTCACACACTTCTGCACTATGATAATTATTACCTGCGTTCTTAGCTACACTCCATTCGCATTAAGATTAGACATCTAAACCTTTTTACTGTCCGTTCAACCGATATTGACTTTTATTGCGTTGGTGGCATGATAAATGGCGGCTGCAGTAAATTGTTGGTATTGTAACTATTTTTTGCTTTTAATGACATACTTATGCTTACGGAATATAAGTCATAATCGGTTGAACGGACAGTAAAATAGGTTTGTTTCTATATCTAATGTTATTGCGAATGAAATATTGTCTCCGATGAATTGACCGACGTGATCGTTTGGTTTTGAGGATAGTGAATGTTTTCAAAACTGGCATATTCCATCCAATTTACAACGGAGGAGACAAGTATCTCGTTACTTATAATTACAGGCCTATATCCGTCCTTTCCACCATCTCAAAAATCTTCGAGAAAGTATTCAACGCGAGTTTTGTGAAATTCTTGGCTAAATTAAACATTTTGGCCGAAAACCAATATGGTTTCAGAGCGGGAAAATCAACAGAGGACGCTACCCTGGAGCTCACAAATACAATAGTTGCACACCTTAATAATAAGCAGAAGACTCTTGGTGTCACCCTGGACCTCTAGAAGGCATTCAACACTGTTTCTGTCCCCAAACTGATTAAAAAGCTGGAACAGATTGGCATTCGTGGCATTGCCCTCGAAATCTTTCGTAGTTACTCGGTTACCTGACAATCGGGGCGTAAACAGGTTGTCAGGGTTGGATCATTTATGAGTGATGAAGAAAATTTGTTTTATGGGGTCCCCCAGGGCAGTGTCCTAGGACCAACCCTCATCCAATCCATAGCGCGGATTGGTCTGAGACTCATGAAAGGGCAGAATTGGCACTGAGGATGGTTATGAGGTGGTTAACCTCGAATCTGCTCACACTGAACATCTCCAAGACTAAGTTGACACCCCCCCTTCACCCCGAGTATTTTTAGCCTATCGCCTTTGTCTTTAGACATCAAGACTCATGTGTGTATCTAGTGGAAACTGTAACTATGCCCGAATAGAACGGTCTGATGGCATTATATTGGACAATCAATATAAGACAATCTTTTGACATGGAAAAAACAAATTAACTCAGTTGTGGTTCGAGTCAGAAGATTGATCTACTTATTCAAGAAACTTCGAGCGCCTGCTGATTTCCAATGCCTTAAAATGGTCTACTTTACCCAGTGGCGTAACTATAGGGTGGCAAGGCTGGCAAAATGCCACGGGCCCCTGGCCTGGTGGGGCCCCCTGTCTAAGAGGTATTGAGCTCAGAAGAAGTAAATATGCAAATTCAAGTAAATTATTAAGATTTATTAAACGCATTCATAAGAAAAAATTTCCTGTGGTATTTTGTCAGCTTTACCAACTTATTAAATGCACCACCGCCGGGAAGCCCACCTTCAGAGACGAAATATAAAAGCCCTCGTGTATTAGAGAACTTGCCGATTTATTATTAATAAAAAATATTTTATGTCTATACTTTAGTGATTTATCTAAATTAAATTACAAAGTTGACGATTTTTCTGGGGCCCCATCCAATAATTTTGCCACGGGTCTCAGATAGTGTAGTTACGCCACTGACTTTACCCTTGTTCAATCAGTTCTGTTACTGCATAACCACGTAGGGCGGAACGGACAAGACAACCATGCTGCGGCTGGAGAGGGCTCAGAGAGCAGTACTAAAGGTTCTCGCTAAGAAACCTATTAGATTTCCAACCACAGAGATATATGGACTTTGTGAAGTCCTCTCAGTGAGACAGTTGTTCGTGCTGTAAACAGTCCTTAGGAAGCACCTACTTCTCCCTTACGACCCTCAATCCCTCACCAAGAAGCGTCGTGCCGACAGAATCTGTGAGACTGAATGCTGCAGGTTAGCGTTAGTTAGCCGTCACTTCGCTCCAAACTTTATAATGCCATAAATATAAAAAAATTAATATAAAAAGACTTTTTGACTAGAAATATACCTACTGAAGAGAAAAGTGATTGACTGGCTTAAGTGCTTGACCTATGACGAGACTGAGCAACTTATGGTGTCATAAACGCTGTTGAATCCCACCCCATACTCATTCCCGCCTCCACTCTACATATATACAACCTAGTAACTACGTAGTGAATAATATATTTGGTATTGAAATTGTCTTGTTTAATTTATATTAGGAATAATGTCTAAGATTGTATGTCTTGTATTGAGCGTTGATAACTGCGCTACACTATTTTACTTTTGTCGCTATATTCTTCTTTTTCCTATGTAATCTGTAAACTTACCTAAGTTGTTCA
Source organism: Mythimna impura (assembly GCA_905147345.3). Lineage (NCBI taxonomy): Eukaryota > Metazoa > Arthropoda > Insecta > Lepidoptera > Noctuidae > Mythimna > Mythimna impura. The sequence goes on along the minus strand of LR990365.1, from coordinate 297,492 downwards.
AAATAAAGTCTATAATTATTATTATGAATGATTCGCTTGTGGTGGTCGCAGACTGCTCGCTGGTGCTGGCGCTGCAGGCGCGCTGGCTGGCGGCGAGCGCGGCGGCGCGGCCGCGCGTGCGCTCGCTCGTGGAGACGGGCCGCACGCTCATGTCCGTGCTGTGGCTGCGCATCGTCTCGGAGGACTCCGCCGGTGAGCACGACGCACTTACACGCTAACACTCTTTGCCAATACTTTAATAGTTCATTTTGACATGAAATTTGATACAAGTGGAGAAAGTTTGTTATTGCGGCCGAGGCGGCATTCACTCAAGCCTGCAGGCTGCAGTAACAAACCACGTGTATCAAACAACGTTTTTCAATACACTTACGAAGATATGAATAAATGGGGGTTGATGCGCACCTCGTGGGGGTCGCGCCGCACCTGGCCTGATACGATAGGTAGATGCAATCAATTGCAGCGGGGGCGAGCACGCTCACTTTTCCGCACTAGTGCAAAAAAAAACAGTAAATTGCGTGCCTAAAAGCGGTAGGGATAAGAGCGCATTTCGAGTATGAAAATAATATTTTTAACCTTAGTTGGTCTAAAAGGCTTTTTTGACACTTATTGAATCGATTAACAATAAAAAAAGCTTTTGTGCCCGTTTGTTTTGCAAATTATTTTTTTTGAAAATTTACACTACTTACAGTTAGCGATATTCAACAAAAGGACAGTCTCAGAACGATTTATTGTACTTATATTGTGCAACGATTATGGTACTTGTCCTGCTGCTTCGCGTTTTCAATATCCACCCTGTAGCTAGGTATCTATAGAGAATCTAAATTATAGTTAGACTAACTTCTGCCGGCGGCTTCACTCACGTAAAAGTAGGTTCAACTCCAAAATTCTCTTAGTGCTAGCCTACGTCATAAAAGGAAACATCGTGCAAAAATTCAAGCTCTTAGGCCCGAGTGTTTTACATAATTCAGAAAAGTGTAACCTCGAATAAATAATTAGAGACTTGGTTATTCGAGATTCCATGACTGTGGCGTTAGGTTTTTCGTAGCAGCGTGCATTCGTTGTGAAGAGTTTCCTATTAGTAAACATACGGGGTCGTGTTATTCGATATTACAGTGTTTCTGAATCATGTAATTCGAGATCGCGTGGCTACGGCGTTAAGTTTTTCGTGGTAACGTGCATTCGTTGTTAAGTGTTTCGGATTAGTAAACTTACGGGAACGTGTTATTCGAGGTTACACTTTTCTGAATTATGTAACACACTCCCTAGGCCCTCCTGTAGTTTCGGCTGTGCTTTAGATAAATTAAACCATTTGTGGAACCATTGACTAACAATTGTTAGGATTTTAGTGTTTGCGACTGCACTGTACGAGTTCCTCGACTGTATAGTATTAGGTGTGTTTCTCGCACCTACGCTTTATAAAATGCAACTTCAATATTTTAACTTCAAAATGTTGATTTTTTTTTATATGATATATACAGACGCGGGCGTGGGCGTCCTGCACGGCGTGTCGGTGGACCACCGCGAGATCTGCAAGCCGGCCAGCCGCCGCTGTCTGCTGTACACCGAGCTCACGCACCTCATCCAGAGCGCGCTGGGCGGCTGTCGCTGCCAGTAGCGGCTGCCCAGGCTGCAGCTAGACGTGGACTGCAGCGGCTGCCCAGGCTGCAGCTAAACGTGGAGTGCAGCGGCTGCCCAGGCTGCAGCTAAACGTGGAGTGCAGCGGCTGCCAAGGCTGCAGCTAAACGTGGAGTGCAGCGGCTGCCCAGGCTGCAGCTAGACGTGGAGTGCAGCGGCTGCTCAGGCTGCAGCTAAACGTGGACTGCAGCGGTGAATGGAAGCGTTAAACGGCTACGGCAGATCGGGACGGCATGGCAGAGGATTTACATTTTTACAAATGGGCATTCAATCGTATCGAAGTATAAATAAATACCGCGTACATCGAAGGACTGGAAATTTGCCTGCTGCGGGCTTCCCGTCAACAGCTTCATGATCAACGATTGCATCACTGATTACCATCAGGTGGGATCCGCGATCACGGGCGCCGCGGCGGAATGCCGTGGCGCGCTGCGGTAGGCAACGGCATGACGAAGGACGTCTGCAAACACCATCAAACCGCCGTGTATCGGGCAGCAGAAGCTGCTGTGGCGCTGAAATGCCACGGCAGGTATATAAGTGGCTGGTGTACGCTGGATGGCGGAAAAGTCCTTTGCCATACCGTCCCGGTCTGCGTAGGCCTTAAAGACGATTTTCACGTTACTCAAAAATTGTTTGCGGCATTTAAGGATTATTAAATCATTTGTAGGAAAAGGATGTTTTGATATAAACCAATAATATGGCATTAAAGTGTTATACCTAACTTTCCTTCTCAGTCCATGTACAGTCAGGGATCAAAAGTGCAGTTGCACTCTACCAATGCTAAAGTGTCTAAATTTCTTTGTTGTAGTACAGTCAACCTGGGTAACTTTGAACACTTTTTTTAAATTATTATGGATACTGAAAAAAAAATTTACTGTTGGACTACGTTAAACAGGCTTTTAAGTGTTCTTTTGTGCTCAAATTCATAACTATATAACCAAAATGATGGTTTAATAAAGAAATGTTTGAGAAAATAACGTTTTAGTAGCCATTCAAAGTTACAACTAATTTTGGCTAACTTTGAATTGAGTTTTCTGGGATAACGAAAATCCTCTAAAATTCTCTATTTATTTGATTTGGGTAACATTAAACTACTCCAGACAATAAAAAATGATGATGATGACCCCAAACAGAAAAGGCGCCAATTCTTTGAAAATTGGTTGACAGTTGTCAATTTTATGACACATTTGACATTTCAAACATTTAAACGTTCCGTTTCACTTAACTATTCAAGTAATCATTCTAAATGCGTTAAGAGAAAAAAAGAAGAACCTTCAAACAAGTTTTATTCAAAGTTATATGGAAATTCAAAATTACCCAACTTGTACGTAGTTCAATAGTTCACAACTAGTTTATTCAATACTTTAGATTCTATGCTACCAATAAAATCAGTCATGAACCATTGACCCTCTTCTACAAAGAAATTTTAGATATTTTAGCATTGGTCAGGTGGAACTGCACTTTTGACCCCTGACTGTACCTGTAGGGTATGTATATAGGGTGACTGGTAATTAGTGTACGATACTTAAACACGTGATTGTGCTCATGATAACCAACAACTTTTACTATGGGAACAAACCTGAAATCGCGGAAAAAATCAGCTGTTCAGTACATTTAACCCCATAACACAAGCTCTGCTTAGCTTGGGACTAGACGGCGTTGTGTGGTAGTTGTGGAATATTATTATTTATTATTTATGTTTGCCTAATGTACTGAACAGCTGATATTTTTTTCGCGATTTCGGCTTTGCTCCCATAATAAAAATTGTTTGTTATCATGAGCACAATCACGTGTTTAAGTATCGTACACTAATTGCCAGTCACCCTATATATATAACTTCACTTACAACACGTTCATTTTATTCTATTAAAGAAGTGGCGCATGGCTTACCTACTTTATCAGTTACCTATCAAACATACCCACACTGAGACATTTCATAACCATGTAGTTATCCAATAAAGAGATAGAGGTTGAGAATCATTATTTTATAAAAGACATAACATTAAGACGACTGCTGTGTCCGCGTGTGTGCGGCGTGATGATTGTGAGACGAAACGTTTATTGTATCAATAAATAAATTATATTAACTCTGTGCCAACATCAGCTGTTTCATTTAATTCTAGCCTTTACGGCATCGTCACGACTCGGTCTTGGCGGCAAGCGGGCGGCGCTATGAACGGCGCCTCGTGGCGTACTTCAAACGTTTTCATACTTTTGATCTTACCGCTCGCAGCCCCACGCTTAGCTACCGCTCGCAGCCCCACGCTTAGCTACCGCTCGCAGCCCCACGCTTAGCTACCGCTCGCAGCCCCACGCTTAGCTACCGCTCGCAGCCCCACGCTTAGCTACCGCTCGCAGCCCCACGCTTAGCTACCGCTCGCAGCCCCACGCTTAGCTACCGCTCACAGCGGCAAGGCCGTGAACGGGCCGTTACCCGCCGCGGCTTCCTGAAGATGTAGTTCGCTAGCTGTGATAAGCAGCGTGGAGAGAAAGCTTAGAGCATGTGGAGATCACTTCCTACTAACACAAATAACTTACCTATCTATTTAAGCCGATGCAGGTATTAGATAGAATAGTAGCGGCCTATCTGCCATCACATAAGAATTGAAATACAAAATCCTACATCGCGGTATCGGGGACCTCCGCGCGATTAGAACATAATGTAGCTCCAGCGGCCCGGACCAGACAACATCCGACTGGTTGGACCGAGATCCTCTTTTCTTTATGCGGGAATTTATATTTAGTTCCGCGAACCTTTATCGAGATCTTCCTAGATAGGAAGATTGATTTGTTTTTCGCTGCTACGTTTGACATAAATGCTGTTACAGCTAAATGGTAGGTACATTATGATAAAAATAATGGACGTAAATCCTCAAGATAAAATAACTATTATTTGTTGTTACTGTCGCCTCCTATCGCTAACAAAAAGATTATTGTTAGATAATTATTGTTGTCAAAGCATGTAAGTACGCAAGTGAATATAGGTAAATAAAGATAATTTCACCGAGATTAGATTAGGACTACTTAGGTACCTACTTACTAGTGACTAAACCATCGAGATATAAGTACTAACGTACTAGAGAATACACCGTAAATTCCTACTTTGTCTCGTTCAACTGCGGCGATCGCGCCGCACTTTGTCGAAGAAAACGCGTAAGTGCCGTGATTTACATGGCGCTTAAGATCTTTTTGCCGAGAATAAATACACTTCCGCAGGAAATCTAGCGCTGTGGTAAATTAGTTACGTTTTAGACGAATTGTTATTATTTTAGCGCTGCAGCGAACTAAAGATTCAAATTACGAAAATAGGACAATTCAGTTATTTGACGTAGCTTCTCTAGTACTTTAGTACTTATATCTCGATGGACTAAACTGATTTCGTAATGTCGAGGATTAGGGTCAAGCTATCTGTGACATAATATAACAAGGAGTTCGTGGCGCGCCTGTGATACGAGCGGTGTGTCCTCAGCACATTTCATTATCACGCACCTTATTATAAAACCTGCCTGTCTTTTCTGTCGGATTCCAGCATACAGTATAGTCACTGGCGTACCTACCTAACCTGATAAGCAATCCTTTTTGTACTAGCGAACAACCTATTTTATTTAGATTTCGAAGGCGGATTCTTCCATCTTCAAAATAGCTTGCACCACTACTACTTTAATCATGGTAACTCGTTTTAGTCAGTAAAAGTCTGATAGTCCCTCTGAAGTTATTTGCCCAACTCCACGTAAAAAGAGGCCCCAGATTTTTTTGGCCCAGAGCCACTGAGTATAGTCGAATGCAGCTGCATTAAAAATATATATGTCGTGGATTGATGGCGCAAAGGTGCGACGGACAGCGCCATCTAACAATTAGTTCCGTAAACTAATAATATCGTCACCGGAAACGCAAGCGGCGCCCTACCGCTTGGACACGATCGTCGGTAGAAGGGATGCAGCGAGGACTGGAGGGAAGCCTGAGAAGTGCGGCATTCTACCTCGCTCGGACAGCCTCGGCATACGCTTAGTACCAACGCACGTGTTTGTTTCCTTTTGTAAAACCGTTAACAAAATAATAAAATTATTCCGATTCAAATTATCTTTCGTTCGAGTACCCAAGTCAGTGCCCACATCTACCAAGAACTATGTCGGATCGTGATGAAGACCCGAAGTTCCGCATCTCGGCCACCCTTGATGCGACATATAAAACACTAGATTCTGCCAACGAGAAAGTCGGATTTTCCATACAAACTTTGGAGTGTCCGTTTCATCCCCTTAGGGGGGAAATTTCGGAAAATCCGTCCTAGCGGATGTCTACACCCTATAAGGAACCTACCTGCCAAATTTTGAGTTTGTAGGTGTTATAGTTTCTGAGATTTCGTGATTTATAAGAGAGTGGTAGGTACGAGTATTTGGCTTTTATATATATAGATTACTAGCTTTTGCCAGCGTAAAAGGTTTCTACATACAAACTTTTCACCCCCGCTTAATCCCCCAAGGGGCTGAATTTCGAACAATCCTTTCTTATTTCTCGCCTACGTCATAAAAGGAAGCCTTATGCAAAATTTCACGTTCCTAGTCAAAGTAGTTTTGGCTATGCGTTGATATACCTATCAGTCAGACAATTTCTCCTTATATATATATAGATATTGCAGTAAAAATACTAGGAATAAGCTTAGTTCCAGTATTTTTACGTGAAGCGACTGTCTACCTGACCTTCCCAATCCAATAATTGAGTAACACTACCCCCCATTGGCAAAAATGGCAGTTTTACAAATTACAGCTTTTTTTTGCGAAGGGAAAGTCATCTAATGACATACCCCGCTCTTGGGCGGAGCGTGAGATAGTGTCAGACTTTTACTGACTAAAAACCCACTCCTGTTCCTTCTTTGCCTTCGTTCCAGGAACCCGGGGTTCTCTTTCGCATCACCCATGGCCCCAGTAGGCTTCGACGTAGGCCTGCTGGGCCCCTACGGTTTTGCTTACATCTCCTTGAGGCGCGCGTGGAACACTACGCGCCGTCCGACGACTTAATGGATGGTCAGCCTCAGGACCAACCTCAGTAAGCGTTGCTCAGCCCAGTAAACGTGGCTGATACTACTTAGCCACGGGCGTTCTACATCTCAGTATAACATCTCGTAACGATTTTCACCTCTGATCATTTCAGCAGCGTTCTAACTTTTCTTGTCACCATCATCATTTACGCCGAAAGTCGTCCACTGTTGGACATAGGCCTACCCCAAGTGTCGCCATAATGATTGGTCCTGAGTGTCCCGCATTCATCGGAATCCCGCGATCCTCACCAGGTCATCGGTCCACTTTGTAGGAAGCCTTCCAACGCTGCGTCTTCCGGTACGCGGGCGCAAGTCCGGAAACTTTCGTCCCCATCGACCATCTGTTCTGCGAGCAATGTGCCTGGTCACTGCCACTTAAGCTTGGCGATTCTTTGGGCTATGTCGGCGATGGCTTTTCTTGCATTTTCCTAATTCCATGATGGATAGAGTTTCTCAAAATAAAACAACAGAATACAAACACTTGATTTATTTATTACTCTTACATATAAGTTAGAAACCTTCATTAACAAACCTTCAGAAAATATACTCGTGTCCTGTTCACACCATTCACTTAGGTACTAAATAAAAACAAATGTGATCCGGTGGCGCCCCTGGTGGCAGCGTATGGAACTAATATAAATAAAGGTGGCAATAAAAGTCCACAGAGTAACAAAGTAGACAGAGGCACACTGATCTTTGTTTGGCAGTGACAACTGAGCATCACTATTAATCTTCTAACCGCCCGCGTCGGATATTTCCGACAAATACTCCATCTCTTCGGCTCTTTTGTCACCTACAGGGATCGAAGAGCTAAACGAGATGTAGTATCCAGTCGTAAACACACGACCCTGGCGAATAGGACACGAAAACACTTAATGTACCAATCCGACGCAATCAGTTAAAACGTTAGATTTAATATTCCACATTGACTGAGAGACGAATATGAAACATTAGTAATTCTTCTAATTGACTTAATGTTACAACAATGTTCGCCACTAGTTCCATATCTACCGCTGGAGACGCATCACCATTGCGCATGCGCATACGGAGACGTAAGGTCTCGCAGACGTGACGGGTATCTTTATATACAACGACAATAAACAAAACACTTTTAATTTATATCTACTACTAAACTGTCAAACTGCAATATTTTATTTTATAGAAAAAAGTTATGTGACTATTTATTGATAATTCTGGCCTTTGTGACACACACAATATAGAATTTACACTATGGAGTAAAATGAAGCGCAAACTAGGCAGAGTGTACACACTGAAGCTCGACATATTTACTCTAGTGTGAGATGACGAATTGACATATCTTAGGGCACCTCAACACGGGCAGGTTAGGTTAGAAGGCAAATAATAAACACGAAGGTAAAGGCGGGAGCTGGGCTCTGCTTCGCTCCCGCCTTAACCTTTGTGTTTATTATTTACAACCACCCAGAAGCAGGAGCCCCGCGGAGCAGGGCTTCGTCGAGGTATCTTGGTGGGTAGGGTAATGTCAAACTACTGTATTACTGCACCCTCGAACTATGTCGCACAAACGTTTGTCACACCAGCGTGATGTCGTGCTTCAGGTGTGTCGCACAAGCGTGCATCCGAACTATGGTGAGTCGCACTACAGTTTTGTCGCACATCTATTTGTCGAGCTCAAGTAGTACCTACACTCAACTGAACAGACTTATCTTAATATAAAATGTCGCCCGCATATTGTACACTTATTTTTTTATAAATGTCTGTCCTGTAGTAAGTTAAGGTGTGCAATAAAGTAATAAATTAATAATAAATAAATAAATAAAATGTAAACAAAAACAACATTTTAATCCAAATGAACAGATTGCATGTCAGTACATCTCATCGTGGTTTCTGTCCCTGTACATAAAGATTCCCGTTGTGTATGTCAAGTTGCGGTGGAATTGTAAAGAAGATATCAGTGAACCTGCCAGCAGAGGAACTGACTACAGTCAGCATCAATCTGGGAGAACAAACTGTTCAAAATGGTTAAAGAAAATTAAACTATATCTCAATGACATAAGTGGTGTTTCAGAATGAACACAGTACTTGACAACCTAAGTTTTGCCCATTGAGTTTACAGTTTATAATTGTTGTTTCTGTACTATGAAATAATCTAGGTATCTATATGATGCTGTCTGTACTCTGGAATACAAATCGAAAATAAAGCAATATAAATTATTATGCTTAGAACAAACTTGTAATCTTACTAACTATGACGAGAATGGTGTAACAGCAACATATTATACATTTAAAACAATTGTTACGAATCGAATAATATTATTAAGCACTTGTAGTGTAGGTACCTACAATCGGCATCAAATTTGATCCCATAGCGACCAGATTGTGTGTTTTACTGCGTCGACTATGGCACCTGTGCTTAGCTCCACGATTCCTAACCTTTATTAAGTAAAACTGGTATACTGCGGGTGGTAAATTATAACAGAGCAATACGACCGAATCCAGCTCAGTGCATTTCATGCCCTAGAAGTGGTAATCAAATGACAAGTCGGAGCCTCGCTTTAGAACAAACTACCAACCTACACTAAAAAAAAAATGTTATATTTAGCAAGTCTATAATTTTAATGAAGTAAGGCAGGTCGTGATTGTTAGAACTTACTCAATATTTTTGTGCAATTTTCATATGACTCATTAAATCGATTTCTATTAAATGACGTAATATATTCATTGGTAACTAGCATGAGGGAGAAGAGGGGGAGGGAATAAATCAGTTTCCCTAAGCTAAATCATAGGGGCGACAAGGTGGAAAAGTTTAGGAACCGCTGCTTTAGCTAGAGTTGCTTGATTCGTACTTAACATTTGAAATAGCCTAATTATTCGATTGGTAAATTGCTTCATGTTAAACACAAGGAACACTTAACAATGATTTGGTATCAGCTATCATTATAATTATTGGTCGACGATGCATATTTATATATTATCATTAATATTACCATAAAGCTCGTGATGGCAGTGGGCCACTGTCGGTCATTAAAACTATGACACGCTCACAGTCGGACTCGCAAAACCTACTCAACTTCAAGTCGACATTTAGAGCCGTTTTCCAAATTGAATATTTAAATAACCGCCTAGGTCGAATATATCCGACAAACACTCTCACGTTTACTCCACCAGGGTCGTACATCCACGACCAAATACTTCCATCTCGTCAGCTCTTCTGTCACATACGGGGATTGAAGTGCTAAACGAGATGGAGTACCCAGTCGCAAACACACGTCCCTGGCGAACAGGATGCGAAAACAGTCGTTGGACCAATTCGCTGCAAGTGGTTAAAGAATTAAGAAAGTGCCGATGCAGGTTTTACAGGCTATAGTAAAGTTTGACAAATACTTCTAATTCAGCACCCAGAAATCGGGGTTAAGTCGTATGTTGTCGTCTGTGTAACTGTTAATGAGAGCGCGCGACTCACGAACAACTCCAAGTTGAGTATCGTTTGAGAATCCGTAATACAAACATAATACTTTGAGAAGATTTCTACAAAAGTGATTATTACAATTCTAATCATTAAAAAATGAATTTAATATGAAATTCACAATTTTTATCTCAAAAAAAAAAAATATAATTAAGAACGATGGCACTTCACCATAAACAGTTCTGAGATCTTTGATGGAAACTGTGCGTTCAGACTGATTTAATCAAACTAAAGGTACAGTCAACCAAAAAGGTAAGGATACAGGCAAACATCATACTCACTACATTATAGACAGCGCACAGGGGCCATTCATTTGTTATGTAAGACGATTTAAGAGGGAAGGGGGTTGAACCATGTCTTATTTTTACGTAAGATCACAAAAATACGCAGTTAAGATGTGAAAAAGCGCGGGCGATTGTGCGAGTGCCGATGTGCGCTCGGATGCATATAGGTAAACTATTTCCATGGCTGTCACCGCGCCTCCCCGCTCGTGAACTAGACGTTACTTTGTTTGCATAAACGACACACTTGTAAACGTTTAAAATGTTACTTTTAAAAATAAACATCAAAACCAACAAAACATATATTCATATAATTTTTTTCCTTTAGATTCTTACATAATAAATATTAAACAGGGGGGGTGTCAAAAACTAGTAAAGATCGTCTAAATGAATAGCTAGCTGCAGGGTGAGAGCTGCCTGTATAGTTATCTCTTTGCTTCACTGTACCTGCTGCCACACTACAACACAAATTTTAGAGAGATGTGCGTTAACAATTTTCACGATTTAAAAAGTACACTAGGAGGTAACTACGAGCACTAACTTGTTACTAAACTTTCATTCAGAATCTAAGATATCGGAACCAGACACTCGATGTCACACACAGGACCAACTTCTAATTCCATTGCAATGTATGTCATTTATTAGGGGTTTTACAAATGGTCATCGAAAAATTGTTTTAACCGTCATATAACTTTTATCCGAGGAATAAATATGAGGTTTTGTCAGCTTCTGTATAGATAAATGTCAAACGGTCATATTTATACCTTCGTTAAAAATTATTTGACTAATGAAAAATCTAAGACTATATAACGCTAAAGTAGTCGGGTGAGCGGCGCCGAATGTGACGTAACTATCTTAGATTGTGAGTTCAAGCTGACTTATAGAGTTAAGTTGTTCGGCTGGCCGGGTGGCCGGGTGGCCAGGTGCCGGGCGTACACTGCTTCCAAGGTGGGCCGACACTGACTCGTGTGGCGGCGCGACCCGTGATACTCTACCAAAGCTTGAGTGCTGTCAGCGCGTACACTTGGAGCGAAAACGTTAAGCGGTGTCGGCGGTGAGTGTCTGCGCCACTACACTGTGCTCAACCCTCTCGTTCTATGAGCGTACGCGCTGCCGCACTCGAGACCACGAGCGGGCTCGACGCACGCCCTTGCGGACTCCACATACACACGTCACTCGTGGAGACTATTGTTATCATAGTATTGTACCGATATGAGAGCAAACCCATCGATATATTTCTTTATTTAATGTGATAGACGTCACTATCTCCTTAACGCGAATACACTATGGTGTTCATCAAGTGAAATCAACAAGCAAAACTATACAAAAGATTGATTGATTTTTTGCTTCGTCGACAAAAACAAAAAAAAAAGTATTTTTTGTAAAGGTCTGGAGTCATCCAAGTACAGTAAGTAAGCATTGTGATCAATGCTCCTTGTAAATCTCTCAATCGAACGCTGGTATCGTTATACACTTGCAGTCTGTTCCGCAAGGGAGTGGCCGCAGCTCGTACGATAACTCTAATACGTTACAACTGTCACAAACTGTAACATAGCTTTGGTAGACATCACTGCACAGGTCAGCCGCGAGAGAGTCCGGCGATACACACACACTCATACATCTTGCACACGCTCTGTTAGTCGAAACTTCTGTGCGTCGTGTACTATCAAATAACAGGGTGAACCCATAGTTTGTAACAGTCATCAGGCTGTACCACTTTAAAGAAAAACCATCGAGCTACAAGTCATGTCAAGTTAGTCGCTACTAAACGGGAAGGCTCACACGCGCTGCAGATGATGATACCTGTTGCTTCACAATTACATTACTTACATTTCGTGCCAAACCTTTCGTAGATGTAAAGTCTTTTCAAGAGCAAAGGACTCTTCACACTCGCTTGTGCGTCGTTGCAGTTTTGAACAATCTTGTCTAATGCTATACGATCTCTACCGACATCTAGACTACGCGAATTCCTATTTTTAACATCATGTTCATCGTCATGAGCAGTATTAGCAACCTCGTGACTAAGCTTACTGTTGGTACCGCTGCTGGCGCGTTTTACATCTATACGTACTCTATTGCTGTCTACGAGTTTTTTATTTGAAGAATTATTATCTCGAATATTATTGTGGTTGATATCTTTAGCATTCAATGATTCATTGCTATGATCAGGGATAATGTTATGTTCGAATTGACTATGTTTATTAGTGATGCAAGCTGTAGTACGGCGTTTGGTATCTTTAGGGTCGTTACGTTCTCTACTGCTAGTTTCGTCACTAACCTTACCGTAGGTACCCCTGCTAGTGCTATCGACATACTCTCTCTGTAGAATGATTTTATTTAAAGCTTTGTGATCTTTAGAGTTCCCTAAACTACGACAATGAGTGTCTCTAGCATCGCTACGAGTACAGTTACTCCAACCGTTGGTATCGTTGCTAGTGCTGTCGACAGAATCTCTAGTGCTATCTACACTACGATAAATGGTATCTTTAGCACTGGTGTGTTCAGTACAAGTACCGTCACTACTGCGCCCTACTTGAGTACTATCGACCTGCCCCCCCGGCAGAAGCATGTCGTGGTACAAGCGAGGTGGTGGTGTACCGCCGGCCCCCCCTAGCGTGGCGCCGCCGCGGCCGGTGCGCGCGCCCGCCTAAGCGAACAGCAGCTGCGGCGCGGCGTCCGTGATCTCGCACACGAACTGGTCCTGCTCCAGCGGCCGCTTGATCCAGCGTCCCAGCTTGGCCTTCTCGAACGCTTCGATCAGGCGCTGCTTGGCGAGCTACGGTTAAGGAAAATACAAACCATTTCGTAACTTCTAAATTGAGACCAGAAAAAGGTAAAATAATAATAATATAATAATATTCACACAACTATCACACAACGCCGTCTAGTCTCAAGTTAAGCAGAGCTTGTGTTATGAGTACTAGACAACTGATAAACATACTTAAATATTTTTAAATACATACATATTATAGATAAATTACACCCAGACACAGAACAAATGATTGTGCTCATCACACAAACATTTGTCCTGAGTGGGAATCGAACCCACGACCTCCGGCATAGCAGTCAGGGCCACTAACCACTAGACCAACAGGCCAGTCTAAAAATAAAAGACAGATTAACAAAAATTGGTTAAGAAACAGTTCCATCATGATGTGTGTTACTGCGAATGAGATAAACAGAAGACTAGTCAGCATAACGTAAGAGACAAGGGTGAGTTTGGTATTACCTGGTAGGTAGGACACATCTGCTTGGCCTCGTTGTACAGCAGCGAGTCCGGGTTGTCGGGCAGCTCGGGCGGCGGCGGCGCCTCCTCCGCGTCCTGCACACCGAGCGGGAGCGGCCGCGCACAATTAATATACGAGTATGTATGTTGGATGTACACCACAGACGAACTGCGCGCGAGGAAACTAGATGGCGCACTACAGAGCCGCGGCCAACAGTTGCTCGCCGTCGAGTTGGGCCGCAGAACTGTACTCGATTCGGAAGCAATTATTGGTAGTATGACATTATATAACTTTAATTGTTTTTATCAACTCAACGTATCAAACCATGTCCCCTCCCCATCAGGTGTTCTGTTCTATAGAAATAAAAACTGCTCAACTGCTCTGAACCTAATCATAATCCCGTTAGATTTTTCAAAGCTTTGATACTATCAGATACAATTTCTGGAAGTTGATCGCCGTTTGAAAGTCGCGACAATAATTTCTTATCGACTCGGCTTTGGGTAACGTAAAAATAAAAATTCTATCGATCAGTGAGTGGAAATTGTCATCAGAAAAGTGGGTTTGAACTACTCTGAACTTGGATGTAGTCCATATCTACATCCAAGTTCCGAGTGGTGAAGTCACTAGCGTCACGTGTTATTTAACTGCCCTAGTAGGTACGCGTAATAGAAATGATGAAATTCCATTCCTCAGTTATTATTCCAGTCGCTAAGGAATGTAAGGAGCCAAGACGTGATTAGTGACATGGCACACCGAATACTTGTCTATATAATAGGTCTTTACCTATGAAATTGGAGATTTTTAAAACGGGTTGCTTTGAAGTGTTATATCATTGGATTGACTTGGAATCATAAGTTCAAATAAAATTTATATTAAAGGTATGATAATCTTCTTTTGAAATTAGGTATTTATTGGTTTCTTTGTGTTTTGTATTTTCTGTAATATCGCAGTACTTATAACCATTTCTGTATGAAATCTAAGAAAACTCGCATTATTTTGTAATATGAGTTCTACCGTGGAAACAATGGGACTCAAATGATATGCAATATTGATGATGTATACGGACTTAAAACTGCTAATGAATGAGATGTCTATTTTGGTTTCAATCACTTTCATGTGAGAAATTTTATCTCAGGAATAACTTTATTTCTTAGGGCGGCTACAAGACAAAATTTCCAAAACGGAATCTATTAAACCAAGAACACAGAGTTTTTTTGTTAGAAGAAAGTCGTAGGTATGCGACATTGATATTGTTTGCCCTTTGCAATGCATAGTATCTACGTTGAAACTCTTAATATGAAAAAACGTTTTTTTATTAGCTTTCATGGTTATAATTACTGCGATATTACAGAAAATACAAAACACAAAGAAACCAATAAATACCTAATTTCAAAAGAAGAATAACATACCTTTAATATAAAATTTATTTGAACTTATGATTCCAAGTCAATCCAATGATATAACACTTCAAAGCAACCCGTTTCAAAAATCTCCAATTTCATAGGTAAAGACCTATTACATTACGTTAAGAAAGAAAAACATTTTATTTGGAGGAACAAGGCGCAAATTTAGAACTAACAAATTATAAGTAGGTATATCATGTAAAAAATATGCGCCACATTCGCGCATAATGCCGTGGCCACACGCAACGAGTCTACGGCGCTGGTTTTCAGCGTGGGCTGGTAACGGTACGCGACGGCGAACGCGAAGCGATGCGGCGCGAATGTAAACAACAACTAGTACTCTATTGCAGTGGCTTACATAACTAACCACACGTAGGTACGGTACGGCGACGAGCGAAGCGACGCGGACATGTACAGTTGGTTTGATATTTTCGAGCGAGCTCTTGCGATGCAGTGACTTTCTTTTAGATAAATGGCGGCTGAAGCGGAGACTTTGCGCGCACGTAGGACAAAGCCACTGCATCACATTAAATTCGCGTTCCGTACGGATCGCTTTGCAATCGCTTACACGTAGCATCGCCATCGCCGTACACTCGGTGTTTGCTCGGTCAACCCCCCTACCATGACGTCTTAAAATGAACATAAATTCGGTGTGTCGCTCTAGATGGAGCTGCTGCACGATAGCACTATCCCTTGTCACGACGCCACAGTACAGGGGCCGGCTGTGGTGTACCTGCGGCAGCAGCGGCAGGCGGCGCACGAGGTAGTGCCAGCGCGCGAACATGCTCTGCTTGCACAGCAGCGACGGCTGCCCGCTCTCCAGCTTGCCCGTCGTCGCGTTGATCACCTCGGGCAGCTGCAACACACTCCACGCTCAGCATGACGAGCCACTCTTTTCACTTTCTTTTATTTTGAAACAAATGTAGAAAGGTTGTCATAGCGACCGAGGCGGATTTCTCCCAAATCGCAATTTTCTATACATGTACTCGAAATCCGCCGCTGTTTTCTGCACTAGTGCGGTGCAGTGCGTTCGCTCGCCCCCACCACAATGGATTATATATCGTATCAGGCTTGATATGATGTACTCGTAAGTCCACACATCAACCCGTCTATTCATTTCTTCGAAAGTGTATTGAAAAACGTCGTTTGATACACGTGGAAAATTATCACTGCAGCACACGCAGCAGACGCTGAAGGAGGGCGCGCGTGCGGGAGTGCGCGCCTCCGTGCTGGCGGCGCGCTACGGACCTGACTGACCTGCTGCGTGGAGCACCAGCAGACGCTGAAGGAGGGCGCGCGTGCGGGAGTGCGCGCCTCCGTGCTGGCGGCGCGCTACGGACGTGACTGACCTGCTGCGTGGAGCACCAGCAGACGCTGAAGGAGGGCGCGCGTGCGGGAGTGCGCGCCTCCGTGCTGGCGGCGCACTACGGACGTGACTGACCTGCTGCGTGGAGCACCAGCAGACGCTGAAGGAGGGCGCGCGTGCGGGAGTGCGCGCCTCCGTGCTGGCGGCGCACTACGGACGTGACTGACCTGCTGCGTGGAGCACAAGCAGACGCTGAAGGAGGGCGCGCGTGCGGGAGTGCGCGCCTCCGTGCTGGCGGCGCACTACGGACGTGACTGACCTGCTGCGTGGAGCACCAGCAGACGCTGAAGGAGGGCGCGCGTGCGGGAGTGCGCGCCTCCGTGCTGGCGGCGCACTACGGACGTGACTGACCTGCTGCGTGGAGCACAAGCAGACGCTGAAGGAGGGCGCGCGTGCGGGAGTGCGCGCCTCCGTGCTGGCGGCGCGCTACGGACGTGACTGACCTGCTGCGTGGAGCACCAGCAGACGCTGAAGGAGGGCGCGCGTGCGGGAGTGCGCGCCTCCGTGCTGGCGGCGCACTACGGACGTGACTGACCTGCTGCGTGGAGCACAAGCAGACGCTGAAGGAGGGCGCGCGTGCGGGAGTGCGCGCCTCCGTGCTGGCGGCGCACTACGGACGTGACTGACCTGCTGCGTGGAGCACAAGCAGACGCTGAAGGAGGGCGCGCGTGCGGGAGTGCGCGCCTCCGTGCTGGCGGCGCACTACGGACGTGACTGACCTGCTGCGTGGAGCACAAGCAGACGCTGAAGGAGGGCGCGCGTGCGGGAGTGCGCGCCTCCGTGCTGGCGGCGCGCTACGGACGTGACTGACCTGCTGCGTGGAGCACCAGCAGACGCTGAAGGAGGGCGCGCGTGCGGGAGTGCGCGCCTCCGTGCTGGCGGCGCGCGACAGAAGGGGCCGCTGCAGGTGGAAGGGCGGCGGCAGCGACGAGATGTACGCCTCGATGCGCCCGCAGATGGCCCTGCAACCAAAATCACACTCAACTATCTTTATTTTTAGTACATGCGAAACCTGAATATAGTTTGTTCAGAATCTGTAACTGAATCGATTCCAATAATTTTTCCACCATCTTATATTTATTCACAACAATATTTAAAAAAGGGTCACAAGTTGGACACCACCGACACTACATGCAGGTCACGGCAGAACATAGCGGGCATTAGGCACCAGCGCACGGCTGGGTGCGGGAGCTAAAGTACCCCTTAATCGCTCAGATGGCCCGGTGACCATATATTTGTGCCATGTATGTGTAACCAGGTAACATAGGGGCCATTCAAGTATTACGTAAGCACAACTACAAGGGGGGTGACCCGGTCTTTGCTTGGCTTATTTTTGATGACATGGGGGATGGGGGATCTGGATGGTTATTACGTCAGCAGTATATATTTATTTAGTTTTATAAGAGAACGATGTCGATGTTTCAAAATCACACGATAGTGAGCAGGCACATAACTGAGCAGCAAACATCTCAATGTCATTGAAGACTTAGGGGGTTAATATGAATTAACAATTTAACAATATGAAAAAAAAATTAAATGAAGTTTGTTTTGTTCATCTATTTCAAGCTTATTCTTATTTCTAGACTTATTACTACTTAATAGGGCTTAAAGTATGAAATTGCCGTTTTTTAAAACGGGTTGCTTTGAAGTGAGTGTCCTCCTTAACTTGGAGTTATAAGTATTTGAACTTATAACTCCAAGTCAATCCAAAGATTTATATTGAAACTTTATATTAAAGGTACGTTATTCTTTTTCCTTAGTTAGGTATTTATTGGAATCTTTGTGCTTTGTTTTTTCTGTAATATCGCAGTACTTGTAACTATTTTTGTATGAAATAATAATAATTATAAATTTAAAAATTTAAAAAATATTGTCCCACCGGTATCGGGAACAGGGTCCAAGCTACCGGCGGTCAGGGCTCCAGAGAAAGGAACCTCCTAACAATACGAGCCGTGTCCAGGAGTACCGCTTTCTGAATCAAGCCCTTGATCCAGTCGCCTAACGCGAGCCTCCTAAGGTGTTGGTCGAGGCTCTTGGCTATTAAGCCATTGCCCGACACGACTATCGGTACAATGATCGCCGAGTCCACATCCCACATGTCGACAACCTCGCGAGTCAAGTCAATATACTTGATTTGTTTAGTAAGATAAAATGATGAATAAACAAAATAATAATAATAAATTTATTGATAAATTTAGAACTAGCTGAGGTACATTTTTGTATGAAATATAAGAAGAAAACTTGCATTATTTTGTAATATGAGTTCTACCGTGGAAACAATGTGTTATGCAATATTGAACGGCCTTTTAACAAACAAGCTTATAATTTCGTGATTTTTCATGATACAGTTACGAAATTTTGTACACAGGTTCTTTAGATAAAAATACTAGACAAGTGTTTCGGGTTTCGCATAAACTAAAACTGATGTTGTATATAATAGGAGAAACTAACTGACTGACATATCAACGCACAGCCGAAACTACGAGGACTAGGAGCGTGAAATTTTGCACAAGGTTTCCTTTTATGTCGTAGGCGAACACTAAAAGAGCATTTTTTTAAATTCACCTCCTAAGTTGATGAAATGGCAGTCCAAAGTTTGTATGAAGAAACCTGCTTTCACGCGGGCGACGCCAGTGGCAGATGCTAGTTTGATATATAAAATAAATTGCCGCCACATTACTCTAGCAGGCTCGACGAGTCGCGGAGACACGATTGAACTGTCTTGGATGCCACAACGAGATTAATTAGAAAAGAAAAGCGGAGGTGC
Organism: Mythimna impura; assembly: GCA_905147345.3. Taxonomy (NCBI): domain Eukaryota; kingdom Metazoa; phylum Arthropoda; class Insecta; order Lepidoptera; family Noctuidae; genus Mythimna; species Mythimna impura. Next base: position 278,333 of record LR990365.1, on the reverse strand, counting down.
GGGAAACACATGATACACTAAGTGTACCGCACACTTGGGAAGCTTGCTTGTTGAGTGGCTCTAACAACTGATACTCTATTGTAGTCTCTAGTAGCTTGTTGTCTAGTTGACGAGTCTCAGGGGTTGAAAGTACTAAGTATATGACACGATTCCTGCCGGTTTCTCGTACAACAGTTTTATGCAGTAATGCCAATGTAGGAGGCGGCCGCACGCGTGTGGGAACGGACTATCACGCCCCAGCCTCCGGGATCCCGACCCCGATTTACAGCCATCGTAGGCGTGGGCTTGCGGACGGCGAGCAAAGGGTAGCTGGCCGTCCGGTAACCGTCCGGACCGAACTCGAGTCGTCGACGGCGCGTATGCGAGCCTCAAGGTAAAACCGTAGAGGCCCAGAAAGGTCGAAGCCTACTGCAGCCTTGGTTGTGCGAAAAAGAACCCCGGGGTCTTAGAACGAAGGCAAAAAAAGAAACAAGGAGTGGGTTATATACCGCCCTAGAGCGCGTGAAGTCATTGAATGATTTCCCACCTAAAAAAACACGTATTCAGGATAAAGCAGTTTGATTAGTTTTTTTTAGACATCTAGGCGAATTATTCACTCGTATATGGTTACATGCTGACTGTAGGTTACTTGGAAAATCCCTACAAGAATAATATTTTAAGAACTGGCGCATAAGGAAAGGAAAGTCGGCTGTAGGATACGCAGGCCCCGTCACCCACTTAGCTGAACCAGCCACATGCATAACTTTATTAAGAGAGGTGCCACATGGGCATTGTCTGTGCGTTGCGTTGGCGCTGCGTCGACTGAGCGGTGACGCGCCGTCGTTCTACGTACAAATAAATGTGATCGACATGTCACATGATGCGTTGAAATGACGGATGGCGACGCAGCACACGTGCATCGCACAAGGAGAGGAGGAAGACGAGGTGGGGTAGGGAGCTGCTTTGAAATGACGAAGCGGCAGCGCAATTATTAATAGCATATCGAAGGTTCTTGCATATTTAAATGTTGTTTTTTTTCGGTGGGAAAATCATCTTATGACATCCCTCGATCTTGGGCGGAGCGCGAGATAGTGTCAGACTTTTACTGACTAAAAACCCACTCCTGTTCCTTCGTTGCCTTTCGTACCAGGGCCGAGTCTTCCTTTCAGAATCAGCTTAGACCCTTGGCCACAGCAGGTTTCGACCTTGATGGGCCCATACAGTTGCTGACATCTCCTTGAGGCGCGCGTGAAACAGTACGCGCCATCGACGACTTGGGCTCGGTCCGGACGGTTACCGGATGGTCGGACGGCGAGCTACCCATTGCTGACCGTCCGCAAGCCCGCGCCTACGGTGGCCGGAAATCGGGATCAGAATCCCGGCGGCGATTGGGGCGTAAGGACTGTTGCCTCACGCGATCGGCCGCCTCCTTTGCTAGCATTACTGTTTCGCAGAAGGAGGCGACCGCATGCCACTCCTCCTCGCTCCGGACCATGGCCTGTACCAAGGCCCGGCGCGAGAGATCGCCGACGCCGATCGCTCCCACGAGGACACGACGTTGCTCTGCCCAAGCGGGGTACATCTCCACCGTTTGCTCCACCGTATCCTCCGGGCGGTCCACACAATGGTGACACCCGGGCGTTTCTTCCGCACGAATCCGGTGCAGGAACCTCCCGAACTTACCATGTCCGGTGAGGACCTGCGTCATGCGGAAGGTAAGGACGCCGTGTTGCTTTTCCAGCCACTCCTCAAAGAGGGGACTTACCGTCGTTCAAAGACTGAGACATCCTACAGCAACGCTGTGACGTCGGAGCGCTCGTGAGGCATTGACTGCGCAGAAACCACTGCGCTGCGGCGACGCAACGTAGCCGCAACTCCTGTGTGGCACCTCTCTTAGTGTCCGCGGTCTGCACTCGGTCGTTGCGACACGTCCGCGGCGACCAGTTATTATAATTACTAGACTGATCCCGTGGAACGTTCACTTTGATTACATTAACTTATGAGCTGGCTAAGCGATTTAGGCACACAAAGTCAATCAGGAGTAAGGACATTGTAGATTTGTTCCAGGAATTCCAACGAGCATGCGAAGCCTACAGATGTCCACAAGCGGCGGCGGCGCGGCGGGCTAGCGAGAAGAGTAATTTCTTAATTTTCCAAGTATTTTTAGGGTTCCGTATCTCAAAAGGAAAAAACTGAACTCTTATGGGATCACTTTGTTGTCCGTCTGTCTGTCAAGACCCTTTATCTAGGGAACACGTGGAGGTATCGAGTTGAAATTAAAACCATATACACAAGTCTGCGGTCCCTTGAAGCTGTGAAAAAATCAAACTTCTAAGTTAACGAAAAAAATTATATGGCCGTTTATATCGCAAAAAAACGTGTATTTCGACAATCTCAAGGGTATCAAAATTCATAGGGTAAAGCAAGGTCTTCTAACACAGGTATAGGAATAATCAATAAATCTGAAAACTGTAAATTAGTTACGTCACAAAAAAAACTTATTTTGTGATTCGGAAAAATCTTCGCAACTCAATTCGGGAATTGAACTGTTTTCATAGGTAAGTTTGTACGGAACCCTCATCCGCGAGTCCAACTCGCACTGGCCCGGTTTTTTAAAGTTATTTTATTGCGCATCATTTAAGTCATTCAATAAATGATTGAATTCACCTCATGATACTTTTTTCTACAGCTCATCAACCCAAAATCTTCTTCTAACCCATTAAACGCGGAAGGCAGCAGAATAGCCAGTGGGCGCTGACTCGCAGCTAATACAAGTACAGAGCCTGGAATCGGGACTCAAATCTGCCTGATGGCAATGGCAACAAACTACACCCTATCATGTAAGACTTCAACACATAAGTACACTTCTGCCCAACCCTTAGCATCCAGGCGTAGCATAATCAGCTTTATAAAGTTCCCATTGCTGGAACTCTAGCCTCCTCTCTGGAATCTGCCATAATCCACCACGCGGGATTAGTGCGGATTGGTTGTCTTTGAATTTTTGGTTCTAGGACATGCCGGTTTCCTTTTTGAGAGCAGTGGTGATGAAATAAATTACACAAAGTAATGCTTCTGACTTGGTTCGAACCCGCGACTTTTTAAGTCGGAGCTGTTACCACGTGCGGCATCCAGGCATAGTGTTATATTATTTCTGTTACATGTATAGATGTCTGTAGCGTTAGCTGAAATGTGTAGGTGTAGGCCGTGGCCCCCTCTCTGGGCTCGGTTGCACTGAGGGAGGGTGGCCGCTATCACGACACGCCGCCCCGAGTGTGGAACGAGCGATCCCTCTACACATACTGTTGCACTATTATATTTGAACTTAATAAAATGTTTTAATTTGTAATTTAAATTAGTTAGTTTTAGATTATTTCTGTCCCGCGTTGAGACAGTTTTTGTTAGTTTTAGTTTAGAGAGTATCGTAGTGTAGTAAGTGTCAGCATGCAGTCGGTGGTACCTCTAGCCTGCTTCCTCTCCATCATACGTGAGTACATCATCATCTACACATAGATTATAAAAAGGTTAAGTTTGTTTTTTTGTTTGTAGGAGGTAATCTCTGAAAGTACTGGTCCGATAGCTAAAGGGCGAAGTCGGGGGCAAAAACTAGTTGACTAATATAAGTGCCTGCTTCTCACGGGTGTAAATTATAAACATAAATCTTCCTGGTTTATTGCTCTTTCTTTAAGTGAAAACCGCATTAAAATCCGTTATGTGGTTTAGGAGGAGTTGGCCGATGAATAGACTGACGCAAAATGCTTCTTTGTTTTATACTACGCCTAGATAAACGTATGTTCGAGTGGTACCGTTCGCGACTTACGAATGGTCGGTCGTGGGTTCATACTCAGGTAGGTATTTCAGTAGTTGTTTTCCCGAACCACTGCGTAACACGGCATGCACTTTACTGTCACCAAAGCGAAAGTAATCCCCGGGGCCCTGGAAAAATGGCAAAGAAGGAACAGGAGTGGGTTTAAGTCAGTAAAAGTCTGACACTATCTCACGCTCCGCCCAAGAGCGGGGGATGTCATAAGATGATTTTCCCAGCGAAAAAAAAAACCGGTAGCACCTTTATGTCACTGATAGCGTTTGATAAGAAAGCAAAGCATGAGAGATCTTCTTAAGCTGTTGATCCCCGCATTAACGCCGGCGTTAACGCGCCATTGTGTTTCTATTGTGTCTCTAATTACGCACTCAAAAGGTTAAGTCCAAGCTAAGCGGTCAAAATATCGGCGACTAATCATTTGGATGGTTGGTTGGCGTCACGGCGGCGCTTCGGGTCGCGAGGTCGATTCCCGCACGCGACAAACATGTTTTGTAACCGTCTACAGATAGTTTTCCCTGGGTCCTGGTGTCAACAAGAATATTATGTAAATAAGCTAGCGAAACTCCGTAGATGCGACAGGTACCAAAACATCTTAATTGATTATTTCAATTAGCTTGGACAATTGACTTCCTTAATGTTTACGTATTTTGTAGTCTCACTTTTGTGAACTTTCGCTGGCTTCTAAATTTCGACCCTATGTTGTGATGAATATTTCAAGTTGACGAATGGAGAGACCATCATCACGACCCTTGTACAGGTTAGAGAGAGGCCAAAGACGGATAGATTGACGTAAAAGAAAACAGAGCGAATAAGAGCGCAAGTTGGCAGTCATCGAATTATTTTAATTTAATTCCGCCAGTTCGTCCTATCATCAGACCACTAGACGTACAGCGTTGCGCCCCCGGTAGGTACATGTTGGACATCCCACCCATACGTACGAAGCGTTTTGGGAACAGATGTATTGTGCGTACAGCTAAGGAATTCCTTGCCGTGCTGTTTCCTAAAAGCTACAACATAGGGGACTAATAAATAAAGACTAATTCAAGAGTGAATAGATTACTTCTAGGCAAGCGTGCTCCATCGTCGGCCACATCATCGCTTACCATCAGGTGAGATAGTGGTCAAACGCGAACCTATCCATAATAAAAAAAACTGGGCAAGTGCGAGTCGGACTCGCGCACTGAACCCCCGTACAAACTTACCTATATATGTGAATAGTTCAATTCCCGAATGGAGTCACGAAGATTTTTCGAATCGCAAAAAAAGTTTTTTTTTTTTGACGTAACAACAACTTTTCTGTTTTCAGACTTATTCCTATATCTATACTATATGATCTTGCTTTATGCCAAATTTCAGGATTCTGGGTCAACGAGAGTACCCTATGAATTTTGATTCCTTTGTGTGTCGAAATGCACGTTTTTTGCGACATAAACGGCCGTATCTTTTTTTTCGTTAACTTTGGAGTTTGATTTTTTCACAGCTTCAAGGGACCGCAGACTTTAGCAGGTTTTAATTTCAACTCGATACCGCTACGCGTTTCCGAGGTCTTGACAGACAGACAGACAGACGGACGGACAACAAAGTCATTCTATAAGGGTTCCGTATTTCCTTTTGAGGTACGGAACACTAAAAACTCTTCTCTCTACCTATTGAGGTTCACAAGGAACTCAAGAGACGCGCGCTGCCGTGCGCGGCTACTGGAGGTGCGCGCAGCTTGCGACACGTGTCTCATTGGAGCGTTACAATCAGATCGGTATTAACATCATCACTATCGTAATTAGCCTTTTTATGAAACGCATTTCTTTGTGCCGAATACCTGCGATGTATGCGAGGTGTGTGTGTGTGTGTGTGTGTGTGTGTGCGGGGCACGGCTGAGGCAACACGCCGTGATTGATACCGACTACTATGTAATGCGGCGCTCACTGGAGCAGGCATTATGCAACTATACTTTTTTATTGAGGTGGTAAATCATCAAATGACTTGATTCCGCTATCACCGTTCTACCATCGGACAACCCGACGTACGGCGTGTGTACGTTGTTAAGGGCCTGCTCACACTTGAGACAAAACTGTCTTAGACAGAATTGTCTATGACGTCGCAGACTTATTTACGACGTCGTAGACTTGTCTACGACGAAGACACCTAAATTATAATCGGACGGAAAGAGCGCAGCGGGCAAATTGTTCGAATCCTTCGATGTCCGCGGTATAGACGTATATAATTCCAGTGCAATAAAGCTCGGCACAGTCTGTACCGGTGATGACCTGGTGAGGCTCGCAGAAATCTGATGGATGCCAGACGCTCGGGATTGGTCGTTATGGCGTCACTTGTCCTATGTCCAACAGTCTCGGTGGAGTATACGGTAGAGGTGCCTCCCGTTTGGGCAGAGCACCGCCGTGTCCTCGTAGGGGAAATTGGCGGCAACGATCTCTCATGTATGCTAGCTAAGGAGGCGGCCGCACGCGCACGCGCTATGTAACGGCCCTCACGCCCCCGCTGTAGGGTACCCGATCCCAATTTCCGGCCACCGTAGACGCGGGCTTGCGGACGGCGAGCAATGGGTAGCTCGCCGTCCACCGTCCGGTAACCGTCCGGACCGAGTCCCAGTCGTCGACGGCGTGTAGTGTTCCACGCACGCCCCAAGGAGATGTCAGCAAACCTTAGGGGCCCAGCAGGGTCGAAGCCTTCTAGGGCTATGGGTTCGCTTCTGAAAGGAAAACCCGGCCCTGGAATGAAAGGCAACGAAGGAACTAGGAGTCGGTTTTAGTCAGTAAAAGTCTGAGACGAAAGGGCGGGAGATGTCATGGATGATTTCCCAACTAACAACAAACAAACAAAAGGTCTAACAGTGGACATCTTTCGGCTGAAATGATGATGATGATGATACTTTTTATCAAAGATTCAAAGCATTTTATATCAAACTAGCTTCTGCCCGTGGCGTCGCTCGCGTTAAAATAGGTTTCTTCATACAAACATTGGATCCCCGTTTCATCCCGTTAGTAAAATACACCCCGTATTTTGGAAAATCCTCTCTTAGTGCTCGCCTACGTCATAAAAGGAAAACTTGTGCAAAATTTAACAATCCTAGTCTCAGTAAGTTTCGGCTGTGCGTTGATATGTCAGTCAGTCAGTTTCTCCTTTTAAATGTATAGATAGATAAACCATTTACAGGCACTTTTGAAATGTCAAAAGGTCAGTCAATCAGAAAAAAAAGATGATGCTAATTGCACATTCCAAAGCGTAGATCTCTATAGAGAAGAATGTGCAAAAAACTCCATGGACACTCACCCCGTATGTTCCCTTAAGATAATTTTGTACACGTCGCAGGCGACAACGGTAGATACCGCGAGGTTTGCTCACAGCATGGTATTGTTGAGCTCTGCGAGTGCACTCATAAGACCACCTTAGGGATAAGACCGCCTTTGTACCCATAGATTTAAAAGTTACCTAATGTAAAAGTTTTGTTACTATTTTGGTGTACCATAAAGTTTATTCTATTCTATTCAGGTGGGCGGTGAAGCCGGTGGTGCCGCTTGATTAGGTCGACTCACAGCCCATAATCTGTTACTTAGTATCGCTTCCGCCTGACTTTACTTATACGTAATTTAAACATAATCCCACATACAATGCGATCCAAATAATAGAATCGATTTTGCGCCATGTTGTGGCGTCAAACCGAAGAAATTTTTAAGAATTTGAAAAACATTAACGAAAAAAGTTTACTCAGAATTCAGTTCTTTGATTCTGCTCATCACTGCGTCGCTGTGTGAAGTGTCTGTAGTGGCAAGTGGAAGAATTTAATTTTTAATTTTAATTAATATTGCATGAACTATAATTAGGTCAATTTGTAAATCAGATAACATCTTCATGTACTATGTATTCAGAAATAAACGATTTTATTCTAAGAAGGTGAATTGTTGCTAACAATAAAAATAAGAAATAAAATAGTTTTTTTTAAAACTAATTATGACTTCAACCATAAACTAGTTAATTTTGATTAAACAATAATGTTTTACTTCACCCAGTTTTAACTAACACTCCAAAAACCGTTATCGATAAGCAAACATAAGTTTTCTTTGCAAACCGTACTTTCAATCAACATTTGACAGATCGAGGTTATATTGACTTTCCTTTTGTTATTTGGAACGCATTGTACAATACACACTACAATACAGTACTAATAAACTTCCAGAAGATTTACAAACATTATATAAAACAAGTTCGAAAAGTTATAAGTATAAATCAAAACGTTTCTTTACACAAAAGTTTAATCTATAATCAAGTAATTATTGTTACATTTTATAACATCACTATTACATATTAACTGAGCGGCTCACCATCACACAGATAAACCCCGAGAGGTTTTAGCAGTACTTATGGCAAAAAACAAAAAATGTAATATAAATTAAGAAATTTGGAAATAAATAAATGATAATAATAATATGATATATTTAGCACTGAAAGAAAACATAAGTCGCGTCGCTGTCGGGAACAAAACAAGTTAGGTCTTGTTAGGTCAAGATAAAACTGTCCTTTCTGGTATACAAGCCGTCTAAATGCGAACGAATGACATTCCATGCCTTTTTAGAACATCACAAGGAAAATCGCTTTTACCGTCCGACGCTAATATGTAAAGTTGTGCAACAAGCTAACTCGTTGGACCAGTGTTATGAAAATGTGGAAAAACTGGCCGCGACGGCGCATGCGCGCGTTACGTGCGCCGCACGGACCAGCCTGTGACACCCGCACGTTTGCGTTACATATTCTATACATATCAATAAAATTCAAGTGTTTGTTTGCATGAAAACAGTATATATAAACTAACAACAAAACTGCAATTTTTTAAATTCTTGTCTATCTGTCCGGTTAATCTCTGAAACGACTGGACTGATTTTGACGGCATTTTCATTGATGGACTAGCTTTTGCCCGCGGCTTCGCTCCCGTCAACTGACTACTATATCCTACTCTACCCAACTCTATCCTACTCTACAATACTCTACCCTACGCTACCCTATTCAAAAAAAAAAAAAAAGTATCCTATGTCCGTCTCCTGGTTCTAAGCTACCTCCCACCAACTTTCAGCCAAATCGGTTCAGCCGTTCTTGAGTTATAAATAGTGTAACTAACACGACTTTCTTTTATATAAATATATAGGGTGACTGGCAATTAGTGTACGATACTTAAACACGTGATTGTGCTCATGATAACAAACAATTTTTATTATGGGAGCAAAGCCGAAATTGCGAAATAATATCAGCTGTTCAGTACATTAGGCAAACATAAATGTACTGAACAGCTGATTTTTTTTCGCGATTTCAGGTTTGTTCCCGTAGTAAAAGTGGTTGGTTATCATGAGCACAATGACGTGTTTAAGTATCGTACACTAATTGCCAGTCACCCTATAGATAAGAAGATGTCACAAGGAGCAACTTAGGCTACTTAGAATTATTCCGCGGGGAGGGGACTTCCAACTACGGATTACGTTTTCGAAACGACATGGAACAAAAATTGACGGGATTTTCATTTGGAGATACGCCTAGTTTGTGTCATAATAATTAACTTAAGCCATTTATTATTTACCCGCGGGAACGCGTTTTAATTCCTGGGGGAGAGGACATCTCTGAAATGGATTTTCTCACACGATTGTTCCAAAAACTGGAGAGTACTGTTCTTAAACTCTACGCGAACGAAGTCGCTGGGAACAGCTAGTAACTTAAATATACTTATATTAGGTCTTTAACTATGAAACTGCCGTTTTTTAAAACGGTTTACAGAAAATACAAAATCCAAAGAATCCAATAAATACCTAATTTCGGAAAAAGAATCCTTTAATATAAAGTTTATTTGAACTTATAATTCCAAGTCAATCCAAAGATATAACACTTCAATGCAACCCGTTTTAAAAAACGGCAATTTCATACTTTAACCCCTATTATTTATAGAAAAGATTTGTAATGATATTTATTTTGTAAATAGGTTTAAAAAAACACTTTTACACGTCAATTTTTTTTTTCGTCATTTTTAAACTAGATGAGGCCGGTGTTTCCTAGCTGACTACCCTGAGAAGAAACACCGAAACAAACTCAGGGGTCCCCGTCTCTTTTAAAGTCCATACAGTAAATATGTAATGGTCAAATCACATGAGAACCATGCAGATTTGTCTGAAATGGTCTTTTGAAGAAAGAACCATACAGATTTGAGTGGACCTGTCCAGTCAGTGCAAGCATTTGTCAGTATTCGTAAAGCTCAACTCAGGACTACTAAGGAGCTCAACTACTTGACGAACAATACCAAGGAAAGGACATTTGGGTAGGCCGCAGAAAATACTCAAATTGCCAGACATACGTTAAAATTACTGAAAAGGAAAAAAAAAGCAATCAACATAGTCCTCACGTTCACAATAATAAAAAGAAAAATATTGTTTACAATACTAAGTAAACATTGATGTCAAAAATTAATAGAGAAAGAGAGAAAAAAAAAAGTCAAATTGCAAAATAAAAATAATCTACAATATCAAATTGTAATAAATAATAATAATAAAAAGCAAAATTGAAATTAAAAACAAAAGAAAAAATAATAATAATAAGAACAGTTGCAGTGCGTACTGGAGCAGGTCAATCCCAAGCCTTTTGGCAAAGTTTTCGCTTTACAAATAATTTGAATTTATTAAGGCTTAGTTGTTGAATATGACTAGGAAGTTTATTATAGAAGTGTATACATTGGCATCTAAATGAGCCCCCTATTTTTTTCAGCCTGGTTGTAGGAACCACAAATTTGTGTTTGTTCCTAGTATTAAAATTATGAACATCACTGTATTTTTTAATGATAATAATGTTGGACTTTGTAATGAATTAACTCAAGAACTATCGGACTGATTATCAAAATTCTTTCACCAGTAGAAAGCTACTGTCACTGAGTAACATAGGCTATATGCTTTCTATTTCCACGCGGACGAAGCCACTGGCAAAAGCTAGTATAAAATATCTTATTGCCAGTGACATGTTTGGATGGTCTTAGGGCTTAACGTTTCCGAAAGGAGCATAAAACCGTATGAGCCAAGTACTTTGTCCATCCCGACGCCGAATATGGAAACTGGTAGAGAAAACTATGCAAGTGCGCTCAGTCTACAATAAAAAACTGGGCAAGTGCGAGTCGGACTCGCGCACTGAGGGTTCCGTACAAACTTACCTATGATAGCAACAGTTCAATTTCCGAATTGAGTTGCGAAGATTTTTCTGAAACGCAGAAAAAGTTTTTTTTTGTGACGTAAGTAACTATAACTTAACAGTTTTCAGATTTTTAGGGTTCTGTAGCCAAATGACAAAAAACAGAACCCTTATAGATTCGTCATGTGTCTGTCTGTCCGTCCGTATGTCACAGCCACTTTTTTCCGAAACTATAAGAGCTATACTGTTGAAACTTGGTAAGTAGATGTATTCTGTGAACCGCATTAATATTTTCACAAAAAATAGAAAAAAAAACAATAAATTTTGGGGGTTCCCCATACTTAGAACTGAAACTCAATTTTTTTTTTCATCAAACCCATACGTGTGGGGTATCTATGGATAGGTCTTCAAAAATGATATTGAGGTTTCTAATATCATTTTTTTATATACTGAATAGTTTGCGCGAGAGACACTTCCAAAGTGGTAAAATGTCCCCCCCCCCCCGTAACTTCTAAAATAAGAGAATGATAAAACTAAAAAAAATATATGATGTACATTACCTTATAAACTTCCACCGAAAATAGGTTTGAACGAGATCTATTATGTAGTTTTTTTTTAATACGTCATAAATCGTAAACCGCAATTTGCCTTTCAAGTTTGTACGGAACCCTCAGTGCGCGAGTCCGACTCGCACTTGCCCAGTTTTTTCCTATACTTGTTCTATAAGACCTTACTTCATGCCTTTCAGCATTCTAGGTCAACGGGAACTAATACCCTATGAATTTTGATTCCCTTGAAAGTGTCAAAATACACGTTTTTTGCAACATAAACGGTCATATCTTTTTTTCCGTTAATTCAGAAGTTTGTTTTTTTTCACAGCTTCAACCTAGGGACCGCAGGTCTGAGTATATGATTTTAATTTCAACTCGATACCTCCACGCGTTCCCGAGATAAAGGCTCTTGACAGACAGACAGACGGACAACAAAGTGATCCTAAAAACAAAATTAAACATAATTTGATAATAATGACAATAAAAAATAAATAAAATTATGTATCATAATTTACCCATACTTATACACAGTAATAATATGCATATATTAGATCATAATCGACCTTATAATGTTCCCACTGTTGGGACTCAGGCCTCCTCTCTAGGAGAGGGAATGGGCCGTAATTCACCACGCGGGCCCAGTGCGGGTTGATGGATGTCACATGTCTTCGAATTTTTGGTTCTAGGACATACCGGTTTCCTCACGATGTTTTCCTTCACCGTTTTGAGAGCAGTGGTGATGAAATGAATTACACAAAGTAATGCGCCTGGCTGGGTTTGAATCCGCGACCTGCAACTCGTAAGTCAGGGCTGTTACCACTCGGCCACCACTGCACCTATATTAGATCAATTGCGTGAATTGCTACTTAGCCGACTTCCTCTCTCCTAATTGTGCTGTGCCCGACAGGGTCCAATTTATCTTTGTCAATTTTTTATACCATCTATGTAGGTACAATATGGAATTAAGTATAGTATTGAGTCTAACACTGGCCCGTACAGAACTACAGAAGGCAATCTACATACAAAGCGCGCTCGAGCAACGCACACACAGACACCGCTCACGGACACGATATCTCAGCCCGGTTGGAACCAGTGCGAGCGCGAGTGCCACCCGTTTGAGACACGCATCTTTGATTTTTTTTTGTGCAATAATGGAGCAACAAAAAAAAAGTTATAACTGTTCAGTGGACGGATGTTTAAATTCAACATTAATTGGTAAATTATCGTTTTTTAAGCTACCAGTGGTTTCAGAGAGGTAAGTAGGTGTTTGTTTGTATTTTGATCATTTGTTTTAACGTAACGCGGAACAGTTAGTTAGGTAGGTAAGTACCTCAGTGGCCACCAGCCCCGCGCTGAAAAAGAAAGGGAACATGACTTTGTGGCCATGTAATATTTTTACAAATTATATTAGGTATTTATCACCGCACCCGAGCGCGCTCGGACGGAGCGCGGCGCCGACCCTAGTGCGACCGTCGAGCGTAGGCATGAAAAGTGAAGTACATACATGAGATTGACTTCTGTACCTATCTATTTTGTGACCGGGGCAATTTCCGAAAGCTTACATCTGCATGGAAACAGTTTCCCATTACTTTAAGTTACGTTTATATCTCTTATTAAAACATTTCGAAATGGGGTTATTTGAGTTGCATTGTTGATTATTTTTATTTTACAGTTTTTTAAAAATTAATGTTTGACATAAATATTTACCTACTTTGTTAAGAATTACATTTTTGTTAACTTTATTTTATGTATTTCCTTTTATTATTGTGAATAAGATGGCGAAAAAAATTACTGAAAAGAGAAAAAAAAAAACAATCCTCATGGATTGTTTTAGTTTTCCTTTTCAGTAATTTTAACGTATGTCTGGCAATTTGAGTATTTCCGCGGCCTACCCAAATGTCCTTTCCTTGGTATTGTTCGTCAAGTCGTTGAGCTTCTTAGTAGTCCTAAATCGAGCTTTACGAATACTGACAAATGCTTGCACTGACTGGACAGTTCCACTAAAATCTGTGTGTTTTTTTTTAAAGAACATCTCAGACACTAATCTGCATGGTTCTCATGTGATTTGACCATTACACGTTTGCTGTATGGACTTTAAGAGACTTTGACCTCTCAGTTTGTTTCGGTGTTTCTTCTCAGGGTAGTCAGCTAGGAAACACCGGCCTCATCTAGTTTAAACTGACGAAAAAATTGAAGTGTAAAAATGTTTTTTTAAAACTATTTGCAAAATAAATATTATTTATCATAAGTACAAGATGGTTCCGCGTCAATGTGGTGTTACCGAGCAGGCAAGAGAGTTTCTCATGGAATGTTAGGTGTTGTGAGAGTTCACCGCAACTTTCTGTAATATCTCGCGGTTTTAACTTATATGGACAGAATCTGAAACCTTTTGCCATGTAAGTGCTTCGGAATTATGAATCTTAAACAAGTACCATTTAGAGTTGATTTCACATTGAAAGTGGCACTAAGGATGAGCGATCGAATGATTTGTAGTGATGGTGTCATTGTGAACGCGATACTAACTGAAATAGGTGTATGGCTGGCGATGATGCAGTCTGTGGTGTGAGCTACGCGTGGGGAAAACTTTGATTATGATTGTAGGTGTGAGAGCGAGCAGAGAAACGATGGACAGGTTCCATGTGCCGCATGTCATCTATTAATATTTATTACCATAAATAATTTCTTTGGGTACTTGGCTCAATTTTTTATATTTTTTTCATCACAAAGTCGGTAACTATCCAAAATAGCAAATAGAAAGAATTTTTTAAATCCGTTCAATATTAATCAAGCTAGAACATAGATGAACAACATATTAATTTAATACCTTGCATGTCTGATTTGTCAGTTTATGTAAACGCATGTTTGACAAATAAATTATCTTTCTTTAGAAATCTTTCAAATCTAGTGGAATGGGAAACTGTGAAATAACAATATAAGGATGGATATACTGAAATGTCACGTCACTGCCATTATGTTACGTGTGCTCAAAAGAAATAGCGAGATGCTCCCACCACGCGCCCACTCTTCCCCAAACCAATATATGCAATACTAACTGCTGATTCATCTAATAACCAATTTTGATGCTGTTTTCAGAAAAAGATTTCTTTATAGTTTTGGGGGGTAGGCGGAACAAAGAGTAAAGTCCCGCCAACCTCCGTTGAAAAAGGAGGATCCTCCGACCAGACGGGTGTTATGTCTGGTGGGCAGCTGCCCGATAGATGATTTCGGGCTATTCTGTATGTTCTAATCGCGCGGAGAACTTTGATTGCGCGATGCAGGATTAGTTCTTATGTGACGCCATAGATGTCGCTACATCACTCCCCTTCGGAGATCGGAGATCGATGGTTCTTGATGCGTGCCATGCCAGAGGTAGGTTGGTGCCAGTGGGTCGGAACGGAATGCCGCATAGTTCTCGGTGAGTCGGAACTGTCTGCGGTGATGCCCCAGTGAGTGGGGGTGTTGCTATCCCAGTGAGTCGGGGTGATGATGTCCCAGTGAGTCGGGATGATGCTGCAGGTTCCCGACTCACTGGGACACATCACCCCGACTCACTGGGGCATTACCGCAGACAGTTCCGACTCACCGAGAACTATGCGGTATTCGGTTCCGACCCACTGGAACCAACCTACCACTGGTCTGGCACGCATCAAGAAGCATCAAGAACCATCGATCTCCAATCTTGTCGACGCCATAGATGTCGCTACATAGTGTTATTTGTTGTTTAGTATACATTATACAATATAGAACAAAAATAATTACAGGTAAATACCCAATTGGTACATAGATGTTTTCTTATCCAACCGCGTGCCACTATTTCGTTACCGATTGAAAATAGTAATATACCGCTGTGACAGAAACATAACTGACACGTCACGTCACGACATCAAAGTAGAATACGCTGAGGGACTGTCACCAAATTTTCCTCAAATCCATGCCATAGAGTATAGAATAACGTTTATTGTAAACCAAAATAGTAACAAAACATTTACACTGACTTAAATCTATGGGAACAATGGCGGTCTTATCGCTGATAGCGATATCTACGACACAACGTTAGGATGTACTGTAACTGTAAGAACTTAAAATTGAAAGGGCGGGTAGTCTGGTTCTGTCTGTCTGATACTCGTCAACGCAGAATTGAAAGAGTCGGTCGATATCTGCGAAGTGTGACACGGTCACTACCACGGCCCCCATAGAATCGGAGAGTTATCAGAGTGATGTCCCCCATAGAGTCAGAGTGAATGTCCCCCATAGAGTCAAAGTGATATCCCCCATAGAGGCAAAGAGTGATTCCCCCATAGAGACAGAGTCATGCCCCCTACACTCAAAGAGCCATGTCCCCCATAGAGTCAGAGAGTGATGTCCCCCTTGGAGTCTGAGAGATGTCTCCCATAGAGACAGAGAGTGATGTCCCCCATAGTCTGAGTGATGTCCCCCTTAGAGTCTGAGTGATGTCCCCCATAGAGACAGAGAGTGATGTCCCTCATAGAGTCAGAGAGTGATGTCCCCCATAGAGTCAGAGAGTGATGTCCCCCATAGAGTCAGAGAGTGATATCCCCCATAGAGTCAGAGAGTGATGTCCCCCATAGAGACAGAGAGTGATGTCCCCCTTAGAGTCTGAGTGATGTCCCCCATAGACAGAGAGTGATGTCCCCCATAGAGACAGAGAGTGATGTCCCCCTTAGAGTCTGAGTGATGTCCCCGATAGAGTCAGAGAGTGATGTCCCCCATAGAGTCAGAGAGTGATGTCCCCTTCTGTCCCGCAGGACCGCCGGGGGTGCAGTACGAGAACGCGCTGCTGCAGATCGCGCCGGTGGACAAGGCCAAGTGCCCCTTCGTCAAGGACTCCAGCGACATCGGCTTCCAGCTCTTCACCAGGTCACCGCACTTTTAATCTTCATTGCACATCTAATCTTACATTGTGGCTAAATACTTAATGAACAAAGTTTCGACAATTGATTTGTTTTTTGAAAAATCACCACTTTTAGGCATGCAGCGAAGTATATTTCGTACTAGTGCAGAAAATTGCTGCGATTAGCTCCCGCGCCTATTCAATGTATGATACATATGATAACATCAGGTTGGTCACCGGGCAGTCCACATTGGGCGGTCGCTGGGCAGCCTCGGGACGTTGTCGCTCCGATAGGAACCCAAGAACTATTTCTCGCTATAATTTATTACTAAATAGTAATAGTAGTGTATAAGATTTTTTTTTTCGAGTAATTGTTGACAAACGTCGTTAGATATTCGTTCGGCTCAGGCGTATATTCCACCTCGGCTTCAATGATCAATGATTGCATCACTGCTTACCATCAGGTGGGATCGCAGTCAAGCACTGGTTTATATCAATAAAAAAAAAAAAATGACAACGTTTGCCCACTTGTATCAAAAATGTACTATTGACGATTCGATTAGACCCGAAATATTGTGAAGCAGTCAGTAAAATGCAGTTGTGTTGCAGACACAACCCGACGGTGTACCAGGAGCTAATGGTGAACGACGACGAGCGCCTGTTCGCGTCCAACATGGACTTCAGCGCGCCCACCGTCTTTTACTTCCACGCCTTCATGGAGCAGCCAGACGACGGCAGCGGGATCATGCTCCGAGAAGGTACCAACTACTACCTGTCCAGCCCCCCTAGCCAAGTTACAACCGTTTCGTTTCGATTATCTTTTCGTCGATCGCCTAGAGTAGGCCACGCCTTCGATTCTTTTATTCTGACGTCATCTCAACGCTCAGTCACGTGGTCAGAACAAAGGAAAAGGAGGCCTGGCCGACTCGAGGCGATCAACGAAAAGAGAATCGAAGCGAAACGGTTGTAACTTGGCTAGGGGGGCAGGGGTCTTACTATGTCTTAAGACCATCATGAATTCGGACTGAGAGAAACGAAGTTCGACGCCGAGTTGCTAGCCTGTCGGTTTTCTATCGAT
Organism: Mythimna impura; assembly: GCA_905147345.3. Lineage (NCBI taxonomy): Eukaryota > Metazoa > Arthropoda > Insecta > Lepidoptera > Noctuidae > Mythimna > Mythimna impura. The sequence continues at coordinate 260,886 of LR990365.1, read as the reverse complement.
TACACTTCGGGGAGTGTGCGTTGGAATTGCACAATTTAATTCCACCAAGTCCGTTCCATCATCAGACCACTAGACGCACGGCGTTGCGCCATCGGTACATGGTGGACATCCCACCCATACGTACAAAGCGTTTTGGGAACACATTCATAATGCGTACAGCTAAGGAGTGGAATTCCCTGCCGGAGTCTGTGTTCCCTGATAGCTACAACCTAGGGGTCTTTAAGTCAAGAGTGAATAGGTTACTTCTAGGCAAGCGTGCTCCATCGTCGGCCACATCATCGCTTACCATCAGGTGAGATGGTGGTCAAACGCGAGCCTATCAATAATAATAAAAATAAAATAAATACGAAGCTATGCACAGGACGGCAGAAGGCATACAAGGAGCCATCTGTGCTACTAGCATATGTTTATACGACATCAACCACCGGCCAGGTCACGCCCATGGTCGGAGGATGCTCCCGCATCTATGGAGGACGTAGGGTCGCTAGTAAGCCGGGCTGGTACGGGTGGACATTATATACGTAAACTCTACAGGTTTAACGCTCATTGTATTGTTGAAGAGCAGTTGGAGAGCAGTGGTGGCCGAGTGGTAACGGCCCCAACTTACGAATTGTAGGTCGTGGGTTCAAACCCAGCCAGACGCATTACTTTGTGTAATTTATTTCATCACCACTGCTCTCAAAACGGTGAAGGAAAACATCGTGAGGAAACCGGCATGTCCTAGAAAAAAAATTCGAAGACATGTGACATCCACCAACCCGCACTGGGCCCGCGTGGTGGATTACGGCCCATCCCCTCTCCTAGAGAGAGGAGGCCTGAGTCCCAGCAGTGGGAACATTAAAAGGCTGAATATGTATATATGTATGTATGTATTGTTGAAAACCGCACCAAAATCCGTTGCATAATTTAGAAGAAGAGAAGACCAAGAGAAGCTACGACAGCACTATTATTAGACAGCATTACTGCCTTTTTGGAGATCTAAGTTTTCGCGACATCTACCAGATTACCGCAGAACTAATCCCTAATCTGTGTTCGTTTGGTGGTCAGCCTATATGCAGCGCGGCGACACGAACGTGATCATGGTGGACGCGCACCGGCTGGAGGCGGGCCCCTGGTACTTCACGGCGGCGCACAACACCTGGTACATCGGCCGCTTCGCCGCCACCTTCGTCGACTACATGGTCTCCCGGTAACAGAACACATTATTTTGTTCAAGGGGCTAGTGTCGTAAGTAATAATAGAACCGCAAGAACCGATCTACGCCTGCCTTTTTAGGGTTCCGTAGCCAAATGGCAAAAAACGGAAACCTTATGGATTCGTCATGTCTCGTCTGTCTGTCCGTCCGTATGTCACAGCCACTTTTTTCCGAAACTATAAGAACTATACTGTTGAAACTTTGTCAGTAGATGTATTCTGTGAACCGCATTAAGATTTACACATAAAAATAGAAAAAAAAAACAACAATAAATTTTGGGGGTTCCCCATACTTAGAACTGAAACTCAAAAATTTTTTTTCATCAAACCCGCGTGTGTGTGGGGTATCTATTGATATTTTTTTTCTAAACTGAATAGTTTGAACGAGAGACACTGCCAAAGTGGTAAAATGTGTCCCGTCCCCCCTGTAACTTCTAAAATAAGAGAATGATAAATCTAAAAAAAATATATGATGTACATTACCATGCAAACTTTCACCGAAAATTGGTTTGAACGAGATCTAGTAAGCAGTTTTTTTTTTAATACGTCATAAATCGTAAACCGCAATTTACCTTTCAAGTTTGTATGGAACCCTCAGTGAGCGAGTCCGGCTCGCACTTGTCCAGTTTTTTTCTATTTTTTTCGGGTTTGACATCCTAATGGATGTCCCCTGCCTTGGGGCGGGTGGTTTTGCCTTGCACACTTGCGTCGGAGGCTGCGGGTGCGGTGTGACTTCTGCTGCCCCGGAGTAGGGCTAGCGCGTCGCCCACAGTCCTCAGCCCTTAGAGGGCAGGGAGATTTTAACTCCCCGATACGTCAAGAGCGTATGGCCATCCATTACCGAGAACCCTCTATGCTTCGGAAAGTATGTGCTTTTTATGATTACGGAACTCATTTTTTTTATTTTATTTTGTAACTTTAGTCAGATACGATTATGAACCACTTGCCATGACTTGCTTTTTTTTAAACTGTGTTTTTATTAGCAAATATTAAAGTATTATGATATTAAAGTCAGAATGTCACAAGTCATAGAATTACTTATTAAACCGGATACAGGTTTAATACCCATTCATGCTGCATTCAGTAAGATTTGTAAGACAGATGATGAGTGTTTACGTTTGTGGCAGGGGCCTGGACCTGAACAGCACGCACTTCGTGGGACACAGCCTGGGCGCGCAGGCGGCCGGCGTGGCGGGCAGCGCGCTCACCACAGGTACTACCACACTCTGCTATGTCACATTTTTCTATTTATACTTGCACTGTACACTGTACGCTGAACAGATGGTCGATGGCGCCAAAAGGTTCCGGAGTGACGACCACGTACCGGAAGAATCCGATAGATGCGAAGCGCACAAGACCGGTCGTTTAGCGACACTTAAGCCAGGCCTACGTTCACACACACTGTAGAAGAGATATCATAAAAAATCTTGTACTATGGATTCAGTGCATCATCATCTTCCTGCCCTTGTCCCGTGTTATTTGCGGTCGGCGCAACACGTTTTTTTCTTCCATTCTGCCCTGTCACTCGTCATGCTATCACTAACTTCCTTTTCTTTCATATCACTCTTCACACAATCCATCCATCTTTTCTTTGGTCTCCCTCTCCCTCTCCATCCATCCACATGTAAACTCATAACTCTTCTAGTAACATACGTTTAATTCCTCCTCTTTACATGACCATACCAAGACAAACGATTCCCTTTCAACTTTTCAGTCACTGGCGCCACTTTCAAACTTCCCCTAATATACTCATTTCTCACTTTATCCATTCTCGTCACACCACACATCCATCTTAACATTCTCATCTCGCTACGTGCAATCTTTTTTCATCCGTCTTTTACACAGCCCAACATTCTGATCCATACAGTATGACAGGCCTTATCCCGGAATTGTAGATTTTACCCTTCAACTTGAGAGGCATCCGTGGGTCACAAGTTCTATAGTATAGTACAAGATTTCTCCTATATCATATAATATAGTGTTCCCTACTTTGCGATACACTATGATTTTCAGATAAAAATGATTTCATGGTTTCAACTTCACAAAGAGAAGTATTACGTGAAGCGGGGAGCGGTGAGCGGTGAGCGGGGGAGTGGGGATCTCTTTTGTTAGAGGACCCCGCGCTGCCGCTGTTCAGCGGGCTCCCGCTGGAGCAGCGCCTCGACACCAGCGACGCACACTTCGTCGATGTCATACACACGGACGCACTATAGCTCGTATGTCTCGCAGGTCGCGTGTCGCGCATCACGGGGCTGGACCCCGCGCTGCCGCTGTTCAGCGGGCTCCCGCTGGAGCAGCGCCTCGACACCAGCGACGCACACTTCGTCGATGTCATACACACGGACGCACTATAGCTCGTATGTCTCGCAGGTCGCGTGTCGCGCATCACGGGGCTGGACCCCGCGCTGCCGCTGTTCAGCGGGCTCCCGCTGGAGCAGCGCCTCGACACCAGCGACGCACACTTCGTCGATGTCATACACACGGACGCACTATAGCTCGTATGTCTCGCAGGTCGCGTGTCGCGCATCACGGGGCTGGACCCCGCGCTGCCGCTGTTCAGCGGGCTCCCGCTGGAGCAGCGCCTCGACACCAGCGACGCACACTTCGTCGATGTCATACACACGGACGCACTATAGCTCGTATGTCTCGCAGGTCGCGTGTCGCGCATCACGGGGCTGGACCCCGCGCTGCCGCTGTTCAGCGGGCTCCCGCTGGAGCAGCGCCTCGACACCAGCGACGCACACTTCGTCGATGTCATACACACGGACGCACTATAGCTCGTATGTCTCGCAGGTCGCGTGTCGCGCATCACGGGGCTGGACCCCGCGCTGCCGCTGTTCAGCGGGCTCCCGCTGGAGCAGCGCCTCGACACCAGCGACGCACACTTCGTCGATGTCATACACACGGACGCACTATAGCTCGTATGTCTCGCAGGTCGCGTGTCGCGCATCACGGGGCTGGACCCCGCGCTGCCGCTGTTCAGCGGGCTCCCGCTGGAGCAGCGCCTCGACACCAGCGACGCACACTTCGTCGATGTCATACACACGGACGCCGGGATTTTTGGTAAGATGCGAATTCCCCAGAATCATCCACGACTTATGCGAGACCAACAACAGAGCGGTCTAGGTGGCTAAATATTGGTCGAACCAAATTTGAGACAGATCGACACGAAAGAAGACACGAAACTTGCCCGGATTTCTAGACAACCCCTATCTATAATCATCATGTTCCTACGTGTCTTTGACGAGTTGTAGTCGTTCGCTCGTCCAGTGTCACTTGCAACATCTGTCACTCTATCACTTGACGCCCTTGTCTTAATGTAATTCCTGACACAATCCATCCATCTCGACTGTGGCCTCCCACAGAGGGCTCTGTTAGACATAAAATGGATTGCTCAGTGCTGCAAAGTATTGGTGGCGGAGTGATACGATTCGGTTCGAAGCTAGACATTCACTTACTGTATTTTTTTATTCATCACCGCTCTAAAAACGGCACGTAGCGGAACTAAAACAAAAAATTTGCGACATTTATCGAACTGCACTGTGGAGATAACTGCTCATCCCAGTTACTGATGTGGGCCATATAGAGACAAACCAAGACCCAGATCTAAATGCGTTACTTATTATTGTTTTGCTATTCCTATCGCTGTCGCACAACGAGGGCAAGATAGAGTTAGAACCACGTCTATATTTCGAAGCACGAGCTGGTCAGTAAGGTTTACTTGCTCCGCAGGGTACAAGGAGCCCATCGGTCACGCCGACTTCTTCCCGAACGGCGGCAAGAGTCCGCAGCCCGGCTGCGAGCTGGAGGTCGTCATCCCGCAACAGTTGCTGCTCAACAAGTGTGAGTACCGCACTGCTGACGTTACGACAGCCTCCCGACCTGACGATACACGTGGGCTTCAGAAGTCCGTCATATACGACAATTGAGTTCTGATTCCATGAAGCCACTGGCACAGCACAATACTGACCCCCCCCCCCTACCCTCTAGTCTTCTGTAGCCACTGGCGCTCGTACATGTTCTACGCGGAGTCGGTGTTGCGCCCGCGCGGCTTCGTGGCGAGCGCGTGTCCGTCGTGGAAGGAGTTCTCGCGCGGCCGCTGTGCGCGCGGCCCTACTGTGCACATGGGCGCCAGCCTCCACCACAAGTAAGAATGAAGCCGGGTGTAGGAGCGACAGCTGCTGCACATTGAGGGTTCAGGCAAATGCACCGGGGAGCAGCGCATCTTAATGTCAAACCCTATCTTTTAGCTTGTTAGGGCACATCGATGTTTCAAAGTGGTTACAATGATGAATGTAGCACAGCTTGCGTTCAGTTCTGAAGACATGACGCTTCATAGTTTTATTTAATGTATTATATCACGGGATTTATAGCATTGGCAGCCTATTACCACTTTTCTACATTATCCGAAATCACTGTCTCACACAATTTGCACTCTAGTATCACTAGCTTAAAGCACAATATTGTACGGCACACTCCACGCTTGCAGGTGACGGCACGGAGCGCACCCGGGGCTTCTACTCCTACTACTTAACATCAAACACAGAACCACCGCTCAAGGAACATTCAGATTTGAACCAGATTAAACCGCTTCAAACCGGTTCCAAGAGGATAAAACTTGATTCGGAAACAAAAGAATTAAACAAAAAACTTGCGGAGGAACACATTCGACCCCGCAAATACTTAGACAAGAAGTCTAAAATACACATCGATGTGAGGCACTTCATGTCTAACAACAATACTCTACGTAAGAAGCGCGTCAAACGTAACGAAGTGAAGAAAGAGAAACATCTCGACATACACACTGATGCTGTTACTGATGACACAGAATCAAAACAAGAAAGGGCGCCTACACTCTACGATGGAACACTGAATAATGAAACTACTGAAGTTTCAGAGAATAACACACATGCTTACGATGAAATAAAACAAAAAACTCTCAACGAAAAACAAGTCAAATATGACACAACAAAGACAAAACACAATCACGGAAAGAAAACCCCCATCGACACACACAAACACACAGACAGACACGCGAAGAAGCGACAGAAACGATTCCTACAGCTATTCAGCAGATCGGAGAACGACGACAACTTCATATTCCGCGCATTGAACTTCTTAGTAAAGAATCGTAAAAACGTTGTGCCGATCATAAGTGTGGTCAGAGATATCAACACGCTGGTCAAGAGCGGCAACGGAGAGCTGAACCACGTGACCAGGGAACAGAACAACTATGTGGGGATCGCGCCCCCGCCGCTCACGCCCCTCACGTACTCGTTGGAGCTCGGCAACGAGTCCCGGCTCACGGCCTTCGTCAAGAGGCTGTTCGGTCTCACCCCCAAGGGGGACCGCCTCACTGTCGGCAGCGGGTGATCGAGCTCGCTACAGGTATGTGAGACATGTGCACGGGTGAAGCTCAGTAGTTAGATGAGGTATTTATTGCACTGTAAAGTTATTTGGTAGTTTGTTTAGAGTAATTGTGTAGGAAGCCACGACCCCACGGGACTCCTACTGGACACAGCCCCATCATCGATGACATCCGAAGGACTGGAACAATTTCCCTGCTGCGGTCTTCCCGTCCGATTATAATTTAGGTGTCTTCAAGGCTAGAGCGAATAGGCTCTTAGTAAACTAGTACGATTCACCATCAACGACTGAATCACTGAATCAGGTGGGATTGCAGGCAAGCATTAGTTTTATATACTACACTAATATCATAAAGAGGTAAAAGAGATTCGGCACTTATAGATTCACTTTTTGACGCATATGGTCATTTGAGTTATTGTATAATTCATAACTATTATTTTTATTGATTTTTTACTTAAATTCATTGAAATCATTTGTGGGGTTTCAATTTTCACTTTAATTAGTATTTAATACAATAAATACGTCATACGTTCCATTATAGTGAAGCGACTTCTTACTCAATTATAATCGATCGATTAAACATTAACGTATATCGTGGAACAACAAAACAATCTGCATTCGCAACTAAAAAATATTAAGAGTTGTCATTATTATTTTTCTTTAATTATGTTATATTTCTTTCGTTAAAAAGCAATTTCTGGGCAAAACTAAAACGATTAAGATATAATCAAAGGCAGGATTTCAAAACGAATTGTTTTGAGATGTAACATCACCTCAATTCTCAACTTATTTTTTTTTTCAAAAACTCCACAATATATCATTTTGAATTTACCCTTGTTTCAAAGCATGACACTACCCCTTTTTTGTTTCTAATTTTCACTACTATACTGTGTCAAAAATTGCGCAACCAAGTGTCATAGTAACTTGCCCAATCTCCTTTGTTTTTTTGTTTGTAGGAGGTACTGGTCCGATAGCTAAAATTTTTTCACCTATAGAAAGCTGCTTTATTCCTGAGTGACATAGGCTATATTTTATGTACGCGGGCGAAGTCGCAGGCAAAAGCTTGTCATTTAAAAAGCAGTGTGTTATAAATCATTGTATGCCAAAAGGCGGGTCATAGATGTACTTCATTATATAAACTATTACATCATATCTTTACCTGTGTACCACAATAAACAATTTTGAATTTGAATTTGAATTTGTGTGCGCAAGCTAGTCCCACCACCACAGGGACGAAGCCTACTGGGTTCATGGGTCGACTTCTGAAAGGGTTCTGTAGTCCTAACGCATAGGGCAACTGAAGGAACATGGGTTTGGTTTTAGTCATTAAAATTCTGCTACGCCCTCTCGCTCCACCCTAGAGCGAGAGAAGTCATTAGACGATATCCCACCTAAAAAAAAACCACGACAGTATAACTATTTTCCATCTTAGTACCTTTCGATGTACGGGCAGAGAACTTAACAGCCCCCCTAGCCAAGTTGCAACCGATAAACGTGAACGCTTAATAATCTCCAATAGATTTTCAACTTTATACCTAAGAGCATAAAGTTGAAAATCTATTATAGACTACTGAGCGTTAGCGACCGGAACGAACGAAAACACTATGTAATCTTCAATAGATTTTCAACTTTATATCCAATAACATAAAGTTGAAAATCTATTAAAGACTACTGAGAGTTTACGTTTATCGTTTGTGACTTGGCTAGGGGGGCTGGTTGTCTTATTTTCAACGTATTTTAAATCGTGAGACACCGAGTATATCCAGTTTTAGCAGCTGTATATTCCGGGAAATAATTCGTTATTTATATATAATTATGCGTATTCGTTTGACAGGTTAAATAAATTGCCCGTACCCATATGAGTACGGAATAAACTGAAGAATGTGATATGACGATACTAAAATTGTGTGTGTGTGTTACAGGGCGCGAGGCACGTACTACCTGATCACGCACCGCGCGGCGCCCTTCTCCATAGAGTAGATTGTAATGTGTGTAGGTTTAGTTGTAAATATGAATCTTGTCCAATATTTACTGTTGTTTTATTTATATCGCTTGACAAATCACCATTGTAGAAGATTATAAACGGTTTTTATTCTTAAATACAATAACAGGAAGTCGACAAGTTACTAAGCTAAAATAGACATAAAAAATAGAGTACAGTAATATACCTCTGTCCCCATGTGAGTACAGTAAAACAGCTGTCCTCGTGCGAGTACAATAATATACCTCTGTCCCCATGTGAGTACAGTAAAACAGCTGTCCTCGTGCGAGTACAATAATATACCTCTGTCCCCATGTGAGTACAGTAACACAGCTGTCCTCGTGCGAGTACAATAATATACCTCTGTCCCCATATGAGTACAGTAACACAGCTGTCCTCGTGCAAGTACAATAATATACCTCTGTCCCCATATGAGTACAGTAACACAGCTGTCCTCGTACAAGTACAATAATACACCACTGTCCCCATATGAGTACAAGTAACATGCGAGTGCGTGTGTTATTCTAAATTGAGAAATTGATCTTACAGAATGAAATGTTGCTAATATAATACAAACGAACGGGTTTGGATGCGGTTTTTCTGTCATTTAGGTCTGTCTTCGTTCAAGATTTTATTTGTCTGCATTTCTGCTATTGCTCTAGCAGAGACGTATAAATATGAACTGAGCCTTTACAAATGTAAATTAGTAAAGGTAGTAGGCCAAAAATTTGGGACCCGTAAATTAAACGTACATCAGAATTATATTTATAAAGTGGACTACAAAAAGTTCAAGGTAGTAAAATAATATCTATCTTCTAAGTATGATTCATATTATTCATTTTATGAAGCGAACACTGACCTGTACATGTGGTGCGGATGCAGCAGCGAGCCCAGCACGAGGGAGGTCAGGTACACCGGTCGGATCAGCCGCGACAGCAGCGCGCCCTGCAGCCCGCACACGCACCAGCGCGCCACCTTGTCCGAGCACGACATCGTCAGCAGCCGCTCGCCCTAAAGAGTTCACTCACGTTATAGGACAAAAACGTCATTGTTCATTAATAAATATGTTAAATGAATATTCATAGTACGATACAATGAATATAAAGGGTCGGGGAGTAGCATTGGTGTGGTCTTAATAAATGATTATTCTAGTGTGTTACCTGCATGACGCCGTCCCACGTCTGCATGACGTTGTTGCAGTTCTTGACGGGGATGGTGCCCTCGCCCGACTCGATCTTAGTGCGGAGCTGCCCGCGCGCCAGTCTGCACACGACACAAAAAGCTATCAACTTAGGAAGCCTATCAACAGTGAAATTGAACGTGGTGAACACATGTAAGCCGAAAGACCTGTCAATGTTGTCATAGTTAGAGCATAGAGAACGTAATTTTATTAAAATATAGTTTTTAAGCACATGTGCTGGTCCCATGTAAATATAGTAACACGTTTGGCATGTCAGTATAGTAGCTTACAGCTAATTTAACGTGAGTACAGTTACACAGCTGTACCCGAATGAGTACAGTAACACAGTTATACCCATGTGAGTAAAGTAAACCAGTTTACCCAAATGAGTACAGTAAATGTGTGAGTTTCGAACCCTCACCTGTTGGGGTGTTTGTCGGGCTCGGCGTGGTGATGCTCGTGCGGCGAGAAGATGCGGCCGTCGCCGCAGGGCGCCGTGCTCACGTACAGGTGCACGGCGCGCGACGCCTTCAGCTGGTAGCCGCCGCCGGCCAGCGGCTCCAGGTCGTTCTCCTCTATCGGCTGGCGAGGGTCTGAACACAACATGTAGGCAAAAAATAATGTAAAACATCCATCGTTACGACAGTGTAATATTTTATTATGCCTGTTATTTAATAAATGTACATAATACGTAGCGAAAGGAAGTCCTCAGGTTTATTACGTATGAAATAGCAATCAGTAAAAGTTGAGCAACTATTAATAGCGCCATCTTTGCGCGATTAATCGCATAACGTTATAAAAATCAATATGATCTAATATCGTTTGCTGATCGTTAAAATTATCAGGTACTTATCGCTACGACTGGCGCCAAAAGCAATCAAGTGACAATCTCTGGCACTCACCTAATAAGAAAGTCAAGAGTCAGACACATAGGACGAAAACTTTGTTATAAAGCAAAAAGTATTACTAAAACTAGTGTGTGATCATTACATTGTCGTTCCATTTGGAACCTAACAGGGCTCAACAGCAGCGAAAATTCACAAACCGAATTCAGCATAATTTTTGGTTGGCACGTATAAATACCTTATTCCTTCTCACACGAAATCCTCCGAATTAATGAGGTGCATTGAGAGTTACAGACTCTTGACACAGATCGTCTTTCAACAGTTAACACGCAGCCCCGTTGTAAATGATAATGATAAATGATATTTATTTTGTAAATAGGTTTAAAAAACACTTTTACACGTCAATTTTTTTTTCGTCATTTTTATACTAGATGAGGCCGGTGTTTCCTAGCTGACTACCCTGAGAAGAAACACCGAAACAAACTCAGGGGTCAAAGTCTCTTTTAAAGTCCATACAGTAAATATGTAATGGTCAAATCACATGAGAACCATGCAGATTTGTCTGAAATGGTCTTTTGAAGAAAGAACCATACAGATTTGAGTGGACCTGTCCAGTCAGTGCAAGCATTTGTCAGTATTCGCAAAGCTCAACTCAGGACTACTAAGGAGCTCAACGACTTGACGAACAATACCAAGGAAAGGACATTTGGGTAGGCCGCAGAAAATACTCAAATTGCCAGACATACATTAAAATTACTGAAAAGGAAAAAAAACAATCAACATAGTCCTCACGTTCACAATAATAAAAGAAAAATATAGTTTACAAAATGTAATACTTTAGCAAAGTAAACATTTTTGTCAAAAATTAATAGAAAAAAAAAGTCCAATTGCAAAATAAAAATAATCTACAATATCGAATTGTAATAAATAATAAAAAACACAATTAAAAACAAAAGAAAATAATAATAATAATAAGACAACAGTTGCAGTGCGTACTGGAGCAGGTCAATCCCAAGCCTTTTGGTCCTCAACATAGTCCTTTATAGTGTAAAAAGCCTTTTGGCAAAGTTTTCGCTTTACAAATAATTTGAATTTGTATGTGACATTATCGTTTTTTTACTGTGATCAATAGCATGTCATCAAAAAGTAAGATTTACAGCTTTAAAGTGAAAAAATCAGACGTACATTTCTGAGGAACTGATAAATCAGCTCTAGCATAAATTCCTACACTAGTCAGTTTTATAACAAACCTAATGTGTAGAATCAATAGGTTCTAAGTAGCTAACCAGCTAAGCAAAGTACTTGGAACCTATTTTTCAACATAACATAGCATAATCATGCTTTTAATGATTCCACTGCTGGGATCATTCAAATATTGATTTGCGATTGAAGAGTATTGCGCAATATCGCTATCCTGAAAAACCTTCAACTTTATGACAACCGCTTTCTTTAACTTATTAAACAACATTCCACAAAAGTAAATGTCATTTAAGTAAATACTTATGTTCTTCGTTTTACTGAGTTAAATACACAGCGCCACAAATGGTTTAAGACTTAAGTAAACACAATGTAAGGACAATTCCACTCAAATCTGTGTGGTGCTTTCTTTAAAAAACCACATCAAACATTAACCTACATTGATTAATACATTCAAGGTACCTGTGCTATGCATCTGAGACCTCGGAGTTTATTTTGACACTGTTTGCAAAATAAATATAATTTTTAACAGACTTCAAAAAGGAGGAGGTTCTATGTTCGGCTGAATGTATGTTTTTTTTTTTATGTATGTTCACCGATTTCTCGGTCAATTGTGGACCGCTTTCGAAAAAAAAATTTTAATTGAAAGGTTATGCTTCGAAGTTGGTCCCATAGAAATATTGTTATGATCTGATCATGAACTTCGAAGATATGGAACAGAACTCCTCATAGGATCACAGCAGAACTGTCATAACAAGTAAAATTGCTTTATTTTTACGTGTTGTCAGTGACTGACTGAAAGAAGAGGGGGAATATACCTATCGAACTGATCTGATGATGAAGCCTGAAGTTAGGCACCGGAACTCTGTAATAAATTAATTTAATCTAACCGTGTTTGGTATTATTAGAATTGTCATGAGATGCACTCTGGCTATAAGGTATTTAAGTATGGCTGAGGGGTGCACTTTTTAGTGGTGGTGCCATAACTAAAAAGTGTAAAATAAAAAACTTTTTACAAAAAAAAAAAACACTGAAAAGTGCAAAATAACTTTAATTTCGGAACTCGGTGTTAAATAACGAAGAGGCAAAACTATAAAGAAACACCGACTTCCGAAATTAAAGTTATTTTGCACTTTTCAGTGTTTTTTTTACATTGAAGTCGGTTGTATTTTTTTTGTAAAAAGTTTTCTATATCATATAAAGTATGGGTGTGTTGGTGCGGAGCGGCTGAAGAGTGACGTGTATGAGGAGGTTTGTGTGCTCATGTGCTGTGGCTGTATGTGGACATAGTGACTCACCTGGCTGGTTGGCATACATGAGCAGCTGCGCGTACAGATGTCTCTGCAGGCAGCGCCGCGCTGCTACCTGGCACAACCAAACAACCTCGCGTCACAACAGAGACCATCACTCAGTATAAACACCTAGGCTTTGTCAAAAACATCATTGACGTCAAAAATATTAAAGCTTTGGGTAATGTAATTTTCTAATTCTTTGTTTTACAAGGATGTGCAAAGAATATGACAAGAATAGAATTGAAAAAAAAAAAACTATTCTTGATTAGTGTTAAAAATTTAGATAATTTTGAATGAAGTCAAAAATTGATGAAACTATTGCGATATGATTTTGGAAGAATGTACGGTAGTGTGAATAAGAGTGGGTGTTGTGAGCGCCTCGTGTCACGTACCTCGGCGTGGCAGTCGTTGACAGCGCGCCCGCTCACGGACATGTGCTCGCCCGACACGCACTTGGTGCCCGTCGTCACCGCGATCACCTGCCACACAATACGTAATACGACACATATGGGAACTATAACATGGCTGCCTCCACCGTGTGCTTTGCTATAAGTATATATCCTATCACACGAAGGCGGGTTCCTCTTGATTTGCTTGTTTGGTCGCACATTGTTTCTATGTGCGTGCTCCGCCTTAGTGAGATCGAATGACTGCATACCAGGACACTCAGAAAGTTTTGCGAAAAATTGTTTTTATGTATAAGGCACTGGCCACTTGTAATTATTTTGAAAACTTTGGTTATTTAAAAGTAAAAATACTATTGTTCGAATTTTGAATTTCCCTCCACATTTTTTCGAGAGCCAAATCAAATTCGTGTCCCATTTAAAAATGGATCTGCATCGAGAACATTTTCGTGCGATGATTTTCTACGATTTTAAATGTGGTATAAAACCTGATGAGTTATTTGATCGACTTCAAATTGCTTTTATGGATAAAGGACCTTCAAAAGCAACCATCTACCGCTGGTATAGCCAGTTCAAGCGCGGTGGCCTTACTTTGGGGGATGAACAAAGGAGTGGTCGTCCTACGACGGCTGTCACGGAAGAAAGTGTGCTAGCAGTAAGAAATTTAATTCAAGAAAACAGACGAATTACATACGAAGAGATTCAGCATACACTGCAGATTGATTCGGGAAGCGTTCACAATATTCTACACGAGCATCTTCGCGTGAGGAGGATAGTTTGCCGCTGGGTGCCGCACAACCTCACCGAAGCTCAGAAGCAGGCCCGTGTGGAGTGGTGCCGTGATATGATTCAAAAATTTGAAGCAGGCTTGTCTCGGCGCGTTTACGACATTGTGACAGGTGACGAATCCTGGATTTATCAATACGATCCAGAAACAAAGCGTCAGTCGACAGTTTGACTGTTTCAAAACGAACCAACGTCTACGAAAATGAAGCGATCGAAAAGCGCAGGGAAAATTGATCGTTAGTTTCTTCACTTTGACGGGGTATCTGTTTTCAATTCCATTACGAGACCAAAGCAGCATCAACGCCGAATGGTATACAACAAAATGCCTGCCAAAAGTTTTGTCTGCAATGAGCAATAAGCGACCGAACTCCGGGCTCCGCGGGGTACTGCTTCACCATGACAACGCGCCCGCGCACTCAGCGCTCAAAACGAGGGACTTCCTGGACACCACACCGGTCAGAGTCTTGGGGCACCCTCCTTAAAGTCCTGATCTGGCACCGTGTGACTTCTTTTTATTCCCTAAAATAAAAAATCAGCTGAAGCGGATACAATTTCCATTGCCGGAAGACGCGCTAGCAGCGTTCGAGAAGGCCGTGGAAGAGGTGTCTGCGGCGGATTGGAAAAAAGTTTCGAAAATTGGTTCTGACGAAACTTTGTATAGAGGCTGGTGGAGAGTTCTTTAAAAAGATTTAATAAAAACTATTTTATCCATAGAACTTAGTTTAATAGTTTCTCAAAACTTTCTGAGTGTCCCACGTATATACAAACGTAAGCTCAGCACGGAGTCGGGTGCGTAAATCATCGTTTTTTTATTGAATATAACCATTTTTAAGGTTCCGTACCTCAAAATGAAAAAACTCAAAAGGAAAAAACTCTTATAGGATCACTTTGTTGTCTGTCCGTCTGTCTGTCAAGACCCTTTATCTCGGGAACGCGTAGAGGTATCGAGTTGAAATTAAAACCATATTACACAAGTCTACGGTCCCTTGAAGCTGTGAAAAAATCAAACTTCTAAGTTAACGAAAAAAAAAGATACGACTAAATGGCTGTATCTTTTTTTTTCGTTAACTTAGAAGTTTGATTTATCTCAAAAACCGTATATTCGACACTCTCGACTTCCCGTTGACCCAGAAACCTAAATTTTTGAAATGAAAGTCCTGGAATAAATCTGAAAACTGAAAATTTTTTGTTGCGTCACAACAAAAATCAATTTTTGCGTTTCGGAAAAATCGTCGAAACTCCATTCGGGAATTGAACTGTATACATAGGTAAGTTTGTACGGAACCATCAGGGCGCGAGTCGGACTCGCACTTGCCCAGTTTTATTTTACTATTCTTCTGACAACTAAAACTGTACAAATATCATAAAAAAAATATTGATTAATGTTGATATGTCAGTCAGTCTCTTCTTCTGTATATATATAGATTAACAGCAATAAAAGTAAGTTAAAATAAAAAAAATGTGCTGATCGAATCTTGTAGCCAGCCTACAATCTTCAGTAATCGTGATTACGACAGGACTCGCGGTAAGACGCGATCACCGAAGGGGGACCAAGGCTAGACCGGACTAACCATGGTCAACCAAAAGCACGTTGGATCGACAAAATATCAGTCGCGGTAAATACCTGGATGAGGGAAGTATGGCATGAAAGAAAGGAGAACTATAACTCAGCACTTGCAGCATGATATTACTGTTGAGGACGATATCATTATATGTCAGTAGGACTCACCCTGGCGTCTTCGATGCGGTTGTGCGTGGTGATGACGATCCCGGCGAGGACCTTGCGCTTCGAGTGCACCAGGTCGTTCTTCATCAGCTCATTGAACTTCTCGTTAACCAGCCTGGGGGATAACGGGCTTTGTAATCCAGCATACGTCGGAATTAAACTTTGATGTCTTTGATTAATTTAAATTATTTATTTTGTAAATATTTATTACGTGATTTCAAATCGAGATCGAGGTCAATATTTCCGAGCTGAGTGAGAAGAAACACCGAAACAAACCTAATAAAAGTGTGGAAGGAGAGGGGGAAGGAATAATCCTGCTCCCTCTAGAGTGGTGTACTCATTTAAGTACAGTGGTCTATTACAGCAGAACTCCAGTCGAAATATAGATATTATTGTTTGTTTAGTCATCTGCTAATTAACTTGACTAACTCATTTAGCACCACTATACATACACATGTGTACGGCATAACAATTGAAGGTATTTATAATTTTTTTTTTAAGCTGTTGATCCCCGCACGAACGCCGGCTTTCGGGCGCCATTGTCTTACTATTGTGTCTCTAATTACACTACTCAACGAGTTAAGGTTTGTTTTTGATTTTCCAATTCGAGTACCAGGGGTAAGGTAGTTGATTAAGATAACAATCAAGGTGTGAGTAATTTTAAAATTGAAAGTATTATGGACCTTTTAACTAAGCAATATTAAAAAAAAATGCCCGTCAGTACAAAATTGAATCGGTCTATGATTTTTGAGATTCGAAATTTATTTAATTAAAATTTATCATACGTATTGTTTCAATATGAAACTCTATGTATTTATAATTTGGAGGGTAACTAAAAGTTTTATAATAAATAAGTATGTATACTCTGTTGTTGTTCGTGTCTGTTGCTGTACTCAAATGAGTACAGCATTGTGGGTCGCGGGTTTATTCCCCTAACTTTTTTATACTTTTATTCGGATATATTATGAATTGTGTGACAGTATAGGCTAGATATATAATAATAATATTAAGGTAGGAGAATAAGTATTTCGTAAATAAAACACCGTCAGTTTATGTTTGGCGGTTAAGGTCGAATGCTGCGTTACGCGGGCAGTCGCGCACCGCGCCCGTTTTGCTACGTAATAACACATTAAAGTTCTCCATCGACACGACTACATGCACACCGTTAATAATCTGGTTTCCGCAACGGGGACCGCCGCATACGATACACGCGCGACGTCTCGCGACGGGTGCACGTACTGGCTCTCGCTTAACGCAGCGTTGGCCCTAATGGTTTAAAGACAATTTTAAACAAGAATCATACACTCGTCTCTCACAATGATTATAAAACTTTCAATTACCATTGAGATGAAAGACAAGAAAAAGAAACATGTGAAAATTACATTTCAGATTTCAGTTTAAAACGAAATTTTACGCATAAGGGTGTAACAAAATAAATAAATTTTAAGCTATTGCATAGCTTCTATCGCGGGCCTTGAGCGCGGGGACCGAATCCAGAAATTCCGTAACGAAAAATATACCTCACGCTCCCCACTCCGACGGGCACGGAGGTGTGGCTTGGAGGCCGACAGAGGCCGAACACCTATTTTAGAAAAGTCGTTAACGACCTGTGTGGCGCATTGGTACAGCGTTCTACCTATGTTATCATCGTGCCTCGAGTTCAAATCTCGGTCAAACAAAATAGTCTTTTTGTATTATAATAGATTATAGTAATGTTCTATGATAACAACTGAACATACTTGTAGCAATTTATGAAGTAAACAAGAAAGAAAAAAATTGTTTTCTTATCGGTCACCATGCTCAAAAAGTGTAACTTGAATTAATATCAAAGAAAAAGAAATACTGCATAAATAAAATAAATAAATAATTATAATTGCATAAGTTGATACAAAATGCTATGCAATAGCTTTACCGCGGCAGTCCCCGAGTGCCACACTTATTTTTTTGTTATTGTTAATACTTTATTATGTCCCCTCACAATAAAAAAGTAAACAACAAATTAGTTTTACTACTAACTAATTAATACTTGAATTGAGTTTTACTCAATCGTTTTGCTGTACTCATTTGAGTACCTACAGTGGCAGTGAATGAATTAAAGTCGAATCATTTATTTCAATGGGACCAGTAAAAGTCTCTTTTTAATGTCAAGACTTAAAGTTTAAAACAATTTTAACTAAATTAAACCAGAAGATTCGGAGAAAATAAGATGTGCAGTAAGACAGATTAATAAAACAGTGACTTATAAATAAAATATCTAATAAAATCCAATCCTAGCGTCTGGTGCAGGGCTCCCTGTGGCGCCGCGGCCGGCACAGTGTCGGCGCGCCCCGAGCGACCCTCCTCCAGCGCTGCGAGCGCCGAGCGCGCCGCCGCCCGCTTGTTGTACTCACTTGCCGATGTGGTCCGCTAGCGTCTGGTGCAGGGCTCCCTGTGGCGCCGCGGCCGGCACAGTGTCGGCGCGCCCCGAGCGACCCTCCTCCAGCGCTGCGAGCGCCGAGCGCGCCGCCGCCCGCTTGTTGTACTCACTTGCCGATGTGGTCCGCTAGCGTCTGGTGCAGGGCTCCCTGTGGCGCCGCGGCCGGCACAGTGTCGGCGCGCCCCGAGCGACCCTCCTCCAGCGCTGCGAGCGCCGAGCGCGCCGCCGCCCGCTTGTTGTACTCACTTGCCGATGTGGTCCGCTAGCGTCTGGTGCAGGGCTCCCTGTGGCGCCGCGGCCGGCACAGTGTCGGCGCGCCCCGAGCGACCCTCCTCCAGCGCTGCGAGCGCCGAGCGCGCCGCCGCCCGCTTGTTGTACTCACTTGCCGATGTGGTCCGCTAGCGTCTGGTGCAGGGCTCCCTGTGGCGCCGCGGCCGGCACAGTGTCGGCGCGCCCCGAGCGACCCTCCTCCAGCGCTGCGAGCGCCGAGCGCGCCGCCGCCCGCTTGTTGTACTCACTTGCCGATGTGGTCCGCTAGCGTCTGGTGCAGGGCTCCCTGTGGCGCCGCGGCCGGCACAGTGTCGGCGCGCCCCGAGCGACCCTCCTCCAGCGCTGCGAGCGCCGAGCGCGCCGCCGCCCGCTTGTTGTACTCACTTGCCGATGTGGTCCGCTAGCGTCTGGTGCAGGGCTCCCTGTGGCGCCGCGGCCGGCACAGTGTCGGCGCGCCCCGAGCGACCCTCCTCCAGCGCTGCGAGCGCCGAGCGCGCCGCCGCCCGCTTGTTGTACTCACTTGCCGATGTGGTCCGCTAGCGTCTGGTGCAGGGCTCCCTGTGGCGCCGCGGCCGGCACAGTGTCGGCGCGCCCCGAGCGACCCTCCTCCAGCGCTGCGAGCGCCGAGCGCGCCGCCGCCCGCTTGTTGTACTCACTTGCCGATGTGGTCCGCTAGCGTCTGGTGCAGGGCTCCCTGTGGCGCCGCGGCCGGCACAGTGTCGGCGCGCCCCGAGCGACCCTCCTCCAGCGCTGCGAGCGCCGAGCGCGCCGCCGCCCGCTTGTTGTACTCACTTGCCGATGTGGTCCGCTAGCGTCTGGTGCAGGGCTCCCTGTGGCGCCGCGGCCGGCACAGTGTCGGCGCGCCCCGAGCGACCCTCCTCCAGCGCTGCGAGCGCCGAGCGCGCCGCCGCCCGCTTGTTGTACTCACTTGCCGATGTGGTCCGCTAGCGTCTGGTGCAGGGCTCCCTGTGGCGCCGCGGCCGGCACAGTGTCGGCGCGCCCCGAGCGACCCTCCTCCAGCGCTGCGAGCGCCGAGCGCGCCGCCGCCCGCTTGTTGTACTCACTTGCCGATGTGGTCCGCTAGCGTCTGGTGCAGGGCTCCCTGTGGCGCCGCGGCCGGCACAGTGTCGGCGCGCCCCGAGCGACCCTCCTCCAGCGCTGCGAGCGCCGAGCGCGCCGCCGCCCGCTTGTTGTACTCACTTGCCGATGTGGTCCGCTAGCGTCTGGTGCAGGGCTCCCTGTGGCGCCGCGGCCGGCACAGTGTCGGCGCGCCCCGAGCGACCCTCCTCCAGCGCTGCGAGCGCCGAGCGCGCCGCCGCCAGCTTGGCTAGCTTCTTACTCGATCCTATAACATTTCTTATGACTCCAAAGTGAACCAGAAGCCCGTTAATCAGACGAGCCTAGACGATCCTAGTAATTGGGTTGAGGAGGTCCGATAAGGTGTCGCTCCCTGCGAGTTAGGAGAATTGATTGAATGTGGCCTTCAGGACCAGGCTTGTAAGGAAAGGTCACCCCATATGACCTTAGAAAATATCTCCAAACACATATTATTTCGTTTTTATATATATTTATCAGATACACCACCGCCCAAAAGTATCTGGCTATCCAGAAAACAGTATGTTTAAAGTCTTAATAAATTAAACTACTGCATATTATTTTAAATATTTATTAGCATTTCAGCGCCCCTATGGTGGCCGAGAATCGCCATGCGGCTCACGACTTCTAAGGTGTCTCCTTCAGCGGCCGAGGTATGAGGATTGCCTCTCCCTTACGTTTTCCGCCATCTCCATGGTTTTCATTACCTACTAGGAGAGGCCTATGTCCAGCAGTGGACGTTTTTCAGCTGAAATCATGATTATGATAAACCAAACTGGTCCCAGAAGGTACTGCACTGTTCTTTTAGTAACGTTTTTTATTTAAAATACCTACTATTCGCAAAAGATGCCCAAAGCCACGAAAACCGTGAACCGTGCGTAAAGACCGTGTTTATTTGAAAGCACGGTACATGCCTCCAGCCTCTTTTACTCTGTCGAGAGAAAACCTAACGTGTCCGATAGCAGCACCTGCACACTCTCATTTGTACACACTCAGATTTGTTTTCGGTGGCAACCGAAACCGAAAATTCGGTCGGACACTTGTTCTTGAGCCCAACTAAGTCTCTTTTTATGAATTGTTCTAAAGAGTGGCTCCGAAACCGCTGTGCATCCCTTATGGATTGCGTCAAGAAGTCTTCTTTTATTAATTATAGATACATTGACAGGTTTTTCACACTACGCACTAAACTTATTCTACAAGTATTTGCTCTTGGTCTGCCTAGACGACGATTGTTGCAAATGATTCCTAACAATATAATTAACATTTTGCCTTGCTATCTTCTTTTGTCTTGGTTTCTTCTGTCTTGAGATCTCTCCATTAAAAAAGAAAACTTTTATTTCAGACAAAACAGTCCATAAAAGTTGTTAGTAACAAGAAATTAACTTATAACTAATGTTAGTATTGCTTTGACCAGATTTATGAAGATTGATAATTATGCTTCTAATCCTTTGTGAATATTCCTCGGTTTTACCCATTTTATTACGAAAAATATCATTAAAAAACAAGAAAATTGGACGGGCCTCGCTGGAGAAGCCACTGCATTTCCCTGATGCTAGCCAAGACGAAACCCTCTGACCCTCAACGGTAGAAAGAGCACAAACACTAACCTGGATGTCAGGAGTTGACGGGATCAACCGACGACGGAGTAGCGCTTCGGTAGCACCAGTTGATCTTACGAACAGCATTGCACTAATTAGGTACTTACTTTACGATGAGATACAAACAATGAAATCAAATAAAATGGTTTTAAAAAATATATTGCAAGTATATAAATAAAAATCAGGTGGCCAAATACTTTTGAGCGGTAGTGTAAACGTAGTGTTTTGCAATTCATGTTGGTGCTGTAGTAAAATTCGTTCATAATGAGGAGTATGCTGAGCCCTTTACAGGTGTTGCGTATATTACAGATGTACTCAACACCTGTATAGCATAGACACGTTGTAGATAGAGCGACTATGTACAATGAAATTGAAATAATCGCAGCCAAAGTAATAACAGCCAGCATAAGTAAGGGGCCATGCAAGTATTACGTAAGCACTATTTTTGATGACATGGGAGATTGGGGGGTCTCATATTTTTTTAGTTTTTCAAGAGAATGTTGTAGATGTTCCAAAATCACACGAAAGTGACACATCATTGAGCAGCAAACATCCGATGTCATTGAAGACTTACTTATCATGGATTCGTGTGTCATGGACTGAGGACTGTTAATTAGAATTAATATGCCAAAATTTGAAATGAAGTTCGTCTTGTTCGTCTATTAGTTTATATAAGCAAGGGGGGGAGGGAGAGCTTTGCTTACTTTTGCTGATAAAAGGGAGGGGGAGGGGGTCTTGCGTAACGCTTGAACGGCCCCTTAGTAAGTAATAGATGTGTCCGTGTTACCGTATCCCTCGAACTTGTGCTCCTTGATCTGGCACACCACCTTGAAGCGCATGCTGTGGCTCAGCTGCAGCGGCGCTGTGCAACACAACCACAAGTTACAAGACACACACACGCATTTAGGCAGGATTTCTTCGAGTGAAAGTTAGTGGTTGTTTTAATTATTTGCAAATTTATACCTAGTGATATTGTAATGTAAAATCGGTATAGTTTTGTATCTAAGTGTCTGCGCAACTGGACAATATGTGGAATCATTGAAACAGTCGTGATCTCGGTAAAATGGAGCTGAGAATTTTAATGTAGTTTTGGCTAACACGGCTAGGTTTGCCGAGAAAGTAGACTTGATAAATTTACTGCCAAACACTTCAAAAACATTAGAACGGAGAACATTCATATTATTCTAATGCTAAAGAAATTAACTATTCGTACGAAGACAGCTCAAAGGACTTAGTATCCTAACCAAAACATTAACAAAACAAAAATCGACACACACACACCCCCATACGAGGACTATAGTCATAAGTCGCCATGCGAGGACCTTCTAGAAAACTAGGGTAACGACAACTTGAGACCTTATTAACAAGATAGAAAGAAAAAGAAAACAATATTTGGGGTGATGAGACTATTCGTATAACGCTAACTCAAAATTTTTTGGTATGTCTTCCTGTGAACGATGCGGGGACCCGAATACACTCGCAAACCCGCCTGGGTAGTACCATCCGAGGACCTGTGTGAGCCAGACGAGGATCCTAACCATATGACCAGAGACGCCTATACGAGGACTTAATTTTACACACTTTTTCTTATTACTTGCATGATGCGAGGACCTAGTACTAGACTATTCACGACCGATACGAGGACGTTTTTCCGAGTAGGGCTTGTTGTACTAAACGAGGACATTTTCTGAATTTCCAACAACTATTTTTTACACACACATCATTTTCATCAGTCTCCATGATCGATAACTCTTCAACAATCACTTGTATCGTCTTTAAACTTTTTAAGTTTTTCAATTATAAACGAGTATTTTTTATGCCGACACTTGTTAAATTAACGAGCTTATTAGTTTTAAAATTATATTCGCTATGTGTTTGTTATATATAAAAAAAAGAAATGATTATTCTGCACAAGGCACTCTTATTTTTCTCAAGCAATTGAGAGAGTTTAGGTACTCTTAGTATTATTTAGATTTGTATTCAAACAGCTGTTTGGATTTGTCCCTCTCAATTGAAATAGTTACGTTGGTCATTGATATGTTTACACTTTAGCGTTATGTTATGTTATGAAATGGTGTTAACAATAAAGGGATTCTTAAGTCTCTAATAAATATTTCGAGAATACTGCGATCACATATCGCAGCATTCGATTTGCTATCATTTATTGAAGTATCCCATGGTTTATCTCCGAAGTTCTTCATTAGATCTTCACCAAATTTAAACCACTTAGAGGCCAAATTCTTCGGAACAAAAATACATATCAAAATCGGTAAAAAATTGACTAAGATATCGCTGAACAAGATAAAAAAAAACTTCAGAAGACTTGAGAACCTTCTCCTTTTTTGGACGTCGGTTATTTTCAGAAAGTAGTCATATTAGAGACTGATTCATAAATAATAAAGACGCGTATATTAATGGTTTTATTAATGTCGTAATTGAATTTTTGTTCAATTAGTGTGGTCAAGAGCAGAGCTTTCAGCTCGAACTTCAAAATCGTTTCGAATGCCTAGGAAGCTCTGTGGACGAATACAACGATGGGTTCGTGGAAACTGTCCATACGGTCGGGTCTAAATTCTATAAGACTCGTACAAATAAGAGCAAGAGGCTCACAGATCGAACTCTCCAGCTTATGAAGGAAAGGCGTGAGATGATTCTGCAGTCTTCAGACGATGCGTGCACATATCGGCTGCTCAATAAACGGATCTCTAAGTCCTTGAAACGCGATATCCGTCACTTTAATACTGGAAAAATTAAAGACGCGATTGAGCGAAATAAGGGCTCCAAGGTGTTTGCAAGAGATCTGTCTATTGGGCAGAGCCAGCTCACGAAACTGAAGACCGAAGATGGCAGAGTCATATCCGCCAAATCGGAGCTTCTGGGAGAGATCGAGGCTTTTTATGGACAGTTATACACGTCAATCACAAAACCCACTACGAATCTAGCAAACGACCCAAGAGCTAGGTTGACCCGACACTATACCGAAGATATCCCGGACGTCAGCCTGTACGAGATTAGGATGGCTCTGAAGCAGCTTAATAACAACAAGGCACCGGGTGATGACGGAATTACAGCCGAACTCCTGAAGGCGGGTGGTAAACCGATCCTTAAGGCCCTTCAGAAGCTGTTTGATTCCGTCATATTCGAGGGAAAAACACCGCAGGCATGGAGCGGAGGTGTGGTGGTACTCTTCTTTAAGAAGGGCGACAAGGCCCTGCTCAAGAATTATAGGCCCATCTCACTTCTGAGCCATGTCTACAAGCTGTTTTCCAGAGTCATCACGAACCGTCTCGCGCGCAGGTTCGACGACTTCCAGCCTCCCGAACAAGCCGGATTCCGAAAAGGCTTTAGCACCATAGACCACATACACACGCTACGGCAGGTTATACAGAAGACCGAGGAATATAATCTGCCTCTCTGCTTAGCGTTTGTGGATTACGAGAAAGCCTTTGATTCGATCGAGACTTGGGCTGTGCTGCAGTCTCTCCAACGGTGCCAGATTGACTATCGGTACATCGAAGTGCTGAAGTGTTTGTACGAAAACGCCACTATGTCAGTCAGACTGCAGGACCAGACCTCGAAACCTATCCTCCTGCAGCGGGGTGTGAGACAGGGAGACGTCATTTCTCCGAAACTATTCACGGCCGCAATGGAGGATGTCTTCAAGGTTCTGGACTGGGGTGGATTGGGCATTAATGTCAATGGCGAGTACATCACTCATCTTCGGTTTGCCGACGACATAGTAGTCATGGCTGAAACTACGGAAGAGCTCAGCACAATGCTCAATGACCTCAGTAGAGCTTCCGAAAGAGTGGGTCTTAAAATGAACATGGACAAAACCAAAGTCATGGTAAATAACCATGTAGCACCCACTCCGATCAAGATCGGAGACTCTGCACTCGAAGTTGTAGACGATTACGTCTACCTTGGACAGACAGTCCAGTTGGGTAGATCTAATTTCGAGAAAGAGGTCAACCGTCGAATCCAACTCGGCTGGGCAGCGTTCGGGAAGCTGCGCGGTATCTTCTCATCCAATATACCACAGTGTCTCAAGACGAAAGTCTATGACCAGTGCGTGTTGCCAGTGATGACATATGGTTCCGAAACGTGGACGCTCACAATGGGCCTCATCAGAAGGCTCAAAGTCACCCAAAGGGCAATGGAAAGGGCTATGCTCGGAGTTTCCTTGCGTGATCGAATCAGAAATGAAGATATCCGCAGGAGAACCAAGGTTGCCGACATAGCGCGAAGAATCGCCAAACTAAAGTGGCAATGGGCAGGGCACATTGCTCGCAGAACGGATGGCCGTTGGGGCCGAAAGGTTCTGGAGTGGCGACCGCGTACCGGAAGACGCAGTGTCGGAAGGCCCCCTACAAGGTGGACCGATGACCTGGTGAAGGTTGCGGGAATCCGATGGATGCGAGACGCACAGGATCGTTCGCTGTGGCGACGTTTGGGGGAGGCCTATGTCCAGCAGTGGACGTCTATCGGCTGAAATGATGAGTGTGGTCAATACCGTGATCACAGACACTAATACCGGTATTGAAAAAATCCGATATTTGAAAGCCCCAATGCGCATGTCCTCGCATCGTACTTAAAACAAATATACAGCCCTGCGTTCAAAAATAACCAGAGTAGAGTCGCTACTCCAACTGTTCAAAAATGCTTTGAGTTGCAACCCAGAGTTGTTCTTTTATAACTCGAGTAGCTACCCTAGAGTTAACCCAACTAACTAACTCCGAGCAGGTTAGGTTGGTGTAAGCGGCCATAAATGACACTTGCTTGACATTGACAGTTGAATTCTACGTTCGCGTTCAAAAATACGAGCGTAGAGTATCTACCCTGATGACGTCATTAGAGTGAACTCTAACCTCATTTTTGAACGCAGGACAGCGGTGCGCTGAGCGATACTCTCAGCTGCTGTTTGTGTGTGTGCCTCGGTCTGTTTCTCCGCTAACTTCTAAATTACGCAACGGATACTGAGGCCCTACCACGAGCTAAAATTAACTGTTAAAGGGATAGAGCTATTATAGGGTGTAAAGCTTCATTCCCCTTTCTCCACGCCAGACCTTTTAACACATCATGGTAAGACCCCTGATGCACTAAAAGAAAGAGCAATATCGAAGAAGGTTTGCGTATAAAATGACCACCCTCGCGAAGCTCGGGCGGGACACTATGACTTTTTTGGTATAAATAAGTGACACTGAGTTGCATCTATTTTGTGTCTCCTATTAAATATTGTGAACAGAATGAGTTTATGTGTTACTAAAAGAATTATGAATGTACAATGTGGGTGGAGAGGGAGGGCAAAGAAATGATGGATGGATTATGCGAGGAGTGATATGAAAGAAAAAGGAGTTAGTGATAGCGTGGCGGGTGACAGGACCGAATAGAAGAAAAAAACGCGTTGCGCCGACCCCAAGTAACAAGGGACAAGAGCAGGAAGATAATGATGAATGACCTTACGTAGATGAACAAGAAGTCAGACTAGGTAAGTATGGCAGGTGGGATGGTGTGGCCTTGGTGTCGGTGGCAGTACCTTGTGTCTCGGTGAGCGGCGAGCCGTCGCCGAAGGTGCAGGTGAAGGCGAGCCCGGAGTAGTTCTCGTACAGCACGTTGATGGGGCTCTTGTGCGCCGCCGGCGACGCTGCGCCGAACAGCGACGACACCGGCGACCCGCTCTCTGTCACACACACATCACTACAGATACGAGCCCGGAGTAGTTCTCGTAAAGCACGTTGAAGGGGCTCTTGTCATGGGCCACACGTGTGACACGCGTACGTGAGCAGCGCTCGCCGCTCGTGGCAGTGGTACTGACCTTCCTTGCCGTTGGCGACGTCGAGGCGGGCGGGCGCGGGCGCGGGCGGCGCGGCGGGCGCGGCCGGCGGCGCCGCCTTCACCGCGGGCTCGAGGCACTGGAACTCCGACACTGCGGGACATAATACCACGGATTTTAGCATCCAACAGCTGCGGCCTTATTAAACACACACTGCCACAATCAAGCTTTAAGGCCTGCGTTGAAAAGACTTTCGTCTGCAGAGGACAAAAATCCCTAAATAGTGAATAAAGTGCCCGCGAGCACTTGCCACGGACTCAACGCACGCGGTATGCGGGCGTTTGTTGTTCGGAAAGAAAACTGCCCAAATTAGTATGAAGCTCTTCCCAGTAATGCTCAGAATGCAGATTATGACATATCATAGCTTTTAAATTTCTTTTTGAAATAACTAAATTTAACTTCATATAAAGCACGGGTTCAAAAGTTATG
Source organism: Mythimna impura (assembly GCA_905147345.3). Lineage (NCBI taxonomy): Eukaryota > Metazoa > Arthropoda > Insecta > Lepidoptera > Noctuidae > Mythimna > Mythimna impura. Next base: position 233,273 of record LR990365.1, on the reverse strand, counting down.
GGGCGTTATACATGTTAGCTTCCCACTAATATTTTTCAAGTAACTTTGCTTTTCGACTAGGCACTTATTATGATTTTTTAGAACATAGTAATACACTCACCCGGGTACCGATGCGGCTCATCGCTGGTGAAGTCCTGGTGCGGGCTGGGCGCCGGCAGCACGCGGCCTGCGCGCGCCAGCAGCGCGGCCAGGCACGCGCGCGTCGACATGAGCTGCTCCTGTGGTCGGTCCGAGCTAGTAGTACACAGTACACTCACCCGGGTACCGATGCGGCTCATCGCTGGTGAAGTCCTGGTGCGGGCTGGGCGCCGGCAGCACGCGGCCTGCGCGCGCCAGCAGCGCGGCCAGGCACGCGCGCGTCGACATGAGCTGCTCCTGTGGTCGGTCCGAGCTAGTAGTACACAGTACACTCACCCGGGTACCGATGCGGCTCATCGCTGGTGAAGTCCTGGTGCGGGCTGGGCGCCGGCAGCACGCGGCCTGCGCGCGCCAGCAGCGCGGCCAGGCACGCGCGCGTCGACATGAGCTGCTCCTGTGGTCGGTCCGAGCTAGTAGTACACAGTACACTCACCCGGGTACCGATGCGGCTCATCGCTGGTGAAGTCCTGGTGCGGGCTGGGCGCCGGCAGCACGCGGCCTGCGCGCGCCAGCAGCGCGGCCAGGCACGCGCGCGTCGACATGAGCTGCTCCTGTGGTCGGTCCGAGCTAGTAGTACACAGTACACTCACCCGGGTACCGATGCGGCTCATCGCTGGTGAAGTCCTGGTGCGGGCTGGGCGCCGGCAGCACGCGGCCTGCGCGCGCCAGCAGCGCGGCCAGGCACGCGCGCGTCGACATGAGCTGCTCCTGTGGTCGGTCCGAGCTAGTAGTACACAGTACACTCACCCGGGTACCGATGCGGCTCATCGCTGGTGAAGTCCTGGTGCGGGCTGGGCGCCGGCAGCACGCGGCCTGCGCGCGCCAGCAGCGCGGCCAGGCACGCGCGCGTCGACATGAGCTGCTCCTGTGGTCGGTCCGAGCTAGTAGTACACAGTACACTCACCCGGGTACCGATGCGGCTCATCGCTGGTGAAGTCCTGGTGCGGGCTGGGCGCCGGCAGCACGCGGCCTGCGCGCGCCAGCAGCGCGGCCAGGCACGCGCGCGTCGACATGAGCTGCTCCTGTGGTCGGTCCGAGCTAGTAGTACACAGTACACTCACCCGGGTACCGATGCGGCTCATCGCTGGTGAAGTCCTGGTGCGGGCTGGGCGCCGGCAGCACGCGGCCTGCGCGCGCCAGCAGCGCGGCCAGGCACGCGCGCGTCGACATGAGCTGCTCCTGTGGTCGGTCCGAGCTAGTAGTACACAGTACACTCACCCGGGTACCGATGCGGCTCATCGCTGGTGAAGTCCTGGTGCGGGCTGGGCGCCGGCAGCACGCGGCCTGCGCGCGCCAGCAGCGCGGCCAGGCACGCGCGCGTCGACATGAGCTGCTCCTGTGGTCGGTCCGAGCTAGTAGTACACAGTACACTCACCCGGGTACCGATGCGGCTCATCGCTGGTGAAGTCCTGGTGCGGGCTGGGCGCCGGCAGCACGCGGCCTGCGCGCGCCAGCAGCGCGGCCAGGCACGCGCGCGTCGACATGAGCTGCTCCTGTGGTCGGTCCGAGCTAGTAGTACACAGTACACTCACCCGGGTACCGATGCGGCTCATCGCTGGTGAAGTCCTGGTGCGGGCTGGGCGCCGGCAGCACGCGGCCTGCGCGCGCCAGCAGCGCGGCCAGGCACGCGCGCGTCGACATGAGCTGCTCCTGTGGTCGGTCCGAGCTAGTAGTACACAGTACACTCACCCGGGTACCGATGCGGCTCATCGCTGGTGAAGTCCTGGTGCGGGCTGGGCGCCGGCAGCACGCGGCCTGCGCGCGCCAGCAGCGCGGCCAGGCACGCGCGCGTCGACATGAGCTGCTCCTGTGGTCGGTCCGAGCTAGTAGTACACAGTACACTCACCCGGGTACCGATGCGGCTCATCGCTGGTGAAGTCCTGGTGCGGGCTGGGCGCCGGCAGCACGCGGCCTGCGCGCGCCAGCAGCGCGGCCAGGCACGCGCGCGTCGACATGAGCTGCTCCTGTGGTCGGTCCGAGCTAGTAGTACACAGTACACTCACCCGGGTACCGATGCGGCTCATCGCTGGTGAAGTCCTGGTGCGGGCTGGGCGCCGGCAGCACGCGGCCTGCGCGCGCCAGCAGCGCGGCCAGGCACGCGCGCGTCGACATGAGCTGCTCCTGTGGTCGGTCCGAGCTAGTAGTACACAGTACACTCACCCGGGTACCGATGCGGCTCATCGCTGGTGAAGTCCTGGTGCGGGCTGGGCGCCGGCAGCACGCGGCCTGCGCGCGCCAGCAGCGCGGCCAGGCACGCGCGCGTCGACATGAGCTGCTCCTGTGGTCGGTCCGAGCTAGTAGTACACAGTACACTCACCCGGGTACCGATGCGGCTCATCGCTGGTGAAGTCCTGGTGCGGGCTGGGCGCCGGCAGCACGCGGCCTGCGCGCGCCAGCAGCGCGGCCAGGCACGCGCGCGTCGACATGAGCTGCTCCTGTGGTCGGTCCGAGCTAGTAGTACACAGTACACTCACCCGGGTACCGATGCGGCTCATCGCTGGTGAAGTCCTGGTGCGGGCTGGGCGCCGGCAGCACGCGGCCTGCGCGCGCCAGCAGCGCGGCCAGGCACGCGCGCGTCGACATGAGCTGCTCCTGTGGTCGGTCCGAGCTAGTAGTACACAGTACACTCACCCGGGTACCGATGCGGCTCATCGCTGGTGAAGTCCTGGTGCGGGCTGGGCGCCGGCAGCACGCGGCCTGCGCGCGCCAGCAGCGCGGCCAGGCACGCGCGCGTCGACATGAGCTGCTCCTGTGGTCGGTCCGAGCTAGTAGTACACAGTACACTCACCCGGGTACCGATGCGGCTCATCGCTGGTGAAGTCCTGGTGCGGGCTGGGCGCCGGCAGCACGCGGCCTGCGCGCGCCAGCAGCGCGGCCAGGCACGCGCGCGTCGACATGAGCTGCTCCTGTGGTCGGTCCGAGCTAGTAGTACACAGTACACTCACCCGGGTACCGATGCGGCTCATCGCTGGTGAAGTCCTGGTGCGGGCTGGGCGCCGGCAGCACGCGGCCTGCGCGCGCCAGCAGCGCGGCCAGGCACGCGCGCGTCGACATGAGCTGCTCCTGTGGTCGGTCCGAGCTAGTAGTACACAGTACACTCACCCGGGTACCGATGCGGCTCATCGCTGGTGAAGTCCTGGTGCGGGCTGGGCGCCGGCAGCACGCGGCCTGCGCGCGCCAGCAGCGCGGCCAGGCACGCGCGCGTCGACATGAGCTGCTCCTGTGGTCGGTCCGAGCTAGTAGTACACAGTACACTCACCCGGGTACCGATGCGGCTCATCGCTGGTGAAGTCCTGGTGCGGGCTGGGCGCCGGCAGCACGCGGCCTGCGCGCGCCAGCAGCGCGGCCAGGCACGCGCGCGTCGACATGAGCTGCTCCTGTGGTCGGTCCGAGCTAGTAGTACACAGTACACTCACCCGGGTACCGATGCGGCTCATCGCTGGTGAAGTCCTGGTGCGGGCTGGGCGCCGGCAGCACGCGGCCTGCGCGCGCCAGCAGCGCGGCCAGGCACGCACGCGCCGCCGACGCGCGCGCCTCCCGCTTGCTGTGGCCCCAGCCCTCGAAGCGCATGTCTGCTACCTGACGGCAAACACACCCGCACTTGTATTAACGAGACAGATCATCATCGTGTCAGTCTGCAGTCTGCTGGACACAAGCTTCCCTCAAGTGTCATCACATTGGTCGCTCCCAGTGCACTCCCGCGGCCTCAGAACCGATAGCTGCCAGGCGGTTGATTCCAACTGATGCTACGAAGTGACAGGTTGGTTCCTAAGTTCCCACTAAGAGAGTTTTACAGAACAGGAATCTGCCTGTGAGGCGCGAGTGACTGCGCCATCACACCGACGCCAAAGGTTAAAGAAGAGGAAAAGGAACAAGAAGTGAGACAAGCTCGTCAACAAATTGTGATTCCATTTATTTTATTAGGGTAATTTATACAAGTTATTGACCTATTTATTTATTCAATAAAAACACTTAACTAATTAAAACTATGTATAAGTACACTAAAGGCAAAAACTACTAGCTAAAATATGGCGTCATAAAACTCCTCCGCATCGCTGTCGACTGGAAGTGTGCCCAAAAGGCTGGCAGCATTGCCACGTTGTATGGCAATGCTTAATCTCTGACCGAGGTAAAAGCCAGCCCTTGGATCACGCGAAGTGTCAACTAAGCATTTGGATAATTCTTTGAAAAGCGGTGGACGTTCCGTTCTACCTTAAAAGAGGATCATAATATTAAAAAATATATGCAAATTTTATTAGACATTAAATCTAATAAGGTAAAAAATTTGTTCTATATGACGAAAAGGGAAATAAACTTACTTCTAATGACACTTTATGAAACGGTTACTCCTTTTCAATAAAAGTTTGATGGGTAGACCTTTGACTTACAGCGACTTCGACTATGAAGTAAGGCGAATGCTCCTCATCGACCTTGGCCAGGTCAGTGAAGCGGAACGGCGCGCCCAGCTCGTTAAGCACGGAGATGGGGTGCATGTCGCGCGCGCGCGCCAGCACGGCGCTTATGCGACCGCTCTCGTCCGACGTACACATGTTACACAGCCAACACGCGACACAACGCACTCATGTAGTGAGACTAGGTTCACAATCTCGGAACTTGTTCCTAATGCCTCCACACAACCTACAGTGTAAGTAGCTACAATGACACAGCAACAATGCAGCTGTCTAGCAGAATCTTTTGCTCAGAATTGGATCAGTAATACCACGCAGTTACTTTCAACAGAGGTCCAAGGTTTGTTTGGAGAACCTACTTTCACATAGGTAATGTTGCTGGCCGAAGCTGGTCTATATATAATTCTTTTGTATGTGTGTCAGTCACTTAACTCCTCCTAGACGGTTTGACCGAATTGGATGAAATTTTGTGTGTATATATTTGAATGGGTCTCTGGATGGTTGGAAAATACAATTGAACCTGGTAGCTGACATTCTCTATTTTCTGAATCTTTATTCCTGAATAAGAATTAAAAAATTAAAATTCATTTATTTCAGGTAAAAACCCATATTAGAGATCATCCGTATAAAATAATTAGCTTAAAATCAATACATAATAGGTAATTCCAAAAAAAAAACAATAAAAGTCCAATAAATTAAATCCAATAAAAAAAATTCAATAAATTAAAATACAATAAATTCAATACTGCTTCAATACAGCTTCGCTCCAGTGGATGGTTTTAATAATCATCCACTAGAACGAAGCTGCTAGGTATAGAGGTTGCTTGTTTAGTGTGATGACCACCTAACTACACTTATTTTGTGCCGCACACACAATCACACTCACAGAACTACACAAGCTGTAGGAGAGGAACACTGCGGACACAGTGGTGACTTGTGTCAGAGCAAGGCACAAACTAAATACTGCCATTGTTTTTTTTATTACTCACTGTCTTATATCACAATAACTTATCTGTTTCAAATTCACGTTTACCACAATCAATAAGAAATCACACAGAATTCGAAATGCGAGTCAAATGAAAAAATGATATTGGCATTCGCAAATCTCACACAATAATTACGTAATTGCAAGTTGCTCATCCAGCAGAATAAATTTTCAGGAGTTGCTTTAAGTTTTTTGACTTTTTATATTAAAGAATTATTTAGAATTACATAATTTTCTTTTGCTTTTACTTTATTTACATTGTTCTCACATAATAGTAGCAACATGAAACTAGTAACCGAGATATTTGTAATAAATAAACATGATTGAAAAGAGTGTCCATGGACTTTCTTGTATATTCTTCTCCATAGAGATCAACTTTGAAATGTGCAATTGCCATAATTTTTCTTTTTATGACTGACTTCTTGACAATTCAAAAGTGCCTGTAAATAGTTTATTTGAAATAAATGCTTTGATTCTTGACTTTTCTGCAATTAAAGTACGTCATTATTCTATTGGATGAGTGAAGTATGTTTCTCTTCTCTGAAAGTACCGATCCAATTATGAAAATTAGTTCTCTGTAATAGTTACTCGGCAAAAAAAAGTACACAGTCCCCGACTACCTGTAGCCTAGGCGAGGAACAAATGTGCCAACTCTTTCTAATAGAAATACGTAGCCTTCCTATCAATGGCAGTAAAATTATGCGTGTGTAGGTATACCTCAGACTAATAAAAAAGTATTGGTCTGAGGTGTATACTGGCTAGGACTGGAGATACCTGTAAAGCATTTCTCTAATCTAATACAAGTCCAATTGACCCGTAGGTACGTCTTACAAGAATAAACAACATTTTGTAACAACTTTCCACCGAACATATTACTCGCGGACGCTAATTTCTCGCGCTAACTGTAAAGCTAATCACAATGATAAATTAATAGATAACACAATCACAGAAAAACAAAATACACCGGCTTTTTTATCCATCGATTTGACATTCAATTGTTTTTTCTATTTTGGCGGGCTGTCTGACCCTGCGTTCCGAATTGCGTCAAAAGCGATAATATCGCGAATCCTACCAACGCGCAACGTCACAATTATTACTCAATAGCCCTTAAATTTTGTGGCCTTAATTTTCGTAACTTCACTCGAAGATATGCCGCCAAAAACTATTTTTGTCATCTTTTTGAAATGCTACAGATTACTAATAAACCATATAACCTTAAAAAAAAACCATTTTAATTATATACTAGTTTCTCCGTACTTTTAAAAATATATTGAATACCGTACATAATAATGTTCATTCAGGCAAATCAAACGATATTATGTTGCATCAAGTTACGTTTTACTAATTTTATATGGTCCAAGCATGTTAGGAGAATGACAATTGTTCATTGTTTTTTCTGATTCGACTTGAGACTGCATAGTGGCATAACGCACACAAGTTGTTGGTTAATGTAAACACGACATCGTCAGTTAAATGAAACTAGCAGCCCTACGATATCGTGACGTTATAGTCGAATGTGAAAACGGCCATTAGTGGCTGTTTATTGGTGGTATATTACTATGTTGTTTTGGCGTTTAGACATCGGCATCGGTGAAAACTCATAATAATATGCTATTTTTTTTTAAGTTATTTAATGTAGTCTGTCTGTCCTGCACTGTAGTCTGTGTTCGGACGTAAATAATGGCACCATCCCATCTCTTCCCGTGGGTGTCGCAAGAGGTGACTAAGGGACACACCAGAGAATGGGCTGCAGCATTCTCTGTGGATTTCAACAACCACACTGCGATCGCCAACCCGCTTGCCAAGCGTGGCGATTATGGCAACCCCCCCCCCCCCCCCGAAATATGAATAACACAACAAAAAGATGGCCCCTAGTGCCCGGCAGCCCGTCTAACCTTGACTCCGGTAGCGGTCAAGGCATGGGGTGCTACACCGGATGAGATCCGGTTATCCCTTAAAAGAAAAACGTTGGAAGCCCTCCCACAAGGTGGACCGATGACATGGGGCCTAAGTCTGCTATTTTTATAAATTCGTCATTCCAACACGATCCCATTGTCATTTTGCTAAAAGTTCGTAATCTGCTAATCCATAATGATCGATCATTGATCGGTCAATGGTCTCGTACTACAGTTGTGGTAGAATGATTATATCGAAATTATTAAAAGCAATGACTGTACAATGACGTTCTAAGGGTAGGTCACTGATCAAAAGAACTGTCAAAATTTTAGCAGATTACCGCGTACGTCAGATATTCATTTGTCAGCATGTACGAGATTACCACTTCTTTCAATGGAGTGTCAGTGGTTGACCATTGGAAAGTTATAATGACACTATTGTAATAGCAGACTTGAGGCCCTGGTCAGGGTCGCGGGAATCCGATGGATGCGAGACGCACAGGACCGGTCTTTGTGGCGACGCTTGGAGGAGGCCTATGTCCAACAGCGGACGTCTTTTGGCTGAAATGATGATGATGAATGTAGTCTGCACAGTGCCGTAGCTTAAAGATATCAAGTGTTGCAACATGATTTGGGGAACAGGTACCTAATTAGAGAAGTGTCGAAACTATTTTCGAGAGTAGTACTTACAGTGACGGCGACGTGGAAGCTGGGGCAGTGAGCCGGCCCGCCCTGGCGCAGCACGCTGTAGGCGACGCGCACGCCCAGCTCGTTGAGCGCCGACACCGGCGACTTGCCGCCCGACTCCACCGCGTCCGCGGCTGCCGCAAGCGTCTGCAAACATGACGAGTGCTACGAGTGCCACCTTCAAGGATACATTGGGCCCACGCAGTAGCGTAGTTAGGTGACTAACGGCCCTGGGACAAAACAAAACTGGGGCCCCTTTATTTACAAGGGAAACCATCAAATAACCTCTCCTGCTCTGGATGGAGCGGGAGTGAGTCTCAGACTTTTACTGAGTAAAACGAGTTGCCATGATTATAGTAGTGTTGCAACTTTTTTATTTTATTTAGATTTCGAAGGTGGGGATTTTATTTTGGTAGTCTAGGAGGTTTGCTAATCAGGTTTTGGAGGCCCCCATAGTTTGGGGCCCCGGGGCACTGCCCCGCCTAGCCCTTCGCTAGCTACGTCAGTGGGCCCACGTGGGCCACATAGGTACGTCGATCTGGGCGCGTCGGTCTCCATACATTTTATATAGCAACTAAACTTGTAGAGCAACATTAGACCCACGCCACGCGACGCGACGCGCCCCTTAGTACAACTTAGGGATCACCCACGTGTGCTTCGCCTTGGTTTTGATTTTTTTTTTACATTTTTAAGGTTCCGTACCTCAAAAGGAAAAAACGGAACCCTTATAGGATTACTTTGTTGTCCGTATGTCTGTCAAGACCCTTTATCTCGGGAACGCGTGGAGGTATTGAGTTAAAATAAAAACCATATACTAAGGTCTGCGGTCCCTTGAAGCTGTGAAAATGATTTTTTCACAGCTTCAAGGGACCGCAGACTACTAACTTCTGAGTAAACGAAAAAAAATGAAACGGCCGTTTATGTCGCAAAAAACATGCATTTCGACCCTCTCAAGGGAATCAAAATTCATAGGGTACTTCCCGTTGACCTAGAATCCTGAAATTTGGCATGAAGCAAGGTCTCATAGCACAAGTATAGAAAAAAATCTGAAAACTGTAAATTTGTTGACGTAACAAAAAAACCGGCCAAGTGCGAGTCGGACTCGCCCATGGAGGGTTCCGTAGCAGCAAGTAACATAATAATAATCTTTGTATCAGGTTCATATTTGGCTTGCGCAAGTATGACCACGTTTCTGAATTTCGTACTTGAACTTTAATAAACGCCAATTCTTCTAAATTTTCATCAAATAGTAACGATATATACACAGGAGAAAGTATCATCAGCCAAGGAATTCATACTTAAAATAACACTTAAGTTTTATTTTATTATGAGTACTAAGTAGGTATTATCGAAGTAGGTAGGTATAATATTTAAGAAAAGAAGAAAGAAGAAAATCTCAAAACTTTTATTAGGTTGACGTTTTATAGTAAGTATTTACCTATTTCTAGGCAGTAAATGAGTTTAAAAGAATAATTTCGATGTTAATTGAAATTAATTTTATCCAACGAACAGTATCAAATCGTAAACGTACAATATTTAGCATTCGCAAATGTATCGAAAAATTCGCTCCGCGCACACGACTTTCAACGACGTCTGCCCTCACGTGTCTACCCGTTCGGGTAAGCGCAGTCGGAAACCTGCCCCCCTCCCGCGCGCTCCGCACCCGCTACTATCAAGCCACGCCCCGCGCGAATTATAATTATTATTTACTTAGGCACCTATTACAGATTTATTAATAGAAAATAATGGTTCACGGTGTATGTACATAATTATAAGGTTTATGTTTATGAAATTAAATGTTTTTTTTTTTTATATTTGAGTTGATTGAATGAAAGGTAAAATGCGGTTTACGATTTATGACGTACTAAAAAAAAAACTACTGACCAGATCTCGTTCAAACCAATTTTCGTTGGCAGTTTTTATAGTAATGTACATCATATATTTTTTTTAGTTTTATCATTCTCTTATTTTAGAAGTTAGAGGGGGGGGGACACACATTTTACCACTTTGGAAGTGTCTCTCGCGCAAACTATTCAGTTTAGAAAAAAATGATATTAGAAACCTCAGTATCATTTTTGAAGACCTATCCATAGATACCCCACACGCATGGGTTTGATGAAAAAAAAATTTTGAGTTTCAGTTCTAAGTATGGGGACCCCCAAAATTTATTGCTTTTTTTCTATTTTTGTATGAAAATCTTAATGCGGTTCACAGAATACATCTACTTACAAAGTTTCAACAGTATAGCTCTTATAGTTTCGGAAAAAAGTGGCTGTGACATACGGACGGACAGACGGACAGACAGACAGACAGACAGACAGACAGACAGACAGACAGACAGACAGACATGACGAATCTATAAGGGTTCCGTTTTTTGCCATTTGGCTACGGAACCCTAAAAAAAGAACTTTTTGCGATTCAGAAAAATCTTCGTAACTCAATTCGGGAATTGAACTGTGTGATTCAATATGAAACCTTCTGTATTGTTGCGTCAAACGCACACAAATTGTTCAGGTCAGGTCAGGAAATTTGTGGACTTTTTGACAGACTAAGACTTCGAAATCTTCTTGGAAACATGAGAATTGGGTCAGTGGGTAGCCTTAGGGGCGGATTTGAGAATTGTTCCATGAGTTGTAGTGGTAGCACTTGAACTACGTACTGACCTGCAGGTTCCACTTGAAGCCGCTGCCAACGCGGATGGAGGGCGCGGGGCGCTTCGCGGGCGGCTCGCCGTCTGGAACACGAGGAGCACACGTACAGATGTTATGCTAGCTCAACACTCTCGTGAGGTTAGACGACGGAGCGCGAGAGTAGTCGGGGTCCTCGCGTCACATCGCCGCGCCTCGTCTCATCTCAAACCGGTTTTTTTCGTCGCCTCGCTTATAATTCTTCGAGCCTCGCCTCGTCTGACTGCGACGAGAGTGAAGAGCTAGCATTACAAGTAACTGGTTGACGAATAGCGATAAGACTTTACAAGCTAGCGCGGCAATTGCAGAGCCACTGGAATCGTATAGCCAATCTAGTGTGATCCTAATGCTTTGTGCTTGATATCATTGTCACTATACCTAATGTTCACATTTCAACGCCTTTTATTTGACTGTTATAGTGTAGTTACACAATATCATTCAGTTCTATATAGCGATGGATTACTGGAATGTGAACCGGCCAATATAGCTGTCGCGTCGGTGGATTCTTACTAGAAATGTTGCTGCACAGTACATCCAGGCTGGCAAGGCAGTATATTTTCCGAATCCGAATAAATCTAAACCAGCGTTTCGAATTGCGATAAAAGTGATTATATCGCGAATCCGACCAAATTTAATAGTCAAAAAATATAAGGGCTATTGAGTATCTAATAATTGTGACGTTGCGCGTTGGTCGGATTCGCGATATTATCTATCGCTTTTGTCGCAATTCGGAATGCAGGGTATCGGCTGTATCAAACTGAATGGAGTACGCACGTCACAATATTTTTAATCATTTTTATATCAAAACTTGACATGGAGGAATTTCTAGCAGTTAGCTTGGCCGGTCTTCAAGGCGGGCTCGGCACAGGACACTGTTATAATCAGGGGCAGGTCACCAAAATCTACTTACAGAGCAAACAAATGATTTTGTGACAATTTAAACAATTAACCATATCGGTGAGATCATCATTCCGAGCGAAATTTCACAAAACAGTTTGTGTCAACTATCTTGAAATTAATTGACACAAAACAGTTTGTGTCAATTAATTTCAAGATAGGTACTGAGCTCTTTTACGCGACCCATTTAACAACCTAAACTGAACTGTTAAAGGGACTGAGTTATATAGGGAGTATAGATCCATCCCTCTTCATCGCTGGAACGCCGGCCATTTTACACGTCATTCATGGTAAGGTCCCTGGTAGAACACAGCTGAATAGTTTTGACAGTTCCTTAATTGTCACTATTTGATGTAGGTACCTACCCATACTTACAAAATACTCATCGTAATAACTTTAAAGTATAATGGATTAATATTTTGAAACTACCTAATTATTCTCTTGTCAGAATAAGTATCATTGTGATGTTCAACGAATGCAGAACAGAATGTGTGAGGTGCGCGGTACGTTACCTTCGCTGGGGTTGGCGTGGCACACCATCGCGAGGGGCTCGTACATTCACGTCACTGCACGGCTTGCTGAGCAGCTGCTTATTAATGTTACGACACCAGTAACGCCTGCACACCACTAGTCAATTCTTGAATATCTCACAAACGGCAAGGTGACGCGCGCGCGCTGCTCTACTGAACTTTACTGAGCCGTTGTGCGAGTACCCGCAGTTTAGCTCATATTAATTTTTTTTTTGTTATTGTTTTTGGCTTGGATACCCCTTCCTTTAAGCCATGTTTACGTATAAATGGTTTATTTGTTTTCCATTAAATTAAGGATGTACAAATTCTATTGTCAATACAAATTGTTTATGCAGTATTTTGCAGCTAATCAAGTTAACCTTCTCAGTAAACTTCGCTGTGTTAGTCAATACTAAATTTTTTCCTAAGTTTCTTTTACATGTCTAGTAAAAATAACTAACACTAACAAAATTATCAGCTCCATTTCACCGAGATCGCGCCTGTTTCAATGATTCCACATATTGTCCAGTTGCGCAGACACTTGAGATACAAAACTCCACAAATTTTACATCACAACATCCACAAGGAATCAATTTGCGAATAATTAAAACAGCCACTGAACTTCACTCGATGAGATCCCGCCAAAACTCCACATTTGATAATGTGTGCAGGTATGCCGCAGATTACAATATCAATATTTTTTATATAGGATCGAGATTGAGGCAGGTTTGTGATCGTACTGTATGACGCTAAGATTATAATAATAGGTCTTTACCTATGAAATTGGAGATTTTTAAAACGGGTTGCTTTGAAGTGTTATATCATTGGATTGACTTGGAATCATAAGTTCAAATAAATTTTATATTAAAGGTATGTTATTCTTCTTTTGAAATTAGGTATTTATTGGTTTCTTTGTGTTTTGTATTTTCTGTAATATAGCAGTACTTATAACCATTTTTGTATGAAATCTAAGAAAACTCGCATTATTTTGTAATATGAGTTCTACCGTGGAAACAATGGGACTCAAGTGTTATGCAATATTGATGATGTATACGGACTTAAAACTGCTAATGAATGAGATGTCTATTTTGGTTTCAATCACTTTCATGTGAGAAATTTTATCTCAGGAATAACTTTATTTCTTAGGGCGGCTACAAGACAAAATTTCCAAAACGAAATCTATTAAACCAAGAACACAGAGTTTTTTTGTTAGAAGAAAGTCGTAGGTATGCGACATTGATATTGTTTGCCCTTTGCAATGCATAGTATCTACGTTGAAACTCTTAATATGAAAAAACGTTTTTTTATTAGCTTTCATGGTTATAATTACTGCGATATTACAGAAAATACAAAACACAAAGAAACCAATAAATACCTAATTTCAAAAGAAGAATAACGTACCTTTAATATAAAATTTATTTGAACTTATGAATCCAAGTCAATCCAATGATATAACACTTCAAAGCAACCCGTTTTAAAAATCTCCAATTTCATAGGTAAAGACCTATTATTATATGTTCATCAGTAACATAGCTACTACAACTCCAACGTCGATAACACTTCAGAAATATTATATTTATTTCGTTTAGCTGAGTAGTTATATCCCGAGCGATTATGGCTCAATGACCAGTATTGAGACTAAACAGTGTATTTTTTTTTTTAATACAAAGAAGTCTTCACAGAAACATCTTTCCATGTTATCGATTGACGAACTCTGGGAACTTACCATCACGTGTTTAAATCCCTTTAACACTTCAGTACCTATAGTTCGTCAAATGTATCGCGTTGTGCTCATGCTAGCACTGCAGGGAACACTGTGAATGGTCTCTTTGTGAACCGATAGATAATAAACTAAGTATTTTGTCATTACAACATTGTTATCTTAAAAAAAAAACCGGGCAAGCGAGGGTTCCGTACCGCTCATAGTAAAATGTGGCAAAATAAAAGTCCTTAGTAGTATATACTTATATAGTATTTCTTGTTACAGCAGCAACAGAAATACATCATCTGTGAAAATTTCAACTGTCTAGCTATCACGGTTCATGAGATACAGGCTGGTGACAGACGGACGGACCTGTTGAAGACAATAATTATGTTGATTTGATGTGCTCTGTAATATTTTACACGTAATAAAATATATTTTAAATAGTTTTCGAAATCCCTTGCAAATTCCATCAGAACCGCGAACTAAATGATATTTATTTTGCAAATAGGTTTAAAAAAAACTGGGCAAGTGCGAGTCGGACTCGCGCACTGAGGGTTCCGTACAAACTTGAAAAGTAAATTGTGCTTTACAATTTATGACGTATTAAAAAAAACTACTTAATAGATCTCGTTCAAACTAATTTTGGGTGGAAGTTTGCATGGTAATGTACATCATAATTTATTTTTAATTTTATCGTCCTCTTATTTTAGAAGTTACAGGGGGGACGGACACATTTTACCACTTTGGAAGTGTCTCTCGTTCAAACTATTCAGTTTAGACAAAAATGATATTAGAAACCTCAATATCATTTTTGAAGACCTATCCACAGATACCCCACACGTATGGGTTTAATGAAAAAATAATTTTTGAGTTTCAGTTCTAAGTATGGGGAACCCCCAAAATCTATTGTTTTTTTTTTCTATTTTTGTGTGAAAATCTTAATGCGGTTCACAGAATACATCTACTTACCAAGTTTCAACAGTATAGTTCTTATAGTTTCGGAAAAAAGTGGCTGTGACATACGGACGGACGGACAGACAGACGGACAACATGACGAATCCATAAGGGTTCCGTTTTTGCCATTTGGCTACGGAACCCTAAAAACACTTTCACACATCAATTTTTTTTTTCGTCATTTTAAACTAGATGAGGCCGGTGTTTCCTAGCTGACTACCCTGAGAAGAAACACCGAAACAAACTCAGGGGTCAAAGTCTCTTTTAAAGTCCATACAATAAACATGTAATGGTCAAATCACATGAGAACCATGCAGATTTGTCTGAGATGGTCTTTTTAAGAAAGAACCATACAGATTTGAGTCTAGTAGTTGCAATTAATAGGGTCCCGTTTTTACCTTTTGAGTACAGAACCCTAAAAAATCTATCTTGGCTTGTGGCGGCCTGCCCAAATATTTATCATGTGCAACAGACTTGTATGTGTGTTGCAGCCTCAAGGCCCGTTGTCATTCGGGGACTTCACATAAAAATGTCAGAGAGAGAACAAGCATGCTTTCAGCTAAGGTAAGCACAATCTCTTTATGTGTTCTGCGACTGCTATGTTAAATAAGGCTTTGTTTTTTTGGTGAACTCATTTTAAACAAATTTTATAGAGTAGTACAATTGATCCTAAAGATTATTTCACTGGCAGATTCTACGCCGTCGCCTCGTGTCCTGCAGTCTAGGCTGTTTGGATTTGGGAAACACGCACGGTTGCTGGGACTATACTCCATTCACTTCTGCATTAGACAAAAGAGGTTCATAGAAGCAGTGTGCACAACATTTATTTTTCGAGATAAATTCAAACAATTTTAATAAATAAAGGTTTCAATATAAAATTTTAACATTACCAACTTAAATAAATTTGATTATTGTAAGATAAGTACAAAATACTTAGATAGGTAAACGTAACTTTATTTCAAACAATTTTTTTTTTTTTAATTGGCGTGTCAACCAGTTTTCTCCTTACAAAACATATGAATTGTACACAATAGGTACGAGGCAACAAGATAATTATTTAATATTGATACAAATAGAAATAACTAATACATATTATATAGTATAATGAAAAACGTTCCTGGTACTGACAACAACCCCTGCTTCTTT
This sequence comes from Mythimna impura, assembly GCA_905147345.3. NCBI lineage: Eukaryota > Metazoa > Arthropoda > Insecta > Lepidoptera > Noctuidae > Mythimna > Mythimna impura. The sequence goes on along the minus strand of LR990365.1, from coordinate 217,261 downwards.
TAGGTTTTTAACAAAGAAAGAACTAAATAATTTATTTAATTAAAAGTCTCATAAATTCAGAAGATGGATAGTTCAAATGAATTTATTTAAGTATAACAGTTGGTATATAAGTTGATTATAATAAATTCAGCATCAATCTTAACTGTAATAAAGCACAATATACATATATTACACTACATAGTAGTACATATATTGTACTTTTATTACAAAGTGTACCCTAAAACAACCTTTTTTAACTTCTGTCTAATGCTATCGCGAATAGAGTATAGGTCACGCTAAGATATTGTAACAGAACGCCTCTCTCCCCCACCAGGACACGCACAACGTTCATAGTTATTATTATTATTTCTTCATACATTTTAACCGACTTCAAAAAAGGAGGAAGTTCTATGTTCGACTATATGTTTTTTTTTTTTAATATTACCTACTTTGTCCATCTATTGTTGCAATATATTTCGACATACACAGGTTTACTTTCTCATTAACCGACTTCAAAAAGGAGGAGGTTCTATGTTCGGCTGAATGTAAGTTTTTTTTTGATTGTCTTGTTATGCTTCCGAGTTGGTCCCATAGAAATATTGTAATGATCTGATCATGAACTTCGAAGATATGGAACAGAACTAATCATAGGATCACAGCAGAACCGTCGTAACAAGTAAAATTGCTTTGTTTATACGTGTAGTCCATGACTGACTGAAAGTAGAGGGGGAATATATCGAACTGATCTGATGATGAAGCCTAAAGTTAGGGACCGGAATTCTGTAATAAATTAATGTAATCTAACCGTGTTTGGGATTATTAGAATTGTCATGAGATCCACTCTGGCTATAAGGTATTTAAGTTTGGCTGAGGGGTACTTTTTAGTGGTGGTACCATAAATAAAAAGAGTAAAATAAAAAACTTTTCACAAAAAAAAAATACAACCGACTTCAATGTAAAAAACACTGAAAAGTGCAAAATAACTTTAATTCGGAAGTCGGTGTTAAATAACGAAGAGACAAAACTATTACACAGTTATTTTGCACTTCTCAGTGTTTTTTTTTTACATTGAAGTCGGTTGTATTTTTTTTGTGAAAAGTTTTTTATTTAGGTATAATATTAAACAGTCGATAAGTCGGCACTGAGTTCTTGTTCCCAAGGGAAGCCGATAGACGTTGAGTTGTGTGGGCTCTTCGGCCTGGAGGGCCGGTGCTGATACTTACAGTAGGTGTCATAGTGCGTCCTCTTGTTTAGGCGGGGAACGCGGCGCGGCAGCGGCGGCGGCGGGGGCGGCGGCACGCGGTCCGTGCTGGAGCTGATGTCGCCGCTGGACGTCTGCGGACAACGCGCACCACACACCATCACTTGCAGCCCAACAAACCCTAGAAGGGTCGGGCCACACGATGCGTTGCGGCGCCGCAGGAATCGGCAGGCCGTACGAGCGGGGCGGCGTGGCTCGTGTGCCCGCCGATTCGTCGAAATATTTGCGGTGCGGCGCCGTAGCGCATCGTGTGGCCCGGCTCGAACGCGTAAGCAGTTTTCCGCGCCATACGCCACTAGCATGAACAGCAGGCGTGGCCGCGCGGCGTGTTCACTACTGTCATTATTGACTGCTCTGGCGCAGGCGCAGTGGTTGAGCGATAGGTTACTGTGCTGCGTGACGCGGGTTCGATTTCCGCACAGGCCAAATATTCATATGGCCTACAGATAAATGTGAACGCACCCACGATACAGTGTGTTCCCTAGTGTGGAACAAAGTTAAAAAAAAAAAAAAGAATTGCCATACATTTAGTATTTAGCGCTAACACTAACATAAAAGTCATTATTTAGTCTAAAGGCTGGCTGGACTATACAGACAGGGCATTAAAACGTCGAGCTAGTACATCGCGATCGGGAAAACCGAAAAGCGCCCTCTGTCGGCGTGCATTAATCGGACGAGGATAAGTGCAAGTACCCTAAGTAGGGAAACGTTCTTACGAGACTCTCCATGCCATGACTGAGCAAATACTAGCTGCATTCACAGATTTGGAACAAGTACAGTCAGCAGTGACGCCAAGCGATTCAGCAGCGTCATATTAACATGTTAAAATGTCGGGCATGGAGCTATACACCCTTTATAATATAATTATCAATGCACAGCCAAAACTACTGGGACTAGGAGCGTAAAAGTTTGCACAAGGTTTCCTATTATGACATATTTGTCAGCACTAAGAGAGGATTTAGCAAAATTCACCCCTAAAGGGATGAAACGAGGGCCCAAAGTTTGTATTGAAAAACCTACTTTCATGCGGACGAAGACACTGGCCGATGCTAGTAGAATATAAATATGATACAATTATGAACTTGAGAAACCACCAATTGTGATTACTTGATTTACATGTGAATATATGAATTTTAATGTGACAATGTTCAGAGTGAGTTCCTAACTAAACTAACATAATAGAAAGACAATGAGCGGGCGAACAGCGTTCGCTTGGGGTTTAATGAATTAATGAAACAGGAGCTTAAACAGATTACTGCAGTAGCACGTGATTGTGAAGCAAGCTCGGCGAGCTGTCTGCTGATGTTGCTGGTGCAAGGAGTTAGCTGAGCACACTCACCCAAGCCATAAACGTATCTGCAACAAACATACATACATATATGTTACAACTGAGAAAAACTGATATTTGAAACACATTTATCACTAAAGTATTCTTTGGTTAAGCAGTTACTAAAGTGGCTATTTGTCATATAAAACATTTCCAGTGGCCAGCATTGGTTTTTTTTTTACCCGACAGTAAGAAGGGTTATTTAATAATATAAACTAGTGATTGACTGTGATCCCACCTGATGAAAAGCAGTGATGCAATTGTGTGGATGGACAGGAAGGAAATAATGTCTAAAAGAGATATAAAAAAAAAATGTGCTTTTATTTCTTATTCAAGTGTACTAACTTATCCTGACTGGTTCAATGTGCAGGTTAATATTAACAGTACTTGACGAAAATCAATCTGGCTGGTTCTTCAGCTTGTACACTAATCAAATTCAGCTGGGTGCAAGTAGATTATAATTATGGAGTGACAGTGATCGGATTATCAGACCTCCACAACTGGATAATAAGATACCGAGTGCATCTCTTTAACTGCTTGTGTCGGATTGGTCCAAAGTGTGTTTGGTCGTGGATATGGGACCCTAGCAGAAAAAACGCGGGAGAGTTTGTCGGATATATCCGATGTAGGCCACTTTGTAGATGTCGTCAATATCAAAAGAAAACTTAGCTGAGAACAAGAAAGCGAAAACAAATACATTGTTGAAATAGAACTTTTAGAGCCAGATACATAATATAAACAAATTTTTAGGTTATTTTGGATAATACTTTTGGGTGGTAGGAGTGCTGAACTTGTACAACTATTCTTATATTATAATAAACTCACCGTTTCTCGTGAAATCTGTGAAGTTCTGATTCATTTCTCTACAATTCACAATAACATAACAAAATACGCGCCTATACACACTGACAGAGACGTGTTACTGCTGAATACTGAGCACAAATAGTGTTAAACCTAGCTAACAACGCATTTTATGGTATGTTTATTATATTTTACACTAATTTACTAAGTAAGTTGAGGATTTTATCGGCAAAAAGGAACCACGAAAAACAACAACAATCGATTACCAGTTACCTACTCAAGAAATTGACACTTGACACTGACACTAGTGATAGTTTTTTTTTTTCTGTTTACCCCTCGGAAGGCTATAGTTCTTTGACCATATCGCCTGGTCTTTCGTCTATGTTTTCTTGCTTAATAAGTCTTCCGTAATAGTTGTTTCTTTTTGTTTTACACAATATATAATGTACTCTGTGGTTTTACATTAGAATGCAGGTTTAACATGATAGGAAACAGCTGACAGTTTTTTTTTTGTTAATGCTTTTCTGAGTACTGGTATATGAAAATCTTAATATTAGACGGAATCACATATACTACCTTTGCCGGTGTAGAAATATTTAATGAGTATCTAATTTGCAAATTCACTTAATTATAGTTCACGCAATATTAAGTAAAATTAAAATAATAATAATAATAGTGGCAGTTTTATGATATAGTGGTGGTGGACCGAAGCGAGAGGCGTGCAATGATTGTTGACATATCCGTTCCGCATGACGAGAACCTCGTGAAAGCCGAGAAAGATAAACAAATCAAGTATATTGACTTGGCTCGCGAGGTTGTCGACATGTGGGATGTGGACTCAGCGATCATTGTACCGATAGTCGTGTCAGCCAATGGCTTAATAGCCAAGAGCCTCGACCAACACCTTAGGAGGCTCGCGTTAGGCGGCTGGATCAAGGCCTTGATTCAGAAAGCGGTACTCCTGGACACGGCTCGTATCGTTAGGAGGTTCCTTTCTCTAGAGCCCTGACCGCCGGTAGCTTGGACCCTGTTCCCGATACCGGTGGGGTACTATTTTTTATATTTTTAAATGTTTTTTTTATTATTTATGTTTTAAGAAATATTTAAAAATGTACAAAATATGTATATAAAGTAAATAAAGGAAATATAGTGGCAGTTTTAAATGAATATGAATATGTAACTTTATGGACCACGTATTTTTTTGCAGACATACTTAATTAAAAAATGACTAATGATTTCAATGTTAACTATTTAAAAAAATATATATTGAACAATTCTTTAATGTCAAAAAATATTCATATTAAGTCAAAATTTATTACTAATACAATGTCAATATTTATTATTACTTACTGCAATGTCAATATTTATTACTACTACAATGTCAATATTTATTATTACTGCAATGTCAATATTTTTTACTATAACAATGTCAATATTTATTAATAATACAATGTAAATATTTATTGCTAATACAATGTCAATATTTATTACTACTACAATGTCATTATCTATACTAATATTATAAAGCTGCAGAGTTTGTTTGTTTGTTTGTTTGTTTGTTTGAACGCGCTAATCTCTGGAACTACTGGTCCGATTTGAATGTTTCTTTCAGTGTTGGGTAGTCCATTTATTGAGGAAGGTTATAGGCTATGTTTTTTTTTTCAAAATTAGGGATCCGTAATAAAATTGCTATTTTGTAACACAAGGTGTAAAATTGAAAACCTATTTTTGCGTGCGCTGCAAAAACTATTGACAATAGAACAAAATGATGTACTACGGGTTTGTAGATCCCATTAAGACCTACAAAAAAGTCCGCAAGAACATATATCTAGCTATCATGGTTTAATCACAATAACCGATTTTGTGTTCAAAATAATTATTAAATCGTCTGAAGAAAAAAAAAACTACGTTAAATATGTATCGTAATATTAATCTTTATCGAAATTAAGCATTATGTTATCAAGAGTATTTATGTAGAAGTAAAATACTTTTTGTTTCATCTCAATCGGATATTTCGTTTAAAAGTTATCACGTGTGTAAGATGTTAAGAGTTGGTACCTATTAATGAGTTATGGGCCATAGAGTTTTTTATCAACATAAAATCCTGTAATAATCTTTTTCGAAATATATTTGTTGATGAGATCAAGAAGATGCAGTCCATTATCCACAGGAATTTCTTAATTCTTTAAACCTGAGTGGCCTCCCCCCACATTCTCTCAAGTTAAAAATTGGTGCCCCAATTATTTTACTTAGAAATCTTAAGCCACCAAATTTATGTAACGGGACTCGACTTCAGGTTAAATTTCTTCGCAATAACGTGATCGTTGCAACAGTTTTGACTGGTCCAGCGGTTGGTCAAACAGTACTTATACCTCAGATCCCAATGATTCCCTTTTCATTTTAAAAGAGTCCAATTCCCAATTATATTATCTTTTGCCGTAACGATAAATAAATCACAGGGGCAAACATTTAAATATGTAGGATTAGATTTACGGCAAGACTGTTCTTCGCACGGCCAACTATATGTCGCGTTGTCAAGATAAGGTTGCGGAAACAATCAATATATTCTTCTGCCACAAGAAAATAAAACGAAAAATATAATTTACTCAGAAGTACTTTAAAATAATATTTTAACCCGGTTTAAAGTGGACGGACACTCCCGCCTATAGTCGTAATTCTTATGTGTCTGGCTGAATGTCGAACAGATAGACAGCTATTGCCTGCGACTTATATAATTTAACTTAATTTATATTTTTCTTAATATTATAAAGCTGAAAAGTTTGATTGTTTGTTATGAACGCGGTAATCTCGGGAAATACTGATCTGATATGAAAACTGTTTAAATATTCAATAGTCCATTTATTGAGGGAGGCTATATTTATCTCGGTATTTCCACGGAAACGAGAAAAACGCGGGTGAAACCGCGGGGCACAGCTAGTAAATTACTAATACAATGTCAATATTTACTACTTATTTTCGATTTAAAAATTCATTAACTGAATAGAAACAATTATCCAAAAGCCAAACGAAAATACTTTTCTTGAATTTATTAGTAGGCAATACTCTGATGTATGCAGGTAAATTATTAAAAATTTTGATTGCCATGCAATAGGAATTTCTGCTGTATAAATGTAGTCTCTGTTTAGGTACCATTAATTCGTTTGGATTTTTGTTCTGTACTCTTTTGGAAACGTGCTCATTTAATGGGAACAAGTGAGAATATTTCTTTACAAATAAACAAGCTTCATAAATGTATAGACAAGGAAGTGGAAGAATTTTTAATGATTTAAACAAAGGTTTGCAATGTTCCAAATAATCAGCTCCATAAACCGCTCTTACACATTTTTTTTGTGCAAGGAAGGCTCTGTTTACGTCTACTGAGTTACCCCATATCACTAGTCCGTAGCGTAGCACTGATGATACATATCCGTGATATGCATTGAGAGCTGTTTCTGTATTGGCTATGCGTCTCAGTTTCCGAAGAGCAAATACAAATTTGTCCAATCGTGTACAGACTCTTTTCACGTGCTCTTTCCAATTTAATTTTTCATCGATAACGATTCCTAAGAATAAAGTTGATTGTACTGGTTCCAATATTGTATTAGAGTATTGTAATATTGGCAGGTTTTATCACGGAATTATTTGTTTGAAACTGTACCAACTTAGTTTTTTCAATGTTAACCTGCAAATTATTACATTCCAGCCATTTTATAGCACATAGTAATTCGTTGTTTGTGTCAATTTCTAATTCATTTCTATTCGAAGATTTTATGGTTAGAGTAGTGTCATCAGCAAATAGTGTACAATCTTGTTTTAGGTTCTTGCAAAGATCATTAATGTATATAATAAATAATGGAGGCCCTAATACGCTCCCCTGTGGAACACCTTTTGGCTTGGATATTAGGTTTTTAAGCCATGATTTCGAATGAATAGCTCATTAGTTTGCCATCAGAATACGGGTGCATATTCTAATTAGGCGTGGGTAATGTGTGTTATCTTTGCGATTGGAACATTTGCATCTGATCACTGAAATGTTCCGAAACAGTGATATGTATCATTAATTTGGAACATAACGGCACTAAAGATACAAACGGAACATTTTTTTGATTATTGAGCTACCGCACGGTAAACATATTAGTTAGTGTGCTCTTCGATTTTTTTTGTTATTGTTTATGTTTAAAAAAAGCAGTGTTCGACTAAGTTTTTGTGAAAATATATCAATCAACAGTTCTAATTATCTAACTGCATAGTGGGTGCACAAGTCAGAGTGTTAATCTACGATCAATTCGCAATTTTAATTAATACACATAAAAAGGATACCGTCTGTAAGTGTTAGCGTTAAGTGTTTGCTCAGAACGCGTAACTGACGTGATATATGCATCACTTACGACGTTCTTCTCGCGAGCTCGCTTACAAACTGCTTGCGGGCGGCGGCGCCGTTTTTAGGGTTCCGTAGCCAAATGGCAAAAAACGGAACCCTTATAGATTCGTCATGTCTGTCTGTCTGTCTGTCTGTCTGTCTGTCTGTCCGTCTGTCCGTCCGTATGTCACAGCCACTTTTTTCCGAAACTATAAGAGCTATACTGTTGAAACTTTGTAAGTAGATGTATTCTGTGAACCGCATTAAGATTTTCATACAAAAATAGAAAAAAAGCAATAAATTTTGGGGGTCCCCATACTTAGAACTGAAACTCAAAATTTTTTTTTTCATCAAACCCATGCGTGTGGGGTATCTATGGATAGGTCTTCAAAAATGATACTGAGGTTTCTAATATCATTTTTTTCTAAACTGAATAGTTTGCGCGAGAGACACTTCCAAAGTGGTAAAATGTGTGTCCCCCCCCCTCTAACTTCTAAAATAAGAGAATGATAAAACTAAAAAAAATATATGATGTACATTACTATAAAAACTGCCAACGAAAATTGGTTTGAACGAGATCTGGTCAGTAGTTTTTTTTTAGTACGTCATAAATCGTAAACCGCATTTTACCTTTCAAGTTTGTACGGAACCCTCAGTGCGCAAGTCCGACTAGCACTTGCCCAGTTTTTTGACTTTGGACTCAGAACCCCTACTAATGAGCTTAACTTCAAATAAACACTAAAAGTGAATACAGTGAATAAACTATCTTATTTCGTTCGCTTGTTAACTGTAAAAATGGCGTCAACTTTATGGGGGTGCTGCACCAACGATAGTTCTAAAGAAAACTATAGATACGTCAACTGCACACGTTGTAATAAATCGTACCACTTTATTTGTTTATCCATCTCGGAAATACTGAATCAGAAGCTTATCGCGATTGGAAATGTTCGGGATGTACAAGCGTGAGTCAGCCCCTAACGTCCTCTAAGAAGGTCTGTACGAAGGAGTGTGTAAAGACGGTTCGTAACATCACAACTACTAGAGGAAATAAGAGATTCGCTCTGAACTCTCCTCCGGAAACTGCTCCTGCGGTTACCAGCGAGGACGTGCGTTCTATCGTGGAAGAAGTTGTAAAAACAGAGTTAGCAATTATGCTACAGCAAATAAATACTTAATAGGTACTATTGTAAACACTGTCAATAAGGAGTTGGCCCCGATCCGTGAAGATATTGAACGCCGTTCTTCTCTGGAGCACTACTTAGATCACTGTAATGCTGTTTTTGAACAATGTACAGATTCAGAGGTTTTTGTTGTGGGTGATTTCAATTTGAATAACATTGATTGAAGTTTGGTAGGGAAATCAGCTAATAAGCTTGGTTTGCCTAGCACGAGTGAAATTTTAATCGATTTCATAATGGTTAACAGGCTCAATCAACTTAATTTAATAACAAACGATTCTGGCCGCATATTAGATCTTGTTTTGTCGACACATTTGTTGTGTAGCGTCACTGAAAGCATAGATCCAATTAGTAATGTCGACAAACTGCATCCACCTCTTGATATCACTGTTACCTTGATTAAGGAAACAAGACTACCATACAATAATACCACGAGACGACCTAATTTTCGTACCACAAATTATGCACCAGTTCGTGAGTTCTTGAAGGAAATGGATTGGGTTAAACTGTTTGAGGGATTTAGTGATGTAAATGAAATGTTGGACGTGTTTTATGAGACGCTTGATTATGTTATAGATAAACTCATTCCTTCTAGAGCGCTAACAAAACATAAATTTCCTCCGTGGTTTAACCATAAATTAATCAAAATGTTAAACTCAAAAAACAATGTAAGAAAGAGATATCACAAATATAAAAACCCGATGGACTTGATTGAATTAAAACTGCTTGGTAAGCGCTGCGAGTCCTTAGCCACTCTTTGTTACAACAATTATGTCATAATAGAAAACAAGCTAAAGAATAAACCTAAATTTTTTTGGACGTTTGTAAAAAATAAAAGAGGGGGTTCTAGTACCTACCCCATGAGTATGACAGATGGATCAAGTTTCACATCTGACGGAACAACAATATGTGAGATGTTTGCCACCAACTTTGCGTCTGTCTACAGCCATGACCAGGAATCAAGTGATAAGTACTTACAGCCTCTCGGGAATAGCAGTCTGTATTTGACAAGCCCAACGATTAGTAGTGACACCTTACTTAAAAAATTAAAAAGTTTAGATGGTATGGATGGTAGTTTAGTTTGGATGGCTGGCCCAGATGGTATATCACCAATATTTATTGTGGCCTGTGCTGCCGAGTTAGTGAATCCACTAATGTTCATATACAACAAATCATTAATTTCTGGTGTATTCCCTTTGAAGTGCAAAATGGCCAAAGTAGTGCCTATACATAAATCGGATGATAATGATGATGTGTCAAACTATAGACCCGTCTCAATTCTTTCAACCTTTGCTAAAGTGTTTGAATCACTGCTATGCCCGCATTTTCAAAATCATTTAAAGCTATTCATAAGCGACCATCAGCACGGATTTGTTAGATCACGATCAACGAGTACTAATTTGGTTGAATTTACGGAACTTTTGATCGGAGCTGTTGATTCTGGTCACCAGGCAGACGTCATTTATACTGATTTTAGCAAAGCCTTCGACAAAGTTTCCCACAAAATATTATCTTCTAAGTTGCGTGCATATGGAGTCACTGGAAACTTGCTTGAATGGGTGACGTCATATTTATCAGACAGATCTTTCTTTGTTGTGGTAAATGGTTATCAATCTAACGTATATAAAATATCTTCTGGAGTCCCACAAGGTTCACATTTAGGGCCTACATTATTCAACTTTTTTATTAATGACATTCCCAGCTGTCTACGACACTCAGAAATTTTTATGTATGCGGACAACTTAAAGTTCTTAAGAATAATTAGGTCTAATAGAGACTCCTCGCTGTTAAAAACGGACCTTGATAGTCTCGTCCAATGGTGCAAAAATAACAAAATGCATTTAAACTCAAAGAAATGTTATCATGTAAAATATACAAGAAAAAATAATTGTACAGAGACAGCATATTACATTACCGAGGACAAGGTCAATGAAGTAGATACAATTCGGGACCTAGGAATTTTATTTGACCAAAAGTTAACCTTTGCACCACACTTAGATTTCGTATCTAAAAAAGCGTCAAAAATGCTTGGTTTTGTCATAAGACAATGTAAAGGTTTTCGTCAGATTAACACTAAAATTATGTTGTACTATAGTTTGGTACGTAGATACTTTAGAATATTGCAGCGTGGTGTGGCGACCGCACTATGCTACTCACAGTTTGCGGCTTGAACGCATCCAAAAACGTTTTGCCTGGCATCTAGCTTTCTCTGTGGGTATCGCTAAAAAAACGCCTTCTTACAAGAACAGATTAGAGGTCTTCAAAATGCATAGCTTAGAAGAGCGGAGGCGTTTAAACGATGCAACTTTTGCATGTAAAATATTGAAAGGCATTATTGACTCACCAACGCTACTTGCACTTATTAAGTTTCGCGCTCCTTCAAGGATTCCACGTAAACCAATAACTCCACTTTGTCCTCCGCAGAGAAGAACGGTGTTAGGATCCAACTCTCCAGTCTCAAGATTCTGTAGAGTTTTGAACAGCTGTAGCCATCAAATAGATTTTCACTATGATTCTTTCTCTATCTGATAAACAGTTTACAATTTTAAATTTCTGCCTAATTTAAAATTGTAAACTGTTTATCAGATTTGTTGTAATTTTTAAGCATTAAAAGTGTCTAAATATTAACTGTAATAATTATCTAAGTTTTAAAATTTTGTTTTCAATTGTTATTTTGAATGTCAGCTTTACATGTACCTATAAGCTTACACTAATGTTTTTTTTTTTTTAGTTCATGTGGTGTTTACCTTTAAGTAATTGTTGCACTGTTTAAAGTTTTATAGAAATGTTATTTTTGTTTCAAGTTGTTAGTGTAAACAATTGTTGGTAGACCAAATAAATAAATAAATTTTTGAAACATCGGCGCACAAGATACAACGAAACATTTGGAACATCGGTTCAAAAGATACAAACGGAACATTTGGAACAACGGCTCAAAAGATACAAACACAGACCAGGGGGGCTATTGGCTAACTTTTTCAATAACAGTTGACAACTAGCATTCGTTGCACACTAAACTTAGTTGTCAACTGACAATTTCATAAAATTGGTATTACGTATCGCACAAGTGACTAACAAACTACGGTGGAAATGTGGTGAATTATAAAAATTTACGGTGCCTATTGTGACCACTCTAAAATTTTTCGACTATTATACAGCTTCAAAAGCTTACACAATCGCAATTTTAAAATTATCGATACAATAACATCTGTCAAAACGTGTTACGGTGGCTATTAAAGGCACCAGTGGCTAATGACGTCACTTCAGTTGGTCACTGAAGATAGGCAATACGAAACTAGCTGTTTGACAGTTCATTGATGCACATTGTTAACAAGTGATCATCACTTGAACTGTCAACAGAGTTACGCAATAGCCCCGACTGACTGTTAAGAATCGTGATCTGTTCGTTGCGCCATTTATACTAACAGTTTTATTTAATTGAATTTTGATTTGAGAATAATTTAAAGCAGATGTTTTTAGTTCAGTTCATTAAAATTTACATTATTTACATTTAATTTGAATTTTAAAAAGACTGTAGGTCACTTAAAGTAAACAGTGTTTTAGTGTTCCAATTGTTCCAAATGATGCATTTAAAACATTATTTCGGAACACTAAAATGTTTCGGAATAGTGAGTTGGTTCAGTAAAGAGTTACACACGCCTAATTTTAATTCACGGTCACGGTTCCTAGTTAGATTAACTAACTGTCTTTGGATATTATTTAACCGTAACATGTAGATACCTACACTGATTACGTACACCGATGGGTTTTGCAAGCCGCGCGGGTGCGCCCTATCAGTTATCACTATCGTAGGTAAGATACATGAGACAACGGCGTTACGCGGCTAACAGCTGAGCGGTCGCAGGCGCGCGCGCGCGAATTTTAAACAGCTGTTTTGTTATAGTCATAAAACTAATGTGTATAAAAAAAAATTTCTTTGGGAAAGTTGTTTGTGATCATGAGTACAATCACGTGTTTAAATATCGGTCACTAATTACCAGTCACCCTAATATATAGGTAACAAGTTTTATAAAAACGCTACAAAGGTTTGACACTGATCGATCAAGTTCGCTATTGGTCGACATTGTTAGTTAAGCATAACCTACGCAAGAAAAACCGCACGTAAATAATTGCTTTGTTACGGTAACAAAATATTTCAATTAAAATTGGTTTATCATCATCTTGAATCTGTACAGAGCGACTGTTAATTAATTAGCAACTTTTACTACAGGATCAGCTCTTTTCTACGAATACCTATTAAAAGTAAAATTTATGTTTGCATAAATTGGCAAAATGTAGGAAAAAGCTGATTATTTTTAGGGATTTTAGGGTTACGTCAATAAAAAAGTGGTTCATTTTCATGAGTACTTGCAACCCCTGAAATGTAGTTCATTATTGTAGATCGAATGAATATTTTATTTTATTGTAAACCATGTACAATACGCGTTGCGAAAAGATTAGCTATGTCACTTTGACAGACGTGCAGAGGTCGCGCACCTCGTTTGCCTGTTACATAGTCACAATATCTGTTGGTTTGCTGATTAACGCTGTTTCTTATCTCCATTATTTCAATTGTAAAGCCGGATACTCTGGGGAGAGGTGCGAAGTAAACGCGTGCCATGATTATTGTCTACACAGCGGTGTTTGTTCCCTAAATGAAGAGGGTAAGCCAGCCTGCCAGTGCACATACTATAGTAGTCTTTGCAGTGCACAGCAGGTTACGATGTTAAAAGATGCGACGTATCCATCTGTAAGGACTATTGTTTCCAAGGAAACTGTAGTGCTGGTGCTGAGGGCCAACCTAAATGCAGGTAAATTATTATTTTCCATAGAGTTCATGGCCTACACATATAAAAAAATCTTTTATTAATAACTAGCGAACCCAACAAATATTGCCTTGCCAGGTCCTATAGTAAATTCTAAACCATCCAGGAAGTTACTTACACAAACGCTATTTTCATCAAACCAATTAAATTTTAGCTGATTAAAATGAGTTCAGTGACATACACACGTACAGAAGAATACAATTATGTAGGTACATGTAAAGATAATGCCTGCCCGTTATCGCGCCACTGGACGGCAGAGGCCTCTTCTCATACAGAGAAGGGACCAGCATCTAACCCGAAAGCTTAAATGAGCATGGCAGTTGAGAGTTTGTCATGATGATGAAAGTTTCACTAATGGTGACGCGGGGATCATTCGGTTCCCTTCAAAATGGTTGAGTGGTGCTGATATACGCGTCATGTCCGTGAACGGGCGCTGTCAGTTGAGACTGGTCATCTCTTAGCTGCTTGTTTTAATTTCTATATTTAGAACTAGCTTCAGCCAGCGCTTTCGCCCGCGTGAAAGTAGGTTTCTCCATACATACTTCCAACCCCCGTTTTACCCCCTTAGAGGTTTTTTTTTTATTGGGTGGGAAAATCATCTTATGACAAATCTCGCTCTTGGGCGGAGCGAGAGATAGTGTCAGACTTTTACTGACTAAAACCCACTCCTGTCCCTTCTTTGCCTTCGTCCCAGGGCCCTGGGTATCACTTTCACACTACCCGTGGCACCAGTAGGCTTCGACCCTGCTGGGCCCCTACGATTTGCTGACATCTTGAGGCGCGCGTGGAACAATACGCGCCGTCGATGACTTGGGCTCGGTCCGGACGGTTACCGGACGGTCGGACGGCGAGCCACCCATTACTCGCCGTCCGCAAGCCCGCGCCTACGGTGGCCGGAAATCGGGATCGGAATCTCGGCGGCGGTCAGGGCGTGAGGACCGATGCCTCACGCGATTGTCCGCCTCCTTTGCTAGCATTACTGCTTCGCAGAAGGAGGCGTCCGCCTGCCACTCCTCCTCGCTCCGGACCATGGCCTGAACCAAGGCCCGGACCCCCTTAGAGGTGGAGTTTTGTTAAATCCGTTTTTAGCAGATGTCTACACCCTATAAGAAACCTTCCTGCCAAATTTTAAGTTTTTAGGTGTTATAGTTTCTAAGATTTCTTGATTAATCAGTGAGTGGTATTTCGCATTTATATATATTTTTAGGAACCAGAAGTGGATTTAAAATAAAAAAACCGGCCAAGTGCGAGTCGGACTCGCCCATGGAGGGTTCCGTAGCAGCAAGTAACATAATAATGGTTCACGGTGTATGTACATAATTATAAGGTTTATGTTTATGAAATTAAATGTTTTTTTTTTTTTTATATTTGAGTTGATTGAATGAAAGGTAAAATGCGGTTTACGATTTATGACGTACTAAAAAAAAACTACTGACCAGATCTCGTTCAAACCAATTTTCGTTGGCAGTTTTTATAGTAATGTACATCATATATTTTTTTTAGTTTTATCATTCTCTTATTTTAGAAGTTAGAGGGGGGGGGACACACATTTTACCACTTTGGAAGTGTCTCTCGCGCAAACTATTCAGTTTAGAAAAAAATGATATTAGAAACCTCAGTATCATTTTTGAAGACCTATCCATAGATACCCCACACGCATGGGTTTGATGAAAAAAAAATTTTGAGTTTCATTTCTAAGTATGGGGACCCCCAAAATTTATTGCTTTTTTTCTATTTTTGTATGAAAATCTTAATGCGGTTCACAGAATACATCTACTTACAAAGTTTCAACAGTATAGCTCTTATAGTTTCGGAAAAAAGTGGCTGTGACATACGGACGGACAGACGGACAGACAGACAGACAGACAGACAGACAGACAGACAGACAGACAGACAGACAGACAGACATGACGAATCTATAAGGGTTCCGTTTTTTGCCATTTGGCTACGGAACCCTAAAAAGACAAATGTCAGACTAGCCTACCTTACATTTTATTTACAAACTCAGTAATTACAGAAATAATGACGCACTATTTTATTGGAAACAATTAACAACACACAATAATCAAAGGAAATAAAGCACATAAACCTAATAACTTAGCTGTGATCCGAGACGAAATCCAATGACCTTACTGCGCGAGCGCTGATTGGTGAAAACCTTGACCTGGATCCTAGTCCTGGCTCGCAGGCGACTCGCTCGAGGGACCTGACGCGCTGTCTTCGGGCACGTCTGCTCGAACGGTATCTTGAGCTGGATCCCTGCCTCGGCTCGCAGGTAGTCCGTGGGCCCTGGCTGTACGACAACATCATCCTCGCCTGAAATTATGAGATTAATACGATAATAAAACCGTGTTACTCACAAAAAACATAAGGGTGAAAATAAGAAACATGAAGAGGGGAGAAATCCCCTGAGAACGATGGTTCAGCATCGAGCACCTGCAGCATGGTGGGCCCCACTTGCCCCGCGTGCTTGCTCTGCTGTTCATTTTGTCTCTGGGCCTTAGTATTTTTCGCTGGGTATACTCCAGGTGCTAGTGGTACCAGTGGTAAGAGTAGAACCGGAGCCGCCTCAGACAGGTCAAACTACAGACCAATCCCGTTAGCCACCATCATAGCTTAAGTACTTGACACTTGAATCTGAGTATGATGAAAATAATATAATTATTAATCAGCATACATCCTGATAGTGAGTTGACGATTTTCGACTTGCATTATTTATAGTTCGAGTTCCTCACCGTTGTCAGTGTTGTCTATGATAAACTTATAGAGTGTCCCTTGTAGTCAAAAATGTTTGTTGTTTTCTTGATCATAGAGTAATTTTTATACCGTTGTTATTTCAGTTGTAAAGCCGGATACTCCAGGGACAGGTGCGAAGAGAACGTGTGCACTAATCGTTGTTCAAACAACGGTGTCTGTTACTTGAATAAAGAGGATGGACCGATTTGTGAGTGCACAGCTGATTATGAGGGATGGAAAAGATGCGATGTTGCTATCACACTGACTATTATAGCGACCGACCTGACAACACGCCACAGGAAGTACTTCGAGACCTGTGCAGTAAAGTGCGGAAAGTTATTAAAGAAGAACTAAAACGTATCCTGCAATTCTCCTCTGACAAACTTGATGAGTACGAAGCCAAGACCTAAGAACACGATAAGTCAGAAAAGGGTTAAGAAAACATGCATTATTTTACTAAATCACATCAGAAATACAAACATCAAACGGTTCAGTACCATCTCGGCACCCTGTCACACATCACTGTTAGGTGCACACCAAACAATGGAAACACAGTATCTAGGAGGAAAGCAACTCGATTTTTAGGGTTCCGTACCTCAAATGAAAAAAACCGGAACCCTTATAGGATCACTTTGTTGTCCGTCTGTAGCCTCATCTGTCTGTCTGTCTGTCAAGACCCTTTATCTTGAGAACGCGTAGAGGTATCAAGTTGAAATTAAAACCATATACTCAAGTCTGCGGTCACTTGAAGCTGTGAAAAAATTAAACTTCTAAGTTAACTAAAAAAAAGATACGGCCCTTTATGTCGCAAAAATCATAATTTTGACACTCCTAAGGAAATCGAAATTCATAGGGTACTTCCCGTTGTCTTAGAACCCTGAAATTTGGCATGAAGCAAGGTCTTATAGCACAAGTATAGGAATAAATCTGAAAACAGAAAATTTGTGGTTACGTCACAAAAAAAAACTTTTTTCTATTCGGAAAAATCTTCGAGACTCGATTGAGGAATTGAACTATTTACATAAGTTAGTTTGTACGGAACCCTCAGTGTGCGAGTCCGACTCGCACTTGCCCAGTTTTTAAAACAAATATTTTTTTTTAGTTATTTTATTATGTTGTTTAAAAAATAAGTAACATTTAAAAATACAAATTGCATTGTGAACAAAGTGAAAGATATGTTTATGGGACCTTCACAGATATGCCCTTAAATTGTTGTAATGAGAGACTCCATTATGTCTGTCTTGGCAAATCTTAAGTTTCTATGCAAACATCAATAGATTGTAAGTATGAATATTGATTTGAAAATCTTCAATAGGTAATTACGTTGTTACACTGCGCATCCATTTTTTGATGACACTGCGTCTAACAATGATTCATAACAGGCTGCCGAGATGGGACTGAATCTAGCTAACACCTAATCTTGTATTAGGTACTTAGATAATTAATAAAAAGAACACAAACATTGCTTGGTAATTTTATTTGTTAAAGTAGCTTTAAGGATCGCAATTGGAAATCTGGTATATTTTGTTATCCGGCCGGATATTATTTATTTATTTATTAATTCTTTATGCACACAAAAGTACAGAGGCGGACTTAATGCCTTAACGCATTTTCTACCAGTCAACCTTTTGGTGATGCAGAGACAACTGGTGGTAGGTGCAATATTAAGCATTAGGTACATATACTTATTAATACATTATATTTTATACAAATATATACTTACTTAAATACTATAAATACAATATACATAATATATATATATGTACTCAAATTACAAAAAAAGGAAAGAAAGAGAATACACGAACGATACACACGATACACGTTATTATCTTTTTAAAATATTTTTAATATTATATGGCGAAACACGCAAGATTAAAATTTTAAGATAACACCTTAATAAATATAAATGTATCATAAACATACATATTGAAGGTTTGCATTAAGACTAACGCAAACAAAATATTATTATTCTTATTGTAAGTTTAATTATAGGTAATTATTGAAAAACGGCTTGGCAAGGATAGTAAAAATAAAAACGATACTCGTATTATTTCAAACTAGCTGGTCCCCGCGGTTTCACCCGAGTCTTTAGTTATTTATCCGCTTGATGTTGTATATCCTATGCTTAAGCCTTCCTTGACAAATGGGCTACTCAACACTAAAATAAATTTTCAATTCGAACCACTGTAGTTTCCGAGATTAGTTGCGTTCAACCAAATAAATAAACTCTCCAGCTGTATACTATTAGTTATAGATTGATGTCAAATGAATTCATAAATTCAACGTTGATCTAGCGGCTTGACGCCCAGCGAAGTGGGCACAGCCCTCCTAGCCAAGTTACAATCGTTCGCCGTGGCCTACTCGAGGCGTTCGGCGCGAACGATACGATTATACGAGTAACTTGGCTAGGGGGGCAGGTCAGCTAGTGTGTTATAATTTTAGTTGAAACAAAAATGCTGTAATGACCCTGTTGACTAGTCCCATTATTGAACTATAAGAATCTTTTTTTTCTCGTAAGAAGGTGCCTAAAGTCGGTATTAATTTATTTTTATTTCTTAAATTTAATTAAAATTATAGTTCAAGTTTAACACTCATATGAACCGATTTTCTTAATTATTCGATCACAACAATAATTAGTTCAGCACAATCATAATAAGATTTCATGGGTAGGTACGTAAACATATTCAAAACATCATCCGAATACTCAGTTGTCATCTGTAGATTTCGCTGGGTCTTTATATATCCAGGATGAGCCTGTTGGCCTTGCTGTTTGATCGTCGACGCCTGCCTCGTCACACAGTGGCTGGCTGTACTGGCTTCATATGACAAAGGGCTTCGTGACTCCTCTCAATAACATCATCATGTGACAATCAATTGTACCGAGTTTTCTCATCGGGAACTAGATGGAGTTGTGCTTCCTATAATGCAATATATCGGAAACAAAGCCAGGGTGCAGTACGCACTCGTTGCAAATAGAGCAAGATGGCAGAGCCCCCAGACATTACTTATTGTGTGATTAACTAAATGTGTGGAACTGAGTAGTGTAAATCTGTACTGTGAGCGTACGCATCCCTGCTAGCCTGGGCCGACAGCCGATTAGAAAGTAGTAATATGTTCAGTCTGAAGGGGCCATTTACAGATCAGTCAGCCTGCGCGCTGTGAATTGTGTGATCTAACAACTGCCGAGATAAGTTTCTAAAATGGCACTAAAATTATAATAGACGAATTGTTCATAGCTATACAATATTACATTTGTTAAAATGAATTGAAAAGTAACCAGGACGGCTCAAAATGTAACTATGTAAGATCTAAGATATTGTTTATCTATACATATAATAAAACAGTAACGAAAGAAAAACTGTACATTGAGAATTTTCGAGAAAAAATAAGTGGCTTTTGTTAGAAAAACGTAACTGATGACAAAAAGTGATTTTTTAGAATTTTTGTCTGTTTGTCTTTTTGTCTGTGTGTATGGTACGGCTTCACGCCAAAACTGCTGGATAGATTGAATTGAAATTCAACAAAAATGTTTTTTGTAAACCAAGGAAGGCTTTAGGCTACATATTATGACGCCAAATGTTATGGGAGGTAAGCAATGTTGATTTTAAAAGGTTTTTGTTCGTAATTGAATGCACAAAATGACATGTTATTTAGTTAATAAAAATTTAACTCTGGAAACATAATAATCACGCTATTTTTATAAAGGAGCGGGGCAGTAGTATTATAAATTGCAAGGGAACAGCTATTCAACAATATGCCAACGGAGAATTTAGCGGTAAGGTCAGGCGACCGTTTACTGCCCTAAATAGTGCGAGTTCAAATCCCATAATATTGTTTTAAAAAAATCATAAAATTCTTTTTTTTTAGTTTTTGCATGTTTTATGTGCATTAGGAACGATATTAATTGTTATGAAATCTGAGAACTTTACATGTCCTATCTAATTGTATGGAGAGTTTCACACCAATATTACTTTTACAGTTACATGATTCAGCTCCGTTCCAACGACAACTCTCATCTCCATTATTACCCTGCACTCTTTAGTCAATTTCTGGTGGAAAAGTATGCTAAAATAGAAACGGAGTGGTTGGTGTTCATTAGAACGAATCAACGGAAACTGAGGGCGGAAAACTACGTGCAGCTAAGGGACGCCATGCGAGAGGACTCTAACGCGGAAAATGTTGGACGGATAGTGATACACCCTTCCACCTTTACGGGAGGTCCGCGGTAGATGCACGAGCGGATACAGGACGCATTCTATTACGTGCGGAAGTACGGTCGACCGGACCTCTTCATCACCAATCACTACCAACCCTAAGTGGCCCGAAATAACCCGCGAGCTCTTATCAGGGCAGGTGCCACATGACAGGCACGACTTGATTTCTCGGGTGTTTCATTTAAAATTAAAGTGCCTGAGTGAGTGATGAGGGACGGACGGTGCTCAAAAAGGTGCCCGAAACGATATAGCAGCGAAACTTTTACAGGTGAGGATGGATATCCTTCATACCGTCGATCTCCTACTGAGGGTGGAACTCCAAAGCCCAGTAACACTATAACATATATAGGAATGACGTCGTAGTAATTGTTTAGTCTGATGGGCATTTCCTGTTTACTTACAAAAATGAAAGATCTGGAACGTCTCGAATCGTCTCGCGCATCACGTTGTTTTCCCGTCCCCGGGCTTTTAGAATTCGACATCAGACGCTTCAGATCTTCGATTTTGACGACCCCGTTGTCGCTGGCATAAGCAACAGGATCCGCGTACGAAGTCACGGGCAGAAGCTAGTTAAGAAGAATAAAGTGCAAGTTTACAATAAGTGTGACCTTAAACTAGAATAGAAATGATATAAAATAATAAATAGATCTAACCAGAACTAGGTTAAACCTGTACCTCAGGTGTCTTAAGAGCTAATAATTTTATTATTTACGTTAATATTTCCTAAGAATACTTATGTAATATATTAGATTAATAACTAATCAGAACAATGTCAATGAAAAACTAACTTTCTTTGCTGATTTTTTACAAAATGCCGCGTTGTTCAGTAGTTGTTTGCAAAACTAACAGCTGTATTGTAAATTACACGAAAGACGGTATCTCATTTTACACGTAAATACTAATATATTAATGATTTTCTTAGTAAAATCATTAAAAAATTACTTCCTGATACCAAAAAACATGGCGACCACGTACCGGAAGACGTAGCGTTGGAAGGCCTCCTACAAGGTGGACCGATGACTAGGTAACGGTTGCGGGAGTCCGATGGATGCGAGACGCACAGGACCGTTCGCTGTGGCGACGCTTGGGGGAGGCCTATGTCCAGCAGTGGACGTCTTTCGGCTGAAATGATGATGATGATGACGATGACCAAAAAACGCGATGATGTGTCAAATCATTTTTTTTAATTGAGAACAAATATCATTGCTGCATTGATCGAGCAATTAATCAGCTGAACTAGTTGCGCAATGGATGAGTATTTAACAGATACTCTCACTCATACGACAGTTATGTGGTGCGGCCGCTGCCGGCTTTTGTTTATTAGAGATGTGAAGTGCTGTTTGTGGTTATCGATATTTTGCACGATCCTACCTAGTACGATATAAAATATAATGTTAATGATTAATTCTTACAGATATATTATTATAGAACCGTTCTCCCACGCGTCTGTATATCTGTTTAGCATAGCATAGTATAATCAGCCTTTTAATACAATTCAATGGACTATCACACACAACGAAGATAATAAATGATATTTCATATTTTCGTATCTTAAGATGACTTTGTATGGCGAGCGATATTGTATCTTAAGATAAAATATTATAGTATATCTTAGCCGTGTGCAGCGCCCCTAAGTTATGCTGTAAATGTAGTGCTGAAGGTTGAATTTGGCTTGCACCGTTCGCAGCACACGCGTGTTAGTTAGTTCTGACTATTCGGTACCTACCTACCTACGTCATGATAGGTAGCTATCAGAAGCGTGGTTTGTAGAAGTAAAGGTAAATTACTACAAGCTTGCAAGCAAAGTTCACACAAAAAAAATACAATTTTTTTGTGTGAACTTTCCATCTGCAAGACTGCCAGGACATTTAGGTACTTACTATTTATAATAAATCTGTAGAAGTTTAGTTTAGTGTAGATAACTTTTATACATTAAAATTGTGTGTAACTTGATATATTACTTAGGCTTTGTTTCATCGCAATCGGTTGACTATATCGAAACATACCTATAGGTACTACATTCATTGACTATTAGGCGGTACGAAGTTCGGGTCAGCTAGTGCCAAATAAAATTCTGCCATGTTAAAAGTATGACATAGTAAATTCGGACACGTAAACATTCTGCCATACAATAGTTATGCTAAATAATTTTTATGCCTTAGAAATATTCGATTAAGGAAGATTATGCCAAGTGCGTTATGCCAAATAAATTTCGGAGTATCAAGATTCTGCCAAATAGAAGGAACCCTAAAAATAGACGAGGTCACTACCAAGACAAGTAAAATAAAATAGAAATGGACAGGTCACATCATAGGACACTAAGAAAATGGAACAAAACTATTGCATCCAAGTATTCCAAAAATACAAAAACTGGGCAAGTGCAAGTCGGACTCGCGCACTGTGGGTTCCGTACAAACTTAGCTATGAAAACTGTTCGATTCCCGAATTGAGTTACGAAGATTTTTTCGAATAGCAAAAAAATAAATTGTGACGTAACAACGAACTGTATATATAGGGTGACTGGCAATTAGTGTACGATACTTAAACACATGATTGTGCTCATGATAACCAACAACTTTTACTATGGGAACAAGCCTGAAATCGCGAACAAAAATCTGCTGTTCAGTACATTTATGTTTGCCTAATGTACCTACTGAACAGCTGATATTTTTTTCGCGATTTCGGCTTTGCTCCCTTAATAAAAATTGTTTGTTATCATGAGCACAATCACGTGTTTAAGTATCGTACACTAATTGCCAGTCACCCTATA
This sequence comes from Mythimna impura, assembly GCA_905147345.3. NCBI lineage: Eukaryota > Metazoa > Arthropoda > Insecta > Lepidoptera > Noctuidae > Mythimna > Mythimna impura. The sequence continues at coordinate 193,809 of LR990365.1, read as the reverse complement.
TTTATTGTTACGTCACAATTTTTTTTCTCTATATTTTTTTATATTTTAGAATTTTTCCTATACTTGTGCTATGAGACTTTGCTTCATACCGGAGTTCCAGGTCAACGATAAGTACCCTATAAATTTTGATTCCCTTGAGAGTGTCGAAATATTTTTTTTGCGACATAAACGGCCATATCTTTTTTTTTTGTTAATTTACAAGTTTGATTTTTTACACAGCTTCAAGGGACCGCAGACTTGAGTCATCATCATCATCATCATTTCAGCCTATAGGCGTCCACTGTTGGACATATTCCTCCCCAAAGTGTCTCCACAATGAACTGTCCTGTGCGTCTTGCATCTATCGGATTCCCGCAACCTTTACCAGGTCATCGGTCCACCTTGTAGGATGCCTTCCAACGCTGCGTCTTCCAGTACGCGGTCGCCACTCCAGAACCTTTCGGCTCCAACGGCCATCTGTTCTGCAAGCAATGTGCCCTGTCCATTGCCACTTAAGTTTGGCGATTCTTCATGCTATGTCGGCAACCTTGGTTCTCCTGCAGATATCTTCATTTCTGATTCGATCACGCAAGGAAACTCCATCAAGGATCAGTTGGGTAGATCTAATTTCGAGAAAGAGGTCTACCTTCGAATCCGACTCGGCTGGGCAGCGTTCGGGAAGCTGCGCAGTATCTTCTCATCCAAAATACCACAGTGTCTCAAGACGAAAGTCTATGACCAGTGCGTATTGCCAGTGATGACATATGGTTCCGAAACGTGGTCGCTCACTATGGGTCTCATCAGAAGGCTTAAAGTCACCCAAAGGGCAATAGAAAGACCTGAGTGTATGGTTTTAATTTCAACTCGATACCTTTACGCGTTCCTTTACGCGTGTCTTGACAGACAGATAGACAAACAACAAAGTGATTCTATAAGGGTTCCGTTTTTTTCCTTTTGAGGAACGGAACCCTAAAAAGGAAATAGGGAAGACAATATGACAAGGTGGGAATATAAAATGTTAGCTGGGAAAAGTCTAGGGAGATGATGTAGTAGTCATATAGTTTACTATATTCATCATCAATATCTCTGCTCCTTTGTTCCGTGTTATTTGGGGTCGGTACAACATGTGATTTTCTTGAATTCCGTCCTGTCACCCGTCATGCTATCACGTTTTATATAATTGCCACTTGGAAAACAATACGTTTTCCAAGTGGCAATTTTCCATCGTCAATGGGTAGCGGTTCTGGCGACAGATTGATGCAAAGGTGTCATGGAGCACCTGGTTTTGTACCCTTGTGTACCCTTCAACGGCCAAGTCACACAACATTAACTATAATAATAAAGAAATCGCAGTAAGGAACCTTAGACTTGGCACGACTTTGTCCAGATTTCATTACTTTTTAGAGATAAACAAGCAGCTCCAGCGAGTCTTGGCTAGTTTTTTACAAAATGTTTTTGGTGGGATTTCACTTCTTTTTGTAGAAACGTGGGCATATTGATTTTTGCAATGACAGTCGATTTTTTTATGTAACAATAGTAGAAGGGGGCATTACCATATCTCTAATACAGCTGAGACCAGCTGAGGGTTCTTCATCAGATACTTCAGACCTTCGATTTTTGATATCAAATGAAGCGGCCAACCAAGTTGAATATTTTTTGTAAAGGCGGTATGTCGATCTCTAATAGTTTGGTTGGGCTCTTGTGTTTTCTAATCAGGGTCACCAGGTACTCCAGATCTTCGATTATCCTAGTTTTAATAGTTTTTCCTTTATGTGGCCATTAAACCCTAACTCTGTACCAAATTTCAGCTCTCTAAGTTTATGGGAAGTACTAGTTCTATTCTGATGATCATGAGTGAGTGAGTGTCATAAATGCGAAACTTTACTTTTGCTTAACTTCGGAACTAAATGTCCTACAGACTTGAAATTTAAGATTTTAAGTTTTTTTTTTTAATTGATATAAACCAGTGCTTGACTGCGATCCCACCTGATGGTAAGCAGTGATGCAATCATTGATGGTGAGGCGCACTAGTTTATTAAGAGCCTATTCACTCTAGCCTTGAAGGCACCTAAATTATAGTTGGACGGGAAGACCGCAGCAGGCAAATTGTTCCAGTCCTTCGATGTACGCGGTATAAACGACGAAGCGAAACGCTTAGTCCGGACCGTTGAAGTTTCAACAACGTAAGGGTGGATACTCGCCGTACGTCGGGTTGTCCGATGGTAGAAATGAGATGGCGGAATCAAGTCATGCAATTCCCGCGCACACTCTCCAAAATGCAACCTGTAGAATACCGATAGGCTGGCTACCCTGCGCCTGTGCTCGAGGCTTTGTAGATTGGACTTAACCAAATCTGGATTCCCAATTAGCCTCTTCGCACGCCTTTCCACTGAGTCCAAAGCTGCTAGATGGCATTTTGCAGCACCAGCCCATATGTGACTGCAGTACTCCACACACGATCGGTCCTGTGCTTTGTATAACATTAGAAGCTGTCCCGGTGTGAAGTACCGTCGGACCTTTGCAAGAACGCCTAGTTTTCTAGCAGCTACCTTGGCTTTGGACTCAATGAACTGCCCAAAATTTAGGTCTGAGGAAATTCTGAAGAACTCCCAAGAGCTGAAGGCGGTCGGTGCACTCCAGGGATAAATTCCGAAAAGCAGGAGCCAAGGTGAACGGGCTCCTTTTGGCGGTGAACAGACACGCTTGTGTTTTGGTGGCGTTGAATTCTACCAGATTGGTTTCGCCCCACTTGGAGACTGCCTGAAGTCAGACATTCGTACGCTCTACCATAGCCTCTCGTTCGGACTGGATTAGTTCCTTACTAGCCCGAGCACCTGGAAGGTATCTCTCTACAACTGTGCTATCATCTGCATACCCATATATACCGGGCATCAGCAGATCGTTAATATGCAGCAGAAAAAGAGTTGCAGAGAGAACTGACCCCTGAGAAACTCCGGCATTAGTGGTCATGGGCTCTGATGAGCATCCATCGACAACAACTCGGAGAGACCGTTCACTCAGGAAGTCTTTTACCCAGTTAATCAGACCAGGGGAAATACCGTACGCTGGAAGCTTACTCAGAAGGCTGGCGTGCCATACCCTGTCGAAGGCCTTCGAGACGTCTAAGGAGACAGCAATCGCTTCTCCATTCTTCTCGAGGGCCTCGCCCCACATGTGAGTGGTATACACTAGTAGGTCCCCAGTAGACCGATTGTGGCGAAACCCGTACTGTCGCTCCATAATCTGTTTTTTTTTTTTTAAGTATGTGATTATAGCTTACTGGATGACGAAAATTTCTGCGTTCTGGTCTTATTCAGAGGTTCTCAAATAGGGGCCCGAAAATGCGGCGAAATGGTTCCAGTAAAGGATGGTACGGCAGTGTTTGCTTCGCGCTCGGCTTGGCGGGGGCACTGCCGTGCCCCCCGATAATTATGAGTGGAAATACGAATATGTTCTGTTTTAAATAGAAAACAAAATAGTTGAGTTGGAAATGAGTTGCTTGTTTATTTAAATTGAAAGTGTGTGCTAGAAGCACATTAAAATATGTTTTCAAGAGAAGAAACAACAAAAAAATAAAATTTTATAATATACTTTTATTTCTTACTCTACTAAAAAAATATGATACGTTATTTTTCTCAAAAAATAGTTGGGAACCCAGTTACAAGTAAACCATATTATGACACCATAATAATTATGTATTTTAATAATTATCTACTTAACTTTGACTTTACGTTACCGTTCTATTTTATATAATGCCTAAATATTACTAAAAAAATACAAAGTTCACGTGAGTGAAACCGCGCGTGGAGTTAATCATTATGCACGTGACTGTACCATTACATCATAATCGAAATTATGTTATTATAAATAAATCTTATTAAAATTACTTAAGTATAAGTATCTGTTTTGTAACGCGTGCACAATTATTTTGGGTCAAAAAGGTGACTAACTTTTGATAACCTGAAAGATTAATAAGTTAAAATTGTGTTGTGCAAAATGTGTGTTATCTATATAGGTAATTAAGTTTGCGTCTAAAATATCAAACGGAATCTTTTGTCTGGCTTTGAGCATATAAAAGGATGCGTTGACCGGAAGGGAATACGTGATGCGCCCTCTCCAAGCAACATGGAACAAGGACAGGAAGACGATGACGGATGATGAGAATCAAATAATACTATTAATAAATTTGGGCACACAACAATCACGGCAGTAAGTCACTTGTTTGAGGAGTGGCTGGAGAGGTGCCATGGTGACCTCACCTTCCACATGACAAAAGGTCCTCACCGGTTTGATAAATCCGGGAGGTTCCTGTTTCAGATTTAGGCGGAAGAAACACCAAGGTGTCAACATTGTGCGAACCGCCCGGTGGACACGTTGGAGCATACGGTGGAAGTGTGGCCCGCTTGGGCGAAGCATCGTAGGGTCCTCGTGGAGGCGATCGGTGGCGGTGACCTTTTACGTCGGATCCTGGTCCAGATCATGGTCCGGAGCGAGAGAATGGGATACGGTCGCCTCCTTTTGCTAAGCAGTAATGCTAGCGAAGATGGCTGCAACTGTGAGTGTAGTGAACAGACATCCTCACGCCTCAGCCACCGCCACAGAAAACGCCACAGGCATCGGGAGTCGCAGGGCGATTGTGATGCGAATGTGGTGTGGTGCTTCGAGGTGCCACCGTCCCGTTGCAGCTAATCAAGATAGTGTACCTACTTGTTTTAAAGATGTCCTGGGCGTCCCGGCGACATTTTGTGGCACTTGTACTGTAAAATACTGTAAATTTTCATTTTATATTATTATAATGTAATTTGATAATAATTTGATAATATATTTTAATTTCATAATATAATTGAATAATTATAATGTTTAATAATGTAATTTTATAATATTTTAATTTCAAAAAAAGGTTGAATAATAATAATATTTAATAATGTAATGTAATTTAATCTATAATTGAAGGTAATAATAATGTTATTTTAATTTAATTTATTTTTAATGTATTGTTAGTATATTAGTTTTTAATTTTAGTTCTTATATTGTAATGACAATTTCCACTTTTAAACCTAATTATAATTATAATCATTAATTAATAAGACCTAATGTAAATGCTGTACATACCTGTAAGTGACTTTTTTACACAGGATGCCTTCGTAAATATGTTATAGTCAATGTTTAGTAAATAAGTCGTTGGTATGCCTATATAAATAAATAAATAAATAAATAAACAAAAATGGCGTGACGTCAGTGGAATACCGATGAAATGGGGTATTTTCACTGTTTTAACCGACGACAAAAAAAGGAGGAAGTTATCAATTCAGTTGTATTTTTTTTTTTTATTTGCTTTCAGATTGATCCCGTTTTTATCAAAAAAATGTTTTAATGATGGGATTCATAAGGAATCGAGGGAACTCCTCAAATATTATAGGCTAGTTGCCTATAATATTTGAGGAGTTCCCTCGATTAAAGTGTTTTGGTATTTTTATCGACAACTTAAGCATTTACAGTCAAAAAGTAACATTTGATGAAGTAGAACTGATGAAGAAGACCAGAAATGGCCAACGGAACTTCATATTCACATAGATATTACAATGAAGATAGTTAAGCGACTATGACCATACTAATAAATAAAGGTTTTGAAATAGTTATGTTGAAAATGGCATCTTCGAAGTGACCTGATGATGATATTGTTTATGTAATTTAGATTCACCTTCATTTTCTAAGATTTTTTAAGTAAAACGACATGTATCTAGTTTGGCAGTTTATTTTGAATTGAACTAATCAAGTGGACTGTAGATTTAAACGTGGTTCATTCGTTCGTTCGTTTCGTTCTCATTACTCACATATATAAACTATTTGGACATTCCGCCCGCCAAAGAACATAGTTCTTTAACTACATTTTAACAAAAAACTTAAACTCAAAAGAAACTCAACCATCATCTACATCTACACTAATATTATAAAGAGGAAAACTTTGTTTGTATGTTTGTTTGTTTGTACTGAATAGGCTCAAAAACTACTGGACCGATTTTAAAAATTCTTTCACCATTCGAAAGCTACATTATCCACGAGTAACATAGGCTATATTTTATTTTGGAAAAAAATAGGGTTCCGTAAGATATTTGGGTTTTTCGGACACAAGGTGTAAAAAATCAACCAGAAAAGTTACTTATTTTGCGTACGCTGCCTAAACTATAAAAAATAGAACCATAAAATGTTCTAATTAATTGTAGATCTTATAAATATCTACAAAAAAGTCCGCGACACACTATACCCATCTATGTCGAGTGAGGCACAGCAACCATTTTTTTATTTAAAAATCTTGAATTTTTTTTGGACTACATTTAAACGCGTTTATTTTACTCATGCTATTAATCCTTATCAAAATAAATGATTTCATCACTAAGAACAGTTTATGGAGATAATATTTCGTCTTTGAATGATTAAAATTGGACGTTTGGTTTTGAAGTTATGGCGAAATTAAAATATTACGATTTCTGCTGCACGGCCCGTTGCGAAGTGGGCGTCACCAAGGCGTGGGTGCGCGTGCGGGAGGGGAGTTTAGATCTATGAGTAAGGTACCCGCGCGGCTCAGTCGCGAGGTCGGCTCCCTACGCAGCGGTCGTGCGCGAAGTCTAATAATTTTCGTGCGATTTTTTTTAGATTTCGTTCTTAAAACTACACCTACGCAAAAGTTCTTCTCAGAGCTAAACAAAAGTTCTTTTCAGGGCTAACCAACAGTTCTTTTCAGTGCTAACCAACAGTTCTTTTCAGGGCTAAACAACAGTTCTTTTCAGAGCTAGACTATTACACGCTATTAACATTTTCTTAAACATTTGAAAATGCCTAAGAGAGCCAGGTCTCAACTTTCTAAACATAGTTCTCAAGCACGGGCAGCAAGAATACGTCGTATGGGAGAATCTTCACCTGAACGTTCACAACGCCTTGCTGAACAAAATCAGAGAAACTCTCAGGTACGCGCACGAGAGTCGAGTGTCGAACGTTCGCAACGCCTTGCACAACAAAATCTGAGAACCTCTGAGTTACGTGCACGAGAGTCGAGGCTGGAGCGTTCCCAACGTCTTCATGAACAAAATGTAAGGACCTCTGACTTACACGAACGAGAGTCAAGTGTCGAGCGTTCGCAACGCCTTGCCGAACAAAGTCTGAGAACCTCCGAGCTACGCGCTCAAGAGTCGAGGCTGGAGCGTTCCCAACGTCTTCATGAACAAAATATAAGGACCTCTCAGTTGCGCGAAAGAGAGTCGAGTGTCGAGCGTTTGCAGCGACTTAGAGCTCAAGCAGAGAGACAGCAGTTGTCCACAAACACAGTTCGCAATCGAATTTTAGCTAACAGCAACAGACTGGCTTTCAGATATGATCCGCAGGTTGATTATGCACAACAAGCGTCCGTCCAAATCGGAGTCATGAATAAGATCTGCTCTAACTGCTCTGCCAAGAAATGGACAGACGAACCTAATGGTATGTGCTGTGCTTCAGGTAAAATTTGTCTTCCTAACCTTCAGGAGCCACCACAACCAATAAAAAATCTTTTAACTAATAACCATCCATTATCTGGTCATTTTTTAACAAACATACGTAGATACAATAGTCTTTTTCAAATGACTTCGTTTGGCGCAAAAGAAATCAGGGAAGGAAATTTTATGCACACTTTTAAAATTGAAGGACAGGTGTATCATCTCATTGGTAGCCTTTTACCACCGTCAGGCCAAAACCCACAGTTCTTGCAAATATATTTTATTTCGGATGCAGACCAGTTATCGTTGCGATCAAGCATCGCACCAACCTTAAAAATGGATTTAATTCGTGAATTACAGACCGCTTTGAATAATCATAACGTGTATATACGAAGTTTTAAACAAAACTTAGAACTTAACTCCTCAGATAATTTAAAGTTAATTATTCATTCAGATCGCACTCCACAGACAGCACACAGAGGCAGATATAATGCTCCTACTGTAAACGAGGTAGCCGTTCTCTTGGTCGATGAAGACAAAGGTCCCAGGGATATAATCTTACACGGTAGAGACGGACAGCTCAAAAGAGTTTCTGAGCTACATCGGTCCTATGATCCACTACAGTATCCTATAATGTTTGCGACAGGAGAAGACGGTTATTATTTGACTATCCCTCAGCAGGGTTCTGCGCGTAATAAAACTGTTTCGTGCATGCAATTTTATGCATTTAGATTAATGTTTAGAACTAACTCTTTTAATCCGTTACATTATTACAGAGACTTATTTAGTCAATATTGTGTTGACATGATGGCGAAAATGATATCGGAAAGATTAAATTATATTTCTCGGAATCAACAAAGACTGAGGGCTGATGACTACATTCATCTCAGAGATGCCTTAAATCATGACGCAAATGTTGACCCAACAAATATCGGTCAACATGTCATATTGCCATCGTCATTTACGGGTTCTCCGCGTTTCATGCACGAGAAAACGCAGGACGCGATGACGTACGTCCGAAATTATGGTAGACCTGACTTATTTGTCACTTTTACATGTAACCCCGAATGGCCTGAAATTAAAGCGGAGCTGCTACCAGGACAACGGTCTTTCGACCGTCATGACATAATTTCACGTGTATTTCATTTAAAGATGAAGAAATTCATCAAATTATTTGTCAAAGAACAGATATTCGGTAAAGTAAAATGTTATATGGCAAGTGTGGAGTGGCAAAAGCGCGGTTTACCTCATTGTCATTTGCTTTTCTGGCTAGAAACTAAAATACAACCAGATGAGATCGACAGTGTCATAGTTGCGGAGCTACCCGATCAACAAATTGATCCGGTACTACACGACATTATAACTAAAAATATGGTACATGGACCCTGCGGAGAACATAATTTAGCTGCACCATGCATGAAGAACGGTGTCTGCACAAAAAAATACCCTCGCCGTTTCATGAACGATACCCAGACCGGAGAGGATGGGTATCCAGTTTATCGTAGGCGCGATACAGGAAATGGCGGTCGGAGCACTACGCTACAAATCAGGGGCAACATGGTGACGATAGATAATAGGTGGATTGTTCCATACTCCCCGCTACTATGTAAGACTTTTAACGCTCATATAAACGTGGAGTATTGCCACTCTGTCCAAGCCATTAAATATATATGTAAGTATATAAATAAAGGTTCAGATCAGGCAACTTTTAGCCTTAGAAACCCACACGATGAGGTTGAAAACTATTTAAATGGCAGGTACATAAGCACATCTGAAGCTGTCTGGCGCTTATTTGAATTTCCCGTTCACGACCGGCATCCTACTGTAGTGCATTTGGCCGTTCATCTAGAGAACGGTCAAAGGGTGTATTTTACACCAGGGACAGCTCATCAAGTGGTCCAAAACCCACGCAATACAACATTACTGGCATTTTTTGCTCTCTGTAATGAAGATGAATTCGCGAAAACTCTTCTGTATCATGAAGTCCCGCAATACTATACATGGGCAAATAATAAATTCACTAGAAGGAGGCGTGGTGAAGATGTAGTTGAACATCCGGGGATAAAAAAAGATACCGCTTTAGGTAGAGTCTACGGGATACATCCATCCCAATCAGAGTGTTTTTATCTTAGGATTCTACTGCACCACGTACGCGGTCCGACCTCATTTGCATACCTTAAAACTGTAAACGGTATTGTCAAAGAGACGTATCAAGCAGCTTGCCGTGACCGAGGTTTACTTGAAAACGATGACCATTGGGGTAACAGTTTAAGCGAAGCTTCGTTATCACATTGTCCAAAAAAACTAAGGGAGTTGTTCGTAGTCATACTTTTATTTTGTCAACCATCGGAACCATTGAAGTTATGGGATACTTTCAAAGATCAGTTCTGTGAAGATATTAGACATCGTATCAGACAACAAAATCAGGATAACACTTTACCCTTCACTGAAGTCATTTATAATGAAGGATTAATCGAAATAGAAAACAAACTTCTAGAATTAAACGACAAAAATTTAAGTGATTTTGGATTACCTTCTCCCGTTCGTACCCAGAATAATACTATTGACACAATGGTACAACAGTATAACAGAAATGATCTAACAGCGTTTGTTAATGACAATGTGCCAAAATTAGTACCAGATCAAAGACATGCTTATGAGACTATTGTGGACAGCGTGAACAATAACATGGGGAGATTATTTTTTTTGGACGCACCAGGAGGCACCGGAAAGACTTTTCTCGCAAATTTGATACTTGCTAAGATACGGCAATCAGGGAAGATAGCGATTGCAGTTGCTTCGTCAGGAATTGCTGCAACTCTCTTGAACGAAGGAAAAACTGCTCACTCTACGTTTAAACTCCCGCTATCCGTATCTTTAGATCAACGGTCTACGTGCTCTATTCGGAAAAATGGGCCTCTTGGTAAGTTGCTGCAAGACGCGTCGTTGGTAATATGGGATGAATGCACCATGAGTCATAGAGCTCATGTGGAGGCCGTGGACCGTACTTTAAAAGACCTCCGAAGCTCTGCTAATGTCATGGGTGTATCACTTTTGTATTTGCTGGAGATTTCCGACAAACGCTTCCAGTCGTCAACAGAGGTACGCGAGCAGATATTATGAAGGCATGTTTAAAATCGTCTCACCTTTGGACATCTGTTCAACATTTGAATTTGCGCACCAATATGAGAGCTCATCTACATGGAAGTACGCATAGCAATTTTCCACAACAGCTGCTGAAACTTGGAGAAGGAATTTTTCCATCTTTAAATTTGGGCACCGATTATGCGGTTACTTTGGATGAGTCTCTAGGCCAAATAGTCCATAATTTAGATAGTCTGATAGATGCTATATATCCTGACATCGAAAACTTACATCAAAATGATTTTCGTTGGCTGTGTTGTAGAGCAATAGTTTCTCCCAGGAATGAAACAGTCAACGAAATAAACAGTTTAATTATGCAGAAAGTACCGGGTGAAGTTAAGTGCTATAAATCCATAGACACCGTCACTAACATCGAGGACGCTGTGCACTACCCCCAGGAATTTTTAAATTCTCTGAACCCCGCTGGGCTACCACCTCATGAACTGTCGTTAAAAGTTGGCACGCCGATAATGCTTCTCAGAAATTTAAGCCCCCCCAACATGTGTAATGGCACGAGACTTCTTATAAAGGAGCTAAAAGATAATTTAATAGTAGCGAAGATTATCACCGGCCCTGCAGCTGGTGAATTAGCTCATATACCAAGAATACCCATGATCCCTACTGATTTGCCTATACCCTTCAAAAGGCTCCAATTTCCAGTAAAAATTTCTTTCGCACTAACGATAAACAAATCCCAGGGCCAAACATTCAAATTAGTAGGAATTGATTTACGAAAAGAATGTTTTACGCATGGGCAACTTTACGTTGCCCTATCACGGGTCGGGGCTCCCGACCATCAGTATATTTTGTTACCTGAAAATAATTTAACGTCAAATGTTGTTTATGGAGAAGCTCTACAATAATCGCTTTAGTTATCTATCCTTAAACAACGGGTTGCGCTCCGGGACTGCCGGCAGAAGTGAAAACTTAGTATTAATTACATTTAAATATTTTCATCATTAACAACTTAACATACACAGAAAGACAATCTGTGCAGCCTGCGGATAATGACTGCGTCGTCAATGTTACTGTCGGTGTCTGTGAATTGACCTGGGAATCATTTTGCTGACCGTGTCTTTCCTGGGTAGGCTTTTTGCAGCGGTAACCGACATCCACGCGGGCGGAGCCGCGGGCGACCGCTAGTAATAAATAAAACTGTGAAAAACACATCAACCTGTATCTTATTTATTTTGCGCAATGCAATGATAACAAACAGGTTGTCACAGGTAGATCATTAAATAGGTACGTACATAGATCACTAAACTTAACGATGCAGGTAAAAGGATACGTTTAAACAATTCATTATAGTAGGTTGGTAGAATACATACATAACAGTAAATGCATATTACACTTGTTTTATTTCAATTGAAAAGGTAAATAAACTCTTAACTTCAAACAATAAAATAAGTTTTAACGAAATTTTTTAAACAATATCTAACGCAGATAAAATTAAACAGGTAATTATCATTTAGTTAAAATACAAATTTTGCTCACTGGACGCTTAAGTTCTCCGGTTTTACATTTCACAGATATGACTCGAGTTACATTATCAGGTCCAGGATATTTTTTTATGATTTTACCTAGTAACCATTTAGCTGGTGGGACATTGTCTTCCTTTAAAACTACGACATCACCTATTTCTGGTTCTTGACGTTTAGTGTTCCATTTATACCTTTGATTTAAATTAACTAGGTATTCTTTATACCATCTATTCCAAAAGTCTGTTACGATTTTTTGCGTCAATCGCCATCTATCCAAACCAACTACATTACAATTAGAATAATCCTCATCTACAATATTCAACAATGGCTCACCTACCAAGAAGTGACCTGGTGTCAAGGGTAGGGGGTCATTTGGGTCATCACTTAATAAAGAAATTGGCCTCGAGTTTAAACACGACTCCACCTGCGCCAGGACAGTCGACATTTCTTCGTAGGTAAGGGTACTATTTCCTACTACCTTTTTTAAGTGAGTTTTTGTACTGCGCACCGAAGATTCCCACAGCCCGCCAAAGTTCGGCGAATGGGGCGGAATATAGTGCCAAGTGGTTCTTTCTAAAGAAAGTAACTCCTTAATTTCTCGAGGAAGAGATGATTTGGCACTATACAACATTTCTCGCATTTGTTTATCGGCGCCAACAAAATTAGTGCCATTGTCACTATAAATATCTTGACAATGACCTCTACGAGCAGTAAATCGCCTGAACGCAGCAATAAAACCCTTGGCAGTCATATCGGTTACTGCTTCTAAGTGAACTGCTCGTGTAACCATACACACAAATATGCAAATATAACTTTTATAAGACTTAGCTCCTCGGCCTGGTGAAAATCTAATAAAAACAGGGCCACAGTAATCTACACCAGTAGATTTGAATGGCTTACTGGGTTTTAACCTTGACTCTGGAAGCAGACCCATTATAGGAGTAGTCTTCTTCGTAGAGTATCTCAAACAAATAGTGCATTCTCTAAAATATTTTTTAACACGTTCCTTAGCACGTAGGATCCAGTATTTGCTTCTAAGAAAATTTAACATAATCTGTGGACCGCCGTGCAATGTTTTTGTATAAGCATCCACAATTAAAACCTTGGTAAAATGATGTTTACCAGGCATAATTATCGGGTGTTTCGTGTCATAACACGCGTCTAAATTTTCTATGCGACCACTTACTCTTAGTATCCCTTTTTGATCCAAAAAAGGACAAAGAGATCGCAACTTACTCTTTTTAGGCACACATCCTCCAATCTTTAACTGTTTTATTTCAAATGAAAACTCGCGCTCTTGTACTTGTTTAATGTATGCTAATAAAGTCTCATTCATTTCACTTGGTGTAATAAATGTAGGTAGTGTAGGTCTAATATGTTTCTGTAATTTATAAATCAAAACTCGTCTACAATATGATACAATTTTTAATAGTTTATTTAAAGATGAATATTTTGACCAAACAAATTCCTCCTCAATGTCAGTTACAACAGTTAAAGATTGGATTCTTTCCTCTTAAGGTGTGTCTTCTATAAGTTTGCTATCTGTATGTATTGTAGTTTCTGACAACCATTGCGGCCCCTTCCACCACAATCCACACTCACTCAACTCTTTTGGTTGCAGACCGCGAGAAGCACAGTCGGCAGGGTTTGTTTCTGATGAAACATGACTCCACTGATGGCAATCCATTATATTTAATATAGTGGACACCCTGTTGCTCACAAATGTCACCCATCGACTTGAGCCTCCTTTGAGCCATGCTAACACTATGGTGGAGTCGGTCCATCCATAGAGGTGTTCCTTAGGTACATCTAGAACTTGTGATACCTCACATATAAGCTTGGCTGCTAAGGTGGCGCCACACAATTCAAGTCGTGGAATAGATATCTCTTTAACGATTGGGGCAACTCGAGTTTTAGCGGTCAGTAAATGTACATGCACTTTATTTGAGCTATCAATTACTCGGATGTAAACTGCTGCCGCAAAGGCAGACTTTGAAGAATCTGAGAATACGTGTAGCTCTCTCCTGCAATCACGTGTAAAATTGACCCACCTAGGTATAACTAGATTTTTTAAATCTGTTAACTCTTGTCTATAGTTTAGCCACTCACAAAGTAATTCATCCGTCAAACATTCATCCCATTCCAGACCAGATTTCCACAATTTCTGAATTAAAATTTTAGCTTTAACTATCACTGGGGCAATCCAGCCTAAAGGGTCATACAATCTTGCTACTTCAGATAATACTTGTCTTTTAGTGAATAAATCTTTAGGTTCAGTTAAATTCAACACATACTCAAAATTATCATTCTTTCTGTTCCAACTCAATCCTAACACTTTGATTAGATCATTGAATTTAATAGTTTGCCCTTCAGCCAACTCAGTCTTCCCAATCTGCTCCAACAACTTTTCATTATTGCTATTCCATTTCTGTAACTCAAAACCACCACTCCTCATTAACTTATTCATCTCTTCGTAAATTTTTATTGCCTCATTAACTGTGTCACAACCAGTCATTAAGTCATCCATATAATAACATTGTTTTGTAATTCTCGCAGCTAAAGGATACTTCTCATTCTCTAACTCGGCAAGTCTGTGTAATACCTTTACAGCTAGATATGGCGCGCAAGCTGTACCGAATGTCAAACGTAACATTTTGTAATGTTGTATAGGCTCTGATGGATCAAATCTCCAGACAATTCTCTGAAAATCCGTGTCCTCGTCTGCCACTCTCACCATCCGATACATCTTAATAATATCGGCTACGATACAGATTTTATGATGACGCCATCTCATCAAAATATGTCTCAAATCTTGTTGTAACCTCGGTCCAACAAGAAGCTCATCATTCAGTGACACATTGTTGTCACCTTTACTCGAAGCGTCAAAGACGACTCTCACTTTCGTGGTCTCTTTATCTTCTCTCACCACAGCTGGTGAGGAAGATAGACAACCTTAGAGTTTTGCAACTCACACTCAGAGACTAATCTCATGTGTCTCATACTCAAATACTCACTCATTACGCGATTATAATCCTCTCTTAACTTTGCATCCTTAGCTAACTTTCTTTCCAAATATTCCAACCTCTTCACTGCTCTTCCTTCTGAATTACCATATTGACACTTAGGATCATCCGTTGCAAAAGGTAATCTCACTATGAATCTCTGTGTCTCTCACTGTTGTTAAATCAAACAATTCCTCACATATTTTCTCGCTATTATTCATCTCATTCTTTATTAAATTAGGCTCATTTTCCATCTCCCAAAACTGCTTTAGTAAATCATCCTCTTTCATCTGTATGTGCATGCTAATGAGATTATCTTTTGCTAACGTTTGAGAACCTTTTTGAGACATTCTTCCTGACAAAATCCATCCAAATACCGTATTCTGTGCTATTAAATTACAATCAGGATGTTTCATAACCCCATCAAGTAATATTTCGCTGTAAACCTCTGCACCCAGTAAAATATCGATCTTACCTGGTGTCGCGTATGTAGGATCAGCTAAAGGAAGATTATCAATTTCCACCCATTCGGGAGTACTCACATTGGTAGAAGGAAGTAGTGACGTTAAAGAATGCAACACATAAGCGTTAACTAGTATATAACTAGCTGGATTATAGCGTGATTTCAGGCGAAGTGAAACCGTATGTTTAATTTTCATACGACCATCTCCTAGCCCTGACACCCAGCCACATACTGGTTTGCGTACAAGACCTAGTAATTGCACAGTTGACTCAGACACAAAAGATGCCTGTGACCCTTGGTCAAGTAACGCTCTAATCATATATTTGAAACCGTTAGAACGGAATACCTTAACCTTGGCCGTCGCAAGTAGCACGCTGTTGGGCTGCAGCTCTCCTCTAGAAAATGTAGCAGTAATGGTTGTGTCACCTCGCGTTGTACTCGCTCTCTCCTGTTGTACTTCACTCGATGACACTGCGGCTGCCTGCTCCTGGTCACTGGCTAGCTCCTTGTTTTCTCTCTCAAAGTGTAACATCGTGTGATGTCTCCTCCCACATTTCTTGCAGCTGAATGACTGACGACACTTGATTGCCGCATGAGTTGGTGCCAGGCAATTAAAACATAATTTACTGGTTTGCACGAAGTCCTGTCTCTCCTTAGATGTCATGAGGCTAAAACGTTTGCACTGATTGAGATAATGAGTTTCGTGACACATTGGACACTCTTGTTTAGCCTTAGACTTGCTCTCTTTCTCCTTCTCTACAGATGCATGAAAAGATTTCGACTTCGCAGCAGGCTTAGCTTGTTGTGCGGCACGATTCCCGTTCACGTCGATCATTTCTAAGGACCGGAATCTATACTCTAAAAAATCTCTCAATTGACTCCAAGTAGGTAACTCATCACATACCATATTTAACTGCTGCTCCCATTGTTTGATAGATTCGGTGTCCAATTTTGAAACGACTAAATAAACGATAATCACGTTCCAGGTCTCAGTACTAATGCCCAAATTCTCCATCGATTTAAGACAGGTGGACGTCGTATCCAATAAACTTCTAATTGCATTGGCTGACTCGTTCTGAATTTTCTTTGTGCCAAATAAAGTCCTCAAAACAGCATTGCAGTTATAACGCTTGTTATTGTAACGCCGAACTAACTGCTGCAATGCTTCCTCATAATTTGCATCAGTCGTTGAATAATTAGTCAGCAAATTCAACGCTTCTCCATTTAAATTGCATTTAAGGTAATGCAATTTTTGTACTGATGAAATATTCTTATTAACGTGAATTAATGAGGAGAACATGTCATAAAAGGTTTGCCATTCTTCGTATTTACCCCCAAAACTGGGTAATTGTATACGGGGTAATTTTACCTCACTATAATTATTGTTCGCGCTATGGGGAACTGCAGGGCACGGCGACTCGGTAACTGGCGGCAGGAACTGTTGCAAAGCTTCCCGTATGCTTGATTTATATTGCACATTTAACTCCTCACCACCCCTAATACCGCCACAATTGGCTACAATTGACAACCATGATATTAAAAAACTTTGTTAAAAAAAATAAACGATTAGTGCGTTGGTAATAAACGATTATATGAAAATTCTATATGAGACCATTAATAATTTTTTGCCATCCTGGAGATGAATATATTGTCTTTTATTTGATACCATGATATCCTCATAGTTATGATTCCTAGTGCATCCTAATGGTACCCGAAAAACCAAGATATTAAATTTGTCAAAAAATGTAAAAGCGTCCTTAATGTAGTTCCTCAAAAACAGTATTTTTTCTGTGGTCTAATGGTATTCTATGTCTATTTCTGTGCCGTTGTTTTAGGAGGGAAATCATCAAATAACAATCTCCCGCTCTTTGTGGAGAGAGAGAGCGCGTCAGACTTAGGTACTGACTACAATCCACCTGTATCCCTTCAATAGCCCTTTGCAATCCGATGGTAACCTATGATGTACCCGCAATTACTGACAACGTGTACGTGAAATTTCGCCAGTTTTGTTTAAAAATAGACCAAAAATAAACTAATCAATATTTTTTACTTATATCAATTATAGTCTGTTAACACGCAGTCACGTGGGCGAAATTGAGGGCACAGGAAATACAGTTACGATAAACATATTATTGCAAAAAAATCTATGTAAGTTTACTATCGCAGGAAACCATGATAAACATATCAGTGTGCGAAAATTTTTATTTCTAAATAATGACAAAATTTAATCGGGATTTACCCACATGAGGTTACTTATCAAATAAACTTTGTTCCAACAGGAAATAATTAGATGGCACCAACCAACACTTTGCTTTAATATGCTTCGAGTTGACACCGGGAGTGGACGTCTCATCTGCTGAAACAACCTTGTCAGAAGAAGATGTGCGTGCGTGTTTTGGCGTTGTTAGCACTGTTTGTGAAACATGTGCACTTGTTCTCTTGGGGTAAGTGAGAGTTATTTTAGTATCTATAACACTACTTTACAACATCATTTAGCCATAAATGAAGCCAATGAAAATCGATAGAGTATTTAATGTTTAGTTGGATATTAAAGTGAAAAAAAATGGGGATCTCAAAATTTAAAAATATTTATATTTTTTTATTTCTAATTTTTTTACAAATTTAAAACCTTAAAAAACCATAATTAGCACAAATTGCTTTTTCTTAATACTGATTAGTGGCAATTTCACTTGAGGTACTCTAGTAGTAATCGGCTAACATATTTTCATCCATGAAACTTGGATAACTTCCTTCATAGGTCTTTAAATTCTGATGAAAACGTTTGCTACGTTTATGACTCACGCTTGCCAGGTTTTCAGGTAAAATATTTAGGTGTGAATGTAAATTTTTTTTTTTTTATGACATGTTTACTCCCATTTCGAGATATTTAATCAATAAATTGGATACAATTTCTTCTTATTCCTCAGTTTTATTGTTGCTAAGAAATTCGCAACTACTGGTTTGAAATATCTTCTTCAACACTGGATAAGTGGTGATCAAAATTGTTATCCATCAATTTTGTTTTTAATTTAGAGACCTACAAAGATTCCTTCTTTAAGTTTACCATCAGAGAGTTTGGGATAGATGTTTTTTTAAATATACAAAAATCCATAAGTGTCCATGTGCTTTGGTTTATTTTCTGTACACTACAAGGCAATTATGGATAAGGAAAGCAAGAATATTTTATACTCTGCAGTCCAGTTAGTTGAAATGCTTCTACAATTTTGACATATAACTGCAGGAACCCATTTTGTTTCAATATTCGACAACGGAATTTAGAAGCATTGAAAATACGCTTGTTTTACTGGTTCCGTATTTGGTGTCTTCATATTAATTGTCAAAATAATTTTACCATAAACATGGCAAAAATTATTCGAATTTAGTTAATAATATTTTCTCAAGAATATTTTAACAATTCCTATGTAATTAACTGTATTAATTAAACACAACAATAACGATTGAAACACTTGATACCCTGGATAAGATTGTTTCAAAACTTCTTGTATAATTGAAAAATTTGACGTGATAAAAATATTTTACATACAATTTTGTGATAAGAACATTAGAGAAATTTGCTAGTTCAGATAAAGGTATTTCAAAAACAACTTAGCTAGTGGACAAGGCGACATTTTATATGATGATTTCGTTGAGAGATGCATACAGTATTAAGATTATTTTTTTCATGAAAAAAACGAGATTCATTTCGCGTTTTCGCAATAACACTAAATTTTTAACTTAAGTATTATTTTTCGCAAAACGAATGACGAGCCCCTCCGCCGACATAGATTATGTTGAAGAAAAGGAACATCAAGGCAGAAGAACAGGTGTCTCTTAATTATAAAATGAGTAAATAAGTTCCAGAATAGATATTCATGTATAAAAATAGTTTTTTGAAAATGTGCCACCCAACACGACACAATGTTTGCAATCAGCACGTTTCAGAAATAGAAATGTTACTAGCAACTAAATAAAAAAGCTTTTGGATAGCTCATACGGTATGAAGATCTGTTCGATAGTTTTTGAGTTTTCTGCGTACAGACAGACAGACAGACGCATTAGGAGAGGGGCTTTCTTTTTATTACTATGTAGATGGTAATAAAACTGTTTCTGAATAAAATTAAACGCAACAAGGTTATTCGGAAGTGAAACGATTGGCGTTTCAAAGTTCATTCAAAAAATCACACTTTCCAATTTATTTGTCACATTCACTTTGCGATAATCTTCGTGAGACACCGAGCCGCAGTGTTCCTTTAGAGACCGGTTGCAATGTAAAACACAGCAACCATTCAAATTCTGAAACTACAGGATTTTTTGAAATATCTATAGTAATATTATAAATGGAGAAGTAACTCTGTCTGTTTGTTTGTTACATCTTCACGTCTAAACGGCTGAACATATTTGTATGAAACTACAAAACGGGTAGACTGTGTCCTGGATCAGGAATATAAATCTTTTGAGCCGTTAAGAAGTGAAGAGGTAACATACAGACAGGCATAAGGACAGATAGAGCATCTACTTTCGTATTTACAATGCTAGTATGGATATGTTACCGTGCCAAGTACAGGGTTTATACAACGTGGCGCTGACAATACGACAATAAATTAAATCACTCGTGTACTCCCTCCTCTCGTACTTCTGTGGCACTCCCCATAAATTAAAATCATGTCGAAGTACTCCGAAGCGAGCTGAAGATAGTGTCAGACTTTTACTGACTAAAAACCCACTCCTGTTCCTTCGTTGCCTTCGTCCCAGGGCCCCGGGTTTCGTTTTCACACTACCCATGGCCCCAGTAGGTTTCGACCCTATTGGGCCCCTACGATTTGCTGACATCTCCATGAGGCGCGCGTGGAACAATACGCGCCGTCGACGACTAAGGTTCGGACGGCGCGCACGACAGCCATTGCTCGCCGTCCGGAAGCCCGCGCCTACGGTGGCCGGAAATCGGGATCGGAATCCCAGCGGCGGTTAGGGCGTGAGGACCGTTGCCGCACGCGATCGGTCGCCTCCTTTGCTAGCATTACTTCTTCGCAGAAGGAGGCGACCGCCTGCCATTCCTTCTCGCTCCAAACCATGGCTTGTACCAAGGCCCGGCGCGAGAGATCGCCGCCGCCGATTGCCCCCACGAGAACACGGCGTTGCTCTGCCCAAGCGGGGCACACCTCCACCGCGTGCTCTACCGTGTCCTCCGGGCGGGCCACATAGTGGCGGCACCCGGGCGTCACTTCCGCACGAATCCGGTGCAGGAACTTCCCGAACTTACCGTGTTCGGTGAGAACCTGCGTCATGCGGAAGGTGAGGACGCCGTGAGGTCTTTCCAACCACGCCTCAAAGAGGGGACTTACCGCCATAATTGTGGCGTGCCCAACACTGGGTTGCGACTCCTCTCGTACTTCTGTGGCACTCCCCATAAATTAAAATCATGTCGAAGTACTCCGAAGCGAGCTGAAGATAGTGTCAGACTTTTACTGACTAAAAACCCACTCCTGTTCCTTCGTTGCCTTCGTCCCAGGGCCCCGGGTTTCGTTTTCACACTACCCATGGCCCCAGTAGGTTTCGACCCTATTGGGCCCCTACGATTTGCTGACATCTCCATGAGGCGCGCGTGGAACAATACGCGCCGTCGACGACTAAGGTTCGGACGGCGCGCACGACAGCCATTGCTCGCCGTCCGGAAGCCCGCGCCTACGGTGGCCGGAAATCGGGATCGGAATCCGAAAGCGGGGCACACCTCCACCGCGTGCTCTACCGTGTCCTCCGGGCGGTCCATACAGTGGCGACACCCGGCCGTCGCTTCCGCACGAATCCGGTGTAGGAACTTCCCAAACTTACCGTGTTCGGTGAGAACCTGCGTCATGCGGAAGGTGAGGACGCCGCCGTGAGGAATTTCCAACCACTCCTCAAAGAGGGGACTTACCGCCATAATTGTGGCGTGCCCAGCACTGGGTCGCGACAGTCGCTGTCGCCATTTCGCCATGAGATCCCGCCGGAGCTCTGTCCACCATTCTGCTACTTGTTGCGGCAGTCGAGTTTCGCCCCGGCGTTGCATCTCCATGCGCAGATAGTGCATGCGTGCAAGGACTGTTGCCTCCAGATCCCATGCACTGGCTTCTGACGTTTTATAAGTGCCCACGTAGGCCTATGTGAAATAAAAATATTTTCTATTTTATTTATCATGGTGGCTAGCCAGCAAGGAGGCTCGCCGCTTCGTGGGAAATCGTCCGGTATCCTCGCACCATCCGTATGGCCATGACTCTCTGGCATGCGTTCAGACGGCGCCCACACCGGTGCGCCATAAAAGGGCCATGGACCGAACGATTCCCGTTAGGCAGGAGCTGCCCGAGGGCAGCCCCAGTCCGATTTAGTTTGGGAGCCAGACGTCGGAAGTGCTTCTCGAAATCCCATCAACTGTCAAGAACGAGTCCCAGGTACTTCATCGTCGACCCGACGCCGATGTGAACTCCTCCTACCGTTAGTTGGGAACCCGGTTGTGGCGCGTTCCGAGGGCCGTGAAAACACATGGCCTCGGACTTCTGCAATGCCACCTCGAGTCCCAACTCCTGGATCCTGCCCACGACTGTCGCAACCCCGCGTGTCGCTGGTTCGACCGCCACCTGGTACGACTCTCCTCGCGCCAGGATCACCGTGTCGTCTGCGTAGCAGACCACGCTGACGACCCTACGATATAGATCAAAATAATGAACTACAGTATCGTACGTCTTAAAAAGGTCTACAAAAAAGTCTGCGATGGTATGTGTCTATCTGTTAGGGATAAACACTAATAACCATTTCTTATCCGTTACTTTTTACGAGAAAAAATGGCCAATTTAAGAAGCGATTTGAAGCAAAACAGCAATAATCCTTATCCAATTAAGTACCTTAAATACATTGTGCCGTTAATAGCATTTAATTTAAATGAATATTATCGAAGATATTACAGAGTAAACAGGCAGGGACATAGTGGTTGCGTTGCGGTGGAACCACCTTTGTGTTTTGATAGACAACACCCAAGAGGTCAACAATTTATATTCCGACATTAATAACATAAGTTGAGAGGCCCATTGTAAGCGACCACGTTTCGGAGCCATATGTCATCACTGGCAACACGCACTGGTCATAGACTTTCGTCTTGAGACACTGTGGTATATTGGACGAGAAGATACCGCGCAGCTTCCCGAACGCTGCCCAGCCGAGTCGGATTCGACGATTGATCTCTTTCTCGAAGTTAGACCTTCCCAACTGGACCGTCTGTCCCAGGTAAACGTAGTCGTCTACAACTTCGAGTGTAGAGTCCCCGACCTTGATAGGAGTGGGTGCTACATGGCTGTTTACCATGACTTTGGTTTTGTCCATGTTCATTTTAAGTCCCACTCTTTCGGAAGCTCTACTGAAACTCTAATTCTAATTGTTATTATGAAACTCTAATTGTTATTATTTATGTCCAAATAAAGAAGATTATTAAATAATTCTACTTTATAATTATAGATTAGTGCTCCTGTTATATAAGTTGGTGCGCATACCACGACATTTGTGTGTGTAACGTTTTTAAGCGAGTTTTTAAAGTTGTCAATGAGTTTTGAATAACTATTATTTTGTAGTTCATTTTCTCCTATGAAAATCAAGCAATAATCACGCAATGAGAAGTCTTTTAATTTGTATGCAATAGTAGACGTCATTTCCTCTGTGAAGATGTTTGGTAGCAGATAGTGACAATAATCAAATTGATTTGCAAAGACTTCTCCTATTAACGGCAGAGTTTCTTTTGTGCAACCGCTGCATATTATTGCAAGTTTGTTTTTATATTTTAGCTTAGGAACACCTGATGATTTTTTCATAGCAATATTATTCTGTTTTGATATTGATGTTTCCTTTTTATTTTGTGTTAATGCATCATAGGTAAGATCGGATGTTTGAGTTTCTTTATGGTGCATGTCGGGTTTTGTTTCCTTGTCTGGTTTGGCCAAAGTCTTGGAGTCATTAACTAACGCCATTGGAGAATTTTTGTAGTGTTTTGTTTTTTTGTGGCGAGATATGATGATGAGAGATGATGGTGTGCTACTTTTTCTGTCAGGCGTTAAGCAAATTTTTTTACAAGTTTCTACCGTCTTTAATGATTTTTGTAAATCTATTTTCAAACGGAAGTTTTCGCTGTTGAGGTTTTCTATCTCTTGATGAGCACTCATAAGTTGCGTTTTAAGCGTTTTAATTTGTTCGTTAAGGTCATTTACTAAGTCGTCGTTATAGTTGTCGAGCAGGCTGTCCGGTATACTTAGCATAGTGGTGTCCAGTATAGTTTTGTCATCGTTATTTGACATAACCGATAAGTTAGTCAGAGATCCAGTGTACTGTTTCCGATGTGTGACGTTATTGTTAGGAGAATCCATGATTATTTTATTGTTTTAGCAGTTTTTATGTGATTGTGTCGCCCTCTTATAGCTCGTATTTGAACGATTTTCGCCTACACAGCTTTAAAAATCATTTAAATCTCACAAAAAGTCACCGACTGCGAACCCGAGATTTGAACTTGGTTCTCGAAGGTATACTCTTCATATGTAGATGGCTAAACCTCCGAGCCACGACATCATTAGTTCAATGTGTTGAAATTAGGCATAGTAAGACGAAAGAACGAAATTTAAATTTATCAAAGCAGTTCGTATGACTAATGTGTCAGTGTTTTTTTCCACAACGTAGTTACACTTTTGGTGGTTTTGTTTTTATCGTAAACACTTTGTGTGGTGAATATTTACACTGTTTGCTGAATTGTTTATGCGTAATATTGTCAAATCACAACTACTGACACCTCATTTCGCTACTTTCAAGCATTTATTGATTGTTCTTGATTGTTAAATAAACACTTTTTATTTTAGATATTGTTTACTAGTCATTTTGACAACGTTCACTTTGGTATATTGGATCTTTCTGCACAGGATAATAGCACATATAAGCCAAAAGAAGACTGTAAATATTTTTAAATTAAATGTAAACACGGAGCTTATTTTACAAGGTGTCAAGCGAATTAGCGCCATCTACCCTCTCTCTCTAGCTAGTAATATAATAAATCTAATATTTTAAAATAAATATATTTCTATGTTTCAGACATCGTCCTGGGCCAAGACAAAAAGCTGGAATTTTATTGCGATGACACATTAACGCACACAGAAGTTATACCGTCGGCTGTTACGATCAATTCAGTAACTTACGACCCCGTGCACTACAGGGTGCTGTTTGCCTACAATGACGACTCGACCGTATTAATATCCAGCTTTGACCTGTCAACCAGGAAAATACGTTTAGTTACGGGAACGTCGAGAACAACGAGCAACTACGTGAGGATCGCCTACGACCCCGTCACACAAGTACTCTTTTGGAAGGAACATTATTATATATACTCGTTTTCATTAAATCCTGCATCTTCTAACCAAGATGGTGGAAATCTATTAGTTACGGTAGTTCAATACTGCCATGATCTCGCCGTGGACAGCTGTGGAGGGTACGTTACTAGTGATACAATCATACACACACCGAGAACATTAGTGGAACATTAACTAAAAGATCGGAAAACTTTTTTTTTACTGAATACAGTTTTCATTTGTTTCATGAAAAAAACCAAATAATATACTTAATCCTATTTGTACTTATCTATACTTATATAATATTATAAATATGAAAGTAACTCTGTCTGTCTGTCTGTTACACTTTCACGATTAAATTACTAAACTGATTTTCATGAAATGTGTTACGGAGATAGCTTCAAGCTCAAGGATGGACGTAGCCTACTTTTTATCTGTCTTCCACTTCGCGTCCGCTATAACCAACATTCACGCTGACGAAGCTGCTGGCAGATGCTAGTAATATTATAAAAGTGAAGTGTAAGTTTGTTTGAATGCACTTATCTCAGAAAACATCGGTCCGAATAGAAAATTTCTTTAACAGTTGGATAGCCCATTTAATGATGAATATATATCATTACGCTGCGACTAATGGTAGCAGAGCAGTAACCAAAGACGCGGGTGAAGCCGTGGAGGACCACTAATCTTAAATTCAAGGAGAGAGCCATTTTTGTGAGTTGGTGTAAATGTGGAAGGTTATCTCCAGTGCTCCTCTTTGAATGATTCTTTCACCATTTGAAAGGTGCCCATGGGTTGTGCGAAAGAGAACCCCGGGGCCCTGGAACAAAGGCAAAGAAGGAACAGGAGTGGGTTTTTAGTAAGTAAAAGTCGAAAACGCCCTCGCGCCGCGCCCGAGGGTGGGAGATGCCACTAGAAGATTTCCCACCTAAAAAAAAAAATGTGTGCGTGTACTCGTAAGAAGTGAAACTTCTTTATGACGTTATTTTTCAAAAAATAATTTACTATATGCAACTTTACAGAAATTGGTTAAATAAAGTTAAATTAGATAAAGTTTAATAAAAGGCTTTTATTATCATAGACAAAAGTACAAATTCTACAATTATTTCATTTTAGCTTATTACTACAAAGATTATTATTGAATTTCATTAATTGTAATAGAATTATTACTATCATTGATGTCGTTATTATATATTTGTGTTATTAATGGCTTATGGTAACTGAAATACGAAATATATTGTTTACATTCCACAAAATTTAGTAACCGAGCGAAAACTCCATCAATTGTAGTGCCGGATCTCTTTGTCGACGTTTGAGGATCCACTTATAAACAGAGTGCCTATTTCTCATGACGATTCCAATTAACCCAAAACACTGCAAGGTTACATTGTTTTATTAGAAAGTTCCTGTGTCTACCTTCCACCTTCCGGCTCCATCACCAGATCAATTCGATAGTACCTTATAGCCAAAGTGCATCTCATGACAATTCTAATAAGCCCAAACACGGCTAGGATACATTGATTAATTACGGAGTTCCTATGCCTACCTTCCGGCTCCATCATCAGATCAGTTTGATAGTACCTTATAGCCAAAGTGCATCTCATGACAATTCTAATAAGCCCAAAACACGGCTAGGATACATTGATTAATTACTGAGTTCCAGTGCCTACCTTCCGGCTCCATCATCATCATCAGATCACTTCGATGATACCATTTTCAACGTAACGTAACTATTCAGAACCATTCATTTATTCGTATTGTCATAGTCGCTTAACTATCTTCATTATGATATCAAAGTGAGTATGAAGTTCCGTTGACCATTTCTGGTCTTCTTCATCAGTTCCACTTCATCAATTAATGTTACTTTTTGACTGTAAATGCTTAAGTTCTCGATGATAATATCAAAATCACTATATGGTTGCCTATAATATTTGAGGAGTTCCCTCGATTCCTCATGGATCCCATCATCAGAACTGGATTTTGAAAAAATGGACCAATCTGGAAGCATATCCTATAAAGGGAAAAAAAAATTGCAAATCGGTCCATAAACGACGGAGTTCTGAGGTAACAAACATAAAAAAAAAGATGGCGCGTAACGGAAAAATGTGACGCGTAACGAAAAAATGTTACACTAAATTTTTTCCAACCCCGATAAAGAAGTTTCACTTCAAAAAACCATTTGAAAGGCGTATTATCCTAGATGGAATCTGGTTATACAGTATGTAAATACATATAAAAAACTCAAAGTTACGATAATATTCGTCAAGGAAGTTGAAAAATCTTTCACGGCGTGCGCTGAGCAAATAGTTCACGTTATATGTTCCGTATGATGTCCGGACGTAAAGAATAACACCATCCCATCTCTTCCCGTGAGTGTCGTAAGAGGGGATTAAAGAACATACCAGAGAATGGGCAGCAGCATTCTCTGTGAATTGCAACAACCACACTACGATCGCCAACCCGCATGCCAAGCGTGGCGATTATGGCAAACCTCCCCCCCCCTAATGACAAGCACAACCAAAAAATGGCTCCTAGTGCCCGGCAGCCCGTCTACCCTTGACTCCGGTAGCGGTCAAGGTTACGGCGAGGCAAGGGGTGCGAAGAATCTCCGGATGGGATCCGGCTACCCCTTTAGAAAACGACGACTGGACCTGGCAAAATATAACACGCGTACACTCCGGTCCGACGAGAAGATCACCGAACTTGAGGAAGAATTGAGCAGGTTACGATGGAGTATTGTGGGATTATCTGAAGTCCGAAGACAGGGGGAGGACACGATAATTCTCAAATCCGGTAACCTGGTCTATTTCCGGGAGGGTGACCAGCAGTCCCAGGGTGGTGTCGGGTTTATCGTCCACAAGTCCCTTGTGAACAATGTGGTGAAGATCGGGAGTGTGTCGACCAGGGTGGCGTACCTTATACTCAGAATATCATCAAGATATTCGCTGAAGGTCATACAGGTTTACGCCCCGACCTCGACTCATCCCGACGACGAAGTAGAATCCATGTATGAGGATATATCAAGAGCCATGCATGGTTTTAAGACTCACTTTACCGTGGTCATGGGGGACTTTAACGCAAAACTGGGCAAACGAGACGGTGATGAGCTGCGAGTGGGGCAATTTGGATTTGGACATCGGAACCGCCGGGGACACCTACTGGCTAGTTTTATGGAGAAGGAGGGCCTCTATATGATGAACTCTTCCTTCAAAAAACGTGAGCGTAGGAAGTGGACCTGGCAAAGCCCTGATGGTGTGACCAGAAATGAGATTGACTTCATCATGTCGACGAAGAAGCAAATATTCAATGATGTCTCTGTGATCAACGCAGTGAAAACTGGAAGTGATCACCGAATGGTAAGAGGCACATTGAATATCAATATCAAGCTTGAAAGATCTCGTCTGATGAAGTCTACGCTCCGTCCAGCACAGATCCAGATTCAAAACTCCGAGAGCTTTCAGCTTGAACTTCACAATCGTTTTGAGTGTCTAGGTGGCTCAGTGGACGAATACAACGATGGGTTCGTGGAAACTGTCCATACGGTTGGGTCTAAGTTTTTTAAGACTCGTCGTACAAAGAAGAAAAGGCTCTCTAGTCAAACTCTCGAACTCTTGAAAGAGAGGCGTAAGATGATTCTGCAGTCTTCAGACGATGCGTTCATCTACCGGCAGCTCAATAGACGGATCTCCAAGTCCTTAAAACGCGATCTCCGCCTCTTTAATACCGAACGGATTAAAGACGCGATCGTTTTTTGCAAGAGATCTGTCTATAGGGCAGAGCCAGCTCACGAAACTGAAGACCGACGGTGGCAGAGTCATATCCGCCAAATCGGAGCTTCTGGGAGAGATCGAGGCATTCCATGGACAGCTGTACACATCTATTACAAAACCCACAACGAATCTAGCAAACGACCCAAGAGCTAGATTAACCCGGCACTATACCGAAGATATCCCGGACGTCAGCCTGTACGAGATTAGGATGGCTCTGAAGCAGCTTAAAAACATCAAGGCGTCGGGTGACGACGGAATTACAGCCGAACTCCTGAAGGCGGGTGGAAAACCGGTCCTAAAGGCCCTTCAGAGGTTGTTCGATTCCGTCATACTTGAGGGAAAGACGCCACAGGCATGGAGCAGAGGTGTGGTGGTACTTTTCTTTAAGAAGGGCGACAATGCCCTGCTTAAGGATTACAGGCCGATCTCACTTCTGAGCCACGTCTACAAGCTGTTTTCCAGAGTCATCACGACCCGTCTCGCGCGCAGGTTTGACGACTTCCAGCCTCCCGAACAAGCCGGATTCCGAAAAGGTTTCAGCACCGTAGACCACATACATACGCTCTGGCAGGTTATACAGAAGACTGAGGAGTATAACCTGCCTCTATGCTTAGCGTTCGTGAACTACGAGAAAGCTTTTGATTCGATCGAGACTTGGGCTGTGCTGCAATCTCTCCAACGGTGCCAGATTGACTATCGGTACATCGAGGTGCTGAAGTGTTTGTACGAGAACGCCACAATGTCAGTCCGACTTCAGGACCGGACCTCGAAACCTATCCTTCTGCAGCGAGGTGTGAGGCAGGGAGACGTCATTTCTTCGAAACTGTTTACGGCTGCAATGGAGGAATTCTTCAAGGTTTTGGACTGGAGTGGACTAGGCATTAATGTTAATGGCGAGTACATCACTCATCTTCGGTTTGCCGACGATATAGTAGTCATGGCTGAGAGTACGGAGGAGCTCAGTACAATGCTCGATGACCTTAGTAGAGCTTCCGAAAGAGTGGGTCTTAAAATGAACATGGACAAAACCAAAGTCATGGTAAACAACCATGTAGCACCCACTCCGATCAAGATCGGAGACTGGAATATAATAATATAATGGAAGGATAAGGAATGAAGATATCCGCAGGAGAACCAAGGTCGCCAACATAGCCCGAAGAATCACCAAACTGAAGTGGCAGGCAGGCCAGGGAAGGGAAGGTATGCTCCAACGTGTCCTCCGGGCGGTCCACACAATAGTACCACCCGGGCATTAATTTTAGGATGTATAACGGTTTGATAACTTTGCTTCTCCTTCAACCTGCAAAGGTAAAGCGCGGGAAAAAAGTATATTAAATATTATTAACTAACTTATTAATTTGTGTTATTTGTGAAAAAAAAATGTCGAATTTATGATTTGAAAAGAATTTTTTAGATGCTACGCCGCCAGATATTGTAATTGAGGTAAAAAAATACTTGCGAAACCTGCTGCTATCTAAATCAAAACTAAAATGTATGGCAAATTTGGAAAATTTCTTTCAGTATCTACAAACAGAACAAAAATGCGTCGTAATTTTCAGAGAAAGCCACCTATTGAAAAATGCCGTTTGATACACTTGGAGATTTGTCACTGCAGCACTCAGCTCCATAACACCCTCGCCTGTACGGCTCAGGTGAATTTCACCTCGGATGCAATGACAAACTTTCTCCACTTGTATCAAAATGTACTATTCAACTACAAAGTTAAGTTTCTCATTCTATCCAACTTATTTTGACATGGATGTTATATTCGTGTTTTTTGGGACTAGGAAACTACACTGTGCGTGGCCCGACACGCACTTTGCCGGTTTATTCTCATATTTTGTTCTGCGATATCTTTGGCAATAACTCACTGAGCGATTTAGATCATTGTTGAGGGCCACCAGCGCATTGACCAGTGGCTTGCTTAGCGCCTAGAGCCTGGCGCGTTGCCTGGCGAGTAGCATATTAGATGTACTGCTACTCGCTGGATGATAATTGTTCGTAACCGGCCGCACTGCGCTTTTTGCCTGGCGCTCTTTCGCGAACACTTTGATATCTGCTAAAGTTGCGTCACATGACCGCTCTCACTCAATCACCCAACAGAAGTCAGCAGGCTATAAGATATTATTTTTATACCTTTCACGTGAACATATTCCACTCAGATGCTAAACTAATATGTTTGTAATAGATCAATAAGAATGAGGGCCCTGGTACTCATAACACAAGTTGAATCTTAATTTGGGTACCAGTGTTCAACATTAGCACTTCAAATATATAAAAATAGTTTTTCTGTCTGTGTATATGCTGTGTGTATTAATTGCAATAAAAATACTATTATTATTATTTATTCTTATATTAGTATTACCAGAGCGTAGCCGGGCGGCTCTTTAGTATAAGCGTAAGAATATCGATAAACTCGCTTATAATGCATATATATAGCAGAGCGCCGTATGACGCCAGTAGGCTAAAGATTTGTCATGAAGAACCTATGTATTCCAATACTGAATAAATAGCGACAAGTAACAGAAACAGAAAGGAGAGTAACAACATATTTTAGATATAATATCAAAATCTCAATGGACAGAGTATTACACCAAAAAGGTTTAACAGATAAAAATGTCGACTGGTAATCCATCACTTTGCGAACTGACAGGATACGGCATTTGTGTAATTAGCTTGTAGTGGTGTGTGGAAGGTGACGCGCTTGGATTGTAAGGGACAATGGCGTCTCTATCAGCGCGCCCTGATAAATGTGAAAATAACTCTGTCTGTCTGTTACGCTTTCACGCTTAAACTACTGAACCGATTTTGATGAAATTTGGAACAGAGTAAGCTTGAAACCAAAGAAAGGACATAGACGCCCGCAATAACCGACATTCATCCGGATGAAGTCACCGGAAAAAGCTAGTTTTGAATAAGAAAGTATTATTATTTTTCAAGATTCTATTTAAATTGTATTTAAAAAATATAATATATCTATTTATGTTCCGCTATATTTGCCCCTGTGTGCAGGAGACTCAACTGAATTCGTTTTGCGCTTTGTGAATATTTATAGATTTTTACTATTTACAGGTATATTTACTGGAACACAGACTCTGAGATAGAGAGGGCTCGGTTAGATGGCTCTGAGAGAGAAGTTTTGATAGCCAGCGTTGCATATCGACTAAGCTTGGCCATCGATCAACAAACACAAAAAATATACTGGACTGAGAAAATGTATCCTGGTGGTGTAGACTGGTTTATTGAAAGTGCAAATTTTAATGGAAAAAACAGAAAAACACTACATTCTGCAGGAAACACTCTTTTTGCATTTTCATTGGCCGTGTCAAAAGACTTCATCTACTGGCAGAACTATATGGAACAGGGAATTTGGCAATTATCAAAGTATTCACCACAAACTGTGACAAGAAAACTACACTCAATGTCTGGCACAAGCAATGTAAATTGTCATCGTATAGCAACCAACTACACAATAAAGGAACAAATCCAGGGAATAAAGAGCTGCAATGCTCTCCAGGGTCTGATTCCGTATGACTCGAAGAGTGAGTCTACAATATCAGTCTGTCAGAACTATTGCATTCAAGGAGAGTGTAGTGTCAGTGCTGAGGGACAACCTACATGCAGGTAAAACGTGTTCATCTCACATATTCAGGGTCACCTCACGATGCATGAAGCAAGCGAAGCCACGGGGTTTATTCAAAGTCTCTTATAATTATATGTATATATTTTTGTGTAGTTTCGCTAACTCTAATAATTCGCGCAGCATCGCTTCGCGTCTCGGTGTGAGCTGACCCTAATGTTTCTCACAGACGGTATAGGTAACAAGTTTTATAAAAACGCTACAAATGTTTGACACTTACCGATCAAGTTCGCTATCGGTCTATATTGTTAGTTAAGCTTATCCTACGCAAGAAAAAAAACACGTAAATAATTACTTTGTTACGTTAACAAAATATTTCAGTTAAAATTGGTTTATCATCATCTTGAATCTGAACAGAGCGACTGTTAATTAATTGACAACTTTTACTATAGGATCAGCTCTTTTCTACGAATACCTATGAATATAGTTTAAGTTTACATAAACACAAAATGTAAGAAAAGCCGATTATTTTTAGGAATTTTAGGGTTAAGTCAATAAAAAAGTGGTTCATTTTCATGAGTACCTACTTGCAACCCTTGAAATATAGTTCATTATTGTAGATCGAATGAATATTTTATTTTATTGTAAACCATGTGTAGTGCGCGTTGCGAAAAGATTAGGTACAGCACTTTGACAGACGTGCAGTGGTCGCGCACCTCGTTTGCCTGTTACAAATAGTCACAATATCTGTTGGTCTGCTGATTAACGCTGTTTTCTTATCATCATTATTTCAGTTGTAAAGTCGGATACTCTGGGGAGAGGTGCGAAGTAAACGCGTGCCATGATTATTGTCTACACGGCGGTGTTTGTTCCCTAAATGAAGAGGGTAAGCCAGCCTGCCAGTGCACAGCAGGTTACGATGGTAAAAGATGCGACGTATCTATCTGTAAAGATTACTGTTTACAAGGAAACTGTAGTGTCGGTGCTCAGGGCCAACCTAAATGCAGGTAAATCATATTATGCATGGAATTCATTGTATAGGTGATACAAACACTTATTACTAACTAGCGGACCTAACAGATGTTAGTCCGCCCGATCCTATTGTACTATTGTTACTCAAACATACTCTGTTTCATCAAAATCCAGCTACTACTCCTACTAATTCTCTCATGCAGTAAGATTGTGGAGTTCTCTTTCACCTAGCATTCGAGATATAAGGGCATGCAATTCATTTTCACTGTTTTTCATACAACCGCTCTTACGCGATTATGACGTTGTTACACATTTTTCACTAGATATTTTGGAAACACAGTATCTTGTGGATATTATCTAGGCTTCTATTGAAATCAATTTGTAAATTTGTGTAAAACTAGTCCAGTAAAGACCTCTGAAAATCTGCTATTTTGCATGAACTTTGACCCTTCATACCTAATACCTATTCTCAAAAATTTAAAAAGTCAAAAAAAGTATAACAATAGAAGCCTAGCAAATTTAATCAAGATTCTGAATGACAACAATTTTTATCAAAAACTTTTTAAAATAAAACACGTATTTCCTAGAACAAGTTTTGTGAAATCTCGGAATTACCGAATGCTAACAGAGTTTTCAAGCGTTATCTCTCTTTTTTCGGTTGGATTGCGTTAGATGAAGTAACAAACGTTGAAATCATGCTCGATGTTGACGATAGGCGGGTGATATATTTATTTTTAGTATAAGGTATATAAAGTTAAATAAGTATTCATTAATATTTAAATTATATGTGTAAGTACATCTTAACTATACAATATTATAACTTAATAGGTAAAATTTATTTATTATAATATATATAAACACTCTCTTACATAAAATACTTAAATATTAACTAAACTATACTAAAAACTAACTATGTACATAAGTATAATACAAAAACACAAAGTACACTCCGGCGTCGAAATACTCCTCCACATCTTTTTTTTTTTGTGTGTGACCTCTCGCAGGTCAACCTAGGAGGTTGTCGGCTGCTTAACCGGACTTGCTTGTGGCGGCCTCGATTCAAGAATCAAAGCCTCCAGCCAGGGCTTACTTAACTAAACTTAAAACTAAGCGACTACACGCTAAGGGCACTCCCTGTGGGGTACGGACCTCGGCTTAGGGCGTCGCTGGGGGAGGGCAGCAAGGGACGGGCTGGATCGCACAAAGAGATTATTATTATTATCGGGGAATTTTAAAACTACGGCTCAGCGGCGCGGGCTGGCTCGAGCAAAGGACGGGGAGGACGTTGACGGGATTGTCGCGGCGGGCCTCGGCGGTGAGGACGGAAAGACGGCGGTCTGTATTGTCTGCGAACTGTACTTGTTTCCTTACGGCTCTCTTGGAGCAGGGTAATGGGGTCGTCGGGGGTGACAAGAATATGCCTAGGACGGCGAATCTTTGAGATGCGGGAGGGTTCGTATCGGGTGGCCGATACGATAAGGGGGTTGCGGTGTTTCACAGCAGTATCAAAGAAACGCTTGCACAGGCGTTTCATGAACTGCTGGATGGTGGGGATTTTGAGATCTAAGTGTAGATTCTCATTTCGGACGTAATATGGGGCACCGAGGATTTTACGGAGGGTCCGGTTTTGGAGGGTCTGCATCCTATGGAGGAAACGGGGCTTGGCGTGTGCGAAGATAGCACAGGCATAAGTCATGATCGGGCGGATTACTGCTGTAAAAAGGCGCAGCTTGCACTTAAGTGACAATTTGCTGCGAGCAGTCAAGAGATAATGGAGCCTACCTTGAGCGAAAGCGGCTCGCGAGCGAGCCTGCTTTATGTGCTCGGCGAAGGTCAAGTGCTGATCGAGGATCACTCCGAGGTACTTGGCTTGCTTCTCCCAGGGGATCGGCTTGCCTACATGGTGATCGGAGGGAGTGGTCGCGCACTTCGTGCACCTGTTACTATCAATTATCTTTTAGTTTTCTTGATTAAAGAGTAACTCTACTGTATCTTCGTTATTTCAGCTGCATGACCGGTTACTCTGGGGATAGATGCGAAGTGTTCATCTGTAAAGATTACTGTTTAAAAGGAAACTGTAGTGTCGGAGCTGAGGACCAACCTAAATGCAGGTAAATCATATTATGCACGGAATTCGTTGTATAGAATATACAAACACTTTTGTTACTATTATTACAGATCTAACAAATATTGCCTTGCCAGGTTCAATTGTAAATCTAAACCAACCGGGAAAGTCACTCAAACAAACGCTAAGAATGTTATTAAAATCGGTCCAGCTGTTTAGAAGAGTTCAGTGTCATACAAATACAGAAAATTAACTTTATATAAATGTAAAGCAGAGGCGTCGTCTCATACAGAGAAGGGACCAGCATTTATCAGCACACTTACTGAAAGTTTTTTATTCATTCTGCATCATGGCAATCTGTTTCATTAACATTAAGCCTTGCTTCTGGAGTAATTTTAGTCACAGTGAGCCATGCCAATTTGTGAGAGGCTTTCACTTCATGTGGCAGAATCTATCCAGGAGCGTAGGAACACTATGTCATTTTAAACGTTTGTGCTGTAGCGATCCGCATCCACTGAGTTTTACAGCTAGTGTATTCCTATGTCCAGATAGTCTCTCTTGATATTTAACGCTATAGTTGGTGATTTCTTCCTTAATTGTGTTAATTTTTAAATCGTTGTGAATGTATTTGTTGCTAATATAATGCGGTATGTTGAAGATTGCTCTTATTGTTTTATTTTGGAATCTTTTAAGGATTTCAATGTCACTTTTACTGGCTGTACCCCACAGTTGAATGCCGTAAGTCCAACTTGGTTTCAAGATGGCTTTGTACACGAGAATCTTGCTCTCCGCTTTGAGACGTGAATGCCGACCATCCAGTACATGTTGCGTAGCCTGGTATCTAGTTGTTTACGCTTAGTCCAAATCTGCTTATGCCACGTTAGCCTCCTGTCCAGGTGCATGCCTAGATATTTAGCAGGTTCTTCTTGTGGGATTTCTTCACCATTCAGTTTCACTACAGGGCAGGTTTCTCTTTTGAGAGTGAATGTGACATGGGATGATTTATTTTGGTTAACCTTTATTTGCCAGGTTTTCAGCCATTTTTCTATTTCGTAGAGGTGCAGTTAAAGTTGAACAGATGCTGTTGCTGGGTTATTGTGTGTGGACAGTATTGCAGTATCATCTGCGTATGTGGCAACTATGGTTTGATCCATGTTTGGAAGGTCGGCTGTATATATGGTATACAATACTGGTCCAAGTATGCAATACTGGTCCTGTGGTACACCCGATTTTATTTCGTACAAGGCTGAGATATCAGT
The DNA here is from genome assembly GCA_905147345.3 of Mythimna impura. NCBI lineage: Eukaryota > Metazoa > Arthropoda > Insecta > Lepidoptera > Noctuidae > Mythimna > Mythimna impura. The sequence goes on along the minus strand of LR990365.1, from coordinate 157,281 downwards.
GTTTAGCTTAACTTCGAAGCATCTGTCTTGGAGGTATGACTCTATTATGTGATAAAATGAGTTAGCTAGCATTTTATTTTATTTTATAGAGCATACCCTCGTGCCAGACTTTGTCAAAAGCTTGACTTACGTCAAGGAAGACAGCGGAACAATATTGTTTGCTATCTAGCGTTCGGTTTATGGTATCCACAATACGGTGCACCTGTTCTACAGTACTATGATGCTCTCGGAACCCAAATTGGTGGTTCGGAATTATGTCCTCGACATGAATTTTTATTCTGTTGAGCAGAATTCTCTCAAATAGTTTCCCAATGACCGGTAAGAGACTGATGGGTCTACACAAAGCAACGTCCAGTGGTGGTTTTCCAGGTTTGGGTGGGTACCATTACGATCTGTGCTATCTTCCAGTGTGCAGGGAAATACGAGAGTCTGAGGCATGCGTTAAATATTTTGACTATTTGCATAATTCCCTTTTTTGGTAGTCTTTTCAATAGGGTTGCGTCTATTAAGTCGTAATCAGGAGATTTTCCGTCTTTCAGCATTTTTATTTCTTTTAACACTTCCCGAGGACTTGGCCATTTTATTGGTAGACACATTTGTAATGCACTTTTAAGAAAATATTTTACTTCTGTGCTATGTTCAGGAGTTGTGTCTGGGTGTGGTTAAAAGACTCTAGAAAGGTGTTCCGCGAAGATTGTAGCTTTTTTGCATCCGATCTAGCCCAGTCTCCAGAATTATTTTTTCATCTCATTCAAAGAAGGGACCAGCATTTATCAGCACACTTACTGAAAGTGAGTTGACAACTTCAGACCTGTATCTTTTCGTCACCGATGTCAGTGTGGTCTAAGGTAAACTTATAGAGCGTTCGAAACAGCGCAGTGGTCGTGCACCTTTTTTTTTATTATTATTGATAGGCTCGCGTTTGACCACTATCTCACCTGATGGTAAGCGACGATGTGGCCGACGATGGAGCACGCTTGCCTAGAAGTAACCTATTCACTCTTGACTTAAAGACCCCTAGGTTGTAGCTATCAGGAAACACAGACTCCGGCAGGGAATTCCACTCCTGTTACATCTACTCACAATTATTGGTTTTCTTGATTATAGACTAACTCATCTGTATCTTCGTTATTTCAGCTGTATGACCGGTTACTCTGGGGAAAGGTGCGATGAAAACGCGTGCCATAAGCACTGTTTAAATGACGGTGTCTGTTCTCTAAATGAAGAAGATGAGCCGGCTTGCCAGTGCATAATAGGTTACGATGGTGGAAGATGCGAGGTTTCTGCCAATAAGGACAACAGGTAAAACTTGTTTTTCTCACTGTACACTAGTTATGTCAAGCGCCCCTGCGTTGGGTTCTGATCGTGCACTCGGAAGATGCGACAAGATTTGTCAAAGAAAACATAAAAATAATATAATTCTAAAGTTTGCCGTAAATAACTTTTGTTCGCTTGTAGTGGGTGTTATAACTTTATACTAGATAAAATTGTGTGTTTAATGAAAATCTTGACTAACTAACTAAAGGGAACTATCTAGTGACACAGGCGTCTGTTATTAAAATAATAATTTCATGTCGACACGTTCCGAGTGTCTCGCTGGTCTAGTGGTCACTAGCTCTGCCCCTAAACACGAGGTTATGGGCTCGGTTCCCGGGTCATGCATATTATTTATGAGTTTTTGTACGTGGAACTTGTCAGTAGCAGCCCGAAGCCTGGGCTCGTACCCGCGTCGTCGACGGCGTGTAGTCTTCCACGCGTGCCTCAAAGAGATGTCAGCAAAACTATAGGGGCCAGCAGGACCGATGCCGCTAGGGCAAGGGAATTTATGAAAGAGTTACAGTGGTCCTGAAACGCAAAAGCAACTGACGGACACTGGTGGCTTTTAGTCAGCAAAGGTCTGACACACCCTTTCGTTCTACCCTAGAGCGAAAGAAGTCAGATGATGATTTCCCACCTCAAAAAAAACCCTGTCACGAGGGACTTGAAACAGAACTTGTTATACAACGTGGCAATGCCGCCAGCCTTTTGGGCACACTTCCAGTCGACAGCGATGCGGAGGAATTTTTGACGCCATATTTTAGGTAGGAGTTATTGTGTATATATTATGTAATTTTAAATGCAATTGGTAACTATTTGATATTGAGAGCGCCATTGCAGTAGTTATGACCAACCACTGATGTGCTTTTGACTATACATTTTTCAACCTTTTTTTAATTTTTGTTAAATAGTTTTAGTACTATAATTAATTATAAATTATAGTTACATTTTACTGGCGTGTCTGTTTATTGTGTTACCATTTTCGAACATTTTCATTGTTTCAGCTGTGATGCCGGTAACTCTGGGGAAGGGACAGGCAGCGCATGCCGTCAGTTCTGTCTAAACGACGGTACCTGTTCCCTAAACGAGGCAACTGAGCCAGTCTGCCAGTGCACAGCAGATTACGCGGGTAAAAGATGCGACGTTCCCGCCTTCATAGCCAAATGGGTGTTACACGCATACAATTAGTAAGGAAGTTTTTTCGGTCTAAACTTATTTGAATAAAAATAAACAATTAAATTAGAGTTTTTCCTCTAGTGTAGTGACGATACCAGTGCCAGGGACTTAAGCCCATGTTCTAGGTCCGTTTGTAGAACCTCCACTCGACTTACTTGCCATAACAATGGAAGAAAACCTTCGATTCGTTTCACAAAATACAAGCAATAAGTTCTGTCAATTCGATGATTCGAGCTGGAGTTGAGTTGCAGGATATCACTAAGGAAAGTCTTTCCTTCTCAGATCTGCTTGGTTTTCTCGAACCTTAATAATCTTCTTATTAATCATTGTGTATTATTGTGCTCTCTTTATAGATGTACAGCCGGTTACTCTTTGTTGTCTGAACAACGGAGCTTGATCGGAACGAGCGCGGCATGTGAAGCAGTCGAAGAGTGCGCGTTCACCTCTATAAATTCAAGAATATAAGTTTAATGTGGTTAAAGTAGTTTTATAAGTCATATTTATGTCTTAAAATGTTTTTACAATTTTTTTCCTTCTTTTTATATTTAGATATTAACAAGTAGTTAGTTTGTATTTTAGTTTTACGTTATCTACCTTAGTTCAAAACTCAAAAGCAAGCTCCTCCTGTCGCCGGCCTACTGATGGATGCAGTTCACGAATCTAAGACTTTGTTTCTTTATAAATTGTGAATTCGTGTGTGCATCTTTAGTTAAGGCTCCTCAATAAAGAAGTAAATCATTAGCTAAGTGCCTTTATCACAAACACCTATTAGTTGTCATTGCAAACTCACTTTCTTAGAACGATTGAATTCATGCTTCAAAATCATGTACTTCTAAACTTATTTAATACGTAATGGACGCACCCTCGCACGAAGCTTCTTGCCCACTGCGTACAATAAAATTGCAAGATGTTTATTAGATTCAGTTTAGTAAGTTCAACAGGTTATTATAATTTTATACGTTACTGACTTTTAACAAAATTCGAAATTTCTCTGTCTATAAAATTATTTCTGATAAAGTCAATTGTTTTAACTTCTAGCAGGACTTTTTTTTTAGGTGGGAAATCATCTAATGACATCTCCCGCCCTTGGGCGGAGCGGAAGGCCGGGTCAGTCTTTTACTAACTAAAACCCACTTGTTTGTTCCTTCTTTGACTTGCGTTCCAGGGCCCCGGGGTTCATTTTCACTTAACCCATGGCCCCAGTAGGCTTCGACCCTGCTGGGCCCCTACGATTTGCTGACATCTCCTCATTTCGCCCCGGCCTTGCATCTCCACGCGCAAATCGTGCATGCGTGGAAGGACTGTTGCCTTCAGATCCCATGGTGGCAGGCCAGCTAGGAGGCTCGCCGCTTCGTGGGAAACCGTGCGGTATCCCCGCATCATCCGTATGGTCATGACCCTCTGGCATGCGTTCAACTTGGCCACCGGTCGCTTTCGTAGCGACGGCGCCCATACCGGTGCCCCATAAAGGGCCATGGACCGAACGATACCCGCGTAGAGCCTCCGGCAAGAGGCGTCTGGACACCCTAGGTTGGGCAGGAGCCGCTTGAGTAACTTCCAGCAGGACTGAGACCGTTTCTCTAACTACTGCTCTTCCAATAAGCTTAACTTTAGCCTTCCAAAGCGTCATGTTATAACACTTACCAAAAAGAAAAATATTACAAAATTCGACAATCGTCTTGCTAATACGCCTGTTAGTAAAGTTAGTTTTCTCCGCAATCTTGATGTTCTGCTAGATTCGAAGCTCCTTCTGGATGTTCAAATAGAAAAGATTGTTTGCCCTACCACATGTTTGGTTTTGCTATGAGATCTTCCTGGGGTTTTCGTCAACTTTCCACATATAATATAATATAAATAATAATAATATTCCACAACTATCACACAACGCCATCTAGTCTCAAGCTAAGCAGAGCTTGTGTTATGAGTACTAGACAACTGATAAACATACTTATATATTTCTAAATACATACATATTATAGATAAATTACACCCAGACACAGAACAAATGATCGTGCTCATCACACAAACATTTTTCCTGGGTGGGAATCGAACCCACGACCTCCGGCATAGCAGTCAGGGCCACTAACCACTAGACCAACAGGCCAGTCAATATAAGTCAATAATGCCAAAAAAATTAGGCCACAGTTAAAATATACAGTAACTATATGGAACGCTTTTTAAGCCAAATATAATGAAAGAATAGAACTAGTACGACGTAAATACCTTCGCGGTATCAATTTTAGATGTTACCGGAAAAAAACTTGCTTCTAAAAAAGTATAATTTTGGACCTTAAAGTCAAAACGGAAACTCCTGGAAGTTTTCACTTTGTTCTACGTGTGCCGCTGTCATTTTGACTGTCCAGATTTAGAGTCTGTGTTACCTGGTTCCTCGTGTTCGGACGTTCGTTTCGTGAACTGTTGTTCATGTACACGAGGTACCTACGCACTCGACGTCTATTTACTACTAAACTCTGTAAATCCAACGCTGGCTCGCGTTCACCACTTCATCGTTTAGTTAATACATAATTAATAATAATAATAATAAATAATAATAATAAGGGTATAGGTAGGTATTTAAGATATTTCGACTATTTTCTTATTGTGCTACTGTTTGTTTTTCCGTGAATAAATAAAATAATCGTCGTCGGATAAGTCTGTCTACCAGTCCGACTTGTGACCTGTAAGCCAGGTATCCTCAAGTGGCTGACTGAGAAGCAAGTGTCGCCAGGGCGTCACGCTCGCTCACAGTTCTCGTGCTGAGGGAGACACGCGCGCGAACAGTTGTCACGCCCTGAGCACAGTGAATGCTCGTCACACGGTCAAGTGCTCGTGCGTCTGTCTTGCTCTTTAGTTATTCTGTTTTCTTCGGGCATCAGTGTTCAGTTCTCTACTAATGTTTTTGCTTTTGTGTTTAGAATATGTAAGACTTTTAAATAAATAAATTATCATCGTTAAATAATACGTGCATTTTTATTAATAATTATATTTTTATTATTACTCATTTTTACTAATTACCTATAGACTGTTTACAAACAGAGTTTTTTTTCAATTGAGCAGTTAAGCATAAAAACTTTTTACAAAAAAAAAACCGACTTCACTAAAAAGAAAACACTAAAAGGATCAAAATAACTTTAATTTCGGAAGTCTGTGTTTCTCGGTATTGTTTGTTTCTTATTTAACACCGACTTCTTATTTAACACCAACCGGCAGGTTATACAGAAGACCGAGGAGTATAGTCTGCCTCTCTGCTTAGCGTTAGTGGACTACGAGAAAGCCTTTGATTCGATCGAGACTTGGGCTGTGCTGCAGTCTCTCCAACGGTGCCAGATTGACTATTAGTACATCGAGGTGCTGAAGTGTTTGTACGAAAACGCCACTATGTCAGTCATACGCAGGACCAGACCTCGAAACCTAACCTCCTGCAGCGGGGTGTAAGGCAGGGAGACGTCGTTTCTCCGAAACTGTTCACGGCCGCAATAGAGGATGTCTTCAAGGTTCTGGACTGGAGTGTATTGGGCATTAATGTCAATGGCGAGTAAGTACATTACTCATCTTCGGTTTTCCGACGACATAGTAGTCATGGCTGAGACTACGGAAGAGCTTAGCACAATGCTCAATAACCTCAGTAGAGCTTCCGAAAGAGTGGGTCTTAACCTTTTGAGTGCATAATTAGAGACACAATAGTAAGACAATGGCGCGTGAACGCCGGCGTTAATGCGGGGATCAACAGCTTAAAATGAACATGGACAAAACTAAAGTCATGATAAACAACCATGTAGCAATATCTGTTTGTAGAAGCATTTCTAATGTTTTCATCTCGCAATACGCTGATGACTTCATTATATATGACTCTCAAAAGAGATTATCTGATTCGGTATCCCATATCCAAAATGCATTGCATATCTTCCAAAATATAATGTCAGATTTGGGACTGAATATGTCACAAAAAAAAAAACAAAAGTTTGCCTTTTCAGTAGGGGGAGAAGGAATAATAGGATCCATTTATTTGTTAATAATAGCCTCATTGATCAAGTAGATTGTATAAAGTACCTTGGAATGTGGTTGGACAGTTCTCTAAAGTGGGGTAAACATATAAATGAAATTCGGGATAAAATCTGTCGTTATTTAAATATTTTTAAAGTGTTAGCTGGTGCTAAATGGGGTGTACATCCCTCTCATCTTCGTAGACTATACATAGCTATAATTAGAAGCAGGATGGATTACGGTTGCTTTTTGTACGGAAGATGTGCAAACGGACATCTTCTTAAACTTGACAGAGTTCAAAATCAAGCAATGAGAATAATAGGAGGATTTATAAGAAGCACACCTATCCATGCTATGGAAAGTGAATTATGTCTGCAACCGTTATTTGTCCGAAGGCTCTTTCTAACGGCCAAATTTTATTTAAGATCCAAATCAGTTTGTAATAATATTATTATTAGTATCTTGGAGGATCTGTCCATCCAATGCCAAGGGCTTTACTGGAGAAACAAAAAGTTGCCATTACTGGTCGATGTCCACAGGTTATACTCAGAAAAGCCATTGCATTCGAGCCCGATATTAGATATTTATTCCTTGGATACCTGGGTAACCAATATAGATCTGTCTAGTTTAGTGGAGATTAAGATTGATGGGGTGAGTGTGGCAAAAAGACTGATTAATGTTACTGATCTCAATAATTCCTGTGTAAAAATGATAGTAAGTAAGTTTAGTGAACATTATAAAATATTTACGGACGGGTCCAAGGATGGTTCAGACTTGGGAGCTGCTTATTTTGATCCTCAATGTGATATTAAAGCAAAATTCAAAATTAGATCTAAGATTTCTATTATGTATTGTGAACTTATAGCTATTTCCGAAGCCTTGTTATATTTACTGACTATAAATCATGAAAACTTTGTCATATTCTCAGACTCAAAAAGCAGCCTCCAACATTTAGCTCGGGCACCCTCGAGTCTTCGAGGGTGCCCGATAGCCATAACTATTTTAGACTTAATATGTAAAATACAATCCTTAAATGAAACCGTCACCATTCAATGGATACCGTCACACATAGGAATCATGGGTAATGAAGTGGCAGACTTAGCAGCTCGACAAGCATCTTATGAGGGTATCGACTATACATGTATGCCGTTGCACTCAGACTGGCTTGGCCATGTCAAAGAAATATGTAGACATAAATGGCACGAATATTTTGATGAACGGTCCAAGATGAAAGGAATTTGGTATAAAACCATTCAGTCTGAACCACGTCGCTACCCATGGTTTGAAGGTAGGGAGATAGATAGAAGATATGTAGTAGCTCTCTTGAGGATGCGTTCTGGCCACATCCCTTCCAATAAATTCAAATACCTTATGGGTAAAAGTTCCTCACCAAATTGTGAAACGTGCGGGGTCATAGAGGATATTTTTCATGTATTGATGGAATGTGACCGGAACATACAGGAAAGACAGGGTCTGCTTGGTGTGGGATCTGAGGTCGGGGCATGTAACAGCATCTTGGCTTTCCCGTTGTCGGAGGAGGCTAAGATGTTGTGTCGATTGGTTGATTGAGGGATTGATGAGTGAGTGATAGAATTTTACTACTAGCTTAGTTTATAATTAGAAGAAGTATTTTGTAACAGGAGTGACATTATCACTAAGTGATAAAACTCCATAAATTTAATAAAGAATAAAAAAAAAAAAAAAAAACCATGTAGCACCCACTCCTATCAAGATTGGAGACTCTATACTCGAAGTTGTGGACGATTACGTCTACCTTGGACAGACAGTCCAGTTGGGTAGATCTAATTTCGAGAAAGAGGCCAACCATCGAATCCGACTCGGCTGGGCAGTGTTCAGGAAGCTGCACGGTAACTTCTCATCCAATATACCACAGTGTCTCAAGACGAAAGTCTATGACCAGTGCGTGTTGCCAGTGATGACATATGGTTCCGAAACGTGGTCGCTCACAATGGGCCTCATCAGAAGGCTCAAAGTCACCCAAAGGGCAATGGAAAGGGCTATGCTCGCAGTTTCCTTGCGTGATCGAATCAGAAAAGAAGATATCCGCAGAAGAACCAAGGTCGCCGACATAGCACGAAGAATCGCCAAACTTAAGTGGCAATGGGCAGGGTACATTGCTCGCAGAACAGATGGCCGTTGGGGCCTAAAGGTTCTGGAGTGGCGACCGCGTACCGGAAGATGCAGTGTTGGAAGGCCCCCTACAAGGTGGACCGATGACCTGGTGAAGGTTGCGGGAATCCGATAGAAATAAAGAAAGAAAGAAAACATGTTTATTCTGCCCAAATAGACGCACAATAAAATATAGTAAACTGTCGGCCCATGTGCAAACCGAGCATAACTGTGCTGCACTATAGACACACAATAATTTAAATTTAAACACAGTTGACTGATATCTACATAGTCTGTGGTTGTCTACACAAAACACAGTCTGATCTTACAGCTTAGTCTGTGGTTATCCATTGTCATCTATTGTCTATTACACCGACCGACAGAGACTGACATAACCTAATATAAATTAAAATAAATATTATAAACAATAATTTAAGAAAAACAAATAATAATATATAAATCCAAGTTGTGCGTCGCATCTAGGCAAAAAAAAGTTGTTGCTCAGCTTATACCGCGACGCTGGGCAAATCCAGCAATCTACGATGCTGATTTTCAGCAACCACCGTTCTAGTGACACTCTGGCGCTCCCTCCGCGAGCTTGTGTACTTTGACAGGTTAGTACATAATAATATATACACATAGCACATGAACAATTTTACAATACGAAGATTCACACTAACCAGTATACTATAGTAGTAGTCTTTGATTCACACAATGAACATAACAACAATACAAACACCATAAACAATACTAAAATTGCACAAATACACTACTCAAAAAATTTCTATGCACAAAATAACAGATGCTGAACTCATAATACAATTATTGCAGTACCATTTTGATCGATGGTAGACAACAGACCATAAATTGCATCATAATATGGGGAGGCGGCATGATAGCGGCGACTCACATAGTCGGCTCGACAGGATCACTAGAATCAAATCGGAATACCATCACCACTATGGAAGACCATACTCATTGCCTGAAGTCCATGACCAAAGAGGTAAAACATAAAACTAATTACTATAATCCAATGAATGAAATAACTCAAGTATATATACATATATATATACATATATACATTTCTTGCATATTCAACAATCTATATAAGATTGTTGAGTATGCAAGAAATACTTTTTTAAAATGGTAATGAAGTGTTTTTTTGTCTTCAGGACTCTTATTGGCGGAGACAGGACATTCCAACAATGCGTGGCACTGTATCTGAAGCTACCCCTGAATGCTGCAGTTCTGTGATGTGGTGTACAGAGAGGATATGTGAAGGATCGTGGTTCAAATTTGCTGTGTCTCCAAATTAGTTTATCGTATAAGTATTTTGGTTTCTGTGTAGTAATAACTCCAAACAGTAAACTAGCCAAATGTAACTTTCTCCTTGCTGCCATTTTCAGAATGTTATTCTCATTAATATAGGGAGTGACGTGACTCCTATGTGGTACCTTTACACAAAACCTTACACATGCATTCTGAATACGTTGAATTAACTTCTCCGTTCTGGCTAATAGGCATGGCCCATACACTGTGTCACAATAGTTCAGACGTGATAAAATTAGGCTGTCTACAAGTTGTTTGCGCAGATCAACACTCAAATGGGCTCTAATTTTATAAAGTAGTTTTAACCTATAAAAGCAATTACGCATGGCATTGCTAATGTGCTTCTCAAATCTCAGTTCAGGGTCCATAGTCAAACCCAGATTGCATGCCAATTCAACCCTATCTATTTTACTTCCCTTTATAAAAACTTCTGGATTGGCCGACAGTATCGCATTAATCATTTTTTTACTTCCCAAAACCATGAACTTAGACTTAAGTGGGTTTAAAACTAGTGAGTTAGCATCTGACCATTCCACCATTCTATCGAGATCTGAATTAATTTTGTCCACTGCCTCTTTTAGATCTGCTGTTTTAAAACAAATATACAACTGTATGTCATCAGCATACATGTGATATTTGCAGTGTTGGAAGGAATTGACAATATCTGCACTGTAGAGAATGTACAAAAGAGGCCCCAAAATTGATCCCTGGGGCACACCACGTGACACATGCCGAGGAGAGGATGAGCTGGTTGATCCATCCTCCCTCTGGATCTCCACGAGCTGTGACCTATTCTGTAAGTAGCTAGCGAACCACTAGTTTCCGTAGTAAAACCATAGTACGCTAACTTGGAAAGTAATAGAGTGGTATTAATTGCATCGAACCAACCCTCACTGGGCCCGCGTGGTGGATTATGGCCCATACCCTCTCCTAGGGAGGAGGCCTGAGTCCCAAGAATGGGAACACTATAAGGCCGACTATGCTATGCTATGCTAATTGCATCGAAGGCACGTGAAAAATCAAGAAGAGCAAGTAAGGTCCCCTCCCCTCGGTCTCGTGCTTCCAAGATATTTCCTACCACATTCAAAAGGGCTGTGGCTGTCCCACGACCTTTCCTAAAACCAGACTGCAGGTCAGGTAGCATGTTGTTAGATTCTAGGTACTCCAGCATTTGGTTGTAAACTACTCTCTCCAAGACTTTAGATAAACATGGGAGAATGCTTACTGGGCGTAGGTCTTCATCAGTACATGGGTTACTGGTTTTAGGTAATGGATGCACTATAGCACATTTCCATGAGTCAGGAAAAGAGTTTGTATCGATAGACTTATTCACTATTGTAGTGATGGCATGGAGGGTGGTTGGTAATGTAAGCATTATCATATCGAGACTCAACCTGTTACGGACACGAGCATGTAATTTAGAATCACTAAATATAATCAACATTACGTCATTCATAGATGCGTAACGTATGTACATACGCGCTGTACTTTGCTTTTAGCTCTGATTGGCTTGCCCTCATTATGAGGGCAAGCCAATCAGAGGCGAGACTATTGTCCAATCGGTTACCGGGATAGTATATAAGGCTATGTACTGAGTTCTTAGAAGTACATAATGCGGTTCTTAGAAGTAAATAGCGCAGTAAAACCGTTAAGAATAATCTGGATTTCTATTGGTGGATTACAACGGAGAAAATCACGCCACTATTGATGACCAATAGTGTGCTTGCTGTATGCGGGGGTCGGGAGGTGTACGTCAGCCGGCCTCAACAGGATTAGGGAACAGGACGAGAGGGATAGGGACTCTCTCCCACGACTTGCGACCGGCTGAAAAAGTACTTAAGCTACACTTTCCTTGAAGACGACGTTCTCTGGCAACTTCAGAGGAAATTACGTTCCACTGAAGAGTCCTCTATCCCTCCGCTCACCCACCCTGACAAGAGTGTCGCTTTCGACAACTCTGAAAAAGCGGAATGCCTAGCCGACAGCCTCGAAGCCCAATGCTCGCCTAGCTCTCAACTAATAGACCAAGCTCACATCGACATGGTGGACGCTGAAGTCGAACGTAGAGCCTCCCTCCCTCCCGTTGAAGACCCTGATAACCCTCTACCCCCCGTCACTCCCGACGAGGTGGAGGATATCATCAAAAAACTTCAACCCCGGAAAGCCCCCGGCGCCGACGGTATCACGAACAGAGTGTTCAAACTCTTCCCTCCCCAACTTATAATGCTAATGACCGCCATCTTCAATGGCGCATTAAGCAATAATATCTTCCCCCAAGCATGGAAGCAGGCCACCGTTATCGGTATCCCCAAACCAGGCAAGCCCAAGTCTGACCCTTCCAGCTACCGCCCCATCAGTCTCCTCAATGTTCTCGGTAAAGTCTACGAGAGGCTTATTTATAAGCGACTCAAAGATTTTGCCGAATCCAAGGGTCTCATTCCTAATGAGCAGTTCGGGTTTCGTACCGAGCACTCATGCATCCACCAAGTCCACCGCATCGTAGAGCACCTAAGCGCTGGCTTCCAGCGTAATACGATGACGGGTGTATTTCGATATAGCGAAAGCATTCGACAAGGTCTGGCACAATGGCTTATTATATAAGCTATACCAACTCGGAGTGCCAGACCGTCTCGTGCTCATCATGCGAGACTTTCTGTCGAATCGCACCTTCCGCTATCGAATTGAGGGTGCCCTCTCCACCCCCCACCCCATCCGAGCAGGAGTCCCGCAAGGCTCCGTAGTATCCCCCTTAGCCTTCACGCTGTTCACCAGCGACATTCCCCAGAGTAAAAAGGCCCAGTTGGCTCTATTCGCCGACGACACGGCAATTTACTACACCGGTCGTGACCCCAGAGTTATCGCTCGCAATCTCCAAACCTCCGTAAACATTTTGGGCAAATGGTTCCGGAAATGGAGAATAGAGGTTAACCCTGATAAGAGTCAAGCGGTTCTCTACTCGAGACAGCGGGAGTCCGTCCTCCCTCCCCCTCCGATCACCATGTACGGCAAGCCAATCCCCTGGGAGAAGCAAGCCAAGTACCTCGGAGTGATCCTAGATCAGCACTTGACCTTCGCCGAGCACATAAAGCAGGCTCGCTCGCGAGCCGCTTTCGCTCAAGGTAGGCTCCACTATCTCATGACAGCTCGCAGCAAATTGTTACTAAAGTGCAAGCTGCGCCTCTTTACAGCAGTAATCCGCCCGATTATGACTTATGCCTGTGCTATCTTCGCACACGCTAAGCCTCGTTTCCTCCATAGGATGCAGACCCTCCAAAATCGGACCCTCCGTAAAATCCTCGGTGCCCCTTATTACGTCCGAAATGAGAATCTACACTTAGATCTCAAAATCCCCACCATCCAGCAGTTCATGAAACGCCTGTGCAAGCGTTTCTTCGATACTGCTGTGAAACACCGCAACCCCCTTATCGTATCGGCCGCCCGATATGAACCCTCCCTCATCTCAAAGATTCGCCGTCCTAGGCATACTCTTGTCACCCCCGATGACCCCATTACCCTGCTCCAAGAGAGCCGTAAGGAAACCAGTACAGTTCGTAGACATTACAGACCGCCGTCATTCCGTCCTCGCCGCCGAGGCCCGCCGCGACAGACCCGTCAACGTCCTCCCCGTCCTTTGCTCGAGCCAGCCCGCGCCGCTGAGCCGTAGTTTTAAAATTCCCCGTTAATAATAATAATATCTTTGTGCGATCCAGCCCGTCCCTTGCTGCCCCCCCCCCAGCGACGCCCTAAGCCGAGGTCCGTACCCCACAGGGGGTGCCCTTAGCGTGTAGTCGCTTAGTTTTTAAGTTAGTTAAGTAAGCCCTGGCTGGAGGCTTTGATTCTCGAATCGAGGCCGCCACAGGCAAGACCGGTTAAGCAGCCGACAACCTCCTAGGTTGACCTGCGAGAGGCCACACACAAAAAAAAAAAAAAGAAGACGACGTTCTCTCTCTGCAGTTCGACTTGAAGCGTCACCACGACAGTTTGTCTTGGCACCCTACGCTCCTGGAGCGGCCCTAGATTTCCAGATTTCCTAAGTTATCTAACGTATTAGAGTCAGTGAAGTATTGTAAAGTAACTGTGAACTATTTGTGAGTTAGCGTCACGCGTATGTACGTAAAGGACTCGATTATGTGAAAGTATTTACACGTGTTATGTGAAGTCTTGTTATTTATACGTGTTAAATAAATGGCTGAGGCCTTTCAAGCGTGACCATTGTGTTTTGTAATTATTTACATCCTCTGCCCCCAACACAACCCATCATTTCCCTTAGCATTTGACCCCAAACTCTTGATAATTTTAGAAATTTCAGTTTCATTGACATTTTGCAGCTTAAAATGAGTGTCCCCATACCGGTTAGAGTCAAAATATGTCACTTGAGATGTTGACAATATGTTCTGACCAGGCACATCAAGAAATGCCCTGTTAATTTCGTCAGGGTCATTAAATTGTCCTGGGAGCATGCTATCATTATGATCTGAGAGCACATCGGACTTGAGATTTTTCCAAAGTTTTTTTGGGTTTTTCAACTGATTATTAATGTGCCTGTCAAAGTACACCTTCTTTTCCTGCATCAGTGCGGTACTAGCTAGTTTTTTTTAAGTCCAAATACCTAATATTTTTTTGTAGTGTCTTGTTTATTCTTATTATAGTTCTTTTTTGCCTCGTTTCTTAACTTAATCATTAATTTAATATTGTCTGTTATCCACGGTGTGGGACGATTTCTAACTATCTTACTTTTTATCGGTGCATGTAAATCAAATAATTGGTTTATGTGGTAATTGAAAAAATCTACCATGCTATCCACATCTGGCAGTGAGCTTATTTCCGTCCATGGCATTGATTCCAAATCTGCTGCAAAGTAGTTATCTAAAATATCCCTTAAAGGGCGATATGTAACCAGCCTAGGTTTGCTCTTTACCTTCTTTACCACAGTATCACACACAATAAACGAGTGATGGCCAAGTTCACTGATGTGATTGACCTGTACATTGCGTACTCCTATATTGGTACAGATGACATCTATCAGTGTACTACTGTCACCTACAAAATGGGTTGGCGACAAAACCACCTGATTTAGACTAGAGTAATTCAAGAACTCCATTAACTCCTTAGTTTTACCACTTGTAGTATCCAATAAATTAATATTGAAGTCCCCCAACACTACCAAATGATCGTACGGTGCCAATGCGCTAATACTGTCAGTTATCCCATCCAAAAATCTAGAAAGCTCAAACCATGGTGGCCTATATGCTGTACCTATTAATAACTTTTTACCATTAATAGTTAGGCTCAACCACATCTGTTCAACATCGGAACTTTTGGAATGTGGTTGTACGCGCGCCCTTACTCCCGTTTTAATATAAAAACCTACACCCCCACCCCGCCCCCCGCGCATAGACGCAGGGCGTGGCACATGTTTCAGCCTATATCCCGGGACCTTAGGCGCGCGGCCTTCCTCCTCAGGTTTCAGCCATGTTTCATTAATTGCCATGATATCTACTGAGTGTTGTGACATGGCAATCAGGAACTCATCCTGATTAGTTGCAAGTGGCCGAGTGGTAAGAGAGCAGTGGTGGCCGAGTGGTAACGGCCCCGACTTACGAGTTGTAGGTCGCGGGTTCAAACCCAGCCAGGCGCATTACTTTGTGTAATTTATTTCATCACCACTGCTCTCAAAACGGTGAAGGAAAACATCGTGAGGAAACCGGCATGTCCTAGAACCAAAAATTCGAAGACATGTGACATCCACCAACCCGCACTGGGCCCGCGCGGTGGATTATGGCCCATTCCCTCTCCTAGAGAGGAGGCCTGAGTCCCAACAGTGGGAACATTATAAGGCCGACTATGCTATGCTATGCAGCATTAAACAAACCAAACTTCAATACTTTCGACTTAGTCATCTTATGTAATCTTCAAAAATTGTATTTATGTATAATACTGAAATATAATTATATTTATAGACTCAGGATGGCCTATATCAGAATCTTCCATGTTTCACGTGGGTCAGAAACTCGAACAAAGTCACTAATTGATTCTTCAATGATTTATTTCTCCTTAACTTCACAGATTAACAAAATATAACGCTAACACTTTTTAATTAGGCATAGATAACGATACTGAATTAAATCAACTTAGAAACTGTTAAAGATGGCGTCGGAAGTAAGCGATTCGTCGAGCGCGTGGTGCGTTCGCGGTTCTCGATTCCAAAGTGAATAAGATGGCCGCCCCGCTCCCACCGGTGTGACGTTCCGCAAGAATGGCAGCTGACAGACAGCTGACATATGTCATGCTGCCATTCTGTTCCGACGTCGTCGACAGCAAACGTCAAATGTCATGTGTCGCGCCGACACGGCCGGACTGACATTCGACCGTCCTCGGGCGTAGAGCTAACGTTGTCCTAAAACAGGCAATTTTATTATTTCATGGTTAGCTGCTCGTCCAGCCTGACAAGCAACACAGCACTAATTCTAACAAATTTCAGAAGCAACATTATGAAACCATGTATCCCTTCGACCATTATGAATAATGGACCGGATGACATCTCACAAGCTGGACAACACAACCCGGACCGGACGAGTGTGTCCTTTCGACCAGCTTCAATGCATGGACCGGACGACACTGTCCCTTCGACCGGTTCAGACAGGGTCTAGACAAGTGTGTCCCTTCGACCAGCCCCAATGGCATGGACCGGACGGCACTGTCCCTTCGACCAGATCACAGACAGAGTTTAGACAAGACAACACAACCCGGACCGGACGAGTGTGTCCTTTCGACCAGCTTCAATGCATGGACCGGACGACACTGTCCCTTCGACCGGTTCAGACAGGGTCTAGACAAGTGTGTCCCTTCGACCAGCCCCAATGGCTTGGACCGGACGGCACTGTCCTATCGACCAGATCACAGACAGGGTCTAGACAAGTGTGTCCCTTCGACCAGCCCCAATGGCATGGACCGGACGGCACCGTCTTTGCGACCAGTTATAACAGACAGAGTTTAGACAAGTGTGTCCCTTCGACCAGCCCCAATGGCTTGGACCGGACGGCACTGTCCTATCGACCAGATCACAGACAGGGTCTAGACAAGTGTGTCCCTTCGACCAGCCCTAATGGCATGGACCGGACGGCACCGTCTTTGCGACCAGTTATAACACAGCATTTTAAATACAAAGGAACAGAAATGTGGCATACCTATAAGTTACGGACAATCTTGCTCATTTTGAATTTCGACTTCATCTAGTGCGCCGGGATCAGAGTACACACTGAGTGTATCTGACCCGGCAGTAAGGGTAACTGAATTTGCCGAGACAGTGTCCGAGTCTGTGTTCGACCTTTCATCTCTAATATTTAGGTCATCGCCTCCCTGAATTGGGCTTTGTGGTGGCATGACATCACTACTGGATTCTAATTGCTCCGCATCTTCCGGCGCCGTCTCGGCCTCCTCATCGTTCAACATACAGGTAGTGACTTCAAGCAACCCAGCGTGTCCCTGAGGCACTGCGCGCAAACTCTCGTGTGCGTATTTATAAGTGCGGTGTGAACCAGTATTGTTCGTAGAGTTTATCTAGTGTCTTATCACTACCAAGGTGTTCAATTTCGTTATGGACGTGGTTGATAAGAGTCCAAATCGGAGAGCGTGGAACGACCGGTAACCAAGAAATTGTTTTGTTGCGCCCAACCTTTCTATACAGGATACCATCTCTAACATCGTAAGTATGTGCTACTGTTTCCGGGAAGTCACCGTTGTTATGCTTACTAATCAAGTCTTGGATTTCGCTATCGCGTTTTTGTTCAACTGAGAGCCATCCTTGATGTAACTCAACAAACTGGACACTTTTAGTAGTAGGGGTTTGGGACGAAGACGCGCCAGCATCTGACTTAAGGTTACGGGAAAAGAAGTCTGCATGTTCCATACTACGGCCTTCACGATATACTATCTCAAAGTCGTAGGCTTGTAGGAAAGCCCACCAACGATGCACGCGAGGCGTCAGATCAACCTTAGATTTTGATGCTTTGAGCGAATTGCAATCAGTGTAAACTACAAAATGTCGGCCGTACAAATAACGCCGAAAATGTTCTACCGCTCGTACGACAGCCAAGGTCTCTAATTCGTACGAGTGGTAGCGAGATTCTACCTCAGATGTACGCCGGCTGAAGTACTCCACAACATGGGGTAAGTTATTCGCTCTTTGTATAAGGATCGCACCATAACCTTCGGCACTCGCGTCTGTGTGCAACTCGACCGGCAATTCAGGATTAAAAATCGTTAAAACTGGTTCTGAAGTTAGTATTTTAACCACATTTCTACGGATATCTTCATGTTTGTCGGTCCAATTAATGGGGCCTTTTAGTTTAGTTAACGGGTATAACGGTCCAACAACATTTGTAAACCCAGGTATAAATTTCCTAAAATATGACGCGAGTCCGAGAAACTGGCGAACCTGCGTAGCTGTATGTGGTGATGGTGCTTCGACTAATGCTTGAATTTTGCGGGAATTGGGTCTAATTTCCCCAAACTGTAAGGAATAACCTAGATAGTCTACTTTTTGTTTCATGAATTTGCACTTCCGAAGGTTAAATGAAAAACCTGCCGCAGTTAAGGCTTGTAAGGCCTCATCTAGGCGGTCCAAACCCTGCGAAATATTGGAAGAATAACAAAGTATATCGTCCATATAGATGAGAGGTATGATAATTTCTTTTCAGTGGTACTCAATGAATTTAATACAGCTTTTGAAAAGAAGTCTAAAAATATTTTCCCTAAGTTTGTATTTAGTGACTGGGCGACTAAAGGTATTAGGGTAAGTAGGGAAAAACTATATGAGCTGTATGGCCTTAAGCCATTCTTCAACACTGAAACTTTTAATAAATATGTAAATAGATATTCTAAACTCTTCAGAAAGATTTGCAAGGTAGCAAAGGCCCTGTACATTAGCAATAAGATCAAATCGGCAGACAATAAAATAAAGACTGTGTGGAAAGTTATTAATAATGAAACTGGTAGGAATAAAGTGCGCAATACGGATTTTTTGTTGGAGACTTCACATGGTCCCAAAAGCTCTAACATAGAAGTAGCCCAAGAGTTTGTGAATTATTTCACCGATATACCTCTTAGGACAACGGAAGCTCTAAATTCCTCCCCTGAAGATTCAGTTGCTTTATTGAAAGCAAACTTACCAGGCTGTCCGGTTGAATTTCAATTCAAACATATAAACCCTTTGACAGTCATAAAGGCTTTCCGGCAAATAAAAGTCAAATTAACCGAAGACCTATGGGGAATGTCTGTTAAAGTATGCACATCTATAATTGAGACCATAGCACCGTACTTAGCTTTAATATTTAATTTGTGTGTGGACCAAGGAGTCTTTCCAGATATAATGAAGTACAGTAAGGTTATACCACTTTTTAAATCCGGTGACCATAATGACACTAATAATTACAGACCTGTATCAGTATTGCCGGTTTTCAGTAAGGTGTTTGAAAAAGTTATGCTTAATCAAATGCTTTACCATTTTAACAGCAATAAAATCTTTCATGATCAGCAGTATGGTTTCACCAAAGGACGTTGTACGACTGACGCTGGTGTCACTTTATTAAAACATATATTTGCAGCGTGGGAAGAAGCCCAAGATGCGATAGGAATTTTTTGTGACCTCTCAAAGGCTTTTGATTGTGTTAATCACGAAACCTTGCTTTTAAAGCTAGAACATTATGGACTGGGTAAACTTGCACTCAGCTTGGTGAAATCTTATTTAATTGACAGGCAACAGCAAGTTCAGATAAACGGTGTCAATTCTCCGGGTTTGAAAGTCAAAATGGGTGTACCACAAGGCTCAATATTAGGTCCTTTCCTCTTTTTAGTATATATAAATGATCTACCGCATCTATTAAAAAAACAACCACATATTGTATTGTTTGCTGACGATACGTCGTTAATTTTTAAGATCAATAGACGTTCCACTAATTTTGATGACGTAAACGATGCTTTACAGCAAGTCCAAAACTGGTTTACTGTTAATAATTTAGTGTTAAATGGAAAAAAAACTAAGTGCATAAGATTTGCGTTACCGAATGTTAAAAGTAATTACTCCGACATAGTATTGAACAAGGAGAAACTTGAATTCGTCGAGAATACGGTTTTCCTAGGGATCACGCTTGACTCGAGGCTACAATGGGGTCCTCATTTAACATCTCTGGCAGGTCGGCTTAGTTCAGCAGCATATGCTGTTAGAAAAATCCGTCAATTTACTGATGTGGATACTGCGCGACTAGTTTATTTTAGTTACTTTCATAGTATCATGTCTTACGGTATTTTGCTATGGGGACGGGCTGCAGATATAGAGTCTATTTTTATTCTGCAGAAAAGAGCTATCAGAGCCATATATAATCTTCGCAGACGCGATTCTCTTAGGGAACTATTTAAGGAAATAAACATCCTGACGGTCCCTTGTCAATACATTTATGAAAACATTATGTATGTTCGGAAAAATATTCATCTTTTTACTAAGATAAGTGACAGGCACAATTTTAATACTAGGAACAGGAACAAATTAGATCAACCTCGGTTCAGATTGGCTAAAGTACATAGTTCTTTCATGGGGTACTGTGTAAAATTTTATAATAAAATACCAGTTGAGATTCTACAACTAAATGAGTCCAAATTTAAAGCATGCATTAAACGCACACTATGTAGACAAGCGTATTATAAACTGGAAGATTATATCCTTGATAAAAGCGCTTGGCTAAATGCCGGTCCTGCTCCGCAGCCACAGCCACTTTTACCTTCAAATTAGTTTTTTTTTTTTATAATTTTGTAAGAGATACTGTTCCCCTTTTTGTATTGTTGTTTTAGAAATGTTTTTTTTTTTATTTTATTTTATTTCAATAGAGCTTATGATAATTTATTATCTTTTGTGTTTGGAAACAGTAGCATTGTATAATGTAGAAGCACTTTGTTTTTCAAGTTTTGTGAATGTGAAGTACCATGGAGCATTTTTATTAGGTTACAACTTGTTTGACATTACGAGCATGGCAGTTGAGAGTTTGTCATGCTCACTCAAATGTCTCGCTGATGGTGGCACGTGTTATTGGGTCATTCGGTTCCCTTAAAAATGGTTGAGCTGAGTGGGGCTGATGCACGCGTCATGCTCGTGAACGGGTGCCGTCAGTTGAGACTGGTCATCTCTTAGCTGCCAGTGACTTAATTCAATTTCTATTTTTTTTTTTTAATTAGTCTTTTTTAAGTATATTTTTTTTTATTTTAATTATTATTACTTATCTACATTGTGCTCACATATTAGAAGCGACCAGAAATATGTAACCAAGATTTATGTAACTCATAACATGATTTAAAAGAGTGTCCATGGAGTTTCTTGCACGTTCTTCTCCATAGAGATCTACGCTTTGGAACGTGCAATTTAGCTTCACTTGTTTTTTTTTTTGACTGACTGACATTTTGACAATTCAAAAGTGCCTGTAATTGGTCTATTTGAAATAAACGTTTCTGATTTCTGATTTCTGAGGCCTGTCATTAAGGTGTTGTAGTGCTTTTGTGATACAACGCTGGTACACAGAAGGTGCGTTGCGTAAACCGAAAGGCATCGCGAGGTACTCATATTGGCCCTCCGGAGTGACGAATGCAGTCATCTCAATTGAATCGGGGTGAATTAAAATTTGGTGAAATCCGCTAGCCATATCTAATGAGGAGAAGTAGTTGGTTCCACTGAGCTGGTCTATCTGTTCCTCGATGCGAGGCAAGGGATAGTGTTCCGGCTGTGTGTTGGAATTCAGTTCCCGATAATCAACGCACATTCTGTCGGTATTATCCTTTTTCTTTACGAGGAGTATCGGACTTGCAAAGGGAGAGGAACTCTCACGAATTATACCGGCATCTAACAATAGTTGTTTTTTCTCGGACTATTTGCTTCTCTATAGGTGCTAGTCGATAGGGAGACCTTCGAACTATTTTATGAGGATCTATCAATTTAATGCTCAACTGCCCTGTAGTAACGCGCCTAGTAGGTATACCGTCTATAAAATAGTCTGAATATTTACTAATTATTTTTGACAGCAGCATTTTATCTTCACCTTCTAAGTCAGTATCGATTGAAGAAATATCAAAATCTGCCGATTTAGTTTCACAAAAATTAGTATGATCTTTGGTCTTAAATAGGACTTTGTCATTATCGATCGTCACAGAATAGCCTTTATCTAAGATATCCCTGCCTACAATCATCGGCACAGACATTACCGTATCTGGAACGATGTGAAACATAAGGTCTACTGAGGCATTTCCAATTTTTACGGTACTTAAAATTTGGTAAGTGGACTGTACGTCATCACCTCCGATACCAGAAAGATGAACTAGATTATTGCGCACAGTACCCGGAAACCGACAGCGAATACTTTCAGATAAGAGCGAGCAAGATGATCCGCTATTAAATAAAAATGGAAATCTCTCACCAGCTGATGTCTCTAACGTAGATCTGGAAAGTTGGTGGTCGCAAAGGTTGACTTCCTTCCTTTCAGACTTTCCTCCATTCTTCTTGTCTGGACAAGTCGTAGACGCGTGACCAGGTTTGCCACACGTGTAGCAGGTTATAGACGGCTTGTCTTGATTATTTGTAGAACTGGATGCTTCATGAGACTTCAATGATTTGGAGTCATCCTTTCGCTTCTTGCATTCAAACTGTCGATGTCCTGGCACGCCACACCAATAACACTTTCCAGGGAATCTAGAGTCTGTCATTCGAGGTCGCTTAGAATCGGCGTCTTGATTTCCATCACTGACGTCCAACCGTCGCTTTAGTGATATGCCATTGAGGATCCGAAACAACTGAGCACGAGTAGTTATCACATGTGCTATCAACTCTCTACGTATCAAATTATCCTTTTGACATAGCACCGATATCACGAACCCAGTGATAACTTCCTCAGGAAGGTCAGTTTTTGGTATACGTTCGATCAAGTTCCACAATCGCATTGCAGACTCTGATGCGGTTTCTTTGACATTAATTTGAAATCGTAAAATGTCATCAAAATGATCTTGTATTAGTTTGGGTTTAGCAAATCTAGCTAGCAAAGTTTCTTTAACTGCAGCCCATGTTAATTCCTTGAGGTTCATTCTGGTCAAGTGGGTCGCTGCGCGACCTTTGAGCGCCTTAGTAAGTGCCATCAACAGATCAACACCTACAAGATTTTTCTCCTGCACTATTACTTCTGTGACGTTGCACCAGCCCTCGATGTCAGATTCGGAATCATCAGGATCAAAGTCAATTAGTTTTATCGTGTTGGTACTCACAGGAGTTGATGCTTGCGACATCGCAAAAATCCGGGTAAACATTTCCTCCATATTCGACAATATGCTCGTTGCAGGGATGTTTTCTGCAGGCTGCGTGTCCCCTGTTTGTGGTCCGTGGGATCCCACTTCTGATATAGACTCAGGATGGCCTATATCAGAATCTTCCATGTTTCACGTGGGTCAGAAACTCGAACAAAGTCACTAATTGATTCTTCAATGATTTATTTCTCCTTAACTTCACAGATTAACAAAATATAACGCTAACACTTTTTAATTAGGCATAGATAACGATACTGAATTAAATCAACTTAGAAACTGTTAAAGATGGCGTCGGAAGTAAGCGATTCGTCGAGCGCGTGGTGCGTTCGCGGTTCTCGATTCCAAAGTGAATAAGATGGCCGCCCCGCTCCCACCGGTGTGACGTTCCGCAAGAATGGCAGCTGACAGACAGCTGACATATGTCATGCTGCCATTCTGTTCCGACGTCGTCGACAGCAAACGTCAAATGTCATGTGTCGCGCCGACATATTGATTAAGTTGAAATAATATGTTAATTGTATATAAATATGACCTGTATGTATTTTTAGTGTGTCTTCGTGTTATCAGAGCAAAATACTCACTTTCAAAAGCCCACCTCCCCACATCATGACAGATACGACGCACAAACTCGTTAAACCAGAAACTTACACTAAAAGAGCTAACATTAAGTATTAGAATAAAATGAACAGCACTAAATAACAAATTATTTATTTGTGACTGAGTACGGTCCAATAAACTTTCTGATATCATCCTCAGACGCAATCCTGTGAGTGGGGTCTCCGGGCTTACTACGGAACAATATGCGACCTCGCCTCGACCAAACGAAGCGCCAGCCGTGCTCTGCCGCAGCAGCCCTTGTTTGGCGAAATAACTGTAGGTTCAACCTGGTCAGCCGTTCGTTAACAAAAAAGCGAACCGGCTTCCCCGGGAGACCGAGATTCTCAGTTGTGGCGCCTCTCCGCACGCGAGCACCATTTAATAGGGCGTCACGCTGGTCACGGCGAGCCAGACGCACTATGATAGAACGAGGGCGGGGCTCTGCCGACGCAGAAGGGCTGGTCGCCTTGATGTGTCGGCCACCTGCTCGCTCTGCACACACAATATCCCGATCCTCCAGAGTGACACCCAGCTTCGTGGCAATAAGCTGAAGCAGATGCGTGGGATTTTCTCCTTGAGCCTCAGGCACGTTCGCTATGACTACGTCATTAGCCATGAGCTCCTGATCCCGATCATTAAGATCCCGCTTCAGCTGCTCCACAATGCTCCCCACTACTCCCGAATCTGCTGACTGATTGCAACCTTCAGACTGCCGTTTTTCGAGCACCTCCAACCTGGACTCGATCCCGTCCATACGAATGTGGCACAAGTCATTTGACGCCTTCAAATCAGCCACATCTTTCCGCAGCTCCACGACCTCGAATCTCAATATGCGTAGCTCCTCCACCACCAATTTCAGCGCAGAGCTCACATCCTGAGGGAACTCGTGAAGCGACGCCGCCGCTGACGGAGGCGACGCCGAATGAACCAGTTGAATAGAACCCACAGGGGTCCCAGGTGGCCAAGGGTCTGATTCTGAAAGGAAGACTCGGCCCTGGTACGAAAGGTAATGAAGGAACAGGAGTGGGTTTTTAGTCAGTAAAAGTCTGACACTATCTCCCGCCCCGCCCAAGGGCGGGGGATGTCATAAGATGATTTTCCCACCGAAAAAAAAAAAAAAAAAAAAAAAACAGGTGTCGACGTTGGCATCGGCGGCGGCGTTGACAAATCCACATCCACCGACTCTACACTCTGCAGCTCAGCTACCAATCCACGCACAGGTGTCTCGGCCTTATTGTCCCGGCGGACATTTTTCCTGCATTCAGGACACTGCCCTATGGTGGCTGCGGGACCTTTCGAAGGGAGGCCGACACACGTACGGTGATACACACTGGCACATTTCGTGCACTTTGTGGAGTCGCTTGCCGACACAAACTTGCCGCATCCACCACACTTTGCCGGCATTGTTTAAGTTCAATGAACTCTGGGATCAAAACAAACGAACTGTCAACGGAGATGTTGATAATAATATTGAAGTGCTTGAGGGTATTTTAATATGTTTAACCGATGATCAGCTATTTTATTACACCAGATATAGACACTTTAGGAGCAAATCCGGGATTTCACCACACCAATATGTCATGTACTATGATGCTACACACTCAAATAAAAACTTTTTAAACACTATAACGTGGTATTATTATTTTTTAATCCGTAATATGTAGGACACCAATCTCACCAGAACAAACGTCAAAACGTCACGCGATAGATGCGAGACGCACAGGACCGTTCGTTGTGGCGACCTAGCGATTTAGGGGAGGCCTATGTCCAGCAATGGACGTCTATCGGCTGAAATGATGATGATGATGATGATGAATAACACCGACTTCCGAAATTAAAGTTATTTTGATCCTTTTAGTGTTTTTTTTAGTGAAGTCGGTTATTTTTTTTTAATGTTTTTATTTGAAAGAAAGAAAGAAAATGAATTTATTTTGTCATAACGCAAGGCACACAAACAATATATGTAAACAAGAAACCATACAAAAGAGAATAAAAAAAAATAAAAAAAATATATTATAATATAAAATAAAAATATATATTATACAATTGTGCGCCTCACGGCTGCGCCAAAATAGGTCCAGTTCAGCATGATTGCCAGACAACTAGTGCCTGACGCTGGTTTTCAACTGAACCTGAGGTTGTGGCGTAACGGACGCGAAACAGTTTGCAGTTTGCAGTGTGTTTGTTTGGTTGTTTTTTATTTCTCATGACAATTCCAATTAATCCAAATACTGCTAGGTTACATTGTTTTATTATAAAGTTCCTGTGTCTAATACCTTCCGCCTTCCGGCTCCATCATCAGATCAGTTCGATAGTACCTTATAGCCAAAGTGCATCTCATGACAATTCTAATAAACCCAAACACGGCTAGGATACATTGATTAATTACGGAGTTCCTGTGCCTGCCGTCCGGCTCCATCATCAGATCAATTCGATAGTACCTTATAGCCAAAGTGCATTTCATGAAAATTCTAATAAGTCCAAACACGGCTAGGTTACATTGATTAATTTATTTTTAGATTGTAAACAGGTTTGTCATAGGTGCACAGTAACTTATTGCTCTTAACGACATGTATGCACGCCTGCAGGTCACTATCTGACAAGAGAAGAGCAAGGTCCTTTTGGATGTTGTAGGCAATAAATGGCGAGCTGGGGATTGTGCGAAAGTTATTCGACCCCCTTTTCTGAGGGATAGGTATGATCCTATCTAATTCGAAGACCTCGTTGCTCACCAGGGGAATCTTTATCTCTATAATTAGGTAGCCTTCATATAACGTTGCTGACGCCTTCATAATTTTGTACATGTCGGAAAGGTTTGTTGACTCAAATGGGGTCATTAAATTGCCCTGTAGTTGCCCGGAGATAATATTGATCTGACGAGCCAGCTGTTCAGGAGACAAAAGGTAAGGGTCAATACGACCGTGGCTGATGTCTGGCACGGTATCAATAAGTGTGTGCTGAATGCGCATTAGATTTGCTAGTATGACACTCGCGGCTAATGCGGAAGATGTCACATATAAAGCATTTCTGTTGTCCAGACGCACCTGTTTGATTTCAACAGTGACGTTTCGAAGATGTTCCTTTATGAAATGGAACTGTTTGTTCATTGTCTCCTCGCTGCGTCGCAGAATGTTGTATTCCGATTCCAAGATAATTGTTTGATTCTTGAGTAACTGTTGGAGATGATTTTCATGGGTGGTTATCTTTTCTATGTCCTGCTTGTATTGTTGAGCAAAACTTTCATCCAATACTCCAAACAGGATATTTGCTAAGTACCCCACTCCGTTTATTAATCCACGTCTTTGCCTTCTTTCGTTAGGTTAGGTTAGGTTTTTTTCTAGAAGAGTTTGATAATGCTCAAGTTCCTTTAGTTCATGTTCTAGTTGTAAGATGATACTATCGTATTGCGAGCCCATGCAATCGGCGGTTAGTTTCAAATGTGTTATGTACTCCTTTACGTTCGATACTCCGTGATAGAACGTGGTCATGTTATAAAACACAATAAGTTTCCAATCGTCCTTGATAACTTGGAGGTTTGACATCTTATCGAAGTAAAATCCTTGGTTGGTAAAAATTTGCGTAACATTATATGACGACAATTTGACTTGCTGAGTTTGATCACTGGGTGATACAAACAAAAGCATTAGAAAAACGGACATGAAAAAGGCTTGGAAAGGTTTCTGTTTTCGTAGTCGCGGGGATCGCTTTTTAACTTCAGGTTGAACTGATGGTGGTGGGGACGACTCATCCACGCACTGAGTTACGGATTCGGACGGGGGTCTCTCCTCATTTACGGGTAAGTATACAAGCTGGTTGACTGGACGCTGTATGGTATTGTTGCTCGTCTTGACGGTAACAACTGTCACATACCCATCCTTTCCGGGATGAAGCTGCTTTACTCGACCCATTGCCCACTTACCCGGAGGTACATTCTCTTCCCGGATGAGGACGAGGTCATCGATTTCAAGATTACTTCGTGGTTTTTGCCATTTAGTTCTCGTTTGAAGTTGTTGAAGATATTCCGATGACCACCGTTGCCAGATATTCTTAGTTAGAGCTTGAACGAGTTGCCACCGCGCCTTTAACGTTACAGACTCCGGTTCAGTTTGAGGTCTTGACAAAATTGGTGCTCCAGTCAGGAAATGTCCCGGAGTTAAGCAATCGTCATCAGAGTTTTCAGTTAGTTGGCATAGTGGCCTGGAATTCAGACACGCTTCTATTTGGCAAAGTAACGTCGAAAACTCTTCATACGTAAGACGTTGATCACCTATGACCCTTTTTAAGTGGTATTTCAGGCTCTTCACTGCCGCTTCCCAAAGCCCACCTGCATTAGGCCAGGCAGGTGCATTGAAGTGCCAGTGGATGCTCATCTCACCGATTTTATTAAAGAAGTCCGGGTTGATATTCTGCATGATCTCCTTGTACTCCTTCTTCATGAGTCGACTAGCTGCCACGAAGTTTGTACCGTTGTCACTGTACATGTGACCTGGAGATCCACGCCGGGAGCAGAACCGACGAAACGCCGCTAGAAAGGCGGCCGTACTCAAATCTGAAACTAGTTCCAGATGGACCGCTTTCGTTGACAGGCAGACGAAAACCGCTACGTAACCCTTTGTTGTTTTGATCCCGCGTCCTTTATTGGCCTTCAGCTCTATGTGGCCCGTGAAGTCGACACCAGTGTGCGTAAATGGCCTTGACGGAGTAACTCTGGCTCGTGGTAAGTCCGCCATAATTTGTTGTTGTACTTCGTTATTAAATCGACGACACTTAACACAAAGTCTCAACTGGCGTTTTACCGTCCTGACCCCGCTGATAATCCAGTACCTATCCCTTATGTAAGAAAGGCTTAGTCGGGGGCCACCGTGTAAAGTAGTTATGTGAGCCTGGTTAATAACTAGATCAGTAAGTCGACTATGGCTTGGTAGAATGATGGGGTGCTTCGCCGATGTATATGTTATACTGGCGTAATTCAACCGTCCACCAACTCTTAGTATACCGTTTTCATCTAGAAAAGGATTTAAACTGCAAATCTTGCTTTTTGAACTCACGTGTTGTTTACATTTAATATCTTGCAATTCCTGATGAAATTCCAGTGATTGCACTTCTTTAATAATTAAATTATATGCGTTATTTATTTCTGATGACGATAGGAAACCATGATGTGTTGAAATATGTTTGTCACAAATTCGCTTGATGAAACGTGAGACCCAGCAAATAATCCGCACAATTCGTGTCAATGAACTACAGTTTTGCAGTAGGTCACTAATTAATGTTACATTATTTTGTACTAAGGCTGTGTTCACACAAGCTGCTTTTATTTCTATGATAGGAGACTGGTACACGATTTTAGTTTCATCTTTTCTCTCGTAACCTTTTAGCCATTCTGGCCCTTCCCACCACAACGAATGGTTTAACAACTGAAGGAACGTTATTCCTCGTGTTGCACAATCGGCTGCGTTTTCTTCCGAGCTGACATGACTCCAGAATTCGGCCGGTATTATGTTGGTTATCTGCTTCACTCTGTTAGCTATAAATGATTTCCATCTGGATATATCTCCATGTAGCCATCCCAGAACTATCATAGAATCTGTCCACGTATGAAGGGACATGCCTACGTTTGGTAAGGAATCAACGACCTTCTTCACCAGTTGGGATAAAAGAAGTGCACCGCAGAGTTCAAGTCTAG
This sequence comes from Mythimna impura, assembly GCA_905147345.3. Taxonomy (NCBI): domain Eukaryota; kingdom Metazoa; phylum Arthropoda; class Insecta; order Lepidoptera; family Noctuidae; genus Mythimna; species Mythimna impura. Next base: position 127,730 of record LR990365.1, on the reverse strand, counting down.
GCAGAGATGTTTTCTTTGCAACTGGTGCCAACTTTGTTTTTGCAGCAACAATGGTCGATGTGTACTCGCCTTTATTGTTCTTGGTGACGAGGTAAATAACGCAAGCGTAAGCTTTGTCTGAAGCATCGCAAAATGCGTGTAATTGATTATTTACTTCTGTGTTACCTAAAAATCTTGTTATGCGGTATTTATCGATGCAGTTGAAGTCTTCTTTTAATTTAAGCCAATTATCTTGCATGAGTTGGGTATTATTGGGCATTCTATGCCACTGTCGGCAAGTAGCTCGGTTAGTGCGCCTCGCTATCCGACAGTGGCATTGAATGCCCAATAATGAACGATCGACTCGACTGTGTAGTATATTACTGTACTCACCTGGAGATCATGTGAGTTATACCACTGGCCGCCAGTAGCCGGGTGAGTTCACCGTGCTGTGGACGATAGTATGACATGCGTTTCGTTGTTAGAAACGACTTGATGATTTTGATATGCGCTTCATATGGTGGAAACGACTTGTTGGGTTTTGTAATGCGCTTCAGCATGGAAACGACTTGTTGAGTTTTGTAATGCGCTTCAGCTTGGAAACAGCTTGATGAATTTGGCACGTATTTTAGTATTAGAAACGACTGGTGTTACTGGACTCATACAAAGATCATGCGAGTTATACGACTGGCTGCCAGTAGCTAGGCAAGTTTGCTTGGCATCGGACAGTAATGATAACCATCGACATGATCAATGATTAAGATTTAACTTAGTCATTTTGACATGCGTTTCGTGGTTAGAAACGACTTGTTGGTTTTTGTAATGCGCTTCAATGATGGAAACGACTTAGTGATTTGGTCATGCATTTCAGTATTAGAAACGACTTGTTGGGTTTTGTAATGCGCTTCAGCATGGAAACGACTTAGTGATTTGGTCATGCATTTCAGTATTAGAAACGACTTGATGATTTTTGTAATGCGCTTCGTGGGTTGAAACGACTTGGTGTTTTTGATATGCGTTTCAGTATTAGAAACGACTTGTTGGGTTTTGTAATGCGTTTCAGCAGGGAAACGACTTAGTAATTTGGTCATGCATTTCAGTATTAGAAACGACTTGATGATTTTTGTAATGCGCTTCGTGGGTTGAAACGACTTGGTGTTTTTGAAATGCGTTTCAGTATTAGAAACGACTTGTTGGGTTTTGTAATGCGTTTCAGCAGGGAAACGACTTAGTGATTTGGTCATGCATTTCAGTATTAGAAACGACTTGTTCACTCACTGCTTTGAAGGGGATCTGCATAATAAACAAGATACATTTTATATTTGGTTTATTTGTCGTAAAACATTGGTTTTTCTGGAAATAATGTATCTACCGAACGCACGAGCTCTTGTAGTTTTCGCCACTGAGACGAATCCGAGTCGGTCTGGAACTTGAGTCGCACAAGCGCCTTCTTCCACAGCTCCTGGGAGTCGGTGTGGCGCGCGTCGTCAGCCTTGTACACCTTGCAGTCGACGTAGTACTCTCCGTTGATGCTCGCTGCTCGCCGCTCGCAGCCGTTGGCGACTCGGTTAACGAAGAATGATGATAGACATGTACTCGATGAATCGTCTTTTGGCAAGGTATCAGACCCGTAGTTGCTACCGATACCGAATACATCATTATCAGTATTGGTTTTTTTACTGAAACAACAACGAAAACTTCTATTAGTTCATCATACACTTACAGGGTACATTTACCGTTTAGATACGCACAGGAAAAAAAATACACACTTAGTCAATATGCCTGCAGAACATGAGAGACGTACAAATAAAAAGATATCAGGCACTTATAAAGCCATATCTGTCAGCAGACTTGTAACATTACACGAATAACTGATGATTTTTAACTGGTATGGCGAACTAAATTATTGAATAGTTTTGTTTACCTCGTACGAATTAAACTCGTTGATGGTGGGTGCAACTTGCGTTTCTTATTGTTGTCTGCAGACAGCTTGCGGCTGGGTTTCGTTTTCTGGTCGGGGATCGGAGCTAGTTGAAAGTCCTCGCACTCAGAATCAGACCTGAAATAAAGATACAACAAAATAATAGTCAAACATAATTATTACTATCACCTGCATCGGGTCAGATCTCTGAGCTATGAACCGAGCGGGAATGTTTTATACCTACTTACATTTTCCAATTATCTCCAATCGATATGGCAGGCTGATGAAAGCAGGCGTAGTGACTGACAGCAGCAGGCAGCGGTTAGCTATCAACACTGATATTGACAGAATAACGCAGCAGGATCGCAGAGCACTTCTTGAAGATTACTTCCACACTTGTAGACTTCAGTTAGTTTGTACCGAGTACATCGAAAACATGTAGCTTATAAATCGGAAAACGAACGATAATTCACCATATTAAAAATGACGGCAACCGTTCATACAATATCGCGTAAAACAACTTTTGTCCTTAGACGTATTATACTTGTTCAAAAAGTGCACAATAAGGTTGTCTCAGGTAGCATCGAATGACGAGACAGTGAAGCGACTTAGGGTTGACAAAACGTTAACCAGTAGATAAGTTATCAACAACGCTAATAGGGAATATTCTTGCAAGTAATTTAAATATTTGGCAATCTAGAGACAATCATTAGATTAGTATTTATTATGTTATAAGTACATCCAAGTTTTACTTCTAATACTTTTATGCTCGAGTGAAGTGGGTACAGGAAATAAGTTAACGTTTCTAAGGTACTCATTTGACCATCTACGTTTTGGTCTCGTCGTACTTTGCTAGACTTCCTAAAATAAATCAATAATATAATTCCCATAACCACACTAACAGCCATGAGTGAAACCACGCTCATCAATATCTAACGATATACTATGATATTATAATCGTAATAGTGCATTGTATAAAATTTGTATATTGCATAAACATAAAATGCGTACCAAGTTATTACCAACACTAACTAAAATAGCTGATTATTGTGAATGTGAATTAAACAATTAAGTTTGACACGCGTGTCACATTTGTGCAAAAACAACTTTTATGATGAAATATTTTTCTGCTTGTAGACAAAAAAAATAAAATTTCGTAAGGCATCAATAATATGTTGCTATGTTGTAAACTCTAAAATATTAGATACTTATTATTTCAAAGGTACGATGGAGTGAGCACCTTTCACACATTCTATCACAGAACAATTAAGTAAATTATAAATAATGACTTACTTAATTGTTCTGTGACAGTTGAAGAAATGGAGCTCCCTCCATTTTTTGTCTAGCAGTGGGATAGCATAGACTTATTATTCAATAATTAATATTAATAATTATTATAAATAAATATTGTATTGATCACACGAACGATTTCATCTCGACCCAAATATATCTACATAATTGGAACACGTGTGTAGTGGACTGTATAATTTCTTTTCTTTTGTGTTCCTCTTGAACTTGAAATAAAACAAGGCTTCTTTCTTCCAGGTTTATTTCTTCTCAGGTATTCTTATTATAATATTCGGAAAACGACTGTGTCTAGGGACAAAACCGGTTCCAATTTATACATTACGCAGCTGATCGCTGATTGGTCGAACGGTCAGGAGGTGGAGCTTTTCAACCATTAAGGAACATTCCGAAATGCTCACGAATATTTCAACCAATCAGAATCAAGCCCGGAATAATCTCGAAATTACATGCAATAACCTTTAGTATCGCGAAACTTTACCTTAACGAGAGCCTTTACACTTTAAACATGCTTTTTACATAGAAATATCCATATTTCACATATAAAACCTTATATCATTCGACTTAGAATTCACTAATCTATCCTACAAAAATATAAAAACCTTAAAAAGTCACCATAACAAAACCTTAGTCCTTATCACTACGTAATATAATTACACGTTATCACTACACAATTAGGGCTCATTTTATGAGTTCCTCACTAAAAACTAATTAGGTTCACTTAGAAAACACTAATTATTCACATAATCACTCACTGTCCTATCAGTCTATTGTCACTTTGACACATATTAGGTCCGCAGGCTCGGCGTCCATTACATCTCTCCCCCCAGCGCAGCTTGCGTAGCTTCCTTCCTCAACACGACGACGACCTTGCTAACTGGCCGCCGGAAGACGCCGGTCCTGGTCCTCACCTCGACGATCCTGACGCCGCCGTCCGGTCCTGGATGCGTGCGCTCGACTCGTCCCATCGGCCACGTGTTTCTGGGCAGTGTGCTGTCGACCACGAGGACCACGTCACCAACTTGCAGAGGACGCACGTCGTTCTGTGGCTCGCCTCGGGGTATCAAAGTAGGAAGGTACTCCCGGAGCCAGCGCCTCCAGAAGTGGTCTGCGAGCGCCATGCTTGCTCGCCACACTCGTCGATCAGCCTCGTCGCAGGGCCCCGTCGATGGTAGGCCGATGGAGGATCCCAACAGGAAGTGGTTGGTTGTGAGAGCCTCAGGATCCGCTGGGTTCACGCTCACGTGGGTCAGTGGGCGTGCGTTGATGGAGAACTCCGCCTTGGTCAGGAGCGTTTACAGGACTTCTTCAGCTGGCGCCTTCTCCCTCAGAGTTGCGCTAAGAGCTGCCTTCACGGAGCGTACCATTCTTTCCCATACGCCACCTTGATTTGGCGCACCAGGTGGTATGAACCGCCATTCCATCCGATGAAGTAGCCCTTCGTCTTTCAATGCGGGGAGCCACTCTTCGTAGGCAGCACGAAGCTCTTGATCTGCTCCGCGGAAGTTCGTCCCATTGTCGGAATACATGACTCGTGGCCACCCTCTGCGCGCTGCCATTCTTCTCAATGCCATGATCGCCGAGTCCGTTGAGAGCGACGCGACGAGCTCGATGTGCACGGCGCGGGATGTGAGGCACGTAAACAGTGCACCCCACCTCTTCTCACGGCGACGCCCCACCTTGACCATCATCGGTCCAAAATAATCCACCCCGCAGTTGGAGAATGGGCGGTGGAACGGGTCAAGGCGAGCCTGTGGCAGGTCTCCTGTGGCTGGCGTTTGCGGCATTGCTCGCCGCCTCCGGCAGAGGGCGCAGTCCTTCTCCGCAGCGCGTACTGTAGGTCGCAGATGGATGATCCAGTACCGCTGGCGCAGGTCGTTGGTCACGCGTTCTCGGTTGGCGTGGCCTGCTGCACAGTTTTCCCGCATAACCAGGAGTTTTGTGATGCGGTGACGGCCATCCAGGATGACTGGCCGCTTCGTCTCGATCGGCGCGGAGGAGGCTCCGATCCGGCCTCTCACTCGCAGGAGTCCATCTTCCATTACCGGATCTAGCCGGTAGAGTCGGCTCGCTCTTGGGAGGGGACGAGCAGACTGCATCCGCGCGATCTCGTCGCAGAAACTATCCTCTTGCGCTCGTCGGATCAGCTCGGTCTCAGCGCGTTCGATGTGTCGGTGCTCCAGCTGCGTCGCTCGTCGTCGGCAGATGTCGATGAAGGCCAACACTCTTGCTGCACTTCTCACTAGGGTCTCGTACTTGGAGAAGCGTTCCGGTTTTGGTAGCCAGATGTCTCGCTCACGTGCAGGACTTCCTCTTCTGTCTCTTCACCTGTCGACGTCCCGGGCCACTGGTCTTCTGGCAAGTACAGGAAACTCGGCCCCTGGAACCACCGATCCGTTGAGCTGATCGGCGCGTCAGTCAGACGTGTGGCATCGTCAGCCACGTTCAGTTCAGTAGGGAGCCATCGCCATTCTTCTCTCTGCGTCAACTCGGCAATCTCCCCAAGTCGATGTGCTACGAACGGTGTGTAGCGTCGCATGTCGTGTCGTATCCAGTGCACGACCGTCGAGGAGTCGGTCCAGTATGTTGTCTGGCCGATTTCCACTCGATGTTCCCTCTTAATCGTGTCGGCGAGTCTTGCTCCGATGACCGCCGCTTGGAGTTCTAGCCGAGGTATGGGTTGTGTCTTCCTCGGCGCCACCTTTGCCTTCGCTGCTACCAACACGACTGCGATATTCCCGTCGCTCCTCTTGATGCGCCAGTAAACCTTTGTTGTTTGAACCAAAAGTTCTTTGTTTATGAAAGTTTAACAATGGCATTTTGTCGTGCCCTCATCTTAACATTTACTTAAAAACTAAGCTTAAAAACTACGCGAGTCCACCTCAGACTCATATATATATATATTTTTTTTTTTTTTTTTGTTTTTTTTTTTGTTTTTTTTTTTATTGTTGTCTTTTTTTTTGTTTAAATTAGTTAAGTTAGTAACTTAGTTATACAAATTACTTTTACTTATATTACAATAAAACTTAGACACATCAATATATCAAATCTATAGACATATCACACCGTCAATCCAACACCTCCACGAAACGAAACTCAACGCCATTTGTTTGCTGAGCGCTAACTTTACAGGTTTTTTCACAAACAGTTTCCCTGAAGAATCCCGCCCAGCGACGGTATTGGATTAAAGGTGCGATATGCAAGGTATTAAAATATACTTATTACAATGGTTAAATTGTTTCAAAATATACTTATGTATTTACACACAGTTATCTTGCTACATGTTACATTATGATTATTTATATATATATATATATTCAACGGTTGAAAGGCTAATTGATCTAAGCGACATTTTGTAAAACTTGCAGGAGGACGGATTAAAGTTATTTTTTTTTTTTAAATATTCATAATTAAACAAATATTTCATAGACTTTTATTTATTTAATACAGTATATCCCTAATCATGTAAGGAAGTTTTTTAAATTATTACTGTTGAAAATTGTGTATTTTTTTAGAAAATTTATGTCGGTTAGCCCAAAATGCATCAAATTTAGTTATTGTTTGAGAAAGGTAAAATGGTTCAATTGCCTACCGAAAATAAAGTAGCTGAAAGTAAACTGGCTCAAGCATCGCCCTAAAATAAAATAATACGAGAGAAAATGAATTTAGCGCCTAGTCAACTGACAGTTGAATATACCCAATGAGCATAAGCAACATAATTGTGTTGCACCAGAGTGATGTTGTTTGATGCAGATGCCCATTAGAGGGACTGCAGGATAAAACAAAATGAACCCTTACTAGATTATAGTAGATATTGATGCTTAGGCCATCATAATTCAGCAACGTCCTTAAGATGTTTTTAAGGTTGGTATGCCATTATTTTATACAATTTTAGACAGTGTCTTGTAAAATAAAAATAAAAATATTATTTGGAGAAATCATTCAAGACGTTGATTCAATGTGTCTTGGAACAAGGTATTAGATAAGGTGGTATATCACCCTAAGCCTAGGTAGTAGTATCACCACGGAATACATTGTACTCTAGTATCACTTTATAAATAAAACAACAAATAAATTGTTATTAATTATAATTTATTCAAAATCAGTCTTCAACATGGACGTACCCAATTTAAATCAGTAAGTTACAATCAAACACCAATATTAAAAAAAAAACTTTTCAGTAACTTGTGATAAATCAAAAGTAGAAAAAAATAACAATCTCTTCAGAAAACAAACAAAAGTTAACATTCTATAACAAGAATGTAATAACAAGAATGAATAGAACCTTAAGCTTCTATCTCATCTTCAATATCTGTATCTATCAGAACATCTTTACCAACGCGGTGCGGAAGTTAGTGTATTCTAAGTGAACAATTTTGGGAATAACCCCAGTATCACACTGCTTTCAAGTTTTTTTTTTTTTATATAAACTAGTGCTTGACCGCGATCCCACCTGATGGTAAGCAGTGATGCAATCGTTGATGATGAGGCGCACTAGTTTATTAAGAGCCTATTCACTCTAGCCTTGAAGACACCCAAATTATAATCGGATGGCTCTGCAAGCGAACAAGGACAAACAACAATTTGCCTGCTGAGGTGAAGACCTCAGCAGGCAAATTGTTCCAGTCCTTTTATGTACGCGGTATAAACGACGATTCGAAACTCTTAGTCCGGACCGTAGAGGTTTCAACCAACGTAAGGGTGGATACTCACCGTAAGCCGGGTTGTCCGATGGTAGAAATGAGATGACGGAATCAAGTCATGCAATTCCCGCGCACGCTCTCCAAAATGCAACCTGTAAAACGCTGAAAGGCTGGCTACCCTACGCCTGTACTCAAGGCTTTGAAGATTGGATTTAACCAAATCTGGATCACCAATTGGCCTCTTCGCACGCCTTTCCACCGAGTCCAAAGCTGCCAGGTGGCTTTTTGCAGCACCAGCCCATGTGTGGCTCCAGTACTCCACACACGATCGAACTTGTGTTTTGTATAACATTAAAAGCTGTCCCTGTGTGAAGTACATGTTTGTAAGAACGCCGAGTTTCCTAGCAACTACCTTGCCTTTGGACTCAATGAACCGCTCAAAATTAAGGTCTGAGGAAACTTCAACTCCCAAGAGCTGAAGGCGGTTGGTACACTCCAGGGATATATTCCGAAAAGCAGGTGCCAAGGTGAACGAACTCCTTTTAGCGGTGAACAGACACGCTTGTGTTTTGGCGGCGTTTAAACCCACCAGCGGGGCTATTGCGTAACTCTGTTGACAGTTCAAGTGATGATCACTTGTTAACAATGTGCATCATTGAACTGTCAAACAGCTAGTTTCGTATTGCCTATCTTCAGTGACCAACTGCAGTGACGTCATTAGCCACTGGTGCCTTTGATAGCCACCGTAACACGTTTTGACAGATGTTATTGTATCGATACTTTTAAAATTGCGATTGTGTAAGCTTTTGAAGCTGTATAATAGTCGATAAAATTCTAGAGTGGTCACAATAGGCACCGTTAATTTTTATAATTCACCACATTTCCACCGTAGTTTGTTAGTCACTTGTGTGATACGTAATACCAATTTTATGGAATTGTCAGTTGACAACTAAGTTTAGTGTGCAACGAATGCTAGTTGTCAACTGTTATTGAAAAAGTTAGCCAATAGCCCCCCTGATTGGCTTCACCCCACTTGGAGACCGCCTGAAGTGAGACATTCGTACGCTCAACCATAGCCTCTCTTTCGGACCGGATTAGTTCCTTACTAGCCCGAGCACCTGGCAGGTATCTCTCTACAACTGTGCTATCATCAGCATACCCATAGATACCGGGCATCAGCAGATCGTTGATATGCAGCAGGAAGAGCGTTCCAGAGAGAACAGACCCCTGAGGAACACCGTCGTCATGGGCTCTGATGAGCATCCATCGACAACAACCCGGAGAGAACGTTCACTCAGGAAGTCTTTTACCCAGTTAATCAGACCAGGGGAAATGCCGTACGCTGGAAGCTTACTCAAAAGGCTAGCGTGCCATACCCTGTCGAAGGCCTTCGAAACGTCTAAGGAAACGGTAATCCCTTCCCCATTCTTCTCGAGGGCCTCGCGCCACAAATGGGTGGCATAAACTAGTAGGCCCTCAGTAGACCGATTGCGGCGAAACCCGTATTGTCGGTTACTGAGGAGATCGGTTACGTTTCAGGTATGCTATGAGGCGGGAGTTCAATACACGCTCTATAATCTGGCAGAGTATGGAGGTTATTGAAATCGGCTGATAGTTGGCAGGATCGGCATGACTGCCCTTTTTGGATACGGGTTGCACGTTGGCAAGCTTCCAGGACTTGGGCACTATACCAGTCCTAAATGAGAGGCGATACAAGCGCGTCAATACAGGAGACAACTCGGGCGCACAAGCCTTGAGAACAATCACTGGTATACCATCTGGTCCACTACCTTTATTCACGTCTACAAAATAATTTGTACTTACCAGAAAAATCAAACGTCTGTCTTCACAGCTCGCTCGCACATGACACAACGCACTTTCTTAAGGCGTCCATTACACGTTAGGTTTTACTGTAAATTTTGCCACAGTCAATTTTTTGATTGACGAAAAACCTACCGCCTAATGCGATGATTGACGTTTGCAAAAACTAATGGCGATAAAATTCCGTCATTCAAACATCATCATGATTTATGGAATTGATTGACGCCTGCATGACCGTGTACTGGACGCCTAAGTATTGGCGGCTAACTCACGCGCTCGCGCGGTTGGGTGAGGTACTCGTAACGGACACTTACACAGAGCGCAATAAATTGAACTTAGTTCCAAGCGACTATGGAATAGCTAATCTCTTTAATTTATTGGACGGCCTATGTGTTAAAATCGATTTGATAAAATGATAGAAATGCCAACTTTACAAATACTGAATTTAATCAAAAAATTTTAACGGCCATAAGACTAATGAGGTAGTTATGTCAAAATAGCCGATGTGACATTACTCATTATGCTTAATAGAGGCTAAATGGGTCAAGAGACAAAGTTAATAAACATAATTTAATTCAAAATGGTTCAAACGACACGGTTTTTTTATGAAGTTGAATGCAAAATAGGCCAAACGACATAGCTTATTGTGTTGGTTTAATGCAAAATTAGCTAAACGACAAAACCACAACCATGGTGAAAAAGCCAAATGCCTTAATCGACACTCGTTATAAAATTCCGAAAAATCAAAATAGCTTAAGTCATCGAGTCCTCAAATTTGTCTAATTTTGTGTCGTATAGATCAATGAGCTTAGAAATGAGGCCTGTTTTGCAGTGGGTGCTAAGCGCCAAAAAAGTAGTCAAAAAAAATTGAAACCTGACTCAAACGACGGAGAAAAATTTGCTGATTCCGAATATGTATATAACTCAATATTGGAAAAAATGTCGTTTAGATCAATTAGCCTTTCAACCGTCGAATATATATATATATTTTTTTTTTTACGACTATGGATTTAGGGTTGGTGGGTAGAGTTTAGGTATTGGGCTCTTGTTGATCTGCCACCTAGAGTCTTCACTAACTCCATCAAAGCTTCCACGACTGCGGTGTCTCGATGCTGCATGGCCGTCTTAAGGTTGTATTCGACGACCACTTTAGAAGGCGCATCCATCGCTTTACGGGCGAAACGACCCGTGGCATCGTCGGCGTCGTCGGTGTAGTACACACAGCTGACCGTGTGTCTCGACACTGCAACAACTGCATGGGAGATGCTGTCGTGGATTTGGAGCCTCCTTGACTTGGTGTTTATTATGATAACGCTGTCGCAGGTCAACCCCTGAGCTGCGTGGATGGTGAGGATACGCGACCCTTCGCCAGACCCATAGCCCTGGTCGGCAAGAGAGGCTCTCTCTTCCTGCGTATGGACCAAGAATAAGGTGTTCTGGGCGGTTATCGGTATGCGCGCTCCCGTGAACCTTTCTACTTTCAGAGAGTGGACCCGCGACAGCGAAGTCTTGGAGGAGTATATACCGGGGTATATCTCACTCAGGGTCAGTGCTATGTCCATTGGGTTCCGATGCGTACAGAGTAACTCCTGGGTGATGCCAGCCACCAAGTTTGGACGGGTGTACCTTAACTCAAAAAGGTTCTCTCTGTCCAAAAATGGTAGCTGATTTACGTCTCCGATGAGAACGACCTCGCTCGCTCCAGACAACTTCACTGCCATGACTATTGCCCCAAAGTGGTTCATGAGGGCTTCGTCAACCATAAGGCGACGGCATTTCTCCTCTGGTCTGAACCCGTTGGCTAAAATTGAGGCCATAGTGCGCACCTTTGCCTTGACACGATCTCCTAATCGGTGCGCTAGTTTTTCTCTGAGATCCTTAGCAGCTTCGGTTATTGTGGTCACTACGATATCGCTCTCCTCGTCAAAATGTTTCACCATCCAGGTTGTCTTGCCGCACCCTGGGACTCCGTTTATCCACTTGATACTGGGTACCGCCCAATGCGCTTCCGAAGCCGGGGAAGCGGAGGCCCCCGAAATGGATTGCGCCATTTCGAGGATCCTGTCGTCCAGCTTAATTTTGGTACACTTGGCGGTAACCACTATCGGGTCGTCTTCGGGTGTGTGGAATGTTACTTTCCCTGAGCGCTCCGTTTCCACCTCGTCCAGGGTCACAAAGCCACTCTTTGCGCTATAGGCTGCCATGTACGACCCCGTCATTTCACCAGCAATGACCTGGGATTTGACGTTGTCGTACACGGCTGCCTCTGCCTCCCCGAGTAAGACCCTTAACAGACCCTCATTTTTCCAATGAAAGGTCTGCAGAATCTTTCTACATGTCGCGAGGTTTACCTCTTTGGTTGCCCTCACGACTGATACATACTCGAGGAATGCGCTCTGTACGTGGTCTATGATACCAGAGTTTACAGCGAGGGTCGGAGGGCTGACTTGCCCTTTGTCGGCTCTGGTCGGTTTGGGTTTTGGTTCTGGTGTTTCCCTGGGTTTCGGTTTGAAAAACCTCATGACCGCTGACTCCTGCCGCTCAGTTGGTGATGTGCGGCTGGTACTCGGGAGCAGTGCGCTGAGGAAGGTGCCGATTGCTTTGAGACGGCTCTTGGACCGGGCTCGGTCCTCTGGGCTGATGTTTTTGCCTTTGTCCCTCTTTTCTTTTTCTGCTACAAACTTTTGCTGGGCCCTTTCAGCTCCACTCGTGGTGTTCGGGTTTTTAGTGGAACTTATCGTGCTACCTGTGTGGTCTTTGGGGGCTTTGAGGAAACTTAGAGTTTCCCCCCTATCCTCGTAGACCACGACCTCATGCTGTTCTGAGGATTTAAGGCAGCCGAAACGGTCTGCGATGTCTCCTCTTTCACCACCGACCGCCATAGCATCGATGCTGATCGTGCGGGGTGCTATGCACGTATTTTCACCAGCCTCCCTGATATTTTGTACCAGCGAGCTCGCCTGGGCAAATGGGGTCTCCGCTCTCCACTCGAGTAGTGCGATTGTCTTTCCTTTGAATCGCACTAAACGGCACTTGTGAGCGGCTATCTCCACCTGCTGCAGCGCGGCGTACTTGCTTCCTTTGATGCTCGTTTTTGATGTGCTCCCGTTGATCAGGGCAGCTAGGCCTGGTGAAATTGTGATTCGGGCTCCAGTGCGGCTTGAAGCAATGCAGAAACTTATACCCAGCGTCTCTGATTCCCTATTCATGAACAGGGCGACCCCTCGGAGTCTGATACCGGGGACTCCGTCTCTTCCGCATACCAGGAATTGTGTTACTGGCATGTCGGTTGGGATCATCTGTTGGTTTATCCCTGTTGTTACTACCGCTAGCGCTGTTACTGGTGCTGGTTGTGTGTTTATTCTTTGCTGTGTAATTGAAGGTGACGGGTTTTGTGTAATTGGTGTTAGTGTTGTGTTTGTACTATGCCGTGTAGTTGTGGGTAATGGGTGTTGTGTATTTAGTGTAGGTGTTGTGTTTGTGGTGGGGGTACGAGTAGATGGTAGCCGGACTCGACTTTGTGCGGGAGCGTCCGATTTGTTCGGCCCCGCTGCGGTTACGGCAACTTTACTCGCGAATGCTAAGAATGGGGTCCTCAAAGCTGGCTTCTCCATGAAGTTGTGGAGTGAGGATTGACTTAACTGGAGTCCTGTTTTCCGCTCCAGTTCCATTCTTTCTAGGCAGAACCTTGGGCATTCGAAGAGAAGGTGCCAGACTGTTTCCTCGCAGCTCTGGTCGCAGACGCACGAGGGACTGTCCTTGAGGTGGAAGCGGTGGAGGTATGCTGCGAAGCCTCCGTGTCCCGTCAAGATTTGAGTATGGGCCGGTGTTAGGGCTGTGTCCCTGAGGATTCTTTTCGCCGCTAGGACGTCTGGAAAGAATACTTTTGTTACCGCCCCTGTACTCGAGGACTCGTACCTCACTTGCCACTTCTTTACAGTCCCCTCCCGTATCTTCCTTCTCACGTATGATACGGGGACTTTGTCGTAGTCCGCTGTCTCCTTTGTTAGGGCCGCCTCCTTTGCCAGCACATCTGCTCTCTCATTCCCGACAGTTCCAACGTGGGCCTTGAGCCAGAACAGCCTCACTTTTCTGCCCTCCTCTCTGATTTCACGGATGAAACTCTTTATTTGGAGTGCCAGGTGGTGAGTAACAGACGGTCTCCTCAGCAGGTCGAGCGACGACCTTGAGTCGCTCAGTATGCTTATGGAGGCCGCCTTAGATTCTCTTGCCAATCTGACAGCTCGGAAGAGTGTTGTGAGGCTCCAAGCCAAAAGTGCTGGACATGGACTCCTTTCCTCCTTCCCACCAAGTTAGGGCAGCTCCAACTTTCCCCTCTATCTTGCTGCCGTCGGTGTAGATTTGGGGGCCGGTAACATGGTGAGTCTGTAAGGTTTCGGGATTCCAGTCTTCTAGGCGTGCATACTCGGTTGTTGTAAGTCGCGCTGGATGAGGCTGATTTAAATAATTTATATTCCGTTCCAGCTCGCGGCCCGGTGGTAGGAACTCTCGGGAATGGCCCTTCTTGATCTTGTAAAGGGTCGCCGCCTCAATCACCCGGAGGTCTAGTGGGAGTTGGCCTGACAGAACCAGTGCCGATGTCAGAGACACCGTGCGGTATGCCTTGCAGATCTTCTGTACGAAACCCCGCTGTAACGAATCAAACTGGTTTCGTGTCATCAGTATTTCAGCTGCCCGGGCCCACGCACTCGCTGCATACATCACGATAGGCTCTATCACCGACACATAAATCGTCCTAATTATCTCCCTATTGAGACCCCACGTCACCTTCGCTGCACACGCGAGTTGCTTATAGATGTCCGCAGCCTTTTTACAGGTTGCGGATACGTGTGCATTAAAAGTGAGTTTGGCGTCAATAATGAGACCTAGCAGCTTGATCTCTTGGACTAGGCCCAGCCTTGTGCCCGACATGTGCAGAACCGGGACGTCATATTTCAGCTTTTTCGTTAACACCATCGCATTGGTCTTATGCGCGGCAAAACGCAGCTTATTTCGGGCGCCCCACTTCGACACTATGTCTAGCGTCTCATTGGCTTTCTGCTGCAAGGGACCGGTCTCGTGGTCTGAGAATACCAGGACGACGTCGTCTGCAAAAGCTTGGCAATATACCCCCATACTAGCCAATTTGTGAAGGAGCGAGTCTAGGATCAGGTTCCAGAACGTCGGACCGGCAATTGAGCCCTGAACGCATCCTTTGTTGGTTCCCTTCTCGCTAGTCGCTCTGGCGTAGTTGACCTTTACGTGGCGGTCTTTTAAGTAAGAGGCGACGAGAGTGTACAAATTTCTGGGACATTGTTTGGCCACCATCTGTTTTTTTAATGCAGGCCACCATGCGTTATCGAAGGCCCCCTCTATGTCCAATGACACCAAAAGCACTATCTTCTTTGCTTTGATTTCGGCACGTATGTGCCCCATTAGGTCATAGAGGGCGTCCTCGGTACCACGCTGTGGCATGAACCCGTACTGGCTTTTATGGAGTGTTGGATAGAAGTGCCACTGCAATCTGCCTACAAGGAGTTTTTCCACGATTTTTCCGAGGACAGATAGGAGACCTATTGGCCGGTACGACTTTGGACTGGTGTAGTCGTCCTTGCCTGGCTTGCGGAGGATGCACACGTGGGCGACCTTCCACTGCCTCGGAAAGTGTGATAGCGACAGACATCTGTTTGCTATCGCCAAGAACACTTCCCTGTCGCAGTTTATTGCCGCTGTGCAAATGTCCGCCGTCAATCCATCGGGACCGGGGGCCTTCTTCGGATTTTGGTCTTGCAGGACCATATCCAGCTCAGAATCAGAATCAGAATCAGAATAATTTATTTGTAAACATAGGTCAGATTACAACAGAGTGTGAGGTGTTAAAAATAGGTAGATCCTCTATGTTTTACCCAGAGGCGTACAAATATATAAAATTAACATTGTCAGTTTTCATTTAACTTCTGAGATTATGTAAACTTTCACATCATTAATAAATTTAAAATCAATATTAATCGGCACATCATTAAAAATTAGACTAAATTATATCAGTTTTACTAAATGTCACAGAGGTTAAGTTATATGTCATATTAATACTAATGTCAAATACAGTTCAGAACCATCAAAATACTTAGGTCAACTTTTATATAAAGTCAATAATAATAATAGGCACATGCACATAATTACAAATTAAGTAAAATTAATTTCAATAAATGTCAGAGATTAAGTTTCATGTCAAATTAATGCTTATGTCAAATACAATTTCAGGATTATCAATATAGGTCAGGTGATGTGCAACTTCATTATGTAAACTCTATAACATTATAAAAGTCAATATCAATAGGCATATGCATAATAAATACAAAATTTGTTTCAATAAAATGTCAAAAAGATTAAGTTATTACATGTCATATTAGTGCCAATGTCAATAAAATTCAAGATAAGTCGGGTAATGTGAAATTTTCTGAAGCAGTAATTATAGAATTGTCGTCTAGATAGTCCTTTATTGAGTAATAGCATTTATTTAGCAAAATTTTTAATAGTTCTTTTTTGAAATTATCCAGATTTAACGTTTTTAATTTCTCAGGTAGTTTGTTAAATATTTTTTGGGCCATACAGAAGGTACTCTTATTCATTAGTGCAGTCTTTCCATAAGTCACTTCAAGTTCTGACTTATTTTTATCGCGTAATTTTCGGTAGTAGCTTTTAGTAGCTGTTTTATATAATGTAATATTAGATTTGACAAACACATTTGTTTCGTATATGTATAACGATGGCAAGGTAAGGATTTTTAGACGTATAAAGAACGGTTGGCAACTGTCTGTGCTTTTAAGGCCACACATAGCTCTGATACATCTTTTTTGGGCTCTGAATACGAGTTCTCTATCTACTGAATTGCCCCAGTATATTACGCCATATCTGAGAGTAGACGCAACATAGCCGTGATAGGCTGTTAGTACCGATTCTAGGCTCACCATTTTTGATAGCTTGTAGAGAACATAGGCAAATTTATTAAGTTTTTTACATATTTCGTCTGTCTGGGATCTCCAAGTCAAATTGTTGTCAATATTAATACCAAGAAATTTTGTAACAGTAGTTGGTTCAATTTTTGTCCCTAAATAATTAATGTCCAAGATATTGTTTGGGATCCTTTGATAAAAATGTAACGGCACGTGGCCATCATCAGTCAATTCTGGGTTCATCATTTCTGCCGAGCTATCGTGGGTAGGCGGGCGAGGAGAATAAAACCACGTGTTAGAGACAATTGGTAATACACTGTTATTATTTCAACGAAATATCGACGGAATCCAAATCAACACTTTTAAATCAATTAGAATATGGCGACGCTCCACCGAACACGTCTCGCTGCTACGCGATGCCAACGGATTATATCCCGTCCGCCGGTAGTCAGCAAAAGAGCCCGGAGTTGCGTCAGAGTGTAGAAACGTCAACCCGCGCTTGTCAGATGTCAGCTGTCATTCTTGACGTTTCTTGACACTCTAAATGTCGCGGCGCCGTCACGGCCGGACTGACATTCGGACGTCCTCGTGCGACACCTCACGCCTCGACTTATCTGTAAAGACCAAATGCAAATCTGTAGAACACGTCTGGGCATGCTCGCCCATCTCTGACTAGCTACCCATTTATGACACCTGTTTAAAAAGATCTCGATCTTCACCCCTCACATCGGAATTAAACACACTGGGCGGACAACTGACTCCAGGCGCCCCTTCGACCACCCACCAACTCACATGGTGCTGTGGACCGGACAACCCGTCAGCGCCCCTTCCACCAGTCACGAAAACCACACACAGCTGCTGCAATCAACTGGCTCGGAACGTCGACCCATATAGGCCAGTCCCAGACCAATCTCATGCCACCCAGCTCACACCGAAGAAATCGTAGTCTGACCGTGGGCATCGACCCGGTTTAGGCCAGCCCCATCGATCACCTACACTACATACCACGTAGTCTGATCAGAGGCATCGACCCGGTTTAGGCCAGCCTCCTTGACCCACTACCCCACTCCCAACTGCCTATCCATTGCCCTATGCTCTAGATCGATTCTTAGTGAAACCACAGGATTTACACAATCGTTACAAACTCACCACTTGCTACTCATCACGCTCGGAGGCAGAGAGGGTGTCGGAGCTTGCGGTCAAAGTGTGCGAACTAGATACCGATACTGTATCACTATCATCATCAGATGTTACCGTTCCGTTCTCATGACTATGGACTTCCGCCGTCTCGGCCTCCTCTGCCTCATTGTCTAATGAAGTAGCTACTTCAATCAATCCGTCGTAGCCCCTGGGTACTGCGCGCAAGTTTTCATGGGCGTACTTATATGTTCGGTTAGATCCATCAATGTCTCTCAGTTCGTATCTATCGTGATCTAGCACCTTGACGATCGTAAAAGGGCCTTTGAACTTTCGCTGTAGTTTGGTTTGGTTACGCTCGCTACCCTTGATAAAGACAAAGTCGCCTACACTGAATGGTCTCACTATTGCTCTACCCCGGTTGAAGCGTTCTACTTCTGACGAAGCGGCCTTTTTGATATTTTCAGAAGCATTATGCCTTATGGTGTCTAAGTCTAAACGGGGCTCAGTTTCAGTATGCGTGGTTAAGGTTGATATTCCTAATGACTTTGCTCGAATACCGAACATTAATTCTGTAGGGGAGTAGCCTGTTACTCTGGATCTAGTGCTATTTAAGGCGAGCTGAACTTCTGGAAGTTCATCACGCCACGTTTTGTTTGTATCGTTCTCTACTATTGTGAGCAGACATTTTAGGGTGCGCATTATACGCTCAACTTGACCGTTGGCCCTACTGGAGCCGGTAGCGATGAGGTGAAGCTCTATACTATGCTCACTACAAAACCGTTTGAAATCCGCACTTATGTAACACCTACCTTGGTCTGCTATTATACGCTTCGGTGCACCAAATAAGCAGACTGCCTTTTTAAGGGATTGAATCGCACTAGCAGCATCGAGAGAGGGCGTGTAATCTAAGAGGACATACTTGGTAAACGAATCGATAATAACGGACGCATATTCCTTCCTATCGCTTTTACCACTTAGTTTGCCCGTGATGTCTATGTGTATCGTATGCCAAGGCGTGGATACTTTAGGTATTGGATGTAATCTAACCTGCTGCGCTCCTGAACATCCCTTTGAGGCCTTGCACACTATGCATGAGTCTACGAATTTGCGCACCTGTTTGCACATTTGTGGGAACCAGTACTGTTCGTATATTTTGTCGAGGGTCTTATCAGCACCAAGATGCATGATTTCCGTGTGAATATGATTAATGAGTGTCCACGTTAAGGATCTTGGTACCACTGGTAACCAAGAGCTGGTCCTATTGCGTTCAATTTTCCTATAGAGTATGCCTTTCTGCACATCATACGTGTGTGCAATTGCTTCTGGCAACTCGTTGTTTTGATGCTTATTGATAAGGTCACAGATTTCGCTATCACGTTTTTGCTCTACAGCTAGCCAACCCTGATGCAGCTCTATAAAGTGAACTTTCTTGTTCCTATTTGCAACAACGGTTAGATCATCTGATCCCTGCGAACTAGGTGTAGGCTCCAGAACTGGGTTTCTAGATAAATAGTCGGCGTGACTCATGCTACTGCCTTGCTTGTGAACGATATCAAAGTCGTACGCTTGTAAGAAGGCCCACCATCTATGTACTCGTGGAGTTAAATCGGTTTTCGATTTGGACGCTATCAAAGAATTACAGTCGGTAAAGACAGTAAAGTGCTGACCGAACAAGTAATGCCGAAAGTTCTCAACCGCACGAACGACCGCCAGGGTTTCTAGCTCGTATGAATGATATCGCGATTCCGCGTCGGTCGTTCGACGGCTAAAGTAAGAAACCACGTGAGGAACATTATCTTTCCTCTGAATTAATATAGCTCCGTAGCCTTCTGAACTCGCGTCGGTGTGGAGTTCAATGGGTGAATCTTGATCAAATATGGTTAACACCGGTTCTGACGTAAGAATATCAACGATTTTCTTATGGATGTCATTGTGAACATCTGTCCATTTGATGGGCCCTTTCAATTTTGTCAATGGATAAAGAGGTCCTACTATACGGGTGAAACTTGGTATGAAGCGTCTGAAATAAGAAGCTAGGCCTAAGAATTGCCTAACGTGTGTGGCTGTTCTTGGAGTCGGAGCGTCAACTAAAGCCTGTATCTTTCTAGGGTTTGGTGTCACTACACCTGCTTTTATAACGTAACCGAGGTAATCTATTTTCTTTTTCATAAATTTGCACTTCTTAAAGTTTAACGAAAAACCCGCGTCAGTGAGAGCTTTCAAAGTAAGGTCTAGACGTTCTAGCCCCGCGGTGACGTCATCCGAATAGCACATGACGTCATCGACGTAGGCCAATGCTACCTTATCTTTTAGGGGACCTAGGGCTGTGTTTATGCACCGCTGATAAACGGAAGCGGCATTTCGCAAGCCAAATGGCATCGTCAAATATTCGAATTGACCGTCCGGTGTCACGAATGCCGTTTTTGCTACGCTATCAGGGTCAACTACTATCTGATGATAACCTGCTGTCATATCTAAGGACGAGAAATAGTGCGCGCCATGGAGACAGTCGATCTGTTCGTCAATGCGGGGCAACGGGTAATGCTCGGGACGTGTGTTGGCATTGAGTTCCCGATAGTCTACGCACATCCTATCAGTGTTATCTTTCTTTTTTACCAACAAGATGGGGCTAGCAAAGGGAGAGCTGCTCTCGCGAATAACGCCCGCTTTCAATAGGGACTGTATTTTCTCGTTGACAATCTCTTTTTCCGCGGGTGCTAACCTATAAGGATGCCTTTGCACGGTCTTATTTGGCTCTATAAGATCTATTCGGAGAACGCCTGTTGTAACCCGTCGCGTTGGTATGCCGTCCGCGAAGAACTCGCGATATTTTTCTAAAATCCTAATCAGTGCTAATCTGTCTTTACCTAGTAAGTCCGTGTCAATATTCGTGAAATCAAAGCTGCTAGATTTACCAGAAAAATGAACTTCTTTGCGTTGGGAAAAAGTAACTTGATCGCTATCCACATGCACGTGTACGTTATCCTCTAGTATGTCCCTGCCTATAATGACTGGTTCAGCAATGGTGCCATCAGGTACTACGTGAAACAACACTGAGAGCGAGAGGCCTTGAACATTGATGGGACTAATAACCTGGGAAGTACATTCCACGTCCCCTCTACCAATGCCCGTCAGATAAACTAAATCATTCTGCGCAGTACCAGGGAACTTCTCGACGTAGCTGTTAGTTACTAATGAACAAGCAGATCCACTATCAAAGAGAAAGGAAACTGGCTCACCGGATGATGTAGTCAAGGTGCTCCTCGATGCCTTGCGTTCACACACTTGGACTTCTTTGACCGCCGCTGCTCCGCTGCCACCCGCTCGGTCTGGACACGCCGACGCCAAGTGTCCTGGTCGTCCACACGCGAAGCAGGTGATTGGTCTTGGTTTATCACTGGCTCTGGATGTTTGGTCGCGCGTCTTCTCTGAAGTAGCAGGATCTTCTTTTCGCTTGCGGCAGTCTATCGCTCTGTGACCCGAAGTACCGCAGCGGTGACATGTTCCCATAAAGCGTGATTCGTTGAATCGGGTCCTTTTTACATCTGCATCATGGTTATCACCACCCTCATGCCTTCGTTTCAGTGAGGTTCCGTTGAGAACGCGGAGAAGTTGCGATCTAGTGGTCAGGTTATGGGAGTGGAGCTCACGGCGAATTATGGCTTCCTTTTGGCATAAGACCGCAGATACAAATCCCGTTGTGACATCTTCAGACATCTCCATTCGCGGAATGCGTTCGATAATGTTCCAAAGACGCATGGCCGCCTCACTCGCGGTTTCTTTAACGCTGACTTGAAAGCGCAGAATTTCGTCAAAGTAGTCTTGTGGCAGCATGGGCTTGGCGAACTTCGCAAGCAATATTTCTTTTATTTTAGGCCATGTCAGCTGCGATGCCTGTAGTCGCGTTAGACAGGTAGCAGCTCGACCTTTGAGCGCACGTGTGAGTAACAAAAGTAATTCTGCACCTTCTAACTCACGGTTGTTGACTATGATCTCGGTCACGTTGCACCAGCCCTCGATGTCCGCTTCACTGCCATCAGGATCGAATTCTATCAACTGGGTAGATGTGCTGCTCGACGGTTGCGGCTGCGATATAGCCATCAATCGGGACAAAAACAACTCCATCTGTTGAGACAGGCTTGGTTCTGATGCCAGCGCTGATGATCGCGTACGGCTATCCTCCTCTGAAGTAAGCCCTTCACATCCCACTTCTGATAACGGCACGTGGCCATCATCAGTCAATTCTGGGTTCATCATTTCTGCCGAGCTATCGTGGGTAGGCGGGCGAGGAGAATAAAACCACGTGTTAGAGACAATTGGTAATACACTGTTATTATTTCAACGAAATATCGACGGAATCCAAATCAACACTTTTAAATCAATTAGAATATGGCGACGCTCCACCGAACACGTCTCGCTGCTACGCGATGCCAACGGATTATATCCCGTCCGCCGGTAGTCAGCAAAAGAGCCCGGAGTTGCGTCAGAGTGTAGAAACGTCAACCCGCGCTTGTCAGATGTCAGCTGTCATTCTTGACGTTTCTTGACACTCTAAATGTCGCGGCGCCGTCAAATGCATAATTTTAGTATTTTCTAAGTTAATGTTTAAATTATTGTTGTCAAACCATGATATAATTTTATTCAATGTCATATTTATTTCATTTTCATAGGTATTGGGATTGTCACACTTAATTACTACAGTGCTATCATCGGCGAATAGCACCATGGGGTGGTTTATATTTATGCTCTGGAAGGTCATTTATATAAACCAAAAAAAGAGGTGGTCCTAGCACGCTACCCTGAGGAACGCCGTATTTAATTATCTCGCTTTCGGAACGATATTTTTTCTCGTAACCGGTATTGGGGCATATTTGTGTGATTTCCACAAATTGCCTTCTGTTCGTTAAGTACGATTGAATGAGATCGAGTATATTTCCCCTAATACCATATTTTTCAAGTTTATTTATTAATATAGGATAATTTACATAATCAAAGGCCTTAGTTAAATCCATAAAAATAGCACATACAGGATTTCTTTTATCTACATTTGATAAAATGGGAAGAAGCAGGCTCTGTGGTTGTAAAGGGTGGATCGTCGGCGGACAGTTCTTGTGGATTTTTCTCCCTCGCAAGTTGTCTCAGTGCACTGTGGTACGGTCTTTCGCCATCTGTCGAGTCATCTGGGTAAAAGGTTTTTGCCAGTAGGTCCGCGGATTGCTGTGGGCTAAGAGTTTCCCCTGCGGTATTTCTCAGGAGGGTGTCATCCTGCCTTCTGGTTGTCTTCCTTAGTACCCTGTAGACGCCGTCCCACATGCTCTCTCGGTTTTGCCTTGTACAGAACTCCCTCCAGCTTGCAGTGGCATGAAACTGAAGCTAGCAGCCAAACAAGTCAGGGTGGATCTAGTGTGGGTCCCTAGGCCCAGAACCAAATTGTCAATGTAAAGTTAAATAGAGCTGTATGGTACTGTTTCAACAGCTAAAACAATAAATTTACGCAGATGGTAAGATTCCTGTAATAAGTCCAAACATTTTAATTGCAAATTAAATAATATTTTTAAAACTAATCCCCCGTAACTTTGGTTCTAAACACTCGAATCGGTTTAAATTTGATCCAACGTCTACTTAGAGTGTCATTGAGGTCTGATATTATTTTCAAGAGGGATACTCAATCCCTTCTATTTTTTTTTAATTTATCAATTTATGAATTTGGATTTTTATGATAACTCATCTGTTACTTTTATCCTGAACACTCGAATCGATCCAAACTCGGTCCAACGTCTACTTACAGGGTCATTAAGGTCTGATATAATTTTCAAAAGGGATACTCTATCCCCTCTATTTTTTTATAATTTATTATGTTACGAATTTTGGCTTTTATCATAAGTCTTCTGTAACTTTAGTCCTGAACACTCGAATCGGTTCAAACTTAATTTAACGTCTACTAAGAATGTCATTGAGGTCTGATATTATTTTCAAGAGGGATACTCAACCCCATCTATTTTTTAATAATTTATTATTTTACGAATTTTGACTTTTATCATAACTCTTCTGTAACTTTAGTTCTGAACACTCAAATCGGTTCAAACATAGTTCAACGTCTACTTAAAGGGTCATTGAGCTCTGATATTATTTGCAAGAGGGATACTCAATTCCTTCTAATTTTTTTTAAATTTATTAATTCATGAATTTGGAATTTTATGATAACTCTTCTGTAACTTTAATTCTGAACACTCGAATCTGTTCAAACTTAGTTCAACGTCTACTTGGAGTGTCCTTGAGGTCTGATATTATTTTTAAGAGGGATACTCAATCCCTTCTATTTTGTCATAATTTATTATATTGCGAATTTTGACTTTTATCATAACTCTTCTGTAACTTTAGTTTTGAACACTCGAATCTGTTCAAACTTAGTTCAACGTCTACTTAGAATGTCATTGAGATCTGATATTGTTTTCAAGAGGGATACTCAATCCCTTCTATTTTTTTATAATTTATTATATTACGAATTTTGACTTTTATCTTAACTCTTCTGTAACTTTAGTTCTGAACACTCGAATCTGTTCAAACTTAGTTCAACGTCTACTTGGAGAGTCCTTGAGGTCTGATATTATTTTCAAGAGGGATACTCAATCCCTTCTATTTTTTTATAATTTATTATATTACGAATTTTGACTTTTATCATAACTCTTCTGTAACTTTAGTTCTGAACACTCGAATCTGTTCAAACTTAGTTTAACGTCTACTAAGAATGTCATTGAGGTCTGATATTATTTTCAAGAGGGATACTCAATCCCTTCTAATTTTTTTTAAATTTATTAATTCATGAACTTTGACTTTTATCATAACTCTTCTGTAACTGTAATTATAAAAAAATTGAAGGGATTGAGTATCCCTCTTGCAAATAATATCAGAGCTCAATGACCCTTTAAGAATTATAAAAAAATAGAATGGGTTGAGTATCCCTATTGAAAATAATATCAGACTTTAAGGACATTCCAAGTAGACGTTGAACTAAGTTTGAACCGATTCGAGTATTCAGAACTAAAGTTACAGAAGAGTTATAATAAAAGTCAAAATTCGTAAAATAATAAATTATAAAAAAATAGAAGGGATTGAGTATCCCTCTTAAAAATAATATCAGACTTTAAAGACACTCCACGTAGACGTTGAACTAAGTTTGAACCGATTCGAGTGTTCAGAACTAAAGTTACAGAAGAGTTATGATAAAAGTCAAAATTCGTAAAATAATAAATGATAAAAAAATAGAAGGGGTTGAGTATCCCTCTTGAAAATAATATCAGACCTCAAAAACACTCAAAGTAGACGTTGAACTAAGTTTGAACAGATTCGAGTGTTCAGAACTAAAGTTACAGAAGAGTTATGATAAAAGTCAAAATTCGTAAAGTAATAAATTATAAAAAAATAGAAGGGGTTGAGTATCCCTCTTGAAAACAATATCAGAGCTCAATAACACTCTAAGTAGACGTTGGACCGAGTTTGGATCGATTCGAGTCTTCAGGACTAAAGTTACAGAAGAGTTATTATAAAAGTCAAAATTCGTAAAATAATAAATTATAAAAAAATAGAATGGGTTGAGTATCCCTATTGAAAATAATATCAGACTTTAAGGACACTCCAAGTAGACGTTGAACTAAGTTTGAACCGATTCGAGTGTTCAGAACTAAAGTTACAGAAGAATTATTATAAAAATCCAATTTCTTAGATTAATAAATTTAAAAAAAATAGAAGGAATTGAGTATCCCTCTTGAAAATAATATCAGACCTTAAAGACACTCCAAGTAGACGTTGAACTAAGTTTGAACCGATTCGAGTGTTCAGAACTAAAGTTACAGAAGAGTTATGATAAAAGTCAAAATTCTTAACATAAAAAATTATAAAAAATAGAAGGGGTTGAGTATCCCTCTTGAAAATAATATCAGACTTTAAGGACACTCCAAGTAGACGTTGAACTTAGTTTGAACCGATTCGAGTGTTCAGAACTAAAGTTACAGAAGAGTTATGATAAAAGTCAAAATTCGTAAAGTAATAAATTATAAAAAAATAGAAGGGGTTGAGTATCCCTCTTGAAAACAATATCAGAGCTCAATAACACTCTAAGTAGACGTTGGACCGAGTTTGGATTGATTCGAGTGTTCAGAACTAAAGTTACAGAAGAGTTATCATAAAAATACAAATTCATAAATTAATAAATTTAAAAAAAATAGAAGGAATTGAGTATCCCTCTTGAAAATAATATCAGACCTCAAGGACACTCTAAGTAGACGTTGAACTAAGTTTGAACAGATTCGAGTGTTCAGAACTAAAGTTACAGAAGAGTTATGATAAAAGTCAAAATTCGTAAAATAATAAATGATAAAAAAATAGAAGGGGTTGAGTATCCCTCTTGAAAATAATATCAGACCTCAAAAACACTCAAAGTAGACGTTGAACTAAGTTTGAACAGATTCGAGTGTTCAGAACTAAAGTTACAGAAGAGTTATGATAAAAGTCAAAATTCGTAAAGTAATAAATTATAAAAAAATAGAAGGGGTTGAGTATCCCTCTTGAAAACAATATCAGAGCTCAATAACACTCTAAGTAGACGTTGGACCGAGTTTGGATTGATTCGAGTGTTCAGAACTAAAGTTACAGAAGAGTTATCATAAAAATACAAATTCATAAATTAATAAATTTAAAAAAAATAGAAGGAATTGAGTATCCCTCTTGAAAATAATATCAGACCTCAAGGACACTCTAAGTAGACGTTGAACTAAGTTTGAACAGATTCGAGTGTTCAGAACTATAGTTACAGAAGAGTTATGATAAAAGTCAAAATTCGTAAAATAATAAATTATAAAAAAATAGAAGGGGTTGAGTATCCCTCTTGAAAACAATATCAGAGCTCAATAACACTCTAAGTAGACGTTGGACCGAGTTTGGATCGATTCGAGTGTTCAGGACTAAAGTTACAGAAGAGTTATTATAAAAGTCAAAATTCGTAAAATAATAAATTATAAAAAAATAGAATGGGTTGAGTATCCCTATTGAAAATAATATCAGACTTTAAGGACACTCCAAGTAGACGTTGAACTAAGTTTGAACCGATTCGAGTGTTCAGAACTAAAGTTACAGAAGAATTATTATAAAAATCCAATTTCTTAGATTAATAAATTTAAAAAAAATAGAAGGAATTGAGTATCCCTCTTGAAAATAATATCAGACCTTAAAGACACTCCAAGTAGACGTTGAACTAAGTTTGAACCGATTCGAGTGTTCAGAACTAAAGTTACAGAAGAGTTATGATAAAAGTCAAAATTCTTAACATAAAAAATTATAAAAAATAGAAGGGGTTGAGTATCCCTCTTGAAAATAATATCAGACTTTAAGGACACTCCAAGTAGACGTTGAACTTAGTTTGAACCGATTCGAGTGTTCAGAACTAAAGTTACAGAAGAGTTATGATAAAAGTCAAAATTCGTAAAGTAATAAATTATAAAAAAATAGAAGGGGTTGAGTATCCCTCTTGAAAACAATATCAGAAATAACACTCTAAGTAGACGTTGGACCGAGTTTGGATCGATTCGAGTGTTCAGGACTAAAGTTACAGAAGAGTTATCATAAAAATACAAATTCATAATTAATAAATTTAATAAAATTTGAAGGAATTGAGTATCCCTCTTGCAAATAATATTAGACCTTAAGGACACTCCAAGTAGACGTTGAACTAAGTTTGAACAGATTCGAGTGTTCAGAACAAAAGTTACAGAAGAGTTATTATAAAAATCCAAATTCATAAATTAATAAATTTAAAAAAAATTAGGGGTTTAGGTATCCCTCTTGAAAATAATATCTGAGCTCAATGACGCTCTATGTGGACGTTGGACCGAGTTTGGACAGATTCGAGTATTTAGAATCGAAGTTAAAATATTCGATTTAAAATTCCAGTTCAAAATTTTTAAGGTAGAATTTTATTAAAGTGTAATCTGTGTAATCTTTCTTCTCATCTTCGTAAATTGATCAATTTTAGATGACTTTTACTTTATAAATATTTTGTTGCCTAGGGCCCTTTTCACAAGATCCGTCCCTGGCGGCCGCTAGCTGCTAGCTGCTAGTTTCAGTTTCGTTGCAGTGGCAGCTTCCGTCGCTGCTGAGGTGTACTTATTTTTTGCCGTGACGTAAATTTTTATAGTGTCTTCCCGCCGGTGAGCGGCAGCGTTCCGAATCCGTCTCTTTTTCGTCATTGTGTCTTTCTTGAGACGGTCTAGAGTAGAATTCCACCAAGGGGGTTTTGTGCTGTGTTTTGGAGATCCTAGTTTTGGGATCGCCACGTCACACGAGCGGTGGATGGCGTTTAAATATTCTGTAAGGACTTTTTCCAGATCTTCTGGGCTCGGGGCGTTCTAGATCCTGGCCTTTGTTATTTCTTTTTCGGCCAGGTTGGTTTTGAAGTGCGTGCAGAATTCCGACCACTTTGCCTTCTTGGTATTATAGATGCGCGTCGAGACTGGCCTTAGGGGTTCCAAAGCTTTCTCTAAGCGCATCGAGAAGGTGATTGCATTGTGATCGGATGAGGTCAAACCTCTTTCTACTCGCCACTCCTCCATTTTTCCCAGCAGCGACAGACTGCATGCAGTTACATCTACTATGCTTGTGCACCACCTGTCGCCCCTGTAGATCTCGAAAGTCGGCGTGTGACCCGAGTTTAGGATCTGGAAATCCCGCTCGTGGAGAAAGGAACAGTACTCAGCCCCCCGATGGTTTTCGGAAACGCTGCCCCACCATTGACTCCAGGCATTTACGTCACCTCCCACCAGGATGTTGTTTGTGTGTAGTTTGTTTGTTGTGTGTTGTAATACGGAAAGGTATGGGTTTAATTCTTGGTCTCCCTCAAAGTAGACCGACAGCACTCCAAGACCAAGCTGGCCCACCTTCAACAGAACGGCCGCAATGTTCTCAGTTACAAGTTGGGGGTCATGAATGACCTCCAAACTGCTCCCGAAGATCACTATTGCCGCTTTCACTGGTTTTTGGCGGTTAAGGCTGCACTGAATAACTTGTGTGCCAGGACTTTGTTTCATTACACCTGTTCTTCCCACGTAAGGTTCTTGAACAAGTGCCACAGAGATTCCCTTGGCCTGAGCCGTCAGATGGAGTTCATCCGTGGCCAGCTTGGAGCGCTGGAGATTGACTTGGATGAATTTCAATCTTGCTGTCGATCTTTGTGAATGTTGAGGGGGACTTTGTTGGTGGTTTTCCTGCGGGTCGCCCTTAGCAATAGGAAACGCGCGACCGTGCTATCCCATCCCACTTTTGGCGTTCCTGGCAGTCTTCGCTAAACGCGGTGTGTGCCAGGTCGCTTCCTTTTTTCTGTGCCCCCTTGCAGTTTATACACGTGGGCTCCTTACCTTCGACTCTGTTCTGACAGTCCCTGCCATCATGTGCACCGCTGCAAAAGAAGCATGACTTCCTTGCCGCCCCGCATATGGACCTGTTGTGTCCGTATCCGAGGCACTTTGTGCACTGAACGAGTGGGGACTGATCTACAACAGAGCACCGCTTGATGCCCACGTGCACTCTCTGGGCTTGGGTGAAAATAAGCCACATTTTTGGTGAGATTTCCAACACCGGGTGGCACTCATGAGGATTTCTCGCGCGCTTCCTGTATCGCACCCTGGCCGTCTGTTCACCCACAGCGACGTCTTGCAGAAGATGCTTGTTCTGCGCTAATAGGAGATCGACGATCTCGCCATCACTGTAGCTGGACAGCACCCCCTTTACGCAGACTAAGGGGTTTTGGGGCTTTGACTCCTGGACCTTGAGCCCTCCGTTTTTCTTGAACTGGTCCCTGACCAGATTCAAGTCGGCTTTGCTGGCGCACCTCAGGATTACCTTCTGATTTCGGGCCTTCCTGACGGCGTCCACCTTGGATCCAGGGCGGTCCTGATCCTCTCGATCACGTTGTCCCCAGTGTGTTTGGGATCCGTCGACGAGACGATCAGGGTGTGATTTGGCTGTAATTGGTTTGGCTTAGAGGGGGGTTTCGGTGTACTTGCAACCTGGGCAAAGGTTTTTGGGCCTTGTAGCTGTTGTAGCGGTCTTTCTACTTTGGCCAAGTCTGCTACACCTTTCTCAATGTTTTGGAGGTGCTTCTTGACCTCCACGACCGCCAATTCTGCATCCAGGTTTGGAGCTGCCACTACCTGAACGGGGGGTTCTTTATCCCGCAGGACTCGGATATCCGCCGAGACCAAGTCCAGCCTTTCCGCAATGGGTTTGAGGTGTTTATGAAATTCTTCTCGTGACTGTGTTGGTGGTGGAGGGAGCGCGGGTTTACTCAGCATCTCTTGGATCTGCACCCGCACTCTTCCCATCTAATCGTCAAACCGGGTATTTGTTAGAATGTCTTTTCCCGCCTCAGACGCCTGACTTAGGTCCGGTCCTGGCTGGGTAGGGTCAGGCTTCAGTTTCTCCATTTCTTGACGGAGCACGTCCAGCTGGTTTGAAATGCAGGTAATGTGTGACTCCAGGCGGGACAATCCCCCACTCAGGAGTTCCCCTTTAGGATCCCCAGGTGTCTTCACAATGTCCAGCCTGGTCTGTTCGTGCTCCTTGGAGTTCTTCAAGCTCGCCAGCTTGACTTCCTCCCATACCTCCCTTAGACTCTTGAAAGCTTCAAGAGTCTCGTGGCCTAGCCAGTCGCGGATACCCTTTGCCTCTTTCTTTGTCTCGGTCAGGTCAGTTCGCATGAGCGAGAGTTCAGTTTTTAAGGTCATAACATCTCGAGTGTGAGCTCTCTCGACCCGCACAAGCTCTTATGCATGTCGAGAGCGCTCCTTCTCGAGGTTGAATTTATGACGTGCCCGCGAGTCTGCCAAAGACAGAACTGTCTCGTAGAGACCCTGGAGGCACTCATGGGCAGTGACCTTACATTCCCGCTTCATGTTCCCTGCCGACTCTAAGGCGTCTTTCCCCCTCTGAAGCAGGTCGTTTGCCTCTCTCGTGGCCAAATCCATCTGTACACCTGTACCCCTTCTTGGAGTTCGGTACAGAAGACTCTGACGCTCGGGTCTGTTTAAGTGACCTGCCGGAGAGGCCACCGAGCTCTCATCGTCGGAAATGATTTGGCGAGGGGGGGAAATTCCACACTGCTCCCAGTTGATGACAGTCTCCGAAACTCTGCAAGGGATTCCCTCTCGCATCTCGGGTCCCGATGGTGTCGTGTCCGAGATGTGTGTCGTACATGCCGACACATCTGAGCCTGCTGCCTGTGGCTCCGACGACGCCTTGGGGATCGGGGCAGAATACTGAGGCGGCTCCGATGGTTGCGCCGCCTTTTCGGACACGGCAGATTTGGCAGTGTTCCTCAATATCTTTTTCCGGAGGTTAGTGGAGACTCCCGTGGTTGTTTTACGGGAGGCAGATATGGTGGACTGCTGTGACGACATTTTTTGTTTTTGTTGTTTTAGTGCCAATAATTATGCTTATCCACGGACAATGTAGCTAAGTACAATTATTGGATATAGAGGTACCGAAAGAATAATATTTTATAATTGATAAAGGGAAGAAAATGGATAGTCAAGGCAAAGAACTATTATTACTTATTTACACCTTATTTCTACTTCTAAATCTAGTAATGAGTATAATGGTTAGTCAACAATTATATATATATATATATATATATATATATTTGTTTTTTATTTATTCTTTTCTTTTTTTTTTTACTGAGGTGGACTCACGGAATCTTCCGTCGCTGGTGGCCGGCGACTGCTGTCCGATGAGGAGCCCGACAACTGCTAGAGCCCGATGTTCTGAGCCCTAGGTGCGCAGTGGTGGTAGTCTCCAACGAAATTCTGAAGTGCTGAAGGATCACTGTGTGTATAGGTCACGAGTTTTGGGATTCTGTTGGGGCCAAATTGAAGAACTTTTTGAGCTCTTTCAAATGAACCCAAACTCGGCTATCCTAGCTCCAACGGGAACGAAGTTAGATCGCGGGGGGGTGAGGTCGCCCTGAGGGGGGTTGGGGGGGGGAAGTCTCGTGGGGAGACTAAAGGGGGGTAAGTTGGCGAGGGGGTGAAATGAGGGGGGATGCAGATAGGGATAGGAGATGGGAAGAGATCCTTGTGGAAAGATCCCGGAATTCCAAGTCAGATAAGCCCAAACTCGGGGAGGACAGGACCAGTTGTTAAGGAGTTCCCTCGGGCTAACCTGATGATGAGCCGCGGAGTCGTCACACTGATGGCTGGTCTGCAGGCAGATTCCTCGTCCGGCAATGGAGTCTTCAGTAAGGGCTTGATTGGCTGTTTCGACGTCACGCCTCGTGTCGCGAAAAACACGTGGGGCCGAAGTGAGGTTAATTTGGCAAAAAAACCATGTGTTTTGACGTTTTTTACGTACTAAAAGCTCCCAAGCCCGTGCTCCGATTTTGGTGTTCTTGGTGTCTCCGGATAGGTCTCTGCAGCGTCTTTCAGATGAAATGTTTGCATAACAATGGCACTGACCTTGGCTGAGTTATTTCCCACAAAAGTTCCAGGCTTACTGCTCCGCAACCAGAAGAGCCAGACACTTGCCCACACGTATCCTGGTAAATTAACACTCCACAATTCCACTGTTAACCTTTTTGCGCACTTAACTCGACGCGTTGAATTTTGATGAATTTTTAACGCGGAGGCGATGTTATTCTGGCGATGTGTTATCGGTTACTCTTCGGTTAGGTTAGGTTAGGTTAGGTTAGGTTTTTTTTTTTTTTTTTTTATTACATTCTACCTCCGACGTTATCGGAGTCTATGTACGCCTAATCCTCTTTGTCATACCAGTTCTCGCTTTTGTTCTTCTCGCACATTCATGCTGCATACTATATCTTTCTTCATTCATCGTCTTTCATTCTTTTTTCTGGGTGGGATTCCCATTACGAAACCTATTCTGACTATCTATTGTTATTTATTTTTATTCATTTTTTATTGCAATGTGGGGGGAAATAACGGTCCATGTTGGTCTTTTATTTCTTTTGAATATTTTCTTAATTTATCCAATTTTTCTTCATTTTCTTATGTTAACAATATATTTTTATTTCTATTTCTACTTATACTAGTACTTACTCTAATGACATTTTATACTTCTTTCTATGCTTAATATATATATTACTAAAATATACTACCAGCATAATTGCTTAGGCTGTTTTATTTCTGTCTATTACCTTCTGTGCAATCTTAGTGCAGTAGTCTAGAAATTTCTCCCTATCTCCTCCTCGCATCACTTCCCCCACAATCTCTATGTTCAATTTTATTTCTAGAGCCTGTTCCAGTTCATATCTGTCCACAGAATGTACAGGGCATTCCAGAAGCAGGTGTGGCACGGTTTCGTCTTTGTTTGGATCGCAGATGCACGATGGACTCTCCTTGCACCTGAAGCGATTCAGGTACTCGGAGAATCCACCGTGCCCCGTCATAATTTGCGTCCTGATGTTGGTTAATTCCATCTTCCTTATTGTTTTATACGCTGCCACTGCATCTGGGAAAAAGATCTTGGTAATTTTGGCGGTTTGTCCGGACTTGTATCTCCGACTCCATTCGTCGAGCGTCGCCATACGTATGTGGCGCTTGACGAATGAAATCGGACACAGATCATAGTCCGGTCTTTTCTTTAGGTTCGTGGCGGCCTCTTTTGCCAGCTGATCCGCTCTTTCGTTGCCCTCAAACCCCGCGTGGGCCTTTATCCAGAACAAGGATACTACCTTGTTCTGGAGAGACGCAGCTGTTATATTCTCTCTGGCCTCCACCGCCAGGGGATGAAGGCAACTGGGGTTTTTCACGGTCAAGAGAGCCGCCATGGAGTCGCTGAAGACCCCGAAGGTAGACGCCGTGCTGTTTCTAATTTCCCGCGTTGCGCGACATATCGCAAGTAGCTCAGCCTGGTAAACCGTACAGTATTCTGGTAGTGCCAACTTCAGGGCGCGCGTTTCGGCCTCTCGGTTCCATATGGACAGCGCCGCTCCGACACGCCCCCCAATCTTACTACCGTCAGTGTATATTTTCACCTGTTGGTCAGAATTGGCGTCGAGTTCCTCCCGGCTCACCAGGCCGACGATCTTCAGATTGCTTCGCTCCGCAGGATGCGGGGATTTCAGTGCAGAAGTCATCCGTTCCACCTCTCTGTCCCCCAGTATGGCTTGTGGTACCCCTTTCTTGGCTCTATACAGTGATGCCACCTCGTGGATCCTAAGATCCAGGGGGAGTATCCCGGCTAGTAGGAGCACCGAGTTCAGTGAGACGGTTCGGTACGCCTTGCACATTTTCTGCGCTATTCCCCGCTGCACGACGCCTAGCTGTTTGATCATTCCCAGTTAGCGGCTTCCGCCCATGCGCTGGCAGCGTACAGGACTATTGGTTCCACCGTAGCCACATATATAATTTTAACTATCTCTGGATTCAGGCCCCAGTTTACTTTTGCAGCCCTGCTCAGCTGTTTGTGAACTGCGATGGCCTTGCGGCATACATCTAAAACGTGCTCGTTAAATGTGAGCCTGTCATCGATGGTGACACCTAGTATTTTAATTTTCCTGGACATAGCGATGTCGACCCCGCCCATGCTCAGGCGTGGGGTGTCGTATTTTAACCTTTTCGTAATAACCATCGCATTGGTCTTGTGTGGTGCGAAGTTTAGCTTATTTTCCACGCCCCAAGCCCGAACACGTTCGAGGGCGGCATTCGCCTGCCTCTCTATTTCCAATGCCGTGTCACCATCGAAAACTAGGATCACGTCGTCAGCGAAAGCTTGCACGTAGACTCCTATTCTCTCGAGGTCTTTCAGGAGGGGATCCAGTATGAGGTTCCAGAGAATGGGGCCTCCAATTGAGCCTTGCACACAACCCTTCTCCGTGCTTCTCTGATGCTCAGCGCCGGCGTATCTTACTCGTACTTTCCTGTCACGAAGGTAGCTGTCGATGACCCTTCTCAGGTTGACCGGACACCTTTCCTCAGCCAGTCGGACCCTTATAGCTGGCCACCAGGCATTGTCGAAGGCTCCCTCTATGTCCAGAGATATTAATGTTATTATTTTCTTTAGTTTTAGCTTGTTGAGTATTCTTTGCATGAGGGTATAGAGGGAGTCTTCGGTACTCCTTTGTGGCATGAATCCGTACTGGCGAGTACTCATCCTCGGTGCTATGTAGAACCTGAGTCGGGCCACCAACATCTTCTCGTAGATTTTTCCGAGTACCGGCAACAGGCCGATTGGACGGTACGCCTTTGGTGTTGTGTAATCTATTTTTCCTGGCTTCCGTAGTATAACCACTGTTGCCTCTTTCCATATTTTGGGGAAGTGGTTATAAGCGAGGCACCTGTTGAGGATTGCCAGGAAAATTTCGGGGTCTTTGCTGATAGCACGGTTACAAATATCGGCCGTGAGACCATCCATTCCCGGAGCCTTCTTTGGGTTGAAGGACTCGCTCGACGCCTTCAATTCGGCTATGGTGAATGGAGGGTCGTATGTCTCACCATTTTTACCTTCATTCACTTTTTCCGCCTCAATTCTGACATGGCTGTGGTGAGGGTCATCTGCAGCTGGGTGGTCCTCTGGATACAGGGTCTCCGCTATGTATCGAGCGGACCCTTCCGCATCCAGCACTTTACCATCTCTCACCAGCGGCGGGTCTTCCACCCTACTCGCTGTCCTTCCTATAACTCGATAAATCCCCTCCCATACCCCTTCCCTATCCTGCTTGCAGCAGAACTCCTTCCAGCTCTCTGTTTGGGCTCGGGCTGCCTCTGACTCATACTCTTTTTTCTGTTGCAGGTACCTTTCAATAACCATGGATCTACGGACTGGAGCAGCACACCTGATTCTCCTCTTTTGGGTAGCTACAGCTTTTTTCAGATTTTCTAGCCTCTCCGACCACCACGGCAAGGTAAGTTTTTCTACTTGTTTTTTAATTGGCATGGATGCTTTGCATGCTTTTGTAACAATATTGGTGTAATTATTTACTATTTTATCTAGCTGCTCTATATTAATTGTTTTTTCTATTTCTTCCTTTGTGATTTTGTGTTCTTGGCTCAGCTGGGTGAGTTTCGCATGAAACTCAGGCCAGTTGGCCTTTTTTGTATTAAATATTCTGGTGGTTCTTTCTACCTTTAGCCCTTTTGATCTAGTCTGTAAAATTTTGAAGACTATGCCGTTGTGGTCGGAGCTGCTTAGGTCCTCGACGACTTTCCAGTCTGCTACCTTGTCAAGGATATTTGCCGAACAGGCTGTTATGTCGACATAGCTGCTGTAGCGTTGTCCTCCCCTAACTGTGTCGAAGGTCGGGATATCTCCTTCGTTTAGTATGTGCAGCCCGAGCTCCCCGAGAGTCCCGCATACCTCTTCTCCCCTGCGGTCGACCGTTGGGCTGCCCCACCAAGTGCTTTTTGCGTTTGCGTCACCTCCAACGATTATGGGCTTAGTGCCATTTTTGGTCACTATTTCTTTGAGGTGGTCTAAATGGGGCTCCACTGGTTTGTCCGGCTCGAAGTATATGGACGCCAGGGTGATCTCCCAGGCACTAGTCTGGATACCCACCACAACGATGTTATTTGTGGTGAGCTTTGGGTACTGCTTTATATTGAGTTTGCTATCAAAGACAGCGATTGCAGCCTTAACGGTCCCTTCTCCATTTTCAGTGTTCTGAAAGATCCTTACCCCCTTATGGCTCTTCATTGTTCTGCTTCCCCCTATGTATGGCTCTTGCAGCAAGGCTACGGCTACCCCCTGTTTTTGTGCCTCGAGCAGCAGCTCAATTGTTGCAAGCCTTTTCCGTTGGAGGTTCGCTTGCATATAGCTATATGTGGTGGTGGCAACGTTGGCGTTAACAGTATGCGACGGTCGACCGGGCCAATTCATCCCACCGGCGGCGCACAGGGCACCCAGAGCTGAAGGCGTTATGCTCTATCTGCGCCAGTTTCGCCTTTTTGCAGTTTCTGCAGGCGGGCGGCTCCCCAGCTAGCCAGTCCGAGCACTCCGTTCTCAGATGGGGACCTCCACAGTGGCTGCAGGCGTCTGCAGTCTCTTGGCAGTACTTTCTGCCGTGGCCGTACCCCAGGCAGCGCGTGCACTGGACTAGTGGAGTCTGGTCCTCTACTCTGACCCGTTGGAGATCTATGTAAACATAGCCCCTCTCCGTTGTTTCTGGCTCTTCTTCTATATTTTACTGCTATCCTATCCTCCCCCTCACCGAGGCCGTGGAAAACAGCCACGTTCTGGTTCCGGAGAGCCTTGAGGATGTCCCCATCAGTATTTACTGACAGGACATCTCCAAGCCTGACCAGTGGGTCCTTGTTCTCCACGTCCTCGATGGTGAGGCTGCCACCTTCTTTACCTATTCGGTCCTTCACCTTATCTCGTTCCTCTTTGGACCCAAAGCCCATTATTACCTTCCTATTTTTAGCTTTTCTTACCCTCTCCACCTTTACCCATCCCTCCTTAGCGTCTATGGCCTTTCTAACTCTTTCAAGCACCTCCTCTCCTGTTTCCGTCTCCACGGTCGAGGTGACCGCGACAGAGTGTAGTGTACGCTTTTGCAGCGCCCCGTCACTCCGGGTCACGGTCACCCCGGCGTAGGTAGGCGCTTCTGCCTTTTCAATTTTTTCGGCGTGCCTTTCGATCGTAGCCTTCAGCTCCTCCACTTTTCTGCCGCTTTCCCTTATCAAGTTGGTGTGTTCCACTAGACGTTCCATAAGTAGGCTTTCGCCGGAGGTAGAAAAGGGAGAGGGGGTGGAGTCAAGAGGTGGAGCAACACATGCTCCAGTTTTCACCAACACCCGCTCCCCCCCCCGTTGTACTTCCCTTTATCTTGAGCTCCGCCTCGGCTTCCTTAACCAGTTCGGAGAGCCGTGCTAGTGCCTTCTCGACACCTTCTTTTATTTCCGTCTTAAGGTTTCTGGAATTTCTTAAGTGGGCTTTCGCCTTATTCAAGCAGGCTGCCGCTTCCGCTGCTCTACTGGCGTAGCGTTTTGTGGGAGACTCCTCGTGTCCCACTGACACCCTGCGCTCGGCGGTGGAGTTTCCCTGTGTGAGGGCAGTTCCTGTTGCGGTTGGCGCAGGTTTTGCAGCAGCCTTTGTTGTTGCTGCAGGGCCTGCCTACATTGTCAAGCTGGACTTTGCTGCTTGGTTACCTGCTTTTGCAGTCAGCTCCTCACTTGGCATGGCGGCCTCCCACCTGTCTATGCTTTTGCGGACGGCCTCCTTTGGGAGGGACCTATTGCTCTCCGGCTTTTTAACAGGCGTGCGGTGCCCAAACATTTTGGGAATGTGGTGCGGATAGGGCAGATAATTTTGTATAAGTTGTAAATAGTTGCCTTTTTGTTTTACCCGCTAAAAGATTGCACAGGTAAAATAAATGTTATTGTATATGATGAGTCTCTGACTCTAGTCTGTACTCGAACACACAATTAAAAGAAAAACAAAATAAAAACAAAAATTATTTCTCTATGTAGAGTCACTTAACTACTTTGATCTAAGTCCTAAAGCTAATAATAATAATGTTACTTCAATGTATTATCGAAAGTAGACTTATATATAATAATATAATAATATAATAATATTCCACAACTATCACACAACGCCGTCTAGTCCCAAGCTAAGCAGAGCTTGTGTTATGGGTACTAGACAACTGATAAACATACTTATATATTTCTAAATACATACTTAAATAGATAAATGACACCCAGACACAGAATAAATGATCGTGCTCATCACACAAACATTTGTCCTGGGTGGGAATCGAACCCACGACCTCCGGCATAGCAGTCAGGGCCACTAACCACTAGACCAACAGGCCTGTCAATCTTGGGTAGAGTCAACTCTACCATGGTCACTGTGTGCCGTGTAGTATATTTAGTCTACTTATAACTATTTTCAGGTGGAGGTTTACAAAATTATATAAATTAGTCTTGGCTC
Source organism: Mythimna impura (assembly GCA_905147345.3). Classification (NCBI taxonomy): domain Eukaryota; kingdom Metazoa; phylum Arthropoda; class Insecta; order Lepidoptera; family Noctuidae; genus Mythimna; species Mythimna impura. The sequence continues at coordinate 89,040 of LR990365.1, read as the reverse complement.
TATGTAGAGTCTCTAGACTCTATCTAAAATTTTCTCTAGGTTATTTCTTATCATATTATTATACAAAAAACCCCGCAGCTCCAGCTCTTTCCGTTCGCGAGATATAACAAAAATTAATTTAGGGGTTGCAACCCCTAAAGGGCCCTTAAAATACCCCTTCTATATATGTAACCCTATACAATTTAAATATAAGCCAAAATATTTCTTAGTCAAGTAATATAAATTTTTACTCAAAATTTTTCTAAGTCCAGAAAACGAAAGCTGGTTTTTAGGGGTAGGGGGTTCGGAACCTAGGGGTTGGGTGCAGGGGGATGGGGAGTTTAAGGGTTGGGGTGTGCGGAGCAGGAGGGTAGGTTAGGGAGGGGGGTGGAAAAATTTTGTTATTTTTGGGCTAGGACGCACGGTTTACGAGCTACGGAGTATTTTTTGAAAAATTTTTTGGCAAAAATACCTAAACAACTTTATATCTTTGCCGTCAAACGGCTCAGAGGGGTATTTTTAAAAGCAGGTCAAACCTTCCCTTATTTTCCAGTTTCACCGGAACATGTCTTAGATTGCAGTATTTTAATAGGGCCGCTCGGTCCCGTGGATCCCACGGGGGTGGGTCACTTGGTCAACTACTTATTTGCCCTCAAACTTAGGGGTAGTTTTTTGTCAACTACGTTTGTATTGTTTCGACCTTAGGAACGAGATATCGAAACGGGAAAAAATATTAGGGTGTAAGTCGCGGTCCAAATTTATTGACAAGCCCCTTAATTTCTCCCATGGAAATCCAGAAACCCAAAATTTTACTTGTTTTCCCGAAAAAACTCTTCGGGGGTAGTTTTTGGGGGCACCTACATGGAAGTCGACCTTATGATCGTTTCTCACAGAGAGAACCGATTTGGTGTTAGTTTTTCGATATCTCGCTCCCCTGAGGCTCCAGGGGGTGTACAAACTTATCCGGTAATGCCGTCCAAGACTCTTGTTCTAACTTAAATTCTATATTAATTCTAATCTTAATCCTACATACAGTTAAAAAATTTTGTTCCGCTGGGGATGAACCGGTCCTTGCTGTCCCATCAGTCCGGGGGTCCTTCAATGCCTGCACCACCCTTGGGAGCCTGCCAAAGTTGGGGGTGGCTGACAACTTTCTGCAAATAGCTCCTAGTGCAGAAACTTCACGTCCTAGGGGGTTGGTCCTGAAGAGTTTTCTTCTTTGGAGGTGTTTTTCCTCCGGATACTGCCGGGAGCAGGTTGTCGCAGGTATTTTTGGTTCTGCGTGACGTCACTGGTTTCACCTTATTACCTAGTTTATTGGTAGCTCAAAAACTACTTGTCAAAAAATTCTGGAATTTTGCACCCGTATTATACAGAGGGTGAACAATTTTTTGAAATTCCGAAAAGGTGACGTCATCGATCTTGTTTCAGCTCTGGATGGGTTCAAAATTCATAGTACCTTTAAAGTCCTCTATTTTCCCAGGGGGTGCTCTGTTTTCGACGATCGAGGTGTCGGGATGCTGGTCTCGGTGTTGCACACGCAGCTCAGAAGGTGGAAAATTCCCAGGTGTCAGGAACCGGGAGCACGTGGCCACGTGGTTTTAGGATTTTCCTTTGTGGCTCAGCGAGTTTTGCCCGGAAAAATGTGGGACTTCACCTGATTGTAGCTGCCCCTGGTGCGCTACAAACTGCAGTTTGAAAAATGTGGGTTACCGCTGAAAATCGGGCGGCGTTGCGTCAGGAATGCCCAATTTAGAGGTTAAGATCCGTTTTTTGAGCCTGGTGTCGCACAAAATGGTCCGATTTCAGCACTTTTTTCACGAACGAATAGAACTCGCGAACGGGCAACTTTTGATGTATAACACTTTGTGTTTTGCGTGAAATAACCCGTTCGAACGATTTTTTGAACACGGAGCGCACACAAAACGATCCGACCACAACGAGAGCTGGGGGGGAACTCGGTTAGGTTAGGTTAGGTTTTTTTTTTTTTTTTTTAATAGCAGTGTGGAAAATCCTCATGGACGCCCCGACTGTGTCACGGATGGCACAGTCGGGGCAGTGCCGGACTCTTACCGGCTAAAAACCACTCCTGCTCTTGCTATATAATCCTTTGACCGAGTCAAAGCCCCTTATATACGATATTTACTTATTGTCTAGTCTTTATTACTTACATACTCTTACACTACAGATAACAAAGTAAAGGTAATTTACAATTTTACTAATAATAATAATATATGCACACTTATTTATATGTATTTCTATTTTCCTTCCTTTTTTTCTTTTCTTTCTTTTTTTTATCTTTTGTCACAGATTTTTTTTTCTTTTTTTTAATGTTTTTTTTTTTCCCAATACTGACATAGTAACAACAAAGTTTTTTTTTTTTTTCCTTAATTTTATTCAAATCGTATATGATTACATTTTATACTTAGTATAATAGTGCGTCATATACTTTTCTTAGTCTACTTATTTCTTTTATTTACTATACTAACAACTTTTTTACAGAATTTAAAAAATATTTCTCTACATTTATCATTTTGAATTATAAATGGCAAAACTGCCTTTTCTAACTTCATATCTAATGACATTTCTAAATTGAACCTGTCCTTAGCAAAGATGGGGCAATCCAAAATCAAATGCTCTACTGTCTCACTTGCTTCGGGTTCGCATGCGCATGATGGACTCTCCTTACACTTGAAACGATTCAAGTATGAGGAGAACCCACCATGCCCCGTGAGGATTTGCGTGATTTGCCCGTCAATTTTCATTTTACGGACGGTTTTGTGGGCCGCCACTGCGTCCGGGAAGAACATTTTAGTTACAGAGGCCGTGTCTTCTGTCCTGTACCTATTGTCCCATTTTTCCAAGGTTTCCGTGCGAATGCTGCGTTTCACAAAAGAGAGAGGACATCGGTCGTACTCCGGTTTCCGCTTGGACTTTAATGCGGCCTCCTTTGCTAGTTCATCAGCTCTCTCGTTCCCCTTTAGTCCTACGTGGGCTTTTATCCAAAACAAAGACAATTGTTTGTTTTGAACTTTGCAGTCAGCGATAAATGCTCTTGTTTTTACTGCAAGTGGATGAGGAGAGCTGGTGTTTGCAATGGTTTCTAGGGCAGATTTGGAGTCGCTGTAAATGCCGATGCTGTTTTCTTTGCTTTTCGCAGCAATCTCTGCCGCTTTGCACAGCGCTAGAAGTTCAGCCTGGTAGACTGTACAGTAGGAGGAGAGAGCAAATTTGTGAGCCTTGATTTCTTCTGTGCTGTTCCAGATTGATAAAGCTGCTCCGACCTTACCTTCGATTTTACTACCATCAGTAAAGATACGCACGGCATAATTACTGTGGTGGGAATATTGCTCCTCATCTACCAGGCTGCCGAACTTAACTCCTACTAGTTCTGCAGGGTGTGGGACACATATCTTGGATGTCATAGTCTCGATTTCTCTGTCACCCCACTCTTCTCCAGGTGCTCCCTTCTTAGCTTCATAAAGTGAAGCTACCTCACGGACTCGGAGATCGAGAGGGAGTGTGCCAGTGAGTAGGAGCGCTGCGTTGAGAGACACTGTGCGATACCCTTTGCACATTTTTTGTGCAAAGCCCCTTTGGACCACACTCAGTTGTTTTCGTATGCCTAGTTTATTTGCTGCCGGTGCCCATGCGGCTGAGGCATAAAGAATTATTGGTTCCACTGCTGCCGTGTAGATGGTCCGGATTATTTCTGGATTCAATCCCCAGTTCACTCGAGCCGCTCTTGTTAACTGTTTGTAAATGCCAATAGCCTTCTTACAGATAGTCGCGACGTGAGTGTTGAAAGTTAACTTCCTATCGATGATCAGTCCAAGGATCTTGATTTCGGCGGCCATACCAATGTCAACCCCTCCCATGCTCAGGCGTGGTGTGTCATGTTTAAGTTTTTTGGTTACTAACATAGCGCAAGTTTTTTGTGGTGCGAACCTCAATTTATTATTGACACCCCACGCTCGAACATGTTCGAGGGTGGCATTGGCCTGCCCCTCAATTTCCCTGGCGTCCACTCCGTCAAAGATCAACACCACGTCATCCGCGAAGGCCTGGCAGTAGACACTTCTTTCTTCTAGCTGCTTTAAGAGTGGATCCAGCAGCAAATTCCACAAGATTGGTCCCCCTATGGATCCCTGAACGCAACCTTTCCCCGTCTCTCTTCTGTGCTTTTCGCCTGCGTACCTAACCTCCACGACCCTATCACTAAGGTAACTATCGATGACCCGCCTTAAGCCAACGGGACAGTTTTCCTCTGCCAGTCTGGTCCTAATCACTGGCCACCATGCACTATCAAACGCGCCTTCTATGTCTAGCGAGATCACTGTTACTAACTTCTTTTCTTTTAGTTTTAAACGAATGCGGTTGATGAGTGCAACAAGGGCGTCTTCAGTGCCTCTCTGTGGCATAAAACCAAACTGACGAGTACTAATCCGGGGCAAAATATGAAACTTGAGGCGATTCACCAACATCTTCTCATAGATTTTCCCTAAGACAGGCAGTAGTCCTATTGGCCTGTATGATTTGGGGTTGGTGTATGAGTCTTTTCCCGGTTTTCTTAATACTACCACTGTCGCCTCCTTCCATACCCTGGGAAAATAGTGGTGTTCTAGACATTTGTTTAATAGGCCTAAGAAACACTGAGGAGCTGTTCTTATTGCATGGGAGCAAATATCGGCCGTGAAACCGTCCGCGCCGGGTGCCTTTTTAAGGTTGAAGGATTCAACTGCCACTTCAAGTTCTTCTGGAGTAAACGGTGGTTCATGCTCATCATGTCCATCGTTTACTGCCTCAGCCAGTTCTCTTATTCGCTGATGTTCTGCGTTGTCCTGCTCTTTGGTATCTTGAGGGTAGAAGCTCTCCGCGAGAATCCTAGCGGACCCCTTAGCATCCAATACTTCTCCGTCCTTTATTAGTGGCAAATCTTCCTCCCGTCGTGTCACCCTCCGAATTACCCTATAAATACCTTCCCACATTCCCTCCCTATCTTGTCTCCTACAGAATTCCTTCCAACTTTCGACTGTAGCCTTCTCCACTTCAATTTCATACTTCTTTTTTTCTTCTAAGTACTGGCTGACTACAATCTGTCTTCGGTGAGGCGCTGCGTTTCTGATCCTCCTTCTTCTAGTGGCGACCTGTTTCTTCAGAGTAGCAAGCTGTTCGGACCACCACGGCATGGTGAGTATAGTATCTTTATTATTTTTATTTGGGATTGTTTGTTTACATGTTTCTGTTATTACCATATTATATTTTTCTATTGCATTTTCCAGTTTTTGTGTGTTATCTATTTTATCTATTTCTTCTATTGTGAGTTGTTTGTCCAGCATAATTTAGATGTAGTTTCTCATGAAACTGTTTCCAATTCGCTTTTTTTGTATTGTAAAGTCTTGTTGTTCGTTCTACGTTGTATCCTCTTGACTTTTTCAGGTTTATACTAAAAGTAATGCCGTTATGATCCGAACAGGTAAGGTCTTCAATCACCCTCCATCCGTCAACCAGATTTAGGATATCCTCCGAACAGGCCGTAACATCAACATGACTGTAGTACCTTTTTCCTCCACGTATGGTGTCGAAGGTTGGGACGTCTCCATTATTTAAAATTTGCAGGCCCATTTCCAGGAGTTGTCCGCTCATTTGTTCTCCTCTAGAATTTTCTGCAGCGCTTCCCCACCAGGTACTTTTAGCATTTGCATCACCTCCCACAATTAGTTTGTTATTTGCCATCCTACTTATTTCCTTTAATTGCTCTAGATAAGGTTCTATTGGCTGGTCTGGCTCAAAATAGTAAGATATGAGTGTGATCGTCCAATCTTTGGTTCGGATCTTAACAACAACGATGTTGTTTGTTGTTAATTCTGGGCACTGTATAACGTCAAGGTCATTGTCCAAGATGGCAATTGCCGCCTTGACAGAACCTTCTCCCACGCCAGAGTTTTGGTAGATCCTCACACCTCGATAGCTCTTGACTCTCTTTTCTCTTCCAATATAGGGTTCCTGAATTAACACTGCTGCCATTTTTCTCTTTTGAGCCTCCAGCAACGCCTCGTTTGTAGCAAGCTGGCTTCGCTGCAAGTTGGCCTGGAGGATGTTGTACCTGGAGGTGCCTGCTGGGACTACCTTAGCAGTAAGAAATGGACGCCCTTGCTATGTCGTCCCACTTCCGTCTTACCGGGCAAATACTGCTAAATGCATTGTGACCTCTGTTTTCTAGTTTGGCTCTTTTACAATTTATACACTCCGGTTCCTCTTTCGTAACTTTGTCAGGGCATTCTTTACTGAAGTGTAATCCACCACAGTGGCTGCAGACGTCCTCCGATTCTTTGCAGAATCTTCGGCCGTGTCCATACCCTAAACATTTTGTACATTGCACCAACGGAGATTGGTCTTCTACATGAATTTTTTGGAGGTCTACTCTCATTTTGCCTAATTCTAGAGCCCTCTGCCAAATTTTTGGAGAAACCGTCAGTACTATATGACCTGTGTGCTGGTTTCTTGCTTTCTTTCGGTACTTTATTGTCATCCTGTCCTCCTCTTTGAAAAACTTCTTGGTTCTGATTTCTCAAGGCCTTCCGTACGTCTTCATCGCTGTGGATTAGTAGTACGTCCTTGAGAATCAGTAAAGGGTCTCTGTTTCTCACTTCCTCAACAATTAGATGGATTCCAGCGTTTTCTATCTTTTCCTTAATTTTTCTTCTTTCTTCCTTTGTCTCGCATCCCACTATGATCTTTCTATCTTTTGCCTTCCTTACTTTTTCCACTTTTATCCATCCTTCTTTCGCTTCCACTGCTTTCCTTACTTTCTCCAGGACCTCCTCTCCAGTATCCATTTCATTCCCAGATGTTATAACTACAGAGTGCAGTGCTGTTCTCTCCAGTGTTGTTCTTACTTTCGGTCCTGCTGCTGCCACACTCGCGTAAGTTGATTTTTCTAGGATGTGTTTCTGTCCTTCGAGCATTATTTTCAGCTCTTCTATTCTTTTCCCATTCTCGATGAGCAGTCTGTTATTCTCCTCTATTTTCTGGATAATCTGATCTTCATCCATCCTTTTATCCTTCTGTATCAATATTTCCCGTGTCTCTATGCTCCTACTTTTGTCAACTTCTTGGATATAGCCTATTTTAGTCCCAGCTTCTGCGGCACCGTCTTTTAAGAGTTTGTACATCGTCTCCACCGCCATAGTGAGACCCGCTTTGAGGTCCGACCGCAAATTACGTGACTCATTTAGATGAGTTTTTGCCCTTAGAAGCCAGATACGGCCTTCATGCACTCTGTCGGTGGTGGCAATAAGTTTTGGCGACCCACTCGCCGCCTCCACAGAACCTCGCCGCTTTACAACCTTTTCTGACGGCAGGGTGACTCTTTGATTTGGCCTCGAGGGAGCCGTCGGGACCTGCGCTAGCTTTCCCGGAGAAACTGTGAAGGTAGTAGAGGCAGCGGTCTTGGACTCAGTGCTCTTGTTGTTCTCCCATTCCCCGATGCTCTTTCGTACGTTGGGAGCAAGCGTCACTTTTTTGGGAGAAGGCCCTGCCTTTTCCGAATCCATTGTGGGGTTATTTGGACTGGTCTCTGTTGCTTTGATAGTCGTCTTTCTCGGAGTATGTTCAAGAGGCATATTCGGTTAGGTTAGGTTAGGTTAGGTTAGGTTAGGTTTTTTTTTTTTTTTTTTCTATACCTGTCCGGGCGCCAAGGCCCGGCCCGCGAGCTAGCCTACATGATGTTCCCCGGATATTTTGCCAGGATTATAGTACAGGAGGGGGTATATTTCTTATCGTGATTTTTATTTATTTCCTTAAATGGCTTGTTCGCCTTTTGCAGATCTTTATTTGTACAGTTCTTAGTAATTCTTATCTCTTACTACATTCACATTATTTATACCTTTCCTTATATCTATTTTTCTTACACTCTGTTTATCAGCTTATTACATATTACTATTTTTCTTAAAGCTATTTATTACCTTAATTACATTTTACTACATTCTTACGACTACTTGTTATCGTTGTTACATTTTACTACATTTCTTATGACTACTTCTTATCATTATTACATTGTTTATTTATTATCTAATTTATTAATCTTAATTTTACTTATATTACTGCACTTGTTCTCTGTAATTTTATTCCTTATCTACAGTTTACAGTTTTGCTAATGTTTATATAAGTTATTATATAATTTAACAAATATTATATATCTATTTGTTTCTTTTGTTTACAATATGGCATATTTTTATGCAGTACTCTATAAAGTCGTTGGTGAAATGTTTATTGGTAAGAAGCGCACATAGATTATCTTTACAAACTTTCATTCCTACTTTTTGTTCTAGATCAAATCTATCCATCGCGTGTGCGGGGCATTCTACGAGCAAATGTGCGACATCTTCGATTGCGTTGGGTTCACAGACGCATGATGGATTCTCTTTGCACCTGAAACGGTTCAAGTACTGAGAGAATCCACCATGCCCCGTGAGCATCTGGGTGAGCTTTCCCTCCGGCTTGGCCTTGCGGACAAACCGGTATGCGTTTATTGCGTCAGGAAGGAACATTTTAGTGACCGACGCAGTGTCCCCGGCACTGTATCGACTATTCCACAGCTTAAGAGACTCTTGCCGTATTAGCCTTTTTAAAAATGAGACTGGACACTGGTCGTAGTCTGGTTTCCTTTTTGACGCCAAAGCCGCATGTTTGGCCAGATCGTCGGCGCGCTCGTTCCCGGGCAGTCCTGCATGAGCCTTGACCCAGAACAAGGATACATCTTTGCCCTGAAACAAGGCCTTCTGCAGGTTCTCCCTCGTCTCCACGGCCAGAGGGTGGAGGGACCAATGGTTTGCGACCGTCTCCAGTGCGGCCCTTGAGTCGCTATAGAGACCATAGGTCACCTCCTTCCTTTTGAGGATGACGCTTGTGGCTTTACATATGGCTAGGAGTTCCGCCTGGTAGACTGTGCAGTATGCGGACGGACTGAGCTTGAGGTTCTGGATTTCGACCTCGCTATTCCAAAAGGATAGTGCGGCCCCAACCTTCCCCTCAATTTTACTGCCGTCGGTGAATATTCGCACCTGCTGCACATTGTACCTGTCCACAAGGTTTTGGTCTACCAGTTGTATAATTTCCATTGCCATATGTTCCGCCGGGTGAGGAGTTTCTGCAAACCTTACCGGACGCTCTGTCTCTCTATCTCCTAGTTCGGGCGGAGGCGACCCACTTTTTGCCTCGTACAATGCGGCTGCTTCTTGTATCCTGAGGTCAAGAGGTAGTATCCCCGCCAAGACCAGTGCCGAGTGTAGAGAGACTGTTCGGTACGATTTGCAGAGCTTCTGAGCGAAGCCCCTCTGCACCGTGTCGAGCAACTTGCGCACCCCGACTTTCCTGGCTGCTGGGCACCATACCGCAGATGCATACATAATAATCGGCTCTATGGTTGCCGTATAGATAGAACGAACGACTTCCGCGTGCAGCCCCCAATCAACCTTTGCAGCTTTGGAAAGCTGCTTGTAAATGTCAAGGGCCTTCCGGCACTGTAGCGCGACATGCGTGTTAAAAGTAAGTCGGTCGTCAATGGTAAGTCCTAGGATTTTGACCTCCCGCGACATGCCGACACCGACTCCTCCCATGTTCAGCAAAGGGGCGTCATACTTAAGTTTCTTGATTAGAACCATTGCGCAAGTTTTGTGCGGCGCAAACTTCAACTTGTTTCTGACTCCCCATTGCCGAACGTAGGCGAGCGCCGCGTTTGCCTGTCTCGAGACGTCAAGTCCAGTGTCTCCGTCAAAGACCATACACACGTCATCAGCGAAAGCCTGCACGTACACACCCATTTGCTCCAGTTCCCGTAGTAGAGGGTCCAACAGAAGGTTCCATAGGATGGGACCACCGATTGACCCCTGCACACAACCTTTGTTGGTGCTCCTAGTGCATTCTTCCCCAGCGAATCTTACACTGACTTTTCTGCAATCCAGATAGCTATCCAGTAGCCTCCTGATATTTACCGGACACTTTTCCTCAGCCAGACGGATTCTTATGGCCGGCCACCATGCGCTGTCGAAGGCCCCCTCTATATCCAATGACACTAGGGTTACCAGCTTTTTACGCTCAATCAAACCCTTGATTCGGTGTATTAGCGTATAGAGGGCGTCCTCGGTGCTCTTCTGGGGCATGAATCCAAACTGGCGAGTACTAATCCTCGGTATGATGTGCCATTTAATCCTTGCTACTGTCATCTTCTCCAGGACCTTCCCCAAAACCGGCAACAGACCAATTGGCCTGTAAGCTTTGGGGTTTGTATAATCGACCTTGCCCGGTTTTCTCAGGACTACCACGGTTGCCTGCTTCCAGATGTCCGGAAAGTGTCCTAATTCTAGACACTTGTTGTAAAGGGCAAGGGATGCGTCCAGGTCCTGGTAGATAGCTCTGCTGCAGATATCTGCTGTGAAGCCATCCGCTCCCGGGGCCTTCTTTGGGTTGAAACTTCCCGCCGCGGTCTTTAGCTCCAGCAGTGTAAACGGTGGATCATGACTCTCATCATGTTGCCACTCGTTTACCCGCTTTGCCGCTTCTCTGGTACGGCGATGATCTTCGTCGTCAGTTTCCTCCAGGTCTTGTGGGTAGAATGTCTCCGCTAGTAAGTTCGCTGACTCTTTTGGGTTCAGAAATGCACCGTCTTTGGTTAAGGTCAAGTCTTCTTGTCTCCTGGTGGTCCTACGGATGATACGGTAAATACCGTCCCAAACTCCTTCCTTGTCCTGTCTTCTACAGAACTCTTTCCAGCTTTCTATTTGGGCTTTCTTGGCTTGGCACTCATATTCTTCTTTCTTTTTCAGGTACTCAGTTACCACTATTTCTTTGCGGTACGGCGCCGCGTTCCTGATCTTTCGCCTGAAGGTAGTGGCAACTTTCTTCAGCCTGGCGAGCTCATCATTCCACCATGGGACCTTGAGTACCTCCGTACTCTTTTTTATAGGCATACTGCCGTTACATGCCTCGGTAATAACTTTAGTGAATTTATTAATCATGTTTTCTAAATCTATATTTGAATTAATGCCTTTAATTTGGTCTAAGTTAATATTATTTTCTAATTTTTGTTCCATGAGTATTATATTAAAAAGGTCCCAGCTTGCCTTTTTCGTGTTGAATAGCCTTGTGGTTCTTTGCACCCTAAGGCCTCTACTCTTGCGGAGATTTATGTCGAGTAGGATGGTATTGTGGTCCGAGCTCGTCATTTCCTGGTCTACCCTCCAGTTGTCTACTAGGTCTAGTAGATCTTCAGAACAGGCTGTAATATCTACAAAACTGGTGTACGTCTTACTACCTCTCACGGTGTCAAAGGTAGGCGTATCACCCCTGTTGAGTACCTGCAATCCAGACTCTTCCAGGGTACCGGACATCTCAACTCCCCTGTGGTCTTCCATGGTGCTTCCCCACCAGGTACTCTTGGCGTTGCAATCGCCTCCCATTAGCAGTCTTCTTGGACCCAGCTCCTCTCTGATCTTTCTGATCTGATCCAGGTATGGCCCTATGGGCTGGTCTGGCTCGAAGTAGAAGGACACCGCCGCGATTTCCCAGGTGCAGGTTAGGATCCTCAACACAACAATATTGTTGGTCGTGAGTTTCGGGCACTGGATAACGTCAAGATCGTCGTCAAAGACAACGATAGCCGCCTTCACAGTCCCATCTCCTACTGCTGCACACTGGAAGACTCTCGCCCCACGGTAGTCCTTCATCCTTCTTACCCCGCCCACATACGGCTCCTGGATCAAAGCGAATGCGAGTTTCCGCTTGCTGGCCTCAATCATGAGTTCCGTGGTTGCCAGCTCTTTCCTCTGGAGGTTCCTCTGGAGGAGCGTCTGCACTCTGCAGTCGCTCCTTAAGCTTTTTCCTTTCCTCTTCCGTTCTACATCCTATTATAACCTTCTTATCTTTTATCTGTCTTACTCTTTCTACTGTTACCCAGCCATCTTTTGCGTTCACCGCCTTCCTTATTTCACTCAAGACCTGATCACCAGTATGAGTGTCGTCTTTGGACGCAATGGTGACGGAGTGTAGCGCGCTTCTCTCAGGTGTGTGCCTTCTAGGCTGCGCTGCTGCTACACTCGCGTAGGAACAGGCTTGAGAGGCTACCTGTGACGCGATGGTTTCTCTCAGAGAAATTATTTCCATTTGTGTTTTATCAATTTTTTCCCCTTGTACTTTTAGCATTTTTATTAATTCTTCCCCCTCCTTTCCCATCGTTTTTCCCTGAATTCCCTTATCCCTCGCATGGGGCCCTTTATCCTCCTCTCTATTTATTTGGCTACTTTTTATCTTGTTTGCAGGTCCGGTTTCGGCTACAATTTCTTTAATGAGTTGATACATAACCTCTACCGCCTGAGTGATGCCAGCTTTGATGTCTGACCTCAGGTTGCGAGACTCGCCTAGATGAGTCTTTGCTCTTTGAAGCCAGAGTCTGCCTTCTTTCACCCTGTCGGTAGAGGCCACCATCTTTGGCGACCCACTCGCGGTCTCCAAGGAGCTTTGTCGTATAGCAATCGTTTCCGAGGGCCGTGTAACCTTCTGAGTTTGTTTCGAGGTAGCCACCGGTATCTGCGCCAGCTTCCCAGGTGAAACAAGAAAAGTGGCAGAGGCGGCGGTCTTTGATCCATCTCCCCTGCCACTCTCCCATTCCCCAATGCTCTTGCGTACGCTGGAAGCCTGTGTCAGCTTGTTAGGGGAGGGTCCTGCCCTCTCCGATTCAGTCCTTGGGTTGGCAGATCTAGTCTCTGTCACCTCGGTAGTCATTTTGCGGGGCGTGTGTGCGAGAGGCATGTTCATGCTCAGTCGGTCGGTATCGTCAATCTGTAAAACTTAGTTCTGGGAGCTCCAATTGGTGCTTTGACTATCCCTGTAAATGGGGGATAGTGAAGAAGTCAGTGCGAATGTCAATTTTTTACTATCCCTGTAAAAGGGGGATAATGTCCTTTGTCGAAAATGGGGGGTGCACGCCTTTAAAACCAAACAAACGAAACACTAATTTTAAAATAAAATAAACTAAAATAAAATAAAAATTTTGACTCTATGTAGAGTCGGTCTCTACTGTCCAAGTGATAGCTCTCCACAAGCCCTTCCAAACAAACCCAAACACCGTGTTTCTAGCCCAAAGGGTTCCGGAGATACAACAGCTTGAATTTATAGTAACCGATTCAAGATGGCGCCCAAAAACCGGTTAACTGTGGTTTTCTCCTGAACCCCTCATCCGATTTCCACCGTGCTTGGGCTCTTCCGGCTGGGCTCGAGGAGCTCTATCCCTCGGGATAGGATTCGGGAAGAAATAATTTAACGTGCTGTATTCCTAAAATTACGCGTCAGATGAATAGAGCAGAGTCAGCCGACGGTCCCAGAAAAAACCCGAGCCCTCCACGACCCCCGGTTCGGGTGCTATTTAAGTCTGAAGTTTTGTTTGACAGTTTGGGAACTGTCAAAAACAACGTTCAACCCAGTACAACTTGAACACCCGTGGCCGCAGAACACTCGTGTTTGGACTTATTCTGCTCGGCTCGACTCGCCCCGGCGCGCTTTATAGTTTTCAGGATCCTGAAAACCATCGGCTCCAAAACACCCGAAATCTAGTGGATCAGACAGAGGTTGTCCCTGCAAACACCCCAGTGGAAGCGGCAACTCTCTACGACCCACGAGTCCGGAGCTATTGAGCGGCAAAGTTTTTCAAAATGGCCGCCCAGCTGTCAAAGGCCAACTTCAAGTGGCTGTAACTCCGCAACCAATTGTCGGAGAGAGTCACGGTCTCGAATGCAGTACCTGCCCTGACCTCCTCTATCCGCCGAGACCAGTTTCAGGGCCAAAAATTTTCAGGCCTGAAAACCGCCTGAAAATGCAATAACTATGTCCGCACGCGTGTCTCGCTGACCACTGTGAAAATTTGAGTTTTCTACGACCAACAGCTTCTGAGATATTTCTATTTTTACTTAATAACCTATCAAAACCAAAATGGCCGAAAAAATCAATTTCGTTCAATTTCGAAGCTATTGGGCGCGACTTTGGACTCAATCCTAAAGTAAAACACTCTTTAAATACAGTCCTGAACTCAAATTATAATAATTGCTATTTTTTACTAAGATATTGAAGAAATTAACAAACAATTCAATATCTTCTCAGTCATTAAATATAAAAATTTGGAAAAGACTAAATAAAATGTGTTAATTATCAATCTGTAAGGCTAAATGCAAAAATTTAAATTTTTCAAAAATCTATCTAAGAAAATTTATGAAAAACCAAAATTTCCTTAAAATTTTAGTTTTTTCCAACAAAAAACGTCCAAAAAATCTTAACTCAATTCAGAAGTCTTCATCAGGTGAGCGCGCAGCAAGATCCACCAGAAAAAAGAGGGGTCCTGCCTGAAGAATTTTCAGTACAGGAGCTCAAAGTTCAGACACTCAGAATTGAATATCTTCGGTTCCGTATGAGGTAAAATTCAGTTCTTGACTTCGTCGTAGTTTCCTTGAAGATCTTCTTAGGCTGTCAAAAAACCAGCCTTCCCTGACGCTGGGATTGACAACCTCGTGGTCAGAAATTTAGGTTATGTTTTTCTTGTTTTCGACTTTTCTCAGTGATGCGTGGATGGATTTCCAGCCAGGTAGATTCAAAAGATGCCACAGGGTAGCCCCCAAATTTGGATGTTAGAAAACAAATAGGTCGTCGATGTACACAACAACACAGTTTTTTCGGTTTTTCCGTTATAATTTTTCACACCGAGTTTTCCGACACTCAACTTACAGTCACACGCATGCACGGCACTAAACTACAACTTTTGGTGACTGGTTAGGTTAGGTTAGGTTAGGTTAGGTTTTATCTGAAGTGGGCCCCGACCTGTCGCTGCCGGCCGTCGTTCGTTCGATGGTCGGGGGCGCCGAGTCGTGGGATGCGGTGATCTCCTTCTGTGAAGCCGTAATTTCGCAGAAGGAGGCTGCGGAGAGGGAGAGGGAGGCCGTGGCCACTCTCCCGTGCCGCAGCAGGCGAACCGGGCGTCGGCGGAGGGCAGACAACGCCCTCTTCCAGCCCCCATAAAGAGGTCCGGAGGGACGGCGGACTCGGGGTCGTCCGCCGTCACCCATCCAGCAAGACCCGAGGCGGCAGCGCGTAGTGTTCCACGCGCACCCCTATTGGACGTCGCTGGGGGAGGACACCTCACACTCCCCCCGGCTTGAGGTGGCCCGCGTAGGCGGGCCGGCACTAGCCGGGGATCATGGATGGCGTATCAGCTCCCACGATCCCCGGTCCAAGTGTGGGAGGGAACACCGAGGTGGTTTTTAGTCAGTAAGAGTCTGACAGACCCCTTCGCCTGCCCCAGGTGAAGGACATCCATGAGGATTTTCCACCCCGGCAAAAAAAAAAAAAAAAAAAGGTTAGGTTAGGTTCCCCACCGACTGTGTCCCCACGTTGTCGTCGTGGTGGGGCTTGCGTGTCTCTATGATCTTGGGGCTTTGCCGGTAGAGTTACTCATGCCGGAAAGGCCCAAGTGAGAGACCAGACCAAGAGGGACACCAGGAGGGGTCGCTCCTGATCGATCGACAGTCGTCGATTGGCATGGATGTGACTATGCCGCAGCGGTGCAGGCGCCCAATGCGGCTTGCGTATCTCTCCTACAGGGAAATCCCTCTAGGAGAGAACTTTCGACGGGTTCGCTGAGTCGGGTTAGCCGGACAGCGAACGGAGGCATGTCTAATGCCGCCGTCGGGGGCTTGGCTTAACCGCCTGGCCCAGAGGAAGGATACCTCTAAGATAAAAAACCACCTAATCCCAAGTTTAGAGGCGTGGCGAGGGGATGAATGGCTGGAGGGAGTCCAGTCTTTAGCGCCTCCCCTGTAGAGCACCTGCCGCACTCTACAGTATATAGGCTTACCTAGGCAAAAGGGCTCTGCCTAGGTGGACATATACATCCCTACTACTCGTGGGAACTATATGGAAACAAATAATAAAACACAAAAACAAAACGAGGATGTGCCAATCTTATTGGCGGAGGTTCCGCTTGCTGGCGACGGCAACGAGAGCCGAGGAGGCTCCCGATCCTCGAAAGAGGATCCGGTAATTATATCCGACCAGGACTCGCGCGGTCGCTCCAAATTTTGGAGAAAGCGACCGCACGATGAAGTTTTCTCGGACCGAGCGGGATCGGTGGGTCTCTCCTCAAGCGAGGAGAACCTGCCGGCTGCAAAGGTGACGACGGCGAGGAGGGGAAGAGGTCGTGCGACACCTTTCGGAGCACCCAGTTCGGTGGCGGTGCGTGACTCCCGGGGTCGCTTTTTAAAGCGGCCGGATACGCCGGGATTAGGCGGGGAGAGCGACCCCGGGGTCTCATCCGGGGTCTCAATTGAGGAGCTGGGAGGAGTAACCGCTTCTCTTGTGGGTACGAGGGCAGAGGCTAACGCCGCCAAGCGTGCCCAGAGCAAAGCGGTTGCGGCCGATGAGGTCGCCGAAATGGCCCGTCAGGCCCGCGAGCGGCGTGCTGCCCAGGCGGCTGCAGGCTCGAGCCCCACGGCGGAGGCCCTGAACCGCCAGGTGCTGGATGGTGTGGACGTTGTCCTGAAGGTTGCAACTAAGTCTGGCAACCTGAAGGGCTCGTTCACCCGTGCCCTTAAGGAGGCAGCAGACGGAATCAGGGAGGCGGTGGAGATCCTTCTCGATCGTACGACCTCGGAGGAGACGGCGAAGCTGTGGGAGGAGAATAGCCGTCTCCGATCCGAACTGGAGGATCTCAAACGAGAGTTTGCTGCTCAGAGGCAGCGGCAGGAAGCTCCCGCCGCCAACGGCCGCCCTCCTGCTGCACCTTCGTCAGCCCCAACAACTACGCCACCGCCTGCACTTGCGATGTCGGACCGCGACATCGAAAGGGTGGCCCGCATCTGCATGATGCAATGCGGTGGCATGGTGTCTGCCCGATTAGAGGCTCTGGAGTCGCGACTCCTTCCGGCCGAAACCCTCCGGCCGCCGCTTGCGGCAGATGAGCGGAGGAAGGAGGAGTCCGCAAACAGGAAGCGCGTGCAGGTGGGCAAGAAGCCTGCAAAGGGGGCCAAAAAGCCTACGGAGGGGATCCAGAAGCCCGCGGCGGATGCGTTCGCACCCCCTCCCCAACCAACCGCGCTCCCGGCTAACGCACCCCCGATCCAGGAGACCTGGACGACGGTAGTCAAAAGGAAGCGCAAGAAGAGGGCGGCGCAGCCGGCACCAGCTGACCCAGCACCCGTCGGCTCAGTGCCAAATAAGAAGTCAAGGTCGAGACCCCCACGCTCCGAGGCTGTAATAATTACCCTGCAGCCAGAAGCCTCAACCAGGGGTGTGACCTTTAAGTCGGTCCTGGCGGAGGTAAAAACGAAGCTGAACTTCGGTGACTTTGCCTCCCCGGCCGGCTTTGGTTTTAGAACAGCGGCCACGGGGGCCAAAATCTTTGAGGTGTCGGGTGCTGCAAGGCAGGAGAGGGCGGACATTCTGGCCGCCAAACTAAAGGAAGTCCTCAAACCGGAGGATGTCCGGGTGTCCAGACCCACAAAAACGGCAGAATTGCGAGTGAGTGGGCTGGATGACTCCGTGACCCCGGAAGAGATAGTGGCGGCCATTGCACGAAGTGGCGGGTGTCCACCCGAGAGCGTGCAGGCGGGCGAGATTCGCTGCAGTGCGGCCGGGCTGGGCACAGTTTGGGTGCGGTGCCCGGTTGCGGCCGCAAACAGGGTCGCGGATGGCAGAAGGTTGCTGGTTGGCTGGGTGTCAGCGAGTGTAAAGCTCCTGCCACCCAGGGTCATGCGATGCTACCGCTGCCTGGACAAAGGGCATGTCCGGGCACAATGCACTGCAGACATTGACCGCGGTGACCTCTGCTATCGCTGCGGCCAACCCGGCCACAAGTCGGCCCAGTGCTCCGCAACACCAAACTGCAGCCTTTGTGCAGCTGCCGGGAAGCCTGCGGAGCACAGACTTGGTGGAAAAGCCTGCAAGGCCCCCAAGAAAGGCAGGAATAATAAAGTTGTCGGAGGACCTGCGCCCCTCCCACAGCCCGGCAGCCAAGCAGCTGACTCCCGACCCAGGGATGGAGGAGATGCCGGAGAAATGGAATGCCAGTGATGGCACAATTCCATTTTCTCCAGGCGAATGTCAACCACTCCTCCAGAGCTCAGGATCTTTTGCTCCAGAGTATGGCGGAGTGGTCGATCAACGTGGCTGTGGCCGCTTAGCCGTATTTTGTACCCCCCCGCGATAACTGGGCAGGGGACCTGGACGGTTTGGTGGCCATCATTGGCGGGACTCTTGGCAGTCCCTCCCGAGGACGCGGCTGGGTGGCCGCTCTCGCGGGGGGAATCACCATCATTGGGGCATATTTCTCGCCCAACAAGAGTCTCGCCGACTTCGAGAGGTTCCTTGTCGAGTTGGGTGCCGTCGTAGGCCGGTCTCACCCTCACCCAGTGCTGTTGCTCGGGGATCTCAACGCCAAATCTGCAGCGTGGGGATCCCCAGTCACCGATCCTAAGGGCGAGGTGTTGGAGGAGTGGGCGGTTGCGACCGGCCTGACCATTCTGAATCGGGGCTCGGAGTACACGTGCGTGCGGCAGCGGGGCGGGTCTGTAGTGGACGTCTCGTTCGCAAGCCCCGCTGTTGCACGCCGCGTCCATGACTGGCGAGTCGCCGTGGGGGTGGAGACGTTGTCAGATCATCGGTACATCCGTTTCAGCGTCTCCACCCAGACCACGGGCGGTGGCCGACCGTCGACCCTGCAAAGGGACGGTCCTCGCTGGTCAATTAAGCAGATCGACAGGGAGCTTCTCGAGGAAGCCGCAATCATCCAGGCCTGGGTCCGGGAGTCAATGACGAACGAACCCGTCGATGTCGAAGAGGAGGCGCAGTGGTTCCGCGGGGCGATGACGCAAATTTGCGACGCGTCCATGCCTCGTGTCCGCACTCAACCCACAAGGCGCCGGTTGTACTGGTGGACCGCCGAAATCGCGCAGATGCGCAGGACCTGCGTGGAAGTCAGGCGCCGGTACACCCGATACCGGAGGAGACGTCGTCGGGTTCCGGAAGAAGAGGCCGCGCGGTATGAGGTGTACCGCGCGGCGAAGAAGGCTCTGTGGCTGGCCATCGGCGAGTCGAAGACTCGATCCTGGGAGGAGATGCTTGCGACCTTAGATGCAAATCCATGGGGGCGTCCTTATCGTACGGTCCGAGGGAAACTTCGTGCCTGGGCGCCCCCACTCACTGAGAGCCTCGAGCCTCAGTTGCTGGAGGTAGTGGTCGCAGCTCTCTTCCCTGCTAGAGAGGAGCACACACCGCCGCCGATGGCTTTGCCCACAGACACAGAGTCGGAGGATGAGGAGGTCCCCGAGGTGACACAACCAGAGTTGAGGGCGGCCGTGATGCGGCTCCGGGCCAAAACCGTTGCCCCGGGACCGGATGGAGTTCCCGGCCGCGCGCTCGTCCTCGCTCTGAAGGAGCTGGAGCCCCAATTGAGAGGACTCTACTCAGCTTGCCTTGAGCAGGGCCACTTCCCCACTCAGTGGAAGACAGGTCGTCTGGTCCTGCTCAGGAAGGCGGGGCGCCCAGTAGACTCGCCGTCCGCATACCGGCCCATAGTGCTGCTTGACGAGGTGGGTAAGCTTTTTGAGCGGATTATTGCTGCCCGCCTCGACGGTCACTTGTACAGAGAGGGGCCGGATCTGGACGACAGTCAGTTCGGTTTTCGGCATGGGCGCTCCACTATCGACGCCATAATGCGGGTGAGAGTCCTGGCGGAGGAAGCGGTTTCCCGGGGCGGGGTGATGGTGGCGGTGTCCTTGGACATCTCCAACGCCTTTAACGCCCTGCCCTGGAGCTGTATCCGGGAGGCGCTAAGGTACCATAGGGTGCCCCGCTACCTGCGCCACATCATTGGGGCTTATTTGTCGGAAAGGTGTGTCACCTACAGGGGACGCGACGGCGAGGGCCGTCGCGATATGTCGTGCGGTGTTCCACAGGGCTCGGTCCTGGGGCCACCCTTGTGGAACATCGGTTACGATTGGGTGCTGAGGGGCGAGCTCCAACCGGGTGTGGACCTGACGTGTTACGCAGACGACACGCTGGTCACGGCCCGTGGGAGCTCGTACAGGGAGGCAGCGTTGCTGGCGACGGAAGCGGTTTCACGAGTGGGGAGCCGCATACGACGCCTGGGCCTGGAGGTGGCTCTCAACAAGTCGGAGGCTATGGTCTTTCATGGCCCCCGACGGGCACCGCCGCCGGGATCACACATCGTGGTCGGGGGGGTCCAAATCGCTGTTGAGTCCACCATGAAGTACCTAGGATTGGTGCTCGACAGCCGGTGGGACTTTGGCCCTCACTTTCGGCGGCTGACGCCCAAGTTGATGGGCGCAGCAGGTGCGCTCGCAACGCTGCTTCCCAATCTAGGGGGCCCGAGCACTGCCTGTAGGCGGCTGTACTTGGGGATCGTGCAATCCATGGCCCTGTATGGGGCCCCGGTATGGGCTTCTGACCTGACGGCCGGCAGCATCGCAATCCTGCGAAGACCACAGAGGGCGATGGCCGTCAGGGCTATCAGGGGGTATCGTACGATCTCCTACGAGGCGGGTTGTGCACTGGCCGGATCTCCGCCCTGGGAACTGCAGGCGAGAGTCCTCGCCTCGCTGTACCGGTGGCGCGAGGAGATGAGGACGCGGGGTGGTGAACCGATGCAGCGCGAGATCGAGCTGCGTCGGTCTCAGCTCCGCGAGGTCATGGTGGTCGAATGGCGGGACAGGCTTCTGCGCCCTACCGCCGGCCTCGCCACGGTCGATGCGATCCGACCAGTGCTCGACGAATGGCTCGGGAGGAAACACGGCTCCCTGTCGTTTAGGGCGACGCAGGTGCTCTCGGGGCATGGCTGCTTCGGGAAGTACTTGTGTCGCATAAACAGGGAGCCGGACGCTCGGTGCCATCACTGCACCGACTGTCGGGAGGACACGGCGCAACACACACTGGCAGAGTGTGCCGCATGGGAGGAGCAGCGCCGTGCCCTTGTATCTGAAGTGGGCCCCGACCTGTCGCTGCCGGCCGTCGTTCGTTCGATGGTCGGGGGCGCCGAGTCGTGGGATGCGGTGATCTCCTTCTGTGAAGCCGTAATTTCGCAGAAGGAGGCTGCGGAGAGGGAGAGGGAGGCCGTGGCCACTCTCCCGTGCCGCAGCAGGCGAACCGGGCGTCGGCGGAGGGCAGACAACGCCCTCTTCCAGCCCCCATAAAGAGGTCCGGAGGGACGGCGGACTCGGGGTCGTCCGCCGTCACCCATCCAGCAAGACCCGAGGCGGCAGCGCGTAGTGTTCCACGCGCGCCCCTATTGGACGTCGCGGGGGGAGGACACCTCACACTCCCCCCGGCTTGAGGTGGCCCGCGTAGGCGGGCCGGCACTAGCCGGGGATCATGGATGGCGTATCAGCTCCCACGATCCCCGGTCCAAGTGTGGGAGGGAACACCGAGGTGGTTTTTAGTCAGTAAGAGTCTGACAGACCCCTTCGCCTGCCCCAGGCGAAGGACATCCATGAGGATTTTCCACCCCGGCAACAAAAAAAAAAAAAAAAAAAGGTTAGGTTAGGTTAGGTTAGGTTTTTTTTTTTTTTTTTTTTTTTTATACCTGTCCGGGCACCATGGCCCGGCCCGCGAGCTAGCCTACATGGTGATCCCCGGATAGTGGTCCAGGATTGTATTACAGGAAGGGGAGTTTCCTATCGTTTTTATTTATTTCTAGGATGGCTTTTTCGCCTGCTTGTACATCTTTATTTTTTGTATCTTCTTATTTATAAAAACAATTACTACGTGTATTTCTTATTTTACATATATCTATATTCTTACATATTTTATTATCTTGTTACATTTTACTTAATTCCTTATATCTAATTATTACTATCGTTATGTGTTTTGCTTATTTTCTAACTTATTCATCTTAAAATATACTTACCTATATTACTGCATTTATTCTCTATTATTTCATTTGTATCTAGGGTTACACTTTGCTAATATTAATAGTTATTATATAATTTAACAAATTTTATTTATCTAATCTTTGTTTCTTTTATTCACTATTTCGCATATTTTAGTGCAGTACTCAGTGAAATCATTGGTGGTGGCTTTAGTCGTAAGAAGTTCACATAAGTTAGCTTTACTAATTTTCTTTCCTACTTTTTGCTCAAAATTAAATCTTTGTACTGCGTGGGCGGGACATTCCACTAACAGGTGTGTGACGTCTTCGACGGCGTTAGGTTCACAGATGCATGATGGACTCTCCTTGCACTTGAAGCGGTTCAAGTACTGAGAGAATCCACCATGCCCCGTTAGCATCTGGGTGAGCTTACCCTCCGGTTTTATCTTGCGGACAAACCGGTATGCATCAATTGCATCAGGGAGGAACATTTTAGTGACCGATCCAGTGTCTCCGGCTATGTACCGACTATTCCATAATTTTAGCGATGCTTGCCTTATTTGCCGTTTTATGAATGAAACTGGACACTGGTCGTAGTCATGTTTCCTCTTCGACGCTAAAGCCGCATGTTTGGCCAGATCGTCGGCGCGCTCGTTCCCGGGCAGTCCTGCATGAGCCTTGACCCAGAACAAGGATACATCTTTGCCCTGTACCAAAGCCCTTTGCAGGTTCTCCCTCGTCTCCACGGCCAGAGGGTGGAGGGACCAATGGTTTGCGACCGTCTCCAATGCGGCTCTCGAATCGCTGTACAGACCATAGGTCACCTCCCTCCTTTTGAGGATGACGCTCGTAGCTTTACATATGGCTAGGAGTTCCGCCTGGTAGACTGTGCAGTATGCGGACAGACTGAGCTTTAGGTTCTGGATTTCGGCCTCGCTATTCCATAAGGATAGCGCGGCCCCAACCTTCCCCTCGATCTTACTGCCGTCGGTGAATATTCGCACCTGCTGCACATTGTACCTGTCCACAAGGTTTTGGTCTACCAGTTGGATAATTTCCATTGCCATATGTTTCGCCGGGTGAGGAGCATCTGCAAACCTTACCGGACGCTCTGTCTCCCAATCTCCTAGTTCAGGCGGGGGTGACCCTCTTTTTGCCTCATACAATGCGGCTGCTTCTTGTATCCTGAGGTCAAGAGGAAGTATCCCCGCCAACACCAGTGCTGAGTGTAGAGAAACCGTACGGTACGATTTGCAGAGCTTCTGAGCGAAGCCCCTCTGCACAGCATTGAGCAACTTACGCACTCCGACCTTCCCGGCTGCAGGTGCCCATACCGCCGATGCGTATATAATGATTGGCTCTATCGTAGCTGTATATATTGAGCGAATGACATCCGTATGCAGCCCCCAATCGACCTTAGCAGCTCTGGAGAGCTGTTTGTAAATATCAAGGGCCTTACGGCACTGTACCGCGACATGCGTATTAAAAGTAAGTCGGTCGTCAATGGTTAGTCCTAGAATCTTAACCTCCCGTGACATGCCAACGCTAACTCCTTCCATATTCAGCAGTGGGGTGTCGTACTTAAGTTTCTTGGTCAGAACCATTGCGCAAGTTTTGTGCGGCGCAAACTTCAACTTATTTCTGACTCCCCACTGCTGAACGTAGGCGAGCGCCGCATTAGCCTGCCTCGAGACGTCAAGTCCAGTGTCACCGTCAAAGATCATACACACGTCGTCAGCGAAAGCCTGCACGTACACACCAATTCGCTCCAATTCCCGAAGCAGAGGGTCCAGCAGAAGGTTCCATAGGATGGGACCACCGATTGACCCCTGCACGCAACCTTTGTTGGTGCTCCTAGTGCATTCTTCCCCAGCGAATCTTACACTGACTTTTCTGCAAGCCAGATAGCTATCCAGTAGCCTCCTGATATTTACCGGACACTTTTCCTCAGCCAGACGGATTCTAATGGCCGGCCACCATGCGCTGTCGAAGGCCCCCTCTATATCCAATGACACTAGAGTTACCAGCTTTTTACGCTCAATCAAACCCTTAATTCGGTGTATTAGCGTATAGAGGGCGTCCTCGGTGCTCTTCTGGGGCATGAATCCAAACTGGCGAGTACTAATCCTCGGTATAATGTGCCATTTAATCCTTGCTACTGTCATCTTCTCCAGGACCTTCCCCAAAACCGGCAACAGGCCAATAGGCCTGTAAGCTTTGGGGTTCGTGTAATCGTCCTTGCCCGGTTTTCTCAGGACTACCACGGTTGCCTGCTTCCAGACGTCCGGAAAGTGTCCTAATTCTAGACACTTGTTGTAAAGGGCAAGGGATGCGTCCAGGTCCTGGTAGATAGCTCTGCTGCAGATATCTGCTGTGAAGCCATCCGCTCCCGGGGCCTTCTTTGGGTTGAAACTTCCCGCCGCAGTCTTTAGCTCCAGCAGTGTAAACGGTGGATCATGACTCTCATCATGTTGCCACTCGTTTACCCGCTTTGCCGCTTCTCTGGCACGGCGATGATATTCGTCATCAGTTTCCTCCAGGTCTTGTGGGTAAAATGTCTCCGCTAGTAAGTTCGCTGACTCTTTTGGGTTTAGATACGCACCTTCTTTGGTTAAGGTCAAGTCTTCTTGTCTCCTGGTGGTCCTACGAATGATACGGTAAATACCGTCCCAAACTCCTTCCTTGTCCTGTCTTCTACAGAACTCTTTCCAGCTTTCTATTTGGGCTTTCTTGGCTTGGCACTCATATTCCTCTTTCTTTGTCAGGTACTCAGTTACCACTATTTCTTTGCGGTACGGTGCCGCGTTCCTGATTTTTCGCCTGAAGGTAGTGGCAACTTTTTTCAGCCTGGCGAGCTCATCATTCCACCATGGGACCTTGAGTACCTCCGTACTCTTTTTTACCGGCATGCTGCTGTTACACGCCTCGGTAATGGCTTTAGAAAATTTAATTATTATATTTTCTAGATCTTGGTTCGAGTTGATGGCTTTAATTTGGTCTACATTAATATTATTTGCTGATTTTTGATCAGAAAGTGTGCTATTGAAGACGTCCCAGTTTGCTTTCTTCGTATTAAATAGCCTTGTAGTTCTTTGCACTCTAAGGCCTCTACTCTTACGGAGACTTATGTCGAGTAGGATAGCGTTGTGGTCCGAGCTCGTCATTTCCTGGTCTACCCTCCAGTTGTCTACTAGATCTAGTAGATCTTCAGAACAGGCTGTTATGTCTACAAAGCTGGTGTACGTCTTATTACCTCTGACGGTATCAAAAGTAGGCGTATCACCACTGTTGAGTACCTGCAATCCAGACTCTTCCAGGGTACCGGACATCTCAACTCCCCTGTGGTCTTCTATGGTGCTTCCCCACCAGGTACTCTTGGCGTTGCAATCGCCTCCTATTAGCAGTCCTCTTGAGCCCAGGTCCTTTCTGATCTTTCTGATCTGATCCAGGTATGGCCCTATGGGTTGGTCTGGTTCGAAGTAGAAGGACACGGCCGCGATTTCCCAAGCGGAAGTTCGGATCCTCAGCACAACAATATTGTTGGTCGTGAGTTTCGGGCACTGGATGACGTCAAGATCGTCGTCGAAGACAACGATAGCCGCCTTCACTGTCCCATCTCCTACTGCTTCACACTGGAAGACTCTCGCCCCACGGTAGTCCTTCATCCTTCTTACCCCCCCCACATACGGCTCCTGGATCAAGGCGAATGCGAGTTTTCGCTTGCTGGCCTCAATCATGAGTTCCGTGGTTGCCAGCTCTTTCCTCTGGAGGTTCGCCTGGGCTACTGCATATCTTCTGGTGGGGCTGCCTGCCCCGGAGCGACTTGTGACTACCTTAGCAGTACGCTACCTTAGCCCTCGCCAGTGCTTCCCACCTTCTACGCACCGGGCATTCGGAGCTAAATGCATTGTGCTCAGCGTTCTCTGCTTTGGCATCCATGCAGTTGCAGCAAGTTGGTGGTGCTGCCGCCAAGTAGTCCGCACATTCTCCTCTCAAGTGTGGTCCGCCACAATGGCTACACTTAGGGAGAGTGTCCTTGCAGAACCGTCTACCGTGTCCATAGGAGAGGCACATAGAGCATTGCACTAACGGAGATTGGTCTGCGACCCGAATCTTCTGCATATCTATGTGCACTGCTCCTCTGTCCATCATCCGATTATAAATTTGCGGGGAAACTCTCAGCGCAATGTGACTCGTGAGCGGATTCCTGGCACGACGCCTGAATTTGACGTCGATACGATCGTCCCCTTTGTCAAGTCCACAAAAAACATCCTTGTTCTGGTTCCTCAATGCAGTTAGGACGTCATCATTACTATTAAAAGATAGCACGTCTTTGAGGACCAGCATCGGATCTTGGTTCTTAACGTCCTCGACAATAAGGTGACCGCCTGTACTCTGCAGTCGCTCCTTAAGCTTTTTCCTTTCCTCTTCCGTTCTACATCCTATTATAACCTTCTTATCTTTTACCTTTCTTACCCTCTCTACTGTAACCCAACCATCTTTTGCGTTCACTGCCTTTCTTATTTCACTCAAAACCTGATCACCATTGTGAGTGTCGTCTTTCGACGCTATGGTGACGGAGTGTAGCGCGCTTTTTTCCGGTGTGTGTCTTCTGGGCTGCGCTGCTGCCACACTCGCGTAGGGAAGGGCTTGAGAGGCTATCTGTGACGCGATGGTTTCTCTCAGTGACACAATTTCCAATTGCGTTTTGTCAATTTTTGCCCCTTGTACTAGCAACATTTTAATTAAATCTTCCCCTTCCCTTCCCATTGTCTTTCCCTGATTTCCCTTATCCCTCTCTTGGGACCCTTTATCCTCCCTATCGTTATGGCTAATTTTTATTTTATTTACAGGTCCGGTTTCAGCTGCCATATCTTTTATAAGCTGGTACATCGCCTCCACCGCCTGAGTGATGCCAGCTTTGATGTCTGACCTCAGATTGCGAGACTCGCCAAGATGCGTCTTCGCTCTCTGAAGCCAGAGTCTACCTTCTTTCACTCTGTCGGTAGAGACCGCCAACTTCGGCGACCCACTCGCAGTCTCTACGGAGCTTCGTCGTTTAGCGATGGTTTCAGAGGACCGCGTGGCCCTCTGGATCTGCTTTGGGGGAGCCACCGGGATCTGCGTCAGCTTTCCAGGTGAAACAAGAAATGTGGCAGAGGCGGCGGTCTTTGATCCGTCTCCCCTGCCACTCTCCCACTCCCCAATGCTTTTGCGTACGCTGGGAGCCTGTGTCAACTTGCTAGGGGAGGGTCCTGCCCTCTCCGATTCAGTCCGAGGGTTGGCAGAGCTAGTCTCTGTCACCTCGGTAGTTCTTTTTCGGGGGGTGTGTGCGAGAAGCATGTTCAGGGAGGCTCAGTCGGTCGGTAACGTCAATCAGTAATACTTAGTCCTAGGAACACAGACTGGTGCTTTGACTATCCCTGTAAAGGGGGGATAGTGAAGTAGTCAGTACGGATGTAGAATTATTACTATCCCTGTAAAAGGGGGATAGCAAGAAGGTCAGTCTAGGCTCGTCAGAAATTGTTTTAATATCCCTGTAAAAGGGGGATAGTGTCCTTTGTCAAAAAGGGGGTGCGAACAACGTACTTATGAGCATAACAGTGAAATAAAAGAAACAACAATTACAAAAAAAACACAAAAAAAAAAATTTTTTTGACTCTATATAGAGTCGGTCTCTACTGTTCAAGAGATAGCTCTTCCCAAGCCCTTCCAAATGAACCCAAACAACACGGCTCTAGCCCAAAGGGTTCCGGAGATAGAAGAGTTGAAAATTTTGGTTACCAATCCAAGATGGCGCTCAAAACTGGTTAAATATGGTTTTCTCCTGAACCCCTTGTCCGATTTCAACCGTGCTTGGGCTCTCCCGGCCGCGCTCGAGGAGCTCTATACCTCGGGATAAGAATTGGGAAGAAATAATTTTGCGTGCTGTATTCCCTAAATTACACGTCAGTCAAACAGAACAGAGCCAGCCAATGCCCCCAAAAAAAACCCGAGTTCTCCACGACCCACGGTTAGGGAGCTATCCAAGTTTAAAATTTCATCTGACAGTTTGAGAACTGTCAAAGTAAGACTTCAACCCGGTATAACTTTACCACCCATCATCATCATCATCATTTCAGCCGAAAGACGTCCACTGCTGGACATAGGCCTCCCCCAAGCGTCGCCACAGCGAACGGTCCTGTGCGTCTCGCATCCATCGGACCCCCGCAACCGTTACCAAGTCATCGGTCCACCTTGTAGGAGGCCTTCCAACGCTACGTCTTCCGGTACGTGGTCGCCATTCCAGAACCTTTCGGCCCCAACGGCCATCTGTTCTGCGAGCAATGTGCCCTGCCCATTGCCACTTTAGTTTGGCGATTCTTCGTGCTATGTCGGCAACCTTGGTTCTCCTGCGGATATCCTCATTCCTGATTCGATCACGCAAGGAAACTCCGAGCATAGCCCTCTCCATTGCCCTTTGGGTGACTTTAAGCCTTCTAATGAGGCCCATTGTAAGCGACCACGTTTCGGAGCCATATGTCATCACTGGCAACACGCACTGGTCATAGACTTTCGTCTTGAGACACTGTGGTATATTGGACGAGAAGACACCGCGCAGCTTCCCGAACGCTGCCCAGCCGAGTCGGATTCGACGATTGATCTCTTTCTCGAAGTTAGACCTTCCCAACTGGACCGTCTGTCCCAGGTAAACGTAGTCGTCTACAACTTCGAGTGTAGAGTCCCCGACCTTGATAGGAGTGGGTGCTACATGGCTGTTTACCATGACTTTGGTTTTGTCCATGTTCATTTTAAGTCCCACTCTTTCGGAAGCTCTACTGAGGTCACCAAGCATTGTACTGAGCTCCTCCGTAGTCTCAGCCATGACTACTATATCGTCGGCAAACCGAAGGTGAGTGATGTACTCGCCATTGACATTAATGCCTAGCCCTCTCCATTCCAAAACCTTGAAGACATCCTCCATTGCTGCCGTGAACAGTTTCGGAGAAATAACGTCTCCCTGCCTCACACCCCGCTGCAAGAGGATAGGTTTCGAGGTCTGGTCTTGTAGTCGGACTGACATAGTGGCGTTTTTGTACAAACACTTCAGCACTTCGATATACCGATAGTCAATTTGGCACCGTTGGAGAGACTGCAGTACAGCCCAAGTTTCAATCGAATCAAAGGCTTTCTCGTAGTCCACAAACGCTAAGCAGAGAGGCTGGTTATACTCCTCAGTCTTCTGTATAACCTGCCGCAGCGTATGTATGTGGTCCACGGTGCTGAAGCCTTTTCGAAATCCGGCTTGTTCGGGAGGCTGGAAGTCGTCGAACCTGCGCGCGAGACGATTCGTGATGACTCTGGAAAACAGCTTGTAGACATGGCTCAGAAGCGAGATGGGCCTATAATTCTTAAGCAGGGCATTATCGCCCTTCTTAAAGAAGAGTACCACCACGCCTCTGCTCCACGCCTGTGGCGTTTTCCCCTCGAGTATGACGGAATCAAATAGCTTCTGAAGGGCCTTAAGGACCGGTTTTCCACCCGCCTTCAGGAGTTCGGCCGTAATTCCGTCCTCACCCGACGCCTTGTTGTTTTTCAGCTGCTTCAGAGCCATCCTAATCTCGTACAGGCTGACGTCCGGGATATCTTCGGTATAGTGTCGAGTCAATCTAGCTCTTGGGTCGTTTACTAGATTTACAGCGGGTTTAGCGGTAGACGTGTATAACTGTCCATAAAAAGCCTCGATCTCTCCCAGAAGCTCCGATTTGGCGGATATGACTCTGCCATCGTCGGTCTTCAGTTTCGTGAGCTGGCTTTGCCCAATAGACAGATCTCGTGCAAATACTTTAGAGCCCTTATTCCGCTCAATCGCATCCTTAATCCTTGCGGTATTAAAGCGGCGAAGGTCACGTTTCAGGGACTTCGAGATTTGTCTATTGAGCTGCCGGTATATGCACGCATCGTCTGAAGACTGCAGAATCATCTCACGCCTCTTCTTCATTAGCTCGAGGGTCGGATCGGAGAGCTTCTTGTTTTTATTTGTACGGTGAGTCTTGAAAAACTTAGACCCGACCGTATGGACAGTTTCCACGAACCCATCGTTATATTCATCCACGGACCTTCCTAGGCACTCGAAACGATTGTGGAGTTCGAGCTGAAAGCTCTCGGGGTTTTGGATCTGGATCTGTGCTGGACGGAGCGTAGACTTCATCATTCGAGACCTTTCAAGCTTAATGTTAATATTCAATGTGCCTCTTACGACGCGGTGATCACTTCCAGTTTTCACCGCGTTGATCACAGAGACATCATTGAATATTTGCTTTTTCGTCGACAGGATGAAGTCAATCTCATTTCTAGTTGCACCGTCAGGACTTTGCCAGGTCCACCTTCTATGCTCACGCTTTTTGAAGAAGGAATTCATCATATAGAGGCCCTCCTTCTCCATAAAGCTAGCCAGTAGGTGTCCCCGGTGATTCCGACGTCCAAATCCAAATTGCCCCACTCGCAGCTCGTCACCGTCTCGTTTGCCCAGTTTCGCGTTAAAGTCCCCCATGACCACGGTGAAGTGAGTCTTAGAACCATGCATGGCTCTTGATATATCCTCATACATGGATTCTACTTCGTCGTCGGGATGTGTCGAGGTCGGGGCGTAGACCTGTATGACCTTCAGCGAATATCTTGATGATATTTTGAGTATAAGGTACGCCACCCTGGTTGACACACTCTCGATCCTCACGACATTGTTCATGTACTATCCTTCAATATTGTCGGCTCTTAGCCGCGCGTGCCCTCTCACTCACACCGCTCACAGCCGACTGAGCTGTGTCGCTCGCACGCGCGCCAGAGATGACATAATGCTTCCCCCTCTTTCACTCGCATACACTACATCCCTCCCTTGTTTTATTTTTTTTAAAACAAGAAAGAAACAATTAAAAACAATTGATCAAATAAATGATTCATCGTTTTATTATACTCGTAACTATTGATTACATTATTGAAAATCAACCTTTATCATCTCATGTTACTTTTAATTTTAGTATTCTTAACGATAGTCCTAATCGTCACCAATATTCTCGTCTGAACTCTCTTCTTCTACAATTTCTAAATGTTGTCCTTCCGTTTCTTTATTCATAGATGTCCATTCTCCTTCCACTTTCTTTAAATGGAGTATGTTTCTTCTTAATTGTTGTCCAGTTTCATCGTTCTGTACTTCCACATCTCCTCCTGTTTTAGATTTTACAGTATGAGTAGCTGTATCAAAATTAAGACTCAATTTATTAGATTTATTGGTATTCTTTACATACACCTTATCTCCCACTTGTATATCAGTTTCGCGTGCTCTTCGTCTTTTATCTGTATATTCTCTCCCTTTTTCTTTTTGTTCTTTATCTTTGTCTCTTACATCCAAATCCTCAAAATTTTGTTCCGCATAATCTATCATGGGAATCTTGTCCCTAAATTTCCTTTGAAAAAATAATTCTGCCGGAGTTTTTCCAGTCACACTATGGGGTGTGCTATTGTACATAGTCAGATATTTTATCAATGCTTCTTTCCAGCTTTTTCTCTCTACTTGGCATATTTTGAGTCGTTTAAGAATGTCTCGGTTCTGTCGGTATGACTATTCTTGTGCCTCTTAGTAATAATTATGTCCCCAAAGAAACAGAACTCGTTCTCAAATAGTTTGTAACCTTTTACTGAATCATCCCACTTTCTGCTAAATATGCCATGTTTTACTTTTTGTATGTCAGTGTCGGTCTTTGAATGTTCTTCGATGTCTTTTAGTGATACGGCTATTGGTCTAGCGTGATCAATGATATCCTGAACGTAATCTTTTTGCTGAGTTTCATCATGTTTAAATGTACATGATCTAGACAAGGGATCAGCTATGTTATTTTTTCCTGGACGGTATATGACATTATATTTATAAGATTGAAGTCTCAATATCCAACGTTCTATACGAGCACACGATTTGGACTTCGGTCCGAATATGACCTCAAGAGGTTTATGGTCAATTATCAAGTCAAATTCCTTGCCGTACAAGAACATGTGGAAGTGTTCCACAGCCCACACCAATGCCAAAGCCTCTTTCTCAGTTTGGCAGTATCTACGTTCGCAATCACTGAGGGTCTTATTCCCAAACGCAATTATGCGTGGGCCTCTTTCATTTGTCTGCACTAAAATTGCTCCGAGTCCGACCGGACTAGCATCTGCAAATACCATGGTTTTATCGTCTACGTTGTAGAACCCCAAATTTGGTATATCACTCAAAGCAGCCTTTAAAGCACAAAAGGCTCTTTGTTGACTTTTCCCCCAAGAATCCCTAATATCAGCATTTTTGGCTGATCCTTGGCGAAGCAACTGCTTCAATGGTTCTGTGAGGGTCGCCATGTTGGGAATCCACTTACCAATATAGTTTATGAGCCCTAAAAAGCTTTGTAGCTCCGAAATATTGATTGGGGTTCTGAAATCTTTTATGGCCGATAAATATTTGTCTAATGGTCGAATCCCTTCGTCAGATAACTCGTGTCCTAGAAATTGAACTTTAGTTTTACCGTAAATACATTTATCTTCTCTTAACATGATGTCATTCGCCTTTAATGTCTCTATCACTTTTTGTAACCGTCTGTCATGTTCTTGCTTGTCTTCTCCGTAAACTAAAATATCATTAATAAAATTAACTACACCTTCGCATTCTATTAATACTCTTTCGAGTGTTTTTTGAAACATTTCTGGCGCACAGGTTATTCCGAACATTAACCTTTTAAAACGATATAATCCTTTACCAGAAATGAATGTAGTAATGTGTCTTGATTCGGGCAGAAGCTCCAGTTGATGAAAGGCATCCTTTATATCTAATTTGCTAAACATTTTAGCATTTTGAATCTTCGGTAGTAGCTGTTCCATCGTGGGCAGTGGATGATTCTCCCGCTTAATTGCCAAATTTGCGCGTCTCATATCGATACAGAGACGAACATCACCATCTGCTTTCAAAATCGGTACTACCGGAGATATCCATTCAGACGGTCCTTCTACCTTTTTTATTATGTCCTTTTGAAGTAGTTCGTCTATTTTGGAATTAATTTTTTCTTCTAAGGGAATCGGTACTCGTCTGTAAGGTTGTGCGACTGGTTTTACGTCCTTATTTATTATATTTGTATCTGAATGTTTTTAAATTTGGGAAAGGGTGTCATCTCGACTTGATTTATGTCTAATCCTAGTTTAAGTACGCCTAATGCAATTGCAGTTACTTTACCTAGTAAATTACGTGTCCCTTTGTCTATAACATAAAAGTTGGCGTTTTGTGTTTTTGTTCCAACACGAATATCCGTAGTAAAGGACGTCAATAATTTGAGAGGGACTTCACTTCCATATGCTACAAATGTTTTTCCTGGATTCTTTAGTTCTTTTCCTGTCTTTAAAACTTTTTCTCTTATTTCTTCCCACGTTTTATCTGTTATTAAGTTATGTTGACATCCGGAATCAATGAGCATCTCTACTTGGGTTCCTCCTACTAAACAATTGAGTGTATCGTTAGGCAGGATATTAAAAACATAATCAATCTTGTCTTCGATCGCATTGGCCTACTTCATATCTTCAACTCTTTGATTTGGCTTCTTTCTTTTCGCATCAATACCCCTTTCCGATTTGCTATCATCATAGTTCCGTTTTTGGCCTGTTCCTCTGCACTGAGCCTGGAAGTGCCCCACCTTCTTGCATTTGTTACAAATTTTTCCTTTGGCTGGACACTTTGCATCATACGCTAGATGATTCCAGCTACCACATCGATAACACGCCCTTTTATTGTTCTTTAATGTCTTTTCTTTCTCTTGTGTCTCAATTTTGCTTACAGTGTGTTCTTTTCCTTTCTGACTAAAATCAACTAATTGTCGTTCTACTACCTCTAAAGTATTAGCTTCAGTTATCACTTCTGTTAAAGTAATTTTTTCTCCTGCGTGAAGTACTTTCTTTCTCAGTTCTTCCGACGAACATTTCGCAATTATCTGATCAATTATATTATCATCTACATCTGTAAATTGGCATTTCAACGCTTGTTGGCTTAGGCGAACTAAATATTTTTCAAATTTCTCGTTTTCTTCTTGTTTCATTTGCCTAAATAGATGTCTTTCATACCGTTTATTTTGCTTGGGTGCGAAGTATTCATCTAACTTTTTTATTGCTACTTCAAATACATCTATGTCTTGATCATCTTCAACCGACGTGACGTAACCACCGGGTATGTTAAACAATATTCCTTGAAGTTCTTGTCCTCCCCAATGTAACAGACTTGCGCGTTTTTTAGAGCTATTATTAATATCTGCAGCTTCCAGGTAGATATTTAAACTCCTCTTCCAACGTTCCCATCTTGCTCCCACAGAACCTGCTTCACCATCGCACTCAAATTTTTCTAATGTAAAACTTTAAGACATTATTTAATCTGTGAACAAGGAAACAAATAAGGAATGTCTCATTTAGGTTATCAAATGGGCATTATCCTTTCAACAACCTGATACATTCATTATTTATTCCTATCAACCTGTCCTTCCAAAACCACACAAATTGTTGATAAGTTCAGTAAACGGGCGTTACCCGTATAAATATTTCAATTACGAGCATTGCCCGTATCACTTCGCATTACAGGCATCACCCGTACAACATTACGTTACAGGTAACCCGTAAAGGCATCACCCATCGGTATTTAATTACGTTACGAAGTCCTCACAGGCATCACCTGTTTATGGACTACCAGGCATCATCTGGTAACATCATAGCGTCTCTAATATACCTTCACTACATCGCACCACACCTACAGGCATCACCCATAAGTATTTAATTACGTTACGAAGTCCTCACAGGCATCACCTGTTTATGGACTACCAGGCATCATCTGGTAACATCACAGCGTCTCTAATATACCTTCACTACATCGCACCACACCTACAGGCATCACCCATAGGTATTTAATTACGTTAGGAAGTCCTCACAGGCATCACCTGTTTATGGACAACCAACGACACTCTTTAATATTGTAGTTAGAAGAGACAAAATTCGAAAATAATATATTTACCTGATAAAATAATAGACAATCAGACATAGATAGTAAACGAAGTTTAAAACGGAATCATGCAACTTAGCAGTATTTTAAGGATGTTCAATGCTAATCGGACCTGGAATCGAACCCGGCCCCCGTAGTTAAGGGACAAGTTTTTCATTTTTTACACATCAATCATCAATTTATCAAAAGTAAAATTTTGCGTGTGCGTGTGCGCGTATATTTGTCACTTTGTGTACAGCCGCCGGGAATGTACTATTTAAAACACACATAAAACTTTTCCATGATAGAAAAGCAATCCACATAAATCGTACCGGTAGTTTCTAAAACCAGCCTACTCAAATGAATATATGCGCCAAGGACCAAAAGCGTTTGTAATCTAATTAATAATAATAGACTATACATATAAACGATCTCATAAGTATGTCAGTACAAAAGTAACAAATGTAAACAAACGTTGAATGTCGCTTTTGAGTCACTATTTAAGGTAGTACTAATACCCTCCGAAAGCGCTGACGAAAAAAATAAGGAGCGGTTGCCTCGTCCCGCATGGTAACTACCACGGATATCTATGGTAACTACCTACTTAGATGTAATGAAAATAAAATAAATACTTGCTTGTATCTGCAGTAATTCGTACTGGTAACTTTGTTTACTGCATTTCATTACTTATAAAAACACTACACTGCCACAGACACACACACACTGTTTTTTTTTTTTTTTTTTATAATTATTACTCACAATAATTGATCCTCGTCGCCAAAATGTACTATCCTTCAATATTGTCGGCTCTTAGCCGCGCGTGCCCTCTCACTCACACCGCTCACAGCCGACTGAGCTGTGTCGCTCGCACGCGCGCCAGAGATGACATAATGCTTCCCCCTCTTTCACTCGCATACACTACAGTTCACAAGGGACTTGTGGACGAAAAACCCGACACCACCCTGGGACTGCTGGTCACCCTCCCGGAAATAGAGCAGGTTACCGGATTTGAGAATTATCGTATCCTCCCCCTGTCTTCGGAC
The DNA here is from genome assembly GCA_905147345.3 of Mythimna impura. NCBI lineage: Eukaryota > Metazoa > Arthropoda > Insecta > Lepidoptera > Noctuidae > Mythimna > Mythimna impura. The sequence continues at coordinate 53,087 of LR990365.1, read as the reverse complement.
TTCAGACAATCCCACAATACTCCATCGCAACCTGCTCAATTCCTCCTCCAGTTCGGTGATCTTCTCGTCAGTCCTCAGTGTACGCGTGTTGAAAGTTGCCAGGTCGAGTCGTTTAATAGATGGGTAGCGATGAGTCGTTTAATAACTTTACCACCCGCAGTCGCAAAACACTCGTGCTTGGACTTATTCAGCTCGGCTCAAGTAGCCCCGTCCCGCTCTGTGGTTTTCAGGATCCTGAAAATCTTCAGCTTCAAAACACCTGAAACCTAGTGGATCGGACAGAGGTTGTCCCCGCGAATACTCCAGTGAAAACAGCAACCCTCTACGACCCCAGAGTCCGGAGCTATGAAGCGGCGAAGAATTTCAAAATGGCCGCCTAGCTGTCAAAGGCCAATTTCAAGTAGCTGTAACTCCGCGACCGTTCGTCGGAGAGAGTTGCGGTCTCGAGAGCAGTACCTGCCCAGACCCCCCCTATCCGCCGAGACTGGCTTCAGGGCTAAAAATTTTCAGACCTGAAAAACGCCTGAAAATGTAAAAACTATCTTCGCACGTGCATTTCACTGAAAAATGCGCAAGTCTGAGTTTTCTACGACCAAAAGCTTCGGAGATATTTATATTTTTACGCTACAACCTATAAAAACCAAAATGGCCGAAAAATCGATTTCAGTCGTTTTTGAAGCTATTGGGCGCGACTTTGGACTCAATTCCAACCTAAAATACGTTTTAAACACAATTCTTCACTTAAAAATATATATTTACAATATATTAATGAGATATTTAAGAAATGAACAAAAAAATTTATATCTTCTTTGTCAATAAATATAAAAATTTGGAAAAAACGAATAAAAATTTGTAATTTATATAGCTACGAAACTAGTTGAAAATATTTATGAATTTTAAAAATTTAACTAAGAAAATTGATGAAAAACTGAAAAAATTACAAAATTTAAGCTTTCTCCAAAGATAAACATCTGAAAAATCTTAACTTAAGTCTGATGTCTTCAGCAGGTAAGCGCGCAGCAGCATCCGTCGAAAAAAGAAGGGGTCCTGCCTGAAGATTTTTCAGTACAGGAGCTCAAAGTTCCGATATTCTAAACCGAATATCTCCGTTTCCGAAGGGGGTAAAATTCTGTTTTTGACGTCGTCGTACTTGACTTGAAGGTCTTCTAAGGCTGCCAAAAAACCAGCCTCCTCTAACGCTGGGATCGACAACCTCGTGTTGAAAATTGTAGGTTATAATTTCACTTTCTTCAGCTTTTCACAACAATGCGTCAGTGGATTTCCATATAATAGGAGTCAAAAGATGCCTCTAGGTGACCCCCAGATTTGGGTGTCAGAAAATAAGTGGGCCGCCGATGTAGTTACGGAGTAATAAGGCAAAGTAAAAGTCAAAAGATTTTAAACAACTTGAAATTGTTGGTTTTCACGTGATAGTTTTTCACACTGAGTTTTCCGACACTTGACTTTCTATTACACGTATGCAGGGCATAAAACCACAACTTTTGGTATATAGCACGATACCGTAGCGCGAAAAAATACCACTTAAATGATTTTTATTGTACGGAGCGTCGCAAAAACGTGGTGTTTTCGAGCGCGGTTGGACTCAGACTGGTTAGGTTAGGTTAGGTTAGGTTAGGTTAGGTTAGGTTAGGTTCCCCACCGACTGTGTCCCCACGTTGTCGTCGTGGTGGGGCTTGCGTGTCTCTATGATCTTGGGGCTTTGCCGGTAGAGTTACTCATGCCGGAAAGGCCCAAGTGAGAGACCAGACCAAGAGGGACACCAGGAGGGGTCGCTCCTGATCGATCGAGTCGTCGATTGGCATGGATGCGACTATGCCGCAGCGGTGCAGGCGCCCAATGCGGCTTGCGTATCTCTCCTACAGGGAAATCCCTCTAGGAGAGAACTTTCGACGGGTTCGCTGAGTCGGGTTAGCCGGACAGCGAACGGAGGCATGTCTAATGCCGCCGTCGGGGGCTTGGCTTAACCGCCTGGCCCAGAGGAAGGATACCTCTAAGATAAAAAACCACCTAATCCTAAGTTTAGAGGCGTGGCGAGAGGATGAATGGCTGGAGGGAGTCCAGTCCTTAGCGCCTCCCCTGTAGAGCACCTGCCGCACTCTACAGTATATAGGCTTACCTAGGCAAAAGGGCTCTGCCTAGGTGGACATATACATCCCTACTACTCGTGGGAACTGTATGGAACACAATAAAACAAAAAAACAAGATGAGGATGTGCCAATCTTATTGGCGGAGGTTCCGCTTGCTGGTGACGGCAACAAGAGCCGAGGAGGCTCCCGATCCTCGAAAGAGGATCCGACAACTATGTCTGACCAGAACTCGCGCGGTCGCTCCAAATTTTGGAGAAAGCGACCGCACGATGAAGTGTTTTCGGACCGAGCGCGGTCGGTGGGTCTCTCCTCAAGTGAGGAGAACCTTCCGGCTGCAAAGGTGACGACGGCGAGGAGGGGAAGAGGTCGTGCGACACCTTTCGGAGCACCCAGTTCGGTGGCGGTGCGTGACTCCCGGGGTCGCTTTTTTAAGCGGCCGGATACGCCGGGATTAGGCGGGGAGAGCGACCCCGGGGCCTCATCCGGGGTCTCAATTGAGGAGCTGGGAGGAGTTAGCGCTTCTCTTGTGGGCACGAGGGCAGAGGCTAACGCCGCCAAGCGTGCCCAGAGCAAAGCGGTTGCGGCCGATGAGGTCGCCGAAATGGCCCGTCAGGCCCGGGAGCGGCGTGCTGCCCAGGCGGCTGCAGGCACGAGCCCCACGGCAGAGGCCTTGAACCGCCAGGTGCTGGACGGCGTGGACGTTGTCCTGAAGGTTGCAACAAAGTCTGGCAACCTGAAGGGCTCGTTCACCCGTGCCCTTAAGGAGGCGGCAGACGGAATCAGGGAGGCGGTGGAGATCCTTCTCGATCGTACGACCTCGGAAGAGACGGCGAAGCTGTGGGAGGAGAACAGCCGTCTCCGATCCGAACTGGAGGATCTCAAGCGAGAGTTTGCTGCTCAGAGGCAGCGGCAGGAAGCTTCCGAGGCCAACGGCCCCCCTCCTGCTGCACCATCGTTAGCCCCTACAACTACGCCACCGCCTGCACTTGCGATGTCGGACCGCGACATCGAAAGGGTGGCCCGCATCTGCATGATGCAGTGCGGTGGCATGGTGTCTGCCCGATTAGAGGCTCTGGAGTCGCGACTCCTTCCAGCCGAAACCCTCCGGCCGCCGCTTGCGGCAGATAAGCGGAGGAGGGAGGAGTCCGCAAAGACGAGGCCCGTGCAGGTGGGCAAGAAGCCTGCAGAGGGAGCCAAAAAGCCCATGCAGAGGCCCAAGAAGCCCGCGGCGGGTGCATCCGCACCCCCTCCCCAACCAGCCGCGCTCCCGGCAACCGCACCCCCGATCCAGGAGACCTGGACGACGGTTGTTAAAAGGAAGCGCAAGAAGAGGGCGGCGCAGCCGACACCAGCTGACCTGGCACCCGCCGGCTCAGCACCAAAAAAGAAGTTGAGGTCTAGACTCCCACGCTCCGAGGCTGTGATAATCACCCTTCAGCCTGAAGCTTCAACCAGGGGTGTGACCTTTAAGTCGGTCCTGGCGGAGGTAAAAACGAAGCTGAACTTCGGTGACTTTGCCTCTCCGGCCGGCTTTGGTTTTAGAACAGCAGCCACGGGGGCCAAAATCTTTGAGGTGTCGGGTGCTGCAAGGCAGGAGAGGGCGGACATTCTGGCCGCCAAACTAAGGGAAGTCCTCAAACCGGAGGATGTCCGGGTGTCCAGACCCACAAAAACGGCAGAATTGCGCGTGAGTGGGCTGGATGACTCCGTGACCCCGGAAGAAATAGTGGCGGCCATTGCCCGAAGTGGTGGGTGTCCGCCCGAGAGCGTGCAGGCGGGTGAGATTCGCTGCAGTGCGGCCGGGCTGGGCACAGTTTGGGTGCGGTGCCCGGTTGCGGCCGCAAACAGGGTCGCGGATGGCAGAAGGTTGCTGGTTGGCTGGGTGTCAGCGAGTGTAAAGCTCCTGCCACCCAGGGTCATGCGGTGCTACCGCTGCCTGGACAAAGGGCATGTCCGGGCACAATGCACTGCAGACATTGACCGCGGTGACCTCTGCTATCGCTGCGGCCAACCCGGCCACAAGTCGGCCCAGTGCTCCGCAACACCAAACTGCAGCCTTTGTGCAGCTGCCGGGAAGCCTGCGGAGCACAGACTTGGTGGAAAAGCCTGCAAGGCCCCCAAGAAAGGCAGGAATAATAAAGTTGTCGGAGGACCTGCGCCCCTCCCACAGCCCGGCAGCCAAGCAGCTGACTCCCGACCCAGGGATGGAGGAGATGCCGGAGGAATGGAATGCCAGTGATGGCACAATTCCATTTTCTCCAGGCGAATGTCAACCACTCCTCCAGAGCTCAGGATCTTTTGCTCCAGAGCATGGCGGAGTGGTCGATCAACGTGGCTGTGGCCGCTGAGCCGTATTTTGTACCCCCCCGCGATAACTGGGCAGGGGACCTGGACGGTTTGGTGGCCATCATTGGCGGGACTCTTGGCAGTCCCTCCCGAGGACGCGGCTGGGTGGCCGCTCTCGCGGGGGGAATCACCATCATTGGGGCATATTTCTCGCCCAACAAGAGTCTCGCCGACTTCGAGAGGTTCCTTGTCGAGCTGGGTGCCGTCGTGGGCCGGTCCCACCCTCACCCGGTGCTGTTGCTCGGGGATCTCAACGCCAAATCTGCAGCGTGGGGATCCCCAGTCACCGATCCTAAGGGCGAGGTGTTGGAGGAGTGGGCGGTTGCGACCGGCCTGACCATTCTGAATCGGGGCTCGGAGTACACGTGCGTGCGGCAGCGGGGCGGGTCTGTAGTGGACGTCTCGTTCGCTAGCCCCGCTGTTGCGCGCCGCGTCCATGACTGGCGAGTCGCCGTGGGGGTGGAGACGTTGTCAGATCATCGGTACATCCATTTCAGCGTCTCCACCCAGACCACGGGCGATGGCCGACCGTCGACCCTGCAAAGGGACGGTCCTCGCTGGTCGATTAAACAGATCGACAGGGAGCTTCTCGAGGAAGCCGCAATCATCCAGGCCTGGGTCCGGGAGTCAATGACGAACGAACCCGTCGACGTCGAAGAGGAGGCGCAGTGGTTCCGTGGGGCGATGACGCAAATTTGCGACGCATCCATGCCTCGTGTCCGCACTCAACCCACAAAGCGCCGGTTGTACTGGTGGACTGCCGAAATCGCGCAGATGCGCAGGACCTGCGTGGAAGTCAGGCGCCGGTACACCCGATACCGGAGGAGACGTCGTCGGGTTCCGGAAGAAGAGGCCGCGCGGTATGAGGTGTACCGCGCGGCGAAGAAGGCTCTGTGGCTGGCCATCGGCGAGTCGAAGACTCGATCCTGGGAGGAGATGCTTGCGACCTTAGATGCAAATCCATGGGGGCGTCCTTATCGTACGGTCCGAGGAAAACTTCGTGCCTGGGCGCCCCCACTCACTGAGAGCCTCGAGCCTCAGTTGCTGGAGGTAGTGGTCGCAGCTCTCTTCCCTGCTAGAGAGGAGCACACACCGCCGCCGATGGCTTTGCCCACAGACACAGAGTCGGAGGATGAGGAGGTCCCCGAGGTGACACAACCAGAGTTGAGGGCGGCCGTGATGCGGCTCCGGGCCAAAACCGTTGCCCCGGGACCGGATGGAGTTCCCGGCCGCGCGCTGGTCCTCGCTCTGAAGGAGCTGGAGCCCCAATTGAAAGGACTCTACTCAGCTTGCCTTGAGCAGGGCCACTTCCCCACTCAGTGGAAGACAGGTCGTCTGGTCCTGCTCAGGAAGGCGGGGCGCCCAGTAGACTCGCCGTCCGCATACCGGCCCATAGTGCTGCTTGACGAGGTGGGTAAGCTTTTTGAGCGGATTATTGCTGCCCGCCTCGACGGTCACTTGTACAGAGAGGGGCCGGATCTGGACGACAGTCAGTTCGGTTTTCGGCATGGGCGCTCCACTATCGACGCCATAATGCGGGTGAGAGTCCTGGCGGAGGAAGCGGTTTCCCGGGGCGGGGTGATGGTGGCGGTGTCCTTGGACATCTCCAACGCCTTTAACGCCCTGCCCTGGAGCTGTATCCGGGAGGCGCTAAGGTACCATAGGGTGCCCCGCTACCTCCGCCACATCATTGGGGCTTATTTGTCGGAAAGGTGTGTCACCTACAGGGGACGCGACGGCGAGGGCCGTCGCGATATGTCGTGCGGTGTTCCACAGGGCTCAGTCCTGGGGCCACCCTTGTGGAACATCGGTTACGATTGGGTGCTGAGGGGCGAGCTCCAACCGGGTGTGGACCTGACGTGTTACGCAGACGACACGCTGGTCACGGCCCGTGGGAGCTCGTACAGGGAGGCAGCGTTGCTGGCGACGGCAGCGGTTTCACGGGTGGTGAGCCGCATACGACGCCTGGGCCTGGAGGTGGCTCTCAACAAGTCGGAGGCTATGGTCTTTCATGGCCCCCGACGGGCGCCGCCTCCGGGATCACACATCGTGGTCGGGGGGGTCCAAATCGCTGTTGAGTCCACCATGAAGTACCTAGGATTGGTGCTCGACAGCCGGTGGGACTTTGGCCCTCACTTTCGGCGGCTGACGCCCAAGTTGATGGGCGCAGCAGGCGCGCTCGCAACGCTGCTTCCCAATCTAGGGGGCCCGAGCACTGCCTGTAGGCGGCTGTACTTGGGGATCGTGCAATCCATGGCCCTGTATGGGGCCCCGGTATGGGCTTCTGACCTGACGGCCGGCAGCATCGCAATCCTGCGAAGACCACAGAGGGCGATGGCCGTCAGGGCTATCAGGGGGTATCGTACGATCTCCTACGAGGCGGGTTGTGCACTGGCCGGATCTCCGCCCTGGGAACTGCAGGCGAGAGTCCTAGCCTCACTGTACCGGTGGCGCGAGGAGATGAGGACGCGGGGTGGTGAACCGATGCAGCGCGAGATCGAGCTGCGTCGGTCTCAGCTCCGCGAGGTCATGGTGGCGGAATGGCGGGACAGGCTTCTGCGCCCTACCGCCGGCCTCGCCACGGTCGATGCGATCCGACCAGTGCTCGACGAATGGCTCGGGAGGGAACACGGCTCCCTGTCGTTTAGGGCGACGCAGGTGCTCTCGGGGCATGGCTGCTTCGGGAAGTACTTGTGTCGCATAAACAGGGAGCCGGACGCTCGGTGCCATCACTGCACTGACTGTCGGGAGGACACGGCGCAACACACACTGGCAGAGTGTGCCGCATGGGAGGAGCAGCGCCGTGCCCTTGTATCTGAAGTGGGCCCCGACCTGTCGCTGCCGGCCGTCGTTCGTTCGATGGTCGGGGGCGCCGAGTCGTGGGATGCGGTGATCTCCTTCTGTGAAGCCGTAATTTCGCAGAAGGAGGCTGCGGAGAGGGAGAGGGAGGCCGTGGCCACTCTCCCGTGCCGCAGCAGGCGAACCGGGCGTCGGCGGAGGGCAGACAACGCCCTCTTCCAGCCCCCATAAAGAGGTCCGGAGGGACGGCGGACTCGGGGTCGTCCGCCGTCCCCCATCCAGCAAGACCCGAGGCGGCGGCGCGTAGTGTTCCACGCGCGCCCCTATTGGACGTCGCGGGGGGAGGACACCTCACACTCCCCGCGGGCCTGAGGTGGCTCGCTTAGGCGGGCCGGCACTAGCCGAGGATCATGGATGGCGTATCAGCTCCCACGATCCCCGGTCCAAGTGTGGGAGGGAACACCGAGGTGGTTTTTAGTCAGTAAGAGTCTGACAGACCCCTTCGCCTGCCCCAGGCGAAGGACATCCATGAGGATTTTCCACCCCGGCAACAAAAAAAAAAAAAAAAAAAGGTTAGGTTAGGTTAGGTTAGGTTTTTTTTTTTTTTTTTGTGTATCTATTCTACCGCAGACATGATGGTCCGCGCCATTTTTTACAGTGTTCTTTGTTTATGAAAGTTTAACAATGGCATTTTGTCGTGCCCTCATCTTAACATTTACTTAAAAACTAAGCTTAAAAACTACGCGAGTCCACCTCAGACTCATATATATATATTTTTTTTAGTTTTTTTTTTTTTATTTTTTTTTTTTTTATTTTTTTTTTTTTTTTTTGTTGTCTTTTTTTTTTGTTTAAATTAGTTAAGTTAGTAACTTATTTATACAAATTACTTTTACTTATATTACAATAAAACTTAGACACATCAATATAATTATCAAATATATCACACCGTCAATCCAACACATCCACGAAACGAAACTCAACGCCATTTGTTTGCTGACCGCTAACTTTACAGGTTTTTTCACAAACAGTTTCCTTGAAGAATCCCGCCCAGCGACGGTATTGGATTAAAGGTGCGATATGCAAGGTATTAAAATATACTTATTACAATGGTTAAATTGTTTCAAAATATACTTATGTATTTACACACAGTTATCTTGCTACATGTTACATTATGATTATAATTATATATATATATATATATAATATATATATATATATATTTTACGACTATGGATTTAAGGTTGGTGGGTAGAGTTTGGGTATTGGGCTCTTGTTGATCTGCCACCTAGAGTCTTCACTAACTCCATCAAAGCTTCCACGACTGCGGTGTCTCGATGCTGCATGGTCGTCTTAAGGTTGTATTCGACGACCACTTTAGAAGGCGCATCCATCGCTTTACGGGCGAAACGGCCCGTGGCATCGTCGGCGTCGTCGGTGTAGTACACACAGCTGACCGTGTGTCTCGACACTGCAACAACTGCATGAGAGATGCTGTCGTGGATTTGGAGCCTCCTTGACTTGGTGTTTATTATGATAACGCTGTCGCAGGTCAACCCCTGAGCTGCGTGGATGGTGAGGATACGCGACCCTTCGCCAGACCCATAGCCCTGGTCGGCAAGAGAGGCTCTCTCTTCCTGCGTATGGACCAAGAATAAGGTGTTCTGGGCGGTTATCGGTATGCGCGCTCCCGTGAACCTTTCTACTTTCAGAGAGTGGACCCGCGACAGCGAAGTCTTGGAGGAGTATATACCGGGGTATATCTCACTCAGGGTCAGTGCTATGTCCATTGGGTTCCGATGCGTACAGAGTAACTCCTGGGTGATGCCAGCCACCAAGTTTGGACGGGTGTACCTTAACTCAAAAAGGTTCTCTCTGTCCAAAAATGGTAGCTGATTCACGTCTCCGATGAGAACGACCTCGCTCGCTCCAGACAACTTCACTGCCATGACTATTGCCCCAAAGTGGTTCATGAGGGCTTCGTCAACCATAAGGCGACGGCATTTCTCCTCTGGTCTGAACCCGTTGGCTAAAATTGAGGCCATAGTGCGCACCTTTGCCTTGACACGATCTCCTAATCGGTGCGCTAGTTTTTCTCTGAGATCCTTAGCAGCTTCGGTTGTTGTTGTCACTACGATATCGCTCTCCTCGTCAAAATGTTTCACACTCCCGGGGTCGCTTTTTTAAGCGGCCGGATACGCCGGGATGAGGCGGCGAGAGCGACCCCGGGACCTCATCCGGGGTCTCAATTGAGGAGTTGGGAGGGCAGAGGCTAACGCCGCCAAGCGTGCCCAGAGCAAAGCGGTTGCGGCCGATGAGGTCGCCGAAATGGCCCGTCAGGCCCGGGAGCGGCGTGCTGCCCAGGCGGCTGCAGGCGCGAGCCCCACGGCAGAGGCCTTGAACCGCCAGGTGCTGGACGGCGTGGACGTTGTCCTGAAGGTTGCAACTAAGTCTGGCAACCTGAAGGGCTCGTTCACCCGTGCCCTTAAGGAGGCGGCAGACGGAATCAGGGAGGCGGTGGAGATCCTTCTCGATCGTACGACCTCGGAAGAGACGGCGAAGCTGTGGGAGGAGAACAGCCGTCTCCGATCCGAACTGGAGGATCTCAAGCGAGAGTTTGCTGCTCAGAGGCAGCGGCAGGAAGCTTCCGAGGCCAACGGCCCCCCTCCTGCTGCACCATCGTTAGCACCTACAACTACGCCACCGCCTGCACTTGCGATGTCGGACCGCGACATCGAAAGGGTGGCCCGCATCTGCATGATGCAGTGCGGTGGCATGGTGTCTGCCCGATTAGAGGCTCTGGAGTCGCGACTCCTTCCAGCCGAAACCCTCCGGCCGCCGCTTGCGGCAGATAAGCGGAGGAAGGAGGAGTCCGCAAAGACGAGGCCCGTGCAGGTGGGCAAGAAGCCTGCAGAGGGAGCCAAAAAGCCCATGCAGAGGCCCAAGAAGCCCGCGGCGGGTGCATCCGCACCCCCTCCCCAACCAGCCGCGCTCCCGGCAACCGCACCCCCGATCCAGGAGACCTGGACGACGGTTGGTAAAAGGAAGCGCAAGAAGAGGGCGGCGCAGCCGACACCAGCTGACCTGGCACCCGCCGGCTCAGCACCAAAAAAGAAGTTGAGGTCTAGACTCCCACGCTCCGAGGCTGTGATAATCACCCTTCAGCCCGAAGCTTCAACCAGGGGTGTGACCTTTAAGTCGGTCCTGGCGGAGGTAAAAACGAAGCTGAACTTCGGTGACTTTGCCTCCCCGGCCGGCTTTGGTTTTAGAACAGCGGCCACGGGGGCCAAAATCTTTGAGGTGTCGGGTGCTGCAAGGCAGGAGAGGGCGGACATTCTGGCCGCCAAACTAAGGGAAGTCCTCAAACCGGAGGATGTCCGGGTGTCCAGACCCACAAAAACGGCAGAATTGCGCGTGAGTGGGCTGGATGACTCCGTGACCCCGGAAGAAATAGTGGCGGCCATTGCCCGAAGTGGTGGGTGTCCGCCCGAGAGCGTGCAGGCGGGTGAGATTCGCTGCAGTGCGGCCGGGCTGGGCACAGTTTGGGTGCGGTGCCCGGTTGCGGCCGCAAACAGGGTCGCGGATGGCAGAAGGTTGCTGGTTGGCTGGGTGTCAGCGAGTGTAAAGCTCCTGCCACCCAGGGTCATGCGGTGCTACCGCTGCCTGGACAAAGGGCATGTCCGGGCACAATGCACTGCAGACATTGACCGCGGTGACCTCTGCTATCGCTGCGGCCAACCCGGCCACAAGTCGGCCCAGTGCTCCGCAACACCAAACTGCAGCCTTTGTGCAGCTGCCGGGAAGCCTGCGGAGCACAGACTTGGTGGAAAAGCCTGCAAGGCCCCCAAGAAAGGCAGGAATAATAAAGTTGTCGGAGGACCTGCGCCCCTCCCACAGCCCGGCAGCCAAGCAGCTGACTCCCGACCCAGGGATGGAGGAGATGCCGGAGAAATGGAATGCCAGTGATGGCACAATTCCATTTTCTCCAGGCGAATGTCAACCACTCCTCCAGAGCTCAGGATCTTTTGCTCCAGAGCATGGCGGAGTGGTCGATCAACGTGGCTGTGGCCGCTGAGCCGTATTTTGTACCCCCCCGCGATAACTGGGCAGGGGACCTGGACGGTTTGGTGGCCATCATTGGCGGGACTCTTGGCAGTCCCTCCCGAGGACGCGGCTGGGTGGCCGCTCTCGCGGGGGGAATCACCATCATTGGGGCATATTTCTCGCCCAACAAGAGTCTCGCCGACTTCGAGAGGTTCCTTGTCGAGCTGGGTGCCGTCGTGGGCCGGTCCCACCCTCACCCGGTGCTGTTGCTTGGGGATCTCAACGCCAAATCTGCAGCGTGGGGATCCCCAGTCACCGATCCTAAGGGCGAGGTGTTGGAGGAGTGGGCGGTTGCGACCGGCCTGACCATTCTGAATCGGGGCTCGGAGTACACGTGCGTGCGGTGCGTGGGGCGGGTCTGTAGTGGACGTCTCGTTCGCAAGCCCCGCTGTTGCGCGCCGTGTCCATGACTGGCGAGTCACCGTGGGGGTGGAGACGTTGTCAGATCATCGGTACATCCGTTTCAGCGTCTCCAACCAGACCACGGGCGGTGGCCGACCGTCGACCCTGCAAAAGGACGGTCCTCGCTGGTCGATTAAACAGATCGACAGGGAGCTTCTCGAGGAAGCCGCAATCATCCAGGCCTGGGTCCGGGAGTCAATGACGAACGAACCCGTCGACGTCGAAGAGGAGGCGCAGTGGTTCCGCGGGGCGATGACGCAAATTTGCGACGCATCCATGCCTCGTGTCCGCACTCAACCCACAAGGCGCCGGTTGTACTGGTGGACCGCCGAAATCGCGCAGATGCGCAGGACCTGCGTGGAAGTCAGGCGCCGGTACACCCGATACCGGAGGAGACGTCATCGAGTTCCGGAAGAAGAGGCCGCGCGGTATGAGGTGTACCGCGCGGCGAAGAAGGCTCTGTGGCTGGCCATCGGCGAGTCAAAGACTCGATCCTGGGAGGAGATGCTTGCGACCTTAGATGCAAATCCATGGGGGCGTCCTTATCGTACGGTCCGAGGGAAACTTCGTGCCTGGGCGCCCCCACTCACTGAGAGCCTCGAGCCTCAGTTGCTGGAGGTAGTGGTCGCAGCTCTCTTCCCTGCTAGAGAGGAGCACACACCGCCGCCGATGGCTTTGCCCACAGACACAGAGTCGGAGGATGAGGAGGTCCCCGAGGTGACACAACCAGAGTTGAGGGCGGCCGTGATGCGGCTCCGAGCCAAAACCGTTGCCCCGGGACCGGATGGAGTTCCCGGCCGCGTGCTCGTCCTCGCTCTGAAGGAGCTGGGGCCCCAATTGAGAGGACTCTACTCAGCTTGCCTTGAGCAGGGCCACTTCCCCACTCAGTGGAAGACAGGTCGCCTGGTCCTGCTCAGGAAGGCGGGGCGCCCAGTAGACTCGCCGTCCGCATACCGGCCCATAGTGCTGCTTGACGAGGTGGGTAAGCTTTTTGAGCGGATTATTGCTGCCCGCCTCGACGGTCACTTGTACAGAGAGGGGCCGGATCTGGACGACAGTCAGTTCGGTTTTCGGCATGGGCGCTCCACTATCGACGCCATAATGCGGGTGAGAGTCCTGGCGGAGGAAGCGGTTTCCCGGGGCGGGGTGATGGTGGCGGTGTCCTTGGACATCTCCAACGCCTTTAACGCCTTGCCCTGGAGCTGTATCCGGGAGGCGCTAAGGTACCATAGGGTGCCCCGCTACCTCCGCCACATCATTGGGGCTTATTTGTCGGAAAGGTGTGTCACCTACAGGGGACGCGACAGCGAGGGCCGTCGCGATATGTCGTGCGGTGTTCCACAGGGCTCAGTCCTGGGGCCACCCTTGTGGAACATCGGTTACGATTGGGTGCTGAGGGGCGAGCTCCAACCGGGTGTGGACCTGACGTGTTACGCAGACGACACGCTGGTCACGGCCCGTGGGAGCTCGTACAGGGAGGCAGCGTTGCTGGCGACGGCAGCGGTTTCACGGGTGGTGAGCCGCATACGACGCCTGGGCCTGGAGGTGGCTCTCAACAAGTCGGAGGCTATGGTCTTTCATGGCCCTCGACGGGCGCCGCCACCGGGATCACACATCGTGGTCGGGGGGGTCCAAATCGCTGTTGAGTCCACCATGAAGTACCTAGGATTGGTGCTCGACAGCCGGTGGGACTTTGGCCCTCACTTTCGGCGGCTGACGCCCAAGTTGATGGGCGCAGCAGGCGCGCTCGCAACGCTGCTTCCCAATCTAGGGGGCCCGAGCACTGCCTGTAGGCGGCTGTACTTGGGGATCGTGCAATCCATGGCCCTGTATGGGGCCCCGGTATGGGCTTCTGACCTGACGGCCGGCAGCATCGCAATCCTGCGAAGACCACAGAGGGCGATGGCCGTCAGGGCTATCAGGGGGTATCGTACGATCTCCTACGAGGCGGGTTGTGCACTGGCCGGATCTCCGCCCTGGGAACTGCAGGCGAGAGTCCTCGCCTCACTGTACCGGTGGCGCGAGGAGATGAGGACCCGGGGTGGTGAACCGATGCAGCGCGAGATCGAGCTGCGTCGGTCTCAGCTCCGCGAGGTCATGGTGGCGGAATGGCGGGACAGGCTTCTGCGCCCTACCGCCGGCCTCGCCACGGTCGATGCGATCCGACCAGTGCTCGACGAATGGCTCGGGAGGAAACACGGCTCCCTGTCGTTTAGGGCGACGCAGGTGCTCTCGGGGCATGGCTGCTTCGGGAAGTACTTGCATCGCATAAACAGGGAGCCGGACGCTCGGTGCCATCACTGCACCGACTGTCGGGAGGACACGGCGCAGCACACACTGGCAGAGTGTGCCGCATGGGAGGAGCAGCGCCGTGCCCTTGTATCTGAAGTGGGCCCCGACCTGTCGCTGCCGGCCGTCGCTCGTTCGATGGTCGGGGGCGCCGAGTCGTGGGATGCGGTGATCTCCTTCTGTGAAGCCGTAATTTCGCAGAAGGAGGCTGCGGAGAGGGAGAGGGAGGCCGTGGCCACTCTCCCGTGCCGCAGCAGGCGAACCGGGCGTCGGCGGAGGGCAGATAACGCCCTCTTCCAGCCCCCATAAAGAGGTCCGGACGGACGGCGGACTCGGGGTCGTCCGCCGTCCCCCATCCAGCAAGACCCGAGGCGGCAGCGCGTTGTGTGCCACGCGCGCCCCTATTGGACGTCGCGGGGGGAGGACACCTCACACTCCCCCCGGCTTGAGGTGGCCCGCGTAGGCGGGCCGGCACTAGCCGGGGATCATGGATGGCGTATCAGCTCCCACGATCCCCGGTCCAAGTGTGGGAGGGAACACCGAGGTGGTTTTTAGTCAGTAAGAGTCTGACAGACCCCTTCGCCTGCCCCAGGTGAAGGACATCCATGAGGATTTTCCCCCCCGGCAACAAAAAAAAAAAAAAAAGGTTAGGTTAGGTTAGGTTAGGTTTTTTTTTTTTTTTTTTTAATTGCAAATGACCCCTGCCATACAAGTTTTGCAGGGTTGTTATTAAGGGCTGTAGGCTTTCGATTTCAGTTATTGTATTTTTGGTTCATACATTGTAAAATATGGATAATAAATAATTCTTAAAACTAGTAGTTACAATTCCAATTATTATATTAATTCATTATTAAATTGTCATAAATTCTTATAAAATTAACAAATAATAGTAATATACAATAACAGTCATAATTATAACAATGTCAATTATTTGTTCCGTCTATTGACAGATTGAACAATTTTTATTATAAATTCAATAAAATATTTTCGCATCTTTCGGTCGCTCATTAAAAGACTAAGATTGGTTTTGATCACTGATAAATCGACTCTCATCTCAAAATCGTGCCTGAGGGAGGAATACACAGGGCACTCCGTCAGGAGATGGAGACTGTCTCCTGCTTGTCGGGGTCGCAAGAGCACGCTGGGTTCTCCTTGCACTTGAATCGAGTCAGGTATTCGGAGAACCCACCGTGCCCAGTTAGGGCCTGGGTCAGCTCCTGTGTCATCCCTATCTTCCGTACCGTCCTGTACGCAGCGACCGCGCACGGGAAGAATAATTTCGTCGTGGCCGCCGTTTCCCCAGTACAATACCTCCGGTTCCATTCGCTCAGCGTATCCATTCGGATCATACGCTTAACGAATGAAACCGGGCATTTATCGTAGTGGGGTTTCCGCTTACACCTTAGGGCAGCCTCCTTTGCGAGCGAGTCAGCTCTCTCATTACCCTCCAGCCCCACATGAGCTTTGATCCAGAACAAGGAGACACTCTTGTTCTGGATACTGCTGCAGTAGATGGCGTCCCTCGTTTCCACTGCGAGGGCGTGGAGGGCTTCGGGGTTCACGACGGTTTGGAGAGCTGCCATGGAGTCACTGTAGATAGCGAACGCCGTCTCGGTCCTTCGGAGGACTTCCTTCATTGCTTCACAGAGGGCGAGGAGCTCAGCCTGGTAGACGGTACTATAAGACGGCAAAGCAAGCTTGAGGGCCTTGACCTCGGCCTGGTCGGTCCACACGGACATTGCTGCACCAACCTTGCCCTCAATCTTGCTGCCGTCTGTAAAGATCCTCACCGCGTAGTCGCGGTGGTTATTGTATTGCTCCTCGTCTACCAGGCGACGTAATTCAATGGTCCTCTGCTCGGCCGGATGTGGCATCTGTAGTGCCGATGCCACTCGCTCAATCTCCCTGTCTCCCAGCGCCGGATGGGGTAACCCCCTCTTGGCCTCATAGAGTGAGGCCGCCTCTCGAATTCGGAGGTCGAAAGGGAGTATTCCAGCCAGCAACAGTGCCGAGTGTAAGGAGACCGTGCGATAGGCTCGGCACAACTTCTGCGCGAAGCTCCTCTGGACGGCGTTCAACTTTTTCTGGACTCCAATTTTGGTTGCAGCCGGCGACCATGCGCTCGCCGCGTACAGGACGATGGGTTCCACTGCAGCTGTATAAATACAGCGGATGACCTCAGGATGCAGGCCCCAACTGGCCCTTGCAGCCCTCGATAGCTGCTTATAAATACCGATGACTCGGGAGCAGACGTTCACTACGTGGGTGTTAAAAGTCAACTTGTGGTCGATGGTGAGACCTAGCAGTTTGATTTCTTCAGACATGCCAATGTCCACCCCACCCATTCTGAGACATGGGGTGTCATGCTTCAGTTTGCGCGTTATCAGCATAGCTTTGGTCTTATGCGGCGCAAACTTAAGCTTGTTTGCGACACCCCACGCGCACGTACTCAAGGGCAACATTGGCATCCCTTTGGACCTCAAGCGCCGTCTCCCCATCGAACACAAGGACGACATCATCCGCAAACGCCTGACAGTAGACCCCCATACTCTCTAGCTCCTTAATCAGCGGGTCCAGCACCACGTTCCATAATATGGGACCACTGATGGACCCCTGGACGCATCCCTTCTCGGTCCTAGATTTATGCTCCGCTCCATCCAAGATGCGAAAATTATTAAAAGTTTAATATTTACCAGTAAATCGACCAAAAATCTTTAAAAATCCATAACTCCCGAACAATATAACCAAAAAATAAGAAAAAATATTCATAAAATACGTTAATTTAGTGTCTATATATACATAAAATTTAATTGCAGAAATCTTAAAAATAAAGTGTTTTTTAATATTATAGTTATAGTAATAGTTTTTTTTTAAGTGGTTTTTTAATTTAATTGAAATATCTCGGTAATTATCGAAGATAAAATTTATCTATAAAAAGCTTTAATCTAAGGACTCTAGCGCGCAACAAAACCTAATCAAAAACTTATACCTTCCCACTACAGTTTCCGAGATATTTCAGGGCAAAAATGAGTTTTCCTAATCTAAATTACAATAAAACTATATTACTTAAAATTATTCTGAGAGTGCAGGGGGTCTTCTCTGCTTGCGAAGTAGGGAGCCACGAAGAAACGGCGTCCCTGCGACGGCTCCTTCAGCTGCCACGTGCCCACGTGGTTTTGCCTTTTTTCTGTTTTTCTCTCGAATTTTCTGCTGGAAAATTCCAGAAAATTTCTTGTCTGTAGATCCTCCCGGCCCGCATAAAATGGCGAAATAAAATCAGGGGGTCACCGCTTTCCTTTTCGTGTCGTTTGCCTTTTTGTGTTTCTAAACTTAGAAAATTGTAACCTATTTAAGGTTTTTCTGTTCTCCTCACTTTTCACTGCAATCCAAAGGCACAGATTTCACTTTTTGACATGAGCCAACTAACGTATAACGCATTGACTGGCACTTATTTTATGAAATTCGGACAACTTTTGACCACTTTTTTTAATTTTTAACTGCGGAGCGTCTTCAAAAACGATCCGACCGCCACGAGGGTTGGGGGGGAACTGGGGTTTTTTTTTTTTTTTTTTTTTTTTTTTTTTTTATTCTCTACCCCTGACATAATCAGAGTCCTTATTTAAACTAGTTCGCTTCCACTCCAGTTCTCGCTATCTTTCCTCTCGCACTTTTATTCCGCATACTTTATCTTTCTTTTATCCATCATCTTTCATTCTCTTATGGGTGGGACTCCCATTTGCTATACTAGTCTTATCTATCTAGATATATATGTCTACTTCTCTATATTTCATTTTGTACTTTTTACTTTTCATGTTCTACAGGGGGAAATGATCTTGTACACCATTTGTTCATTTTATTGGATACCACGATTCTTACTTATTTATAGTTTTTACAGCTAATTTTTAATTCTACATTATATAATTTTATCAAGTCTTATTCTTATATTTCCTTTCAACACATAGTTGTATCTAATCTTATTATTATATTTCTTATCTTAATACAGTATAAATATTAAATTACAAATTGGTCATAATGATTGTAATTATTAAAATTTTTTCTTATATAATTATATCTTATTCATTTATCTATTGGTTATTTGTTCCGTTTATTTACGGATTGCACAATTTTAATTATAAATTCTATAAATTTTATTCGCATTTTTCGGTCTGCTATCAAAACACTGAGATTTCCCTTTTTCACCTCCATATCGACTCTCGTTTCAAAATCGTGCCTGTGGGAGGAATATATAGGGCACTCCGTCAGTAGATGGAGGACTGTCTCCTGCTTGTCGGGGTCACAGGCGCACGCCGGGCTCTCCTTGCACTTGAAGCGAGTCAGGTACTCGGAGAACCCGCCGTGTCCTGTCAGGGCTTGGGTCAATTCCATGGTCATCTTCATCCTTCGCACCGTCCTGTACGCAGCGATCGCGCAAGGGAAGAATATCTTCGTCGTAGCCGCAGTTTCTCCTGCACAATACCTCCGGTTCCATTCGCCCAGCGTTTCCTTACGGATCATGCGCTTGACGAATGAAACCGGGCATTTGTCGTAGTCGGGTTGCCGCTTCGACCCCAGGGCAGCCTCCTTCGCGAGCAAGTCGGCTCTCTCATTACCCTCCAGCCCGACATGAGCTTTGACCCAGAACAAGGAGACGCTCTTGTTCTGGGTATTGCTGCGGCGGATGGCGTCCCTTGCTTCCACTGCGAGGGCGTGCAGGGCTTCAGGGTTCACGACTGTTTGGAGAGCTGCCATGGAATCGCTGTAAATAGCGAACGCCGTCTCGGTACTTCGGAGGACCTCCTTCGCAGCTTTACAGAGGGCGAGAAGCTCGGCCTGGTAGACGGTACTGTAGGACGGCAAAGCAAGCTTGAGGGCCTTCACCTCTGCCTGGTCAGTCCACACCGATACTGCGGCTCCGACCTTGCCCTCAATCTTGCTGCCGTCTGTAAAGATGCGCACCGCGTAATTGCGGTGCTCGTTGTACTGTTCCTCGTTTACCAGGCGTCGCAGTGCAATAGCTCTCTGCTCAGCCGGATGCGGCATCTCCAGCGCCGACACCACGCGCTCGATCTCTCGGTCTCCCAGCGCTGGATGTGGTACTCCCTTCTTTGCCTCGTAGAGCGAGGCTGCCTCCTGGATTCGAAGATCAAGAGGGAGTATCCCAGCCAGCACCAGCGCTGAGTTGAGAGAGACCGTGCGGTAGGCCCGGCACAGTTTTTGTGCAAAACTCCTCTGGACGGCGTTCAGCTTCTTCTGCACCCCGACTTTCTTAACGGCCGGCGACCACGCACTCGCTGCGTACATGACAATGGGTTCCACTGCAGCCGTATAGATACAGCGGATAACCTCTGGATAAAGACCCCAACTGACCCCAGCAGCCCGCGACAGCTGCTTATAAATGCCAACAGCTCGGGAGCAAACGTTTGCGACGTGAGCGTTAAAAGTCAACTTGTGATCGATGGTGAGACCGAGCAACTTGATTTCGTCCGACATGCCAATGTCTACCCCACCCATCTTGAGACGTGGGGTATCATGCTTCAGTTTGCGCGTAACAAGCATTGCTTTCGTCTTATGAGGCGCAAACCGAAGCTTATTTGTGACACCCCACGCTCGCACGTACTCGAGGGCAACATTGGCATCCCCCTGGACTTCAAGAGCTGTCTCTCCATCAAACACAAGGACAATATCGTCAGCAAACGCCTGGCAATAGACCCCCATTGCCTCTAGAGCCTTTATGAGAGGATCCAGCAGAACGTTCCAAACCATGGGGCCACCGATCGACCCCTGGACGCATCCTTTCTCGGTCCTGGATTCGTACTCCACTCCCGCATACCTGACTTTCACCACCCTCTCGGACAAGTAGCTGTCCATGACCCGTCTCAAGTTTACAGGACAATTTTCCTCAGCCAGACGGACTCGTATGGCTGGCCACCACGCGCTGTCGAAGGCTCCCTCAATATCCAGGGACACAACCGTGACAAGCCTTTTTGCATTAAGTTTGCCGCGAATGTGTCCCATCAGCGTGTAGAGAGAGTCTTCGGTGCTTCGCTGGGGCATGAAGCCGTACTGGCGAGTACTCATCCTGGGGAGTAAGTGAAACTTGAGTCGGGCCACGACCATCTTTTCGTAAATCTTGCCGAGGACAGGCAACAGCCCAATCGGCCTGTACGATTTTGGGGTGGTGTAGTCGTCTTTAGCGGGCTTGCGGAGCACGACGACAGTTGCTTCTTTCCAGGATCGTGGAAAGTATCCATGCGCCAGGCACTTGTTCAACAAGCGCAGAACTAAATCCGGGTCATGACGGATCGCGTGGTCCCATATGTCCACCGTCAGTCCGTCGGAACCGGGGGCTTTTTTGGGGTTGAACGAAGAGACAGCTCGCTCCAGCTCGTCGAGTGTGAAGGGAGGGTCCCAGGGTTCAACTTGGTTCCCCCCGTTCACCTCTTCAGCTTGTTGCCGTACCTTTCTGTGCTCCTCGTTATCCCCCTCCAAACGGTCTTCTGGGTAAAACGTTTCTGCCAGATACCTCGCCGATTCCTCTGGGTCTAGAGTCCTGCCATCCCTTACCATCGGCAAATCTTCCTCTCTCTTCTCCGTCCTGCGGATCACCCTATATATACCTTCCCACAGGCCTTCCCTATCCTGCTTTTCGCAGAACCCCTTCCAGCTCTCAACTTTTGCTTGGACTACTGCACGCTCGTACTCTTCTTTCTGTTTCAGGTACTCCTCAACAACCTTTGGTCTACGGACTGGCGCTGCACAACGAATCCTCCGCTTCTTGGTGACCACCTGCCTCTTCAGGCTGGCGAGTTCATCTGACCACCACGGCACGGTTAACTTCTCAAGTGTCTTCTTTTTGGGCATCACTTTGGCACAGGTGTCTTGTACCACCGTTGTAAGTGCCTCGACTACCAGGTCTAACTTGTTCACGCTGTCGATCTGATCGAACAGACTTACGGTCAAATTGTTGTCCAGCATAATTTGGCGTAGTTTCTGACGAAACTGGCCCCAATTAGCTTTCCTCGTGTTGTAGAGCCTGGTAGTCCGGTGCACCGTGATACCCGCAGACTTTTTGAGGTTTATGTAGAACTCTATGCCGTTGTGGTCCGACCCCGTCAGGTCATCGACGACTCGCCAGCCGTCGGTCACCGACAGCATATCCGCTGTGCAGGCAGTGACGTCGACGCAGCTTGTGTAACGCCTGTTACCACGAACTACGTCGAAGGTTGGAGTTTCCCCTCTGTTGAGTATTTGCAGTCCAAGCTGGTCGAGAGCTCCCAGCATCTCGTCGCCTCTGCTATTGGTCTCACTACTGCCCCACCAAACACTCCAGGCGTTGGTGTCTCCTCCCATAATGAGCTTATGCGGG
The DNA here is from genome assembly GCA_905147345.3 of Mythimna impura. Classification (NCBI taxonomy): domain Eukaryota; kingdom Metazoa; phylum Arthropoda; class Insecta; order Lepidoptera; family Noctuidae; genus Mythimna; species Mythimna impura. Next base: position 31,676 of record LR990365.1, on the reverse strand, counting down.
CCGGTCTCGCTTTCCACCTTCCTAAGGCTGTCCAGGTATGGCCCCAAGGGCTGGTCTGGCTCAAAGTAGAACGAGACCAGAGTTAGTTTCCAGGCACCAGTTTGGATCCCCACCACGACGATATTGTCCGTGGTGAGTTCTGGGTACTGTCTAACGGTGAGTTTTGGATCAAAGACGGCTATAGCCGCTTTGACAGTCCCTTCTCCTTGCCTGGTGCTCTGGAAGATTCGGACGCCTCTGATCCCGCTCATTCTTTTAGCGTTGCCCACATAGGGCTCCTGGATCAGCGCTGCGGTGGCTTTGCGCTGTTTGGCCTCGATAACAAGCTCATGGGTCGCCAGTCTCTTCCTTTGAAGATACACCTGGAGTATTTTGTGCGGCAGTGTGTCTGCTGGGACCACCTTAGCAGTAGGCGACGGATGCACGTGCTAGTCTGTCCCACCTGACTCGAACAGGACACTCGGGGTTGAACGCGTTGTGGTCCGTCTTCTCCATCTTCGCCTTTACGCAGTTGTGGCATTTCGGGCAATCCGCCTTTAGCCACTGGGCACACTCTGCACGCAGGTGAGGGCCTCCACAATGGCTGCACAGGTCGGTGGACTCTTTACAGAGTCGCCGACTATGCCCGTACCCTAAACACCTCGTGCACTGCACTAGTGGCGACTGGTCGTCAACGAAAACGGTCTGAAGATCTATACGCGCTCTTCCCTTATCGAGCATCCTGTTGTAGATTGTCGGGGACGTGCTGACTATCACGTTCTGGGTCTGGGGGTTTCTGGAGTTCCTTTTATATTTAATGCTGAGTCGGTCCTCCTCGTTGTCGAGGCCACGAAAAACGTCACGGTTCTGACTCCGTAGCGCCCCCAGCACTTCCTCGTCAGAGTAGATGCGGAGGACGCCCCGGAAGATCAGCAACGGGTCTTTGTTCTTCACCTCCTCAACAACGAGGTGGTCTCCTGCCCTCTCCAGTCTCTCCCGCACCCGATTCCTTTCCTCTTTCGACCTACAGCCCATAATTATCTTCCTATCTTTGGCCTTCCGCACACTTTCTATTTCCACTCCCCCATCCTTGGCCTTGACTGCCTCTCTGACTTTCCTCATTACATCCTCTCCCGTATCCCCCTCGTCCTTGGACGTCACCACTATCGAGTGCAGCGCGGTCCTTCCCGGGGTCTGCCTTTCTGGTGGACCTGCCGCTACACTCGCGTAGGTGGCTGTCTTTTTTAAAAGTTCCCCCTGCCTCTCCATAACCCACTGCAGCTTCTCCATCTTCTCGCTGCTCTCCTTCACCAGCGCGCTATGCTCCGCTAGTGAAGCGAGCAACGAGTTAACTTCCAGGAGGCTTTTGGGTGCTTCTGGCGGAGTTGTGTCCTTAATGGCCTTCTCCATTGTCAGTCCGGCCCCCCTCATTTGTGCAGCAGCCGCCGCCTCCTCCTTCACGAGCTGGTACAGCCGTTCCACTGATTGAGTGATCCCGGCCTTTAGGTCTGCTCTCAAATTGCGTGAATCGCTAAGGTGCGATTTCGCGCGCAGAAGGCAGTTGCGAGCCTCGGTCACCCGATCAGTGGGTTTATTCGGCTGCAGCTGGTTTGTCCCCGGTGACGCTCCCAGAGTCTCAGTGGAGGTTCGGCGCGCCACAGACTTGCTGTCCGGCTGGGAAGTGGCGCACTTTGTAGACTTCTGGGAGGCTGTCACGGTCGGGGCAACCTTCTTAGATGGGTTCACGGCGGCCGACGGAAGAGGCTGAGACTCCGCCATTTTCCCACTCTCCCACTCACCAATGCTTCGCCTCACACTAGAGGCCTGAGTTGAAGCACTGGGAGGGGAGACCTCCCCCTCGAAGGTGATAGAGAGTGCCGCGTTCGATGGAGAGACATGGGGTCCTGCGGAGGCTTTCTTAGCCGGCGTCCTGGAGAGGAACATGGTGGAGGAAGTGAAAAATAAAGAAAATTAACTAAAACTCAATAAGTTATTAAAATGGAATAAAATATTATTTGTAATAATTGAGTCAATTTAAAACTGATGTTCTGATCCCTGTAAAGGGGGGAACAGTTGGTCAATATAATGGTTCGTCACACTGTTTTTTCAAAAGAGGTGTCAATAAATTAAAAACTAACATATAATAAAATATAGTACTCGATAAAGGCGTCCAAGAAAATTGACAAAAGAGCCTCAATAAAATAATGAATAAAATAAAAAGGAAAAGAATGTACGCACAAAATAAAAGATAAAACCGCACAAACACTAATAGAAGCCTAATTGTAGGTAGCGGTCAGGGGCCCTGTGTCGGTCCAAAAGTCAAATTCTACTGTCAGAACCTGTTCCTGCCGACTTCTCATAAATGGCTCTATGTAGAGTCGATCCAATATAATCACTGGATAGAGCCCGCCGAGCCCGTTCCAACAAACCCAAGCACGGGGTAACTAGCCCCAAGGGTTCCGGAGCAATCAAAGTTTAAAAAATCTGGTTTTTATCCAAAATGGCAGCCAAATATGTTTAAAATTGGTTTCCTCCGTAGCCAATAGACCAAAACCCCCCGTGCTTAGGCTTATCTTACTGCGCTCGACAAGATCCACGCAGTGGTATACTTTTCAGGCTGAAAAAATTTTTCCCCTCTGAAAGCGCCTGAAAGCCAGCCCACTCACAAGACAAGCACAAAACGATTCCCACAGAGAAAACCCCACTGCCCTGCGACCCTCCGTTGTGAAGATATAGGTGTTTGTATAATAACAATATGGCGGCACAACTGTCAAAGTCAAACTTTGGCAGGTAATATCTCGACCGTTCCAGATGGTCACAAAAACAGCGAGTTTGAACTCTCCTATCCTGGCCCGAACCCGCCTATCCACTGAAACCGCTTTCAGGACCCCGTAATTTTATTGGGTCAAAACTGCCTGAAAGATGCAGGAAGGCTAGAAGCCCCCGTGTCCAAAATCAAAATCCGCAACTTCCCACGACTCCTGGTTCAGGAGTTATTGCGGTTTGAAGTTAAACAAAATGGCTACCGAACTGTCAAAAGTCAGGTTTAAAAGCCCGTAATTTCGGAACCCTTCGTCGGAGAAAGTTCGGGTTTTGGATATACAGCTTGGCGTCACTTCGAGTATATCCTGAAAACCGTTTCAGCGAAGAAAAACTTTTCAGGTCAAAAGCTCCTGAAACCTAACTATGGCCAAAGTCCACAAAACGTCTCAACTTAAAGCGAAAAGCCGAGTGCAATCGGCCCGGTAGTTCCTGAGATATAGCAAGTTGAAATTTTGAACCTAAAAAAACCAAAATGGTGGAATTTAACAATATTCTCAGTTTTAAAGATAATTTTATTGTGTTTGGGCTTAAATGGGTCACAATAGACGTATTGGACCCAGTCCCGACGTCAAAATTTGTTATTTTCTGTAAAATTTGAAATAAATGCATAAAATAGACAAAAAATCGATATCTCAGGATCCACTAAACATAAAATTTTGACAAAAATGGCAAAAAATAGGAAAAATCATGTACTATGTGGACAAAAAACATTATTTGATAAAACTATATGATAACATACATATTTTTTGATAAAGTGGTTTTTTTCTAAAATAAATTATATTTTGGAAACTGTCCAATTAAAAAAATCTGAAATTCACAGTCTGTATTCTACTAATAAGCGCGCCAAAAACTGCAGTTGAAGATCATAGAAAAATTGCTTATATCCGGAGATATTAGGGTCAAATTTTGTGGATTTCAAAGTCCTTGTAAAAATCGAATATAATAGGTACGACAAAAATACTTGCAGTACCAGTCTTGATAATAGAGAGAGATTACAGCTTCAAAGTTTCAGGCACCTGGCTCTGCGTTTTCGCTGCTTTCAGCTCCACGTGGTTTTTGTTTTTCACGAATAACTCCTAATAATTTGGATTTTTCAGGCTTCTGGGTCGTCTAGACGGTGTGCGGCAGCTACCCCCTCCCTTTTTTCCAATAAAAAAGGTAGGTCGTCGATCTCAATTCCGCAGCGTTTGCGATTGAAAATTTTTCTTCTTAACTTAACCTCAATTTTTGAGGTTTTTTCTATCTTTTACACAGTTGCACTGCAATCCGAGTGTGAAGAATCACAGGGGCGTGTAGGTTTCACTTTGCCCAGCACAAAGACACCTCACTCGTCAAAATCGGACAACTTTATACCGGTTTTTTTAATTTTTAAGTGCGGAGCGACTTTAAAAACGATCCGACCGCCACGAGGGTTGAGGGGATACTGGGGGAACTGGGGTTAGGTTAGGTTAGGTTAGGTTAGGTTAGGTTAGGTTAGGTTAGGTTAGGTTAGGTTTTTTTTTTTTTTTTTTTTTTTTTTTTCGGCAGGAATGGGAAAATCCTCATGGACGCCCAAACTGACTCGCTGTCGAGCCAGTCTGGGCAGTGTCAGACTCTTACTGACTAAAAACCACACTCCTGCCACGCGAGTTATCCTCTGACTTTATCAGAGACCTTTCTTCTGCGATTTACATTATATTTTTTCCTAATATTACATATACTTAAAGTACGAGTCTTAATGACTTTTAGCTTATTTATTTAATTTCTATAAAATTGTACATTTCATCTGCGGAGCACAGAGACTGAGAGACCCCTAGTACCGACATACACAGAAAAAGCCAATACTTATATATAATATATTTTTATCTTTTTTTTTTTTTTTTTTTTTTTTCTTTTTCCTTCCTTCTTTTTTTTTTCCTTTTTTTTTTCCTTTCCTTTTTTTTTTTTTTTTTTTTTTTTTTTTTTTCTTATGTTTAATTAAGATACTTATATTATATACTTATTATATATTAAAGTATCTTACTTTACTTACGCCTTATTCCTATTTATAACTATAGATCCTATATCTCTACAATATTCTAAGAAAATCTTTCTTTTCTTTCCTCTCATTATAATTGGCAAATTTTCCGCTATCAGTCTTGAGTCCAGTTTTTGCTCCACCTCATACCGAGCCTTTACCGTAATTGGGCACTCAAGCAAAACATGGAGGATGGTTTCGTCTTTACCCGGCTCACAGGCGCACGCTGCACTCTCCCTACACCTAAATCGCTTCAGGTATGAAGAGAACCCACCGTGCCCCGTTAGAATTTGTGTGGTTATTCCCGTGTGGGTCATTTTTCGCACTATTTTGTACGCCGAAATCGCGTCAGGGAAAAACAGTTTTGTGCCAGAGGCTGTTGCCCCCGACTTATATCTCCCGTTCCATTCGTCCAGCGACCTCATACGGATTTGTCGCTTGACGAATGAAACGGGACACAGATCATAGTCCGGCCTCTTCTTCAACCCCAGGGCGGCTTCCTTGGCGAGTTGGTCGGCTCGCTCGTTTCCCTCCAAACCTACGTGGGCCTTAATCCAGAACAAGGACACCCTCTTGTTCTGGAACTTACATTGGCGTAGGGTGTCTCTAGTTTCCACTGCCAGGGGATGAGTAGAACTTACATTGACCACCGACTGGAGAGCCGCCATAGAGTCGCTGTAGATGCCGAATGTACTCTCCCTATTTTTGAGCGCTTCACCAGCCGCTCTTTGCAGGGCCAGTAGCTCAGCCTGATAGACGGTGCAGTAAGACGGCAAAGCAAGTTTGAGGGCCTTTACTTCGGTGGCGCCATTCCATACTGATAGCGCCGCCCCGACCCTGCCCTCAATCTTGCTGCCGTCAGTGAAAATACGCACATTGAAGTCACTGTGGTTATTATATTGTTCCTCGTCCATCAGGCTGCCGAAGCCCAGATTAGTTTGCTCTACAGGGTGTGGGGCTTCTATCGCTGGAGCCATCCGCTCAATCTCCCTGTCCCCGAGCACGGGCTGGGACACCCCCCTCTTGACCTCATACAACGCAGCCGCTTCACGGATGCGGAGATCGAGTGGGAGTATCCCAGCCAGTAACAGAGCCGAGTTCAAGGACACTGTGCGGTAGGCTTTACACAGCTTCTGCGCGAAGCCTCTCTGGACCACGTTTAGTTGCTTTATGACCCCTATCTTTTTTGCGGCTGGTGCCCACGCGCTTGCGGCGTACAAGAGCGTTGGCTCGACTGCTGCTGTATATATAGTACGGATCACTTCCGGGCTTAGACCCCAGCTGATCCGTGCTGCCCTCGCCAACTGTTTGTACAAAGCTATCGCCTTTTTACATGCGACAGCTATGTGCTTATTAAATGTCAGCTTATCATCGATTGTGAGGCCCAGGATTTTCACATCTTGGGACATTCCAATGTCGACCCCTCCCATGCTCAAGCGTGGCGTATCATATTTCAGTTTTCTTGTCAGCACCATCGCACACGTTTTGTGGGGCGCAAATTTTAGCTTATTTCTGACACCCCACGCTCGAACATGTTCGAGAGCGGCATTAGCCTGCCCCTCGATTTCTACTGCCGATTCGCCATCAAAAACCAAGACAACGTCATCGGCGAAAGCTTGGCAGTAGTAGCCTCTACTCTCAAGCTCCTTCAGGAGTGGGTCCAGCACCAAGTTCCAGAAGGTAGGACCTCCGATGGAACCCTGGACGCAACCCTTGCTAGTTGACCTTCTGCTCTCTACTCCGGCGTACCTCACATTGACCATCCTGTCACTGAGATAGCTGCTGACTACTCGTCTCAAATTTACTGGGCACTTTTCCTCAGCCAACCGTACTTTGATGGCGGGCCACCAAGCATTGTCGAAGGCTCCCTCTATATCCAATGACACAAGCGTGACGATCTTTTTTTGTGCCATTTTTGCGCGGATGTGCTGCACGAGAGTGTAGAGGGAGTCCTCGGTACTTTTTTGGGGCATAAAGCCGTATTGGCGAGTACTGATCCTAGGGAGCAAGTAGAATTTGAGTCGAGCAACCAGCATCTTCTCGTACACTTTCCCTAAGACAGGCAAGAGCCCAATCGGCCTGTAAGACTTCGGTACGGTGTACGAGTCTTTGCCTGGCTTCTTCAGCACAACCACCGTTGCTTCCTTCCAGGCCTTCGGAAAGTGGTGGTATGCCAGGCATTTGTTGAGCAGTGACAGGAAGAAACCAGGGTTACATCGCACGGCCTGAGAGCAGATGTCGGCAGTGAAGCCATCCGCTCCCGGGGCCTTTTTGGGATCGAACGACGCCATGGACCTATCGAGCTCACTTTGGGTAAACGGTGGGTCATGCTGTTCATCATGACTCCACTCATTTACCATTTCTGCCAGTTGTCGCGTTTGGCGATGGACCATGTCGTCGTCTTCCCCACGGTCCTCGGGGTAGAACGTCTCGGCCAACAGACTAGCTGAGTTTTCCGCGTCCAGTGTTTGTCCCCCCCTCTGAAGCGGCAGATCCTCCTCCCTTTTTGAAATCCTACCCATCACTCTATATATTCCTTGCCAGACCCCTTCTCTATCCTGTTTTGTGCAAAATTCTTTCCAGCTCTCCTCTATAGCCCTCCTTACAGCTGACTCATATTTTTCTTTTTCTTGCAGGTACAGTCCAACCACCATCTCTCTTCGGACCGGCGCTGCGTTCCTGACCCTGCGCTTCCTGGTGGCGACCAGCTTCTTCATCTTCGCGAGTTCCTCGGACCACCACGGCATGGTAAGTGTTTCTTTTATCTTTTTTATTGGAATTGCGTGTGTGCATGTGTCAGTTATGGCTTGATTGTAAGTGTTAATTGTATGTTCTATTTGTTCTATGTTATTTATGTTGGCGAGTGCTATGACTGTTAGATTTTTGTCTGACATAATTTGAGACAGTTTCTCATGAAACTGTCTCCAATCAGCCTTTTTTGTGTTATATTTTCTCGTGGTGCGCTCTATACGTATACCTTTTGATTTAATTAATTGAATGCCAAAGATGATGCTGTTATGGTCGGAACTCGTAAGACCCTCCAATACTCGCCAGCCGTCCACCAGGCCCAGTATGTCCGCCGAACAGGCTGTTACGTCCACGTGGCTACTGTACCTTATCCCGCCTCTTACGGTGTCAAAAGTTGGGATATTACCGGTATTGAGAATTTGCAGACCCATTTCGCCCAGTGCCCCGCTCACCTGCTCCCCTCTAATGTCCTCGCTGTTGCCACCCCACCAAGGACTCTTCGCGTTAACATCTCCTCCTATGACCAGCCTGCAAGAGTCCATTTCTCGCTCTATTCGTTCTAGATGCTCCAGGTATGGCTCTAACGGTTTGTCGGGTTCGCAGTAGAAGGACACCAGTGTGATCGTCCAAGCTCTGGTTCGGACTCCCACCACAACGATGTTGCTTGTGGTGAGTTGCGGGTACTGTAATATGTCCAGATCTTGGTCAAGGACCGCAATTGCCGCCTTTACAGTCCCTTCTCCTCCATCAGAGCTCTGGAAGACCCTTACGCCTCGGTAGTCCGACGAGTCGTATTGGGGGCCGAGTCACCCGCGTCCGTAGGAGAACACCTGAAGCAAGTCCCTACACGTGGTCCCCGGGTGGTGCTAATCAGGTGACACTAACTGGTGGTAGGTTTCGACCGTTGGCTTGCGACCACCCACTGAGCAAAGACGTGCCGCCAAACGGCCTGGCCGTGTTCCGGTATGATGCTCAGTGTAGCCAGTCTAGAGGAGTTGGGTCGAAATAGCTGTTCCAGCGCAAGCAGACCATCCTGGTTCGTGCTGATATGGAGGAATCGGGAGGCTAGTCGCGGAGGGTAGCGGGATCCGAGGCACGGTTGCCGCTGGCCGACCGCAGGTAGCTGGGGGCCCAAGTAATGTGCTAGCCACACATGAAAGGCTGCCCCGCCAACTGTCGAAAAATCCCGGAATGCGCCATCGTGCTGGTTGGCGACCAGACGAGAGGGCCCGATGGACATTCTCGGGGGGGCTCGGGCGTCCCCGCAGTCTCCAGACTAGTCCCCTAATGATGTCGTCCTTTCAGTGCGTGCCTGAAGGTTAGCTGCGTGGAACCTCATTTCACTTCCTTCTCCTCTCCTCCCTTCACTCAAATAAAAATGAAAAGGAAAAGAAAGAGTCAAGATAAACAGCGGCTGCACTCCCTCTCTCACAAAGTGCACCTCACTAACATACGAGGTCTGCACTCCAATCTCGTCGCAGTCCACCACCACCTCGAGACTGAAAAACCAGCTCTCTTCTTCCTTTCGGAGACGCAGATCAGAGGTCCGTCCGACGTGTCGTACCTTTCTTACCCAGGTTTTACCTTGGAGCACAATTTCAAACCACGTGCGGGTGTATGTATGTACGCCCGTGACGACATCTGCTATCGGCGTCTCCGTAACCTTGAGGACTCCAGGTTCTCGACGCTTTGGACTTTGGTGGACACAGGCCTAGATAAAATAATCTACGCTTGTGTCTACCGCTCGCACAGCGGAGATCAGGAGACATCTGGGCTCACGCAGCATCTGAGTGAGGCGGCGGATGCGGCTCAGCAGCGGTACCCTTCTGCCCAATTGGTGTTACTGGGGGATTTTAATGCCCACCACCAAGAGTGGCTTTTCCCATACCAGTCCACAGACCACGCTGGGCGAGAGATGCGAAAGCTAGCGCTAGCATTAAATCTTACCCATCTGGTCCAGGGGGCAACGAGGGTGCCGGATGTGGATTCGCACACAGCCAATTGCCTGGACCTTCTGCTGACAACAGATCCAGACCGCTACTCTGTGTCGATATGTTCGCCTTTAGGCGGTTCCGACCACTGTCTGGTTAAGTCTGTGTCTGTCTACTCCCCACCCGATCCCAGCCCTAGGGGCACCCGTCGGGTTTGGCGATACAGGTCAGCAGATTGGGATGGCTTGCGGTCTTTTTTCGCATGCTATCCTTGGCAGCCCACTTGCTTTTCTTCAGATGATGCTTCGTCGTGCGTAGATGCCGTGACGGATGTGTTGCGGCAGGGGATGGAGTACTTCATCCCATTCTCTGACGTAACAATGTCTGGCCAAGCTCGTCCATGGTTTGGCGCCGAGTGTGATCGCGCAGACGCGCTTAAGCACGCGGCATATCGAGCTTGGGCTGACGCTCGTACGCGCAAAGCAAGCGACGTGGCTCAGAAGAAGAAGGCCTTTAACAGGGCTGCCAAGTCCTGCAAGAAGGTGTTGCGGAGGTCTCGGTTTGACCACATAAGCCGAATTGGGAGCAAACTTGCTTCATACCCCGCAGGTAGTAAAGCGTTTTGGTCCCTGGCTAAGTCGGTTGAATCGAACTTCTGCCGTCCGTCACTTCCGCCACTGCTGAAATCCGATGGGTCGCTGGCTCACACCGCTGAGGAGAAAGCAAACTTGTTTGCCTCTCTTTTTGCGGAATCTTCACGTCTGAATTCTGGTGACGCACGGCCACCTGTTTCTCCTGATGGATGCGCGACGAGGATGTCAGACGTTCGTATCCATCAAAAGGACGTTCGTAGGGTCCTGCGTAACCTCGACGTGAACAAAGCTAGTGGCCCCGACGGAATACCAGCAATTGTACTTAAAACTTGTGCGCCTGAATTGTCTCCGATCTTGACACGCCTATTTCGCATCTCATATGAGACTGGAAAAGTGCCGATTGCTTGGAAGCAAGCTAACGTGCAGCCTGTGCCCAAGAAGGGCAGTCGAGCTGACCCAGCAAACTACAGACCCATCTCTGTTACGTCCATCCTCTGTAAGAGTATGGAACGGGTGCTTAACAAGAAACTTCTGGCATACCTAGAAGCTAACGACATCCTCAGTGACCGGCAATACGGTTTTCGCCAAAATCGGTCCACTGGGGACCTTCTAGCGTATGCCATTCACATCTGGAGCGAGGCCATCGAGAAGCATGGGGAAGCGCTTGCCGTCTCCCTCGATATCTCGAAGGCTTTCGATAGGGTCTGGCACGAAAGCCTTATTGCTAAGCTTCCTTCCTTCGGCCTACCCACTGGTCTGTGTGATTGGATCGCAGACTTCTTGAGGGATCGATCCATCCGAGTGGTTGTTGATGGCTACTCGTCCGGTCAAATGGATATTAATGCCGGGGTCCCTCAGGGGTCGGTACTCTCGGCAACACTGTTTTTGCTGCACATAAATGACTTACTTAAACCCGGTATCTTTGGGTATGCAGACGACAGCACTGTTGCCGAGAGATATGTATCTGACGCACGTGCTAGTGGGTCACAGATCGAGTCATCCCGAGAGGCTATGGTTGAACGCTTGAACTCGTCCTTGAAGGCGGTTTCCGATTGGGGCGATGCCAATCTGGTCAAGTTCAATGCAACTAAAACCCAAGCGTGTCTTTTTTCCGCTAAACGGAGTCAATTCCAACCGGCTCCATCTTTCCGAGGTGTGACCGTGCCAATAACCGACCACCTTGAGCTTCTTGGGGTTACGCTGTCGTCTACTCTAAATTTCGGCTCATACATCGAGGCAAAGGCTCAACTGGCTGCCAAAAAATTGGGGATCTTAGCAAAGGTGAGACGGTACTTCACGCCGGAACAGCTGCTCAACCTTTATCAAGCGCAAGTACGATCGTGTATGGAGTACTGCTCTCATCTTTGGGACGGGTCTGCCAAATACCAGCTTGATGCGCTAGAGTCGATTGAGAGGCGAGCCAAGAGGATCATCGGCAATGATGCACTTGTTGAGTCGAAGCTCCAAAGCCTTGGGCATCGCCGCCGAGTTGCTAGCCTGTCGGTTTTCTATCGTTTACATTTCGGGGAGTGTGCACTGGAATTGCACAATCTAATTCCGCCAAGTCCGTTCCATCATCGGACCACTAGACGTACGGCGATGCGCCACCGGTACATGGTAGACATCCCACCCATACGCACAAAACGTTTTAAGAACACATTTATTATGCGTACAGCCAAGGAGTGGAATTCCTTGCCGGAGTCTGTGTTTCCAGATAGCTACAACTTAGGGGTCTTTAAGTCAAGAGTGAATAGGCTGCTTCTAGGCAAGCGTGCTCCATCGTCGACCACATCATCGCTTACCATCAGGTGAGATGGTGGTCAAACGCGAGCCTATCATTAATAAAAAAATAAAAAAAAAAAAAAGTCCTTCATTCTCCCCACCCCACCCACATAAGGCTCCTGAAGCAATGCTAAGGCGACTTTCTGTTTTTCCGCTTCTAGCAGTAGCTCGTTGGTGGCTAGCTGACTGCGTTGCAGGTTGGTCTGGAATATTTTATACTCAGGGGTAGCCGCAGGGACAACCTCAGCAATACGCTACCGACAGGCGCGCCAAAGCATCCCATTTAACGCGAATAGGGCACTCGCTGTCAAAAGCACTGTGGTCGGTCTTTGCCAATTTCGCCGACAGGCAGTTTCGGCAGTTCGGCACACCAGCCGCCAGCCGCGAGGGGCAGTCCGCCTGCAGGTGGGGGTCACCACAGTGAACACAAAGGTCTGCGGGTTCTGTGCATAGCTTACGGCTGTGACCGTAGCGCAGACAGCGAGTGCACTGAATCAACGGTGACTGATCCAGTACACGCACTCTCTACAGGTCAATATGCAATCGACCCGCAGTCGTTAACCTCTGCCATAACGATGGGGACACCTGCAGGATGATATGGCATATGTGCGTGTTCCTTGTCCTGCGACGGTACTTGACTGCAGCCCTTACATCTCCCGCAGGAATGTCCCCTATCAGATGGCTGTTCTGGCGCTTCAGGGCCTCAATTACTTCCTCGTCCGAGTGGCAAGAGAGCACGTCTTTAATAATAACGAGTGGATCTTTATTTTTGACCTCTTCCACCACCAGGTTGCCCACCCTTTTTATCCTCTCTGTCACCTTTTCCATCTCTTCCCGGGACCTAAAGCCGACCACGACCTTCTGGTCCCTCGCCTTCCTCAGCCGCTCAACTCTTGTACCCTCCCTCCTTGCATCGACCGCCGTCCTCAGCTTCTCAATAACCTCCTCACCGGTGTCTTTATCATCCACAGATGATACGACCACCGAGTGAAGAGGCTCTTTGACTTGTTGCCTTGAGCCGGCGGCGACATCAGCAAAGGTCGGCCCGTGACCAGCTACGTAACGAGGAGCCTGCTTGAGCTGCTCCGACAGAGCTCGCGTGTGCTGCTGGCATTCCTCCAACGCCTGTTTGTGCTGTTGGAGATTCTCCATAAGCTGATTCACGAGCTCTGTCGGAATATCTGTTGATTGCGTCGGATTCTTTTGGATATCACTATCGATAGGTTGGCAGGTCAGTTCAGTCCCTTGTGTAGTTTCAGGCGCAACTGGGAGTCTCCTTCGCTCCGACTCTTTGCAATTTCATAGAGCCGATTTATTGCCCCAAGTACCTCTGTTTTAATCTCAGTTTTCAGATTGCGGGAGTTGCCTAAGTGAAGTTTGGCCTTACTCAGGCAAGCTCTCGCTTCCAGTGTGAGGTTGGGGTATTTATTTTCAGGCTTCCTATCAGGTGCCGCAGCGTCAGCAGAGGCTCGCCTCGTCGAGCCGGGGATTTTCTGTGTGGAGGGTAGTGTGGCGGCAGGCTTTGGTCTGTCTGGAGATTTAACTTGGGGTTCCACTCTCCCGGCCTCCCACTCTCCAATACTTTGCCTCACGCTTGGAAGCAAACTCCCAACCCGCTCTGAAGATCGCGGCGAACCACTGGAGCCCTGCAAGCTCACGTCCTTCTTTGCCGGAGTGCGGAACATGTTAGAGTAATAACATAAAATAAAAATGAACTTATTCGTCAGAGGACAACTGTTTTGAAAACACTGCGTTCCTGTAAAGGGGAACAAAATGAGTCAAAAGACTATAAAACTGATCTCTGTAAAGAAGAGATCAGTAGTCGTATCATAACTACAGTCAAATCAAAGTTTTCCCTCAATAGAGAGGTCAACAAGAAAAAAAAAAAAAAAAACACCTCTACTTAATAGCTCACGGCGAGCCCTTTCAAATAAGCCCAAACACCGTAGCTCTTTCACAAGAGGCTCCGGAGCCACAGCAGTTACAATTTTGGTTTCTGATTCAAGATGGCGATCGAAATTGGGTGATCTGTGATTAACTACAGAACCATTTACCCGAATACCACCGTGCTTGGGCTCTTCCGACCGGGCCTGTCGCAATCTATCTTCGAGGGTAGTTTTCAGGCTGAAAAATTTCAGGTCCTGAAAAACCTTAATACTAGCTAAATAGGTAAGGTATTCTACTATTTAATGTAACAGTGCAAGCGGCAGCTCTCTACGACCACCCGTTCCAAAGTTACCTCAGGCGTAAGATTTCCAAGATGGCACCCAAGATGGCGGCTGATTGTGTAAAATTGGCCCCCGTTGTCAGAGAATATCCGAGTTTGGGCTCGCTGGATAGGGCTTGAAATACCCAGTCAAGATCTTATAGTTTAATTCCTGAAAAACTTACCCCCGATTTATGCTAGCCAAAAAACACCCTAATTAAGCTAAAAACGAGCACAGTACAAAATAGGACACAAAAAAATCTTTAGAAACTAGAATATAATGTTACATCTAACCTAAGCTAATTTTAAGTGGTAGTTCCGGAGTTAAAAAGACCCTATTTAGTACCCCTTGCAACAACCCCTAAATTTAAAAAATTTATATCTTCAAATCCATAAGAGATTAAAAGTTGAAATTTTACATTGACATAGAGGTTGATAAGGCACTTACAATTCTAGACTAAAAATTGGGGGTCGTCGCGACAAATAATAAAATACAAATTTTTGAAATTTTAGAAAATTTTAAAAACCTAATATCTTCGGAATACTTTCACCCTTCTTGAAATACGAAGCGGCGTCGTGATGAACTCGAAGTCCTCTCTCAAAAACGTACGAAGGTGTCCGCCAAACTCAACTGGAACCTGTTGCACGTGGCCACGTGGTTTTAGGTTTTTCCAAATTTTCTCCAAGCGCGTGGCCCGGAAAAATCGGAAAGCAGCTCCAAAAGGTGGGCAAGACACCTTGTATAACATCAAAAAATGATGGTGTCACCGATCTAGTTCTCGCAGCGTTTCACTTTTAAATTGGTATTTTTTCAAAATTTTCACTTTTCAGCGTTTTTTTCACACTTTTCAAGCACTAACAGTTTTTTTATTATGACCAATTTAGAGTCCGTATTTTTTTGCACAATTTGGTGGTAAACACGACCCGAATCGGTTAAAAAATACCACTTTAACGATTTTTTGCAAAAATAATTTGCGCGGAGCAACCTTTAGCACGTGTTTTCGTCGCGGGGGGTGACCGCGGAACCCCGGTTAGGTTAGGTTAGGTTAGGTTAGGTTAGGTTTTTTTTTTTTTTTTTTTTTATTCTTATTGTGTCCTCTGACATGGTCAGAGACCTTGTTTGTAGATTTTAAATGTTTATGTATGACGTTTTGTGTTCTTTTATTTATTTATTTATTTATTTTTTTCTTTTCCGATTTTAATGTTTTTCTCTTAATTTGTATACGGTTATAAATATTCATCTTGATTTAGCTTTATATTTTATGCTTAACATGCTATATAAATCTATATAAATTGAAAGCACAGTTTATGTGTCTTTATTATTTCTTATAATTCTTTGAGCTATGTGTATACAAAAATTTAATACTTTCCCCCTAGTTTTGCTATTTTTTATTAATTCCCCAAAATTTTTTAAATTCACAATCGTCTCTATTTCCTGTTCCAAATCTCGCCTCTCGCTTTCGAATACAGGACACTGGAAAATGATGTGCGGGACCGACTCCACCACGTCCGGCTCGCAGATGCAAGATGGGCTCCCCTTACGCTTGAAGCGATGCAAGTATTCGGAGAACCCACCGTGCCCTGTCATAACTTGAGTCAACACTCCCGTCAGCTTTATTTTGTTGACAATTTTAAAGGCCTCAATGGCGTCCGGAAGGAAAACCTTGGTCACCGAAGCGGTTTCACCATTCATATACCTCCGGTTCCACTCGTCAAGCGACTCCTTACGGATTTGCCGCCAGACGAATGAAACAGGGCAGCGGTCGTAATCCGGCTTCTTCTTTAAATTTAGAGCGGCTTCTTTGGCCAGGCAGTCTGCGCGTTCATTGCCCTCCAGTCCAGCGTGTGCCTTTATCCAGAACAAGGATATATCTTTGCTCTGGGATAAGGCCACGTTAAGGTTCGCCCTTGCTTCCACTGCCAGCGCGTGTAGGGAACCCTGGCTTGTGACTGTCTCCAATGTGGCCTTTGAGTCACTATAGATACCAAAGGTTCCCTCCCTGCGCCGCAGTATCTGCCGTGTCGCTACGCATATGGCCAGGAGTTCTGCTTGGTAGACAGTACAGTACGACGGCAGGCTTAGTTTGACAGACTTAACTTCTGTTTCCCTGTCCCACAGGGACAGCGCTGCTCCAACCTTGCCCGCAATTTTGCTGCCGTCGGTGAAGAACCTAATGTCCTGGCTGTTGTGGGTCTCCAAAGTTGACTGGTCTACCAAGCTCATGAACCCCATGGCTGTATGTTTTGCCGGATGCGGAGTTTCCGCAAAGGCCACGACACGTTCCACCTCCCGGCCCGCAAGCGCTGGCCGGGGTACCCCCCTCTTTGCCTCATACAGAGCGGCCGCTTCCTGGATGCGGAGGTCGAGTGGGAGTATCCCAGCCAACACGAGTGCGGAGTTAAGCGAAACGGTGCGGTAGGACCTGCAGAGTTTTTGGGCGAACCCCCGCTGGACTGAGTTAAGGAGTTTTTGAACTCCGACCTTCTTTGTAGCTGGTGCCCATGCGCTGGCCGCATACAGAATTACCGGTTCGACCACCGCAGTATATATGCTTCTAATCACCTCTGGGTGTAGACCCCAGCTCACCTTTGCTGCTCTAGATAGCTGTTTATAAATGGCAATGGCCTTCTTACAGATATTTGCAGCGTGGGTGTTGAAGTTGAGCCTGTTGTCGACGATGAGCCCCAGTATTTTTATTTCGTCCGACATGCCAATGTCGACCCCGCCCATGCTTAGACGCGGGACATCATACTTCAATTTTCTTGTCACAACCATAGCACATGTTTTATGTGGTGCGAACTTCAGTTTGTTTCTGATGCCCCACGTCCGTACATGCTCGAGGGCGGCATTGGCCTGTCTTTCGACCTCCAGGGCTGTCTCCCCGTCGAAGATCAGCACCACATCATCGGCGAATGCCTGGCAGTGGTAACCAAGCTCCTCCAGTTCTTTAAGGAGAGGGTCCAGCACCAGGTTCCACAGGATCGGACCGCCAATCGACCCCTGTACACACCCTTTATTTGTGTTCCTACGGCACTCCACCCCAGAGTACCTGACCCGAACACTTCTGTCTTTTAGGTAGCTGTCTAACATCCGTCTTATGTTCACCGGGCACTTTTCCTCAGCCAGTCTGACCTTGATAGCTGGCCACCATGCGCTATCAAAGGCTCCCTCTATGTCAAGTGACACAACAGTGATCAGCTTCTTTTGATCCAGCTTTACCTTAATATGTTGTATCATACTGTAGAGGGAGTCCTCGGTGCTCCTCTGGGGCATAAAGCCAAACTGGCGAGTACTCAAACGCGGGATCAGATGCCACTTAAGACGAGCTACCATCATTTTTTCCAGGATTTTGCCCAGGACTGGTAGGAGGCCGATCGGCCTGTAAGACTTCGGGGCTGTGTAAGAGTCTTTTCCAGGTTTACGGAGTATCACTACTGTCGCCACCTTCCAAGCCCGCGGGAAGTGACCCCACTCAAGGCACTTGTTGGCCAGCGCAAGGAACACCCCCGGATCCTGGGATATGGCTTGGGCACATATATCGGTGGTGAGACCATCCGACCCGGGTGCCTTCTTCGGGTTAAAACTTTCCACCGCGGATCTCAGCTCCAGAGGCGTAAACGGCGGGTCATGTTGTTCATCATGCGCCCACTCATTTACACGACTGGCCGCTTCTCGTTTCCGACGGTGTTCGTCGTTTTCTCCCTCTTCCAGGTCTTCCGGGTAGAAGGTCTCAGCCAGCAGCAACGCTGAGTCTTGGGGATTGAGTGACACTCCGTCCCTGATCAATGGCAGGTCCTCATGCCTTTTGGCGGTCCGTCCAATGACCCTGTATATGCCTTCCCAGACACCCTCCCTATCCTGTTTTTGACAGAATCCCTTCCAACTGTCAATTTGCGCCTTTTTGGCTTTGGACTCATACGCTTCTTTGGCTTGCAGGTACTCCCCAACGACCAGTTGTCTTCGGGCTGGTGCCGCACATCGGATGCGACGTCTTCTGGTGTTGACCATCCTCTTTGCATCAGCGAGCTCGGCGGACCACCACGGCAAGGTAAGTGTGTTATTTCTATTTATTTTGGGTATTGATTCTTTACAGGATTTTCCTATTATGTCTATATATGTATTAATGCTTTTTTCCAGATCTGGTATGGTACTTATTTTTTCTACTTCTAGTATATTTAAATTATTGTCCGCTTTTAATTGTGCCAATTTCTCATGAAATTGGCTCCAATTTGCTTTTTTTGTGTTGTATATCCTTGTGGTTCTACTAATGTTTGTTCCTCTTGCTTTTTGTAGTTTAATATTTAATACGATACCGTTATGGTCCGAGCTCGTGATGCCTTCGTCAACCCTCCAATCATCCACCAGTTCCAGCATATCAGTGGAACAGGCCGTTACGTCAACGAAGCTGGCGTACAACCTGCCCCCCCTGACGGTGTCGAAGGTTGGTGTATCGCCAGCATTCAGCACCTGCAAACCAAGTTCCTCCAGAGTCCCAGACAGCTCTTCGCCCCTACCATCGATGACCGCGCTGCCCCACCAGTTACTTTTTGCGTTTGCGTCCCCGCCCATAATGATTCTCATTGGACCCATTTCCTCGCGAATCCGCCTAAGGTGCTCCAGGTATGGTTCTATGGGTTGGTCCGGTTCAAAGTAGAAGGAGACTACTGCGATTTCCCAGGCGCTGGTTTGGATCTTCACCACCACGATGTTGTTGGTGGTGAGTTCTGGACACTGTGTAACGTGAAGTTCGGAGTCAAAGACGACGATTGCGGCCTTCACAGTTCCACTTCCTTGTTCCGCGCACTGGTAGACTCTCGCTCCATGGTAGTCTCGCATCCTCTTGATACCACCCACATAAGGCTCCTGGAGCAATGCAAATGCAACCCTCCGCTCACTAGCTACTATTAGAAGCTCTTGGGTTGCTAGATTTTTCCTCTGCAGATTCGTTTGGATTACCCGGTATTTTGAGAGAACGTTAGGGTCGGTTCGGACGCAATTGCCTAGTTGGCTGCTTCCAGGTATGGCCAATTCCACTTTAGCAGTACGCCACTGACAGGCGTGCCAATGCGTCCCATTTTGCCCGGATCGGACACTCGCTGTCGAATGCGTTGTGGTCTGTTCGAGCCATCTTAGCCAAAAGGCAGTTTCGACACGTTGGTGAGTCCGCCGCCAGCCGCAACGGACAGTCCGCACGCAGGTGAGGGCCACCGCAGTGAGTGCAGAGGTCGGCGAGTTCCGTACATAGCTTACGGCTATGGCCGTAGCGCAAACAGCGCGTGCACTGCACCAGTGGTGACTGGTCCAGAACACGCACTCTCTGCAGGTCAATGTGTACTCGACCCGCCGTTGTCAATCTCTGCCAGAGCGTAGGGGAAACCTGCAGGATGATGTGGCTCATGTGGGCGTTTCTTGTTCTACGACGGTATTTAACTGCCATTCTCACTTCATTCGCAGAAATGTCCCCAATAAGGTGTTGGTTCTGACGCTTCAAGGCCTCGATTGCCTCCATATCCGAGTGGCAGGAAAGAACGTCCATAAGTATGACAAGAGGGTCTTTATTCTTCACCTCTTCTACCACCAGGTTTCCTGCCTTCTTAATTCTGTCCCTCACTTCGGTCATTTCTTCACGGGTCTTAAACCCGACCACAACCTTTTGGTCCTTAACTTTCCGCAACCGCTCAACCCTTGTGCCCGCATTTTTGGCGTCGACAGCAGTCCTCAGCTTCTCGACAACCTCTTCACCGGTATCTTTATCATTGACAGAGGATACAACCACCGAGTGAAGAGGCTGCCGGATTTGTAGTTTTGAAGTGGTGGCAATCTCGGCAAAGGTCGGTCCCTGGCCTGCAACGTAGCGAGGGGCTTGTTTCAATTGCTCCGACAGAGCCCGCGTATCCTGCTGACATTCCTCCAACGCCTGTTGGTGCTGTTGGAGGTTTCCTAATAGCTGTTTCATGAGCTCCGTCGAAGCACCAGTGCTTGGTGGCGGGTCCCTTTGGCTACGTATTTGGCTCTCTACCTCGTTTTTCTGACCTCTATCAGACTCAGACTCTTTTACGAGCTGGTAAAGTCTCTCTACTGCCTTCGTTATTTCATCCTTAATTTCCTTCTTCAGGTTTCGAGAGCTTACCAGCTGCATTTTTGCCTTTGAGAGGCAAGCTTTTGCTTCTGAGGTTCGGTTGAGATACCTGGCAGGTTGTGATTCAGGCGGTGAGGTTTCCCCAGTATTGTCCAGTCGTATCGCTCCATCGAGCTTTGCCTCCTGCGAAAGCAGAGTTTTTGATTTAAGCTTGGGTGGGGTAGTCAAAAGGGTCCTTTTTGGAGGGGTTGGAGTCTTGTGAAGCTGAGTTTTATTTGACCTGTCAGCCTCCCACTCTCCAATACTACGCCTCACCGAAGGGCCCGCGTGTCTTTGTTGCATCTTTCCCACTTGCAGACTCTCCTCCTCGACAACAGGCCTTTTAACAACAGGAGTCCTTATCCCGAACATATTGAATTTGAGACCTCCGTCAGAAGGACACTAAGAGCTAAATCCCTGTAAAGGGGGGATCAGCAAACAATAAATGGAGTAGATCAAAGGATCGGGTAAATTAGATTATATCTAATAATCCGGTCAATAAAAAGTTAAGGTCAATATAATTAAACCAATAGGCTCCCAGACGCGTAAAAACACTGTCCAGTATAACGAATCGCGATTGGTGTTATCGCTGTCGCGTATAACACCAATCTAGCAATAAAGACAAAAAAATAAAAATCCTCATATAGAGGTGTCAAAATCGAACAAAACGGTTAGGTTAGGTTAGGTTAGGTTAGGTTAGGTTAGGTTAGGTTAGGTTAGGTTAGGTTAGGTTAGGTTAGGTTTTTTTTTTTTTTTTTTTTTTTTTTTTTTTTTTTTTTAGTTAGAGCAGGGTGGAAAATCCTCATGGACGCCGCGACTGTCCCACGAATAGGACGGTCGCGGCAGTGCCGGACTCTTACCGGCTAAAAACCACTCCTGCTCACTACTCAACGTATTCCCTGGATATTCTTCCAGGATTGAAGTACGGGAGGAAGAATTTTCTTACATTTTTATTTAGTCTATATCTATATCTACTTATGTATGAAAAAATTTCATCATTTTTACTATCTATTTCATATTAATCTAAAATGTTTGATATTATTTGTTCTTAACATTTCTATGTATTCTATTTACTTATTTCTATGTACTTTTACATTACTATTTGCATCTCACTTTAAATCTCTTTACTTGGACTTTTCTTTAATCTTACTTTACATGGATGGGTTAGGGTTTTAAAAGGTTGCTCTTACCTCTCTTTACTTTTTTTTTTTTTTTTTTTTTTTTTTTTTTTTTTTTTTTTTTTTTTCTTACTGTATATATTTTACTGCACTAAATCTACGTATACATCATTTAGCTAATTCTACAGTTTTGCTAATTTTTATATAAATTATTATATAATTTAACAAATGCTTATTTATCTACTTTTATTCCTATTGTTTACGATTTCACAAATGTGGATGCAGTAATTAATAAACTCATCGGTGCTTGACTTGCTGGTAAGTAAATCGCTTAGCTTATCGACAGTAATCTTTGTACCCAGTTGCTGCTCGAGGTCGAACCTTCGTGATGCGTGGGCGGGACAATCTACAAGGAGATGCATGACATCTTCGCTGGTATTGGGCTCACAGATGCATGATGGACTCTCCTTTAACTTGAAACGGTTCAGGTACTGGGAGAATCCACCATGCCCCGTGAGTATTTGGGTGAGTTTACCCTCAGGCTTGGCCTTGCGAACAAAGCGATAAGCTCCAATTGCATCGGGAAGGAAAACCTTTGTGACCGACGCCGTGTCCCCAGCCTTATAGCGACTGTTCCATGCTAACAAAGATGTTTGCCTTATAAGTCTTTTTACATGCGAAATGGGACACAGGTCGTAGTCCGGTTTCCTTTTCGATGCAAGAGCAGCTTGTTTGGCCAGATCGTCGGCGCGCTCGTTCCCGGGCAGGCCTGCGTGGGCCTTAACCCAGAACAAGGATACATCCTTGCCCTGGGACACGGCCTTCCGCAGGTTCTCCCTCGTCTCCACGGCCAGCGGGTGGAGAGACCAATGGTTAGCGACTGTCTCCAGTGCGGCTCTCGAATCGCTGTATAGACCAAAAGTCATCTCCCTCCGCTTGAGGATAACGCTCGTGGCTTTACATATGGCTAGGAGCTCCGCCTGGTAGACTGTGCAGTACGCGGACAGACTAAGCTTGAGGTTCTGAATTTCAGCCTCACTATTCCATAAGGATAGCGCGGCCCCAACCTTTCCCTCAATCTTGCTGCCGTCGGTGAAGATTCGCACCTGCTGCACATTGTACCTGTCCACAAGGCTTTGGTCCACCAGTTGAGTAATTTCCATCGCCATATGTTCTGCCGGATGAGGAGCTTCTGCAAACCTTACCGGACGCTCTGTCTCTCTATCTCCCAGGTCAGGCAGGGGTGACCCTCTTTTTGCCTCGTACAATGCGGCTGCTTCTTGTATTCTGAGGTCAAGAGGTAGTATCCCCGCCAACACCAGTGCTGAGTGTAGAGAAACTGTACGGTACGATTTGCAGAGCTTCTGAGCGAAACCTCTCTGGACCGTGTCGAGCAACTTGCGCACCCCGATCTTCCTGGCTGCAGGCGCCCACACCGCGGATGCGTACATTAATATTGGCTCTATTGTAGCCGTGTAAATGATTTTGACGATGTCTGTGTGCAAACCCCAGTCCACCTTTGCAGCTTTAGCCAGCTGCTTGTATATGTCTAAGGCTTTCCGGCTTTGTAGCGAGACGTGTTTATTGAAAGTCAGTCGATCGTCAATGGTCAGTCCTAAGATCTTGACATCTCGCGACATGCCAACGCTGACTCCTCCCATGTTCAGCAGTGGGGTGTCGTACTTGAGTTTCTTGGTCAGGACCATTGCGCAAGTTTTGTGCGGCGCAAACTTCAACTTATTTCTGACTCCCCACTGCTGAACGTAGGCGAGCGCCGCGTTTGCCTGCCTCGAGACGTCAAGTCCAGTGTCTCCGTCAAAGATCATGACTACGTCGTCAGCGAAAGCCTGCACATACACACCCATCCGTTCCAGTTCCCGCAGCAATGGGTCCAACAGAAGGTTCCACAGGATGGGACCACCGATTGACCCCTGCACGCAACCTTTGTTGGTGCTCCTAGTGCATTCTTCCCCAGCGAATCTTACACTGACTTTTCTGCAGGCGAGATAGCTATCCAGTAGCCTCCTGATATTTACCGGACACTTTTCCTCAGCCAGTCGCATTCTGATAGCCGGCCACCATGCGCTGTCGAAGGCCCCCTCTATATCCAATGACACTAGGGTTACCAGCTTTTTACGCTCAATCAAACCCTGGATTCGGTGTATCAGGGTATAGAGGGCGTCTTCGGTGCTCTTCTGGGGCATGAATCCAAACTGGCGAGTACTAATCCTCGGTATGATGTGCCATTTGATCCTTGCTACTGTCATCTTCTCCAGGACCTTTCCCAAAACCGGCAACAGACCGATGGGCCTGTAAGCTTTGGGGTTCGTATAATCGTCTTTGCCCGGCTTTCTCAGGACTACCACGGTTGCCTGCTTCCAGATGTCCGGAAAGTGACCTATCTCTAAGCACTTGTTGAAGAGGGCAAGCGATACGTCCAGGTCCTGGTAGATAGCTCTGCTGCAGATATCTGCTGTGAAGCCATCCGCTCCCGGGGCCTTCTTTGGGTTGAAACTTCCCACCGCGGTCTTTAGCTCCAGCAGTGTAAACGGTGGATCATGATTCTCATCATGCTTCCACTCGTTTACCCGCTCTGCCGCTTCTCTGGTGCGGCGATGATCTTCGTCGTCAGTTTCCTCCAGGTCTTGTGGGTAGAATGTCTCCGCTAGTAAGTTCGCTGACTCTTTTGGGTTTAGATACGCACCTTCTTTGGTTAAGGTCAAGTCTTCTTGTCTCCTGGTGGTCCTACGGATTATACGGTATATACCGTCCCACACTCCCTCTCTGTCCTGTCTTCTACAGAACTCCTTCCAACTGTCTGTTTGGGCTTTCTTGGCTTGGCACTCATATTCTTCTTTCTTTTTCAGGTACTCAGCTACCACTATTTCTTTGCGGTACGGTGCCGCGTTTTTGATCTTGCGCCTGAAGGTAGTGGCAACTTTCTTTAGCCTTGCGAGCTCTTCATTCCACCATGGGACCTTGAGTACCTCCGTACTCTTTTTTATGGGCATGCTGGCTTGGCATGCGGCTGTAATAATTTTCGTAAAATTTGTTACAACTTTCTCTAATTCTTGTTTTGACTCGATATTGCCTATTGAATTTACATTTATATTGTTGTCCGAATAATGGTCCGAGATCATGTTGTTAAAAATGTCCCAATTTGCCTTCTTTGTGTTATATAGCCTCGTCGTTCTTTGAACTCTTAGGCCTCTACTCCTGCGGAGATTTATATCGAGTAGGATAGCGTTGTGGTCCGAGCTCGTCATCTCCTGGTCTACCCTCCAGTTGTCTACTAGGTCTAGTAGATCTTCCGTACAGGCTGTTATATCTACAAAGCTGGTGTACGTCTTATTACCTCTCACGGTGTCGAAAGTAGGCGTATCACCTCTATTGAGTACCTGCAATCCAGACTCTTCCAGGGTACCGGACATCTCAACTCCCCTGTGGTCTTCTATGGTGCTGCCCCACCAGGTGCTCTTGGCGTTGCAATCGCCTCCTATCAGCAGTCCTCTTGAGCCCAGCTCCTCTCTGATCTTTCTGATCTGATCCAGGTATGGCCCTATAGGTTGGTCTGGCTCGAAATAGAAAGAAACCGCCGCGATTTCCCAAGCGCAGGTTCGGATCCTCAGAACAACGATATTGTTGGTCGTGAGTTTCGGGCACTGGGTGACGTCAAGATCGTCGTCAAAGACAACGATAGCCGCTTTCACCGTCCCGTCTCCTACTGCTGAGCATTGGAAAACTCTCGCCCCACGGTAGTCTTTCATCCTCCCCATTCCACCCACATAAGGTTCCTGGACCAAAGCGAATGCGAGTTTTCGCTTGCTGGCCTCAATCATGAGTTCCGTGGTTGCCAGCTCTTTCCTCTGGAGGTTCGCCTGGGCTACTGCATATCTTCTGGTGGGGTTGCCTGCCCTGGAGCGACTAGTGACCACCTTAGCAATACGCTACTTTAGCTCTTGCCAGTGCCTCCCACCTCCTACGCACCGGGCAGTCAGAGCTAAAGGCGTTATGCTCGACGTTATCTGTTTTGGTGGCTATGCAGTTGCAGCAAGTCGGTGGCGCTGCCGCCAGATAATCCGCGCATTCCGCTCTAACGTGCGGTCCGCCGCAATGGCTGCATTTTGGGAGAGTGTCTTTGCAAAACCGCCTTCCGTGTCCGTAGGACAGACACATAGAGCACTGCACTAACGGGGACTGATCTGCAACCCGTACTCTTTGCATGTCAATATGCACAGCTCCTCTGTCCATTAAGCGGTTGTAGAGTTGCGGGGACACTCTCAGTGCTATGTGGGTCGTGAGCGGGTTTCTGGCCCGTCTTCGGAATTTCACGTCCACCCGGTCATCCTTCTTGTCAAGGCCACGAAACACCTCCCCGTTCTGGTTCCTCAGTGCCATCAAAACGTCCTCGTTGCTATTGAACGATAGGACGTCTTTGAAGACCAGCATGGGATCCTGGTTTTTCATCTCCTCAACAACAAGGTGACCATCTGCGCTCTTCAGTCGCTCCTTTATTTTATTCCTGTCTTCTTCCGTACTACATCCTATGATCACCCTTCTGTCCTTGACCTTCCTGACCCTTTCTACCGTCACCCATCCGTCTTTCGCGTTCACGGCTTTTCTTACTTCACTCATCACCTGATCGCCACTGTGGCTCTCGTCTTTCGAAGTTATAACGATGGAGTGTAAAGCGCTCCTCTCGGTCGCGTGCCTTCTTGACTGCACTGCTGCCACGTTTGCGTAAGTTGGTGAAGCTGCCTGTGACGCAATAGTTTCTCTGGTTAGGTTAGGTTAGGTTAGGTTAGGTTAGGTTAGGTTAGGTTAGGTTAGGTTAGGTTAGGTTAGGTTTTTTTTTTTTTTTTTTTCAATTCTATTCTACCGCAGACGTGGTAGTCCGCGCTGTTGTTTGAATGTTTTTATTATTTGATTAAAATATTTCTATTTGCTGTTGTGGTGCTCCCGTGTTGGACACACATTTTCCTTACTTCTATTTATTACTAATAATATTATTATTTTGTACTTGTCTAGTCTACTCCTATAAACATTTCTATATTACATACAAAAATATTCCAGTGCAAACTTTTCAAGTTTTTTTTTTTTTTTTTTTACTATTGTTCAAATCAAATTATGCATAATAAAAGTAATCTAAAGCTTATGTCTAGGTGAGTCCATCTATATATATGTATCTTTTTTTGTTTTTTTTTTTTTTATTTTTTTTTTCTCTTTTTTTTTTCCGTCTTTTTTCTTTCTTCTTTTTTTTTCGTTATATCCTTTTTTTTTTTCTCTTATTTTTATTTTAAGCATGTATTTACATATTTTTTTTTTTTTTTTTTTTTTTTTTTTTTTTTTTAATATTTCACACAGGCATTACAATTGTTCTTAATCATATCTAATATTCCTATTCTAAAACTTATTGTACACATCGTTTTTGCATGTGGCTTCTTATGCTATTTAAGTTATAAAATATAAGTTACAGGTAGGACCTCATGGCAGCGCGAGCCGACCAGTTCCGATACTTGGCATCCGTTTACGGACATGACGAACGCATCTGCGTCGTTTAATTCAACCGTATCTTAGGGAACTCTGCGACCAGACGCGCAGCGCCACCATCGACGGGACCTCTACGTGAGTTTGTCAGACTCGTGCTGCCATGAAGTTTTACATTTCTATTTATCTTTGCAGGGTTTACAGACACAGTTATGGTCTAGGCGGGGACAGGAATCCGAATAGGAGTTGGAATGGGGTTTTGTTAATGGTTTTTATTGGGGTTTTCTGACCAGGGATTTCGCCAGCCCTAGCAGAGCATCTACAACGGCTGAGTCTCGATGCTGCATGGCCGTCTTTAAATTGTAATCGACGACCGTTTTAGTCGACGCATCCATTGCTCTCTTTACAAGGCGGCCCGTTGCGTCATCGGTGTCGTCGGAGTAATAGACACAGCTGACAGTATGTCTTGATACTGCCACCACCGCGTGGGAGATGCTGTCGTGGACTTGGAGCCTCCTGGATTTGGTATTTATGATGATAACACTGTCGTAGGTCAGCCCCTGAGCTTCGTGTATAGTTAACGTGCGCGACCCTTCACCGGACCCGTATCCCTGGCTGATAAGAGAAGTTTTCTCATCTTGCGTGTGAACCAGGAATAGGGTATCTCGGGCAGTGCCCGAAATTTGCGCTCCTGTGTAACCTTTCACTTGCAGGGAGTGAACCCGCGACAGCGACGACTTGGAGGAGTATATACCGGAGTATATCTCACTCAGTGTGAACGCCACATCCATTGGGTTGCGATGTGTGCAAAGTAGCTCCTGGGTGATGCCAGCCACCAGGTTTGGACGGGTATACCTTAATTCGAATAGGTTTTCTCTGTCCAAAAATGGGAGCTGGTTTATGTCTCCGACGAGGACAAGCTCACTTGCTCCAGACAACTTTACTGCCATAACTATGGCCCCAAAGTGGTTCATAAGAGCCTCATCTACCGTAAGACGGTAGCATTTCTGGTGGTTCTTGAACCCGTTTACTAAGATTGAAGCCATAGTGCGCACCTTTGACTTTACTCGATCTCCTAAACGGTGCGCAAGCTTTTCTCTTAGATCTTTGGCAGCTTCAGCCGTCGTAGTGGCTACGACGTCCTTCTCCTCGTCGAAGTGCTTTACCACCCAGGTGGTTTTACCACAACCCGGCACTCCATTTACCCACCTGATATTGGGTATCGCCCAACATTCCTGCGATGCTGACGTGTCCGAAGTTCCCGCAATGGACCGTGCCATTTCGAGAATCTTATCGTCTAGCATAACTTTGGTACATTTGGCGGTAACCACTATCGGGTCGTCTTCCGGTGTTTTAAATTTCATTTTGCCTAAGCGCTCCGATTCCTCCACGTCCAAGACAACAAAACCACACTTCGCGCTGTAGGCTGCCATGTACGACCCCATCATTTCCCCTTTGATGACTTGAGAATTGGTGTTGTCGTACACCGCTGCCTCTGCCTCCTCGAGCAGTACCTTCAGTAGGCCCTCTGTTTCTCTTTGGAAGGTCAGATGGATCTTTTTACATGTCATGAGATTGACCTCTCTAGTCGCTCTCACAACTGCAACGTACTCGAGGAAAGCACTCTTAATGTGATCTATAGTGCCTGAGTTTACTGCGAGGGTCGGCGGGCTGACATGCCCTTTGTCGGCTCTTGTTGGTGTAGGCTTCTGTGGTGTTGGTTCTTTTTCTTTTCTTTTGAAGAACCTCTCCACTGCCGTTTCCTGCCTTTGCGATGGCGATGCGCGGCTCGTGCTTGGGGAGCAATGCACTGAGAAAAGTGCCGATGGCTTTTAGGGCGACTTTTCTTTTTGGCCCGATCCTCCGGGCTAGTTGTTTTATTCTGCTCCTTTGCAGCTTTCTCGGCGGCCGCCTTCTGCTGAAACCCTTTCTGATCCGCTTTGAATGGTCGGGGCTTGTTACGGGAGTAATCGAGGTGGCTGTTGGGTGTCTCGGGGCTTTAAGGAAACTTAGAGTTTCCCCTCTGTCCTCATATACGACTAGCTCGTGATGTTCTGAAGCTTTTAAACATCCGTAGCAGTCTGCGACGTTTCCTCTCTCCCCCCTCCGACCATCATCGCATCAACACTTATGGTACGGGCCGTGACCGCCGCGTATTCCCCTGCCTCTCTGATCTTTTGAAGCAGCGCGCTTGCCTGAGCGAATGGAGTCTCCTCTCTCCACTCTAATAGTGCGATCGTCTTTTTTTTCGATCGCAAAAGACGGCATCGGTGCGTGGCCACTTCTACTTGAGGCAGTGAAGCATATTTGCTGCCTGTTATAGTTGTTTTGGAGGTGCTTCCATTGATCAAGGCGGCAAGACCTGGTGATATGGGAATACGGGCTTTAGGTCGGCTTGAGCCTATACAGAAACTAATGCCCAACTTTTCCTCTTCCCTGTTCATAAACAGGGCGACACCTCGCAGTCTGATGCCTGGTAATCCGTCTCCTCCACATGCCAGAAATTGTGTTATGGGCATGCATGTGGCCTGTATTGTCTGTGTGAGTGCTGTGTGTGGCATGTTTTGCATCGTTGCTGTTTGTGTGGTGGTTGCAGTGATTGTTTGTGTGGTGGTTGAAGTTGTTGTTTGCGTGGACGCGACTGTTCGAGCGAGATGGTGGTCGGTTTCGACTTTCGGAAGGAAGCGTCCGTTTTGTTTGCCCCTGCCGCGACGATGGCGACTTTGCTCGCGAATGCCAAGAATAGTGTTCTGGTGGTCGGTCTTCCCATAATGGAGTGGACCGTGGACTGGCTTAGCTGGATTTGGATCTTTACTTCCAGCTCCATCCTGTCATGACTGAACCTCGGACATTCGAAAAGCAGATGCCACACTGTTTCCTCGCAGCTGGGGTCACAGACGCACGAGGGACTATCTTTGAGATGAAAGCGATGGAGATACGCTGAGAACCCTCCATGTCCTGTTAGGATTTGTACATGAACTGGTAAGAGAACTACGTCTCTGAGTGTCCTTTTCGCCGTAAGGACGTCTGGGAAAAACACTTTTGTGACCGCTCCTGTACTTGAGGATTCGTATCGCGCTTGCCACTTCTTATAGTCCCTTCCCGTATCTTCTTTCTTACGAACGATACGGGTACCTTGTTGTAGTCTGGAGATTCTTTAGTTAGTGCTGCTTCCTTGGCCAACTCGTCTGCTCTTTCATTTCCGGCGGTTCCCACATGGGCCTTAAGCCAAAAGAACCTCACATCTCTACCCTCCTCTCTGATCTCGCGGATGTATCTTTTAATTTGGAGCGCCAAGTGGTGAGTGACAGACGGGCTCCACAGCAAATCAAGCGATGATCTTGAGTCACTTAAGATGCTTACAGAGGCCGCCTTAGATTCTCTTGCCATCTTGACAGCTTGAAAGAGAGCGTACATTTCTGATTGGAAGACCGTGTTGTGAGACTCCAGGCCAAAAGTTTTAAAATCAAACTCTTTTCCGTTTTCCCACCAAGTTAGGGCAGCTCCAACTTTTCCCTCTATCTTGCTACCATCGGTGTATATTTGGGGACCGATTACTTGATGGGTTGCCAGAGTTTCAGGAGTCCAATCCTCCAGACGTACGTAATCTGTTGTTGTGAGTAGCGCTGGGTGGGGGCATTGGGAGTGATTCACTTTGTACTCCAGCTCACGACCTGGCGGTATGAATTCTCGGGAATATCCCTTTCTGACCTTGAAGAGAGTTGCGGCCTCGATTACCCGTAGATCTAGGGGGAGTTGGCCTGACAGGATAAGTGCCGATGTGAGGGATACCGTGCGGTATGCTTTGCAGATCTTCTGCGCAAAACCTCTCTGCAGTGAATCAAACTGATTTCTTGTCATCAGTTTCTCAGCTGCGGGAGCCCATGCACTCGCTGCATACATCACGATGGGCTCTATCACCGACACGTATACTGTCCTTATGATCTCTCTGTTGAGACCCCAAGTCACCTTTGCTGCGCATGCCAACTGTTTATAGATGTCTACAGCCTTTTTACAGGTCGCAGACACGTGCGCATTGAAGGTTAGCTTAGAGTCTATCGTAAGGGCCTAGTATCTTGACCTCTTGGACTAGGTTCAGCGGCGTGCCCGACATATGTAGTACCGGAACATCGTATTTAAGCTTTTTCGTTAACACCATCGCATTGGTTTTATGCTCGGCGAAAACGTAGCTTGTTTTTGACGCCCCATTCCGATACTATGCGTAAGGTGTCGTTGGCCGATTGCTGCAGAGGACCGGTTGTGAAGTCTGAGAAAACAAGGACAACGTCGTCCGCGAAGGCTTGGCAATATACCCCCACACCAGCCATCTCGTGAAGGAGTGGATCTAGGACTAGGTTCCAAAAGGGGCGGTCCAGTAATGGATCCCTGGACGCATCCTTTCGTGGTAACCTTCTCGCTAATCGCTCTGGCATAATTGACCCTGACATTGCGGTCCTCCAAATATGAGGTGACGAGAGCGTAGAGATTTTCGGGGCAGTTCCTATCCACCATCTGTTTTTTAAGTGCTGGCCACCATGCATTGTCAAAGGCCCCCCTCTATGTCCAATGATATCAAAAGCACGATCTTTTTGGCTTTGATTTCAGTTCTTAAGTGTTCCACTAGAGCATAGAGGGCGTCCTCGGTCCCGCGCTGCGGCATGAAACCGTACTGGTTTGTGTTTAGTGTTGGGAGGAGGTGCCACTGGAGTCTACCTACTAGGAGTTTCTCAACGATTTTCCCCAGGACCGAGAGTAAACCTATTGGCCTGTATGACTTTGGGTTGGTGTAGTCATCTTTTCCAGGCTTGCGTAATATGCACACATGGGCGACCTTCCACTGTTTCGGGAAGTATGACAGCGTCAGACATCGGTTGGCTATCGCTAAAAACACCTC